>OY759169.1:30655468-33476718 GCA_963662145.1 Sturmia bella
AAAACTGAGGCACCTTGATCCTTCTTTTGCTGCTTTAACGGCTTCAATTCGAAATTAAACGTAAAATTCATTATTCTAAGTTTATATTTTTAGTTTTTCATTTATTGCATAGAATATGTATTGAGCTGAGTTCAGTGTAATTAAAGATAATAAATGCAAATATGAAAAATTATAGCGAATACATTTGTATATAAATATTCTCTATTGTGCTAATAAGTTTTTTGCGGGAATAAAATAAATATTAACACACAGATTTTTATAAATGCCGGCTCCTTTTATTAACATAACATGCAGCTATATAAATTATTAAAAATCTGGAAAATATTTGCAAATTTATATTTTTTATAAATTTTCCAAATTCAAAAATTTTGCAATTTTTCAAAAAATAATTATTTATTTTTTTCCTAATAACTCTGAAATTTTTAACGACATGATAGAAGTTATTTAAGCAAAGCTTAAAGTTAACATAATTTAAATTTTTTTGACGTATTACATGATAAAATCGGATACGCCGTTTTTAAGTTATGACTAGAGGTCTGGATCAACCTTTACGAAAATCTCATATTTTAGAAGAAAAAAATTCTAAAAAAGACTGATCTATAAAATTTTAAATGTTTATGATTTTTGCACTTAGATAGGCATAAAAAATTAAAGTGGAACACTTTCCCTGTCTTCTTTAAAAATGTAGATCACTCCAATTTTATCACAAAAAATCTCTCGCAATTTTGAGAAAGTAAAAAATTGAAATTATTTAAAAAAACTTATTTGACTCTGTTAAAATCTAAGATATTCTCGCAAATGTGTGAGATTTTTCAATTTCAATTTGATGTGCAGTGTTTACTGGCGACAAACAAACTCGTGGCCATTTTTCTTTGACAAAAAATTATAATTTTTACTTCAGTTATCAACATCCTGCTGGGGCAAAAGCTCAAACAAAACTGATCCTGACATTTGTAGATAATTCTCGTGACATCACAAAAACTGCTGGTCTGACACAACAATCTTTGACAAAAAAAAAAAAAACCATTTTCCCATAGATCCTTTTAAGATTTTGTGTTCAGTCTTATTTTGGAAACGGAAGAGCAGTGATTATTTGTATGTCTAATTAAAATAACAATAGAAAAGGATGCTGCTGAACAACAAGCAAAAGCAAAAAGAAAAAGAAGAAGAAAAAAATCATTTGCATTATCATTAATAAACGTTTAAGCATGAAGATGTTTAGTGAATTGTTTTCTTCCTTTGCTCTTTACATTGTGCATTGTATGAGGAAAGGAAATAATGATGTTGGTTGCTTTTCTAACAAACATTTAAATACACGAACACACACACACACACACACACTGAATACTAAAAGGGTTCTTTGGGCCATCAAATGTTGAAAGTTGTATTTCTTTTTCATATTTTTGTTCACGACACGAAAACAATAGTCACATAATCATAAACATTTTTTTTATTTTCTAATTTTTTTTTTTTTTTTTTGTTAAAAAGGATGTGACAGATAAGAAAACAAATGTCCCGTTTAAAAAATATAATTTTTTTTTTGTTTTGTTACGGGTGAAAGAAAGCAGAAAAAAAGAGCAGCTTTCGTTCATCATGTGTGAGAAAATAAATTTTGAGAAAAGATTTTTTGTTTTCGTCTTTAAATATGCAAATTTAAAAGAAGTAAATGGTAATAAATGGATTTGTAGTTAAAAGTAGCAGCCACAGAAAAAAATTCCAGGATATTTTTAAGCCGGCTGGAATCAGGTTTTTGTTCTTATATTTCGAATTCTTCAGTCTGCATTTAAAATAACTATTTTTGAAATATTTAGGAGGGAAGCCAGTACTTACAGCCAGGCTGGCAGTTGTAACCCCGGCAGTCGCCATAAGCGATAATAGTCAGTTAGTTGTGTAACCGAGATGCAGACAAAACACCTAAATAACAAAAAATTAATAAAAATAAATATATGTAAGGGTGATTGGGAAATAAGCACCAGCAATTGCTACTAAACCTTCAGTACAGTTGTGAGGGCAACACTTGTATAAGAGCGCATTTTTTAAACTTTTGGTTTCAGAAAAAAAAAAAAAATGCGCTCAAGGACCCTTTTTATCTCTCACCAATGAATTGTTATATAGAAAGTGATATAAAACATTAGTTCACCAAAAAATAAAAAAGGAGTATTCACTAACCGAAAATGATAAATGAAATTGTTTTCAACGCCTTGTTTTTTTTTTATAACTTTTCACCATGCATTTTGCTTTTTCCTGCCAGTGCAGGAAATCCAAAAAAAAGAGAAAGTAATTTGCATAAATAAAACATTAAAATAAAAAAAGATGGGAGCCTAAAAAACAACTTAAACAATCAAAAGTATTGGCTAAATTATTCATTGTCTCTAAAAATTAATGTTTGCAAAATCCTTTTGTTCCTCTCTATTAATTATTCAAGGAACAACAACAGCAACAACAACAATTCATTCATTCCCTAATCAAATTAGCAACAGTTGGAATAAAATTGTTTGCACACGCTTTTTAACAGTTTCCCATACGAGTATTTAAATCTTTTTGTGTTGCAATGTAAATAAACACTTTCAAATCCTGTAAGTCCCTGGCGTGTATGTGTGTGTTTGTGTGTGTGTGTGAATTTGTTGCTCAACATTATTTTAATAAGTTTAGAAATTTGCATAAAATGTTGTTTTTGGTTTTGAATTCTATTAAAATCTAAATGTTTCTATTGAAACGGTTTTCCATTTGCACCAAGTCCCTTATCATTTTTTGCCTTCTTTGTCTGGCATTTGTAGTGTGCGGCAACCGCATGCTGAGTGGCTTTAGTTGCAAAAATTCCAACTGCAAGCGTGAAAATAAAAGTGTTACATTGTTGTTTGTGTGTTTTATTTTTTACAACATCAGCTTTTGTATCCTTGTTTTTATTTGGCAAATCCGAAACCAGTGTTTTGTGTTGTTGCAAATAAAGGTGTTGATGTTGTGTAATGCTTTGTAATTTTTAGATTTTATAAGTAAACAAAGTAAATACGAATACCCCATTGTTGAATTTTCTTTGTGAAAGTAATTTATGTAAATGATAAAATCTTCACTTAATTATACATCTCTGCAGTAGTCTGGCTGATTTAAATGACTTTAGACAAAATTAATTAGCTGTGATTGTTTAAAACAGAACTAATCGAAAATAATGCAGTGTCGCTAAATAAAAAAATGAATATATTAAATGATTGTGAAATAACCTCGTGTGGACTGCAGGTTGGCTGGAGTAGATTATTTGGTGGGAAATTCTATAACATTCTAGATGCAATCTATTTTGTTTGGGACCTTGTTGGACAAATTTTACTTTTCTTCTAAAGGATGGTCCCATCAAAATGCGGGATATTAATTGAGGGCGGCAATTCAATGTCGTGCTTTTTTTATGCCCTTTGCCAAAGAGGGTACACATATATATGTAAATCTGTCATGAAACACCTGTTTTCGGTCACCGATTGTGTAGCCACCAGACACTTAATTGATTTAATTCTAACTTTAGAAGTTTTATCGAAAGAAAGCAAATTCGAGTTTATAATTACGGAGTTATAGACAACAACAAAAAATTAACACAATTTTTTACCACATTTATTGTCTTATAAAAAAAAAGAAAAAGGAACAAGGCGGCATCGAACCAGCAACATGCCGGTGGATAAGCAGCTAACACTACCACTGAGCCATCGCCGCTTGTTGGTGTGAGTGGCATTTTAGATGTATACATGTAGTTTTATGTAAGAATATTACCCTTTTTCTTATAGGTTAGAATGAGAATGCGCGAGTGATTGCTTAAAAGCCGATGCGTCTACAAAGAGAGAGTGTTTGATGTGGGCTATGGGATGGCGGCTTCCTCGGTCCGTACTTATTCGTACCGTAAATGGTATTTGCTACTACGGCATGATAATGCTTTTCTCGTGCCCAGAAAATGAGGGTATGGCCCTGTACGGTATATCATTCTGGACCGATGGTGCCGTTTGCCACACAGTCAATGAAACCTTTTTCATCTCATATGCATTAAGAATTAAGATTTTGTGAAAGAACTTTGTTTTAAAATGATGAGAGAAAAAACATTTTCATAATTTAATTGGCCATCAGTTTGATGAAAGCGTCTTTTTAAATTCGATACCTTTGAAATGAGCTGCTGATGTGGCATTCTGATTTGAACATTTTGAACAATATTTAATATTCGCACTCGCTCATGTGGTAAAAATTTTTATTTAATTTTCCTCATGCTACGTTTTCGTTTTGCTGTGGGTTTCTTTAAATGCCATTTAATGTGTGTTGCTTGGTGCTAAAAGCATTTTTATATTATTTCATTTGCTGGCGATGGCGATGGTGATGCTGACGCTGCTGCTGTTTGTGTTGCCTCGAAAATCGTGAAAAATTAAGAAAATGCTGTTGTTTCTGTTTTTGATTGTCTTCAATTGCAGATGGCTTCGAGGGCGTTTTTTTTTTGTATTCTCTCTTCTTTTTTTTTTTTTGTAAATAACGACTTGTCTTACGACAGTTCTACAGTTTTTTTTTTCTTCATCTTAATTTTGTATGTCTTCTTCCAAAAGCATACACCCACACATCTACACATATACATTAGAGTGGGTCGATTTGTAAAGGTTAGCCGGGGGAAAAAATCCACTATAGTAATGTATTATACATTTTGTGGTCTCAAAAGTATAGGACTGGAATTCGACATCTGCAAACCAAGTTGTTAAACCAATTTGTTTCTTCTCAACTGAAAGTCTGACATTGAAGAAAATGGCTCTCTTAACTATCGCGCAATGAATAAAAATTATCAAACCATACTACAAAACTGGTGATTCTACAGCCACAGCCATATATCGTGTTTTAAGAGGAGATTAGGGTTAACAGAATCGTCCAACTACTCAAGTAATTGACAAAATTGTGAGGGAAGGAGACTGAAGCGGTTACAAATGTTGTTACGGCTGTGCATCATCGTTTCGCTCGTTTCACCAAAAATATCGCTGCTGTAAGTGAAAGTGTGGCCGAATGTGTTGATTCCTGGTCTACTGTCTTACGGCACACTATGGCGTATTTTGCATTTAGATCAACAGCTACATCCATATAAAGTCCAGCTCACACAACAACTGAAGCCAGCCGACCCTTCACCACGTCGTAGATACGAGGAATAGGTGCTTGAACAACAGGCGGTGGACGGCGATTTTTCGAACAAAATTTTCTTCAGCGATGAATTACATTTCTCACTCGGTGGGTATGTTAATAAATAAAATTGTCATATTTGTCACTAGAATCCTCTAGTAATTGAAGAAAATGTCACTGTTTGGTGCGCTCTTTGGTCCGAAGGTCGAACGGCTGCCGGCGTTAATTCGAAGCGTTATGGTCATATGATAACCGACTTCTTTTTGCCTGCTATTGGAAGAATACGACTTGGAGAATATGTGGTTTCAACAAGACAGTGCCACATGCCACAAAACCCGAGCGAATATGGGTTTACTGCAACAGACATTTCCTAGCCTCCTAATTTTTTGTCGTGGCGATATCTACTGGCCACCAAGATCATGCGTTTTGACACCATTAGACTTTTTTTTTTGTGGGGCTACGCGAAAGACCGTGTTTATACAGATAACTCTTTAACTCTTAAGCACTTAAAAACCATCAGTCATCATGTTATGGCTGAGATACCGCCCAATAGGTGTCAAGAAGTGGTTGAAAATTACCTCTAAAGAATCAATGCTTGCAACACTTCGCGTGGTGCTGATTTAAATGATGTAGTGTTTCGCACATAATGTCAACGTTCAAACTTTATAATAAAAAAGAAATATCATGAAAATAAATATTTTATATGTTATTTATTTACGTTGAATTTTTAAACCGCAAAATGGAGAACCCGTTACATTAAAGAATTAATTTTCGAGACACTCATAATTCGATTTTTGCATTTTTGTATGACACTACCTGTATGGAGGCTTGATACGGGGTCGGTGGTCTCGAAAAAAATATTTGAGAGAAGAAATTATGGCAGGTTGCTCATACATTTGACTCCTCTACCAGCACCCTGGGACTGATTAATGTGATGGGTGGACAATCAAGATTGAAGGAAATGTAAGTTTGGGGCTTTAATATTAATCAAACCTGGGTGCCTGCGGAATAGTAAAACGTATGACCAACCCAAACGTCCACTCTCTCTTTACTATTTTGCTAGTTCCACTACAGAGCCATGCATATGCTGGGCTCGTTATTGACTCCAAGCTAAAAAAAAAAAAATATATTTCTTTACTCTCAAAAATTTTTTTTTAAAAACAAGGGCCGCGTACGATGCCTGCTTAGAGGAACTCCCCTACAAAAATACAAAAATTTAAATTTGAATGTCTGAAAAATGCCGTAGTGGTTCCTCATACAAGAAACTATCGCATAATTGATGGTACAACAGCGATTGCTAAAATGACCCGCTCTAATATACACACACATTATGTCCACACGTACATGTACATACATACACACATAGATATTTTTTGCTTCTTTAAAGAAAAAAGCTCTGTAAATATACGCTTGAGTTTTTGAGAAAAAGCAGACCATTTGAAGAACCATTCAGACTTTTTTTAATATGTATGGAAAGTATATAGAAATAAGCATGTATGAGTTGCCAGATTTCTTAACGTAGTATATATGTTGCCTGAACATAATGGACATATCGGGTTACCGGCCACAACTTGCTTATTAGAGTGTTAGCAAGATATGGCGCGTTACAAATTTTGCCATCTGTCTATCCATGTTGTTAGATTGGCAGACTTATCCCTAAACCGGGGATATATTTTCAAAAATGGAGATAAAAGATTTGCTTTAGGGATTGAGAAGCTCATTTGGAATGAACAGCCCGATCACGGTTGGCGTATTCGAGTAGATAATGAGGCGTTTTTCAAAAACAGCAGACATGCATCACTATCGTGTAATCTATTACAATTTTTGGTGTCACCCAAGGCGAATTCATCTCAAAAATAGTTTGCATTCTGTTGTTATAAATTTTGTTCACGAAATAAATGAAATTGATTTCAAACAAAGCGCAAGTTGATCAATACGATTAAATATAGACAGTCAGTAATGAAGAGACCATGTCGTATGATGGCAGGATGCTGCTGCTTAAAAACATTATACAATTAGTCATAATTTGGGTTCGCAAAAAATTTTAACGCTGATGAGCGACGTGGTGGTCGTGAAACGGCCATGGTATGTACCCCGGCCAGTAAGTCCTCCACTTGACTTTTTTTGTCTTCTCTAAAAATGTTGATCACACCAAATTTATCACAAACAAAAAAAAAACGTTCTCAATTTTGAGGAAATACAAATTGAACTCGAAAGCTCAATAAAATTATTAACAATTGTAAAATAAGTTTTTTGTTCTAAATTATATGCAATAAAATTCAGAATAAAAATCACAACTCCCAAACAACTTGAGAAGATGGCACTCTTAATAGAAAAAATCCATAGTTAAGTACAGCGTTCTGAAAAAGTTCTGAGAAACAAAATTTAAAAGAGAATTGGAAAAAAAAAATTGGCAAAAGCTTAATCTTTTGCGGTTTCTGAAACCGCAACGTTAATAAAAACCATATAAAATATTTTTTTTCATGATAATTCTTTTTGAAACTTTGAAAGTTGACATTATGTGTAAAACACCACATCATTTAAATGACCACCACGCGAAGTGTTGCAAGCACTGATTCTTTTGAAGTAATTTTCCACCACTTTTTGACACATAGTGGGCGGTATCTCAGCCATAACTTGACGAATGCTGCTTTTTAAGTGCTCAAGAGTTTAACATTTATCTGCATAAATACGGTCTTTCGCGTTGTACCACAAAAAAAGTCTAATGGTATCAAATCGCATGATCTTGGTGGCCAGTTGATATCGCCACGACGAGAAATTACGCGGCCAGAAAATGTCTCTTGCAATAAAGGCATATTCGCTTGAGTTGTGTTTCATGTGGCACCGTCTTCTTGAAACCACGTATTTTTTCATGTCGCATTCTTTAATAGCCGGCAAAAAAAGGCGGTTATCATATGACCATAATGCTCCGAATTGATGGTGACAGTCGTTCCATCGTCGTTTTCGAAGAAGTAACATCCAATCACACCTTCGGATTAAATAGCGCACCAAACAGTGACTTTTCCTGGATGTAATTGCCTCTCTTCAATTACTTGAGGATTCTCAGAACCCCAAAATACGACAATTTTGTTTATTAACATACCCACCGAGTGAGAAACGTGCTTCATCGCTGAAGAAAATTTTGTTAAAAAAAATCGCCGTCTTCCGCCCGCTGTTCAAGCATCCATTCCTCGTAACTACGACGTCGTGAAGGGTCAGCTGGCTTCAGTTGTTCAGTTGTGTGAGCTGGACTTTATATGGATGTAGGTGTAGATCTAAATGCAAAATACGCCTCTGGATGTGCCGTAAGACAGTCCGCAGAACAAGCGAAACGATGATGTACAGTCCTTATAATATCTGTAACCAGTTCTGTTCAAATTTTTTCACAATTTTGCCAATTGCTTGCGTAGTTGGACGATTCTGTAAACCATAATCTCCTCATAAGCACGATACGTGGCTGTGACAGAATCACCATTTTTGTAGAGTATGTTTTGATAATTTTTATGCGTTGCGTGATATTGGAGCGATTAATTTTCATCAATGTCAGACTTTCAACTGAGAAGAAAAAAATTGCTTTGACAAGTTGGCTTGACAGATGTCGAATCCCAGTCCTATACTTTTGAAACCACGAAATGGATAACCCGTTATATATAGTAAATAAAATAAAAATGAAAAGTATGTGGGGTTTCTAGTTTTATTTCCCAGTTTTTGCAGCAAATAAATATAAAATTTTTTCTATAAAAACAGCCACTCGATGGCAAATGATTGATTTTGACGTTTGATCGATATAGAGGAATCGGATTTTGTACGAAAAAACATTTACGTCTTTTCGACTTGTCGATCGAGTCATTGTTCAAATAAAAGAACGTCATAGAGCAAACAAAAACAAATTTCTTTCGCTTAGAAAACGAAGAATGACACGACTTCGACATTGAAGAACAGACAGTAACTTTCAGAATCAGCACTCGGAGCAAACTCTCAGTTGTTGGACACTATTTGCAATGTTGCCAAATTTCTATTCCAAAAAAAAAAAAACAAACAATATTAAATGGTTCGCTGATTTACTGCCGTCAATTTTAAAGTGCAATTAAGCCACAGAAAAGTTTTGTTAAACTAGAGCCTTAACTCTAACTGACTTTTTGGTGCTAAAGAAAAATCAATGATTATAGGAAATATAACAACGATGCAATAAACTTGTGCATTAATAGCGGATTTACATTTACCCACATCTTTGAGATGTGTGTTGAAGATGTTGAAAATTGAAAAAAGCTGTTTACATTACATTTTCAACATCTTTAATCTGTCAAATATTATTTCACGTACTTGAGCAAAAAAAAAAAACATTACACAAAATGGAATTTAAAAATTGTGCAATTCCCAGATTAATTATTGCCCTTAGATACCAAAACCAATTACAAATTCAATTTGAGGAATTATTAGAAATTATGTAAGACGATGGCAACGATAAGGATGAAATCTTGCTTTATGCGCAACATGTTTCGAGTCCAAGACGCCTGTGGACATTTGTAAGAATTTTTAATAATTTATTAAGATTTAAACTAATAAAAAATTACACCTTAGAATCGCAATGTCAATTTTTGGGAAAAGGATATTCATTGTAGAAATTTTTGACACTTGTATATTTTCTAGTGATGGTATGAATTTTTATAATTTTTTTTAACTTCTTTTTAGTGATGACATTAAAATAATCGAAAGATGTTGAATACAGCAAAATGAGAAATGAACATCTTGTAAAGATGTTGAGTTTTTTTTCAAATAGAATTTGTATAGAAAGATGTTAACATCTTGCCAAAATCATGAAAGATATAAGATGTAAGTAAAGCTCTAAACACATAGACGACAGCAGACTGCAAATGCTGCCTACTTCAAGTGCAGCCAACTTCAAATGTTGCTCTGAAGTCGGCTTCATAATTATTTTGAAGACAGCAACAACATAATAATCAGCTGGTGAAAAATCAAGGAAAAAGATGAAGAACACTTTTTCAAAGCAACCAGGATGAAAATTAAATAAAGTATCACAAAAAATTAGATCAAACGAAAACGAAAAATTGTTTTGATATTGAAAATGAGCAGCTGTGTATTTTAGCAATGCTAATTTCAGGGATGCCGTATTTCTTATTTCATAATGAATAAAATTGAAAATATTGATGAAAAATGTAATAATATCACGAAAAAACTATAAAAACACATACATTTATTTACTTATTGTATTTTTGCAATGTTCTTTTGTGTTTAATATCAAAAAAAAAGTTTTTGTTCTAATTTGTCCAATTTATATATATAATGGCAACACTATATTTGCTTATTTGCTGCCCGTCAAAATAGAAAATAGCCTAAGTTGGCAGCAGCAGCAAATGCTGTTGTGCAGTCGTGCTGCCCTGCTGCCGTCAAAATAATCGTTTTCATTTAAACACATGCATTTTATTTTTGACATATTGCTGCTTGCTGTCTGCTTTCGTCTATGTGTTTAGAGCTTAGGTGTAAAAAGCCTATAAGCAAAGACATGTATCTATTTCTGTTTTTCTTGCTTCATTTAATGAGCTGCGTATAATCTTTCAGAGTTTCGATTATCCCCAAAAAATGTCTTAAAGAATATTTCTGGCATCATTATGTTACAGTTGTTTGTGTTTTTAATCATATTTTTACTAACTGGTAGATATCGTTTATGAGGACAGCGTAAATTTGTAGTTATATACTCACATACACATGCACATACACCTACACCTTTGCATTTGTATGGACCAAAAACATTAAAAAACAACAGAACTACTGTATGTAAAACATACCATGCCCTCCTTAAAAGGAAGATAATTTATGAACGTGTGTATGTATGTGTTTCTCCATTTCTTCTTTTTTTTTTTGTCGGCTCTTTTATGATGTGGGCTGATTTCCTTCTGGTTTTATGGTCATAAATTTGCTCGTTAGCATGTTTAATAGCAAATATTTTGTTCCCTTAGATCTTTGGATTTCATGTGCTTTGTTTTGTTTTTTCTTTCCTTCTTTAAATATAATTTTCCTTATTGTACAATTAAATAATAATGGCCGTCCAAGAGAGTGAGAGGGTGAGACCATGTTGTTGCTGCATTTGCTTGTTTTCTTGTTGTTGCCGTTCGGCTGTTCTGTATGTAATTAGATGTAACAGATATTGTAATTGGTGTTAAATTGTTTGGTGACTACATGTTAATACCTATGGGCAACTGAAAGACATTGTCGGCGCTGTGTACTTCTTTATTAATATTATTATTACTGTTGTTGTTTTATTATTTGATTTTAATAATTGTTTTTCTTATATTTTTGTTTCTTTTAGATAGATATTCCTGTTCTGCTGCTCTAATTACACGTGTTGCTGCGTAAGTACAAGACTTTTTTTATTTTTGTTGTTTTTTTCTATGCCAGGTCTTTGTTGTTTTTAAATGTTTTCACTTTGAAGGCTTCTGTTAATTTTTCACCAACTGCCAGAGTGATAATTATTTTAATATTGTGTGATAATTGAGGCACAGCGGCGAATAATATTGTAAGAGTCACATTATGAAAGTGCTGTTTTTCTTTTCACTTGTTCAGCTTATTCTGCAAAAAAAAAAAAAAAAACCTCTAAAAGTTGTTAGTGGAACAAAGCTTAATACCTTGTTCATACATGCATTTCTAATTGAGATAATATTCAGTTTATTGACATAATATTTTTTGCGTTCATACATACAAATATTGCGCTAACTCAATTAGTATTTGACAGCTGAAAAAAAGTTGTTGTTTTTGTTTTGCTAGTGAGAAAAAAAAGTGAAAAATATTTTCCAATAAGAAAAATGGAAGAAAAACTGCCTTTTATTAAAAAGATTTTAGCGTTGTACACAATAAAAATATGGAACTTGTACAAGTAGTGCGTTCACGCTATGACTCCAAAGCGGCAATAATAAAAAGAAAGAGAAATAAAAATTTGGAAATGCTGCAATGTTTTTATTTTTTATTGTATTTACAGTATTTATCGGATATAAGAAACTTGAAAAATCCACGAAAAAAGTTTCTTATAAGCGTTTCTTTCTTATATACAATTATTTTATATAAGAAACTTATTTCTTATATAAGTAGCTATGGCCATAAGATATTTGTTTCTTATATGAATATACGAGCTTTTTTACCTTTTTATGTATATACGTAGATGTATGTATGTAAATAGAAAAATAAAACCAACCAAATTTTATTTTATTAACCCCTTTAGTAAAAAACTAGTCAACTTCAATTTGAAAAAAAATTATATGTAGTAAATACATGTACATATGTACATACATAATTCATTTTGTACTATTTATTTATTTATTTACGGGGCAAGAAACAAAAACTTCTCATGAGCACTAAAAGTAAAAAAAAACGTTGTTGTTGTTGTAAAACTGTCAGAAAACAGAGTTGTCCATGCAAACTACATAAATTCAGTGTTGCCCTTGAAAGTTTCTTATATAAATTCTTTTTCTATACATTTTGAGGTTTTGGTGTTCAAGAAAAATGTTCTTTTATCAGTTTTTTTCTTATAAGCGTTTTTCTTATATGAAACTTTTTTTGTTAGAAAAATCACTAAAAAGATATGCGTTTTGTTCTTATATGAGATGTTCTTATATCCGATAAATACTGTATTTTTATTTTTTATTATTTTGTTTTGTTTGCTTTTGTTGACATTTATCTCGTCATTCATCTCGCATTGTATACTTTTGCTTATTAAACACATCTTTTACAGTGTTGTGTTTCATCTCTTTCTCAATATTCAAAGCAATTTTGAGTTTATTAAGCAATAACTTTATTGACTTTTTGTATGCAATATTGAGTATAAGTTGGTATAAGTTGCAAACAGAATGATACAAACGGACTTACAAAACATAAATGTTCACCCCTATCGTGAATAAAATATGAAATTTTTATTGTCATGAAATGTTCATTTTCCAAGTAGGAAAATTTGCTATCATGAATATTATGGGAACGTTTATTTTGCTATCAATATGTAGTGAGTGTGCAATAGGGAAGAAGAAAATATAAACACAAAGGATATTTATTGAAAATTGTGTGGGTAAGTGATGTAAAAAGTAGTTCAATTTATGTTTTATAACTAATAAACAAAAATTTGTAGTTTAAAAGGTAAAAAGGGTAAACGCTGTGTTGAATTCTCAGTTCTCGAATTATTAGTCACTGGCTGTGATTAAGTTTGTATTCATAAATGTACACTCAGAAAACTTTGTCAGTAAAATTAACTGAAAACACTCTTTAAAATAAATGTAACTTCATTTAAAAACCGTCCTACTTATTTTTATCATTTAAATTTATTTATTATTTCATTTGAATTTAGTAAATGTTAAAAAATCTACGGATCCCAATCGGTAAAAATAATGATTTTTCCTTTATTCTAACTGTCAAATAATTCATGCGTAATCAACTTGTAAACATTTATTTTTTATTTTTTCTTAGGTGGTCATTTTATTTAATTATATTTTTCTATCTGTATTATTCTCTTTTTCAATTCGCTAATTTAATTTTTGTTCTGCAAAGCCTCTGCTGAGATTCGAATAGGCCGCATCTCGACTTGAAAGCAGCTGCCATACCCACTCAGCCATCGCAACAATCAGAACAAATTTAACAACAATCAATTTAAGTAAGGACTATGTATGCTACAAGATGTAGTATGTAGAAACCAAATTGCAAATATGAATATACTTATTAAAAGCTTGGTTCATTCATGTATGTGTAACATAAATTACTACTGTCATTATTAACTGTCAGCGAAAATCCGTATTTATCTGTACTTAATTTTTTAAGTAACTGCACAAATCAGTTAAGATTAAAATTTCATGCCTTTTTAAGCGTTTTGTCATTTAAAAATAACTGCACTGATTACTTCTAGAATAAACTACGGTCAGTTACTGCAAAAATATTCTGAGTGTATACTAGCAAACTGATACAAAAGTGATTATTTTATTTTTTATTCTGGCGGTGCCCATATATTTTGCTGTGTGTTATTTTAAAGAAGTGATTTGAAATTAATTTGTGTAGTCATGAAAATAGAAACTTTTTAATAATTTCGATCAACATCCTCAAAATATAAATAATAATATTGTTATTTTATTTTATCTCTTTTATCTCACAAGGCAAGGAACAGATCATTCAAACCACTCACAGAAAAAATATGTACTTGAAGAGTAACATGTTATTGTTGAAATATATATTTAAATATATGATGGTTGTACACAATCTATTTAGGTGCTTTCAATTGGTTGTCTCAACCTTAGCCATGTTTTATGGTTACAAGCAAAATATTGTTATACAGAACGTAACATTGTTGCCACAAGCATAATTAAATGTGTTCTTTTCTTTGCTTGCATGCGAAATAAAAAGTAGAGAAGAAATGACCGAATTTCCGCACTGTAAATGAAATAAAATCGATAGTGAAAATAATGTAAAGCAAAAAAAAAAAAAAAAAAAACAAGCAACAAGCACACATCACTGAATAATGAATTCGTTCGATTACGAATGTCGGAATTCGGGACCAGGCTCCAATTTAATGTACAGCATACAATCCTGGGTCTCAAACTCATACACCGGTATTCATAAAAAATAAAACATTGTTGAAACACATTTTACGACAAATTTTTCATATAAAATTTGTTCTAAAATGTATTTGAGCAACGTTTTATTTTTTATGAATACCGGTGATAGAGTTTTGTGTTAAAGTAATAAACAATTTTAAATCAAAAAGTTCAATTATAACGTTAAGCCAATAACGTCAAACTCCTAAAAACACACGACTTTTTGTGTCTTAACCCTTATAGAGCTAATGAAAAACATACATCAAATATTTTCTTTAACTTCAAAGAAAATGCTCTACTCCAAGAAACACTTTTTTCGTGTTTGTCTACTTTTCACAGACACAGAAAGCACAAAATTACGACGTGACTGTTTAATATTCATGACATGTTTATGCGCTCAATTTCCTTTGATTTACAAAGTAATTACCAGATGAAAAACCTGGTCAAATAATAATAATAAAAAAAAAAAAAATTAAAGAACATTAAAGGAAAAAACAGACTTATTGAAAATCTGCCCCAATGATTATGTTTTTTTTTCTTTCTTTAGGAGTTTGCCAGAAGATGAACTTGATTTGGGGCTTAAGAATTTTATTAAATTAAAACTAAAAATAAAGAAAAAAGCAAAACAATTGCAAAAAAAAAACATAATGTTGCCCTAGAGTGCAGAGTGTTAAATAATTTGCAAAAGTTTTTAAATTCCTCACGTAACAGCCAGTATTTGTTGCATAAATAGTTGATGTAAGCTTTGATATTGGTACTCGTAAAGTAGTTGTTTAAAAAAAACCTAGTCAATGTTCGACGAACTCAAGGGGTCACTTGTGTTACGTGTTTGCCTTTTAATGAATTTATACTTCACTAATTTTTCTCAATTTTTACGATTAATTTGATGTTCAAATAAAAATAACGGGTTATCCATGTCGTGGTTTCGACATCTGTCAAACTAAGTTGTTAAACCAATTTTTTTCTTCTCAGTTGAAAGTCTGACATTGACGAAAATGCATCGCTTAACTGTCACACAACTCATAAAAATCATCAAAACATTAATTTTCGAAGCCATGGAAACACAATTTTTTTGCTCTCCCAATATTCCAATAAATTAGCAGAAGTATCGAAATATTGCAAAATAAGCTTTGCGGATATATTACCTGTCACGAATTTTGAATTGGTTTTTATTATTGATATAAAAATATAAAAATCAAAAATAACTTTTATTTTTCGTTTAAAAATATAAAAATCAAAAATTACTTTTATTTTTCGTTTAAATATATAAAAATCAAAAATAACTTTTATTTTTCATTTAAAAATATAAAAATCAAAAATAACTTTTATTTTTCATTAAAAAAAAAAAAACAAAAATAACTCTTATTTTCTTATTTTTTGATTTTCTTATTTCTTGATTTTTTAAAAGTCATAAGGGTTACGGTCCCTGCTTGCAACTAGTTATTTATTTTTTTGTTTTTGTTTATCATATAAAATTTATTTTTATATTATTTGATTAATTATTCAAGCTTATGATCTTTGGTTTTTTATAAAAAATAATTTTAAGCTATTAAATATTTATTTGCAAATACAATAATTGTAATAGATAAAATAAAATAAAATAATAAATGTTTAAAATAGTTTTTTTTTTTATAAAAAACCCAATATCATAAGCTTGAATAATTAATTGAACAAGCATATAAAATTTTTTTTTGTTAATTATGTCAGCGGGCTTGTGTTTGATTTTTTATTTCCTCAGAATTGAGAAAGAATTTTTTTTTTTTTTTGGGTTAAAATTATGTTAATGAACATCTTCAAAGAAGACCAGAACAGTAAAGTTGAAGACTTACTGGCTGGGGTACATACCATGGCTGTTTCACGTAATCCATGCCACTCATCAGCACCCAAATGTGCTTTGAAGCGAGGTCATGACTAATTTTATAGTGCAATTAAGCAGGAGCTCATAGCCATTCGCCCACCATCCGAACTCTTCATTACTGACTGTCTCTATTTAATTTTATTGATCAACTTTTCATTTGATCACTGCGTTTTTTTTTGCGTTTTACAATTTTAGTGTTGATCAAATTTTTTCGTCACTACATGAACAAAAAATCAATTCCCCTTATTAAAAAAAAACTTGAATTATAACAATTAACGTAGATATGATTTTTTTCTTTCGATCACAATTCTCATAATGTTTCGTTCGTTGATTTTTTTTTTCATAAAAATAAAGATTATTTTCATATAAAAATTTCCGCCACCAATGAAATACATACATGTGCAGCACTGGAAAATAATGACGTCATTCATAAAACTGTTGCCGCATAACTAAAATGCCCTCTGGCAACGAGTAGCAATACAAGATTTCTACAATTCCAATATAATACATAATGAATCTATTAGAATTGTATGCCCCTCATACGTGCCACACTCTATTTGAAAATTATACAGCATTACTTTTTTTTAAGGGAGTGAAGGAAATAGAAAGAGAATAAAGCTGAGATATTTTTCGTTGTTGTACCTGAGCATACATATACATATGTATATGTATGATAAGTTCTTGTAGAATCCCTGTAGATAATATACCTACACAGTATAAGGGCACGAAGATTTTGGTAAACATAGAGAGAAAAATTTGGCAGCAAGCTTGGCATTCCGTTTAAGCAAACTTGTTTTATTTGTTTATTTATTTTTTTTTTTTAATGAACTCGTATTTATTTTCTACTTATGAGGCGAGTAAAGAACAACAAAAAAATACATAAATATTTGTTGCAGATAGACTGTGATTATAGTGTCCCATTACACTGTACAACAGTGAAAATAGCTTGAAGAAAGGAATACGAAGGTTATATGTATTTTGGTGCTCTAAGTCCAAATCTGCTTTCAGTTTTTCTCTATTATGTAAGGATTTTTTTATGGGCGTGGCCGCTAAATTATAGAGTTAGGCCCATATATTTCATCATAAGTCGAAACACCCTTCCCCAATTTTAGTGAATAGCATAGCGAAAGATGCGCTATAAAATTTTCTTTAAAATACTGCCATACCGATTGTTTCTCTCTTTTTCCGTTTCAAAGTTGTTCAGAAATCAATCAATCAAAAAAATTTCTTTCATGCAAAATTCGCTTTCTTTTTTGTTTTTAATATTCAATAAATAAAAATAAAAATAGGCACCAATTTAATTTTTTTTACATTTTCCTAAATTCAGCATGTCTATGAAATAAAATCAGCTTTAAATCATAAAAATCCATAAGCAAATATTGATTTTATTTACCATTCAATTAGGTTTGTAGCTACAAGTTTTTTAGATTTTGATTCAAAATAAAATTCTCTACAAAAAATTATATTTTTGCTCTTTTCCACTTACAAAATATGTACATATGTATATTTGACAAATTGTATAAAAAATGTTTTCGTTCATTTTTAAATGTTTTGTGTCATTTTCTTTTAATTTACTTTTGGCACTATAAGAAATCGCCCAAAACAAAATCGCCAAAAAATAAAAATGAAAAATCGGTAAAAAATTTTTCATACAAATTTTAGGCGATTTTTCTTATGAAAAACCACCCAATTTGTAGTTTTTCATTTTTAAATGTTTGTTTAATTTTTTTGAGCTTTTAAGTATCTCTGAACACATTAATATGCAATTTTAAAAATCTTCTTATACAATCTGGTAATTATTCGAGATTCGAAATACTATAGAAGGAAATTTCCTTGCATCCAGCCGAAGGCCAGTTATTTAGGACACTGCCAAAATTCGACATACCGAGGGGGATAAATTCCTTCAGCCCGGCCAAAGGCCGTTTTTTAGGACAGTGTCGTACGCAAAGCCGAAACTCGACATCCTAAGGGGGATAAATTCATTCAGCCCGGCCGAAGACCATTATTTAGGACACTGTCGTACGTGAAGTCGAAACTCGATATCCTTCAGCCCGGCAAAGAAACTTTCCTCTATAGTGTGTCTAATTTAGGCTTCGCGTACGACGATGTCCTTTAAGTCTTTTCTGCAACACTTTTTCCAAATCTTTGCTTCCCTTGGGTCTAAACAAAGTCTTAATATGTCCTCTAATTAACTTGCAGTTATATTTCTTTTGGCTTCACTTACGAGATAGTTTTCTGAATTACTGTCCTTTGAAATGGAATGCATTTTCGCCAGATTTCAGTATAGCCGAAGAATTTTCAACATTGTATTGTTTTGATGCTTTTATTATGATTCGTTTTAAATAGAGAGGCGTAAAATGCAATTCAAACTTTAATTATTTTGTTATTGCTTTTTTATAATTTTTCAACATTTGTTCGATATTTTTTTTGGCAATTTTTCATTTGGCCGATTTTTCATAGTGCCTTTACTTTTATTGAAAATTATTCAATATTAGGTTTGTTCCCGCACTTTCTAGAATTTCATAAATTTCTCTCAATAATGCACAAAATAGCACAACAGTACGGAAACACTAAAAAAAGACATTTCAACGCAAAAAAATGGCATCTGGTATATTTGGGATACTGCTGGCTCCCAGTGTTGAGTACGGGAACAAACTTATTTTCATTTTTCATTTGGTAGCACTTTATGTACTACATCAAAAATATTGTCACTTTTCATAAAAACCACTTAAAATCAATTCAAAAAAGGTTTTAAAATGGTTTTAATAAACATGCTTATTATGAATTCGGCCTGAGGCTGCGACAGAATTTCGTGGCAAAAAATGAATTCCAACGTAGCTACGAAATTCTTTCGAAAATTTAGAAATTCGGGAAATCGGTATTATAAATTCCAAGTTAAAGGTACTTTTAGCGTTTTCGTCTTTGTTATCAAAAATATTTACGAACACTTCTTACTGTCGGGAGTAAACGAAGAGTAGTTGAAAATAAGAAAAAAGTTTTTAAATTGAATAAAAACTATTTTTAAATATGTAGTTATAAAATTCTATTACTTTAATAATTAATTGGTATATTTTAAAATAATTATTGGTTTTGCCATGATTTGACACAAAAAGAGTAACACAAATTAACTGCGGATTTTACGCGTTGAAAAAACGCTTCATATACACCATTTGCAACAGCTGACGGATTGCTTGGAAACAAGGCAGCTTGATATCAGGTAATCGCATAACTAAAACAAACACAAAAACAACAAACACTTCGTGTATTTTTTTTTTTTTTTTTTTTGGTAGAAAAACTGTATTACTATCATCCGTTTGCTTGCGTATGTGTGTTTGTGTTGTGTATTTTGACAGTTCTACAAGCTAAAAACAGTAGCCAGCTGGGTCTGTAAGGCTACCTGGTATCCAGCTGCCTTTCTTGGAAAGTAATAACCCACGTAAACAAACAAAAAAGAAAAAAACTGGCTTTTACGTATGAACTAAATGTTATATTTTATTTTATGAGTTTATAATGTTTATTTTTAATAACTTCATTTCTTTATTCTATTTGCTTCGACCTTTATCCTTTTTAATTAAAACGTCTCTTAAAATATCGAGTTTGAGGTCCTTGTTTGTTATTTTTATTTCCAATATTTCGTTTTCCTTTAAAAGCAGAAGTTTTGCAAAAGAAAAACTGTGCTGACTACGTACCCAAGTGATGACACTCCATTTCCATTACTCGGACCACCTTCCACCACCTTCCAGCACATACTTCAAAGCAGACTTGTTCAGCCGGAAGTTTTTAATAAAACTAAAGGAAAAATTACATATGCATATATTTTCATAATTGGCGATTTGTTTTAACAACTTACGCCCTGTCAACCAAGTCCAAAGGATTGTAGTCATCTCTCAAGACTTTGCGCTCAATTCGCAAATATCTTTTGTTTAGAGATTCCGCTTCCATCACTAAAACGGCTGCAGCAATCAAATCTATTGTTTTTAGTTTTTATGTTTTGATAAATATTATTAAAGCCCCTTATAAAATAAAAAGAAAAAACATCTGTTTTTTATTTATAAAGTTGGTTGTACTAATTCGAATTTAGGTGAAGAGAATGGCAACACCAAAATCGAATCCGTCGCAATTCATAATACCTTTTTACACGAATTCGGCACGTAGAGTTCCCATTACGAGTGATGTTCACTCAGAATTCATAATAAGGCTGAAAATGATTTTGTATGATAAAATCAGGTTTTATAAATTGATTTTAATGTTAAAACCAAATTTTACATAAGACCAGCCAGTAAGAAATTACTAACGGGTCCGCCATCTAACGTTTTTTTTCCAACTAATGCTTATTTCGTAAATGGTAACACTTAGCTCATGTCTGATTTGACAGATAATTAGTTTTATCCTTCCGCTGAACGAATATGGTTGTGTAAACGCATGAACAATGCTGGCAAATATTGCGACATTACTTTGAAAATCATGGTAATGATTTTGCCAAAAAAAAAAAAAAATCATCTTTTCAGATGAAGCTCATTTTGATCTGGGCGGGTATGTAAACCAGCAAAACTGTTGCATTTCGAGCACAGAAAAGCCACACGCTTACATTGAAAAGCCGACGCACCCAAAACCAATCACTGTTTGGTGTGAATTTTGGTCCAGAGGCATAATTGGCCATTTTTCTTCGAAAATGAGCAAGGAGTGGCCGTTACAGTCAATGGCAAACGTTATCGGGCCATGTTGAATGTAGGTTTGTTCACAAAAATTGACGAGGAGATATTGGCAACATTTGGTTTCAACAGGATGACGCTACGTGTCACACAGCCGAGGCTGCACTCGATGGTTCATAGCATTAAAAAAAAAAGTTATTTGGCGGACCCTTTACAAGGTCCTATAAAGCAAATACATACATATGTCAGCATTTCCACTAGTGTATTGTTTGAAAAGTAAAATTCAAATTTTGATTTTTCGATCAAATATTCTGTTCTATTATCTCATCAGCTAATCACACTTCTAACCTACAGATGCAACTTTGACTGCAAACTGGTTGCGAAATATTCTTGATGTTTCTATAAAAAACTATTCGTTTTATCGTGTCCTGCACTACACCCTTGTACGATCTGTCAGAAATGAAAATAACGTGTTTTCAAAAGGTGCAATAATATCGACTGAAACTATAGTTGTCCGACAAATTTGTTGACATGTCTGTGCGATCTGCTAAACTTTTGAAAATGTTCAAACAATTTTGTTCCTTGCGTTCAGAGTTGCTTTCTCACAGGTGATGAATCGTGCCATTGTGTGAGATACTGTAACATGGCCTCGGGTGGCTGCTCATAATCAAGCATGCTATCGAATATGGTGTTAATCACGCTCGTTGTTCACTCTTCACTTCAAACGTCTTCAGACGTGGTTTAGTGGCTCATCATTTGTCTCAATTTTATCCGTTCTGGACTAGTAATAATGCATCACTTTTACTACGGCATCTCAATGAGTGGCATGGCTGTCTAAAAACGTAACTATTGTGTTATATACACACACTCACACACACATACACGCTTACATGCATCTGCAGGGAAAACATAAATATAAAATTTCTCATGCGTGTTGTCATGTTGATGTTGAATGGTGGTGTATGTTTGTGTGTGCGTGCCTGTTCCACTCAACTTTCCATTTCAAATGTTTTATTTTTTCTCATTGTACTGAATCCTGTTTGATTTTGAAATAGATTTCCAATGTCTTCCCGTGTTTTTTTTTTTTTTGTTTTTTGCCATTCCCATTAGTTGAGGGTAAACTGGTGCTGTTTGCTGTTACATGCTCTGCCTTAAATTCAAATTATAAAAATTTTTTTGCCCAAAAGTATTGAATCTTTTTTTTTTTTTTTTTGTTTGCTGTAGGTAGTTGTTGTTTAATCCTGCGTACGTGTGTAAGTGTATGCGTTACTCTGGGTAGTCAAAATATTAGAAATATCAAAGGAAAAAACGGCAGATTTTTTTATGGCCACACCTTTCAGGGGTGAGTCTTTTTAGCATCGCTTTTTTTTTAGTTAAACTTTAACTTTTGTGTCAGCAGTGTAAAGTTTTGTTTTGTATTTCAATTCTTTCATCTATAAATATATGTACATATGTATGTATATAGCAAATATAAAAGAAAAATTATTATTATTTATGTATTAAGTTTATCAGGCTTCAGTTCTTTCTATATTATCTTTGTGATTGATATTAATTAAATTAGGCAAAGAAAACAGCAAAGACATTGAGCAGGGTGGACAACTAGTTGTTTCGAAGCCGCCACACTTTCTCGTCAGCACCCGTCTTTGAACTCATTATTATTATTATGTTGTTATTTTAGGGAACTTTTTTTATATGTGATATATTTGATTTTCATAAAATTATGAGGAAATACTTATCCAACTTCATTTATGGGGAAACAAATTAATAAAGGGCGCGGTTTCGTGTAACCGCAATATAGAATATTAATTCTTTGATAAAAAGAAAACAAGTACTTTGGTTGCAGCTATTTGCTGTAAAGGAGTGATTATTGCTGATCTCTAAATCCGATTTCGCCTCAAAGCCTTTACAAGCAGTCTGCAAATTCTTTCGGTAGTGGAACCCAACTGGTGGCCAATTTGTAATGAAAATCATATGATATGGCTGCAGCGATATGATAAAAAAAACTAAGTTTACAGGGTGACCCAAAATTAACTAAGAGGTTTGAATTGATTATAATTTTTTTATTTAAAACATATTTATAATTTTTTTGTATAAAATACAGTTTATAAATGGGGAATATTTTTAGTTTAGTTATGAAAAATAATGTATCGCAAGTGCTGGCCATTTTCTGCTGCGCATATGCGTGATCTTTCCAACATATTTTCCATAACCTTTCACAAAACTTCAGGTGTTATGTTGTTTATTTCATGGCGTATATTGCTTCTTAATTGCTGGATAGTTCTTGGCTTATTAATGTTGTAACGATACCCGGTTATCCGGAGAATGCCAGGATACACTCAGTTTCCCCAAAGCCCCTTGTTCAAAATAAGAACGCCAAGACTGTTGTAATTTTGGTAGTTTCTTCAATTTTTTTTTTATTATTATTTTTATTCAAGAACCAGTGACTGTAATATATCACCTTACTCTAAGGTGCACTGCTGGTGGTGACGACAACTGCTGCTGCCTATTCTATATTCGCTTAGCTAAGAAGGAATTGTAGGTGCCCTGGCCGGATGTCATCCGGATACAAATAAACTGTCTAGTAAACTCCATCCCGATGGATTTTATCCAACGGCCTTGCGTTATAGCTGACGGTGATAACCGAAGACAACCCTGACGAACGACCTCCCCGCTGAATATTATTCAGACGGGCTATGCTGGATTTTATCTAACTCTTAGGAGACCAACCTAACTCCTTACCTACTATATAGAATTTAATCCTATATACGTCTGTTGCTGGATTTCATCCGGCTCTAGTTCCCTGTACAACAGCACGACCAACCTATAACCTGTTGCCACCATGCAGTATTTCACACCTGCTACTTACTTCTTACTCAATGTTGATTTGTTCACCGTTCACAACTCACTGTCCTCGTACTCCAGGGTCCACCGCCTTTTATCGTCCACGTACGCTTTCACAAAACTGCAAGTTCCTGTTTCCATGCTACACCACAGCTACACACTTTGTAGTCCTCTCTCACCGTCTCACTTTTATTGGCTTAGTTCTCTTCCTCTCTTTCCCGTATCAAAATGCTCTTGACCCGATCTCACCACGTTCCTACTGTCACAGAACTCACCGCCACTACCGTTCCTGTAGTTATGCCCACCTGAAACGAAACAAATTCCACGCAATGGATATAATCCGTCTTGTGTGGTGTTTACTACTTTCCCCTCCACTGCTTGACTGATGAATGTCATTCACCAGCTTCCCCCAGAAAATATTGTAGCTTATCAAATTTCTTTTATTTATTTATATATATATATACATATTTTCTTTTGCCAAATGTTGCCAAAAATTTCGCAAACTTTTTTGGTCCTCACAATGTAGACCACTCCTTTCAAATAACCCAAAAGAAAACAGCCTGCAGCGGTTAAATCCGGTGAACGCGGAGGCTAATTACTTAATCACTTGTACGCGAAATAATTCGTTCACCAAACATGTGCCGTAAAAGAGCTATTGTGTCCCTGGCAGTGTGCGTTGTGGCTCCATCTTATTGGAACCAGACTTGTGGATGGTTTTCCACGGCTGACCTTGAAAAATTTTCCCACATTTTCCGATATCTGATACCGCTCAATATGTGTAAAAAATATGGTCGAAAATTACCTCAAAAGAATCCATGCTGGCAACACTTCGCTTGGTGGTCATTTAAATGATGTAGTGTTTCACACATAATGTCAACGTTCACACTTTATAAGAAAAAAGAAATATCATGAAAAAAAAGTATTTTATATGTTTTTTATTAACGTTTACTTTTGAAACCGCAAAATAGATAACCCGTTATAACACTAAGTAATATCGGTAGAGATTTCTCCATGTATGTATGTATGTATGTGTGTGTGTGTGTGTGTGTGTGTGTGTGTGTGTGTTACTATTTTGATTTTTGATCAACTCTGCAGTCAATCCATAAACTAGTGGAAGGTAAGTCAATTTTCCTTGTAGTCTCGTCAGTCTAATTGATGGCAGGTTCATGTTTTTTACCGATCTGTTTGATGTTTGTTTAGCATAATGAGTCACAAAATGTTGATTTCATTCACTACTCTTGTGGCTGAGAAAAAAAAACACTTTTTTCTGTGCTTTTCTACAGTGAAAAAAAATTTTGTTTATTTCAAAATGTTTGCAAATATTGTTGGTCGTTCGGCACAACGTGCCAATCAGATGAAGGTGCGCATAGAAGAGAGGGTAACAATTGTAGCATTAATTTTTTTTTTATATGTAATGTCTGTAGAACACAACCAATTAATTGTACTTAAAAGCCTTGTTTTTGTTTACCAAGTAAAATTTTAAATTTTCTACACTTTTTCTAGAGCAGCCATCATTTAAAACATTGTAGTTCTACCAAACATTCGGCTTAGTCCAAGAAATTAACCAGCATCATCATGTAACTGTAGATGGCCTTAGTCAACTGCAGTGCTGTACTCATGGACAGTGGCAATATTTGTCCTATAGTCAGAGTAGTTGGTGCCTGCGACTTGCGCAACATTAGCAGTACCAACTTTTGTTCTGGTACACTCAGTTCATACCATAAACAGTCCCCATATATGACATCAGTAACTGCATCATTCTAGCGGATTTGAAATAATGTGAAATAAAACTGCATAAAATAAATGATTGGAATGCAAAAATCGCCTACCGAAATTTCGACTAAATGTCCGAGTCCACAATAAGCATACATCATGCTTAAGCTGTAAGCCAGATACGCGAAGGCAGCTGGCCAACTTTTAATGATAATGGAGAAAAGTGTAAATGAAATACATACCACTGAAGTGAAAATTTGTATGAAAATCACTCCGTAATAGGCCTCTTCGACTTCCTGGGCGTAGCTGCAAGGAGAGGCAATATTTCAATTATAAAATTGAACTGCCAAAGTAACACCTACGTATTATAATTTTGATGCCACAGCACAACATCTTTTAGCATGGGCATTGTTTCTGTCGAATCATCTGCTGCCGTGATAACTCTATTAAGTTTCTCACACTTAACTCGTATAATATCCTTCAGCAATGGCACATGAGTTATCAGAATAAATACATACATATCGCCGGCAAAGTTGCCGAAAGCTCCCAGTGTGATTAAAAAGCCATGCACCACATTATGAACCAAATAACCCGTTCCATTATTCGAATCAATGCCGGGCAAGTAAAATGACATAATCAAAAGCTTTTCCCCAAACACCAGACCATACAATAGGGGATACATAATTATAATGACAGCAGCAGCAACATAAATGCTCATTACAATTTTTAAAATTTTTGTTGTCAAATCGGTTCTGTGACGCAACACCGTCAAAAAGTCGTCATCATTTTGGTATTCCTTATAAATACTTTTTATCTTTTCATACGTAGATATCAACACGAAACGCTGACGAATGCCCAGCAACATCTTGCTGTAGCCCTGCGAATTAAATTTTAACTTTGAATTTCTACTCGACATGAAAGCGAAAACCCAACTGGCACCTGTACAGCGCTTCCCGTCAAGCTTAAAGTTTGCAAGATAATCTTCCAATCGCCGTTAATAATAAAACCAATGTAAATGGTGTAGAGTGTGCACAGAAAATATATATTAATTGAGGTTATTACAAGCCAAGTAAGAGCATTCTTCTTATAGTCCTTTCGTATGCAATCGCAACCACAGATCGCAGCCATTATTCTTGTTATCTGCATGATTTTCTCAAAACGATCCAAACAAGTTTTAGATCCGGGTGTCATTATTTCTGCTGTTAACGGCAACGTTTCACTAATAACAATGAATCTCTCATGTAATACGGCCTAATTTATATTGTCATTGAAGATTACATAAAATTACACTGTTAGAAAATGATGAACTTTTAAATAGAAACTTTTAAAAAATCCAAAAGTCTGGCAACATTTTCTTCAGTTTTGTTGACTACACACTGAGCGATATAGAAATGATGGCAGGCTCATCCATGTGCATTTCGCATACACACTCAGTCTGTAGTGAAAGATGTTTATAACCCAATCGCTTGCCGTTTGGGAAACGATTCATCCATGCCTAGACTTGTTGAGCATCATTCACTTCTTGTAAGGGCCTTTTTATTTAAATTTGCTTAAGGTTTTATAACTATCACTGCTGCGATGGCAATCCTCTGCAATGATATTGTCATCAGTCATCTTCTTTTGGGCCCGACAAGCACTTTGTTTCACTACATTAACAAATTCGTTGCAGCATGTCTGATCATGTAATCTAATACTAGGAACACAACTGGGACGAATGACGAATACGCCGGTTAAAATTCGCTGAGTAAATTCGTCGCATGAAGCACAATAACGACGAAAACTAAAAACATCTAATATAATTGATAAAATTGTTTATTGTTTGTTCAAAGATAAAAAAAATTAAATGAATCAAAGAATTTCAAATTTTGTAAAAATAATTAAAATAATGATCATGAAGTTTAACATTTTCAATTATAATTTCACTTGAATCCATTTTCTCAGTTTTTTAACTTTATCTTGTTATAGTTGAACAGCTGATGGGGTGACCATATTAAAAAATTGCTTGCTAAAACATTTAGCATTACCAAAAACTAAAAAAAAAAAAATTAAACACTACAAACATGTTTTATAATCTAATACGTTGGCTTTTTACTTTAAGTGCAAAAAAGTCAAAGCTTAGCACTTAAAATAAAAACTATTAAAGTAAAAATTAACTGTGTGTTACTAAAACACTTGAAAACTATAACCAAAATGGCCACATGGTACTGATTTGTTCGTCGTTCGCAGGCGTAAAAAATAGAAATAAATCTATTTCAAGTTTGCCGCGTACAAGGAATTTCGACCGACGCTGTGACTGTATGCATTTTCATATACACCACTGTGTTTTATTTTCGACGGCGAATATTCGCGGCGAAAAATTCGTCGTTCGTCCCAGTTGTGTTCCTAGCATAATGCGGGGGATTTGAGCTATATCAAGATCTCTTTTTGGTCTTTTTCGTAGCTCAACTGCTAGCCAGGTTCTAGTGAACTTCCAATCCTTTGCAATACGCTCCTTACGGTAAAACAGCAGGATTCGTAAGCATATACTGTACCTGGCTTTTTGATACAACAGACGCGATCCAACACCATACCCGAAAACTTTGCAATATGCAGCGGCTACTGCGTTATATTTCAACTTTTGTACATTTACAACTCAATTACTGGCCTTTTAGATGCAAGCTTGATGGTGAGTGTTTGCCATGTCTGTTCCCCTACGGCTGCGCAGATCTCAAAGAGGTCCATGTCATTTACTACTTATTAACAAGTGGACGATTTAATTCGTCGCTCTTAAATTCAATAGACTGAAATGTTTGAACATTTTCCCCAAAACGCTTACAAGTCTTTTGATGACTTGGTTGGCAGCAACGAATAACACCGCATAGACCGCAAGAGAGCGCACGGGGTAAAATTTTTCAAAGTGTATTTTAATGCATATGATAGAAATAAAAAAATATTATTTTAATACTCTGAATTTACAATATATGTACATGTGTATGTATATTAGGCCCGTTCGATTTGTATATCGATAAATTTTTCGATGTTGGGCCTGAGCGCCTCGATGGATGAATTGGTAGAGAGTCCTACCAAAAGTCCCCGAGGTCGCAGGTTCGATTCCTGCCGGAGGCTTTGGGTGTTTCTGCAGACAAGCCGAAAGCTTCACAGTTTTGTGTTTGTTATTTAAAAAAAAACGGGGGTCCCCCGACCGCATTTAATTTTTCGATAGCTTTCGGCATGACAAAAAAAGCTCTACTAAGACATACCACAAAAGTGATATATTTACTCTCACAGGCGCGTCTGATTTTCAATTTCTCTTTTGTAGTTTTGTATCAGAGTGCTCCACAAGAGGTATGAGTTTAGTGTGTTGGTAAAAAATACTGGGGGTTGTTAATACATTTGAATCCTCTATGGGCAGCCTGGAGCCAGTTAGTGTAATGGAAGGAAAATATCATTTTCACCCAATTACGGATACCTGGTACCAGTATGACCAGCCTCCAATAATATTTACTCTCCAATATTTTCTTCGAATACACCAGTTCCATACCACACCTCTTCAGGGGGGCTCTCGCACAAGAAAAAAACTGAAAATCGAATGTCTGGACATCAATTCTTTGGATATGTCGGGTGCATTAGAAGAACCAAGCATCTGCTCAGATTGAAATTTAAAAACATTTTTTTTTTCTGATAAATTTGTCGAATCGAGAAAAAAAAAAACTTTGACTGGTAGCAGAAATTATGTGAAAAGTAACTCCATAGAAATATTGTATATAGACCTACATGTGGGTTTTTCAATAGGAGCGCTACAAAAGTTAAAAAAAAAAACGTTGAATATCAATGAAATTCTTTATTACTGTAAAAGCACGTTTGATGGAACTCGATTTTTTTTTGCATGGCCACTACGACGCTGAACCCTATTTTCGAAGGTTTTCAAGCATAAATTGGCCAATACTGCTGCAAATATCTCTGGCTCTCATCAATCGTCTCTGGCTTGTTGGCATAGATCACAGACTTGACGTAGCCTCATACGAAATAGTCTAACGGCGTTAAATCCAGTCGCTGCCAATCGACTGGACCATTTCGTGAGATAACATGTTGTCCAAACTTGGTTTTCAATAAATTGATTGCGACATTCGCTATGTGGCTTGTGGCACCGACCTATTGGAACCACATGTGCTCCAAGCACATATATTATCCAATTGGGGCCAAAACTATTCGGTTATCATTGTACGGTAGCGATTCCCATTCACAGTAATGTGCCGATCATGATCATCACGGTAGAAGTACGGCCCAGAAGCCGCACCAAACCGTAATTTTTTTTCGGCATGCAAATATGACTCATGGAGTACGTGTGGATTGCTGCCTGACCAATTACGCATATTATGTTTATTGACGAGGCGATTCAGGATAAAATGAGCCTCATCATAAATTAGACTTAACGCTCTTAGCGTTGAGGCAACTGACTTCGAATTTCGGTAGTAAATTTTAATAATTTCGACTCGTTGTTGGCTCGTACATCTCTCCATCATGAAATGGCAAACCCTACTGAGGAGAAATGTGAGAAGAGCAGCAAGAAACATGGCCATCGTCTGCTGTCCCTGTTGCGGTACTTTTGTAGCGTCCCTGTTGAAAAACCCTTACAATAGCCTTTTTACACTGACGCACATCTTACATCTTTCATCAATTTGCAAAGATGTTTACATCTTCCCATAAGAAGTATACAGGGCGAAAATTCTACATCAGTAGAAGATGATCCTTTCTCATTTTGATCCATCTTACATCTTTCGATTTTTTTTAGTGCCATCACTAAAATAATTGCAGAAAATCTATTGCTTTTTGTTAATTGCAGAAAGAAAGAAAGCCCAACGTATGGTCAATCAATATGGAGAACATGTTGCTTGACCTATGGAAAGAAAAAAGTCCAAAAGTCCCCCTACAAGTCCATTTTACAATTTTTTTTATTTGTCACAAAAATTTTACGTCTTCTTTTTTGACATCGAAATAAATGAGAGATGTTCTCAATGTAAACTACTGTTTCACATTTTCAACATCTGCCATGCGTTTCATGTGGATGGCTATAAAGGTAGATTGTTCAGTTCCATGGAACTAGTAATAAAACAAATTAACTGTTTACAAAATTTGTAATATAATTAACTTTCAACAGGGTGGAGCTCATGCCAAAACCTACCGCATAATTGATGACCCAAAATCGGTTGCTAAATCGGTTACTAAATCGCCCAACCCTAATGTATATACTTGTAACTTGCAATTAACATCTTACAAACAGAATGACAAGAAAATCGTTTTACACTTTTAGGTGTCAATCAATAGTGTCTGAACTACCAACACAAAACATTCTTTAAATATTTATGTGTTTAAATATTTATAGTATTAAGGCCATATTCATAATAATTATTGTAAGTTTATTAAGCTCTTATTTGACGTATTTCTACGGAATATTTGTCAAATAAACGTGTAATAAACCTTCAATAGTTTTTATGAATATGGGTGTTACATTTTAGATATTTCTATAAAAACTTTTGAATAACAATAAACCCTAATGTAAAATAGCTTTAACATTAAGAACTAGTGACGGTGTTTATGGAACTTGAACTAAAAGTAATATACATACATATACATATAAAGAAGTCATCCGATGTTATTTGGCTTGTGGTTCGGGCACTGCGTGCGGTTGCGGTCGCTCTGTAAAAACCACATTTGTTCCATTGCGCCAGAAAAGACGCGGTTGACATGGCCCTATAGCGCGTAGTCGTTTGGCCAGCGGTGTTCTGGAAATAAAAGTGAGCCAATGACTCTTCCAGCTTGAACAGCGCACCCTGCAATCACTTTGAGCGGGTGTAATAGCTCCTCGTGCATCACTCGTGGGTTTTCGGTGCCTCAGTGGCAGTATTTTTTTTTTGCTGCTCACGCACTCGCCGGGGTGCGATGATGCCTCATCGCTCATTATGAATTTGATTGGAAAATCGTCCACTTCGTCAAAAACACGATTATTCCGCGTTCTTGGGGAGTATATCGCTCTACAGCTGTCTCGTTCACAAATGTTAAAACAAACTTTACATTGGCTGCCATGTTGCAAAAATAAGAGCAACTTCCAATAGGCTGGTTTCTTTTGGCCCACCTGGTATATGCCAGATATAAAATATTATGTTTGTCATAATATGTAAGTAAGGTTAGTGGTCATCTTGTACTGTATTGTATTGTATTATTACTAGGTTGGTCCAGGATGGCCCTTTGCACTGCGACCAAGAATGATCTATTGTGCAACCCTTTTCCCTCACGAGTTTAATACATCAAGTGGTCATCTTACCATCCTGAAGGTTATCCAAGACATACTCGGCGAGTCTCAGATAGGCGATTACATAGGTCCTATAAATTCCTTTAAGAGATGGTATGGGGTATACTTTCCGATCAGGGTAGAGCGGCGCACAAGCCAAAGGTTCTTGCAAAAAGGGATCGCAGCAAAAGTAGTAGGGTCCAGAGTACACAGGGCTATAGCACTCACTTACCATGGTCACCACCGTTTTTCAAGCACAACTATACGCAATACTAGAAATTTCAGTAATCCTTTCCGACAGTGAATGCATCAGTATGGGGAGCAAAATGTTTTCGCATACTCAATCTGCTCTCAGGACCCTAAGGAGTCACTGTTTAACATCCATCTAAATTATGAAATCATAAGAGGTTTAGGCGATCCAATTTCAGAACCCGAACTATGGCATTCGAAATCGACTGAAGAATCGGGGAACACAAATATAAAAGAAAAACAAAACAAGCATACCTAATTTATTTACGCACTTTCAGTGTATTCTTATGAAGAATGTGGCTACAAATAAGTTTTTCAGGAAAACGTGTCCTCCTACTGAATTTTATAAAATTTAAAGCAAAGCCAAAATACATATTTTAAGAAGGATCTTGCTTTAAATTCAACAGCAGAGTAAAAGCGCATAATTTTCAGTGCCCTCTACTTTAAAACGCATCCAAAAAATAGTTTTTTTTTTTATTTAAATGCTGTTTAAATGTTCTCGAACGACCTGTGAATTCTCAGCACACTCAAAAGAAAACCAAAGCTAAAACTTAGTTATTGAAAAAAAGAAATTTATATGGAAAGTGGGTGTGTTCACTCACCAAATTTGAGCTGACGGGTTCTCCATTTTGCAGTTGCAAAAATAAACGTAAAGAAAACACATATAAATTATTTTTTTTTTTGCATGATATTTCTTTTTTTATTATAAAGTTTGAACGTTGACATTATGTGTGAAACACTACATCATTTAAATGACCACCACACGAAGTAAGTGGCAAGCATTGATTCTCTTGAGGTATTTTTTGACCACTTTTTGACACATATTGGGCGGTGTCTGGACGAAGGTTGGTTTTTAAGTGCTCAAGAGTTGAAGGTTTATTTGCATAAACACGGTGCCCCACAAAAAAAAAAAAAAAAAAAGATCAGATCAGATCGAATGGTGTCAAATCGCATGATCTTGGTGCCCAGTTGATATCGCCAAGACGAGATTATTACGCGGTCAGAACATGTCTCTTGCAACAAAGCCATATGCTCTCGAGTTGTCTAGTATGTGGCACCACCTTGTTGAAACCTCATGTTCTCCAAGTCGTATTCTTCAAGAGCAGGCAAAAAAAAAGTCAGTTATCATACGACGCTCCGAATTAACAGTCGTTCCATCGTCTTTTTCGAAGACGTGACCGTTTCTCTTCAATTACTTGAGGATTCTCAGAACCCCAAATACAACAATTTTGCTTATTCACATGCACACCGAGTGAGAAATGTGCTTCGTCGCTGGAGAAAGTTTTGTTCGAAAAATTGCCGTCTACCGCCTGCTGTTCAATCAGCCATTTCACGTATCTACGACGTTGTGAATGGTCAGCTGGCTTCAGTTGTTGCCTGAGCTGGACCTTATATGGATGTAGGTGTAGATCTAAATGCAAAAATACGTCATAATGTGCCGTAAGGCAGTTCCAAGTCCTGCGAACGACGAGGAATCGGCAGCCAGTCTCTTCAAATTTCTTCACAATTTTGCCAATTGCTTGCGTAGTGGGACGATTATGTAGACCATAATCTTCTCTTAAAGCACGATATGTGGCTGTGGTAGAATCACCATTTTTGTAGAGTATGTTTTGATAATTTTTATGTGGTGTGTGAAACTGAGAAGAAAAAAAATGGTTTAACAACTTAGTTTGACAGATGTCGGATTCCCATTCTATACTTTTGAAACCACGAAATATATAACCCGTTATAAAGTTCTAAAAGCATCTATGAGTTTTCAGCGCTTTTTAATAAAGAATAAATTTAAAACTTAGTTTTCTGGACAACCAGCCAATACTGGCTTAGGTGTATGTCGCAAGACATGGGCAAACGAGCTCCTCCAATCAACTTAACCTAACCTAAGTCTGCGCCTTCTGCTTTCACTAGCGATTACAAAAGTTGCATGGCTTTTGTTGAACCGTTCTTGCAAATATTTCGTGGTTTTTCTGCATTAATTGAATTGTAAGAAATATCATAATTTTTTGTTTCTCCATTCTTATTATCGTAATCACGTCTTTTTATGAACATACGTACGTTGTGCTTAACAGTGATACCAATTGGCTACAATTTTACCATCTGGCTTCACTAAAAAATACAAATTTTCTGCATTCGCACTGACGCATAAACACTGAGTTATTTATTTGCGAATAGTTTTTATTTGTGAACAAGCTACGTATAAACATAGTAATTGACAACTAACGAAGTACTTTGTTTCGTGATGTATGTATAGTGTTCCAGTTGGGTAATTACTGATGCCAGAAATAAAAACATAAAAAAAATTAAGGCATGTTAATGAATTTTCACATATTTTTTATATTTGTTATAAATCACGGTAAAGTGACTGAATTTACCAACTTTCCAAACACCATGAACGCATTGCTATTTTAATTCCAGTCATATTTTTCTCCACTTAAAACCTTTTTGATTCCAAGTGAACTATTGTGAAAGTGAAATGTTCAGCACAACGGAACTAATCCGCATGCAAGCAGGCTGGTCTTCTGACCAGCAACTTGTAAAATAAATCCAAATATCTCTCATACTTTCGCCGCTGTGGATGTGAAATAAATGTATATGGCTTATCCCTCTCGTAGAAAAGAATAATAGAAATTTATTTGTTCTTATAAAGAAAAAAAAAATAATTGCTGTAATTTCCTTAGTTGAATATTTTTTAAACTCTTCATTATATTGATGAGTTAATTGCTTAGCACCTATTAAAAGGCAATTAATTATGGCTTTCTTTCAAGAGCATTACCTTGACAATTTAATAACATAATTTCTATATTTTGCAATACATGTTTATTAAGTAGACACAAATTAGAATTATTTATATGACTCAATAGCTAAAAAATTTAACTTTTTGAAGAAATCATTGGGCCTACGCAAAAGGATCCGGCAAGCAGACTGGACAGATTTCTAACAAATTTCTCAGCAATTTAGTGACAAATGCTCTAGAAATCGATTACAGGAATACCAGCTAATAAACTGTATTAATTATGTGGGAAGATAATTTCAAACATTACCTGTCTTCTCAGGCAGAGTAAACTTTTTTTTATCTTGGCCCAGTGTACAGGGAATGACATCTACATATTCACTACATTATATTGATACTAGAAAATTAGTATGAAGAAAGAGAAAGTGGGGACCGGAAAGGGGAAAACGATGAGTGCCTGTGGAAGCTTGAATAATGCAGAAACGTTTCATATGAAAAAATATCATTTGAATTTGCAAAGTTGAGTGAGTCGCTATTAATTTGGTTATTCAGTGTCCAGTGGTACATACTCTCGACTCTATCCAGCCAACAACAGTTAACGCAATCGCTACAGTGTTCCAAAACTTGGACTATGTAGAGAGAAAATAGGCACAGCACAATAACCATGGTCTATTATAAATTTACTTCTTACTTATTTATACTTTAATGGTCTTATTAAAAAAAAAATAGTTTGTATGAGTATTATTCGGTAAATACGTATTTATACAATACTAGCTTAAGCTCGGTGTGCTTCGCTACCCCAGTATTTTGATTATGTCACACCCACTTCTTATCCATTTTCGCAAATCTTTCAAGTAATGATATATTTATGTCAACGATGCAACTTTTTCCTGTTCCCATCATTCTCATACATAAAAGCAATTCAAAAAGTACCAAAATTCAGTTTTTACCAGTTATATTCCCTTAAAATTAAAAAATTGAAAAAATTATCACACACCTGTTCAATTGTATTTAGTAGACGTACATGCTGTTTTTGAATTTTTATGCTACTTGTATTAAGTCCGGAGATACAAAATTACCGATTTTGCCCTTTTTATCCCTTGTATGTCCAAATTTAAAAATTTACAAAAATTATTACAGCATGTGTTGGTGGGAGTAATATTTAGTTTTTATTTTTTCCCCTCTTCTCATTTCTCTGCTAGAAAAATGCAATTGCAAAAAAGTACCAAAATGCAAATTTTACCCCTTTTATTGATTTTATCTGATTAAAATTCAAAATTTCCAGAAAAGTACCAGACACCTATCCAATTATGTTTAGTGTGCTTTCAGGTCTTTTTTAAATTTTTCTACTAACTTTGCGAAGTCCAGAGAAATTGGGTTACCGATTTTACCCGTTTGTACCCCTTTTGTGTCCAAATTCAAAACAAATTTATTTTTGCATTTTTTCCCGTTTGAGCAGCATTTATTTATCTATCTATCTATTTATCTATTTAGTTTTTACTTTTCTTGTGTGCCCATTCCTCTGCTACGTAAACGCACCTAAAGAAGTACGAAAATGCCCGTTTTGTTCCATTAAAATTCAAAATTTTAAAAAAATACCAGAGAGGTGTCTGTCTGTCCAACTATTTATTGTAGACTTTTAGGTCTTTTAAAATCTTTGTGCTACGGCCAGAGATATTTAGTTACTGATTTTACCCTTTTTTATCCGTTTTTATCCCATATACGTTTAAATTTAAAACAAAGACGAATTTGAGGAAAATTACAGAACTTTTTAATGGCATAATGTTTTGTATTTACTTTGTACCTATTTCAATCCTTCATACGCATAAATGCAATTGAAAGAAATACCAAAATGCAGATTTTTCCCTTTTATCCCCTTAATATTCAAAACTTCAAAAACCACCAGACACCTTTCCAATTCTTGCTAGTGTGATTTCAGATACTTTTTAGATTTTTGTGCTAATTTTGCTAAGCCAAGAGAAATTGAGTTTTAACCGATTTTATGCCTTTACGAGTGGGATTTTTTTTTAAATTCATATAGCCTGTAATTCCTTCCAGACACACAAGGATATACTGTAGAAATTTCAAGCAAATCGGTCTATAAGGAACAAACACACATTAACTTTTATATAAAAGATTTGTCTGCTAAGCGCTCAGAAAAAGTAAATAATTTTTTTAAATAAATTATTTCACCAGGGCGCGGTACTAGATCTCAAAAAAAGGGAGCACATAAAACATATCTGATCTCATCAGACGTTTACAAACAACTTTAAGCGTCTGAGGAGCGCTAACCTACCTAGTGTTATGTTTATTGGGGTGCAAAGGTCCAGTGAGTCGTGGTTATCTAGGTGACCAAAAGTTTTTGAGGTGTATTTAAATCATAGATGCCCAAGGTCGTAGTGTTGGTGAGAATGACGAAATAACACTGGAAGAAAACAATTTGCTATTCATTTTATTTAGTCGTCAACGAGATTGCGACGAAACCACATGATAAAAGTATTTATACTTGTATAATAGTCTGAAGTGCCCTTTAGCAGAAATCCAAGAACAATAATTTAAAACATGTTTCCCTCTGTTTTAACTAGCTTCACTGTGCCAATATCGGAATTAATTGCAACACAAGCCCTCTTAATTTTTCAGTTTCAATATCTCTTGCGGACTACCCAAAACTCCATTTGCCTTCCTTCCACGGTGGTGTTTTCATACCAAAAGTAGTTTGGGAAAATTTCCCCATTTTCCTAACCAGTCCCCCAAAGTGGGGCTATTGATAACACAAAATTTAACATCCAGTAAACACAATTATTTAATATCGTTAATATTCTATGTGTATGTGTATGTGGACCTATAAATCGTGAAATTGTTTTAAAGCTCATCGCTCAAAAATCTCATGAGCATCATCATGTAGCTGTAAATACATTTCGTCAGCTGCAAAGCTGTTGCCATCGAGAGTGGCATAACACTGCCGATGGTCAGCGACATACCTTTTTGGGACTTGCGCAACATCAAAAGAACTTGTTTCTGTTCGGACACAGACAGCTCGTACCACAGGATGTCTCCATAGATGGCAGCCTCTATTTCGTCGTTCTTGAATGAACTGGATTTTTAGAAAAAAAAAAAAAATTGGTCACCGCTATAGTCACTTACCGATATATCCACTAGATTTCCTAGGCCACAATAGGCGTACATTGTGAGCAAGCAGTACAAGAAATATATAATAGCAGCTGGCCAACTTCTCGTGACAATACTGAACAGGGTACAACAAATGCCCGCCACCGAAGTGGAAACTTGCACAAATATTATAAAGTAGAAGGTGTGCTCAGTCTCCTGAACATATCTGCAGGGATGAAACAAGCGGGTGTAACTATTTGAAAAAGCAAACATATACGCTTACCTAGTGTAATGCTGATGCCATTTAAAAATTTCTAATAATAATGCAGTTATCTCTTTTTGGTCTCTCGGTTTTGTGGTGATCACCCTGGACAATTTCTTGCATTTTACTTTGAAAACATCCTTGAGTAGTGGCACATGTCCTATTGATACATAAGTGAACATGTCACCTGCACAATTGCCAAAACCTCCCAGAATCACACAAAACGAGTGGTAAAAGGCATATATTATATAACCTAGATCAGTGGCCGGACTCAGGCCAGGTATTAAAAAATGTATTATAGCCAATTTTTCGCCATAAATGGCACCATAAATTAAGGGATAAGATACAATAACAATGACTGTTATGCCAATTAAGGAGGCAGCCGACTTCAGAGTTTTTGATGTCAAGGCGACTTGTTTAATGAGAGCTGGCTTATAGTCTGGATCGTCTTGATAGTCTGCGTATATCTGGTCCAATTGTCCATATAATGCAAATACAGCTTTTTGGAAATGAATGCCAGATACAAGCTTGCTGTAGCCCTGTAATTTTTACATAGGCACAAGGCAGAAAAATTTTATGTGAACCCAAGAACATGACTTACCTGGATTCCACTACCCACTACACTTAAACTCTGAAGCATCAATTTCCAATCGCCTTCCACCACAAGACTATGGTACATGGTATAAGCTGATAAGGCCAGAAACGCATTGATGGCGTTAATGATCACCCAGGTATAGAAAGTTACGCGATAGTTCGGGTTCAAGATATCGAGCCCACACAACGCTGCCATTTTTGTACAAACCCGCGTTATTTTCTTAAACTGCTTAAAGCAATCTTCAGGCATTTTCAAAACATGTTTGTTGGCTCGGTGAACTCTAAATAATGAAAAACTTTGTTTCATGCTCTACTTATATATGCTGTACAAACGAAACAATTTAATTCTAACGCTGCACTGTAGGAAATTTTTTATGCTTTTCTTTCTTCGAATTGTAAATAATTTTAACAGGCTTCTTAGTTCGATTTTTACTTCCTCAAAAACGAGAAAGATTTTTGATAAAATACGAGTGAACAATATTTTTAAGCAAGCCAAGAAAAAGAAAGTTAAAGACTTGCTGGCTGGGGTACGCACCTTAGATGTTCATATTGCTTCGCACACAAGCCATGACTAATTTGTTTTTAAGAACTAAAGCCCGATAAAATACTTAAGAATTGCAAAGTTCGGATATAAAGTTGAAATTTATGATCTAATAAAGGGTCCACCAAATTAGTTTTTTTTTTTTGAAAACGGCGCAAAACATTGAGTGTGTGTGGTATGTAGCGTCGTCCTGTTGAAAACAAATGTTGCCAATATCCTCCTCTGCAATTTTTGTGAGCAATACTACGTTCAGCATGGCCCGATAACGATCGCCATTGACTGTAACGGCCACTGATTGCTCATTTTCGAAAAAAAAAATGGCCCAATTATGAATCTGGACCAAAATCCGGACCAAACAGTGACTCGTTTTGGGTGCGTCGGCTTTTCAATGTATGCGTGCGGGTTTTCTGTGCCCCAAATGCGACAATTTTGCTTGTTTACATACTCGCCAAGATCAAAATGAGCTTCATCTGAAAAGATATTTTTTTTTTTTTTTTGCAAAATCGGCATCTTCTGTAAGTCGATCGCAGACCCTCTTAGCGAAGCGTATACACAACCATATTCGTTCAGCGAAAGGATAAAACTAATTATCTGTCAAATCAGACATGAGCTAAGTGTTCACAAAGGCACCTTTTCTAGGACCCAAGTGAGCCGGTCTCATGACCTGGCAGCCCGCGTAACATAAGTGTTACCATTCACGAAATAAGCACTATTGTTATTAACAATTTTAACTCGACATATGGTGAACCATGTATCATATGGGAGCCAGGGCATGAGGAAATAAGTGCAGAGAAAAGGGTAAACTCACTCGTTTCGAGAAAAAGAGACTTAAGTAACATAAGATCAGTATGCGTGAAGCCCTTCGATGCAGTTTGAGTCCTAGCTAAAGAACTGGGTACATAGAGTACCCATTTAGCTCTCTAGGATAACAAAATCGTGGGAATCAATGCAAGAATTTTTTTTTGCATTGGGGGTCACAGAGGAGGAAAAATCGGATGAACTGCTTAGCAAGCCCGAATTAATTAGAATGATGGGAGTTTCTATAGGTCACTCTCGACTACTGGCACATCTCAGCCGCATAGTAATAGTGGTTGGAAATGAATGTAGAACATGTGGAGAGGAAAGCGAGACATTTGAGCACTTCTCACTAATACGTTTCCAATATACTGGGAGCGACACGACAGCTTACTAGATATTACACAGTTAAGAGGCAGATGGTGGAGGAAATTAAGGCACCTTGTGAGTAGTGTGGAGTTCCTATAGAGCTGTCAGTTAAAGTTAAAACTAATGAAAACAATTTATTATTTACATGCAGTTTATCTCTAAAACTACGAATAATTTCCACAAAAAACAAAAGTTAAATACCATTTTAGAAGCGATGAAATTTCTTAGCCGCTACTACCAAGTAGACTTCAAAAACCTTGCGGATTTTATCTTTGCGTATTTTTATCTTATATTCGGTTTCCTTTACAATTTAAATGGTCATTGATTTAATAAATTTTTTTTATCAAAAATCCTATAATATTTTTTACAAAATTATTAAAATTAATGAACAATTTTTTTTATCAAATAAATTCATTAGATCTATAAACATTCTTTACTGAATTATGGACTGAAATTCTTTACGTGTACATTTAAGGCACTCCTTATAAATATAATCAAAGCAAATCTCATTTGATACCTGCTTTGCAATCGGATATCTGCCTTCTTTCTTTGTGGCAACTGGGTTTGAATAATACATACTTTGACAACTTAATTGTACCCAGCAATTTGGGCCAATTAATTATAAAATTAATTCAATTAAATTGCTTTCTATTAATTTAGCAATATCTACTGCAAGTCTTTCTTTTTTTTTAGTTTTTTTTTTTTTTTGTTATTAAGAAGAAAGAGCTGTATGGGAAAATTTTTTTTTAAACGTCAGGTTAATATTTTTCTGAAGCAAACTCAAAGCAATTGGTTTCTTGTGCGCTACATTTTAGCACGCTTGAGACTAATTAATTAAATAATTATTTACAAATATACAAGGTGGCCCAAAATTAACGAAGTTTTATTTAAGACATAATTATTATATTTTTTCTATACAAGGAAATCTTTTTAGTTTAGTTATGAAAAATAATATCTCGCAAGTGGTGGCCCTTTTCTGCTTCTCATGTTCGTGCTCCTTCCAACACATTTTCCATTACCTTTCACAAAACTTCAGGTCTTATGTTGTTTATTTTATGGCGTATATTGCTTTTCAATTGCTAGATAGTTCTGGGCTTATTAATGTAGACTTTTCTTTTCAAATAATCCCAAAGAAAACAGTCTGCAGCAGTGAAATCCGGTGAACGGGGAGGCCAATTAAAATCACTTGTATGCGAAATAATTCGTTCACCAATCGTGTCTCGTAAAAGAGCCATTGTGTCCCTGGCAGTGTGCGCTGCCGCTCCATCTTATTGGAACCAGACTTGTGGATGATTTTCCGCGGCTGGCCTTGAAAAATTTTCCAACATTTTCTGATATCTGACACCACTGACGCAAGCGGCGACCTGGTATTCGTTTTCAACAAAATACGGACCAATTATCCTTTCCGATGAATTACCGCACCAAACCGTACACTTGGTTGGATGTAATTCTCGCTGTTGAACTACTCTCGGACTTTCCATAGCCCATATCCTGCCGTTTTGCTTATTAACGAACCCACTTAATTACATATCTATAAGAGATGTGGAAACACCAGTTCATGCTCGTACTGCAGAAAATATTGCTGTTAATCGCGATAGTGTCGGTGAAGAGCCGTCCTACTCAACTCGTCGTCGTGCCCAGCTATTGCAGCTCTCACGCTCGTCGTTGATCAATATTATGCATAAAAACTTGCATTTACAGGCTTACAAGCTGCAATGACTCTAACAACTAAAGCCTCTTGACCGTTCCAAGTATCGTCAATGGTCAGAATGGTGTCAAGAAATGGCGACAGTCTACTTCAGTGATGGATACATTTCCAGGAATACAATAAGCAGAATTACCACATTTGGGCGAATGATAAGGCAAGAGTGGTGGTCGAAACACTAATGCACCCACAAAGAGTGACTGTTTGGGGTTGTATTTTTGCCAAAATGAGGCTGGTCAGGCCGTTTCGCCATCGTGAAATGATAACGAACTTTTTATAGCCCGAATTGAAAGTTAAGCATATGTACAACATGCGGCTTCAACAGGCCTGTGCCTTTTGTCACACACCTAACGAACCTATGCTACAAATTCAATGACCGTGTTCTCTCACGTTGTGGCCAGGGCTGGGCAGTATTTGAAATACAGGTATTTGAAATACGTATTTCAAATACAAATACGTATTTTGTGTTTGGATTTTAAATACGTCTCACGAATGTATTTGTATTTTAAATACTGAGCGCTTGAGTATTTTGTATTTTTTATTTCAAATTCTTATGCTCTCAAAATACATTTTTCAAAATACATTTTTAATTTATGTTAGAAAATATGCTCTATAAATTATTCCATTCACACATCAACTAAAATCGAAAATTTCCCTGCTGTCTTATTTCGAAAAAATAGCAATACCACAATTTAATTACCCAAGTACCTGGGTAAAGAAAACGCAGCTGAATGCACATACATTGAGAAAGTCGCCAAGCTGTCAGAAAGTTAAATAATGAAAAAATAAAATACAAAGACAAACAATGTTCGACATTTTAATGTAGAACAAGAGAAAAAAATATCAATCAAATGTTGACTTGGCTAGACTATATATAGTTATATAGCATTTGGTGAAACGGTTTTTAATTGTCACTTATTTCTTAATTCCGTTATATGTCTTTCAATAAAATATCGTTTTCTAATAAGAAATCATTTAGATTTTGCCGTTAGCTGGGTTTCTTTATTCGCCATCAAGACATTGTTTGTCTGATATCACTTTTGAAAAACTGGTGTTTATGAAAGAAAATAAAAACTTTTTTGATTAAAAGTATTTTGTATTTTGAATTTTAAATACATATTGTTGTTACACTGTATTTTGTAATTTGCATTTCAAATACTTGCTTTTGGAATGCATTATTTTGTATTTTAAATACATGGGAAAAAAGTATTTGTATTTTGTATTTTAAATACATCAGAGCATTTAATTTCCCCAACACTGGTTATGGCAATATCACTTGGCCACCAAGATCATGTGATTTCACACCATTCGACTTCTTTCTTTGGGGCTATTTATGTGGAAAAGTGTTGGTCAATAAGCCAGCAAGAATTCAAGAGCTAAAGTAGGACATAGTTCGGTACATTAATGGCATAGAACCTCAATTATGCCGCAGCGGCATCGAAAATTTGGACCATTGGATGGAGCTGTGCCCTCGAAGTCTCGGTGGTCATACATAATTGAAGCATACAAATATTATTTTAATAAAAGGAAATGATAAATTTGTCTAAATAATTGGTGTTTTATTCCAAATAAACAGCTTCCCTCAAAACTTAACCTCAAATATGTATCTCAAATGCCAAAACTTCAAAATTCAAATGTTTCCCTATTAATGCTGACACTCTTTACTTTGAAAATTAGCTATAGCTTTCGAACCATAAAAGACGCGGGCTTCACATATGCACGGTGTATGTAGTTGTCTGGCCCATACAATGAAATTACTAAAAACAAGAACATTAAAAATTAAAGTATACCCTACACTAGGGGTACTCTTTGCCTACCACTTGCACGCTAGTACGCTAGCTGTGTGAGTCAGTCTCGAACTTGTCTCAATTTATTTATTTCAATGAGCGCAGTGTTGCAATTTTTTACAACCGCCCTTAAATATGGCCACCATCTTCGCATATACAGAATACGATGCTTCTCCCACGGGACTTCTTTGCTTAGAGCACTATTTTGAGCTCAAGCGCTTTTTATCCAACTCTGCATTCACTGCACTTAACCAGTTTTCCTTTAAGAATATCCTGCAAATAAACAACAAAAATATGGGCGAGCACATCAATGACAAAACACCAGAAGTTCTGCGAAATGCTATGAAAATATTTTGGAAGAAGCATGAATTTGCGAAGCAGAAAATGATGATGAATATTCAATTTTTTGTAATAACATTATAAAAATTCTTCGTTAGTATAATTAAAATTATGTCTTTATAAAAATTTATAATTAGCTCAAGACCCTTCAGCTGTTGTGTTGAACCACCTGCCACCAAAATGAAGTGCATGTTGTCCAATTTTTCTTTAAACATTTTTAATAGCTTTGAGGTTTTTCAAATTTTGAAATTATAATCAATTACAGCACCTGCTTTTTTTTTAGTGGAGACCACTGTCATCTAGAATGTTGTCCTCATTTGATTTGTGGGGGGAGAACTGTTGATTTGCGGACAATATAAAATATTTGATGTACTGATGATTCATTGAAATATAATCCTGATAAATTTTTCCGACAATTATTATATATTTTAAACAAAAAGAAAGAGAGAGAGAGAGAGAGAGAGAAAACATAATTCCTTGCTTGACGAAACTTATTTTACAAATTTAATTTTTTCATTACAAACATGGTTCTTCTCAATTCTACATCACCACAATATTCATGCAGTTCATAAAACATGGCCACAATCTTCAGTAATTTCTCATAATTTTTTTTTTGCTCTTCCAGTGACTTAAGCCTCTACTACTCAGCTTAAAATTGATATTCTTCATTAGGGTAGTTACAATTTCTGATCCCCCTGGGAGGGAGGGTAAAAATGTGCACAAAAAAGCAAAAGAAGAAAAAAAAAACAAGCCAGGACTCTCGTTCTTTTTTCTACCTTTCATAAAAAACATACACACATAAAATTATATTAAAATTTATTTCCTTTATTTTTGTGAGTGCTTTTTTAAGCAAAACAAAAAAAAATTCTTTTGTTTCCCACCACAACAACAACAACAACAACAAAAATAACTTGGTTGGTTGGTTGGTTTTATTATTTTCTTTTTTTTTTTTGCTTTGAAAAATCCTTCAAAAATCCTTGTGATGAATTTGTTGTTGTTTTTTGCAGTCCTCTTTTTTTTATAAAATTTTTTTCTACACTCTACAACTTTTGATTAATGATGCATTTAAAACAGACGTAGTTTAAAGATTTTTTCTTTACTTATCTGAATGTTTGCCATTAAAAATGTCTATATACTGCATTTTTTTTATACATATTTTTTTGTGATACATGCTTTTATTTCAATTTTTTATACTTTATTTTTCATTTAATGTGCAATACGTGTTAATCTTTTTTTTTCTGGCAATATTTAAGTGAATTAAAAACAAAATGATGATTTTTCATTGTCAGCATGGATTAAAATCATGATTATGATTATAGTCTGTTTTCTGTTAAAGTTTTATACATTTTTTTTCTCTCTCTCTCACTAACTATTGCTTCCTTGTGTCTATATGCCAAGCAGAAAAGTAGGAGAACACAAAATGAGAAAAACAGCAGACATTTTATATGCTTGGAGGAAAATTGTTAGAAATGTTGAATTTTTTCCAACCGCCTGTGACAAGCAAACGCTTGTAAGTTTCGAATACAGATCTGTTTGTTGTTGTTCATGGAAAGAATTTTAGTTCTCAGTACTAATGAATTTATTTCATTAATCCATTGAAAATGTTTATTACGGCCATGCATTTTCATAGATATAATGTATAAATTTCATTAAGAATTGTTCATTAATTTTCATAATTTTTTTAAAATTGAGTTTATGAAAAATGAACAATTTCATTTAGTCAATGTTTTCGTTTATTGAGTTTTCAATTCTCATTCGATTTGCTCAGAAATTTGCATAAATGGTAACATATTTTACCATTTCGCAAAGGTTTTGAAGACCACTGCGAGTAATAGGCTTTTTACACTTACTCACATCTTACAGCTTTCATCATTTTGGTAAGCTGTTAACATCTTCCTATACCCACTGTACATAAAACAGAAGCCATGGGCCTTCAGTAGCTCCTTTTAATATAGGCTTTATAACTTTATAACAAAATTTTATTATCCTGAACAAATATTGAGAAGAATTTATAAGAATGTTTATTATAATTTTACATTTTTTTAGTTGTTCTTAATTTCGTAGTTTTGTTTTATCTCCAAGAACGGCGTACACTAGTGCATTGTTAATGCAAACACAGTGCTTGAGTAATTCAAATTCTACATTACACTAACAGTAAATAACAATAGAATCATGTGAAAAACTTATTCACACACATCAAAGGATATTGTTACATTTTTCCTTTCTCACGTTTTAGTAACATCCTTTTATAAACATCTGATGTGACATGTAAATTCAAAATATGTCCTCAAAAGCACGTTTGCATTCATAAATGCGTTCCTATCTCCGAGTCGGCAGCCTGAAATGTCTTTGCATTTTTCCAACACAAGTGTTTGCCTTTGACAAAATATTCTCATTTACCATGTGATAAAAACCATATGCTTTTACTTTTGACAAAGAAAAACAAAACATAGCAGGAGTGGAGTGGCGAGGAGAGGAGAGGACAACACAAAAACTTCCTTCCTTCCTTCCGTCCTGCCTGCCTGCCTGCCTGCCTGCCAAATATGTGAAATAGTAATACAAAACTGTATTTATTTTCCACGCAATAGCAGCAAAATCTAAAACTATACACAATGAAGACAATAGCGAGCGCTGAGTGTCAAGAAATAAAAAAGGACGTTTTTAAGCACAACCAAAACCAAACGAAAGGAAACATGACATTATAAAGAATATGAAGAAAGAAAAAAAATACATAAAAGAAAATATGGTGTTAAAATTATGATTGTATAATTTCGTTATGGGCGACAGGAAGCCGGGTTAAAGGTACAACTGCTAAACTTTAAATGCGTAAGAGTAGAAATATCCTACGGAGGCAGTCATATGCAAATTAGTTCGATATTCCACATACATACATATGTATGTATGCAAATGAGGCTGTTTGCAACTGAAAGGATGTTAATTTTAATTAGAATTATAATTGAAATAGTCGCTTATTCTTGAGAATCTTCGCCAAAAGATTCTGTTCGAGTAACATTGTGTTTAATACTCGCCAGGAATTAAAAAGGGTTGTTGTTCGCTCTCCATGATTAACGCTGCCATAAAGTTTAAGCAAGAATTTGATATTTGACAAGGTTTAAGCAATATACAAATACATCATGCTGGCTGCCTATTTAGCAATTATTGCTCAATACTAGAAGATGTTTTCTTATCGAAGAGCAATTACTTTCAAACTAAATTCTGCTTTAAAGACTTGCACAAGTTGCCAAAGTGCCCGTATGACTGACTGACTGACTGATTGACTGACTGTCTGACTGATTGACTGACTGCTCTAATGATGTTTACGTGCTTTACATGACAAGTGACACATGTAAAGCATGTGAAATCTATGAAATATGTTTGAACATATGTATAGTATTGTTTCCCTTCGATTCTACAAAATATTGTCACAAATTACGTTTAGTAAATTCTCAACAAGGGTTAATTTATTTTTCTTACTTATTTACTGTTTTTCCCAAAAGCCGAAGTAATTTGCATTTAATTTTTATTTAATTTACATTTTTTGTTTTAGATTTTTTGTCAAGGTGGAGATTTTCAATCATCAACGCTTGAGTTATTAGCTGCCATCATGACAGTGATACTTTTTTTTTGAGCTTTAGAAAATAAATTGAATTGTTTTTTTTTTCTGCAGCATCTGTAAAAAGCACCCTGATGTTTGTAATAGATATTTCTTTTTTTTTTCAATTTTCATGTTGTTTACTGAATATTTTATATATTTATTTAAATATATACATATGTATTTTTAGATCCTTGCGTACAGTTCCCTCAATAAAATTTGTTAGTCAGCAAAACTATTAGGAAAACTGGCAGGCAGCTGCAGAGCGATTCGAAATGCTGGGAGTTGTTGTTTTGCATTTTAAGCATTAATGTTGTGGATACTAGTTTTTCGACTTTGGTTTAATAGATTGAGCTTGAGCTCACTTTAGTTTTAATAATTTCTGTATTCAGTTTATCAGGCTCAAGTTCTTTCTATATTATCCCTGTCATTGATATTAATTAAATTAGACAAAGCAGACATCAAACACATTTAGCAGGGTGGACAACTAGTTGTTTCGAAGTCGACACATTTTCTTGTCAGCACCCGTCTTTGAACTCAGGAGCTCATGTTTCTAAAGCGACAACCATGCCACTCTTTAGAAACATGAGCCCCTGAGGGGTCGGATGCAAGTGGGCCAGGCTCGTGACCGGCAGCCCGCGAAATATAACATAACATATGTGTCAGTCATAACAACCGCATCAAACTTTACGCCACGCCCACCGACTCTCAAGCGTTAGTTTAACTTAGCAGATGAACTACAGGGTGGCGCAAAAATGGCCTTCCGATGTTTTTGGCTGTAATAATAAAAAAAAAAAAAAATTAAAAACTTTGAATCTTCTTGTGGATTATTTTTATTTGGTCTTTTAGTTTTTTTGACATCAAGTCGAGAATATGATGTCATATAAATGGCCGCCGCCACAGATGATTGTCATTTGAGCCCTTTTTATAGCAGTTTCCATTACATTGGCCAAAATTTCCGGGGATAGGTCCTCACATTCTTGACGGATACTGTCTTTAAGAGCTGCAAGAGTATGAGGCTTGTTGTCATAAACCCGCGACTTCAAAACGCCCCACAAAACGAAGTCTGCAGTGTTCAAATCAGGCGATCTTGCTGGCCAGTGCAAATCGCCAAAACGGGAGATTAGGCCACCGGGAAATGCATCCTTCAGCATATCGGTTGTGGCACGTGCAGTGTATGCCGTAGCACCGTCCTGTTGGAACCACCTGTTTTCCAAAATTCATCAAGTTGCGGCAAAAAGAACTCGTTGATCATTGCTCTATAGCGCTCACCATTCACAGTAACCGTTTGGCCCGCGAGGTCTACGAAGAAAAAAGGTCCGATGACTCCTCAAGCGAAAACAGCACACCATAGAGTGACTTTGAGCGGGTGTAATGGCTCTTCGTGGGTTACAGGCGGATTTTCAGTGCCCCAGAAGCGTAAATTTTGCTTTACAATTGTTAATTAGTTTTTGTTAATTGTTATTCTGTTAAATTGTTATTTACTTAAATTGTTAATTACTCAAATAATTGTTATTTGTGGAGGTGAAATGGTCCTGTAAACCAGACAATAAGTGTTCAACTTTTTGTATCTGCTGTGCAAAAATATTGTTGCATCACAAATAAAAAAAATCTTTCTCAACTCGGTTCAAGTAAAATCATACTAAATGCCGTTCAAGTAATCAACAATTGATTTCTATTTTGTTCCTTTAAATTAGAAGTGAGTCTTTAAACTGCATACATTTTTTAGCTTCAACAGGTTTTTTTTTTTTTTTTAGATAATTGTATTCACTTAACATCGTTCACATGACCCTAAAATTTTGCAAATTGCAAAATTATTTGAAAACAATTAATCCCAACTGAATGTGTCTAATCTGCAGAGTCAACAATTCATTTATAGAAAAATAAACACATGATTGCAAACTCATTACTGCTCGTATTTATGTATGAGGGGTGCGAAAATACAGCAATGACTTTTTTTTTTGTATTTTGCTCGTACTGTCTCGTGATTAGTACTTATAGGATTTCATCAATAAATACATCAATAATTATTTCTATAGCTGCTGTGAAATTGTTGCCACAACTACAAACGCTGACAGGATGGCTGAGGTGGGATTTTTACTCGTAATACTCGTTTGCGGCAGAGTGTCAGAGAAGACGAAAAGGGTCTGTCTATTTTCGTGCGTCCTGTGTAATTGAGGTGTTGAATTTTGCCATTGTTTGTTCATTTTGTAATTTCTGAAAAACCAATTTAGGGATGCTTTCATTTTATTTTCTTCTCTTTGTTCTTTTGTATCGATTCCCCTGATATTGTGTGACAGCGATTTTACACGTCAGTGTAATCATGAACAACAAAATTGTGTAAATGGAACATTTTTGCGCAAACAATTATCATTAAGTGATTCTCGATAATTGAATGCTCGTCATTGTATTTTGCAAAATGCTGTGACAACAATTGAACATTTTGGGTTTGCGGAGATTTAAAAATAAATAAAGGCATGCCGTTGTAATGTTGTCCTAATTCAGTGTTTATTTAATTTTAATTGGCTTAATAATTATTTAGTAGACTTGTGTTAGAGTAACTCCTCTAAGAGCCTACTAGGATTGCTCTTGTTATCAGTGTTATTAATATACAGAAACTTTGCTGCCGTCCAGTGTATTTATCTCTCTATTAAGATGTGGTGTTAAGCTTAAATTCCATAACATGTGTTGTTGCGTCAACGTGTTTTAAGCGACGACCAAAAAAGCAAAATCAGTGTTAATGTTTTACTTTAATTATCTTGAATTCTTAACAGGCTCAGGCTCAACTTTTACATGATTACTTAGTTTTTAAATAATAATTAAGTAATTAAAATATTTAGGCAAAGTTAGACATTCGAGTGTTTTAAAGTTGCTACGCTTCTTTCTCATCAACAGCCCAATTATTTGTGCATGTGCTAAATTTCACAATTTTATACCCAGCGCACAGTGGCTGAAAATTATTTTTCATTGGCCAAAATTCGGTAACTTTTGAAGCGATCCAATTATTTAAGTAATTTTTTTTTTTTTTGGGAATAGACAACTAGTTCGGCTGGACTCAGTTTTAATTACATTTTAAATTGATTGAAGACCTTTTAAGGACTTCTAGGTCAAAGTTGAACGCTTGATTTTTTTTAACTTTTGGAGTGAAATATGGGTTTATTCCTTTTATTTTCAAATTCTGGCTTATTTTCACAGATGGAAAATCGAAATGAAAATGAAAGCAAAACAAATGCAATATTTTTTACTCGTAGAAGAAATTTGTGTTTTTATCCAACAAGTCAACTCAAAGTTAATGGCACTAATGTACAATGGAGTGATAATATAAAATATTTAGGTGTTTTACAGGACAAAAAAAAAACTAATATTTGAACTACATATCAAAAACCAGATTGATAAACTCAACTTAGCAAAAACAATGTTGGATATAAACCCTTTAATCGGACGTAAATCATTTTTAAGTCGTGATAACACAATAATCTTGGCCAAAGTAATTTTCCAATCTAGAATTTTGTACGCCTGTCCAGTTTGGGAAGCTTGCGCAAAATGCCACATCAAAAAATTCAAATTTGTCAAAACAAGCTATTGAAGATGATGCTTAATTTACCATATCATTTCTCCATCAGAGATCTTCACGAAAAAAATAATATAAAATTAATTATCGAAAAAATAAACTTTTTAACAGAACGCTTCAAGGTTTCTTGAAGCATGTCTAGTAACCCACTGATTTCCGCCCTTTATTAAAGAAGACCAATTTATTTATTTAATTGTGTCACCATACATACGTATGTATATGCATTGCGTATATACAAGGTGGCGCAAAAGTAATCCTCCTATCAGAAAATTCTATAAATTTTGTGCTTGGCCCCTAATGTCAGTTCTGTTTTGACATTTGTGTAGTAAACACATGCGTAATACACGTTAATAAACAATGTTACGCTACACTGCTCCAGAACGCGGAATATTGGTGACCATTCATTTGACCAATAATCGGTCGGTGACTTTGGCACCAAATAATTATGAGTGATGAGGCCCATTTCCATCTTAGCGGGTACGTAAATAAGCAAAATTTATGCTTCTGGAGCACTGAAAATCCGCGTGTAACCCACGAAGAGCCATTACACCCGCTCAAAGTCACTGTATGGTGTGCTGTTTTCGCTGGAGGAGTAATCGGACCTTTTTTCTTCGAAGACGTCGCGGGCCAAACGGAAAAATATAGCAACAAATTGCATAAAATTTTATAGCGCATCTTTTCATGTGCTATTCACTAACATTGGAGAAGGGTCGCTTGAATTCTGGTTAACTATATGGGCCTAACTGTAAAATTTAGGGGTCAAAAAGATCCTTACCTGATAGAGAAAAACTGAAAGCAGATTTGAGCTTACAGAACCAAAATACATTCATATAGTGCACATATTTTTCTCTTGAGCCCATGTTCACTGTTGTACAGTGTCATGTAGCTACCTGGTCGCTAAAAATCACAAACCTATAAAAACTAAAGAGTGCCTTATTCAGTGGACACTCTTCCCCTGAAACGTTTTTGCCGTGCGAATCGGTCTCTTAATTGGCTAAATTTATTTATTTCTGAATTTTAATGTTTTTAAACCAAAAACACCACAAGTAGAATTTTAATATTTTGAGAGGTAAGCAACTTTTCCTTATTATTCTTTCATGCGCACTTCTTTCAGGACGGACAAAAATATAAGAGTCCAACTTATCTAAAATGCACAAAAATAATTTCTTTTGTATTTAAATTTTTGCTTATAAATTTTAGGTTTAAATATGACTTTTGGGAATTAAATGAATGTGAATAAATGGTAAACCAAAGTGTACACATTTTACGCAAGCAATTTTCTAATGTATTTGGTAAGAAATAGCAAAAAAAATTCGAGGAAAAATTTTTTTCCTCAAAGCTTTTTAAAGCACACATAATTGTTTTTGTGAATAAATGGCAATCAATTTGGAATTTTTAGTATCAAATAGGCTTGTATATGCCTGAATTTTATTAAAAAACTAATTTTCATTTACTTAATACTACATACACTGACCCAAAAATTTAACTAAATAATGCAAAATGAGGTGTAAAAATGAAGAAAAAAGTAGGTTATTATACAGCTAACAAAATTATTATTCAGGGCTACGAAATTTTTTTTTTGTTAAAAGAGATAATTTTAGTAAATGGTCAAATATAAGAAATTTCTTCATTTTTAGGGTTCCGTACTCATCAGAGTGAAACGGAACCCTATTACGGAGACAAGTACGTCCGTCCGTCCGTCCGTCACAGCGTCCATTCTCCGAAACGGTAAGAGATAGAGAGCTGAAATTTTCACAGGATGTTGTTGTACCTTGCCGCTACAACAAGTCGAAAACTACCAGGTGTCCCCCCCAACGAAATGTTGCAATTAGCTATAACTCTCGAACTGTAAAAGATAGAAAGCTGAAATTTGCATAGTGTATGTATTTATAGATGCTTTACAACAACAAATACTAAAAACAACAACAAGTTGAAAAATACCAGGTGTCCCCATACAACCTAAAGTATTAATTAGCCGTAGCTGCTAAACTGTAAAATACAGAGAGCTGAAATTCGCCCAACATATGTATTTACATATGTGCTACAACAACAAATGCTAAAAACAACAACAAGTCGAAAACTACCAGGTGTCCTTTTAGAACGTAAAGTAAAAATTAGGCATAACTCTCAAACTGTAAGAGACAGAGAGATGAAATGTGAACAATATATGTACTCACATGTCGCCTACAATAACAAATGCTAAAAACAACAACAAGTCAAAAATTACCAGGTGTCCCTATACAACGTAAAGTAACAACTAGCCGTTACTCTCGACCCGTGAGAGACAGAGGGATGAAATTTGCACAATATGTGTTTTCACATATGCTCCACAACAACACCTGCTAAAAACAACAACAACTGTAAGACTACCAGGTGTCCCTTTACAACGTAGAGTGATAGTTAGCTATAACTCTCGAACCGTAAGAGATAGAGAGTCGAAATTCGCACAGTGTATGTATTACCAGATGCCTTACAACAACAAATTACAACAACAACAAAAAGTGGCAAATTACTAGGTGTCCCCATACAACATAAAGTAGCTTTAAAAACAGAGAGATGAAATTTATAAAATATACATATGTATTCACATACGCCATTCCATACATACATTACACATACATACGTAGGGAACCCTAAGAGGGCGAGCTGGCCTCGTACTTGACTTAATTTATTACTATTATTGTTTCGTTATTTATTGGACGAAAATTTAATTAAATTGAATAACATTTTTATTCTTAATAATGAACTAACGTTGTTGTTATTAAATTTTTTTTATTTGTCTTGAAGAAATTTTATTCCAATGAAGTAATGAATTTGGTATATGAGAATAATTTTTTTTATTCATTTGTAAGAAAAAATATTCAATTTAACTACCCCACTTTATTTAGTTTATAAAGCCCTGTAGGAAAATTTATATAAAAATAAAAACAATATTAATTATAAGAAAATACATTTTTTATTTCAAAATACTGATATAATAAAATGCTGGTATATAATTAATACATCTTTGAATATAGAATGTTATATAATACATATACATACATTTGTACACAAGCCCGATTGGAAATGGAAACGGAAAAACTTTCAATATATTTAGTTTTTCTAGTTTTGACTTAAAAAATTTGTAAATGACATGATATATTGAGGTTTTTACATTTCACCAAGCAGACAAATAAAAACTAAAAATCTTTCAATGCAAAAAAAAAGTCATAACTGCACATAAGAGTTATTTCTGTACGTATGTTTGGTAAAAGTGCTTAAATTAAAGCTATTTTAAGTTTGAAATTATATATAAATAAATCTGAAATTTTCAAAAGCTGTTATTCATACCTTTTGGAAGGCATACTAGAGATATGCATGAATGAGTGGTGACTCAAATGTGATTGGGATTAAATTAATTAAAGAAAAAAAACAAATCAATAAATTAAGCCACATACGAGACTGTCTCGCACAGCAAGAGCTCCTTACCATCGTTAAAAAGGTAGACAAAGGGTAGCCCTGGTATGCGGGACCCTTTGGTTTTTGATGTTTTTTTTTTGGTTTTTGTGCGCTGCTTGATGTAGAGTCTAGACAATTATATACACCGTGTGAGTTTCAAGCCTATATCTCTTACTATTCAAATGTTATAGCTGATTTTCAAAGGTTGTTCCCGTTTATGAACACCAATTAAATTGAACACGTTATAACTTGTGTTAGCACCCTGATTAGCGGAATTGAGTGGACTGTATGGGATGGCTTATACCAGAGAACTACCTTCTTGTTAGTCGTGCTGCGTGTATGTTTATAAATCCTCGATGGTACGAGAATTTATAAATAGAAGTTAATGAAATGAGAAGAATTTAAAAGATTGGTATACAAATTTATTATATATTATATGATGTTCACCATTGGCCCGTTGAACTGATAGTGTTTTTGGCGCCTTTTTAAAAAATCTTATTACATGACATATTCTTCCATTTTGGAGATTTTAAGTGACTACATATTCCAATTGTCAACGAAAAGCATAATTCACAATAATTCAATTACAGAATGACAAAATTATTTTAAGTTTAAATTGACTGTTAACATGTACATTTTTTAAGATACATAAATAAATTCCAATATGTAGAGTGTATCTGCAAGATAAGATGTCTAATATGAAAAAAAGTACTTAAGGTTAAAGGTTGTAAATTCATGGAAATCAGGAGGTTTTTTAAAAATATTTTGTATTTTGAAAAAAATTTTAACCTTTGGCTGCATTTAGTATTCGTTGCTGCAGAGGCCTGCCAACTACACATACTGTGAAATGTCCAAGTGCTTATCCCTTACGGTACAAAAATTAAAGGTATTTTTCAAATTCAAGGATGTCCTCGTATGAAGGGCAACATTTAAACTTCTAATTTTTGTAATTTTTGGTATACATATGTTGTTAAGTAACTACATATCCTGTGCGAATTTCAAGTCCATTACTCTTACGGCTCGAAAGTTAGAGCTAAGTTCAGTTTCTCGTATCAGAGCAGTTCTTAGTTCTTAATTTACTGTGGTTTTGGGTATTTGTTGTTGTAGAAACTGTTAGCACATATCCTGCGCAAATTTCAAGTCTCCATCTTTTATAGTTCAAACGTTTTTTTGGAACACATTTTTATTACACCTGTCACCATGTGACAATAAGTAATTGAATTAACATAGTTGGGTGATAATTATCGTAAATCAATAAATAAGATAACTTGTATTGATAAATAATATAACTTATCGTCATGACCCTCTTAGAAGCGGTAAACTAGCTCTGAGGCAGTGTTGCCAGTTTAGGGGGTTTATCCCTAGATTTAGGGTTTTTTTCTTTTAGGGGTGAATTTGGGGTGTTAAATTCTTTCGGGGAAAATTTAGGGGGAAACAATTTATGTTTGGGGTATTTTTAGGGGATTTCTGTGTTTTATTGAACGGTGAAATGGCAGGAGTTAGAAGATTTTTCAGCTGATAAATTTGTAGACTTTAACTTTTTTTAAAGTAAAATTAAATGAGATATTGTATGTTCATCTGTTGGCTTCAAGTACAGAATTTTGCAACTGGTAATTTCAAGTATTTTTTTGTTGAGTTGAATGAATTGTTTCCTTATGGGTAATTTTTTGCATTTTTCCATTTCTTAAGAATTGGGAAAATTAAAATATCTAAGAACTTTCGATAAAATTGAAACTCTTTTTAAGAAAATGTCAAAAGAACGTAAAGAGCGTAGAAGGCTTAGAAACTCTTAATATTTTTGGAGAAACTTAAAATATTCTAGATACACAGATAACAATTTCCAGCTGCCTATAAATATGTACTTAGATCTCAAAATATGTGAATACAAATAAATCGAAAATTTATAATAAATATACATACGCTTGTTATCATAATATATGCACTGAAAAATACATACATATAATCAGTTAACTTTTACTTATTTTTAATTGGGGAAAGTTTAACAATTTTATGCATTTTCCGCATTGACAATGCATTAATGTTGCTGATTCGCAAACTAAAGCAGAATGTTCAGCAAAATATTTTAGGGGGATTTTTGTAGAAAAACATTGAATTTTAAGGGGTTTTAAAATTTTTCTGGGGGGAAGAAATACATTGACCTGGGAACACTACTCTGAAGGTGCATATCGTTTGAGTCTTCTCTGTGCCAGGGTTTCTTTTGCCGGCAACTGTCTGAGTTTCGCGTTGGAATGTTGTGTTAAGCGAGTTGTATATTTGAGGCTGCTATCGCAGATGACTTCTTTTACTGTTTTGACATTTAGATCTCGATGTATGTCTTCATTTGCTAATGAACCATTCATTAAGCGATCCATTTTCGTCAGTGTCAGACTCTCAACTGAGAAGATAAAAATTGGTTTAACAACTTAGTTTGACAGATGTCGAATTCCAGCCCTATACTTTTGAAACCACGAAATGAATAACCCGTTATAAGAAACCAATGTGTAATCATATTTTTTAATCAAGTAAAGAAAACAAGCCAAAAAAAGCAACACACACAAATTATGGCATATCAGCAAGGTTTCACCTGCCCCCTGACACTTGCGGTGATACGGTATACATAATCCCTCGCAGGGCGACCTCTCCCTCCAATACCAAGGCTCATGTGGAAAAATGCAGTTGTTTTTTTTTTTTTGAAAACTAAAAAACTTAAAAACTAAAAATATTTTACAGTTTTTTTCCCCAGAAGAAAACATTAACACCGCACAGTGGTGTAAATAAAAGAAAAAGTGGTAAAAAGTCCGGAACTTCTAAACGACAATACGGATCCCGCTGAAAATTGCAGTAGTCATAGAGAAGGAGTTATATTTTTTGTCTCAAGTCTCTTTAGGCCTATAGTTAAAACAGGGGCGGGGCTATGGGGGCTGAAAGTTAGCTACCTCGAGTATAAAAAATTTTGTGCAGCTTATAACTTTCTTATATCTTGGCCAATTTTAAAGATTTTTACCTTTTTGTATTTTGCTTAGCAAGGCAAAGAAAAAATGTTATGAAACATTTTTTCATATCTCTTACAGTTTAAGAGATATCCGCCTTAAAATATTAATTTTTATTTTTTTCGCCGCATCTTCTTTTGGTTTTTTACTTATATCTTTTTTGTTAAAATCTTGATTTTAATTTGTGGCCCACCATTATATTCCTTATAAAATTCTAAGTTAGGTAAGGTACCGTTTTATTAAAATATCTTGGTCCGATAAGTCATAAAATGGGTCTTAATTCAAAACTTTGAAATTTCACCGAAAAATTTTAATTTTTCACAAAAAAGGTGGCTTCATTATTTTTGAATTCGTAAAAAATTTTGTTCCAGCTTTTATACTTATTTTTACATGCAGCGAAAGATAATCCCTTAAGAGTGTGTAAAAATTTCATTTTGTTTAATTTAGACCAAGTACCCTACAGTAGGCAGTGGTCGAAAATCATCAATTTGTAAAACAATTTTCGGATATGTGGGCGTCTGAAAAGTTTTGCCAAAAGTGAAATGAAATTCCGTGAACGACGTTTTATTACAAAATCAGTTGGTATTATTGCTGCAGAAGCTCGAGACATCCTAGATATAATTAGCGTTGCCAGACTGAGATTATTAAAAAAAGTCAATTTTTGAAAGGGACAATTTTGAATTGCTAAAAAAATGGATTTATGATTTATATTTCTTTCTGAAATTTATGCTTTTATTTGAAAATTTTGTATTTTAATACGCTTTGAAAAATTATGCATGTATCTTTCATCGTCTTGCTGATATTCAAGTTTCACTTTGATTTTTATGTGCGAAAAACTATCCTTTTATTATTTTTTTCATTGTTTTCATGAATGTGACTTAAAAACATGAATAAAGTATAAATTTTTGCATATATTTGAAAAGAAGACACAAATTCCTTTCCAACGATATATAACATGTATACATTTTTTAAATATTTGCACATTCGGTATCCACTAGAATACTACGCAACCAATACAAAGTAAACAAGTTTGGCGTTTTGAGAGACAGCCAGACATACGAATTAAATGCACTTAGTTCGGTTATAATCAAAAGGCCAAAAATTCCTGATAATGCATTTAAATACCTGAAATTCTACTTTCAAAAAGAAAACGATAACATAGTAAAAGGTTCCAAAATCGAAAGGAAAAGTGGTCATAAAAATAACAGATTTTTTTGTCCACAACAATATAACCATATGCATACCTGCTTATTCAACTGAACAATGAAAAGCAGTTGATTGGGCGCTAAAGCTTTTAATCTGCATACAGCAAGGCAAAGCAGAGAGAAAACAAGCAAATAATGGATCACTCGCAGAAGCGGGTTGCCCGAATGCAGGACGGCGTAAAGCATATGGATTCAAAAGGATCTCAATTAAACCAGCGAACACATCACAAAAAAAAATTCATAAATATAGGAGAAATATAAAATGCAAACTAAAAGGATTTACCGACTTTATTTTAATTAAGTAATGTCAAACATTTAAATCTTACAAATTATTTCTCATTTATTGATTAAAGCATAAAATATACTAACAGTGTTGTCTACTTAATATACAAATTTTCTTTAAAATAATCGGAAGCGTCATAACTTAAAAGAGTTTTAATTTCAATTCCTTCGGGATCATCCTTTTCTATTTCCATTGTTATTCTTGGTAACCATTTTATGGTCATTATTTTGAGCAGTTTTTGAACACTTTCGTGTTTTAAAAATTCTATACTGCTTAATATCTCTGTTTCTAGCTTCCTAAGCTTCCTCTGTTAATTCCCCTAAGGGAAGAATATTGTTCGCCATTATTTCTGTTGCATGTGTTAGAGCTTTGTGTACGGTTGGTGTTAATGGTCTCCACGAATACAGATTATTAATTAAGGTCAGTATTTCTTTTGCATATTTTTCGAATTTTTCGGTGTTTATTACTTTTTTACTATTTATGACAGCTAGTATTACTTTACGGGCATGAAGAGGCGATATTCCAAGTTGAAGAGAATCTTCATTTTATTAAAAACTCTTCTTTCCACATATGTACGTTACAATTTATGTTTGATTTCGTATCGGTAAATGCCTTTGCGACTTTTCCATATATCATGGTTAGATAAGGTTTAATAGAAACAGTAATCGTTCTTCCAGATATGCAAACATCAATGGAAGCCATGTTGAAAACTTCGCGGTTGATATCTTTAACAAGCATTTGAGTTGCTTGTTTGTTTTCTTTGATATACTCAAAACGTATTGGCCGGCATAGAAACTTAGACGTGTTGTTTTTCCACAGATCACGATATGAATTTTTACTCGATGTGGGCATTTGGTTATAGAGCCGCAGCCGTAATGGCACTAACGTTGCCATTAGAACCGTGGAAAAGTCTGCATTGGAATCGCTTATTTGCTTATACTCAGAAAAGCTAGATGATCCATCACATCCCCAATTTATATATCTTAATTTAAATCATTTATTTATCTTAATAGATGCAGTTGGTAGTACGTCCACAACTTTTAGCGCTTCTTTTTGCTGCGATTTCATCAAAGTCCATTTAAAGGAATCTTTTATTTGATCTCCAAAGTAACCAAGTACCATCTCTTCTTTTTTCTTCTCTTTCGATATGAAGTGCTCAGCGTTTTTAATATTACTACTGCATTTGTCTTCTGGCATAGACATTTTATACGTACCGCCAAAATTTTCCTTTGTGAGGGGTGAACCCTCTGCTTGTTTTGTCACTGCTTTGGCCCGATTTATGTACCTTCTTTTGCTTCTAATGCTTCGCTTATCACCGTCTTGCCGAATTGTTTCAATAGAAGGTATGCTTCCATTTATTGTACGCGTTATTTGTGTAGATTTCAAAGAAATCTGTTATTTTTATGACCACTTTTCCTTTCGATTTTGGATCCTTTTACTATGTTATCGTTTTCTTTTTGAAAGTAGAATTTCAGGTATTTAAATGCATTATCAGGAATTTTTGGCCTTTTGATTATAACCGAACTAAGTGCATTTAATTCGTATGTCTGGCTGTCTCTCAAAACGCCAAACTTGTTTACTTTGTATTGGTTGCGTAATATTCTAGTGGTTCCCGAATGTGCAAATATTTAAAAAAGGTATACATGTTATATATCGTTGGAAAGGAATTTGTGTCTTCTTTTCAAATATAAAAAAATTTATACTTTATTCATGTTTTTAAGTCACATTCATGAAAACAATGAAAAAAATAATAAAAGGATAGTTTTTCGCACATAAAAATCAAAGTGAAACTTGAATATCAGCAAGACGATGAAAGATACATGCATAATTTTTCAAAGCGTATTAAAATACAAAATTTTCAAATAAAAGCATAAATTTCAGAAAGAAATATAAATCATAAATCCATTTTTTTAGCAATTCAAAATTGTCCCTTCCAAAAATTGACTTTTTTTAAGAATCTCAGTCTGGCAACGCTAATTATATCTAGGATGTCTCGAGCTTCTGCAGCAATAATACCAACTGATTTTGTAATAAAACGTCGTTCACGGAATTTCATTTCACTTTTGGCAAAACTTTTCAGACGCCCACATATCCGAAAATTGTTTTAAAAATTGATGATTTTCGACCACTGCCTACTGTAGGGTACTTAGTTTAAATTAAACAAAATAAAATTTTTACACATTCCTAAGGGATTATCTTTTGCAATGTGTAAAAATAAGTATAAAAGCTGGAACAAAATTTTTTACGAATTCAAAAATAATGAAGCCACCTTTTTTGTGAAAAATTAAAATTTTTCGGTGAAATTTCAAAGTTTTGAATTAAGACCCATTTTATGACTTATCGGACCAAGATATTTTAATAAAACGGTACCTTACCTAACTTAGAATTTTATAAGGAATATAATGGTGGGCCACAAATTAAAGTCAAGATTTTAACAAAAAAGATATAAGTAAAAAACCAAAAGAAGATGCGGCGAAAAAAATAAAAATTAATATTTTAAGGCGGATATCTCTTAAACTGTAAGAGATATGAAAAAATGTTTCATAACATTTTTTCTTTGCCTTGCTAAGCAAAATACAAAAAGGTAAAAATCTTTAAAATTGGCCAAGATATAAGAAAGTTATAAGCTGCACAAAATTTTTTATACTCGAGGTAGCTAACTTTCAGCCCCCATAGCCCCGCCCCTGTTTTAACTATAGGCCTAAAGAGACTTGAGACAAAAAATATAACTCCTTCTCTATGACTACTGCAATTTTCAGCGGGATCCGTATTGTCGTTTAGAAGTTCCGGACTTTTTACCACTTTTTCTTTTATTTACACCACTGTGCACCGGTATTCATAAAAAATAAAACATTGTTGAAATACGTTTTAGAACAAATTTTTCATATCAAATGTGTTCTAAAATGTATTTGAGTAACATTTTATTTTTTATGAATATCGGTGTAAGAATACACATTTTAAATAACAAATAAAAAAAAAAAATAAAAAACTCAATTAATTAAATGAGCCAATTTGTATGCAATTCGTTGTTATAACATTGTATATCTTTCAATTTGTAAAATCCTCTTTTTTCTAGAATACTTTTTTTTATAATTTCTTGCTCTTAATTTCCATGTACAACTGTCTGATTGTCTACAATTAATCCAGAGATTTTTTCCTACACATTTTACTCTTCACCAGGCGAGACCAAAAGCAAAATAATAAAAACTTATCAATATTTATGGACAGAAATTACAGTTTAATTGCTTTTCGCAACAGAAGAACGAAAAAAAAAACAGAAATTGTAAAACCGTAACAAAGCAAAGATGATTAGAGTTCGGTTGATGGGAGTGATTGGAAAAAAGAAGTAAAACATTTAAACGCCCACTATTAAACTCCTCCACCACCACCCAACGCAATAAGTAATTACAAGCATTTTAAAGGTGAAAGACTTGAAGTTGTAAAGCAGCACTTCAAAAACATAAAAGATGAAAACAGCGGCCACAGCTACTTCAGGCTGCCGCCACTCTAGTCCTCCATCCCCCCTTCAGTCATGTGCTCGATATTAACATTTCAAATTAGCTTGTAAACTTAATCCACAATAAGACAATATTGACAGGTAGTTGTTGCTAGAAATTAAAGAATTTCTGGAGGCAAAAGTGAGCAGAAAAAAATGCAGTATTTTTATCTACTTCGTTTCTTTTTGCATTAAACGTGAACAGAGCTTAAAATGAAATTTTGATATTAAGAAGCAATTAGTTATTTTTATGTGATTTGTTATCTGAAAGGCAACAAAGAAAGCAGAAACGCCCTGATAAGAGACTATTTTTTCTTCTGTAAAATTTTTCATATTAAGAACACACAAGCACGCTCTTTACAGGCCGGTAATCGTTTTATTTCTAAAATATGAAATTTTCTGAAGACTACAGCGCACATCTTATCATAATTTTGAAAATGAGTTGCTTGATTTTAATACACAATATATATTCAAAAATTCAAAACTCTTTTTATAGCATTTTCAGCATACCTATACACAGAAAGAAAAACCTTGTTCTAAGTTTAAGTTTTTTCCATTTGATTTTAGTAAGAAGCGTAATTGAAAATTTAAGTGCCGCGTAACACACAATCACTGGATTGACGGTACGCTAAGCACCATATGGATAAGTGATGGAACGCACAACATAAATATAAGAAGAAAAAAAGGTACAGTGTGGAACTCCGCAAGGGGGGATTTCATCACCACATCTATTTACCACAACGATACATAGCCTTATTAGGACTCTGACCGATGAAGGATTCGAGACAGTCTGCTATGCAGATGACGTCATGATACTTTTGAAGTGAAGCGATCCAAATCAATTGTGCAGGAAATCCGAGAAGGCATTAGCACTGGCACAAAACTGGGCCCGACCAAGGGGGTTGGGCCCAAACAAAACCGAAATTAATATATTTACAAGAAAGACAAAGATTGCTCCATATGACGAGCCGTGCTCGTCAGGGTGAAATATCTTGGAGTCATCTTGGATCGGAAATTAAAATGGAAATAACAAATAGACGAAAGAGCCAATGCGGCTCTTGTAACCGCTTATCCACTTTGCAGTTTCAAAAGTAAACGTAAATAAAACACATATTAAATATTTTTTTCTATGATATGTATTTCTTTTTAGGGTTCCGTACTTATCAGAGTGAAACGTGACCCTATTACCGAGACTATTCCTCCGTCCGTCAGTCACAGCGTCCATTCTCCGAAACGCTGAGCTAAAGAGCTGAAATTTTCACAGGATGTTCTTGTACCTTGCCGCTACAACAGCAAATATTAAAAACAACAACAAAGCGAAAACTACCAGGTGTCCCCGTACAATGAAAACATACAATTAGCTATAACTCTCGAACCGTTAAAGAGAGAGAGAGCTGCAATTCGCAAAATATATGTATTTACATATGCCCTACAACAACAAATGCTAAAAACAACAACATGTTGAAAACTACCAGGTGCCCCTAAATAACGTTAAGTAAAAATCAGCCGTAACTCCCAAACTGTAAGTGACAGAGAGCTGAAATTCCCACAATATATGTATATACATATGCCCTACAACAACAAATGATAAAAACAACAACAAGTCGAAAGCTACCAGGTGTCTCTATACAACGTAAAGTAACAATTAGCCGTTACTCTCGAACCGTGAGAGACAGAGGGATGCAATTTTCATAATATATGTATTCACATATACTCCACAACAACAAGTGCTAAAAACAACAACAACTGTAAAACAGCTATAACTCTCGAACCGTAAGAGATAGAAATTCGCACAGTGTATATGTTCCCAGATACCGTACAACAGCAAATTACAACAACAACAACAAGTTGAAAACCACAAGATGTCCCCATTCAACATAAAGTAGCAATTAACGCAACTCTCAAGCCGTAAGACACAGAGAGATGAAATTTATACAATATACGTATTCACATATGCCATTCCATACGTACATTACACATACGTACGGAACCCTAAGTGTGCGGGCCAGCCTCATACTTGACTGAATTTTTTATTTATTATAAAGTTTGAACGTTGACATTACACTACATCATTTAAACGACCACCACGCAAAGTGTTGCAAGCATTGATTCTTTTGAGGTAATTTTCGACCACTTTTTGACAGATATTGGGCGGTATCTCAGCCATAACTTGACGAATGTTGGTTTTTAAGCTCTCAAGAGTTAAAATTTTATCTGCATAAACACGGTTGTTCGCATAGCCCCGCAAAAAAAGGCTAAAAGTGTCAAATTGCATGATCTTGGTGCCAAGTTGAGAATCGTTCCATCAGATCGCACCAAACAGTAGCTTTTCTGAATGTAATGGCCTCTCTTGAATTACTTGAGGATTCTGAGAGCCCCAAATACGACAATATGGTTTATTAACATATCCACGGAGTGAGAAATGTACTTCATCGCTGAAGGAAATTTTGTTCGAAAAATCGCCGTCCACCTGTCCGCCTGTTGTTCAAGCACCCATTCCACGTATCTACGACGTTGTGCAGAATCAGTTGGCTTCAGTTGTTGTCTGAGCTGGATTTTATATGGATGCAGTGCTAGATCTAAATGCAAAATACGCCATAATGTGCCATAAGACAGTCCTAATTCCTGAGAACGACGAGGAACCGACACATTCGGGTCACTTACAGTAGCGATATTTCTAGTGGAACGAGCGAAACGATGATGCACAGGCCTTACAATATTTTTGTAACCACTCCAGTCGCTTCAAATTTCTTCACAAATTGTGAAGGAATTGCTTTAGTAGTTGGACGATTTAGTGGCTGTGGCAGAATCACCGATTTTATAGTATATTTTGATCATTTTTATGCGTTGTGTGATAATTAAGCGATAAATTTTCGTCAATATCGGACTTTCAACTGAGAAGAAAAATATTGGTTTAACACCTTAGTTTGACAAATGTCGAATTCCAGTCCTGTACTTTTGAAACCACGAAACGCATAATCCGTTCTATTTGACCGATTACAGTAAATTTCATAGAGTATTTCCATTTCGGGCCCGGACTTACAGCTAATAATTGGTTGACGCCCATTGGACCATGATCAAATTTTTAATTATTCGGAATCTACTTGATCTCGAAACAGTTTTCAAAATTGCTAATTATGTTATCGAGCTTGAGTTCGATTTTCATTTCCTCACAATTGAGAATTTGTTTTTTTTTTTTTTTTTTGTGATAAAGTTGTAGTGATTAGAAATTTCAAAGCAGACAAGAAGAGTAAAGTTGAAGATGTACTGGCTGGGGTACACACCACGGCTCTTTCACGTACACCACGAAAACTGTTTACGTTTTTCATCTGCTTTTGCAATTGAAGCGCATCAGGCTCTAGATGACTACAAATATACAAATAACGATGTCAATGATGGTTGCCATCATCGCCATCATCATCATCATCATCAATATCAGCCTTGTTTCATTGATTACGATAACGACCACCCATCCGCCCACCAATCAAACAGTCACCCACAATCTTTATAATTTTTTCTTTCCATTTTGTCTGGGCTGTAAGCGTGAGTGATTATGAACGTTGTTGGTATCTGTGTTTGTGTAGTCCTTTCTTTAACATCTATTTGGATTAGGATAGAAAAATGATATTAAAGTTAAAAATAAATAACAATCAATGAGCAAATATCGATTCCAACCCCGAATGATTTTAATTTTATTATTATTGTTCCATGAATGGGTGGTGTGTGTGAGGGAGGGGGAGGAGACAGTAGTTGAAATCTTGTGTTTTGTCTCCACATTTGGGACAGCCAAGTAGAATAAAGGTTTTTTGGCAAAAACCAATTTGAAATAATTTACATAAATTTGTTGTTGTTAGAAATTACGCTGCTCAACATCTTCTTTTTTTTTAATTGCACAATAAAGTTCTTCTACAGGTGGACACATACATACATACATATGTACGTATTTATATGTTGCAATATGAGTTTGGGCTTAGGAACAAGTTTTCTTTTTTTATTTATATATAAGCTGATTTGAACTGCCACAAAATCAATTATTTAACCCACTAATTTTTCTCGATAGTTTGATTAATATTACATGAGCAAAAAAAATTTAAGAAACTACATTCAAATTTATTTTCTATTTATCATAAATAGTCTATTCTGCTGCAGGGTTGCCACTCAAAATTTTTTTTTCCACCAAAATTTAATTTCAAAAACTACCAAATGTCGTGTTTTCCAACCAAAAAATAAAATAAGCAGTTATAAAAAAAATAAAATTTATTAAAAAAAAAAAACAAAACAAGTTTATATATAACAATGTTAATTTGTATCTTTACAAAAATAAATAACAATTCATTTGTAAAAGAAACAAAATTTTAAGTAAAAAATAAATAAGACTTCATTTGTAAAATTAAAAATCTTAAGGATTTATTGGGAAAAAGGTTTATTTTTTAAAGTCCCTTTTTGCTGACCATATATAGTGTGAATCAGTCTTAGTTACTATTTCCTTGCACATCATAATATTATTTAAGGAACATGGTTCGCGTCTATTTCGAAGTTTGGTTTTTACTAACGCAAGTGTTGAAAATTTTCTTTCTGCAGCTGCTGAACTATGTGGTAAAGACAATAAACTGAAAACAAAATTAACTAGATCGCTAAACATATCTTCATTAAGCCCATTTTTAATTTTGCCAACCTTTTCCCAAAAAAACATTAATCTCCATTTCATCATTCAAGTTGTGGTCACTAACTCTTAGTACATTACACTGCGATACAATTTTATCGGTATCACAATCTAATAATTTATCGAACTCTGATAACAAAGGCAGAATTGATTTGTCATTGATGGATTGGATGATTTGATGGATGAAAGCTGATTAGCGTGAAAAAAAAATAAAAAACTGAAATTGAAAAAAACTACCAAATTCACAACACAACCTATCAACTCATTTCAAAACTACCAAATTTGGTAGGAAACTACCAAAAACGGCAACTCTGTTCGGCTCCATAAAGGCGGAGTTTTTACAAACGAAAGCCTGGCAACGCCTATAATTTTTTCATTCAGCATAAGGTTTTAGTGAAATTTGTCTAGAACTTTAATCAAAAACATGCATTCCCTCCTGGAGAGCCTGTCCCGATTTTCATCTAATATAAACAAGAAATTCAAATATGAACTTAATTATTTATTTGCTTTAAGAGCCAATTGAAATGTATTAATTCAGGTCCAAAAATGAACCTTTTTAAAAAATATTTGCTGTATTTTTCACCAACGAAATGTCGTCGGCATATAGACAGCTGAAAAATACAGCAAATATTTTTTAAAAAGGTTCATTTTTGGACCTGAATTAATACATAAACAAGAAATTATACTGCTTTTTTAAAGGCCCTTATTGTTTTGCACTCTCACCGTACCACTCAAATGAGTTAACCTTGTTTTTTACCACCCTGTTCGGCATATGAGTAACTGTTCTTAATAATGTGTGTATATACATATTTTTTTTTTATTGCATTACATTATTTTATATCATTTTTTTTTTTGTTTCACCATATTTTTACCCTCGTTTGATTTTTTTAAGGTGGAATGGCTGACTGATCGATATTCTTAGTGCAAAAACTGAAAGAAAAACCAAGTCAAATCAGGGGTACAATTGCCAGAGTAACCCACAGCCACCCACATTGTATTATTTTTTTGCTGCAAGCTGCTTGCTTTAAACATCCCTTAATTCAAACCTCCAACCACCCACCATATTCTTGCAAACATACTTTTATGCCTTACCTTTGCTAATACATTTCCATACTTATTCATACATATGTATGAATGTATGTTTGTAAGCAGACTTCTATGAGAACAAAACAAAGAAACAAAATCATGCTCAAAAACTTACTCATCCGCAAGGAACCATTAAATTTTTTTCCAATTTTTTTTTTTTTTTTTTGAAAATCCATCATTGAAAAGCAAACTTCCGTACAACCATGTTTGTTTCCATTTCAATTTAGTTGTTGCTGCTGCTGCTTTTTTCTTCACTTTTTTTTTTATTTGTTTCGTTTTGCTTTCCGTCTTTTTTTTATAAAATTTTCCATATTTTTTTAACGATTTGAATTTTTCACTTGTCTTTTGCGCGGCAGTTTGAGCATGTGTGTGGGTAAGTTTTTGTATCTGGGCAAGTTTTGCTACCCCTCGTTTGCCCTGAGGGTGGTTGATTTAGCAACGGCTGAGTAATGCCTATTGGTAAATGTGTGTAGAAAAAAAGATTGCTGTGTTTCTCTATTTTGCATTTCGCATTATTTTACAGTGGAACAAACTATATACATACATAAATTTTTATAACTATATTGGCAACATTTGAAGCCTGATGTCTTCGCTACGCTTTGCTGCAGAAACCAAAAGCATGTTACTACGCACTCTAGTCGTGCTAAACATCCCAAGCAGGAGCGCAGGGGTGTTAGATGTAACGATTTTACCTCATTGTGACGTAATTTTGAGCAGAAAACACTAAACTGACGTTTGACGTTTTCCTAGCTTCGCTCCTTTTTAAATTTATGGCAACTACGAGAAAGCAATTGAAAGAAAACTTAAAAAAATTTTAGATTTTATAAATGAGCTTAAGGTCACTCAATTCTCAATAAATATATTTTCTATTCATTGATAAGTTTTTCCGATATTTCGATACGCCTTTGTGTATCTTCTTCAGGAAAATGTGTTTTCCTGTATCCAGAACTTAAAAAAATGTTTATACTTTAATTTACTCAAGAGAGAGGAAAGACCCCCCAATTTTTGACTTGGATTTTAAATGCCATTTCAATTTAAATTTGAGTTAAATACAAAATTGAGTCAAACAGTTGCTATTTAAATCAAACTTTAACGGCCTGCCGTGCCCATTTAAAATCGATTTAAGTTTTTCGTGCTGCCATATGATTTTGACAGTTTGGTTGTGTTCTGCAAATTAAGAAAATTGCACATATTGTTTTTGTTTCATAATTTGATTTTTTATTATTTCCAGAAGGTAATCAACTTCTGCGGCAGTGAAATTTAGAGTCCTTTTATCACTTTTGCTACTCATTTTAATAATTTTTACAAAACAATGTAGTATTTTCTAAACTTTTCACAATTTCACTTGCTTCCAAATTTGTTTAAACATCTGCTTTTTATTGAGTTATCGATAATTTTTTGACACTTACATTGTGCTGCCGTACTTTTATTACAATTAATTACCAAACATAATTTTAGACTGTAAAACAGAAAGCTATTTTAAATCCAACTTAAATTTTAAGGAAAATTTACTAATTTTGTATTTAAATCCCAATTCAAAAATCAGGGGTAATAGATAGCATTCGTACGATCACTTACAACAAGCATATTGTACATAATGGGCCTTAACTATAGTCAAACACTAAAGTCGGTTCTTTTTAGAAACAACTTAAATTTTTCACGTGGAAGAATTGCCACTTCAATTATTTCGCAGCAAAAAGAAAATGTTGCCAGATACATTTCATATGAGCAGAGTACTACTTCTGCAACATTTTTTCACGAAAAGTTCATGCGAATTTTGACAACTTTCCACGTGGAATTTGTATCAGAATACTTACCTTAAGAGTGCTATATTCGGCTGGGCCGAATCTTAAATACCATTCAGAATGATATACAGTGCTGTGCAAAACAAAAGCAACAAATGTTAAAAAAATAAATAAAGTAATACATTTATATTAAATTACTTTTTCAGGCTCAAGTTCAAGCCGAACTTGAGCCTGAAAAAGTAATTTAATATAAATGTATTACAACACAGAAGTTCAATAACAAAATTAAAATTTACAGCAAAAAATAAATAAAGTAATTTTTTCGCAATGCATTTCATTTAAAAAACAAAACTTTCTCCATGTGAAATTTGTGTTTTTTTTGCGTCGTTCATAAATTTGTTGCTTTTGTTTTGCATAGTCTGTTTTTAGGAATTTGAAAAACTTTGTTGTTTTGCATTCACAGTGATGCTAATATGGGAAAAATGGAACTATAAATTTGTTTTCTATTTTGTTCGCTTCTTAATTTTTAGTTAAAACATTTTAGTTAAAACAAAAAATGTATGAAGCAATGCAATTCGTAATAAACCACGACTTTTGTTGCTTTTGTTTTGCACAACACTGTGCAACATTCTGATTGATTTTTGGTGCCAAACGTTCTTTTATGTATTTGGCTTATAGAGCCGATTTCTTGCAAAATCGGGAAACGCTATAGCTCGGGTTTTATATGGCCCGATTTCAAAAATTCTTTGATTTTCGGGATCTAATGGGCCTTAAAAACGATATGGCTAACTTTTTAGGAAACATTTTTTTTTTCAAAAATATGACCAAAAAAATGGCCAAAAGTACCTCTCAAAACCCGGATTTTTGCATATATCTCGGCTATCCTTGGACCGACCTTACTGAATTGCAATAGCAGACCCACTACCGGGATTTAACACATTCTAGCGAAAGAATGAGGTTTCTATCTCAAACCGTTTTCTCAGAAATGGTATTTCAACGACTACAGACGGACATCGCTTAATCGTAATCTCTATTGATTCTGATCCAGAATATATATACTTTACGAGGTCTTAGATGGTTGTTTCAATGCGTTACAAACGGAGTCACAAACTTATACATATACACGCTTACACATTTTTGTGAAGGGTATAAAAATAGCTGAATTTGCACCTCAAGAAACAAAATCTTAAATAAACGGACTGCGGCCATACTGTGCCATACAGCAACAACAGCGAATTGAGTTCTACTACCAGCTTTTTTCTCATACATTGTAAATTTGCCGTTCTTGTTGCTACTTTCATGTATACTTATGTCAATATGTACATGCGTGTGTGTGTGTGCATGTGTATTTGTATAAATAAATGTTGTTATTGAGTTTTGTATGGGCTTTTAAATATTTTTGATTACATTTTTTCCAAATTTTAAGAGCAACAAAAAAAAGCGAAAAATATTGTTTATAAAATCCATTTGGTATGTTGTTAGTGGTAACAGTTGACTGGAGATTATTTCTGTTTTTATTATTTTTTTCTGCAGAAACTATGTGAAAATAAATTTATTATTTTGAGGTTATAGGAAAGGATCTGTAAAAATATTATGGTGGGTGGCTTAACGGAGGCAGATAGAAAAGCTTGGGAACGTTTGAATATAAAAAGAAAAACAATTATTATCTTAATAAAATTTTAGAAAAATATTCCTCAAATTAGTTAAAGGTTGTATGTACATACATATACATATATGTATGTACATTCAAATATATGTATAACTATATGTATATAGGTATTTAGAAGCGGTTTTAATGGAAAGTAAAATATCGACCTTATAGTCATCAAGTTGACAACAAGTCTTTTTTCCAAATTGTTAAGAAGTGTGGTTTAGTTATGTTATGTTACAGGCGGCTCACCTGGGTCCCAGAAAGGTCCCGTTGTGTTACCCGAATAGGCTGTAGGGATATGTCCCTACACATGCCCCGCCGGTTCCGCCCTGAACCAGCCCGATGAACGGATGAAGGAGTCCACCCTATCCAATCCGCATTCCGACACTTCCGGCAATCTCTTTAGTGTTGATCTGCCCAAGTAATTTGCTGTCTTGTTAGAGAGAGCTGGGCATCGACAGAGAAAGTGTTCGACACTCTCCTCCTCTTGCTCACCTCTGCAACCTCTGCAGAAATCATTATATGGAAGATTTAGTCTTCTCGCATATACTCCCATGTGACAATGTCCCGTTAGAACAGCCACAACGGTATGGAGCCTATGCCTCGGAAAGTCCAACAAGGCCATAATAGTCCTCCTATACTCATACCTGGGCCATGTGAGTCCCGATATTCGACAGGTGATCTCGTTCGACCACCTCTCCCGCGCAGTTCTTAGTAGCTGTCAGTGGTTTAGGCCGGCATATTTGCAAATATAAATTTCTACCAAATATATTTGTAAATATATTTTATATATTTATTTGAGCTTAAGGTCTTTTTATTAGAGAATTTGGGTATTTGAGTATTTTGTAAATATATGATTTTTAAAAATGTAAACCATAAATTTTATAAATTTCTTAAAATGTTCAATTTTGGCCAGTTACATGGAAAAAATATCCCTGTGTGCATTCTTTAGCAACAATGTTGCAAGTTTTCTTTCCCTGCCAGTTACATGTTAATTTAAAAATAGTTTAATTTAATTGAGCTGTGCATAAGAAAATTAATTGAAATATACAACATTACTGACAGCGTGAGAATCAATTTGTAAAAAGTAATTTGTGGCAAGTAACATTGCTACAAATTTTTCATTATTGAAAGTTGAGCGCTGGAGCAGTTTACAACATTGTTCAATTATGCCTGCAGATTGTTTTAAGCGTTTTAAGAAAATAATGAAGGTTACTTCAACAATGGCAGCCATATGTGGGGGCGATATCTTGAACCCGAACTATCGCGTAAGTTTGCATACCTGGCTGGTCATAAACGCTATCAACGCGTTCCTGGCCTTATCAGCTTATACCATGTACCATAGTCTTGTGCTGGAAGGCGATTGGCAATTGATGCTGCAGAGTTTAAGTGTAGTGGGTAGTGGAGTGCAGGTAAACCATGTTCTTGTAGTCAAATACAAGTTTTTTGCTTTACGCATATGTAAACATTACAGGGCTACAGCAAGCTAGTATCTGGTATTATGTTTAGACCAGCTGTACGCGCAGTGTATGGAACACTGGACCAGATATACGAAGACTATCAAGACGATCCAGACTATAAGCCAGCTCTCATTAAACAAGTCGCCTTGACAGCAAAAATTTTAAAATCGGCAGCCTCCTTAAATGGCATAACAGTCGTTGTTATTGTATCTTATCCCTTAATTTATGGTGCCATTTATGGCGAAAAACTGGCTATAATACATTTTTTAATACCTGGTCTAAGTCCGGACACTGATCAGGGATATACAATTTATGCCTTTTACCACTCGTTTTGTGTGATTCTGGGAGGTTTTGGCAATTGTGCAGGTGACATGTTTACTTTTGTAGCCTTAACACATGTGCCACTACTCAAGGATGTTTTCAAAATCAAATGCAAAATATTGTGCAGAGAGATCACCGCAAAACCAAGAGACCAAAAACAGATAACTGCATTATTATTAGAAATTTTTAAATGGCATCAGCATTACACTAGGTAAGCGTATATGTTTGCTTTTTCAAATAGTTACACCCGCTTGTTTCATCCCTGCAGATATGTTCAGGAGGCTGAGCACGCCTTCTACTTTATAATATTTGTGCAAGTTTCCACTTCGGTGGCGGGCATTTGTTGTACCCTGTTCAGTATTGTCACGAGAAGTTGGCCAGCTGCTATTATATATTTCTTGTACTGCTTGCTCACAATGTACGCCTATTGTGGTCTAGGAAATCTAGTAGATATATCGGTAAGTGACTTCAGCGGTGACCAAATTTTTTTTTTCTAAAAATCCAGTTCATTCAAGAACGACGAAATAGAGGCGGCCATCTATGGAGATATCCTGTGGTACGAGCTGTCTGTATCCGAACAGAAACAAGTTCTTTTGATGTTGCGCAAGTCTCAAAAAAGTATGTCGCTGACCATCGGCAGTGTTATGCCCCTCTCGATGGCAACCGCTTTGCAGCTGACGAAATGTATTTACAGCTACATGATGATGCTCATGAGATTCTTGGACGATGATCTATAAAAGCATTTTTAAGCACAATTTCGCAATATATTTAAATAAAACTTTTACGAGCACTAGGCCAAGTTTAAACATGCAAACGCACATTTGTAGTCGCCAACGCAAAACTTAGTTCTGATAAAAAGAAATTTCCGTAGCGAGGGATTAGTAATAAAGTTGCTTACATTTACTATTAGCGAATCATTTTGCACATTTTTCTTTTAGGCATATAAATGTCTATATGAGAATACATAAATGCATATTTCTAAAAAATGTTATATGAGGTGAGTTTTGATTTTTTGGCCCCATGCACTTATGCCACAGCTTCTTCCAATCCCCGAAGCAGTTGTTCTTCGAATCTGGCCTTATCACATCGAACGCTTTCCTTTCATTGATTTCTTCAATTTAGTAAATCGGAAAAAGTCTCAGGGAGGCAAACCTGGTGAATACGGCAGTTGAGGCATGATTAAGGCGTTGCTTAAGATAAAAAAATGTTATACCTGAGCCTGCTTGAAAATTTGCAATTTCGGGATATACTTTGCTGTTGCACTTTTCATGGCCAAAACAGGAGAAGATTTGCATGGCAGAGCATATTGATGTGGCCACAACCTCTGCAGATTGCCAAATAGTGATTCAAGGATTTTGCAAAACAAATCTTTCTTTACTTTTTGACCTGATTGCAACTCCTGGACACTCAACGTCATCAGCACCTTTCGGCCTTCTGTACATACATATTCCTTGATCCATTATTTTTTTAAGAAGTTAAAAGAACATACACAAACATGACAGACCTTTTCAGTCAATAGCAAACTACTAATTCAAACGGTTGATAATACCAAAATATGACCAACACATGTTGTTGAACAACATACCAAAACAAAAAATTTCAATAATCGAATGTACACAGCAGGAGAAATTTCAAAATTAAACTTATCTTTCGAACAAATACGCAGACGCTCGGAAATTTAAACTGCCACAAAATCGAATTTCAAATAAAAAAAAAAAAACGTTCTGGATACTAGTTTTCCAAACTTTTTTATTTAATTTTCTTTAGTTTATTGAATTTCACGAAAACTGTCCTTTTCTGTATCTTCTTCAGCAAAACTTTTAGATTAAAATGATTAGAAAACACAATCTCCTGAAGAAGATTCCCAAAGAAGTATCAAAATATTGAACAATTTTTAAAAATAAATAAAAGTGACCATCAACTCAAATTAATAAACCAAAGAAAATCAAAAAAAAAAATTATTTTCCTTCTTGTATTTTTACATGCAGGGTTGCCGTTGGAAATTTTGAAAAAGTGTCATAGAAGGGCTATTATTTTCAAAAAAGAGTCAGTAAAAGGGTACTTTAAAATAAAAAAGGGTCACATTTTAATAACAAAAAAAAAACAAGAGTCAAATTTACTTTTCTTATCTTCTTTGAAAGGTATTAATGACTAAAAAGAATTCATAGCCTGTTAATATTAAAATAACAAATTATAAAATTAAAATAGAGTTCACTAATGAAAATTTAAATTAGTTAAAGAAAATATAACGAAGAGTTTTAACAATGTGGTAAATAATAATGGTCTTTATTCACAATAAATATTTTAGGTTTATTAAACTCGTATTTGAAAATTTTTCCATACAAATATGTCAAATAAGAGCCTTATAAGCCTGAAATAATTTGTAAGAATTAGGGGGTAAGATTAAAATAAAAGGAAATATAATGTAATATGTACACATTGGTATTTAAACAGTAAAGTAATTTTAAAACAAAAAAAACAAAAAAACAATTCACAGCAGCGTTACCATATTTTTTCCACTACCAGCAAGCCTTAACGCGGCTTGCTGGTAGTGGAAATTAGTAGAAATCGTCACGAAAGCGTGTGAGCTGTTTATATGTATTGGTGTACTGTCGAAAAGCAATTGTGTATGATTGGCGGTGTCTCCACTGACCGCAGCGGAGACACCTACCAATAAATATTAATTAGTTGGAAAACGTTCCAAAAATTTCATAAAATTTCAAAAACAACACAAAATAAAACATACAGAATTCACCTTGTATAACATTCAAAGATGAAAAAAAAACGTAAGGAACTTCGTTCCTAACGGGGGTCCCCCGACCGCATTTCTTTTATTTTTCCAAAAAACTTGTCATTCCAGAAAAATACCTTTTTTAATAAAAACAATAAAAAAAAACTTTTTCCTTGTCTTAACCAAAATAATAAACAAAAATACAAAATTAGATTTAAATTTTATTAAGAATCTTTTTAAAAAAAATACATGTTTCTTTCAACTAAAAGAAAACATAGCATAACCCATAATACAACAGCACCATTTAGTTTTTTTTTTTTTTTGGCAGAAAAGAACAAAGAAATGTCAACATCTTGAAATCGTTTGTTCGCGTTTGTGTTGAAAAATAGTCAGCTGACGGCTACCTTACGCTTATTATTACGCTCTTTTGTTTGATCGTCAATCAACCAATAGGAAATCACCATGTTGAGTGGGAGAGACAAACTACACTTGCAGAAATTCTGTGTCTTATTATTAAGATATTTTTTTTTTTTTTTTTTTAACAAACACAAAACTGCGAAGCTTTTTGCTTGTCTGCAGAAACACCCAGAGCCTTCGGCAGGAATCGAACCTGCGACCTCGAAGACTATTGGTAGAGCACTCTACCAATTCATCCATCGAGGCGCTCAAATATTAATCATATATTAATGATGTCAAGCGAAAAGTATTTTATGTTACAAAATGCTTTTGATGCAATGTCTTATTTGTCATAAGACATTGAAAAAAACTAAGAAGTATAATTAAAAAAAAAAAAAACATTTTGAAGGTGTTCACAAAGACATGAATAAAATGAATAGCAAATTGTTTTCTTCCAGTGTTATTTCGTCACTCTCACCAATACTACTACCATGGGCATCTAAACATGGGCTTAGACTATACTAATATTTGTGCAAAATCATTAAAATTTTGTTTGTCCTAGTGTAAACACTCGAATTTGTTAGCCTGCAAATATTTTTCGACTGTTGGTTGGCTAACAAAAATGTTTAATTGTGAAGAAAGCTTTGGATAGTGTGATGAACACTTTGTCAGCACGTCGCAACAAATATTTGGCTCGATATTTTGTTTGTTCGCGCAATATTTTTGGCGGAACAAACAGCGACAAATAATTGTCATAAAGTCTGCTTTTAAAACATTGTAAATAGCATCGCACACTTCTGGCACAATACCGGCGGATATCGTGTATGGGGGAATCTTAAAAACATATTGCAGCATGAGAAACTTTCGTCAGTAGCCAGATACCGCAAAGTCAGAGCTAATCTTTCAGACGCAGATATTGGTTCCCGCAAATGTGTGGTTTTCTTTGTTACAATCGGCGCCTCTAGATTCAGCTTTATGTGAAACTTTATGTGAACATATACATATTTAATGTTAATAAGATGAATATCGTAATCAAATCACCAAGTAATCGAAGTCATTTGAACCCATGCACACAAAGTTTTTATGCAGCGAAGGTTCTTCAGAACGCAATTCCTTCAGAAGTTTTTGGCATTTTACGGCGCTGCACCCAAGCTCGAATCCACATTCTTCTGGATTTTTTTTCTCTTTTTGCTGGGTTTCTGAAACTGCTATAGCTCCAGCAGTTATTAATAAATCTCCAATATCACTGTCACTAAACATTTTAACCTTTCACATTGCCTCACAAACACAATTTGATTATCGTTTGACAGATGTTTGTCATATCCACCGGACAAATAAAATTATAAGTATAGTGCACAAAGATGTACACAAATATTTGTACCAAACATGGCTGACACAAAATTTTCTGTTATTTGCGCAAATAAAATTCAAAACAAATATTAGTGCAATCTAAGCCCATGCCCAGACATTTGTCACAAACCATACTATTAGCCCAAAACAATTATTTGTTGTGTTTGGACAAATATTAGCATAGTCTAATCGCACCTTTAGACGCCTTGATGGAAATCAATCCGAATAAAACATACACATTTAATACGAGTATATACAAGAACTTTTCGCTGTGAAACTTCAGCCGCATTAAATGAAAGAAGGCATATCCACAATTGAGTAAAACCAGCGTATAACGAAAAACTATTGTGAAAAATTTATTAAGCTTTTGCTAATTTCCAAAAAGGGTCAAAAAGTGGCATAAATTTGTTTAAAATGATACAAAGGGATCAATTTAAAAAAGGGTGATAAAAGTGTCATCGGCATGAAAAAAGGGTAAAAGTGATACTTTAGTATCAGTAAAGGCAACGCTGTATATATTGTTTCGAACCCAGGCCATGACCAATTGTATACTGTTTCTAAGCAGCAGGGCATAGTCATTCTACCACCTGAGCTCTTCATGTCTATATTTCATCTGACTGACTGTCTATATTTAATCTGATTACACAACTTTGCACTTTATTAACTTATGTTCGGTTCGTGTGTATATGTTGTGTATTTGTGAAGTTTGTAAACAAATCTTTGACAGTTCAACGGCGGCCAAAAGCAGTAGTAAGCTGCTCTGGCAAGGCTACCTGGTACAAAGATATATCCTTACACCCATATCCATAAAAACTATTGAAGACTTATTACACGTTTATTTGACAAATATTCCGTAGAAATACGTCAAATGAGAGCTTAATAAACTTACAATAATTATTATGAATATGGCCTTTATTGTATACAATTTACAAAACCAAAACTAATAGAATCAATAAGATTTTCTGTATAGATTTTTTTTTTTTTTTTTTTGGTGCAAACAAAACAGAAACTGAGTAAAAAAAACGTGAGTAACAAGTTTTCTTTTCGGCTGTTTTATGTGTTTTTCTTGTTGAGAGAATTAATAAGATTTGCGACATGAAAATTATAAGAAATAGCCATAGAAAAATATTCGTGTCTCTCTGTGCAGGGATAACCCTCAGCCTAAAAATGTTTCAAAGAGAAAATCTTATTGATTCTATTAGGTAGTTTTTAGTCTGTGTACCTTGGAATATACATAGATTTGAAAGCGATGAATTTAAAAAAAGTAAATGAATTTGAGGTTCTGTTTGCTTCTTAGCTGCATTTCATCGCTCTGTCTCTTACAGCTTGAAAGTAATGTTTAATTGTTACTTTATGGGGAAACTTAGTAGTTTTTGAATTGTTGTTGTTGTAAGGCATCTGGGAATAGGCAAAAAAAAAGCGACTTTATTCGCCAAACGGCGATAAAAGCAAGTTTTTTCTGATAAAATGCAAGTTAATTGCGCAAATGCAAATGACCCTTTCATTTTCATAATAAATCAAAAAGAAAACTATTTAAGACACATAATTAAGGCCACCTTTAAATTAATCGTTTCCTAGAACGCTACAAGTCTATAAAATAAATTTACAAAATTCAATTAAAAGTTTTCCAGTGCGATACCTGCATGAACAATGTATTCAAAAGTGTTTTTTTAAATAAAACATTTTCAGGACAAAACTTGGCTTGTTTTTTTTTTTAAGATTATAAAAGCTTTTATTATGCCCTTTGGGCAGTCAATATAATATTTAACACCTAAAACATGGCATGCGAACGATTTCAAACTACAAGACATAAAACATAAAAGAAAAGAAACTTTATCTCAGAAAATGTTGAGAAGCTTAAAAATAATTAAAATTCAAAATAAGAGAGAGAAAAAACGCAAAACTAGAATGAGACATCGTTAAATACATTTTAAGTTTTCTATAAAATTGTTATTAAATAAAAAAAAACATGGTTCGTAATTTATGCACATCTGCAGGTTTGTAGTTGCTCAACTTCTGCAGTGTGTGTTCTGCTTTGCTGCCTTACAGAATCAGTCAGCCTGCATTGTGCGCTGCACTGAGTTGCTGTGACAGGAATAGCCCAGCACTGAACTGGACTATGAGCACGACATTAACTGCGTGGCAGCTGGTATTTAAGTTATTTTTTAATTACTCAGACATGAAATTTAAATATATATTTTGTTGCAAATTTTCTGTCTTGTTTTTCGTTGCGTTTTTATTTTTCTTTTTTTTTTATTTCCCTGTAATTTTATACGCATTTTCTGGTTTGTGTGAACATATTTGTGTGGCAACTAAAAATGCGTTAATGAAATCAATTAAAATGTTTTTAAAAACAATTAAAATATTAATTTATTATGCACATAATTACAAGTTCATTTATGTTTAAATATGCAAGAGAAAAGTAGATAATGTACAGTGTACACACTACAGGACAACCAACATTCACGCATAAATGCTGATGAATATTTTATAAATTGCGAAACTATAAATGGATGGAGAAACATCATTATTAAACATGTAATAAAATCATAGACAGTGTGTCTGTAAAAATAAATAATATGCACTTATACAATATATATTTTCGTAGGCTGGACGGGAAAATTGTTCACAAAGCAAAAGTAGAACTAATAAACAGCAAAAGCTTCTTCGCCTTAAGCTTAAGAAATTGTATAATTCAATCATTATTTTAGGACAAGGCTGGGTTGTGGAAGCGGTGCCGCAATTGAAAGATTACAGCATCCCCAAGCTTCGTCTCACAAAGAGATTACAAATCATCATTCAAAATCGAAAGTGGACCTCACCCAGAACCTGGATGTATTCACATTCGTCAAGTTATGGCTGAGATACCGCCCAATATGTGTCAAAAAGTGGTCGAAAATTACCTCAAAAGAATCAAGGCTTGCAACACTTCGCATGGTGGTCATTTAAATGATATAGTGTTTCACACATAATGTCAACGTTCAAACTTTATAATCAAAAAGAAATACAATGAAAAAAAATATTTTATATGTGTTTTATTAACGTTTACTTTTGAAACCGCAAAATGGATAATCCGTTAATGAAATAAACAAATTATGGTGGACGTTAAACCCCGATTTTCGACTTGGGGCTTAAATACAAAATTAGTAAATTTTGATTAAAATTTAAGTTGGATTTAAAATAGCTTTCTGTTTTACAATCTAAAATTATTTTTGGTAATTATTTGTAATAAAAGTACGGCAGCACAATGTAAGTGTCAAAAAATTATCGATAACTCAATAAAAAACAGCTGTTTAAACACATTTGGAAGCAAGTGAAATTGTGAAAAGTTTAGAAAATAATAAATTGTTTTGTAAAAATTATTAAAATGAGTCGCAAAAGTGATAAAAGGACTCCCAATTTCACTGCTACAGAATTATTATTATTTCCTTCTGGAAATAATAAAAAATCAAATTATGAAACAAAAACAATATGTGCAATTTTCTTAATTTGCAGAACACAACCAAACTGTCAAAATCTTATGGCAGTACGAAAAACTTAAATCGATTTTAAATGGGCACGGCAGGTCGTTTAAGTTTGATTTAAATAGCAACTGTTTGACTCAATTTTGTATTTAAATCAAATTTAAATTGAAATGACATTTAAAATCCAAGTCGAAAATTGGGTGTAAGAAAGCTTTTGTTATTGCCGTTGACATCTAATCTTTTTTTCAGTTTTGTGTATTCTCATTGTATGGAAACTATAAGTACATAAAATAAGTAAAATAATTGTAGAAACTGCAGCTATTAATCGCGATAGAGCTACTTAGTATATACATATGTATGGAACACATGAAGTTGTTATATAGATATGCGCATATGCCTTTTCCTTTAGATGCCATATAACGTGCGGAGTTACACTGCAGGAGAGATTATATAGCAGTAGTGTCGAAAATGCAGTAGCCTATTCATTCCAGCCGAGGGGCTGTCACCGACTGCTCGAGGCTGGCGTTGCAACGTTTTGCACCAAGGGGACAAGGCTCATTCGTGAGGCACTGACGTAAATCCTTGTTAAATTCTTATTAACTTATAATTAGGCCAAAAATGTAAAAGAAACTTTGTGACGCAGAAGACTCAACTGATATGCACCTCCACTTAAATGCTTAAAGATGCTTAAAACTAAGTTTTATATACATATGTATTTGTACTATTTTTGATTCGACATAAGCCACCTTATTTATTGCTTTAAGACAATTCACAACCAACTATGAAAATTCTATTACTTACACCTGTCACCTTGTGACAGGTGTAACAGAAATGGAATATTAAAAAAAATCCTATTAAATATTATAATATTAGAAATGTGAACTCAATTATTTATTTACTTTAAAAGCCAATTAAAATGTATTAATTCAGATCCAAAAATATACCTTCTTACATTTGCAAGGTCTTTTTTTGGACCTGAATTAATTATAATATTGCTTTTCTTGGTCATTAGTTTAACTTTGTAACCGAGCTACATGAGTTCGATTTCACTCTCTCAGAGGTGAGAAAGATTATTTTTATGATAAAACTGTGGTGATTTACATTTTGAAGAAGAAGATCATAATATTATTTTGTTATTCATGCTTGAGATTTTTGTGTTTTATTTCATTCTATCAACTAATATATCGCTTTCCTTTGGATACTTTCTTTTGCAGAGTATTAAATTAAAATTAAATAAAAATTAAAGACTGTATGCGGGAAAAGCAAAATAGTGCTAAACAAAAGAAGGCTCGCATAAACTTTTCATCAATAATCGCACTAACAACATAATACACACGAAGTTGGTTGGAAAAAAATGACAGCAATTTATTGCAGGCAAACATTTTTCCATACCAGCAACCAATTTTGTTAAACCCTGTTCTCTGTTTGAATTAATTTCATAAAAATGAATATTAATTCATTGACATCAAATTCTAACCTCTAAAATCACTTTCGCTTTTACATTCCCACAAAAGAGAAATAAATTATTAAAAAAACAATTCATAGTGGTACAAATTCTTTGATGCACCTTTTTAATTTCCTATTCAAAAACATAAAGTAGGCTCTGAATCGTTAAAATGAAGCAGTGGTTTTTTATACACTATCACAATTTTGTTTTAAGTTTCTCACATTTCGTACCCGTATCAGTTGCACTACGAAAACGCTTAAGCCCCAACCCCTAAAGCAAACACACAACAAAAAACCGGCAGACACACGTTAAATCCTTTTTCTATTGTTTAATTTAAATTTTGTTTAAATTTGACATGAAATTTTTCGAAAGTAGTATTTGCTTGTTTTTGTTTGTGGCACCGTCAAAGTGGAAGTGGCAGGAATATGTATGTACGAGTATGTAAAAAACTAATTTGCATATGTTTTAAATTTGTGTAAAAAATGAGAGTTTTTGTGCCCATCACTTTTTTTTTAATCTTACAAAAAAATTCTACAAAAAACTACTCTCTTTTTTTGGATTGAAATCATTTTGGAAAATACATACTGTAAATCATGGAGGAAGATTTTTGGCGTTTTGTTTGACGGCTGTATCTATTTACCGAGATTAATGTGCCGTGCATCTGCATGCAAATTAGCTGGTATACATTCAAACATGCTCACTGTATTGAATTTCACTTTTTCCTCCAACATTTTTTTTCCATTTATATACATACATACATATTTGCTTAGATTTTGTTTGCTATTGACTAAATCCTTTTTTTTTTTGCGTGATATATTTGTGTTTAATTGTGCCTCGGGTTTGCTTGTCTATTTATTTGGCATATGCTTGATTTTTTCTATACTTTTGTTTCTGCTGTGCTCGTTTTATTAAAAGCAAAATAATGGGTAATTTTTTGGGCATAAAAAAAGGTTAAATTATATGCTGAATGAATGGCATATTGAAAATACATATGTATGTATATGAGAAACAACGAAATATGGGTGCCATAACAATTATTGTAAATGATCAATGCTCTGGTAATGGAACTGTTTTAGAACACAATCTACAAAAAAAAAATAATAATAATCAAGAATTTGATCATATATCAACAGCCCAAAAAACTTATACATATAATATAAAAATAGATTCAGTCAAGTACGAGGCTGGCTCGCACACTTAGGGTTCCGTACGCATGGAATGGTATATGTGAATACATACATATATTGTATAAATTTCATCTCTCTTTCTCTTACTTACTTGAGAGTTACATTTAATTGCTACTTTATGTTGTATGGGAACCCCTAGTAGCTTTCGAGTTGTTGTTGTTCTTGTCATTTGCTGTTGTAAGGCATCTGGAAATACATACACTGTGCGAATTTCGTCTCTTTAACTCTCAAGGCCGTGTCAGATAAAACTTTGTTGCTTTGCGTGACGTTTATAACTTTGATTTATAAAATTTATTTATTTATTTAGATTTTTTTTTTTTGATTTCTGTTGACGCCAAGAAAAAATAAAAGAAAATGAAAGCAGCTAATTGTCAAAGCGCGCAAAAAGATGAAAGATGCCCAACTTTTTGCTTTGCTTTGCGTCAAATAAAATTTATGTGACAAGTGCCACATAAACATGTACATTTATCTTAAATGTCAAAGCGTGTATGTAACGTAACGCGAAGCAAAAGTTTTATCTGACACGGCCTTCATGGTTCGAGAGTTATAGCTGTTACTCTACGTTGTAAAGGGACAGCTGGTAGCTTTACAGTTGTTGTTATTTATAGCCTTTGTTGTTGGGGAGCATATGTGAATACATATATTATGCAATATACGAGCAATATGTTAAAAACGATTAAACAATATTTTTGCTGTACACTTAATTCAAATGATTGTTATGACTGACATTAATTAAAAACACAAACAAACAAAACTATGGCTTGAGCTGGGGTACAACAAGCTGTTTCGTAGCCACTGCTGGTTGTAGCTCAGCTTAAGATGTAATGTTGTTTTATGAGCAGCAACAGTCTAGATTTATGGATTACTACAAACTTTCTGTATGGAGTTATGACTTCTAAATGATTCCCAAATACTTTTAAAAAATCCCAATCTGGGCATTTTCTACTTCAACTTGGGATTGTAATAAAATCTGCCACTAGTTGAGATTAAAAACATTGGCTAGTGTTTTCATGGATTTTTTTTAAATAATTTAATATTTTTATCAATATCCCCAGAATGGTAGAACATATTGGGTATTGCAAAGTTTATATGCAATTATTATGCTCGATATCGCAGCTGTTTTTATTTTCCCTTTATGAGCATTGAAGAATTCAAAGTACTTTATATACCAATTAAATTTCTTGAATTCCCAAAAACTTTTTTCAAATCCCAATCGGGACATTTGTTATTTTCATTTGGGAATACAAGAATCAAAATAACCAAGTTTTCATATGACTTAGACACAACAATAAATATTTCTAATAATTTTACCGAGATTTCTAGCTAAATTTTTACTTCCTCAAAATTGGGGAAAAAAAGTTTTTTTGTGATAAAATTGTAGTAATCAAAATTTTTAAAGAATACAAGAAAAGTAGAGTTGAAGACTTACTGGCTAGAGTACATACCATGGCTATTTGCCAAAATTGCTTCGAACCCAGGCCATGACAACTTGTATACTGCTTTTAAGCAGCAGCGCATAGCCATGCTCTTTTTTTTGGCTTCTAAATTAAAAGAAACTTGTTGGCATCACACACAAAAGTGACATACCATCTCAAAAGAGAGAAAAACTTACTACAATTGTTGCATTCGGAAGATTATATTGTATAACGAACACCAAACAAATTTTTTAGAAATATGCATTTATGTATTCTCATATAGACATTTATATGCCTAAAAGAAAAATGTGCAAAATGATTCGCTAATAGTAAATGTAAGCAACTTTATTACTAATCCCTCGCTACGGAAATTTCTTTTTATCAGAACTAAGTTTTGCGTTGGCGACTACAAATGTGCGTTTGCATGTTTAAACTTGGCCTAGTGCTCGTAAAAGTTTTATTTAAATATATTGCGAAATTGTGCTTAAAAATGCTTTTATAGATCATCGTCCAAGAATCTCATGAGCATCATCATGTAGCTGTAAATACATTTCGTCAGCTGCAAAGCGGTTGCCATCGAGAGGGGCATAACACTGCCGATGGTCAGCGACATACTTTTTTGAGACTTGCGCAACATCAAAAGAACTTGTTTCTGTTCGGACACAGACAGCTCGTACCACAGGATGTCTCCATAGATGGCAGCCTCTATTTCGTCGTTCTTGAATGAACTGGATTTTTAGAAAAAAAAAATTTGGTCACCGCTGAAGTCACTTACCGATATATCTACTAGATTTCCTAGACCACAATAGGCGTACATTGTGAGCAAGCAGTACAAGAAATATATAATAGCAGCTGGCCAACTTCTCGTGACAATACTGAACAGGGTACAACAAATGCCCGCCACCGAAGTGGAAACTTGCACAAATATTATAAAGTAGAAGGCGTGCTCAGCCTCCTGAACATATCTGCAGGGATGAAACAAGCGGGTGTAACTATTTGAAAAAGCAAACATATACGCTTACCTAGTGTAATGCTGATGCCATTTAAAAATTTCTAATAATAATGCAGTTATCTGTTTTTGGTCTCTTGGTTTTGCGGTGATCTCTCTGCACAATATTTTGCATTTGATTTTGAAAACATCCTTGAGTAGTGGCACATGTGTTAAGGCTACAAAAGTAAACATGTCACCTGCACAATTGCCAAAACCTCCCAGAATCACACAAAACGAGTGGTAAAAGGCATAAATTGTATATCCCTGATCAGTGTCCGGACTTAGACCGGGTATTAAAAAATGTATTATAGCCAATTTTTCGCCATAAATGGCACCATAAATTAAGGGATAAGATACAATAACAACGACTGTTATGATAATTAAGGAGGCTGCCGACTTCAAAATTTTTGCCGTCAAGGCGACTTGTTTAATGAGAGCTGGCTTATAGTCTGGATCGTTTTGATAGTCTTCGTATATCTGGTCCAGTTTTCCATATATCGAGCGCATGGCTGGTCTAAACATAATACCAGATACTAGCTTGCTGTAGCCCTGTAATGTTTACATATGCGTAAGGCAAAAAACTTGTATTTGACTACAAGAACATGGTTTACCTGCACTCCACTACCCACTACACTTAAACTCTGCAGCATCAATTTCCAATCGCCTTCCAGCACAAGACTATGGTACATGGTATAAGCTGATAAGGCCAGGAATGCGTTGATAGCGTTTATGACCAGCCAGGTATGCAAACTTATGCGATAGTTCGGCTTCAAGATATCGCACCCACATATGGCTGCCATTGTTGAAGTAACCTTCATTATTTTCTTAAAACGGCTAGAACAATCTGCAGGCATAATTGAAGAATGTTGTAAACTGTTCCAGCGTTCAACTTTCAATAATGAAATTATTTGCTGCAATGTTATTTGCTTTCAAATAACTTCTTGCAAATTGATTCTCACGCTGTCAGGAATGTTGAATTTTTCAATTAATTTTCTAATGCACAGCTCAATTAAATTAAATTATTTTTCAATCAACATGTGGCGGGTGCGGAAAGGAATCTTGCCACATTGTTGCCAAAAAATGCACACATGGGTGTCTTTTTCAAGTAGCTGGACAAAATTTAATACTTTAATAAATTGGGTAAAAGTTAGAATTGCAACAATCATCCGCCAAGGATGATGAGAAAAAGATCTACAAATCGTATGCTTTAAATTGAGTTCGATTTTTTACTTCCTGAGCTTTCTTATCGAAAGCTCTGCGAGTTTCTGCAGACAAGAAAGAAGCTGCGCAGTTTGGGCAAACTACATGGGCAAACATAACCCTCCAGTCAAGCGAACCTAAGCCAAATCAAACGCTTCATTACAAATCTGACTTTTTCATGAACCTAATGAAAACATATTATTATTTACACAAAGCTTATCTCTAAGGCTACGAATAATTTCAATAGTTGATATATGCCACAAAAAAACAAACGTTTTAGAAGCGACAAAATTTCTTAGCTGCTGCTCGCAAGTGGACTTCAAAATCTTTGCGAAATTTTAAATATTTTATCGTATGTTCAGTTTTCTTTACAAATTAAATGAGCATAAAAAAGTAAGTGCTCTAATGAAATGGTTATTTATTTTAATGAAATTAAAAAAAAAATCCAGTGATAGTTTTTAAAGAAAAGTAAGAAAACTAATGAACAATTTTTGCTAAAACTAATTCATTTGATCTATGAAAATTCACTGTTGTGTTATGGACTATCCTGCCTTATAAATTTAAGCCACTTCTTATTTGATAACTGCTTTGCAATGAGATATCTGCCTTCTTTCATTGTGGCAACTGGGTTTGCATAATACACACATTTCCAACTTAATTGTACTCAGCAATTTGGACCAATTAACTAAAAAAATTATTCAATTAAATCGCTTTTTATCACCTTAGCAATAGTGAAAGTCCTTCTATTTTGTTATTAAGAAGAAAGAGATGTATGGGAAAATGTTTCTTCAAAACCTCAGGTTAATAGAATAGAATCAAAGCAATTACTTTCTTGTCTACTTGTATACATTTAAGCACGCTTGAGATTGATTAGTAAAATAATTATTTACAAATATGACAGAATATCCACTTTGTGGTTTTAAAAGTAAACGTATTTTTCATGATACATATTTTCTTTATTATAAAGACATTATGTGTGAAACAGTACATCACTTAAGTAACCACCACGCGATTTGTTGCAAGCATTTATACTTTTGTGGTTATTTTCGACCACTTTTTGACACATAGTCGGCGGTATCTCAGCCATAACTTGACGAATGTTGGTTTTTAAGTCCGCGGGACTTAAGTCCTTCACGAAAGGCCTAAGCACGGTCTTTCGTGCAGCCCCACAAAAAAAAAAGTCTAATGGTAGCACCAAGATCGTGTGATCTTGATGGCCAGTTTATATCGCCACGACAAGAAATTACGCGGCCAGGAAATGTCTGTACGTTTTCGAAGAAATAAGGTCCAACCACACCGTGGGAACAAAGAGCGCACCACACAGTGATTTTTTCTGGATGTAATGTCCTCTTTTCAATTACTTGGGGATTCTCAGAACCCCAAATACGACACTTTTGTTTATTAACATACCGACCGAGTGAGAAATGTGCTTTATCGCTGAAGAAAATTTTGTTCAAAAATTGAAAAATCGCCGTCCACCTGTCCGCCTGTTGTTCAAGCACCCATTCCACGTATGTATCTACGACATTGTGAATGGTCAGCTGGCTTCAGTTGTGGTGTGAGCTGGACTTTGTATGGATGTAGATGTAGATCTAAATGCAAAATACGTCTCTTGATGTGCCGTAAGACAGTTCTAATTATTGAGAAAGACGAGAAATCGACACTTGGGTCTTGGGCCACACTTTCGCTTACAGCAGCGATATTTTCAGCAGAACGCGCGAAACGATGATGCACAAGCAGCCGCTCCAGTCTCTTCAAATTTTTTCGCCATTTTTGCCAATTGCTTGCGTAGTTGGACGATTCTGTAAACCATAATCTCCTCTTAAAGCACGACATGTGGCTGTGGCAGAGTCACCATTTTTTATAGAGTATGTTGTTTTTCCTTAATGTTTTTTTTAAAGAAATCAACTTAAATAACTTTTAAATTGAATACGAAATTAAGCTAATTAATTTATAGCCTAAATGTATTAAATGTTTAGGGATCGGTGGAAATGAGACGTTTGAAGTAAAACACGACCGGTTCAATGCCCTTTTACTTTGCGATTAAAATTTATTATTTCAATTTCTTCCTTAAAATCTATGTATCAATTCAACTTATAAAACCAGTATTTTGCACCGTTACTGATCATAAATTACTTCACAACAGAATAAATCTGTGCTCACACGGGGCAAATACGTATTAACTTTTTTAAAGCAGTACAGCACAATATTTAACAAATAAATTTAGCCTATATGGATGAACATATGTTTTGATAATTTCTATGCGTTGTGTGACAGTTAAGCGCTCCATTTTCGTCAATGTCAGCCTTTAACTGGGAAGAAAAAAATTGGTTTAACAACTCAATTTGACAGATGTCGAATTCCAGTGCTATACTTTTGAAACCACGAAATGGATAACCCTTTATAATGCCCTAATTTATGTAAAAATAACCTTTCTGTGGCCTTTTTTTAAATTTTCCAAACTCAGTTTTTCAAACTCAGTCTGAAAGTAATCAAAGATTTATTTACTGAAGCCCTGCATCATTTAGGGAGGGGGTGTGGTTTTCTTTTAAATTGAAATGGAAGTTGCTTTATTGCAAACAGCAAAAGAAAGTCAAAATACCTGGTGGCTGTTTTTAACTTTCTTTTTTTCTTTTAATTCAAAAGCCTTTTGAAAATTTTTAACAGGGTTATTGTCATTCAGAGATGATATTTACACTATGCAATTATCGGCGAAACTTTAGCATGCCAGGGTTACGGAAGAAAATGCAGTGGAACCTGCTATCAAAACATTTGCTCAAGGGATATTAAATGTGTGTAAATGAGAATATCATATTGAAGCAACTTTTAGATGGGAATCGAAAAAATAAACCTGCCTATAACTGTATTAGATAAATACCATCAAAACGTATGTAATACATATGTATAAGCTTTCTTCAGGTTTGGTGTTTATTTTTCTTTTCTCATGGGGCGTGCATATACATACATATGTATAAGCATATATATAATAAGTTTTAAGTTAAACGTAAAGAATGAAAATGTCATTCTTTGTCTAAAATCCATTAATTTTTTAGCATGCAGTTTTCAAACGAATTGTGCTGAAAAGAAAACTCATTACAAAAATGATATCAACAGTGGTACTTTAGGCATGAATAGTAAATGCATTCGACAAAGCTCTCATTGTAGTCTTAAAAATAGACGGAACAATTAAAAAAGGCATAAAACACATATGTACATACATACGTAATGTTTATGTGTATGAAATAATAAAAAATAAATAAATGCTGAAACCCACTGAAAAAAAAAAAAAAAAAAAATAAATTGCAGGATACTTTGCTAGCGTTTTATAAGTATACAGGGATGGTTAAAAAATGAGGCACCAATGAGGTATGGACCACGAATACCAAAAGTTGTAAACTTATGTTGTTGTAGCATAAAAATACGAATTTAATATCGATATGAAAATATCAATGTAACATGATACTAGATATCACATGAACTACAATTATCAAATATTAATGATTAGAAAATATTATAACAAATATAAAAAAAAATAAATTCAGTAAAGTACAACACTGATTCGTATCGTAGCCCTGGTAGTGGCTTAATCTATTTCACTTAGCAGGGATGAGAGAGAGAGAGAGAGAGACCCTTGCACGCAGTATCCATTAGTTTTTTTTTTGTTTAGTTTTTATATGTATTTGTTTTTTGCCAGACTACAAACAAAAAAGCTTACAAAGCTTTTACAACAACAAACATTCACAGTGCACAAAAACTAAACGTCAAGGGACGCAGCAAAAAATATAAATACATTTTTCAAAAATTAACTTAATTATTTATTTGCTATAAGAGCCAATTGAAATTTACTATTTTAGGTCTAAAAATCAACCTTAATGGGAGTGCTAAGTCAAGGTGTTGCAAGACGTTATATGTTTTCTGTATAAAATATTTATTTCAATATTTCTGATTCTCATTGTGTTCATGAGAATTTTAGAATAAGTAATTGGGCTTCAAACATTCTTTTTTCGAATCTACTTATCAGTTGCTTAGCAACAGCGAAATGTCAGCGGCATGTAGACGGCGGAAGAAGGCAGAAAACATTAATTAATTAAGACTTTAATTCTAGTGGGCGACATTCCCAAATTATTTTTTCGCATCATCCTAATGCAGATCATATATTTTATAATAACAACCTTGGCAATATTCATGCAGATTAACTGCCTATACCTCAATGTCGCAAGAAAATGTAAACAATCGAAATGTAGTTCCACGATTTCGAATCAATTTGGATTCCTCTATGTCGACAGTTTGCATTCGTATGGGCTTACGTCATGAAATTTTGGGCATTTACTTCACAGATGTGTCAGATCGGTAAATTAAAGTTTTGGTTGATTTTTTATCGTAGTATTAAAAAAAACTGCTAAATTGTTTTTGTGCACATGCAACCCTTCATAAATCTTTTCAGCTGTATCTGACGAGCCAAAGGAAATACATATATAAATATGTAAGTACAAAAAGAATAAGTAAACATTTTGAAAGTGCGGAAATAATTTTTGTGGTGTTTTAAAATTTAAAAGTATTTTTTTTTTGCGTAGACATTAAATAAATACTTTGACGCACTGGTGTTCCTCTGGCAAGCTCAGAATTTTCTTCCATCTAGCGAACAAGTGAACTTTTTAGGAAAACGAAATTTAATACAGATGATAATTGTTTAATATATTTATTAAATAAAAATTAAAAATTTGTAGGGTTTATTGATTTATTTCCCAGCTTGAAAAAAAAAAACAAAAATTGTTCCTATAAAAACTCCCACTCGATAGCAACAAGGACATGAACGATATTGAGGAATCGGTTTTTATATGAAAACACTTACGTTTTTTCGACTTGTCGATCGAGTTATCGTTCGCATAAAAGAACGTCATAGAGGAAGTTAAAATAATTTTCTTTCGCCTAGAAAGCGAACAATCGCATGACTTCGTCATTGAGGAACAGGCAATTGTTTATTCTAACTTGTTTGTTTTAATTGGATGATTTCTCATAAGAATCATTCACATGATTTCTTTTGGCCTTTAAGTTCCTTTTTGTTGGCTGAATTTTTCCCTGGCTTATTGACGTACACTTTTTGTTCTAAATATATATAACCAAGGAGGTAGTCCAAGGTTATAAGTTAATCGTGATGGCCAATTACTATCGCCACGACATGTAATAAGACAGCCATTGAATCTCTGCCACAAAGGTGGACTTGTTTCGTTTGCCTTGTGACAAGTGGCAATTTCCTATTATTATCAATGAGCCATGGCGAACAGCTTTCACGGTAACTGCAACTGACTGGCTGGCCGACTTCCTTTTCGAAAAAGTACTGCCTGATGATGCTGCGAGTCCTTACACCGCACCCAGCAGTAACTTTTTGTGGAGGCGTCAGGTTTTCATTAACCACTCGTGGCTTCCTTCATTCTTCATGTTAACAAATCCTCTGAATTGAAAACATGCTGACCAACAAAATCACGAATTTCACGAACTGCAGTGTAATGTGAACGCCCATTTTCCTAGAAGGGTTCAACAATCTTCACACGCTGTTCCAAGTTTCCATTTAGCATACACTGAAACAAAAAAATGTCAAACAAGTTGTTCAAAAACTTGGCGTTAAAAGATCGCTTGCAATTACCATCATGCACTATAGTTGAAACTTTACGCATTCACTGAGTTTTAACTGTTAAACGTTTGCGAATTTCTTTGCGATTTGTTTAAGGATTTTGCTCACAACTGTTAACATTTGTATGAGATGGTAACCGTTGATCAACAGCAACAACAGAAAATTACGACAAAGTTCCATTAATAGCAACAACACTCTTGAGAGTTTTGAACAAGCGTGTAATGTACATATTCACATAAGTGAAAATATATGTATGTGCATACAAATGTATGTATATAAAGTGAAACACATACAGTATGTCAAGAAAGAGTTTACACATCAAACATATATGTAAAACCATTAGAAATTTGGCTTTTAAAACATTTTGGTATTTGAGACCGGAGAAAATCCAAAAATAGCAAAAATTCCAATTCATACTGGGGACGGCTAAATAGAGCACTCTATTCAAATTATAAAAATAATGTCAAATATACTTAAGTCCAAGCTTACATTCTTCAACTTAAAATCGCTGCGATTTTTTCTATTTTTTTGAAAGCAATTTTTTGTTGATTACAATACGCTTCCTATCGAACCATAATACTACCAGTATGTGTGTGCGTATTAAACCTATTCAATGTACTTGAAATATAGCAACCACAAACTTCTTGATTTCGGTACTAAACCTATGCAAGCCATTTGAAAAATCGCTATAAAATTTTTCGATTTTCATATTTTTTTAAATAATACTGCCGATTTCTTCACATGTTGGTTGTAACCCTTAGCAAAGAAAGGTAATGCCATGAAAAATGTTTAATATCTGCAAAAGCAACTACTCCTTCTGCAATTATTATAATGACTACTTATATTAAACAGCCACTACCATTTAATATACTCAATTTATGGTGGGTCGCGCACATCTTAGTTGCGATGATTAAGAAATTTGGCTTGAAAGTTATAAAACTGTCTGTTAGTTTTGAAACTATTGCATTTACGTGTATGTACTTTAGAGGAAAAGCAATCGGCAATACACATTCTGTATGAAATTTTAGTACAGTTAAAATATGCCAAATAAAAAATTTCTTTAAATTATAGTGACCCGTTTTGGAATCATGTCTAAAATATAGAAAACTGATATTAAATGAATTTGCTTGAGAATATTTATAACAAATGCATTTATAGTTATCACGCTTATACATAAATATGTTTACTAAATCATATGTTTGCCTGTTTAATTTTCTTTTTCTTTTTTTGTACAGCATTCATTTTTCCCATCTGGCTTAAACCCATATGATACTTAATTTTTCTTCCATTAATTGCTATAGGATTGATAGAAAGAAACAACAGTTGCTAGAAAGAACCAAATATACGTTTTCTCACTATTTGTTTTTGGTTTTTCAAGTGTTGTATTCTTTTTATTTTCAAGAAAGCGCTAGGAAATAAAAATGTTCAAAAAAAAAAAAGAAGCGTTAAATCGCAAAAATTATCCATAAACCTTGACACAGCAACATTCAAGTTCGAAATGTCAATTTTAAGTTGTAAATTTAAAAAAATTTTTTTTTTGACATGACCTGATTTATTGTCGATAACTTCAAGAAAACTGTTGACAGTTTTGCATTTATCTTAATATAGCTGAACTCTTTGCACATACTAAATTCTACTATTATATTATATTTGTACTGCTCTCCAAAACCTAAACAATGCAAGAAAAATGTATCATATCATACGGGCTTTACAATTTAATGTTACGCCAGTTATAGATAATTAATTTATATTTAAACAAAACTGTGTAATTTTTAAAAAACTATTAAATAAATAAATGAATAATAAATGGTGAATCGTTGTCTTCTCAGATCTGTATATCGTCAGTCTCGCGAATAAAGGCCCTATCTCATATACAAAAAAAAATTAAAAATCGGGATTGAAAAATATACTAGCTAGGGCCTTTCTACATGACACCGATATATATGTATGTTTCAGGTCTTACCATTGCCTTAAAACTATTCTCTAAAGTAATACTAAGTTTTAGCTGTAACCTCACTCACTTTTACCAGCTGATTATGTTGCAAATATCGACAAAAGCTGAGAAAAGCTGTTAAGAAAACTAAAAATTACAACAAAACCAATATTTTTCCAAACACTTTACAACAACATTTTTTCATTGTTTATGTTTGTTTTTGTGTACACTAGCTGGTCTCGTGCATTGCTGTTGCCACGATTTCCTGTACTGCTGACTTCTTTCTGGTTGGCCAAAAGTCACTTTTGGGATATCTGTTTACTCTGTGCTTTGAAGAAAAGATGGTAGCGCTGGTTTAAAAAAGAAATCACACCTACACGAATGTTTACATCAGTTTTTTTTCATTTGGATCTTTAGAAAATGACAGAAACTCTGATGTGTGAACCCAGCATCTATGACGGCCATATGATGCATCAAATGACCGACACTTTACCTGGTGTAAAGGTTCCCTGTGTGGATCACAAGTGATATGAATTTTTAAAACTTTGACAGGAAAATGAAAATATGAAATTTTTTTTTTATGGAAAATTTATACTTGACAAACTGTATGCACATTTAAATTTCTATAGGAATATATTTATATACTTATTTAGTTCTATTTAGTGAGCTCGTTTACATTAAACACAAGCCTTCGCAGTACATTATGTCATATACACTGTGGTACTTGCATAAATAAATAAATAAAATATGTGTAAATGTGTGTAGTTGCATTCTCTCATCCTTATACAGGTACATACATACATACTTGGCAAATGCGTGCAAGTGTATGTGTTTGCATGTAACTACATGTGCATGCATAAGTTAAATCATTGGGATGCAATTAACACAAGTGCTTAATGAATGCCTGCCTGCCTGCCTGGCTGGCTGGCTGGTTGACTGCATGTTTGCTTAAGTGCTAGAATGCCTGACTATTTAACATTGCATTGGCATTGTCCTTAGCCTTGTAGTTTTAAATAGAAGAAAAATAAGCAAGAACAAACAAATAAAGAGAAAACAAAAAAAAAAAAAAAAAGAACGAAGACGGAAGGTTGCTGGTTGAATGACTAAGTAAATGGATGTGCGAGAGTTTGTTTTAAGTTGGTTGAATGTCAGCCAACGTCATCTTAACAATTACACACACTCTCCCTCTCACACGCACTAGAGAACCTTATGCATTTTTGTAGTTGTTTTGCCATTGTTCAGTGGCATGATGCGGTTCGTCCGCTTTATGTCAATGATGGCGTTACTTTGTGTTTCATCTTCATCTTGAATTTTTTTTAATATTTTTTTTTTTTTTGTAATTTGTATATTTTTCTATAAATATGCACCATGTTTAAAATGTATAATTGTGCGTTCATGATATCGTATATTGTGAATATTCATAGTATTTCTTTTATGTTTAACTTGCACTTAAGTATAACAACACACACATAGAAAAAACACATCCCGCAACCACTTATCATTTTCATCGTTGTCCTCACACCAAAGCCATACAACAGCCACATTACATTTAGTCAACAATCCAAGTAGAATTATGCCCATTCTTTAGACATGTAGGAAAAATTAAAAAGCAGAAGCAAAAAACATTTTAAAATTCTGCATTAAACTTAAGATGTCATTAAAATGTTATAAAACATGCATACAAATTATATGTCAATTAATAAAGACTTAAGTCTTATGCTAAAATTTGTTTGCAGTGTCATACTCCTGCCACAAATACACGCACATATGTACATACATTCAGTGATGCATATATTTACACGAGATATTCTTTCATATATAATTTAGACAATTTCTTTTTTTTTATTTACTTATTTATTACTTTTTAAAAAAATTCATTCCGAAATCAATATGTAGATGCAATGCCAGCAATCTCCACATTTATAGTTTTCGTAATAAATGGTCAAAAATCCTGTAGCTCCAAGTATATACATACATACCTACATATTTATTTATTGCTTATTTCGCTATTCAGTAAATAAGAACACGATAAAGATAGCACAAGATTTAATATTTGCTTTTATTCCCAAACCCCTCTTTTTACTTAATACTAGTATTTTCTTGAGCTAAAAGGGTTTTAGGGTTCCGCACTCATCAGAGTGAAACGGAACCCTATTACCGAGACTTCTACGTCCGTTCGGCTGTCACAGCGTCCTTTCTCCGAAGCGGTAAGAGCTACAGAGCTGAAATGTTCACCGGATGTTGTTGCACCTTGACGTTACAACAACAATGACCAAAAACAACAACATGTTGAAAACTACCAGGTGTCCCTATACAACGTGAAGTAACATTTAGCTGTAACTCTCGAACCGTAAGAGATATAGAGCTGAAATCCGCACAGTGTATGTATTTGCAGATGCTCTACAACAGCAAGTGCTAAAAATAACAACAAGTCGAAAACTACTTGGTGTCCCAATATTAGGTAAAGTAACAATTAAACGTAACTCTCAAGCTGTAAGAGACAAAGAGATGAAATTTATACAATATATGTATGTATGTATTCACATATGCCATTTCATACGTACATTACACATATGTACGGAACCCTAAACCTACAGATGTGTGCGAGCCAGCCTCGTACTTGACTGAATTTTTATTCTTATAAATATTTCTTATAATATTTTTATACCTAATGCCAAAAGGGTATATACAGTAGTGGCCATATCATATGCAATTAGAATTTAGTATGTAGAAAAATGTTTTAAACTCCTTATACGAATTTCAACTTAAGTTTCAACTTTTGTTTTCTAATTATTGTCATGTGCTACATTTGATAGACACAAAATTGGTAATGTTTTCAACAAATATTTTTTATTTCCCGTCATTTTTATCGATAAAATCGATAAACGTTTGTCCAAAACATGGAGGAGGTAGTGCAATGGTGTGGCGGTGTTTTGTATATAGAATAGTAGGCATAATGGATCAGCATAAGTACAAAGATATTTTAAAAAATGTTATGCTTCCATATGCCGAATGGGACATGCCACTTGCTTGGGTCTTCCAACATGTCAATGACCCAAAGCATACATCAAGAGTCGTAAAGTCATGGTTAGCCGAAGAAAGTTTTACTGTTATGGAATGGCCACCTCAATCTCCTGATTTAAACCCCATGAAGAACCTTTGGGAAATTGTTAATCAGAGAATTGATCGTTTTGACGTTCGAAATAAGAACGAGTTATTTGTAAAAATTAAGGAGGCTTCGAGCTGGATTCCAGCAACTATAATAAACAATTTAATAGAATCTATGCCACAACGCTGTGCAGCTGTGATAAAGAATTCTGGTTTTGCAACAAAATATTAATATTTTTCAATTTGAAGTTTTCTTTTGTAACTTTTATTATAAGTTGCATTTGTTTTGAACAAGCGAAATTCGAGTTTTTCGACGGAAATATTTATGTTAATATCAAAATGAAGTCAAAATTAATTTTTAGTAATAAAATTTGTTAAAAAATAAATAGTTTCTGAATTAATATTAGTCGCTTAAAATTTTCTTTTCATAAGACAAGATTTTAAGTACTTCGTTAAAAATAAAAGTTATATTTCATATGATATGACCACTACTGTATATGTAGATTGTCATCAATTTTGCCGTAGCAAAAAAAAAATTTTAATTTTTTACTATATTTATTGTTTTATAATAATAAAAAAAAAAAGAAAAAAAGCAAAAGGAACAAGACGGGCTCTAAACAGCAACATGCAGATTGGTAAGCAGCTAACACTACCATTGAGCCATCGCCGGTTGTTCGTGATGGTATATGTACATGTAGTTTTATGTCAGAATTTTGCCTCTTTTCTTATAGGTTTGATATTTCATAAAACATTGAAACTTCAAAAACATAGAACTCAAAAAATTCTTTAAATTTCTTCACACTTGGTAAATTGGCAGTTATCAGTTTTCAGTGCATTATGAGTGGGCAAGACCTTTATTCCTACAACTTCGTTTTAACTCGAAATATGTATAAGCCGCAGAAGCCTTTCACTCTTGAGCGCTTAAAAACCATCAGTCATCATGTTATGGCTGAGATGCCGGCCAATATTTGTCAAAAAGTGGTCGAAAATTACCTCAAAAGAATCAAGGCTTGCAACACTTAGCGTAGTGGTCATTTAAAATTATGTAGTGTTTCACACACAATGTCAACGTTCAAACTTTATAATAGAAAAGAATAAACGGAAAAAATTTAAAGAAATTACCCATACAACTCAACAAGAAAAGTGCTTAAAATTACCATTTGCGAAATTCTGTACTTGAAGCCAACAGATGTGGAGTGATTAACGTGAGCACCTACCCATAGGGCCTAATCTCACGGTGGTCAAACCACGTGGTGCAATCAAGACGTTACACCACCGCCCCCGAGCAGCCGGAACAACTGCTCGGGTGGCAATTTATTTGCTACGTTACCTGGCCATAACAAAACCCCTTGCTCAGGAGTTGAGCTATCTAACCTCTGCTGCATTGCAATTCCCCAGACGGCTAAGGATACACGACTACCGTGGTAGCCCGAAGTTCCTAAGATCATCAGTCCTTGAACCAACGCTAATGTTCCCGCCAATCTGGTTCCTTACAAAGCAGCGTCTGTTGCTTAGCAACAGCACTACGGGCCCATTTGGGCGACCGAACATAGACCCGAGGGTCTATGATCAGTATAGCTACCAACGTTCCCTTCCATGCGAACTTATGGTAGCAACCACAGCCAGTACGTTTCAGCCAAGGAAGGCTCCTCAACCTATGACCGGCGAGATGACTCCGAAGAGTCATCTCGGGGCTCCGGTCCCCGTACTGCCGAATTGCCCCTCGGTGAGGGGTTTCAACAAGTCCCTCGGGAGACGCCGCTCTCCTTCAGGAAATGCCTAAGATTTTAGCCACCAAGCCAGCCGAGGTATCCTGCACCTCTTATACCCCGTTGACACTACACCAAGCCAGTTAAGATCTGCATGATGGACTCTGTGCCCCCGGGGGGACTTGAAGCCAACAGATGAACATAAAATATCTCATTTAATTTTATTTTAAAAATCGTTAAAATCTTCAAATTTATCAAATGAAAAATCTTCTAACTCCTGCCATTTTACCGTTCAACCAAACACAGAAATCCCACTAAAAATACCCCAAAAATAAATTGTTTGCCCCTAAATTTTTCCCGAAAGAATTTAAAACCCCAAATTCACCCCTAAAAGAAAAAAAACCCTTAATCTAGGGGGAAACCCCCAAGCTGGCAACACTGGATACCAGCTCTAAATTTTTTGATTTTTTTTTGGAAAAAAAAACTATTTATAAATGAAGAAAAAAAATACCTGTTCAAAGTTTCAATTCTTAGGTTTTGATCCCCCCTAATGAGCACGCACTCATACATACGGTTACCAACGCTCGTACGGACCATAATGTTTTGCAAAAAAGAATTGGTCGCCTGTAAAATTCGTAGGCAGTTAGTCTGGCTCTAACTAAATAAATGGAGCAACAGCAATTTTTTTTTTTCTTTTTGTTCCTTTTTTTATATTCTTCTTTCAGAGAATGAGTCCTGTTACAAGTATTGCAGAGTTACAAGTACGTGAACACAATTATAAATTGCACGTTGATTTTGTTGTTTAAAGTTCTCGTTTTTTTTTGTTTAATGCGACACTTGTAAAATAAGAGAAAAGCAACATAAACAAAAATTGCATTCATCCTTTGGCAACCAACAACAACAGCATACAGCAATATGCAATATGTATTTATGTTAAAATTATTATTGTTGTTATGCTTGTTTTTGTTCATCAACTTCATCTACTAATTATGTGTATTCAAAATGCTTGAAACAACAACAAAACATTCATAAAAAAGTAATAAAAATAATGAGAAATGAAGCATGTTTATTCATAGAATGTATTGTCAGCGGTTAAGTTAAAATGATGACAACAGGCCTTTCCAGAGAGAAGATACTGAAGTGTCCAATCACTTGTATGTTTTGTTTGTCCTGTGATTTGATTAATTTATTTTTGGAATTTTTTTACTTGCACGATAAAGTGTTTTTTATTTATGCCTAACTACTACCGTGCTCACTATGTTCTCCCTTTATGGTCTAGCTGCATATGTATGTGAAGAACAACTACCGTCGAAAGTTTGTTCTTCCCACTTGCGCATCGCATTTCAACCTGCATTTTATTATATTTTGATGTCAAACTAAATAAGAATCTTTATTTGTTACACTGGTAGAGTTTTCATTCCTAAGTCCACTGAATTTATTTCATTAATATTTTTGTGACACTCCAAACAAAAAAAAAATGTTCATTGTGGAAATGAATTTTCATTGATCTAATGAATCTAGTTTATTTAAAACTACTGATTCATTCCTTTTTATAACTTCGTTAAAGTAGACTGTGGGAAATTTAATTAAATCAAAGAACTATTCCATTTAGTCAATGAAAGCGTTCATTGAGTTTTCAATTCTCATTTGGTTTGCAAAGAAAATTAGCTATATGATAAAATATTTTCATTTTTTGTAGAGGTTTTGCAGTCTACTGGCAGGTGGCATCTAAAAAATGTCATCGAGCACAAAATGGCGATTTATTTACTTTTTATTGTAGTTTTTGGAGTTGTTCCGTCACTACGATTACACTGTGCTTGAGTGACCATACCCAATTAGGGTGCGTTGAATTTAGTGGTTTATTTTTTTTTGGTTAACTCTTGTTATCTTAAAAATGAAGCAGGTAGAACAACATATATTCGCTTAACTCAAAAACAGTTTTAAATATTGAACAAAATATAAAAACCGAAATTTGGCAGTAAAATTTGCTTTCAACAACTGTAAAAGCTTTTTTTAATAAGTTTAGTAATTTAGAAACTAAAAATATTTTTCCATGAAAAATATTAAATTTTTTTGCAAAAGTTCGAAATTTTTCTTCCTTAAAACAGCACAAAAAATTTAAAAACAAAGTTATTTTGATGAATTTTCAATTATTCATCTTAAAAAAAAAATTTAAACAAAACAAAGCTTACACGATTAAAATCCGAGCACAACTTTGGAAGTTATTCACAAAAGATCAAAAATAGCAGTTTCAAACTGTCACCAGACGAAGCCTTAAAAATAAAAAAATAAAAAATTTCAGGAAATGAAAGTAGTATGGAAGAAACATTTTGTTTGCTTATCAAAATAAAGCAATTTTAACTGACGGAAGTAAAAAACCACTTACATATCGATACCCAAAGGCAAACAATAATGAACTAAAACGGGAAAAATTTAGTTGGGAATTTTGCCGACTTCTTGATAACATTGATTGTGAACTAGCCCTGATGTATAGAATACTTTTGAATCCGTAGCCTTAGTGTTTGATCTATATTTTGAGAATCCCTTTCATTGAACGAAATATTTCAAAGTTTTGGTTATCTCGATGATATAACCAGCATAAAGGCCCTCTAGAAGAGGGCCTCAAAAATTTCACCGCTTTATGCTCAGATGTATGTACTTATATATGTATATGGATGTGCATATGCCTTTCCATTATATTTTTATTTAGGTTTTCGTTTCGTCTTAATATTAAGAAGAAGGCGGGAATATCTCATTTATTCAAGTACCACCAAATCACATGTTTGACATCTGCATAAGTGCTGGGACACTTCAATTGGTTAAATGCATATACAGAATTAATTATATACATTTCAAACTCTTATAATTGTATGCGAGAATGTTTGCTTGAGCCTTGTGGGTACGTTGGTATGTCTTTCTTTTCATATTCATATGCAGAAAATAATTTCAACGAGCACACAACGGCAATAAAAGGGTTTTTATTTTCTTGAATAAAGATATAATTCAGAATGCGCTGATGTTTCTTTTTTTTCACTTTTAATAATGTTAGAGAAAATGTGTAAGGTGAATTTAAAATAGCATGAATCACAGGAGTAAAATGTATGCACGTATGTGTATCTGAAGTGTGTGTGATTCAAGCCACAAGTGTTGCAGAATGACATTGAATATATTATAAATAATGTACGGTGTTTCATAGGCAGCCTGTTATAAGATAAGACACGAATAAATGTTATTTGTGTATTAGGGTAGGTCTGCTTAGTAGTGGATATTGTGGTATTGCTTTTCGATAGGTTTTAGCATGAGAAATAAAAGTTCCACTACGACACACCAAAAATATTATTTTCGAGCAATTGAGAAAGATTTTTTTTTGTGATGTAATTTCAGGCAAAGTCGGGTGTTGGTCGTGAAACAGTGCTGGAAGGTACCCCAATTCAATAAATTTTGCAACTTTACTTTTTTTGTCTTCTTTAAAAATGATGATCACTTCAATTTTATTACAAAAAAAAAATCTTTCTCAGTTTTTGGAAAGTAAAATTATTAACAAAACTGCTAATATTTGCACTGTTCTTACATTATTCTGCAGCTGTTAATCAGAAGTAACTTAATTGTTGTTATATTCACAAAGCAAATTGCAAACTTTTAAGAATATTAACGGATGTACATTACAATGAAGCCTTAAAACTGTTGTTGATTAAGCCAGTTTGAATCTATTTCCTGGGATTAACGGTACCAATTACTGTTCTTTCCCTGGTAATACACGTGGAAAAACAAATGCTTTAAAGTAATCAACAGCAGATAATTTGTTAGAGCATGACAACACATCCTTTTTTAATAAAAACCCAATAAAAACTGTTTATTATCGCAAAACTCACACACGCACAATTTTGAACTCCATCATCATTAATCGAATATCGATTAATTTAATCACCCCGACATAAGCTTTGGCTTGGTAAGGTTTAATAAACAGTTGAAGAGGATCAATTTTCAAGCCAAATAATGACGATACATACATACTCATTGTTGGCAAAATGGAGGTGAAGCGTTTTAAGGAGTTTGTGTGTCGATTTCGATTTTTCTTAATTCCTTAAGGAACGAATAAGTGCATGTCCGCATGCATTTTGTTTTTTGTTTTCGATCTTTTGGTATTTTGAGAAGGGAATGAAATTTTAAATGAAGAGCAAGCAAGCGCATGTATTTAGTGCTGTTTGTTTGCTTATGTTTAACAAGCACTTAAATCATCAAATTAACTCCAGCTTATTTGTTTCTTTTGCTTTCCTTTTTTCTTTCATTAAGCCTGCCTGCTTCATGCTGTCTTTAGGTTAATAGGAATAAAATGCATTGTTAACACAACGCTTTCTGGTCATTTGTTTTTTTTTTTTTTTTTTAATGTTTGTTAGCTAAAGGTTTTTTTACAAGGAAAAACCTGCTTGCCGTGTCAAGAGTGACCATTTGGTCGCTTTGTTTTATAAAGTTTTCAGAACAGATATTTGGGCACATGGACCAAAATGATGGCCCTTTTACGTTTGTATTTTTAAGCCATATTTCTTGTCATTTAAGCAAAAAAAAAAAAAAAAACAAGTAGTCGTTCTATTTTCGCCCTTCACAACACTATCAATCATATGTGTACAAGCCTGTATTAATGTCGGCCGAATTAGCAATCGATATTGTGCCATCGGTTTTTGGAGAGCTTTTCGCATGACAAAAGAATGTCCCACCACAACATAAGAAAATCATTTTCGAGGCGTCCGAGATTTGTCTTTATATTTTCTCGGGAAGTGGTAGCTCCGAACGTTGACGCTGTACGGGCTCGATGTGCTCAGAAAAAATTTTGGCGAGAAAAAAGTTATTGGAAATGGTCAAACATTTGACTCTACTAAGAGCAGTCTGGCACTAATTGGTCACAGCGACTAGTATTTTGAGCGCGTCTAAGATAACATGCATCCCTCCCCCCTTCTTTCGATAAGTCGCCTAGAGGTGTATGTACATGTATGACTAACCACCAATAACTCTTTTCCCCCAAGCGCGTAACAACCCTTCTCTAGGAGACTTCCATACAAACTTACAGAAAATGAAAAATGTTCTGGATGCTCGTTCTTCGACCTTTTTATTTAACTTTGTTAGATTTTATAAATGAGCTTAAGGTCACTCAATTCTCAATAAATATATTTTCTATTTATTGATAAGTTTTTTCGATATTTCGATACGCCTTTGTGTATCTTCGATATCGAAATATCGAAAAAACTTATCAATAAATATTTTTTTCTGTTTATTGATAAGTTTTTTCGATATTTCGATACGCCTTTGTGTATCTTCGATATCGAAATATCGAAAAAACTTATCAATAAATAGAAAATATATTTATTGAGAATTGAGTGACCTTAAGCTCATTTATAAAATCTAACAAAGAAAAAGAAAAATTTGAAAATTGACAAATTTTTGACCATACAAACCAATTCCGCCTGGCCATTATGAGAAACGATGTGGAATATTATTCCTCAGATGGTGAAGCATACCACTAGCGAAAGTTTTGACTCCACACAACAGCCCTTTCATATCTGGTAAGTCATACAGGTAGCAACATTTATCATGCCCAATTAGATGGTTAATCTTCAATTACCCCTTGTTAAGAGAGTTCACTTATAAGCTGTCGGGAACCATTTTTCCTTGCCGACATTAAACAAGACAGCAAGAGAATGCTGGATGACTTGCCAGCTACACACACTACTTCCGACAATCTAACTTCTTACAAACAAGCTACACAAGATATACCATCGAATCGTAATAAATTAAGTCAAGTTAAATTACCTTTTCAGGCTCAAGTTTGTCACTTTTAAATCAATATTAATTAAGTAAAGAATAGTAAAATTTTATATCTAGGTGGACAATCGGCTGTTACTGGGTAGCAAACACCCTTCATCAGCACCCTATGAACTTTGGACGTTTAGGTTGCTTGAAATTGATATCAGCAAAATGTTTGCTTTCAAAACCACCTTTTCATATGTTTTGCTCCAAAGCCATTCATAATTGAGGAAATCATTTCCCCCCCCTTCTTTGAGAGGGAAATTTCATGATCTTATTGTAATTTCCGCTGAATAATTTTTAGTTGGCCACTCTAAAATAATTTATATGTATACATGTGTTAGGATTCTCACTGTTTGGGCCAATAAACAGTTTCGATAATTTCAACAATTTGAATTCTAGTAAAAAAACAAACAACTTAAATTACCCTTGATGTGTTTAAATTGAAAAAAAAAATATTTATAAATTTGCCAACTTATTTGTTTTACTTCCAGAGAAAAAAGTGTACAAAAGAGAATTAACGTCTTCAGTCATGTACTTGTGATCAGTCATTTAAAATTGATCGATAATCGATTGAAGTTGGACATGACATGCCAGCAAGTTTTCAACACGACTTACACAAAGGTAAAATGACTTTAAAATGCAAACGGAAATGTGGGTCTTAAGAAAAAACAAACTAAAGTTCCCAACAAAATAAAACACACACACATACTCGTATTTACAAATGACCAGAGAACGTAGAATTTGAAAATACTTTTTTTTTAAGTTTTCTCAGGAAAATGCCACAAATTTTTATATATGTATTTCTAAAATTAGTCTACATTTTGAACAGCACTTCGAAGAAGAGAGCATGTAAAAGTTTATCTTGCTCAGAAGAAAAAACAAGAAATTTCTTATCTCATATTTGTGAGCTCAATGATGCCTTTTGCTTGTTTTCAAATTACGAGATTGATATCTTTTACAGTTTGTAAATTTATTTTTTTGGCAACCCTTGCTTTGTCAACTTTAAGAAATGAAAATATTGAAGTACTAAAACTTATACCAAAAGGTTGCAAAGAAAACTAAAAGAGTTGCAAAACGAAAGGAAATGTTTGCTGTGTTAAAGGTTTGTTTGAACATTTCTGATGCTCATTCGGTTCATGGAAATTATGGAATAATTAGTTAAGTTTCAAACAAACTTTTAAGAAATTTTCAAGTCTACTGATGAGTGGATTAGCACCAACGAAATGCCGTCGGCATATAGACAGCTAAAAAAGACAGCAAACATTTTGTAAAAAGGGTTCATTTTTGGACCTGAGTTAATACATTTTAATTGGCTCTTAAAGCAAATAAATAATTAAGTTCATAGTTATACACAGTTACACACACCTCTTTCACTTGCCACAACATATTTTAAGTGGTCTCGTTTGTCACTAAACATCAACAAATTTGATAACATTAACAGGATATAACTGCTGAGAATGGTGAAAGTCACACGTGCACAAGTATTATTTTATGTCTCTTTTGAGTGAAGCGAGAATTGGACATGCAGTTCTTTCAAAGTATTTTTGTTCATAAATGTAAACAATTTATTTCATTATTAAAATGAAAAATTTCATTACAGTAATAGAAAAAAAAGTGCAAAAGACGCTTTAGTTGGATTTTCACTTCCTCGGAATTGAGAAATATTTTTTGTGGTCAAAATGCATTGATCAACATTTTTGTTGAGGTACAAGACAAGAAAAGTAGAGTTTAAGACTTATAAGCTGGAGAACATACCCCGGCTGTTGCACGCTATCAAAAGGATTGAAATGGCTTCGAACCCAATTCATTACTACAATCAAAAAAAATTTTCGTTCATAGTTCCAATGAATTTATTTGATAAATATTTTTATTTACGGTCTAAAAATATACCTTAATGTTTTCTCTCTTTTTCAACAGTTTATATAACGCTGATATTTGAATATTTGTAACTCAACTACTTATACCAAAAAAAAAAAAAAAAACAAAGTTGGTAAAGAAAGTAAAAGTGTTGCAAGACGAAACATTTAATTCAGGTCCAAAAGTAGACCTTTCAAATGTTTTCTGTCTTTTTCAGCTGTCTATATGCCGATATTTCATTGGTGCTAATCAGCATATCAGTAGACTCGACGGCATATACATACATACATGGCTGAAAAAGACAGAAAACATTACGGTCTATTTTTAGACCTCAAAATAATACCTTTCAATTGGCTCTTAAAGCAAATAAACGAATTAATTTTTTAATATTAAAATTTTTCCATTAATCCAATGAAAATGTTCATTACGGCCATGAATTGTCTTAGATATAATGAATAAATTTCATTAAGAACTCTTCATTAGTTTTCATAATTTCGTTCAAAAATATCTTTGGACTTATGAATATCTTGTCCCCTTCAAAGAAATCCCCCTCAGCTATAATACACTTATGCCAGCGTTTTTTCCAATCCTCGAACCACTTCTGAAACTCGCTTTTTGGTATCGCCAACAGCTCCTGTTTCGATTTTTCTTTTATCTCCTCAATCGTAACAAACCGCTTTCCTTTCATCAGTCTCTACAGTTTTGGGAAGAGGAGAATATCAGCGGGGGCCAAGTCCGGTGAATACGGTGGTGGAGGCATGATAAGGGTTTCGTTTTTGGCCAAAAATTCACGCACAAGCATCGATGAGTGAGCTGGTGCGTTATCGTGGGGCAAAATTCATGATTGTTGTTTCCACAATTCTGTGCGTTTCTGATGAATCGCTGTGCGCAAACGGCGCATAACTTTGAGGTATTATGCCTTATTGACCGTACGACCTTGTGGCAAGAATTCATGAAGCATCAAGCCACTACAACAACAACAAAATAGTGAGCAAAACCTTCCCATTTGACCAAAGTTGACGTGCTTTTCTCGGTCTTGGCTCTTCTGGATGCTTCTTATGGGATGATTGCTCTTTGGTTTCAATATCATAGTCATACATCCATGACTCGTCACCAGTTATGACCTTTATGAGGAAATCGGGATCATCGTTGACGATGTTCAACAGCTCCTGAGCGATGTCCATGAGACGTTGTTTGTGCTCAAAATTTAGCAATTTTGGAACAATCTTTGCTGCCGCACGTTTCATGCCTGAAACATCCATCAAATGAGCCGACGATATGCCAACATCATCTGCAACCTCTCTGATAGTGATTCGACAATTATCCAAAATAATATTCTTTACTGCTTCAATATTTTCAACGGTCGTTGAGGTGCTAGAGTGACCATTGACATCCTCGCGGCCTTCCTTAAGCCAGTTATACCACAATTGAACTTGTGCTCTGCTCACAGGAGACTCGAGAAACGCCACAGTCAACATTTCAATTGTCCTTGAGGATTTAATTTAATTTTTTACACAAAAATCTCAATGCAGTTTTATTGATCCATTTTTTCGAATAGTAAAATATCGAAGACTGAACTCTCTCTTACTCAAGGGACCGCAACTAAATGTTATTAATGTTATTAATATGCATATGTTTTTGATAAAAAAAAATGATTTCTACAATTTGGTTTTTTTTTTGCTGTTTGCAAAAATTGTATTAGTGTAGACAGCTCTTTTTCCATATCTAAGCCCTCGATAGGCAATAGCGTAAAAAGTTTGGTCCAGCCACTGTCTCGTGCAATTTAAAACTAGACCAGCTTCAAATATTGAAACACCAATCATTTCACATATTTTTATTAGGCACTTTAATAATATTGTAGCAAACATAACGGTTTGATGAACAGCCTTGTGTCAGCATACCCTTTTCTTTCTGCCAACAAAACTGAATTTGTTTAGCGGTGGCATTTTATGGCATCCAGCATTTAATGGTTATTAATAATTTTAATTAAAAATACAATAAAAATTGTCCAAAAGTGCCAATAACAATTTGTCATGCGGAAAATAAAGTTTTAATTCGTTTTTGAAAACAAAGCTCCCTCCGAAAAAACACCTAAATTTATTTAAAAATAAATTAAAAATAATGACTGCTCACATTAAAACAAATTATTGGGCAGTTTCATTAATGAACTAAACAAGTCAATATGACTGAAGTGTACCACTCCAACATATTTACAAAATTCGGGTCTCTCGTTTCAATATTTTGGACACTGCAACCAGTTTTTTTTCTTTTCATTAAGCAACTACAAATTACTTGTACGCCACATCAGCCAGACAAAATGGAATTCATTTTATTGGCCTTGAAAAAACACAATAAAGTTTTATTTTAAACGAAATAATGCAGACACAAATTTTGTGTCATAATTACTTTTTAACAATGCCATGTCAGCATTGTCCTCACCATCATCATCATCATCACTAGCAATACAATTGGTTCATTTCTATCCGTCATCATTTAAAAACGATGACATTGTAACTCAGTGTTTTTGTGCAAAATTTTGAACACGGTTGGAAATTAAATTTTAATTTTAATTTTTTTTTTTTTTTTGCTTTTTCATATTTTATATCAAGTTTATCTATGCATTGTGTTCAATGATACATTTAAGTACCAAGTTAATTTTCAAATTAACTTGCAGGACTGGCAAGTCCCAGTGAATTAATATACTTATGAGCAGGAATAAATGTTTTCGGTTGATGAGGGAGAATGGCTGTGTTTTGTAATTTGTGCCCGTATATATGAAGTGGACATTATTGAGGCAGGTTGTAACAAATGTAATTTTAATGAACACGCATACCGCAAATGCTTCTCATACCGGTTGTAAATAATATTACACTTGCAGTTTGCTGGCAGCAACCGCTGCTCAACAGCTGCACTTGTACGCCTCTGTACGTTTGAATTCTGGTTTTATTGTTTTCCACATTATTGCAAGGATTCGTTTGTGTAGTTAAGTAATATATATATACATATATATTTTAGTATTAAAATTCGTAAGGACATATTGAGAATAGACTAAACTCTAAAAAGTTTGGAGACCAAAAATGATTTTTTTTTTCTATGCTATAGCAGGCAAATAAAATTCTTGCTCAATTCCGAGCCAGTAAAATCGAACTAAAAGTTCAATAAAATAATTAACAACTAAAGGTGGGATCACACGATTGCCGTAATGCACCAATTTTACACAATTTTTATTGGGCTGAATTGGAGCATAATAAAAACTTTTTTCCCAATCAAATTCTCTGCAATCACATGATTGTGACATTTTACTGAAATTTTATTGTCGCAAATTGCCGCAAAACAATTCAGTACCAATAATTGCCGCATTATAGTCACACGATTGTTATATTATACGGCAACTCTGGGAAACAGCTGTTGTAGCTGATGACAAACTTTGTTTTCCCCAAAAAAAAAAAAATTATAATAATTAAATTGGTTTGTTCATTTAAAAGAGAGAAAATTGCTTCGGCTATTATTATAATGTTATGCGGGCTGAAAAAGCAAAAAATGAATAGTAACAAGAATTGAATTTTACTGATTGAAAAGCAGAAATCATGTTTGGAAGACGCGTTTAAACAATTTTGAAACTAAATAAATGTATACATACATATGTATGTGCATATGTAGATTATTGGCGGGCATTGTCTTCTTTGGTTGCCGCATGAGAACACAATAAATATTGGTGCATTTTTAGAATTTTTATTGGTGATTAGTTGAATGTCAAGTGTTCACACGGTTGTCGCATCAGGGTTGTATTTGATTGGGACAAATAGGAACAACATTCGTTTTAGTTGCCGCATGAGCCAATAAATTGTGCTATCACACGACTGGCACACAAAATGTAACAAAAATTGGTGCATTGCGGCAATCGTATGATCTCACCTTTAAGGGTATTTTTTTTTCGATGTATAGAACTTTAAGTTGGCATTACTGTTCAAAATGGCGACCGATTTAACAGCTGTCAAGTGGTTTATTCTCAGTTTGGTTCGGCAATTCATCATGAATAGACTCACGCCTGAGCAACGCTGGCAAATAGTGCAATTTTAGGGCAAAACGGGATTGCCCTTGTTGCCGATTTTCATAAGCAAATTTTGTTTGTTGTGACTGAAGCTAATCCTCAAGTGTATGTCGAAACACCGTTACATTCAGAAAAACTGACTGTTTGGTGCGCTTAATGGGCTGGTGGAATCATTGGTCCGTATTTCTTCAAAAACGATGATGGCCAGAAAGTTACGGTCAATGGTGATCGATCTAGAGCCATGATTACTAACTTTTTCATTCCTGAATTGAATAACTATGTTGTCCAGGAGATGTCACATGCTTGTGCCACAAACGCTTGACCATTTGGAAGACAACATTCGCCGTGTTATTGCCGATATACGGCCAGAAATGTTGGAAAAAGTCATGTGTTAGCTTTGCATGTGTTAGTAATTAAGTTGTTAATGTGTTAGTTTCCATCAGCTATTTCTTGCAGGGTTAATTACTAACACAAGCAATTTTATATCTTTCAGTATTGCCATTACATTGAATTTTTTAGTATTACGATTTTCCCGTATTAATTTGATAGTTTCATTTAGAACTACTCTTATGCATTAATGTTTTTATAGGTTCATTTATCCTTTTTTCTTTAGAAAAAAATTATGCTGTGGAAGTTTATTCCATATGATTCAGTTTACTATTGTTAAACCTGCTACTGACTATTCGCTTTATTCGTTTAATTTTATCTATACGTTTTTCTAAAATAGTTTATTCTACTCTAGAATTGATTTGTTTTTTTTTTTTTTGATTTTTCAAAAAACTCATTTTTATTTGATAATAATGTAATTTTGTTTAATAATAAAATTTTATTTAATAATAATGTAATTTTGAAAAAGAGATTTCGCATGATCACTTCGCTGAGGTGGTAACGCTGGTTAAAAAAAGAAATCACACGTACACGAATGTTTATATCAGTTTTTTCATTTTGCCCTTAAGAAAATGATAAAAACCCTGATGTATGAACCGACACTGTTCTTGCAGGAATATTTCTAAACGTTTTGCGGAAACTGAAAGAAAAATTGGAAATTAGGGTGAAAAAATATTGTTTCTTCTCTAACTTGGGGGTTACACGATCAAGTTTTGCCTTTCAAGTTTTAAAACATTCACACTTGTTTACTAATACACTCACAATTTTGACACTTTATGCAAACTTGATGACAATTTTTGCTTTCCATAGAGAGCATCAAGTCACAATCAAGAAAACAGCTGACAACATTTTTTTTTCGTTCTGTCTGCAAATATTTTTCTGTTTTGTTTGAAAGTTGCAATTAAAAGTGATAAAACCTAAACAGATTCAAGCTTAAAAATAAAAATGTTTACGTGCAAAACCAACAAATATAATGATGTGCGGCGATTTATAGAGCTATATAGAAGCCACCAAATTCTGTGGAATATGAATGTGGCGTCATATCGACTTCTTTCTGCCCTCTCGTTTTTTTCTTCTTTTATTTTCTTTATTTCTTTTAATGAAGCAGCTATTTTTAATTTTCTTCTTGACGGCATCTTGAAAACGAATTGTTATGAAATTGCGTGCAGCCTACGTCACAGCTATCAAATTTATTCAATTTTGACAAGCAGTATGTGAAAAAAACTTGATAGCAAAACTTGATCGTGTAACTGTAGTGTAAGAAATTGTTGATTGTTGTATATTTACATATATTTACGCATTCATTTATGTATATGAATTTAGGAGTTCTGTTGTGTTCGTAAAAAGTTTTATGCATTTCATTCCTTTTAATTGTTTGGAGAATACTTTTTTAACACCAATTAAATTATATTGCATATGTAAATATTTTTTTTTTTTATAAATTAAGCTGTCAGAACCCTGATGTTTTCCTTTGTGGTAAAATATTTGTTTTTATTCGTTCCGTACTTTTGTGCATTTTTGTCTCTTATTGAGAGAAATTATAGTTTACTCTTATTTTACCGAGCTTTGCCCAATAACTAAAGAAACAGAGCTAACAGAGCTTGGTCTCAAATATTTTATTTTGGGAAAAAAAAATATTTCATAATATTATTATGATAAATAAAATCCTGAAATTTGAGGTCAACTCTTCGTTCTGTAATCTTTGCTGGATTTTGTTTATCTAATAAAATATGACTAAAGTCACCACACTCTTGTTCTTTAATTTTTGCGTATTGGTATTATTTTAGCATTATTTTAAAAGTCAACACATTGTTAAAATCTGATTAGAATCTGTTTGGCGTATGCTAAATTTGTATCTATCATTGTCGCATCCATAGTGCAAAACTACTGCCTTATCGACTTCAATGTTGATTGTGCCTGTGTGCGAAAATATGTGTGTGTGTGTGTAATTGATGCTGTAGCTAACACATCCTCTTTGATGATACAATTCTCAGTATTTCTCACAGATGGCAGCACCATGCACATCCTTTCCATTCGTTGCGTTCTATTTATTCTCTAAGGGTGAACTTCCACTTCTTCTGTGTCCATACACATTTGAAAGCATGCAGAGCACATTTACTTTATTATTAAATTGTTAAATATTTCAATTGGTTCGCAGCATTGTAAAACAATTATGAGGTCTTACACAATTTTCTAAAACATTTTTGTTGTACTGATTTTTATAAACTTGATTTCATTTTGTCTTGTGAACATTTTTGCAAAACAATAATTTTAGCTGTGCCCAAGCCACTAGCGCTATGAAAATTTCGTAGTTTCCTTGCAGGACATGATCTTGAAGATGAAGGAAGACTCAAATAAATTTTTACAGACATCCATGTAGGTACTAGAAATAAGAGTTAAGTGAAACGTTTTTAACCATGCATCCATCGTTTACAAAACGTAAGAGATAGAACTGTTAAATAAACACCATAGTGATTTCTATATGTACGCAAATATATAAATATTTTTAAAATTTTTCATTTGATGTTTTAGCCTGTTCATTGGAACTCAAAGGTAGTTGTTGATAAAAAAAAATTTTTTTTTAATGAACTTAATTATTTATTCGCTATAAGAGCCAATTGAAATTTATTTTCCCTAATGTTTTCCTTCTTTTTGCAGCCGTCTATATGCCGCCTACATTTCGTTGTGGCTAAGCAACTCATCAGTAGACTCGTATAGACGGTATAGACGGCTTGGATAGCTGTTGGGTACTTTTTTAAAGTTTTGAATTTTAGGGGGATAAAACGGGTAAAATCTGCTTTCAGTACTTTTTGCCAATTGCATTTATGTAGAGGAGGAATGGGAACGGGAAAAAGCAAAACTAAATATTGCTCCCCACAGAAAATACTTAAAATTGGTTTCGTAAGTTTTTTTTTTTTAATTGGACACATAAGCTAAGGTAAAATCGGTAACTCAATATCTCCGGCTTTGGCAAAGGTAGCACAAAAATTCAAAAAGGAACTAAAAGAACACTAAAATCAATTGGATAGGTGTGTGGTACTTTTTTGAAGTTTTGAATTTTAAGCGGATAAATGGGGTAAAACCTGCTTTTTGTACTTTCTTCCAATCGTAATTATCCAGAAGCGGAATGAGAATAGAAAAAAAGTTAAAATTTAAATATGACTTCTTCACAAAATCTGCTGTAGTAAATTTCGTAATTTTGTAAATTTGGACATACAAGGGACAAAAAGGGCAAAATCGGTAATTTTGTATCTGCGGACTTAATACATGTAGCATAAAAATTCAAAAACAGCATGTACGTCTACTAAATATAATTGGACAGGTGTCTGGTACTTTTTTAAAATTTTGAATTTTAAGGGAATATAACTGGTAAAAACTTACATTTTGGTACTTTTTGAATTACTTTTATGTATACGAAGGAAGGGAACAGGAAAAAGCAGTTAGTGTAAGAGGCTGCATCGTTGACATATATATATCATTGCTGGAAAATTTGGCAAAATTGGATAAGAAGTGGGTGTGATATAATCAAAGTACTGGGGTAGCGAAGCACAACGGATTTTCGCTAGTATTTTATGTGTATTGAAGTCTCTGTTATAGAAAATTTGTCCAATAAGCCTGAAATAATTTTCAAGAATAAAGGTGCATAACTTTACCATAAAAAATAAATAAAAAACTAAAATTTCTTTTTCAGGGGCCGGATTCTGGTATTCGTGATCGAGTATACTCGATAATAAAAATAATGTAGAGCAAAAACAAAATGAGCAACAAACACACAGCATTCTATAACGAAATCGTTCAATCACGAGTGCCAGAATTTGGCCCCAGTTAATAGGTGGTAGTAAAAACAAACTTTTTAATATTTATTAATTGTGGAATTAAACTTTTTGAACACCTTTCATTAAGGTTTTTAAAATTTTTCAAAATTTTAAATTCGTTATGCAGATGAATTGAATGCCGGAATAAATTTCAATTTACACTTTTTTCGAAAAGCCTTTGGTGTTAAGGCAACAGATAGAAATAAAAACTTATTTTGGACTCCCGTGGAGAATGCGTATAAGAGGAGGGCGGATGAGGCTTAACTTTAAGGTGTTTCAGACATGTTGCGTTTGCTTTTGTAGTTTGTTGTGGGAACTTGTTGTGAGCCACAACTCTTTCATATTTGGGCAAAACCTCAGTTTTATGTTTGCAAATTCATTCAGAAGCAAATGAAAGTTGATACATTACGGAAAACTGCAAGAAACTATTTTAGCAACCCTTGCCAACACAGTCATGCAAAAAAGAGGTGCTTGAACAAATGCCACTATAATTTAATTAATTTTTTGTCACCACTGATTGACTGCCTTGATTTTTAGCCTCTGGCAAAAACGAAAACACGAACTTAAATTTGCATACAATTGAGTGTTCGAATTTGCATAGATTTTGCCATAAATTTCGCATGTGCGAACTGAACTTTGCTTTTGCGCAATGAAAATTTTCACAGTTTGTCCCAAATGCGAATGTGTTCATGGTTGTTAATTGTTTTACCCTTTGACATTTCAAAATTTACAACCTCATTTGCAGCACTTGTATTGAAATGCAAATTTTTATTTTTTTACTTTCACATTTTGGAATACGCAACTTGTTCTATGAAACACAAAACAAAGAAAAAGTAGCAGATTTTTCAATGATATTTGATCGTTGAACGTTGAGGGGCTGTTTAAAAAAAAAATAACTAAAAGTGATCTATTGTTAGAAAACCGTTCTTGCATTGAATTCCTTTTTCACATTAATCATGTTTTATTGAAGCTGATTCTCAGTTTTTGAAACAAATCTATTCAATAGATTTCCTTGCAATTTATAAAACTTTTTAAAAGAGTTGTTTAAATGATTTGCATGTTGTCAGAACAAAATATGGGGCATGATAGCCATGATAGAAAGTAAAAGTCACATCTAATTTACATATTTCAGTCTTCAGGAATCATCCCTTGTGAACGAACAACAAAAACAAATTTCTTTTTCAAGATCACCACGATCAGTACAAATCTTGTGCGCAAAAAGAAATAATTTCTTGATAATTAAATTATTTATTGTTGCTGTAATTTGTAGAGTTTAGTAACGAAGAAAGAAAGGGTTGCTTTTTAAGCATTTCTTTGGGAAAAGTAACGTCTATCTCACGGTATTTGTACATCTGTCTCTTTGAAATCAATTCAAATTATATTTTTTTTTGTGCATCTTTAAAATCAGGCATCTTAACTTGAGAGAGTTTGTACTGTGTGCTGAGTTTCGAACTTTATGAGCGTTTCTATGTGATATTTCTTTTACTAGCAAGCGTGAGAAGAGAAATTGTATTTCACATTTGCATACGAGTATTACAATACCAGAAATTATAAATAGCACTCCACTTTCGCCCTGAGAATATATTATAAAAAAATATTTTCTTCCTAAAAATCTCCTGAAAAATTCACTTTCGTCCTTAGCATATATTATTAGAAAGTAATCTGCCTAAAAATCTGTTAACAATTCACAAAATGATTAGAGCTCAAAAACAAACAAAACTGTAAATAAAAAAGGTCTATATAATTTATTTTTATTTAACGGCTGTCTGATTAATCGTTAAGGTAATTATCCAAAATACTGAATTACAAACCCATCTGCTTCGATACTCGGGTTTTGCTTTTTGTTGCACTTGTACAAAAGTCTTTAAGAAACCTAAAAACGAAACAAGTCTGAATGCTATTTTTGGCCTTGTCGAATCTGAAAGAACCCTTTACTGGGACAGCAGTATTTATTATTTTTTACTAACCAAAACCCGGTGCACTTCGCTACCCCAGTACTTCGATTATGTCACACCCACTTATTATATATTTATGTCAACGATGCAGCCTAACTACACTATTACACTAACTACTTTTTCCTGTTCCCATCCTTCATACATACATAAAAGCAATTCAAAAAGTACCAAAATGTAGCTTTTACCAGTTATATTCCATTAAATTTCAAAAAGTTCAAAAATTATCAGACAGCTGTCCAATTATATTTAGTAGACGTACATGCTGATGTTGAATTTTTATGCTACTTGTATTAAAACCGGAGATACAAAATGACCGATTTTGCCCCTTTTATCCCTTGTATGTCCAAATTTAAAAAATTACGAAATTTACTACAGCATATTATGGAAAGAAGTAATATTTAGGTTTTACTATTTTCCCGTGCTCATTCCTCTTCTGGATAAATACAATTGGAACAAAGTACAAAAATGCAGATTTTACCACTTTTATCTCTTTTATCTCCTTAAAATTAAAAACTTTAAAAAAGTACCAGACACTTATCTAATTATGTTTAGTTTGCTTTTAGGTCCTTTTAATAAAATCTTTGTGCTGCGTTTTGTAAAATCCGGATATATTAGGTGACCGATTTTACCCGTTTTTACCCCTCATGTGTCCAAAATTAAAACAAAGACGAAATTTATTTTAGCATATTTTTGGGGCTTAACACTTTTTAGCTTTCACTTTTTTTTTGCTGTGCCCACTCCTCTTCTACGTAAATGTAATCAAAAAAGTACCAAAATGCCGTTCTTACCCGTTTTGTTCCCGCAATATTTAAGATTTTAAAAAGTTACCAGACATCTGTTCAATTATTTATTGTAAACTTATAGGTATTTTTAAGTCTTTGTGCCACCTTTACAGATCTATTGAATTACTGATTTTATTCATTTTAAGTCAACTATGGGCCACTTCTTGGAATGCTGTTCAACTCTATTTCTGGCTTAAACGCAGCTTAAGCCTGGAATGCTGTTTTTCTTAAGAAGTTTATTTTCATTTTAAGGTGGTTCGACTTTTTAAGCTCTAGTTAGAGCTGTCTGAAGTGAAGCTTCACACTTATGCTATTGAAACGCCGTCAGACGAAGCTTATGGATGCCTTAGTTAAATGGTGAAGTGGAGAGTGTAGTACATGAATCTCTGTATGAGAAGTTTGTGGTTATATTTATTTTGTTTGTTGCTGTTATATCCCAAATGTGTCCGCTTTGGGCAAGATTAAAAAAAGTTAAATATTCCAGCTGGGAAAGTGTTGCATTGAGGCATGATACAAGTAATAAGGTAGCCTCGTCAGCTGAACAGTTACTCATCTGACCACTTCAAACTGTCAAGAGAATACAGAGATGAAAGGCAGCCAAAACGAGATAGCTAATCAGCGTAAGCTCTGTGCATCTACCTCCTGTAAATGTAGAAGTGGCGCCTTTTTGACAGTTTGCAGAAATTGTTATTTTTATTGAAGTTGTTCTTTTTGTAGGGAAAAGGTTATCTTATTAGTTGTATCATGCAATGACGCTAAGTTTGTGGGACTTCACACTTCGGCAGTTGAAAGGCAGACGGACGAAGATTGCTGGCGTCGAAACGGTGCGGTAGAGAGTGTAGTACACAATTACCTGTACAAGATATTTGTGAACATTTTTTGTTTGTTTTTGCAATGTCCGTGTTGCTGCTTCACATCAGTTGTCTCATGCCATCCTTATTGTAATTCTTTAAGCTGTGCGTGTGGCTGCCCATCGCAGCTGTGTAAAATTTGCCAAACGTGTAAGCTTTAGGCAGACCAAAAGCAAATTCAAAAAATTTTTCTCTTTCAATTATCTAAGCGTGAAAGCACTCTTTTTGCTAGAACTTGTTGCTATTACGAATTTTTGGTATAAAGTATAGGAATTTCCCCCAGTTTAATATTTCTTAAACTATCACCGAAAAACAACTTGGTAGATGAAAGGTATTTGACAATATATCAATGTTTAACTAAACAACAATCCAACTAAGTTTTATTTTTATCCTAAAAACTGGCTCTTACCTGCACACATTTCTATGTGTACAAGTACCAATACGCATTTTGAAATGTTGCATTTATTCAGCAAATGTAATGTGCCACACAAATTGTTTTCTGGGATGCTCACATGCACACACATGAATATGTACTGATGTACATACATATGCATATAAATTATTGGTTTTCCAACACATACAAATGCTGACAAAATTGCTTTATTTTAATGTGTTACACATACACGCTGCATCACACCAGGCTGATAAGAAAAGGATAACACGACAACAATAACAACTACGCAATCATGAAGACATACTTGTACTTGAACATATCAAAAACAAATAATAGCAAATACACACTAATTTGCTAACACTTACTAGCACTCCTAAGCGCACCAGTACAGAGTGACCAGATACTAAAAATATTTGCAACCCGGTTGACTAGCGGCACCAAATAATGAAAAATTTTTGGAACGAAGTTCCTTAACGCGGCTTACTGGTAGTGGAAATTAGTAGAAATCGTCACGAAAGCGTGTGAGCTGTTTATATGTATTGGTGTACTGTCGACAAGCAATTGTGTATGATGGGCGGTGTCACGTGTGTCAAAAGTAAAAAATAAAACGTTCCAAAAATTTAAAGAATCACAAAATTTAAAAAACAACCCAAAATAAAACGTACAGATTTCATCTTGTATTACATTCAAAGATGAAAAAAAAAACGTAAGGAACTTCGTTCCTAACGGGGGTCCCCCGACCGCATTTCTTTTTTTTTTAATTTCTGATCACACTGTCTTACAACTCTTTATTGTCTCTTGGACATAAGCAAAAAAGGAGGGAAGGGGTAGTGAAGTATTAGTTATGTATGCATATTTTGAATTTACTTATGTATACCATATATCTACATTATGTCGGTAGACCTTGACAAAAAGTGATTAAAAACTTTGTATTCTCTTGAAAAAGGAAATTCAAATTAAAAGAAAAATGTTCAGAAAAAACGTGTTAATGTTTGATGTATTACTTTTCTTATTGGAACGAAGTTTTAGATTTTATGCAGTTGGTATTAGAGATGGGCGCGTCAGTGTTTTTTGGCTCACGTCACGCACAATCACGAGCAAAATAATTTTTCTCACGCACTTTCAAGCAAGAAAAAAATTTTTGGGTCTCACGTTTTGCACTCTCACGAGCAAAATTTTATCAATCACGCATTTTCATGCACGAGCCTCTTTTTAATCACTCAATATCGAGCTTGAAAAACGAAAAAAGTTCTCACGAACAATCACGTTTGTATTGAAACCGAGTAGAAACTGTAGTCGGAAGCGGTAACAGCGGAAGTTTTAAGTTTCGAGAAAGCTGAACAATTCTTTGAAGAACAATTTCTTTGAAAAAAAGTATGGCAATTTGGTAGAGTTTTTTGATAAATTGAAAGTTATGATATGAAAGATTTCATATAAGATTTGATAAAAACATGTCCTCTAGGACATTTTGGCGCTTATTGTGAGTTTTATAGGACTTTAATTAAGGATTACTTCAATTCTGTTTAGTTTGTATAATTTTAACAAAATTTGCTGGTGATATTAATTTTAAATTCACTTCAGCTCATAGATATTGAACTTAACTAATAATATGCATCGAAAAATAATGCATAAAAAAATGTGTCAAACATTTTTCTACACCAGAAAAGTTATAGTTTTAACTTTTTCGTGAAATTTCGTGAAACTATTTGAACTGCCTTAAAATAGTAATCACGCACTTTCATCCACGAAATTTTAGTTTTAAATCACGCTTTTATTTTCATATTCACAATAAATGCAAGCCTTCAGTTGGTATCTATACGGTTCTATGATGTTTATTTCAGACATTTGCAAAAAGTAAAATTTAATTATGTCATGAAACGCCTCGAGATATGTAGGAGAATGATATATAGGTAGAATAATGTGCCTATTTTTATGACAGCGATGCCAACTAGAATTCATTCTCCAGACTGAACCGGTTTGCTGGCACGTTTTGTAACTTAAAATATGAAAAGAGCTGTTAAAATTATAGAAGTAAAATATTTTTGATTTCTGCTCATTTTTCACCTATTCTATTTATTTGAAAAAGTCAATAGCTCAAGGAGCAAAAGTAGCGCCGCCAACTACATTTTTTTTGTAAGAAAACGAAATTTAAAACGAAACTAAAAAAGTAGTCGTATGCACACTGAGTAAGAGACTAGTTCTATCAATACAACCAAAGATCGCATAACCCGTAATTGTTTAAAGTGAGTCAATAATGTTATTAAAGAAATGCTTGTAAGAAGTGTGAGCTGCTAGATTAAACATTTCACAGCTACATCAGATCATAATATGCTAAATTTTTCTGCATAAATACTGAAGTGGTCACACTGCTCAAACGACACACATAGAAAAAGAGGATAAGCACCAATCCATGTGTACATGAACGTCACCACTACTACGTTACACAATTTGCATATATTTATCCATCAAATTGATGGATGCTGCTGCTTCTGCAGCTTCTATTACTTGACTATTTGTTTTTTTTTTTTTTTATTCAACTAAATACTTTGTATTGAGAGCAGAGAATTAAAAGTATTATTTTCTTTTGTGAAAATCTTTTCACAGAGGTAAAATTTTGTGTTTTTATTTAAGTCGATCATATGATTTTTTTTACTTTTGACATTGTTGATTGATTCGAGTAAACGCTAACACCGGTATTCATAAAAAATAAAACGTTGCTCAAATACATTTTAGAACAAATTTTATATGAAAAATTTGTTGTAAAACGTGTTTCAACACTGTTTAATTTTTTATGAATACCGGTGTAAATGTTTTAAAATTGATTTGCTTATACAATTAACTGCGAATACAAAAAAAAATTTCTTAATGATTTTGTTTGATAATCGAAGGGTTTAAAATGAACGAAAAATCTATTGCTATATTTTCTCCTTTTTTTAGCAGTCTATACGCCGCTGTCATTTTGTTAAAAACTTTTGAAAAAATGTTTAAATATTTACTTCATACTCTACTAATTTTCGTAATAGCTATAAGGAGAATTTTAAAAATATTTAAACAATGTTTCAATGCAGAAAACATCTGTATTATTATTATTATTATTATTCACCTCTATCACGAATAATTTTTCCCCTAAAATTTTTTCCCATTTCCCAAAAGTGCGATCATGAATTACTTTTCCCATAAAATGTGTTCCCATTCGAATTTTCCCTTATCGTGAATGGATTTTTCAAAGACATTTTTCCCAGTTTTTGTGTTAATTTGTTCATTTTCTTTTCTTTGAGGAACTAGAATAAAAGATGCAAGTAGTTGCTACATTTTAATGGCTATATAAATTAGCTGAAAAATATTTTTAGGTCTGTAGTGTAATGACCAAGTGGTCCACACTATTTCTAGTGTCGTATTTTATAAATTTATTTTTGTAAAATACTTTCAATAAATAAATAAGTTTTTAGGTCTAAATCAAAAAATAATGTGCAACATGACATGCTTGTCAATAGGGTGCAAAATAGCCGACCCATTGCATGTGGTTTTGTGAAGGTTGCTCAAGATGTGGTGGCCGAGTTTTGGTATTCGCTTACAGAAGAACTAAAAAGTGCCGGTCCTCCTATTAAAAAATTTCATGAATAGAATTTTATCCATGGATATTTTATCCATTCTGCACTGAGACTTTTCTAAAGCATCCAACACTTTAGAGAGCACTTTGCGAAAAGTGGATTGCGCCACTCCTACTTCGTAATCTCTTCCAACACTTTTTTGGTATCCACCCTCTGCAAAAAAAAAAACAAAACGTAAGCATGCGCTTAGATTTACGATGGGCAGAATACTGCCCATTTTTGTTTCCGACAGAGAGTCTGTCGAAATATTCAACAGGCATGAAAACTCCGATTTATTCACCCTTTTTACCTTTTAAGCCACAAAAACATAAATTTAATTACTTTTTACATCACTTACCCACAAATTTTCAATAATTTTCCTTTGTATTTATATTTTCTTCTTCCCAAACGTTCCCATAATATTCCTGATGGCAAATTTCCTTACTTGGAAAATGAAAATGTTATGTGAAAATGGCAATAAAAATTTCACATTTTACTCACGATTATTATACGAGTGTTTTTAACAGGTTTTTTGGATTCACTGAACCCGATTTGATAAATTTACATTTTTCGCATTACATTTTTCGCATTACATTGAATAAACCGGGGTTTTTTGTCACGGTTAACTTCTTTAGACGCAAATATAAAAGCATAGCTGGACCACTTGAGACCCGATATTCGACAGGTGATCTCATTCGACCACCTTTCCAGCGCAGTTCTTAACAGCTGTCGTTGTATTAGTTGTTAAAAACTGTTGAAGGGAACACCAACGAATTCGTCCATGTCCTCCTGTTGTAAGCGGGCAGCAGATCTCGCCAGTTCATCCGCCACTAAATTGACGGACCCATCGTATAATCTTAGTACCCAGAGAAGCTCCAGTCCTGAATGTCTAGCTCATTCTCATTTAAAGATATTTGGCATACACCAACCAACCTAGATGTTGTAAGCGCGTTTATGGCGGCCTTGCTGTCAGTATAGGTTAGGATATGCTCCCCATATATCCTATGATTTATGATTTACATCATAAATTACTTTATAGTTCGATTTTATCTCCTCAGAATGAAGAAATTTCTTTGTTTTTGGTAAAATTATAGTGATCAACATTTTTAAAGAAGGCAAGAAAAGTAAAGTTGAAGACTTATTGTCTGGGAAAATTACCATGACTGTTTCACGTCCACCAGGATGCTCCTCAGCATCCAAGTGGCTTCGGAACATTAATGTTAAATCAATGATTAAAAATCGCTGAGCGCTACGCAAGATCGGAAAGTGAAAAATAGCAACAAACACGAAAATGATTGGGATGTTGGTAAGAGGATTTGAATATACTCCAATCGACAGAAAAACACGGTGATAAAATTTTAATTAGAACTTTCCTGAGCGAAAGTCCTTTGCTATATATGTATGTTTGATTTTTCTTCGTATATTTTTTAGAAGATATTTCGCTCTGTTGCTGATAGTTTCTTCAGGGCAGTTTTGTATTGGCTTTTTTTATATTGAGTTGTTATTTTTGTTGTTGAAGAAGCGCAATCAAAACTTTTTTTTTTTTTTTTGGAAATTTTAGTCACCAGAATTTTATCACAAATAATCTTTCTCCAAAAAAAAAACCGTATAAATTAATTACGGATTGTAACGATTTTCTTTGATATTAAGTAGCTTTTTTAAGGTTTCTATAATATATTTTAAGGCATTATTTGTTTGGGAAATTTCTCAAGGCATTTTGTAACAGCTGAATTCCTCGAAAAACTTGAAAAATACCGCTACAAAACTGCTATATACTGTACGGTAAGTTATCGGTAGAAACAAGGACAATTGGAAGCAAATCCCGAAAATTCGTGAAATAATTTGCAGAACAAACATATAAAAATAAAATGACTTTCAAAAGAGACAATTAGTTGCAAAAGCATAATAGAATGCAAGACGACGAAAATTTATTAAAAATCTGACAAATGAAAAACGCTTTTATAACCTGCTCTACTTCTTTCTGTTTTGGCAATTTTCGGAGCCTTTTTAGAACTTGTATTACTGGCAACTTCATAAGATTTTTATAAATTATTGCGAGTTAATTTTTGCCACTTCTTGCAAACTCTCCACTAATTTTCGGGATTTTGTATCAGCTGTGGTCTTTGTAACTTTAAATCTTGTTTCGAGTATTACAATTTTTTTTTTGCAGATTTCGCTTCAGATAAACTTCTTCAAAAACTGCTGAGTTTCTACTTTCGTTCGGTGCAAAATTTTCGAGCTTTGCACCCTGATTTTTTGGATTGCTTTTGGATCGAAGAGAGGGCCTCGATGGTTGAACTGGTAGAGTGTCCTACTAAGAGTCCCCGAGGTCGCAGGTTCGATTCCTGCCGAAGGCTTTGGGTGTTTCTGCAGACAAGCCAAAAGCTTCGCAGTTTTGTGTTTATTTATAAAAAAAAAAAAAGAAAAAAATAATATAGGGTTATATCTGAACCTGGCAAATTTTCGGCAGTTTTATTGAAATAAAATTGCTCAATAAACTATAGCGCCCATATTCATAAAAACTATTTAGGTTTATTATACGTTTATTTGACAAACGTTCCGTAGAAATACGTCAAATAAGAGCTTAACAAACTTACAATAATTATTATGAATACGGCCTTAGGTAAATGAAAGAGAGAAACGGTTTCCTTAAAGCAATATTGGTAACGTTTAGGTATGTTTCCATTACTAGTTGAATCACCCGCTTCGCTCTCTCAATTATACACTGTTTACACGACTCGTCTATGTGCTTCGATTTGACTTTTATTGTTAATAGGCCAGTCATAAGGAAATGTCTTTGGTGGTGGCATTGCACGGCATTAAATACAACCTAGAACTTAACTTTTGATTTTTAAGGGACAATTACGTGGTTTTTGTTTTTATATTTATTTATTATTTGTTTGAAATATATGATTTTAACAGATAGTGCAGATAAACTTGCGATAAGAATGAGAGAAGACAGGAATTTTTCGTGCTTCGCACGAAGCTTCAATATGAAGCAACTTCATTCGCTCTCAAATTTTTGTATGGCGAAGCACGTTGCTTCGCTGCTGATTAGGGTCTTAAGCCCAAATAGAGAGCGAAGCACATGTCGTGGAAATGCTTCAAAAATTCACCTAATATTTCACGTTCAAAATGCGTTTCATTACGAACACCCCCAAACGCTTAAAATCCTTTTCAAAAACTAATGCCACTAATCTTACACATGAAAAGTAAACAATTTTTACTCAAACTAGTTTTTTCTTCTTCTTCTTCTTATATTTCTCTCAAGAAACCTTTTTTGTCATTTAATTCTTTTAAGCAGCTGTTATAATCTTATCACAAAGTATTTTGAATGTAACGCACATTACGGAGTAGCAAAAATTGAGGTTTTCATAAGTTTTGCTTAGAATTCGCTTATAAGACTTGGCTGTCTGGCGACCTGGAAGGGTGTCTACGCAGAAAAAACCTTCACATAAAATCAAGTACATTGTACGTATACACAAATTCAACCCATTTTCAAAACAACCACCATTCCTCTGTAAATGGCAAATGCTGTTAAGAAAATGCCTGCATTTGAGAAATAAATTTTTGCAAATTTGTTTTTTATTTTAACGCGTTTTTTCTTTGTCATTTCTGTAGCTTTTAGCAAATAAACTTTGCTTAAGTCTCAGGGGTATTCCTAAAGCTGGAGATGATTAAAGTTGCTAAAAAAATTTTTTCAACTTTCTTCGTAAATAAGGAACTTTTAAAAGCATTCCGATTAATTGAGGCTCTAGAAAGAAAAAAAAAAATTTAGTGTTTCTTGAAACTATTTTCATTTTTAAAATTTCAGGCTTTATACCATGTTCATACATGCGCCTTTATTGAGGTAATCGCAATAAAGTCCAATATTGAGCTCAATATTCCATACAAAAAGTCAATAAAGTAATTGCTCAATAAACTCTAAATTGCTTTGAATATTGAGAAAAAGATGAAACACAACACTGTAAAAGATGTGTTTAATAAGCAAAAGTATACAATAAAAATAAAAACATTGCAGCATTTCCAAATTTTTATTTCTCTTTCTTTTTATTATTGCCGCTTTGGAGTCATAACATGAACGCACTACTTGTACAAGTTCCATATTTTTATTGTACAACACTAAAATCTTTTTAATAAAAGGCAGTTTTTCTTCCATTTTTCTTATTGGAAAATATTTTTCACTTTTTTTTCTCACTAGCAAAACAAACACAACAACTTTTTTTCAGCTGTCAAATACTAATTGAGTTAGCGCAATATTTGTATGTATGAACGCAAAAAATATTATGTCAATAAACTGAATATTATCTCAATTAGAAATACATGTATGAACAAGGTATTAGACTTTTATATAACTGAAACATACATATGTATTACTCTATTTTTTTTTTTAGTTTAGAATGTTCAGCTTTTATTTCAAAATCCGATAAAAAATTTTAAAAAACCAGGCCTATTGTGTACAGCACACATTTTCAAATCAGGTGATTTCAACAATGTTATTACTTCAACCAGACAACATGAGGCATTATAAGTCAAGTGCCAAAATACCATTTTAAAAATCTTAACTTTCTGATGAAATTTGTGCCCAGAAATCCCGATTGCAACTCCAGCATGCTCATCGGCAGCAACAACTTCTCGGTCTTCGGTAAAGCGCTTGTACCCTGTTCATAAATACCCCTTTGAGATAATTTGCATTCGCCGAATGCCACAGCCAATATTTCAAGTGCGTGGAGGCAGAGTATTCCATTTTAAAAGCAAATTTTAATACATATTCCTTGATCCATTTTATTTTTTCAAATGTCAAAAATCGAAGTACACACACAAACAGGACTAAATTTTTCAGCTGTAAACAGCAAACAACTGATTCAAATTGGCCAATTTATTTATGTATTTGTTATTATATGTCAATGGAATATAAATCCTTACAGACATTTTAAAGAACAAAAATATATTAACAATCAAACTGAGTATAAAACCAATAAAGAAATAAAAGAATAATAACTATGAATTTAAATAAATCAGTAAACTGTTCTTAATGACGTTTGTGTTAGAAAAATAATCAGTAAACTTAAAAAAATTTGTTGAATTCATTACACATCCTTCTCAGCGGCTCCGCATTGCATAGTTAGCTCCACAGAATTGAACAGATAACGGGACTAAATATCGTAAAGGGCGTTGAGGCACATTGAAAGTTATATCGTTGATTAAAAAATTAATGCCAACATACAATGTGACGCGCAAAATAGAAAGGGTAAAAGCCGATAAAAACCGGTTTTGTTCAGGAGAGCCATTTTAAAGATTTAAATACGTGTATCTTTGGTGTACCATCACTTTCATTACACGCCCATATCTCTGGGAGGGAGCAACTTTGGGGCATGGGATCAATCTCATTCGATGCTCAGATGTTATCCGCATAAAAAAAAGGGAAAGTTGATTTTTTTTTTTTTTTTGCCCTTAGCTCCCTTTCTCTATGCGCTGTCACATACATATGACTAAGCGCCGTGAAAAAAAAAACTACAAAATCACTGATCTATTTGTTATATTATATGTTATATGCGAAAGAAAATTATTACCAGAATATGCTCGAATAACTGTAATTTTTTCCCATACGCCAGCGTGCCACCCTAATGTATATCCTGGCATCATTTTAGCAAGTTTCTAACGGATACGTTTTTACTTTGACATCTTATCTTAGGAAATAACTGTAGAAAAAAAATAGCAACAATCTTGCAAGAACATAATATATTGTCGCTTCTTTAGCTCGTATTCAATATCATACTTTGACTGACTTGAAGACAAAAATCGACAGCCTTCTTATACATTTTCCACATGAAATTTAGAATTTCAATACATTTTCTCTAATAACACATTCATAATGTTGTTGTTGTTGTTGTTGCTTGTTATCCTTAAGTTGCCTCATAACTACATTTTCTACTTCTCCATTTTTATTTGCCTGCAGAACAATTTCTTTTTTTTTTTCAAATTTAGAATACATAAATTTATTAAATCTACATACATACATACATGTATTACGAAAAAATTAAAAACTTAATACGTATGTACATACATACATATGTATATGAAGGAAAATTTAAGCGAAAAATCAATATCCAAACATTGAAAGATAAAAAGTTACTTTAAGCTTACAATTGTGGCTTTTCTTGGGAGTCAGAAATAATTTTTTTTTTATCAATGTACCCTTTAGGTAGATTTAAAAACATATGTTTTTATTAAAACTAATTTTCATCTCTATTGCTCTCTGAATATTCTTTGTGAGCTTTGGAGTTCTCCCATTCAACTCTTTGGAATAACGAAACCATGGGAATCAATGCGTAAATTCTATGAGGGATTCAGCAGAGCAAAAAAACGTGGGGACTGCTAAGAATTTACAACTTTGAATTAATTAAAATACTGGGAAATATGACAGGTCACTCTCAACTACTACTGGCACTGCTTAATCGCATACGATTAAGGGGAGATGAATGTAGAGCATATGGCGAGGAAAGCAAGATATTAGACAACTATGTATCGCCGGACACAGCCCAATTACGGGGCATATGCTGGAGGAAATTAAGGAACTTTGTGAAAGAGACGGAGTTCCTATAGAAATTTGAGTCAAATTGTTTACGGTTAAAGCTACGCAGAGCACAACAAGCCTATACTGCCATAAAAGTGTATGCCGCCAGACTTGGGCAAACATACCACGCCAATCAATCTAATCTAACCTAGTGTAACGTCCACATTTTGTCCTTCCACACCAATGTCTGATAGGCTAGTCCTATGACTAAATGTATAATGAAATAAATAAATGAAATGAAATAACTAAATTATGGTTAATGAAATAAATAAATTATGGTGGACTTTAAACCCCGATTTTTGACTTGGGACTTAAATACAAAATTAGTAAATTTTGATTAAAATTTAAGTTCGATTTAAAATAGCTTTTACAGTCTAAAATTATTTTTGGTAACTAATTGTAATAAAAGTACGGTAACACAATGTAAGTGTCAAACAATTATCGATAACTCAATAAAAAACCGCTGTTTAAACAAATTTGGAAGCAAGTGAAATTGTGAAAAGTTTAGAAAATAATAAATTGTTTTGTAAAAATTATTCAAAATGAGTAGCAAAAGTGATAAAAGGACTCCCAATTTCACTGCCACAGAAGTTGATTACCTTCTGGAAATAAGAAAAAATCAAATTATGAAACAAAAAAAAAAACATGTGCAATTTTCTTAATTTGCAGAACACAACCAAACTGTCAAAATCATATGGCAGTAAGAAAAACTTAAATCGATTTTAAATGGGCACGGCAGGCCGTTTAAGTTTGATTTAAATAGCAACTGTTTGACTCAATTTTGTATTTAAATCAAATTTAAATGGAATTTAAAATCCAAGTCAAAAATTGAGGGTAAGAATCGTAAATGGGCAAGAATGGAAGCTTTAAGCAACAGATTATTAAGAAAATTAACATATAAAGTAGGAGAAACAACGCTACTGCCGATTTAATCTTGACAATTTTTACAACAAGTTCAATCTCTTATTGAAATGTTTACAAAACCATCGTGTTGAATATATTCTTCTCCCCTTCAATTTCTTTCGATTAGGCTTCACTTTCAGAATAGCATTTTACGATTCGCATGTAACTGAATCAGTGTTGACAGTTTAGGGGGTTTCCCCCTAGATTTAGGGGTTTTTTCTTTCTTTTAGGGGTGAATTTGGGGTGTTAAATTCTTTCGGGAAAAATTTAGGAGGAACAATTCATTTGTGGGGTATTTTTAGGGGATTTCTGTGTTTGGTTGAACGGTAAAATGGCAAGAGTTAGAAAATGTTTCAATTGATAAATTTGAAGACTTTAACGATTTTTAAAGTAAAATTAAATGAGACATTTTATATTTATCTGGTAGCTTCAAGTACAGAATTTTGCAACTGATAATTTTAAGTACTTATTTTGTTGAGTTGAAAGAATTTTTTTTTTTATAGGTAATTTCTTTGAATATTTTCCGTTTCTTAAGAGATGGTAAAATTAAAATATCTAAGAACCTTTGATAAAATTGAAACTCTTTTTATGAAAATGTCAAAAGAACGTAAAGAGCGAAGAAGACTTAGAAACTCTTAATATTTTTATAGACACTTAATTTTTTCTAGATACGCAGATACAAATTTCCAGCTGCCTACAAATATGTAAATACTTAGATCTCAAAATATGTGAATACAAATAAATCGAAAATTTATAATAAGTATATATACGCCTGTAATCATAACATATGCACTGAAAAATATAAACATATAATCAGTTAATTTTTACTACTTTTTAATTGGGGAAAGTTTAAGAATTTTATGCATATTCCGCTTTGTCAGTGCATTATTATTGATGATACGCTAAACTAAAGTAAAATGTTCACCAAAATTTTCTAGGGGGATTTTGTAGAAAAACATTGAATTTTAGGGGGTTTTAAAATTTTTCTGGGGGGAAGAAATACATTGACCTGGGAACACTGAACTGAATGCGGAAACATAATCGAAACACAGAACAAATGCCAAATAAAATTTTGAAACTGTCCAAATAAGACACACAATATTTTTTTTAAAAACGTTCTTATTTTTTTTTCTTAATAAATTTTACATTAATGCTGTACTCACCTTTTCCTTTCCAGAAGATTAAACAAATTTTGAGGTTTACGATGCAAGTTCAAGAATCGATTTATTTATTTAATTATGAATTTTTAGAAGAATTGAAAGTACTTAAGTATATTTTTGAAAAGAAAAAAGAAATGTTCATTACATTAAATCAATTACAATTAAAATTAGAAATTCACATTTTCAATATTTGAGAGAATTACAAAAAATAGTTAATGCAAACTTGATTGGGTTTTAAAGTATTGTAGGGTTGGGGGGGAGAAAAACTCAATTTATGAATTATATCTTTTGCTTTGGCGTACATATGAAACTGAGTTTTAATTGAGGTCACAAAAAAGTCAAACTTATTATACAATTAGTTTTCAAGTTGTTCATAATTTTATGGGGATTGAAGTCGATTTTACTTCCTCCCAAGTGAGAAAGAGTTTTTTGTGATAAATGTGGAGTGATCAACATTTTTAAAGAGCTCAAGACTGTTTCACGACCATGATGTACATACATATATATGTATATACAACAGCCAGTAAGTCTTCAACTTTACTTTTGCGGTCTTCTTTAAAAATGTTGATTACTAAAGTTTTATCGCAAAAAACACTTTCTCACGCCTGATAAAATTATTAACAACTATAAATCATATAGTTCGAATACAAAGTTAAATTTAATGATAATTTTTTCAACAGAAGCTTTGATTATTAATACAATTCAAGTTGTTGTCTGGCTCCGATTTGTTTTTTTTTTTTTTTTGCATTTTTTATGCAGAATTCGAATATATGTATAATTCCAATTTTTTCAATTAGCTCTAGACTTGGAGATATGATTTCAGTCTTGCCGCAGAATTCAAACATGCTCTAGACTTGGAGTTATGACTCAATGTTGAAAATAAGAAATTGCTCTAAATCGATTTTTTCAAGGTCGTGCGGTTTTGCAAATTCTATTAAAAGTTTGTTAAATACATTAAGGTGGTTCAAGAAATTTAAGGCTTGCAAACAAATGATTTAGAGTATTGCTATTAAAAGGTAGCGATATTATAATATAACTGCAGAGCGCCTTGTTATATTTAGTTGAAAAACAAATCCGAAATTTTCCAACAAATTTATCTTGGAGCTTTTAAGTTATTGGCAATAAATTTTTGGTTCATTAATTTAAAAACAAACGAAAAATTTACTGCTGAAAAAGCTACACACAGAAGTACAGAAATAAACAACGAAAAATATTTTTGAAATACCAATGACCTCAACCTAGAATTACAAAAAAAAAAAAAAAAATCATTAATGCCATTTTCGTTTGTACAGGAAAGGGCAACATTTTTAATTTTTTATGGCCACCCGAATTCTGGGAGGCAATGTTTTATTGTTTTTTTTCCCCCCTAATTGTGGTTATGATGACATTTTGTTACGATCTTAGCTTTACAAAAATCTTGAAAAAAGTGCAAAATAATTGCGTAATTTTGTCTAGAAACGAAAAGAGCATGAAATAAGCTCGAAAAATTATCATGAAATTTATTAAAAGAAAAATTTAATACAAAATTTTTAAATTAATATTAATATTTTCTTGAGCTAAAGGTTGTATTATAATATTTTTTATTTGGCGACATTTCGCTCTGCGAAATAACGAGCAAAAATACAAAAAAAAATATTATAATAGAAAAAGTGGTAGACTGAAAGTCAAAGTTAAATTTAAAAATTTTTAATTCAAAAGAAACATTAGGCCTATTAATTGTTTGGGCCATAGAATGAGACCAAAAATATTCCCATACAAACTAGTGCAGTTTCAGAAAAATTCAATTAGTTCAATTAGTGATTTACTGTCAGTTTTCTGAAAACTTACATGCATTCTGTGTATCGTGTATTTGTGCTGAAAACGAAAACAGATTTTTTCGTATTCAGTTACTATTTGGAATACAAATTTAAGAAGGCAGAAAAACTGCCAGTTAATCCATTTGATTTTCATATAATTGAGCTCAAAAGTTGTGAACCATTTTTATAAAAATAATGTATAATTACTTACTTCTTGCAATATTATAGAATTAATTTAATATGAATTTTGTCATAATTTATTGGTATTAAATGTTTCAGTTTTAGCAAACGGCGATAGCATAAAATTCGTTTTCCTACCCCACTTATTTTGCTGCTCCATGTCATCTACTCGGTCCAACGATGGGTGCAATTTTGATTAGTACAGACATAGTACAATCTCATTTCTTCTTCAGCGCGTCGGGTTTGAGCCTGGAAAAATACCGACTCGCGATGGCCACACTTGGGGCACTCATGATCCTCAGTGCGCGGCAGAGTTGGATCGGAGATGACATCCGGACAGATGTGAGTTAACTCATCGATTTCGTGCATAATTTTGTTGACATAAATGCAATTGGAATCGGCCTCCTGGCGGTAGTCGCAATTGCGGCAGGCATACATGAGCACCTTGTTGTCTTTATCCTCCTTGGGATACAACATGTTGTTGCATTCTTGACAGAAACGTATACCCACATAACCGGGTCCCTCATTAGAAGCAGCCTCAAACGATAAAGACATGTTTTCGCTCTGTGTTGGTTTCGTTTATTTTTTTTTTTTTTTTTTTTGTCTTGTCAAGTGTTAATTAAATTTAAACAATTTTATGATGCTGTTGCTGCTGCTGCTGGTTTTGCTTCAATCTCGTTTGCCCGTATGATGCTATTCCTGTTGTTAGTGTTGTTGTTGTTGTTCTTGTGTTTTATCAGGACAATGACTTTGTGTGCCTTTGTTTGTTTTAACTTCAATGAGTCTGCTGCCACGTTACTGTTAGCCTTGAACTTGAAACCTACTTAATTTAACTGTTGCTTAATTGAGTTTCTTTTTGGACTCTGCTGCTTCTTCTGCCTGCTGCCTGCCACTGCAAACAACTAAATACCTCGCACAGATACTGAATAGCAAGAAGCAGGTTGTTACGTCATTAAAAAATCTCTGACTGCCTGGCTGGGGAGGGGGGTTTTTTTAGTTCACTGCTTGCCGCCTGGAATGTTGAGGATGGTCTGTAATGAAAATGAATAAAAAAAAAAACTTTATATAATGTTTTAGTAGTGTTTTTAATTTATACTCCTTCTGTGCTTTGTCTGTGTGTTAATTTTTGCGTTTCACTATTTCAACTTGTTCCACACATACACGCACAAATTTAAATAGAAGTGTATAAGATAATTAGAGAAATTGGAAAAAAAATGTGTATCCTGTTCCTGACAACAACAAATATATGTAGTATGTATACTTAAATTCAAAATAACGAAGGGGTGGAAAATGGTACAAAAAAAATAATATTCACTCATTTTACACCATCACAAGAGAGTGAACATTTGATACCCTTAGCCCCAGAAAGAGAAAGCAAGCATTTTTGATATTTAAACGAGGGAAAGAGTAAGAGTAATTCGTTTTCCTGGCGTTTGGCTTGCTGTAAGCATTTTTCTCATAAATTTTGCTTTAAGCTACATTTTCGTACAATACACAACAAAATATCTTTTACTACACGCCCATGCGCAGTGACGCAAACAAAGCGGCAATTTGCCGTTGTTTCCCCTGCAAGAGAACGAACGCAGAATAGCCATAAAAAGAAATGTACAATAAAAACAGCAAAGAGATACACGGTAAATTGGCAAAATTGCACATGCCAGTGTATTATGCATGTTCATATGGAAGTGTATGGATGTGTGTGTGTGTGTAAATGAAAATCAAATTCAGTGTATAGACTGTGGAAAAAGGAAGAGAGATGAGAATACATTTTTCATAGTAATGGCTGAAGTAGCAGATAGGTATGGATTATTTTAAATTGTAGATTTTCGACATCACGTTACTACAAATCAAATGTGAAGATTGCCAAACAAAATGCCCTTAGCCAAAATGTACCAAAGAAAAGTAAGTAGGTACCATTTAGAAGTTTAAAAATTTCATTCATATGGGCATTTCCACATACATATGTACATATACATATGTAAGAATGTCAACCGGGGTTGAAAAAAATTAAGCCCTTTCAAACTTAAACCAAGTCTAGTTTTGGAGAAAAAAAATCAATGACATTTTACTAGGTTAGGTTAGGTTGATGGCAGGGGTACGTTTGCCCATGGCTTGTGACATAGACTTCAGCCAATGTACGCTTGCTGTGGGCCCGTATATTTAACCACAAAAAGTTTGACACATAGTTTTATAGGAAGTCCATGTCATCCACAAAGTTCCTTGATTTGGGTTCAAGGAAGGGTGCTGGAGAAATAGTGTGGTGGTTTCGCAACAACTAGTTAGTGATGTAGTGTCAAAACAAAACCTAATACAATATACTCGGTGTGCGGTTAAATTATCGGTTCTCTGAAAACAAAAATTATTATTTGTTGGTGATAAATGACGAAAAAACTTTCTTTCTGTAGAGTTGTGCTGAAAATGTAAAATAAAAGTTTTATTGTTAAACATTGTCTTCTTTAAAAATGTTGATCACTCCAGCTTTATCACAAAAAAATTTTTACGCAATTTGGGGAAGTCAAATTTCAGCTGTGTCCTGTGATAAAGTTATCAACAATTGTAAATCATAAAGTTCGACTATAACGCTAAAATTAAGGCTTTTATTTTACCTTTAAAAAAAAGGCAATAAAAAAAATTTCTTTTTGTCAGTTAACAATAGAAGACAATTGGTTTTTTTCAGAGAACGAATAATTTAACCGAATACCGAGTGTGTACCATTTATATCATTTAGCTTAGCTGCGACATCACTATGACAATTAATTGACTTATTTTGTTTTTTTTTTCGAAATTTTTATTTATGACATTTTGCTTATTAAAGCCTCAAGGTGGGATCACACGATTGCCGCAATGCACCAATTTTACACAATTTTTATTGGGCTGAATTGGAGCACAATAAAAAAAAAGTGTCCCCATCAAATTCTCTGCAATCACATGATGGTCATATTTTACTGAAATTTTATTGTTGCAAATTGGCGCAAAACAATTTAGTAGCAATAATTGCCACATTACGAATGTTATATTAGACGGCAACTCTGAGAAACAGCTGTTGTAGCTGATGGCAAACGTTGCTTTGCGAAAATAAAAAAAGGAGTTAAAAGTTAAAAATATGGTTTGTTTCCTAAAAGGTTTTTTTTATGATGTTGTGCGGGCTGGCAGTTTTCTGCCCCCTGACAAGACTTTGTTTTTGTTTTCTTTTTTACATTTTGAAAAACGCAGTGAGAAACAGCTGTTGTAGCTGATGACAAACTTTCTTTTGCAAAAATAAAAAAATGAGTTAAAAGTTAAAAATATGGTTTGTTTCTTAAAAATACTATTTTTATAATGTTGTACGGGCTGGGAGTTTTCTGCCTGCTGACAAGACTTTGTTTTTGTTTTCTTTTTTACATTTTGAAATGTAGTTTTAACACTGGCCCATTTGGCTTTACAGTCTTCGGGGAAACTTTAGAATATGGAGTCAGGCTTTGAAAGAAATTAGTTTTATAAGTTTGTAGAGGGGGTCGTGAAACTGCCAAAACTGAAGTCAAAGTCTGCCGGAGGCTTTTAGTTTATTATTGATTCGATGCTGAAGGTCCGCACCTTTAATAAGCAAATTATGAGAATGTTAGTTTTCCACAGAACATAAAATCGCGAATTCATAGACGGTTTCAAGCATCCAAAATTGTATTTTTTTACATTTAATTCAATAAATTTTTTCATAGGTATGCAAAATTTGTTCTTGACAACCGGCCTTCAGCCGGACTAAGAAATTTTCTCCTCCAAATCTGTAAGCATCTGGACTGGTACACTTGGTACCACTATACTAAAGCCGACCCCAGTCTTCCACCCCCGCATGCCCCGCACAAATTATTTGGATTCCTCGCCCCGCGCTTTCCCGCTTATACCGTTCCTTGTAGTTCGGGGAAGAGCATTCCCAAACACATGGGTGTATCTCTACAGCTTGTATTAGTTCGTGAATTTCAGTGCAGGTCCAGAATGAAGTAACGCTTAGCTTCTTTCTTTTTTTATATTCAAAGCTGTCTGCTGTGGCTGAGCCAGGAGTCAGTATTCAATTTCGCTGCAAATGGCATCGTCCATAACAATGCAATCTTCGAAATCCATGTTGAAACTGCAAGAATTTTACAATTGCTATAACAGTAACAACAATTGAATTTTATTTATTGAAAAACAAAAATTATGTTTGGAAGACGTGTTTAAACAATTCTGAAACTAAATAAATGTATACGTATGTATCGTATTGTCTTCTTTGGTTGCCGCATGAGAACACAGTAATTATTGGTGAATAGTTGTATATAAGCAACCTAATTCATAAAAATTATTTCAGGCTTATAAGACTCTTATATGACATATTTGTATGGTGAATCTGTCAAATAAGAGTTTCATAAACCTAAAATATTTATTCTGAATAAGACCCAAAGTGTTCACACGATTGTATTTGATTGGGACAAATAGGAACAACCTTCGTTTTGGTTGCCACATGAGCCAATGAATTGTGCTATCACACGATTGGCATACAAAATACAATAGAAATTGGTGCCTTGCGGTAATCGTGTGATCCCATCTTAATGCAAAATTTTGCAATTAGACCAGTGGTATAAATGTTTACAGTTTTTAATAAAACCGACATACCATTTTTTGGTTGTCAGTTGACTTTGAGGAACTATCCTGATGGCCGGAAATTACTCTACATTTGCAGGAGTAAAATAGCAATTGATTTCCAACTCATAGGGCCTATTTCTCACCTGCGAACGTTGTCGTTCATTCGCAGGTGAGAAATAGGCCCATAAGGTTTTTGGAACAGAAAATTTGACTTTTAAGATAACTTTAGCACGATTGGCATACAAAATACAATAGAAATTGGTGCATTGTGGCAATCGTGTGATCCCACCTTGATGCAAAATTTATCAATTAGACCAGCAGTATAAATGTTTACAGCTTTTAATAAAACTGACACACTATTTTTGGTTGTCAGTTGACTTTGAGGAGTCAAAACTATCCTGACAACCGAAAATTACTTTACATTTGCAGGAGTAAAATAGCAATTCATTTCCAACTCACAAGGCACAGAAAATTTGATCAAACTGGCTGTTAAGATAACTTTAGCTTTAAATTAGAGCGGAGTCCTCCAACTAACAATCATACGGCAGTTTGTGCTGCTCCAGTTATTCATTTTGCTATTTCATTTATGAGATACCAAAGAAATCTCTAAAAGTACCAAAGTTTCAGCTGCCATGACTGATTATAAAAGCAAACATTTTTTACGAGCTAAAAAGAGAAAAATCCAAAGAGAACATTTTTTCAATCCATTCTTATATTTCATATATACTATATACAATAATATGATACATTGGAGAAGAATGTTGCTTCGAGCTCTGCATAGACAACGCCAACAACTACACATTTGTCCAATTCCTTTTGGCAAAATATGCAAAGGAAACAAGGCGTAACGGGTTAATGCCGTATAGAAAATGAATTTCATTTTAGGGAAAAAAAAAACGCTATAAGCCAATATATGGGATATGAGTTGTTTCTTAGCAGGGGGATATTTCAAGAAAACTTGGAAGAAAAAAAAAACGAGAGAAACACAACACTGAATATAAATAGTATTTTCTGCAGATATTTCCAATTTGCATATTTGGATGTGACTGTGTGTGGATTCACGTACAGTAGTTTAAATGTATTTGTCAGTTTAAACATGTGTTTATTATGCCTTTTGTTCAGTTGCCAACAACCAAATCAGGAGTGTACATACATTTGTACACATGGATGTACACATCCATATCAACTTTAAATGTGAATATTTTCATTTCACAATTTGTACAAAATATTTTACTTTTCCCACCTACATACCTACATATGTATGTATGTAAGTGTTTGGTAAATTCATTTGTACACAAATATTTATGTACATAATTAATATTCCTCATTTTACATACATACATACAAAAAAGCTCTATGGATATTGAAATTGCACAAAAATTAAATTTGTTGCTAATATTTTATTGCTTAAACAAACAATCACTTACTGCCTGTTCCTCAATGTCGAAGTCATACGATTGTTCGTATTCTAAGCGAAAGAAAATGGTTTTGGGTTCCTCTATGATGTTCTTTTATACGAACGATGACTGGATCCACAAGTCAAAAAAACGTAAGTGTTTTCATAGAAAATCCTCGATTCCTCTATTTCGATCATGTCGTCAGCACTGCGAACACAGATGTCAAAATCAATCACTTGCTATTTTGCTATCAAGTGGGAGTTTTTATGGACAAATTTTATATTGATTTGGTAAAAACTGGAAAATAAAACTAGTAAATCCATATATTTTTCAGTTTTATTTTATATAGTAAAATTAAACAATTATTATTTGTATGCTGCGGTTTTACTACACAGTTCACTTGTTCGCTGGATGAAAGAAAGTCCTGAGTTTGCCAGGAGAATATCTGTGTTCAGTGCGTCCATCAAATGTCTATGCGAAAAAATACTTTTAAATTTTAAAAATACACAAAAGCTATTTCCGCACTTTCAAAATGTTTGCTTTTTATTTTGCACTTATTTATGTATGTATTTGCTTTGGCTTGTCAGATACAGCTGACCAGTTTTAAGATGGGATGGGTATTTACACACAAACAATTTAGCAGTTTTTGTCAGTACTTAAAATTAAAAAGAAAAAAAAAACAGCCAAAACGTAAATAAATTTCATGACGCTAGGCCATGCGAACACAAGCTGTCGAAATAGAGGAATCCAAATTGATTCGAAATCGAGCGACTACATTTCGATCACTTATAATGGGTTATACATGGTTTCGTGGTTTCAAAAGTAGAGGACTGGAATTCGACATCTGTCAAACTAAGCTGTTAAACAAATTTTCTTCTCCTCAGTTGAAAGTCTTATATTGACGAAAATGGATCGCTTAACTATCACACAATGAATAAAAATTATCAAAACATACTCTACAAAAATGGTGATTCTGCCACAGCCACATATCGTGCTTTAAGAGGAGATTATGATTTACATACATAATCGTCCAACTGCTCAAGCAATTGGCGAAATTGTGAAGAAATTTGAAGAGACTGGAGGGAGCGGTTACAACAATATTATAAGTCCTGTGCATCAGCGTTTCGCTCATTCCACTGAAAATATCGCTGCTGTAAGTGAAAGTGTTGCCGAAGACCCGAATGTGTCGATTCCTTGTCGTTCTCAGGAATTAGGACTGTCTTACGGCACATTATGGCGTATTGTTTATTAAGATTTACACCTACATTCATATAAAGTCCAGGTCATACAACAACTGAAGCCAGCTGACCATTTACAACGTCGTAGATACGTGGAATGGGTTATTTTTTTAGCCACATGTAAAGAAAAATTAATATGTATTAGTATTGTGCAAACAATGTTAAATTTTCTCTCAAAATGCGTGTTGTTAATGCCATCGGTATATCAGCATTTTTGTTATAGCTCTATGAGCCCTATGGGGCCTACACACGACGTGTTTTATAATGTGGGTTTTAAGTCTTCGAAAAATTATGTCCATCAACATTATTCAATTTACATTTTTCTTGCATTGTTTAAGTTTAGGAGAACAGTGCAAATGTAATGTAATAGTAGAATTTAGTATGTGCAACGAGTTCAACTATATTAAGATAAATGCAAAACTGTCAACATTTTCGTTGAAGTTATCGATCGAAAAAATCAGGTTATGTAAAAAAAAAAAATTTTAATTTTTTAACTTTAAATTAACATTTCAAACTTGAATGTTGCTGTGTCAGCGGTTTAACGCTTGGGATTTGTAATATTTTTATTTCCTAGCGCTTTCTTGAAATAAAAAGAGTACAACACTTACTACATTGGTTCTTTCCAGCAATTAATGTTTCTTTCTATTAGACTTGATAACAATTAATGAAAGAAAAATTAAGTATCATACGGTCTTAAGGGTTCTAATCAGGGACCGTAACTGTTATAACTTTTATCGTAAAAGTCAGAAAATAAAAGTTATTTTTTGACTTATATTTTATATATTTATTTGAGCTTTAGGCCTTTTAGAATTTGAGTAATTAATTTTTGAATTTGAATTTGAGTTATTTTTTGACTTTTATTTTTTCGAGCAGAAATAAAAGTTATTTTTTGATTTTTATTTTTTAGAAAAAAAACAATAAATAACAGTTATTTTTTAGACTTTTATTTTTGAAGCAAAATTAAAAGTTATTTTTTGACTTTAATTTTTTTGAGCAGAAATAAACGTTATTTTGTGATAAATTCATTACATTTATTAAAAATCTTTTTCAAACAAAGATAATTTTTCAGTGAAAATAATTTGCATATGCTGAAAAATGAATGGAGTTGAGTTTTGCAATCATAATTGCCACCAAAATTTCTTTGTCAAAGGGGTTGAAAACACAAAAATAACTTGTATTTCTCCTTAAAAAAAAATAAAAGTCAAAAAATAACTTTAATTTCTGCTCGAAAAAATAAAAGTCTAAAATAACCAAATATGAACTTAATTATTTATTTGCTTTAAGAGCCAATTGAAATGTATTAATTCAGGTTTAATACGTTAAAAAATAACTTTTATTCATGCTCGAAATAATAAAAATCAAAAATAACTGTTATTTTTGCTAGAAAAAATAGAAGTCAAAAATAACTGTTATTTTTGCTAGAAAAAATAAAAGTTAAAAAATAACTTTTATTTTTGCTCAAAAAAATTAAAATCAACAAATAAATGTTATTTTTGCCTGAAAAAATATAAATCGGATTTTTAAAAAGCATTGCATTTTCTGACAATTTGGTCCAAGACTTTCAAAATGGTATTCATTGGTTTCATCCTCCGACATTTCCTTGAGGTTGCTTTTTTTAAACAAAAATTAAAAAATAACAGTTATTTTCGGTCCCTGGTTCTAATTTTTGGTGACAATTACATGTGCTTATTTGCAACAGCTGATATGTTCAAAAGTTAAAAGTTTATTGTTTGATAAAAGTGCTTTCGAAAGCAAATATTATGAAAAAAATATGCCATTATTAACTATTTCAATACATACTTTTTTTATTCACAATTTATTTGTAATAATCAATAAATACATAAAATATCAAAATTTTTATTTATGTGCCTCTTCTTTCTCACTACATGAATACAGTTACATTTTATAAATGATAGAGTTTCTCAAAAAGCAATTTCTCACGATTTCCTTAACAAAAATCGGAAATAAAATATAGCTAGGCATAGTTACAAATCTGAACAAAATATCACTAAAATCGATTTAAATATTTTCTGACTTGAAGCGCTAACAAACACCGTGAACGAGTTTTTCTATGTGTAATAGATATATAAACAAAATATATGCATGTATGTATGTAAACTAAAATCAGCGTTCTTTTTTTTTTTTTTGCTTAAGAATTTCCTTACCCAACCAATTGACACTTCCGCAACCAATGAAACAGAACTGAAACAAACACAAAATGTTCCACACCAGCAGTAGAATGAAAATAATTCACGAATTCTTAATGATAATGAGCCAAATAATTATGAGGCCATACAAGAATGACGACAGCAGTCAGCTTTTTGAACATTCCATTACCTTGACCTTGAAACCTACATTTTAAATAGTAAATTCGTTAACGAATGCAACAACACAACGAAAAATCAGAGATAAATAACCTCATCATCACTGTTATCTTTTGTGGTGGTGGCGGCGGCGGCACTGCAGCAGCAGCAGCAGCAGCGGCAGCAACAGCAGAAGCCACAGTTTAAGCATCCCCGTCATTATTGTTTTCATTAACAGGAGTCATGAGCAACGGCAAGCAGTAGCTAAAGACAGAGAAAGTCATTATTTCATCAACAAATGAGCCCCACCATTTACATATTTTATTCACTCATTTATTCATTTGTTGTGCGACTACAACTAACAACCAAAAGCCATACAACCAAACACGCAGCCAACAACCAACCAACCAACCAACCAACCAACCAACCAACCAACCAAGCGGCTATTTAGTCAGCCCACAAAACTTTGAGAAATATCAACAGAAAAAATGTAAACATTTTTCAGAGGAGATGCAAACATTTTGTACTTTCGGGGAAAACCTGTAATAAGTCGTATAATGTATAAGTACGGATGGATCCATTAAGTGTAGTGAATTAACTTTAAATATTTCTACGGGACGGTTTACAGGACAGTTCGAAGGATTGAGAAACCTTATTTATCATTGGCCTAACGAACTGAAAATGAGTGAAACTTCCTGTGCTAATGCAGAGTTTGATGGGCAAGGAATTCCCTATTATAAAAGTCGACATCATTGTTACATTGCCTCGACATCAAACAATGCTTGCTCGCTTATTACGATCCTCCAAAATCTAGTAATCGTAAAAGGGTTTATTGAATGTGTTGTGCGTTAAAAAATTCTAAATACTAAAAAAAATTAATAACTTTTTTTAAATCCAGTTTTTGTGCAACAATTTTTTTATGTCGACTTTAAGTAGCGACGGTGCCATTGGCTTCGTGGCGAAATTGAAGTCCCATTTTGTTCCCAGTGTGGTTATTGTGTTCTGTACACTATGGATGTGTTCAGGTTACTTTATGTACGACCTCCTCAGATAAGGTTATTACTTTTAGTATTTCCGAATGTAGTTTTGATGAATTGCGCTTTAAAGATTTTTAAGGCAGATTCTGTTCCCTCAAGTGAGTATCACTACGATCACTGCCATAGTGAAGCCAGCGGGTAGGGATTCAGCCAAAAATAATGCCAAACAGATAGCCCCTCATAACTACACTCTTGGACCAGTCTAAATTTAAGCAGTGCTGCCTGACGATCCCCAAGAATTCTGATATTACTACTACTATTGCAGGCATACAGTACTTAACAGGCTGTCTGAGAAGTATTACAGTTATCCCGGAGACGATGAGAGTTATGTGCGTATCTAAAACTCATGACAGAAAACTCCAGGCAGAGCACCGTTGCTCATCATCTTCGCATCATCTATGCAAAAACGGATATCATATTCATCTACAGCTCCCCGGTGGCGAATTCTGACTTTGTATTTTCTCTCAAAATCAGTAAAAGTAGCAATATAAACTGATGGTTCACTTAAAATCGGTGCCGTGAGCATGATGTGATGTGGCCAGGTCAACGATATAAAATTTAGTAAATGGTTTAGAGCCTCTAAAACATTATTTTTTATTGTGTCTTTTTTATCCCTACAGAGGCAGCTTAAACCTGGCTGATAAGCCACAATTGAATGCTGTAATTTCTGGGTCAAAAATACGTAGATTGACGAGCACATCTTAATAACAAAAAATTTAAATTGTGCGGCGCTCCAGTCAAGGAATCTGTGTTTATGTGTACTCTGCACTCAAGGTTAATAGGCACTATGTGGATCAGCAGCAGCAGGATCGGCGTTGCTCAGGTTTGAGAGACTTTTTCCGCTGAAAGGTGGTGACTGTGGCAAGCACTAAAATAGAGCTTGGAGATGTATTGATTCTGTATTGTAATAAACTATATTTGCCATAAGTCATTGGGTTAACGAATTAATGCTGTCTATAAGATTTCGGGCTATCGGACGAATAATAAATCCCTTGTAGCATGGGAAAATATACTCCAAAAGAGTTGAATCCGCTGCAAATCAAAATATCGGATCATGTAAACTGCTACTCGAAGAGCTGTTCGACTCTAACGTCAGGTTGGCTCTTAGTGGCAGGTACTGCCCAACTGGGCTTGTCATGCACTGAGAATGCAGGTCGCCTTAGTAGCTTGACCAAAGGTTTCTCATGGTTGCGATGTGTCTCGGGAATCTACCTCCTCAGGGCATAGTTAGCGCAATTGTGTAGTACCTGAAGAGAAGGGGCCGAACTAAGGGTGGAGCCCCATGTCTCGTGGTTGCGACGTATCTCGATGGACCTACCAAGTCTGCCTCTTCAGTGCCCAGCGAAAACCCAACCTGAAGACACGGGGTCAACCAAACGGTGGATCCGCATGTCTCGTGGTTGCGAAGTGTCTCAAGGGATCTGCCAAAGATGCACCTTTCACTCTGACATTCTTTATTGGTTGATAGGCCCTCTTCGGTAAATAATAGTCATAGGATTAAATATAAACAGCCAGTTATGTAAAGCTCAGATAGCGGGTTGTCTAAAAGCTGCTGCTCAAAATTATTATACAACTAGTCATGACATGGGTTCGAAGCACTTTGGGAGCTGATGATCATCGTGCTGAACATGAAACAGCCATAGATACCATATCTAACACAGCCGATAAATCTTCTTCTCTTTATTTTTCTTGTCTTCTTTAAAAATGTTTATTGCCACAATTTCATCACAAAAAAACTTGTCCTCAAGTCTCAGGAAGTAAAATCGAACTCAATTAAATAATTAATGTAGTAACTGTAGTGGATACAATAAGGTCGCATAGAAAAGAAGGCTAGCACTTCTTGATTAGGCCTACAGTCGGTACAACATGCGGTAATTCAGATGCCAATCGGAATGCTGTTGGCTGGCAACAGAAGCTATTTCGAGATAAATTGGACTTTCGGGAGTAATTGAAGCTGGTAAAAAGTCTTAGGCTCTTAAATAGATTTCGGCATGCCAGCCTTTGCGTTTAGATCCCATGTAATTTGGGAAATAACACTGTAGGAGAGATTCTATAGCTTAATTTTCTCAGCGGGCAGTAATGACATCATCAATCAAAGTGAAGTATTCTGTAAATTTCCATTCGAGTGGCTGTAACCAACTGCTCGGGGCAAACATTTGCAAAGTATCTATCAACCTAACCCAAGTCTCATGGTTGCGAAGTATCTCAAGGGACCTGCCAAGCCCCTGCCCAAGATGCACAATGTCACTCTGACATTTTTCATTGTTCGGGGCCGCTAGTGTAATGTTTTACACCATTTTACGCCTCAAGTATCATTCGCCGGACACCGACGTAAATCATCGCACATCTCCACCTGTCATATAAGTTGATCTCTGAACAACTCGTGTGGAATGTACAAATAATTTCGTTCATTTAGAAACATTCAAATAAGAATCCATCATTCTTTACAAAGTTATGAAAAGATAATGTAGTCCAAATATTTGCAGCAGATATTATTGCAGCAATGTAATCCGGCAAAACATTAAGTTCGATATATTCGCTGCTCAGTCTGATGACAGTTATTTGCCATATACTTTCAATCTGCATTTTGGAATAAAATTCATAATTGTACCTAAACGTCGAGATGCATAATTGGCCCCAAATGATGATGTGCCTAAACTTAAGTTTCTCGTAGGACAGATATACGCACAAAATGTACCGCATTACTTTTTTCGTACTTGACTTCAATTATTTTGTTCACAACTACAAAAAAAAAAAAAAAATTCATTTCTATAATAAAACTCGGTGGCTGCCTGCTTTATTTTATATTTTATTACTTCATTTACATGAAATTGTACGAATATACTCTTCCTAACAATCCTGCTGCCACTAATCTTCCACACGTCGCGCAGCAACAGAAGCAGCCGCAGCAGCAGCAGGAGCAGTAGTAGTAGTTGTGGCCGCTGTTTCGGCATTTTTTCTAATTTACATCAGCTGCAAATGCTCTCATTATCATTTATACATTTCATTTCGTTCATTCCTGCTCATTATAAGCAAAATAAAATGAAGGGAAAGAAAAGTAAGAAAAAACTGAAAATAAACAAAATCGCATACACACAAACTTTCTATTTAGCAAAAGTTGGAAAGGATGCTGGCTGCCTGGCACTAAAAATGTACTGTAGTGTTGCGGCATTCACGTTTTTTCTTACAGTTGTTTTGTTTTTATTATTATTATTATTATTATTATTTTAAACTTTACTTATTTCAATTTGTTGTACTCATCAAGCTTTTCGCTGAAAAGAGATTCAGCAACGAGTGGCAGGGGGGTTGAAAAAAGATTTTTTGTTGCCTTCAATGTTTTACCATGTGCCAGCCAGCCAGCCAGAGCCATCCGGCCAACGAACGAGTCATTTACCCAGAGAGATGGTAAAAAAAAAAAAAAAAAAAAAATTTTAAATAAAAACTGAAATTAAAACAACGCATACAATGAAATGCCAACCAACTGCATGGAAAACACAAAAATGGCGAAAAATTACAAAAAAGAAAGTAGACCGCGCAAATTGTGCTTAAAATGAAATTGCAGAGAAATAAATAATAAAAGAGAAAAAAAGCGGATTTTTTTTCGCATTTTCTATTGTGGCAGCAAAAGGACAAAATAAAAAAGAAATTAACCAGAAAATATGTTCTCATTGCAGACAATATAATTGTGGGGTCTGAAACACAAACTAACAATTTTAAGGTTTCATTGAAAAAGTATGTCATTTAACATTCCTGTACGAAAATTCTGCTACGAAAATTTCAGTCTTTCTTTGGCTTCGCATGTATGAATGAATAATGCATGTTAGAGAAGCATAATGTCGACTAAATACAGAAATTTATTGGTTCTTTAAAAAAAGGGTGGATCATTTAAAAACGCCACACAAGAGCGGTTTAAATTTTTCCAAATTTATTTATTTACTTTGCTAAAATAAAATTTTTCCAGTCAAAAATGGCATAGGATATTATGCATATGGCTGGCGCGGCTGGCCTCACAGTACCCCATGCAATTGTGCTAATTTTCGAGAAATGTTTCGATTATATTCAACGATTACAGTTAATATCGCCACTACGAGAAATTACGCGGCCAGCAAATGTCTCCTGCCATAAAGCCATATTCGCTCGAGTTGTGTGGCATGTGGCATCGTCTTGCTGAAACCACATATTCTCCAAGTCGTATACTTGAATAGCAGGCAAAAAAAAAGTCGCTTATCTTATGACCACAATGCTCGGAATTGACGGCCAGCATTCCTTCGTCATTTTCGAAGAAGTAACATCCAATCACACCTTCGGACCAAAGAGCGCACCAAACAGTGACTTTTTCTGGATGTGGTGGCCTCTCTGCAATTACTTGAGGATTCTCAGAACCCCAAATATGACACTTTTGTTTATTAACATACGCACCCAGTGAGAAATGTGCTTCATCGCTGAAGAAAATTTTGTGCGAAAATCGCCGCCCACCTGTCCGCCTGTTGTTCAAGCACCCATTCCACGTATCTACGACGTTGTGAATGGTCAGCTGGCTTCAGTTGTTGTGTGAGCTGGACTTTATATGGTTGGCAATCCCAATTCCTGAGAACAACGAGGAATCGGAACACATTCGGGTGTTCGGCAACACTTTCACTTACAGCAGCAATATTTTCAGCGAAACGATGATGCACAGGCCTTACAATATTTGTAAAAGCTAAAGTTCCTTCAAATTTTTTCACAATTTTGCCAATTGCTTGAGTAGTTGGACGATTATGTAAAGCATAATCTCCTTTTAAAGCTCGATATGCGGCTGTGGCAGAATCACCATTTTTTATAGAGTATGTTTTGATAATTTTTATGCATTGTGTGATAGTTAAGCAACACATTTTCGTCAATGTCAGACTTTCAACTGAGAAGAAAAAAATTGGTTCAACAACTGAGTTTTACACATGTCGAATTCCAGTCCTATACTTTTGAAACCACGAAATGGGTAGCCCGTTATCTTTCCTTGAAATGATTTGAAGCAACAATTTAGGAAAATTGTCTTTGAACTTGTTTCATCAATATGACAAAAATAATATACTAACTATTTTTGTCCGCAATTTCAAAACCAAAATTATCCTCCTCCAAAGTAATCCTCCTATCAGAACTAATGTCAGTTTTGTTTTGACATTTGTGTAGTAAACACATGAGAAATACACGTTAATAAACAATGTTACGCTACACTGCTCCAGAACGCGAAATATTGGTGACTATTTATTCAACCAATAATCGGTCGGTGACTTTGGCACAACGGGTCGGGAATTTCGTCGCAGATTTCCTGGCCGTACAATGCCTACTGCTGAAACACTGCGACGTTTAGCCGCTCACCTCGAAGAGACTGGCACAACACGAGATGCTGCCAGGCGTGACAGACCCCGGAGTAGCAGTTCTGCAGAGAATATTGCTGCTGTAGCCGAGAATGTCATGGAAGCGCCGTCGACATCGACCTGAAGTTTTGGCCAAAGTGATCGAAAATGCTATAAAAAGGGCTCAAATGACAATCAACTGTGGCGGCAGCCATTTATATGACATCATATTCTCGACTTGATGTACAAAAAAATTAAAAGACCAAATAAAAATAATCCACAAGAAGAATCAAAGTTTTTCATTTTTTTTTTCTTTTTAATTACAGCCAAAAAACATCAGAAGGCTCTTTTTGCGCCACCCTGTACAAAATTCAATTGAATGTTAGTATGAGAATATAAAATATATTCGAATCAACAGAAAAACACAGTGATAAAATTCCAAGTTCATCAGTATGATTAATTATAAGAAGTCAGTAATGAATAGCTTAGATAGTAGGATGGCTGCGTGAACCTGGTCAAGAAACGTTTTGCAGTTGGTTATGACCTGAATTCGAAGCAAATTTGATGTGGTGATGATGGACGGGAAATAGCCGCGGGTGTTCCCCAGCCAGGATGTCTTCAAATTTGCTGTTATTTTTTTCTTTCAAAATGTTATTACAAACGAAAATCTTTCTCAGTTCTAAGCAAGTAAGATCGAACTAAATCCCGATGAAATAATTAACAAGCGGCCTGTTCGTAAATGCATAACAACTCTGCATGTTATGTGCACAACGTTCGAAAATGCAAACGTTGGTAACACTGCAGCAGTAATCTGTTTGTAAATGCAACACTGACGTAGATTAGGCGCAAATAAAAAGAAAAAACTAATCATAAAAATGGCTGATGCAATGAATGAGTGAGTATTGAATTTCGTTTTTTATTCTTTAATCTCTTTTTTTTTAAATATGTTACACAAATTGTTATCGTTTTTTATGTCGTCTAATTCATAGATGGAATTAATTTTTAATTTTTCCATTTTTACAATTTATTAGAAGAAACAAGAAATGAAATTCTTCGTTCGTAACAATAACATCAGCAACAGCTAGCTGATCAGCAGTGGCATTGCAAAATAATCAATTGTGCAAAGTTGTGATGCATTTACGAACAGGCCCAATTGTAAATCATAAAATTGACTATAAACTCAAAATAGTGCAAATCAATAACTTTTACACTTTCGTGGACTTAAACATTTTTTTTAACGTCTCTATAAGTAACTGCACATAAATATAGTGACTGTATGTATGTATACATTTTCACGTGTGTGTGTGTGTGTGTTTGAATTTGTATGTATGTTCTTTACAAGTGATTTAAATAGATTTGTGACATTCGGAAATTTTTTACTTTTATTTATTTTTGTGTAAGCCCAAAAGAGTTTCGAGCATGGAACGAATGTTAAATGTAACTTTATTATGTGAATTTGAAATGATTAACATAAACAGGATTTTTGCTGGCAACAGGCTGGAGACTTAAAGACATTTTATGTATGTATGTATGTATGTATGTATGTATGTATGTATGCATATGATATTTGTTTTTTATTTTAACTGTTGGTACAGTAAGAACATGGGTATGCAGTTCTATCGATACACGTGCCAATTCCGCTTTCTTACCACCACCACTACTACTGGTACCAGTTACTTTTCATTTTTAGACTTTTGCACACTCATTGTTGCTGACATGTATGTACTTGTTATGGTCGTATGGTTCCTTCAGTGTGATGTTTGTAGATTTTTGAAGCTTCCGGCAAAAGTATTTACAGCCTGCCAGATTTATAAATGGTGGAACTTTAAAGTGTTCGAGAAGAGTGTGTTTGAAGTGGGATAAAACGACTGTGCACTAGTACATCTGTATGTGGGTGGGGTGTCACTCTGCAAAATGTCGCAAAAGTAAATTAATAAAGGGTGTTTTTTTTTTCAATGTATAGAACTTTAAGTTGCAATAAAACAACGATGGAGATTATTCGATTGACATGAATTTTATTTATCCGAAAGATAATATTGTGGCATTACATTTTAAATATGATTTCTGGCTGGCTGGCGCGGAAAATTGGACTTCCAATTTTCGATGAATTTTTCCATTATTTGTGGCCGTATATCGGCAATAGCACGGCGAATGTTGTCTTCCAAATGGTCAAGCCTTTCAAGCGGCCTATCGGCATAGACCAATGGTTTTTCATAGCCCCACAGAAAGTAGTCCAGCGGTGTTAAATCACAAGATCTTGGAGGCCAATTCACAGGTGCAAAACGTGAAATTAGGCGGCCACCAAGTGTGTCTTTCAATAAATCGATTGTGGCACGAGCTGTGTGACATGTTGCGCCGTCTTGTTGAAACCACATCTCCTGGACATCATGGTTATTCAATTCAGGAATGAAAAATCATGTCTCTATACCGATCATCATTGACTGTGACGCTGTGGCCATCATCGCTTTTGAAGAAGTACGGACCAATGATTCCACCAGCCTATAAAGCCCACCAAACAGTCAGTTTTTCTGGATGTAACGGTGTTTCGTTATACACTTGACAGTTAGCTTCACTGCTAATGCGGCAGTTTTGTTTGTTCATGTAGCCATTCAACCAGAAGTGCGCTTCATCGCTAAACTAAATTCGCTTATGAAAATCGAGAACAAGGGCTCTCGTTTTGCACTAAAATTGCACTATTTGCAAGCGCTGTTCAGGCATGAGCCTATTCATGATAAATTGCTAAGCCAAACTGATAATAAATCTCTTGACGGCTGTTAAATTGGTCGCCATCTTGAACCGTAATGAGAACTTAAAGTTCTATGCATCGAAAAAAACACCCTTTATGTACTTGTAAACGCTTAAATGTTTGAATATAGAAATTTGTTTCCTTAAGATTTTTAATAACTTTTGCAGCATTAAGACATTAAAAAATTTTGTGCAATCCTTTAACAATAAAAAAAATGTGTTTTTAAACAAAAATGAACCCTTTCAAAATGTTTGCTGTCTTTTTCAGCTGTCTATATGCCGACGACCTTTCTTTGGTGCTAATCAATAGACTAATCAGTAGACTTGAAAAATTCTTAAAAGTGTTGTGTTAAAGGTTTGTTTGAACATTTCTGATTCTCATTTAGTTCATGGGAATTATGTTATAAGTAGTTAAGTTTCAAACAAACTTTTAAGAATTTTTCAAGTCTACTGATGAGCTGATTAGCACCAACGAAATGTCGTCGGCATATGGACAGCTGAAAAAGACAGTAAACATTTTGAAAAGGTTCATTTTTGGACCTGAATTAATGTTTTTAAACAATTAAACTTTGGCAGTTTTAGTATTAGTTGGAAATTATTAAGGTAGAACAATATACGTAAATGCAGCTATTAATTTTGTCTCAAAATTTCCATTGCCAATAGCACAATGGAATTTGTCTAGAGCCCAAGTGGGTCAGTCTTGCGACATTTTTTATTGGACTGTGCTAGAAATTCATAGGTGCTTCTAAAAGTGTGTATTCTGGCTCTGCTGTGAATTTTACAACAATTCTGTGCATGGACACGCCCACCTTCCATATACCATTTTACTCAAAAACTTAAATTCAACTCTTTTTTTCACCAACAATATTGCTTGAGATCTTGTGCAGAAACCACTTACACATCCAGTTGCAATAATTTAAGGCCCAAATAAACCGCTCTCATTCAAAGAAGTGGCTGGCAAGTAATCTGAAATATTTCTTCTTCTTTCTATATACTTTTTATAATCGAAATCAAAGTTTTAATAACAGCTTGAACTTTAATTGGTGCAGGCGTTCGTTGTTAAAAATAGTGTTCCACTTACTTTAATCACCACCTAGAAATTGCCAACACATGTGTGGGTTTGCATGTGTGCATGTTTATGCGTATAAAAAATGTGCTGGTACGATGTCCTTTGATTTACTACGCATTATTGGCGGGGTGAGAAAATGTCACAGCGACAAAAATTCTCTACAAAAATAATAAAATAACCCACAAATTAAAATGGCTGTTTTACACAGCCGATAATGTGTGTGTGTGTGTGTGTGTGGGTGTGCATGCGTTATATTTTACAGATATGTGATATGTTTTTAGTGACTTATGTCACTTTGAGAAATCCATCAAATGTTAGAAATTGACGACATTTTGTGAAATTTGATCTGTTTTGTTATTGATGCCGAATTTTCTCATTTGTTTTTTTTTTTTTTTGTTTTTTAATACTTTAAATTGAAAACAGAAAGACATACAGTAAAAAAAAAGGTATAAATAAATAAACATGGTACATAGTACCTACATACGTACAAAGTTTTCTATTGACAAAAACGAAAAAGACTTGAATAAATTTTACATATTCTGGTAATGGCATCACACTTCCATTGAGTTAGTTAGTAAGGTTCTGGCAACAAAATTTTGCAAAGAAAAAAAAAACTCCTCCTTTTTCTTCTGTTTTGGTCTGAACAAGACACACGCCATCTTTATATCGGTTCTCCTTTTACTCTTACAGTTAAAATCAATGACTTTAGACACGTATGTTCTGCGTTTATTCGAACGTATCAATCACAAATTAATGAGATGTGAGTTGGAGTACATTTGTCAGCAGTGGGATACAAATTGAGGCTTAATTTAAAAATCGAAATATTTTTTTTAGAAAACGACTTAACTGTACCCATATGGAATATTTAATGGAAAACTAAATTCAAAAATAACTTTAAACTATTCATTAAACCGAACAAATTTTCCTGTTCTTGAAAAACACATGCGCTCTAAATTCAAGAACGAACACGTTTTAAAGTTTTAGGAAAATATGAATTTAAGGTCTTATAGCGTTATCTGTGTATATTTGTTTTTGTCTGAATTGACTTTATGGCAATGCAGAGATTTAGGACCTGGTTTCATGCCTCTGAAACCAACTATCAAATTTATGTAACTGCTCATAGTTCTTTTGAAAGGAATTTCAAGGTTAGACCTAGACCTTCACCAGAGAGTAACTAAGGTAAGCTAATAGATGACTACAATACCAGGATATGCACGGAAGGTTCAAAAAAGAACAATGGTATTGGGTCGGCATTAATATAATGGTACCACTTGCCGTAAAATGAACAAGTGTGCTGCCAGATGCTTACAGATGTTGAACGCGAAGCCGGTGTTTTTTTTTATAAATACCATGGAGGCAGAGCTGCCACAAGAAATCGTCAATTTAACGATAATTTTGAATAAACTCGTCATTTAAGTTTTCAAAAGATCGTCAAAAAAACGTACTATTAAATTTGCAGTATATTTTTTTATTTAAGTAACAACTGATTTTAGTTGACAGAGAATATCGTGAAAAATTGTTTTTGAATAGCAAATTCGACAAAATATCGTTATAATTATTTTAACGATACGATTATCGAAATAAAAGTGACAGAATTCCGCACCTGGCTCCTTATTCTAAAGTTTCTCCATGGTATTAGATCTTCCGTTTACTGGGACCTGTTTAAATTATATAATTATTACGTCCACCTGATGACTGTGGCGTTTTTCAGTCTGTATTACTTGTGTTTGTTTTAAATACGGATTTTTCAAGCGCTAAATACTTAATTCTAGCCATATTCAATCCAAGTTTCAGATTAAGTTTAGCCATATTCAATTCTGATTTTTTATTGAAAATAGCTAAAATCTGTACTTAAGAACAAGCACACGGTACTTGATTTAAGAGCATGGCTGCCACCATACTTTTTACACTGATTGGGATTGATTTAATTACGGAAGGATTGAATTTGTCTCGAGTTTGATGATTATGCACTTGATCCCATGTTTCTGACGCCTACTTAATCCCGAATTCGTAAGTGAAATATACCGCTATACTTCCTTAATTTAATTTATACTAAATTATATAATTTAGTAGAGTATAAATTATTTTGTCTCTTTGCTGATTTCGACCTGGAACCGCTCTAAAAAATTTAGCTATCGTGGTAAATAAAAAAACTGAAACCAAATTCAATACTTATGCAAGCACATCCAAGTGCTGTTTACAAATACATCTAAGAATTTCGTACTTATTTTAAGCCATAACCAGGGGTGTTAGATGTGACGCTCTTACGTCACTTTGACGTAATTTTTTTTTTTATCAAAAAACACTAAAATGACGTTTGACGTTTTTCTTCACAGAAGCTGTTGTATTTTGACGTTTTTCTAGCTGCGTTCGTTCCTCTTTAAATTTATGGCAACGACGAGAAAGTAATTGCAAGAAAACTAAAAAAAAATTTTTATACTTTAATTTACTCAAGAAAGAAAGAGATTAATATATGTAGCATTCTTACGACCACTTACAACAAGCATATGTATGTTAATTAGAAGTAAGTAGTATCATTATGAACTACATACATATGTCTGTCAAACTCTGTATAAAATTTGTATTTGTATGGCAGTCAGATAAAACAACTTTATTAATTGTAGTACTGCGTTTACCTTGTTTATGAAATAATGATAAATTATATCCATACACCAATATTTTGTTGGACACAAATCAACTCAATCAAATTATCAAATAATGAACCGACTTTTCCTATCTTATGTGGTTTTATTAACGATTTAATGGTTTTGCCAAATTCATCTGGTAACGTTGAACGAATTTTTAGTCAAGTGAATTTAAACAAAATTCGAAATTCCTTGGTGACGAATTGAAGGGATTTTGTTTGCTAAGGACTACTTAAAGTTTAATTAAAAGCACAAAGCAATAAATTTGTATGAATAATATTAATATAAAATTTTTATAATACGTACATATGTACATATGTATATGTATGTATATACATACCAATATTTTTAGTAAAATTTTTAAATTGTACTTGTTTTGTTATAGGAAAATTTATTTTACTATAACAAATTTTTGTACAATATAAAAAATTTTATTAAATAAAATTAATTAATTTTGGGTTTATTTGTAAAAACGTACAATGACGTTTTTTTTGACGTTTTTCTTTCCAAAATTTGACGTTTTCTGAAAAAAATTTCCTAACACCCCTGGCCATAACAGGCGCTTGATTCTCTTTAATAAACCCCATTCGCCTCGTTTTAAGTACACATATGTTTTATGCGTACTTAGATATTCAAGTACTTTTCGTGCTAAAATCAAGTGGAAGAAACTTAAAATTAGAAGGAACTTTTTCTTTCTGTGTATGATAGCAATAGTAGTGGCAGTATTGTGGTTTTCGTAGACAACCGGGCATCGCTTCTAGCATTAAATTCATATTTGACCACGTCACTAGTTAAGTGTTATAAATATTAGCTGTTTAGTCTGAATCCTTGCCAGTAGTCCCTATGGTAATAAACGGGCAGATGTGATAACCAGAGCCAGGTCTAAAGTCGAAATTCCATTGGACCACATTAAAAGTAGTATTCTACTCTTTCTTCGGCAGGCCGGCAGTGGACAGAAGCAGAGTGGCTAAGCCAATGAGAGCTGCTTTCGTCAAACAAATGTAATTTTATAATTTGCAGCAGAAGGTTATAAAATAAAACCACTGATAGTCAATTTTGAAGTCAAAATATGAACGAAAGCTGCTTTTGAAATCAACATAATTTGATCAGTTGCAAAGTTAGCACAATCGATGGCTGTGAAGAAGCTCCGTATCGTGCACTATGTATGATGCAAAGATCCACGCATTGCAACCATTTCAAGACAAGATATTCATTAATTTTCAGCTTAATACTGAGCCCGATTGAAATTTACTTTCAAAGATTACAACAAGTGCACGACAAATGTCTGAAGAACAAAAGTAAAAGCCAAGACTTTAAACTATTATCGAAAACACTATTCGTCGTAAAATGGCCGTCTATTGTGCGAACGATTTCGAAATCATGCTTTACTCAAGTTTGGAATTCAAATGTCAAACGTGAATGCTATAATTTAGTTTATTTTTTAAAAAGTTTACTTTCAGTTTTAATCCTTATTGTATATTGAATATGTATTTATTTCATGGTAAAATCAACTGATTGATGTGATTCTGCAGTTTTTTTTTTTAATCTAAAAAATTGTATATATTGTCCTTGTAAGTATTAGGACATTTACTTTTATCTTGCTGACGGGTTGTTTTCTTTTTTCAGCTGACAGTAAGCTAGAATTTTTTAAAGAAATTGTAAACTTTTTATTTTTTTTATTTTTTAATATTAAGCAATATACATACATATGTATTCAATATTAAAAGCTTATAGAACCCAGCAATTCTGATATATATACATATATACATACGTATATATATATCCATATTCATAAAAACTATTGAAGGCTTATTACACGTTTATTTGACAAATATTCCATAAAAATACGTCAAATAAGAGCTTAATAAACTTACAATAATTATTATGAATATGGCCTATATATTTTATATTGATTAGAGTCTTTTCATTATCCAACCCTAACTCTTTTAAAAGTAAAAAAAGGCAGCAGCTAGAATGTTCATGTTTTCATAATAAATTTACACGAGGCGACGCAACTTAAGTTCTAAACACATAGACGACAGCAGACAGCAAGCAGCAATATGTCAAAAATAAAATGCATGTGTTTAAATGAAAACGATTATTTTGACGGCAGCAGGGCAGCACGACTGCACAACAGCATTTGCTGCTGCTGCCAACTTAGGCTATTTTCTATTTTGACGGGCAGCAAATAAGCAAATATAGTGTTGCCATTATATATATAAATTGGACAAATTAGAACAAAAACTTTTTTTTTTTAATTTTAAACACAAAAGGACATTGCAAAAATACAATAAATAAATAAATGTATGTGTTTTTATAGTTTTTTCGTGATATTATTACATTTTTCATCAATATTTTCAATTTTATTCATTATGAAATAAGAAATACGGCATCCCTGAAGTTAGCGTTGCTAAACTACACAGTTGTTCATTTTCAATATCAAAACAATTTTTTTCGTTTGAGCTAATTTTTTGTGATATTTTATTTAATTTTCATCCTGGTTGCTTTGAAAAAGTGTTCTTCATCTTTTTCCTTGAGCTGTTGTACACTTGTTTTGTAAATGCCCTCCTCATCACGGGTTATATTTACTGGGCGAACCCATCATCTTCAGTTTCTTGTATTATTCGTCTTATGGGCTTTATACACTTAGCTGTAGTCTGAGCTATTTTAACAATTGTTGTGATAAAATTCGCTAAATTTTCTTCGCTCATTTTTTATATTTTTAAACTTTGAATTTGTAATATTTATAAAAATTCGAAATTGATTTATACACCAGCTGATTATTATGTGTTGCTGTCTTCAAAATAATTATGAAGCCGACTTCAGAGCAGCATTTGAAGTTGGCTGCACTTGAAGTTGGCAGCATTTGCAGTCTGCTGTCGTCTATGTGTTTAGAGCTTTATTTATGACGTAAAAAGAGCCTGCTTAATACAAGAATTGGAGCTACAAAATCACTTAAAATCGATATAAAATCGTTCTTCCATGCACTGCCAATTGATCGATATCACAAATATTCGTTCGTTGGCATAAATACATTTTTAATAAAGACAAAATTTTGAAATTAGTTCTGTTTTAAATGAATTTATGCAAATTTTCGAATATCGATGAACGACCAGCAAATCGAGGACTTCAGAACGGCTGGGTAATAATGAAGAAATAATTTAGATTGTGAGCCCGCGTCAGTGTTCATGTGTTAGAAAGGTAAAAGTATGCAAATTGGTTTTCTTTTTGCTCAAACCATGTTTGGGGAGTTCTTTTGTCATCTACAAACATATGAATTATTCGCTGTGGGTGCTCTTTGTAAGTGTAAGGTGTGTTTGTGTGTATGCATTAAGAGTCTCATTTTATTTTAAAACATACAACATTTATTTTCCGAAAACAAAATTATACAATCCATCATTTTGTATTTTTGCAAATTGAATTCTAATTTGAAAATTCTCCCAACAAGTATGTAATTTATTCGTTTATGTTTTCTTGCCTTGCTTGTGTATATTTTACATATGGACATGTTGAGTTCTTTGAAAAATGAAATTTTTTTTTTAATGAGTTGTATATATGTATATGTAAATGGATAGTGTGTACGTAGTTACATTTTTACCAGTAGCTTCAAATTGAAAACGCGAGCTGTTTATTAAATTTCTTAATGACAAGTTGGTTATTTTCAAGTGTTTAGTTCAATATTATTAGCAATTTTAAACATTTTAACATGTGTAATTGTTAATGTCGGGAGCTGGTGTTGTCAATGTAGATTAGATGCCATGCAAAGTAAATATGTAAATATATAATGAATAACTAACTTGGTTTATAGAATTATAGAATTATGCAAAAAAATCACTTGACAAATGCTGTGGTTTTCATATAAAGTTTGCAAAGACCGCAAACAGTTTTAACAAAACAAGTGTAATGATTAGGGCAGGGACTTTTAAATTCAAGTAACTGTGTGCATGGAGATGGAGAAAATCGCAAGTCTTTTTTAATATTTCATGTCAAAACGAATGTTGAATATTTTTCCTGGAAACCAGATTGAACAAAATCGTAGATCTATATACCTATATAAAATTCTTTGTGTGTGTATGTATGTAACGTATAGACTCCAAAACGGCTGGGCCGATTTGGATGAAATTTTCAGGGAGTCTTCAGAATATTCTGGCGGGTGACACTGTGAAGTCTGAATTTCGATTTTCGGTCTGGGGGCGTGGCAAAATGCAAAAGAACCCCTGTACATTAAAAAGTAAAATATAGCTGTAACTTTTGAACGATAAGAGTTAGAGAGCTAAAATTTGCACACGATATTTCTTTACACATGCTTTACAACAACAAACACTAAAAGCAACAAAAACCCGACGCTAAAGAGAACACCCTGTACATTGAAAAGTAAAACTTAGCTGTAACTTTTGAACAATAAGAGCTAGAGAGCTGAAATTTGCACAGGATATGTCTACAATAACAAATACCCAAAACAACAAAAAAAAAATATTAAATTAAAGGGTGCCCCATACAAAAGTGAAAATCAGCTGTAACTTTTTAACGATATGAGATAGAAAGCTGCAGTTTGAACAGAATATGTAGTTGCCTTACTCTCTACACAACAACAACAAATATGTACCAAAAATCTCAAAACTTTTGTATTAAAGGGTATCCGGTGTATTAGCGCACCCTATAGTCTATCCGTCTAATTCATAAAAGTTATAACAGGTTTATAAAGCTCCTATTTGACAGATTTTCCATACAAATATGTCAAATAACAGTCTTATAAGCCTGTAATAATTTTTATGAATTAGGGGGTATATATATAAAATTCTTTGTGTGTATACATACATATGTGTGGCAAAATCCAATTTTCGCCGTAAATTTCATAAAAAGCTTTCTTAGGGCCAGCAACGCGGACCGGGTCAGCTAGTCGTTAATAAATGTTGAACTTCAAAGGTGGCTTTTGATTAGCAGCTTTCATATTTCAGTTTATGCTGATGCAATTATGGGGCCGATAAATCCGAGTCGATGGCCTATTTGTGACATGGTTGATTTTGGGAACCCATCCAATGCGCTTTTTTAAATCACTGCAACTGCAAGGGTCTCTGATTAAAACACAACCCGTTGAGGGGCGTGATAGCAAAGTCATTTTTTATCTGGTTATTTAAACACGTTCAGGACCTAGTTATCTGTAAATGCTCTAGATTGAAGAAAGATTATATGTTGATTAAGAAATTTACAACGCATCGCCTACAATATAAATATTTTGCTAGATTTTTTTTTAGACTAGAATCAGTACTCATGGGAATAAACTCAGTACTGTTAATTGAGTAAACTAATTGTCATGTGTGAACGGAAAATATAAGAGCTTAACTTAGAGTAGCAACAACGAAATGTCGACGGCATATAGATGGCTGAAAAAGATAGAAAACAATTAAGAAGGTACATATGTATATCTTTAGACCTAAAATACTAGATTTTACAGTCGAACGGTATGATTTTCAATTGTTAATGGCGTTATCGGCCACAGAGTTTAAAATAACTTTTTTGCGTTAAAATTGTAGTGGTCAGATCAGCACATTCTTGGTTGATTGCTCATTCGAAGCCAGAAAAGAAAGTACTAAAATCTGACATGAAGCCAAACTATTTGAAACCGGTTTTTAGGGTCATGAAAGTCAGAGCGCTAGTTTAATGTCACTGCTAAATTAAGTTCACTTTCAACTAAAGTTTTATTTTTAGAGTGCGAAATTCCACATTTAGCATTGAGCTAGTATTAACTGTGGTACAGAGACATCTTCCGTTTTCCAACTGACTGAATGAATGCTAGTTATGTATAGTATACAGTATACAGTGTTCGTATGTATACTGAAAACCAAATTTTCCTTTAAACAATTTCCAAACTTGCCAATTTTTGCAATGTCTGTGAGCTTTAAATTTCTAATCAAAATAAGAATTTCGTTTGCTTGTCGTTTTTTTCTTTTTTTAAAGCATTTTATGTTCAATCAAACTAAATGGCAAAATGTCTTTTATTATTCAGATCACAAATTTTTATGACAATCACGCATCAAAATAGCATTCATCAGGAACAACGAACGAAGAAAAAAAAATGAACAAGAAGCGAGTATAAAAAAATGGCAACATAAAAAAGGGAATTCTAACAAAGGATAAAGGATACAAACCGAAAAAACCAATACACTTTGCTTGCTAGATCGATAAAAAGGGAGGGAGAATATGTGGGGGTAATTTTTTCATATACATATGTATGGTGAAAGTCTAGTCTTTTTTTTAATTTTGCAACCTTTCCTGTTGTTGTTGTTATTTTCTAGTGTGTAATGCAAAAAAGAAATTTTTCCAAACAAAGGGTCGAATGTGAATTGATTTGATTTCAAATAGATTGTGATAGAAATTGAAGGAATATGTTACCCACACACACACACACACGCACGCACGCACACATGGACTAATGTAGTAATGTATGTTTTTAAGGATTTCTTTAAAAATCATACCAATGAAAGAACGATAAAGTATATTTTTGTGGAAAAGAGATATCCCTTTTTCATAGTGGGCATACGAGCGCGCGTGTGTGTGTGTGTGTGTGTTTGTGTGTGCTTGTGTTAAGTGTGAAAAATCAAACACATGCATACGAAAGGAAGTAAATTCGTATGGTCGGTCATACACTTACATGTGTATACGCATATTTATTTAGTCCTTGTTTGGCTCAGTAATGTTGTATCGAAAATGATGTTTATTTGTTACACTTTCTTGGCTCTTTTGTCGCCATTTATATTTCAATGTTTGTTGTGTTTCATTTGCAAATGGCTGCTTGTTTTTAATCTTATTTTAAATGGATTAAATGTCTGGATAAAAATTATCTAAATATTTTATCTTAAGTATTTTAAATGTGAGGTTTTAAACCTTTGTGGTTACTTAATTGTTTATTTTATGGTATTAAGCGTCAGATTTAAGCTGCCTTCCTGGCATGAATTTCATATTTCTATGAATGCATTTTTTTTATTTATAACGAGCAAGCGAGGAACTTTATGCTCCTTATAAAGCATGTTTAATTGTTAAGATATTGTGTTCATGTTTTTTTTTCTTAATTTCTCTTTATTTTTTTACTTTTTTATACAGGCTTTTATCAAAAGCCTGTACAAATAAAAATTTGTTTTGTAAAGAGCTGTGTACTAATGTCATTTTTGAAGCCCCCAGACAATTTCTTGCATTGCATTTTAAGCAGATTGGTTTTTAGTTATCTTTTCTCTTAGGATTTCAAAACTGACCAAAATCGGGATTTAATTTATTTACATATCTGAAAAAAAAACAAGCTACTTTTGCATAATGTATTTTTTTTTTTTTTTTTGGTACTAATAAATTATAAAAAGCTTCAGATTCGAAACAGCAGTCCAACGTACCACCTTATCAGACACTTGTCCTCACTTCATGTTTCATGATGTTTTACGCTTGAAGAGAGACATTTCTATTAGAAAATTTTTTTTGATAAATTAAAGATTATAATATTGAAGACTTCGTATAAGATTTAAGAAAACTATGTCTGCTAGGACATTTTGGCACTTTTTGCGAATTGTATAGGACTTATTTCAATCTTGTTTTGTTTGAATCTTTTCAACAAACTTCGTCAGAGAGATTGGGATTACACATAACTATGAACTTCTATTAGTAAAATGTTATAGTATAAAAAGCTCAATTTTGCCTTAAGTCGACTTAGATTGCTATCGCTTGTAAGCACAGACATATCAGTCAGTTACACATCCATATAAAAGCGAACTGTCTGAGCAGACAGGCACTGCTTTGTTGGGCAGATGTATCGAAATACGAATTAAATGGGATGGAGGATTTCGTCCAAGCGTGTGACTGGTTCAAAACAGAATCAATGGGTAGTATAATGAGATGTTTTTAGCACCTCCTCGGCCAGCATAATGGTACCAGCAAGGAGCCAAGTAGGCTAATTTTGCACAGGCAAATTTTATCAGGATTAAGGCCTGATAAAGGCAATAGAAAATATTAATATATTTTGTGGCAGAATCACCATTTTTGTATTATCTTTTGATAATTTTTATGCGTTGTGTGATAGTTAAGCGATCCATTTTCATCAATGTCAGACTTTCAACTGAGAAGAAAAAAATTGGTTTAACAACTTAGTTTGACAGATGTCGAATTCCAGTCCTATACTTTTGAAACCACAAAAGGGAAAAGCCGTTATATACCCCGGCTAAGAAGTCTTCGACTTTATTCTTTTTATCTTTTTGGAAAATGTTGATCACTACAGTTTTACCACATACAGATCTTTCGCAATTCGGAGAAAGTAAAATCGAACCAGTCGATTGACGATTGCAAACAGTTTTTGCTAAAACTAAATGCGAAAGTGAAATTTTTATGGAAATCCTAAAATCGGCTCACTTTGGTCTTAAAAGGTGCCGTTGTGTTAAAAACGAACTTTTAAATAATATCGATATTTATTCGTTCAGCTCTAAGAATATACCGTATTAACGGTTTTCTGTCTTTTTCAGCCGTCTATATGCCTTCGATATTTCGCTGATGCTGCTCAACGTGTCAGTAAATGGAAATGGATAAACCGATACAACTGAGAAATGACATTCATACCACCAAACAGACCACATTTTTTGAGTTAACTGAAAAAATGTGCCCATACATGTCCGAATTCTTTTAGAGATCCTCGATTTTTCGCGGTGTCTTTATTTAAATTTTTTTTTAATTTTGTAAATTTTAAAATTTTGAAGGTTTTTATTCATTATTTTAAATATTCTCATATTTTATTATAAGTTACTTACATATATTTATGGACATTTCTACTTTCACAGATGAACATGTTGGGGCAGTGTTCGCTTACGAAAAGTATATTTATCTTTACACTCAAATATGTCGTTACGTTATTTCGTTACGTCATTTTGATACGTCAAACGTATTTAACTCGTCATATTTATCTTTACACACTTGCTAATATTTGTGAAATGAATGTACACAGAAAAAAAAGATTCAAATTTAATAGTGACAAAATCAAGTGTCAAAAAATATTTAGAAATTTAACCAAATTTTTGTAAATGCAAAAAAAGAATTTGTCAATATAACACAAGTATTGGTTTTTTTTTAATTAACTCAGTCAACAACTATTTTATTGGGTTTTGGCTGATTTATTTGAAGTTTTTTATTGTTATATTAAATTTTCAAATAAACCAACGAATATTTTTGTTAATAAAGTAAAATGCATTGTTAATATTACAATAAATGAAAAATAAAATCAGTATACTTCCTTTTTAGGTAATTACCACATTTTCTCATGGCTGTATAAAGGAAAATTGCAGTTCGCTTGTTAAAAAGGTCACAACCATAAAGTTATGATTGCCAAAAAAAAAAGGTAGTAAAGCCTTGGCCCTCCATTATAGAGCCGCTAATTTTAATATTCAAAATTTATATATATATTTTTTTTATATATGATTTAGAAAAAAGCTTAAAGCACGGTATGCCAAGTAAACATAAATAAATACGTGCCAGTGAAAATTTAATTCATGGAACTTCTGAATATTTCTTATGTCAGCCCCACCCCAGAAATATTTACTATTTATCACGCAGGCAAATCACTGCTGCCTGCTTACACGACCGAGTACAGTTTTGCTTCGTATCAAGGAAAATATGTAAGTACTATTGCGAAAACTTACAACATAAATATACATCAAATACACAATCACTTTAAACTTCTTTCAAAGTAAGCCTTTATTTACTACAACAGAAGGACGAGTAAGGAAGCAAAAAAAAAAAAAAAAAAAAGATGTGAATAAATAAAGATTGCATATAAAGCCATTGTTTGATGTGAAATTCTTGCAAACAAACTTCAACAAAGAATGAAGGCGCAAACCAAACAACCATATGCAATATTTTAAACTTGCAATAGACTTCCAACGTACGCACGAGTGTGTATGTATGTAAATGGCTGGTAAACAAAAATAAAGTTTCTTACAAAAAAGAAAACACACATCCATACAAATATCGCCTTTCTTTCCTCAAAGTGTGTAAACTTTTTCCACATTTTTCCCCAAGAAAAGTACAAAAGTAAAGTGATTTTAGTCTTATTAACTTCATCGAGTGCAGTATTTTGAATTTTATTCTTTTACAGCCAGATTGTTTGAGAAGAAGTTCTTTTGAAATTCTTAATTCCGTGTAGCGTGCACATACACACAAGTACATACATACATACATGTTGAATTTTATTAAAAGTTTTCAACGACCATTTTGCCATTCAACAAAATAGCGTTTAAGAAAATACATAAATTTTGCATAAAATTTATTGTTACTTTTTAATTTATTTTTAATTATTGTTTACAAAAATTACAGAAAGATACATGCTTGAAAGTCCATCCCACTTGCATTCACTTAAATGGAATTCACCGTATAATTACCAACACTTGAAGATTTGTTTGCCAACCAGTCAGCAGTAGTGAGTTAAGTGCGTGATTAACTAAATGGGCCAGAAATGAAAAGGAATTCAATGTGAATAATTAATTGGTTTCTTAATAAATAAGGCCGCAAAGACCCCTGCATAAGATAGAACTGGTATGAAACTAAAATAACGTGCTTCCAACACACCATTTACACATGCAAGTAAATCGTTGCAAGCTGTGTGTACATATTAAAAACCAATACATTGACAGAGACAATTAAAGCTGTTGCTACTTGCTTGTTTCTTTACACAGGCAAGTGCAAGCTCATTTTCAAAATGTCGTCAAAGAAGATGGTCCTAAAGAAAATTGCTTTACTTTACAAAATATCAGAACTATGTGAAAACAATAACAACAAAACAATTATGCGGAAGAAAAAAAACTATAAAATCACTAATCCATTTTTTATATTTAAAAATAACTATTTTTTGCCTTTTTGTATATTGTTTATTCTGGTTTTATCGCTTTACAAGACATGTTAATGCCTGGGCTGCCAAAGTATTGTCGAGAATCACTGTTATGGGGAAACAAATTATACATATAACCTTTTTATCAAACAAATTTTAAGTTTATATTACAAATCGATGAAAGCCATATTTTACTTTAACTTTTTTATACCTTATCTTAGTGTTCGGCATGTAAGACCAAATAATAATGTACTAAAAATCATTCCTTGTAAGTTGGCTATTAAAATTAAAACATACTCTTTATAAGGTAGCACTGTATTTTTTGCTTTTTCTCATTTTACTAACATGCAAGCAAAAAAATTACTGACCATCAAAACATCTTGCAAGTGAGCTCGCAACTTGAAGATGTATGATTGTATTAGTAAAAAAATGTCAATGTATTGAGCTGTGTATACTTGCACTTGCGTGTGTAAATGAGGGGTTAACTGCAAACTTTCTTATAATATCTTATACCCTGTTCAGAGAGACATTTTCAATTAAGTCAATGTTCTGTTTATTGACAAAATTAATATTCTGTTCAAACATATGCAATTTAATTCATGGAATATCCATTGGCTAGTTGGGAAAAAATCTGCCTACACTTTAGCCATCAAAATTTCAAAGTGTATAAAAAAAAATTAAACAGTTTGGGAATTATTGAAGCTTCAGTTGCCATCGCAGCAAATTTTGGCTCCCTAGAGTATGCTTAATGATACAACTTATAAGGTAAGGCCTCAGCAACTAAATCGTTAGTCATCTGACTACTTAAATCTGCCAAGAGAATGCAGAGATGAAAGGCAGCCAAAACGTAACAGCAAACGAGCGTAAGCTCTGTTCATTTCTCTTCTGTAAATGTAGAAGTGACGTCTTCTACATTTACACAACACTTCTACTTGTTGCAAAACGAAATAAGAAATGTTTGCTGTGTTAAAGGTTTATTTGAACATTTCTAAGTCTACTGATGAGTTGATTAGCACCAACGAAATGTCGTCGGCATATAGACAGCTCAAAAATACAACAAACATTTTTTGAAAAGGTTCATTTTTGGACCTGAATTAATACATTTCAATTGGCTCTTAAAGCAAATAAATTATTAAGTTCATATTCACATATTAATTTTTTTTTTTTTAATTACACATTACTCTAGCTTCAAATTTGTTAATTTCTTTACTTGGTGTTCTTTTAAAAAAGTCTACTGGATTCTCTTTTAAAACATTTTATAGCTGCATTTCAAGCCTTTTTTAGAAACCTAAATTTAATGTACGAATTTTGGCTTTACAGACTTACATATTACATATGCTGTGAATGAACCCAAATAAAATTAATAGAAAAAATACTCAGCATTCAAAAGTCTTGATTTAAATGAGTCACTAATAAATTCAGATATGAGCTACTGAACATACTATCTGTTTCCCATTAAGCCGCTAGTAACTCTCGAAGTAGTGACTTCTGTACTAACAATTGTACTAGTAACTTTTAGACAATTACTTTTTAACCACTTGCAGGCACATTTATCGGGCTTAAAATCACTCGATATTATTGTTGTGATTGATATTAATTAAACAAGACAAATAAAATATCACAGACATTTAGCTAAGCTGTTTCGTGGCCGCCACACTTCCCATCAGCAACCGTTATTTTACTGAACGGCCCATGTTTCTAAGGGCCGCCCAAGTCGTTGTCTATTCTCAGTCTAGATTTTAATTTTATCAAACAAAGATCGGTACTGATGAAAATAAATTTATTAACTTTTTGAAAATTCATTCATTTAAATGGCTGCTCTAAAATATTTTACTTATCTACTAACATGGCCACTCCACAACAGCCATTTAAATATTCTTATCATTAATGAACACAAGTGCATACGAACAGCACTAGCTGAATAGTTAATAAAAATAATTGTACAGATAGTGTTTTACATACACATTAGTTAGATGAATAGACAACTATTTTATAACACTCACCGGCTGCTTGATGGTTATTAATTATGAAAAAATTACTCAAATGTAACATTGGTATAACATTAATGCTACCAGTGGTACTCTTTTTGTGAAGGCTACTTTTATTATAAAATCATTAGGGTGGCCTTCTAAACAAAACGCATAAAATTTAGAGATTTAGAAAATCTTTATCTGAGTCGACGCAACGATCTACCTACATAAGTCTATTCAAAAGTGGACTTAAATATTTATTTGCTTTGAGAGCCTTATTAAGGTTTTCTATCTTTTGCCGTCGACATTTCGTTGATGCTAATCAACTCATCAGTAGACTCGAAAAATTCTTAAAAAAATGATTGAAACTCAACTACTTATTCAAAAATTCCCATGAACAAAATGAGAATCAGAAATGTACAAACAAACCTTTAATACGGAAAGCATTTTTTCGTCTTGCTACACATTTACTTTTCTTAACAACTTCTACACAACGAGTTACTATTGGTTATTACGATTTGTATTATTTTGTATATCGACGGCATAAAAAGACAGAAAATAATAATAATGTCTACTTTTAGACCTAAAATTATATAATTCTATAATTAAAGATGAGGTGTTTTCGCCTCAAATCGGTTTCAATTTTCTCCAACATATCGCAAGGTATGTAACGTAAATTTCGAGCAAAACGATTTCAAAGGCGCTGTTCGCTCATGGTTAAAGTATAGACCCAACTGAACGTGTCTAACAGCAACATGCTACACTAACACAGCTGAGCTTCCAAAACAAAATTTGCTAAAAAATCGGTTAATTATTGAGGGAAGTTAAGAAATATGTCTCTAATTAATTGCTGTGATTATTATATTTTTTAAAAGAGACAAGAAAAGTTAATATTGAGCTGGAGCTCAACCATGACTGTCTCACATTTACTATAATGATCCACCACAATATCCAAAGACAAGATTAAAAGTGTCCCCAAGGCAGCATATTGGACAGACTTTGTACTTGTTTAGAACTATCTTCTTAAAGAGAAATGTCCAATCATGTAAACGCAAGTTCTAGAGCAGTACTTGGTTGATTCAAGATCAAACTCACTTTATTTACCATTCTTAGTCCAGGTGCTTGTTTAACTACAACATATTTCATTAAAGCTGGGAAAACAGAGTCTCAATTTGAAACTAAGAAAACTTTAAATTAAATTTGAAAATTCAATTGCAAAGTAGATTTATTTTAAATGTAATTGAAAGTTTTAAATTTATAAAATTCTAAACAAAATTGGGAAATTTTAATTTAAAATTATGAAAATTTTATAACATAGTTTTCAGATAATTTAAATCTTAAATTTAGAAACCCCTAAGCAAAAAAGAGAAATTGCAATTTTAAATGAAAAACATTTAATTATAAATATCATTGCTTTGGTTAATGTTAATTAAGTATACAAACAGAAAGTAGAATTGCGTGAGCTTTGGTTGCCGAGTGGTTAAAGCGGCTGTGCCAAAATTGTGAAATTTTACACGTCCAAAGTTCATAGGGTGCTGATGAAGGGTGTTTGCTACCCAGAAACAGCCGGTTGTCCACCTAGCTATTAAATTTTACTTTTCTTTACTTAATTAATATTGATTAAAAGTAGTGAAAACCCAAGGGTTGAACTTGAGCCTGAAAAAGTAATTTAATATAAATGTATTAATTACAACACAGAAGTTCATTAACAAAAAAATTAAAATTTACAGAAAAACATTTAATTTTACAGTTTTTAAATAATTAATGAATATAATGGACTCCATACTGGCTTTCAGAGCAAAAGCATATTAATATTAATAAATATTCTTAAGTGGGTCCCCCTAATGCTCAACCGACTAAGCATTCACTTACTAGTGTATCTCCACAAAGCGAAATGCGCTTGTAATGGAAACCATTTGGGCTTGTATGGATGGTTCTCTTTAGCTGGTCATTATAGAAAATAATTTTTATGTATTTAATTTTCCTTAAGCGGGAAGGAATCAAACCGGAATTGTTCTGAGCCATTTATTAAATTTTAAATTCTTTAATAAACTTAATTAATTGAAAAACTTAGTTAATTGAAAAATCTTTTTACAAAATTTAAATAATATATGCCACGAAGGTAAAACTTCATTATCATAAAGTTGTATTTTATAGGAAACGAGTTGTATCAATTAACAGAACTTCAAGATAAAGAGCAGTAATTATATAAAAATTGTGGTACTTAATTACTCCTTACCTGCCAGTCATATATTTTTTAATTGAAGGGCATGAATTTTAAATTTTTAATACTACTTAACTTTTTAACTTCTTTAATTGAAGTCGCATCGCTTAATCCACTACCAATGACAGTTTTTAAAATATGAATTAATTTTGAATTAAAAAAGCTTATATTAGAAAAATCATCAAAACAAAATTGAATTTATAAACTACAGCTGGTTAATAGTTTTTTATGTAGAAAATAAAAGTTGTTCAGTTTTTCCTAAAATTTCACTGTTGACAGCCTTCTGTGTAAAACTGAATTTGAAAAAAATTTATTTTTTTTATTTTTTTTTTCGCAAAATTCAATCACTCAACTACCACGATTAATGTAATCTGGCAAAAACCACTTAAATGCAATCGATAGATTAATTGCCAAAGCAAACCATTCACTAATCTTTATTAAACCAGAAGTGAGGAATGAATGGATGCAACAACTTACCAGCAAACTCATGTGCTATTTAAGCGGTGCGCGTGTGTCGTTCAATTCCCCATAGTGGTGGTCATGTTTTAAAGCGGTTGCAATAATTGTTACCTGTTCATTGCAGCAACTCATAATTTAGACAAAATTAAATGTTGTCTACAACTACTTTTACATATTTTTTTTGCTTTTTTTCCTCTGCCAAAAGGCCATAACTTTTCATAACTTATCACACCAACCGATTTAAATGAAAGTAATAATAAATTATAAATAATTTTATTTTAGTTGTCATATTTAATATGGTTTAATATTTCTAACACTTGTATTTATTATTTATTAATTTTCATTATGCTTTTATATTTCGTCTCACATGTGAGTTTAACCCGTATGGTAGTTGAGAGAAAACTAAAGTTTGATTTGTAGATAAATTTCCAAAAACCCTCTTCACTCTAGCAAAAAATAAAATCCTAATTACAAACTGTATACAAATTTAATGATGCTCTGCGTATGCAAATTATAATAAAATTTAATTTATTCCAAAAATCATTCATAGAAACGAATCCTTTCATATGGCAAACAACACAGGCAGCATGTTGTGTAGATCTCAGCCCAGGAGAGGGTTCATTTGAAATTATCATTTCAAAACGCACAGAAAAAAATGCTTTATTTTTTAACTTCTACCTGATGGTTGTGAGGTATTTTTTGTGTTTAACCCCCAGATGTAAGAAGCATCTGAAAAAGTTGCTTGCCACTGATCATATGCTTGTTTCGCTTAAGGATCTTGATAGTTTTTTCATTTTTTTTTTTTTTGACTATCAATGAGGCGTTCACTCTTGCGCATAAATTATAAGACAGCGATTGTGAAGCCTGCGAACCCTTTTTTCTAGCAGCCTTGACAGCTGAAATGTTTGTCACGTAGTTCCAACATCAATTTCTATTTCAAAAATATTTACATATGCATTTTCGAGTTTTTGTATTCTACTACTCGCAAAAATATTTAAGCAATTCTTTTATTTTATTTTAAAATTTGAATACTCCTTTTTTGTTTATCCCTAGGATGGATTAGTTTCTTCTAAGTATGACAAATTTTAGTTGCTTATGACGAAAAAAAAACGATGTCAATATAATCCTGCTTTGATTGATAACAGAGGTGAAACGAACTTCACATACAGTAAAGCAAAAATATGATGGGTGATTCAACACAAGCTTCTTTAATTGACTTTTTAAAAAGAGGATGTTAGATTTTTTATTTTTTTGAAGTACACAGTACAGCAGGAAATGGAGTAATGGAAATAGAAGGTGCCCAGCCTTTGCTGCAATTGCGTCACATACACGAATATGAAAATAAAAACGTTTTTCTTCGGAAAGCGTAAAACGGAAAATTTCACATATTCAAAGTGCAATTGATCATTCTCATGATCTTACAACATTAGCAACTCGTTTAAGTATTCTGCCAAAGGGTCATATACATATGCTGTTACCTCTCAAGCTATGTCCTCGAATAATGGGCTAAAAACCAGTTAAGGATAGCAAGTTTTATGTATTTTTCAAGATTTTAAAATAACAATAAGAGTTTCGCAACTTCCAGAAGAAAAAAAAACTTTTTAGCTTTAAACTTTTTATTGTTTCTAATAGTTGCTGTTGTAGAGGCCAGACAACTACATACATACACCGTGTAAATTGCATGGCTCTGTCTTTTAGGGTTCGAAGGTTAAAGCTGAGTCAGTCTAAAGGGTGTCACCGTATATGAACAGCAATTAAATTTTGACTTATCAAATCAATGTTTTGGGTGCTCAATAATTCAGTTGCTGGAGCCGATGTGTGAGAGCTCGCACAGAGTGAATTGTGATCCGTCTATGGCAGTTGGTTTTTCTGATTTCTTGGAAGACAACTGGCAAACAAATCGTTATGTACACTATAATTGACTGTTCTGCGTTTTTCCAGTAGTACGTTTGCGACATGTCCAGTTTTTTTGAGAAAACCGGCGAACATTTGCTTGGAAGTATTTCGTGCGCAAACAACTTTTGTTGGAGTTTGCTAATTTTAAAACACCCATACAGTCAGCTGCTATTTACATTCGTGCTCATACGCGTAAATCCACTATTCATCACCCACCAGGGATTTCTTTCGGCCAATCGACAAGAGACTTTTTTTGTTTGGTATCCAACACGAACATATTTATTTGACAGTCAAATGTTTATGCAATATTGAATATATGCTGGCCTTACTAATCCCCAAAGTTGTCTCAATCTCTCTTGCAATATCAGTTTGCGAGCAGCGTAAATGGCATTGGGCACAACAACTGATTTTGGACGACCTTCACGAAATTCCTCTTGGAGTGAACTACGACCACGATTGCATTCACCATTACCATCAAAAAAAAAAAGTGGACCTTGGTGGAGTTTCAGCGCTAGAAATTGGATTAAGTTCATTCATGCCCTGTTGCGGAGTTAATCCACGTCGAAAATTGTAAAAAATAATCGAACGAAAATGTTTGCGATTTAATTCCACTTTTGGGCCGACATGAATCTTCTTGAAGTTACTATAAACAACACAAAACTTAAAAATGCCAAACTTTGCGATAGAGTTGTCAGGGTTGCAAAATGTCGAAACAAAGGGTAACCCTCGCGTTTAGTGTATTAAATCAAAAAAATATGTACCAATCCAGTGATAAACAAGAAATATAACAATTAAAAAAATTTTATCGAAATTTAGTTCGAATTTTAGTTCGATTTTACTACTTCTTTTTAAAGAAGACAGGAACAGTAATAGTTGTTGGCTGGGACACATACCATGGCTGTTTCATGTTCACCCTGACCATCATTCGCACCCACATTGCTTTCAACCGAGGTAATGACTAATTGTATACTGTTTTTAAACATCAGCGCTTAGCCATGCTACTACATGAGCTCTTCATTACTAGCTGGCTATATTTAATTCAGTTATAAAAAAAAACCCTAAAAAAATACAAATATGGTTCTTGTAGCAAATATTAGACAGTATGACTTAAAAACATTTTAAATTATTTACTTCTATTACATATGTATCTCTTATTTATTTTCAATATTATATTCTAAAAAATAAAGAAGACATTAAGCCGAAATAACAGAAATATTAAATGTTACTTAAGAAGATCAAATAAAATACATAATTACTTATTTACTTCCCAAATGTTGTTGTTGCCAGTATTCTATAGCGCCTAGATGCGCAAAGAGTACCATTCACAAACGGAATTGAACTGCCTGAGACAGCTGAACACTCTTATTTGCTTTTCACTAAGCAGTATGTGAAAACTTGCAAGGCCAATAGACTTAAAATCGATGTTTTGACACCGTGAAGATCAAGCATCTTAAGATATATCAAATGAAAATGTTAATTTTGCCAGCGTGATACTGTAGAGGCAAAAGAAGAAGGAACCAATAATAAAGTAATCAAAATGAACTTCTTGAGATTATAGTTTTTTTCTCTCTTTTTGTTAAATTAAAACCAAACAAACAACAATGCAGCATAATGTGGCAAAAAGTCAGTTATCAGTACTTAAAATGTTTTTTTTTGTCTTGGGTGAATAGAATACAATACAAAAAAAAAAATTACCCTTGAACTCACATGAACCCAGCAGACAATAAGCAACAGGGATTTGCAAAAACAAAACAAACCATGATCACTTTTTGCACAAATAAACAAAAGGATGAGTTTCATTTCCAGTGCACTTGAAAAACACTAAACATCCTTTTTTCAAAGTTCGCAAACACAATGCTAGACACTGAGAGCAGCATACAGTAGTATTTGTTGTTGATTTTTTTTTTTTTTTTTGTAAGAATGGTTCAAAAATACTGGCACATACATTGTAGTTCACATTTAATGTGCGATTTATTGCCAATGATTAAATCAGACTGTGAAATCCTCAAAAGTGGTTTTCTAGGCATTTAAGTTATTTGTTTCTTTGCTCGTGAGCACATCCTTTCATTATGAATTTGCTGTGTGTGTGTGTTTTGCATGAGCAAAACAAACAAAAAATTGAAAGCATATTCCTCTTGGCTTGTCTAAAACTAATAAAATATAGATAACATTTTGCATTTTATCTTTTAAATAGCAGACAAGGGCTGCTGCTGGTTTTCGATTTTGACACAAATAGGGGTGGCTCGATAATCCCATGCAACTAACGTTGGCCCATTAATATAAATTTGCCTTTTAATAGATCAATGAGTTTTTTTTCCATATTATTTTCTTTTTTTTTATTTCAAATGCAAAAGAAAATCTCATGGTTGTTTGATTTTTATGAATATTCATAATTCAAATTCGTTACTTTTTTTCTGCAGCCAAAAGGAGTTTTGATTACCTTGACTATTATTGTGTACGGCTGGCTGTGTTGTTTGAATTAAAGGGTTATAATGTTTTATGAATGTTTTCCTATTATTGTAATTCTTGATTTATGGCCAAACATTTAACACATTTACAAGAGTTTCTAGCGTTTGTTATTTTAAGCCTTTGATACTCAAAAACAATAACCAACATGTGGTACGGAAAATTGTAAAATTGTAAACATGTATTTTTAACTGAGTTGAATTTTTGCATAAAGTAAAATACGGGAGATGTTTTATGGAAATAGTCGTCAAGGAAAAAGTAAAATTAGCTTACCAATTTAAAAACTGCTATAGTTTGTTGCTGAGTCTGTAAAAAAGAAAAACAAAAGTTCAAGTTATTAAAAAGCTATACTCAAAGGAAAGAGGATTTAGGAATATTGTTGTGACATTATTAGCATCTAGTCTGAGTTCATAGCGTGGAGTTGTTTCTAGCTTAGCCGTTTTCAAGTCAAAACTTTATCATTTATATTGTTAGCTTTCAATTTTCTAAGATGTGGTTGAATGCCATTTATAAAAAATAATTCCAGTACCACTGTAAAAACGTGCATTACTCTTTTCTCGCAGTGATTCTTTGAGTACTTTCTCTTCTCTCGCACGTCAGTCGGAGAGTTGATTTGTTACAAAGAAATTTGGTAGAGAAAAAAAAACCAAGGCACTATGGAACTGATTAATAAGATGTACTGCCAGGCCCACGATGTCACTCGACATCGATCGCTCGTTTACTTGCATGTCAAGCAATAACAAATTTATAAGCTTTGTTGTTGCTTCCAGTGGTTTTGTTCAAACGGACAATGTCGAGTGAAATCGTAAAGGCGTGGCAAATATTTTTAGCAGCACTTTTACCAGGAAGTTAGTCATACATATGGCGATGTTATTTATTTATTTCAGTCTCTCAGTAATAATCAGCCTTAAAGGCCAAAAAAATTTATTACATAGTTTGTAAAATAACCTAAGTAATTTTAATTACTTAAAAAATACGAAAATACTTTGTACTATTCAAGATCAATAAAGCATTTACAATGAGGCCGCTCACTACAGCCAGTCCATCAGGCTATGCGCCCGAAAGCAACAATGAGACCATGAAAATAATGCAGAATCAATAAAAAACATTTGTCAAGATCAAAGATATGGTTAGTTAATAGATAGATATTTACAAATTAATTGTTTTGAAAACAGTTTTGCAATTATTTGGATGATTTCATATCTACATTATTGCCTGTGTAAATAGAAACTGTTAGTGGAACAAGGTATTGTTGCCAATATCCTCCTCTTCAATTTTTTTGTGAACAAAAATTCGTTCAACATGGCCCGATAACGATCGCCATTGACTGTAACGGCCACTTCTTGCTCATTTTCGAAGAAAAATGGCCCAAAATCCGGCCTCTGGAGCAAAAGACGCACTAAACAGTGACTCGTTTTGGGTGCTTCGCATTTCAATGTATGTGTGTGGGTTTTCTGTGCCTCAAATGCGACAATTTTGCTTGTTAACATACCCGCGAAGATCAAAATGAGCTTCATCTGAAAAGATGTTTTTTTTTTTTTGGCAAAATCAGCATCTTCTATAAGTCGATCGCAGGCCCACTTAGCGAAGCGTATACACAACCATATTCGTTCAGCGGAAGAATAAAACTAATTATCTGTCAAATCGGACATGAGCTAAGTGTTACCATTCACGTAATAAGCACTAGTTAAACACAAAAAACGTTAGATGGCGGACCCTTTACTTTATTTGTTTACAATTCTTGATTCAATGAAAGAAAATGGATTTCATATTAAACAATGCTTTATTATGTGGGTGAAGATAAATAGGTACATATATATAAGTCCCCGGACTCAAACCACAACTTTTAGCAAACACAAATTTTGAAGTTAGCAGAGCACTGTGAACAATATTAACAGTTCTATTTTTCATACATTTATTTATAACTGCGAAACTTTTGCTTTTGTAGCGAAACGTTGTATGAACAGATTAAAGGAATTGTAGTTGTTAATTTTTTAAAATTTATTTCAGCTTATTTGGACTAGTGGTTCTTGAGTTATGACAAACAAAAGAGCCTACGACGTGACAAACTCCCCTACACGATACTTACTAACTTCAAATAAATTTTTAAATTATTATTTGAGGTACCAAGACCAAACGAATGATGCAGAAGTTTTTCCTTTTGGGGCTACTTTCATAAACAATTAACAGACTTGAGTCCCGAATCAATCACCTGAAAAATGTTGTACTGTGTAATATACTACATACATATAGATACATCCAGAAACTCCAACAAAAAAAAAAAAAAGAAGACAATAAAGTAAAAACATTAAATTCCACCAGAGTCCATTTTAAGGTTATGTTTTCTCAACGAGCAAATACAATAATTAATTTGCTGAAATTTTATTACTGTTGGTTGAGCAAACTTTAGTTTTTAGCATTGTGCAGTATAAAATGTGCTAATATAAAATGTCAAAACCAATCCTACTACTGCTCTCTCTTTTACTGTGACTTAAGCTTCACTCATATGTTTTCATTTGTACGCATCAATGAGCGACTTATCTGTTAAAACCTTCTATCTGCTTTCTTACTTACAACTTAGATTATGAATGAGCACAGCAAACCTGCTGTAAACAATTAACTAGAACCAGTGAAACGAAAAAAAAATTAAACTAAACACTTTCGATAATAAAATAAAAGGTTGATGTTGCCACTGATTATTTATGAGAGCATGACACGTATGATTAAATAATATATTTTCTACATAAAGTTACACATGATAAACAGCACAATAAAAAAAACAAAAAAAAAACAACGTGCGTAAAAGTAACAAATTCTACAACACGTAATAAAAATAAATATTAAACAATAGAAAGCAACCATAAAATCTGTAATCAACCAAAATCATAATGCGTGAAGTGGATGCAGAGATAAATTACACGTATAAAATGCAAAATATACAGAAAGGTTAACGATGTGCGTGTATGTAGTTTAAAAAAAAAAATAGAATCCTAAGGATATTTGCATTTTTTTAGAGGTAAGGAAATGCAGACACATTTAACTGATCCTCTTTTTTATGCATATGGCAAAACGAGTTTTTACCTTTCGCAACGAAAATCCAAATGAAGCGTGTAAAGATGAGTGTTTTTTTTTTCTCAATCACCCTTTCGTAAGTACCCTGCTTCAGCATGACAGGAACGATGTTTCTGCAGTGGGCTTTTGATTTTTCCCAACATCAGTTGTACACCTTTGTTATCAGTTAAGCATTAAATTTATTCTGATTCGTTTTTTTTTTTATGGAGACTGTTTTGAAGTATATCGAATTTTGTTGGAAGATATTGAAAAATGTTGTTGTATTTGACAAACAGAAATGGTATATTAGAAAAATAAATAAAACTAGTAAATTTCTAGTTATACATGCTACAATGTTCTATTAACCAAAGTTCATATTTATGTGAAGTGTTCTTGGCTTTACCCAAGACAGGATTGAAATAATATACAAATAATAAAAGTCCTTTACAATTCGTAATGAGCGGCAAAATGTCCTTGTTTCAAAGCAAACGTGATTGCCAGTGAGAATTTTTTTCGTTTTTTCGTGAAGAAAAATATTCTGATCGTAAGCCAAAAAACCTCCACACGCACATCTCTGGGCAAAATCTCATATATGCATCTGCATGTGCACTTTGCTTACTTTTGAAACACAGCAGCAACAATAAACACTAAGAACCACAAGTTTAATCTCTAGAACATAAATGAACTTTAAATTTCCAAATTCGTCCATTTAAATATCAACCAAAGAAGTGCTGGAGAAATAAATCTTTTACTGAAATGCAATTTAAAGTTAAATGGCATTTGGTTATCACATCAAAAGTGTCGGATTTCTTGGGTTGCTGAGCACTTTTTAATAGGAATTCTTCGATTTAGTTTTAGAGCTGATGTTAATTAAAGGCCTCTTAGATACCTACAAAAATTAGTTTAAAAATTGTTTGCAGGGAAGAAGAGTTTAAGGATAAAGTGACTAATAAATGAATTTGCAAAAAAAAAAATTTTTTTTTTAGAATATTCACCCTTATTGCAAATGCCGACATCGTTACAAGTAATGTCGTCGGTACAGTCATTGTATTGCCGCCATCAATATTGAGAGTAATTAAGAGCTATCGTCGACAAGTTTGTATTAATGAACTCAACATTACGCCGTCGTTAAACGGCATTGACTTTGTTGCTGTCAACAAAATTTTTAGCTTTGACATGTGAATTTGTGTTTCAAACATTTCAAAAAAATTAAAAATCACAACTTTCGAAGAAAAAAAAAAAAATCGAGACCCTTGTTGCTAAACTTGAAAAAATAAAATAAATTTATGTACAAGAAGAGAGTTTTTAAATGTTATAAATTAACTTTTTTCGGTATCTTACAAGCATGGCATTTAAACTAAAAAAACCCCTTTCTGTTGTAGTACATATTTTGATCATCCATCTTAGAAGCTGTCTATGCAGCATATAATGCCAGGAAACCCGGCATTTCTCAAACAACTACAACATACATTCTCCCTACTCTTCCTCAGTGATTACAAATTTAATAAAAAGAGGACAGATGACTCTTTCCAATACATCGAGCATTTCTTCCAAAATTAAAAATACAGTTGGTTGTGATAAACCAACACTCGATTGGTATGAGCCTTGAGCCAAGAACCGCAGACTTGTAGCTAACTCTAACGTGGTCGAAATTGATGATGAACGATGAACGGCGTTCCTCATTAAAGGTTAAATTTTTTTTGTGAAAATTTGCACAAAACAGTTCAAAAGGCACGGAAAAAAAGTTGACGTTTTATTACAAATACTCGCCAAACTGTTTGATTACTTAAGTGATGTCCGGCAAATTAAAAATGTCTCATTACTCTGCTACGAATCGTAAGCATTTCTTTATTTTCTTCATCACTGCCTTCGCTTGATTCAAACATAAAAAAAAACATTTTTTTTTACAAAATTAAGGATCAAAAAATTTAGAAATCAAGTTTATTAAATGTCAAATTATATGGAGATGATATTTTTGCTTGATAACACGCCGACGTCAACACATGTTCACAAATTAATACCAAACGAGTTGTCGAGTTGTTTTGTCTGCGTCGACAAAATTTGAATGCGGCCAAAAATTGACGATGACATCGACAACGACATTCACAATGGGGCTGATTATTCTTTTTCAGAAAACTTATGAGTATAAATATTCACAGAGCTTCAAATGTACTAGAACCTAAAAGCACTAATTGTCTACTAAGCTTTCATAGAAAGTATGGCAAAAGAAATATGTTTTTTTTTTTTTTAATTTTCTATAAATACCAGCGATATACAAAGCACACAGTATCTAAAATACAAATTTAAATTAAAAGTATTTACATTGTGTACGTAAATCGCAACAAAAAAAAAAAGAAAAAATGACACCAGAAAAAGCACGTGCTTTCGAATATATGAATTATGAAGGTTGAAAGTTCATTAAACTTTTAAATACAAAAGATAAATGAAATAGAAAATAACGAAAACAACAACATGAAAGTAATTTTCTCCACTCATTTATTTTCTTCTTCTTCGTATTCATTTTAAGAAAAGAAAAACAGCTTTTAAATGAGACAAAAGAAAATTTGAAGGTTGAGAGAGTAAAACATTAAGCACGAACTCAGCAAAACACTTAAAAAAACAAAAATTAAGAAAAAAATAATAAAAGACTCCCCCCAACTACAAAAAAAAAAGAAAAACTTAAAAACAAGCAAATGAGAAATAAAAAATTATGGCGCGAACAAATTTTTAGCGAAAATAATGCTGCAGCCGCCAAGAAAATTTTCTTGCGTTTTCTACCCATTCAATTTTTTTTTTCATTCATTGCCGGGTTGCTTTTAATCACGAAAACAGTTACAACTGCTTTTTTGTTCCACAATAACAACAACTAACTACAGTGAGCGTACGCATACATTTACAGCAAGAAAACTCAAACCACAACACAAAAATGAACAAAATACGAAACTGAAATAGCGGAAACGGAAACAACTGCACACAAGTGGTAAAGAAAAATTTCTTATTTATTAAGGCACTGGCAAAGAAAGAGGTGGATGTGGATGGTGTGGGTGAGATTTTAATGAAAATGTGCACACATTAAAAAGAGCATGAAAAAAGAAAAACAACACCAGCCAACTTTTCATAAAAATATTGTTGGCAATGAATTTTCCCCGTCTACTACAGCACTCACAAATACTAAATACATACTAGAGCTGTTTCTGGTCTTTAACGGCTGCAATTAATGACGTTAAAAGGAACGAGGGTGGCCAAGAAGAAATAAATGTGAAACATATATTTAAAGCGAATCAGGTATCACACTACCAGCGAGCTAAGAAACAGCAGCTAAAGATTAAAGAAGAGTATTTATAGAAATTTCATGTGAATTTAAGAAAATTTTAACTGACAGTAAATAGATACTTAGAAAATCACAAAAAGCGTAGGTTGGTAACTTCTGCTACGTACGTAAACATACGGTCTCGGTGAAAGAGATATACATATGTATGTATGTAAGTGCTTCGCCAGCCAGTTCTACAACTAAACAGGTCTAACAACCGGCTAACAATAGTTGATGTATGAATGGAATAATTTTTTAGCGAATATTTTCTAACATAAATTAAAAATGTATTTTGGAAAATATATTTTGAGAGTACAAGTACTTGAAATACAAAATACTTAAGCGGTTAGTATTTAGAATACAAAATACAAATAGATTCGTGAGACGTATTTAAAATACAAATACAAAATACGTAGTTGTACTTTAAATACGTATGTATTTCAAATACTGCCCAGCCCTGGCTGTACCCCAGCTGACTGAAATCATTTCATTCTTTATTCAATGCTAAATCAAAATTAAATTTAAGCTTGATTGAAAAATTAATTTACTATACATTTAATATGCCAAATATCTGATTCACGTTGATGCCAGGAAGAAAGCAAAAATTAAGCATAAAAATGAGGCGATCGTTTTTCGCTCCTCTTGGCTACGTGATGCAGCCAATTTGATAGTCTAACACCGAATACCTATTAGCCTAATTAGTTACTTTCCAAATTTACCCTCGTACTATGCACTACTATCGTAACGATGTAAATGAATCAATGTCGACTACTGCCGCCGCCGCCGCTGCTGCTACTGCTATTATTGCTTACTCTGTATTTCTTCCTGCTTCTCGGTCTTCGAAATTATTTTTATTTCAATACTCACTCAGTTGGTTTTTTTTTCATCTCGTGCACGTGAAAATGAAAATGAAAAAAAACAAGCTAAACATTTACTTATTTGTTGTTATTGGCTTAGTTGGCGTTGTTGCTGTTGTTGTACGCAATTAATTAAAACTTTGTTGGGGTTGGTTATGGCCTCTAAATGAATGCGGCATGGCATGCCTGGGTGGGTGTCAGTCAGCAGAGAACAAAGCCAAGTAAATAAAACAGAACGCAAAAGAAAAAAAGTCATTTGCCACATTAGAACATTTTCCTTAAACTTTCAGTGCTGATGAGATAAAGTTGGGTGAGTGGGCGGGCGGAGGAGTATTTATATTTGAGTCTGTGCAAAATTATGTCAAACTGTCTGGCTGGTACTGTTCGTGGGAATTCCCCAATTATTTAATTTCTCTCATCATGTTTCTCCTTCCACTGGTTTTTTTTTGTATGCAAAATGAGTTTTCTTTTGTTCTTGCCTTCTGTTTGGTTGTGTGTGCGTGTGTGTGTGTTTGTGTGTTTGTGTGTCTTTCGGTCTGGGTAATTGAATTACATTTTGATAATTTCACTTTTTACTTGAAGAACTTGTGGGAAAAATTTTCTGAACATAAAAGCGTGTTTGTCTGTAGTATAGTTTTTGTCTTTGCCTGACAAGAATAAATGAATGAACGAATATTTAAATGTAAAAATACGTGAAGCAACAGGTTTATTCAGAAAACTTTATGTAGGACACGAAGTAATGGGGATTTTTAAAATGAGCAAAAAAAAAAAATTTAATGTAGTTTAAATGCTTGGGTTGGGTTTTGTAGTGAAATTAATTTGACATAAATTGTGTACAGTTTAATTTCTGTAACATCAAGAGTGTATGAAAGAATATTTAAGCAGATGCTAAAGTAATAATAAAGACTGTTTTGGAATGCATTTTATTTGATATTAGCTGTTGACTGCCATATGATTTCATATCAAGGCTCTAATTGATTATAAAAATCTAATATTTGGTTTTCTTCGACCTGTTTTTTTATATGTACAGTCAAAGCCCGGTTTAACGAATGATATAATGTTCAGACCTTTCGTTATAACGAGATATTCGTTACATCGAACAGTAATTTTTTTATCTTAAAATTTTGTAAAAGACGGTGGTCCGCAGTTTTAAAAACATCAAAATTTAATTGTATGTATGGATAACTTAGTGGAGAAATAAAACTTTAATTGATATTTTAACGTTTATTTAAGAATTGTTTTTATTTCTAATATGTAAATTCATTAAGAATCATATATGTAAAAAGGTGCACATACATATTTACTTATATTTGGATGGTATTAACATGTGTAGGTTTATTGTTACATTTCATTACTATTATTAATATCTTAAGAATTCGACATCAGGTTTTCACAATGAACCAAACAACACTACTGAAATTTTAAGGAAAAAAGCAACGCATCACACGCGTTCTTTCAATACAAAGCAAAGAAGCCAAAAACACCCACAATCATACGATTCTATAAAGATTTTTTGATGTATTTGATTGCTTTGTCATTCGTTAAATCGAGACTCTTTTTTTTGCCATTCGCTATATAAGGCAGGATATTCGTTAAACTGAGTATTCGTTATACCGGGCTTTGACTGTATATGATATTTTCTTGAGCTGAAGGTCTTTTTTTTTATAAGTGCATATATTTTTTTTATTTATTCGAATATTCTAGTCACTATTTCGCTCTCTTTCCACAGTATAATTAGCTATTTGGAAGCCGCTTCGCTTCTCATCAGTAACCAGTTAAATGCTTTTTTTGGGGTCTATAAAAATTACTATGTGTACAGAAAATAAATAACTAGACTTGCCAGAGTATAGTCCATTACGAAAGAGTACATTTTTACAAACGCAAGATATTGCACTTTTTACTATTTTAAAATAACATAAAAATTGCAACCAAAACAATACCAAGGGCAGGTTGGCTGGTGAGGTTTGATCGCCTATGTTTTGCGACATACACTTAGCCAGTGTAGGCTTGTTGTGCGCCCCGTTAAATCAACCACAATAGTTTTGATCCACAGGACTATAGAAATTCAAAGTCGTACACAAAGTTTTCTAGTTTCGTCCAGCATACCCTGAAGGTAAATATTTCATATTTGGTAAGATGTCGCTTTTTAGACAGCGCAACCGTATTTGTGAGGACGAGGGCAAAAAAACCCCCAAAAAAAAGGAGTCGGACCGATTATATGGAAAACTAAATTAAAACATATTTGAAGTTGGTATGAATTAATTATTAAGTTTTGACCCTTTTTTAGTTAAGTATCATTTTATTTCTTTTTTTTTAGTTATGTATTTATGAATTATTATCAAATTGTTTAATGCGTCCGATAGTCGTTTAAATTTTAAAATTTTCTATGAGACATTTCCATGTATTAATAGTTAAGAAAACCTCACTTTGGATCCGGTATTTCGTAACAAGGTAATTCTTTTTTTTTAATTAAAACAGCACCTCATAAAAAAATATTACTTTTGCGTGCTCTATTAAATTTTTTTATTGATTTGAAATCATAGTTGTTAGAAGAGGCACATGCACACTCAAAAAGAGAACGTCTGGCAATCCTATCGCAAATACAGATCTCTATTTTTTTGTGTTGGAACAATACTCAGGGGATATCCCCGACATATGCATTGCACTGTACCAAAACTAGAAAAATAAGGGACGGATGGAGAAAAGAGGAAAATAAGGAGTGTTTTTGGACGTTTAATTAAACAAAAAAAAAAAAAATATTTTATATATTTATTTGAGCTTAAGGTCTTTTTGAAATTTGAGTATAAATACTCAAATTTCAAAAAGACCTTAAGCTCAAATAAATATATAAAATATAAGAAAAAAAGGGGTCAAATAACTAAATATTAAATCAAAAAAAAAAAGAAAATAAATAAATAAATACAGTCAAAGCCCGGTATTGCGAATACTCATTTTAACGAATATCCGATATAACGAATAGCGAAACTTTTACATTAACTGCCTTATATAGCGAATGGCAAAAAAAGAAAATCTCGATTTAACGAATAACAAAGCAAAATACATTAAAAAATCGTTACAGAACCGTTAGATTGTGTGTGTTTTTGGCTTCTTGGCTTTGTATTGAAAGAACGCGTGTGATGCGTTGCTTTTTTCGTTAAAATTTCAGTAGTTTTGTTTGGTTCATTGTGAAAACGAGATGGCGATTTCTTAAGAAATGTAATAATAAACCTACACATGTTAATAGCATCCAAATATAAGTAAATATGTATGTATGTATATGCCTCAATGTACATTTATGATTTTTAATGAATTTACATATTATAAATAAAAATAATTCTTGAATAAACGTTAAAATATCAATTAAAGTTTTATGTCTACATTAAGTTATCAATACAATTAAATTTTGATGTTCTTAAAACTGCGCACCACCGTCTTCTATAAAATTTTAAGATAAAAAATTACTGTTCGATATAACGAATATCTCGGAATAGCGAAAGGTCTGAACATTATATCATTCGTTAAACCGGGCTTTGACTGTAATAACGGAAAAAGAAAACATTTATATTTTCAAAGATGGATAAATTAGTGTTTGTTTTTTGTTTGTCTTTTTACCGTCTAATTCATAAAAATTATAACAGGTTTATAAAGCTCTTATTTGACAGATTTTCCATACAAATATGTTAAATAACAGTCTTATAAGCCTGTTATAATTTTTATGAATTAGGGGGTTCGTATCTAGTGTATATATGTTTTTTTTTTTATTTTTATTTTTATAAACAAACACAAAACTGGGAAGCCTTTTTTGCCTCGGAGACTCTTGGCAGAGCACTCTACCAACCAATTCATCCATCGAGGCGCTCGATCACTACCCAATCAACAACATTTAACGAGATTGCGTTAAATGTTGTTCAATATATCAAGACGACTAGTATATAGATGGAAAACATAGACGAAATATACAAACAGCACGATAAGACCTGCACGGTCTTTATTTATATTTTATGCTTATTAAGCACTTATTTGACAAATATCTATACAATCTATGTCAAATAAGCGTTCTGCCAACATGAAACATTGGGTTAAATAAGCCGGTAATCAAACGTGCGTTTTACCTTTTACGGATTCAAAATTTGTTCGAGCGATCACAAAAACACGTCCGCTCTCATCAAACCTTCACAAACCACGTTTGACATTGCCTGTTCTTTTTATCAATATAAATAACGAAGTGCCTTGTATTCGCCATACTGCAGTTGTTATTTTTCTCTTCTCTTCTCTTCACCCAAAACTACTCCCAAAAATATATAAGCGATTTTAGAAATTTTTACTTTTTCAGAATTGAGAAAAATTTGTTCAGCCAAAATCGTAGTAGTCAAAATTTTTTACTTCAAAGAAGACAGGAAAAGTAAAGTTGGAGGCTTATTGGCCGGGGAACATACCATGTCTATCTGCATCAAGTCCATTACGACGCTCATCGTAACCAAATTGCTTCGAAGGCAGGCCATGATTAATTGCATACTGTCTGCTCAGGGGGCAAATCAGCGCATTCGAAATCGAGTCTTCTTTCGTGTGCAAATATTTCGACGGTTGCATTTTTTTGGATCACAGTATTCGATCGCAATTAATATTGTCTACTACTATTTTTTACATCGCAGTACGCATTTGACAATAAAGAAACAAAACGAAAACGGAAAACAAAATATAAATATATTGGTGAAAAACTTCAAGATAAATGAATCCAATTGTGTTTTTATGTTTCTCATCTTCGGAATCGGAGGATGAGTCGAATATTATCATTATAAGTAGGAACATTCGTGACAAAAGCAATCCTTTTTCATTGCCAGAAGCTGAGTAAGTTGTGAGTTTAAAGCAATAGATTAGAACTAAATGTTTCATCGTTTGTATATAAGTTCAAAAGACGTTTTCGGCTCTCTAAGGAAGCTTTTGAATACGTTTTATCGGAAATAAATATCTCTGGTCACACGTCGACGAGCGTACTACCCGTATTGCAGCTTGCCGCTACATTGTCCCTTTTGGCCAGTGACAGCTTTCAGCACACGGCCGGGAATTATTTTTTAGTGGGGTTGGCACAAAGCACTATGTGCAAAGCGGTGAAAAATGTAACAAATGAAATACACTACTTAGTGGAAAATCTTTTTGTTTTGCTGCTAAAAGCTAAAGTTTATTTGTTTTCGATAGTGTAGTAACAAGCGAGTACAACATCGATTAGATGCGTTTCTATAACGAGTCCTGTGATCCACGTTAACAGCATTTCGATGAAAAAGCACTCGATTTCGAATGCGGTGATTTGCCCCCAGCTCTTTATTACTGATGGTGTCTACATTCAATCTATTGATAAAATTTCAATTTTATCACTGTGTTTTTTTCATATATTCTTTAACCAACATCCAATAGCTTTCTAATTGAATTTTATGTCTGTTGCTATAGAATTGAAAAGTGATGACAACGATTTCAAACTTTGCGCTGGGCTCAGTAATTCTTAAGCATTAATTTAACTTTATAGTCGAACTTTATCATTCACAATTGATAATTACTTTACCGGAGTACGATTTTTACTTCCTCAGAATTGGGAAAGATTTTCTGTGGTAAAATTTAACCCCAAAATTAATTTAATCCAAATTTAGCAACTGTTATAAACTCACTAGTAAGACAACTAAGTTATATTCGTTCGCAAAACTCTTGCTAAAGAAATTCGCCTATCCATTTCTTCGGCATTGCCGGTCCCCAAAGCGCTGCTAGACCTGATGACAACATCAAGTATAGTTCCTTACAATACAGACACTGTTGCGAAATTATTATTATATACTTACCCCCTAATTCATAAAAATTATAACAGGCTTATAAGACTGTTATTTGACATATTTGTATGGAAATCTGTCAAATAAGAGCTTTATAAACCTGTTATAATTTTTATGAATTAGACGGTTAGTAATCAATATATTGTTAACAACGACTACTACATTTCAGCGGAAGGCTCCACTTCATATGACCAGACAGAGGCCATGATCACCATAGTGCCGATTGACTCTCGGTAGGGTAAACACTTACTTTCGAAAGCTTTTTATCTAGAGGGCCAGATGACTGAAATTGTGTTTACCCAGGTGGCGGAGACTTCCACACCTCTCTACCTCTGTAGAAGTAGAACACCATATTGTGCCACATCATTCAGGTTTAGTCTGCTCCCCGAGGGCCCCCTAACAAGCAGAATACCAAGTAGTGGCATACCATCCATGTTCAGCCAGCTCGCTAGAGGAGGGATTCAAGCAGTATAGAAAAATGTATTTGAAAAAAATATGGCTTGATATATTTTACCCCCAACAAGCAAAAAACTTGAACAACACATACTCGAGTATGTCTCCACTGTTCACTGCTGTGTGCACATTTTAAGAATACGACGACAAACTGCAAAATAATAAAATTTGCCTTTAAATTTAATCACATCGACATAAAATTTCATTTTATTGTTGTCAAGCAAATGCAGAAAAAAATATTTGTTGAATTGATCCTTAATAAGGGAAAAAAACCTTTAAGGTTCAATGCTGTTGCTGCTGTTTGCCAGAAGCACCTACAACAAGGGGGACAAAGAACAATAATAATCACAACAGAATGTGGGTAACACCAGTATCTCTACGAAAACATGTCCTCGTACTCTTAAGAATCTTAAACAAGACATAGTGACAGGAATGGGTTATTGAATACTTGTTTGAATGATTTCTAGAGCTTAAACAAAAGCAAAAAAAGGCAGGGTATAGAAGAGTATCTTGACCCGGTAGAACAATTTATTTCTATTCACATTTCTTTTTGTTAACAGGTCTTCCGCTTAATTTAAATATGTGGGCACCGGTACTTAAATATAATTTTTCCCCTTTCTGCTGTTTTAAAGAAGACATTTTTTATGCGACACGAATGAATACAACAATTCAGCTTCAACAATAGAGGCAATTTCAATTTGAAAACTTGCCATGACAAAGACAACAACAACAACAACATGAACTAATAATAAGAACACAATACATCCAAATAATGAAAAGGAAAGAAAACTTTGAAGGATGTGTTGTAAAAATAAAGTAGACGTGCTTTTGGGTCGTTGTTTTTATCGCTGCCGCTACTGTTTGCTGCTTTTACTGTCGCCAACGCAAATTTTGGTCTGCAGCTCCTGTGTTCTAAGGCATGCTACAATTTTATATGGTAGAGTTTATAGAGTTTGCTTGTGCTATTACATATTGAATTTATTTTGAGCGGTATGGTCGAATATTACTTTTTTCCTATTTAAATAGTTTGTTTTGAACAATCTCGAATGCTTGTGTTCGGCTTTGCAGAGTTGCTACTAAAATTTGATGTTAATAAACTTAACCCCTAATTCATAAAAATTTCTTATTTCAGCTTATAAGCTTTTAATAGTTAATATACACTAGAGAATACCACGGAACTGTTATTTCGTCTGCCGGACTTTTGCACAGTCTTTCAGGCGGAAATTCGGGCAATTACGGAGTGTATTAGGGTGCTCAATGAAATGGGAAGGCCAGCATCTGTGAATATATTCACGGATAGCCAAATGGCCATCAGGGCGATCTCAGCTGAGCGGATTAAATTACGAACAGTTTGGGATTGCAAAAATGCTATTAACAGTTACTCGTCATATGGGTGCCAGGGCATGCGGGAATAGCTGGAAATGAAAGAGCAAACTCACTTGCTGCAAGAGCAAGAGAGTTAAGTAACATAAGCTTGGTATGCGCGAAACTGAGCTAAAGAACTGGGCACATAGGGCCCATTTAACTCTCTGGAATAACGAAACCGTGGGAATCAATGCAAGGTTTCTATGGGGGGATCCAGATGAGGAAAAGACAGGGGGACCGCTAAGACTTAGCAAGCTCGAATTAAGTAGCCTAATGGGAGTCATTACAGGCCACTCTCAACTACTGGCACATCTTAACCGCATGGGAATAGCGGGAGGAGAAGAATGTAGAGCATGTGGGGAGGAGAGCGAGACTCTAGAGCACTATTTATGCCAGTGCCCCGCATTCTCACAAATATGATCCCGACATCTTGCGAGAGACACCTTACCAGACATAACCCAATTACGGGGCATATGCTGGAGGAAATTAAGGAACTTTGTGAATGACACTTAATTCCTATAGACCTATGGGTCAAACTGTATCACGGTAAATCCACGGAGCGCACAACAAGCCTATACTGGCTTAGGTGTATGTCGCAAGACATGGGCAAGCAAACCCCTCCAATCAACCTAACCTAACCTATCATACACTAACAGTGTTATAAGCAACTCATAAAAAATTCAATTCATAAACACATTATACGGGTGAAATAGCTATTAAGCTCTTTTATTACTTTTGTACTTTATTGTTGGCAACACCATGCAATGTTCACTCTCATTTCGTGCCTAGTGCTGCATATATGAGATGTATGTAAGAAACTGATTGTTTGAGTAGCTTCGAAAAATGCAAAATATTATTTACTTATATAAGATAATTTTGTTCGAATATGAAATAATTTATTGGTTTACCTATTTTTATTGCGAAAAATATGTATACAAGGCTTAGAATTGTAAAAAAAAAAAATTGTTTCTAAACACAGTTGTTTAACGACTGGTACCAAAAGTAGTCGACTACTTACTCTCTAGCATTTGTTTGTGCAGCACTATAATTATTTGCAAATATTTTTCATGAAAACATAATGAAAAGTGGTATATATTATTTAATTCGCAAATATCTTAAAATTAAAATTATTTTATTGATGAATTCTTTCTTCGCAACTCTTCATCAAATAAGTCTACAGACGGTTTATTTCACAGGCAAACTGTTTGCTTAAAGAAATGAGTGATTGATTCACTGGACAGTCTCTTACGAGAGACCATTAGGTGAGGTATAACAGAGGCCATTATAACAATGATAACACAGTGTGACGCACAATACACTGCGACAATGCTGCAGTGAGTAAATACAGTAGGATACCCCACTGTCACTGATGAGCTTCATCGTCCTCTCCTGCACACAATCCTCAATAACCTCAATATATACTTTGAGGCACAATTATCATGTTTCTATATAAAACTGTATTGATCTTTTTTTTGCCGAATAATGCAATATATGTTGCACCATTTCAAAAAATATATATATAATTTTTCCTTTGCGACATGAAAAATATGTTCAGTCTAAAGTACACCACACAGAATCTCTTTTCCGGGGACATTAAGAACTTCCGATTATGCCATCATGAAGTACATTAATAAGCAACGTCTATCATTGAAATCGGCCATGTTTTTGCGACCCCATGCGGAGATTACAGATAGATCATTACTGATTGTAACGTCCATGGTCAGTCTTATTGTATGAAAAGAGACAAAATCCATGGGCGAACGACTACGAATGGCAAATGTTGTCAGCTGCAATAGAATAGATAGAATTTTAAGCTATAGACCAGTGAAGGCCAGTGCCAGATAGAGAGCCTTGAATAAAAGGGAATAAAGAAATAGAGCAACACAAACATACAATTATCTGTAACACTCCCGGTTTGTTGAAATCTATTTAAGGCCATATTCATAATAATTATTGTAAGTTTATTAAGCTATTATTTGACGTATTTCTACGAAATATTTGTCAAATAAACGTGTTATAAACCTTCAATAGTTTTTATGAATATGGGTGTTAGTATACAAATCTAATGTTTTTGTTTTTGATTGTGTTGTTTAGGGCTGCCATTGCTACTATTTATACTAGAAACAAGGAATACAATATGTTTTTTTTTGGGGGAGAAGTAGTTAATGTGTGAAATTAAAGACCCGCAAACAAGTATTAACAATAAAGCACATTTGTTAAAATTTTATATTTTAGTGTATAACTTCTTGTTTTTCATTGTACTTGCTTGCTAAATAATTTTATTTATTTGTTGATCAATTCATGTCATGTTGGTGGGAAACTGGTTGTCTGTATCAGCCTTAGCCTTATTTTAGTGACCTGATGGCCCGCTCGGAGTACTCTGGTTAAATGTACATGCTCTAAGGACTTTGAGCCGTGACTCCTGACTGACTCCTTGCTGTCTATTTTTTTACTATTATGTCAAAAATTTCCTTTTCCAAGTAAGCTTTCTAAGCAGCAAGAAATATTTGCACTAAACTTTGTATATTAATCTAAAGAATATCAACTCAAGTGTTCCCAACGCCATGTCAAGCCAACAATAACTGACAGCGTTTAGAATGGATTTCTGTTTTTTTGTTTTTTGATAAATTTCATCTCAAGTGTAGGTTCAATCATTGTAAAGAAATCAACAAACTCAATTCAAAAATCCATGTACGTTGGTTGGTACTAACAATTCTTGTGCACATTACTTAATATATTTTTTTGCAAATCCAATGAAAAAAAAAAAATTTAAAAAAAAAAAATTCTTACATCCTGTATGACTAGTTTGACATTTTGTATTCTCTTCCTTCTTCAGATTCATTTTTTTTGTTTTGCATGTGTTTGTGCTGGTGGTTTCATTATTGGAAGTGTGCATGAGAGTGGAAATGTGTGAATGCGAGCGGTTCGCAAGTTGTAGGGCTGTGACAATAATGCTTATTATAATATTTCGTGTTTAGTTATTTTTTTTTTTTTAATTTTTTTCTCCTCAGACACTTTTAAATATTTATGTTGCACGTATGAAACAGGCACAAGTAAAAACATCATGAGTGAATGAGTATGTAAAATATTTAAAATAATATTTTTTTACTCCCTTCGAAATTTCAGTTGATTGTTATTATTGTCGCTATTGTTGTTATTGCCGTTGTTGCTGTTGTTGTTGTTGCTAAGGTTGTCGTTAAACATGGTATTGTTATGACTCAACTATGCATGCGGGTTTTGGAGGATTCTTTAATTTCTTATGTTTCTATTCAAATTTTATACAAATAATCGTTTGTCGTTTGGTTGATTGTATTTTTATAAATTCGTGTGTTTAAATTCTTTATGCTTTTTGCAATTGCTTAGAATTTGTGATAGAAAATATTGTCGAAACAGTTGGTTGGAATGAAATTGCCGGAAACAGGTTTCACTTTCACATAAAAAGAAGGTTTCTTTGATGGTGTATGAGATGCATAGACAGCCGTCGCATCTCTGAAGGATATATAGATTTTTCCATTTAATGCCAAATACACATGTATGTACACATGCATTTATGTAAATAATGCCAATTTGCGTTGGGACCACCTAATTGCAGTGTTTCAGCTTCTATGAACATGTTTTTGTATTTAAATTTTCTTTTCTAAATTTCTCGATTTTTTAAGAGGCTGCTGCATGATTCCGATAATAATTTTAAAATGACGTATGCCATTTTATTGCATAGTATGTCAGAAAGTTCTAAATAATGATAGCTTCTAACTGTTTTAATATAGGTTTTTTTTTAGCAGCGCCTCTCTTTCTAGAGTTATGAAGAACTAACTGCAAAAACAAATAGTTTTCTAAAAATATATAAAATTTAAAATTCACAAAACATATAAAAACCAAAACAGGATTTATATTCCTGGACCTTAGAGAATGCTATATAATGTTTTCCCCAAAAACCCCCGTACTCTGAACTTTGGCAAAATCGTTAGAGCCGCTTTTGAGAAATCGATTCTATACATATACACCCATATTCATAAAAACTATTGAAGGTTTATTACACGTTTATTTGACAAATATTCCGTAGAAATACTTCAAATAAGAGCTTAATAAACTTACAATAATTATTATGAATATGGCCTATACACTATATACAACTGCCCGTTTAATGCTATCAGATTACAGCAATTGAAGGGAATATTTTGTTTAATATAAATTTTACAAATACATATTTATTGATTGCAAAGCAAAGTGGTAGATACTTTTCTCAAACGTTTTCCACTCTACTGGTGAGCTGGCGGTCACCAGGTAATTTTTATAGATGCTAGACAGTAAAACACAGAAAGCAGTCAAAGTTTTTATGAAACGTTTAAAAATTTTAACCAGAACATTAAAAAAAAAACTTCATGACATTAAGACTAATTTGAGAATATGCTAAAATATGGCGAGCTATTAGGTCACTCTAGAATAAACTAACAAACGACCTCAAAAATTTGCTAAACAAAGCACACAGAACACAAATTCCAAATATACTTAACCAGCCCTGGCTCGACAGCCAAAAAAAAATTTACTAATAAATAAATAGATAAATAATAAAATATTACACCATCCTCCGATTCAAAACCCCAAACTGACATTGGCCCATATGAATGCTCCAGCAAATTATTTTTCTAAAACCTTCACACACCATATATGGACGAGGAAATTCAAAAGAATTTCAGTTAATGAAGTTAAAATAATCATAAAAATAATAAAAATAGTATTATCTATTCTGGAATAATCTGGATACGATTAGATTAAAAAAGAAATATTAGGGAAAAAATATCTTATATGTGTTTTATTTACGTTTACTTTTGAAACGGCAAAATGGATAACCCGTTACGTTTTAATTTGGCATTATTTTTATATAGAAATATTTCACTTTTCTAAAGGTTTATGAATTATATGCCAATGCAATTTTCAAAAAGTTGCAATCACACCCCACTGGAGAACAAAATCAGTTCTCTAGTCTTCAGCTCCTTGGCAGCAATGTAAACTATTTTTTATATTACAAAGGGTACACACTCATACAAGTGTTAATTTTGCAACATTTTTTTTTTTTTTTGCAAATTTCAATTCATTTTTTTTGTTATTATAGTCTAGATAAAATATTGTTCATATGACTTTTTTGTTTTGTTTTAAAATTGTAAAATGCAAAGAATTTCATTTAATATCAAAATATGTATGATTTTATGAATATGTGCGAGTATGAGGGGATTTATGTGAATCTGTATGCGAACAAATACACATGTGTAGATTAATATATAAATGTGGGTGTGTGTGTGTGTGCGTGTATTCTGGAATATGCAAATTGTATTTTACAAATTTATATTTTATTTTCCTTCGACATTGTAGTAACTCTACTCCATATTTATTTGTACGGGTTTCTTACATTTTATTAAGATTTTTTTTTTTTTTTGCTTTTATTGTAGCTGTTATTTCAGTTGATATATTTTTTATACATAACTTTGTGAGTAAATACGCGCATACATGTACATTAGGGTGGGCTGATTCAGCTACCAACCGTTGTGCTGCCATCGATTTTTGGATTCCATGACGAAGATCGCAAAAATCATTTTTGAGGCGAACGGTTTTCAACATTTTTGTTGGTATTTTTGTATGGAAGTTCTCCTAAGTAGGCGTTGCACGGGGTGGGTGAGTTAAGAAAAGTTATTGTAGGGAAACAATTATTGGGGGTTGATTTTAGATTTGAATGCTTTACAGGCAACCTGAGAGTGATTCGTCTCAGGGGCCCATGTTTACACATTCCTCGAAAATAGGTGTTTCGCAGCAGCACACTAGCTTACAACAGGCTGCTTGCGAGAAATTGAATTTATGATCAAGCACCAATAATTCGTTTCCCAAAAATTTCGTTGAGCTCACCAAACCCGTCACATACTTTCTTAAAGACTCGGATATGATGTAATAAAAATATAATAATAAAAAATTTTAAACCTTGAAAATAATCGTTTTGATATATTGAAGTGGAACTTCTTGCCTCATGTCAAAGCTATCGAAAAATCGATGGCAAAACATTGAAGAGCTTTTGTCCATAAAAATCGCCCCGGCCTTACATACAGATAAGTAAATTTTTTTCGTTTCTTTTTGTCAATGTTCGACATTTCTGACAATAATTTGCTTACAGTGGAGAACATATCTGTAAAAGCAAATCATAAAACTTTCAATTTTTTAATTTGAACTTAGCGGGTTTCTTCCACGGGCCGATTCTATTGACTTAAAAACTTAATAAAGTCAGTATTTATTTATGCTTGTATTCAAAAAAATTAGTGTATTTATTATATGTGTTTTATTTGAAAATTTCCATAGAAACATTTTTTAATTTGGATATAAAATAGATATTAATTTTTTTTTGGAATACACAGAGAAAAAAGCACCTAATAAAGTAGAAAAAAATCAATAAGATATCTCTATGGTTCTTTTTTTCAAGAAGGATTACTTATTATTTTAAATGGGAAAACCTTATTGAAAAAACAACAATTAATGAAATTAAAAAGATGATTTACGTGTGTTTATATAGGAAACTAATAAAACCAATAGGGAAAAATTAATAGGATAACCTAATAAAATCAATAAGAAATCCTTATTGTATACAATTTACAAGAAAACCTAATAGAATCAATAAGTTCTTCTCTATAGAATTTTTTTTGGTACCATGCAAATCGGAAACTGAGTAAAAACAAACGTGAGTAACAAGTTTTCTTCTTGGTTTTATGTGTTTTTCTTGTTGAGACAATTAATAAGATTTGCAACATGGAAATAATAAGAAATACCCATAGAAAAATCTTCTTTTCTCTCCGCTGGGATACCCCTCAGCCTAAAAACGTTTCAAAGAGAAAATCTTATTGAATCTGTTAGGAAGTTTTCGCTCTGTGTATAAGCGTTAATCTTTTACCCAACGTTTCGCAATTATTTTTTGTTTTTACTTGACGTTAAACTCTTTTATTTTTGTTGTTTTCTGCCAAAAATTGTAGACGAAAAAAAAAAACCAATATTATTGATTACTTTTTGAAGTAAAATTTTTCATTTTAATGCCTACAGGAGAGAATTTTTAGTCGCTTTTTGCCATAACAAGCTACAAAATGTATGGACACTGCCGGAACAAGAAATAAAATATTCGCACGTTAATGCATACAAATTTCTGTTAAACAAAAATACAGCTTCCATGGTTGGTTGCATAAATCATTGATAATCATTAGAGTGATAAGTTCTCTAAAGTAGATGGCTGTTATTTCTGCAGTTATTAAAAAACAAGTAAACATCATCTGGGTTCGAAGCAATTTGGGTGCTGATGATCTTCGAGGTGGTTGTGAAACTGCCATGGTATGTACCCCAGCTAATAAATATACTTTCTACTTTAATTGCCTTCTTTGAAAATGTTGGTCACTACAATTTTAGCACAAAAAAAACTTTCGCAATTCTGCGGAAAATAAATGGAACTAAAAGGCCAACAAAACTAATTAGCAAAAGAAAAAAATTTTTTGCGCCGATGTAGTTTAAAATTTTTGATTCTGAAAATTTTACAAAAAAAAAAAAAAAAAAAAAAAAATACAGTAGCCTCTACCAAAGTCTCGTACTTTACAAAACTAATACAAAAAACCCAGGCCTATAATCTGAAGTACTGATGGTTTTCTTGGATAGCAGTCACATTTTCAGGGCATTATCTTGCCGACAGAAAGATTTGTAAGAGCATCTCACTTATTCAAATATTATTCACTTTATTCAAATACATTCACCAACATCTGAACCAAAAACAACATCTACAGCAAATTTTATAAGAAAAAAAAAAGAATTTAAAACATACAACATATCTAAAGCATGTTATTTTCATTCTTTTCCATTTCTTTTTTGTGATTTTTTCAGGATTCTGTAAAAGACATTGTTGTCGTTATTGTCAGGATAAGGGTTGATACACATGCGAGTTCCTTTTAATAAAATATCCACGCAAACATTATTCGCTCGCGTGTGAATGTGTGTGCGTGTGTAGGCTGATAATAGGACACATATACATACATAAGCATATACCACAAACACACATACATACATACATACATTTTTATGATTTTTAACACACAAAAAATATTGAATATAAGGAATTTAATGTTGTTTTATATTTCATTTTGATTTTTATTACGATCCAAACATAAAGCGAAAAGAATCCTTTCAGTGGGAGGTGTGGTTGGCGGTGGCCCATCGGTTTATTGAGTTTTGATGTGGAAATACAACAACAACAACAATCAACAACAAAACTTTTAATACGTATGTGGAATATAGATTTATTTACGTGAGAAATTTTCGCTTTATGTGATTGATTGGTTAAATATCGAGATACACAAGCCAGGGCACATATGAACAAAAGTATTTTAGTATGTGGCATGCAATGCACATACATACATACATACTTGCACACACACACACATGTATGTGTATTCATGAGTGCTGTCGTATACGAAATGATGAATCGAAATAAGTCGAAATAAGTCAAACATATTACATATTGCAATAAGGGTTCTCTGCCAGGGCAGATTACGTTCACGCAAACATAATTGTTCTGCTTAAGAAGCTTGCTTAAGTAGCCTACGTAATCGTAGCAATGTGTGCCAGGGTGGACCGATTTAGCCATTGCGCCTTCAGTTTTGCGTTCGTTTTTGGCATAAGAAAAACAAGTTTTAGTACGACATGTTAAGGGACTTGTTTTCGAGGCGTGTGATATTATTATTGTATGTAGGCCGCCCCAAGAAGGCGGTCGGTACATTCAAAGCAGATATTGAGGAAAAATTATTGCAGCTTGGTCATACATGTGACTCTTCTACTGGAACCCTGGCATTGATTAATATTAAAGGCCCATAATTGACAGCCCCGAGAATGAAATTTTCTTCCAATCATACTATTTTGCAGAATTTTTTTCCCTAATATTTTTTACAAACACACTGAACCCGTATCACGCCTACTTCCCCATAAAATCCTTCACACACAAAAATCTATAAAAAATACATACATACTGATGGAGTGGAAACGCAAATATTTTGCCACAATATAATCGTGGATAAAGATAAAAACGGGGTTTAAATTTGGGGGTTCAACGTATTTTATTATGCAAAGGTATAATTACCTTATGTTGTTAATCAATGCTTAACTGATACTAAAAACTATGTTGTAATTTCTTATTTATCAAACTCATGATTGAACGAAACTACAAAGCAATAAAAATCACAAGAGAGGCTGAAAGGTATGATACAGTGATGACAAAAAATATAGTTTTGTTCATACTTAAACACATACATATATAAAAATCGAACACCTAGAAAATGATTTTTTTTCGCAGTGACATTTTTTTCCTCATTCTGCACTATCAAAATATCGATGGCACAATGAGTCCATGCAAATCGGCCCAGCGTAATAAGGGCCAATGTTCAAATATTATGATAGCACGGACTAAATAAGTGACTGAATGTGTGACTAGCCTATAAAATTTTACAGCTTTTTCATAAAATATTTGATGTGTGAAAATACCAATTTCAATTTCGGTTTACAAAATTATGCAAAGATATTTGATCCCAATAAACATGATACATTTTCAAAAAAAGGTTTGTTAAAGTATACATTCGTAATAGGTCTTATCGTGGCTGTTGTGTCGTCTTTTTGTTCTGTATAGTCAACGTTTTGTAAAATTGAAGAGGTTTCGTTAAATTTTGTTAACTGGATAGTGTCGAAAGTACTCTAAACAAACAAATTAGCTGACTTACTCAGCATTGCAGAAATAAATATTCTATGATTATGTCATAATTTTTTGCTTAATCAAACTTCAAACATAAACACTCCTCATTTTTGTTTTTTCACCCAACCATTCCTCTTTCTTATCTTCCTAGTTCCAGTACATATATAGAGAGGTCATCCCCTGAGTACTGGTCCCAGTCTAAAAAAACTGCGTGAGCTTTAGTTGCCGAGTAGTTCAAACGGCAGTGTTAAAATTGTGCAATTTAACACGTCCAAAGTTCAGGTATAGACAGAGTCTATACCTGATACTCAGGTATAGACGTTTGTCCACCTGGCTATAAAATTTTACTCTTCTTCAAAAGTTGAATTTAATCCAGTTAATAATCATATACTATATATGTACATCATTCTTTATTCAACAATGAACTTAATGATTTATTCGCTATAAGAGTCAATTGAAATTTATTACTTTAGGTCTAAAAAAGTAGACCTTAATGCTTTCTGTCTTTTTTCAACCGTCTATATGCCGCCGACATTTCTTGAAAAATCTAAAAAGAGTGTTTGAAGCCCAACTACTTATTCCAAAATTCTCATGAACAAAAAGACAGAAAGTATTAATGTCTATTTTTTAGACCTAAAGTAATATCATTCTTTATTTTTTTTATTTTATTTCGAAAAGCTTGGATGATTTAATATAAGAATTACTTTTGTTGTTTCCTGATTTATTCCTTCGAAAAATATATTTAAAAAATTAAATTTTAAAAGTGGCAACGCTTCGTCGGCTAGAACTTGGCTATAAACACATCTTATCCCATTTACACACGCAAGTACAAGTGCAAGTAACTCAATACATTGACATTTTTTTTTTACTAATACCAACATATTTCTGCAAGTTGTGAAGTCACTTGCAAGAAATTTTGATTGCCAGTATTTTTTCTACTTGCATGTTGGTAAAATGACAAAAAAGCAAAAACAGTGTTGCGCTATAAAGTTCATATTTTAATTTTAACAGATAACTTACAAGGAATTAGTTTTTTTTTTGGTCTTGCATACCGAAAAATAAGATAAAATATAAAAAGTTGAAGAATAATATGACTTTTATGGATCCTTCAAATAAATTTACTAGTTATTTGATAAAAAGGATATTCGCATATGATAATACTTTGGCAACCCAGCCATTAAAAGGTCATGTAGATGGCCAAAAACAGGAGAAACACTACACGAAAATGGCAACAATAGTGATTTTTAGATATAAAAGAAATGAAGCAGTGATTTAGTAGTTCTTTCCTTATAATTGTTTTATTATTATTGCTTTCATTTAATTCTTTTTTTTTGGAAAGTAAAGAAATTTTCTTTAAGATCATTTTCTTTGACCACATTTTAAAAATGAGCTTGCACTGGCCTGTGCAAGCAATCAAGCAAGTAGCAACAGCTTTTATTGTCGCTGTCAGTAGTGTATTGGTTGTTAATATGTACACACAACTTGCAACAAGTTACTTGCATGTGTAAATGGGAGGTTATAAGGACGAAATACTGGGAATATACATATATGCATGTCTACTAGAAGTACAATTATGCCCAATAACAAGTTACTCTGGAAAAAAAATTTACTTTATAAAAAATGTCCCATAAACAAAATTTCATGCAACAATATACAAGTGCATTTTGTGCCACAATGCAGTTGCTTGAATTTCTAGCACAATTCTATATATTGCTTTCATATTAAGCTTGCTTGGCTTCAGGTGCAATTTTCTGGCTATATTTGACACTTATCATTGACACTGCACATTACAAAATCACTGATTTTATAAATTAAAGACTACTAATCCTATTAACTTCTAATCTAATGCGAAAAGAAAACATTATCAAAAGTAAACTAGAAAATTTTTGTTAAAATTTGAGCGTAGATTTTTTTTTTAGCAGTGATATCTACTTCCTATTTTAATTTTTCCTGTTTACACTGATACATTGTTAACTCTCAGACAACCTACTTAATTTCCTTCTCAAGGATGATGATGATGATGTTGGCGATGCTGATGATAAAATCTTTTGTAATTTCCTGTCATTTAAATATTCTTCATTTACATCTTAGTCGTCGTCTTAAAATGTATCATTCGGAAGAGTAAGAAAGTTCCATCAAATAAACAAACTTCCATACTTCCTATTACGTACATATGTACATACATACATATGCATGTGTTTCTCTTTTACATACAGTCCCATCATTACAAGTATCACCATTATACAGATTTTTGTTGTTGTTTTATCTTTTATCCTTCAAAAATTATGTCATTTACACTAAATATTTTGCAAACATTTAACTAATACATGCCGTTATGACTTAATTTATAGACGACAGCCGAAGATAATTTCATGAAATTTATTTTAAGCCATTTTAACACTGGAATACGTTTCAACAGAGTTGTTGCTGTACACGATTACTAAGCGATTTTACAACAATTTTTAAATATCATAGAATTAAAAAACTTTTGCCAGTTTATTTTAAATTTAAACTCAAACAAAAATGAAAATGAAAATGTAATTTGTAAGGCTATAAAATTTTCCATTTTCATCTGTTTATAGAATTGTTTTTTAATATCTTACGTTAATATTCTGCAAATAGTTGTCATAAAATATATAAAAAAAATTTTTCTTATCAGAAGCTGACACACGCATATTGTCAGTTCCCCAAGACTAAATCACAAGCAAGAGACGAAATATATTTTTGTATACCTACATACTATGTATACATTGTGTAGATATGTATACATGTACATATCTATGCTACATGTAAAAATATTTGAAAAAAAAAAAACAAAAAATATTTATAACAACGCATTTTGCACGCGTTGTTGATACACAGCGACAAAAACCAACAAACACGCTAGACAAACAAGGAGCAGTTTAACAGCATCTGTAGAGACTTGAAAAAAAAAGGAAGCGTTAAAGAAACTGACAAACAGTGCAGTTACTGTATGTACAACATGTTACGCCACAGATTCGACAAAAGCTCATTTTCTCAAACAAACGCATCATCTCCTGCAGCACACAGGCAAACATTTACACTTCAAGATACCGAAAATAGTGCGAAAATCGCAATAAAAAATGGTAGTATTTGTATGTGTATGTATGAGTAAACGTTGGTTTGGATGCACAAATAGTTCTTTGGCTTCTATTGAAACGGGTGCGAGTACTTCTTTTTTTTTTATCTGGTTCGGTATTCCATTTTTCTCTATTCATTTGAGCACATAAAGTGAAGTGTTGCTGAGTGAATGATAGATGGATGGATGGTTGATTGGGGTGGTGGGTGGGTTTGTAGAACTCTTGTATAGCTCTGCAAAGGATGAAAATATTTGAATTGTGTTCGGCAAGGTTGGATGAATGGCTTATGGTTTTCTTTTTGGCATAAATTAAATTTTCAATTTGTTTATTTCTTAAAATTAATATTCAAATATATAATATTATATTGATTTTCTTGTTGCTGCCGTTATTGTAATATTTCTAAATAATTTATCTTGAACAATATTTCAACTCTCATGTAGGGATTTTGAGACACAAAGAATACATGCATAAATATTAAAAGCAGCAGGCACAAGAAGAAAAAAAGATAAAATTTAATAAAATTTAAAAATTATGTCTTAACTCTCTTTACGCCAAGAACAACACAATGTGCCAGTCACGAGCAGCTCCAGGGTAGAAGCTATTCGACCTGCATTGAAGTAGAAACAATTCAGTTCATTTGTACTTAAATCAATCCCAAGCGGTGTTGGCGGCAGTTCGATAAGTACTTGTTTTAAGTGCGGATTTCTCAAGCGCTAAATACTTAATTCTAGCAATATTCAATCAAAGTTTCGCATTGATTTTAGCCATATCCAATCCTGGTTTCGGATTGAGTAGAGCACAAATCCGTGCTTTAAAACAAGAACGCCGTTCTTGATTTAAGAACATTGGTACTTAACATACTTTGGACACTGTTTGCGATTGATTTTAGTACGGAAGTATTTAAATCATGTGATGATGGATTATGTACTTGATTAGAAGTTTGTGAAGTATATTAATTGTCAAACTCGTATCTGATATATTCTGCTCTATATTCCTTCCTTAATTTCATAATAATTTGTATTGGTCTTTTGGCCAATTTGAACCTGGAACCCGACTACTGCCGGTCCAGTCACTCTACCAATTCAGCCATTGTAGCAATTACAAAATTGATACAAAATTCAATACTTATACAAGCAAACACAAGTGCTGGTGGCAAATACATCCAACCTGCCTAAGAATTTCGTACTCATTTTAAAACCTTAACAAAATATATTTCTCTTTAATAATCCCTATTCGACTTGTTTTAAATACACTTCCGTGTTATTTTTTTATGTACGCTTCATTCTACAATCAAGTAGAAAAAACCTAAATTTAGAACGAGTTTTCCTAGCATTACTTGTATTTATTTTAAGGCAGGTATACTTTTTTGTCCAGCATTTTGATAAATACCTTCATTTCAAATGTTTATAACCGCAAGTAATTTTACTTCGCCTTCAATTTCTTACTCAGCAAATTAGATTTTAATTTTGATATACAAAAAAGAATTGACTTGGGTGTTGATTTAAGCCAGCATAAATTCTATAACAATGTAAGCCCGAGTTCGGAGCTGTTTAGGGGCTGATGATCGTTGTGGTGGACTTGAAACAGCTGTAGTACGAGTATATTTCCCCAGTCTTCAACTTTACTTTTCTTGTCTTCTAATACATTTATATTAAATTACTTTTTCAGGCTTAAGTTCAAATCTTGGTTTGTCACTACTTTTAATTAATATCAATTAAGCAAAGAAAAGTAAAATTTAATAGCTAGGTGGACAACCGACTGTTTCTGGGTAGCAAACACCCTTCATCAGCACCCTATGAACTTTGGACGTTTCAAATTGTTCTTTACAAATTGTTCATCTCTAATATTTTACCACAAGAAAAAAAAATGTTTTCTCAATTTTGAGGAAGAACTAAAAGGTCGAACTAAAAGGGCGATATAGTTATTTACAATTATACTTAACAATCCATGACAATGTTTTTTACACGATTTCATGGAAATAGGTTGGATTCCATATACATATATATAAAATGTTTAAATTACATAAACTTTATATTTATTAAAAAGAAAATCATTTGTTCTGTTATTTTTTTTTTTGCACTGCCTTTTGCTGCTTTCTATGTAGCACATACATATGTATTTATCAAATTTTTCACAAAGGATCACAGAGCAAAAGCGAAAAATAACTTTTTCTAATGAAACTACTCTTCAAACAGCACTTCAGCTGGAATCTATTTAGAGCCAAGTTGTTATATGCATAATAAATGTGCACATACATATGTACATACATATGAGTATTATATTTACGAGTTGAAAACATACTTATGTACTTGCATTTATATGATTTTAATCATACAAGCCAACACACATAAGTATGTGAACAAGTATGAATATGGCAATCTGTGATAGTCGGTCGGACGATGAGTACCATTCTTCACACAAGGATTTGCAATATTTGATAAAGAGGATCAAATTTTACATGTGTATTGTATAGCTCAGGGTTTGCTTTGTGTTACGAGTCCAAAAATAATGATGCAGTTTCGATGACTTCAGATAAGGGTTTGTAATACTTGCTGGAAACGATCAGCTACAAACATGTGTTGACATCAACATTTTGTTGTACACTTCATGGTTTGACTAGCGTTATCAATTCAAAGATAATGATGACTAGTCTAGAAATTTTAGTTTGCCGACCGACTGTCGTGGAATGGAAAATAATTCAAATTGTACAGTGCAACAAAAAAAAAAAAAAAAAGGAAAAATATATTCGATCGTTAGAAAAGTAATAGAATTAGGGACCGGCAATAAGAGTTATTTTTCAATTTTTGAAGAAATAAATCATACATAAATGAACATCGTAGAAAACTTTTAATTACATCATCATGATTTTTAGGCGAAATGCATCCAACATATTGCATGATTTTAAAATTTTTGATTTTTATTTTAACAATCAAAAATAAGAGTTATTTTTGGTTTTTATTTTTTTAAATGAAAAATAAAAGTTAATTTTGATTTTTATATTTTTATATCAATAATAAAAATCAATTCAAAACTCTTATTTATTTGTTGATGCCGTATGTATTATAATATGCTGCTGCTTCATTCAAATTTCTATATGAATATAATATATTATGTGACTTATCCATTATCAGCTATAAAAACATGAATGCATAGAAATAGCTTATAAGTTTTGGCTGCCATTCCAGTCAGTGTTAAGAGGTCGTTTTCAGGTGTTCAATTTTACCATCATAATTGATTTTAAATGCTCCTCAGATAAATTATATCTCAAATCTCCCAATATTAATCTGAGTGCTGAAAATGACCTTTCTACACTGACTTGACAGGTGGCAGGTACACAATGAACAATTAAAGCTAATTTTCGAAGCCATGGAAACACAAATTTTTTGCTCTCCCAATATTCCAATAAATTAGCACAAGTATCGAAACGCTTTTCTTTGTAATTGTCTATTTCAAAATAAGCTTTGCGGACATATTATGTACCTGCATATGTCACGAATTTTGAATTGATTTTTAGTATTCATATAAAAATATAAAAATCAAAAATTACTTTTATTATTGATATAAAAATATAAAAATCAAATATAACTTTAATTTTTCAATTAAAAATACAAAACTCAAAAATAACTTTTATTTCACATTTAAAAAAATTAATATCAAAAATAACTCTTATTTTCTATCTAAAAATATAAAAATCAAAAATAACTCTTACTTCTTGATTTTTTTTTTTTGATAAAAGTCATAAGAGTAATTCTCCTTGAATAGAATTAAAATCTTATCAGACTCAGTAATGCGAACCGCTTTTTTTCAACTTGTTTTAATGAACTTAATAAGTAAAATATGGGTGCTTTTTAATTTAAAAAAAAATACATCAAATTCTTTTGTGTAGATACATAAATACATGCGCTATTATGTCAAGGTATTTTACTTCTTATTTATTAATTATGTATTTTATTTGATCTTTTTATGCAACATTTGATATTTCCTTTATTTCAGCTTAAGGTCTTCTTTATTTTTTTAATAATATAACACTTGTTTTCAATATTTCGCCAACAGTTTGCTGGCATCTTCATTAAAGCTTAAAAAATTTATATACATACATATATTTTTATGAATGTGCATATGTATGTATGATTTAAAAAAATTATTTTTCTTAAATTAATTTTTGAAGCTTTTGATCTTTGTTTTTTTTTTTTTAATAATTTTAAACAATTATTTATTTATTTTCAATATTTCGCCAACAATTTGTTGGCATCTTCAGGAAAATGATTATAAAATTATTTTTTTTTTTTTTTAATTTTATAATTATTTTCCCGAAGATGCCAACAAATTGTTGGCGAAATATTGAAAATAAATAAATAATTGTTTAAAATTATTTTTTATAAAAAAACCAAAGATCAAACGGTTAAATAATTAATTTAACAATCTAAAGATCAACTAATATAAAAATAAAATAATTTCTTAACAAAAAATTAAAAACACTCTTTTTTATAGAAAATTTCAATTATATATATATATATATATATATATATATATATATATATATATATATATATATATATATATATATATATATATATATATATATATATATATATATATATATGTATATATATAAATTATTTTATTTTTATATTATTTGATTTGAGCGAAGTCAGAATTAGCTGGTTGCTAAACACTAAACAAATCGAGTTTGGAGTCTTACCACAAAGATTCATTAATTTTTTACTAATTGAAAATATTGATGAATAGGATTTCGATTTTACCAGGATTTCACCAACCTTTAAATAAATTCAATACACCATTTCAGTATAGATAGTCATTGAATGAATAATGAGAAAAAGAAAGGATGTTGTTTGTTGGCTGCACAACCATGTAGTATTCAGTTGAGTAGTTAGGAATTTATCATAAGATCCTTTTTGCATATACACACGAACATTTTTTAATATTCCGCAATACAAACATTGGCAACCATATTACACACACACACACACACAAAATCCATCCAACCAACTAACCAACCAGCCAACCAACAAACGAACAAACAACCAGCCAACGTATGTACATACATACATATATTAACTTTATACTCTTTATTCCTAGAAATAATCAGCTTCTTTTGCTTTGCTTTAGTTTAGTTTTGTCGACTACGAAGTATGAAGGGTTACAAAATAAAATAAACTTATTAAAAAAAATGAATTTGTTCTTTTATATAAAAACACAGCACAACATATACGCAACAATAATATATGTACATACATATTGTTGTGATCAAAGGCAAAAACTGGCCAAGTTTCATGAGCAAAAATATTTGCAGCTCATTGTTAACCAGCTTCCAGCTTTCACTTGTCGATATCAAATCCATTTTAAACACATTTTTCTTTTGGTTTAAAACCGAATAAGTTAAGCAAAGCTGAGCAAAAATTGCAGTAGAACTGAAATTTATTTTGAGCTCGACTTAAGCCATTATGGTTTATTGGCACAGATGTTTTCAAGTATCTAGACTCCCCACAAACACAAGAACTAGCGTTTGGAAAAAATCGCTGCAATTTTACCACCAAAAAAAAATTTGTTTCTTAATTCTGAGGAAGTAAAATTGAGCTAAACCCTCATAAAGTAATTAACAATTGTAAATGACAAAATTCGACTATAAAGTTAAATTAACGCTTATAAAAATCTTATAATTATCATCACTGGTACAAAGCGCAAAACTGAATTGGCATTCAATTTAATGTTGGCGAGAGAATATGAAAAATATTCCAATCAACAAAAAACCCCAGTGATAAAATGGAAAGTTCATCACTAGGATTACGTATACAGCCGGTCAGAAATGAAGAGCACAGGTGTTGGGATGGCTATGAGCTAAAAAGAGATACAAAAATACAATCGGTACAATTACAGTTGATCGGACTGATATAAATCAATCCGATTTTTGAAGCAGTTTGACTTGAAAGAGAAATGCAATCATTTGTGGCGTCAAAAAGCAGTTCTTAAATTGCTTAAGAAATTCGCGCTGTAGACACAATAACACAGTTTTTGGTGGCGATAAGGAATAAACAGAAAACGAGAGCTTCTGAAATAGAGCCATAGTCCAAACATTGAACACCAAATACATTCGTATGTACATATGTACACGAATGTGATTTTTGTGAATGGGCATTTAAGATTCGGCACGTGTGAGTATGGAACTCTGTTTGTTATTTAATCAAAATAAGAAATAAAAAAAATATCAAGCTGCAAAGTTTTTTGTTTATCTGCAGAAGCAGCCTGCGTGATTGGTAAGAATCGAATTCGTAACCACAGCACAGCTGTTATGACTCTGCCAACTCATCAAACGATGACATACTTTTTATATAAAGAATTAACTACGACTTGGGTGACAAGCAAAAGGAGAAATAGAGGACCGGTGTACTCCACCCAAAATTTACGAAATAAAAAAGTTAAGGGGATCCATTAGGATAAAATGCGAACGGGTAGGAAGATCTACTCAAACGTCATAGAATCAGTGAGCAGAGATGGGGGAATGATATGCTCAGAGCACATGTCACAGCAAAAATAAAATACTGGGTGTTGGTCCATACATTTGGATCCCCTAGCACTACCGTAGAACTAGTTAATAAAAAAAGAAACAAAAAAATTTATAAAAAAAAATTTTATATGGGAACAGCTTTAAGGAACGGAGGTAGGGAAAACTGCCAGAAAGAAAAATGCAATATGGGTCAGTCATGTACTTGACTCCTCTAGTTGCACCCTGGAGTTACATAGAAAAAAAAGGCTGGTGCTAAATTTTTTGTATGAGTAATCCCCTGTGGTAGAGGGATAGAGAGATACGTGAGCAAGCAAAATTATCGCTTCTGGGGCACCAAATATCCACGGGTGATGCACGAGGAGCCATTACACCCGCTCAGAGTGACTGCATGGTGCGCTGTTCACGATACAGAACAGCGGGCGATATTTTAAAGAGGACGCCGCTGGTCAAACGACAGCTCGCCATAAGGCCAAGATAACCGAGTTTTTTTTCGCCGCAATTTAACGAATTAGGTCTGCAGGACATGGGGTTCCAACAGGACGGAGCAAGGCCACACACTGTGCAAGCCACAACCAATATTATCAAAGCCAAACAACATCGGATGACTTGTTTTAGCCCACCTGTTACATGTGTATGTATACAGCTAGAGTGGAAATAAATATTCAGCTTTAATAAGACTGAATTTTTTACATTTGGTAAATATGGTATTTTTCTCAAACATTTTTCAAGCTAGTATCAGGGCTTTGACGTTTGCAAACGTTATTGCTTAAAATCTATTTTAATTTAAAAATCAGACTGTCGTGTGTTCACTGGGTTTTTGACAAAACAGAAATGTATTTGTTCCACTCATGTTTTTTTTTTCTTCTTAACTTTTTTTGTTGTATTCTTTTTGAAGGAATTTGAGTAGTTTTTCATAAAAAGGATTTTCTTAGTTGCATATGTATTCGTTGTTGTTGTTGTTGTTGTTGATATTCGTTCAGCTTTTATTTTCTAACGTCGCTTAGTACTTTGTGAAAATTTTAATAAAGCACAATATCTAGCCATATACATACATACATATGTTTGTGTGTATGGATGTGTGTGAGTGGGTTGGGGTGTTTGTGTTTGAAATGTTTGTTGAATATTTGGCTTATTAATTTTTATTTTATTTTGATTTTATTATACTATACATATACAAACACAAATATAAAAAAGTTATTTCTTCCTTTTATGATTTTTAAATTTAGTTTATTGCATTTAGTTGAACTTGATATAAAAATGACTAAAAATTATATTAAAAAATTATAAAAAATATACGAATGAATGAATGGAATTGAAGTAATATCTAACAATACAACTACAATACCTACAGATTTTACAAGTGGATGGATGTATGCATGATAAAAACTGAAGTATATAATCCAAAAAAAACAAAAAAGTAAGAATTTTCCAGCTATTGATTTGATGTAATTATTTAATATAAAAAAGCCACTATTTGAGTTTTAAATTTACTTAATGAATTTAAATATTTAGTTTATTGTAAATTTAGTTTATTGTAAAAAAGCAAATTAGTAACTTGATTGAAAATGAGTGCAAGGCTTTGCAGAATGTTGCCGTCTCCAGAGATAAATTCAGTCAAGTGCAAGACTGACTGGCGCAGCAAGGTTCCATACTACCGTGCAAGTGGTTGCAGGGATTCCGTCGATCTTCTAGGGCTCCTGAAAACATTAAACTGGTTAAAAGCAGTTTATGTGAAAACCGCGACTTTCAGTATGGAAAGGAGCAGCTTCACAGAGACTTGCCAGAGCGATTAATCTTGAAATCCTAAAAAAGGATCTGAAGTCTCTTCTTGTAAAAAGCAAATTGTTCAAGAACTGAAAGAAAGTGACTTTGATTCACGCAAAAATTTTTGTGAAACGATGTTGAAGCGTTTTCTCACTATAAATCCCATTTTTCGGAGCGACAAGGCTTACTTTCACGTAACCGGAAACATGAACGAGCATGAACTGCCATAACTGGGGCCAAATTCTGGCACTCGTGATTGAACGATTTCGTTATAGAATGCTGTGTGTTTGTCGCTCATTTTATTTTTGCTCTACATTGTTTTTATTATCGAGTATATTCGATCACGAATGCCAGAATCCGGCCACTGGTCTCCAAGAACCCACAAACCTCGATTGAAACATAAAAAACCGTTGCGTTGCTCGAGGGTTTTGTGCAAGAAGAACAACAATATTTCTCTCTTAGAAGCTTCCTCACTTGCACGATCTTTGAGTACGGGAACAGTTTTCGTGTAAATTCGGATTCCGCGGGCTCCTAATGTTGAGTATGAGGTCACAGCTTATGTTTTGTAGATTAATCATTGGTGTGCGTTGTCGTCCACGCATGAGATAATTAGATCACTTTTTTTTAAATTCTCGAGGCCCAGCGACGAATGTCAACGTTGAAAGTTATCGACGTATGATTGCGGAATTCTTTTTTCCATGTCTGCGAGCTCTTCCACCGTACTCTTCACACATTCTGTTTCAATGGAATGGGGCGACTGCACACACAGCTAGAGTTTCGATTAATTTTCTTCGAGAAAATTTTCGATCGCCGATCTAAATCTCATGTATTTTTTTTTTTTTACATAGCCCCGATCAAAGAGAGGATACATAATGACAATCTCTTGTGGCTTTAAAGGAAAATATTCGTCGAGAAATCAGCGCAATTGTATCAAGCCAATAAATCAAGGTTTAGTTTTGACATTAACACAAGAAAAAATTAGTGAGATCTTTAAAAAACTTAATGTACATTTCGATTCTATCGTTTACTGCTCTTAAAGAGTCAATTATTAAGTTCGTTATTTAAGTTTGACAATATATAAAACTACGACCAGTCAACCGGCATTAAGTTGTTTATTGACAATTCAACTGGAAATATATCATATGCTCTATTCTGCACTCGATACATACACTCAGAAAGCTTTGTCAGTAAAATTAGCTGACACTCTTTAAAATAAATGAAACTTCATTTAAAAACCGTCCTACTTATTTTTCATTTAAATTTACTTATTAGTTCATTTGAATTTAAATTTCAAAAATCAACGTAACCCAATCGGTAAAAATAATGATTTTTCCTTTATTCTGTCAAATAATTCATAAGTAATAAATTTGTAAAAATTTATTTACTTTTTCTTAGGTGGTCATTTTATTTAATTGTAGTTTTCTATCTGTATTATGCTCTTTTTCAATTCGCCCATTTGATTTTTGTTCCGCAAACCCTCCGCTGAGATTCGAACATGCAACATCTCGACTTGAAAGCAGCTGCCATACCCACTCAGCCATCGCCACAATCAGAACAAATTCAACAACAATCAATTTAAGTAAAGAGTATGTATGCGACAAATGTATGTAGAAACCAAATTATAAATATGTACATATTAACAGCTTGGTTCATTCATGTAAGTTACTACTGTCATTATTAACTGTCACCGAAAATCCGTATTCATCTGTTTTTTTTTTTTTAATTTTTTAAGTAACTGTACAAATCAGTTAAAATTAAAATTTCATTCTTTTTTAAACGTTTTGCCATTTACAAATAACTGCACTGATTACTTCTAGAAGAAACTACGGTCAGTTACTGCAAACATATTCTGAGTGTAGCAGAAAATCTCTAGATATATAAACTACTCATAGTGACTTAGAGGCACGTGTTCTAAAACGTACATAAATTGCCTTTCGTGCATTTGCATTGAAAACAAAAACAAATTTTCATATTTTGTTATTGTTTTGAATATAAATTGAAGAATAACATTTTGTGTATGTTTTACAAAAACCGGCAGTTGGTCCCAGGTTGACTGTTGGGCTCTAATTGAGCAATTCTAATACTTTTTAAAGACAGCTGTACACATACATGTGTATGTATATGTACATACTGCTTCACATATGTTACATATGTACATAGGTAGACGTATCCAAGGCAACAATTAGTACCAGTATTGTGTAATTTCTAAGTCCCCAATGAATTATTTAACTTTCAAAAATACAATGATTTCAATAGAAATCTTTCACTCCATAATTCATTGTTACAATTATTTAGGTCCCTTTTAAATACGATTTTAATGTTGACACTGTTTTCAAAGAAGTAATTGCTGATAAAAACCACAAAATACGCAACATGTTGCATTTATTTACACTCAATAAAATTTTCGTATTGTTAATTAAGTATGCTAAATGAAACCATCACAATAATATGCCGGAATAGAGAGATAGAGAGAGATAGAGAGAGAGCGTGCCAGACTATAAAGAGACGTCATCGTCTCTTTGACCTAATCTTGCTAATTGTTTTCGACAAAAATGAATTAATTTATCGAACATCCAAAAGACAGCATAATAAAACAACAACAATGCACTGTCTAGTGTTGCAAATATGAATTGAAAAATTTCTCAGTTTTTGCGTTATACTTGCATACTTACATATGTACAGCAGATGAATTTGCGAATAAAGTGTAACCGAAAAGAGATAAAAAAAAAAAAATTTATGCCACCTTTGAACAACAACCCTTCGCCAGTAAAATGATTTCACCCGAGCTACAGCGCTGCTTGCACTAAAAGTTTAATTTTGGAGTAAAAGAAAATATGAGAGCTTTTTGTTTCCAGTTATTGGAAACATAATAGAATTACAATATGAGCACAAAAATAGGAGAAATAAGGGAAAATTTATTCACTGTAAATTATGGAGAAAAAAAAAACTACTCCCAAACACACTGCAGGGTGGGTTACAAGTGAGTGAACTGAGTTTTGTAAGTATTGGTTTTTTTTTTTTGCTCAGATTTTTTTTTTTTTTTTATACCAAGACCCACTGCACGTTAGTGGGAAGAGGGTGTGCGTGTGTGAGTGTAGAGGAAAAATGGTTTTTGCACAGTGCCTGGTGCGCGTGTCCTTAGAAACGTTCACTCTCATTCTCTTGTTGTAACAAAGAAAACACTTGTGCTTTAAGGGGGTGGCAAAAATATGGTGTCTTGTCGAGCAGAGCTCTTCACGACTGCTGCATGTTTGTTATTTATTGTATGGCTGGCTAAAATACAAAAATTTTTGCATAATTTTCAAACAACAATTATTACACATTTTAGTAGCAGTTGGACTTTAAGACCGACTGGTACGTTTGTTTTTAGCCAGACCCCTTAATAGCTGGCCATGTTAACGGTTTGAAAGAAAAATGTCGCGTAATAGCTTTTCTATTGATACCGGGAGCCAAAGACAACCTTAAGGCAGTAGCAGCACAGCAGCAGCAGCAGCAGCAGCATCAAAGAAAACAGAAACATATCATATACAAATCCATCTTAACGCTTGATTTTATGTGTATAGATACAAAATACAGCAGCAAGAAGCATAAAAAAGGAAAAACGCGAGAGTGCGTTAAGAATTTTTTTTTTTATTTTTTCGTGAATTTTTCAAGTAAAAAGTTAAGAAAAGAATTTTCGTGTACGCAGCCGTCAAATAAATCTTTCAAAATCTATTTGAAATCTTTTGAAATGTTAGACGTTACGCTTTTTTTGTATGTTACTTTTAAGATAGTCTTAAAAAAGAAATAAAAAAAGAAATTGCAAGATATAAGGAAAACGCCATCTAACAAATTTAAATATCATTCCTTAACTTGAAGTGAAATGAAAAGGTTGTTTTGACAACTTTTATCTAGTTGGTCATAAAGAAACAAGACTTAAAAAATATTGTTTGAAAAAAAAAAAAAAAAATAAATACATAAAAAAAAATTATTCAGCAGCCATCAACGTATGGTGGAATAGTTAAATACTGCAAGTGCTAGAAATTGTTTGGTGGCAATAAAAATGTGAGTGTTTTCTTATTTGAATTATAAAGCATTGCAATTGTGAATGAGAGTTCGCTAATAAAAAAAAAAAAAACTAATATCAATAAATAAAACTTTGTACGTGCCAAACAATCAAAACGTATTTGAAAACTAATTCCAGGTATGTAAAGTTATTTAAGGAGAACAAAAAAAATATTTGAAATATTAATTTTGTAAACGAATTAATAGCAAATGGAATAAAATATTTCTTTAATGAAAATAATATTTGCAAAATAAAGTATTTTCTCCAGGATTTTTTTAAGATAAACAAATTGTAACCAAACTAAAAACTAAATTAAAAATTTTCATTTTAGAAAAATTACCAATTGTCAAATTACCTTAAATGACTAAAAAGAAAAGAAAAATAGTAGTGAGTTTTAGAAAAAAAAGAATTAATATATAAATTACTAGAAATTATGCCACTTACGCACTTTCAAATAAAATTATAAAATAAATGACTAGAATTAGAAACTCATGCAACTTATATTTGTTTCCTATTTCCATATTAGTAGTGTGGAAATTTTAACTGAAATGTTGATTCAGCAAGAAACACATAACTAGAAAAAAATAGATATGATTCAACAGAGTTAGGAAGACAATTCCAGTTTATGAACGAATGAGAGCTGATGAATAGCGTGGCTGCTTTTCAACAGCTAGTTGTACCCCAGCAAAAGCAGTTTCAGCAATCATTTAAAAAAGTGAACTGAGGGCCGCCAAGAATAACATCATGTAAAAGTTTAAAAAATAGTAAAATAAATAAATAAAAACTTTTGTTGATCCAATCAACACGTTTAATTTGCTGCCTCAATTTTAGGGCGTTTTTTCTTCTTGTGAATCCAAGTAACTTTTACTTTGTTGGGGAAAAAATTGTTTTAGTAAACAAACTTTAAAAGAAAATTTAAATAAGCAACAATCGAAAATCAGCGCAAAACTGCAAAAATATCTGCAGCCGAATTTTCATATTCGTGATCGAATGAATTCTGTCACGTATGCTGTGTGATTGTTTGCACTATTTCTAGTCCATAGTTCGCTCGATTACGAGTATAGCAATGCAGCATCTAATGTTTTCCAGGAGAAAAACTAAAACAAAACGAAAACATATTGTAAGTATATGAAAAAAAAAATAATAATGTAAAATTAGACAAACAAATCTCTCTACCCATAAGAAAAATTACAGAAACCGAAAACAAAAACAGCAAGAAACAATTCTAATAGTAAAATAAAACCTCACAAAAATGTGCAAAAGTGCTTCAGCAGCTTTTTTTTATAATTTCTTATTAGTCATAATATTAATACAATCGATAAGAAAAGTTTGAATAAGACCGACGAAAGAGCTCGTATCAAAATTGCTCAAACTGCCTGACTTTGCAAAATTTCTGAAAGTTGTAAAACACTATTATTATTTAGGGAGTGTGTGAAACGGTATTCGTTAAGAAGAATCAAAGTTCTTCTTTTTTCAATAAAACGCTGCGATTTCGGTTAATATTGAAGAACGGAGGTAAACTAAATTTTAGCACATTGAACATTTAGATTTTTTAAGCCACCTCGCTCGCCGATATTTTTGTCGAATTAGTTTTGCAATAAAATTTGTTAAGGATATTCACTCAAATAAGCTGTAAGTTTTGTTGCTTATTATTTTAACGCTAAACAGTTATTTATTTTTTTTTTTTTTTATTGGGTGGGTGAAGTTTATTTTGTGTTAAAATGTAAGCAAATACAAAAAAAATCTATGTTATTAAAAATCACATAATAGTTAAAACACTCAAGTTATTTTAAACCAAATATATGCAAAAGTACAGCTGTTTAACAGCGTTGAAATTATATTACAGAATCACAAAATATTTACTGCAGTCATCGCATGTGCCGTAGAAAAAAGTTAGGATTGTTGGAGTGTTATAACTTACAGAATTGCTCCACAGCTGTTGGCAGTTTAACAAATTTTCACAAAATTAAAATATTTGCCATTGTTTATTTAAGTGAAGCGGTTCTGATTTAAATATGATTTAATTAATATTTTTAGAAAAAAATTTAAAGCAGCATGCTTCCGAATTTCTATGCAAAATTTTATTTTACATCAGATTTGACAAGCGTTCCACACACGTCGCTATTTAATAATTTTTCCAGATTTTTGGACATTTTCCACGACTTTCACATTAACTCATTAAACATATCTATTTGAAGTGTGCAAATCCTGTATATTTAACTACATCATAGAAGCCTTTAGAGGCATAGGAAATTTCGAGAGCATGACTAAAGTAGGAACCATTCAGGTAATTAATTCTTCTTAACAAGATATTTGTAGGTGAAAAAATTATATAAAAAATTTTATTAATTTTTATTATTCGAAATTTGTTTTATATAATTATTTTGTATTAAGTTTTAAATTTTATTACATTTGTTCCTGCTCCCGGAACGACGAATGTATAATTCAAATTGGATGTATATTTGAATAAGCAAATTTTGTTTTTATTAAAAGCTAAAACTATTTTATACATGTATGTAAATAAAAACGTTTCTTTGACAAAAATCGAAGTTTTTCACCCCTGAATTAGTGGGCAAAAAAAATTAAAAAGTTTAAATTTTAAACATGAATCTAATCATTTTATTGAAAATGTAAAATCGTGGTAAAGATAAAATTTTTTTGGATTTATTGCAATCAAGCCATTCCCAGTAAATCTATTTTTAACTCACCTTTTTGCTCTTTTCAGTTTTTTCATTGCAAATTTTGTTACAAGAAAAAAAAAATTATTTTTATGAATCCAAACTAAAACTGGGATGAATTCAATTTATGGCAAAAAATATTTAAGCAAAATCTGTTTGCGAAAACCGTTACTTAATTAGCATATTGCTGCTGAACTAATCTGACATATAAATGCGAAAAATACGAATTCTTGTTGGTAACGAATCCTTAATGAACTCACATGCTTAATAACCCCTACACGTGATTTGTGCAAACATATGCATGTACACAAATGTACATATGTATATGTTTTGCAAAGCTACAAAATTCTTGTTAGCTTAACGAAAATCCTTTAATTGGTATATCGTAATTTTGCCTAAAAGCAAATAGCAAACAAAACACCAACAACAACAATAGAAAATAAGTACAATGAATTTTCTGCCGACTAGGGCTGCCAGACGGGTTTAGTTTAGAGAAGAAAACGGGATTCGGAATTTACATTTTCTCTGTAAACAGAGGAATAGAAAAGGCTAGCCAAATGATTGCTTGTAAACGAGTATCTTTGCTGTGGGAAGCAGAAATAAAAATTATCATTCCATCAAAGGGCTCGGTATTGCTTAAACTTTTTTCAAAGAAACTACTGCTAAGCTTCCTTTATTTACTTTTCAAAGCCTTCATTTCCTTTATAGACTTTGGAACTTAAAAAGAAATGATGGTGGTGTGAAGTATTGAGTGAGAGGAACCTTTTTTGACACCTTCAGAGCTGATGTCGAATTACGGTATTCGTGATCGAATGGATTCCGTCACTTATGCTGTGTGTTGTTTGTTCACTTTGTTTTTGTTTTACTCAAATTTTATTCTATAGTTGATTTGAAAATTCAAAATAAAATACAACTCTCTGAACAGCGACTCTGATCAATGATGCAAAAATGTTTACAAAATTTCAGGTGTAAAATTACAGGACAACAAAAGAAAAGAATACATTAATTTTTCTGTTGTTAAAATAAAAACTAATTTTCAAACTATTTCTCACATGCATGCATATGTATTTAAATGTTTAAAACTATGTTAAAATTAACCAAATACTTTTGAGAATCATTGAGTTACAAACCAACCCAAATCAAGGCCGTGTTACACTATCCTACTCAATCGTACGATTCATTCACTGAAAATTGCTAGCTAAATCTGATGGAATTCTGTCCTACTTTAAAAAGTCGCATCCAAACGGCCACACTATTATACTTTTGTAAACAACTTCGAAAAGGCAACTCTGATCGCATAGAAAAAGCTTAGCAAATCGGACAGACTTGTCAAAAAGTCTTTCACACACATACACTTTTAGTCTAGACTATCACACTTTTTGGACACACATTGAACATTTTGAACAGATTGTACGACTCAATAGGATAGTGTATCATGGCCTTTAGTGCCTCAAGCATATTTGTGTTGTCTATGCCACCCACTTCCTTACAAAATTGGAAGTTTAGACAGCAAAATTAAGCTTGGCGAGCTAATTTAGTCTGGACGGCGATGCAAAGAAGTAGATTTTTATATAGAGCTCTTATAATAATTTGAAATAATCGCCCTTATTGTGGTTGGCGTTTTAGCGACGAAAGTCAGGCGTTTTTGAAAAGTGATGCCTTGATTTACAAAAAATACGCCACTTTTCAGAACCCACTGCCAATAATTCTTAATCGGAGAAACACTATAAAAGCTCTGTGATCTGCTTCTTCTAAAATGCACATTTCGGGATTTAGGAATCCCATGATTTCCAGATGCCGAGTTTTCCCATTTGGCATCCCCATTGCAGTAGATGTTATTTTTTAAAATTTAAATTGGCAAACAGCAAAACAATAACAACAACTATGCAAACACAATACAACTATAGCGAAAAACCAAAAACAACAACAACAATGATACAACAATATAACGATATAACGTTAACAAGAACGTGTATTAATAATTGACATTGACGGGAACATGATTTGTAAATAATGCATTTGAATTTGCATAAAATTTGCAAATATTATGTAAATTAGTTGGTATTAAAAAAAGCGAAAACTAATGAATCCGAACTCATTTACAACCTACAGCTGCAATAGACAAAAAAAAAAAAAAAACCATTACGAGTGTTATAGTGGAAAAAAAAGGTTTGAAAGAACAAGCTTGGCTGGCATACACAGGTATCGATATATGAAGGGATTTTTTTCTGCTTTTAAGTTTTAGAATGTTTTATAAACTAATTTGCATAAATATTTTCAATCACTTCAAAAAACTGAGAGTGTGATTTTGTTTCAACGAGAGACACATTTTTTTTAAACCTTGAGATGCTTTGTTGTCGAAAGGGGTTGATTTGTAGTGCAGGGAATTTATTTAACACTAACCAGCTCTGGCATATCGAAATTAATTTAAATTTACAATGATAAAAGATTTATAAAATTGTTAAAGATATTTAAAATTACTTATAGGTAAAAAAAAACTAACAATTAGTTTTATACTAAAAGAAAGATTCTTATCGATAAAACTGTAGTGTGTATCACATGTTTAAATAAGACAAGCAAATTTAATTCAAAGGCTTATCAGTTTTTCGACGCTCCATTCAAACTTCTTTTTCTTGTCTCCTTTAAAAATGTTGACAAAATATCTTTCCCGATTTTTAGGATATAAAAGAAAATGAATTTAAGTCCATTCCAAATGTAAATAAAAACTGTAGTAGAGAAACATCACCTCTAAAGCTTGGGATAGTCTTATTGAGGCATCATTTGATTTTCCCAAAGAATTCCAAATGGTTGTTTGTGAACTGCTGAGCAGAGCGGAGCCTAAGTGTATGTCACAAGACATTGGCTATCATATCCCTCCTATCAACCTAACCTGGGACTACTAAACTATAACAAATTTCAATAGGTGAAGTGACTTCCGGATATCCGCGAATTTAAATGACATGCTGCCCGAAACACAATAAACTTAAAATAAACTCATGCAAACTGCAAACATCCAACTGTATGAGTGCGACTCTGTATTTGCTGTTCATGGCGGTTACACAACTACATTTACACGTAATAGCATCTGTTTCCTGCTTCCGCATTCACCACTACATACAGACTCATTTGCAAGTTACGAAAAACAATAACAAAACAAATTAAAAAGTTCAATGTTCTTTGTATTTAATTTTTAATGCTTTTTGTTTCTACTTTATTATTATTATTATTATTTTTTTTTTTTCTCAGTTGTTCCAACATTACAATTGTCTGTCTGCCGTAATCAGGTCGTGTCTGGCCGCATGCTGATGATGATGTTGGTGCTGCTGCTTTTGCTCTGCTGCAACAGCAGCAAGGGTATTTTTGATGAGCAAGACTGCTGTAAGTGTAAGTGTTGGATTTTTTTTTTTTTTGTGTACTTCCTAACCTAAATTAAAATTATGTTAATGAATGAAACAATTTTTTTTTCTGCCGTTAAACCATAAAGATGAAAAACATTGAAACGAAAACACAGCAGCATTTTAGAGCTTGGTAAACCAACCAGCAGTACTCTCATTTTTATAATCATTATCATCGTTATTCATTTCGTACAGCATCATCATCATCATTATCTGTATTTTAATTTCATTTTATCTTTTACGGTGTTCGTTGCCGTTTTATTTTATACAATAATTTTTGGTGGTTTATTTTAAAATACATACATATTTCTTTTTGTAGTATTTTGGTGGGCAAAAATGTAAATCACGGCCAAGGCCATTTCAATGAATGCTGGCAGGGAATAAAATAATTTTATGTATTTATAAATTTAAAATGAATGAACACCATCTGTTGGCGTTGCTAAGGATAATTAGTGTGCTTTATGGCACACAGATGTTTGTTTCAATTATTGAAGCTGTCGTTTCAGGAGTTTTGGTTGAATTATTAAACCATGACCAGGTTTAACATTAAATAAATTCAGCCTGAAGAGTTCATTATTATATACATACGTACATATGTATACCCGAAAGAGTTTTTCATTAAGCACGTGCTATTTTGAAATGTAATAAAAACAAAACATGAGTGAGTTATCATCAAAACTTTTTATTGGTTAGGAAGGCGAATTGAAGGCCTTATATACTGAATATATAATTGAGCATCTGCCCGGCACTGCTGCTATGGGTGTAGGGTTTGCATCATGTTAAAATTTCCATGACTCTGACGAACAGATTAGACATAATTAAAGCGTAGATATGAACCATGTTCGGCTCTGAGGATTCCTGTATGAGTGTCTTAGAAAATGTCTAAATACAGATGCAAAATTAACATGAAAAATTTTGAAAATTATGTTAAGGGCAAACAAAAATAACAGGCTAATTTAATACAAGTTTTCACTTCAATTCCTTGTTGTTTCATTCGTTTCAATTGTTGCGATGGTGATTGGGTGCGGTGGCGGGTTAACACTCATGTGGCTGTGGTTCGTAGCCCGTCCGATGATTATACCATAAAATCAGGGACAATTGTCCACTGCTCCAGGGCCCACTCAGCGCATAGACCTCAGTGTCTCTAAGCGTTTTTGAGTTATCTGCCAGCCTAAAGCGCGACGCAAAATTTGCCAGTTGTGGTCGGCAAAAGATGTAGTAAGCGACGCTAAAATGATTGCTTAGGATTCTTCTGCGCATGCTCACGGACACCTATGATGATTTCGTTAGCTTTTGCGTTGGGCCGGCGTACGGGTCCTGCTGCATTGTTTACTGAACAAGTGGACTGGTATTTATCCACCACATTGAAAATAGTCTAGTCTGCAGAAAGATAATGGCGACCAAATAGAACAACAATTTTTTTTTCAGAATATTTTAATTCATAATTTTTGGATTTTACTTCCTTGGAAGAGATTTATTTGGGATAAAATTTAAAATTTAATTTAATCGCCGTTGACTGTAACGGCCAGCCTTGCTCATTTTCAAAGAAAAATGGCCCAATTATGCATCTGCACCAAAATCCGCACCGAACAGTGACTCGTTTTGGGTGCGTCGGCTTTTCAATGTAGGTGTACGGGTTTTCTGTGCCCCAAATGGGATAATTTTGCTTGTCTACCTACCCGCCAAGATTAAAATGTGCTTCATCTGAAAATATAATTTTTTTTGTTGCAGTAAAATCGGCATCTTCTTTTCAAAGTAATGTCGCAATATTTCCCAGCGTTGTTCGAGCGTATACACAACCATATTCGTTCAGCGGAAGCTTAAAACTAATTATCTATCAAATCAGACATGAGTTAAGTGTTACCATTCACGAAATAAGCACTAGTTGAACACAAAAAACATTAGATGGCGGTCCCGTTATTAAACATATTTTCTTAAAGAAACAAATTTTAGGCCTTTATGCCTGGTTTTTTTTTTTTTTTTTTTGCTGTTAAACGTTTATTTGTTTCACCAAAAAAACTGCATTAAACCCAAATGTTAAGTGTTTTAATCAAGGAGCCTCCTTTAATGTTGTATACAACTTGGTAAACACTGAAATTTTTCGGCTCGGAATGCTAGAGATATTGGCAGGTTTTTTTTTCTTTCTGCCTTTCAGATTTGAGCAAATTGAATTGGTTGAGTTCACTAATATTTGATTTTTATAATTCTATATGAAATATTTCAAAAGAACTTCGTAAACAAACATCTAGAAAATTTTGTTTTCGCTCTACTCAAGAAAAAAAAAAGCAAAATGAAAGGCAAATAGACGTTTGCATGAATCTAAATTAGGGGTGTGATTTAAAGGAGCTTGCAAAAGGGTGAGTTCTTGTATTTGTAGCCAAAAAGTATGTAAGTATGTGCAAAAATTTGGAATTTGTATGTAGGCAAAATATTTATGAATTTTTTAAGATTTACATATACATACATATTTAGCTGCTAAATTATACGAATATGTATGCAGGCAAATTTATATGAATATAATTGAGTTTGTATGGATGTGATATTGCACATGTACACGTTTGACTTTTCTCTAGCCATCCCATTCGTTTACTTCATTTTTTTTTTCTGTTTTTAAGTACAACCAGATTTTTTGCTGAACGTGGAACGTGATTTTCATGTATTTTAATACATGTTCCAGACAAGATTCCAGTGTTCACTATAACAGATTTTTAGGCAGTAAAGCAAAAGGTGCTTATTTTTCTTATTGCTTAGCCAAGCGAAAAATCAGTGTAGTTCAGCAGTTATTTTTATCACCTGCTTTCAATAGCTTCATAAACTATGCAAATAAATGCTACTAACACATCTCTGAGCTAGAAAACTTTAGAACTTTTGGATATATTAAACATATTTTGGCTATATGTATACAATCGAACACGTCATGTCGAACTTTTGCGAAGCCTCTACAAAAATCTTATATTTTAGAAAAAAAAAAAAATATAAGCATTATTTTAACCATGAACGTAATTATTTACTCGCTTCCGACGTCAATCGAATTATAACATTTTAGGTTCAAAAATGCTGCCTGACATTTTCCAGCCGTCTCTATGCCGCCGACATTTCGTTGATGCTCATCAACTCATCAGCAGACTCGAATGTTTCAAACAATCTTTTAAGCTGTTTCGAGTCTACTGATGAGTTCATTGGCATTAGCGAAATGTTGGCGGCATATAAACGGCTGAATAAGACACAAAACATTAATAAGGTCCATTTGTAGACCTAAAATAATACATCAATTTTAACTTTATAGTCGAACTATATGATTTACAACTGTTAATAGTTTTGTGGGACTTGAGTTGCTAGATTTTTACTACCTCAAAACTGAGAAAGATTTTTTGTGATAAAATTGGAGGGATCAACATTTTAAAAGAAGAGAGGAAAGGTACAGCTTAAGACTTACTGGTTGGGGTACATGCCATGGCTGTTTCACGTCCACCACAGCGCTCATCAGTTCCAAACTGCTTCCCACCCAGTATATGATTAATTGTATACTGGGGCCAAATCGTTGCATTCGATATCGAATGAACTGTCGAGTAAAAATAATAGAACACAAAAAAACAAAATTCGTTCGATCACGTATGCAACGATTTGGGCCCTGTTTTCAAGCAGCAGCGCAAAGCCACCTGAGCTCTTCATAACTGACCGTCTATATTTAATCTTATTGAAACTGTTGTTATCATTGATAAAATAGCAACAAAAGCAAAAATCAATTGGACGTTGCTGATAGAATATAAAATATATCCCAGTAAACAGAAAAACAAAAGTGATAACGTGAAAAGTAGATCAATAAGTTAAATATAGACAGTCAGTAATGAAGAGCCCAGGTGGTACGATGGCCATGCGCTGCTGCTTAAAAACAGTATACAATTAGTCATGGCCTGGTTTCGAAGCAAATTTGGGTGCTGAAGAACGTCATGGTGGTCGTGAAACAGCCGTGGTATGTACCCCAGCCAGGAACTCTTCAACTTACCTTGCCCGTCTGCTTGAAAAATGTTGATCACTCCAGTTTTAGCACAAAAAATTCTTTATCAATTCAGAGGAAATAAAAATCGAACTGAAACTTGATAATATTATCAACAAGTGAAAACAAAAATAATAATAATGGTAGTGTGATAAGTGCACCTTTCTTTTATTGAAGAAAACACATTTTTTTTTATTAATTATACTTAAATTATATTAATAATATTATTTTTGATATTAATAATGATGCAATTTTATGTTATATATTTTATAAATTAGATTTTCTCCGCAATGTGTCCGTTGTCGTCGGCCTTCCAATATCTATCCTTTATATTTTTTATTTCATTTAGTATGTTTTTTCTTTACTTAGGTTTTTCTGGCATATCAAACGAGTGTTTATTACTTTAACCCACGTTGCTCGCTGGGTTTGTGTTCGTTTCTACAGTAGTAATAGTAAAAAATCCTTATTCGTAGAATTTAAATTGTTGATATTGTTTATCCATATTGTTGACCATAAGTTGTCAAAAAATATGGTACACAAAATAAATACTAACACCGGTATTCATAAAAAATCAAACGTTGATAAAATACATTTTAGAACAAATTTTACAGGAAAAATATTTTGTAAAATGTGTTTCAACAATGTTTTATTTTTTATGAATAATACAATAAAATAAATAAAACAATATCGTATTAAACGAAATTTCAAGTAATATTCCAGTTTTATCGGAAGTTTTTAGAAACTTTGGAATTCTTGCACGGCAAACCAACCCTACATGCATGCAAATTTTGTAAAAGTATAATTACTTTTATATTTTTTTAAACTTAATAAAAATAGAAAAATCATAAAATAAATGTTATGCCACAAAGAAAGAAAAAGGACAATTTCTTGTATACAAGAAATAGTTCTTTTCCTTGTCGTATACCACTCTATAGAGCTGTGCACTATAAGAAATTTGTGTGTGTGTGTGTGTCTATGCTGTATAAAACGTTTCTTTTCTGCCAAACGTGAAAAAAACATTGGTATTCCAGGCGTGCCGTGCCAGCTTTGTTACAAGACAGGCACCAGAGAGACATGTTTGCTTCCTTATTACAAACAAACTGACAAGAAGAAAGAAAAAAAAAAACACAAATAGAAAAAAGCGTAACCATTGAAGTGGCAGAATTTTTTGCAATTTAGTATGTGTCTAAAAAGCAATCTACATAAAGAAACAGCAAAATATAGAAAAATAAAATGTTTTTTCTTTTTTTGTCAGGTAAACTTCCAACCAAATTACAAATATTTTTTGATCGTCAATAGATTTGGTTATCCTGTGTATATTTGCCAATATTACGACGGTATGTTTGTCTCAACAAAAAGACGTATTTGGAATGCTTGAATGCAATACAACAACTTCAAATGCATTTTCCGCAAAGAAATACTCTGATTTGAATAGAAAAAAACAAAATTAAAACGACTTTTTGTTTAGAATAAAAATAAATATTTGATTTCTTCGATGGTGGCATTATTTGTATTGAGGATTATAAACTAAAAAATGGAAGATTTTCATTGAAAAAAAAAGGAAAAGAAAATTCGGCAGCCTTAACATGCTTCAATAACCATTTAGTAAAATTGTAAAAGGATTTTGAGGATTTAAAAAAAAAAAAAACAAAACAAACAAGAAAACACAAAATCATCTTGTTAAGCAAAAACTGGATGATGGAAAAATGTCAGACGATAAATTTAAATTTTTTTTTGGTCTCCAACACAGTTAAAAAAAGATTTTAACAAAATTTTTAATTTAAACATCTTGGCAAATTTGTTTACAGTTTTGTTGTGTTATTTGTTCAAGAAACCACCCCCCAAATACAAACAATATTTTCACAAATTTCTATAATTACACAGTGAGATGCCAGAAATTATGTAAATTTTTCGTTTTTTTTTTTATTGATTATTTTTCATCCCTGATGTGGAAAAATGGAATGCATTTCTCTGTTAAATTGTGATTTAGAGGTTACTATAATGATTATAGTATAATCTGGCGCAACTTATTGACAAATTACACAAATTGTAATTTTAGCAAATTATGAGGCCAAGATGACATCCAATTGGCAAGTTCAGAGTGCGAAAAAAGTAATTAGACTATTGGAAAGTGTTATAACTTTTGCAGATGGCCTCAAACGGCCAATAATCCAATAATCGGTTTTCTGCGCAACAAGGTGAAATAATTGTTTTCACTTTTTACCTCAAGAATTTCTCGCGTATGTTGACGCAGGATGAGTTTCGTGGCAGATTAACAAAGCGTGCGATGCCAACTAGAAAAACACTGCGTACTTTTGCCACAAGTCTTAAAGGCAATGGGTCGACGAGAGTTGTTGTCATGGTGTGAGGCATTCTCACACCAGATCAGTAGCTGTGCTAAATATATCGCTGATATTCGTCCAAGATGGCGACAAGGAGCCCGGGGCATCGCTTATAGAACGTGAAAAAGGGGAATTTCTACGCTGAATTTTTAAGAAAAATTCGAAGATTTTCCCTTACAAAGCTTAGGCAATGCATCAGCTGTTCACTGTTGACCGTGTCAAACACATACATATAAAGAACAGAACGGGACCTGGTTGGCTGGCTGCACAAAAAATGCACTCAGATGATACACTCAGAAAACTTTGTTTTAGTAAAATTAACTGAAAATACTCTGTAAAATAAATGAAACTTCATTTAAAAACGGTCCTACCTATTTTTTTTTTTCATTTAAATTTACTAATTACTTCATTTGAATTTAAATGTTACCAAATCAACGGAACCCAATCGGTAAAAATAATGATTTTTCCTTTATTCTGTCAAATAGATCATACATAATCATTTTGTAAAAATTTATTTACTTCTTCTTAGGTGGTCATTTTATTTAATTATAGTTTTCTATCTGTATTATCCTCTTTTTCAATTCGCTAATTTATTTTTTGTACTGCACAAAGCCTCTGCTGAGATTCGAACATGCAGCGTCTCGTCTTGAAAGCAGCTGCCATAACCACTCAGCCATCACACAACAATCAGAACAAATGCAACAACAACCAATTTATGTAAAGAGTAGGTATGTATGTGTAACATAAGTTACTACTGTCATTATTAACTGTGAGCGAAAATCCGTATTTATCTGTAGTTAGTTTTTAACATTTTAACTGATTTGTACAGTTAATCAGTTAAAATTGAAATTTCAGTATTTTTTAATAGTTTTGTCATTTAAAAATAACTGCACTGATTACTTCTAGAACAAACTACGGTCATTTACTGCAAAAATGTTCTGAGTGTAATCATAATAATCGCTCAAGCAAATGCTCTTTAATTATTATCAGCCCGAGCATTCACTTGAACGAAAGTCCATCCAACAGAAACCATAATGTGTAAAAGTTCAAAGTCAATGTAAAATTTTGGCTAAGACTGTTTGAATCATTGGCGGAATATTGAAGTAAGTCACGTATGTATATAAATACAGAAAATATTTAAAAGTGTGCTAAATATCAACTTACCCAACACAACACAACAAGAATCCACTGAAAATATATAAAGAGAGAAGTGTTTAAATTAGCTTAAACTTATTCTATATATTTATTTTAATAAAACAAAACATAAATGGAAATACAGAAGAACAAAGCGAAGAAAAGCACGCAAGGCAAAAAAAAAACAACTTTCGCCAAGTTCTTGACCTACAAAATAAGAAGAGTCTTCTTAAATTATTTTTAATGATGATGAAAACGATGACGACACAATTTTCAACCACGTTTCTTTTTTTAACTCCTACCAAGCGCTCAGAGACACTAAGAAAATAGTAGAACATTGAGGGAAAAGAAAATTAAAATTAAAACAAGAACAGAAAAAAAAACTGAAAGAAAAAATTAAAATAAAAACAAACTCCAGCAAGTCATCAGCAGTTCATTCATTATATTTTACTACAGACTGAGGAAAAGAAAACTCAGCACACACACACACACACACACAGACACACCCACCCTCTCAGCAGGCAGACAGACTAAAATCATTTCCTTATCTGCCCAACTGCTACCGCACCATTTTCTTGGCATCCTTTAAGTTAAAAAAAAAGAAAGCAACACAAAAAAAAATGAATAAATAAAAGGAAAAATTACAGAAACTGGGTTAATAACTGAACTTAACAAAATTGTGAGCAGCAGAAAAAAAAAGATTCTATTAAGACAGACGACAATAATTTAGGGCACAAGAAGGCGACAAACTGCATAATAAGCACAAATGAAAACAGAGCCCCATGCCACCAAAACCTTGAGATCCTTAAGCAACAGTAAATAAGGCAAACTGAAAGAAGCTGCTGCAGCAGCAGCAGCAGCAGCATATCGAAGGCAGCCAGCCACAGGAAAATAGCAAATGAATTTCATTTTGCCATTTTCTTTAGCTGCAACGTTGTTATCATCAACTTATAAGTGGAGCACTAAATGCAGGTTGTAGTTTTTCTTGTAGTTGTTTCTTATAATTTTTAATTTTTTTCTTCTTTTTTTTTTCATTTTGTTGCTCCGACTGCCAAGGACAAAGTTTTTCACTTTCGTCTTCCTGCTTTTAACGCTGGTTTGGCGTTTTGCAAATGAGTTGAGCAGCAGCCGACAGAATTTTGTAGGATTATTTCTTTGAATAAGTGTGAGTGTGTTTGTGTGCGGCTGCAAGAAGTGTTTGCTTTTAATTTCAGTTATTATTATACTTGTCTTATTATTTCTATTTTTATTTCATTTTCATTTGAGCCATGAGCCGGCTGTGTGTGTGTGTGTGACAGTTTGCCTTGAGTTTCCATTGAGTTAATAAGAGAGTAGCAATGAGGCGGGAAATTACTAAACGAAATGGGTATAAAGCTAGAAAAATCAAATGGAGTTGAAACTCCAGCTTAACCGAACTTTTCTGCGATTTAATGGCAGTTTCAAATTGAATGTAGTAAATCGGTAAACAAATCACGATTAAAATGCTAAACTTTTAGATGTCGAAAATGTAAGTGCTGGGTCTTCTTCATTTAAATGTGGTTTAATTATTCACTAATTTAAAGATTCACTAGCTTACACATTAATAAAAAATAAAAAAAATCTAAAATTAATTTCCACTAATTTTTTGGGAAGAAGAGTCATAATTTTATGGCCTAAATAAACACCAGCCGAGTTGTAGCCTTGTAATTGTACATTTTTAAATAAAATATTTAAAATAGGAATGAGTGCTGATATTTTTATATTGAAAAACTATTCCCGATCTTCACTTATTAATAGAAAACGAAGCACTCCCAACGATGGGTTGGTTGTATTATTGATTCCGCACGAAATGAAAAATTAAACGGAAAGAAATATCGAGTATTTCGCTTTGTGTGCAGTAAATATAACATCTCTGTTTTAACTTGATTTGGTCACTTTATTCCCAATAAATATATTTTCTATTTATTGACAAATTATTCGATATTTCGATACGCCTGTGTGTATCTTCTTCAGGAAAATGTGTTTTTTTTTTTTTTCGAAAACATCGAATAATTTGTCAATAAATAGAAAATATATTTATTGAGAATAAAGTGACCTTGAGCTCATGCTCTTTAAACCAAATAAAGTTAAATAAAAAAGGTAGAAGAACAAGTATCTAGAACATCTCTGTTTTAATAATTTCAAGATTAGGTTCGCAGCAGCTGTTGGTGGAAAAATACCTTCAACATTTTTTTGTGCGTAATTTTATATGTGGATATTAAATAATTTATTATGAGTGAAATATAACGGGTTATCCACTTCGTGGTTTCAAAAGTATAGGACTGGAATTCAACATCTGTTAAACTAAGTTGTTAAACCAATTTTTCTCTTCTCAGCTGAAAGTCTGACATTGACGAAAATGGATCGCTTTAATTGTCACACAATGAATAAAAATTATCAAAACATACTCTACAAAAATGATGATTCTGCCAAAGACACATATCGTGCTTTAAGAGGAGATTATGATTTACATACATAATCGTCCAACTACGCAAGCCATTGGCAAAATTGTGAAGAAATTTGAAGGGACTTGAGCGGTCACAAAGATTGTAACGCCGGTGCATCATCGTTTCGCTGAAAATATCGCTGCTGTAAGCAAATGTGTCGATTCCTCGTCGTTCTCAGGAATTAGGACTGCCTTACGGCACATTATGACGTATTTTGCATTTAGATCTACACCTACATTTATATCAGGCGCGGATCCAGCTAAAGCTTTTGGGAGGGGAGAAATTTTGTATGGCATAAAATAAAGTCTTATTACAGTTATTTCCGCTTAATTGAGTTTCCCGCTTTATTGCACTAAAAATCATTGAACGAAATCATTCAGTATACCTGTCTATGTTAAGATACCCATTTAATTGAGTTCCGTTTAATTGCGTCACCCGCTTAATTGTTTCGCAAATTAAGACCGCATTGAGAAAAACAAGAGCAAATGTTTCGCTTAATTGATTCCGTCCACTTACTTTTTTTTTTTTGCTTCACAAACGTAAAAAAAATATTTTGCGGCAAAAAGGACATGGTTCTGTTCCTTTATAAATATTGTACGATGAACGTACCTGATTTTTATTTTGTTTTAATAAACCTAAACCATTTTTCAACCTAATATGTAACTAAAGACATCAGTTTTATTTTCCATCTACGAATGGGTGTTTCGCTTTATTGTACATATTGCTCAATTAAGCGATTTTCGTTTAATTGCGTCGGCGATTCAATTAACCGAGTATTGCTTAATTGAGTTCTCGTTTAATGGCCTCAAAAGTCGTGCATTTTTAGAAACTCAATTAAGAGGAAATAACTGTATTGGTAAATCGCGAAAATATAGCGAAATATATTTATCATTTAAATATCCCTTTTCCCCTCCCCCCCCCCCCCCAGGATCCACGCCTGATTCATATAAAGTCCAGCTCACACAACAACTGGAGCCAGCTGACCATTCACAACGTCGTAGATACGTGGCATGGGTGCTTGAACAACAGGCGGACAGGTGGACGGCGATTTTTCGCATAAAATTTTCTTCAGCGATGAAACACATTTCTCACTCGGTGGGTATGTTAATAAACAAAATTCTGAGAATGCTCAAGTAATTGAAGAGAGGCCATTACATCCAGAAAAAGTCACTGTTTGGTGCGCTCTTTGGTCCGCGGGTGTGATTGGACCTTACTTCTTCGAAAACGACGAGGCGAACGACTGTCACCGTCAATTCGGTGCGTTATGGTCATATGATAACTGACCATTTTTTTTGCCTGCTATTGAAGCATACGACTTGGAGAATATGTGGTTTCGACAAGACGGTGCCACATGCCACAATAAGGGCGATTAATTCGCCATAATATTTTTTTTAAATCTAGATTTTTTAAATCTATCTAGTGCTTGATTAAAATTATCGATGCTAACAGCACTTGGTATCGACAAAAATGTATCGAATATGTACTCGTATTCACTATGTAGTATCATTTCATACCCCAGGATTTCTAATGAAACCCTTTCACCACCCGAATAAAGGAACTTTCTGTTAGTGAACAAAATAATGGTAAATTTCTAGAGAATAAAATTAGCTGTTAATTTTATAGTCTTACTAAAATATCCCGTTAAAATTGTGTAAAATATTACCGCATATGTTTTCAATTAGCCAACACTCTTTTTTAGAATCGCCTCTTAAAATTAAAAAAAAAAAAAAAAAAAATGTTTTCTTTGTTCGTTGTCTTCACCTTTCAATAAACATATTAAAAACTTTAAACGATTAATTGTTGATTTGAATCTTGCTGTCCAAGATAATATCCTGGGGCTATTTGTTTACATAACAGTATAATTTTACGGTTCTGCGTATAAATCTCCTGCTGCAAAGTTTGTTTCTAGCAGACACAACGTTTTATCGAATCTTTAGACAAATCTCCTGCAGTTTCTAATTATTATGATTATCACTTGCAAAAATATCAATTAAAACTAGAAATCGCTTGATTTTTATCTTAATTGCTTTGGTGGCGTAAACCAAATTGTTAGCAACAAGTTCGGTATTTCTTTTTTTCCTCTTTTCGTTCTTTCTTATCGCATGTAATAAAATGTTTAACTTCTCCCATTGAGCACAAAACCAACCGCAACATCCCTGTTTGTGGCTGGCAAAAAAGTACCATGGACTTGTCTCGATAACTGGTTACATTAAACGAAGCTTAATTAAATATAATTAATTAAACTGTTAAAGTCAAACATTGACAAGATACATATACAATACGTATGTACGTGTATGCACACTCCCAGCTTTTGGGATTTTTAACGAGATTTATACATGTGTATGGAAGTCTTTCTCTGTTCTTTTTTTTCACCCCGCTGAACGCAACAATTTATGTGTGTTAATCTAACACTTGTTTTTACTGTACTGCTGCGGTCTTTAATCACCAAATGAATGTGGACACACGGCAAAATACTGATAAACATGCTGAGGTAATAACGAAAGATATGCAGTTGTATTTGAAAAATTTGTGCCATTATCTAATGCTGGAAATTAGTAAATCTTATTGAAATCTTTAAAGAGGGAAAATAGATACACACAAAAAAAAAGCTTAAGCTGATTTTGGATTAGAGATAATTGGCAAGGAATGTTGGCGTTTAGAGTTTGTAACGAGTTGTTGAAACAAGTGGTAATAAAGAAACGGCATTAGATTTCAAGTGGAAAAGGCGGTATGATTGCTGGCAAAAAAGAGTCTTTTTTTCGAATGCAGTTCACTTCGTAAAAAATAACAATTAATAAGGCTAAACAAAAGAGGTTTTGTTCTGCAAATGATTAAAAACGCCGCACCGGCAAGCCACACTTTTCTATTATTAACGTTACTATCGCATCGCAAGTTTATAAATAAATAAATTTAATGTCCTTTTTCAATTGGCTCGACTGTTCTAAAAAATTTTTATTCATAAATCCAATGAATTCCGGCACCAGTTTAATAAAAAAAAAAAATCATTAACTTCAAACCAACTTTAGAACTCATTGGGGTAACCAATCGTTAGTATACGGAGCCAGGCTTTGAAAAAAATTAGTTTTATAGGTACGTCATGGTCATGGACCTGCCAAAATTGAAGTCAAAGACTGCCGGAGACTTTTAGTTTCTTAACAATTCGGTGTTAAAGTTGCGGGATTCGTTAAGGAAAATATGAAACGGTTGGCCAAACAATGCTGCCAGAGGAAAGTTTTTGAGCAGAACGTAAAATCGCGAATTCATAAACGATTTTGAAGCATTCAAAATCCTATGTTATTAAGCTCTTTTCAAAAAATTTTCCATGGGCATGCAAAATTTGTTCTTGACAACCGGCCTTCGGACAGGTTGGGGGTTTTTTCCTTCATGGTATAACCAACACCGGCTTCGCGTACCACTTCTCTAAGCGTCTGGCAGCACACTTTTCAATTTTATGGCAATTAGTACCACCATACTAAAGCCAATCGACCCAGTGTGAAACACTACATCATTTAAATGACCACCCGGCCAACACTTTGCCTGGTGCTGATTCGTTTAAGGTAATTTTCGACCACATTTTGACACATATTGGGCGGTATCTCAGCCATAACTGGACGAATGTTGGTTTTTAAATGCTCAAGAGTTAAAGGTTTATCTGCATAATAACGGTCTTTCGCGTAGCCCCACAAAAAAAGTCTAATGGTGGCAAATCGCATGATCTTGGTGCCCAGCTGATATCGCCACGACAAGAAATTACGAGACCAGAAAATGTCGCTTGTCTAAAAATAGAGCGTAATGTTTTCTAGCTTTTTCAGCCTTCTACATTTCGTTAATGCTAATCAACTCATCAATAGATTCGAAAAATTTTTAAAAAATATTTGAAGAAGACTTCAAAACCTTTGCAAAATATTAAAATATTTTACCACATCTCCAATTTGTTTTACAAATCAAATGAGAATTGAAAAGTCATTAAGCGACTTTACTGATTAATTGAATTTGTTCATTAATTTGATGATATTTTTAATCAATCCACTGATAATTTTTAACAAAAACTATTATGCAAGCTAATGAAGGGTTTTCAACGAAATTAGTTCATTAGATCTGTGAGCAATTATTGTCGCAGCAAAAACTTTATTAGACTAATGAAAAGCTACTAATGATGTTTTTGGACCAACATACAAATTATAACCAGAATGTTTTGATTTAGAGAAATCTTTAATTGTGTTTTGTATGTCGTTTCCTGATTTTAAAATCTTTAAGCACAATCTCTCCTATAAAGTTCTATTTATCTTTATTTCCTCTTACTACCTGACAACAGCAGTCGGTTGGTCGGTTTTAATTAACTAACTATTCTTTGCGGGGAATTCAACATTTATCCCGTTAATAGGCTTAATGACATCTAGAAAATTATCGTAAGACTCCTGGCAAGTAACTGTAACTGGTTTTTAAAGTAATAAATAGTAATTTTTTTTAGATTTATTTATTTATTTATTTTTTTCGTCAATCATTTAATCTTAAGTCAAGTCGTGTGCTTGTTGCATTTCCGGGCAAGAGATATTTTTTCTGAAAGTAATTTACTTAATTTCATTTTATCATTTAAAGCTTCCTTTCTACACTTTAATCATGCTTGTGTTGGCCAAGATTATGGTTGTTCAAAAAGCAACAAGTATTTTTGTTTTAATATTTACGTGAGTGGCAGGAGAAGTTAAGGAACCGTTAACTGGGCAATAGCAAAATGGGTTGCTTCTTTTGTGCTTTGTATTTGCGAGAACGAATCGGCTTTTTCCAGGATATCTTCGAAAATATATATACAAGAAAAAAATATGGTCCTTTAGGACTAAATAAAGCAAACTAGAGACAGTTTAAAACAAATGATCAAATTCAATACCATATGTGTTACCGTCGCGTCGCTCAATATAGCAATCGATGTCATACAAAAGAAATCACCCTATTGGAAGGGATGGCACAATATCGAAAAAATTGCGTCTATTGCGCATATAAAAGGTGGGCCAAAAAAAAAAAAAAATCCCCCTATTGGAAGTTGCTATTATACAGTGAAAGCCCGGTATAGCGAATACTCAGTTTAACGAATATCCGATATAACGAATGGCGAAATTTTCACATTAGCTGCCTTATATAGCGAATTGCAAAAAAAAAAAAAACATCTCGATTTAACGAATAGCAAAGCAAAATACATTAAAAAATAATTACAGAATCGTAAGATTGTGGGTGTTTTTGGTTTCTTTGCTTTGTATTGAAAGAACGCGTGTGATGCGTTGCTTTTTTTTTCTTAAAATTTCAGTAGTTTTATTTGGTTCATAGTGAAAACGAGATGTCGATTTCTTAAGAAATTAATAATATGAATGAAATGTAACAATAAACCTACACATGTTAATAGCATCCAAAAATATAAGTAAATATGTATATGCACCTAAATACAATTATGATTTTTAATGAATTTACATATTAGAAATAAAAATAATAATTAAATAAACATCGAAATGTCAATTAAATTTTTATTTCTACACTCACTTATCAATACAATTAAATTTTGATGTTTTTAAAACTGCGGACCACCGTCTTTTATAAAATTTTAAGATAAAAAATTACTGTTCGATATAACGAATATCTCGGTATAACGAAAAGTCTAAACATTATATCATTCGTTAAACCGGGCTTTGACTGTATTTGCAAATGACGGCTAGTGTCAAATCTGCTTTGATATTTGTTAACTAGATAAATGTATAATACAAGTGAACAAGCCATGAAGCGCGGAATAATCGTGCCTTTCGTCATAGTGGACGATTTTTCGATCAGAATTATAATGAGCGATAAGGCTCATTTTCATCTCATCGGGTACGTGAACACGCAAAATTATCGCTTGTGGGGCACCGAAAATCTACGAGTGGTGCAGGGGGGCCATCACACACGCTCAAAGTGACTGCATGGTGCGCTGTTAATGCTGGAGGATTTATCTGGCCATTTTTTTTAGAGGATGCGCTATAGGGCCATGTTTACCGAGTTTTTTCTGCCGCAATTTAACGAATTAGGTCTGGAGGACATTTGGTTTCAAGAGGACGAAGCAAGGGCACACAATGCGCGAGCCACCACCGATATTCTGAAAGCCAAATAACATCGGTTGAATTCTTTCGGTTCACCTGTTAGATGGCCTAGATTTTTCGATATAGTTCTTGGTATGAGGAAAAGAAATCTACTACGATATAAATAAAAATAATAATTTCCCAGGTGTTGGATTTTTGGTTTTCGTATATTTTTGTACAGGAGTCTCCTTAAGTAAGCGTAGTCGTTTCAGACACATTAGACTCTGAGTTCAAGGAGGAGTGCTGCCGAGAAGTGTGGTAACTGCTAGCTGTCCCCCTTGTTTTTTTTTTTCTTATTTTGTATTATTTAATTAATATTAATTAAAACAATAATATTGATTGAATTTAAGTCCGACTAAAGTAATACAAAATAATTATAGAAGGAAAAGGTTTGATTACCAAACAAAAAAAAAATATAATAATTTTATGCGAAAAAAGTTTTTTCAAATATGAACTTAATTATTTATTTGCTTTAAGAGCCAAGTTAAATGTATTAATTCAGGTCCAAACAATTCTGATTCTTATTTTGTTCATGGGAATTATGGAATAAGTAGTTAAATTTCAAACATTTTTTTTAAATCATTTTTCAAATCTACTGATGAGTTGATTAGCACCAATGAAATGTCGGCTGCATATAGACAGCTGAAAAAGACAAGAAACATTTGATAGGTCTATTTTTGGACCTGGAAGTTTTTTGGAACGAAGTTCCTTAACGCGGCTTACTGGTAGTGGAAATTAGTAGAAATCGTCACGAAAGCGTGTGAGTTGTTTATATGTATTGGTGTACTGTCGAAAAGCAATTGTGTATGATTGGCGGTGTCTCCACTGACAGCAGCAGAGACACCTACCAATAAATATTAATTAGTTGGAAAACGTTCCAAAAATTTAAAGAATCATAAAATTTCAAAAACAACACAAAATAAAACATACAGATTTCACCTTGTATTACATTCAAAGATGAAAAAAAAAACGTAAGGAACTTCGTTCCTAACGGGGGTCCCCCGACCGCATTTTATTTTTTTTTATACTTTTTATCCACTGTGCCACACGCCAATATATATTTACCCTCTTGAGGTTGACGTTTTTTTTTTTTTTTTGAAAAATGATGCTGTGATTTACAAAAATACAAAACTTTTTACAATCTTCTACAAGAAAACCAACAAATTTCAATCGCGTTTTGTGTATTTAACTGTCATGGTTGCAAAAAGATAACGATTTTAAAATTCACAGCAACAACTACGTCAAACAAAATAATGTTGGGAAGATCAATGGACGTTTAAAGTAGAAAATATTTTGATCCAATGCCGTTTTCGTTTCTATACGAAATTACGCATTTATCTTGCACTTTTCTCCCAAAATGCCATTTTTAAGATTTTACTTATTATTGCACTTGTAAAACTTCGTGCACATCCCACTTAATTTCCTGCTGTTGCACTATCCATCGTCTTTGAAAAAAAGAAAAACAGTTGTTCAATGTATTTGCTTAGAAAATTTGTGTTTTTCAATTTCTGGCTGATAAAATGACAAGCGAACCCGTGAAAATTGTTAACTCTATGTCGGCTTGCAAAGATTTTTCTTGCCAGATATTCGCTTAATTGCTGAACATAATTTAACGTCATCTTTAACATTTTCTTTTTATCTCTCACACTAAACATGCAAAAGCTTGTAAATTCCAAATAAATATCCTTCAAAATTATCATCTAAAACCATTTATTTAAAATGAAGTTAAAAGTTTATTTATTTGAAAGTGCCATCAATTTTCTAACAACCCAACAGACGACTGCATACAAGTTTTTAAATATTTTTAAAAGAGATTCTGAAGTTAAAATTGTTTGCAGTTTTATCAACAGTGGCCATAAAGGGATACAATATATACTTGTATTCCAACTGAAAAACAAACTCGTTTGTTTTCAAGTTTATTGATTGCTGTTAATAAGCGGTTTAATGACATGGACAAGTCGTTGGTTGAGGATCATAAGCAGGTATGAATGAGCAATAGCGAATAAATTGCCTTTTAAACGGTGGCACGCAGTAAATCGAAATCGAAAGGTTGCTGCGATCTTAAGAATAACAAATTCGTAGAAGTGTTTTAACCTTCAGTGTATTAGGTGGGCTAATGTGAACCCATAGTTTTTTCAATCGCTGGAGTTATAAGGCCTTAGTTGAAAAGCATAAAAATTGCATTATTTAAGGTTTATACAAAACTATTATGCTGTGTATTAACACTTGTCAAAAATTCAAATAATGCGTACAAGTCTGAATACAATCCTGCCTTAATACGAAAAATAATGCAATAAAAATTTGACATCGCATACGACTTTGCTGTTCTCTAAGAAATTATAATACCGCTCATTGCATCAGCAAGCCAGCTATTTAAAAATTATAAAGGGTCTGCCAAATAACACTTTTTTTGCAAATGGCGCAAAGCATCAAGTGTAGCTTCGGCTGTGTGGCGCCGTCCTGTTGAAACCAAATGTTGCCAACATCCTCCTCTTCAATTTTCGTGAGCAAAAATTCGTTCAACCTGGCCCGATAACGATCGCCAATGACTGTGAGGGCCACTCCTTGCGCATTTTCGAAGAAAACTTTTTAAAGAAGACAAGAAAAGACTTACTGGCTGGGGTAGACAACATGTCTGTTTCACGATCACCACATCGCTCCCAAATTTACTTTGAACCCAGGCCATGACTAATTTCCATTTGAATGCTGGTTTTTGTAAAGGCTTCAACAACAATTTATAATTTTATCTTATATGAGCCTAATTATTTATTTGTTGTGAGTAGGGTTTGGGAATTCCCGGACTTTTGCTCTTCCCGGGGTTCCCGGGAAAATTTATAAATTTCTCGGGAAATTTTCTTCTAGTAAATTTTTAGTAATAAACTTTTTTTAATTGGTTTTATTTAAAATTATATAATAAAGTGCATATACATATATACATTTAAAACAAAAATTAAATAAATTAAATAGCACACGTTAATTCAGTATCTGCCAAGAGACAAATAAATGTAAGAAAATAATTTGAGATCATGTTTAAATAAAAAAGAAAACATAACAGAATTCATACCATCATTTCGATAAAAAATAAGTTTTTAGTACGACTAAAGCATTAAGTAACTCGCTTGATGTTCGGTTTCGTACTTTTGTGGCAAAATTCAACGGAGAAAACCCGTTCGCTATCCACCCATGTTGGTTTTATTATTATAGCATTTTTCAATTTAATTTTAAAACATTCATTAATTTCGTTGTCAGATACATATATCAGAATCGCTGCTGGACAATTCAGAAAGTGATTGATCAAACAGCGGTTCCGCATATAATTTTAAAGAATTTTTTTTAATAATTTCGTATTGACATCAGGCATTGTTAAATAATTGAGTAATGCTATCATTTTTTCATTACATCTTTGGCCAACTTTATCCCGAATTGACTCAGCTATGTTTTGAGGAAATGGTGTTTTTATTAACATAAGCTGTGCAAAAAGAGTATTGATTATAGATAGCATCAGCTACTGACAGGTTAGAGTCTCGGCGACTAATCGGTGTTTTGTAAAAGTGATGTTTATGTACAAACAGCGTATTTTTAGAATGAAATTCCATTATTTTTGAAATTAATTTAGCATAACTTTTTTTTCTTACATGAAATAATTAATTTAAAAAAAATAAAAATGTGGAGAAATGAAATATTACTGTTATAAAATCCAATTTAAACATTTCCCGTTTTCCCGGGAATTTTCAAACAATTTCCCGGGAATTCCCGATGAAAATTTTTCGGGAATTCCCGAACCCCAAACCCTAGTTGTGAGAGCAAATTGAAATGTATTATTTTAGATCTAACAATAGACCTTATTAATATGTTCTGTCTTTTTCAGCCGCTTATATGCCGACGACATTTCGTTGATGCTAATCAAATCATCAGTAGTTACACAGAGCGAAAACTTCCTAATAGATTCAATAAGATTTTCTCTTTGAAACGTTTTTAGGCTGAGGGGTATCCCAGCAGAGAGAAAAGAAGATTTTTCTATAGGTATTTCTTATTATTTCCATGTTGCAAATCTTATTAATTGTCTCAACAAGAAAAACACATAAAACCAAGAAGAAAACTTGTTACTCACGTTTGTTTTTACTCAGTTTCCGATTTGCATGGTACCAAAAAAAAAAAAAAAAATTATATAGAGAAGAACTTATTGATTTCATTAGGTTTTCTTGTAAATAAGGATTTCTTTATGATTTTATTAGGTTATCCTATTAATTTTTCCCTATTGGTTTTATTAGTTTCCTATATAAACACACATAAATCATCTTTTTAATTTCATTAATTGTTGTTTTTTTTTCAATAAGGTTTTCCCATTTAAAATAATAAGGAATCCTTCTTGAAAAAAAAACCATAGAGATATCTTATTGATTTTGTTCTACTTTATTAGGTGCTTTTTTCTCTGTGTAAAGTTTAAGGTTTTTGCAGCCTATTGATGAGTTGAAATGTCGGCAGCATATAGATGGGTGAAAAACACAGGACACATTAATAAGGTTTATTTTGAAAACTAGAGTAATCGAACTTTTTTTTTTTACTATTTTTTATTTATTTGCAATTGAAAGATACTTTGACCGCCTTTAGTTCCTTTTCACTTCCTCTGAATAAAAAAAAAAAATGTTTGTTGCGGTAAAAATATACTGATCAACATTTGATTTTCTTGGCTAAGAAAGTTAAGCTGAGGTCTTATTAGCTGGGGAACATCGTTGATAATTACGTATTGGGATTTTGGTTCCGACTAGCTGCCTTAGAATTGAGAAAAACAACTAATTTCTGCGATAGATAAGTAGAGTAGGCTTCAATAATCTCATCGAACTGTGCAATCGTGTACTTTTCTGTGTTGGAATATGTCAAAATAAAACGAGCAAAGAAGTGTAAATTACGTTGGTTAAAAATCTCCAGGTTAGAGTGTCACTTACAATTGACTGGGCCTCCCTTTATTCAAATATGCATAAAAAGGCAAAGAATATTATGAACTAAATAAATATAGTAACAGAATAAAAAAAAAAATTTCCAAGAGGTTAAATCGAAGCTAAGCTGTATGGATGCGAATCTTTTTCCGCTGACACACAAAAGGTTAAAAATCGCTTTTGTTTTAATTATGAGATTCCTTTTTGTTTTCAATAATAATTTTTCTTTTACACCAAATTGAATTTCTCAGCTGAAAAGCATTGAACTGAATGAAGCGAAATTCCATAAACCTGCCACATTTAAAATTCAACACAATTAAATATATTTTATGAATTGTTTCCCATTAAGCTTAAACTAACGTGAAGTTTTAAACTTCTTGGAATCCATTTAATTTGCTCTTTAGCATATCGAGGAATTTAAAAAAAAAAAAAATTCCTTAGTGGTAGAGAAATAAAATACATATTCGCTGTCATTTAGCCTTTAAGCTGTCAACAATTTTGATTACATGTCTATAAACGGTAACTTTATTACACCAACAGACAATCGTCAAGTGGCTTTAAAACTGATAAAAGCAAAAGAAAAAACTACTTAAAAAGAGAGAGCAACATTTTTTCCGTTGCCGCCAAACGATTGTGACGACAATAGCTGTGGCCATAGCCGATATAAATTAACTTTAATTACAGTTAATTATATTTTAATGCGGACGTTATAATTTCAATAAAGAGCACATAAATATAAATGTAATGTGGAACCGACAAATGTTAATCCACCACATGGATTTAGGCGGGGAAAAAGCGTTGCAGAAAAGGCAGAAAGAGCTCTCAAAGATTTAATTGAAGGGAGAGAATTTTAAATTTATAGTTTATCTCGTATGCTGATAAATGGTTGGTTATAAAAAAGCAACTTTTTGTTTTTAATAACAGCATTTTTCTCAAAACTGAATTGAGAAAGAAACGTAACTGTAGATAACAGACTTTACTTCAAAAACTTTAGAATATTTTTGTAAGAAACAGAAAAAAATGTATTAATTAAAATTTGTGCAAGTCTAGTTTGAGCCGCATGCAGGTATATTTGCGTTAAAAGCTGTAAAAAAAATTACACACAGTTGTTTGATAGAATTAGAAAAGCTTTGTGCGAACTTTGATTAACATCTCATAAAAATTGTTCAATACTTGAGCTCCACCCCAGCCACTTCTTAAAATCAGCTGTTAATCTTAAGAGACTACTATTTTGCCGCCGATATTTCATTGCGGCTGCCCAACTCGCCAAACATTTACTTCTTTTTTTTTTAATACTCCCGAAAAGACCGCTACGTATGCATGGTATGGTACCGGAATTAGGAATATAGGTTAAGAAGGGGGAGGGGATAGTATAGAGTGTTTGAGGATGTTTGATTAAAAAAAAAATAAATAAATGACAAACTGAAATATGAAACATTTATTTCTGCAAAGTTGAATAAATCCAAATTAACTGCTGCTGATCATATTTAATTTTTTGAGAATAATGACAATTCAAAATATACCCTAACAAAATTTCGCTGCAAAAGCCAGTTTTGGAATTCTCCTCCTCTCCTGTCCTCCTAAATGTTATATTTCTATATTATTTTTAACTGTTAATTGCTTTAGCGGGCTGTAGTTAGAGTTCACTTCTGCAGAATTGAAAAAGATGTGTTTGTGATGAAATTGTAGGGATCAATATTTTTAAAGAATACAAGAAAAGTAAAGTGGAAAAATTACTGGCTGGGGTACATGCTACGGCTGTTTCACGTCCACTAGGACATGTTCATCGTAAACATAGACAGAAAATAAGGAAGAGCTCAGGTAGTACATGACTGCTGCTTAGAAACAGTATGCAATTAGTCATGAATTAGGTTCGATGTAATTTGGTTAAGTCGTGGTGGATGTCAAACAGTCATGGTAATTCTATATGAAGTAAAATATCAGATAAACGCTCGCTATGGCATAAACTTTTTGTTTTAAATATTCCCTCAAAAAGATGTCCAACGATGACAATAAACATCATCACGACAAGTGATAAAACGGCCCTTAAGTCTCTTGGACAAAAGAGCCATTATTTTGTTGAATGTGTGGCTTTAGAGAGAAAATTATTAGACTCCAAAATCACAAAAGAAGACAGTAAAAAAAAGTTGAAGGCTTGTTGGCTGGGGATTATACTATGGCTGGTTCACGTTCACTGCAAACACAAAAACTGGAATGTGGTGACAATATTTAATATATATTCATATCAACAGAAAAGCACAGTAATAAAATTTAAAGCTGATGAATAGATTATATGTAGACAGTCAGTACTAAAGAGCGCAGGCGAAGGGATGGTTAAGCATTGCCGCTAGAAACGATATATAATTATTTATGACCTGGGTTCGGAGCCACTTGGTTGCTGAAAATCGTCATGGTAGATGTTAATCAGCCATGGCAGGTTCACCTGCCAATAAGTTATACTGTGCCTCACGGGCTGCCAGTGGTGAGACCAGACCACTGGGGTCCCATTGTGCTACCCGAAGAGGCGGTAGAGAAGCAGCCCTGAACCAGCCATATGAAGACTTGACCCTGTTTAGTTCTAATTGCGACACATCCGCCAGCCCATGTCATTTTGGGCTGCACAAGTAATTTGCTCTACTCTTGGAAAGAGGAAGTGATCGACACTCTCTCTCCTCCTCCTATTAAATATATCTGCAGCCACCTGCAGAAGTCATTACACGAAGGATTTATACTTCTCGCATGTGCTCCCATGCGACAGTGTCCTGTTCGAACAGCCACTAAGGTGTGTAGCCTCTGTCGTGGAAAATCCAAAGCCAAAGTTCTGTTGTAACTATAGCTGCGCCATGTGAGACCCGATAGTCGGCCACATGTCTTACGCAGTTCCTAATAGCTGTCGTTGTATTGGTTGTTTACAACTATTGAGGAAAACGCCAACGAATTCGTCCATGTCCTCCTATTGCAAGCGGGCATTAGATCTCGCCAGTTCCTCCGCCACTACATTGCCGGACACACCGTCGTATTCAGGTAGCCTGACAAGCTGCAGGTCTGTTTATTTCCCTATCACATTCAGAGATATCCGACATTCACAAACCAACCTAGATGTTGTGCAGCGCATTTATGGCGGCTTTGCTGTCAGTACAGATTACAGTATCCTCCCCCTCAACCTTACAGGCCAACCTAAATTAGCGCGTCAAGCGTATTATTGCTGTGTAAATCACCCATTTACATACAAAATGGGTGGCTTAGACAGCAATAATACGCTTGACGCACTAATTTAGTTTGGACTGTTACGTGTCAAGTCTTGTTTTAAAATATCGATCACTACAATTCTAGCACGAAAAAATCTTTCTTCATATCGAACCAAAGTCCGATAATGTAAATGGTAAAGATTAATTGCAAAATAAATTACGTTTTTAATTTCGGTTTTATTTCAAACGTGGAGAGCAACAATTGACACTCCAACAGCTGCTGGGTTATTATAAGGAGATCAGGGCGGTTTGGATTCACAACTGCTACGGCGCTTGGTCAATTTTTCGTACTTTTTTTTTTTGCTCAGTTTTTTTTTTTTTTTTTGAAAGTTGGGTACAATGATTTTTTTTTGTGTTCCTGTAAAAATTTGATTTAATAGCTTTAAACTCTGCCATTGAAAAGAAATGAAAAAGCGACTTTTGCTTCCTCTTGGCTGCGAAAATAGAAGCAAACTGAAGCCCAGTTGGGTCAGCTGAACATTATGGGATTATTTGTCAGAAAAGCGACAAAGCTGGAAAATAATGAATTATAACTTATGTACGCCTGATTAGATTAGCAGGATATGAAACACATGGCATTAGACAGCCATGAACTTGAAAATACATGAGAAGACAGAAAGAAGTTTTTTGCAAGGTACTTTTTTTTTTAATGACGATCTGCTGTTGTTTCAAATATCAGTGGAGAAAAAAAAAACTATATAAAGACTACCATTAACTTAAGGCCATTAAATTCTATGCACTGAATATTGATTATAAATAATGTGTACGGTTTTTTTTTCTTGTCTCATTGCAGGTTGCTTGTAGAAGTAGAAAGAAGAAGAAGAGGCTTGTCTTTTAGAGACGGCTAAAACACGAGACAGTTTGTGAACGACCAAGTTGTTGTTAACTAGTTTGTTGGGCTATTTGGCTTGGCTGGTTGTTTGCCAACTACTTACCTTCCTTAACTTTCTAGGATTATTAAAGTCATTATCGCCACATGCTGCCCCATGAAGGTGTTTCGCACATGTTGTGTCTATTAATAAAACAGCAGGTGAGTACGATAGTTATTCTAGGCTGAGTTAAATAGTTTCTTTTATTTTTTGTTTGTTTTTTTTTTTAAAGAAAAGCTAAAGTTTTTATTTTTTTATTTTTTATTATACTGCTGCTCAGCAGCAGCAGCAGTTTGTTATAACTTTTCGCTTAAAAAGCCGTTTTAATTTGTTAACATGCAGGCAACAATTATATTTAAGAAATGAAAAAAAAAAATGTCATTTATTTTGCTGAAATCTTGTATACAACCTGGCACTCTTTTTTTTTTTTTTTTTGTTATTGGTGGTGTGGTTGTTTGATTGTTGTACATATTTATTTACAACTTGCAGTTAATGAAACCTGTTAAATGCATTCCAAATTTTTTTCTGTTGTGTTTTTCTTCACTTGTGTTACCAGGCATTTCATTTTTTGCTTGAGTCGTCAAGGAAGAACTTACGTAGCAGTAAAGCCAGCCAGTGTTATTAAGAATCCTGTTTTTGCTACCCATCCCAAAAAGACGGATGACATGTTACAGAAGCTTGTATTGTTTAGTTTAGGTCTGGAGTAACATTAAGTCATCCCCTACCATTAAGTGAAAGGTATAATTTATGGCTTGTGAGACATTCCATTTAAATGTTTAACACTACTTAATTAATGAGGGCTTTTTATGGACAGAAAATAACAATATGTATATAAGTTATAATAAGGAAGCTGTAAAATATTCTATCAAATGCAAGTTTATTAAAAGCTTTAGAGCTTTTACACAACATTTTCGAAGAATTGACTTGCCCTAGCGAAATAGGACTTGTCTAAAAAGCATATTTAACTTTAGGAGTCCGGCAATGGACAGTTATTATTCTGATCCTGATTTTTAGTTGTATTGTTTAGTAAGCCAGTAAGTAATAACTCTTGGGATATGTAGCAGTCTTGGAGAAAACCTCGTTGAGTTTTCGAAGTTCCAGATAATTCTGGATAAACTGACACTCCCACATTTTATGAGTGGAAAGGCAATAAGACAGTACCGCTGCACTCTCACATAAAGAGCAGTTCCACTATAATGCACGTTCTTAATTGTAAGTCCTGCTTTAATGTCAAGTTTTTTTTACAAACTTAATTTAAGATTTCTAAGCTTCAGGCTTTGAGAATTTCAATCATGCTGAAATACATAACTGAGCAGTACGTTAAGATTGCTGATGCCTTTACGGAAAACGGACACTCAAATCAAAATGTTTGCCTAAAATACATGTCATTTTCTTTGGTTTAGTCAGTATAATCGCTGAAGTATGTTCGGTAAAATCGATAGAATTTTCCACCAAATCTATAGAACCGGGAAGTTATAAAAGTAGGAAATGTGAAAAACTACTGTGCATGCTCGCCTGCTACGTTCTTTGCTGGGTATTGCTGTTCTACGCAATAAAGTAGCAGCAGAGCAGTCACCTCGACTTGTCATTGTGCTCAACAAATACGTTTTTTTTTTTAAATAATAAACATAAAACTGTGAAACTTTTTGCTTGTCTGCAGAAATACCCAGCCTTCAGCTGGAATCGTGTCTGCTTCCCTGAGAACTCTTATTTGGGCTCTCTATCAATTCATGCACTCAATATCACTCACACCTAATTGATGCAAATTTTTAATAAAACTTTAATATACATACATGCTTCGTAGGTTCAATTGGCTCAGGAACTGAAGCATAATAGCCATTTAAAGTGTCATCTATGCTGCGAATGTTTGGTTGAACAGACAGAAGCGAATACTGCGCTTTAGCGATAAGGCACACTTTCACCTCAATGGATGCGCTAACAAAAAGAATTGCCGTATTTGGACAAATGATAATCTAGGGCTGATGGTTGAAAACAGTGACTGTTTGGTGCGGTTTATGGTTTGTTGGTCTTTACGGATGGTTCCAAGTCGAGCTTTGGGGTCGGGGGTGGTATCTACATCTCCCGATTTCAACGTAGGATCAGTTTTAAGCCACGAGATGAGTGTAGTGTCATTCAGACCGAAGTAGCGGCGATAAAAAGGGCGGCAAACTGAATGAGGTACTATAGAGTATACGGTGAGCATATCCTAATTTGTACTGACAGCAAGGCCACCATAAACACGCTTTCGGGTGTTTATATAACATCTCGATTGATTCATGAATGCCGGATATCTCTAAATGAAATAGCGAGACATTCAGAGCTGGAGCTTCGCTGGGTACCTGAACACAATGGTGTGTCCGGAAATGAAGTGGCGGATGAACTGGCAAGATCTGGTTCCCGCCTATATAGCAAAAGGATATGGACGAATTTGTTAGTGTTCTCCTCAAAAGTTGCAAGCAGCTGATACAACGACAGCTGCTGGGAACTGCGCAGGAAATGTGGACGAACGAGATCACCTGTCGAATATCGGGGCTCACATGGCCCAGCTATGAGTATAGGAGGACTATGGCCTTGTTGAACTTTCCGAGGCATAGGCTTCACACCCTTGTGTCTGTTCTAACGGGACATTATCGCAGATGAGTATATGCGAAAAGACTAAATCTGCCATATAATGATTTCTCAAGAGGCTGCAGAGACAAGGAGGAGGAGGAGAGTGTCGAACACTTTCTCTGTCGATTAGAAAGCAAATTATTTGGGCAAACCGACACTAAACGGGCTACCCGAAGTGTCGGAATGCGGTTTGGACAAGATGGACTCGTTTATCCGTTCATCGGGTTGGTTCAGGTCGGAACTGGCGGAAAGCATGTAGTTTACTCGGGTATCACAACGGGACCTTTCTAGGATCCAAGTGGCCCGGTTTCGTTACCGGTGGCCCGCATAACATAACATAACATAACATAACATAACATAACATAACATAACATAACATAACATAACATAACATAACATAACATAACATAACAAGGTTTGGTGGTGTAATCGGGCCGTAGTTATTCGAAAATCAGGGCAGCTAAGCAGTTGCCGTAAATGGCATTCGCCATGGTGGGATAAAAACATACTTTTAGGGGCCAAAAATAGAAAATATGGAACTGGACGATATATGGTGCCAATATAATGGTGCCACCTGCCATACAGTCAACGAAACAGTTGGTCGAGAAATTCAGGAGCAGTGTTATCTCACGTCGTACGACAGGATCATATGATTTGACTCATCTTTGCAGATATTTATTTTTTTTTAGACTAGTACTCAGGGGTTAGTCCCTACATATGAAAAATAGGAAAGAGGGATTGGTGGGTGAAAAAACGAAAATGGGGAGTGTTTGTGGACGTTTGATTAAGCAAAACAATTATAACATAATAACAGAACATTTATTTTTGCAAAAGCTGCGTAAGTCAGGATTAATTGTTGCTAATTTGTCTGCTTAGCGTGCAGTGAATATACGACGACACTATCCAGTTAACAACATTTAACATTTCTTTCTGTTGAGATGCCACTGAGATTAAAAATGTTTCAAACGGAAAATCTTGTAAAATCCTAGCCTTCTGATTATATTAGATAATTTGGGCTCTGTGTTCAAGCGCTGTTTTTTCTGGTATTTTATTTTGGTACTCAACAATTTTCTGACAGCTTGACAACTTTCTCGGTGGGTATGTGTTAAGTTGTATCTAATTTATTAAATTTTTTTTAGATTCAACATTCATCAAGGCAAAGTGAACAACAGCAGTTTGCAGCATCACACCCTAAAAAAAAATAATAATGCAAGCAAACGTTTAGAAAATAATTCCTACAGTTTGAGTTGCAAGCCAGTAAGTGTAGGGTGTTGCAAACCCACTTTGGAATTCTAGAGCCAGTATTTCCTCTGGTTGACTTTTGTTTGTTATTTGACTTGCATCATAAATTACTTTTAACTATTATGCATATTCAATATTCCACACACAATCAATATTCAATATTTATTCAAAGACACATACTCGACAGAGATCAATGCAAAAATAAGCAGGTGGTAATTGCTGTTTTCTGTTGCTTAAACTGCTGCTGCTGCTGCTGCAGACATTTCTATATGAAGACAACAAACTTATAGATAAACAAAAAACTTATAAAAAATTTAAAACGAATAAACACAAAAACTTGACTTGTCTTTAATGTGGTATTAGCAATACATCATATTTTATTTTTGCTTCTTTTGCAATTTTTTTGGTGCCCCAACTCTCGACGACGCTGACGTTACGTTGGCTGTTGGCAAGTTTTGAATTTTAAAATAAAAACAAAAAAAAAAAAAACATAATAAAATATGCACAAAACTTATTGATCGAAATGTTGTAAATATATTGACATGTGCATATTTGCCTCTATCTTGTCAATTTGCACATGTGCAGTTGTCAGCGCTTTTCCATTCAGTTCGCCTCGACGAGTAGGAAAAAACGACACCATTCAATTCCCATGAAGATGAAAAGAAAACAGAAAAAACGTTTATATTTAAAATGCGTAGGTTTGGTTTTATCTGGCAAAGGCAATAAATATTATTAATATGCAATTTATATAACTTAAATATTCATAATATTTTGCAAATATTTATTAATTAAATCCAAAGCTACAGAACTCAGGCACAACAAGATACTGACAGTCACTATCAGCCCGTCAAACAGTCAAGAAAATGTTAGAAAAATTTATTATTTCTTTAAAGAAAAAAAAAAAGATAAAATAACAGAAAAAAAAAGATAAGAAGAGTTTAATAAAATGCTAAATAACAAATGTCAAAGCATTTTAATATTTTCCAGCTTAAGGTATTGGAAAGACTGTGAGGATGTGAGCACATACCGTTCAAGTGCGGAAAATATGTAATAAAAAAGCCTTAAGCGCACGTTTTATAGAAAGAATAAAATAAATCAGTAAAACATGGCAATTTAAAAAATACAAATATACAACCAGTGTAATAAAATGTAAACAGACCAAGCAAAGTTTATTCAAAGTTTTATATGCCGCTTGATTCAAGAAACCAGTGAAATTTGGTAAAAAAAATTTTTTTTTAACACACATTATATTTTCAATTAAAGAATACTGTGGCATTTGTAAGTTTTTTAAAAGTGCTAGAGAGCTAAACTTTTGCTGGACACGGTAGCCGGACAAGGCAACCTCTTGCCAGACATGTCGCTTTTAAAACCAGCTTAACTTCCTTATTTTCGCTGTGCGACATGGCGATGTTTTTTTTTTTTTTTTTTTTTTTTTTTCTATTCTTGCCACTGCTCGTGTTTTAGTTTTAAATTTTTGATGAGCCATGAATTTCATGGAACATGAAAAATACTTTAATGCAGGTATTTTGATACATGTAATAAAATAGGTGTCAACCGGTCTATTCAGAGTAGAGATGTGCGATTGTCGTGAAAATGTCGGGTCAAGCGTGAATCACGCGGGTTTTTTGATCAAATTTTAGAAAAACCACAGGTGAGTGCGTGAGCTGCTTGGTGATTACCATTTTGAGGCAGTTCACGAAATTTCACAAAATTTCAGAAAAAAAGTTGAAGCACTGAATTTTCTGGTGCAGAAAAAAAATTTTACACATTTTTTCATGAATTATTTTTCAATGCAGATTTAAGCTCAATTTCTACTACACATGTAAAGTACCTGTGTCGATTTGAAGGGAAGGAAAAAAATCGTTGGGGGAAATAATTCCATGATTAATTTTATCCCAATAAGCCATAGGCTTAGTGCAAAACCAAAACTTGAGTCATTGATTGATTGTTTTTTCGAAAGCTATGTAACTCTTTTCTTTCATGAGATTAAGTTCAAAAAACATGGATTGCAAAGAGTAAATGAAATGTTATTTAAATATATGTTCATATATATGGTGCATTTCCCGGGCGCCTAATCTCCCGTTTTGGCGATTTGCACTGGCCAGCAAGATCGCCTGATTTGAACGCTGCAGACTTCTTTCTGTGGGGCTTTTTGAAGTCGCGGGTTTATGTCAACAAGCCTCAGACTCTTGCAGCTCTTAAAGACAATATCCGTCAAGAATGTGAGGATCTATCGCCGAAAATTTTGGCCAATGTGATGGAAATTGCTATAAAAAGGGCTCAAATGACAATCAACTGTAGCGGCGGCCTTTTATATGACATCATATTCTCGACTTGATGTAAAAAAATTAAAAGACCAAATAAAAATAATTCACAAGAAGAATCCAAGTTTTTAATTTTTTTTTTTTTACTACAGCCGAAAAACATCGGAAGGTTATTTTTGCGCCACCCTGTATATGTGATGTATATAAGAAGATTTCGTGCTGTAACTCTCCACAAAAGTATTACATAGCAAAAGACAATAAATAGTTCGGTCATATTGAAAATTAAATTGCATCACAGATAAAAGTAGAACTTAGTACCAGTTATAACATTTTGAAATGCTGGCAATCTGCGGGAAGCAAAGCAGCGTAATTGGCTGTGTTTTGCGCAACTCATATATGTCAATAACAATATATAAATGTCGACTTAAGACGAGTCATATGCGATACATTATTCTACTAAGAGAATTTCATCGATTGATGTGAATTTCAAATTGAAAAAGTTTGTCTCTGAAAAAGTTTGTTAAAAAGATGTTATAACTTTTAATTTATCAAAAAACTCTTCTAGAAAGTTGATTTTAATTGAAAATCGACACTCTAAGAAGAAATTGTTCTAAAGGGTATGCCAAATAACTTTTTTTTTTTTTTTTTTTTTGAAAACGGCGCAAAACATTGAGTGTAGCCTCGGCTGTGTGTCATGTAGAGCCGTCCTGTTAAAACCAAATGTTGCCAATATCCTCCTTTTCAACTCTTGTGAACAAAAATTCGTTCAACATGGCCCGATAACGATCGCCAATGACTGTAACGGCCACTTCTTGCTCATTTTCGAAGAAAAATGGCCCAATTATGCCTCTGGACCAAAATCCGCACCAAACAGTGACTCGTTTTGTGTGCGTCGGCTTTTCAATGTATGCGTGCGGGTTTTCTGTGCCCCAAATGCGACAATTTTGCTTGTTTACATACCCGCCAAGATCAAAATGAACTACATCTGAAAAGATGATTTTTTTTTTGGCAAAAGCGGCATCTTCTGTAAGTCGGTCACAGGCCCACTTAGCGAAGCGTATACACAACAATATTTGTTCAGCGGAAAGACAAAACTAATTATCTGTCAAATCAGACATGAGCTAAGTGTTACCATTCACGAAATAGGCACTAGTTGAGAAAAAAAAAACGTTAGATAGCGGACCCTGTATATTGAAAACACAGCTTTCTCAAAACTATGTTTAATGACTTAAGCTGTTATCGCTTCTGACCACAGTTTATATTTGGTTTCAATACAAAATGATTATTTGTGATAACTTTTTTCGTTTTTCCTGCGTGAAAATGCGTGACTGAAAGAATTTTGCTCGTGAGTGAGCGTGACGTGAGGCCCAATAAAATACTTCGTGCGTGAAAGTGCGTGAGGAAAATTATTTTGATCGTGAGTGTGCGTGACGTGAGCCAAAAAACACTCACGTGCACATCTCTAATTCAGAGCATTTAAGTTGATTAACTCATCTCATCTTATGCCAGTATATTCAACTATATGTATGAGGAGTTCTTTAGCAATTTATTTTTTTTCCCAAAAACTTTTAAATTAAATTTTAAAATTATGAAAATTCACACAAAAATACACTCACAGAAATAATGGCAAGGAATTTGTTTGACTATTACTTTTCTGCTGCATTAAAATATTCCAGGCGCCATAAAATTTATAGATTACAAATCTGTAGTTTCCCGTTTTGTGTTTCAACTGCAAAAACACTTTTAGTTTTGAAAATGAGAAACTTTGTTTTGAAATTCAAACCTGCATAGCAAATAAAATATATTAAACTAACTGTAAGTGAAAAATTATGTTGCGTAGTCGGCAGGCATGTTGGCTCAACGCTTTGGAATTTTAAGCTTAAATTAAAACCAAATAGCGTTAAAGAGCATGGCTACTAAGACTCCTATAAAAGTTATTTTTTAAAACCTGGCGGATGCTTTGATGTTTAAAATAATATAAATTTCTGCCGACCACGCTCTAAGCATGATTTGACTATTTGAAATTTAATTTTAATATTGTATATTTTTAAGCCGAGTGGCTTTACTACATATGCTACATATCTTATAGGAATAAATATTTATCATGTTGTTTAAATCAAAATAATACAACACCACAAACAATATTGATTATACAAACAAATAAGTATGTATGTGAATAAAGTAAAGAATTAAATAAATACTTATCAACGACAAAACCCTTGTTTAAGCATTTTATTAAATATTAAAACAGGATTTTCTGACTTGAAATCCTCCATGGATTTGAGGCCTAGAAGTGTGTGCTGCATAGCAGATTAGAGCCTGATTTCTTCGCTTATTTATTTCATTAAGCTTTGCAAAAGAATCTAAAATTATTAAAATATTTATGAAAACATTTTGAAAAAACTTTAGCGGTTCTCACTAGTAAACTCGGTTGCACATTTGGTTAAAGTAGCAGATTTGATTAAAGTACTAGTGTTTACATCACTGCAGCAACAAAATGTACTGAACTTTTATTTACTACGCTGTGATTAAAAAATCAAACAAAAAGCTTTAGTAAACATTGTAAAAAAATTATTGGGAATCACAGATATTCTGTGCTGTGAATCGTTTTGCCGGCAAAACTTAATTTTGTGTTGAGAAAATTAAAAATATGGAAAAAACAAATAAAAATATACTGGTGAAGAGAAAATGTGACAAAATTCACAACAAAAGGTGGACAGATAAAGAAATTCATCATGTTTTACAATATTTGCAAGAACATGCAGACTTTGAGGTAAGAAAGTCACTCGAGCTTCCCAACTGAATAAAATACAATCGCTATTCGATTAAATTATGAGTTCAATTCAGAAAAAACAATTAGTTTTTGTTTTTAATTGACATACAAATTTTTTTTTTTAATTTACTGTCTTTTTCAGCTGCCTATATGCCGACGACATTTTGTTGGTGCTAATCAATTCATCAGTAGACTTGAAATTGTAATTGTAAAATACGAATTGTTTAATCTTAAAATTGATGTAAACTTCTTTAGCACTTGAAATATTGTTTGCTGGGTTATTGTTCTCACTACACAGTGGGATATTTGCCAAAAGTGAGCAAAGCAAAAGAAAAAAGTGTTTTAAAATTCTGCATACATATGTGACACCAGCACAGCAAGAACGTGTGTGACACACACTTTTCAAGCTCACTCCTTTTGTCAACTGCTTGACTGTTCATGTACGAGAACGAGAATGTGTTTGGTTTCGTTTTTGTTACTGTTGTTGCTGCTGTTGCATTTTGCTCTTTACTCATTTCAAATGCCTGACAGAATGTTGATTTATTTGGTGCTGTCATGCACAGTAACTGTAAACATACAGTTACCAATTGATTTGCAAGTTTTGCAAATGTCGCTGTTGTTGTTCTTTCTATTTGAATTGTTTACACTTTTATGGGATGAGTAGGCATTATGGATTTCTTAGATAAATTTGCTACGCAAAGAGGGATTTGGTTTTATTTAAAGACTGCAGTGGTATTAGAAATGCTTCTTGTAATGTTTTTATTTGGTAGAAAACTTGCATACCATTAACAAATATTTGAAAAATATGTACATATGTATGTACGTTATGAACTGTGCAGCATTGCAAAGCATTAATTGGTCAGAGACGAAATTTTACGATATATGATGCGATCCAGGCAACTGTGTGCTTCTAGTGGCACTACGTTTCATTTCTAACTGTTCTTCGCAATTGACATTTACAGACGGTTTCCAATCTTTCCTCTGACATGATGATGCCACAAACCAATTAAATATATACATACATACATATGTAATTAAGTTGATATATTTTTAAAAGTACATATTTTTTTTGCATAGACATTTAATAAGTACTTTGACGCCCTGTAGACTGGTATTCCTCTGGCCAACTCAGGATTTTCTTGTGTATCCAGCGAACAAGTGAACTGTTTAGGAAAACTACATGCCTAACATATGATAATTGTTAAATATATTTACTAGATAAAATAAAAATGAAAAATATGTGGGTTTCCCAGTTTTTTAATAAATAAATATAAAATTTTTTTCTACCAAAACACCCAGTCGATAGCAAAACAAGCAAGTGATTGATTTTGACGTTTGTGTACGCAGTGCTGACGATATGATCGATATAGAGGAATCGGATTATGTATGAAAACACTTACGTCATTTCGACTTGTCGATCGAATCATCCTGCGAATAAAAGAACGTTGTAGAGGAAGCAACAACAATTTGCTTTCGCTTAGAAAGCGAACAAGCGCACGACTTCGACATTGAGGAACAGGCAGTTAATGTTTGTTGCTACGGACATTGCAAGCAATATTGAAAATTATTGCCCAAAATTTTGAATTGTTCTTGGCTTATTGACGTACGAGTACATCTGCTGTTTTAGTTATCACCAAAGCGAGCACTCCAATGTTGTCAAATCACATGATTGTGGCTGCCGTCACAACTTGAGCTAACACGTTCTTTGCATTTCTCGCACAAAAGAAACAGCTTTTCGTTCGCCAGTGTGGCAAGTGGCAGCACATGTCCTCCAGGTGCATATGGGTCACAAGTTTCAGCTTACGCATGGAGGATCTAATTTTCGAACAAGTGTGGCTCTGCCCGATGATGCCACGAGCGCATAAATCTCACCAAGCAGCCACCCTTTGTAAATGCATTGGTTTTCTAACAATCGCTAGTGGATTCGAGTTGGCCCAATTGCGGCAATTCGAAGCGCATACACTGACATAAAAGTGTGTTGACGAAACAAATGCTGAGGTGCAAGAAATGTATTTCAATTTCAACAATTTTAGCGCCCTGCTCCTTGGCACACTACCACATGGTTGAAACAAAGGAATGTCAAATTCGGTAGAAGTGAGTCACATGTAGCATAGTGTTTTATAAAACGATATGTAGTGCTTGTGGAATTCTGCTTTTGCTAATGAAAGAACTAAATTTATGCAGAGTGCACAATAGGGCACAACTTGCTACAAAAAAAGGGAACTTTAAAACTTTTGAAAGGTGGAAAAAAAAAAAAAATCAATAACAGATTGTCAACGCACTGTTGAATTTCAAACACGAAGTTGTTGTTTGTTGGCCTTTAGCTAAACTTTATATTGCTGCTACTGTTCTTGTTGTGTTTGTGGTTGTTGTTGCCGATTGCCGATTGCTATTGTCACTAGTACCAACACTCAACTACTGTAGCTGATCGATGACAACGATCAGAAAAGTGATCTGTAGGTAAATTGTGTGAGTTTGACAGATCACAAATCACACCTCTTTTGTTGCCACTTTTTTTCTATTGTTTTGTTTTTTTTTTTTTTTTTGTGTGTTTCTTTTGCATATTTAAGCACGCTGCATGTTGAAAGCAACAACCAAATTATATTATTATAATTTACAAGAAAGAAAAAAAAGCATTTAATAACAATAACAATATTTTGCATATAAAACCGTCATATAATAAATGCCTAAATTGTGTACGGAAAAATCTCAGCCGGCGCGATAAACACTCGTTCGTGGTACATATCATTTCCAAGCTCAGGCGAGTTCAAAACTATAAATAAATTTATTAAAATTTATTGTCAGTCAGTCATTAAGTCAGTCACATACATAAATATAAATGTATATAGAAAATTGTATTGTTTTAAGTTCGCTTGGGTAGCAAACAAAGGTACAGAAAAATATCGAAGGTGGGCGTTAATCTCAAGATTTTTATACGCTTTAACTGAGAAACTAAGAAACAATATCAGATATTATTTTTTTTTGCACAATTTGCTAACAAGCCCACAAACTTTGATAATTTGCGTTTAAATGTTCTTTAAATCATTTGGGGGGGGAAAATACTAAGCGGCAACAGCAGTTGCAGCAACAACGACAGCAACAACAATGACACCAAATAGTTATTGTTGTCTTAATAAATTTTTGTAAAGGTTTTATTTCTATTGGGTTTTTTGTTTGGCGTAATTGCTGGTTTGTTTCTTTATCTATTTATTATTTGGCAAAAATGGTGTGTGCGTGTTTGCGATCGTGTGTAATTCAAATGTCACCCAGTATAAGCCCGCATCAAAGGCAGTAGTAAATAACAATAAAAAGGCAGCCAACAACCAACACTCACTCTACTACCGTCACTAATACATTTGCTGTTAAATGTAATCGTTTAGATCTGTCGGATAAGTCAATCACTGTGATTTCTTTTAGACATAATTAACATTTAAAATAAGCGAAAAATACAAAAAAAAAAAAAAACGCCATACAGTGGAAACAATTTATACAAGTTTTTAAGGTGTGTACGTACGTGAATGCACATGTGAGGGTGAAGGCAAAAGAAAAAAGTTCACCACAAAATCTTAAGGACAACTGAAGACAAACGTAAAGATTTGTCAATTAAACGAACAAGTTTGTCAATTCTAGTTCAAAACTAAATTAGTGATTTTCTCAGACATTAAACCATGCGCAATTAAAACAAATTCTCAACTCTAAAGAAGTGGAATCGAACTAAACGTTTAATAATCGCTGGGCGAGAATAGGAAATATATATATTTTTTTTAGTCAACAGTATGATATAGTGATCAATACACTGAAAAAATAATGCAATCCATTTGTAGTTAAATCAATCCCAAGCGGTGGCAGAAGTTCGGTAAGTCCGGATTTTCTTAAATCAAGTACGTTGTGCTTAAATTAAGCAGGGCACTGAATACTCAATTTTAGACACATTTAATCCAAGTTTCGAACTGATTTTAGCCATGAAAAAAATACAGCGCGATGATGCCGCCAGCCTGAGAACCGCATCAAACAGTTACTCTTTGTGTGTGCACATTGGTTTTACGATAATCACTCTTGGATTATCATTCGTCCAAACGCGGCAATTCTGCTTATTGACGAATCCACTGAGGTGAAAATGTGCCTCATCACTGTAAATGATTTTTTCTTTTCCAAAGTTGATCAATCCACTGCTGCTATTTCTTGCCACCATGCTGACTTGGAATGCTCAAGAGGATTTAGTTGTTGAGTCAATGGCACTTCGTAATCGTGTAAATGCAAATCTTTATGCATAATGTTCATCAACGACGAGCGTGAGGGGTGCAATTGTTGGGGACGGCAACAAGTTGAGGTGGCCAGTTTTTCAGCCACACTGTCGCGAATAGCAGCAATATTTTCCGTGTACGAGCATGAAATCGTGTTTTCACTTCTCTTACGATTTTTCCAATTGTACGCACATTTGAACGATAGAATTTGAGCGAAAAAATCACTTAGTGCCCGATAGGGATTTTGAATGATACGGCTCTTTTCAGAATAAGCCAGAATAACACGTTGCTTAATTGTGTGTCTTTCCATGGTTCAACTCTTTCCATTCTGAAATTGAGAAGTGTTAAATGAAATGGTTCACATTCAACATTGGTCCTTAAAGTTTAACAGCACTTTACACAAACACACAGCTACCAACGCCAACATTAATGGTCGCAGTGCAAAGGCCCATCCTGGACTAACCTAGTCATTATACAATACATTATAATGTATTGTATAATGTAATTACAATACGCCAACATTTCGTAGGCAACTATAAATGCATTGTGCGACACAATCAAGCATATGATTATGTACTTAAGCAAACATAATGAATGCATGCTGATGTTTAACGTTAAAAAAAATACGTTTCTTTTTTTATTCGTTCGCAAGAGCTCCGAAAAAAAATTATTTCATTCATATATTTAGGGAGAAAAGATTATTGGGTATTAGTCACACATCTATCTCGCCTACCGATTAATCAGATCAGGCTTATTTTTTCTATATCTCAGAAATTTTAGGCCCGATTTTGCCAATTTTTAATACCCCTTTTTATCATAACGGGACTTTTCTAGCAATCAAGTGCGCCAGTTTCATGACCGGTGGCCCGCGCAACATACTAATGCCGTACAAAATGCCTTAGTTTAAAACAGAGTAATTTGAAATTAAGGGACGCAGCACTACGAAATAATTAAGCAAAGAAGAAATTCTCAATAACATACAATAACCGTCAAATTCATAAAAATTATAACAGGTTTATAAAGCTCTTATTTGACAGATTTTCCATACAAATATGTCAAATAACAGTCTTATAAGCCTGTAATAATTTTTATGAATTAGGGGGTAAGTATTTATACATTTGTTTTCGCTTCTTAAAAAATAAACAAGTAGTTATGGTGTTATTTTTTAATCCAGACATTAAGGCACCAAAGCTTTTAAAACATATTATTAGTATTTTTTTTTTTCGTTGTGGCAAACACATACAAGAAAAAATGCAAAAGAAAATCACTTATGAAAAACATGTATGTATGTATGTATGTATGTGGGTATATACTTAAGCACACCATAAAAATATGAATGGATTTTTGTTCATAAACATATTAAAGTAAATACTGCGATAAAGAAATAATACATTATCGATATTGAGCAGACAAAAACCAAATTTTGTCTTCCAACCAGCAAATACTTATCACAAAAAAAAAGGAACTTAAGTACTTACAGCTTGAAGATTTCAATATATTAAACTACCAAAAAAAAAAAGAAAAAAAAATTTTATTATTATTTTGGCGCTTAAGCCATTATCAACTTTGTTTAATAACTTTTTTTTTTTTGCAGAGGGTTTGTAATCTCTTATTATTATTTTTTTTAGCTTCTAACCAAATATTTGTTGATTGGCAGAGACTACAACGGCATTATAATCAATTTTAATTGTATTAACAGGGGAGCTGATTTTATGAAAATTTCTGTGTACGACGGTGAGTAAATATTTATAGAAAAGATTGCGGTTAAAAGTAAGTATTTGTGCTTGAAATATTTTCCAAGATAAAATGTGGAGAAAACAATTGACAACCGGTTACGCCAGACGCCTTTATTGCCATAAGCGAGGTATAGAGTTCCTACGTTCCATTAAATCTTCGTAGGAACTTAATACCGTGCTCTTGGAGGGCTGTTAATCAACAAGTTGAAATCAATTTAGAAAAAGAAAATTTGTGGAAAAAAGTGATTTTTATTACCAAAAAAAAAAAAGTTCAATAATAAAAGAAGGGCAATAAATGAAGTTAATTAATGCTCAACATAGTGATTGTGATTTTTAGGTAATACTTATAAATTAATATTTTAAAACGTGCTTTTAACATCAACATGCCATGTGACACTTGCAAAAAGCCAAATTTTATACCATTTTCATCACTACGAACAAATTTGGTTCTTTTTTTTCTTTAAGCGAATTGCAAAACTATAAAACCTACAAATTTTCGATCACCCATCTTCTTTAGTTTATCCTCTGCAGCACTGGTAGCGGTTGTGCTCATAAATTCTAGTACAGATGGAAAAAGCAAAATACCACCACAGAAGGCTAAGAACGCTTATAAAAGGCATATCATTCAAACCAAATGGAGTATTTTATGTAAAAAGAAGTGATTTGCAGGTAAGAAGTGATTAAGCTGGAAAAAAGAAATTATTTTATTATATACTTTTTAATACTGGCATTTCAGTATTTATATGTCACTTGTTTTAATTTTTGTGTTTTTAATTTTAAAATAGTTGATCATTTACAGTTATAAAATAATCAAATATGAATTTAATTATTTATGTATTTGCTTTTGTTCATGGAAATTATGGAATGAGTAGTTAAGTTTTATATATTTATTTGAGCTTAAGGTCTTCTGTAATTTGAGTATTTATTTTTGTCAATATTTCGCTCTCCTTCGGATAGCTTCTTCAGGACAATAATAATGAATATATAAAATATAAATAAATATATAAAATATAAGAAAAAAAGGGGTCAAAATAACGAAATATTAAATAAGTAGTTAAGTTTCAAATAAACTTCCAAGAATTTTTCAAATCTACTGATGAGTTGATTTGCACCAACGACATTTCGTCGGCATATAGACAGCTGAAAGAGACAGAAAACATTTTGAAAAGGTTCAGTTTTGGACCGAATTAATACGTTATAAAACAATTTTAATGCAACATAAAAGTAACAATAACAGTGCCACATAGTAATTAAATAAAATCAAAAATTATTTTAAAAAGAGGAGAGACCGCATATATACGTGGTCAAATTAGCAATCGGGTATAAAGAATGTAAAACCAAAATAAAATAAGTAGCATTTGTAACGGAATTCATTCGATAACGAATGCCGCAATCCGGACCTTGCATAGAGCTCTTTTCGTTTGACTCACTACTCTCCTAGACTTGCTATGAACATTTCCTTCCTTCTCTTTTGTTCTCTACCTCTCTCTCTCTCTCTCTCTCTCTGTCTCTTTCTCTCTTACTCAACAACCTTTTACATTTATCGTAATGGTATTGATGTTTGATGAAGCCACGTAAGCGGAACATCTTATGGTGGGACGAACGACGAATTTCGCCCAACACGACGAATACGCCGGTTAAAATTCGTCCTATTAAACACAATAACGATGAAAAAAATAAACATCTGTTATAATTGATAAAGTTGTTTATTGTTTGTTCAAAGATAAAAAAAAAAATTAAATAAATCAAAGAATTTCAAATCTTGTAAAAATAATAATAATGTGGCGAAGTAAATCGATTTTATGACCTCATTGACTTATCTGGCAATATAGATGTTATTAAGCGAAGACTTCTTTTATACTTAAACTCCATTGAATATTCTTATAATTGCTTTTAATATTGTAATGTAATTTTTGATACGCCAATTCATCCTGTTCTCTACTATATGTACTAATTTCTCAGCTGTTGTATGCATTTAGCTGAAATAAATAAATAAATAAATAAATAATGAACATGATCCCAGATTATATAAGCATTCATGAAGTTTAACATTTTCAATTATAATTTCACTTGTATCCATTTTCTCCGTTTTTTAATTTTATTTTATTATAGTTGAACAGCTGATGGGGTGACCATATTAAAAAAAATTGGTTGCTAAAAAATTTAGCATTACCAAAAACAAAAAATTAAACACTACAAACATGTTTTATAATCTAATATGTTGCCTTTTTATTTTAAGTGCAAAAAGTTTTAAAATATAAACTATTAGAGCTGATAGCCCCGGCAGCTATGCTCGTTAAAACTTTCTTTTAATCTTAGAATTTATTCGTAAGATTAAAATAAATAAATAAATAAAAACTATTAAGTAAAAATTAACTGTTTTTACTAAAACACTTGAAAACTGAAACCAACATGGCCACATGGTACTAATTTGTTCGTCGTTCGCCGGCGTAAGAAATAGAAATAAATCTATTTTAAGTTCGCCGCGTACAACGAATTTCAACTGACGCTGTGACTGTGTGCACTTTCATATACAGCAATGTGTTTTATTTTTGACAGCGAATATTCGTGCCGAAAAATTCAGGACAATAATAAGGAAAAAAGTTTTGATTGGTTTTTCTCAAAAATCAATCCTATCCGAAGGAGAGCGAAATATCGACAAAAATAATTAAATATTTTTAATAAAAAGACATTTAGCTCAAGAAAAGCTATCCGAAGAAGAGCGAATTATCGACAAAAATAATTAAATATTTTTAATAAAAAACGTTTAGCTCCAGAAAATAGATATATAAAAAACTTTTACTTTCATTTTAATTATTGAGTACAAAATCAGGTTGAATTAAATGATAGTGCTGTGGAACAAAGTCAGCAACAAAAAAAAAAAAATAACATCAATCTTCTGCTCTATGCATTTTCAATTTGGTTTTTTTTTTCTTTGCACATACAATTTTTTAACATAAATTGATTTGAGTAATACATATGTATAAATTTCTTTCATTCGAATATTTATTCCCTTGGCAGAAATTTATTCGCCTTACCCGATAGAGACCAAAAATATAATGGATTTTATAGCGAGTCTTTTCTCTACGCTACGCTGTACTGAAATTAATATCTTGAAAGCAGAAGCAAACTTATTTGCCTGATTACACATTTTATGATAATCGATTACATATTTTATTGGGAGCAGCTTGAGAGGGACAAATTGTCCAATAAATTTAAAATTACAGTATATTGAATGTTAAGCAACTCACAGCAGATGAATGCAACTTTGAAGATGAGGCACAGAAAAAAATTTTACTGCATAAATTTACATACAAAGGAAAGAGTTGAAACCCGAAGGAGTGACATGTAAAAGAAACAATTTAAATTAATTTTGCAAAAAAAAAAAAATTGAGAGCCATAAAGAAAATTTCAAAATATCATATTTCATAACCCTGGCGTGTAGTCAGTCATTCTTGCAGCAGAAACAAAATCCATTAAGTAAAATAAAAGAAGCCCCAGAACAAGCAAATCCTCAGGAAAGAAAGTTTATTGCTCACAAAAGAACTAAAAGATCATGTAATATCAATGACCTTAACGTAAGTTTGTTCGTTGAACAACAAAATACAAAAGGAAGAAAAAAAAAACAACAATTGAAGCAAGAAATTTCCTTGTGCAAAATTACAACTTGCATTATTGGCCCTTTGGCTTCATTTATGAAAAAATAAAAATATAAAAAAACAAAAGACAATTTGTATTGCCGAGTACATAATTCAGGTAAAAAGTGCAATTTCTTTTATTTTTCAATTTGCTTTCATAAAACAAATATTTGCATTACAAGAAGACGTACTCCTTTTTCTCCCTCTCTGGCTCTGTTCAATAATTACAGCACATGCGCACAAAATTTATGATGTTCCGAAGCGGGTTACGCAAAATTGTTGAAGAAAGAGAAGAAAGAAAGAGGAACGCAATCGAGAAAATTTATAGCGCTTCAACAAATTTATGTGAACTTTTTTCTTCTTTTTTGTGCAAACAGGGGTTTTGTTAGAGTCCTGCTTGAGAGCGTTTGTGCACATGTGTGTGTGTGTGTGTGTGGCTTTGAGGATGTTTTATTTTGCACTTAAGAAAAAAAGGGGTTTAATGGTCTCTAATTTGACGTTATCTTGCTCTTGTTAAAGATAACATGGCTTTACCTTGATTACTAGCAAAAACTTTTTAATGAAAGGTTTTCCACAAGCGTAAATTTATGAACATAAAGTTATTACGGCATGTTTAACAAGCTGTTTATGATACTCTTTCCTCTACATTGTAAGACACAGGAAAATTATATGCCAAACATTTGAGGGCTCTCTGTATTGCGGATTTAAGTGAATTTTAGCAAACAGAAATCAGCTGCGTTTCGAAAATATTGAAAAAATAATTAAAATTTATGCCTTTTAATATGAAACATTATATTTAACATCACTTGTTAACGTGCTCATTAATTAATGCTCAATTAGGATTCGTGTATTGTAAATAAATAAAAACATTGTTGCTCAAGTGAGTCATCATTTAAAGTCTTGTTTATAATTATTATTACTTTTTGTTTTTTTTTTTTTTTGGAGAATTCACTCTACACACATCATAAATTGTATGCAAATTATAAAGCTACACTTTGCGAAATTCAATAAAAGGTTTACTCGGGTAGCGCCGATAAAAATGTTTGTTAAAACATACACTGATAAAATTAACTGCAATGTAAAATTTAATATGACAAAATGCTTATTAAAATCCAAGCTTAATTTATACCCAACTACTAACAATTGATAATTACATATTTAATGGGCATACATTGTGCTTAACTGCTGCAGACCGAAAAAAACAGTGCCTAATACACATACATCTAAAAAATTATATAGCAAAGTTCATAAGCTATCTCAATATTTTTTAAGAATAAAGTTTTGTGATTTTAATCACGACACCGTTATTCACCAAATTAGCTACGAAATTTATAAGTTTTAAAAATAATTAACATAAGATGTTCGGAAGCAACAATATTATCGTTCATAATGACAATAGTATGGCCAGGCATGATGATATTATTGCTGAATACAACAACATAATTACTGGCCACAATAATCTAATCGATTACAATATTTACGGAATGCAAACAAATATTTTCACGTACATGCACATCTTTATACCATTCAAAGCTTTTACAGAATCCGTTTAAAAATAAAAAGAAGCAGGTTGCTTTGTGAAGAAAATTGCCACAAGCAAGGTACCTGGATACCAGGTAGCCTAACAAGGCCAGCCCACTACTACTTCTAGCTAAAAGAACTGTCAAAATGCACAACACAAACGCACTAACGGGTGGAAGAATTTAGAGTATTTCTAGCAACAAAATACATGAAATGTTTGTTGCAGTTAAGCGTATACCTGATATTAGGACAATAATCAGACGTGTTCTCAGAAAGGGTTTCGGTGAGAAATAATGGAGTGCAATTTTTGCCCAGCTGCTTCTTTATTTGCAGTTAGCATAAATTGTTCATTTGGTTCCCCTACAGATTTAATTTAATTTGCATTTTTTATTAAATCATTATCCTACAGAGGCTGGACGTTCAGCTTTTTGTGTGGATTGATTTTTTTCAATTTGCACTTTTTGGTAAATCATTAGTAAAATGAGAGCAATAAAGAATTTCTCTCAACAAGAGAGAAAATTACGGGAATACCAAAAACCACATTTCTATCACAAAATATAACACATACAGTGCACTCGCGATAATATTAACACCCTAATAAAGGCCAGTTTACCTGGTAATCTTTTTTATTACGACATGTCAAAGAGTTCACGTGAAATTATCACATCAATATGATTGCGCTAAATAATCACCTTATAATTACGGCTGGCGCTTTCGATTAGAAAATGAGTCGTTTTTCAAAAATGGCACTACCAGTGGCGAAAACATTAAAACTGCAACACCTATTACTATAATTTATTACAAATCAAGGTACCGCGCAAGGCAAGCTCGCCTTAAAAATCGTATAAATTCCGTCGTTAAATAAATAAATGAATAAAGGATTCAAACAAACCCTAAGTATTAAAGTTAGTTTTCTGTTGTAAAAAATTAAAGCAATATTAATGTATAAGTTTTATTAATATATAATTATTTATTTGCTTTAAGAGCCAATTACCAGCTGAAAAAGACTGCAAATATTTTTTAAAAATGTTCTTCTTAGGACCTAAATTAGTACATTTATTTTCATATTATCTGATCTTGAGATTATTAAATTCAAGCTTTAGATCTTTGTTTTTTATAAAAAATAATTTTAAACAATTATATTTATTTCTTTTCAATATTTCGCCAACAATTTGTTGTAGCATCTTCAGGAAAATAATTATAAAACTCAAAAAACAAATTTAAAATTATTTTCCTAAAGATGCTCACAAACTGTGGGCGAAATATTGAAAATAAATAAATATAATTGTTTTAAATAATTTTTTTTTGTAAAAAACAAAGATCTAAAGCTTGAATAATTACTTTAATAATCTCAAGATCAGGAAATATAAAAATAAATGTACTAATTTAGGTCCAAATATGAACGTTTCTAAAAAATATATTTGCTGTCTTTTTCAGCTGTCAATTGGCTCTTAAAGCAAATAAATAATTAAGTTCATATTTGAATAAAAATAAATGTATAAGTTTTAGAAAAAAATTAGAAATCCAAAAACAATTTATGAAGTTGCCACCGTTGATAGCAAAAAGTTAGCAGAGACTTTTGCAAAGCACCACAGAAATTCTGTTTAAGAGACGATTGAAGCGAAATGGGACAAGAGTCCTATAATGTCCTATATATAATGTAAAAAATCTTCCTCGAAAAAAAAAATATTTTTTCGGATTTTTTCTGCAGCATTTCTCACGGGAGATAATGAAAAACCCGCCGGTTTAATTGCCAGGACACTAAAGTTATTACAAAGATCAATTCTAGTGATCAAACAATACAAAAATGTATAAACAATTATGAAATGAGTTGAGTTGTATAAAAAAAAGTTATAAGTTTTAAAAGTTGGAGCTTTGATTGGTTAAAGCGGCTTCGAGTGGTTAAAGCGGCTGTGCCGAAATTGTGAAATTTGACACGTCCAAAGTTCATAGGGTGCTGACGAAGGGTGTTTGCTACCCAGAAACAGCCGGTTGTCCACCTAGCTACTAAATTTTACTTTTCTTTACTGAATTGATATTAATTAAAAGTAGTGACAAACCAAGATTTGAACTTAAGCCTGAAAAAGTAATTTAATATAAATGTATTACAATACAGACGTTCAATGAAATTAAAATTTTCCGTAAAAAAGTTGGAAAGAAATGTTACAATCTTTTGCACATAGTAACAGCAGCGTGAAAGAGTGAAAAACCAAATGTCATCAAGCAAAATGGCTGACTTAACACGAGGACATGAGACTCGTTCATGTTTATTATTTCACCCAACAAATTTTTGATTGGAGGAAATATATCTAAAGAAAAATATATTCCTTAAGAAAGGAATACCATGAATATATTCATGATTGAGCTGATTAATATTTACTCAATTTCATACTATATTATTTATTATTAATTTCAGTTATAGCGCTCATTTGAGCTAAGAGCTCATTTACGAATACAATAAAAATTCAGTCAAAAACGAGGCTGGCTCGCACACTTAGGGTTCCGTACGTATGGAATACATATATTGTATAAATTTCATCTCTCCGTCTCTTACAGCGTGAGAGTCTACGTTTAATTGCTACTTTATGTTGTATGGGGACACCTAGAAGCTTTCGACTTGTTGTTGTTGTTGTTGTCATTTGCTGTTGTAAGGCATCTGGAAATACATACACTGTGCGAATTTCGGCTATTTAACTCTTACGGTTCGAGAGTTATAGCTGTTACTCTACGTTGTAAAGGGACACCTGGTAGTATTGCAGTTGTTGTTGTTTTTAGCATTTGTTGTTGTGGAGCATATGTGAATACATATATTATGCACATTTCATCCCTCTGTCTCTCACGGTTCGAGAGTAACGGCTAATTGTTAATTTACGTTGTATATGGACACCTGGTAGTTTTCGAGTTGTTGTTGTTTTTAGCATTTGCTATTGTAGGCCATACGTGAGTACATATATTGTGCACATTTCATCTCTCTGTCTCTTACAGTTTGGGAGTTACGGCTAATTTTTACTTTACGTTATATAGGGACACCTGGTAGTTTTCGGCATGTTGCTGTTTTTGGTATTTGTTGTTGTAGGGCATATGAAAATACATATATTGTGCGAATTTCAGCTCTCTGTCTTTTACAGTTTAGCAGCTACGGCTAATTGTTACTTTAGGTTGTGTAGGGACACCTGGTAGTTTTATAGTTGTTGTTGTCTTTAGCATTTGTTGTTGTATACCATCTATAAATACCTACACTGTGCGAGTTTCAGCTTTCTATCTTTTACGGTTCGAGAGTTATAGCTAATTGTAACTTTACGTTGCATGGGGACACCTGGTAGTTTTCGCTTTGTTGTTGAGTTTAGTATTTGTTGTTGTAGCGGCATGGTACAGCAACATCCTGTGAACATTAGCTCTTTAGCTCTTACCGTTTCGGAGAACGGACGCTGTGACGGACGGACGGACGGACGGACGTAGTTGTCTCGGTAATAGAGTTCCGTTTCACTCTGATGAGTACGGATACCTAAAAATGGAGGAGATAGGACTACACAAGGCAATAGCCTTAACTCGAAAACGGTTTAAAATATTGAAAAAAATACAAAAACCGAAAAAACAAAATTACCTTTCAATAAATGTAAAAATCGTTTTAATCTGCTCAGTAGTTTAGAAAACACAATCACTACCTGAAAAAGGAAGAAACCAAAAGTTACTTTTATAACTAAAGAACGCTGACCGGTCTGTTCAAAAACGAAAAGTGGACGAGGGATGACGGATTATCATTCCGAAGTTTAATGTACATATGTATGTATGTATAATTTTGCCTTTTGTGTATCGATATGTAAGTTGTTTTTTACTTCCGTCACTTAAAATTGCTTTATTTTGATAAGCAAACAAAATGTTTTCAAAATTCTAATTTCATTGAATAAAAAATGTTTTTTTTTAATTTTTAAGGCTTTATCTGGTGACCGGTTGAAACTGCAATTTTTGATATTTTGTGAATAAATTCCAAAATTGTGCACCCATTTTAGTCATTTATAGCTTCTTTTTTTTTGAAACTTTATTTGTTATGAATGTATGAAAATTCCTCAGCATTACTTTATTTTTAGATTTTTTATGTTGTTTTAAAGAACTGTTGAAAAAAAAAATTTTATTTGTTTCAACGTATTTTCTAAACTACAAGGCCGATTAAAAAGATTTTTACCGTTATTGAAAAGCAATTTTGTTGCCGAATTTCGGTTTTCGTATTTTTTTTTTTTTTTTTCAATACTTTAAACCGTTTTTGGGTTAAGGGAATATATGTTGTCCTACCTCCTCCATTTATAATATAATCGTACATCTCAAAAACAAAAGCTGCAATCAGCGCACCCGAATTGGGTTTACCCACTGGGTGCGCTGTCTGCCGGAAAAAAAAGTTTCAAATTCAAGCACAAAGTAATCATGCCTATTGAAACACGTTTAGAACAAAAAAAAAAACATTTAATTTAAGGTTAAATGCCTATTTAAGGTTAAATGCCTATTTAAGGTTAAATGCCTATTTTGCTGCTCTAAATCAAAAACTGTTGAGTTTACAATTTTTTGTTGTTCAATAAACTAAAATTTGTTAAACTGAAAAAGCTGCTTAATAGCAACAGTTAGCAAAACTCGATGAAACAAGCTGCTATAAAAAAAGCATAATAGTATATTTGTTATGTCTGGTATGCAGCTTTCTCTCGTGTGTACATGTCATGATTTTTACCTTGCGGGAAATTTTTAAACATAAAATTTACTCTCTATTAGAAATTTGCAGCATTACAACAAGTATACATAGGTATTCAATTATCCGATTCAACAACCTTTTGTTATTATTAAAACTCCCCTAAAAAACAACCCGAAATGACTACCACCCTTATAAGATTAAAAATCAAACTGTTTTACCAATACAAGTCACACACGCACATGTACATAAGTGCTGTATCTGATTATTATAATAAGGCTTCGCATTTTTTTCTAATCAGATTTAGAAACGCAGAAATTTTATTGCAAAATAGTGAGAGATTAGAACAAGAAATTTTTTTTCAAGTCAAATGGTTTTCTCAGAAACAGTATTTTAACTGCTTACAGACAGGCATCGCTAAGACGACTTCTCTAGCAACTCTAAGTAGAAATATATAGACTTTATGGGCACAGGCGTAAGTAGAGAAGTCAAGTACCTTAATGATTTTTTTTTCTCCAATATTTTTTTTAATTCGCCGCCTCCGTACCACTCGTCTCTAAGGGTGCTTACACACAAAAATACAAAAAAAAAAAAAAAAAAAATTAAAATCAGATGGAGAAACTGTAAAATTATTTTATCGAACTTATCTAGTATGATCCGGCAACACTATTATTTTTACTTGTCATTTTAGTGTTAATGATGCGACACAATAACTACTTTTTTTAAGAATATCCGAATACGCAACAATGCTTATGTTACATTTAAGAAAAATATTTCTTAAATGATTTAAAGAATTTAATAAAACTCGTGATTTAATAAAAGAAAAAAGAAAATAAAACATATTAAAAGTTAAATGAAAGTAAGTTGCTGAAACAATTTTTGTGAGATAAAAAATTTAGTCGAATAACGAGTTTTAGTTTATTTGTTTTGATTTGTGTTTATATCACTATTGAATTTGCTACGAGAAATTTTTAAGAAAGTAAACTTTTTTAACATTAAATAGAATTAAAAATGGAAAACAAGGAAAGTGCTAAGCGCAAAGGTTCCGAAAACTGGAATGAAGAAGATAATTACAAAAAGTTTTTCAAATATATGAAATTTTTTACAATATAAAATGTAAACAGACAAACAACAAATAACACAAAAGTCATTTTAAAATTGCCTTAAACATGGGTGCAGGCAATTTTAAAAACACTCGATTTAAAAAGACGTTAAAATGAACATTTTAGCTTAAAACTCATTTATGAATACAGTTTTTTCAAAAATTCCCTAAAATGTGTTTCAAATGCTGTTCAATTTTTTTATAAATACAGCAAAACAACAGTTGATTAATATTTTTCTCTTTTTCTTTGTATTTTTCTTTTGAATTCTACAATTTTCTAACAATTTGGTGACTCTATTAATTAAGTTGCATTACATTTTTAAACATACTTTGCTCAAATACTTTCCAGTTTTATTGGTTATTCATAAAGCTGCATTCAATAGATATAAGGGGTTATCTATCCATATTGCAGTTTCAAAAGTAAACGTAAATAAAACACATATAAAATATTTTTTTTTCATGATATTTCTTTTTTATTATAAAGTTTGAACGATGACACTATGTGTGAAACACTACATCATTTAAATGACCACCACGCAAAGTGTTGCCAGCATTGATTCTTTTGAGGTAATTTTCGACCACTTTTTGACACATATTGGGCGGTATCTCAGCCTTAACTTGACGAATGTTAGTTTTAAAGTGCTCAAGAATTAAAGGTTTATCTGCATAAACACGGTCTTTCTTAAGGTGTAAAATCGCATGATCTGGGTGGCCAGTTGATATGAAATGTCTCTTGCAATAAAGCCATATTCGTTCGAGTTGTGTGGCATGTGGCACCGTCTTGTTGAAACCACATATTCTATAAGTCGTATTCTTCAATAGCAGGCAAAAAAAAGTCGGTTATCATATGACCATAACGCTCCGAATTGACGGTGACAGTCGTTCCCCTCATCGTTTTCGAAGAAGTAAGGTGCAATCACACCTTCGGGCCAAAGAGCGCACCAAACAGTGACTTTTTCTGGATGTAATGGCATCTCTGCACTTACTTGAGGATTCTTAGAACCCCAGCGAGTGAGAAATGTGCTTCAGCGCTGAAGAAAATTTTCTTCGAAAAATCGCCGTCCACCGAATGGTGTTCAAGCACCCATTCCACGTATATATTTACGACGTTGTGAATGGTCAGCTGGCTTCAGTTGTTGTGTGATCTGGACTTTGTATGGATGTAGGTGTAGATCTAAATGAAAAATATGCCATCATATGCCGTTAGGCAGTCGACCAGGAATCGACGCATTCGGGTCTTCGGCAACACTTTCACTTACAGCAGCGATATTTTCAGTGGAGTGAGCGAAACGCTGATGCACAGGCCTTACAATATTTGTAACCGCTGTCGCCAGTCTCTTCAAATTTCTTCACAATTTTGCCAATTGCTTGCGTAGTTGGACGATTATGTATGTAAATTATAATCTCCTCTTAAAGCACGATATGTGGCTGTGGCAGAATCACCATTTTTGTAGAGTATGTTTTGATAATTTTTATTCATTGTGTGACAATTAAAGCGATCCATTTTCATCAATGTCAGACTTTCAACTGAGAAGTAGAAATATTGTTTAACAACTTAGTTTGATAGATGTCGAATTCCAGTTCTATACTTTTGAGGCCACGAAATGAATAACCCGTTATAATAAAAAAAAATTAATTAAACTTAAGAAAATGGTCGATATTAATGAAAATAAATGCTGGATATAATCACAGCACCTCAAAAGTTTCTCTAAACAGGTTTTGGATTTAGAAGCCGGGTGTAAGCGAATATTTTTACAGATTATTGGTGGGCCAAAGTATAAATAAGTTAACGATAAGTGTTTTGATATAAAATTAAATGAGACTAAATAGGTATGTATGTCAAATTCACACGTTTTCAGGAAAATACCCTGTCGGGCATTGAGTAGTAGACGACGAAAATAGTTACCTTTAAACTTTTATGCACTAGCTGGTATGCAATCGATTTGCAATTCACTTTTTGTGGACTGTCTATAAACTAAACTGAAAAGTAATGCAGAGTTAAGCCAAATTCAAATAATAACGCACAGGGTTAACCCCCTAATTCATAAAAATTATTTCAGGCTTCTAAGGTTCTTATTTGACATATTTGTATGGAAAATTTTTCAAATAAGTGCTTAAAAGACTTAAATATTTACTATGAATAAGAAACTAAATCTTAACTGAAGTTAATTGTTGGCGCAGTCGTTTCAACTGTTGCGATGTCTGAGTGGATATGTTGGCTGCTCAACAACTATGAGTTTTTTGGGGGTTCGAGTCCAGCCAGAGGCTGGCATAACAGCTTGGCAGCACAGAAATGAAATATTGTAAGTGGCATATAAAAATTAAATAAGTTAGAATGAAATTTAATAAAATATCACCATCGAAAAATATAAAACCAGCTTTCGTTTTTAAATTTGTTGTTTCTGTGGACACTAACTTTTAAGTAACTAACTTTAAGTTAGTTAAAAACATATACAGCGTCAGACAATTGACTACTGCCCAGCACATTACAAAGTTAAAATAATTAGTTGTTTGCATTGAGAAGTAATCCAGGCGTTAATTTATACCGGTTTGTTTGCTTCGTTTCCGACAGGATACAGGAGATTTTTGGCTGTGCACACATACATACGCATTTACATACATATAGTTCAATATAATAGGTCCTTATTGGCAAATAATTAATTTTATGTGGTTATACTTCTGGTAGATATTTTACTCTAGAATTTAATAGATGAAAAGGGGTAAAACCAGGGATCGGAGATAAGAGTTATTTTTCAATTTTTGAAGAAATAAATCATACATAAATGAACATCGTAGAAAACTTTTAATTACATCATCATGATTTTTAGGCGAAATGCATCCAACATATTGCATGATTTTAAAATTTTTGATTTTTGTTTTAACAATCAAAAATAAGTTATTTTTGATTTTTATATTTTTAAATGAAAAATAAAAGTTATTTTTGATCTTTATATGAAAAAAAAAGTTATTTTTGATTTTTATATTTTTAAATGAAAAATAAAAGTTATTTTTGATTTTTATATTTTTATATCAATAATAAAAATCAATTCAAAACTCTTATTTATTTGTTGATGCCGTATGTATTATAATATGCTGATGCTTCATTCAAATTTCTATATGACTTATCCATTATCAGCTATAAAAACATGAATGCATAGAAATAGCTTATAAGTTTTGACTGCCATTCCAGTCAGGTGTTCAATTTTACCATCATAATTGATTTTAAATGCTCCTCAGATAAATTGTATCTCAAATCTCCCAATATTAATCTGAGTGCTGAAAATGACCTTTCTACACTGACTTGACAGGTGGCAGGTACAGAATGAACAATTAAAGCTAATTTTCGAAGCCATGGAAACACAAATTTTTTGCTCTCCCAATATTCAAATAAATTAGCAGAAGTATTGAAACGCTTTTCTTTGTAATTATCTATTTCAAAATAAGCTTTGCGGACATATTATGTACCTATGTCACGAATTTTGAATTGATTTTTAGGGTTCCGTACTCATCAGAGTGAAACGGAACCCTATTACCAAGACAAGTACGTCCGTCCGTCCGTCCGTCACAGCGTCCATTCTCCGAAACGGTAAGAGCTAGAGAGCTGAAATTTTCACAGGATGCAAATACTAAAAAACAAGTCGGAAACTACCAGGTGTCCCCATACAACGAAAAGTTGCAATTAGCTATAACTCTCGAACCGTAAAAGATAGAAAGCTGAAATTTGCACAGTGTATGTATTTATAGATGCTTTACAATAACAAATGCTAAAAACAACAACAAGTTGAAAACTACCAGGTGACCCTATACAACCTAAAGTAACAATTAGCCGTAGCTGCTAAGCTGTAAAATACAGAGAGCTTAAATTCGCACAATATATGTATTTACATATGCGCTACAACAACAAATGCTAAAAACAACAACATATCGAAAACTACCAGGTGTCCCTATACAACGTAAAAAAACATTAGCCGTAACTTTCAAACTGTAAGAGACAAAGAGATGAAATGTGCACAATATATTTACTCGCATATGGCCTACAATAACAAATGCTAAAAACAACAACAATTCGAAAGCTACCAGGTGTCCCTATACAACGTAAAGTAACAACTAGGCGTTACTCTCGAGTCACTTGAGCGACAGAGGGATGAAATTTACACAATATGTGTATTCACATATGCTCCACAACAACACTTGCTAAAAACAACAACAACTGTAAAACTACCAGGTGTCCCTTTACAACGTAGAGTAATAGCTCTAGCTCTCGAACCGTAAGAGATAGAGAGCCCAAATTCGCACAGTGTATGTATTCCCAGATGCCTTACAACAGCAAATTACAACAACAACAACAACAAGTGGAAAATTACTAGGTGTCCACATACAACATAAAGTAGCTGTAAAAACAGAGAGATGAAATTTATAAAATATACATATGTATTCACATACGCCATTCCATACATATATTACACATACATACGTACGGAACCCTAAGTGTGCGAGCCAGCCTCGTGCTTGACTTAATTTATTATTATTGATATAAAAATATAAAAATCAAAAATGACTTTCATTTTTCAATTAAAAATACAAAAATCAAATATAACTTTTATTTCACATTTAAAAAAATAAATATCAAAAATAACTCTTATTTTCTATCTAAAAATATAAAAATCAAAAATAACTCTTATTTCTTAATTTTTTTTTTTTTTTTTTTTGATAAAAGTCCCGTCCCTGGGTAAAACTGAAGTGGTTTGAACTGAATGTAGTTACTTATCTCTTTAGCACAGACGAAAAAAAAACATTATTTTTTCTGCCCTTAATGACTTCAAGTTCTTTGTTAATTTTAAATTGTTTCATGAAGTTCGTTCAAATAATAGTGGTTCGTTCTTATGCAAATGTTTGCCATTTTAGACAAGCAAATGTTAAGCAATTAATTCCTTTCATCAAGAGCGTGTGTCTCTGCATACATACATACATATATAGCTGTGTGCGTGCGTGTGTGTGAGTTTTTATTTAATTTACTTTTACAAAATGTCATTTGTTTATTGATTTTTAATCTATTGGCTTGTAAAGTGATACGCATTAGACCAACATTTGTTCGCCAACCCGTCTCTCTCTCTCTCTCTCTGTTTGTCTTTCTATTAGCCTCTAAGTCAATCTGTCTAGGTATTTGTATTTGTTTAGAGATTGTTTTTTGTGCAAAATCATGCCACTTTGCGGGATACCATTTGATTAGTCTGCTGTTGTACAGGGAATTTTAAATGTTGTCAACAAACACTATTATAAATTTTCATTAAGTGATTATAAATGTTGTTTATATGTACGTTGCCGGTTTTTATACCCTTCACATAAATGTGTAAGGGTATATATAAGTTTGTGATTCCGTTTGTAACGCATTGAAATATCCATCTAAGACCCCATAAAGTATATATATTCTGGATCAGCATCAATAGCGATTACGATTGAGCGATGTCCGTCTGTCCGTCTGTCCGTCTGTCCGTCGGTCCGTCTGTCCGTCTGTCCGTCTGTCCGTCTGTCCGTCTGTCCGTCTGTCCGTCTGTCCGTCTGTCCGTCTGTAGTCGTTGAAATACCGTTTCTGAGAAAACGGTTTGAGATAGAAACCTCATTCTTTCGCTAAAACGTGTGAAACCCCGGTAGTGGGTCTGCTATTGAAATTCAGTAAGATAGGTCCGCGGATAGCCGAGATATATTCAAAAAACCGGGTTTTGAGGGATATTTTGTGTAATTTTTGTATTCAGATTTTTGAAAAAAATTTTTTCTTAAAAACTAAACCATATCATTTTTAGTGCTCATTAAATCCTAGAAATGAAGGAATTTTTGAAATCGGCCCATATATATCCGAGATATAGCGTCTCCCGATTTTTAAAGAAATCGGCTTTATTAGCCAAATAAGACAACTTTTGGCACCGGAGATCAATCAAGATGGTATATATAGGCTATTTAGAGGCAAAAATGGAAAATTTTTCCACATCGGCCCATATACACTCGAGATATAGCGCCTCCCGTTTTCTCAAGAAGTCGGCTCTAAAAGCCAAATAAAACAACTTTTGGTATCAAAAATCGATTAGAATGGAACATATAAGGTGTTTAAAAGCAAAATTGGAAAATTTTTGAAATCGGTCCATATATATCTGAGATATAGCGACTCCTGATTTTTCAAGAAATCCGCTCTTTAAGCCAAATAAAGCAATTTTTGGCACTAAAAATCAATCAGAATGGTACATATAGACTATTTAGAGGCAAACGTGTAAAATTTTGGACATCGGCCCATATACACTCGAGATATAGCGCCTCAAGTTTTCTCAAGAAGTCGGCTCTAAAAGCCAAATAAAACAACTTTTGGTACCAAAAATCGATCAGAATGGTACATATAAGGTGTTTAAAAGCAAAATTTGAAAATGTCTGCAATCGGTCTATATATACCTGAGATATAGCGTCTCCCGATTTTTCAAGAAATCGGCTCTATAAGCTAAATAAAACAACTTTTGGCACCAAAAATCAATCAGAATGATACATATAGGTTAGTCAGAAGCAAAACTGGAAATCTTTTTGTCATCGGCCCATATATGTTCGAGATATAGCGCCTCCCGATATCTCAAGAAGTCGGGCCTGGAAGCTAAACGAAACAGTTTTTTGCACTAAATATTTGTCGGAATGGTACATACAGGCTGTTTAGGGGCAAAATTAGAAAATTTTTGGACATCGGCCCATATGCACCCAACTTTTGGTACCAAAAATCAATCATAATGGTACATACATATGTATATAATATTATATACATATGTATATAATATTTGCGATCATGTATGTATGTATGAATGTATGTATGTATGTATGTATGTATGTATGTATGTATGTATGTATGTATGTATGTATGTATGTATGTATGTATGTATGTAGATACGTTTGTATGCATGTAGGTATGTATGTATCTACATACATATGTATGTATGCATGCAAGTATGTTAGCATAAACAATTTTTTTGCTTTGGTGTAAAAATGTGTATGTATGTACATACATATGTATACACGAGCTTGAAAATGAAAGTGATATAAAGAATTGTTGAAAAAAGGGTACGCAATGAAATTCTTTTAAACAATTGCGTCTTCAAATTCATTCACACAAAAAATCATTTTGGGTTTCCCTACGTACTTACATATGTACATACACACACATGTGTATGATGATACGCAATAGATCATCAACAACGTGCACAAGAAAAAAATAATTTTGTAAAAGCAAGCAATGTAAATATGTATGTATGTATATATGTATGTATATAATCATTGTTTTATGGAACACACTGAAAATATTCAATAATAAAGAATTTATTTTAGAGTTTTCTATTATAGATACATACATACATACATACGTATGCATGTACCCACATACGTAAGTAAATTGAAAAGAAAATCACACTTAATGGCAATGTTTAGCATTATAATTCAAAAATAATGCAATTATATGCAATTTTTGGTTAAATAAATTTTACTATAAAGTTAACTGATAAATAATTAAGAAATACATTTTGCTTTTCTTTATTTCATTGATATTAAAAAGAATTGGTGTCACCCAGTGGTTGAACTTGAGCATATTAGGAATTATTTAAATAAAAGTTTTGCAGACTGTGTTAAATCCCGGTAGTGGATCTGATATTGAAATTCAGAAAAAATCGGCCCATATATACCCCAGATATAGCGTCTCCCGATATTTCAAGAAATCGGCTTTAAAAGCCAAATAAAACAACTTTTCGCACCAAAAATCAATCAGAATGTATGTACCATTGTGAAGGGTATTTAAGATTCGGCCCAGCCGAATATAGCACTCTTACTTGTTTTTTTTTAGAATTAATTTTGTTGCATCTTTTTATTTACAGTCTGCAAAACTAATGGCCATTAACAATCGAGGAAAAAAAAGAACAGAAAATGATGTGCATAGAAACTGTAATGTAAACAAAAATGGTAATTAATTTTAAATTTAAAATAAATTGTCCATTTATAAATTTACTTTGTCAAAGAACAAACCGGTTGGGAAATTTTAAAACAAAGCCAATTTTTAATTAGTATAAATTTTTTAACAATTAAAGAACAGAATAAACATGAAATGTCAAACACATGCAATAGGGTGGGTCCATTTAGCAATCGATAGTGTGCCATAGATTTTTCAATAGTTTCTGGTATGCGAAAACAAAGTTCCAATACGACATATCAAAAAAAAAAAAAATTCATGTTCAGGACGCCTGAATTTCAATCTTTTGTATTTCCGTATGACAGTGCCTTTAAGGTGGGATAATTATTAGAGAGAAAACACTCTAGAGGGCTGGGGGTCAATTCGAATTCTATGATACAGAAATAAACAAATATTTTTTCATTTTCTTCGTATTCCCCTTTCACGATCACTTATTTGCAGTCTTAATATCAAACACACAAGCTGCTCTGCTTTTTTGTGGTGTTTTGAGAGCTGTCTACTTTTTATTTTCAAAAAAAAAAAAAGAGCGCTCTATTCAGATAAGAATTCCAAATAATCAGCTTTTAGTCGCAAAAGTCGTCCAGGAGCCGCTGATTAGGCCACATGTTTATGTTCTTCATGCCTACTTCAATTAGGAAAGAAAACGCTCTTGATATGAATTAGCTTGTGCAGTTGATTGCACTGTTTTACAAATCAAGAATCGCAAGCGTTGTGAAGTGGTGAAAAAATTCCGTTTCAACGTTTATTTTCATTTGAAAATATTTTGACGCTCATTTTCATTTTTGCACTAAACAAGAAACGTTAAAAAAAAAATTTCATTTCATCATTTCTTAGAATGAGAACTGAAAACTCCGACATATATTTGACTCCTCTAAGGGAACCCTGGCCTCGATCAGTGTGATGGCAAAAAAGTTGAAATTGGGGCGCCTTGAAAATTTTTTTTGTTAAAAAAAAAAAATATTTTTGTTACAAAAAATATTTTCTTTACTTTTCTTGCCTTTTTTTAAGACTGCTGCTGACCCTTAGAATTTTATCATACAAAAATCTTTTTCCATGCTGAAAAAGTAAAATCGCAATATGTATAAATATATTTATTTCGCCAATAAGCGATCTCCCAATAATAAGAATTTATTTAATGCCATGCAAAATTTCCTGGATGCGCGCCTGCCCACTCACTGGGTGGCCCCGCCCGTCTATAGGGAAAAAAAAGTTTAAAATTCAAGCACAGTGCAATTACATATAAATTGTTGCTGTAAACTTTAAAGCATATACTTAAGTTGCATGACAAATGTTAATTGAAAAATATGTAATGTGTAATTTAATTTTAAAAAATATACAACTGTTGTTAAGTTCAGAAATATTTGCGGTTTTCAAGCTTCGTATTAAAGTACTATTGGTAGATCTGGGAGATATTTTAAATTTAATAAATCTTGATAAATTTACAACTCGGCAACAACAAATCTCATAAATTTTTAATTTACTAAATTAAAAACCTCTGCAATGAGAAAAACAGTAGTAGATTTACTAAATGTAGTAAAAGGATTTATTTACAAATATGAAACAGCTGACAGATTTGTCGCCATATTGTGTTTTGCCTGCATATAATAAAGTGAATTGTAAACATTTCTTAAATTTGCAATGGAAAAGACTTTTGGCTGACAAAAGTCAGCTGTTTCAATTGTTTTACAATACCAATCAAAAAGTCGCTCACACTTAGAAGTATTATATTTAAAAGTATTTTAAATATAATACGAAGTGTGAAAACCGCTATTGAAAAATTGTGCACTTTTACAAGAGGATATATGTACAAGTTCAAAGAGGTTTTGTAAATTTTTTTCCTTCCCATATTATCGAAATATATACACAAAAGTGTATAGTGTTATATATCCTAATTTACTATAACATTTTTAATGTTGAATAAGATATTCGCTTGAACTCATTATCTGTAAATGTTGTAAATAATGAAATAAATAAAGAAATGTACATACATATGTATGTGTTCAGTTTAAATTATGTTCACGTTCGCATCTTACCCCCAATTTTTGACTTTTATTTGAAATGCCATTTCAATTTAAATTTGATTTAAATACAAAGTTGAATCAAACAGTTGCTATTTAAATCAAACTTAAACGGCCGGCCATGCCCATTTAAAATCGATTTAAGTTTTTCGTACTGCCATATGATTTTGACAGCTTGGTTTTGTTCTGCAAATTAAGAAAATTGCACATGTTTTTTTTTTGGTTTCATAATTTGATTTTTTATTATTTCCAGAAGGTAATCAACTTCTGTGGCAGTGAAATTGGGAGTCCTTTTATCACTTTTGCTACTCATTTTAATAATTTTTATAAAACAATTTATTATTTTCTAAACTTTTCACAATTTTACTTGCTGCCAAATTTGTTTAAACAGCTGTTTTTTTTTTATTGATTTAGCGATAATTTTTTGACACTTACATTGTGCTGCCGTACTTTTATTACAACTAATTACCAATAATAATTGTAGACTGTAAAACAGAAAGCTATTTAAAAATCCAACTTAAACTTTAAGGAAAATTTACTAATTTTATATTTAAATCCCAAGTAAAAAATCGGGGGTTAGAGTGGATTTAAAATTTTTTGCATTTGCCACCACAACATTGTTATTAATTGATGAAGGCGAAAATTTTAAACTTATTTCAAGAACGATCTAAAGGTTGAAAAAAAAAATATTCTTGATGCTTGATTTTTCAAACTTTGTTGTTTACTATTTTAACTTAAACTCGAACTTGAGGTCACTTGTTTTTTTTTTATTATTAAAATGTTTATTTAATTCAATATTTCGATACCTCAATGGGTATCTTGTTCAGGAAAATTCCTGAAGAATATTTTATTACACCTGTCAGCAAAGTGACAATATGTAATTGGATGTACTTAATAGGGGTGTTAATTATCTTAAATCAATACTTAAGATAATGTATATTGTATGTTAATAAAAATGTGATATAACTATGTTCAAAATGGTCTAGTCAGTTGCAAGCAGCACAACTGGATCAAAAACGCAAAAAATTGCAAAACACAAAAAACCAGTGGTTTAGCAAATATTTAAACAGTTGCGAGCAACACAACTGAATCAACAGCGCGAAAACATACACAAAACATATATTCAAACCGTCTAATTTATAAAAATTATAACAGGTTTATAAAGCTCTTATTTGACATATTTTCCATACAAATATGTCAAATAACAGTCTTATAAGCCTGTTATAATTTTTATGAATTAGGGGGAAAATGTGCAAGCACCACTGCTAAATTGCCCGAAGAAAGGTAATGTAATCACTACAATTTTTCTTTTAAAGAATGTAATGTAATTAGTAATCGTAATCAAAATTTAAGAGTTCTGCGTATTAGTTGTACCTATCATGTTATAAACTAGTATGTAAGATGTACAAACTCAACAGCAATGTGCATCATATGACCGACTGTCACTACTCTTGCTGGTTTATTTTGTTAAGAAATAAAAATTAAAAAACTTTTAAAAACGGGCGACGTGTATGTCTAGGACTGATACTGATGTTGATAAAGTGTACTTTTACTATTTTTTTGTATTTTTGTACTAGTACTACTTTCCAACCAAGAAAAATGGTTAATAGTGTGAATAGAGTTGGTAATCAACAACTCTGTTATGTACTTTGCACGTTTACATGTAAATCTCTGCAGCTGTAAGACAATTTTGCTGTGATAAATAAGTAAAATAATTCTATCTTGCACATACATACATACATATGTAGAATATGATAACATGGAAATGAAACTTTGTTGGTTGGACCCGCATAAATCAGCGACTATCATTAAATACCTAAGTAGGTATGTACATATGTATGTACCTAGTGTACTGAAAAAATTACTGCAATCATTTTGCTGCGTGTACAAATTTCATAACTTTGCTTAAAACCAGTCGGTGGTACACAATTTGTCATATGTGTTATAAAGTGTGCTACAGGACAATTGAAGCAAAATAATTATGCTAGAGCGCAGGCACTTGATGAAAAACATCGCCGAGAATATCGTAATACAGTAACAGTTTATCAACTGGCTGCACTAACTGTTATATTATCCTTGTGCAAAGCAAATAAAAGTGGGAACAGTTTAAAAGTTTTAGAAGATTGGAATGAAAACAGCATGTGCCACATTTCATTTTTTCTAACCCTAAAAAAATTGTTAGAGACAAACATAAAAAGTTCTCAATTTCTGGTTGGTTGAATCTGTTCAAAAAACAAGGGGAAATAATCAACACCCCAAAGTTACTCAAAACGTGCAGTGCAGTAAACATTATTTAGTTCTGCTATTACTCACTGGATGGCGCTGACGTACACACACCCAGCACTTATCAATTGTATGGAAAATTAAAATAAAAACAAATAGGCGGAGCTACTCAAGTGCTCGAAGCATTATAAAATAAAACGAAGCAACTTTGCAGCCAGCCGTATGCTTTGGAGAGCGTGAGTTTGAGTGTGAGTTTTTATTTTTATTTTCTGTTGTTGGACAATAAAACATAGCATGAGTGACTTTGCTGTTTTAGGAGAAATCAAGAGATTTTTCCTGCACTTGTCAGTTGCTAACAGATTTTACTCTTAGAGATTTACGCTCTATTGGTTGACTGGCGGGGGAATCGGAGTTTTCTCTCAGCAAGAGCAGAACATTTTTTGCCTTTTAACTCATTTATTTATTTATTTTTTTTAGGTTATCGGCGATAATTAAATTTTTAAGGGGTGCTAAAAATATTTGGCTGCAACTCCAACTCTTGACAGGATGACCAAGTTGTTTGTGTAAGTTGAGCGTGTATAGAATCTATACCATAGATTTTTTGCCCACCAAAATTCCTGTTTTACCGCCGCATGCCGTTTAAGCATGTATGTATGTATGTATGCATGTACATATACATATAAGTATGTAGATGCAAATGAACATGTGTTAACATTTCTACCGGTTTTCTAATGTTTTTTCTTCGTTTTTTTTTTTTTTTTTAACAGACAAATATGTATGTATGTAGGTACTCTCAACCCTTTTTATTTCTATTTTTTGTTGAAGGATATTTTTTATTTTCTATAATTTCAAAAGCAAATCCTGTTTTCAGCTGTTAGGTTTCGTTTGTTTTGGTGCTACTAATTTCATTTGAAATTGAACAAGTTTTTCCGGCTTTTTAAAAAGTGTTTTTTTTTTTGTTTTTGGCTTTCGCTGGTGCCTTCGTCGTCATTGTGGTGTCGTGCGAGCAGTGTTGTTTCCCAACAATGTATGTATGTATGTATTTTTGATGGTCAATCGGTTGTGTGGTTCCCTTAACTCTTTTAGTTACGCAATGTTTGGCACACGTGACACACGCATTAAACGAATGCGTCTTTACGACAGTATCAGAGGTTACTCGACTACAACACTTCGTTTGTTCAAACGCATGTTTTATACATATGTACTATATGAATGTGCGTAAAGTTGGAATTACAAATAAGTAAATGTTTCTATAAATTTTTTTTTTTTTCATTTAACCCACCTTCGCCTCAAACAATTAATGCTTTCTGTTCTGAAAATCAATTAATGTGTATATCGGTTTACTGTTGCAGTGTCGTACATACATACATACATACATTCGTACGCATGGACATATTTCGTGTTACAAAAAATGACCTGCCCAAATTCAAACAAGGATTCCTAGATGTTTGTTCTTTTTTTTTTTTTGGTATTGATTTTTTGCCAGAAATTAAAATATTATTTCATATGTGTTCCTTGTGAAAGTGGTTACAAATAAGTCATCAAGAAAATGTTGACTTAACGTCTACACCAGACAAAATTTTGTTGAGGAAAACGTCAGGCTGTATGAATAAAATACAAAACACTAAAGCCCCGACTTGCGTCGTTCCGATTTGCGTCGTTTCGATTTGCGTCGCTTTTTAAAACTGGGAAAATTCGACTTGCGTCGTTGCGATTTCAAGTTGCGTCGTTTTGAGTTGTGTCGTTTTGACCTCGATTTGCGTCAATTCGATTTGCGTGGCTAAACACGGTTACATTTTTTACTGCATCATTGTGGATTACCATTTTTAGCTTTTTATGAATAGTATACATATGTATGTATGTAAATTAATTTAATTTTTATGTTTTTTTTTTTCTTTTCTTAATTTATGGTTTTGTTATTTCTTTACACCGGTATTCATAAAAAATAAAACGTTGCTCAAATACATTTTAGAAAAAATTTTATATGAAAAATTTTTTATAAAATGTGTTTCAACAATGTTTTATTTTTTATTCATTGTATTCATAAAAAATAAAACGTTGCTCAAATACATTTTAGAAAAAATTTTATATGAAAAATTTTTTATAAAATGTGTTTCAACAATGTTTTATTTTTTATGAATACCGGTGTTATAATATATATAAACATTTGTTGAAGTAAATTAAATAAAGAAAAACGTACTCATACTAGAATTTTTTTTTTATCAAAAATACAACATTTTTTGCTTTGCTTTAAATACTTTCCCCAACAAATTAAATTTATATAGAAAAAAGTGATTCGATTTGCATCGTTTCGATTTGCGTCCCGTTTCTCCGGTCCCCATTAACAACGCAAGTCGGGGCTCTAGTGTATTATAAAAACCTTCAGGTAAAAGTTTTTTATAGGAGCATGTGACCTGCAAAACTCGGTTGTTACCAAAAGTAAAGAAATAGATGAGCACTGATGCTGCCGTACCTCTAAAGTCTCACGATAAATAATATAGAAATTAAACTAGTATTAAACCTATGCCGATTTTTTTTTCTATTTGCACACGTGCTAAAATTGCAGTTGATTGCAAAACTTTTCCGTTGCTTATTCCATAGCAAAACATAGCGTCAGAGACGAACTCAACTTTTTGTACTGGTTCTTTTACCAAATGAATAGCATAATTTTAAAAACTTTTTATATCTTGCAGGCATTCATCAGTTTAGAAATTCAATTATTTTCCTACAACTTTTATAATTGATTTCACCTATTTTACTACGTAATTTAATAAATTAAAATAATTTTCAAAAAAGGTATAAACTATAGTAGTAAAAAAGTGCTATCTAGTTAGTTTCATATACAGTCAAACCTCGATATTACGAATTTCAACACTTCGTTTTAGTTTCATTGTAAATACAGCCAGTAAGCTTTGGTGCAAAAAAAAATTTTGAGGAAATACGAAAAAAATAAACGTTATTACTATAGTATTAATAGATCTTTTTCAAATGTCTTCTGTCTTTTTCAGCTGTCAATATGCCGACAACATTTCTTTGGTGCTAATCAACTCATCAGTAGACTTGAAAAATTCTTAGAAGAATGTTTGAAACTTAACTACTTATTCCATCATTTCCATGAACCAAATGACAATCAGAAATGTTCAAACAAACCTTTAACACAGTAAACATTTTTTTCCCTTTTGCTACTCTTGTACTTTTCTTTGCAACCTTCTATACAACGAGTTACCATCGGTTACTGCGATTTGTATTTGAATTAATGCATTTCAATTGGCTCTTAAAGCAAATAAATAATTAAGTTCATATTTGGTTATTACTATAGTCTCCTTTATAAAGTTATACTCTAAATGAGAGCGCTAATTGAAACTTACTTTTCAAGAAGTCAATAACAGAATTCTCAATTTGCTTTGAATTTTATTACTCCTTAGTTGCATAGAGGCTTTGGCACGTTGAGTATGATGTCTGAAGCTTTTACTACTTCATTTCCAAGCACACTTAGACTTTGCTGCTTTGAAGGCTACGTTATAACCTTATCATTTTGGCGTCTTTCTAACTTCGTTGTATAGAGGCCCTTGACGCCACACCGAGGCGATTTTGTCCAGAGTTTCTTCGTTATAACCAGAGGTTTTATCAGGGGAATCAAAAAAACACACCTTATATTGAGCTTTTCGTTACATCGAAGTTCGCCACAAAGCAGTTCTACTGCATTTACTGTGATGTGCATTTAGTTTACTGTCATATATTTTGCAGCAAAGCTCGCTGGTTCATACAGCCTCCTAACAAGACTCCCACGTTCCAAGCTTTATTATATAATTTTCCTTGTTTCACTACGTTTCATTTTGATTTCGCTAATTTTGGGTATTAACCAGAAAGCAGGTAACAAATTTAAATTTAGAGCATACCGCTAGTTTCGTTCATTTAATCATCAGTTACAGCTTTCCTACCTCTGTCCAAAATTCTTCTATATTGTTTACAAAAGAGTTTTACATGTGACTTATTCATATAGGTACTTGCCTTGATTTTTTAGTGTTGCATTTACATAAAATATATCTATGATAAAGTATTGGTAAATTTAGCTGTTTCACCGCAAAATCAAATGACTTTCAAAGCTGATATTTTTACGATGCCAGTGTCGTCAAAAAAATTGAATTTTTTTGGAATTGGAAACTATCGTTTTCAAAATTTTTTACGATCCCGCTACCATGAAAAGATTGATTTTATATCAAAATCTTCACGTCAAAATATTGATTATTTATCAGATTGATTTGCAAACTGAAGTTATATATACATATATACAAAATGTCTAAGGGCAAAACAAAGAAGAACGAATTTATTGAGATATAGCTACTTTTGCTTTCAAGGAGTATGCAGGTGGCAGGTAGCAAAAAAGGTGCGATAATACGAAGTCTACTTGTTATTCTAGTTTATAACAAATATAATGATTTGATTATTCATTGAGATATACATACACAGGTACCTGTTGCATGCCAGTAAGACAAGCTTTTGTTAAAATTTTTGGCAATAACGGCAAGAAGAGGGTTTTTTTTTTTTGGTAAAATGTGTACTTTCGCAGGAGTATGCAGGTAGCGAGAATACGAAGTATACTTGTTATTATTATTTGATTATTTTTTGATATGTATCTATTGCATGCTACGATGAGCAATTGCTTAAATTTAGGCTAAAAAGTGTTTTTTTTTTTTTGCCAAAATGGGTATTTTTGCTTTTTCGGGAATAAAATAAATATTAACACACAGATTTTAATAAATGAGGGCTCATTTTATTGCTACTACATGCAGCTATATGAATAAAGAAAAAAACTGGAAAATATTTGCAAACTTTTATTTTTTATAAATTTTCCAAATCAAAAATTTTTTAATTTTTCAAAAAAAAATTATTTTTTTTTATATTTTTTTCCTAATAACTCTAAAATTATTAAAGACACCAAAAACTAATTTTCGCAAAACTTAAAGCTGGCATAATTTATAATTTTTCGACGTATTACATGATAAAATCGGACACGCCGTTTTTAAGTTATGACTAGAGGTCTGGATCAACAATTACGAAAATCTCATATTTGAGAAAAAATCCTAAAAAAAAACTAATCCATAGAATTTGAAATTTTTACGATTTTTGTACTTAGATAGGCATAACTCATCAAAGAAATATAGTGGTCATCCATGTTTTTTTTTTTTTTTTTTGCTGTTGGGCAGTGTAATTAAATGTACTTCTCATTATTTCACTATTATCAAAATATATTTTTATAACTCTCTCTCTTCTTTTTATAGATTTATTATTTGGTTTTTTCCGACCTCTTTTTTATATTTTATATATTTATTTTCTTGAGCTAAAGGTCTTTTATTAAAATTATTTAATTATTTTTGTCGACATGTCGCTCACTTTCGGAAGCCTATCCGAAGAAGATATTGGAAGGAGAGCGAAATATCGACAAAAGTAATTAAATAATTTAAATAGACGATTATGTATGTAAATCATAAACTCCTCTTAAAGCACGATATGTGGCTGTGGCAGAATCACCATTTTTGTAGAGTATGTTTTGATAATTTTTATGAATTGTGTGACAGTTAAGCGATCGTCAATGTCCGACTTTCTACTGAGAAGAAAAAAACTGGTTTAACAAATTACTTTTACAGATGACGAATTCCAGTCCTATACTTTTAAAACCACGAAATGGATAAGCTGTTGGTACACTTCCCCATGCTCGTTTAATATTTGAATAACACTGAACTGCAGAGCTTTGGAACATGTGCTTTGCAAAATTATTTTGGCACAACCAATAGTTTTTTCGTCAAAAAGAAAATATTAATTCACAAATGTGTTTGGCGAACTAATTTTTTGATTGATTAAAACTAATTAGTTCATAGATTTTGTTCTATTGATCTTAGCAAAAAATTACTCAATTAAACCCAGTCGCAGAGAAAGATTTTCTCCAATAACTTTTTACTTTCCGTTCCAAATTTTCAGAAATACATACATACATACGTACATACATACATACATATGTATTTAAACTACATAATGAGAAAACTATTTAAGTATGTATGTGCACAAAGCAGATACTCTAGCACTTCCAAAATGGCGTCAACAAAACTAGAATTATGAAAAACAAATCGCACCGTCCATATGTATTTGAAAGTTCTCATCTGGCTGCATGTGTATGAGTGAAGGTTTGCATGAGTTTTACTAAACAATAAATGCACATGGATGCATGTGCAGAGCCAATTAATATAAAAACAAAACAATGCATATCAAGAAACAACAACAACAACAAACTACGTGCGAGTACATACACGAATATTTACATACGTGCATACAAATAACAACAACTATTAACAACAACTGCATAAAGAGAAATAGAAATGGAAAATGAAAACAATTAAAAGAATGAATGCATAAATGAGTACAAACACAAGCAACACCGTTTAGATGCTCTAACTGACATACATACATATGTATGTATGTATGTACATGCATATAGTGAAATAGATTTGTAAAGCACATATCGTCACAGAAAGTACAGTGATCTGTAAACGACAAACAATTCAAAATTATGATTTTTTTTTTATTGCTTTGCACAGTTAACTTTTTCGAACAAAATAATTCATAAATTAAAGTTGTCCACCCTACAACGGTTTTAGATGATTCAAATCCTGATCCTCTCAGGAGAATGTGTTATACTTTTAATCAATTTTATAGATTTTTTGACTTTTCTTTAAATCCCGCTGCAGTAAAAAACTCAGTTATTCATTTTTTAAATTCATAAAAAATTTTTTAATATTTTTATTTTTTTTAAACGCTGTCTTTAAATGTAACAAAATTGTATATTATGTATTGTAAATTGTCTGTAGGGAATTAATTTCCATAGACTAAATAAATAAATAAAAAATATACACATTTGGGTTCATACAACCCGTATTTGTTAAGCTACATACAATTATTCGCGCTGATTTTAATCATCATTCAAAACTATTAGGAGTAAATTCAAATATTTATTGATTGAAACTGCCAGCGATTGCTCGAAGTAAATTTAAAATCAAAAACAGAATTAATGCTTTATACGTAAGTATGATCCTTAATTAGACTCCAGTTCAAACCCTCCGCAGGACACCGCACATGTGTTTAAGTTGTGTTAATATAATCGGCAAAAATAACTGGGATAATAGTTGTTGATGATGATAAATATCATCCAAAGAAAGGAACAATAAAGATCACTGCTTTGGTTAATATTGAATACAATCAGAGAAAATTTATTCGTTTGGGTAATGAAAGGGCTTCATTGAATGTTCTTCACTGCACGAATGAACAATTTCGTTGCTACAATGAAATATGTCATTCATGACACGAACCTTTTTCATTTCAGCTTCTTTTTATTTTATTGGGTTCATTGCATTCAGTAAAAAGTTTACGTTGATATTATGAAATTTCATATTTCGCGAATTTTGAGACATAAGATCGTTAATTATCTAACTAACGAGCATATTTAATGCACACTACTAAGTAGGAGCATAATATTCAAAAATTAACTTAAATATTTATTTGCTTTACGGGCCAATTGAAATGTATTCAGGTCCAAAAATAGACCTTACAAATTCTTAAGTTTCAAATATTATTTTAAGAATTTTTCTAGTCTACTGATGAGTTGGTTAGCATCAACCAAAGACGGGTTAAAAAGGCAGAAAACATTTGTAAGGCCTATGTTTGGACCTGAATCAATAAAAGCATAATATATAAAAATTAGTTTTAATTGCAGGTTTTACTTTTATTTCTATATGGCCATAAGGAAGTATGAACTTGGCCTGGTTAAGAGTAATGTAATACATTTATATAGCTCTCAACCAGGATATGTTCAAGCTCTATATGATTCCTAATATTACTATTAATTTTTTTTAATTGTTCATCAACTTCATTATTTTGGCATGAAGTAAACAATTGATTTAGCACTAAACTTCAAAGAAAATAAGTATGCTATTCTCAAATAGCTTGCTATTCTGCTACTTAAAATTCTTGCAATAGTTGAATTGGTAGAATGACTGACTTAAGAAACGTCAGGTTCCCCGGTTCGAATCTTGGCAAACAAAATAATTGAAGATTCAATTGCAAAAGTAAGGAAGGAGAGGAATCAATAAGAAAAAAAGTTTGTCTACACTATCTGTCAAAATCATATCTATATTGTTTACAAAAAAAAAAGAAGAAAAACAAACAAACAAAGTTAAGTGCTGGATTGTATTCAATGTCCTGCAATGTCAGTTCCGAAGACATTTCCATATGAATGTGTTTTTTTTGCAGCAACACTTTCACTTATTGCAGTTGTGGTGACGATATGTAGTTATATGTATACATTTTATTTTTTAATTTTAGTGAAAAAAAAATTGTAAATTGTTGTTGCATACATACATACTCAGTCTGCGCTACCCAGTTGACCAGAAAATAGCAAACCACTTTGGTCACTGTGAAAAATCCAGATTTTCTAAATCTTAAGTTAATAATCACGAATAACTGAGCAAATGAAAGATATTTTGGCTTTATTTGTAAGCCCCAGATTTCAACTATACATAGTACTGTCTCTTTCAGGGCTCTATCATTCTATGGGTAAGCAGGATTGTTTTCTCAGCTTCCCGGGGCTCCAAGTTAAATAAAGAATATTATAAACAACATGATCTCAAGCTAAACTTATCAAGACTGTTATAGAATCCCCGACATAATAGTAATTTATCAGAATTTAAAATCGATTTCGATGGGAATTGGTGTCAGGTGTAATATTGGATTCTAAGACATCAAACTATAACGCAAAAATGAAAGCAATATGGTTTTTCATGACTCCAAAACCATTTTTCTGTCTTTTTCAATTCCGATTCGGAAGACAAACAAATTGCACATCAACGTGGGTGTACTGCTAGCGAAAAAGGTTCAACTAGGGTTTTTTCATAGAACAAGTTACATATAAAACGTTTTGATGACAGTTCGTTAACTTTCAACATTTTTTTGTGACGGTGTGCTGATAATCAATGAAAAGAAATAAACAAATTTTTTTAATTATGCAGGAAAATTTTTTTGATGAAATTAAAAATTTTGCACATACAAATTGTTTAATACATAAACAATTAAACAAATAAAAAATAGATGCATTTCTCACAAGCTAAAAATTGTAAATGCACAAAATTCGCAGACGAATTAACGAGTGTCATGTACTTGTACCATGACTGATTTGGATAGCGAATACTACTACTGCTTGGTCAACTGGGTTCGTAGAGCTTTTAGTAGCAGCAACAGCTCATACTGATTTGAAGGCAAAAAAAAAACCAAAACAATTAAACACATTTTTAAAAACTCTGCATGAGAACAATTAATTTATTTCTGCAAAACTAGATGCCACTGTTTGTTAGCAATATTATTATGGCAAAAAACAAAGAAGCAAAAAAATGGGGGAAAAGTATGACCAGCACAGAGAGGATTATTTTTTAACTCTTTACAAGAAATATCCCACTTATTTTTTCACAACTGTAGGGATTTTGTTCCGAGATAGCATTTAACACCGCAATCATAATAACAGCAGTTAGAGCAATAACAACGACAACAACAATAATTACTACAGCACTAAAAGGGGTAGTTTGTTGTTACTTGTAGGTGCAGTGCAGCCGTTTGCTTTAATTTTAGTTTCTTTTTTTTTAATTTTTTCTCTTTGTTTTATTTCTATTTAAGAATGGTTGCCTTTGATAAATGCAAAACGCAAAAAAAAAGCAGTAGATTTTTTTAAGTTAGCAACAGCGAATAGGTATTGTGGAAAAAAATAATAATACGAGTAATGACAGCAGCAAAATACAACATACTCAAGGGAAAAACTCATCGAACCGTTAACTAGCATTTAATTATGTTGTAAATGCTTTTTAGATCACAAAGGCTACACCACAATTTACACATGAGATCCATCCATCCACCACTACGAAAGTGTTAAAGTCAGCAGCAGCAGCAGCAGCAGGCATTTTAAGCTGCTGGTCAGATAAGAAATTGCTTGAAAAATATATGTATGTACTTATTCCATCACATACGGGGTATAAATTGCATGTTGCGATAATCAGTGTTGCTAAAACTTGCACAAGAATATATGTATGTATACCTACATACATATATGTATATGTATATGTATCAGAGAACTGCAAATGGTATTTGAAAAAAAAAAATTATGTTTAAAAAGGTAGGAAAAGATAATTTCGCTCAGCCCATTAAAATGATCATGGCACAATTTATATTTACACAACTTCAATGCTAAAGTGAGTAAAAACAGAAAAGACAGAAAAAACTCAGTTGACTAAAGCATTTTTTTCAACATAGACGAAAAACTACGAAAGAAGTTATCCTGTTTGAACACAAAGAAAAAATTTTAATAAATAGAAGTTCATAATTTATTTTATCATATTGTATTTTTTAACCTGATTAGTTTTAATTTATATAATAAAAATATTTTCTCCAGTGGTGCCTAAAACCAGCTGCGCCCATTTAACGCATTTCTGTACTTTAAATATAAGTAAAGTCTTTTGTACAGCAAATGAAAATAAATAAATAAATAAATTTTTACGAAAATAATTTACAATTGACTCTCTTCTGAAATTGTTTGCTATTCTAGTTATTGTGCTGGATATCAGGGTAGTATGGCAGTGTAATGGAGATTTCTCAATGTTTATACAACCGAATTTACTAATATACTATACGTATTAGAGTAGTACAGTATTATATTTGTTCTTAAGATACTTCTGAATATACACACTCCCATTGTTTTTACCAAATACTTAGTTCCATACTGTAACCATAATACTGACGGCCTTGTTGTATGGGGCATCAAATAAATAAATAAATAATAAAATATGAAGGCTGCTAAAGAGACGTGAGGCTGCGGTTCGAGTTCCACCAGAGGCAAACGACATGACTCGCCACACAAAGCTGTAATGAGCTAAATATGAAAAGTTAAGGGCCAAGAAAAATAATTAGATAAGAAAAAAAATATGTTTTTCGTAATTAGTAAGAAATATACAAGGAGGGCTAAAAGAAATCAACCTATTGGAAGTTGCTATTATTTTGGCAAATGGCAGCCAATGTCAAATGTATTTTTCCATTTGCGAACTAGACAGCTGTAGAATACAAGTGGACAAGCCGCAAAGCGATACACTAGCCAAGAACGCGGAACGAGGTGAACGATTTTCCGACCAAAATCATAATAAACGATGAGGCTCATTTCTACCTCAGCTGGTACGTAAGCAAGCCAAAATATCGCTTCTGAGGCACCGAAAATCCACGAGGGATGCACGAGGAGCCATTACACCCGCTCAAAGTGTTTGCATGATGTGTTGCTCACGCTTTCTTTTACTTTTATTAATCATTTTTAAAAAAACTAAATATGATAGTAATGTTTTTTAAACACTTTTTCATTACCTACAATAATCACAATTAATACTAAACATACATATATTTTTATATACATATATGGTTAATTATATTAGGATAACAATAATTAAAAATAATGTGATATCTAATCCTAAATACGCTAGAGAGTTCGACTATGGACCAGGGTGTATTTTAAAAGAATTTTTTTTTTTTAATACTAAGCTATTTGTTTATTTGTAGTTGAATATGTTATTGAATTGAATAATAAATAAAAAAAAAAAAACGCTGAAGGTGAGATCCGGTCATTTTTTTCGAGGACGCCGCTGGTCAAACAACAACACGCTACAGGGCCATGGCCTGCAGGACATGTGGTTTCAACAGGACAAAGCAGCGGCACACACTGCGCGAGCCGCAAACGATATTTTGAAAGTCAAGCAAAATCAGATGACTTCTTTTGGCCCACCTGTTAAGTGCTCAGATTTAAGTGCAAAATTAACATGACAAAATGTTCATGATAAATCATTTGAATGCGGTATAAAAATACGTAATTGCCAGATTTAAAATCAACTCTATTTACTCGTATTGAGTTTTTTTCATTAGTTCAAGTTTAGATTTTTATTCTCAATTTTATTTGAAAGTCTTTCTATTCCAGGTTGTAATTCGTAACTAAGTTTGGAAGTTTGTCATTTCAAAGTTAAAATTCTAAGGTTTAACAATGAGCTTAATTACCTATTTGCTATGCGAGCCAATGGAAACGTATTATTTTAGATCTAAAAAAGATACATATATATACATATGTATATATATTTTCTTTCTTAAGAAAAATCAAAATATACACGCAAGTACCGCCCTTAAAAAAATTAATAGTTTTTTCAATAAATATGTGGTACAGGTGCTTAACGCTCAAGACATTTAATAAACGGTGTGTTGCCCAAAGTAATAAGCAAGTGCACTTTTATTTTGGGTGTTCTGGTCATGTGACAACGATGTCCTCTTTGGCAATAAGGCGGACTAAACTTCATTATGATTTTTCAATACGAAATCGGATTAAATTAAAAGGAAAGTCTTATGAAGCCCATTCACTATACAAAACCATAAAAACAATCTTATTTTTTATGTTATAAATTTGTGTTTCTTCGTGTGAAGTTGGAGTAAGCAAAAAGTAACAAAAAAAAAGTACAGCTTTTTTCTAAAAAATTTAAGCCGGTGTACAGTGTCGTTCCAATGTATAAACTAATTAGTTTGCTCAAATAAAGCTCCCAATATCTGATATGTATGTGGATGTAATTAAATATGCAGTTACATAGTTACTTTGATTAGCTCATACACTTAAACACACTCTCTCTCTCACACACACACACACACACACACACAAACTGCACGCTTCATATTTGTAAATAGAAAAAAAAAAAACAATGTTAATAAAAGTGACGTAAATATTAGTGCAAATGATGATGTTGCTAACGTCAACGAACAACAACAACAACAACAGCAGTAAAACGCAAATGCCGATGAAGGTACAGAATATGCAATAAAATACAAGTTAGCAACAAGCCAATACAAATTAACAGCAGCGTTTTGCAAAAGCTCTACAGTTTCTTTTTCTCAAAAGACCGCAGCTCGCTCGCACAACACGGTCGATTGCTCTGTCTTAAGAGGTGTTTATTTAGGGAGGGCCGGCCGGCCGAGGGCAAGAAGCAAACAATTCTATTTTCACAAATGCTTAAATAGGTATCTTTTGTATTGAAAATATAAAAATGCATTGCAGAAATGTGCAATTAAAGCGCAAGCGTTTTAAGTGGGCGGAGTTTTTTTTATTGCTATTTTTATAAAGAATGTGTAATTTTTTTTTTTTTAATTTTCAATTTTTTTTTTTTGCGACTCAAGAGTATTAAACAAAAAAAAAAATGGTTTAGAAAATGTTCATATTCACACAATTTAGACTCAATTTTTATATCTTTCTCCAAATGCTCTCTAAGAAGCCATATTGATTTTTTAACGGTTACTTTTCCATTAAACTGTATGCGTAGTTGTTGTTATATGTGGCGCTGTCTTTTGTTTTTTGTTTTGTAGCTTTAACTAAATCAACAGGGTTGTATTTTAGTTGGTATTTCTAACTCAACAGCGATTTTTTTTCTTCTTGTCTAACACACAAACACACTTACACGACAAAAGTAACGACATGGGATTTTTTTTTCAATGCCTGTGTTTGGGTTTTCATGTCCTGTTTGTGCTGTTAGCTGTTCTCTTCGTTACCCTTAATTCCAAATATGTTGAGAGCCATAAATCACCCTCCAATATTTTATTCATGTTGACGTTTTTTTTTCCATGAAAATTTTACTCTATATTTTTCCCTTAAAAAAGATTTTTTCCCTCAATTTTTACTTTTATAAAGTTCATTTTTTTCTACCAAAGTAGACTCAATTTACACAAACACAACGTTAACGTAAATTCGTAAACGTGGTTGTTGGTGTGTGGCAGAGTTCGCTCGGTGGTGGCTGGCTGGCTGGCTGGCTGGCTGGATGGCTGTGTGTTATTATGAGGCATATTTATTTATGCCTGACTAGTCTTTGCAAAATGATGACGATCTGACATTTACACTCATATTAGTGCCTTTTTTCTCACTTTTGTCCCTAAATAACTATTAAGTTGTTTGTGTTTATGAACGAATAGGTACATCTGTATTTTACTCAGAACGGGGGAACGAATGACAAATTGATTTCATAATTTGTGTTTTTCTTTTTGGTTTATAATTTCTTTAAAAAAAATAATTAATTTATAATAAAGCAAAAACCAATATGTAACTCTTTAATTTAAGCATTTTGCTGCAGGGTCCAACAAAGTTTAACAAAAGCACACTGCGAAAGTTTAAAATATCTGCGAAAAAAAAATTGTTAATAAAACGCCAATCATGCTTTCCCACCTGGAGTGATAATGGTTAAAATTAACTAGTAATAAACATGTGTAAAATCATGAACAGGATAACACTGTATTGAGTATAAAATAAGAATAATAGTGCCTAAAGCTTAGTAATCTGTTATAAACTGTTAGAAAGATGTTATAACTTTTAATTTATCAAAAATCTCTTCTAGTTTGTCAATTTTCATTTTATTCAAAGAGATTGTTCTAAAGGGTCCGCCAAATAACTTTTTTTTTTTTTTGAAAACGGCTCAAAACATATTTGGTTTCAACATCCTGTTGAAATCAAATGTTGCCAATATCCTCGTCTTCCATTTTTGTAAACAAAAATTCGTTCAGCATGGCCCGATAACGATCGCCATTGACTGTAACGGCCACTCCTTGCTCAAAAATGGCCCAATTATACCTCTCGACCAAAAGCCGCACCAAACAGTGACTTGTTTTGGGTGCGTCTGTTTGTTCAATGTAAGCGTGCGGGTTTTCTGTGCCCCAAATGCGACAATTTTGCTTGTTTACATACCCGCCAAGTTCAAAATGAGCTTCATCTGAAAATATGATTTTTTGTTGTTGCTGTAAATCGGCATCTTTTGTAAGTCGTTCGCAGGCCCACTTAGCGAAGCGTTTACACAACCATATTCGTTCAGCGGAAGGATAAAACTAATTATCTATAAAATCAGACATGAGCTACATATAAGTGTTATCATTCACGAAATAAGCACTAGTTGGAAGAAAAATACGTTAGATGGCGGACCCTTTAATATATACCACCGTATGAGTATGAGTGTAGGGTAAGTGTCGGTATGTGTTGATTTAAATGCAACTACAGTCGAACTTCCATAACTCGAATCACCATTATCCCAAAAAAAAAACTTCGACTTACGGAGACTTCGAGTTACAGAATTTTTTGTCAAAAAATTCTCCGCTGCTGTCAGCGGAGACACCTACCAAGAAATATTAATTAGTTGTGAAAACGCATACTATTCCAATTTTGACAAATTTTCTTCGTTTTGTAGCAGATTGACAAAAAATATTGCATGTATCAAAAATGAAAAAATAAAATGTTCCAAAAATTTTAAGAAGCATATAAAATTTAAAAATTTCAAAAACAACACAAAATAAAACATACAGATTTCACCTTGTATTACCTTCGAAGATGAAGAAAAAACGTAAGGAACTTCGTTCCTAACGGGGGTCCCCCGACCGCAATTTTTTTTTTTTTTTTTTTTTTTGGTTAAAATGTCGAACGCTGTTTTTCCTTGTATCTCATTTTTTCATTATTTAACTTTCTGACAGCTTGGCGACTTTCTCAATGTTGCGTTTTCTTTACACAAATACTTTGGTAATTAAATTGTGATATTGCAATTTTTTTGGAGATAAGACAGTAGCAAATTTTTCGATTTTAGTTGATGTGTAAATGGAATAATTTGTAGCGCATATTTTTTAACATAAATTTAAAATGTATTTTGAGAGCACGAGTATTTGAAATACAAAATACTCAAGCGCTTAGTATTTAAAATACAAAATACAAATACATTCATGAGACGTATTTAAAATACAAATACAAAATACGTATTTGTATGTTAAATACGTATTTCAAATACATGTATTTCAAATACTGCCCAGCCCTGGTTGCTTCGCTAATGATTAGGGCGTTAAACACAAATGTCGTGGAAACATGCTATAAATGAAAACCAAATGGTTGTGACTTGAAAGAATTCTTTAAATATTTTTGAAGTTGTTCAAAATATGGTACATATAGAAATACCTCTATTACTTTTTATTGGAATATATTCAGAATTTTTAACCTTCCAATGATTTGACCTTTCATTACACATTTAAAAATGCAATATTGAGCATTTCTTGAGCTCGGGATATACATATTTAGGACACTTTTAATTTGAGTAAGTTTACAAGTCAAAAAAAAAAAAAAAATGGGCAATTCAAAATATATCAACAGTGTTTAAAAAAAAGTCGCCCAAATAATACTCGTAACAGACAACTAAGACAGGCCTGAGTTGTGACTTTCGGTGACAAGAGGCAGTCCTTGCCAGAATCCGGGTGTGGATTCAGTGCTTTTTTTTATAACAATTAATTTTTCTCCTTTCCAGCAGGACGTAGCACAAATGTCTATAGTAGTTAAAGACATGCGTTTTTATGTTAGTACCTCCTTAATTTTTATGAACAGTTTTACCACGTACACATGTACACATGACTCAATTCAGTGTCTGTGTGTTACAATTCTGGCTGTTGCTGAGTTATTAGTGATTTATAACTCGAATATTGTTTGTGACATTATGTCACTGTTATTCATGTTGTTGCCTGTTATTATTAGTTGCTGTTACTTGTCGTTACTTTCTGTAGCTGTAGCTGTTGCTGTTGCACAGCACATACACATACATACATCGAAGCATAGACACATACATATGTATTTTCTTTTGCGCAAATATTATTGTTCTTGTTTTTGTGGTTTAACACACATATGCTGCAAAAATGTGGCAGAATCAGTTGTTCGGTTGACTTTAGCTTTGGCAAGGTTTCTGCTTTATATACAAAGTTGGGTTTATAGTGGTTGGTGCGGCGTCAACATTTAACACCAACTACTAAAGCAACGCCAAGAACATTTATTTAATTTATTTTTCTAACAACAACAACAACTACAAAAAAGTGAATAGAAAATCATATCATAGTTAATTGCATTGACAAACACACACTCCATGTTTCACAGTCAGCCGAGCAACAAAATTATGTTGCTGGCTTAAAGTAATTTCAGTTCGAATGCACCCAGTTGCCCAAGCAAACGTGGAATGATGATGATGACATTATCGCGAATACTTAACATGGATATAAGGTTTCAAATATTTGCATAGCTGCACTGCGAAAAAGTTGTCATTACTCAAAATTTCATGCCAATAATGCATGGATTACCACATGGTAATCAGGGGGCTAATTCTGGCAGTCGTGATCGAAATTGTATTCGATTGAAAGATAATTTCGAACGCACTTTATTTTCTAATTCTTTTATCCGATACTGAACGAATCGATTTTGTTTTATAGTGTTGGACAAAAATCGCGTATAAATTCGTTTTACAACACTAAAAATGCAAATAAAAAAGGTAAACAAACAATATTGTGCAAAAGAAATTTGTTGAAAATTAATATGAATCCGGAATTCTTGTTTTATTCAACTTCTTCCGAATCCGACGAGAATGAAAACGTTAACGTCATTCGAAGAAGAATACGCCAATATCTCTTTTTGGGCATAATTTATTTTTATTACTGTTGACCTAAAATACAAATTTATTGATATAATTATGTTTATAAAAATTTTTTTTAATTCGGTACTTACATTTCCTATTTTATTATTAAGGGATTAAAACATACAAATGAAATTATCTGTTTGTTTGTTTCTTTCTACAACACAAGTATAAATAAACAAATGAAATTATATTTCTGTATGTATACGTTTATTTTTTTTTGTTTTGATTGCAAAAAAACGATAACTCGAACGTTCGCTTGTAATCGACTGCCATCATTACAAATTTCGATACCTTTTGCTGGATAACGAGTGACAGAATCTCAAAAGTAAAAAAAAATCGCACGTTCGACTAAAAACTCGCTCGTATGCGATTGCCAGAATTAGCCCCCAGGTGTTGCAAAAGAATTTTTTTTTATTCATCATGGTTTATGTTTGTATTAGATACTTTGGAGCATATTGTAACTGCACCTTTTTTACTGCAAACGGATCATGTACTCCAATAATTTTTGCAGGGTACCACTACAAAAAAAATCTTTTTCCATTCTCGGAAAGTAAAATCGAACAATTGCAAATTTTTATTATTTTTCAGAACGTCTTCAGGACATGACCAACTGGGAAAACAAATTGTTTTTGGTGGTGACATTACGAGCATAAACTTGTGAAAGTATTTTTTAAGTTTTTGTTTTTATTTTTGCTATAGATATTTTATATGTTATTTATTTATACATGTTATTGATTATTTAATTCTTAAACTAACAGTTTTGCTGGCACATGTAACGACCAGTGACATTGAAGTTGTTTTTCTTTTTCAATTGATTTAATATTTTTTTCTGATTTTTTTTTTATTTTTTTTTTTTTTTTCGTTAAAACCAAAAGTTGTTGCAGCCAGTGACCATTTAAGGAATGAACTGGTACTTTATTTATGTTTTTGTTTACATAAAAAATAATATTTAACGTTCATATTAAATTATTTATGGCTTGTTCTGATTGTCAGCAACAGAGTTACCGAAATTAAAATTTATGAAAGAGTTTTGGAATCAAACAAAATAAGTAACTAATGGTCATTATAAATTAGCTCATTTTGTAGGCTTGTTTGAGAAACAAGATTGTCATCAAATAGCTTAGTAGGAAGGGACAACTCGATGTTGGCTGCCCTGAGCGAGGCCCGTAATCACTACTGTTATCAATCTTAAATGGAGCCAATAGTATAGTAAAATTTTACAAAGATTATTTTATAGTCTAGTGTACATTGCACGTTTTTATGGAGTAGTTGGAACTTACGATTAGTTCTCTAATGATATATCGTACACTTTTCGACATTTATGAACAGTATCCACTGAAAGATTAGTACTAAGCATACTAATCTAGTATTAGTAGTACGAGTATTAAGCATACTAAGCAAAAAATTTGTTTTGGATATCATCATTTTAGAAGTCATCGATTCGCGGAACTTACGCACGTCTTTGAGATTTTTATGGCGCTCCTAATTGATGATCTGATGTCTGTGCATATTATCTGTTAACCTGTGTAAAAGTTTCGTACTGCCACATAACACCAGCAGTTCCTACAGATCTAGGCGTCAAACTTTTTGCGGTTAAATACATGGAGCGCACAACAACAATATATTGGCTTAAGAGTATATCGCACGACAAAGGCAAACGTATCCCTTCAATCAAATCTAACCTAACTTACTAAGCAAATGCTAGTTTTCCAACACATCAAATGAATGTGCTGAAAAAGTGGGCGACTTAGCAATGGGTCGATTGTGCCATCGATTTTTCGATAGTTTTTTGCATGAGCAAACAAAAGCTCCACTGTGACAGATCACAAAAATCATTTTCGGAGCGTCCGATTTTTAATTTTTCTGGTATTATTTTATGGAAGCGCTTTTAAGGAGGCATGATACGAGATCGGTATGTTTGACAAACATTTTTGGGGAGGAACATGTATTGAGGTTGGTCACACATTTGACTTCTCTAGGGGACTTGTGTGTGGGCGCCTCGAAAATAAAATTTTTTTCCCATCATACTAGCTTGCCCCAGACTACGCCCCAGAGTAAGCAAATCTATGGCCAACCGCCAATGATTTTCTCTTTTCTATATTTTTTCGAACATATTGATACCATTCCACGCCTCCTCAGGGGGGCTTTATAAATAAATTACCAAAAAAAAAAAAAAAAAAAACAAAAATTGAAAATTGGATGCCTCGACAATGAATTTTTGATATATCCTAATGAGGTCGTTTTCTTAGTGTCAAAATCTATCAAACAGTCGATGGTACATGGATTAATTGTAGTCTATACAAATCGTCCTGGTCTTGTGTGCAAAGTAAGCGGAATATCGCCCATATATTAGCTATAAGTGGGAAAGCAATGGGTCCAAATAAACATCCTTGTTCCGCTTTCCAGCCACTTACTATAATATACCTGAGGCAAAAAATTAAAAATTTTACAGTACCATAAACATACGACAAAATCTACTCATTTTTATATCAAACAAGGTTGTTGACTTGGATAACATGACTCAGCGGTATGCGAGAAGGAGAGCAATTATGGTAACAGAGGATATACCCTATAGCAATAATCTGCCAGTGTAACTTTGGCGAATGCCGATATCCGTAGTCCTAATTAACTTTTATTAGAGGGTTTGGTGGAGGCCGCAGCGCCGAGTTGCTGAGATTACAGTGGTTTTCTTGCAACTCGTTATTCCAACAAGCAGATAACAAATTATTAATTAAAATTAAGTGACTGACCCACAATACCGATCGATATCGTTCATTTGTAGAAAAACACGGAAAAAATAATTAAATTTTAGAATAAATGTTTATAATTTTAAATATATAATATTTATTTGATCTTTTTAATTATTTGAAATACTATTTAATACAGCTTCAGATCGTTTTTATACAAAAATTTTTATTTACAATATTATTCAATATTTCGATAACAATTTGTTATCATCTTCAGGATAATATTTGTAATTAAATTGAAAATGTTGAAAAAATTTTTGATTTAAAAAAATTGGAAAATTGAAAAATTAAAACAATATAAATAGCAGTAAAAAATAACACAAGTAGAATAAACAAGTAGACATAGAATTAGTTTATTTCTAATTGTATTATTTTTTACTGTTATTTATATTGTTTTTATTTTTCAATTTTTTAATTTTTTTTTTATCAAAATTTTTTTCAACATTTTCAATTTAATTACAAATATTATCCTGAAGATGATAACAAATTGTTATCGAAATATTGAATAATATTGTGAATAAAAATTTTTATATAAAAACGATCTGAAGCTGTATTAAATAGTATTTCAAATGTTTATAATTTTTTAAACGTGATTCCTCTTGCATAACAAATGTTTGAAATGTTAAAAGCGCAAACTACCTCGGCATAGGGGTCACAAACGTAACTCCTCTATCTGCTTTTATAAAAATATGTTTGAGTTAAAAAGGCAAAATGCCTTGGCATAATGTTCACCATCTGATGAATTATTTGGCGGCCTTTCCAAAACATATTTTAGTCCAAGCGAAAAGTCTCCAAGTGCTACACAAGACGTATAGTATTATGTTATATTTCGTGGGCTACCAGTCATGAGACCGGCCCACTTGGGTAATAGAAGATCCCGTTGTGCTAACCGAAGAGGCGGTAGGGCAATAGCCCTACACAAGCGCCACTGGTCCTGCCCTGATCCAGCCAGATGAACGCATGAAAGACTGCATTATAAGTTTAGTAAACAGAAAAAGAAAAGCTCAGAAAAATCTAATTAAGTTTTTTTTTTTTAAACAGCACTAATCGGACCTGTAAGCTTGGAACTATCAATTCAACCGTCGAGATGCTCAAATGCTGAAAGAGCCTTTAATTAATACCTGTAGTGATATGGCAATATTTGTTTTGCCACCCAACACAGTCTCACACAACTCTCAAACAAAAAAAATGCACTTTAATTCGATTACTGCCGACAACAAATTATGCCATATAAAAATTAACTATTTGGGAGGCTATAGTAAATGCTACAATTTCAAGCAGTGAATTTATTATAAATTATGCTTTAATAAACCTCGTGGTTTTACAAATAGATATCTGTTTTTTTTTTTTGCATCTATAATTTTAAAATGTTTTCACAATTTATCTGCTGGCTTTTAATTTCTCTCTGGTTCGAAGAAGTAAATAAGTTGTCTGCTCATAAATATTTAATTTTAATTTATAAAACTTTAATTTATTTCTTTGATTCTAAGACTGAAATATGTAAGTGTCCATTAAACAATATTATTACACATAGTTTTTCTGGTGCTGTAAATATTTAATAATTTTTTATTTTTTTATTTACTAATGAATTAATGTTTTATATTAAAGTTAATTTATGGGTTTTAATTATTATATACAAAAAAAAAAAAAAAAAAAAACAAAACGCATTACAGACAAACTTAGGCTGAGGAAAAATGTTAGAAAATTAAATTAAAAAAAAAAATAAATCCAATAACTTTTTTGTAGGTTTTTAAGATTTAGCAAAAAGTCGGTTTGATGGTTGATGTTAAAGGAAGAAGAAAAAGAAATCTGTGACATGGCACAAAACTTAAAAAATTTTTATGACAAATCCACAACAGTTCAAGCTGACTTATTCAATTATGTACACAGAAAGTAAAAGCTCGTTCTCTTATCTTAGTAAGTACAAAAATGAACTTATTTAATTGCTTTAAGAGCCGCCGACAATTCATTGATGCTAATCAACTCGAAAAATCTTGAAATAATGTTAGACTCTCAACTACTTATTCCAAAGCTCCCATGAACAAAGTATGAATCAGAAATGCTCAAGCAAACCTTTAATACAGAAACCATTTTTCCGTCTTGCAACACTTTTATTTTTCTTAACATCTCCTCTACAACGAGTTACTATCGGTTACTACGATTTGTGTTTTTAAATGTAAAAAAAACTTAAAAGTTTTTTGAATTTTCAAAAATGTACTTGTTTCTTTGCTTTAAGAGCCAATTGAAATGTATTATTTTAGGTCTATAAATAGATCTTAATGTTTTCTGTCTTTTTCAGCCGTCTATATGCCGCTGACATTTCGTTGATGCTAAAAAGCATCGACCATTATTTTAGGGCTACAAATAGACCCAGTGGTTTTTGTCATTTCCAGCCGTCTACATGTCGCTAACATTTCGTTGATGCTAATCAACTGCTCAGTAAGCTCGAAAAATCTTAAAAGAATGTTTGAAAATCAACTACTTATTCCAAAACTACCATGAACCAAATGAGAATCAGAAGCAGGAATTTTGGAATAAGTAGTTGAGTTTCAAATATACTTTTAAGATTTTTCGAATCTACTGAGTAGTTGATTAGCAGCAACGAAATGTCAGTGGCATATAGACGGCTGGAAAAGACAAAATCCCACTAGGTTTATTTGTAGCTCTAAAATAATGGTCGATGCTTTTTAGCATTTAGTAGCCCTAAATTCATTTAAATAAGTCCTAGAAAATTTTAGTACGCCTAACACACACACAAGTGTACTTAAAACAAGCCGAATAAGGATTATTAAGGGAATCACTTCTGTTATGACTCAAAGAGAGTACGATGTTCTTAGATGTATTTATAGCCAGCACTGATATGTGCTTGTATATCCATTAAATGTTGTTTAATATTTTTAATTGCTGCAATGGCTGAATTGGTCGACAGGCGGGACTGGTGGAAGTCAGATTCCAGGTTCGAACCAGCAAAGAGACAAAATAATTCTTAAATTGTTATTGAATCGGCTATTGGCTGAACCAAAAATGTCCACGGGATTTTGAATAAATTACAAAACGTTAGAAAAGGCTTCAATCATCACGCAATATAATTTTATTAAAATTCCTTTACAAAAAAATATACATACATACATTTGGTATGGAAATTGCTGGAAAATCCTATGTTACTATGATACTAAGGACTAGATCACATGTGATCCGCTTCGCAATTAGAATTAGAAATGGCAATTAAGTTCTTTAAAAAAATGGCGAATGACGGTAAGACGTTCTTGACAATACAACTTTCGTCAAATCGGCAAATATGTCATAATTTTTTAGCAACTACTTTTTTCGAAATTAAGTTAGTGATGCCAGATGAAAAGGCAATCATGAGGATTTTGGGAGTCGTGTTAACAGGGGGGGGGGGGGGGGGGGGGGGGGATTGTTGCATGTACGAGTTTGGGACTAAATAGGCTGCAGAAACATCGAATCAAGTGGATAAGCCATCATCACAATCAAGAAAAATTCAATCCTTCTGCACTTAAATCAATAACAATCAGTGTCAAAAGTATGGTAAGTACGAATGTCCTTAACTCAAGTAACGCGTGCTTGTTTTTAAGTACTGATTTTTGCCAGAACAGAACATGGCTAAAATCCATCCGAAACTGGGATTGAATGTGGCTAAAAATATGGGTACTTAAAGCTTGAATAATGCGTACTTAAATTAGGCACAACTTACTTGATTTAGGAAAATATGTACTCCCTGAACTTTTGCCACCGCTTGGCATTGATTTGAACTGTTTTTTCAGTGTACAAATAAATGTTTTATTTTTCTGTTATTTTCTTTATTTAATCAAACGTCTACAAATGCTAACTATTTTCGCTTTGCGCCCCTTCTTTCCCTAAAATATTGCTATGTAGGGGTCATAACCTGAATACTGCTCAAGATAAAAATACATAAATATAACAGAGTTTCTCATCCCTGCCATAGCATGTAATTTTTTAATACTCCAACATTTACCAATGCAAGGGCATTGAAGAACTCGCTTTTTTTTTTATTAAACGCCACCATTCAACTAAAAGACGATTGACTACATGAATTTACATAAAAGTATGTATAGACAACTGAAAATTTGCCTTGTGGCAAAATATTTTAATTCCACTCACATAAAATAATTTAATCCTAATTGACAACTAGAGCAAAAATATTTATTAAAAAACTAAATTTAAATAACAAACTCACCTCAATATAGTATGGCTGGTTAAATGAAAATTTCAACTCGAAAACTGGAAAAGTCTGCAATGAAAAAGAAGAAAAAAACAAAGTATTAAATAACATATAAAAAGTTATGAATAAATTTCTGCCAATGGAACTAATTTCAAATTGTTAAACATAAATATTAGCGAAAAAAATATATATAAATATGTGTAGATATGCAGAAAAAAAAAAATAAAAATAAACTTTAAAGAAATATAAATGTGTTAAAAATAATAAAAATAATTTAAACAACTTTCAAAAAGTTTTTGTGATTGATTAATATTTATGATACAAAAATATGAAAAATATGTGAAAGAGAAAAAACTGAACTAAATTTAAACAAAATCGATTAACAGTTACGCCCACAAAATTTATCATATTTTTTCTTTTTCTTTTTCCTTTTTTTTTTTTTTTCTTTTTGAATTTTACAAGAAAAACAAGGAGAGAAAAAATTAAATTAAATTTTTCATTTATATGCAGATAAAAATTGCTTGTCAGCAAAGCAGATTGATGTTGCACCCCAACAGCAGCAAGCAGCAAAAAATTGTGGCATTGTAAAAAAAAGTACACATATGCGCACACATAATTACAGTTAAAGAATAATTTAAAAGCTTTTCAAAGACTTTTTTAGTTGGCACTCTGATAAAAGATTAGCCAGAGCAGCTACTGGATAAATTTCTTTCTCATAGCAACCGACACCCAGCCTAAGGAAATACACTCAAGGATGAAAATCAGCCTTTCCCGGGTTTTGCACTCGACATAACGTGTATAATGCGTTGTACTCTATATGTGTTTTTCAGAGTGCCTACCAAATTTCCCGATGCAAAATTCGTACATGGACGACAACAAAATTTACAGAACTTTTTGTAATGCAAACGTTTTTAGTTTGAGCGTGTCCTTTATTTTAAATGTAAAAGCCAGTGACAGCAATTGTTCTAGAAATTTGTGGCGGCAAGAACACAATATTGGGGGCGGGGTCCGGCTAAGATATATTAAAATCAACACTATCATTCTCTAGGAATTTCAAAGTCGTCACTAGTGACCGCGCATCATGGAGAAATTATAAAGTAGTTAAAAAGCAGGGTTCATAAATCTGGTTTACAGATGACTCTAAATAAGAGAATGGCTGTGCAGGCTCTAGCATAGTTCGGCCTAACTTCTAGAAGGCAAATGAGAAAAATGGCAACAATGTTTTAGGCAGAGGTCTACGCTATAGAGCTTTGTGTTTGAGAAAATGTTTATGCATGAATACATACTATATAACCGGCATATCTATGCTCTCTGTCAAGCACCAGCTCTAGAAGTGCTAACACCTTATGCTAGGAACACAACAGCGACGAACGACGATGTTCGCCCAACACAACGTGTACGCCGGTTAAAATTCGCTGTGTAAATTCGTCGTATTAAAGTGCAATAAGAGACGCAAAACAAAAACATTTGTTATAATTGATAACGTTATTTATTGTTTGTTTAAAGATTAAACAAAATTAAATGAATCAAAGAATTTCAAATTTTGTAAAACTTATTAAAATAATCAACATCATGTTCATTATGGTAAAATATGGATCAACAATTCTACATACATGCTGTTCTGAGCAACAAACAGTAAGACTACAAAAGCTACAAAACAAAGCCATGCGATCAATACTAAAATGCAACCGCTATACATCAGTAAGATATATATGTTAGACACGCTCAAATGGTTAAATATACAACAAAGATTGCAGCTTAACACGATCCATTTCATACAAAAAATGAAAACAAGCAAAACACCAGAGTATCTTAGTGAGCAAATTAGATATGTGGGAGAAGTGCAATCATATAACCTAAGGAATGCACTAGACTTTAGATTGCAACGTGCAATGCTAAGATCGCTTTTCTTCAAAGGGTTGAATCTATTTAATATGATGCCAAATGAGATTAAAAATGAAATAAATATAAGCATTTTTCGAAGTAAAGTAGTTTATTTTATTAAAAATGAGCCGATGGCCACTGCTGCTAGTGCTCACCACCGCCTTAACTTTATTATAATTTATTATTTAAAGTTTTTCAATAAATAAATAAATAAATTTATTAAAAATGTTAATTTTTGATCTGAGCTTATGTAATTAAAAGTACAAATTATTAAAAATTGTAATTACCTAAAAGTATTACAAATGCTACTATTAAACGAATAATAATAATAATAAAAAAAATAAATAAAAACCTTTTTGCTTGTACGTAAACATTATAATTTTGCTTTTACTTTACCGCCGAAGCCTTAGCAATATTTCATGCAGTTGTGTTTGCTTCTAAATCCGAATTAAAATATATCATTTGCACAGATAGCCTCGCATCAATAAAAGGTTTACAAAACCCTAGTAACGACTCTCCTCTTATAAATCAAATAAGAAATATTTGTATAGAACACCCTGACAAAATAAAAATAATGTGGGTTCCCTCCCATGTTGGAAGAACCGGTAATGAACATGCCGACGCAGCTGCCACCGAAGCGAAACAACGTCCACTGCTGACGTTTCCAACTTGGGAGGCAAACGACATTATAAACGCTGTATCACTTCACATACGAAATTCAAAGACTCAACAATGGTCAACATATAACCACGATTACAAGAATATCAACCCGTTAGGAACAAAAGCCATCTTTCCGAAAAACTGTCCTAGAAAGACAACATCCGTTATAACTCGACTAAGAATTGGTCACTGTAAATTTTCCCACAAGCACTTCCTAGAAAAAAATCCTCCTCCGCAATGCCTTACCTGTAACAAACAAAACAACGTAATTCACACCCTAGATGAATGCCCCACTTACAACATACAAAGGAAAAAGATCTTTGGATCCCAGCTACCTACAGATCTCTTAAAAAATATTTGTGATAAAAATATAAAATTAATCTTTAAATTTATTGTTGAAACCAATCTCTTAGAAAGCATATAAGTTTTTATAAAGATCTCGGAGCCGATAGCCTTGGCAGCTCGTACTCCTATTTTTTCCTATTAATTACTATGATTTTATTATGTAATTAATGCTAAATAAATAAATAAATAAATAATTTTGCTTTTATCCATTTTCTCAGTTTTTTTATTTTATTTTATTACAGTTGAACAGCTGATGGGGTGACCATATTAAAAAAATTGGTTGCTAAAAAATTTAGCATTAACATATATATTTAGCATTAAAATATATGTTGGCTTCTTATTTTAAATGCAAAAAGTCAAAGCTTAGCACTTAAAATAAAAACTATTAAGGTGAAAATTATCTATTTTTACTAAAACACTTGAAAACTAAAACCAACATGGTCACATGGTACTGATTTGTTCGTCGGCGGAAGAAATAGAAATAAATCTATTTGAAATGCGCCGCGTATAACGAATTTCGACCGGCGCTGTGACTGTGTGCATTTTCATATACACCAATGTGTTTTATTTTTGACGGCGAATATTCGCGCCGAAAAATTCGTCGTTCGTCCCAGTTGTGTTCCTACCATTACTCGTTTTAGTTCGTACCATTTTGAGAATGTCACATACTTCTTCAGGCTCTATCTTTGAGGAACAGATTAGTTCTCATATTGATACCGGGCCACAAAGGACATGAGACCAACGAAAAGTTAAAAACTTTTTATATTGTTACAAATTTGGTCGTGAACGGACCGATTGTGATTGTTCTAGAATGTACTGAATCGTTATTTTATATGTGCTTATATTGTCTTGTTATTATTTATAAATGAACGCAGGAGGTACATATATACACACATGGATACATAGAAACTTGTTGATAAACAAAACGGCAGCACAGCGAGTGTGCACATACTGACACACATGTGTGGATAAATAGGCACAACAGCGAAATAAAAGAAACCACCACCGCACGATACAATATTCGTGTGTGTATGTATGTGCGCGACTCAGATGCTTGAGTTTTGCTGCCGCGTGTAAGTATGTCGGTGTGTGTGTATATCTCTTGTTCATGATGAGTCATCGCACATCGCATGTATGTCGGTGTGTGTGTATATCTTTTGTTCATGATGAGTCATCGCACATCGCACTATAGATGTGGCCTGATTAGCTTCTGTAAACGTCTAGAATGTTCTAGTAATGATCATTGGAGGTATAAAAGCAGCGAAGCTCAACGCTGAAAAGTCAGTCGATTTTTAGCTGCGCTAACGTGTAAAGTGTCTTAAGTAATAAAAAGTGACTAAGTGAAAGTGTTGTTCTTTTAGTAAAGTGTTTACAAGTATAGTGTGTTAAAATAAATAAAGTGTTGAACTGTTGATTATTGTAAACTGAAGACGTGAGTGTTGTAACTTCATTACAATTAAAGAATCTACGGAAAACGTTTTGAAAAGGTTAAAACGTAACAATATTCTTTCAGATTAAGCTTTGTGTCAGTGGATCAGTGTTCCAATAATAATTCCTGCTTTTTCAAATAATGGTTGGCAACACTATCTTATATGAATCAGCACATACATATGTATGCTTATTTGCAGTATAGTTATAATGGGAGTTTAAACGATTAGTGATTTACAGATTCACAAGTTTAAATATACATAAATTAACACCCCTATCGTTTCTCCAGCAAATGGCCACATTTTTAATTTTGTATGGCAACAAGAATTCTCAAAGGCATTGTTTTATTAATATTTTTTAATTATTTATGGTTATGGTGACATTTCCTCTCTCCTTCCTCGTAAAAGTGGCAATTTAGGAGAAAAAAAAGTACAAAATAAATTCGTAATTTTGATAGATTAGATAATCTATGTTTATTTAAATTTTCTACTGAGTTCACAGCTTTAGAATCTGCGGTATGATTTCGGAGAGCATTTCGTGGGGTTAAATCTTTATAAATTACTAAGTATGACAACACAGCAAGCGTGGCGGAGTTCATTCGAGTACGAATGTGACTTAGCCCCTAATTAATATGTATCGTATTTTCGGAAAACAACCTGCTCCATTTTCGGTTTTTACTAAAGTGTCAGCCCATTCAAATAAAACAAGCAACAGCTGCAAAACTGTCAAGCATATCAGACAGTGTTGCCAAATTGAACAAAAAATCACTTGATAAAGGAGAGTGATTTCAAATAGACTATTTTTTGTGAAATCAGTCACAAACTTTGTTGTGTCATTTTAAATAAACAAAAAAAGGTCTACCCATCATCATGTACATGTATTTGTAAATATGCAGTAGCATGTTTCGTTTCGTCCAACGAACCGTTTTTAATACAAATGACAATATAAAAAAATTCAACAATAAAACTCGCATAAAATTTATCAAGCAAAAAAAAATACAATTGCAGTTACTGCACAGCATCCATTGAAAACAAAAGCAGCAACAAAAATCTGCTGCAAACAAAAAAACATAAACAAAACGTCACGTTAAATGGGTCACATGATACACGAAACTCATCACTGGTTCAACATGGACTGAACGCTGCAACTGCAAAGCTGTCACACAGACGACTGGTCCAGCCGCCAAGAGGCGAAAAAACAAAAATGCCAACGAAATTAAATGAAAATAATAATAAAAAATAAAATATGATAAAAATTAATACACATACATTGAGGCAAATTTTAATACACTTGCACGTATACAAACTTCTATACATAAAACAAAAACAAAAACAAGAAACATTCATCCATGTTTAATGACATTTTCATTATCATATTGTTCAAGTAAATGCTGTTGTTATTGTTGTTTTCTTCTTAATGATAATAATAATATTTAAATTGTGAAAATTGCATTTAATTTATTTTATTTCTGATATTAAATATTGATACATTGATATTTTAATATATTTCAGCGCACATGTGCTTTAAATTATTTCAGCACACACTCTGGTCTTATGCAACAAAAATACGCAGCTAAATTCAGAGGAATTTTTAATAACAAAAACTACTTTAATGTATTTCATTTACGGAATTTATTTAAAGGATTAACTTGGCCAGAAGAAAAAATATCAATTGCATTCTGGACATAAAACCCTATCAAATGAATATTAATGCACATATACATACATGCATACAAACCATATGGCCATTTCCATGTTATCGTGCACGTGCATGCTTGAAATTTATGTAAGTATATGTACACGTCATAGAGTAAAATAGATTTTACGAAAACAAGAGCCAGGGTCCTACATTTAGAAATACGATTCGTTTCATATGCAGTTGGTCCAGCATCAACTAATAGGGGTGGCAGAGAGGAGATTGGATTTTTTCACCCAGATTTTGTACAGGACAGTGACCATTTTGAGAGGACACTGTCACATGAAGATGCATGCTGTAGCTTTTGTAGAAGATAGGCTGAGCAACGATAACGTTATCCAGCTCTATCTCAAGTACGAGGGAAATATCTAGGTAGACATACTCTACCACATGACTTGACTGAGATGTACGAATGCGATAGAATTGTGATGGAGTCTTTCATCCGAGTCGATGGAGGATTCGAATCAGGAGGTTCGAACCATGATATTCCAACTCGTTCCGGCAACGACTACATAATTTGAAAAAATTGTGCAATAACCTTGATATACCTTCACTAATTTGTATTTTCTTACTGAACACATTGCGAAACAAGGTAAAAAGGATTTAACTTCTTTTAATTTATAAAATTGGCGATATAAGCATTGAAATACCTATACCATACATGGCTTAATGTAGAAAAAGTTTAAGTGATTTTCATATAAGGAAAAAAATTCCTATATACTTATATTTTTCTACTAATATCACAAATTTAATTTAATTTAGTGACACTTATTAGAAAAAATTTGGAGCTACCTTTTTCTAACGACCACGGTATTTTTGAAATACCGTGATATGCTATTTTTGTATCAAGCCGCTAATTTATCTGACGCTTTTCAAGAGCTTTTGCTCATTTAATGCAATTGATACTTTTTTTTGTGTATGTTATTAACAAGTTGTTTATGAATTGCAAAAACTGTATGATAAAATTAATAAAGTAATTAAGTGCATTCGATGAAGCAGCTTTTAATTGATTTAATTAATATTTGAAAACAAAAGAAGAGCTGAAAACATAAAAAATAAATGTAATTCTCTGTGAAAATGTCTGTATATGTCATCAATACACTTTTTGTATGCCACCATTCTTCTGCTTGGGAAATGTATGAATGTAATATCGAATGTTATTTTTTGTTCGCTTAATAGAAGTTAGGAAAGCATTGATTGTCCAACGAGCTGACATATCGAGCTCACTTTTTACTATTTATTATCAAAATAGTCTATCAAATCCTTATGAATAGATTCAGAGTCCAGCATCAGAGTAAAGTCTGTTGTCTAAGAACCAGCCTAGGAAATAATTTTAGTAATTTCGAGAAGCATTTCAAAAATTCACCAAGCTGGATGCTACTGTCTTTACTTTAGTGTAATTTTGTTGAAGCCAAAGCTTGGATCAGGTGTGGTCTAGAGTCTGCATGAGTCCGATGGCTGTTGGAACACCTACGCTTCCATCGATACGATGTACGGTGTACCTTAGGACAAATGTTGGTTAAGGACAGTTCAGACTATTATACTGTGTATTGATACTTGTCAAATAACGAAATAATACGTGCAAGTGGGATAGTGTTAATGTAGTGCGTTGTACAAATGAAAAATAATATGGTAAAAATTTAACGTCCCATACGACTTTCGCGTTTTTTTTAAATTTTCAAAACGATAATACTTTTCATTGGATCAGGGTTGAGTTTTATAACAGCCTATACAGAATAGCTTCGCTGAGTCGATAGTTTTGCCGCCGATAGCGAGCCGCTGCTGATATTATTCTTAGTTATACAATGAATAAAAATTTAGATTTTAGTAATCGTATAGAATTATATTTCGTTGACGCCATGTTTTACAGATAATGCGACATTTTCGTGTTCTTATACTTGAATATTTCTAGTGAACGGCACGGCACGGCACGACTTCCGCCTACACAAAACTGCTCATATGTCGCCGCTGAAGATTTTACCATTGCGTGTACTATTTCTGGTTTTACTTGAAACCGGATAGTGGGAATGCAAAATGTTTTGACAGTCGCAAGAAATGTATTTAGACTCTTGTCTCGTTAAGTGCTTTGAAAGTATTAATACTTGTAAAATAGTCTGAGCTGCGCTGGTGTTTACCTTAGAATTGTTTAACACTTGTACGTTTAACACTTGAATGTACTTTAAGTTTAATCCATCTTTGTTGTTAGAAAATTTTCTATGACGAATTTCTTCAAGAATACAATCTAAACGGTCCAGCAACTGCTCTGAGGTTAAGGCCTGTCCCCAGATCGGTTCCTTTCATGTTGCCTTAGTCAGCAATTGAATCGACGGACGAAAGCAGGTGAATACCTGTTATATTGTATTGACATTTAGTGTTCTACCGCTCAAATTAGGGAAGTACAAGAGCACCGCTGATATCTTGAAGATCAAATCGCTTATAGTGGAGAGCAGCTATAGCATTGTTGCTTTCAACTGTAACCTAATCTTCTACTTCATATGCTAAAGAAATATGAAAGAGCCTTGGTCATTTGAATGATGAAATCTCTAGGGAAATGTCTTATGATTCGAACTTTTTCTTATATAATTATATCTGTATTAAGTTTATCAGGCTCAAGTTCTTGCTATATTATCCTTGTGATTGATATTAATTAAATTAGACACAGAAGACATCAAAGACATTTAGCAGGGTGGACAACTAGTTGTTTCGAAGCCGCCACATGCTGAGTGACAAGCATGTCGCTTTAGAAACATGAGCCCCTGAGTTCAAAGACGGGTGCTGACGAGAAAGTGTGGCGGCTTCGAAACAACTAGTTGTCCACCCTGCTAAATGTCTTTGATGTCTTCTGTGTCTAATTTAATTAATATCGATCACAAATATAATAAAGAAAGAATTGGAGCCTGATAAATTTAATACAGAAATGTCTTATGGTTAATGTGTATGTAGAAGAATTTCTCAAGCCTACCGCCAAAGGTGTATCGGTACCACAGGCATTCGTGGCACAGGGTTACTCTTTGGGATCCCTGTGACTAAGGAGCTAACTGCGACTGAAATATAGTATTTGGTTCACAATATCTTCAACCGCATGGAAGACAGCGTTTATAGTTTTTGATCAGGTGTCGTCGGACCTGTATTCAGGTCAATATAAGGAATTGATTATTCTCTCCATCCTCCTACAACAGGCTTAATACCTCACCTTTTTCAGAAGCCTGTTACACTAAATCTTAGGCTGCTATTTTCATCCACGCGAAAATACTTAGAGGAAAAAATATGCATATGTAAAGTGTGAAATGCTCTGTTACATAAAACTAGATATTTTCTGAGTATAGTTTTTTCACTTTCCCTAAAATAAAGCTGTGTAGCATCACGCAAATCTGAAATTAAACAAACTGAAATAAAAAGCAATCCGCGAGCATAAAAAAATCAACTTAAATAAATTGTAGGAAAAATGCACATGTTGATTAAAACTTACAATATGACAAGACAAGTGAACTGTCAGTTATTTAATAAATGTATTGTGTCAAATATAATCAGCAACATAAATCTACGCAAAGCAAACAATTCAACAGCAACATAAAGGAACCAAACGTGCAATCAAACAACCACTTGTACGAAGTAGAAGTTTCATATGTTTGCATGTATGTATGTACACCAGCAAATAAAATGAATACAAGAAGAACAATAAACCTTAAGATACATAAAACTGAAAGTGATCATTATGATCAAGAAGATCATCATGTAGGCATTACGATGCAGATGATAATGATGATGACGATTATTGAATACATTTGAACGAGTGAAGTGGCAGGGATATGCAGTTTTAATTCAAATTTCAGCAGACGATGAACAAGTTGTTTAATGATCATTTCATTGAACAAAAGGTATCATGATAATGATTATCATCACATCATAATGAAGAACCTCATCCTACAGACCTACTTTACGATCAACCAAAATGAAAATAAAAGAAGAAACAATTGTTGTTTCCCTTTCATTGAGGAAATCACTACCACAACCAACAGTACTAACCAGCCAACTTGTGGAATAAACACTATTAAGAAAACATATGCGCTTTTGTTGGTTAAAGAAATCACAAGAATAAACCTTGAAATACACAATAATATAAATTTTACAAGCCTACATACATACATACATAAATACAGACGTACAAACAGCCACAGTGTCATACTGAAGCGACAGCAGTAAGCAGAAGAAATGCAAGACACTGCCTGTGTTTTTAGAGATACATTTATCAATAATTCATATTTAATGTTAAAGCGATCTTAAAGTTCAGATGTGGGTCAGTTCGCTAGCCCAGACATTCCCTGATGTTTTTTTTAAATATATGGTTGAGAAAATGCGCAGGATGTAAAATAGTGCAACACGTCTTTTGTACAAAAACAGCTGCAATATTAAACCAACATGACCAAACGTTGATTGAACAATAAATAAAATTTGTTCAAACAACGGGTTATCCATTTTGTGGTTTCAAAAGTATAGGAGCGGAATTTGACATCTGTCAAACTAAGTAGTTAAACCAATTTTCTTCTTCTCAGTTGAAAGTCTGACATTGACGAAAATGGATCGCTTTAATTATCACACAATGAATAAAAATTATCAAAACATACTACAAAAATGGTGACCCTGCCACAACCACATATCGTACTTTAAGAGGAGATTATGGTTTACATAATCGTCTAACTACGCAAGGAATTGGCAAAATTGTGAAGAAATTTGAAGAGACTGAAGGGAGTGGTTACAAATATTGTAAGGCCTGTGCATCGCTGTTTCGCTCGTTCCGCTGAAAATATCGGTGCTGTAAGTGAAAGTGTTGGCGAAGCCCTGAATGTGTCGATTCCTCGTCGTTCTCTGATATTAGGACTGTCTTACAGAACATTATGGCGTAGTTTGCAGTTAGATCTACACCTACATCCATATAAAGGCCAGCTCACACAACAACTGAAGCCAGCTGACCATTCACAACGTCGTAGATACGTGGAAAGGGTGCCTGAACAACAGGTAGTGGACGGCGATTTTTCGAACGATTTTTCTTTTCACAAAATTGTCGTATTTGGGGTTCTGAGAATCCTCAGGTAATTGCAGAGAGGCCATTACATTAAGAAAAGGTCTCTGTTTCGAGCGCTCTTTGGTCCGAAGGTGTGATTGGACCTTACTTCTTCGAAAGCGACGATGGAACGACTGTCACCGTCAATTCATAGCGTTATAGTCATATGATAGTCGACCTGCTATTGAAGCACACGACTTGGAGAATATGTAGTTTCAATAAGACGGTGCCCCATGCCACACAACTCGAGCGAATATGACTTGCAATAAGCAAGAGACATTTCCTGGCCGCGTAATTTCTCGTCGTGGCGATATCAACTGGCCACCAAGATCATGCGATTTGACACCATTAGACTTTTTTGTGGGGCTACGCGAAAGACCGTGTTTATGCAGATAAAACTTTAACTATTGAGCACTTAAAAACCAACATTCGTCAAGTTATGGCTGAGATACCGCCCAATATGTGTCAAAAAGTGGTCGAAAATTACCTCAAAAGAATCAATGCTGGCAACACTTCGCGTGGTGGTCATTTAAATGATGTAGTGTTTTACACATAATGCTCAAACTTTATAATAAGAAAAAATATATACCATGAAAAAAAAATGTTTACATGTGTTCTATTTACGTTTACTTTTAAAACCGCAAAATGGATAACCCTTTATGATGACCTAACTTAAAATGCGCTCTGTACATAAAATGTTTTTTTTTCATTTGTTGTAATTGTGTGGATGGCTGGCTGGCCGGAAATCATGAGATTGCGGTTCGAGTCCCGCCAGGGGGTAAAGAAAATGCTTTGCGGTACAAAAGTAATTTATATATTTATTTGAGCTTAAGGTCTTTTTATTACACAATTTGAGTATTTGATTATTTTTGTCAATATTTCGCTCTCCTTCGGATAGCTTCTTCAGGACAATAATAATAAAAAATTAAATATTGACAAAAATAATCAAGCACTAAAATTCTCTAATAAAAAGACCTTAAGCATGAAAAAATAAATATATAAAATATAAGAAAAAAGGGTCAAAATAACTAAATATTAAAGGTACAAAAATAATCTATTTCGTTTAGAAAGGAATACAAAAAAATGAAAATTATTTAAGATCAAGAAAAACCAATGAAAATGTACATAAATTTTTATTTTGGCTGTTGGCTGTAGTGACACTGTGAATCTACACGAAGCTACCTTGTGTTAAAAGGAAACAATATGGTTTGTACCCCAGCCAGTAAGTCATCACACAAAAATATATTTTTTCATTTTGGGAAAGAAAAAGTCGAACTCAAGCCCAATAAAATTATTAACAATATGGCCTTCAGATTGCTTAGAAATCAGGTCGAATTAAGATGAAAGTCTCTTAAAGTCAAGTTAACACCAAACTGTATTAGTTTAACCTTGTTTTTAATTAGTATTTTTTGTTCAGTGCAAAAGCTGTCTATTATTGCTCTGCACAAAAATTCTAACAAATCGCTGTCTACAGGTCTACACGCTTATTGCCCATAGTTTATACTATTTCTACAATTTTTTATTTTTTTTTTTTTTTGCTTTAAATGAAATTTTATTATGCATATTGTTCTTTTATTTATTTTTTTTCTCATTGTTAAGCGGATGCAAATGTCTTAAGCGGAAGATTTTACTATTTTACAGATGTAAAATAGCAGCATTGAATTTAAAAAAAAAAAAGTTAAAAAGCAGAAAGAAAATACATTCATAGAGTTTAAAGAACCCTCTTCTGCCACAACAAACGGTGTTGTTGGTTGTTGTTATTGTCTTTAATCTAAATCTGGATATTTCTCAATGCCACCACGGTAACAGCAGTTGTTACACCAGACGTTATCATCATCAACAGCAACTTTATTGCAGGCATATTGAGATGAATTTAAGGCGGGTGAGAGCGACTGTTAAGCGCCCTCTGTGGAGTTAAATCTAGTACTAAAGCTTACACTACTTTTGGAGGTTATTTATGATTTTGTATTTGAATCGAAGCAGACAAGCTATTTGATCAATTGCTTTAGTTAATTACACATTGCATTGATTTTTTTTTTTGCTGGCTCACGCTTTCGCTACGTTAAGGTGGAGTAACGCAGCACGCGTCGCGCTGTGTCAATGCGGCTCTCACAAAAATAGAACTTGTGCGAGTGTATGCGACCAGTGAACCCACAGAACGTGTGGCATGCGGAGGCTGAAACTACTTTCTATTTTTGTACGCGTCAAAAGCGTTGTGAGTAAAATAAGCGAAAGATGAGTCTACTCCCAACGTTATCGAGAAATAATTGTCTATTAAGAAAAACATTTTTTTTAATAATTTGTAACAAAAAACATTTGTAGCAAAAAAAATTATTATAAACCTAAAAACATTTTCACGATTACAATAAAGTAATATAAATTTTTTACTACACATTTCTAACCAACAAATTTTGCATTCTATTTATCGATTACTATCATGTTTAATAGTATTTTAAATTTATTAACACATATATTATTGCACTTAAAGCAATGTAGACATTCTGTTCATTCTTTTAAAGTCTCAATTTCACCTCATATTTTGGCAAAAATAGCTTTTGTATGCTGAAAATATTTCTAGAACTTAAAGCGTAAGTTATAAGCACAAAACAACCAGAAGGGTCACCAGCTCTGCCGGACTACAAAAATTACCAATTTTCTGTAAAATTTCATGAAAGTGGCAGCCTTGCGGTGCTGGAGCATCCAGTGAAGGACAGCAAACATGAAAATTTTTATATAGCTGTCTCTGTTGGTAGACTCTGCATTTGTTTACATTTGATTTTTGGTTAGAAAAATTCAGTGCAAATCTGATGCAAACAAAACAGCTTTACAAGCACACAAATAATAATTATTTGTATTTAATATTTTATTTACATTGAGTACATCACTAGCAGTTCATCGAATATATTCAAAACTTAGTTTTCAAAACTTTTCATTCATGTTTTCTACTTTTTTCGGAAAAATTACAACAAAACCAATATTTTTCCAAACACTTTACAACAACATTTTTTCATTGTTTATGTTTGTTTTTGTGTACACTGGTTAGTCTCAGACACTCATATTGCTACGATTTTCTGTACTGCTCACTTCTGACTGGCCCCCAAACAAATGATATGGCCACTTTTCAAACGTCACTTGTGGGATATCTGTGTAGTCTGTGGTTATAAGACCCTCGCATATAATGCGAAGATCTTATGAAGAGCACTAAAATTGTTGCTGCGCAGAAAGCGTTTCACGTAACTCCAGCGTTAAGGTTTCCATTGGTTGTTTTCCGAAAAACGCTGCTGCTGTTCGCCATAGTGTGTCAAATGAGCCGTCAACCTTAACTAGTCGTGCTGCCGTACAATCGTGAGATGATAACGGACCTATTCTGACTGGAAATTGTGGGTATGCACCCGGACCATCTGAGCTTTTTACATGCTGATGTCACTTGCAGTACATCCAACGAAGCAGTGGCTCTTTAGCGCAAACAAATAATTGACCGTGTTATTGCACATCGTGGCGTTGTTAATTGGCCGTTAGGACCGTGTGATTTGACGCCGTTGGATTTTTTGTTTTCTTTAGGAACTAATTGGGTGCTGATGAGCGACGTGGTGGTGGTAAAACCGCCCTGGTATGTACCTCAGCCAGTAAGTCTTCAATTTGACTTTGCTTGTCTTCCTTAAAAAAATTTTCTCTCAAATTTCACGAATTAAAAATCGAACTCAAGCCTGATAAAATTATTAACAATTGCTTCTTTAGGAACATTTAAAAGAGAAAGTGCAAACCAATAATTGGATGGGCCGATTTTGCAATCGATACTGTGCTACCGATTTATCAATAGCTTTTGGCATGAGCAACAAAAATGTCTACTAATAAATATCATTTCCGAAGAGTTCGGGTTTTCAATTTTTTTTTAATTATTTTTGTATCAGAGTACCCCCATCGGGTCTCAGGACCGGCGGCCCGCGTAACATAACATAACATACCCCTATCGGGGCGCGGTGTGTTCGAAATAAATATTGTGGGAAACAAATTATTGACAGTTGATTTTGACTTCTCTACGGGCACCCTGCAGCTGATTAGTCGCATGGGTTTATATTTAGGCGCTTCGAAAATCACAATTTTTCCCCATCACACTAACTTACCTCAGGGTGTCCGTAGAGGATGCAAATGTATGACCAACCCCCCAGAAATATTTTCTCCCAAATACTTTCTTCGCGCACACCACCGATCCTGTAAACCGCAATCTTAGGGTGACATCCATACAAAAAATATTCAAAAACAATTCAAAATCGAAAGCTTCAAAAATGATTTTTTGAACCTGTTGTAGTGGCACCGAATGCAATTGAAAAGTCGAGGGCGCAATATTGACAAATTTTTGTGCAGACAAGTCGACCCGGCTTATAAGCCAAGATTAAAAAAGGGTCGACGATTAAGCAGATTAGCGAGAGTGAATTTTAGTTATGAATCATGTTGTAGTAGTTAAGTAGTCAAATTCTCGCCAAGAAGCCTTTTTTTGCACACCCAATTTTTATAGAACCCTCCTCCATGACAATAAAAAAAAAAGTATTCAGTTAGTTTCTGAACATACCGTTTGTTTGATTTGCGTTCACAAAATGAATCTACACAATATAGTTTCCCACAGGACAGCTCCAACGAGGGCGTTTCGGTACTGCCGGAATCCACAGCTTGAGAATAACGCTCTCGTTTGCTTGAGAAGCTTTGCTTAGTTCAAACCAACTACGTGATCATAAATTTCACGTAAGAGCAGTTTGATAGTTCTTCGTTACCGAGTCTTCGGACCCAGCCTCAGATTTCTTAGCGATCCGCAACAAACTACACAAATTACGAATGTTTTAAATAAGGATTCCTATAGAGTGCATAAATCCAAGACTTTAGCGTAATCACAACACACACACACACAAAAAAAACTTGCCACAAAAAGTGAAAAGCAAAAAGACATTACAAAAATATCTTAAAACGGAAGGGCATGAGTAAATGTTGTTTACATTTAAACAAAAAAATTTTTGTGAATACAAAATGAACTTTAAAAAAAAGGGAAAAATAAAAAATCTTTTGTCCAATATAAGAAGAAGAAAAAAATTATTGAGGACAAATAAACAAACAAAAAATAAAAAAACTTGCTGAGAATGTGAAAACGTCAGCTGAGCGATATTAAAACTCAAAGAATCGTCATCAACAACATATTTCTTCTTGCAACGAATACAAAGAAGGGTTAAAAAACTACTGACAAAAAAAACAACTAAAACACTCTTTTAATACACAGCGGTCGTTCAGAACTGTGAAATTCAAAACAAAAGCCTTAAAAAAGTAAATCTGTTAAAGCTGATGCGACTAAAGAAGATATAAAGATGGAAATAAATAAAAATGAAGATTGTGAGCGCTTGATAAGCCCCCATATAATTTGTTGAACTCAACTTTAGTACAGCAGAATTCAGCACAAACACAACTACTACATACGACTTGCAACAAAATGGTATGACAATCATTGTCATCATTATGCTGCTCGAGTTAAACAAAAACAAAAGAACAGAAAAAAAAAAATATGTATACAAAACGAAATAAATAAATATTCAAACAAAAACTCATTTGAAGTTTTTGGGCAAAAACGCGAAATAAAAGTAGTTTTGATATCAAACTGATTTCGTCGTTGCGGTTTCATCAACATCATCAAGTTCGCTGTTGCCAGCCAACAACAATAACAAACATCACTGCCGCTGTGTGTCATTATCTTAAAACATCAACTTCATCATTGTCAACAACACAATCATCATAATTGTCAGCGTCATCTGTTCGCTTTTTTTTCTTCTCTTGCTGTCATTAAACAGTGCAGAGGAGTTATGACATTTAAGAGTTGTGGCTTTCGAACTGTTATTATGTGTGTTACTGGTACCCCCATTTTATGATTTATGTTCCCTCTACGCTAAACAAAAAGAGATTGTCAAATTGTAAAGTCTGACTGGATATTCTATAAGGTGCAAATCGATTTGAGACACATGGAATTTAGCTTACCAAAAAAAAAGGTAAGTAAATTTATGTGTGTGTGGTCCCAAGAAATCAGCCATAAAATGAATGCTCTAATGGCCGTGTTTCTAACCCGGCATTTAGACGGGAAAGTGCTTTCATTAAATTTTTGTACACGTATTATGAATAAAAATTTCAATGAAATCTGTGACTTTCATGAAAATTTCTTGCTCACTTTCAAAGGAACGTGAAAGTTCATTTTAAAAATGTCGTCAAGGCGGAGAGTTGCAAGTATTATAGTTTTGCTTACTACTGAAATAGAATTGCCAAGACTACTACAAACATAAATTTATAGGGCAACCTTCGAAAATAATTTTTATTGCTAAATTTTTATTAATTAATTTAATAATTATCACAATAAATATACTTCATTTGTGTTCTTCATTTATATTTGCTGTAAAAATGTTTTAAATATTTTCTAATATACAAAATAATTTAAAATTCACAACTAATATTCAACTGCAATCCACACTCCTGTGCCGTGGAGTAGGCAACCGTGTTTACTGCCTTGTCACTTTACTTTCAGTAAATGTCAAAAAATTACTTTCAGGAAAATTTTGCTGAGAGCAGAGTTGAAAGTTAAAATACTGTGGGTATGTTAGTAAAAAAGTGTGAGTGTATTGCAACTTTCAGGCATTTACTTTCCCGTCTAAATGACGGGTAACAGTCATCGATTGTTTTCCTAAAAAAGGGAGCATATTAGTTGTGATCCCGTATTTAGCAGAGAATTGGTAGCTGCTGCTCGCCGTATTTGGGCGAATGATAATCCCAGAGTGATTGTGGAAACACCAATGAACCCACAAACAGTGACTGTTTGGGGTGGTTTATGGGCTGGCGATATCATCCTGCTGTATTCTTGCAAAATGAATTGGAATGCATAAAATGCTGCTCTAAATTGTGTATAAAATCAACAGTTGCTTCTGGATTTTTATGATTTATGGCCTATGTTATTTCTGAGACATGTTGAATTTAGGAAAATGTAAAATATGTAAAATGCTGCCCATTTTTATTTTTTTAATTGAATATTAAAAACAAAAGAGAAAGCGAGAAACATTTTAGTTAGCCATTGATTTCTGAATAACTTTGCAAGGGAAAAATGTAGAAACAACATCTATACCGCTATTTGCAATAATATTTTATAACGCATCTTTTGATGTGCTACTCACTAAAATTAGAGAAGGGTCTTACGAATTATGGTTAAATATATGGGCGTAACTCTATAATTTAGCGGGCAAAATTAGCCACGCCCATAAAAACAGTCCTTACGTAATAGGGAAAAAGTTAAAGCAGATTCAGGTTTAGAGCACCAAAATACATATAAACTACATATGTATATTTTTCTTGAACCCACTTTTACTGCTGTACAGTGTAATTGATTAGTACCAGCAACCAGCAGCTTCAGGCAGGATAATTAATTATTTTTTGAAACATAGTAGGAAAAAAAGGAAAAGGAAGCCAAGGATGTGGTCTATTTAGTGGTATAAGTGCCTTTTCCATGTCGTCCAGTTGAGTTACACTCAAGAAATGTGCCCATATATGTCGAAATTCTTTCCAAGAACATTGATTTTTCACTTAGTCGAAATTTCAACAATTTTTTAAAAAATTCTCAAATACAATTGAGAAATGGCATTTATACCACTAAATAGACCACATCCTTGGCTTCCTTTTCCATGTAGTCCAGTTGAGTTACACTCAAGAAATGTGCACATATATGTCCAAATTCTTTCAGAGATAATCTATTTTTTACGATGCTGCTCTTAATTTTTTTTTTTTTTTTAGTTTTCTCAATTTTAAAATTTAGATGGTTTTTATTAATATTTTTAAATATTCTTTTATTTTATAACAAGTTACTTACGGACATTTTTACTTTCATAGATAAACATGTTGGTACAATGTTCGCTTACGAAAAACATATGTATTTAACTTCACACTTAAATATGTCGTTACGTTATTTCGTTACGTCAAACATATTTAACTCGGCATATTTATCTTCACACACATGTTTAAGAATAGCAGTACGAAGAATATACAGTTAAAATAACTGAACCCAAAATTAAGAAATCTTCAACGTATATACCGGAACTAACGGCAGGAATAGCCGGATCTAACATATACATACAGTCGAACTTCCATAACTCGAATCACCATTATCCCAAAGAAAAAACTGCGACTTACGGAGACTTCGAGTTACAGAATTTTTTTTGCCAAAATAGAATAAAAGGTTTTTGTATCATGTATGGAAAACTACATACTTAAGAATATAAAAAGAACAAGCATATGTACTCATATACATATGTATTTAAAAATTTACAGTTAAGTAAAATATTCTGAAATAAGTGGATGAGCAAAAATAGCATGTAAAGTTTAAAAACCAGCTCAAGCAACCGAAGAGAGTAAAGCAAACAAGCCAAAACTAAAACAAAAACCAATTTAACAAGCAAAATTCTTCGAGTTATAGAGTTCAGGTGTATGTTTTTTTTTGTTTGAGTTATGGAGAACTTCGACTTATGGCAGATCGAGGTACGGAAGAAAAATTGTATGTGATTTGTTCTTTTAACGCTACTGCCAACAAAATTAGTTCGAATTAGAGAAAATTCGAGTTATCGAAGTTCGACTGTATATAACAGGGAGCAGTATAGAGTAGCTGATAAAAGTTACATGACCTGGGATAAATTATTTAGTAAGACAAACGATAGCTTTCAAAGATATGGCGAATTCAGTTTATGAAACCCCTTGTAGAGGATATGATCAGAAGAACGGTGATAAAGTATAAATAGAGAGTACAAAGAACACACTAGGGTCTAGAATAGCTGACCATAGATCGGACCAAAAGTATAGACATATAAATTCACAGAAGACAACATTGTCTTTGCATTACAGTACATTAAATCATTATCCTCCTTTTGAAATTGTTTCAGTGTGAAAAACAGTGAATAGTTATAATAAAATGTTACATGTTACAATTGTTAGAGATAATTAAAACACCATTGGCGCATGGAATGAATTTTAGAATAGACACAGAGAAAATTATAGATATATTCGCAAAATTATAGATATTTATTTAGTAAAAGATTAGAAACCTGAATATATTTTAATGTTTTTATATTATATTAAAATGGTACGATTGCTAATTTATTATGCTTTACAATTATCTAACATAGCAAATGTTATTTATACCTTGTTCATACCTGCATTTCTAATTGAGATAATATTCAGTTTATTGACAAAATATTTTTTGCGTTCATACATGCAAATATTGCGCTAACTCAATTAGTATTTGACAGCTGGAAAAAAGTTGTTGTTTTTGTTTTGGTAGTGAGAAAGAAAAAGTGAAAAATATTTTCAAATCAGAAAAATGGAAGAAAAACTGCCTTTTATTAAAAAGATTTTAGTGTTGTACACAATAAAAATATGGAACTTGTACAAGTAGTGCGTTCATGTTATGACTCCAAAGCGGCAATAATAAAAAGAAAGAGAAATAAAAATTTGGAGATGCTGCAATGTTTAAAAATTTTTATGTTTTTATTTTTTATTATTTTGTTTTGTTTGCTTTTGTTGACATTTATCTCGTCATTCATCTCGCATTGTATACTTTGGCTTATTAATTAAACACATCTTTTACAGTGTTGTGTTTCATCTTTTTCTCAATATTCAAAGCAATTTTGAGTTTATTAAGCAATAACTTTATTGACTTTTTTTATGAAATATTGAGCTCAATAATGGACTTTATTGCGATTATCTCAATAAAGGCGCATGTATGAACATGGTATTAGTCAAAGATTTAATTTATTTGTACTTTGTATTATTTTTTACTGTTTGTGTTGCCAACTTAAATTTTTTTTTATTTTTATAAATCAAATTTTTTTTACATTTTTCAATTTAATTTAATTTATTGTATAATATGGTTAATAAAGTTTGTATAAAAACGATGTGAAGCTGCAGAAATTAGTTTTTCAAAAATTAATCAGCGCAAATAGAATTTAAATATACTTTAAGACTATATTTCGTAAATAATGGGCCATTCAATTTTAAAGCCTTCTCAATTTTAAGGAGCTAAAAAGGATAATCAATTCTTATTTTTCCTTATTTTCTAGACACTAAACTTTATTTCGTTCTTAATATTTTTTTCTTTTTAATTTTGTTGCTTTTTCTTGGGTGCTTCTACAATCAGCGATTAATGAAAGAAGTTTTTCCTTAATTTTTTTCAGATGCTATTTTTATATTTTTCCCTGTTTTTGGCTCTTTTTTCACAAACAAAAGAATTTACAAATTTACAAGCTCGTAAAGCAAGTCGGCCTGTAATAAAAAAAAAAAATTAAATAAAAGTAAAAAAGAAAGTTAAAAGAAATTACCGCGCAGATTTTTTTCTCAACCAGAAGTGCAAGAAAAAAAGGATTTTAATCCTTTGATTTTTTTTCGTATGCTGTTTTATTTTTAATTAAAACTCAAGCAAGAAAAGTATTTAAAGAATAACGAAGCGTTTGTCTAATGTACAAAGAAAAATGAGAAAGAACCAAACAGAAGATTTTTGTTGCTTTTTTTCTTTATTTAACCCGCAATTTTTGATGATGAATTTGGTGCGATTAATAATTGCTGGAAAGACAAAATCTTATTGTAGACCAAAAATCTTAAAAAGGGCTTTATTTATCTTGAAGCCAAAGAAAAAAATGACGCTGTCTAAAAAACTTAAAAAAAAAAAGACAAAAGAAGGAAAGAAGCTTCACAAAAACTTTTCAAGTCTTTTGTCTATATAATAAGCTAAATTTATATTTTCCTTAAAATCTTTATTATTTGCAAGGAGTTTAACCATTAAATACATTGAGAGTTAAACAAATTTATATGAAAAGGAAAAGGATTTAAAGTGCTCAAAATAATTATTTAATTTTTCCTCTTAATTGTCATAAAAATATAGGAAATTGCTTAAACACTAAACAGGGCACCATGTGCTAAAAGGCACTTTAAAAAGAAAGATGAGACAACATTTATTGAGTATTCTTGGCTAAAATTGTATATTGATGCTGTTCGCTGTTCACTGTTGATCACTGTTGAGTGAAAGGCCTGCAAGGCGGAGATTATAGTAAAAGTGCTTCTTAATATATACATATGTGTTCCAAATTCAGTTGGTTAAACAACATAGTAAAGGCAGGAACCCCCCTTGTATGCTTTAGCAAAATACGGTACTCCAGATATATAATAGCCCCGTTCACAAGCTCGCTGTGGGAGCGATATTGTGTAAAGAAATACTTTTTTTTTTGTCGAAATAACTTGTTAGTTGGCAGAAATATACCTCTTGTATACATGTAAGTGCCATATATTTTTTTGTGTGTAATGTTTACCACAGGGTTTCAAAAGTGTTGCCGCTTTTAAAAAATTTTTTTTTTTCGGAGTCAAAGATTATAAATCTTGTAGGAAGTCGTTCAAAGTTTCAAAAAATAAATTAAGCAAACTGTGCACAGAACCAGAAGGACTAGTAAATTTTACTAATTTACACACTTCGATCCGTTTCTTTTTTCATTTTGAGGTCAAAAATGTTGATCATTCCAATTTTATCACAAACAAAAATTTCTCAATTTTGAGGAAGTAAAAATCGAACTCAAGCCAAAAAAAAAATTATTACCGATGGTGCAATTTTATTTCAATAGATATTTGCTTTTGATCTGGTATTGTTTTGTAATGAATTTTATTTAAGATTTTAATTTTTATATTTTAAAAATGTGAATAATAATAAAAGAATTTCATGATCAAGCTTGTGAAACACATACATATTTTTCCCTTGAACTAGGCCTTCGCTAGCGTACTAACGCTAACACAAACCCTCTGGCTTTTAATTATTTAAACTGTGCAGGAAAGGCATTAGCAGTGGCCATTAAGGATGATCGGTGGTTGGATCGATCAGGGACACGAAGTGCATCTTCAACAAATCTTTACAGCCATAGGCGAGTCTCTATCGGATGTGATGCCACATTGCATACCGGAGAAGAGAGTAGATTTCCACTAGCGGAACATTGATTCGCTATTGGTTGACCAACCCTTTGAAACAGATCTCCGTGGCACTTCATTATTCTACGGATGGATGAAGGGCGAGGGAAAAAACAAGCCTTGTTATTTATATAGAAAATGCCACGAAACTTATATTCCATCTGCCGGACTATTGCAGAGTTTTACGGACAAAAACTCGGGCAATTACAGAGTGCATAAGGAAGCTCAATGAAATGGGAAAACCAGGACCTGTGTATTTATTCATAGATAGTCAAAGGGCTATTAGAGCGATCTCAGCAGAGCATATTAAATAACAAGCAGTTTGGAACTGCAAAATCGCCATTAACAGTTACGCGACTCACGGTGAACTGCACTTCATATGGGTGCCAGAGCATACGGGAATAACTGGAAATAAAAGAGCAAACTCACTTGCTTTCAGAGCAAGAGAGTTAAGTAACATAAACTTGGCAAGCGTCAAACCTTTCGATGCAGTTAAATCTGAATAACGAAACCGTAGAAATCAATGCCAGAATTCGATGGGTGGATTTTTGTACTAAGAATATCAAAAAAAGGGTCGTTATTAATCTCAAAAAAAAAAATTTTATAATTTTTTGCAAAGTGTAATCGACATACTGCCAATCCTATTGGTGACAAATTGCTTTCCGGCAGTAGTTATTCTCAGTAACATCTTCTCTTGTGCCTTTTCACACGCCTGCCTTACTTTTAATAGGGCAGCACGGAGTCATTGGTTTATTTCGATAAGCCAACAACTACTGGGATATTGAAAGGCAATACAAAAACATCTGCGGGTATCATGCAGCTAAATGTATTTACTTTTTCTTTACTTAATTAATATTGATTTAAAAGTGACAAAACCAAGGGTTGAACTTGAGCCTGAAAAGGTAATTTAATATAAATGAATGTATTGAAATTGGAAAAAGCAGTAAAAACTTAGACTGATCGGATGAACCATGTTTTACTTTGTTTTTTTTTTTTTTTTTACTATCAATTAAATAAATTTTTACCGAACCATTAATGTAAACATATTTATTTTGTTTAACTTGCAGCCGAAGCGGGCATCTGTTGGCTTTCACATTTTTAATTAGTATGTGTCAAGAAATAATCTAGCTGGTTAAAAAAAAAAAATGCAATGCTGCCTAAAAACAGTATACAAGTGGTCTTAGCCTGGTTCGAAGCAAATTTGGATGCTGATGAGTGATAAGGTGGTCGTGAAACAGCCATGGCATGTACTCCAGCCAGTAAGTCTTCAGCTTTAATTTTCTTGTCTTCTTTAAAATGTTGATCACTCCAATTTTATTACAAAAAATCTTTCTCAATTATGAAAAATTGCAAATTGAATTAGAAAGCCCAATAAAATTATTAACAATTGTAATATCCTGTTCATACATGCAGCAATATTCAAATTATAACAATTAAAGCCATTATTGAGACAAAATTTTCATATAAAAATTACAATTAGCTTATTGGCAATTAAGAGATAATTGTTTCAATAATGAGTAAAATTTATAATGCAACACTGTTAGATTTGTATTAACAGTACAATTTGTATTAACAGTACAATAACAGTACATATTGAACACTCCTTGTGAAAATTTTACTAATCAAATGTCAACAAAATAAATAAAAAAAAAACAATTTTTTTTTTAAATTTTTTATGATAAGGGGTGTTTTTTTTCGATGTATACAACTTTAAGTTGCAATAAAACAACGATGGATTATTTGATTGGCATGAATTTTACTTATCCGAAAGATAATCTTGTGGCATTACATTTTAAATATGTATGACTTCTGGCATATGACCGCCACGGCTGGCGCGGATGTAGTCCAATCTGGACTTCCAATTTTCGATGACTTTTTCCAACATTTCTGGCCGTATATCGGCAATAATACAGCGAATGTTGTCTTCCAAATGGTCAAGCGTTTGTGGCACAAGCATGTTGCGCAGTCTTGTTGAAATCACATCTCCTGGACATCATGGTTATTCAATTCAGGAATGAAAAAGTTAGTAATCATGGCTCTATATCGATCACCATAGACTGTAACTTTCTGGCCATCATCGTTTTTGAAGAAGTACGGACCAATGATTCCACCAGCCCATAAAGCTCACCAAACAGTCGGTTTTTGTGGATGTAACGGTGTTTCGACATGCACTTGAGGATTAGCTTCACTCCAAATGCGGCAGTTGTGTTTGTTGAAGTAGCCATTCAACCAGAAGTGCGCTTCATTGCTAAACAAAATTGTGCGCGATACGTATTCCGCACAGAACCATTATTTTCGAATTAAAATTGCACTATTTGCAAGCCTTGTTCACGCGTGAGTTTATTCATGATGTACATATTGCCAAACCAAACTGAGAATAGATCACTTGACACCTGTTAAATCGGTAGCCATCTGGAACAGTAATGCCAACTTAGAGTTCTATACATCGAAAAAACACCCTTTACAAAATAACCAAATGTAAACAATAACTTTTTCACCTGCCAAATGCTAATTGTCGTAGCAATATTAAGTATGTATGAACACCAAAACGATATTGCCAATTAACTGAATATTGTTTCAATTAAAAAGGCATATGTGAACTGCATATAAATCATATAGTTCACTATAAAATTAAATAAAAATGAATTTTAATTCAACAATATTTTGAATTGTCTTTCATTAAAATTTTTAAGTTCTCAAAAAGTAATCGATAGTTTGAGAGCAAATAAAACAAACTCCTTTAAGCTGCTGCAAGCACAGCAGCAAAAAATATGAAGGGTAAAGAAAAACACAACTGAGTCTTTGTTATATTTACCATTGGGTGTGTCACATGTGAACAAACATTCTTTGAATAAAAATAAAAAAAAGAGAATGTAGTACAATATTTCTGCATCAAAAGGGCGTATTTGAAAATCAATCATAATTTTCTTATGAACAGTTTAAAGACTAGACACAAAGATTTGGTTTTTTTTTTTTTGCAAACTAAAGCATTTAATTTCAAGCACAAAAAACTTGAAGACATATCTAAACAGTGTTTTGTATAAGCGAACAGAACTACTTTTATTTATTTATTTTTTTCAAATGGTCAATTGAATGACAGCCCGGGATAACGTTGCCACAAACAAATACTACTTATAACGGGTTATCCATTTCGAGGTTTCAAAAGTATAGGACTGGAATTCGACATCTGTCAAACCAAGTTGTTAAACCAATTTTTTTCTTCTCAGTTGAAAGGCTGACATTGGCGTGATAATCCGTTATGTTTTCAAATGTATGAAAACTATCGGCTATCATAGTATAACATATTAAGGAGTAACACGAGGAGCAATATGAATTTGGCAGTATGCCGCTGTAGATTGGAATTGACAAAACAAAGAATTGAATTCACGGGTAGTCGTGAGTTTAACAATTTGCCTGAGTATTTAAAAAATATAAATAGAATTTCATAAGAAATATTAAGCATTATTTAATGCAGAACGTGCAGGAGGACACTATAGTCTAATAGCATGTTCACACATGCGCCTTTATTGAGATAATCGCAATAAAGTCCATTATTGTGCTCAATATTCCATACAAAAAGTCAATAAAGTTATTGCTTAATAAACTCAAAATTGCTTTGAATATTGAGAAAAAGATGAAACACAACACTGTAAAAGATGTGTTTAATAAGCAAAAGTATACAATGCGAGATGAATGACGAGATAAATGTCAGCAAAAGCAAACAAAACAAAATAATAAAAAATAAAAATAAAAAAATAAAAACATAAACATTTTTAAACATTGCAGCATTTCCAAATTTTTATTTCTCTTTCTTTTTATTTTTTTTATGACTCTTTGGAGTCATAACATGAACGCACTACTTGTACAAGTTCCATATTTTTATTGTACAACACTAAAATCTTTTTAAGAAGACAGTTTTTCATCCATTTTTCTTATTTGAAAATATTTTTCACTTTTTCTTTCTCACTACCAAAACAAAAACAACAACTTTTTTCCAGCTGTCAAATACTAATTGAGTTAGCGCAATATTTGTATGTATGAACGCAAAAAATATTATGTCAATAAACTGAATATTATCTCAATTAGAAATGCATGTATGAACAAGGTATAACAAACAAATTTATTGAAATAGTTTATTATTACATTATGAATTTTAGGTATCTCAAAAATTAACTCAATTATTTATTCGCTATAAGAGCCAATTGAAATTTATTAGTTTAGGTCTAAAAAAAATAGACCTTAATGCTTTCTGTCTTTTTTCAGCCGACATTTCAGTGCTGCTAAACAACTCAGTAATAGACTTGAAAAATCTAAAAAGAATGTTTGAAGTCCAAACACTTATTCCCAAATTCTCATTTTGTTGATGAGAATTTTTGAATAAGTGGTTGGGCTTCAAACATTCTTTTTAGATTTTTCAAGTCTACTGATGAGTTGTTTAGCAGCACTGAAATGTCGGCTGCATATAGACCGCTAAAAAAAATAGAAAGCATTAAGGTCTATTTGTTACGTTTCTCTTTATTTATATACATCATTTTTTTGTTATTCCAGTTTAGGGGCTTTCCCCCTAGATTTAGGGTTTCTTTCTTTTAGGGGTGAATTTGGGGTGTTAAATTCTTTTGGGAAAAATTTAGGGGGAAACAAATTATTTTTGGGGTATTTTTAGGGGATTTCTGTGTTTGGTTGAACGGTAAAATGGCAGGAGTTAGAAGATTTTTCATCTGATAAATTTGAAGACTTTTAACAATTTTTAAAGTAAAATTAAATGAGATATTTTATGTTCATCTGTTGGCTTTAAGTACATAATTTTGCAACTGGCGATTTTAAGCACTTTTTTGTTGAGGTGAATGATTTTTTTTCCTTATGAAAATTCTTTGAATTTTTTCAATTTCTTTGAATTTTTTCCGTTTCTTCAGAATTGGGAAAATATCTAAGAACCTTTGATAAAATTGAAACTCTTTTTATGAAAATGTCAAAAGAACATAAGGAGCGGAGAAGACTTAGAAACTATTATATTTTTTAAAGAAACTTAAATTTTTCTAGATACGCAGATAACAATTCCCAGCTGTCTATAAATATGTACTTAGATCTCAAAATATGTGGAAACAAATAAATCGAAAATTTATAATAAATATACATACGCCTGTGATCATAAGATATGCACTGGAAAATACATACAATCAGTTAATTTTTACTTATTTTTAATTGGGGAAAGTTTAACAGTTTTATGCATTTTCCGCATTGTCAATGCATCAATGTTGGTAATTCGCAGAATGTTTACCAAAACTTTTTAGGGGGATTTTGTAGAAAAATATTGAATTTTAGGGGGTTTAAACATTTTTCTGGGGGGAACAAATACATTGACCTGGGATCACTGGTACATATGTATATAACAAATAATCTTGTAATTTATTTTGCCATATCTATAGTGTTTTTTAGGCGCAGAGCCAACCAAATACTGTGATGAATTAATTTGTAATCATAAATTGGTAATTAAAAATATTAAAAAAAAAAAACTTGAGCCCGATAAGCGTAATAAAAAAAAAGTTGAAATTATTTCTGTATTAAGTTTATCAGGCTCAAGTTTTTTCTATACAGTCAAAGCCCGGTTTAACGAATGATATAATGTTCAGACCTTTCGTTATACCGAAATATTCGTTATATCGAACAGTAATGTTTTATCTTAAAATTTTAGAAAAGACGGTGGTCCGCAGCAAAATTTAATTGTATTGACAACTTAGTGTAGAAATAAAACTTTTATTGATATTTTAACGTTTATTTAAGAATTGTTTTTATTTCTAATATGTAAATTCATTAAAAATCATAAATTATATGTACATATTTACTTATATTTGGATGCTATTAACATGTGTAGGTTTATTATTACATTTCATTCATATTATTAATTTCTTAGGAAATCGACATCTCGTTTTCACAATGAACCAAACAAAACTACTGAAATTTTAAGGAAAAAAGCAACGCATCACACGCGTTCTTTCAATACACAGCAAAGAAGTCAAAAACACCCACAATCTTACGATTCTGTAACGATTTTTTAATGTCTTTTGCTTTGTCATTCGTTAAATCGAGACTCTTTTTTTTTGCCATTCGCTATATAAGGCAGTTAATGTAAAAATTTCGCCATTCGTTATATCGGATATTCGTTAAACTGAGTATTCGCTATACCGGGCTTTGACTGTATTATCTTTGTGATTGATATTAATTAAATTAATATCAGTCACAAAGATAATATAGAAAGAACTTGAGCCTGATAATCTTAATACAGAAATAATTATATAAGAAAAAGTTCAAATAATAGAAATTAATTAAAAAGTTGGAATAATAAAAAATTAAATAAGATCACAATGATTTAGACTTGAGATTGCGCACTTATCCCCAAAAATATTACTCTTCATGATTCACATCATCACATTCTAAATAGTTCAGTATGTTTCAAAAGTATTTATTTCAAATACATGAAGTGTTTATCGGGTTCCTTCTTTACATCACTAAAGAAAAAATAAAAATTGATTTTTTTTATACTTCAGAGTCGAAAAAAAAAATCTTACCTAATCATTGGTTTTGTTCAGGGAAGAAGAATTTGCCTTAAAAAAATTCTCAGAAATAACACCACAAAAGTTGTGTGACCTTAATAAATCAAAAAAGATGTTTTTTATACATCATTTAAATGAACCTGAAATCAAAAACCTACAACAGACAGACAACGGCAAAAATCCCTAAACTTAACCAGTTTGTGTTTGCGAAAAGGCAAATAAATTTAACCACAAACTAAAAAATGTTTTTTGAAATGAAACGAAACAAAAAGATACTTAAAGCATAAAAAACAAGGTTTTGAACCCAAGATCGCATTCCCTTGTTCTGGCAAACAAACTCGAAAATAAAATTTAAATTTAAAATCTTCCACAAAAAAAAAAGGGAATTTAAAAAGTGAAAACGATGACGCTGATGATCAACATCACTTAACTGTGATTCATTCCATTTATGGCTGTTTCGGTGCGTCAGCGAACGAAGGGGAGCAACGAACACGGTTTAACGCATCCAGGAAAACCGATATCACTACATGTTGTAGGTTTATTTAAAACAAAAACACACACAAAAAAAAAATGGAAAGGAAAGCAGACAACATCTTATGAGAACAGGTTTTAACCTTGGCATTAAAAAATCTTTAAGAAGACAAAAATTGCTCCAAAAAAAAAAAAAAAAAAAAAAATTAAAATTATGTAGTTTTTGCTCTTGTGTTTGTATGTGAACACAAAAGCAGAGTGCAGAGCAAAAAGAAATCATCCTCCTGGAGAAGACAAGCATGAAGAAGTGCATAGTGAATACAAATGGGCAAGTTAGAATTGAAAATGCCCTGCACAGTTTGATAAAAAGTTGAGCAGAAGCACAAGGCAAACATTTACGCAGGTTGCATTTGCCTTTTTTGAAAAAGCATACACTCTGGAAAAAAAAGCTGCAATGTAAAATTAACATGACAAAATGTGTTAATTAAAAACCAAAAAATGCGAAAAGTTAGAAACAAAAAGCAATTGTTGAGAGAATATGAAACATATTGCAATCAACAGAAAAACACCATGATAAAGTGAAAATTTGATGAATAATTATTGACATAATCATAATCTACAATTAGTCATGGCCTGGGTTCGAAGCAAATTTGGGTGCTGATAAGCGACATGGTGGTCTTAAAACAGCCATGGTATGTTCCCCAGCCAGTAAATCTGCAACTTTACTTTTCTGGCCTTCTTTGAAAATACTGATCACTCCAATCTTATCACAAAAAATCTATCTCAATTTGGAGGAAGTAAAAATCGAACTAGAAAGTCCGGTGAATTTTTTAACAATTGTAAATGATATAGTTTGGCTATAAAAATTAGAATTAATACGTTTTCTTAAAAAATGTATTAAATTCGTACAAAAATAAGGATCGAATTTAATACAAAAATAATGCTCATTTATTTATGTAATAGCTTCCATAAAAGGCCGTTAAGGACCCTGCAAGACACTACTGATGGCTTCATACATCAGGGTTTCTATCATTTTCTTAAGGGCAAAATGAAAAAAACTGAAAAAAACATTCGTGTACATGTGATTTCTTATTTAAGCCAGCGTTACCACCTCAGTAAAGTGATCATCCGAAACCTTTTTCAAAATACCCACAAAACTACATTTAATGTTATTAATTTCTTTTTATTATTAAATAAAAAAAGAGTTTTTCTAAAAATTTAATTAAACAATTCAATTCTAAAACAGAATAAATTATTTCAGATAAACGTATAGATAAAATTAAACGAAAAACAGCAGTCAGTAGCAGTTTTAACAATAGAAAACTGAGTTATAAGAAAAAAGCTTCCCCAGCACTATTTTTTTTTTTTTTTTTGCAAAGAAAAAAGTACAAATGGACCTATAAAAATTTTTTAATGCATGAACGTAGTTAAACAGTAAATTACCAAATTAATACGGGAAAATCAAAATACTAAAAAAAATCACTGTAATGGCAACACTGAAAGCTATAAAATTGCTTTTCATGTGTTAGTAAATAAGTTGTTAATGTAATAGTTTCCATCAGATATTTCTTGCAGGGGAGTTATATGGGGTTATTTTTTTTTCTTGCCTTTAAGGCCTTCCAGGTCTGGTGTTCAAGCTTTGTCAGTCTTCAAAAATACCTCTCCAAGTTGTAAAGTTTTGCAAAATAATAAGATTGAAAATTAAAAGCGAAACTAAAACAGCAGCACATCCTCCTTGAAAATTGATGAAGGAAAATAAAAGTCTAGAAAAGGAAGAGAAATGAAAAAAACTGATTTAATGAACCCGCACGTAAACGGAGAAATCCATATGAGCAGACTGACTGACAATACAAATTTGTAAACAATTTTTTGTTTCCACATGTTGAATCACGTTCAGAATGGCAGTTTTAAAAAACAAATAAGGCCTGAAAAAAACCCAAAAACTAGTACTGAAATATTATTACAGAAGAATAAAAAAAAAAGAAATGAAATTATAAATTTCGGAAACATTTAAACCGAAATTACCTCCAGCAAATATGAAAAATGTTTTCAGAATTATGCAGAGTGTTTCTTATACACTTCTTTTTTCTGTATCTCTCTTAAATTGACTTCCTTTAACACAAAACTTTCTTAACAGTTAAAAAAAAAAAAAAAAAAAGAAACTTCACATGTCAATAATGTGGTTGCTTTAATGGCAATTTTTCATTCATTTTTTGTTTATTTTCTTTTTTTTTTTCAAGTTTATGTCTTCTTTACAATGTTGCTGAACCCACAGAAAATCGTTTTAAAAAACATGCTTTAAAGTTTATAAAATGTAGACAATTTGAGGTATTTTTGTTGCTTTTTTTTTTTTTTTTGTAAGAAAAATATGTTTATGGAGGTTTAATACTGTTTTTGTGGTTACCGATACTCTAAACCACTATGACTCGTACACTGATCGTAAGGAGACAATAACGCTGTGAGTCAATACTTTGAGCTGAAATTCTTCAAGGGGGAAGAAAACGCATAAAGACGGACAAATTGTTAAATTCTTTGGGCACAGAAAAAATTGTGGAGATTAAGTTTCGGGAGAACACAAAAGAAACAACAGAGAGTTAAGCTTGGAAAAGGATTTAAGAACTAAAACTGTCATTAGATTATACATTTTATGCACAGGGTCCTTCCTTGAGAACAGACAACACCTTATTTTTATAAAAACACTATTACATATAACACGAGACAAAGTTATAGGGAGTTCCTTAAGTTTGGATCATATTTGTAGTTTTTTACTAAACAAAAAAATGGAAAAAGCGTGACCACTACTGTTATATCGTACTTCATTATTTTACATTATTTGTTCAATTCCTATTACTATGGGAAGTTGCTGCTCCCTTCACAGCTGGGTGTAGACGAGGCCTCAATTCTATTTCTAGCACCTCTTTTTTATAATTAACTTTTCTGCTACTGCTGTTGTTGTGTCTAGTATGTGCGTCAATAAACTGTGCCGTCAGCAATTGTTGCAAATTAATTCTTGTAGTGGCATACCCCCAATTTTTGACTTGGGTTTTAAATGCCATTTCAATTTAAATACAAAATTAAGTCAAACAGTTGCTATTTAAATCAAACTTAAACGGCCTGCCGCGCCCATTTAAAATCGCTTTAAGTTTTTCGTACTGCCATATGATTTTGACAGTTTGGTTTTGTTCTGCAAATTAAGAAAATTGTACATGTTTTTTTTTTTTTGGTTTCATAATTTGATTTTTTATTATTTCCAGAAGGTCATCAACTTCTGTGGCAATGAAATTGGGAGTCCTTTTATCACTTTTGTTACTCATTTTAATAATTTTTACAAAACAATTTATTATTTTCTAAACTTTTCACAATTTTACTTGCTGCCAAATTTGTTTAAACAGCTGTTTTTTTTTTATTGATTTAGCGATAATTTTTTGACACTTACATTGTGCTGCCGTACTTTTATTACAACTAATTACCAAAAATAATTTTAGACTGTAAAACAGAAAGCTGTTTTAAATCCAACTTAAATTTTAAGGAAAATTTACTGATTTTGTATTTAAATCCCAAGTCAAAAATCGGGGGGTAAGTCTTCTGCAAATGACTATTGCAGCTCAATTAGGTGTTGTGCAGCAGCCTCAATCAATTGTGTTTGTAAAATAGAAACATCAGTTAGTTTAGGTTAGGTTGAATGGAGGGGTACGTCTGCCCATGTCTTACGACATACACCTAAGCCAATATAGGCTTGTTAAGCGCTCCGTGGGTTTAACCGCGAACCAGTTTGACTCATAGGTCGATAGGAACTTCGTGTCATTCACAAACTTCCTTAGTTTCCTCCAGCATACGCCACGTAATTGGGTTATGTCTGGTATGGTGTCTCTCCCAAATTGTCGGGATCGTATTTGTGAGAAAGCGGGGCACTGACATAAATAGTGCTCCAATGTTTCGCTTTCCTCCCCACAAGCTTTACATTCATCTCCTCCAGCTATTCCTATGCGGCTAAGATGTGCCAGTAGTTGAGAGTGGCCTGTCAGAACTCCCATTAATCTACTTAATTCGAGCTTGCTAACTCTTAGCAATACCCCTGTTTTTTCCTCATCTGTTTTTCCCCCATAGGATTCTTGTATTAGAAACATCAGTTAGTGTTGAGGTGTATTAAAATTTTCCACCCGTCTGAAATTTCCCCAGAAGCTTGATAGCATGTGAATAAACGATGTATTTAATTTGTTAGCATTAATGTTGCATATTGGAGCCACAGTGTTTCTAAGCTGTATTTTCCTAATGATTCGCCAGTTCATTGTTTCAATCAACAGTTGACCTAAAACGAGTTGCATAAATACCAACCACACTTCGCATCTTTAATGTTTGCATTAGCGGAACTCACCCTTCATTGCAAATTACCCTTGCAGACCTTGCAGATATTGCAACCGTAGCATATGTGCCATAGTCTGCAACACTACAAAAACAAAATGTATGAAAGCGAGATTTGCATCACTTAAGCAAATATGCAAAACTAAAAACCATTGCAGATCCGTGTTTGCAAATGTTGCTAAATGCTAAAACAGCTGCTTGTTTTTCTACATTTCAACACGTAAACTCCTGCGCTCAAAAAACTGTATGACGGCAAGGCCGCCACATAACATGCCTGTGCTGGAATTAAATTAATGCTAACGTTGCTTAAAGAAGCATTTACAAAATAGTAAAAAGTGAATATTATACCTATTATTATGCATCATTTTTATTAAATTTTATAAAATAAGCAAAAAATCGGGCGGTTGCTTCACGTGCAAATTTTATCGACGGCGTTGCTTTTCAAATATTGGCAAACTCGCTTTATTAAATTTTGTAAACAAATAAATAATAAACAGGCAAGAAAATGAACACGGAAGAAAGTAAAAATAAAATTAAGGCAACAATAAAAGAGGTCCATCCAACTGAAAAGATGAAGAATGAAATTTTTGCAATTTGTTTTCTAAACTTCCTTCTCAGTTTGCAAAACAAAAATATTTATATTTTCCGTTACTCTAAAATCAGCTGATATTATTATTTTGCTAAACACTTGAAAAAGACACTCACGCTTTGTAGCAAAAAATCATGCTATATGTGATAAAATTACAGATGTGCAACCAGGGGTGATTTCCGCTATTAATATTTCGAAGAGTTTTATGATGTTCTTTTCATTCATAGTTTTGAAGCCTTTTCTATTTTTCTAAAAAGACTCGCATTTTAAGAGAGAAAAAAGGTGCAAATGCACACTTTTTTCCACAAAAGAAATCGGCCAAAGACATGACCTTAAAGAATCTCTATGTGACAATATTTAGATATAAATCACTTCCTCTTTGTTTGCAACTTACAATCAATTAATTTCTACACATAATTATTTTTGAACCGCACACTTAAAAGCATAAAATTATTATGACCAATCTTGAACACCACAATCGCACCACCTTTGGCTTTTATTTTTCAAAACTATCAACAAATCGTTTGAAAAATTTTAATTTTCTTTTTTCTGTGCAAACAAACAAAACCATAAATCGGCCAACAACATTAAATTCATAAAAGTTGCAAGTTGCACCAGTGTTTATTGTTAATGCTGTTGTGTTTCTAATGCCGACCACAAAACTTTGGTCAGTATTAAACAACACAACACAACAACAGCAGCAGCAACAGCAGCAGCAGCACCAAAAGCCAAAATAACTGCCAACATTAACGGCAACAAAATAACTAATTCTCCCCACAGTCAACACATTACTTCTATGGACAAAACTTAAAAGTTCAGCAGCCTGTTGCTACCAGAGGAAGCAACAAAAAACACACTTCCATAGAGGTTTCATGCTCATGAGCAACTATAAAAATTAGAATAAAGCAGTGTTCTTTCTATGGATGATGATGATGATGGCGATGTGATGATGAGGTAAAATTTTGGATGAATACCATTTGCTTGCCCTTCACACACAATTTTATGCAAAAATGCAAATGTCTGCACAAAAAATAAACACGCAAATTTCCGGCAGTTTATTATTGCAAATAACAACTAAATAAAAGTCTCATTATCAAAACCAAAAAGCATTTTATTATAAATAATAAAGTTGTTTTCTAACTATATGATATCTGAATACAATGGAAACAATAAAACTTTGTTTTATGTTTATAAATATTTAAACCACAACATAGTTATTTGCCAAACGCATACACCAACTGAATGAAGCCTGTGATAATAGAATTGTTTTTCGTAGGCAAAACTAATAGCACTTCAGCAGGATCGCAACAATTCTGTGCGTTAACATGCTCCAAGGCAAAAATAATTTCATGTGCTAGTAACTTTTATACAGGACCAAACTAACAAATATTTTAAAAGCTTCCGTATTTAAATCATATGACAATGTGAAAACGAGAAAGTTTTAGACGAACCCACAGTAAATTGTGGGCTGTTTGTTCTCTAGTTTAATATGCATAAATATTTAGCAGCAAGCATAAACATTCATTAAAAATAGCAGTTTGCTGATAAACGGTGATGACAGTTTAGCAAAACAGGACATGATGAGACATGCAAAAACATGTTTACTATAATAAGTACTTTTAATGGTACGTTGGTTAAAATATTAACAAAATTCTCTAATGAGAGGAGAATTAAATAGATAACAGCAAACAAGTAGTCATGTAATCAACCCTTGATTTCTACGGAGGATCAATTATAGGCTACGAGATGAGCGTAATGGGCGGTAAACTTAATGAGGTACTATAGGATATACGGGGAGCATATTATTATCTGTACTGACAGCAAGGCCGCCATTAACACGCTTGCGGGCGTTTATTCAACATCTCGGTTGGTTCAGGAATGCCGGGTATCTCTAAATGAGATAGCGGGACATTCTGACCTGGAGCTTCGCTGGTTACCTGGACACAACGGTCTGTCCGGTAATAAAATAGCGGATGAACTGGCAACATCTGGTACCCGCCTTCAACAGGAGTATATAGACGAATTCGCCGGTGTTCCCCTTAATAGCTGCAAGCAGCTAAGAACTGCGCAGGAAAGGTGGTCGAATGAGTTCACCTGTCGAATATCGGGGCTCACATGGCCCAGGTATGAGCATAGGAGAACTGTGGCCTTGTTGGACCTTCCGAGGCATAGGCTCCACACCCTTGTGACTGCTCTAACGGGACATTGTCACATGGGAGTACATGCGAGAAGACTAAATCTTCCATATAATGATTTATGCAGTGGCTGCAGAGATGAGGAAGAGGAGGAGAATGTCGAACACTTTCTCTGTCGATGCCCGGCTCTCTCTCTCTCTCTCTCTGACAAGAGAGCAAATTACTTGGACAGACCGACACTAAATGGATTACCGGAAGTGTCGAAATGCGGATTGGATAAGGTGGACTCTTTCAGCCGTTCAACGGGCTGCTTCAGGTCGGAACCGGCGGAGGGTATGTATGGATATCTCCCTACAGCCTATTCGGGTAGCACAACGGGACCTTTTCTAGGACCGAAGTAACATAACATAACATACTCAATAACACGTTGGAGTGGTTCCGCAGTTGGAAATACAAATAAACAGTGATAAAACAGTACAAGTAATCTACACTAATAGAAAAGAAGCAAATATTTAACCGTTTTAAATAAATAGCACACCAATTCTGTGGGATACAAAGGCCAAATACCTTGTAATGGCAATTTGCTCTAAGCTCTTATGGAAAAATCACATCTAGAAAAAGGATTTGATAAACAGATTCAGCCAACTATTCTGGCTGCTAAGCTGTCAACTCAAAACAAACTGCGCGAATAAAAAACGATCATAGCCCCTATGTGGAAGTACGGCGCACAGTGGCACATTTTGTGAGTTGGCGGTCAAAATTCTATAACTTTTGACTGGGTAGAAATTTTTTAATTAACTTTTCTTTTGTTGGATAGAAGACATCTTAAGCTTTAATAGAATGCATTAACTTTAAAATCGGGCCTTATTAAAGTACACTTACATATGATTGAAAAATTAATTTTAAAAATATAGGTATTATCGGCCTTAAAAAAAATAAATTTGTGAATATAGTGATTTAACGTTGCATTTGATAAATCGTAACGTTACCTGAACTAAAAAATTACATACTTAATTAAGCCGTCCACCTGGGTCCATTTTATTTTGACGTTTTGCCCTCTTCTCCAATGGACCACTTAGAATACGGGTTTGAAGATCATAATTGTTTTAAATATATTAATATTGATATAATATTTAACAAAACTAATTTTATTTTAGTCGTTGATATCCCTGTGAAATTTTAGGGCAATCGGTCCACATTTACTCCTAGGGCCCTTGTAAGTCAAATTTCGAAAAGTAGCGTTGGTGATTATAATTCACTATGAAATGTAAGTTCGACAGCTTTAAAGGTTACTATTATATGAACAATTTAAATATATTTTAAACGTGAATCCAAAACAGGTATGTAGGAGATCCATATCCGAAAAAATGTTTACCATAAATTCCAAGAAAATCTTTTTATACGAAGTTCCTATATGTTTACTTTTATATAAAAAAGAAAAAAATTAAATCGGTGACACAAAAAAAAATTTTTTTTGAAAAGTTTTGGCCGCCATCTCTTCAAATGTGCCACTGTGCGGCGTGGAAATTTGGAACACTTCTAGTATAGGGTGGCCCAAAATTAAAGAAGAGGTTTAAATTGCCTATAACTTTTTTATTCTAATTTTTTTTCTTTTCAGCATTTTATAAGAATACTTGGGGAATTTAAAATGGACCAGTACTCAATTAAACAATGTGGCCAAATTGTTGAGCTTTATTTTTCAAATCAACGATCCATTGTTTTGACTCAGCGTGCATATCGTCGTTATTTTAATGTCCGCAATGGACCCTCAGAGTCAAAAATAAACCTTCTGGTTGTAGACTTTTGACAACAAGGGCCAGTAAGGAACCTTCCTGGTGCTGGCAGACGATGAACGGTGCACACGGATGACAATATTGAAATTGTATTGAGAAGTACTCGGGAAGACAGATGTTGAAACATCAACCAGGTGACGTTCGACACAACATGGCCTCTCACGAGCGTTGCAGCAGAGAATTTTGCATACCATAGGAATGTTTCCATACCAGATTCTGCTTGACCAAGAATTGAAATTGACAGATTACCAGCAACAACTTGATTATGCATTTTTTTCCGGCAAAAAGTAGAAGAAAATCATAATTTTATTTATAATTTAATTATGAGCGACAAAGTCCATTTCCAATTAAGTGGGTTCGTTAATAGGCAAAACTGCAGGATATGGGCTATGGAAAATCCGTAGGAGTTGAGCAGTTCAACAGCGAGAATTACACCCACCTACGTGTACGGTTTGGTGCGGTAATTCATCGGCAATGGCGTCAGATATAGGATAATGTAAGAAAACTTTTTAAGGCCAGCCGTGGGAAGCCATCCACAAACAAGTATGGTTCTAACGAGATGGAGCCACAGCGCACACTGCAAGGGACACAGGGCTCTTTTACGCGACATCTTTGGTGAACGAGTTATTTCGCGTGATTTTTATTGGCGTCCTTCTTTTTTCTTTTCTTAGAAAGGAAAAGTCTACATTAATAAGCCAACAACCGTCCAGCAATTGAAAAGACATATACAACAACATAACCTACGTTAATTTCGGGTTACCCTGTACAACGAACATACAAATTATCCAATAAAGATATTGCGATCTATTCTAAACGCTGAATAGTATGTTAGAGATGAGGAGGACATACATACATCGAGATCTAAATGTCCAAACAGAGAAAAAAGGCATCCATATCAACAGCCTTAAACATTCAACTCTTTTAACACAACATTCCAACACGGAATCCTGGCACCCAGAAGACAGGTGTAATAAAAATGGGTTAAAAAAATTGTTTTATGTAATGACACAGTAAAATTTTACGATTTGCTCTTGCGATAATAAAAATCGAAAAATTCAAGATAAGTACGTTTAAGATAAGTACGCCGTTCATTTTTGTTTGTTACCGCAATATGTATGTACGTAAGCTATGATCTAAGATTCTTAGAAGATTTTTAGTAGTGTTTTAGCACAGTAGGAACAAAATCTCACGTAGTTCAGTTCTCGTCATCACATTATACACTTCTTAACATTGAATACAATTTTTGCCTCTTTGTAGATGTACTGTAAAACTTAATTTAGCGCGCCAAGCATATTTTTGCTGTCTAAACCACCCCTTTTTCGTACAAATTGGGTGGTTTAGACAGCACCAATACTGGTGGGAGTTTTCTTAAAATATGGTAACATGCATATTTCACCATTCGCGCTGATTTATCTTTTATAGAATGACAAACAATCACAAAAATTAGTTGACAAATCAATTGGATGTTGGTGAGAGAATAAACACTGCATTCCAGTCAATAGAAAAACACAGTGATGAAATTGAAAGTTGTTTAGTAGGATTTTAGTTCTAAAAATATACCTTCATGTTTTCTGTCTTTTTCAGCCGTCTGGAAAAATCTTAAATTTTAAAAGACCGAAAACATTGAGGTTTTATTTTAGACCTAAAATAATACACTTCAATTGGCTCTTATAGCGAATAAATAATTAAGGTCGTTGTTTAGTATGATTAAATATAGACAGGCCTTAAGGTAAAAGGATGATGAGGTAATAGGATGACTAAGCGTTGCTGCTTAAAAAACATTATGCAACTTTGGGTGCTGATGACCGTCGTGGTGGAAGTGAAACAGAAGTCTTAATTTTACTTTTCTGGTTAATCCACTCATTTTATTGCCATTGCTGGTGGCATCCATGGTGGATGGATGACCCCTCAAAAGCCGTAAGCCGTGACGAGTCGAATCTTGCCAGAGGCAAAGTTAAAAATAAAATAATTGAAATCATTGCTGCCATTCACAAAATGTGAATTAACAAAAAAAATTTTTTAAAAATATAAAACCAAATATTTTTAATTCCAGGCAGTTGACCAGCTCTATCGGCTGTTTTAACTAATGGCTGGATGGTAGTAGCAATTAGCTGTTATTGCTGCAACCACCGAAATTCAAAATGCAACAAATTCGCCTAACGCAAGTAAATCTGTTTTCTCTTCCTGCAAAAATTTGCTTTATTTGGATAAAAAAGGAAAATAACATGGATCTGTCACTAGGCGAAAAACCTTATTTACCTAAGATCGCCCATTTTATGGGCAGGCTTTAAATTTAGTTACACCTTCAGCAGAGCAGAGTAAAACATCGGCTTCTCTGTTTAGAAAAGGCAGACATATTAAAAAAAAAAATTTTTTTTTTTAATTACAATCCCACTGTGCACCAGATGGATTTTCTTGCTACTTGATTAACGTTATACAATTGAAATTGCGAAAATTTAAAAAGTTGTTTTATCACGAGGCTACTTAAGTTAAAATTTTTATCTCTATCATTATCTATTAGAGGAAGCCGGTCTAAGAAAGCTAAATAAAACTTGAATTTTGTTCCCTTTAAAAAACGCAGTTTTAGTAGACATGTCTTCAGTTTGAATTCATTTCGCAGACGTGAGAGTTGTTCAGCGAACGAGAAAAAAAAACATGAGCAAGTTGATCAACTTAAGTGGATTGCTTCTAAGCAATTGTTTAATCTTGTTTCTAGTTTTGCCATCTCTGGCTGAGAGAGAAGGACGTATTCTGGGTGGCAAGGGTATTACGATTGATGAGGCTCCATATCTAGTACAAATAAGAAGCGACGATATTATTATTTGTGCGGGCACTTTAGTGTCACAATATTATGTTATCTCTGCGGCTCATTGTATGAACAAAAATTATACAAATTTGATTGTTGTGGGTGGCGCCACAAGAATCTTTCTTGATCCCGGCACAGCCCAATCGAATATACTCGATTTTGCCATTTCCGATAGATACAGCAATGCAACAAATGACCGGGATGTTGCAGTTATTAAATTAGAGCAACCTCTTGTCGGAGCTAATATTAAACCAATCGCGTTGGGTTGTGATAAATGGCAAGTAAATGATGTAGTCAACATTTATGGCTGGGGTCTAAGAGATGATAAAAGTAGCATTCCCTCTATACAACTGCAAGCTGCTGCGGTTCGAATTATTGACCAGAGCTGGTGCAAAGGGGTTTATTCGCAAAGAAGAACCATAACAGAGTTTATGTTTTGCGCAGGCGCTGAAGGAAAGGATGCCTGCAGTGGCGATTCGGGCGGCCCGGCAATTATAAATGGTCAATTTTGCGGTGTAATTTCTTGGGGTGCCGGCTGCGGACATGCTCATTCTCCCGGTGTCTATGCTAATTTAAGAAAGCTGTATGAATTTGTACAGAAAACTATGAAAAAGCTGGACAAGGACAAGGAAGAGAATAGTAAAATTTTTCAATTTATAAAGAATATTCTGAAAATCAAACAACGTTAATCAAATTTTATTTGCAAAGAATATTTTGAAAATCAAACAAATTATTTTATAAGCTAAAACTAGTTTAAGAAAGTTTTTATGTTACGCCAATAAAATCAAGGAATAAAATAGACTGCTATTTGAGGTCTAAACAGAATTTGTAATTTTCAAACAATTGTCAGTATAAATTGTTTTTGTTTTTGAAATTGTTAAAAAGAAAAGGTTTTTGAAAAAACATCGAAACATTCCTGAAGAAGATATACATTGTGATATCGAAATATTGAATTCAATAAACACTTATAAAAAAAACAAGTGACCTTAAGGATCAAACAATTAAAATACTAAACAACAAAGGTCGAAGAATTAGCATCAAAAATACAATTTGTTATTTGTTTTTTTTTTTCGCTACTACAAAGAGACAGAAATAAATTAAGTCAAGTACGAGGCTGGCTCGCACACTTAGGGTTCCGTACGTATGTATGTGTAATGTATGTATGGAATGGCGTATGTAAATACATATGTATATTTTATACATTTCATCTCTCTGTTTTTACAGCTACTTTATGTTGTATGTGGACACCTAGTAATTTTCCACTTGTTGTTGTTGTAATTTGCTGTTGTAAGGCATCTGGGAATACATACACTGTGCGAATTTCGGCTCTCTATCTCTTACGGTTCGAGAGTTATAGCTATTAATCTACGTTGTATAGGGACACCTGGTAGTTATACAGTTGTTGTTGTTGTTTTTAGCAAGTGTTGTTGTGGAGCATATGTGAATACACATATTGTGCAAATTTCATCCCTCTGTCTCTCACGGTTCGAGAGTAACGGCTAGTTGTTACTTTACGTTGTATAGGGACACTTGGTAGTTTTCGACTTGTTGTTGTTGTTTTTAGCATTTGTTATTGTAGGCCATATGCGAGCAAATATATTGTGCACATTTCATCTCTCTGTCTCTTACAGTTTGAAAGTTACGGCTACTGTTTTTTACGTTGTATACGGACACCTGGTAGTTTTCGATATGTTGTTGTTTTTAGCATTTGTTGTTGTAGCGCATATGTAAATACATATATTGCGCGAATTTCAGCTCTGTATTTTACAGCTTAGCAGCTACGGCTAATTGTTACTTTGGGTTTTATAGGGACACCTGGTAGTTTTCACTTTGTTGTTGTCTTTAGCATTTGTTGTTGTAAAGCATCTGTAAATACATACACTATGTAAATTTCAGCTTTCTATCTTTTACGGTTCGAGAGTTATAGCCAATTGCAACTTTTCGTTGTATGGCGACACCTGGTAGTTTTCGACTTGTTGTTGTTTTTAGTATTTGTTGTTGTAGCGGGAAGGTATAACATACCGTTTCGGAGAATGGACGCTGTGACGGACGGACGTACTTGTCTCGGTAATAGGGTTCTGTTTCACTCTGATGAGTACGGAACCCTAAAAAGTGACTTTTTCTGTATGCAATTTATATTAATGATATCAACATTTTACTCTATACATACCACTGTTCGGTCATTATATCAAATTTGTTTTTACAAAAACGTGAAAAGTAAAAATCCCTCTTCATTGACTCAGCAACAAATTGTAAATTTTTATTATAAAATTTTTTTCATATATGTACATGAAATAATTAAATGCGTTTCAAGTGGTTCAAAAAAAAAACATTAAATATTTGCGGCACAAAAAGTGCAAAAAGAATTTAATTATATATAGCTTAAGGCAACAAATCGAAGTTTTATGTTAAGGCACCGCACCATTTTTTACAGCGACATCTAAATCAGGGCTTCAAGCGTATTATTGCTGTCTAAACCTGCCACTTTACAAGGTCTCCTAATCAAATAAACGGTACACATTACTAATTAAGAATTAAGAACTTAGTTTGACAGCCGACGAATACCAGTGCTATATTTTTGAAACCAAGAAATGGATAACCCGTTATTTTAACTTAATTGCCGCTGGAAAAATCTACTATAAAATGTTAATGTCTGAACATGGACGACATGTTACTTAAATATAATCAAGGTTTGCAGCACATGAGGAATTCCATCCGATGCCATTAGTGTGCAGATTTTCAGAAAAAGCCAAAACTATCTAGTTAGAATCAATAAGCTTTTCTCAGTGAAGCGCTTTTAGGCTGAGGAGTGTTCCAGCAGAAATAAACTACAACTTTTCTGTGCACATACAATATCAAAAAAAAAAAAAAAAATATTGCTATTTACAACTTTTATGCGCAACATGATATCAAAATAAATCTACTGATTCCATTACAATCTCTTGTATAAAATAAGGATATTTCTTTTGACTTCCTTACGTTGCGCATTTCGTTTTTTCAAAAGCTGTTTCTCATTAATTTCATTAGGCACATCATACGCTTTACTTGCTTTAACTTCGCTGAGTTCCGTTATGACTGAGTGGTTGTCTGACAATCGCAAGGTTGTGGGTTCGAACCCATCAAGGAGAACATTTTGTAAGAAAACAATAAGAAAACCTGATTGCAGTTATAAGTTTCTAGTTTGACATTTTCAATAATGTTGTCCTTATTAAGGTAATTAGATTGCCTTCTTGGAAAGCAAAAAAATCCAAAACCCAAGGGGAAATCCTATAAACTTTGTTCTAATTTATGGGGCGTTTATTCGAGTAAGAATAGTTTAGCTTAGCTGTGAGTCGAAGAAGGCGACAGATAACCAACCATTGAAGGATTTTATGCAACTCGGCCTTAAATCTATTCTCAATTCATGCAGCCATTACGGTGCGAGTACTCGTATACACATATTTTCAGCAATAAATGTTCATTCATGAATTTTTCCCTATTGCGTTATAAGTACTTAGCAAGCAGTTCCTTTTAGCATTTACAGAACTGCAGCATTTATTTCTAAATAAATCATGCAAGGCGATCCATGTGCGCCAGCAGTAAACTTACAATATAAAAAGTTCGAAATAATATGCGATTGATACAAATTTTGTTGTTTACATTTTAAGTACTTTTTTAACAAGAAAAAAAAAAGTACCTGCTAAAAGAGTCTCAAATATGACAATTCTATATCTGGAGTCCACCACCCACCAACGAGGAAAGAAAGTTTAGTTGCAAAAAAAACTTTTGCAAAATTAAACTAAACTTTTTAATTTGGTTAGTGTGTTAGCTTGTCCGGGTGCGTGTGCGTGTGTGTGTGTGTGTGCGTGTGTGTGTGCGTGTGTGTGTTTGTAAATAATAGGGAATAATTGTCACAAGATTGTAGGACTAATGACTGAATGTGCAAACTGGTATGAGAACATTCATCAACGGCAGTGTGTGTAGGAATAAAAGTTTTAAGGTGCAGACGTACCAGAGTATTTTTTTTTTTTTTTTTTGAATATGTGTATATTTATAAAATCATGTATATAGCCGTATATTCTTCGTCTATCTGCCCAATCTATCTGAACGTCTGTCTGCCTGTTGGTCTATCTGTCTGTATATCTGCTTGTATTAACGTCCGTTTGCTTAAATTATTTTAATGGCCAACAATTAAATTAATTTGCATAAATATTTTACTGATATTTTGTGGGACTTTTTGTTTAACGCAGATGATTGCTTTCGTATTTGTGCCAAATGTACAAGTATGTGTGAGTATATATGTATGTATATGGATATGTAAGTGCTGTAGTAAATTTGCGGTTGTTTGCATACACGACCGACTCTGGTCTATAATTTACCGTATGTATGTCATTATGTTTATATGGAAATGTTTCAATTATAACTGAGATTAAATTGTAAATTATACATTTTAATAATATAAGAAATTAATTATATTATTTAATAAATAACCCAACGTAATGGCAAAATTAACATACAATATTTAATTAGCTGGCGAGAAAGTGATTTTTTTTTTTTTTTTTTTTGTTAGTCTGTCTTTGCGAAAAGCACAGACATAATACAATGGTCACTTGCAGGGTTCATAGTGGGAAGGCAGTTTAAACGGACTTGGGAGTAGTAAATTAAAGAGACTTATAAAACCATTTTCATTTGACTTGCATTATTTACAGAAAATGGTAATGGTTTGCAATACTGTCTCTTGATGTATTAAATTCGTGAGGGACAAAGGGTTGCACAATAGACCATCTTTGGTCGCAGTGCAAAGGGCCATCCTGGACCTAGTAATAATACAATACAATACAATGGTTTGCAATTGGATTGTTATTAAAGAAATGACAACTATTATTTATCGACTATAAGGCCTAAAATCACTGGGGCCCGGTGAAAAGTTTGAAACCGTTGTTGTTGCTGACGCAATAGCAACCAACACAAAAATCATTTTGAAAACAATTGCATGTTAGTGAAAGAATATAATTGCCCAATTCACAAGCTGGCCGTATTGTTGTTAAGTCTTATTTGGAGAGGCAATTTCAAACACAATTTTTTAAATTCAAATAAATTTTCAAACAATTTATGTTTCTCTTTAAGAATTGTGTTTGAAATTTTCTCCCACAATACAACTTAACAACGATATGACCAGATTGTGAATTGGGCAAATATATATTCCAATCAACAGAAAAACACAATGATAAAATGGAAAAATGATCAATGAAATTAAATATAGACAGTCAGTTGGAAAGACGGCTGCTTAAAAACATTAAGCAATTAGTTGGTCTGGATGTGAAGCCATTTTTGTGCTGATGAGCGACGCACAGTGGTGTAAATAAAAGAAAAAGTGGTAAAAAGTCCGAAACTTTTAAGCCACACAACGGATCTCGCTGAAAATTGAAGTAGTCATAGACAAGGAGTTATATTTTTTGTCTCAAGTCTTTTTAGGCCTATAGTTAAAATAGGGGCGGGGCAATGGGGGCTGAAAGTTACCTACCTCGAGTATAAAAAATTTTATGCAGCTTATAACTTTCTTATATCTTGGCCGATTTTAAAGATTTTTACCTTTTTGTATTTTGCTTAGCAAGGCGAAGAAAAAATGTTATGAAACATGTTTTCATATCTCTTACAGTTTAAGAGATATTCGCCTTAGAATATTATTTTTTATTATTTTCGCCGCAACTTCTTTTGGTTTTTTGCTTATAGCTTTTTTGTTAAAATCTTGATTTTAATTTGTGGCCCACCGTTATATTCCTTATAAAATTCTAAGTGAGATAAGGTACCGTTTTATTAAAATATCTTGGTCCGATAAGTCATAAAATAGGTCTTAATTTAAAACTTTGAAATTTCACCGAAAAATTTTAATTTTTCACAAAAAAGGTGGTTTCATTATTTTTGAATTCGTAAAAAATTTTGTTCCAGCTTTTATACTTATTTTTACACGTAGCGAAAGATAATATCTTAAGAGTGTGTAAAAATTTTATTTTGTTTAATTTAAACTAAGTACCCTACAGTAGGCAGTGGTCGAAAATCATTAATTTTTTAAAAAAATTTCGGATATGTGGGCGTCTGAAAAGTTTTGCCAAAAGTGAAATGAAATTCCGTGAACGACGTTTTATTAAAAAATCAGTTGGCATTATTGCTGCAGAAGCTCGAGACATCCTAGATATAATTAGCGTTGCCAGACTGAGATTATTTAAAAAAAGTCAATTTTTGGAAGGGAAAAACAAATAGTGGGAAAAACAAATAGTGGTCACGTTGTTTGTGGGACAATATTTTTCAATTTGAACCGACCTATAACAGCAAGTAAGATAAAAAAATGTATGCTGCCGAAAACAATTGAGCAACGGTAAGTGTAATAAGTGGCGCAGCGTTTTATCAACAGATAGCTGTGCCCCAGTCAAATCAGTCTAAACATTAATCTAATAAATAATATCATTGCTTAACTAAACCCTTGAAAACGAAACGTAAATATATTAGAAATTCATTGATTATTGAACAAGCTTTTACAAACCCAATTTTCACATTAGATTTGTCAATAAAACAAAAGTGCTCCGAAATAGAGCAGCAAAATATTTTTGCAATACATTTCTTACTTTTGGTCTAAGATGAACTTTGTGTTTCTGTAAATTTATTATTTGGTTCTGTAAATTTATTATTTGGTTTTTTATATTTTATATATTTATTTTCTTGAGCTAAAGGCTTTTTATTATAGTTATTTAATTATTTTTGGCGATATTTCGCTCTCCTTCGAAGCTATCCGAAGGAGAGCGAAATATCGACAAGAATAATTAAATAACTATAATAAAAAACGTTTAGCTCAAGAAAATAAATATATAAAATATTTTCTGTAAAGCTTTTTAGCTGGCTGTGTGTTTCCGAAATTACGATGATAACACTTAACTCGCCAGGAGGCTCAAAACCCCTTCAAAAATTGTTTTAAACTTTACAACTTATTCCATTACCTTTAGGAAAATAAAGAGAATTCTTAAGTGAAATGTTCAAACAAACCTAATTATATATTAATTTAGATCTTTTGAGGCCGAAAATCATTAAATTCGATTTGGTTTAATAGCAAGTATTACATTAACGTTGCTCATATATATGTTCATGCCATGAAACATAAGCAGATCTCTTCAAGAATGAAAATTAAGTACCACAATTTGTGGTTGTTCATGTTTGCACCCACTTGTTCCTTAATAAGCAAAACTAAAGAAATTTGGAAAACTTATCAAAGCGGTTAATTTCTTTCACTGTTGTCATCCATTTTTATTTTTTGTTTGTTTTTTTTTTTTTTTGTAGCGCGAAGTATGAGCGAACCAGTGTTCCCAGGTTAATGTATTTCTTTCCCCCAGAAAATGTTTAAAACCCCCTAAAGTTCAATGTTTTTCTACAAAATCCCCCAACAAATTTTGGTGAACATTCTGCTTTAGTTAGCGAATTAGCGACATTAATGCATTGGCAATGCGGAAAATGCGTGAAATTGTTGAACTTTAACCAATTAAAAATTAAGTGATTATATGTATATATTTTTCAGTGCATATGTTATGATTATAGGCGTATGTATATTTATAATAAATTTTCGTTTTATTTGTATTCACATATTTTGAGATCTAAGTACATACTTATAGTGTAGCATAATATGATTTAATTCTTTTAAACCATAACAAATGAAAGATTTAATTATTTCAAATGCATTTATTAATCAGGCAAAACAATATCAGGTATCACTAAAAATCTTATCAACAAAGGCCGGCAAGCACATGTGAATTATTTAAAAACAATGCCGCCTTTGCACCTCTTGAAGTGACCATGAAATGTTTATGACTCGTGTGTGTGTGTGTCACACTTAAGCCTGCCGTGAGAAAATTTATGCATGGATTAAATAACAGTTTTGTTTATTCCCACAAAATTAGAAATAGTCACTGCCCTTATTCAATGCAGTTATGCATTTAATAATTTGCCGTAATAACGGCACTTGCAATGCTATGCACATTTGGGGCAAACTAAAACATTAACCACTGTGGGAACAAATAAATATTTTTAAGGAAAATCAAATTTCATCAAGAATTTCCAACAACACTTCCACAGCGCCAATGCATTCACGTTTATAAAAATAGTCTAGGATATTCTCATAAGTAGTATATAAGCTGAACTAATTTTAAGTTAAAATCAATCTTAATTCGAAAGCAATTGACAGAGCACTTGTTGCTTGATTGCTGCAATAAAGATTCAATTTTTTTAAATAATATAAAAACAAAATTTAATTGTTTTAATTATTTTGCTTCATGGCGATCCTGCCAGATTCTTTATAAGGAAGATAAAGCATACTCTGCTTATCCTTATATTGAAAAAAGGACAATAGGATCCAACAGATAGAGCTCAAGCTTAGTTGGATCTCTATTTATAATTTTTTTTTTATTATTAAAATAAATAGAACCCCTCCTAATCAAAAAATCCTTCATGGAAGAAAGCTTGGAGGAAATTCTTAAAAATCTTGAAGAGGCAGAAGCCAGATGGAAGGCAATTTTATAAGAAGGTGCAGACAAAGCAACTAAACCATCCATTCTTTCCGTAGTACCGAAGCCGAAAAAAATCAAAAGGACACCAATAAACGAAAAACACAGAAGAAGATAGAATAGAAAACATATTAGACATGGGTATAGCCGACGCAAAGGTCGAAGGACAGTCGAACGCATACGCCGTCAATAATAATAAAATAGAAATTAGTCAGGAAATTGTAATAGTTTTATTAATTATTTTTGTAATAATAATTTTATTTAAATTTTTGCAACACTATATAAAAAAACAGGTTGTACGAAATAATGTCCAAAATATATAACAAACATTTCAAATACATATGTATAAATAAGAATAAAAATGAAAAAAAAAAAAAAAAAAAAAAAAAAAAATTATAAATACATATATTGTATAAATAAATAATATTCATGGAACAATTATTTGAAGAACTAGAGAAAATAATATAAAACGCTAAAAAAAATCCATAACAAAAAATACACAAAAGAAACAGTACAAGAAAAATTAAATGCAATAGAACAATTAAGTGAAAAATTTGTTAAAGTAGTAGAACATCTGGCAAATCCATTAAGAGATGAAAATATAATTCAGTTTAGAAATTTTAAAGAAACAGCAATACAGATATTAACACTACATAAAGGAGAAGATTTACAAAAAGAGCAGCAAGAAGAAATTCCAAAAATCATGTCGAACTTTGACAGTAAAAAGGCTTCGGATGTAATTCCAGTTTTCGACGGAACACCAAAACACATTTTCCTTTCAATGATAGAAATGGTTCATTCTGAACTGAATGAGCAAGGAAAAAAAACCTAATAAAATACGTACTGGCGATAAAATTAGTAGACAGAGTCAGGGACATACTGATTATAGGAAACACACCTGAAACACTCGAAGAACTTAAAACAGTTCTAACAAAACATTTCAAATCCACAAGAACGGCAAGCAACATACATTTTGACCTAAGAAACACTAAACAAAAGGGAAACGTACTCAATTTCAAGGAACGGATTAACACTTTAATAGCGGACTTGACATTGGTACAGATTTCAGAACTAGAAGACAGATTTCACAAAAGAATTTTGCATAACAACGGACGCAAGTAAATTCGCTTGTGGAGCAGTATTATCACAAGAATATGATGGCAAACATTTACCCATTGCATACGCCTCAAAAACATTCACTAAAGGCGAAAGCAACAAGTCAACAATTGAACAGGAACTAACTGCCATACATTGGGCCATAACACATTTCAGACCATACATATATGGAAAACATTTCCTTGTCCGCACTGACCACAGACCACTATCTTACCTATTTTCAATGAAAAACCCAAGCTCAAAATTAACAAGAATGAGACTTGATCTGGAAGAATACAATTTTACAGTTGAGTATCTTAGGGGAAAAGAAAACTATGTTGCCGATGCACTTTCAAGAATAAGCATAAATGACCTAAAAGACATGAATACCAAAATTTGTTCTATACTTAGAGTCACGACTAGATCGATGACCGATGAAAAAACAAAAATAAATAATAATATAAATAATCAGCATAATAATATTAAGAAAAATAATGAGCCCAGTATATATGTACCACTAAACAACACTGACGTCAGAAAATATTATAAACTTAAGATTTCCCCCGGAAGATGTTACATCAAACGAGGAAAATCTATAGTAACATATATACAAATTAATGATTTGTTTACTAAAGGGAACTTTGACTTAGGACAATTTCTCCCTAGGCTCGAATATGTGGCCGGTAAACATAATATAAATAAATTACAAGTGGCACCTAGTGAGAAAATTTTCGAATTTATCTCAATTAATGAATTTAAAAATATGGGCAATAAAATATTAAAGAATATTAAAGTAGCGCTACTAAATGAGGTGACCCAAATTGATAGTAAGAATGCCAAGGCAATTCTCGAAATAATGCTGAAATATCACGATGATCCCATAGAAGGAGGACATTGCGGAATTTATAGAACAATACAAAAAATAAAAAGATATTATTACTGGAAGAATATGTCCAAAGACATATCAAATTATGTAAAATCATGTCATAAGTGTCAAACATCAAAAACAACAACACATTTGAAAAGTCCAATGACACTTACAGAAACACCAGATAAACCATTTAACACGGTGTATGTAGATACAATAGGTCCATTTCCAAAATCAATTTACGGAAATGAATATGCTATCACACTAATATGTGACTTAACTAAATATTTAGTTACAATACCAATACAAGACAAAAGCGCTAAAACAGTCGCTAAAGCAATTTTTGAAAACTTTATACTTACCTATGGTCCAATGAAGACGTTCATTTCGGACATGGGCACTGAATATACAAATGAAACATTACAAGAAATTTGTAAATTTTTAAAAATTGAAAAAATAACTTCCACTGCATATCACCACCAAACGTTAGGAACAATAGAAAGAAGCCACAGAACTTTTAACGAGTACGTACGTTCTTATATTAACAATGACAAGACAGATTGGGACGAATGGTTAAAATATTTTACATATTGTTTTAATACAACTCCATCAACAGTTCACAATTACTGTCCATATGAGCTAGTCTTTTCAAAACTTCCTAACCAGTCTGAACAATTTAATAAAATTGATAAAATCAACCCTTTGTATAATATAGATAGTTATGCCAAAGAGGCAAAATTTAGATTAGAAGTAGCATATAAGAGAGCTCAACAATTATTAGATAGGAATAAAATTAAGCAAAAACAAAATTACGATAGAAATGTTTTAGACTACAATTTAAAAATAGGAGATTTAGTTTTACTTAAATATGAAGCAGGTCACAAAGTAGAACCAAACTACAAAGGACCATTTGAAATTAAGAACATAGACATAAGAAATAATGTAACTATAGTTGATAAGAAAACCAATAAAAAACAAATAGTACATAAGAATAGACTTAAGTTATATCATAACAAGTAAAAAGCCTTTACTAAGCAATCGCGATTGTAAAATAAGAATATATATACATATATGTATATCAATTTAATAATTATTTTTTTTTTAATAAAAAACTTTCCCTACAATTGTTAATAAATAAATATAAATAGAAGTAAACAAAATAATTTACTAGATAAGTCATAAATCAATTTTAATTTTCTTACATTTTAAAATAAAACAATCTTTGTAAAAGAATGTCCATAAAACTATCGTTATATGAACATTCTTGCGAAAAGTGGAGGTGTAGCATAATATGATTTAATTCTTTTAAACCATAACAAATGAAAGATTTAATTATTTCAAATGCATTTATTAATCAGGCAAAACAATATCAGGTATCACTAAAAATCTTATCAACAAAGGCCGGCAAGCACATGTGAATTATTTAAAAACAATGCCGCCTTTGCACCTCTTGAAGTGACCATGAAATGTTTATGACTCGTGTGTGTGTGTGTCACACTTAAGCCTGCCGTGAGAAAATTTATGCATGGATTAAATAACAGTTTTGTTTATTCCCACAAAATTAGAAATAGTCACTGCCCTTATTCAATGCAGTTATGCATTTAATAATTTGCCGTAATAACGGCACTTGCAATGCTATGCACATTTGGGGCAAACTAAAACATTAACCACTGTGGGAACAAATAAATATTTTTAAGGAAAATCAAATTTCATCAAGAATTTCCAACAACACTTCCACAGCGCCAATGCATTCACGTTTATAAAAATAGTCTAGGATATTCTCATAAGTAGTATATAAGCTGAACTAATTTTAAGTTAAAATCAATCTTAATTCGAAAGCAATTGACAGAGCACTTGTTGCTTGATTGCTGCAATAAAGATTCAATTTTTTTAAATAATATAAAAACAAAATTTAATTGTTTTAATTATTTTGCTTCAATAGGCAGCTGGAAATTGTTATCTGCGTCTAATTAAGTGTCTCCAAAAATACTAAGAGTTTCTAAGTTTTCTTCGCTCTTTACGTTCCTTTGACATTCTCATAAAAAGAATTTAAATTTTATCAAAGGTTCTTAGATATTTTAGTTTTCCCAATTTTTAAGAAACGGAAAAAATTCATTCAACTCAACAAAAAAAGTATTTAAAATTACTAGTTGCAAAATTCAGTACTTGAAGTTACCAGATGAACATAAAAATCTCATATAATTTTACTTTAAAAATCGTTAGTCTTCGAATTTAGCAGTTGAAAAATCTTCTAACTCCTGCCATTTTACCGTTCAACCAAACACAGAAATCACCTATAAATACCATAAAAATAAATTGTTCCCCCTAAATTTTTCCCGAATGAATTTAACACTCCAAAATCACCCCTAAAAGAAAAATAACCCCCTAAATCTAGGGGGTAACTCCCTAAACTGGCAACACTGGAGTGAACTAAAGAGGCCGCTTTTTTCACCACATCTAAAAAAAGTGATGTGAACTGAACTGACAAAGAAAACAAGCCAACGACTGAGTGTAACTGAGTTGGTTCAGCCATTAAAAATAAATCTGAAGCAAAAATAATAAAATTAAAAAGAAATTTTTGTTTACAGATAACATGCAACAAAAGCGTTTTCTTTTTTCCTATTTCTATTTTTAATACTTTGGTTGATGTGGGGCTTTTATTTTTTCATAAAGTTTGCGTGTTTAGTTTTGATTCTAAGCTGATGTGGCTGCAAAGCTCCCTGCTCCCTATAAGCGTCCTCTTTAAGTAGCTGGTTGGCCAACAGACACCTACTCATGTGTGACTTGTATATACACGCTCGCTGGCTGGCTAAAAACCCGTACCGACGGCAGATAAATTTGTTTAACTGTTGGTGTGATTGTCAGTAGTTAAAATTATTTAAGACAACATGCATGGCGTTACTTGTGATACCTCTTAAGACAGATACCGGGAACCAACAAAAATAACAAATAAAAATAAATTAAAAAAAAAAACTACAATAAGAATTATAAAAATGGGGGCTGCACCGTCCAGCCAAACAACCAACCAACCAACCAACCAACCAACCATCCATTCATCCATCCATTCATCCATCCATCCGTCCATTCAGGTTGCCTCTTTTGTTTGTAATGACTTTCATTCACAGCAGTTGGAAGTACAAAAAAGAGATCAATCGTAAAAGTAATAAATTGAAATGTTTTTCTTTTTGCAGCTTTAGTGGAAGGCGTTGGTTTTTGTATATAAGTTGTCTTTTTTCCATGTATACTTCTACCGGTTAAGAAAACTGGTCTCTCCTATTTTAAAGTGTTTGTTGGTGTAGTGTTTCTTTGACATAAAAATGTAATTTCGAGTGTTATGAATAAAATGTTTTGGTTGCAAAAAGAAAAATGTACTAAAGACATGCGCATTTCCAGTCCTTAATAGCCAATCCATTGTAACGACTGACTTTGTGGCAACACTGCTTATGGCAGCTCAGCTGTTTTCGTGCAACTTGTTAATGTTACAAATATTCAGCTTGATCCCTAATTTAAACATAAATTGACTCAGCTAGCAACTATGATTGCTGCTTATTATTGACTTTTATTATCGAAATACATACATTAACAAATAAGAGAGTGCATTGTGTTGTGTTGCCATAATATGGCCTGTTGGAGCGACTTTTTGTGGTAGATATTCGGAATGGTGTAAACAAATTTAGCACCAAGTTTACATTATTGGCCATTGGACTGATCGTCCAATGGGGGCGATTCAGCCCCCTTTGCAGCAATTGGGCCTTTACTACTCCACCGAGTGAAAAATCAAGAGGAAGAATTTAGGTGCAGAGCTGGTGCAACAATTGCAGCCACATAAGTTACCCCAATGGCTAACCTTTGGCTGGTTGCATTTGGCATGAATTTGGTTGAAGATTCACTTTTTTATTGGAAAAAAAATGTTCAGCGACGAATTTTAGTTCTGGTTGAATTGATACACACGAAAAAATTAATTGAGTGATTTAAAAATTTAATTGATGCAATTAAATTTTAATTTAGTTCAACTAAAGAATTAATCAGATCAAGAAATTTTCAATTAATTTTTGAATTGATATTACAAATTCTTTTATTATTATATTATTTGATCTTGAGATCGTTAAATCAATTATTCAAGCTTTTGATTTTTGTGTTTTTTTTTATAAAAAATAATTTTAAACAATTATTTATTTATTTTCAATATTTTGCCAACAATTTGTAGGCATCTTCAGGAAAATAATTATTAAATTTAAAAAAAAAATTGAATTTTATAATTATTTTTCTGAAGATGCCAACAAATTGTTGGCGAAATATTGCAAATAAATAAATAATTAATAATTGTTTAAAATTATTTTTTATAAAAAAAAAAACAAAGATCAAAGGCTTGAATAATTAATACAAATTCTGTTAGTTCAACTTTTCTGTCTACGTGAATATGTGAAAATGGCGGTATTTGGTGTGAAGACAAGTATTCAGTGCATGATACAATTAACAAGGTAGCCTCGTCAGCTAAACCGTTAATCAACTGACTACTTTAGGTTGTCAAGAGATTGCAGAGATGAAAGGCAGCCGAAACGAGATAGCTAATCCGCGTAAGCTCAGTGCATCTCTCTTCTGTAAATGTAGAAGTGGCGTCTTTTTGACAGTTTGCATAAGTTGTACAAAAACAAAATGCATGTTATTTTTATTGAAGTTGTTCTTATTGTAGCGCAAAGGCTACCTTGTTAGTTGTATCATGGTTCAGTGATGCCTGCGACATCACTACACCGTTTTTCTTAAAAAACAACGAAGGACATGTAAATTCATGCGCACGTCGAGTCACATATTAGGGGGGCGGCGCTCAGACGCATGAAAGTGAGTGACTGACTTCATGCGTGTTTTGCGAGGGTTAGCGAGTGACTGACTGTTCATATAAATGTATTACAATATTCATAAATCATTGAAATTAAAATTTCAGTAAAATGTTAAGAAATTAGTTTAATTTGGCTACAACTACAAAAATAACAGTGAAAACAACCTGCAGCCACGGCGTTGCCTGCTCTCCTCAAAATAATTAGTTCCATATAAATATGTGTATTCTAATTTGGAATTTTTGTAGTCGGCAGCCTGATGTCGCGCATGTGTTTACAGTTCATATATAAGACGTAATTTTAGTTAGAACTACTTTCAAATAAACTCTTGCACGTCTTTAGTGTGTACAACAAAAACATGTGAATATAAGATAGAAAAATTACACGTGCATTTCTTGTATATTAATTTTTTATATGTGGTGTAGATGTGTAGTTTAATGTGTGTTGCAACTACTGGCAAGTGTTGGGTAAGAACAATATAATTACAACACCACCAACACATGGTTATCGTTCGAAGGTAATATTTTTGCTATTAATTGTTATTGCCAGCATTTTTATTATCAAGCTGAGGGTGTTATTTGCCATAATTAAATGCACTTTTTCAGTCTTTAGCACAATGCCGTTCAGTACTTTGGATTTTTCTTTTCAATTTTTACTACCAGTTGGCCGTTGCTGTGTTGGCAAAATCACTTGTTGAATACATGCTTGAATTATAGAAAAACAACTCAGCAACACTACCACTCACTCACTCACTCACTCACTCGCAAAACGTTTACAGCACTGCACAGCACACGTGTAGGTGTTTGAATGTTTGAACACGCTCTACCAGACCTTGATTGCATAAATTCTATTAATTATTTATTCCCTTAACCTTAAAAACGAAACTGTATGAGAGATAGTTAAGCGTTTGAAATAATTAAGCGATATTTGAGTTAATTAAGTGTTCTTAAGCCTCAAAGAAGTCTCAGAAAAAAACAAAGTTATTCTCAAAGGGACTGACATGCATGTCTGTAATCCACAGCGATGCCAGAGGAAGAGTTTCCCTTACTTTCTTGCGATATGTTTATCATGAGAGGATTTAAAATGGTTTGTTCCTAAATGAAGATATTTAGTATTCAGCGTTATTGTAAAAAAAAAATGCTGCACTATATTAGTTTATTTAATTCACTTTGGTTATAACTTCACATTCGGATAAGTGCCCAAATGTTGAGTTACCTCAACATATATAATGCTTTCTTTGTATTCAGCACAATTCTAAATGAAAACTCCACAAGGGATTTTTTTTTCTCCTTTCCTCTTTTCTTGCACTAAGAATAAAAATTTCCTTGGGAAAATATTTCCGGTTAATTTAATCCCGCTTTAAAGTGAACATCAGTTTCAAGCTATGAACAAGTGTAGCGGTATTCTGGTCGACAGAAATCTCCTTTCTTTTACTGTGAATAGAAATTTCTTTGGGAATATATTTCCGGTGAATTTTTTCCCGCTTTGAGGGGAACATCAGTTTCAAGCTATGAACGAGTGTAGCGGTATTAAGGTCGAAATCGTGGCGGTCTGCTTAGAGTGGCAAACTAGATGAGGTGCTACAGAATATACTGCACGCCGTATCCTAGCTGTACTGAGAGCAAAGCCGCGATAAATACGCTACCAGGTATCTACACAATACACAATGGGTTGGTTCGTGTATACCGAATGCTTCAAAATGAGATAGCGAACTTACGAGGCATAAAGCCTCTCTAGGTGCAAGGAAACAATGGTGTGTCCGGAAATTTAGTTGCTGCTCAACTGCGGAGATCTGGTACCAGCTTACAACAGGAGGACACGAACGAAATTTTTGATATTCCGCTAATTGGAAACTGTAAACATCTCATACAAAAAGAGCTGTTAAGAACTGCGCCAGACAGATGGTCAAGCGGAATCACCTGTCGAACACCAAGTATGTGAAAATAACCCCCGATTTTTGACTTGGGATTTAAATACAAAATCAGTAAATTTTCCTTAAAATTTAAGTTGGATTTAAAATAGCTTTCTGTTTTACAGTCTAAAATTATTTTTGGTAATTAATTGTAATGTAAGTGTCAAAAAATTATCGATAACTCAATAAAAAAAACAGCTGTTTAAACAAATTTGGAAGCAAGTGAAACTGTGAAAAGTTTAGAAAACAATAAATTGTTTTGTAAAAATTATTAAAATGAGTAGCAAAAGTGATAAAAGGACTCCCAATTTCACTGCCACAGAAGTTAATTAACTCCTGGAAATAATAAAAAATCAAATTATGAAACAAACAAAAAAAACATGTTCAATTTTCTTAATTTGCAGAACAAAACCAAACTGTCAAAATCACATGGCAGTACGAAAAACTTAAATAGATTTTAAATGTGCACGGCAGGCCGTTTAAGTTTGATTTAAATAGCAACTGTTTGACTCAATTTTGTATTCAAATCAAATTTAAATGGAAATGACATTTAAAATCCAAGTCAAAAATTGGGGGTAATTCTGACGAGTTGAATATATTCGACGTAATGAAATGACGTAACGACATATTTGAGTAAGAAGATAAATATGTTTCCAACGTGTTTAGCTGTGAAAGTTGAAATTTATATCAGTAACTTACAAAAAAAAAAAAAAAACCTTCAAAATTTTTAAATTGAGAATTTCTTAGATTTTTTCAATGTTTCCAGGGACTGTTAAGTTAATTAATTTCTATTATTCAAACTTTTTCTTATATAATTATTTCTGTATTAAGTTTATCAGGCTCAAGTTCGTTCTCTATTATCATTGTGATAATATAGAAAGAACTTGAGCCTGATAAAATTAATACAGAAATAACTATATGTAGGAACGAACATAATAAGCCCAGCGAGCAACGTGGGTTAAAGTAATAAATAGAAACACTCTTTTGATATGACAGGAAAACCTAAGTAAAGAAAATATACTAAATAAAATAGAAAAATATAAAGAATAGAGATATTGGAAAGCCGACGACAACAGACATTGTGGAGAAAATCTAATTTATAAAATATAAATTATAAAACTTTCATCATTATTAATATCAAAAATAATATTAATAATATAATTTAACTATAATTAAAAAAGAAATGTGTTTTCTTCACTAAAAGAAAGGAACACTTATCACATATATATAAGAAAAAGCTTGAATAATAGAAATTAATTAAAATTGAGAATATTAAAAAAAATATATATATATATATATATATATTAAACACCGTCAGAAATCAATGAACTCTGAAAGAATTATATGGGCACATTTTGGGAGTGTAACTCAACTGGACCACATAGAAAACGATGCCAAGAATGTGGTCGATTTAGTGGCATAAGTGCCATTTCTCAATTGTATTTGAGAATTTGTTTACAAATTTTCAAGTGATAAATCGATATTTCCGTTTTCAAATTTTATGAAGAAGGAGTATTTTAGAAAATCCAGCAAAAACAAGTTATGCATGCTGGGGGGGGGCGGTTTTCTATGCAGTTTTTTGGTATAGAGTATTTGTCAAATTGCAACTTATACGCGAAAGTGCCGACAAATCTGCAAATGCAGGTCTTCTCCGAAGAATTTTGATATATGTAGAAGGCCACATATTGGGAGTGTAACTCAAGTGGACCACATGATAAACGAATTATTATATGGTCTATTTAGTGGTATAAGTGCCATTTCTCAATTGTATTTGAGAATTTATTTAAAATTTTTTTAATTTTTCACTAAGTGATAAATCGATGATCTTCGAAGAATTTTGATACATATGGCCACATTTTGGGAGTGTAACTCAAGTGGACCACATGGAAAAAGAAGCCACGAATGCGGTCTATGTAATGGTATAAGTGCCATTTCTCAATTGTATTTAACAAGTTTTTAAAAAAATTTTTGAATTTTTGACTAAAAGAAGAATCGATGATCTTCAAAAGAATTTTGACATAGTAAATGGGCACATTTTCAGAGTGTGACTAAACTGGAGCTCATGGAAAAGGAAGCCACGAATGCGGTGTATTTGGTGGTATACCTACCATTTCTCAATTGTATTTAGGAAGTTTTAAAAAAAAAAAAATTTTAATATTTACTAAGAAAAAAAATCAATGATCTTCGAAGAATTTTGATACATATGGCCACATTTTGGGAGGGTAACTCATCAAAACGAAGCCAAGAATGTGGTGTATTTAGTGGTATAAGCGCCATTTCTCAATTATATTTGCGAATTTTTAAACACTTTTTGCGACAAACGCTGCTGTTCTAACAGAACACTGTCACATGGGAGGAATACTGGGAAGAAGACTAAATCTTGCACATCAAGACTTAATTAAGCACAAGCTGCAAAGATGAAGAGAAAAAAGAGAAGAAAATAGAGTACTTCTTCCGCTGTTGTCCAGCTGCTGCTAATGTGAAAGTGAATGTGAAAGTGGGCAGACTGCATCACTGCATGGCTGTGCGAATGTGTCAGAATGTGCATTAAACAGCAGGGAGCCTTTCATCGGTTCATCTAGCTGGTTTTAAATCAGGAACAGTAGAAGGTTTACAAGTTGTTCCCTATTGCCTACTCGAGCCGCAGAACAGGATATATTAAGACCCCAGTGGGCTGATCTCACGACTGGCAAAAAACACTTTGGGATACCCAAATGCATTCCTTCGTAACAGCTTTAGTTGTAACATAAACACGAAGAGAATAAGAAAACTGCCGAAAAGCTTCGTAACGTGGGTGAAACGGTGCCGGACAATGATCTGAATACCTCGACATTGTAACAATAAAAAATACCTGAAAGGAAAAAGGTATATTGCAGAGAATATCGCCGCATTGAGCAAACGATTGAACGAATATTCAAATGTGCACCTTGGAGGTCAACACCATTGATGTCACAGGGCCAGCAGTGTTCGAAATGGGTAAAAATGGTGGTGCGGACGATTCTGTTGACGATTAGTCTTGCAACTCTTTGATAACTCATTCGTTACATTAGCAGGGATCCAGAGCAAATACTAATGAAAATAAATCCAACAAGAGATCTAAAGTAGCATACACATATCTTTCTCTATAATATTTACTGCAATAGAATTTTGTATGCGATATGATCCCAACATTTGCTGCCATAAACATTTTTTCAATTGCTTTAATAGAGGAACGAAGAACGAATAAAATTTAGAACATTTAAAACATGCTGTTCCAACCACTTACAATTTATATATTTTTTTTTTTCAAACTTAAACATGCAATAAAGCAAATAAAATTAAAACAAAAACACTCCTCAAAGGCGGACGACCGAGCCCAGAGCCACAATAAAAGGAGATACATACATACATTGATGTTGTTTGTAGATGCATTATGGAGACATGTTTTTATAATATCAAAAAAAAAAAGAAAAAAAAAGAAGAAGAAAACACATCAGAAAAAAGTTCTAAAACTAAGTCATCCTTTTTGGCAACCGCAAAACTTAATACCGGGTTTGGTGCAAAACCAAAACACATGCATAGCAGCAGTACAAATGTTTGCCACAATTACAGTGTTGCACAGAAAGCGAAACATAGAACAAGAGTGAACAGTAAATATGTTGTATGCAGTCGTAAAATTGAAGTTACTGCGCCAGCCTCACTTACATTCGCATTTAGACAATGTGGCAGTGTTGGCTTACCAATAAAACATTAAAGTCATTACATCTTCAACGCCAGCATAAGTTTTGGTTTTTTTTTTTTTTTTTTTGGTTTGTTTTCTCATTTTATTGCTCGGCATGCATTGCATGCCACATCTTCTCCAAAACTCAGGCCAGAACACAAAGTCACTCTCGTTTAATGGCAGTAAAAGTCACTCAATGTTAGTTTTGGGGTTTTAAAGTTGCAGGCAGTTTCACTCTGTAAAAATATTTAGCTGCAGACGTGTTGTGCCACATTTATTTATTATGTGTGTGCCCTAATATAGTAACCCAGCTGGCCATGTCTAGCAGATATCTTGCAAGACGGCTGCATGACAATGTTAATTCCTGGAGGACTTGTTAGTGATGGCTCAAAAAGATCAAGTGGCCGCAAAATTCATGCACGACGAAAAGAGCGATACTTTCGCTCAGTATTTCCTTGACACAATATTGCTATCAATTTCATAAACATATTCATTTATGACTATATAAACGACGACATCTTAAGACACAACGTTGATCCTTCAATGTACTATTTTCTTTAACGTTTTTGTCAATGAATACATAAATGACAAGCTGGCTATATTTTCCTTGACAACGTAATAAAGACAATATGTGATTGGTTTGCTTTTTAAAGCCTGTTTAAAAAAAATATATTTCTTTTTTTCTTTTAATATCACAACGCAAAGATCTTTCAGAGGGCATGATTTCAATAAGGAAAGGTATAGTTTTTAGGTATTTGCCTGTATGTTTATCCAATTAATTGTTAATATTAATGCATAAAATTTATTATTTCTTGAAGCTACCGTTCACTAATGCTTTTCCTCTTCAAAGTCCCGTTATATATTTTGTTTTTTTAACACCTATTTTACAATAACAATTTGTGCCATTTTTGCTATGTAAAAATTGTCGTACATTCACTAATGATGAATTTTGATTTAAGGTAAATACTCCGATTAAAATTCCAGGCGGAAAGTTGTCAAAATGCATGCAAAAAAAATTCGCATGAACTTTTTGTGAAAAAATGTTGCAGAAGTAGTACTCTGCTCATTTTGAGAAAAACATATGAAATGTATCTGGCAACATTCTCTTTTTGCTGCGAAATAATTGAAGTGGCAATTCTTTCACGTAAAATTTTTAGCAACAGCTGACTGCTGATATTTTCATTGCAAAAATTTAAGTAACATTTTTTGAAAAAAAAAAAAAAAAAAAAAAAAAAATGCAAAGTAATAAAGAAAACCAAAAACTTAAATTCAATGCGACAGAAATGCGGGAGCTGTTCTTTGTTCACTTTCATCAACTTTCCATTCTATAATTAAGTTTTTCTATCACAATCCAAATTGCAAAACATATGCGTTTTGCTTGCAAACGTAAAACAATGTAGCATACTTTTAATGAAAAACTCGTTAAATTGTGTAAAACCGCGGGATAGGTAACATTAGATACATGTCAAATTTTGCGTACGAAAAAATCAATGTTGCTCAACATTTTCTGCAGTTTCGAACACAATACTTTAAGCGAAGCAAGAAAAAATGTTATAAATTGATGAAAAGCAGACCGACAAATTCCACAACAATGACATTTACTGATACACGAAGTCGTTTCTCTTAATTTTTTCAAGGTCAAACAATTAAGTACATATGTACATAGTAAAATGTTTAGATGTAGTGACAGAGTGAGCGACAAGTTCCATAACAATTTCGTTTGTTGGCACACGAAGCAGTGCTTTTTCTATTTTGACGCTGTTTGAATTGTTGTAAATTTGATGTTAGGGGATAATATTATAGAAAATGTCCACCAGCGAATATAATACCTGATTGTTTGAGTTTTTGTATAATTCCCATCAAATTGTCTTAAAAAAAAAACTAAAATCGACAAATATCGCGCATGGTAGATATGAAAATATCATCAAGTTGTCTTTGACGACAGTGTCCTCAGCGACTGGTTGGTCAACTGGGAAGCCCATATGTGAGTGGTCATGTGTATGTGTGTGTGTGTGTGTGCTTTGTGTTGCATAAAATAATTGTAGTTATTGCTCTGGTTTTTTGGTGTTACTTTGTAGTTTTTTTTTTCAAGTTTTATGCCTAAAAATTAGGAAAGAAGAAGCTTAAGATAAATATGTACCCAACAACACGCACGCACTCACTCACATACACTTACTTTCATACTTTTGTGTTCAATAGTGTGGCAAAGTCGAGAAATGTGATTTTCTCATGATGGCATGTTTGCTTGTTCATATGTCGTAAAAAGTTTAATGCCACGTTGAACAAAAAAAAAAAAAAAAATGTTTGGTACACAGAAAATATTGTTACAAAGTTAATAGTCCATTTACACCAAAGCCACATCTAGTTTTTCCCAATCTCATCCAAAATCTAGTAGATTTTGATGGAATTTCCCATACAAAATGAGATCTACTTTGTTAGATTTGGCAAAATGTTTAAGTTAAGAAACTTCCAAACGATACTGGAAAGCTTTAACTATAAATTGAAAAAATTAACTATTATGGATACTTTCTTTTTACTTTTTTATAACATTTTTAATGTACCTACATATATCTTTACTTATTTTAGGGCACTAATTTCAAATCTGACCTCCGTTTAAGCCATCTTTTTTAGCAAACACAAAACTGCGAAAACTTTTGCTGTTGTACAAAAGCACCCAGTCAAAGCACACTTTGACCGAACCGAACCTGCGACCTCGAGGAGACTCTGGGTGAATTGATAGGGCACTCTATTCAATTCTTCCATCGACGAACTCTTTTAAGGCCATTTTAACGTTAATATACGGTTGTCGCAAATAATGAACATGTGCAAATTTTTTGAAGTCGAGAAGTGATGTGAGAACGATATTGAACTTTTCAATAAGGAAGATTAGATCGGCAGCACCTTTTCCAAAATTTTATATTAAAGAAAAGGGAAATTTATTTAGTAACCTTTCTATGGCATCTAAGCTAATACTAATTTTTGTGGTTAAGGGACCACAGCGCATCAAAAAGTATGGTGGTTATAAATGGTAAGAAACATTTTTTTTTTTTTCATATGTTGCGTAGTATAATGGATCACACAACTTCGACAGTTTCTTTTATTTTGTGACCTTCTTAATTATTAGTTGGTTTCACGATCTCATGTATTCGCATGTTTGCGTAACCAGCTAGCAATGGGAGGATTGTTGATGATAGTATAAGCAAAATAAACATTTTAAAATTTCCTCAATATGACTGACAGCTGATTAACCAGCACACAACAAAAACCAATTATATTAACAGCACGGAATCAGAATGTAATCGGACAAATGTTTCAGATGACTAATTTTAATATATTTTTATAACGAAATCAATGTTTTTATAATCAAGCAAATGGGTATTTTAGGACTCCCCTAGGGACGAGATTGAAATGACTAAAAACTGATTAATCATTTTACAATTTCCCCGTTTTACAATTTCGTATACATATTTTTTTAATTTCCTAAGAGAAAAAAACTAAACTACATTTTTATTATATATAAAACTGCTGTAAAGCTATTTTTCTCTGCTAAGAAATTTTTAAAATTTTTACCATAAAAAAGATAAAGAAGTAAGAAATTTTAAATTTTTATCATAACAAAATAAATAAGTAAAAATTATATATTCGGTGTGTCAAGTCTTATAAGAGGTATTATCAAGATATGTAACAAAACTAAATTGTTTGGACAGTTGTTATTATTAATGTTTATCTTATAACTGGCGAATGATGTTTAATAATGAAAATTATATCAAGATGACATACGCATATACATATTTATGTACACTTTCACAAAATTACTTTTATGTGGGAGCACTTCAATTAAATATACATATTATCTTGGAAACTAAGAACATTTTCAATGTACTTTGTCGGCAATATATTAAAAAAATTTCAATTTGAAAACACCAAAATGAACTACAAACGCTGGCAACGCTGACAATAGTATGTAAATCAAATTTGTTCAATCGAATCAATTTTGTTCAATATTTTCTTCAAAATAAGTATCCTGCCTTGCTAATTAAATCGTTGTGGTGGTATTGTATATTTGACTTCTAAATTCTTTTAATTCAAATTATACTAACTTTAGCATCCCTGACCTTTAAGCAACGCAAACTATAGGAATTCCAACAACACTCATCGAAGTAAATTTTAAATACACACAACACCAACCCTTCGTAGACATCTATGTATACACTTAGCGACACAATCAAGCATATGAGTATGTACTTAAATAAAAATAATGAATGCATGTTGAAGTTTAATGTGAAAAAAAAAAAAATTTTTTCATTCGTTGGCGAAAGATAAAATAAATTAAGTCAAGTACGGCTCGCACACTTAGGGTTCCGTACGTATGTATGTGTAATGCTACTTTATGTTGTATGTGGACACCTAGTAATTTTCCACTTGTTTTTGTTGTTGTAATTTGTTGTTATAAGGCATCTGGGAATACATACACTGTGCGAATTTCGACTCTACGTTGTATAGGGACACCTGGTAGTTTTACAGTTGATGTTGTTTTTAGCAAGTGTTGTTGTGGAGCATATGTGAATACACATATTGTGCAAATTTCATCCCTCTGTCACTCCCGGTACGAGAGTAACGGCTAGTTGTTACTTTACGTTGTATAGGGACACCTGGTAGTTTTCGACTTGTTGTTATTTTTAGCATTTGTTATTGTAGACCATATGCGAGTAAATATATTGTGCACATTTCATCTCTCTGTCTCTTACAGTTTAAAAGTTACGGCTAATATTTTTTTACGTTGTATAAGGACACCTGGTAGTTTTCGACATGTTGTTGTTTTTAGCATTTGTTGTTGTAGCGCATATGTAAATACATATATTGTGCGAATTTCAGCTCTCTGTACTTTACAGTTTAGCAGCAACGGCTAATTGTTACTTTAGCTTGTATAGGGACACCTGGTAGCTTTATTGTTGTTGTTGTCTTTAGCATTTGTTGTTGTAAAGCATCTATAAATACATACACTATGCAAATTTCAGCTTTCTATCTTTTACGGTTGGAGAGTTATAGCTAATTGCAACTTTTTGTTGTATGGGGACACCTGGTAGTTTTCGACTTGTTGTTGTTTTTAGTATTTGTTGTTGTAGCGGCAAGGTACAACAACATCCTGTGAAAATTTCAGCTTTCTAGCTCTTACTGTTTTGGAGAATGGACGCTGTGACGGACGGACGGACGGACGGACGTACTTGTCTCCGTAATAGGGTTCCGTTTCACTCTGGTGAGTACGGAACCCTAAAAATCAAAAATAACTCTTATTTTTGATTGTTAAAAGAAAAATCATGCAATATGTTGGATGCATTTCGCCTAAAAATCAAGATGGTGTAATTGAAAGTTTTCTGCGATGTTCATTTATGTATGATTTATTTCTTCAGAAATTTAAAAAAAAACTCTTATTTCCGGTCCCTGTGCGTAATAGTTTAGAGTGTCGATGTACAAAACACTCTTGCAGAAGAAATCGCTGTTGATGATAAAAATATTTTCTACTGACAAAATATCAGAGGCGAGAGCACAAGTGAATATTTCAATCGTTTAGAGGAGTCAAAAAACGCTCGAGTTCGATTGAAAATTTCTAAAAACACAAAACACAAAAATTTTTAATATTTTATTCATTTTCTCTGTTATGTTACCAAGGGAGAAATTATATCATATGCCTCCTGTTATCGCGCTGCTTTCATTGCACTTCATACCCAAAAACTGACTATGATATATTATTATAATTTATTTGCTTTTGATAGCAGGTAGCCAACTTACCTTTGTAATTTATTACAACTTTATTATTAATCTAAAAAGATAAAACAAATAATAAAAAAATTCTTCATTATAAAAGTATGTAGTTATGGTTTTTAATGTTAATAACTTAAAGATGGGTGCTTAAGGTGAATACTATTAATTTATTAGTATAAACAAACAAAAGAGAAAGTAAGCAACAACAAAAAATTGATTTATGACTAAGTTATTTTAATGTTGGATAATTAATTTTTATTGCACAATATTTATTACTATAGTACTTTATTTCACTTTTAGTAATTTCCCACTAAAAATCAAAAAAGCAGACAGCAATTAAGACAATTGTCTTTCTGTCTGTCTGGTTTGTCTGTCCACCTGCCTGCCTGCTACTCAACACACTGCCAACAAATCAAAAATTAAGAATAATAAAATGTGGCTAAAAAAAAACTGAGCAGCTAAAAATTATGCTGTATATGAGTTGTATCATTTTAACAAATTAACACAAATATGTGCTTTGATTTATTTACCACTGGTATTTTGCCCAAAAACTAAAAAAAAAATAACGAAATTGGGAAAATTCAACCCAAACAACAAACCCACCCACTACTTTAACAGCTGAAATGAAAATAGAAAAACTGTGGAACGCGCATGACACTGCACGACAGACCGCGCTTAAGACAGCAAAAATGTTGCCACAAAATGGCCTGAGCAAAAATGATGGTAGTTATAAAAGGACAAAACATGGTGGCAGAGAGTTAAACAAACACAACATATTGTAGATAATTTATTATGCAGGCGTTTAGTAAGAAAAATTTAACAAACCATTTAAGGATTACGATTACAATAATATTTGCCAGCTACACCTTATGCTAGGAACACAACTGGGACGAGCGACGAATTTCGCCCAACACGACGAATACGCCGGTTAAAATTCGCTGTGTAAATTCGTCGTATGAAGCGCAATAAGAGACGCAAAACAAAAACATCTGTTATAATTGATAAAGTTATTTATTGTTTGTTTTAAGATTAAAAATAATTAAATGAATCAAAGAATTTCAAATTTTGTAAAAATAATTAAAATATTTAATATTTAGTTATTTGACCACTTTTTTTCTTATATTTTATATATTTATTTGAGCTTAAGGTCTTTTTGAAATTTGAGTATTTATTTTTGTCAATATTTCGCTCTCCTTCGGAGAGAAGAAGCTATCCGAAGGAGAGCGAAATATTGACAAAAATAAATACTCAAATTTCAAAAAGACCTTAAGCTCAAATAAATATATATAAAATATAATAATTAAAATAATGAACATGATCCCAGATTATATAAACATTCATGAACTTTAACATTTTCAATTATAATTTCACTTGTATCCATTTGCTCAGTTTTTCAATTTTATCTTATTATAGTTGAACAGCTGATGGGGTGAGCATATTAAAAAAAACTGCCTGCTAAAAAATTTAGCATTACCAAAAAAAAAAAAAAAAACTTAAACACTACAAACATGTTTTATAATCTAATATGTTGGCTTTTTATTTTAAATTCAAAAAGTCAAAGCACTTAAAATAAAATCTATTAAAGTAAAAAGTAATTGTTTTTACTAAAACACTTGAAAACTAAAAACAAAATGGCCACATGGTACTGATTTGTTCGTCGTTCGTCGGCGGAAGAAATAGAAATAAATCTATTTCCAGTCCGCCGCATTTTTATTTAAAAAATAAAAACAAAATACTTGCATCACATATTTATTTCAATATATAACGCCATGGCCTTGTGAGACTTGGGCTTCCAGATTTGTTAAAAAAAAAATGCATCGGCTTTCACCGATATACATACATACATCAGCATTCAGCGATTGCAAAAAAAGTTTATTTATTTCTTAAAATAGGTCAGGAAAATTGACGTATAGATTGGTAAGAAATCTGTTGCATATATTTAGGCTCAATATATTTTAGTGAAACAAAAGTTAGGAAACAATTATCAGTTGCTGTGAACTTTGAATATTATATATCGCGCCGCATTGCTGTACTATTCAAATATTTTTTTATCGTATAATTTTTGCAATTTCACTATACTGAAAGAATTTTTTTTTTTTCATAATTCTGATGAATTTATTTCACTAATAGTTTTTCATTAATCCAATTAAAATTTAATTGTAAAAAATTCAGTTATCTACAGTACACTGAAAGGATAATTGGTTATAGTTTTAAAGAATTTATTATTAATATTTTATTATTATTAGTACTTTTAATATGTCAGTCACCCTCCATCAAAAATTTTCTTTAATATTTTAATATTTTACATTCATTAAAATATTTTATTTATTTTAAGGATTTTGCTAAAAATATTATTTGATTTCTAAAAACAAAACCATTATAACTATCCATGAATGCTTACATTGAATTAATAAATGATTTCATTAGAGTACTCATCAGCTCAATTAAAATTTTTCTTAACATTTCACTGAAATTTGAATTGCATTGAACTATGATATTGTAATACATTTATATACATATGTATATATATTGAATTACTTCTTCCGGCTCAAGTTCAACCTTTGGTTTGTCACTTTTTAATCATTGTCAATTAAGTAAAGAAAAGTAAAATTTGTATAGCTAGGTCGCTGTTTCTGGGCAGCAAACACCCTTCATCAGCACCCTATGAACTCTGGACGTGTCAAATTTTGACTTTTTCTTTTTCAAAGAAAATGAGTCAAAGGGCCATAACTACAAATGATGTGCAGATAAAAAATAGTTTTTTTTTTATTTTAACAAGAGAAAAACTAAAACATATTATTTTAACGTTTGAAATTTAGACAGAAAACACACAACAACTTGGGTGGCTGAGTGGCATGAATGTGGCTTTAGAAACATGAGCCCTTGAGTTCAAGGACGGGTGCTGACGAGCAGTGTGGCGGGTTCGAAACAGCTAGTTGTTCACCCTGCTAATTATCTTTAATGTATTTTTTGTCTTATTTCAATCACAAAAATAGAAAGAACTTGAACCCGATAAATTAAAAACAAAATAAATATTATTCTCTATAAGAGAATAATATTATTCTCTATAAGAGAATAATATTTAATATTTAATATTGGCTATAAGAGCCAATTGAAATTTATTACTTTAGGTCTAACAAATAGACAGAAAGACAGAAAGCATTAAGGTCTATTTTTTTTAGACCTAAACTAATATTATTCTCTATTTTATTGGGCTCTAGAAGTTCAATGTTTACTTCCTTTGACATTGACAAAGATTTTTTGTGACAAAATTGGAGTGATCAATATTTTCGTTTTAAAGCACATCCAGCACTAATTTTCGGTAAACTAATGAGTTTTCATCAATAGGTTGTAAATTTCAAATAATGCATGCCGCTAACCAAATTTCAGCATTTAGTCCATTTTCCATTTTTTTTGTAGCGAGCATTTGCTTTTGAAGTTGCTGTTGCAATTTTAAATAATTTTTAACTAAATTTTATGTACAGAATAGACCTTTCACCTAAATCGTTGTTATTAATACGCATTTAGACATTTGTAATATTGTAGACAAATAAAATTTTAATAACCCCTGCTTTTTTATGTCCAAAGTCATAGAGAACGCCAAACATTTCCTTTAATAAAATTTAAAATGCGGTTTCTTATCAAACCTCAACAGCTTTAAATAATAATAATGAAGACATACAGGGCAAACAGCCACACACACACACACACGTTTACACATTTACTGCCTTATTAACCACAAAAAACAATTATCACACTCTTCAAGCTTCTAATTTTAAAACAATTAAAGACCCGTTTGCTGCTGTTGTTGTTGTTGCTAAAATTGGTTTACACTACAAAACTATTAAATTATGTATTCACTTTTCCAAAGTGATGTCATAAGAAATTGATTTTCAACCACAAAATAAATTGTTGTGAAAATATTTGCTTCAACTACAGCAGAAACTGTTCAGGTGTCGTCCGGCACAGGGGGCAGAATGAAGACAAAGTCCACATTTTCGTGGCACAAGTGTTTAAAGCTGACAAAGCGATTTATTTTAATTCAAATGGATTATTTAAAGGTGGGCTAATTTTGAAGGCATGTTATATATGAAGCTGAATTGTATTTTTGTATGGGTGCACCCCTAAGGGGGGGCAGTACCTGTTCGGCGTTAGCAAATAACAAATTGCTCATACATAAAAAATTGGTCATATGTGAGTCTTCTACGGGCATCAGACTAACCCCTAGAGACTCTCATAAGCATACACAAGATAAATTTAAAATCGCCTGGAATCGCCACATGCCAAATGCTATCGAAAAATCAATGACACAAATCGACAAATTTTTGTTCATACAAATCGAAATCGCCCTGTGTTCATATAACAGCTAAAGGCCGTGATACCCAATCCAACTCAATCATACGATCTGTGTGTCCAAAAGACATGTGGGTCCAAACAGTGTGATAGTCTGGACTAAAAGTGTATGTGTGTGTGAAAGACTTTTTGACAAGTCTGTCCGATTTGCTAATCTTTTGAAAACTTATTGTATGCGATCAGGGTTGCCTTTTTGAAGTTGTTTACAAAAGTATAATAGTGTGGCCATTTTGATGCGACTTTTTAAAGTATACTTATACTCCTATAGGACAGAATTCTATCAGATTTAGCTAGCAATTTTCAGTGAATGAATCGTACGATTGAGTAGGATAGTGCATCACGGCCTTAAATGTAATTTAAGTGTTTTTTATTTTTAAAGAACTAGTATTTGTAGATTTTTAAATTGTCTATAAAAAAATAATTTTAAGGTTGGCATGAATTGCAAAGTACGCCGCATGTTGAAACCCATTAATTGAAAAAACAAAGTTGTAATAAATTGAATATTATTTATAACGGGTTATCCACTTTGCGGTTTCAAAAGTAAACATAAATAAAATACATACATATAAAATATTTTTTTCCCGATATTTCTTTTTTACTACAAAGTTTGAACGTTGACATTATGTGTAAAATACTACACCATTGAAACGACTACCACGCAACGTGTTGCAAGCATTGATTCTCTTGAGGTAATTTTCGACCACTTTTTGACACATACATATTTATATATTTTGACGAATGTTGGTTTTTAAGGTTTATCTGCATAAGTTATTTGGCGGATCCTTTAGCATTCTTGCTTGTGGTTTTTTCACTTGAATTAATATTGCTCTCAAGTTATACGCCCTTATTCGTAAAAATTGTAACAGGTTTATAATGCTGTTATTGACAAATTTGTATGGAAAACTTGTCAAATAAGCGTTTCAGAAACCTAAAATATTAATTACACAAGGGAACAAGGTATTTGTTGTTTATGAACTGAATGTTGTTTTAAAGGTAATTTGGGACGCTGAATCCAAATCTGCACTTGGTTTTTTTGTATCAGCTCGACTTTTTGAGATATACCATTATGTCTAAAATTAAGGCGCTTCCAGTACAAATATTTCAATAACTTGCACACGGTTCACCATATTCAGTTAAAAAAAAAACTGAAATTCGTCAACAAAATTATCTTTAATCCGTGCCAACATTGTTTTTAATTTGAACGAGTAGTTTCAGAGATATCGTTGTAGTTTTGAAAAAAAAAATTAACAATTTTATATCAAAAAAAAAAAAAAAATCTTATTTAAAAATTAATAAAAAAAAAATAATGCAACTAAAGTCACAATGTTGGTCTTAAAGCATTTAGCTTAATATATTTTGAATCAAATGAGCTTTATTTCATTGAAATCGGTGCACAACTTTTGATTTTCTCAACGATTTACTGAGATAACTAAATTGACAAAAATCGCGATTTTCATATGTGTGTTTGTGTGTGTGTGCTGTTCTATTTATTTAATAACTGTATGAAAATCGCGATTTTTGTCAATTTAGTTATCTCAGTAAATCGTTGAGAAAATCAAAAGTTGTGCACCGATTTCAATGAAATAAAGCTCATTTGATTCAAAATATATTAAGCTAAATGCTTTAAGACCAACATTGTGACTTTAGTTGCATTATTTTTTTTTTTTATTAATTTTTAAATAAGAATTTTTTTTTTAATATAAAATTGTTATTTTTTTTTTCAAAACTACAACGATATCTCTGAAACTACTCGTTCAAATTAAAAACAATGTAGGCACGGATTAAAGATAATTTTGTTGACAAATTTCAGTTTTTCTTTTTAACTGAATATGGTGAACCGTTTTCAAGTTATTTTAATATTTGTACTGGAAGCGCCTTAATTTTAGACATAACGGTACATCTCAAAATGTCGAGCTGATGGAGAAAAATGGAGTTTAGATTTAAAATCAGCGACCCCAAATTAGTAAAAAATTGCTATAGAATTCCAAACAACACTCAAAAAGTTCAATTTTGTTCCCTTGTGTTATGAATAAGGCCCATATTGTTTGAGAAAACTACATACAAACAACACAAAACATTAGTAAGCAATAAAAAATTTTAAGTACTTACAAAACTGATTCACTAGAACGCATTCACGGATGCTAGTTTTTTCTGGAAGCTGTATGTGCTTTTCCAATCAAATTTATTTAGCCAAGCATCTTCTTTCCGGCTTCAGCAAGTGAATTTTTCTCACTTTGGTAGGTATTAATGCACCCAAAACAAAGAATTACTTCCTGAACCAATTGTATTCTCGTAAGCTAGAGAATATGAACGTGATTTTAGTGCCACCAGAAGAGTGGTTTGAAATAAGCCAATAATTAGCGAAGCAAACAGACCTTCCAAGTGGTGCAATGCGCATAAACATCACACGATGCCTAAACAGCTTGGTAAGCGGTGTTGCCTTGTCGTCCGCTAACCAGTCTACTTCTAGTTAGACGCATGATTTTGCTGGTAATATAATGGCAAACTTATAGTATTAAGTAAACTTTTTCAAGCCTGATAGAAACATATTTTTTGAGCATAGTTTTTTGTTTTGTTTTTTCGTTGGACTTATGGAAAGTCTTATTCCCCCATAATTTGATAACAAACACTTTTTGCAACCGCCAAACCAAATTCTAACAATTAAACGGGCAGATTTCAAATTTTCACTCGCAATCGTTTTCAATTTATGTATGTGTATGTATGTATGTATGTATGTATGTGTTTGCAAAACTTTTAGCGTCTAAATAAAACTCTTATAGAAGAAAACAAAAAAATAGAATACTCAAAATTATTTAAGACACAAAATATTATTGAAATGTCACTAAATGCAAACGTTAGTAAAATGAGTTTTGTTAGCGCATGAACAGCATGACATTTCGTTTGACAACTCGATACAAATTTATTTCTACACTTGTTTGTGTTTGAATGTTTGTGCAGTCGGTTGTGTGACCATAAAATTCAAATAATAAGTCAACGAGCAGAAATGTAGAAGCTTTTATTGCTAAAGCAAATATTAAAAATTACTACTGACATGCAACGAACTTTTGAGGTTGACTACACGAAAACATTTGAAGCCTTCCCACCCCCACCCCCCACAAGCAACTGCTAAAGTTTCATTCACACAGAGGACTATGCTGAAAATCATGTGATTTCAAAGCACATGTGATTTTCAAACACGCTTTTTATGTTTCGCGGGGCAATTTTAAACTGCTGAAAACACCAGCAGACAGCTGCTTTACTCTCATGGTGGAGACAAAAATCCCAAAATAAATCCCAAAAGCAAATAACAATATCCAACTCTATTGATTCACTTGATTTTGCTCAGACGAGATCAGGGATCTTGTTCCCGAAACCCACATATTTTTAGCCAATACAGGTGCATCGTCAATAGCACATCCAGGTATAGTCGAGTGGCCAGAGAAGCGCACAACGCATTAAAGAGAGAATTCGTTTTTCAGCCGTGCGGTTCGTCTGTGGAACAAATTGTCTGCAGACATATTCCCCCCGCCAGCTACAATGTAAAGATGTTCAAATCAAACGTACACAAGCACCACTCCCTCTTTTCGCCTCGCCAAAATCTATTTGGCTGCTTCCGGTACGATGCGCTTGCATAAATAGGGGTTGTCCCCTGAGTACAGGTTCAAGTTAAAAAAAAAAAAAATTAATTAGATTTTAACACCGATATTCATAAAACATAAAACATTGTTGTAACACATTTTACAACGAATTTTTCATATGAAATTTGTTCTAAAATGTATTTGAGCAGGAGTTTTATTTTCTATGAACACCGGTGCAAGTGTTTACCAACGACAGGACTCTAGTTTCAGCATATGATACACATTCACCATTATTTTGCATAACGTTTATAGGGCCTAAGCGCATTTTATATTATTCTATGTTGTAGAAAACAGCAAAGACCATTAGCTGGGGGACATGTAACGATTTTGAAGCCGCAACTCTTCTGCACACAGCAGATTACTTATAAACTACAAAATGAACATTAGAATTATTAATACAAGAAAATATATACAACCGAGTTGTAATACGACATGGTTCTTTTTGTGGTGAATAACTGCCGTTAGGTAAATGGGCCATGAAAATTTATCCGTTCTTCGTGCCTATTTTAACGCATGATTAAATATATTTTCTGTTCGTGAGAGGCCCAAAAATAATTGTTGCACGTGGGGAGCATTGTTCTGATCGTGAGAGTGCATGAAGTGAGTAAAAACACTTTCACGCGCACTTCTCTAGTACATCTTGAAATGGGTATGTGATATGACTCACACATTTAGCAATTAAACAACACAACACTACACCACTTATTTCTCAATTTCAAGACAACACTTCCAGCCAGTAGCGTGCCTAATAAGTTTATCTTACCACAAGCATAGTTTTTATGTCCTCTTAATTTGAACGGTTGCCCTCTCGAAACTTAATAGAAGGAAAATTATTTCAAATTATTTGTTTCGCCGTGACAAAAAAAAAAAAATTATGTTCAAAAGAGAAAAAAAAGTTGGCATTCACTGTGGCAAGCAGTGAATTTTGTGTGTTCAAGTTAAACTAGAAGACAGCAACAATACGTGAAAATACGCCTTAAAAAATAATAATAATAATAATAGAAAGAAAATAAAATGAAATTAATGTAAACAAGAAAATCAAAGTGCATATTGGCCTGTTGACGCAAATTAACACAGACTCTATTTCAGCGTATATATCAAAGTAACTAAAAATTTCGCTGCAATTCAAGCATCAAAAAATACTGCGCACACACCACAGAGCGACAGACGCGATGGGTGAAAAAATGTGGTGTTATTGTTGTTGTCGTTGGAATGGCAAGTGTGTACAGCGCAACATGCCTGCAGCAACCTCAACCATATGTGTAAAATTTTTGTTGCCTTTTTTCGCTGTTCTTTTTATAGAAATTATAATTTTAAAAATATTTTTTACTTTATATGATTTTTTTTCGCTCACGCTCTTGCAGATCTCTTGTTTATCTTTTTCTTCTGATTAGTCGAAATTATATTTGACAACGAGGTGTGTTCATCAAGTCGTTTTAAAGTGTGGGCTTCTTCTTTTGTCTGATTTGTGATTAACATCAAATCCTTGTTGGTTGGGGATCGTTGCTGCGATCATGTGATTCATTCAAGTTCATGCCTTCAATTTCTGGCTACAGGCTGACTGTTGTCATCGCGCGATAGCAAGCTCCATTCACGGCAACTGTTTAACCGGCTTCATTTTCAAAGAAATACGGCCCAAAGACGCCGCACCAAACAGTTGCTCTTTTTGGATGCATTGACTTCACAACAATCGCTCGTGGAATCGCATTTGCCCAAATGCGGCATCTCTTCATATTAAAAAGCCCACCAAGGTGGGCCACCTATTCAGCGAGGTGGCACAAACATTTTCCCCACTAAAGTGTGGGCAGATTTTTTTCTAAACTCTTAATTAAATTTTATGTGTGAACATAAAAATTATTTTTTCAATGACCGAAATATTGACTCAACCAAAAATGTCTATCTAAACTGGGTATTAGGCTTCAGCTCTTGAGTCAATTGAATCTTGTAAACGTTGTAAATTCAAATGTTTATTAAAAGTTCGCTTTAACGATGTTGGTGAGGTGTTCGACTGCAATATTTTCCAGAGAACAAACTGGGCGAGCATACACAAATATTTTCACGTTTCCTGCAGACTCGGTGTGCTAAAACTTGCACACCAGCCTCCTGGCCTACTTTGAAAGTTATCTATTAAAATTAAAGTATAATCTTTATATGGTAACACTGTTTTTGCTTTTTGTCATTTTACTGACATGCAAGTAAAAAAAATTACTGGCAATCAAAATCTCTTGCAAGTGAGCTTGCAACTTGCAGAAGTATGATTGTATTAGTAAAAAATTATCAATTGAGCTACTTACACTTGCACTTGCGTGTGTAAATGGGGGGTAAAACTTCTACCAACAGAATACATGAAGTGTTTGTAGGCGTTGTGTTTGTTGTTATGTAGTTATGCAGCTACCTGGTACCGAGGTACCTTGATTGGCCTCACAACTTTTGCAATTGCTATCTGATTCGCTCATTATGCTGATGCAAAAACAAATCCCCAAATGATATTCAAAGTGAAGGGCCATTTTCGTAAAGGGCTTCAAAAATATTAACGCGCTATTCAATTTTGCTGCTTTTGGAACATAGAACTGGAACATAGAAATTACAAATTAGGTTGGACTCAAAATTGGCATCATTCATTGTGGTCTTTAATTTTGTGGATTGTGATGCACTAATTTTAGCCAATTTGCCGAATTTTAGCCAATTTTCCGTTGTGGTCTCGTATAGTAATTGTGCCGATGCTGCCACACACATGTGAAATTCTTTAGAGTTGTATGTTGTTTGCTTTCATGTTCACTTTACTATGCGATGTTGGCGTGCGATTGTGTTGTTATTGCTCTTGTTATTGTTGCTGCTGTCGTTGTTGTTGTTGTCTTCAACTTTATTCGTGTTCGGGGTATAAAAATAATTTGTAAATGTCAAAAAATTTTGACAGTTTGTGGTGATGTTTTGCAAATTACGTTTGTAATTGCTTGCTTTAATGTTTACCTTTTGATTTATAATTTTCCCTGGCTCTTGGTACCGTTCTCCCTCTCCATCTCTCTGTCTCTCTCTGGTTTTCATGCCCAACCATTTGCTCGTTGTGTGAGTTTATGGAATTTTTATATTTTCTGCCGTTTATACCATTTGATTTGCCGTTAATTTTCAATTTGTTGTTTAATAAACAAATATGTATGTATATTAAGATTGAGTTTGTAAAAGCAACAAATAATTTGTGACTGGTTTAATTTAGCCACCGAGGAGAATTAAGAATTAAATATTTTAAGTGTTTTGGTTTAGGATCTCCAAAATGCCAGGCCTTAAGGGAAAATTGTTTGCTGCAGACACTGGTTGTCAGTAAAACCATAAGAGATAAACTTCATTCTTTCATTCATAATTTCATGCTTCCTTAAATCCATCAATTTTTGATAGATGTTTCCGGCTCTAAATAGTGTGTCTTCCTGCACTTCTGGCAGGATTTTTTTTTTTTTTTTTTTTTGGTATCGTTTTCTTTTAATTTACGAACAATCAATAAACATTGTAATGCAACAGACGGTTAAAAGACTGCATGAAAACCTTTTGCCACTATCTTTCTGTTAATCCCATTAAGCAACCGGTTCTTAGAGTCAAAATAAAAGAAAACCAAAGAAGAAAAAAAAAACAAATAGAATACAAATAGTATTTGCTGGTTTGGCCTTTCAGAGGAAATCGGCCTGGCAAACAAACAAGGAGACAGAAATAGTCGATTAAGAGGTGTCTTAAAAATGTATTAAACATCTTCTGGTTCAGCATGCCTTCAACGACCCAGAGTGGTGGACACGTGAAAGAGGCATCTGTGCCTCTTTAGCCAATGCAAGGCAATAAGTAGAAACAAACAAAGATGCATTACAAAGTGCTAAACAAAAACAAGATAAATGTCGTTTGTCTAATGCAAAGATCATGCAGCCATCAGTTGGTTGCTGCAACTTTACAACAATTTACGAACAACAAGTCAGCAAACAAGCAAACAAACTGAAAATAAAGGTGTTGCTTATTTAGCAAGGTGCATTCTTAATTTCAGAATGTTTTCTCCATAGAATCAATTTATAAGTGTGTTTTTCCCTAACAGTGTGAGTGTATGAGTGTCATTAAATGTGTTGGGTGTTTAAGATTTTAAGGATTTCCTTCAATATGTTTTGTTTTGAATTCGGAACCAAGTCGGTGTTGTCGGTTTTCTGTACTTTAAAAGTCAGTTGTATTTTAACAGCTACCGATGATGAATGAATGCTTGATTGTCAGTCTGTTTGGCTGCTTGTCTTTTCGCTTGCTGCTTTGGGTATGTAGGAGGCCTGTTTGTAAAGGTTAAACTAGTTTAGCAGTTGCATGTGGCATTAATTTGAATTTAAATTGAGTAAAAAGAATTAATTTTATAGAAAACTCGGGCTTTTCAAATTAATTGGCCTGAAAATATGTGTAATTATTTTCATACAAAATGGGTGGCTTAGATGTCAATAATGCGCTTGACGCGCTAATTTAGGTTGGCCTGTTATACCCGACTCTAGAGCTGAGAAAATTTTATTCACCTTAAATTTGTCAGAGAGAGAGAGAGAGAGCGCTTTGCTATGGTTGCGTAGATATCCTCGTTTGCCATTTTTCTGTTTAGTTTGAGTTACAATTTGCATTTTCTGTTGGCGATTTCCCGCACCACCCCTGTTAATTGATCTTTAACATAAATATCTTATTATTATTCATTGACTCGTTTCATTTATTATTAATTTTTCTTCAAAGGAGTGCCTGTTTGTTTGGTTGTGCCTGTTTTATTTCACATTTTTTATTTTTGTTGCTCTTTCTTGCCATCTTGAAAAGCGTTTAATAGTTTTCAAAATGAATTATGAGTTACAGTCAGCCGTGGCCGTAGTGTTAAATAAAAATTATAAGATTGTTTTGCTTTTTGTCTTTTGACTCTGCCTGCTACAGTTGCCAGTCAGTCAATAACCAGCCATTTACTATTTAGGTTTCATTTTCAGTTATTGGTTTTTCATTGCATGTGTCTGTTGGGGATGTGTTGTATTTTTCTTTCTTCCTTTTAATTGTTTTTCCATTTCAAATTTGGCGCCATCCATGCTGACAGGTGGATTTTTGGCTTCACAGATCTGAGAGGTAGCAACAAGCAGCAGCATTTAATCATTTTCTTAACAGCTGAATGTCATTTTTGAAGTTGGAAAAATAATTTATTATACTTGGAGTATTTATAAGGAAATGTTAATTGACTGTGAGAGGAGCAACAACAAGACGGTGGCGAGCAGAATACGACAGTAACGAAACGAAAAATCATACACTAATTAAAAATATGGCAAGCCCAGTCAGCCAGCGATTTATGGAATGCAAAACTTTGACAGTCCAATGGATTTGAGTGCAAAAAGTAAAAACAATTTTTTATTACAGCTTCTGATCATATGAGTAATTAAGAAGACACAACCAAATGGTAGAGGAAAAAGGTGGAAAAAATAACCATTAAATTGAGTAGAATTTTTCTTATTTAATATTACAAAAAGTAAAAATTGTATCAAAATTGTGAATCAATTAACCGCAATATACATATTTAAAAAAAAAGAGATTAACCAGCAACAAATTTGAGTTGAGAGAGAGAGAGAGGGGGGGAGGGAGATAAAGAGTTTATCCGTTCACGGGCTTATTAATGCATTTACTAATTACCACCATCGATGAGTTCAATTTTACAAATATTTTGACTAATGCTCGAAAAACCAGTGGAAGTTCAGCTTCAAGTTTAGTTTCATTCACGATTATTGACACTAGATGACAACGAATTTGTAATAATGAAGACGCTTTTAGAACGACATTGTTCTCTATTAACTTTGTTTTAGTCGACAAACTTTTCAATGTCCGCCAGAGAAGAATTGTTCATAAAATCTCTTACAGTCTAAAAGATGTTTTGCAACTAAAAAATAAAAAGGGAAATGCACTAGTTTTTAAGGAGTTAAACAATTAAAACAAGAAAAGGAGTTTGCGTAAGCGAGAAAATCAGCGACAAGTTTTGCAAAACTCAAAACTAGCTTTGTAAATAATTTTTTTAAAAATTAATTAGCTAAAACTATTTTTCAAATTCTTAAAACACATTCAAAAATTAACTTAATTATTTATTCGCTTTATCCCCCCATTTACACATGCAAGTAACTTGTTGCAAGTTGTGTGTACATATTAACTACCAATACACTGACAGAGACAATAAAAGCTATTGCTACTTGCTTGATTGTTTACACAGACAAGTGCAAGCTCATTTTTAAAATGTCGTCAAAGAAAATTGTCTTAAAGAAAATTGTTTTACTTTGCAAAATAGAAGAACTAAATGAAAGCAATAATAATAATAAAATAATTATGCGAAAAGAAAATACAAAATCACTGTGCCACTTTTTATATTTAAAAATCACTATTTTTTGTCTTTTTTTGCATTTTTTGTGTATTGTTTAAACTGTTTTTGTCCGTCTACCTGACATTTTAATGGCTGGGCTGCCAAAGGATTGTCAAGTATCACTGTTATGGGGAAACAAATTATACGAATAATTTTTTGTTTATCAAATAAATAGTAAATTCATACTAAGAATCTATAAACGCCATATTTTACTTAAAACTTTTTTTATATTTTATCTTATTTTTTATATTTTATCTTATTTTTTATAAGATAAAAAGTATCTAAGATCAAAAGTTATCTATTAAAATTAAAATATGAACTTTGAAGGGTAACACTGTTTTTGCTTTTTGTCATTTTACCGTCATGCTAGTTAAAAAAAATTACCGGCAATCAAAATCCCTTGCAAGTGAGCTCGCAACTTGCAGAAGTATGATGGTATTAGGAAAAAAATGTCAATGTATTGAGTTACTTGCAGGGGTTAAGAGTTCCAAATAAACCTCATTAATGGTGTCTGTCTCTTCAGCCGTCTACATGTCGGCGGCATATAGGCGGGCATTATGGAATAAGTGGTTAAGTTTCAAAGATTCTCTTAAGAATTTTTCGCGTCTACTGATGAGCTGATTAGCATCAACGAAATGTCGGCGGCATATAGTAGACGGCTACCCATAAAATAAAAGCATATTCGAGCCATCCGATTTTAATTTTTTAGGAAATTTTGGGAACCTCCATGAGGAGGTGTGGTATGGGGTCGATGAGCCCGACAAAAAAAAAAATATTGGAAAGAAAAAATCATTGCGGTCATATATTCGTCTATTCTAGTTTCATCCCATCACAACAAATTGTCCCATGGTGCGCGTAGAGGAATCTAATGTATGACCAACACCCAATAATTTGTTCTTCCTAAAATTTTCTCCGAGCTCACCGGCCTCGTAACACTCCTCCTGCGGCTTCCATATAAAAAATCGGACGCTGCTAAAATTATTTTCTCATTCCAAAAACTATCGAATAATGGATGGCACAACATTGAAAAATTGTAGTCCCTGCAAATCGGTGCCCAGCCTAATGTCGGCATATGGATTTTTTGATGCTTGTGCGCAACCGTACTTGGCCAAAGCAAAGGTATGAGCTAGTATTTGCCAATTTTGCCGTACCCTACATAAAGTATTACAAATTAGCATTGAGTTTAGCCAGGCGGCTGATAACTGTATGCCAAAGAATCTGTGGCATAGTTTCATAAAGAAGATGAATGGCCAGTAAATACTACTTCTTGCAGCAACCATCACTTTCAAAAGAGAGCGTAAGTTTATGAAACTGCTGAATATTTATTTAATGGAAATGATTTAAAATTATAGAAATATTTAAAAAAAAAAAAAAAAATGGAAATGTTATTTATCAATGCGATGATTAAAAACAATTGGCCACAAAAAAAAAACGGAACCTTTCAACATGGAAAACAATGTTAAATACAATCTTATGATCCCGGCAATGGTTTAAATGACCAGATACCAAATTGTCTACCAAGATTTTATTAATTTACAAAAGTAATTTTTTGCGCGTTTAAACTAAAATCCTAAAAATTCTTTTATAGAAAAATGTCCACTAAATTGATAATTGTTGCGGTATGTCATTTAATTCATGGCATTCTTCTTTTTGTTTGCTTTGAATTTTATTAAACAATTTTTACCCCGATGCTGGTAAAGTGTGTGTGTGTGTGTGTGTGTGTGTTTTTTCATATTTGTCCCTATTTGCAGGCACATTTGCACTCAATTTGTACTTGTGAACATTTTTTTATATGCTTATATTTTTTATTTTAGTTTTCAATTGCAAAAAGCAAGAATTAAGAAAATGTTTTCTGTCCTATAATTGTACATAATAATACTCATCATCATCGACATTATTATTATTTTTTTTATAAAAGTGGGTTTGTTGGGTTTTTTCTTAATTTTTTTTTTTTTTAAGTTTGTGTTCGGTAACGTTTTCTTTGACTTCTCTTCAATGAAAGCCTTTTGACAACATGAACATGTCAGTTCAGCAAATTCTTGCGTACTCTTTATTATCCGTTTTTTATAAATATTTTGCTTTTTTTTTTTTTTGCTCAGCACAAAACAGTAGATAAAAGAAGCTTAAAACTCTTTTATGTTTCTTTACGAATTTAAGATCATTTGTCCTTGTGAAGTATTAACAAGACACTCAAAAAATTATGTCAGTTTGTTTTCTCTTTGTACAGATAAATTTAATAATGAAGCAGAAAAAAAGCACTTAAAAACACTAAATCGGAGCACAACACTTTTGGCTAGAAATTTGTCCATAAATATTCACTAGGCATCAGATTTCAGTTAACGGAAAAGAGAGGGCATGATTATCAACCCCCCACCCACACACACACCTCGTCACCACCCACAATGTCCTAAGGAAGACCTAGAATAAATTTTTCAGTTTTAAAAATTCCAAACTTACTTTAATTGATTTAAATAAATTTACTACTAGTTTCACGATTTTGAACCTAATCGAGCGTTCACATAAAAAACGGGTTATCCACTTCGTGGTATAGGACTGGGATTCGACATCTGTCAAACGAAGTGGTTAAACCAATTTTTTAAACCATACCAATCTACATTTTTTTAACAAAAAAAATAGTGAAAATGTTGCACTTATTGTAGAACAGAAAACCGCATAAGCTTCAAAGTGCCTGAGTATAACAGGTGGGCCAAAAGAAATCACCCTATTGCAAGCTGCCAATGTCAAATGTGTTTTTCCATTTGTGAACTAGACAGCTGTAGAATACAAGTGAACAAGCCATGGAGCGCTAAACGCCCCAAGAATACGGAAATTATTCCGTATTCTTGGGGCGTATCTGTAACGAAGATAACGATTTTTCGCTCAAAATCGTAATGCGCGATGCGGCTCATTTTTACTTAAGCAGGTACGTGATCAAGCACAACTAACGTTTCTGGTACACCTAAAATCTACGAGTGATGCCCAAAGAGTCATTACACCCGCTCAAAGTGACTGCATGGTAAGCTGTTCACGCTAGAAGAGACTGCGGGGGATTTGTTTCGAGCACGCCGCTGGTCAAACGACAACGCGCTATGGGTCCATGTTAACTGAGTTTTTTCTGCCACAATTGAACAAATTAGGTCTGTCCTTCCAAACAGTGGTTCGAATAGGACGGAGCAACGATACACACAACCAATAATCTGAAAGCCGAACAACATCGGATGACTTTTTTTGGCCCGCCTGTTATGTACCAACGGTGAGAGGTGGGCCAGGGAGCCATGGTGAATATTAGTCCACTATTTGGTTGTCATACATCCTTAGTGTTTAGCAATGAACCGCACTTCTGGTTGAATAGCTACATGAACAAACAAAACTGCCACATTTGGAGTGAAGCTAATCCTCAAGTCCATGTCGAAACACCGTTACATCCAGAAAAACTGCTTGGTTGGTGCGCTTTAAGGGCTGGTGGAATCATTGGTCCGTGCTTCTTCAAACACGATAATGGCCAGAACGTTACAGTCAATGGTGATCGGTATAGAGCCATGATTACCAACTTCTTCATTCCTGAATTGAATAACCCTGATGTCCAGGAGATGTGGTTTCAACAAGACGGCGCAACATGTCACACACCTCGTACCTTAATCGATTTATTGAAAGACACGTTTGGTGACCGCCTAATTTCACGTTTTGGACCTGTGAATTGGCCTCCAAGATCTTGTGATTTAACACCGCTAGACTACTTGCTGTGGGGCTATCTAAATGCATTGGTTTATGCGGATAAGCCACAAACGCTTGACCATTTGGAAGACAACATACGCCGTGCTATTGCCGATATACAGCCACAAATGTTGGAAAAAGTCATCGAAAATTGGACCTCCAGATTGGACTACATACGCGCCAGCCGTGGCGTTCAGATGCCAGAAATCATATTTAAAATGTAATGCCACCAGATTATCTTTCGGATAAATAAAATTCATGTCAATCGAATAATCCATCGTTGTTTTATTGCAACTTAAAGTTCTATACATCGAAAAAAAAAACACCCTTTATAACAATAAAACTATATGAAAATAATTCTCTGAAAGCGTTTTGTTTCATTTAGAAATCATACTGTGCGTTTTGGCTGAATCACTCATACTTTTGTGGTCAGTCAGCTAGCTCACATTTCCAACAACAATAGTTTTCAAAGTGTTACAGTATCTTCAAGTGGGAGGGAGATGAGCCAGCAGCACGCTTTCAACTCCAACCTCTCAACAAAAATGTTTATTTTGTACTGGCAAAGTATAGATTAATGCGTGGGAAAACAATAGCCGTGCCTCTTTTTTTTTTTTTTTTCGTTTGTGTATTCCTGGAATTATGACCTCTTTCATTCCTGCCATATTTTCATTGAGTGTATTTGAAAAGTTCATATGAAAACTCACTCACATACGTACGTACTGTATGTATTCATACAAATTTGAGGCAAATGTTAAACTAATGACAGTTTAATTTACTTGCTTTATCGACATTAATTTCATTTTCATTTTATTCATTTACTAAGAGGCCAACGGTGTTAAGAAAAGACTCAATAAAAAAAGCAAAACCCAAGAGGAACACAACAATAGAATGAAGATGAAACGAATTGAGCCGACAGCCAGCAATTTTTTTTTTTTTATATATTGAAATTTCTCTTTTTTTCTGAATTTGGTTAAAATCCATAAAGCACAACACAACAATTCTTTTGTAGCTGGACAAGTGTCGGTCGGTCTGTGTGTGTGTGTGTGTGTGTGTGTAACTTTGGTGTGTGTTGCCTGAATTTTGTCTTTTACCTTTTGGTAAGAAAAAAAAAAACGCATAATTCGTCTTCAAAAACTCCAATGGTTAAAAAAAAATTGAAAGAAAAAAAAAACGCTTAAATAAAACGTAAAAAGCCAACGACGGCCTACACACAAATTCTATTAAATTTGAAAAAAAAAAAATGTTTTTCACAATTTCGTTCTTAAACAATGACGAGGCTTTCAGAAGAACAACAAACCTCTTGACCCTGTTTAATGAATACAAAAGATGTTGAGGAAGAATAGTGAAGAACAACGACTGATTGCAGAAGATGAAGAAGAAAAGGAGTGTTGGCAGAACATACTCAGTTGTGTAATAGTATTAAGGGATCAACAACACCATGAAAATTTATTTCAAAGAGACTAACAACCTTTTTATTGTTTTTATTTATTGTAATTGAATGCCATTTTTTATTACAGTTGTATTCATTAGATACCAGCAAGAAACAGGTGTAAAATGAATAAATGAACATATTTAAGCAGCAACTGCAAACGAATTTAAGTGCATACAATGTTTAAAAATTTATTAATTGGTTGTTAGATGGCAAACAGATATGTATGTACATACATATGTACACATATACCTTCGACCTAATGATCGGCCGTGCAGAGTTTGTGGCGTATTCCTTTGGCAAATGGCTAGAATAAAATATCGTGAAGCATTTGATAGGTTACGTTCGGTAGACAGGCTGCTGGGAAGTGAAATAGAAAAATGTTCAGCTCCCGTGATACCAACACACGACGATCCATTTGGGAAAGGCTCAGTTAGGTTGATGGGAGAGGTATCATTCTCCAACATACACTAAAGCCAGAGTAGGCTTGTTATGCGCTCCGTGTAATAAACCATAATAGTTTTGACTCTAAGGTCTATAAGAATTCGGCATCATTACATCAGGTTTCTCAGTTTCCCCCCCAAGCATATAAGCCATAGGTGTGTTATGTTCGCTAAGGTTTCGTACAGAAAAAGCAAAACCGGATTGGAAAAAATGCGGCATAAATAATGCTTCCCTCATGCTCCACATTCCTTCACTCCCACTATTTCTATTCCCTTTGAGATAAACTGAAAAAGAGACTGCTAAAAAAAAAGAGAAGAGAGGAAGGCAAGAGTACTCAAGAGAAAGTTCAAATAGCCAAAAGTTAAAAAAAAAAAACGGGAAAGCATAAGCAGAAAAGAGCGCTGCTTGTAGCAAAGAAAAATAACGAATCCAAATTTGTAGTTAAAAATTCCGAAATGCAACAAAAGCTTTTTAGATACAAAAGTCTCAAAGCGGGCCTGATTGCAGGGTGTACTATATTCTCCTCTTCGACCGCTTTTTTAGCAACCTCCACAAATAGTTGAAAGGTAAACCCAGTGATCAAGCGTGGTTTCCAAAGAGATAGTGTACAGTGGTGAATGATACGATTTTTTTTTTTTTTGTCAAGCCGGGGGGCCATAAATTCCTCTAGATGAAGCAGGTGGCTTCTGGAAACCATAGAAACAGTGCGCTAATATGGTTTTATGCACTTGAATCAATTGTAGAGGTACTTCTGCCACTCTTTCCAAAACATGCATTCTAAATGCAGCAACCGCTTCTTCAACTGTGGAAAAACGTTGACCTTTCCGTTTAGGTTTTACATACGGGAATATAAAGAAGTTATTGGGTTCCAAGTCAGAACTATACGGCTGATGACAAATCAAATCGATGTTGTGGATGCTCAACTGTGCAGTTGTTTGAGCCGATGTGTGTAAGCTCTCGTTGTCGTGGTGAAGAATGATCCTTCTTCAGCGATTGGTTTTCCTGATTCCTGAAATTATTGTGTACCATTCATAATTGACTGTTCTGCGTTGTCCTAGTGTGGTATGGTTGCATCATGTTCAGGCGACCATTTGCTTGGAAGTCCTTCGAGCGCCAACAGATTTTGTTGGATTTTGGTCGTCTTGAGACACTCATACTTTCGAGCTCATACACGTAAATCCACGATTCATCACCCGGTACGATGTCATAGACGTGTTTTGAAGCACCGCGATCATATATTTTGAGCATTTCTTTCGACAAATCCACACGAGCCTTTTTGTATTTGAGCGATTTACCAATTGTGTAGGATCCAATGCAAAAAAAAAAAAGTTGTTTGACAATCAAATGTTTAAGCAATATTCAATGTATGCTGGTCTCACCAATGCCAGAGGTTGCCTCAATGTCATGATAAGTCACATAACGATCTCGCAATATCAGTTCGCTCACAGCATCAATGGTTTTCAGAACAACAACTGATTTTTGAAGACCTTCGCGAAATTTGTCTTGGAGTGAACTACGACCGCGATTTAATTCACCATGCCATCGATAAGCACTGACCCTTGATGCAGCTTCATCGCCAAAAATTCAATTTAGTTCATCCCTGCATTGTCGCTGAGTTAGTCCACGTCGAAAGTTGCAACAAAAAAAAAAAAAAAAAAACAATTGCATGCAAATGTTCACGATTTAATTCCATTTTTGGGTGGAGACAAATCTTTCAAGTTCGTTTGTTAAAATGTCCCACTTTACGTTAGAGCTGTAAGTTACCAGATTATAATACCAGGACTGCCTAATCCCGAGTCATAAAAGGCAACCCTCCTACACTCGTGTTTATATCAATTCTGTAATAATTTTTACTTCAAAATCAATCACAATTAAAAGAAGTCACAGACATTGAAGGGAAATATAAAAACTTAGTCTATACTTTAACTGGCACTAGAAATTAAAAAAAAAAAAAAACTAAACCATTGGCACTTAAAAGATATTAAAAATCTTGATTAGTTTTATTTAATTTTTATGACAAGTATTTAGCACATAATTTATAAACATAAAATTAAACAAAAAAGTTTCTTTCTCCACACAACTTTTTATTGCCCAAAATTTTTCAATGCAAACTCAATAAACAAACACATCTAAAAAGATGTTCTGCTTGAACAGCTTAAAATATTTATTTTGCATCATAAAATTTTGGTTGTAAATTTTGAAAAATAAAGTATTATTTTTAGACAACAAGATCAAAAACAAGAATGTTTGATCGGTTTTGTCGTAACTGTCAGCGTATAATATGCTTTCGGGGGGGTATAAGAGCCCCTTGCTTTTATGGTATTTTTTGGTTTTGTGCGGATTTAAATTATTTTTAGGGCGTAAATGTTGTTTTATGACTTCTCGTAAAAATCTTTTGTACTGAATATTTAAACAAGTGAAGAACAGACGAATTGTCATTTCATTAGTTCTGATTTCGTATTTAATTACTTCTTTTTTCTAATTTGAAATCTTCAGGGAAATTTATAATCAGCTCAAAAGTTTTTATTAGGCCATATGACAGGGAAAAATATTGTGGGGTTTCTTTCGTTAGGCAGTTCTAACAGGGGAGACCATAGCAAAAGAAAATTTAATATATAAATTCAGTCGAGTATGAGATTAACTCACACAGCAACTGTTGCGTACGTACTACCGTGCAATATCATTTCATTTTAGCAGATGAAAAACTGTTCATGGTTATAATTTCATAATAATCAAATGAAAATATTTTTTAATATATGTATGTGTGTGATTCAAAAAAATTTGGCTCGTGAGCGTGCGTGACGTGAGACGCGAAAAAAATTTTCGTGCATGAAAATGCGTAAGGCAAATTATTCTGATCGTGAGCGTACGTGGCGTGTTCACGTGCACATCTCTACCATGTCAATCTGTCAAGTGTCAATCTGCCCAATTAATTTGCTTTCTTGTTAGAAAGAGCTGGACATCGCCAGAGGAAGTGTTTGACACGCTCCTCATCTTCTTCACCCTGCAGCCCCTGCACTGTATGGAAGAACTACCATACAAAATTAGAGACATTTTTAGTTCTGGTGCTTCGAAAATAAGTTTCGAGGCAGAACTCCTTTTCCTCAAGCCAAAATCTATCGAGAAAACGATGCCACAATAAATATGTATATAAAGGGTGTTTTTTTCGATAAATAGAACTTTAAGTTGGCATTACTGTTCAAGATGGCGACCGATTTAACAGCTGTCAAGCGATTTATTCTCAGTTTGGTTTGGCAATTCATCATGAATACACTGAACAACGCTTGCAAATAGTGCAATTTTAGTGCAAAACGAGATTGTCGTTGTTCCCGATTTTCATAAGCGAATTTTGTTTAGCGATGGATCGCACTTCTGGTTGAATGACTACGTCAACAAACAAAACTGCCGCATTTGGAGTGAAGCTAATCCTCAAGTGTATGTCGAAACACCATTACATCCAGAAAAACTGACTGTTTGGTGCGCTTCATGGCCTGGTGGAATCATTGGTCTGTACTTCTTCAAAAACGATGATGGCCAGAACGTTACAGCCAATGGTGATCGGTATAGAGCCATGATTACCAAATTTTTCTTTACTGAATTGAGTAACCATGATGTCCAGGAGATGTGGTTTCAACAAGACGGCGCAACATGTCACACAGATCGTGACACAATCGAGTTATTGAAAGACACGTTTGGTGACCGCCTAATTTCACGTTTTGGACCTGTGAATTGGCCGCCAAGATCTTGTGATTTAACACCACTAGACTACTTTCTGTGGGGCTATGTAAAGTCATTTGTCTATGCGGATAAGCCACAAACGCTTGACCATTTGGAAGACAACATTCGCCGTGCTATTGCCGATATACAGCCACAAATGTTGGAAAAAGTCATCGAAAATTGGACATCCAGATTGGACTACATCCGCGCCAGCCGTGGCGGCCATATGCCAGAAATCATATTTATAATGTAATGTAATGCCACCAGATTATCGTTGTTTTATTGCAACTTAAAGTTCTATACATCGAAAAAACACACCCTTTGCAACGAGGCAATGTCAATCAGTCGATCAGACACGCATGCATCTAGAGGGGCTACTCTGTATTGTGATTCGAACGAATAGCATTCGGATTTCTATGGTTCTATCATATCAGTGCGAACGATTTTTCTTTCGCATCGCAATGCCGAGTAACCCTCGAGGACTATATCGCATTGACAATTGTTTGAAAATACCATACTGTCTTTGATGACCACATAGATGACAATTGATTCGTCAATGGACAACGACTGCCTACACAACGTTGTCAAGCTCATTTATCTAATTAATCGTCTATATGCGTTGATACAGGATACTTTGGCAGTTAAAGTTCACTTGTAGTGGATAGACTATGATGCAGGACACGCTGACACGACAATGTCGGTCATGTTAGGTTGATAGTGGATACCATCTAAGACATTGCCGGTCAGGTTGTCATGGACAGATATTTTTCTATAGATAATATTTCACTAGACACTGTTGAGCATCTTGGCATTTTTCACAGCGTTTTCTTTAATGCTGTCTTGCAGAAATCTTGGGTAACAGAGCACCAGTCGGGCATAAATCATTGGGGACAATTTTGGTCGTTGGCGATTTCGTCGAGAGGGAAAATGTAAGCGGAAACAAAACTTGGTGAATTTGTACCAAAAACTCTACTCATTCATACCCAATGGCTTTTCGCTTGTCTCCCATAAACGTAACACTGGACAAGATAAACTTGCCTGGTGTACAAGCACTCCAAATGCCCAATGAGCCATAATGTACATGCAAGCCAGCATGTTTCATTTGATTTAGAAAATGGAAAAAAAGGATGCCAACTGCTCTGTGTCCAGTAAATGGGTTGGTTCTTTTTGTGTTTATGTACCTGGATTTATGCTGAATAGATGATTATGCTGAAGAATAGTTTCCAACTGTTATCAAGTAATAATAATGATTTCAATTTAAATTTATTTATACATAAAAATCACAATATTAATCATCACACTATGGGATTAATGAAAAGAAAATAAATCTCTGGGGATTATTTTTAATTCATTGTAGTCAATAATATAATTGTGAAACAAAAGAAAATAAATCGTTCGAAATAACAACCAACAGGCAGACAGAACGACAGACAACGAATCAAAACTTTTTTTTCTCCTTTTGTGTTCGCCTGAAAACTATTAATCAAATAAATTAACATCTTATGCTAATAAGATTTCTTAAACACAACTATTTAATAGTGCCTCCAACAACATTATTTTTTGTTTGCTTGATTTTCAAAAAATAACAGATAAAAGTTTTTTGTTATTGGAATTCAAAATTTATTAAGTTGGCAACAGCAGAACAAATAAAAACACGCGAATTTTTTTTTTTTTTTGTTCGTTTTAAAGCTTTTAGTTTATTTATTTTTATTAAAAATGATTTATTAATGTTTCCATTTAATTATTGAATTTGTTGTTGGCGCTTTTGTTTCTGGTCTTCTTACACTTGATGCCTTAACAAATAAATAAATTATTAAATACCAAAAAACAAAAACAAAAGAAGCAAGAAACATGCTGAAGTTGACCTTTTAACAAATATTTTTTTGTCTTATATTCGCAATACGAATTTTTTATTCTCATTTAATTTTAAACATTCTAGTTTCTTGAAAAACAGGTTGTTTTGTTTGTGGCCCAAAATCCCACATAAAATTTTGCCATTTCATAATTGTTGGTGTCATTTATTATAAGAAAAATAACAAAATACATACTGTGCGCTAATACTGCATTAGAAACAGCTTTGCGTTGAAATTTGTAAAGGGTGTCCCAATAATATTTACAATTAACAACAAAACGAAAAGCAATATCGTAATATTTTTGTTTTTATAGACGGTAATGTGACAATTATGTGTAAAATATAATGTCAATCAAATATCGGACATTTTACCTGGTCCAGATATTCAATGACTTTGAGAATAAATTCAGGTTGAACGTCGTTAATGTGCCGAATTAACTCCTTCTTTAGTTCTTGAGTTGTTTTTGGCTTATTAAAAAGTACACTTTCACTTTCAAAAGTAACCAAAAAAAGAAGGTCAGCACTAAGATCACTGACTTCGTCGCAGAAAAGAGCTTCTGTTTCGTTAACTGTGTGGCAATTGGCACTATCCTGTTGTTCATGCTCCCCATTCCTGGTCAAAAGAAAACTGTTGTCAAGAGCCAGCGTTGTATATTAACACATAGACGAACGCCCATGGATGCCGCCTCATCTGTACTTATGGATGGTATAAACATTGAGAAGAAGTGCCTTGATTTTTTTTTTTTTTTTTGAAACGGTGCAAGACATACTTAACCCCTGCTCACTATTTATAGCACCTCTATCCGACCGAAAATCAGTAACAGTAGAGTATCCAACTCAACTATTGATTCACTGGAGCATCGTCACAGTGTGGGATGTGTTACACTGTTCTATCGCTATTATAATGGATTTTGCTTAGACGAGATCAGGGATCTTTTTGCCGAAACCCACATCGTCACAAGCACATCCATGTATAGTGGAGTGGCCAGTGAATCGCAAAACGTATTACAGAGGGAAACACTACTCCCTCTTTTGCTCCTCCCCAAAACCTATTTTCCTAGTTCCGGTACGATGCGCATGCATAAATAGGGGTCGTATCCAAGTTAAAAAAAAAAACATCACTCAAGGTTCGTACGTGACTTTATTTTAGAAGTGGAAGGGACCAATAACCCCGCTAGCCCGTAAATCGCGCCAAACAGTTGATCTTTGAAGAGGCACTGGCTTCTCAACAATCGTTAGCGGATGTTCATTTAGCCAAATACCGCAAGTCCGCTTGTTAAAGAACCCACTGAGGCCCTACATAGTGTGCCTCGTCGCTGACCCTCCATTTACACATGCAAGTAACTCGTTGCTAGTTGCGTGTACATATTAACTACCAATAAACTGACAGAGACAATCAAGAATGATAAATACAAAATGTAGTTTATCATTCTTGGAGACAATAAAAGCTGTTGCTACTTGCTTGATTGTTTACACAGGCAAGTGCAAGCTAATTTTTAAAATGTCGTCAAAGAAAATGGTCTTAAAGAAAATTGCTTTACTTTACAAAATAAAGGAATTATATGAGAACATTAATAATAAATTAATTATGTTGAAAGAAACTACAAAATCACTGTTCCATTTTTTATATTGAAAAATCACAATTTTTTGCTTTTTTTGTGTATTGTTTGTTCTGTTTTTGTCCGTCTCCATGACCTTTTAGTGTCTGTGAACTACTATGTGGAAGCAAATTATTCGAATAGCTTTTTAATAATATAAATAGTAAATTTATGTTACAAATCGATAAAGGCCACATATATTTTATTTTATTTTTTGGTATATAATATCAAAAAGTAATGTATTGAAAATCGTTTCTTTGAAAGTTATCTCTTAAAATTAAAATATAATCTTTATATGGTAACACTGTTTTTGCTTTTTGTCATTTTACTGGCATGCAAGTAAAAAAAATTACTGGCAATCAAAATCTCTTGCAAGTGAGCTCGCAACTTGCAGAAGTATGATGGTATTAGTAAAAAAAAATATCAATGTATTGAGCGACTTACACTTGCACTTGCGTGTGTAAATGGGGGCTGAAGATTATTTTCTTTATAAAGCCACTATGCACTTCTTTTTTTTTTTTTTTTTTTGTTGCATCAATCATTCAGAATATTGACAAAGTTTAAGTTCTCCTAACACAGAGCCAAGGCTACCTAATAGAATCAATAGAAATTTCTCTATGAAACGCTTTTAGTCTGAGGCGGAATGGCAGCAGAAATAAACGGGAGATTTTTCTAAGATATTATTTCTCATTTTCATGTGATAATTGGTTATGAAACAGGGTTGCCAACGCTGGTTTACAAATGGCTCCAAATTGGAGGGTTACGGTACAGGCGCTGAAATTGGGCCTAACTTCCGGAAGGCAATTGCAATGGGACAAAACAGCCACAATTTTACAGGGGAATGCTTAGAGGATTTTATTATTAAAAAATTATAAAAATTTTGACATAGTGAGTGAAGTTACATTCTTAAAATATTCTCATATACATATGTATGTCCAAATTCCTTCAGAGCTCATCGATTTTGCACAATGTCAAAAGCTCAAGATTTAAAAAAATATATATATAATATACACTGAAGCAATGACACTTAAACCTTATGCTTGGCTTCCTTTTCCATGTGGTCCGATTGACTTACACTCCAAAAATGTGCTCATAGCTGTGCAGATTCTTTCGGAGGTCATATTTACCTTCACTCATGTTGACACAATGTTTGTGATTAAAAATGCAACAAGTAAGTCTCAAAAGAAATCGACCATAGCAATAATTAAGAAACAAAAACTTTCGTTAAAAACAAAAAGAACCAATATTCATCAACGAGTCAGGGATGAAGTTTTTGTACTAATCTAATATAATAAGTTTACTTGTTCGTAAACAGTTTGATTACGACAAACATATTTATCTTATTAGATGTGTCGTTACGTAATTTCGCTACTTCAAACATATTTATCTTCACACACATCTCCCATATTACTCTGCTCCCAAAATGTTGAGAATAAGAGGATTACATTTTTGAGAAAATGGAATACTCAGAGAACTTATTTTTAGAATATTTTGACTCATGCGAGTACTTTTTGACATACAGCTACCTGGTAGGTACTTGATTAAAACTATCGAAGGTAAACCATTTGGTATCGAGTATCGTTTCATCTCTATTTGTAGGCGGCCAAAAACGTCAATCCATGAAAGAGTTCTTACTCTATTCTTTATGGCTACTTCTACTCTTTATGGACATTTGCATTATTTTAGAAATGATTGCAATGTCTTATTTTACTGACCTTTTGCAAATTAAAAACGTCTGATTTCTATTTGCACTTGTGCTCAATATTATTTTTTTAGATTGTTTATGTTCACTACTGGTCAATATTGTCTAAGCCATGATATTTAAGTAAATATGGGTTTTTAACGGTGGTTTCATATCGTACTATACTACATATTTCTATTTTGTTCAGTCTAAACTCCAAAGCAAATATGGCCAATGCAAATCATGAAATATAATACAGCTACTGCTGGTTTAAACAACAAAAATTGTTTTCTATGTTTTGTGTTTCTTTCAATAGTTTGCTTTCTACCATAAGAGAACTACATATAAAAGAATACAATACAATACAGTGAGCGTCAAAAGAAACTGTACACCATTGGCTTTACTGTTTAAAACTTGTAATACAAGCCCAACTGACTACTACTTTTAACCTGAAGAACTGTCAAAATCCAAACAATCCAACACAAACACACAAACGCGAACAAATGACAGAATTACAGTATTGACATAATACAGTATACAGTATTGACAGAATTACAGTATTTCTACCACCAAAACACATGAAGTGTTTGCAAGTGTTGTATTCGTTGTAGTTATGCGGGTATTTGGCTGCGAGGTGTCTGGCTTTAATTTATTTTTTTTTTTTTACAATGTAACTTAAAATTTTGCATTTTTCATTCAGATTTTCTGTCTATTTCAGCTGATTATAAAAATTATATTGCTGGTGAATTTTTTTATTAAAACATAATTCAAAGTGCCCTCATATTAGTGAAGTGAAAATGGAAGATGATTTTCCTTCCGACCTTAAACGGAAAAGAGCAAGCAATGCTTATTGAAGATTAAATGCGTATATATGCATCTAAAATAAAGGGTGTTTTTTCGATGTATAGAACTTTAAGTTGGCATTACTGTTCAAGATGGTGATCGATTTAACAGCTGTCAAGTGATTTATTCTCAGTTTGGTTTGGCAATTCATCATGAATAGACTCACGCCTGAACAACGCTTGCAAATAGTGCGATGAAGCGCACTTCTGGTGGAATGGCTACGTCAACAAACAAAACTGCCGCATTTGGAGTGAAGCTAATCCTCAAGTCCATGTCGAAACGCCGTTACATCCAGAAAAACTGCTTGGTTGGTGCGCTTTATGGGCTGGTGGAATCATTGGTCCGTACTTCTTCAAAAACGATAATGGCCAGAACGTTACAGTCAATGGTGATCGGTATAGAGCCATGATTACCAACTTCTTCATTCCAGAATTGAATAACCCTGATGTCCAGGAGATGTGGTTTCAACAAGACGGCGCAACATGTCACACACCTCGTGCCTTAATCGATTTATTGAAAGACACGTTTGGTGACCGCCTAATTTCACGTTTTGGACCTGTGAATTGGCCGCCAAGATCTTGTGATTTAACACCGCTAGACTACTTGCTGTGGGGCCATGTAAAGTCATTGGTCTATGCGGATAAGCCACAAACGCTTGACCATTTGGAAGACAACATACGCCGTGCTATTGCCGATATGCAGCCACAAATGTTGGAAAAAGTCATCGAAAATTGGACCTCCAGATTGGACTAAATCCGCGCCAGACGTGGCGCTCAGATGCCAGAAATCATATTTAAAATGTAATGCCACAAGATTATCTTTCGGATAAATAAAATTTATGTCAATCGAATAATCCATCGTTGTTTTATTTCAACTTAAAGCTCTATACATCGAAAGAAAACACCCTTTATAATATATTAAAGTTTTAAACTTGAAAGCCAATGGTGTACAGTTTCTTTTGACGCTCACAGTATACATATATTTATACATACATATGTATTTATTATTATGAATTTTAATGGTCAGAAAGGTATTGGTCAACAATAATCACACAGCCGGTCGGTCGGGCCATTTGTACAACGAAGCTTGTATGAATGTACACATGTACTGTTTTCAATGCCTGTCTATCTCGCTGTTTGTCATGTTTGTGTATTAAGTTGAGCGTCAATTTCTTGACAGTTTGTCAAATATTAAAACGTGCTAATATTTACTACTTTTTCTCTTTTTATTCCAACTAACAGATGTGTGTATGTGTGTGTGTCTGTAACGTCACTTAACATAACGGTGATTTTTTGTTTTTTTGGTCTTTGAAGGAACAACAAAATCAAATGGTTTTCTTTCTGGTATTTTCTGTTTGTTTGTTTTTTTTTTTTTTTTTGTTTTTTTGCCAACTTTCCATAACTTTTAATGGCCGATAATATTGACAGTTTGAATTGCTGTTTTGTTTAATAAAAATGTTAATATTTAGCGGTTTTAATTGATAGATTTAAACTATTGATATTGATAAGGCCCGAGGGGTTTTTTTAATACGATTTAATAAACAACAGTGAGATAAAAAACAGAAATTAATAATAGTTAAAGCCCAGTTGACTTGAATTTAAATTTTATCTCTGATGGAAATTTAATAGAAAATTAATTAGGTAGGTATTGTTTTTTTCAATTTAATAGCATATCGTAGATTTATGGAATTTAAATATGTATGTATGTACCTACATACGACTGAAGGAATTCAACGATACCGGCATTTGGTAAACAGTTACCCCTGCCTTCGGTTGTTATTTATAAATCGGTCAAATTTAATATTAATGCCGCTCTTAAGGAAAAAAAAAATCCAGTTTTTTGGAGTTGTTTTACCTTTTTACTGATATTCATTCAATCAACGAACGTGTTATTCGAATTTATTTATAATATTTGGTAACTTGTATGTTAATCCAATACATAACCACACACATTATGTTTTTAGTGCTTTGTGATAAATACCTACTTGTAGGTATCATATACTAATGTCCAAAAAATTAGTAAGAGTTAAAAATTTATAGTTAAAATTCCTTGCCAGATATCACCCAATTACGAGGCAAATGCTGGAGGAAATTAAAGAACTTTGTGAATGACACGGAGTTCCTATAGACCTACATATGTATGTATGTATGTGCATGCCGCTCGAAATTGGCAAACATACACAGGAAGAAAAAGTTCATTCTAAATTTAAGTTTTTTCTACTTTCTTCACAAGTGTACTCAACACAAGCCGAAGAGGGATTTTATTAAACAGAAGCAATCCTGTTATGGCTCAAAATTAGTACGAAATTCTTTGATGTATGTATTTGTAAACAGCTTGTATAGGTATTGAATTTTGTTTAAATTTTTCTAAATTGCTACGATGACTGAATTGGTAGAGTGGCTGTACTGGCAGTAGCTAATAATTTACATCTTATTGTTTAATTAGGGAAGTAAAGCGGAGTATTTCAAGTACGAATTTGAGATTAACCACCGATTTTTGACCTGGGATTTAAATACAAAATCAGTAAATTTTCCTTAAAATTTAAGTTGGATTTAAAATAGCTTTCTGTTTTACAGTCTAAAATTATTTTTGGTAGTTAATTGTAATAAAAGTACGGCAGCACAATGTAAGTGTCAAAAAATTATCGATAACTCAATAAAAAAACAGCTGTTTAAGCAAAGTGAAATTGTGAAAAGTTTAGAAAATAATAAATTGTTTTGTAAAAATTATGAAAATGAGTAGCAAAAGTGATAAAAGGACTCCCAATTTCACTGCCACAGAAGTTGATTGATTACCTTCTGGAAATAATAAAAAATCAAATTATGAAACACAAAAAAAAAAACATGTGCAATTTTCTTAATTTGCAGAACAAAACCAAACTGTCAAAATCATATGGCAGTACGAAAAACTTAAATCGATTTTAAATGGGCATGGCCGGCCGTTTAAGTTTGATTTAAATAGCAACTGTTTGAGTCAATTTTGTATTCAAATCAAATTTAAATTGAAATGGAAAAGTCAAAAATTGGGGGGTAAATGGGCTTAAGAAACATTAAATCAAGTGCATAATCCAGCATCACATTCAATACAAATTCAATCCTTCCATACTTATAACAATATGAAAAGGTGTAGAAAGTATGGTAAGTACCAATGAACTTAAATCCAGTACAGCGTTCTTGTTTTCAAGCACGGTTTAAAGCCCTACTCAATCTGAAACCAGGCTTGGATATGGCTATAATCAATCCGAAACTGAGATTGAATATATGTAGCTAAAATTGAGTATTTAGCGCTTGCAAAATCCGTACTTAGAACAAGCACAGCGTGCATGATTTGAGAAAATCCGAACTTACCGAACTTCTGACACCGCTTGGGATTGATTTAAGTACAAATGGATTGGATGGATTTTTCAGTGTAACCCTCCGATCAACCTAGTCTTACCTAAAATTGTAGTTTAACAAAAGTTTTTTGCCATTTAAGTGCAGTTTAAACTTCACTATAGTAAATCAGTGAACCAATTATTTAAAAATCAATTAATGGATCGCTTAACTATCGCACAACACATAAAAATGATCAAACCATACCACAAAAATGGTGATTCTGCCACCGCCACATATCGCGCTTTAAGAGGAGATTATGATTTACATACAGAATCGTCCAACTACGCAAGCAATTGGCAAAATTGTGAAGAAATTTGAAGAGACTGGAGCGGTTTTAAATATTGTACATCATCGTTTCGCTCGTTCCGCTGCAAATATCGCTGCTGTAAGTGAAAGTGTGGCAGAAGACCCGAATGTGTCGATTCCTTGTCGTTCTCAGGAATTAGGAGAGAGGCGTATTTTGCATTTAGATCTTTACCTACATCCATATAAAATCCAGCTCACACAACAACTGAAGCAAGCTGATCACTCACAACCTTGTAGATACGTGGAATGGGTGCTTGAACACCAGGCGCTGGACGGCGACTTTGCGAACAAAATTTTCTTCAGCGAGTTATTAAACAGAGGCCATTACATCCAGAAAAAGTTACTCTTTGGTGCGCTTTTTGGTTCGAAGGTGTGATTGGAGCTTACTTCTTCGAAAAAGACGATGGAGCGACTGTCACCCTCAGTTCGGAGCGTTATGTTCATATGATAAGCGACTTTTTTTTTTGGCCTGCTATTGAAGCACACGACTTGGAGAATTTAAGGTTTCAACAAGACGGACGGTGCCACATGCCACACAACTCGAGCAAAAATGGCTTTATTGCAAGAGACATTTCCTGGTCTCGAAACTTCTCGTCGTGGCGATATCAACTGGCCATTAGACTTTTTTTTTTTTGTGGGGCTGCGCGAAAAGCAGTGTTTATGCAGATAAAGCTGTAACTCTTGAGCACTTAAAAAGCAACATTCGTTCAGTTATGGCTGAGATACCGCCCAATATGTGTCAAAAAGTGATCGAAAATTACCTTAAAAGAATCAGTGCTTGCAACACTTCTCGTGGTGCTGATTTAAATGATGTAGTGTTTCACACAGAATGTCATCGTTCAAACTTTATAATAAAAAAGAAATATCACGAAAAAAAAATATTTTGTGTTTTATTTACGTTTACTTACGAAACCGCAAAATGGATAAGGCGTTATTTTGCCTTTAAACAAATGGAATATGTATTTAACAACATAAAGAAAATTCATACCAAAGCGGTCTTTAATATAAATTTAATGACTCGTAATTTCTTAATGTAACGAATGCCAGCGTCAGCTCAAGTTAATGTTAGAATACATAGGACTTTTGAACAAAATTCTTTCAGCGGAATGTAAAATTAACATGACATAATATTGATTAAAAATCAGGTTAAATTTTGTAACTTTACACAATAGAGTTGGTCACATTTTGCACACACACACACGCCCACTTAAATACATATTATTTTCTTTTATATATTCAGGTACTAGTAAACGAAAAGAAAATATTTTTTCACTTGTTGCATAGTGTTGTTTTAACATACAGAAGATTCAACTTTCTTTGAGTACGGATAAAAATCTGTTATAGTAAATTTTTTTATTTGACCTACAAAAATGCTGTTAAAACTTTTAACTGAAAACAAAACCCTTTTATGTAAATATATACATACATACATACATATGTACATGTGTTAATGTAATTATGTATGGATGTGTGTTTTGTCAAAGAATTAAATTTTAAAGAAACACAAAATGTTCATTTAATGAACATGTAAAGATACAACCAAAAATAAAAACGTTAAGTTTATCCAGCAACAAAAAAAAAATATACATCTGAATACAACACAACATAAACATTAACATCAACATCGACAAAAAAAAAACATTACGTTTCTTGTCATGATATCGGGGGTCAGTATCTTTCCTCTCATTTGCGATTTTTATGATGGTCATGTTGTTTTTCTGATCATTTTCGTTTGCGTTGAAACCGAACTCTGGCACTGCAAGGTATGTATGTACACATTTGAGAAGTTTATTTTTTTTGGCTTCACTGAATTCTTTTAAGAAATTTAAAAAAAAAAAACTTTAACGCAATGTGTGCACATACATACGCCGGCTAAATGCTAAATGCCGCGGGTAGGAAATGTGTTAAGAAACAATTTAGTACGTGTTGAAAAAAGAAAAAATCGCTGAAACAAAACAAACTTTCGCTAATATTAAGTTTTCAAAGAATTAACCCACTTCAGTTATGAAAACTTTTCGAGTCCAAGATCCAAGAATTTTGCGCATACGATTGAGCTGCAAAAACTAAACAAGGATTTCTGCCAATCAACTAGAAATGGATGTTGCTGGGATAGTGTATAAGTATTGCGTTGAAAGATTCGGGTCTGCGGGAAGAAAATCTCTGATTTCGTCAGTGCGGAAGCAGCGATAAGACAATATGACGCACCTCACACTGCGACAATACTTCAGTAAGGCAATAGAATTGGCTACCCTACTGCCATCGATCAGCTTCTTCGCCCTCTCCTGCGCCCAAAATACACTTACGAGGCCCCAACCCAAACATGAGGGTTGTATACCATTTTCGGTAGAATATATGTGGGTGTTATAAATAGTATGAAGATCGCATGGAGTGATGAAGTGCACCTTATAGCATGTTTCCACGACATGCGCTTCGCTCTCTATTTGTGCTTAACAGCCTAATCAGGAGCGAAGCAACGTGTTTTGCTATACAAAATTTTGAGAGCGAATGAAGTTGCTTCATATTGAAGCTACATGGGCAGCACGCAAAATTCTTGCCATCTCTAATTTATATCGCAAGTTTATCTGCCCTATCTGTCAAACTCATATGTATATTGTAAACAAAGAAAACATAATAATACCTAGAAAGAAAAGTTAATTTGAGAAATCAATAAAATATTAAAGGCCATATTCATAATAATTATTGTAAGTTTATTATTAAGCTATTATTTGACGTATTTCTACGGAATATTTATCAAATAAACGTGTAATAAAACTTCAATAGTTTTTATGAATATGCGTGTTATACCATGTTCATACATGCGCCTTAATTGAGGTAATCGCAATAAAGTCCATTATTGAGCTCAATATTCCATACAAAAAGTCAATAAAGTTATTGCTCAATAAACTCTATATTGCTTTGAATATTGAGAAAAAGATGAAATACAACACTGTAAAAGATGTGTTTAATAAGCAAAAGTATACAATGCGAGATGAATGACGAGACAAATGTCAACAAAAGCAAACAAAACAAAATAATAAAAAATAAAAACACAAAAAATTTTTAAACATTGCAGCATTTCTAAATTTGTATTTCTCTTTCGTCTTATTATTGCCGCTTTGGAGTCATAACATGAACGCACTACTTGTACAAGTTCCATATTTTTACTGTACAACACTAAAATCGTTTTAATAAAAGGCAGTTTTTCTTCCATTTTTCTGATTTGAAAATATTTTTCACTTTTTCTTTCTCACTACCAAAACAAAAACAACAACTTTTTTCCAGCTGTCAAATACTAATTGAGTTAGCGCAATATTTGTATGTATGAACGCAAAAAATATTATGTCAATAAACTGAATATTATCTCAATTAGAAATACATGTATGAACAAGGTATTAAACGTAAAAAAAATGAAAACAAATTTTGTATGTCCATTTAGAAAAGTTTGATTCAAAAAATTATTAAAAAAAAAACATGTATTTATACGAGAGTCGTGTAAACAATGTGAATGGGAGAGCGATGCGGGTGATTTAACTAATAATGGAAACATACTATTACGCCTCTCCAATAACCAATGCATAAACTGAATTTTCGTTCCAACAATATTAAGAACTTCCGATTGGGCAATATTTATATGTACAGTCTATCCGTCTAATTCATAAAAATTATAACAGGTTTATAAAGCTCTTATTTGACAGATTTTCCATACAAATATGTCAAATAACAGTCTTATAAGCCTGTAATAATTTCTATGAATTTCTATGTGTACAGACAGAGCACTATTCTGGGCCGCTTGTCTATGTGCTAGTAAATAGCATTGAGTCTTGCGGGTGTTGAAATTGACATGGTTTTTAAGACCCCATTCGGAGATCAGTATTGAGAGTAAAGTGCAGGTTCTACTATTTGCATTAACCTTCGATTGGCTGGGTCAATAGCCTCATGCGCACAAATGACAAATGCTGCTCTCCAGAACAGCGGAGAGGATTGGGTAAAATAGAGAGAATATCATTAAGAAAGATAAAAAAAAAGAAATTCGGTCGGGGGACCCCCGTTAGGAACGAAGTTCCTTACGTTTTTTCTTCATCTTCGAGTGTAATACAAGGTGAAATCTGTATGTTTTGTATTGTGTTGTTTTTGAAATTTTATATGCTTCTTAAAATTTTTGGAACGTTTTATTTTTTTTACTTTTGACACATGCTGTATTTTTTTTTTTGTCAATCTGCTACAAAACGAAGAAAATTTTTCAGTATTGCTGTTGTTTGTTGTGACATACTTTACTTTAGCGACAACTATCAACTGATAGTGTCCGTTTTCACAACGCTGCTGTCAGCGGAGACACCTACACAATTGTTTGTCGACAGATGCACCAATACATATAAACTGCTCACATGCTTTCGTGACGATTTCTACTAATTGGCGGTACCAGCAAGCCGCGTTAAGGAACTTCGTTCCAAAAAGCAGCCTAGCGTAACGAGCAGGACCTTGCCACATTCCTGAATTAAGCTTGAACTTGTCTGATAACACCTCATCTATAACAAGTTGTATAGTGAGATCTCTAGATATGAATCGAGCCAAACACTACCGACACCAAAAGCAATAAGTTCTGATAGTAATGAACCATGCCATGCTCTGTCAAATGCATTAGAGATATATACAGTCGCCACTTTAAATTCCCCAAAATGATGGATTTCTCCTTAAGTTATGCCAAGGGATCACTCGTACAGCGATCCCTACGAAAATTTATATACGAAATCTATATCACCCATGCGACTTCTGATATCTCACAAGATGGTAGTTGACCATGCTTTGCATTACTTTGGAAAGTGTGGAGTAAACTGCGATTGGGCGATTTACAAGTTCTTTATTAGGCCCTATTTAGTATTTTTACAGGTACACTAGAAAACGATTCCCCTATTGCTGGCAACACGCTCCTGCAGTAACGGGTTTTCTGCAATGTGAAAGAGTTTCCTGCTTCTGGCCACATTGTTTTGGAATCTTATTGGCATCTGCAAGTTAAATGTATGCAGATCAAAATTAACCAACTTACATTTGTCCTAAAAGTTTGGCTCGAGAATTTTATGCATTAATTTAAACTTTATCGTCGAACTTTATGATTTCCAATTGTTAGTAATTTTAACAGGCTTGAGTTTGATATTACGTTCTCAAAGTTGAAAATATATAAATTATTTTTGTAATAAAATTGAATTGATCAATTGGTGGTCATGGCCTGGGTCCGAAGCAATTTGGGTGCTGATGGGCATGAGCCCCAGCCAGTAAAACTTGTATTCAAAAAAATTAAAGTCTTTAATATACATATGTGTTTTATTTGAAAATTTCCATAAATTTTTTTTTTTTAATTTGCATATGAAATAAATATTATTTTTTATTTATTTATTTATTTATTGAAAGTATTTTACAAAAATAAATTTATAAAATACGACACTAGACTAGTGTGGTCATAAATTTTATATTTTTTTTTTTTTTTTTTAATATGAACGTAAGTCTTCAACTTTACTTTTCTTGTCTTCTTTAAAAAATATTGATGACTCCAATTTTGTCACAAAAAAAAATCTTTAACAATTTTTGAGGAAGTGAAATCGAACTAAAGCCTAATAAAATTATTAACAATCGAGAATTTTATGTTAAACGATTGTATGAATATTTTATGTACTGCTTATATTTCTCCTTTTGCAAATGGGTTAATACTATATAATAATGAAAAAATTTCTGGCTGCCTAAAAAGCTCCTGTTATGTTCAAGTCATATCGATTTCAAACTCGTATTTTGATATTTATCACAAGGTCTTCTTTTGCAATGTGTGTTGCTTTTGTTCTAAAAGTTTAGTCCTCTTTTTATTTGGCCTTAGAGGCTTTAATTAAATGCAAATTTCATAAAAACAAAACATTATACAAAATGCCTACAAGTTGCTACTACTTGGGGCCTTTTACTTAGCTCTTTTTTTCCTCTTCTTCTTCCTATTGTTGCCATACGCAGGACTCGTTCGTCAGCCAATATGTGCGTAAATGTTGAAATTTATGTTTGCCTGGCGAACAAGACATAAATAAGCACGAATGGTAATTTTAGGTAACATGAGATAACTAAAAAAAAGTCTATATTTATGTATACATATATACCTATACATACATATGTGCATCTAAAAGAGAAATATTAAATTGTTATTTTGTATAACATTTACTAAACACGTGGAAATTTAATACTAAAATTCATTCATTGAAGCGTTAAAAATTACCCAATGATCACAGAGGTCAAGAACTTTAAAACTAATTTGTAGAGTAAAACTCTTAATTAGGAGTCGTTTTTCTTGATGATAAAAAATAAATAATATTGTATTACAAAATACCAAAACAAAAAAAAAAAGTGTATAAATTTAAATTAATAGGAGACAATTATTTTGTAAATTGTCGTTTAAACCTTTTTTTCAATTCTCAAGAATTCTCTCACAGTAATCATATATGAAAGTTTCCAAATCTATGGACAAGTTGCGTTGCATCAAGTACATGTCAACGGCATCCAGACGAAATGTTATATCATGGGACGGACACAAAACAAGCAAACAGGTCTTTAAGACCCTAAAAAATAATCACCGGTATTCATAAAAAATAAAACGTTGCTCAACTACATTTTAGAATAAATTTTATATGAACAATTTTGTGTAAAATGTGTTTCAACAATGTTTTATTTTTTTAGGAATACCGGTGAAAGTATTTAGTATAAAATAACGGGTTATCTATCCATTTTTCAGTTTTAAAAGTAAACTTAAATAAAACACATATAAAATAGGTATTTCTTTTCATGATGTTTCTTTTTTAGGGTTCCGTACTCATCAGAGTGAAACGGAACCCTATTACCGAGACAAGTACGTCCGTCCGTCCGTCACAGCGTCCATTCTCCGAAACGGTAAGAGCTAGAGAGCTGAAATTTTCACAGGATGTTGTTGTACCTTTCCGCTACAACAACAATTACTAAAAGCAACAACAAGTTGAAAACTACCAGGTGTCCCCATACAATGAAAAGTTGCTATTAGCTATAACTCTCGAACCGTAAAAGATAGAAAGCTGAAATTTGCATAGTGTATCTATTTATAGATGCTTTACAACAACAAATGCTAAAAACAACAACATGTCGAAAACTACCAGGTGTCCCTATACAACGTAACGTAAAAAAACTGTAAGAGACAGAGAGATCAAATGTGCACAATATATGTACTCACATATGGCCTACAATAACAAATGCCAAGAACAACAACAAGTCGAAAACTACCAGGTGTCCCTTTACAATGTAGAGTAATAGCTATAACTCTCGAACCGTAAGAGATAGAGAGCCGAAATTCGCACAGTGTATGTATTCCCAGATGCCTGGGAATACATACAACAACAACAACAACAACAACAAGTCGAAAATTATCAGGTGTCCACATACAACATAAAGTAGCTGTAAAAACAGAGAGATGAAATTTATAAAATATACATACATACATGTGTATTCACATACGCCATTCCATACATACATTACATATACGTAGGTACGGAACCCTAAGTGTGCGAGCCAGCCTCGTACTTGACTAAATTTATTATTATAAAGTTTGAATTATGTGTTTCACACATAACGCCAACGCGTTATGGTGCTCATTTAAATGACCACCACGCGAAGTGTTGCAAGCATAGATTATTTTGAGGTAATTTTCGACCACTTTTTGATACCAGACATAACTTGACGAATGTTGGCTTTTAGGAAGTATTTGCTAACGTAGTAAGAAATATTGAAATTATTTCTTTGAAAACTTTCTATCTTCTTCTCTGGTTGAAGAGCCTTGTTTTTATTCCCTCTAAATATTCGCAATAATTATACCTTGTGCCTTAATTTGGCTGCACCAATATTCGCAAAAGAGATACATAAAAAAAGGTGTTAAAACACTAGCTTCTAATGCCCTTAAACAAAAGGTGTAAAGCGAAAGCACAAAAGGTGTTAAAGGATCAGATATAAAAGCAAATTAATCACAACGAAATACGAAATATGTAAATTATGCAGGATAATTAAAAAGCAAGCGTAAAGATAAAAATGAAAAGCAGAAAACATTTAGCAAAAAAAAAAAAACGAAAGATTATAAAAACTGGAACCCCCTAATTCATAAAAATTATTACAGGCTTATAAGACTGTTATTTGACATATTTGTATGGAAAATCTGTCAAATAAGCGCTTTATAAATATGTTATAATTTTTATGAATTAGATGGTAAGTCTGCAAAAACTCTGCGGATGCCAAATTCAATCAAAACTATAGCTTGCATTGTGCCGTTCATTACTCAATCGACATCAAAGAGGAGGTACATACACAATTTTGGAAGGAAAACAAACTTTTTTTTTTTTTTTAGGTTAGGTTAAGTTAGGTTGATTGGAGGGGTTTGTTTGGCCATGTCTGGCGACAAGCACCTAAGCCAGTATAGGCTTGTTGAGCGCTACGTGGATTTGACTGTGAAATAGTTTGACTCATAGATCGATAGAAACTCCGTCTCATTCACAGTCAATTAATTTCCTCCCAAATTGCTTCGAACCCTGGCCATGACTAATTGTATACTGTTTTGAAGCAGCGCTTAGCCATCCTAGCCCTTCATTACTAACTGTTTACATTTTACATTATACTGATCGAGATTTTATCACTGCGTTTTCTATGGATTGGAATATATTTTATATTCTCTCACCAACATCCAATTGATTTTCAATTGATTTTTGTTTTTGTTGCTTTCGTATCGGTGATAGAAACGGTTTCAAACTTTTCGCCAAGTCCAGCGACTTTTAAGCATTAATTTTGACTTTATAGTCGACATTTGTAATTTACAATCGTTAATAATTGTATCAGGCTTGAGTTCAGTTTTACTTCCTCGAAATTGAGAAAGATTTTTCTGTGATAAAATTTTCAGCAATTCGCTACGCCAGAAAGACAAGAATCTGTTTTTTTTTTTAGTTAAAATAAAAAAAATTGCTGCATCAAAAAAATACTTGACAATTGTTTGCTTTTGCAATAAAGTGATATCGAAATTTAAGTCACGCTGTTTTGTTTTTTTTTTTTTTTTTTTTTTTTTTGTTAATTCGCAAAACAGGAAACAAATGGCTTTTTAATTATAATCACCTAATTTTGCTAAATGAGTCTTCATTTAAATATATTTGATTACACAATAACGGACAGGACACCACAAGAAAGCCAAACAGCATACTATTTCAGAAAAAAATCTAAATAAATTTCAATTCAAATCAACAACTTAATGAGCTGTCAATAAAAAGAACGGTTATTTATTTGTAAAACTGTTGTTTTTAATAAAAACCAGTTGAATTTAAACACGTTTACTTGGCACCTACAGATAATATTGCGTCAAGAAATTTTGAATTTTGTTATCGTACATAAAGAAATATATTTAGCAAAACATAATAACTGTTAACTGAACGAGGGAAATAAATTAATGCTTAGATTTCAATTCACAAGAAGTTGCCATAAATGCAGTCAAAATCAAGCGAACTTCAATAAAATAAAACGCAAAACTCACAAAAACTTAATTGGCCATAAATCATTACTAATCAAAAGAGAAGAAAAACAAATTTTTTACCAAAAAAAAAAACCAACTTAAACAGTTTACCAATTCGAATAAAAGTTTTTCTGAAAAAAAAAACTCGGTAAATGAATTTAATGAGTTGAGCAAATCGAGCATTTGGATAATTTCATAACGCTGTTCCAGCTTGCCACAGTTAACTTTTCTTCTGCTACAAATTAGTCTAAAACTTAGCAAGGATTTCAAGAATTTAAAAACTTTCTTACTTAAGCTGTCAAAAGTCCGTATAAGGAAATCCGTATAAAATAACTGTAGTAGTACTCTCTGTAATACTCTCTTTAAGTTGTGTAGCAGTACTCTCTTTAAGTTGTAAAAGTTTGTGAAATGTTTCTGACAACATGTTTAATTCAACCGCAACAATTTTCTAGCAACTTTTTTTTTTGGATACGAAATACAGTAGAAGCCCAGAAGCTCGAACACTCAGAAATTCGAATAAGTAATTTCATTACATATGGCGCTCTAATATTAGAGTTCGAAATTCGAATTTTCAAGCGGTTCTTTCTTTTTTGTTGTTGAAAACTAAAATTTTGACAATTTAATTTAACCAAACACAAAGTAGGATTCTCCTTTTGACACATTTTAATAGATGATTTACAGAGCTTGTTGATGTTGTTAGAGCTTAGTCAGTTTTTTGGTTTTTTATATACAATTTAACACTTATGCTAGGAACACAGCTGGGACGAACGACGAATTTCGCCCAACACGATGAATACGCCGGTTAAAATTCGCTGTGTACATTCGTCGTATGAGTGAAACACAATAACGACGAAAAACAAAAACATCTGTTATAATTGATAAAGTTGATTATTGTTTGTTCAAATATAAAAAAAAAAAAAATTAAATGAATCAAAGAATTTTAAATTTTGTAAAAATAATTAATATATAATTTTATTATATAAACAGATTATATAGACATTCATGAATTTTACCATTTTCAATAATAATTTCACTTGTATCCATTTTCTCAGTTTTTTAATTTTATCTTATTATAGTTGAACAGCTGATGGGGTGACCATATTAAAAAAATTAGTTGCTAACAAATTTCGCATTACCAAAAACAAAAAATTAAACACTAAAAGCATGTTTTATAATTTAATATGTTGGCTTAGCACTTAAAATAAAAAGTATTAAAGTAAAAATTAACTGTTTTTACTAAAACACTTGAAAACTAAAACCAAAATGACCACATGGCAGTAATTTCGTTCGTCGTTCTCCGGCCTAAGAAATAGAAATACATATATTTCAAGTTCGCCGCGTACAACGAATTTCGACCGAAGCTGTGAATGTGTACATTTTCATATACACCAATGTGTTTTATTTTTGACGGCGAATATTCGCGGCGAAAAATTCGTCCTTCGTCCCAGTTGTGTTCCTTGCATTATTTGAATAACAAACTGGACTGAAAATGCTCAACAAACGTAAGAAAAACAGTTTGTCTTCACCAGAAAAATTAAAAATATTGGAAAAGATCGACAGAGATGATCAAGGAATGCGTTTAGCACTGCACTTTAGTGTAACTTCTTCTACCATTAGCCACATGAAATCGAACAGAAAATCGATGTTGTCAACACTTATCAAGACCTATCCAATAAAACTTTACATAGAGTGCTGAATCTCGAAAAATGAAAAGTCGTGCCTATGAGTGGTTTCTTCATCAACCCAAAAAAAGCGACGTTAAATGGAGCCATATTAAAAGACAGAGCTTAAGTAATTTGCAGGCAAGAATATCCCGATCAAGCTGAGACTGGCTTTCGGGAATTTCAAATATGTACATATATAATGTCCACGAAACTGGGGTATATTACTGCGGCCTGCCAAAAAAAACATACATATGCTTCAGCTTCCGTAGAAAGTGGTCCGGACCACAAAACCAAAAAAGAAAGAATTTCTATTTTATTTGGGGCAAATTTTGATACTTAATGCAAATTCTTGCCGTTAGTAATTGGAAAAGCGAAAAATCTAAAGTGTTTCAAAAAAATGTAAAAGCGATTTTTCAAAAAGCGCTTGGATGACATTTCGGATCTTTTATGAATGGTTACATAAGATTCTTAATCATAAGAACTCGAAAAATTCCGACATTCGAATCGTCCTGAAAACAAAGTGGTTCGAATTTCTCAGCGTTTACAGCATTTACTTGGCAGGAAATATTTGATTTTTTTCGAATCAATTGTATAAACTAAATAATTAATTTAAATATTCAATTAGAGCTCAACACTATGCAGGGAATAAACGAAGGTGCAAACACGATTCAACTGGATTTCAAGCGCAAACGTAACGAATGTACGATTTACTTGTGCTCAGCTGTTTCCCCACTATTCATTTATTTCGTTTGTAGATGAAGTTTTGGGTATGTGTGGAACGAGTAATAATAATATTCATTAAGCTAACGAGTACATGTCAGTAATTTTTAATTACAATAATATTATATTTATATATTTTTGTATTCCTTTTGAGCGAATAAATTAATTGTTTTACTTATTTTCCTTGTGTATTCCCATTTATTCGGTTTTAGTAACACAAAAGAGACACATCGTATTCAAACCAATGAGTGTACGAATATGAATTTGTTGAAAGCAACAGGGTATATTCAAATGGCTTTTGTGCTTATTCGTACACAGGTCTGATATGAACATGCATAAACATGTATGTAACAGGTGGGCCAAAAGAAATCACCCCATTGGAAAATGTTTTTACTTTTGCCAATCGCAGCCAATGTAAAATCCGCTTTTACATTTGTGAACTAGACAGCTGTACAATACAAGTGAACAAGCCATGGAGCGATACACTCTCCAAGAACGCGGAATAATCGTGTCTATAACGTGGAAGTGGACGATGAAGCGACCAAAATTACAAGGAGCGGTGAGGCTCACTTTCACTTTCAAAAGTGAAGTGAAAGTTGCAAAACTTTCGCTTCTGGGGCACCGAAAATCTACGAGTGGTGCACGAGGAGAGCCATTACACCAGCTCAAAGTGGCCGCATGGTGCGGTGTTCCTGCTGGAGCCATTTTTATCGAAGACCGCTGGCCGCTGGTGAAACGACAACGAGTTAAAGGGTCATGCTAATCAAGTTTTTTCTGCCGCAATTGCACGAATTAGGTGTGGGGTACATGTGATTGCAATGGGACGGGGCAACGGCACACACTGCGCGAGCCATAACCGATATTCTGAAAGCCAAACAACATCGGATGACTTCTTTCGCCCACCTATTGTATAGTGGGTAGGCACTATTGGATACATGAAAAACTTAATGTTGATCAACAACAGTGCAGTTTTTTTCATCGAGTTAATATTGGAATTTATGGGATTTATGCATAAAATTTTTTTAGTGTAAACCAAAACCTTAACCTCCAATTTTTGACTTGGATTTTAAATGCCATTTCAATTTCAATTTGATTTAAATACAAAATTGAGTGAAACAGTTGCTATTTAAATCCAACTTAAACGGCCTGCCGTGCCCATTTAAAATTGATTTAAGTTTTTCGTACTGCCATATGATTTTGACAGTTTTGGTTTTGTTCTACAAATCAAGAAAACTTTTCACAATTTCACTTGCTTCCAAATTTGTTTAAACAGCTGTTTTTTATTGATTTAGCGATAATTTTTTGACACTTACATTGTGCTGCCGTACTTTTATTACAATTAATTACCAAAAATTATTTTAGACTGTAAAACAGAAAGCTATTTTAAATCCAACTTAAATTTTAAGGAAAATTTACTAATTTTGTATTTAAATCCCAAGTCAAAAATCGGGGGTAAGTATGACACGATTTTCTACAAGAATCCGTAGAACAGAACATTTTTATTTTGAAAGCAATTTTATTATATCGGCGACATTTTAACGCCAGAAATTTTCTCTAGAACAGTGATTCGTACAATGTCACCAAGAATTTGGCAGCGTGCCTCGAACCGCTAAACGACATTTAATTCAGATTGCAGAAAATATTGAACGAATACAGATTTAAAAACATATTCAGCGAGGCTGTCATTAAGAAGCTGGAAATGGAAGTTATTTAGGTAGCATTATTTTCCATAATTTTGGGTATTTTAAAGTCGGAAAAAGACTATATTCATCGGTGTCGATACGGAAAAAAGTAGAAAATCTATTTTTTTTACAGAATAGTTTCGTTAATCTGGATAAAACATTAGCTCTTTTATGTGAACTCACAGGAAAGAATTTGTGACCAACTATTTTTTTGCTTGAGCATCCATGCAATCTATTTCGTGGTTGAAGTTCTAAGTAGTAGTTTTAGATCTCTAAAAATAGTCATTTAGAAAACTGTTATGTCGACCTAGGCACCTCTTTTATATTGAAACCGATATACATACAATTTAGTAGAAATAGATTTTTCGACAGTACATGAAAAAAATAATAATTTTCAAGGCGTCTGATTTAAATTTGATTTTTGAACAGAAGCCCCTTGGTAGGCGCGGCGGGGGGTGGGTACGTTTGAAAGAAAGTATTAATGAGCAAAACTATTGGGGGCTGGTCATACATTTGCGTCATCTACGGGAACCCTGGACTGTTTACTCCCAGGGTCAGTATTTAGGCTCCTCGAAAACGAAATTTTCGCACCTTCACACTAACCTGCCCCAGGGTGCACCAACTTTTAATAATATTATGTTCCCAATATTTTTTCCAAGCCATCGAACCCGCGTCATGCCTCTTCAGCGGTTGCTCATACAAAAATACCAAAAAAAAAAAAAATTTAATTGCACTCCTCGAAAATAATTTTTCGAAAAAAGTTTTTTCCCTCTTGCCACAAGCTATCGAAAAATCGATGGCACAATGTGCACACATGTTTGACCATGCAAATCTATCCAGCCTAATATAGTCATATAAACGAAAAAGGTATTAGATTTTTGGAACCCATGCTGAACTTTAGCCCACACTATACAATATCTAATATTTTAATATTTCAAATTCCATAAAACGTGAATTATCGCAAAATATCAAATTTTTTAATTAAATAAATCTATTTTATTCATTTTTAAATATGGATAGTTTTTTGGGTCAAAGTAAATTTTTATTTTTCTCCTTTTAAAAATTATGTCCGCAGAACTTTGTACATACATATGAATACTTTATATAAAACACGTAACCACTTTGTATGACTACAAACAATGTTGTTTATTATTTGGTTTTTTTTATTTTTATTTTATATAAAAACTTTTTATACTACATACTTATTTGATTTATGAGTACAAGTCATCAAACATAAAACAAAAACTAAAACACAATTTAGCACTTAATATTGTTTGAACAAAAAAAAAAAAAAAACTCAAATGACGTAAACTAGAATGTGTCACAACGTTAATCCAGCGCATTTATAATTAATTGCAAAATAATACAAAACATGATGTTGTATCTTTGATTGAAACAAGATTTATTTATTACATACGTCTGCTTATAATAATGTATTTAGTATTATAGTTTTATAAGTAATTAAAAGTAATTAAAATAAAAGCTCCACCTTCCATTAAATGGCACACCGACCACACGTAAACGTTTTAATGGAAAATAAAACTAGTAAGTAAAGTACACAGGGTGTTCCCGCATTAATACAAAATTTGGAACTGAAAATTACCAAGCACTTGCTGCCAATTATGGGAGAAGCAAATATAATTTGCTTTAATCAAATAGAAAATGTAGTATTTTTTTTAACAAAACAAAATTAATTTGTTTGATAATTAAAATAAAACGAGTTAACCAATATTTTTATATAAAGGGTCCGCCAAATAACTGTTTTTCAAACAGGGCGCTAAACATCGAGTGTAGCTTCGGCTGTGTGGCACGTAACGCCGTCCTGTTGAAACCAAATGTTGCCAATATCCTCCTCTTCAATTTTTGTAAACAAAAATTCGTTCAACATGGCCCGATAACGGCCACTCCTTGCTCATTTTCGAAGAATTTGCCTCTGGACCAAAATCCGCACCAAACAGGGGCTAAATCGTCGCATTCGATATCGAACGAATTCCGTCACTTATGCTGTGTGTTTGTTGTTTATTTTGTTTTTGTTTTACATTATTTTTGCTCGATAGTTCATTCGATATCGAATGCGACGATTTGGCCCCGTAACTCGTTTTGGGTCCGTCGGCTTTTCAATGTACGCATGCAGGTTTTCTGTGCCCCAAATGAGACAATTTTGCTTGTTTACATACCCGCCAAGATCAAAATTTTCTTCATTTAAAATTTTTTTCTTTTTGCAAAATCGGCATCTTCTGTAATTATTCGTTTCGAATTCGCCATGGTATGTGCTCCAGCCAGTAAGTCTTCAGCTTTATTTTTCTTGTCTTCTTTCAAAATGTTGATCACTCCAATTTTATCACAAAAAAAAATCCTTGTCAATTTTGAGAAGGTAATGAATTAAACTAGAGAGCCCGATAAAATTATTAGAGATACTTATTGTTATGTTTAAAACATATAAATATTCGCAATTTCTGATTTTGTTATATTCCCAAATGAAAATATCAAATGTCCCTATTGGGATTTGAAAAAAGATTTTGGGAATTCAAGAAATTTCATTGATAAATAAAGTATTTTTAATTTTTCAATGCTCATAAAGGGAAAATAAAAACAGCCACGAAATCTAGCAAAATATTTGCATACAAATAGTGAAATAATCAATACCATCATTCTGGGGATATTGGAAAAAATATTAAATTATTTATAAAAAGAACCCATGAAAATACTAAACAATGTTTTTAATCTCAAGTAATGGCAAATTTCGTTGCAATCCCAAGTACAAGAAGAAAATGTCCAAATTGGGATTTTTGAAAAGTATTTGGGAATCATTTAAAAGTTAGATTTCCATAGAGAAAGTTTGGAAAAAATATTGAATTATGTATTTATAAAAAGAACCCATGAAAATACTAAACAATGTTTCTAATCTCAAGTAATGGCAGATTTTGTTACAATCCCAAGTTCAAGAAGAAAATGTCCAAATTGGGATTTTTGAAAAGTATTTGGGAATCATTTAAAAGTTAGATTTCCATAGAGAAAGTTTAAGTTAATCGTTAAATCTTGACTGTTACTCTCGATAAAGCAATATTACATATCAAGCTGAGATACAACCTACGAAATAAACTGTTGTACCCCAGTTCAAGTCATAATTCTGTTTTACTTTTGTTTTTTTTTTTTTTTAATTAATATTAGTCATAATAATCATTTGAATTAAGTGTACAACTAAATAGAAATAATACTTTAAAACTTTGCGTAATCGTTAGTTGGGTTCAGGGATTTAAAAAAAAAATCGTATTGCTAGTTTTAACAACAATAATTTTCAATTGCATGCAGAAACGTAAAATTCTCAAAGAAACAATATCTTATTTTGGTGTTTTCGAAATCTGCTTAGATTTTTTGAGTAATGAAATTTATTTTAAATGAAATTTAACTGCAAAAGTTTACTTACAATCATTAAAAACTGTACGTACCTGAAAAACAAAAACAAAAAAATAATGATTAGAAAATATTACAAAATTAAAAATACTTAAATTTAAATAAATCTTCATAAAAAAAGGGGTTATTCAATCTAAAGGCAAACACAACACAAACAAAAAACACTGACCAGGTGCAAATACACAAATTATTAGCTACAAGACTATAGCAGCACCAAAATCCCATAATGAAATGCCAATTTTCAATTACAACACAAACTGGTCATTGAACCTTAAACAGAGAACGTTAGAAGAGATAGAGCTGTCTTATTCAACACAAATACCCAGCCAATATTAAATCCATAAACAGTCCTTGTCGGGTACATGAATATAAAACAGATACTGGAGTGCACGTACCGACAAACGAACGAAACATACATTTAAACACGTACATTTGCCGCTAATTACAAACCTTCTGACCTAATGATAAACATTTTCCTAACAAACCCATCATAGTGACCCGAATAACGATAAAGGTCAGCTGTTGCCTTTTAATAAACGAGTGAGTGAGTGCATGCGTGCGTATTGGCAGAGAAGCAAAACAACAGCAAAAAGGACGAGAAATCCTTTAAAATGTAAATTAAGTTAAATGCACAAAATGCACACATTCGCTCTCTCTGGCTTCTAACGAAATGAAATTCAGTTTTAATTTTTTTAAGGGTAAATGAATTGCCTTTCATGAATATTTTGGCTTTTTGGTTTAACATAACAAAAGGACACTCACTCTGGGGTTTGAAAGGAAACTACACAAAAGAAACACACACAAAAAAACAATAAAACTGAATGATAAATTGATAAGATCTAATGTTGGATTATCAGTTGAATGTGCAGCAGGACATTGTACCTGGCTGGCTGTTTGATATGGATGTGGATGTGGATGTGGAAGTAAAAGTTTACTGTCCCTTAGATAATTATGCAACGGACATACTACTCGTTTAAAAAAGGTGTCACCATTGTTGACAAAAATATGGGTGTTAAGGAGGGGTTGGCAGATTGTTACAAATGAAAATAGATAATAAGACTTGCACGTTGGCACGTTGTAGGGAGCGTTGAAACAAAACTGTTGTTTATTTGTGTTTTTATATGCAGTTTATCTTTGAGCCTGATAATTTTAACGTTTTTATTAATCTTTATGCGAACTATTTCAGAGACATGGGAAGTTTCCATGGAGAGGCAAGTTTAGTTTATGACAGCATTATTAAGAGCAATAAAGCATAACATATGTGCGTGCAAGTGTGTGTGCGGAAAATTTATTTTAAGCTACGAATTAAGGATCGGAAATAATATAACACCGCAATAGCTGCATATTGTATGCAACTTTGTAAACGTAGAGCCTTTTAGTATAATGTGTTCAGGATGAGTGGCAAATATTGGATTATAAGCCAGCTTATAATTAATTGTACAAGCACAATGTCCTGATTTTACACCATGCGGTGCTCAACTTTACTTTTCTTGTCCCCTCGAAAGATGTTGAACATTCCAGTTTAATCACAAAAAAAAAAAAATCTGTCTCAATTTTAAGCAAGTAAAAAATCAACCTCTAGCCTGATAAAATTACTAACAATAGTTTAAAGAAATTGTACCGAAATCATTCGTAGCTCTCTGTCTTCTAACGATGTGCTCTAAAATCGATAGAGAAAATGATTTGTCGATTTGAAATCACATGGCTCAGAAATTTTACCTTATTGGTGATTTGAAACCGCTTTTATGAAGCATAACTCGGCAGATTTTAATGTTTTTATATGACCATCTTGGATCTACATTATGATATAAATAATTATAACCATAGTATAAATTTATTTCTTTATTCTGTTTGCTTTCACCTTTTTTTTAATATAGGATTTCTTCGATTTCGAGGTCCTTTTTTGAAGCCACATTCATTTTTAAGACAGTCGTTTTTAAATTCATATTTTAATTACATGATTTTTCAGATTTTGAGCTTGAGGTCCCTGCTTCTTATTTTTTATTTTCAATATTCCCTTCAAAAAACCTTCAAAAAAAGACCTCGAAATCGTAGAAATCATATAATAAAAAAAAGGAGAAAGCAAACAGGATAAAGAAATAAATGTATATATTAATAATTATTTACATATATCATAATGTAGATCCAAGATTATCATATAAAAAAGAAATGCGGTCGGGGGACCCCCGTTAGGAACGAAGTTCCTTACGTTTTTTTTTCATCTTTGAATGTAATACAAGGTGAAATCTGTATGTTTTATTTTGTGTTGTTTTTGAAATTTTATGATTCTTTAAATTTTTGGAACGTTTTCCAACTAATTAATATTTATTGGTAGGTGTCTCCGCTGCTGTCAGTGGAGACACCGCCCATCATATACAATTGCTTGTCGACAGTACACCAATACATATAAACAGCTCACACGCTTTCGTGACGATTTCTACTAATTTCCACTACCAGCAAGCCGCGTTAAGGAACTTCGTTCCAAAAACAATAAAATCTGCCGAGTTATGCTTCATAAAAGCGTCCTTTAGGACGAAATTTTCCAAAGGAACACAAAATATTGAAAATAAAAAGTAATAAACCAGAACCTCTAGCTCGAAATTAAAGAAATCATATAATTAAAATATGAATTTAAAAACTGCTGTCCTAAAAATGAATGTTGAGGAAAGCAACCACCATCTGCTGGTAAACACTTTTGTTATCCCCTTCATCATCGCTATTGAAGACAAGAAAGAGTATCAGTATGTCTGTACATGTTTCTAGTAATTGCTGGCAAACGATGACAGGGTTAAATGTTCCTTATTTCGCAGCAAATGCTAATTAAAGTGAAGCATATTTCTTTAAAAATAAACGTTTTGAATTCATTTGCTGATCATATGATTCTGGCATCAAATCGATAAGAGAAAAAAATATTTCTTCTTTAGATATCTCTAAAGGATTAAAATGTCATCTTTGTTGAACAAGTTTCAGGACTGTCATGCATAAATTATAGCAGAGAAATTCTTTTAAACTTTCAATGAAGAGAGATAAGAAAAAAAAACACAAAAAATCCAACTTGCTTGCTGCCGATGATGAAATTATTCTTAAGATTTTAGTTTTCTATTACTTTTTGTAAAAGTCTTTTCCACGAAGCACCCATAATGAGTCTTTTGTATTTGCTTACGCTGAACATTTTTACAAATGAGTGGCCGCTTGAATGACGACTAAAGGGGTAGTTGATTTTATAACGAACATTTTTTCAATCAGACATTTCGACTTGCATTCTTAAAGAGAAATAAATTCTTAAAAATAAAGAAAGATTGAAAAAAAAGAAAAGAAACGAAGAATACAATGTGAATTTTGTAAAGAAAGTCAATGACAGCTACCGCAGAGAGACACGGCAACGACATCAATAGAATCAACACTACTTAAACTACGCGCTCTTGCTACTAAATTAAACATTGTTTATGAGCGTTTGATTGGCGGCAAGAACAAGCTGTCTTTAAAAGAATATAATCTTTTTTTGTCCCTAGATGTTTGAATTCGTCTTCCGTTAGCAGTCTGTACAAGTGTAGTTGGCAGGATTGTGCCCGGTAGGGAAACTTTTGGGGCCTTGGGTACGTTTGCACGCGAAATGCTCACGAGAAGATTAGGGTCACGTCAAAGAGGTGAACTTCCCCGGTACTAAGCATGTGGTTAGCCGGTTGTCGTGAGACGGGTGACGTTGCCTTGCGTGTGTCGGCAACGTGATCAACTTTCCATGTGATCACTGTATTTTTTTATTGTTGGTTGAAATATACTTTATATTCTCTCACTAACATCCATCCATGGTTTCTAATTGATTTTCGTGCTTGTTGTTATGGCATCAGTGATAACAACGGTTACAAACTCTTCGCCGGGCCTAGCGGTTTTTAAGCATTAATTTTTACGTTATAGCCAAACTGAAGAGTGGTTACATTTGAAATGTCAAATAAAATCTTTCTGACATTTCTCAATTTAAGAATAACCCAATTTGAACCATGGAATGTCCATTCAGGAAATGGACATTCAAATCAAAATGCATATTGCGCACTTTTTTTTTTTTGATTAATTTAATCGTCTAAATATGCGTAAAATGGGGAAAATCGTACAAAAGTTTGAACAAACCAGGCCTGTTTGCAACTGTGCAAACACCAGTTGTTGCTCGCACAGCTCGCACTGCGGAAAATATTGCGGCTGTTCGCGTTAATGTGGCTGAAGAGCCGTTCACCTCAACTCGCCGTCATGACCCACCATGGCACCTTTCACGCCTGTGTTGGTTGATGAACATTTTTGCATTTACACGCTTAGCAGGTGAAATTGACTCAACAGCTAAACCCTGTTGACCATTCCAAGCATCGTCAATGATCAGAATAGTGGCAAGAAATGGCAACAGTGTGTAATCGATTTTCGAAAAAAAATCATCTGCAGTGGTGATGTTCACTTCAGTGTATTCGTCACTAAGCAGAATTGTCTCATTTTGGGTGAATGCTAATCCAAGAGAGATTGTCGGAAAACCAATGCACCTACAAATTGTGACTGTATGGTGCTGTTTATGGGCTGGCGGCATCAGCGAGCCGTAGATTGATTGTCGAGAAACCAATGCACCCAAAATGAGTGACAGTTTGGTGCGGTTTATGGGCTTGCGGCATCAGCGGCCGGATTTCTTTACAAAAGAGGCCGGTCCGGCAGTTACTGTGAATGGTGTTTGCTATTGTGGGATAATAACGAACGTTTTACGGTCCAAATTGGAAGATATTAATGCAGACGATACGTGATTTCAACAGTATAGTGCCACTTGCCACACCGCTAACAAAACAATGGCTCTTTTGCGCGACAAATTCAATGGCCGTGTTAGCTCTCATGTCATTTGACATTGTTGGACTTCTTTCGTTGGAGTTATTTAAAAGAAAATGTATACGTCAATGAGCCAGCAACAATTTAAGAGCTAAAGCGGCATAGAACCTCATTTATGCCACTGCGTCGTTGAAAATTTGGACTATGGGATGGTCATTGGGCCGGTATTTTATTACATACATAATTGAAACATGACAATATTATCATGATAATAAAAAGAAATCACAAAATTTCATGAATAATTTGTGTTTTATTCAAAAACAAACTTTGGCCCTTAAAATATCAGCAACCTTTATATGGTTGACAATTGTTAGTAATTAACTTTTCTTTGGTTTAGTAAATTCAGCTTGAAATGAATATATTTTTTATTATGAACTTAATTATTTATTTGCTTTAAGAGCCAATTGAAATATATTAATTCAGGTCCAAAAATGAACCTTTTCAAAAAATATTTGCTGTATTTTTCAGCTGTCTATATGCCGACGACATTTCGTTGGTGCTAATCAACTCATCAGTAGACTTGAAAAATTCTTAAAAGTTTGTTTGAAACTCAACCACTAATTCCATAATTCCCATGAACAGAATGAGAATCAGAAATGTTCAAACAAACGAAATGTCGTCGGCATATAGACAGCTGAAAAATACAGCAAATATTTTTTGAAAAGGTTAATTTTTGGACCTGAATTAATATATTTTTTATTATTAAAATCTTTAATATTTCGTAACTTCTTCAGGAAAATGTGTTTTCGAAAATTTTACAAATTTTAAAATTTCGAAACTATAAAACAAATTGAAATTATATGTATATTTATAGGGTCCGCCAAATAATTTTTTTTTTTTTTTTTTTTTTGAAAACGGCACGAAACATCGAGTGTAGCTTCGGCTGTGTGGCACGTAGCGTCGTCCTGTTGAAACTAAATGTTGCCAATATCCTCCTCTTCAATTTTTGTGAACAAAAATTCGTTCAACATGGCTCGATCACGATCGCCATTGACTGTAACGGGCACTGCTTGCTCGGGCACGAAGAAAAATTACACAATTATGCCTCTGGACCAAAATCCGCACCAAACAGCAGTGACTCATTTTGGGTGCGTCGGCTTTTCAATGTATGCGTGCGGGTTTTCTGTGCCCCGCCAAGATCAAAATGAGCTTCATCTGAAAATGAGCGTTTTCTGTAAGTCGATCGCAGGCCCACGTTTTTTTTTTTTTGTTGATAACTGGGGTGTCTTTTATTTATTGATAACTTTTACGTACAAAGTATTACTATCACTATCATGTTAAATAACATTTGAAATTTTTTTATACATCCACAAAACACAATTTTGAATCGCCATCAATCTCAAGTTCACTGCTTAGTTTAGCAAAAATTTGTTTAGTATGCTAAAAATGTTTAGACAACCTGGCGCGTAGCTTGAAGTTTGAAAAGCATAGACGCATAGAACTTCGACTTTAGCTACGCAGGCTGGACCTGGCCACTTCCCGCTTGTAACCAAAGTTCAAGAAAAGAAAATTCCACCTTCTCCAAACAAAAGCTGTGAAATGAAGCCTCAACATGCGTCACATTCTTAGCAATTAATCACTTGAAATGTCTGTGTAAGTCAGTTAACTTACATAAAACAAACACACATGTACTTACATACATAGAAATATTCAACTACAGTCATACAAACGCTTGGTTGGAAATAAAATGAAATTTACAAACGTACAATTACACGTAAGATACTAGTGGTGCGGGCATTACGTTGGCTGTTTTTTGTTAATTCACATTTTGTAAACGCATCACGATTTGTTACGCGCCTAGTCTTTTGGCGTCATTTAAGTTCCGGCATTTCAAGTAAAAATAAATTTCTATAGAAAATTTGAATAATTTCTTATAGATTCAATAATTTTTACATGCTTAACTATTAACGTTTATTTTTCTTTTTTCTTTTTTTTTTTACTTTTTTTCTATTCAACAAACATTTGGAAAAAAGAAAAATTATTTGACGCGTAATTTGAAAGGAGAGAGGGAAAGGAAAAACAAAAACACAACAAATTTGTGGTGGCAAGTACAGCAACATCATGCTGCATGACACACAGCTTACATGAGTGTTTTACAAAGGTTGTAAGAAGCGGTGAAAGGATTGAAATTTAAATTTAGACGAGCAGCAAAGTTCATTATATTTCTTTTATTTTTGTGTGTATGTACAATTTGAATTTATTTGGGGTTCGCTAAGTTGTTGTTTGGATAGGAAAATAATTTCAATACTTTTTTTAATCGCTGTTCAGTGTCAAATTGATTATTGGAAATCAAATTTCTAATAGCAGATTTGTTCAATGATTGCATTTCTTTGTTTGGCGGCTTATTTGTTTAGGGAGTGTTATTTGTGTCTTTCTGTCGATTTCTAAGGAATATTTTAATTTGCGTTTTTTAAGGATTGTTTTTTGTATTTGTTTAGGCAAATTTTTTAATTCTACTTCCTGTCAAAGAAACTTTGCTAGAAATTTATTAAAAACTGGTTTTAGCTGAAACTAGAATCGTTTATTAAGATGGTTTTTCCTTTGTATTAGTAGAATGTAGAAGGCATTTCTAGCCAGATGTTGAGTTTTTCTTTTAGTGTAACATCCATTTACATATGGGATTATTATCTGATGACTGTTTCAAGATACAATATAAGATATAATATAAGGTTTAAAAGGATATTTGAATCGGATTTGTAAAAGTGCTTAAAAAGCGCTGTTGTTAAAATAGTTAATAGGGCAGAGTTTATGCAATACATTCATTTAATTGTTACATGAAAATTGGACAGACTTTACTCTATACTCTATTTATTCAATTGTTACATGATAATTAGGAGCTCAACAAATAAAATCCTAATAAAAGTACGGCCATTAGTTGCCTAACTTTACATTAAAATTTAACAGATTCAAAATGAATGAAATTACAAATTTTAATTTTAGAACGAAGATGAGAATGAGAGACATCTAAACGAAATTGAGAAAGCCGCTGTGAGAGTGAGAAGTTTTCAAATGAAATGAAAATAGTTTTTAATAATTTTATCAGACTTCAGTTCGATTTTTACTTTGATTGAAATTGAGAAAAATAATTTTTTTTTTTTTATAAAACTGTTTTAATTAAAGCAGACAAGAAAAGTAAGTTGAAGACATAGTGGCTGTGGTACCTACCATGGCTGTTTCACGACCCACACGTCGCTCATCAGAGCAAAAAAGAATGAGAAAACTCTACATGAGATTGAGAATTTCAACTCAAAAGAGAGAATTTCACATGAAAAAGGAAAAGACACCATTTTTAAGGGAAAAAAGCCCAAATAAAATTATGAAGATTAAATTTCAAATGGACAGAATTTCAAATGAAATTAGGAATTTCTCTGTGTGTGTGCCGAAAATTTAATATATATGTATGTATATGCTTAAAGTATGTAATATAATACATTTAAAGCTTGGCTTTGGCTTTAATGTGCCTCCTAAATGTATTATTTTAAGTCTAAAAATAGATTTTAAAGTTTTTCGTCTTTTTCGCACGTTTATATGCCGCCGATATTTCGTTGAATGCAACATAAATTTTAACTTTTTAGCAACTGATTTTGGCAAAGTCAGCTGTTTTCAAATAACATGTTATTGTTAAACACGTTCAGTTTGGTCCTTAATTTAACCCTGCATGAAATTGGCCAAGGAAGAAATATTGCAGATTCCTTATTTTATAATCAAAATCCAAATAGGTATGAACTTAATTATTTATTTGCTTTAAAAGCCAATTGCAATGTATTAATTTAGGTCCAAAAATGAACCTTTTTAAAAAATATTTGCTGTCTATATGCCGACGACATTTCGTTGGTGCTAATCAACTCATCAGTAGACTTGAAAAATTCTTAAAAGTTTTTTTTGAAACTTAACTACTTATTCCATAATTCCCATAAACAAAACGAGAATCAGAAAAGTTCCAACAAAATACATGAAATGTTTGTTGGTGTTAAGTTTGCTGTAGTCATGCGATGCGGGTAGCTGGTATCGAGGTACCTTGTGCTGTATATCTCAAGTTGAGCTGGGGCTGTAATGAAAGAGATCTTGTCCACTTATATTGCTTTGAAAACTCCAAACTCAACTCGCCAGGTTTGAATTTTTTCGAGATATAACCCCATGTTGCCATCAAGGAGTGGTTGTTACTTACATATACATATGTAGTTAGATCTACATCTCTACTTGGCAAAAGGAAATTACAATTAATTACAATAAACCATATGTTTATTTTAATAATTTTCTACAAAATTACGCTTACACATGAGTTTGTGCTGTAAGAAATTATCAATTTTCCGTCTTTAAATTTTATTTTATTTTTTTTTCTCGACTACAATCAAAGAAACACAACACGTGTCCACTAAAATAACGTACATATGTATGTTTGTATGTATGTATGTATGTATGTTTGTATGTATGTATGTATGTATGTATGTATGTATGTATGTATGTATGTATGTATGTATGTATGTATGTATGTATGTATGTATGTATGTATGTTTGTATGTATGTATGTATGTATGTATGTATGTATGTATGTATGTATGTATGTATGTATGTATGTATGTATGTATGTATGTTTGTATGTATGTATGTTTGTATGTATGTATGTATGTATGTATGTATGTACATATGTATGTATGTATGTTTAAGAAAATGCCCTTCAATACAGAGTTTAAGCGTAGAATTTTATATGAAATAAAAATGTGTATGGGCAAGAGGCGGTTAAGGAAATTAATATTGTTTTCATTTTATTTTATTTTTTTTTTGGCCATTTTGGGTGAGGTCATCGCAATTAGCTCTAACAGCAACAGCAGCAACAACATCGTAAGAGCTATAACATTATTATCTATACAATTGTCATGATGAGGAAACTCGAAAATTAACACACTTAAGAATAAATTACAATTAAGGCACATACGTACATACACACACAGACAAAAATATATGAGATGCATTTAATTATATTTTTGTATTTTTAGTCTAATGCACAGCGCATTTAGAGTTTAAAAGACTTATTTATACACATTTATCGAATGCAATTCCAAACGAGTGGCTGTTAATGAATAAAAATTACTAATGAAATATATTCATCTGCATTTGGTGAATATTATTAATTAGCATTGTAATTAAGTATGATACAGCGATGGGAATGAAATACAAATTGAAAACATATTCACATCACACATACATGTACTCGTAGTGTTTGAAGTGACAACATATAAATATTATTGGCAGTAATAAATGAATTTACATACATATATAAAAATATATGTATGTATATGAAATCAGACACAGGGCGATTCATTTATGGCCCCTATGGCGGAATGTGGTAACACTGGTCATAATATTTCAACTTTTCAAATTTTTGTTAGTTTAAAATATGTATTTGGTAGCGTCGCACCACAAATGTCCAGCAGCGACATGTTAATTGTGAGTCATACTTAAAAACTTCAACCATGGAGAGGTACAAAATTGAGCGGCTGAAGTGTTTTTCAAAAATGGATGCTTAAATCGAAATGCATTTGGTGCACTTCGCGATTTTTAGGGCTCCGTACCCACCAGAGTGAAACTGAACCCTATTAATGAGAGTAGTACGCCCGTTCGTCCGTCCGTCACAGCGTCCATTCTCCGAAACGGTAAGAACTACAGAGCTGAAATTTTTACAGGATGTTGTTGTAGCGGCAAGCAAATACTAAAAACAACAACAAAGCGAAAACTACCAGGTGTCCTCACACAACGAAAAGTTACAATTAGCTATAACTCTCGAACCGTAAAAGATAGAAAGCAGTGTATGTATTTACAGATGCCCTACAACAATAAATACTAAAGACAACAACAAGTCGAAAACTACCAGGTGTCCCTATACAACCTAAAGTAACAATTAGCTGTAGCTGCTAAACAGTAAGACAGAGAGCTGAAACTCGCACAATATATGTTTTTACATATGCCCTACAACAACAAATACTAAAAACAACAACAAAGCGAAAACTACCAGGTGTCCTCATACAACGTAAAGTAAAAATTAGCCGTAACTCCCAAACTGTAAGAGACAGAGAGATGATATGTGCACAATATATGTACTCACATATGGCCTACAATAACAAATGCTAAGAACAACAACAAGTCGAAAACTACCAGGTGTCCCTTTACAATGTAGAGTAACAGCTATAACTCTCGAACCGTAAGAGATAGAGAGTCGAAATTCGCACAGTGTATGTATTCCCAGATGCCTTACAACAGCAAATGGCAACAACAACAAGTCGAAAATTACTAGGTAGCAATTAAACGTAACTCTGAAGCTGTAAAAACAGAGAGATGAAATTTATACAAAATATGTATTTATTCACATATGCCATTCCATACATACATTACACATATGTACATATGTACGTACGGTACATATGCGAGCCAGCCTTGTACTTGACTAAATTCATTTTGCTTAGCCAACTTTCATATCAGTGGAATCATTAACAAACAAAATTGTTGCTGGACAAATAAGAATCAATCAGAATCAAAAGAGTGATTATTGGGTTTGGTTTATGGGTTGAAGCCGTTATCGGAACGCACCAAACCGTTACCGCGTATGAGGTCTTTCCTATCGCAAGATCCTAGCAGACTTCTTGTGGCGATAAAGTCATGGTGTGGAATTGGGCGGCAAGTAGCACATTCCAAATTGTCGCACAACCTTTGAAATAAGGGCGCAAAAGAAATTCAATAGCCATATTATCTCTCGTCATTGCGCCATTAATTAGTCGCCGCAATCATGTGATCTGATACCGTTGGCAGTATTTAAAAGAAAAAGTCAACACCAAAACGAGGTTTCCATTTTATATTTCAGGATTAAAAAACAAAATTAAGTATTAAAATCATCGAAAATCACTTTGGATATCGAAAACTCAATTTGAGATTTTAGCACTAAAATAATTTAATGTGAACTAAACATGGAATCAGGTATGATTGACATTGCTTAATGTAAAACCAAGACAGGACAATTTTAATTCAAACTTAAAGTAGCGCTGACTATTTCGTCTCTTGTTTCATTGGTTGTGATTTTTTGCCATGATCGTCGAGTGCCGTAAGATGTACACGAAACACCTTGCAGTAGAAAAAAAACCTTTCTCGATGTTTTGATAATTTTTATGCGTTGTGCGATAGTTAAGCGATTTATTGATTTAACAACTTAGTTTGACAGATCTCGAATTCCAGTCCTATACCTGTGAAACCACAAAGTGGATAACCTGTTGTTTTCAAGTTTACTTAATCAACAAAAATACTCGTCAGTAATGTTTTGTACTACAACTTTATTTATTACATTTACTTATGCTCAAGTTAAAAAGTTTATAATATAATTTGTGATTACAAGAAGGGAATGTAAAATTAAGACCAAAGCTGGGCAACAGCAATTTAAGACCATCTCCTGTCAGAACTCAGGCACATGTTTTTTTATTGATTGCTAATTTTGCTGCAATAAAAATGCTGCCGTGAGAGAAAAAAATTTAATGATTTCGCCCAAACATTTTTATAGACCCATTTTCAACACCACGCATTATGAAAGCCACGAAAAATGCATAGTTTTTGCTTTGCACTTGTTTGCAACATTTGAATGTTGGTCACGCCAATTCATGTATTCACAGAATCTGACAGCTCTGGTTATATTTTTATATTATTACTTGTGCCCATTCAAGAAAACATCCAGACAAAAGCTTTGAATTTAAAACTACTAATGCAAATTTATTTATCTTTGTATCTATTTTTAAAGTTTTTTTTTTTATGGGTGATGAGTATGTTTAAGCATGACGACACTCTCAGTTTAATTCAGTTAATTCTGTGTCAGTACAAGCAACACCCTTTAATTGTACGAAATTAACTAGATCTCTGGGTTATGGATGAGTGTATCGTTGAGCAGCTGCGAAAAATAGCAACAGCAACAACAACAACGTAAGAAATCATTAAAAATTCTTATTTTTATCATAATTTTTAGATAAAAATAAACAAATTAAAGAATTTATAATTCAAATTACATCATCTTTATCATCATCATCATCGTGGCAGTCAATTAATAAATGTATGCAGTTTCTAAAAAAAAACATGAAAAATTCAAAATCAAATTTAAATTGAAATGGCATTTAAAATCCAAGTCAAAAATTGGGGGTAAGAATAAGTAAGCAAAACACTTTGCAGAATAAAAATGAAAGGAATACGTACATAAAAGAAATCGGAGAAGAAGGAATAGATACAATTAAATAAGATTAAAAAAACAAAAACAAAACCATGAAGAAAGGTGTGTGTCCATACTGAGATACATAGTTCACATTTCATTTAGATTCAACTGTATTGACATGTTAAATTAATAGGAATCCAAATTGTTTTCAGATTAATATAGAATCTGGTTAAATTAAACTGAGACTCCTATGAAGGAAAATTATCACTACAAAATATAAAATCACCCTTTTTTCCATTTTTTTCCTGTGCACAGGCTTACAGAGAACATCAGGCGATTGCTTTAAGATCTGACTCAATTGTTGAAAGCAATGCCAGTTGCACGAGCCTTGACTACTGGTTTGTTTAGGAGAATTACACTGAAGTGAAATGTATAGAGCAAGATTTTCAATAAGAAGAAGTGGGAGTTGGCCAGGCTTTTGGCGAAGGTGATAGACCAGGGCCACGCAAAAGAAAATTACGTATATAAGTTGAATACCTCATCCAACACTTGAAGCACCTTTGTCCAGCAACAGACACATGTTTTTGTAGAAAATCGATGGTGAGCTGGATTTGGGAAAGCAACATTTTGGAATTTGGACTTTTAAGTTGTCTGACAAATTCATATGAGATGCAAAGCGGTTCTCATAGCAAAAATACTAAATGTGATGGCTGAGGATCGATTAGCGATACAAAGCGCAACAGATCTTTCCAGCCATAGGGAAGTTTACACCGGACAATATAATAGCGGAACTCACCCTTCATTGCAAATTACCCTTGCAAACCTTGCAGATATTGCAACCGTAGCATATGTGCCATAGTCTGCAACACTACAAAAACAAAATGTATGAAACCGAGATTTGCATCACTTAAGAAAATATGCATAAGTAAAAACCATTGCAGATCCGTATTTGCAAATGTTGCTAAATGCTAAAACAGCTGCTTATTTTTCTACATTTCGACACGTAAACTCCTGCGCTCAAAAATATGTACGACGGCAAGGCCGCCGCAAAACATGCCTGTGGTGGAATTAAATTAATGCTAACGTTGCTCAAAGAAGCATTTACAAAATAGTAAGAAGTGAATATTATACCTATTATTATGCATCATTTTTATAAAATTTTATAAAATAAGCAAACAATTGGGCGGTTGCTTCACGTGCAAATTTTATCGACGGCGTTGCTTTTCAAATATTGGCTGCGGCTTAGCTTATCTCATGCGGCAAACTCGCTTTATTAAATTTTGTAAACAAATAAATAAAACAGGGAAGAAAATGAATACGGAAGAAAGTAAAAATAAAATTAAGGCAATTAAACAAAAAGTCAACAGACGGCCAACGAAAAGATGAATAATGAAATTTTTGCAATTTGTTTTCTAAACTTCCTCCTCAATTTGCAAAACAAAAATATTTATATTTTCCGTTACTCTAAAATCAGCTGATATAATTATTTTGCTAAACATTTGAAAAAGACACTCACGCTTTGTAGCCAAAAATCATGCTATATCTGCTAAAATTGCAGATGTGCAACCAAGGGTCATTTCCGCTAATATCTGATAGCATACCGTAGATCAGGCCAGAGGCCAATTACGAAACATTAATTCCCGACTAACACTAGATAGTCATGGGGCCACTATGCTACATGGATGTATTAAAAGTTAGGAAATAAAACGGGACTTGTTATTTAAATAGAAAATACCAATATGGAACTGCTATTCGATCCGCAAGATCATTGCAATGTCGTGCAGGTGAAAGTTCGTGCAATAATACAACGTGCTAGAAAATGAAATGAAATGGAGAGGCCAGGGCCCATATTACATATATACGGGCAGATGGCCGTTAACGCTAGCCGGATTAGATTAGATTACGTACAGTTTGGGTTTGAAAAAACCCAGGCACGCTCAACGCATTGTGAACTGCGCATCATATGACAACCAGGGCATTGCGGAATAACTGGAAATGAGAAGGCAAGTTCTTTCGTTGCTTAGAGAGCAACGAAATTGAGAAAAAATACACTTGGAGTGCGTAAAAATCTACCTTGTAGTTGAATAAAAGAGTTGAACTTTCTAGGATAATGAAACCAAGGACTCAATACAAGACTCCTATGGGCGATCCAAACGGGGAAAGAAGTAGGTGCCGTCTAAGTCTTAGCAAACACGAATTGAGAAGTATAAGAAAAAATGTTAATAGGTTAACTTTTAACTATTGGCACATCTGAACTGCATGGAAATGGCAAAAGGTAATTCTTATCGGGACACCCTTCGATTTAAAAATTTGCTATAACTTTTGAACCGTAAGAGATAGAGAGTTGTATCACAGTATGAACAGTTACCTGGCCAATAGTCAATAACAAATACCAGAAACAGCAAAAAGTAAAAAAATTAAATGTCGGCCCTTAATTTGAAAATTGAGCTTCGGTTTTGACCCCTAAAAGATAGAGACATAAAACTTTCACAGTATACATATGTAGTTCACAGGCCCCTACAACAACAAATACCAAAAGCTGGGAAAAGTTGAAATTCATGGCGACACTCTTTAGTTTGAAAATCGGCTATAAAATTTAAACCGTATGAGATAGAACCGAATGTGTCGATTCCTCATCGTTCTCAGGAATTAGGACTAATAACCGAGGTTTTTTTTCCTGCTATTGACAAATACGACTTGGAGAATATGTGCCTTCAACAAGACGGACGTTGCCACATGCCACACAACTCGAGCGAATATGGCTTTATTACAAGACACATTTCCTGGCCGCGTAATTTCTCGTCGTGGCGATATCAACTGGCCACCGAGATCATGCAATTTGACACCATTAGACTTTTTTCTGTGGGGCTACGCGAAAAGACCGTGTATATGCAGATAAACCTTTTACTCTTAAGCACTTAAAAACCAACATTCGTCAAGTTATGCCGGCCAATATGTGTCAAAAAGTGGTCGAAAATTACCTCAAAAGAATCAATGCTTGCAACACTTTGCGTGGCGGTCATTTAAATGATGTAGTGTTTCACACATCAAACATGTCAACATTCAAACTTTATAATAAAAAAGAAATGTCATGAAAAAATGTGTGTTTTATTTACGTTGACTTTTGAAACTTTGATTAAATAGATTTTCTTCCGGTTATCCTGAAATAGTTGTCACTGTAAAGCACATGTTTTTTACCGCTTAATTTCTTTAAGGTAAATTACAAATTTTATGGAAATTATGCAAAAAAAAATAACTCATTTATTTCTTTTGCATTGCAGTTCATTCAGGACAACAACCCGCCAAACAATCGCGCGTCTTGAGTGAAAAGACGAACAAATTTTTGTTTTTGGTTTACAATTTCTGTTTTTATTTCGCTAGATATTTTGTCAAATATTAAAATTTGTTTGCAATTAATTAACACTTGTTTGTGTGAATGTCTGTTGTTGTTGTTGTTGGTGGTGCAAAGGCTAATAAATAACACACGCTAAGTGTTTATGTGCCACACATTTATAATGCCAGCATGAAAAATTGTTACACAGACTTTGAGTTGCAATTTCCTAGATGTTGCATTAATCAGTGCATATAATACGCGACTTTTGCAATTAATAAAGCTAAACAACGCAACGAGGAGTAGTTTTACAAACACTCGGGTGTGAGACTAACAAAATACCGTATCAGAGTGTGTACGATATATGGTTGGTTCGTTGATTTGTTGGTAAATTTTTGCACAGCAAAAATATTTATTTAAAGTTTTTTTTTGCAACTTTTTTATACAATAGGTGTATGTTGGAAAATTTTCAAATAACTATACGTCAATTTAAATGCGCGCTGCATGTAAATATATTTAAATGATATGTTGTCCGTGCACTGCACTGACAAGTACAATTCTACTTCAATGTATTTGATGAGGTCCAAAGGATATTGACAGAGAAAGCAATGGGAAGTCCGATCCAACCGGCTTAAAAAGGTAACCCTGGCAAGCAGCTAATAATTGGCTTGCTAGTGCAGAGAGTAGAGAATTGTACTGCAACCTTGATTAGTTTGGTGAATTCTAAGGAGGAGTCCCCTGGGACTATGGTGGTAATAATTTAACGAAGTTAAGCAGAACCTACTTTTCGGGATCGCTCTAGCTGATCGTAGCTGGGAGGCCTACCTCGTCAGAAGAGAACGATGATAATTATTCGTTATGGAGCATTCTGATTTCGTGCTCTAAAACGCGAAGGTGTTTCTTAGCGCTGTTGGCTCTCGCCCTGCTTTATGTGGAACCCATCTTAGCAGGAGTCATCAGAGTTGGTTAAAGACTTAATGCTTCTTAATGAGCTTTGTGCTACCACACAGAGAAAAAAGCACCTAATAAAGTAGAACAAAATCAATAAGATATCTCTATGGTTTTTATTCAAGAAGGATTCTTTATTATGTTAAATGGGAAAACCTTATTGAAAAAACAACAATTAATGAAATTAAAAAGATGATTTACGTGTGTTTATATAGGAAACTAATAAAACCAATAGGGAAAAATTAATAGGATAACCTAACAAAATCAATAAGAAATCCTTATTGTATTCAATTTACAAGAAAACCTAATAGAATCAATAAGTTCTTCTCTATAGAATTTTTTTTTGTACCATGCAAATCGGAAACTGAGTAAAAACAAACGTGAGTAACAAGTTTTCTTCTTGGTTTTATGTGTTTTTCTTGTTGAGACAATTAATAAGATTTGCAACATGGAAATAATAAGAAATACCCATAGAAAAATCTTGTTTTCTCTCTGCTGGGATACCCCTCAGCCTAAAAGCGTTTCAAAGAGAAAATCTTATTGAATCTATTAGGAAGTTTTCGCTCTGTGCAGTCGGGCCAGCAAATTATATCTAACTAAGACAGAATTAGACAACTGGATCTCCAAGAAAAATATAATAAATAGCAGAGCAATTGATTTAACTGTTCGCGCCGTCTACTCAACATAATTTTCCATACAGCTACAGAATTATGCTGCAGTTAAACCAACTGCTCAGGGAAATGTAATAATAGTGTGGCACGGCCCCAGTCAGCTCTTTGCACTGGGACCAGTTGTTGGTCTGTTGTGCTCACCTCATTCCGCACGGATTTATTACACTAAGGAACAGAAGCAGCGGCTACAATGGTAGCGTTCCGTTCAGCCAGCGTATAGACGTATAGAACTCTAGTAAAGACCTCTGTATTGATGAGCCAAATGAAGCCATTCGATGTTGTTTGGCTCTCATTTTTTTCTAAATCAAAAACTTCGACTGTGTTTATTGATTATGTTTGCTTGAACCTTTAGAAATGTATTGGTCACGGCGAAAAGCTGATATCGAAAACATCGGCGAAGCTGCAAATAATTGCTATAAAGGCATTTTTCATTACTTCTGGCGGCAGATTCTCGCAGTCGTACCGAATGTTGGCTCTAAGGGCTTCAGGGGTCTTGGGCTTGTTCATGTAAACGCTGGATTTAAAAAAAACCCCTATAAAAAATCTGGAACGGTTAAATCGGGAAATCTTGCGGACAAATGCAAATCGCCAAATTGAGAAATGAGGCGAACCGGGAACGCCGTCTTCAGAATATCGGCTATGGATCAGGCAGTGGTGCCGTTGCTGCATCCTGTTGGAACCACATGTCTTCCAGACCTAATGCGTGCAATTGCGGCAGAAAAAAACTCGGTTAACATGACCCCATAGTACTAAAACCAATAAGGGGTTGCGCAAAAGATAGTTTTTATTTATTATATATTTTTATCTAATAATGGTGCGACTATGTGTCGCTTCCAAGAGAAGATCCAGATTGACCTTTACATTAAAATTACTTCAGCTTATATAGTACTTATGAGAATATACTAGTTTAATTTTTTATAAATATTTATTATTAAAAACTGTGGGAATGTTTTGGGAAATTTGATTTTCCTTAAAATATTTATTCATTCCCACAGCGGCGAATGTTTCGGTGTCTAAGAATATGCATGGCAATTTCAAGTGGTATAGCAACAACAACAATAACAAAATGTATCGCTGCATAATAGGCGCAATGCTTGCAGTCATATTTAAGTGCAGCGATACTTTTGATTTTCATGTGAACTCGGGGTGTTACTTGATCTATTTAAATAATTTTCCCATGACAAAACTAAAGTGCGCCACACACACACACAAGACATTAATATTTCATGGTCACTTCAAGAGGTGCAAAGGCGGCGGTGTTTAAAGTATTAAAATATGTTTGCCGGCCAGTGTTGTTATTTTAGTGACACATGATACTCTTTTGGTTGTTTAACTAATGCCTTTGAAACTATTAATTCTTTCATGTTGCTGTTGCTTAAAAGAGTCAATTCATATTATGCTACACCTCCACTTTTCGCAAGAATGTTCATATAACGAAAGTTTTATGGACATTCTTTTACAAGTATATTTTTGAGAGAAATTAAAAAAAATGTAAATTGACAATTGTTTTATTTGTTAAATAGTTACTTATATATGTAAATTATTTATGTTTTATTTATTATTGTTTGAATGATTACTTTCGCGGAATTTTTAATTAAATGTGTATCATGTGCTATTATATAACTTAAGTCTATTTTTGTGTACTATTTGTTCTTTATTATTTGTCTTATCAATTATAGTAACATTATTTCTTATGTCTATGTTTTTAATTTCGTATGGTCCTTTGTAGTTTGGTTCTATTTTGTGACCTGCTTCATTTTTAATTAGGACTAAATCTCCTATGTTTAAATTGTAATCTATAACATTTTTATCATAAATTTGTTTTTGCTTAATTTTATTTTTATCTAATAATTGTTGGGCCCTTTTATATGCTACTTCTAATCTAAATTTTGCCTCTTTGGCGTAATCATCTATGTTATATAGGGGAGAAATTCTATCTACTTCAGTAAATTGTTTAAATTTGTTAGGAAGTTTTGAAAAAACTAATTCATAAGGACAATAATTGTGAACTGTTGAAGGTGTTGTGTTAAAACAGTATGTGAAATATTTCAACCATTCATCCCAATCTGTTTTATCTACTGATATGTATGAACGTACATATTCATTGAAAGTTCTATGACTTCTTTCTATTGTTCCTAGTGTCTGATGATGATATGCTGTTGAAGTTAGTTTTTCAATTTTCAATAAATTACATATTTCCGTTAAGATAGAATTTTTATATTCTGTACCCATGTCCGAAATGAACGTCTTCATTGGACCATAGATAAGTATGAAGTTTTCAAATATCGCTTTAGCGATTGTTTTAGCGCTTTTGTCTTGAACAGGTATAGTAACTAAATATTTAGTTAAATCACATATTAGTGTGATTGCATATTCATTTCCATTTATTGATTTTGGAAATGGACCTATTGTGTCTATATACACTGTGTTAAACGGTTTGTCTGGTGTTTCTGTAATGGTCATTGGACTTTTTAAGTGTTTAGTTGTTTTAGCTGTTTGACATTTATGACATGATTTTACATAATTTGTTATATCTTTGGACATATTTTTCCAGTAGTAATATCTTTTAATTTTTTCTATTGTTCTATATATTCCACAATGTCCTCCTTCGACGGGATCATCGTGATACTTCAGCATTATTTCGAGAATTGCCTTGGCATTCTGACTATTTATTTGGGTCACCTCATTTAGTAGCGCTACTTTAATTTTATTTAATATCTTATTGCCCATAATTTTAAATTCATTAATAGAGACAAATTCGAAAATTTTCTCACTAGGTGCCACTTGTAATTTATATATATTATATTTACCGGCCACATATTCGAGCCTAGGGAGAAATTGTCCTAAGTCAAAGCTCCCTTTAGTAAATAAATCATTAATTTGTATATATGTTACTATAGATTTTCCTCGTTTGATGTAACATCTTCCGGGGGAAATCTTTAGTTTATAATATTTTCTGACGTCAGTGTTGTTTAAAGGTACATATATACTGGGCATATTATCATTTCCATTATTTTTATTAATACTTTGCTGAGTTATTTTATTATTTCTTTTTTGTTTATCTGTCATCGACCTAGTCGTGACTTGTAATATAGAACATATTTTATTATTCATGTCTTTTAAATCCTTTATTGTTATTCTTGATAATGCGTCGGCAATATAATTATCTTTTCCCCTAAGGTATTCTACCGTAAAGTCATATTCTTCCAAATCTAGCCGAATTCTTGTTAATTTAGAGCTTGGATTTTTCATTGAAAATAGATAGGATAGTGGTCTATGGTCGCTGCGAACTGTGAAATGTTTTCCATAGATATATGGCCTGAAGTGTTTTATTGCCCAATGAATAGCTGTTAATTCTTGTTCTATTGTGGATTTATTGCTTTCGCCCTTAGTGAAGGTTTTTGATGCATATGCTATAGGTAATTGATTGCCATTAAACTCTTGAGTCAATACTGCACCACAAGCAAACTTGCTTGCGTCTGTAATTATACAAAATTCTTTTGTGAAATCAGGATATTGCAGTAAGGTTGGGTGTATCAAGGCTTTTTTCAGATATTTGAATGCTAAATCACAATCTGTAGTCCATTCGAATTTGACATTTTTCTTGGAGAGTTTTGTTAGATGTCTAGAATATTCAGAAAAGTTTTTTATAAATCTACGATAGTAATTGCAAAAAGCAATGAATCTTTTGGCACTATCGGCGTCAGTTGGTGTTGGATAATTTTCTATTATGGAATATTTACTATCATCTGGGAGTATCCCTTTGTCTGTGCATTTGTGTCCAAGGTAAGTTACTTCTGTTCGGAAAAATGAACATTTTTCTGGGTGTAGTTTCAGATTGTATTTGCGGCATAATTCAAAAACATCTTTTAGGTTTGACAGCATATGTTTCTCAGAGCATCCTAGTACAACTAGATCGTCCATGTATAGAAAAGCTTGATTTGGCGTTAATCCACTGAAAGCAAGTGTCATCATTCTTTGGAATGAATTTGGTGCTATTTTTAGACCATATGGTAATCTGGTAAATCTATAAGAGCCATTGTTTGTTGAAAATGAAGTTAAGTCTCTTGAATTTTTGTCTAGAGGGATTTGATGAAATCCTGACATAAGATCTAAACATGAAAAATATTTTGCTCTTCCCAATTGGTCTAAAATGTCATCTATTCTGGGTAATGGGAATTTATCAGCCACTAGTTTCTTATTTATTTGTCTATAATCTATTACAAGTCTCCATCTTTTATTATCTGAATTAGGTAATGCTTTCTTTGGTACTAATAAAATTGGGCTGTTGTATTCAGAACATGATGGTTCTACTATTTTATCTTTGATTAATTTTTCCACATGCTTATCTATTTCTTCTTTATGTGAATGTGGGATTCTGTAATTTTTAATGTATACTGGTTGTTTATCTTTTATTCTCAACTTTTGTTCATAGAAATTATTAGTAGTTATTGATTCTGTTTCTAAACCGAAAATATCGTAATATGAGCCACAAAGCTGTGTTAAATTGTGCTCAAATTGTTTTGGGAAATTTTGTTTCAACATTTTTATAACTTTTGCTTTTCTGTCTGTATTTTTTATAGAACTTTGTTTAAAAATTTCATAATTTAAGATGCTTTCGGTTTTTATTTTAGTTTGGTTAATTTTAGTAATAGAGTTGTTGGTATTTAAAATACGAATGAAAGCTTTATTAGTTGTAACTAATGTATTTGCAATAAAAATACCGGGTTCTATTTCTTGGTTGGGTATTAGTAATTCAATTTCTGATGAAAACAATTTAACCTGACGAATTACTTCTGTTCTTGGAGGTAAAATTATTTCATCACCGTTGTTAGAAATTGGTATTTCTATTGGTTGTTTAATATTTGAAGGTCTTAGGACGAGGTAATCAAAATCATTATTGAAGTCTAATATGCAATTATATTTTTTGATAAAGTCCATGCCGATGATTCCATCGCATGGTATTGGAAAATTATTTTCTACTACCTGGAAATTATGTGGTATTAAAAGGTTTTTGTATTTTAAATCGAAAAATATGCTTCCAATTGATTTTATTTTACCTTGACCTATTCCGCTTAGTGTTGTTGTTTTGTTAGTATTTATCTGTTTTATGTTAAAGTGTGCTGATTTTATTAGTGAAATGTCTGCTCCTGTATCTATTAGTAATGTTATTGGTATGTTAATTTTATTTATGTGAAGTTGTACGCAGAAGCACAAGTTGAGGTTAAGATTGTATACTTTGTTATTTATTGAATTTGGCTTAGGGGAACGTTTGGGTTTTCCGAATCAAATTCGTTTGATTCTGTTGCTCTGACACAATTTCCATTTCTACGGCTATTATTTGGTCTATGTCTGTAATTATTATTATTATTGTTGGTATTGTTATTGTACCTGTAGTTATTATTGCTATTATTTCGCGTGTAATTATTTCTTCCACGGAAACTTGTAAAATTTCTACGGAAATTATTATTCCGGTTATTTTGTCTTTGCCTGTAATGTAGTATAGCGTTTTGTTGTCCAGTTGCTTCTGTGCAGCTGTTGACAAATTTGCTTATAGCATCATTCATGCTATTAAATTGGCCTGCTTCCATGATAAGCTTTACCTTATCAATAGTGCAGTTTTTTGTAAGTGCTTTTACAGCTATTTGTGTTGAATATTTTGTTGATAATTCGCATGATAGTCCATCTGAAATATATGCGTTTTCCAATGATTTAGTTAAATTTTCAATTTCACTGCAATAAGCGTTAGCAGTTTTATTATTTTGTTTAATGTTCATAATTTTTGCAGTTAGAACTTCTACTGATTCTCCTTTAACTGAATTTTGTAGTTTAGTTATAATGTCTTTTATTGTTGTCTCGTTACTTATTAAGTTCCGTGCTGTTCCTTTCAGTTTTGTTTTAATTAGTGATATGGCTGTTGATTCATGAGTTTCTTTAATTGAATCAACCAGAGTTAAAGAATCAATAAATGAGCGTAAGTTCTCTGACTTACCATCAAAATCTGTAATCAGCTTTGAAGCTGTACTTAAGAATTCTACTACTGTTTGTTGCATATTGGAATGGTTTGTTTCAAAGGTTATTGTATATGGTTCACTTTCATGTAGTGAATTTGGTAGTTCAATAGATATATCCTTTTTAGTAGCTATTTTTAAAATTCTAGTTTTTAAGTCAAGAAAAAATGCTTTAGCTGCTGCTTGATGAGCTGCAGTAAGCCTGTTATAATTTACGTTAAATAGTACTCTTATCTTCTCTAAATTTGTGAAAAGATTCTGAAAGTGCTGTTTAATAGTTTCTTCCCTAATTGGTCTATCGATATTAAGACACTTATAGGAGCGTTCAAAGTTTTCTTTCGATATTCTTGCTTTTTGTACAATATCTTCCCATTCCATTTAAAAAAAAATTTTAATTCACTTAAACTTTATCTAAATCATTTGCTCGGCTGGCATACCTTTTTCTGAGTGATCTTTTATGCAATAGATATAATTTTATAATTAAATTGACAGCAGTAATAATTATCAGAATTAAAAGTAATTTCCATAGGGAATTAATTTGTTCTCTATGGTCAATAATTTCTACATTGTTAACGACGTTTGCGTTTGGTTTCTCTAATTTTGATTCAGTTTTCCCCATTTTACTAATATATATGGAAATGTTTTGATCAATTTATTGCTGCTATTAATTATTCTTCTGTTCTATGTTTATTTATAACTTCGTCTTCATCTGGGGTTCCTTCTAATCCTATTATTTTCCAGTATTTAGTTAAGAAATCTATAAATTTTTCTTCTACTATTTCCTAGTAGCGTTAGGGTTTCTTATTCTATTGGGTTCTTATTTTTGTTTTATTCATAGTGAGGTTTTAACTATAAAGGACCATTTACAAAAGAGTTCATTTTATATTTAAGATTTTATTACATGTTTATTTATATAAAAAAAATGTTTTTTTTTTTTTTTTTTTTTTTTTTTTTTATTAGAAACTATTTAAAAATTTTTTTCTTTTTGGCTTTTTGCCCTTTTTTGCTCTAGTTGGATGTCAATATTTCCAATTTGAATCCACATTTGTTGTGCAGATTCCCAAGATGGTAGTGGTTTGCTGTGTATCAGTCTATAGAGGATTGCTCGTTCCCTTTTTAATTTTTGGGTAACGCCACCTCTTCTATTTTTACGTTTTGTTTTTTCTATGGAAATTAGTTTTTGATCTTTTTTGGTCTCTTGCCTTTTCCTATATTCGTCGAGGGTGAGACGCCTAGGACCATCTTGCATTAAAAATTTTTTTTTTTTTGAAAGAAGAGAAAAAAAAATGTTTGCCTCGAGCGATGCGTCGCTTATAGGCCCTATGTGTGCGGCTTTTAACGCACTACAAAATTAAATTTAATTAGAAAAAAAAAATTTTGTTGTTGTCCTCTCTTGGGCTGTGGCTTGACGTTTCTGGTGGTTTGTCCTTCGTCTTCCCAGTGTCTTTAGGCTGGACACTCTTCCAACGGAGACTCGGCTGTCCGTTGGGAACCTTTAATGCTCAATCAAGAGCAGGATCGCCATAAAACCAATAAGGGGTTGCGCAAAAGATAGTTTTTATTTATTATATATTTTTATCTAATAATGGTGCGACTATGTGTCGCTTCCAAGAGAAGATCCAGATTGACCTTTACATTAAAATTACTTCAGCTTATATAGTACTTATGAGAATATACTAGTTTAATTTTTTATAAATATTTATTATTAAAAACTGTGGGAATGTTTTGGGAAATTTGATTTTCCTTAAAATATTTATTCATTCCCACAGCGGCGAATGTTTCGGTGTCTAAGAATATGCATGGCAATTTCAAGTGGTATAGCAACAACAACAATAACAAAATGTATCGCTGCATAATAGGCGCAATGCTTGCAGTCATATTTAAGTGCAGCGATACTTTTGATTTTCATGTGAACTCGGGGTGTTACTTGATCTATTTAAATAATTTTCCCATGACAAAACTAAAGTGCGCCACACACACACACAAGACATTAATATTTCATGGTCACTTCAAGAGGTGCAAAGGCGGCGGTGTTTAAAGTATTAAAATATGTTTGCCGGCCAGTGTTGTTATTTTAGTGACACATGATACTCTTTTGGTTGTTTAACTAATGCCTTTGAAACTATTAATTCTTTCATGTTGCTGTTGCTTAAAAGAGTCAATTCATATTATGCTACAGTACGCACCGTCCACTGTTGTCGTTTGACCAGCGGCGTCCTCGAAAAGAATGGCTCGATAACTATTCCAGCGTGAACGCTCATGCAGTCACTTTGAGCGGATGCAATGTCTCTTCCTGCATCACTTGTGGATGGTCGGTGTCCTAGAAGTGACAGTTTTGCTTGTTCACATGCCCGCCGCTGAGGTGAAAATCACCCTCACCACTCATTATGATTTGGTAGAAAAATCGTCCACTTCGCCGTTCAGATGGAGGATGGCTTGGGCGTAGCTTGCACGGGTTCGGCGGTAGACAGGCAGCAGCTGGTGCAAGGACTAGGCTTTGTACAGGAATATGCGCACGTGTTTGACCACAATTGGCCTTAGCGCCGACAGGCCGATGGCTAATTGTGAGGTACGGCATCTGGTCAATGTTGCTGGCGACAGCTGGACAACAGCGGCGATATTGTCTGCAGAACGGGCCACTTTTGGCAGTGTCTTATATGGTGCCATACTCTTCAACGTCAGTGGCCAAATGGCGCACGGTTTGAGCAGGCGGTGCCGGACGACCGGAGAATCGGCGATGGAGTTTGAGCTGCGCCAACACCACAGACAAATTGTTGCCCAATAACAACAAAAAAAAAGAACGATTATTCCGCGATCTTGGGGAGTGTATCGCTCTATGGCTTGTTTACTTTTGTTCTACACCTGTCACATATATAAAAACAGATTTGACATTGGCCGCCAACTGCAAAAAGAAGAGCAACTTCCAATAGGGTGATTTCCTTTGGCCCACCTTGTAGTTAGTGATCAGGTGTTCCGGTGACTGATCTTCTAGGACCTGAAGCGTCTCAGTTAAAGAAGGTCATTCTGTATTGTAGGTGTCTATGACCGGTATAACCACCGGTGACATTACAAAATTGTAAAAAAAAAACATTAATAAATCTACAGGCGACTATAGGCGACTTCTAGCGACTATAAATACTGTACAAGCGTTTGAGAATATCGAATTAAAAAATGACTTGATTTCGCTTAACAGCGTTCTCAAGCTGTTTGTTGATTGTAATATAATTTTATTTTTTTAAGTTTAACAAGCACTTAAGCGGCAACCTGATTTTTATTTTTTATCACAAAACCGCATGAGTTTGCTTATTACTTAAATGCCTTTAACTAATGAATTTCTAAACTATGAAACAAAAACTACTTTACTCATTTCTAATAACTTTATCAAAATCAAATCTATTAACAGTCATAACTTCAAAAAAAGCGACAATAAAGTACAATAAATTCCGCAAATAGAGAGACAAAAAATATATATAAAAATTTTTGACAGCTGTCAAACAGATATGTAATCCTATAGAACAAAAACAAAAATAGTGCCTTTTTTTGAAAAAGCAAACCAAAAAAACAAAACACAAAAGAAAACTGCCCACAGAAACCAAGCCACTGACAAAAATAAAAAGATCATTCAAAACTAGAAGCAAACAAACATCTTGTATGGTCCAGACACTGGAAGGGTTTCCAGTCAATAAAAAAAGGAGTTTAGCTCTCAAAGGTACGCTTAGTTTTGTTTTTGCAGAAAGAAACTAGACAAGTTGTCAGGCTGTAACCTGCTGTAAGACAGTTAAATTTCGAATACAGTGTAAACCAAGCTAGAAAAGAACATAATACCAAAGCAGAGCCGGGTGTAAGAAATTCGAACTTCAGGGTAAATCGATTTCGGGATTTTCCCAGATAGTGCACTAAATAGCCGTAATTTGGGAATACTAAAAAATATTTAGCCTTCATTTTCTTAACAGTCCCACGCAGCTTAACGACAGTCTAATGCCACCATCAGCAGTAGCATAATAGCCGGGAATATTACGACATGTGTGGGCGTTTTAGAGCCAGTTTTCAGGATGTATAATAGCAGCTCTGTTTTCATTTTAAACATAGTTTAAACTTAAAAGAGAGTATTTCGCACAAAGTTTATTTTGGCTTTATCTCAGTTTAACCGAGTCGGTTCGGCAGTTTAAATTCTAGTTAAAGCTGTAAAAAACACGTGTAAAAACCAGCTTACACAAGTGAAGCAAACATTTTTTTTTCGGGACATTTGGTAAATGGAGTTTCACACTCACGATATTAAAATACAACGAAGTTTGTGAAAAACGTAACAAAGTGGAAACCGAACTAGAGTTGAACGGTTGCTGTAAGAATATCGTGTCACGCGGGATCGTGATAAAATTTTAAAAAATTATTTTTTTTACCATTTTGAGGCACTTCACGAAGTTTCACGAAATTTCACAAAAAAGTTAAAACACAAAATTTTCTGATTCCAAAAAAAAAACCTTCATAAATTTTTTCATGAGTTATAGTTCAAAGTAGATTTTAGCTACACTTCTACCACACATGTAAAGTACATTAGTCTGGGTCAATTGGTAGGGAAGGTAAAAATCGTTGGGGGAAATAGTTCCATGATTAATTTAAAACCAATAAGAGCTATGCGCAGTTCAAATCCAAAAGTTAAATCATTACATCTTAGGAGCATACGTATTCAAAGGTGATGCAGGCACAAACGATTATTACAAATACTTTTTTGCCAAAAATGGAAGAGCTCGACTTGCAGGACATGTGATTTCAACAAGACGGTGCCACATGCCACACAGCATGCGAAACAATGCCCCAGGTAAGAAGCCAGTTCAATGAATAGTTTTTTTCCGGCGAATTGGCGGCCTATAAGGCGCAATTTAACGCCTTTGGACTACTTTTTGTGGGGTAGGGGGTGGTCTGTGTATGGGGACCAGCCCTCTACCGTTTGACGCACCGAAAGCCAATACGGCGCAGAGAGTAAGCCAAAATTTTACTATTTAAGATCCACATTTACACGAAATCACTTCAAACATGGAAATTTATTGACTTTTCTATCGACCCAAACAAAGATTTCATGCTTTTCTGTAGATTTTGTTATTTTCTCAAAATTATATACGGAAGTTTTTTAGAAGTCATACATTATTTGTGTAAATTTTTGTGCGTTATAATGTTGGTGAAACTAGTAACACCGGCTATACCGGCTAGAAATTAAAAAAAAAAAAAATTATAAATTTCTTAATTCAGGTCCAAAAATAGACCATTTCAAATGTTTGCTGTCCCTTTCAGCTGTTTATATGCCGCCGACATTTCGTTGGTGCTAATCAACGCATCAGTAGACTCGAAAAATTCTTAAAAGAATTGAGTCTACTGATGAGTTGATTAGCACCAACGAAATGTCGGCGGCATATAGGCAGCTGAAAAAGACAGAAAACATTTGAAAAGGTCTATTTTTGGACCTGAATTAATACACTGCAATTGGCTCTTAAAGCAAGTAAATAATTAAGTTTATATTTGAATTAACAAATTTCTCTAAATTCATAAAAAATCTAAGCTTGAAAACCCCGAATATTTTTTTTTATTTCAAAAACTTTAAGTGGTACATAATTCTTAGATGTGGCATAAGGAATTCATGATGTTTGTGTTCTACAATTAAGCATTAAAACAAAAATTTTCAATAAAAAATATTATAAATACAACAGCATGCAAACATATGTACATATGATGTATGAATGTGTGTGCATATAAGTACATAAAGACATACATACATACTTATATACTTTTTTAAACAATAGAAATGCCTTGTTTCTAGTCAATTGCTTCTTCTGTTTCAGTTTCAGTTTTGGTTTGATTTTGTTGCTAAAATTTGTTTTGCACATGATGATGATGATGATGAAAAAGCAAAAAAAAAAAACTCCTATAAAGTTTATTTTTTTCTACATTCGTTTTTGTTTAAAACAATTTAAACTGACATTTAAATTGATGGCTCAAGAGATTCTATATTGCAGATATGAAATGAAACTAAAATACAATCAACAAACGAATGAATGTCTATTAAGATTGTTTAGGCGAACAAAATATAAAAAAAGGCAAAAATATTGGGTTAAAAACGAGTGCTACAAATTAAGAGAAAAAAATAATAAAGGAATTTTAATAAGTAAGAAACTGATTAAAATAGCGCTAGAGATAATGGAAGTATGTATATGGAAACGTAAATTCATATCTACATAAAGCCCTGAGCTAATGGAGAAGGGGTGGCCGAGTTCTGGGTGAGTAACAAATTTTCAGTTTTTCAGCAGCAACCAAAAGAACTACAGGGACAGAGTAAACGGAGGTGAAAAAATTTACTTTTGAAAATCAGCCAACTCAGCTGATAGAACGCCTGTTAAAAAGAGATAGATATACTAAACATGGTATAATCTTTCTTACCGCATAGCAAGCACTGCAAGAAACGTTCCATCTTTTTTATATATTTATTTTCTTGAGCTAAAGGTCTTTTTTTAAAAATATTTAATTACACAAGGGAACAAGGTATTTGTTGTTTATGAACTGAATGTTGTTTTAAAGGTAATTTGGAACGCTAAATCCAAATCAACACTTGGTTTTTTTGTATCAGCTCGACTTTTTGAGATATACCGTTATGTCTACAATTATGTCGCTTCCAGTACAAATATTTAAATAACTTGAAAACGGTTCACCATATTCAGTTAAAAAAGAAAACCGAAATTCGTCAACAAAATTATCTTTAGTCCGTGACTACATTGTTTTTAATTTGAACGAGTAGTTTCAGAGGTATCGTTGTAGTTTTGAAAAAAAAAAAATAACTATTTTATATAAAAAAAAAAATCATATTTAAAAATTCATAAAAAAAAATAATGCAACTAAAGTCACAATGCAAGTTTTCTTTTTTAACTGAACATGGTGAACCGTTTTCAAGTTATTTAAATATTTGTACTGGAAGCGGTTTAATTTTAGACATAACGATATATCTCAAAATGTCGAGCTGATGGAGAAAAATGGAGTTTAGATTTAAAATCAGCGACCTCAAATTAGTAAAAAATTGCTATAGAATTCCAAACAACACTCGAAAAGTTCAATTTTGTTCCCTTGTGTTATTTTTGTCGATATTTCGCTCTCCTTCGGATGGATAGCTTCTTCAGGACAATAATAATCTTTTGTTTTGCTACGAATTCGAGAGCATTTCCAGTAGCGAGAATCGCAGAGTTTACACTGATTTGCTATCTCGTTTTGGCTGCTTTTCACAAGTGACAACAACATATGTGGACTTAACATGAGTTATTCCTAAATGACATGTTTTTATGAAATCTTATGTGAATTCTTTAATATTATAATTTTTAATTTATCAAAAAACTCTTCTGAATTGCCAATTTTAATTTTTATTTATTTTTTTTTTTTTTCAAAGAAATTGTTCTATATTGAAAACACAGCTTTCTCGAAACTATATTTTATGGCTTAGGCTGTTATCGCTTCTGACCACAACTTTATATTTGGTTTCCATACGAACGTGGTAATGCGTGAAAACTTTTTTCGTTTTTCGTGAGTGAAAATGGGTTATTAAAAAAATTTTGCTCGTGAGCGTGCGTGACATGAGGCCCAAAAAAATGTTCTTCTGTGACAGTGAGTAAGGAAAATTATTTTCATTCAGGCGCACATCTCTGCTACGGACCCCAGCCAATAAGGCTTCAACTTTACTTTTCTTTTCTTCTTTAAAAAATGTTGCTGAGTACAATTTTATCACAAAATAAATTTTTCTCAATTCCGAGGAATAAAAATCGAGCTAAAACCTGACAAAGTTTTTAGCAATTGTAAAATTATATAAACTTCGGCCATAGAGATGAAAATTAGAATACTCCAAGTTTGAAACATCTTAATCGGTCGCGGTAAAGGAGAATTAAATCTGCTTAAACGATTACGCAAAAAACTGACGTTCGTCTCAGATTGTATTTTTTTTTTTTTTTTTTTTAATGCTTTTAAAAAATATGGGCACGGCAAACGCCAACACTTGTTATTTGCAATTAAATAAAAATCTTAAAGACAACTGCTCAAAACCACATTTTTCATAACAAATTATAAATCAATCATTTTTTAAATGATTTTCAAAGCTTTTAAAACATCAACAAAATCTCTTACAAATGATACAAATCTTTGCAAAACACTGGCTTCACACTTACACATGACAACAAAGAAAACAAAAAAAAAAAAAAACAGTATTAATGACTTAAATAAACATTTGGAACAACAATTTGTTACACAAATTTTACAAATGATTTTTTTTAAAAGCCATTAAATTAAAGTCAATTCAATGTACAAATAGTATTTGAATTCAAATCATAATTATTTTCAAATTAAACAAAAATAAAAAGAAACAAGCAACACAAAAGTAAATGTATGTTTAAGTTGCACAAGTCAAATTGTATCAGGAATTCATACGAGATCATTGATATGTGTCAATGTTTTCGCATACGATTCGCATGGTGGAAACAAATCGAAGAAACTAAAAAATGAATAGTTTTTCATGCAGTATTTTTATGTCATTTTCCAGCTCAGATGTCAATTTGGTGAACATTACTTTTTTTTTGTGTTGCTGTTGTTTGTTTGGTTGGTTTCATGCAGGTCTGTCTGTCTGACTGTCTGTCTGTCTGTCTGTCTTGATTTTTGACTCTGCAAGCTTGTGATGGAATTTTAAAGTAGACTAAAAAATTTTCTTTTTTCTTTTCATCTTTGAACAAACAAAAACGATTTTTTTATATTTTTCTTTCATCATTTATAATACATTTTCTTTTGTAGTCATATTGGAGGGAAATATAAATAAAATAAAAATAAACGACCTGTTATGAATGACAACAATTTTCTGAAAATACTTACATATGCATATATATGCATAACATATGTAAATACATTAGGGTGGCTGCTGTATGTTGTAGGAAAACTGAAATAAAATTATTGCTTTTTTTTAGTGAACGCCACTAGCGAAAGTGGGCTGTATATTTGAAAATACTCAAGTGGAATTGTTATTTCGCTACCTTAACCTAGAAAGCTTATACATACATCGCGTTTTCTTTTTACAAAACTTCGCTTAAATGAATTAACCATTTCAAACAAATATTTATTCTGAAATTTGTCTCAAAATCTATCGTTTAAAAATATATGTATGTATTTCGTTTTATGTTCACACCACGCTCAAATATTCATTTTGCTTTCTTTGAATTTTAGAAAAATAGTATATGAGGCAGTCCAAGTGAAATCGAACAATTGTTAAAAAAAATATATTTTCGATTTTCTTTCTTTTGAACAGTCTTGATGTTACTTATCAACAGTATGTCTCAGCAAAATTTTGAGGTGTTTTTGGCTCATGGTTAGAGAGCTATTGAATATTAAATAAATCGCACAATTAAATACCTATAACTTATTCACTTTTACTCCAAATGCATTAATTTTTTTTTTGTATTCTTTCTTTTGTGTCTGCTTTCCAAAAACGAATGAAAAATTTTTTTGTTACACAGTGAACTTGCATGAGATTTTCGGAAGTTAAAATTTAAAAAAATTTTTTTTCACTGTTTGTACTCTGTGATTTTCCTAAAATCCTCTATGATTAATTGCACTAAACAAGTTGCATTTAAAATAATAAATGTTTCCTACAATTTTTAATTTCAATTAAAATTATACTATACTTTTACCAGTTGAAATATTTTAGGCATATCTCACATCGCCTGTGAGGTACTCAATTTGCAGTTTGATCGGTACGTGCGTAAGACTAAAATTTTATTTTTATTTTCTTTATTTAAGAAAAATTCATTCAAAAATGTTTATAAAATTAAAAAATATGTATGCAACAATGTTGCGTAATTGCACAATATGCAACTGGTATTGACCTCAGTAACCTTTAGTTGCAGCAAGACGGCACCACTAGCCTATCAGCCGGACGAGCAATTTCGTTATTGCGTGATAAATTTCCTCGTTACGTAATTTTTCGCTTTGTTGATGTCAGTTGGCCGCCTATATCATGTGATTTAACTACGCTAGACTATTTCCTCCGGGGCCATTTGAAAGGCCAGGTTTGCGTGAACGAACCACAAACAACTGACGCTTCGAAAAATTTAATTCGTCCTTGCATTAACGAAATAAATGAAGGCTTGTTGCAAAATGTGGTTCAAAATTTGGTAAAAAGAGGGGACATCTACCGATGTACTAGAGGTAGACATTTCCCAGAGATCATATTCCATTATTAGTTGCCACTTTACATTGGCATCAATAAGAGGGTGGTATTTTTAAACCAAGTTACTTCCTCACCTCACACTTTAGTTATCCGACTTTTTATTAAAATCGGTACAAAACACTTCTTTGCAAACGAAGGTAATGCATCTTTAGAACCACCCTAATATGTTTATTTCATTTGATGAAAAAAAATGAATAATAGCCCTGGATACAATGTTGTGATATGAATAATTTACAATGGAGCATAAAAATGGCAAGTCAAAACACATTGCAGCAAATCGTTTTCGAAACGAATTCAGCATAACTGAATTATAAAAGCTATAAAATTGTTTGCATTTAAGACATTTGCATTGTTTAAAAAAACTATTCAATTTGCAACTACATATTATGCAATATAAAATTGAGCCAACATGGTGATCAAAATGACAGAAATTTGATGCAACGCCAAACTTAAACGTTTAGAAAGCCACATTAGACTATAACAATTGACACGTGCTTAGGCCCTCAAAACTTCACAAGGGGTTCCCCTTGTTTGTAAAACTTGTACATTAGGTCCGATCGATTTATATGGACAAAAATTTGTCGATACTGTGCCATTGATTGTTCGATAGTTTATGACATTGGGAAAGAAAGTTCCAATACGGCATATCTAAAATATTCCAGCAGCTCCACGATAGCGCTTGACGTCGTACGCTCGCTTAATTATAGGCAAAATAGTGACAACTTTTAAAATTTTGCTGTTATTTTCAGTGCTTTTGTTCAAGCGAACGATGAAGAGTGACAGAGCGGGACCGGCGCATCATTTTCGAGGCGTCCGATTTTTAACATTTTTCCCTAAGGAGGAGTGCTAAAGGGTCAGTGAGCTTGAAAGAAAATATATGGGGGAGAAAAAGTTATTGGGGTTGGTCAAATATTCGACTCCTCTACGGGCACTCTGAGGCAAGTTAGTGTGATGAGGGGGGAATTTCGTATTCAAGGTGCCCAACTACAGGCCTCAAATACGAAGCAGTCTCAGGGTGCCCATAGAGGAATTAAATGTTCAAATGTATGACCAGCCCCTAGCAATTTCTGCTCCCTACATTTTTCCTTCAAACAGATTGACCCCGGACCACGCCCCCTTAGGGTGCTACCACACAAATAATAAAAATTATTTTTTTAATATGATTTTTTTTAATATGTCAATGATTTTTTTAATATGTCGTAGTGGAACTTTTTTTCCTCATACCAAATGCTGTTGAAAATTTCATATGCTTGAATTGGTCCTTCGTACCGCATTTTCAATGCTCCTTGTTCTGTTCACAGCAGCTTGAGAATATGTCTTCAGTCAAACGAATGTGTGCCATGACATGACAATGCCACTTTGCGCCAGTGCCACTCTGTCAATCGTAACACAACCTTTTTATATTTTAATCGCTTTAATGACTTTTCCAATTATATTTTTATGTACAATAAATTACCTTAATTTATCCCCCACTGTTTTTTGTCTACGAATTGAGGTTGCAGAATGATGACAGGTTATATTACATTCTTGATAATTGTGGGAAAATTGTAGTTTTTATTCAATCATTTGCTTCGATTTATTTGTGGTTTCGTGGAGGGATTAAAAACTTTTAAGCATACATACATACGTTCAATACATATTTTAATACACATTCATGATTTTGTAAGCAACCAGAAAAAAAAATCATTTTATTGTCGGTCTTTTTTTCCTTTTAGTTTTGAATGTTTTCAACAATCAATATCATTAGTATTCGAAAAATGTTGCATTAAATCGTCATTAATAAATAAACATTTTATAACAGTAATGACAACAAAATTTTTCCCCTCTATTTTATTTAGCTTTTAATTAAATGGACGGGTGTTGAAAATTTATTGAAAAATATTTGCAACCTGTTGCTGGTGGCTGCTTCATATCTGTCTCTACTGTTTGCAACAGACACGGAGAGACCGAAAAAAAGGACCCTCTCTTTCTGTGTCTGGCAAATGAAAATTAAATAAATATGATTGTTGTTTTGTGTGCTGTTTGCTGTTTGCTTGTTGCCAAAATATACAGGCAACACCGAATAATTATCATATTGATAATGTCATGATATTGACAACACTATAACCCAAAACAACCAGCAATCATTTCCAATTTACACAACAATATTTAGTTTGCAAATTCAGCCAACCCCTGCATTTTTATGAGCGAAAGTAAAGAAAATATATTGTTTGTTGGCTGATACCGTTTAATGAACAATGAATGACACATCCTTTTTTTTCGCGAAATTTATAACTATTTTATTTTGCACTGACTGCCAATAAACAAAAACTAAATGCTTGTTATGATTTGAATTGAAGGGAGAGATTATTATTTATATTTTGGCACGAAAGGTTTGAGTTAATTTTTCAATTAATTTAATTAGTTGCTGTGAGTGGTATGAGGCGCCAAACGGGTGTTGCTTTATAGTTAGGATTTCACATTCTATTAATTTATGTGAAACAAAGTTTTATTAAAGTGTTTCTCATTAAGGCGAAAATGGGTTCACTTAAGAGCGAAGAGCAGTGTTGCCAAAAACGGATTTCGAATTAGTGGAAAAGCTGGTTTTTGTCTTTTTTTACAGCTCTTCCTGCCAGTTTTATAGCGACGCGCTAGACGCCATTTTACTTCACAGTATGTCGATTTGTATGGAACACCATGGGGTCGGCTTTAGTATAATGGTACCAATTGCGGTAAAATGAAAAAGGGTGCTGCCAGATTTTGTACGCGTAGCCGGTGTTGGTTATACCATTGAGGAGAAAATCCCTTAGCCCGGCAGAAGGCCGGTTGTCAAGAAAAAATTTTTCATACCTATGAAAAACAATTTTGAATTAAATGTAAAAAAATACGATTTTGGATGCTTGAAACCGTTTACTAATTCGCGATTTTATTTCTGCACAAAGACTTTCCTCTGGCAGCACAACATTTTCATACTTTTCTTAGTAAATTCCTTCAACATCGAATTCTTAATAAACTAAAAGCGTGCAGCAGACTTTGACTTCTTGATAGGTCCACGACCCCCTCTACAAACCTATAAAACTCATTTCTTTCAAAGCCTGGCTCCTTATTCTAAAGTTTCCCCAAACATTGCTTAGCCCCAGTGCTGTTTCATCACAATATGATCTTGTAAACAATGCATCATGATTCAATCTAGTCTTGATATACATATGTACATATGTAGTCTGTAGCTGCGCAGCGCTTTTGTAGAAATATTCACTCAACATTAGCGTGAACTGTCGTGCAATAAATTTAGGTCATTAACAGAGACCCACATAATTGAGTTTAAACTGTAAAATTGTGTAAAATAAATGTAAAATTCGAATTTTAACTTCTAAGGGTCAAGTGAAGATATCTTGGTATTTTTTTTTTCTTTTTCTTATTTTTACATGAATAAATAATTGTAGGGTTGTTTTTTTTATTTGAATTTCATGCTATTTCTATAGAATAGTAGAACATGTTTCATAGTGAATAAATTTTCAAAGAAGACTATTCATTAGATACCAAAATTACCTGTCACATGACATCAAGCTGTCATAAAAATGACATTTGATGAGTGTTTTTTTTTACTTTTAATATATTTAATTTTTTTGTGCTTAAAACCCAAATTTTATAAAAAAAAAAAAACCAAAACAATGAAAGAAAAGCAATAATAGTTGCGTTCTGTTGTTTTCCTATAATTATGTGGTCATATTTTTGCTTGTTCGTTTAGAGGCATTTAAAATAAAGCTGTGGAGAAATAGTTTATTTATTCTACAAGAACTGAAATACATACATACATACATTTATATGTATGTACATATGTAGATATGTACACTCAGTGCACGTACAGTTGTGGTTAGAAAAATAGCAGCACCAAAAATGGAATATGATCAAATTTATTTTCGATCGGCAGGAATCGAACCTGCTACCTCGGGGACGACGCTTAGTAGGCCACTCTACCAATTCATCCATCGAAGCGCTCATTGGTTAACAGGTAATAAAAATGCAATTAATACAGGTCTAAAAATAGAGCTTACAAATGTTTTGTGTCTTTTTCAGACGTCTATATGCCGCCGTCATTTCGTTGATGCTAATCAACTCATCAGTAGACTCGAAAAACTCTTAAAAGTATGTTTGAAACTGAACTACTTATTCCATAATTCCCATGAACAAAATGAGAATCAGAAATATTTAAACAAATAAGAAAATAAATGACACAGCAAACATTTTTTTTCGTTTCGCAACTCTAAATTTTTCGTCGGTTACTATGATTTGTATCTTTGAAATTAGCAAAAAAAATAAAAGTTTCTTGAATATTTAAAAATGAACTTAATTATTTGCTTTAACAACCAATTGAAAAGTATTAATTGAAGTCGAAAAAAATAGACCTTAGAAATGTTTTTGTTTAGGGGAATTTTAGAAGTTCAAATTTCAAACATTCTTTTAAGAATTTTTCGAGTCTACTGATGATGTTGATTAGCATCAACGGAATGTCGGAGGCAAATAGACGACTGAAAAAGACAGAAAACTATCTTCAAACTATCTCGTCTTGCACGGTATTGAAAATAAGGAATATGGCGACTAAACTTGCTGATATAAGAAAATAAATTACTTAATAATTCTTCTTTTGTATTACCATCAATTGTAGTTTATTATCTTTTGTTTTTGTATTGCCTCTTTTTTGATGTATTTTATAATAACACTTCATCTTCTTTCTTTGATCTATAGATATGAAGATGAACCGAGAGGTTCGAAATATATAGATCAAAGAAAGAAGACGAAGTTTTCTTACAAATTACTTCAAAGAAGAGCCAATACAAAAACAAAAGAAAATAAATTACTACTAAATGTTGGTGTTTTGAGTATTAATTTACCCTTTTAGGATACATGCTCATAAAGTGAAAACAGAACTCTAGGTAACATAATTTAACTGGTAAATATAACATAATATCGGGAGTCCCAACAAAGCCGCTTTGCTACATGGCTTGGTAAAGGGTACGATACGATTCGCCACCGTCGACTATAATATTCTTACTTGTTCAATTTCAATATTAAGCGTTCTTATCTTTTGGTTGTGCTATTTTGCTCAACGCAGCTGTATTGTAGATTGGTACGTATTTGTATGGCAAACATTTTTAGCTCGCTGTATTAGAATGTTAAAAATACCCTATTGAATATACTTATAAAATATATTAATGAGTGAATTGAACTCTATTTCAATATGGACGAGAAAACGTATCGACATTTATTATATTCATACGTGAAAACGTTTAATTCCAGAACCTCTGTGAGTTTCAAAACTTAATCGTATATACAAACTTTTAGTGATTTTATTTGAAGCTATAAGGGGTATGCCAAACAAAATGAACGATGTTTTAAGTGTAAATAAGCCTTAAAAACAGAATTATTTAGATACAAAATTTTAGTTTTTTTGCATAATTAATTTTAATAAAAATAGGGATCACCCAGGGGTTGAACTTAAGCCCATTAAGTGTAATTTGATGTAATTAAAATATATGTAAGTAAGAACCATCTTAATATAATATACATATATTTTTCTTATGTGTTATGGTCCCCTAATCGTGATTATTTCAGGTTCTTTAGTTTTTATTGGTTTTTTTCAAAAATCAATGATAATAAAAAAGAAAAAAACACTATAAAACTATTTTCATTATTATTGTCCTTCTTCAGGACAATAATAACGAAAATAGTTTTTATTGGTTTTTTTCAAAAATCAATAATAATAAAAAAGAAAAAACACTATAAAAACTATTTTCATTATTATCGTCCTGAAGAAGCTATCCGAAGGAGAGCGAAATATCGACATAAATAGTTAAATATTTTTAACAAAAAAAGACCTTTAGCTCAAGAAAATAAATATATAAAATCCCAAAAATATTGATTACACAAAAAATCATATCAAAACAGCTAAACGATGTTTAACATTTCTGCATATTGTGCAATAAAATCGAGTATATCGTATTAAAGTTAAATGTATATTAAATATATAAAATATAAAAACAGGGGTCGAAAAAAAAACCAAATAATAGATCTATTTTTGGAATTATTGAAAAACAAATAAAAAGGTTTTTTTTTATCTGAGAGAAAGTTGAAATTTTTGAAAACATTAATGCCCCGATTATGGTTTACAACACCTAAGTGTTGTATTGTTTCAGCTACAACCCAACATACAGCTTTTTTGTGATTGCGGTTTACAACATCTAGGTGTTGTGTGTGTCACAGATTTGTTTTTTATTTGTCGAGTGACAATACGCAAAAATACATGCCTGCATACAAACAGCTACCAAGTAAAGCAACTCTTCACGAAAGATGCACGCGTATGTTGCTTTCATTACACAAACACAAGCGAAAAACAACAAATTTCGACATTTCTTTGTCAATTTCTACCATCAGAAGCCATGAAGACTTTTTTGGTGTTGAATTTCTTGTAGTAGAACGGCTACCGCCTAGAAATGCATTTTGGTAAAAATAAAAGTAATGAAGAAAAGATCTTGTTAGAAAAATACAGGTAAAGCCATAAAAATGTATGTTAACTTCAACGTTTAATTTGGTAATGATAGCGGATGGAAAAAAACTGTACATTGCAGTTTTAATCCATTGCAACTACCGAATACAAAATAAAACATTTTATTAGGCGTCGTAAGTTGTTGACAACATTTCTTACAACAGTTGTAATCCATAATCGCTTCTTAAAAAATTTACAAAATTCAACACTAAATGAACAACTGTTGTAAACCATAATCGGGGCCAATATTTCTACCAGTTTTGCTATTTATTCATCAAGCTGAGTATGATAACAAGAAGATGAGCCCTCATCTATTAAAAGCGAGGGCTAAATAATTATTAAAATGGGTAATAGGCACATTTGGGCGAAAAGAGTGCGTGCGTGTTTGTATGGAGGCGAGTGTATTCGATTTTATTACGCCATATGTCAGTATATTTCAAATAGCACTTTACTGTCAACTGTTCGAATAACATTTTTGAATATATCTCTTATTTCTGGAGCTATTGAGGAACAAGTGATCAGAAAAATTTTTTTTCTTACAAAATTTTTAAATTTTTGATATTTAAAAATTCGTAAAAAATAGAAAATTTTATATGCCTTCCAAGTTTATTATTTATTCATAAACCAATCAATAATAAAAGTAAAATGAGCCTTCGTTCATTAACATCGTTGGATAAATACATATTTTATTTTAGATAAAACAAAGTTTTTGAATAAAGGAAGGACAATAGATAATACGTATTTGTGTGGCATACGGTTGGACCTCGCTTTAGGACACGTACTAGAGGCCTACACGTACAATTAACTTGGAAATAGTTAGGTTTGCAATTGGTGGTTCCTGAATTCCAAATTAACTCCTTTTCTAGCAACAGAATTTTCTCTTCAAAGCTTTATTCGCAAAACCGAATGGTCTTTCAACTGAAAAACTATAGTATTTTGCGGAAAGAAAAAAAACCCCCACAAGCCTTTCGATCAACTTAAACTGCCACTTTGCTAACACAGCTCATCAAACAAATTTAATAACTCACAAAAAACTGTAAGAATTAAAAAAAAAAACTTAAACGCAACACAAGAACTCAACACGTCATTTGTATAGTGAATTATTTTTTTCTCTAAAGAATTCCAAATTAAAAAAAAATACACACATACAAATAATATTTTTTTCTTAAATACAAGGAAAACAAAAACTAAATAAACAGCTTGCGTGTCTGTTATAATTGATGATAAATGTTGTGTAATTAGAGAATGTCAAGTTTTTACTGTTTCTGGCTGAAATTAAATTAAAAAAAAAGATAGAAACAAAAACGCATGCAAGAAAAAATGTGTATACAAGACAAATAATCATATGGCCATCTAATAATTTAAATTTAAAGCTGTAATTAGACATGTTATTAAAAAAAAGAACATTTTAGTTGCGTTTTCAAGCCATTTTTGCGCGACACGCATTTCAAGTTGAAAAACTAAATTAAAATGTGAAAAATATGGAGCAGCCTTGCTTATAACTTGTAAATTTAATAGTTGGTTTTAAGGAGCCAAAAGTGATTAAAACTTTTGCGGTTCTTCATGAAAAGGGTTAAATACTTGTGGCAATGTCAATGGTTTCATAAGCAATTGGGTCAAATGTGGTCGCAGGGCCACGACAGTGAGTGCGTGTGAATCATAATAATTTAGAGCAACCCAAAAATTTATTATAAAACATAAAAAACAAAGTCTAGTGGATTTTTATCAAAATCTTCAGCGTTTTCATTCTCGTTTCTGTTTGTTTTTGTTTGTAACATCTGGCATGAAGGTGCCAGAGATTGGAGTTTGGAATGCAACAGGCAACATGCGTACGTCAAAAGCAGATTAAGAGACTCTGCACTACACAATGAAAAAATGCACACTACAGTGGGTCGATTAAGCAATAAATATTGTGACATTGATTTTTCAAAACTTTTCGGATGAGGAAAAAGTTTCGCTATGACAAATTTAAAAAAAAAAATATGTATTCGAGGATATTACATGTTCTTCTTTTATGTTTGTATGGGAGCTTCCCTAAAGAGGCGTGGCCCAGAATAGTAGTGTTCGAAAAACAAAATATTGTTATAATATTATTGCCACCAACAAAGGTGATGGAGGCAATATCATGTGTCGATCCAATTGAAATTCGTATAATGAAATTCATATAAGAAACTACTAAAAGTGATGGTTACGGTAAGTGGAGCGATCATGAGGCAAGAAGTGTATCATCAATGAATTATTACAGCCATGGGAGTGCACACCGCAAAATGTGACGCATAGCGCGGATCAGACTAATGGCCAATTACGAAACATTGGTTCCTAGCATTTATTTTGTGTTTGACCGACTCTTTGAACCTGATTCCCATGGGGCTACGCCGGTACACGAATCACGGGCGAGCGTTACATGTCCAACGCGGAACTGTCTGCCAGTTTATAGCACAATCCCCGCTGGCAGGATTGTTCGGGCAACAATGGAATGGTAAGGCCAGTGGCCCGGAATAAATGTACGGACAGCTAGCTGGCCATTAACGCAATATCAGCTGAGCGGATTAAACGGACAGTTTGGGGTTGCGAAAACACTATGTTAATGGCGCATCATTAGCAGCTGGAACATGCGGGCATAGCTGGAAAAGAAAAGGCAAAGGCACTTGCTTTAAGAGCAAGGTGGTAAATGAACATAAGCTTAGCATGCACGAAACTCATCGACGCATTGGAATCTGAGCAAACGAATTGGACGCATAGAACCCACTCAACTCTCTGGAATATTTTAGCCGTGGGTGGGACTCAATACTAGAATTCTATGACGCGATCCAGGCGATGGAAAACCCAGGTGAGTACTAAAACTAAGCCAGCCCTAGTTTAATAAAGCCATGGGATTTTTGGCAATTACAGATCACTCGCAGCTGCTGGCTTATTTAAGCCGCAGAGGAGTAGTGGGATGAGGTGAATGTAGAGCATGTGGGGAGGATAGCGAGTCATTGAAACACTATTTATGTCAATGGCCACCCTTCTCACGAATGTGGTACCGCTACTTTGGGCGAAATGCCTTACTGGCCAAAACCCATCTACGGGGTATATGCTGGAGGAAATTGTGAAACTTTGGGAGCCAGAAATATTATGATGAAGTCCATGGAACGCACAACAAGTCTACACTGGCCGAGGACTATGTTGGAAGACATGGACTATCACACTCCTCTTATCACCAAAAAAAATCAAAAGAAAAACGTAGGAAACAGGGTTGTATAATGTTTTTCGGTGATGATTTTGCTTCAGGTTACTTTCGTTTTCTCGTTTCTAAATTTAGTTAGTTGAGAGTCCCTGCAAAAACGTGAGCCTCTTACTTCACAGACGAGAGCTGACGCGAAGTGTGGCGGCTTCGAAACGGCCCACGGATACTGGGTAGTATTATTTACTCCGCACGGAATGAAAAATTGTACAGAAAGAAATATCGATCGATATGAAAATTGCAATTATGCATTCCTGCGGTGTGCGTTTTCCACAAAGTAAATTTAACGTCCCTATTTTAATAATTTCAAGGTTAGTTTCACACACACACGAATTGTGAGTGTGTGTGTGTGTGTGATTTTAGATGTGAATGTTAATTTATTTATTATAAGTGAAAAATATGTATAGTTTAATAAATATGGATAATATTGCTTTTTCTTTTGAGATGGTAATGAAAGTGATTCCTTGGACACATGGTTCGAAAGAAGAGTTTTGCATTATATGTATATAAATCTGAAGACGTGTTACAGATGTTGAAATAAAGAAATGTAGTTCTCCTGGCAAATAAAAATTAAACTTCTACATAAATGTTCGTTTCATTCTTACTGCCATGAAACTGCAAATTAAGCCCCGATAAACAATATTTAAGAAATACCTTTCTTCAAACACCGGCACCTTTTATTGGTGATCCGGAACCATTTAATGTCCGCGCCTAGTCTTCCCAAAAATTTGTTTATGTCTGCTGGATGGCGCTGGGTAAAACCACATTGTTTTTGTTTTAAATCCACTATTGCTCCAATTTGCACTGTGATTGTCCAGTTTTGTCTTTTATTTCTATAAAAATAGTTGTCAACTAGAAAACAAAATAAACTAAAACAACTTTTGCAAAAAAGAAAAAATATTTTGGTCTTTGCTTTAGCCCTTCGCTATAAAATTTGAACTAGGAAAAATATCTCTTTGGGGAGTCAATAATACGGCAATACCACACTGTAGAGATGATACCGCGGCAACGGGATGAATAATTGTAAAATTTGTTTCCGCGGAATGGAATTAATAATCGGACACATTATGTTCGTGAACGTTTTTACTAGCCTACATTTTTCATCCAAAAATTGTGACTCAAGTACTGCGAGGGATGACATAAAGTTTTCAATTTCCCTATAAGCCTGATTTGTTCAACATACAGCGTAATGGCGCCAGTTGCCATGTACACGGTCAGACAAGTGGCTAGTTTAAAGAAATTGTATACTTAAGCAATTTAACAATTTAATTAACATTGTGTTGTTTCAAATTTTGAAAAATTTCCATAAGTTTCTGGATCATATCAAATATCTTTGGTTTCATAAAAGTGTCCGATTTGATTAAATTGAGATAAGCATTTGAGCACAACTCATAAGCAAACATACACACACTGTTGTTATTGTTTTGAATATTTCGTATCTTATAACATCCTGACAGACCACAATCCCCCACAGAGAGTGTGTCTTCAACGGCAGACAGTAAAAATCTTAACGGGAATTTGTCATTTGCTGTTGGTGTTTTTGGAAAAAAGAAAGCAAAAAGCACATCAACTCCTTGTATGGCATATTAAGACAAATAAAAAAATAATCTAAGCAAAACTGCACAAATCCTACCGACAACGAAAGACAACAACAAACAAGTTTCTTTAAACGAAAATTTTTTAAGTATTTTTTCAATTGAAGTAGTAATTTCAGTTGACATTCTCCTTTCTCATCATTATTATCATTGTCATTGTCAGCATTGTCATCATTATTTTCATGATTACGCTGTTGTTGCAAGTTGTATGTGTTTTTTTTTTTTTTTTTGTTTTTTGTTCTTTTTAATATCACTCGTCCCAAGAATTATCAACTGCCACACCGACAATTTAAGTGAACGGCCAAGCCTTTTTTCTCCGAATATATTCAGACAACAACATATTGTTTGTAATTGTCAGACAAGAGGATATCGAGGGGGGTTTGTGAATTCGGTGGACATTAGGGGCCCAGAGAAATACCTTTTAGAAATTTATTAGATTAAATTAAAACAGCGAAAAATCTCAAAAACTGCCTTACACCGGACGGTGTTAGAATTTAGCTTCGGTTTTCGTGCTCTGTCAAGGTACACAAAGAAAGAAGCACCTAATAAAGTAGAACAAAATCAATAAGATATCTTTATGGTTTTTTTTCAAGAAGGATTCCTTATTATTTTAAATGGGAAAACCTTATTGAAAAAACAACAATTAATAAAATTAAGAAGATGATTTACGTGTGTTTACATAGGAAACTAATAAAACCAATAGGGAAAAATTAATAGGATAACCTAATAAAATCAATAAGAAATCCTTATTGTATACAATTTACAAGAAAACCGAATAGAATCAATAAGTTCTTCTCTATAGAATTTTTTATTTTTTTTTTTGGTACCATGCAAATCGGAAACTGAGTAAAAAAAAAAAACGTGAGTAACAAGTTTTCTTTTTGGTTTTATGTGTTTTTCTTGTTGAGACAATTAATAAGATTTGCAACATGGAAATAATAAGAAATACCCATAGAAAAATCTTCTTTTCTCTCTGCTGGGATACCCCTCAGCCTAAAAACGTTTCAAAGAGAAAATCTTATTGAATCTACTAGGAAGTTTTCGCTCTGTGCATTCTTAGTCTTAGTTTTAGTACCTCCACTTGCCTGCTGTAGCTTAAAAACTAATTTATTTCAAAGCTGACAATTCAGGCATTTTATCTGCACAATTGACAGCCCATATCTGTGCAGATTTTTCAATCTTTTGGTAAAAATTTTTCAATGCTTTCCTTACTAGTAGAAATGTCAGCCCAACCTGACGTTATTCGAAACCAGGGGTGAACTAGTAAACGACAAATCATTTTGCATTCTTGACCAGGCAAATAAAGGGTGTTTTTTTCGATGTATAGAACTTTAAGTTGCAATAATACAACGATGGGTTATTCGATTGACATGAATTTTATTTATCCGAAAGATAATCTTGTAGCATAACATTTTAAATATGATCTCTGGCATCTGAGCGCCACGGCTGGCGCGGATGTAGTCCAATCTGGGACATCCAGAATTTTCGATGACTTTTTCCAACATTTGTGGTCGTATATCGGCAATAACACGGCGAATGTTGTCTTCCAAATGGTCAAACGTTTGTGGCTTATCCGCATAGACCAATGAATTTAGATAGCCCCACAGAAAGTAGTCTAGCGATGTTAAATCACAAGATCTTGGAGGCCAATTCACAGGTCCAAAACGTGAAATTAGGCGGTCACCAAATGTATCTTTCAATAAATCGATTGTGGCACGAGCCGTCTTATTGAAACCACATCTCCTGGACATCATGGTTATTCAATTCAGGAATGAAAAAGTTAGTAATCATGGCTCTATACCGATCACCATTGACTGTAACGTTCTGGCCATCATCGTTTTTCAAGAAGTACGGACCAATGATTCCACCAGCCCATAAAGCGCACCAAACAGTCAGTTTTTCTGGATGTAACGGTTTTTCGACATACACTTGAATATTACCTTCACTCCAAATGTGGCAGTTTTGTTTGTTCAACCAGAAGTGCGCTTCATCGCTCTAAACACGATAAGATGGACGTAATGCGCGATACAGAACCATTATTTTTGAAATAAAATTGCCTTATATGCAAGCGTTGTTCACGCGTGACTCTATTCATGATGAATTGCCAAACCAAACTGAGAATAAATCACTTGACAGCTGTTAAATCGGTCGCCATCTTGAACAGTAATGCCAACTTAAAGTTCTATACATCGAAAAAAAAAACACCCTTTACAAATGTAAATTTCTTTTTCATGACTAGAGTTGGAATTAATGCTCCAACTTTTGCCACTTTTAGCAATCAGTAGTTTCTAAGTTTTTGAATGTAATTGATGTCTGATGATTTGGGATTAGGTAACATTCTCCTGGCTGAAGATCTAATGATTTTCACCTTCTAGCGGAGCAGTTCCTTAGTCAGCTCCGAACACAAAGGATTATTTTTTTTTTAATTTTTTTACTTGACAGATAGTGCTGATAAATTTGCGATATAAATTCCTGTCTCGTAGCTTCAACATGAAGCAACTTCATTCGCTCTCAAAATTTTGCACGTTGCTTCGCTCTTGTTTGGGGTGTTAAGCACAAATAGAGAGCGAAGCACATGTCGTGGAAACATGCTATAACTTTTGAACCATAAGAGTTAGACACTTGAAATTCGAACAGAATATGTGGTTATATATGTAGGTTCTACAACAACAAATACCAAAAACAACAAAAGGCTGCTCCCACACAAGAAACTAAGATTAGCTGTAATTTTGCAGCCGTAAGAGATAGAGACTTGAAATTGGAACAGGTTATACAGTTACCAGACCTACAAAACAGCAAATACCAAAAACTGTAAAAAGTGAAAATTTAAATGTTTCAAAATTTCAAATTTAAATTTGACTTTTTGAACCGTAAAAGATAAGAGACTTAAAAATTTTCCCAGTAAATATAGTTTGTAGGCCTCTACAATAACAAATACCAAAAATAACAAACAAAGTTAAAATCTAATTGGTGCTCATACACGGGACACCCTTTTTGGTTTGCAAATCAGCTATAACTTTTGAACGGTTACAGATAAGAGACTTGAAAAGTACACGGTGCCTATAGGTGTCTGGCCTCTATAACACCTGCTATTAAAAGCAATAAAAAGTTAAAAACTAAAGGGCTCCCTATACCAGGGTTACCCTTTGTCTATCAACTTGCACGATAGTACGGAGCCCTTGCTATGCGGGTCAATCAATTGATTTTTATTAAAAAAGTTTTATTATTGTTTTAAAGTTCCTTAGACTCTCAGTATTTTGCTCAGATTAATGGCATATGAAATAAAAATTTAAACGGTTTTTCAAGGGTTTTCGGACTAGTTAAGCAGCAGATAGAATTAGCTGGGTCGATTTAGCAATTAATATTGGGCCTTACATTTTGCCAAAGGTTTTGGCATGAGAAAAAAAAAAGTTTCACTACGATATATCAAATTTTTTTTGATTGTTGTATGGGAACGTCCCTGAAGAGGCCTGGCACGGAATCGGTGTGTCGGTCATACATTTGAATCCTCTTTAATAAAAAGTTTTTTTTTAGTTTTCAATAAAAACAAAACCATTTTGGTGCTGCCCTCTGTTTGCAAATGATTATACGTTTGTTAATATTTTTATATTTATGTATGTGCACACACACACACACACATACATATATATTACTATTTTATGTCAGACGGTTTGACCATGTTTGCCACTTCACATTCACTTGTCGCATCAACTTCAATGACATTAAAAAATAAAAGTATGTAAACTTCGTTAAAGTTCCTTAGGGATTGTTGCAATTTTTGTTCGTTTTTTTTTCTGCCTCTACAAAGTGGCTGGTACTTAAAAATTATGATTCTTTTTTTACTTTAGTTTATTTATTTACTCACATCCGAGAAGGGACAATTTTCATTCCAAAAATAATTAGGGTTAAATTTTTTTTGCTTCAGTAAATATTCTGCTGAAAACAAAATTTGTCCACTACTGCAACACAGAATAAAAGTAAAATGACAAAGAACAAAATTATTAAAAAGAATTTTAAGAAATTTTAGAAATTAAAAAAATCTTAAATTACTCCAGACGATATTTGCTGTAGAAAAGAAAAGGAAGACATTCGTATCTCATTGTATGTATATTATGTTACGTCAATTTCATGTTCTTAGACATCAGCGTTTAAAAAAACTCTTCAGATATATGTACATACATATCAGCTTTCCAATACAAACTGTTAGATATCCTAAATATTTGAAAAGTTTGAGATATTGAGTTGAGTTTAAAATTGATACAAAGCAATAAATTCAATTAACAGTTTCTCAGTTTAATTTTCTTACACAATGATAAAAGAAAACGGTAATAAACGGTTGATCACTTTTCTAGAGAACACACGTGTGCACTAGAGAACGTGTGCACTAGAGATGTGCAGCAGCCGCGAAAATATTGAAATCGTGATTCAATTAGAATTAAAGGTGTGTGAGTACGCGTGCGTGATTTCGCACTTTTTTGGGGCGTGGCTTAAAAAAGGTATGGAATTGATAAAATAAAACTTTTCTTGGTTTAAGAAATAGAACTTTCAGCAATTTATGTCCCCCACATTTCCGTTGAATTATTTTTCCAATCAGTTTCTTTTAACTGAACTGCAGCTCCACATTTTATGTACATACATATGTACAGTGTGTCTGGTGGCAAATTTATATTTTTAAATACGATTATTTCGCAAAATAATAAATGGTGAGGGTTTGTCAGTCACGACGTCGCAGTGGTCGAGTGAGCATCGCGCTTTCGCGGTGAAGAAATTTTTTAAGAGGAATGATTCTTACGTAATTGCTCGTCGACAATTACACGGTGATACAAAAGTTGAGAAAAAAAATGATTCAAGGGTTCTTATGTACCAATTCTACCTTTAGTTTTTTCATGTCACTTCAAAAAGGAAGTTTATAATGGTAAATATAGTGAGTAACTAGATTTGTTGCATTTTTGGTTAGAAAGAGTTATATCTTCGTTGTTTCCCAACGGAGGTCTCTCAGTTTTTTTTTTTTTTCTCTTTCAAGAACTTAATAATACCTTCAGCCAGGGTGCTGCAAATCGCGTAATAGCGAAATTAAAGTGGTTGAAACGGGCTAAAACACATTTTTCACAACAACAACAAAAATGTTTTCCTCGGGCTGTAAGTTGGTTATGTGCTATCAAACAATACATATGTATATTTATTACTGCAAAAAAGGAAGATTATGCAAGCTTTCCAAAATGGGTGATTATAATTAAATCCATTAAAAAAGGGACTCCATGCCTCTGAGCCTCTGAATAATTTTCGTGATTCACAGTTTTATGTTCAAAGTTCGCCTATAACAGTCCAACCTAAATTAGCACGTCAAGCGTATTATTGCCGTCTAAGCCACCTATTTTGGATGAAAATGGGTGGTTTACACAGCGCGCTAATTAAGGTTGGCCTGTAAATGTGAAACTTAGGGAGGGAATCCCAAACTTATATAAATCTATAACACTGTTGTGAAGGGTATAAAACTAATTTTCGAGGCGTCCGTTTTTAAATTTTTTTTTTTTTTTTGTATGGGAGCACACCTAATGAATCGTGGTGCGGGGTCGTTGTCTTGGAAAGAAATATTGGGGAGAAAAAATAAATGCCACCAACTCAAGTTTCGAGAGCATTATTTTAATGGTCTACAGACGAATATCGTTAAATCGGCTTTTCTATCAATACTGATAGAGAATTTACTTCATGGGGTAGTAAATTGAAACTTGAGGGCGTTTCAAACAGAATCACAAATTTATATAAATCCTTAACACTGTTGTGAAAAATATAAAAATCATTTGCGATTTAAATTTTTTTTTTTATTTTTTTTTGTATGGGAGCCCACCAAAGAAGAAGTGTGGCGGGGTCGATGGGAGAGAAAAAATTATTGGCTAGTCTTGGGAGTCCATCTTTTGAAATAAAATTTTCCCAGCACACTAACTTGGCCCCGGGTGCCCGTAGTTGAGCTAAATGTATGACAAGTCCCATAATTTTTACTCGCTAACAAGGCGAATCAACTACAGGTGGTCGCAATTCAATTCGCTTCAACATTTTCTCTCGAGACGTCATACACTTTGTTGTCGTTTGCTATCAGCTTTGACAACTCAGAAGATAAATTCGTGGAAAAATGTTGAAGCGAATTGGGATGAGGGCACCTGTAATGAATTCGCCTTGCTCGCTAACATTTTTTTAACGCAACGGCCTCGTGCCGCTCCTTCTTAGGGGAGCTTCCATACAAAAGTAAAAAGAAACAAATTAAATCGAACGTCTCGAAAACGGTTTTTTTTTTGTCGGAGTGGAATTTTTTATTCTCTACGCCTAAAGGTATCGAAAAATCGAAGGCACAATATCGAGAAAATTTGTTTCCATACAAATTAAACGGGTCTAGTGCATATACAGGGTGGGCAAAACAAAATCACCCTATTGGAAGTTGCTCTTATTTTTGCAAATGGCGGCCAATGTCAAATCTGTTTTTACTAGACAGCTGTAGAATACAAGTGACAAGCCATGGAGCGATACAATTAAATAATTGTGTCGATTTTTCCGCGTAAGAATTTGTCAGCGGTGTTGGTTGGCGCAACGCGAATTCCGTCGCTGAATCCTCAATCGTCCGGCACCGACTGTGCAAACACTGCGCATTTGGCCTTCAACCTTGAGGAGTATGGGACCATACTAGACGCTGCCAAGAGTGACCGGCCGCGGAGTGCCCGTTCTGTTAAGAATATCGCCGCTGTTGCCGAGGAAGTCGAGCCGCCGCCAGAAACATCGATCAGACGCCGTGCCTCGCAATTAGCCATCAGCCGGTCGTCCCTAAGGCGAATTATGGTCAAAGACTTTCGAATGTTCCCATACAAAGTCCAGTCCGTGCATTAGCTGCACGCCCAAGCCATCCTCAATCTCTTGGACAAAGTGGACGACTTTTTTACTACAATCATAATTAGCGCTGAGGCTCATTTCCACCTCAGCGGGTACGAGAAGAAGCAAAAATGTTCGCTTCTGGGGCACGGAAAACCCTCGAGCGATGCACGAGGAGCCGTTACACCCGCTCAAAATGACTGCAGGCTGAGAAGTGATGAAAAATGCCATAAAACGAGCCCGTATAGCAAAAGCTTCAAATGAACATAATCAAAAAACGGAATTAAAGTTTTTCATTTAGTAATTTAGGAACACAAATGAACCTTTTTCAAAAATGTTTACTGTCTTTTTCAGCTGTCTATATGCCGACGACATTTCAGAAGACTTGAAAAATTCTTAAAAGTTTGTTTGAAGCTTAAACTTTTTTGGACCTGAATTAATACATTTCAATTGGCTCTTAAAGCAAATAAATAATTAAGTTCGTTTTTCATTTAGAATATGAAATGACAGCCAAACAACATCGGATGACTTCTTTACGCCGACTTTGTATTTGACATGACAACAATAAATAAAAGAAAAACAGAAACAGAAAGTTCGGTGACATATTGTAGCTCCATCCGAAGGTCCACATTTTCGAGACTGCAACATAACTGAAATTTAAAGTCGTTTATGTGCCGATTGGCTCATCCTCTTGAATCGCTCTTGCCTTATTCACGTACGGTGTCAAATCATATGATCGTGGCGGCCAATTAACAACGCCACAATGTGTGATAGCACGACCATTAAATTGCTCGCATAAAAAGCCATTGTTTCGATGGCTGTGTGGCTGTGGTTCCCATTAGAACCACATACCGTCCAGGTTCACAGCCTAAATATCTGGGTGTTCATTATCATCTGGCGACAGCGAACATTCTTTACGGTAGGTGCTCATTTTGAGAGTGATACGGCCCGATAATGCTGTTCTCTATTACGTAGGGAGGGAGATGGGTACAGATTATGGATATCTTTACAAATAGATGCAGGCCAGAATTTGCAGCCGCTGGTGGGATTTACATAAAACAATCAACATAATTTATCTAACTATATTAATTAATTACCATGATGCTGCTTATCAGTCAATTATTAACTATGTCTTTAGCGATTTCCTCTCATCTCAAGACAATCTTTTCTTTCGTTCATTAAAAAATAATTTTCAATATTTACTATTAAAATTCATAACTAATTTTTTAAATTGGTTGCTTATCATCATCATAATAATAATAATAATAATAATAACTTCTTTGAGCAAAAAAACTCAAAAGATAAGAAGAAAAATATTAAAACAATAAAAATACAAGTGGAAAAACTCTTAAGAAACGCGATAATTTAATTAACACGAAAAAATTATATGTATAAATATAAAGAAAACAATATAAATGTAATGAGAGCGAGTGATAATAGAAAAAAAGTTAAAAATAATATAAAAAAAAAAAAAATTTGTTCAAAACGTTCATATTCACATTCAGACAGACTATCAGTCAATGAGCGCTCAGCCAGTCAGCCAGCAGCCGGTCTGCCAACTGCTGCAGTCAAACAACTTATACACTCATAGAATAAAGTCTGTACGACTTGCACCAGATTAAACAAAAAGAAAAACTGTATTTCAATTTTAATTAATGTGCAGATATCATGCAATAACAAATTGTAGACAATTCATTATTTCAGTAATTGATTATAATTTGTATTTCTGTACGAGTATTGTCTTTTAATATCAATTTAATTCAGAGAAAAACAAAAACTCACCAACAGAGAGTACTTTCTATTATTTTTTATTAAGATAATGTTGTTGTTATTTAAGGCAGTTAAGACAAAAAGCGATGTAATAAAGATAAAGTTTACAAATAATGTAGAAAGCTTTCAAAATATGAAGCAAAACTGTAACGTCATATAAAAATCTGTTGTACATGAAATGTGAATAACATTTTATTATTTTTAAAATAATATTTATGTAGTAAAAATTCAAGTATGAACTTAATTATTTATTTGCTTTAAGAGCCAATTGAAATGTATTAATTCAGGTCGAAAAATGAACCTTTTCAAAAAATGCTTGTTGTATTTTTCAGCTGTCTATATGCCGACGACATTTCGTTGGTGCTAATCAACTTCAGTAGACTTGAAAAATTCTTGAAAGTTTATTTCAAACTTAACTACTTATTCCATAATTCCCATGAACAGAATGAGAATCAGAAATGTTCAAACAAACATCTAACACAGCAAACATTTCTTTTTTCGTTTTGCAACACTTCTACTTTTCTTTGCAACCATCTATACAACGAGTCACCATCATTTTTGGACCTGAATTAATACATTTCAATTGGCTCTTAAAGCAAATAAATAATTAAGTTCATATTTGAATATTCAAAAACTTTTACTTTTTGATACTTTCAAAAATACAAATCGTAGTAACCAATGATGACTCGTTGTATAGAAGGTTGCAAAGAAAAGTAGAAGTGTTGCAAAACGGAAAAAGAAATGTTTGCTGTGTTAAGCTCTAAACACATAGATGACAGCAGACAGCAAGCAGCAATATGTCAAAAATAAAATGCATGTGTTTAAATGAAAACGATTATTTTGACGGCAGCACGACTGCACAACAGCATTTGCTGCTGCTGCCAACTTAGGCTATTTTCTATTTTGACGGGCAGCAAATAAGCAAATATAGTGTTGCCATTATATACATATATAAATTGGACAAATTAGAACAAAAACTTTTTTTTTTTTAATTTTAAACACAAAAGAACATTGCAAAAATACAATAAATAAATAAATGTATGTGTTTTTATAGTTTTTTCGTGATATTATTACATTTTTCATCAATATTTTCAATTTTGTTCATTATGAAATAAGAAATACGGCATCCCTGAAATTAGCATTGCTAAAATACACAGCTGTTCATTTTCAATATCAAAACAATTTTTTTCGTTTGAGCTAATTTTTTGTGATATTTTATTTAATTTTCATCCTGGTTGCTTTGAAAAAGTGTTCTTCATCTTTTTCCTTGAGCTGTTGTACACTTGTTTTGTAAATGCCCTCCTCATCACGGGTTATATTTACTGGGCGAACCCACCATCTTCGGTTTCTTGTACTATTCGTCTTATGGGCTTTATACACTTCAGCTGTAGTCTGAGCTATTTTAACAATTGTTGTGATAAAATTCGCTAAATTTTCTTCGCTCATTTTTTATATTTTTAAACTTTGAATTTGTAATATTTATAAAAATGCAAAATTGATTTACACACCAGCTGATTATTATGTTGTTGCTGTCTTCAAAATAATTATGAAGCCGACTTCAGAGCAGCATTTGAAGTTGGCTGCATTTGAAGTTGGCAGCATTTGCAGTCTGCTGTCGTCTATGTGTTTAGAGCTTTAGAGGTTTGTTTGAACATTTCTGATTCTCATTCTGTTCATGGGAATTATGGAATTATGCATACTGACTTTCAACGTATTTTCATGTAAAAAAATCCAATCTAAAACGTGAACAAAATCCAAGACGTGAACACCCTCGGTAAGGATTAGTTCACGTTTTCGCGAGTTTACTGTACTATGTACATACACATGTACATAAAATGAATTACATTATTATATTTTTTAATAAAATTTTTTATTATTTAGTGGTTGTTATGTTATGTGGGAGGGGGGTATTTTTTTTTTGTACGATCTGTTACGTAAGGGATGAAAAATCTGCAAAAATTGCGTTACGTAATTTGTGAACAGCTCCTTACTTGTTTTGAGGTAAAATTAGTATATTGATCAAACTTTTTCAAGGAAGACAAGAAGAATAAAAGTTTTACTACGACACATCAAATAAGAAACATTTTCGAGGAGCCGAAATCGATGGAATATGATTTCCCCATCACCCTAATTAGTCCCAGGTTGCCCATAGAAGAGTCAAATGTATGACCAACCACCAGTAATGTTTTCTGTCTAAAACTTTCTTTTGTGTTGGCAAAAAAAAAAAGTTTTTTTTTGCCAACTTTTTTTGTTGGCAAAAAAAAAAAGTTTTTGCCAACGCATCGATACCGTACCGCGACTCCTTAAAGAGACTCCCATAGAAAACCACAACAACTTTGTGCGCCTCAAAAAAGTTTTTGATATGTAACGCAGTGAAACCTTTTTTGTTCCTCATGCCAAATACTGTCGATGGCACAATATTGATAGCTAAATCAATCCGCCCTAAAATGTACGTATCGAGTATACTTTTTTTTACAACTGTTAATAATTTTATCGGTTCGTATCCAATTAGTCATGGCCTGGGTTCGAAGCGAATTTTGATGAGCGACGTGGTGGTTCTAAAACAGTCATGTTATATACCCCCGCTAGTAAGTCTTCAACTTTACGTTTCTTGCCTTCTTCAAAATTATCGATAACGATCAACTTTCTCACAAAAAATCTTTCTGAATTTTGAGGAAGTAAAAATCGAACTCAAAGCCCGATCAAATTATTAACAAGTCTATTTCATATAGTTCGACTATGAAGGTAAAATTAATGCTTCTTTTTGTTGCTACATGAAAGCTTTCCATAACGATAACTGTAGTTAGAGCTGTGTGAATATTCGTTTGAATATTTTATTAAAAAGTTTAAAAAATTATTTGGTCGTTCGAGCAATGACAAAATTATAAGATTTTGTTTGGACGACCACAAAAGGCAAATATGTAACGATACAGAATAATAATAATCATTCTTTTCTTCTTTTTTTACATTCTTTCATTTTTTTCTAATCCATCCATTTTACGGGAAATCGTAAAACTTGGCTCTGTTCTAAAAGCAATGTGAGGTAAAAATATTGTGTTGTACCCTTTTAATTCTACTTCAATATTGTTTTCGAAATTTGCAAACTAAACTAAATACTAGTAAAATGTTATGGAGTTTCTCTATAGCAATACTATTATATAACTTACCTGCTAAAAGACAATGTTGGATAAAATAGAAGAGAATATTTTTATTTATTAGCATTTACGAACGCACGAAAGTATTAAGCTGAAAGCACAACAATTTTAATTTAGTATAATCGGCTATTTAGCAAATTGTACATAATAGGTATTAAGATATTTGAAGCCGAAAAGTAGAGGAATTAATAAGTTGAAACTGTGTTTCAAAACTTAGAAGCTATTTGCAAAAATACTTTCTTTTAAGATGGATATTTTACTGCATCATAAAGTTGTTATCCAAGCTGTCAATTTCACTTGTCATAAATTCCCGCTGCACAAATATATTCGAACTATAGAATTAAAAATATATTCCAAACTGAATGTTAGGATCAAAATTGTGCGCGATTTTATGTATAAATCTAGCAGACTCGGTTATTGTAAGAGATCTGATTAAAATACTAGTGTTTGCCGCAAATCAGGTACTGAGCATTTTTGTTTATAGCCTTTTTACACCGACTGACATCCACTTGAAACACATGGAAGATGTTGAAAATGTGAAACAGTCTTTTACATTGACAACATCTTTCATTTATTTAGAGGTCAAAAAAAGAAGACGCAAAATTTTTGTGAAAAATAAAAAAGGTCAAGCAACATGTTCTATGTTCTCCATATTGATTGACCATACGATGGGCTTTCATTTGCAGTGCAGTTAAAATGAATTTATTTATAATTAATTAAAAATTATAACAAAATACATGTTCCGCTCAATTTTTTTTTTTTTATGTTAAATTTGTTTTCTGAAATGTCATTTTGCTAGTGATGGTACAAAAGCAATCGATTTTCTGCAATTTTTTAGTGATGGCACAAAAAAAAATCGAAAGATGTAAGATGGAACAAAATGAGAAAGGATCATCTTCTGCTGATGTAGAAAGATGTAGAATTTTCGCCCTGTATAATTCTTATGGGGAAGATGTAACATCTTTGCAAATTGATGAAAGATGTAAGATGTGCGTCAGTGTAAAAAGGCTATTACTATTTTGTAGTTAAAAATTTAAGACAAAATGTTGCAGTAAACATTTGTGTTAATTATTTTAAAGACAAAATTATTTTGTATTATTAAATAGAAAATACATACTTATGTAGGTGTAATTAAATTGGTACACAGTTTAAACGTGGAAAAAGTAATAAAAATTTTGTCAAAATTTTGCTGATCAATTAAACTGAGCGGTGTTAATCTTAAGGCAGTTTTTGACCATTGTTATAATAAATCGTAGTAAGCTTTATGAAATCAGCTTGAAGAATGAAAACCGCTTTTATACACTGTTAGAAACTTCCCTATATCCAAAACAAATACATATGTATGTATTAGGGATTGGCATCAGAAATTAAAAGTCGATTTTCGATTTGTCGACCAACCATTTTTCATTCCAATTATTTAATCGATTAATCATAGCTCATAATCGATTTTTTCTTCAAGTCGATTAATATATTTTGCATAAAATAAATGCACTACTACTTGAATTTTTACATGGTGCCAAACTTGGCATTTTTTTAAATATTCACTTTTTTTGTATTATAAATTGCCCGCCTTATTTGATCAAATTTTCACAACCAAACACTTGCTTTGTTTTCTCTTCAATAACTTTAGTGGTGGTAGCTTTCTATAGCAATAATAACAACTTCTTTTGCTTGCAGTATGTAACGAAATAGACGTTTTTGTTATCGAACTTCCACAACAGGTAATTTTGTTATGCTTTGTGGCATGCTACAACTAACAAACTTAGCCTCATCAGCTAAACCGTTAGTCATCTGATTCCTTTAGGTTGTCAAGAGAATGCAGAGATGAAAAGCAGCCAACACGAAACACCAAATAAACGAAAGCTCTGTTATCTCTCTTCTATAAATGCAGAAGCGGTGTACAAAGATGTATGTACAAAAACAAAATGCAAAATTATTGAAGTTGTTTGTATTGTAGTGAAAAGTCTACCTTATTAGTTGTATTACGCTTTGTGGCTTACCGTTTCGATTAATCGACGCCAAATATCGATTTCAGCATAAAGTTGGCATTGCATAATCGATCAGAAAATAATCGTTTTTTAGGACTGAAAATCGATTATCGACTACAATCGAAATCGACTTACCATTCCCTAGTATGTATGTATATCGGTGGGCAAGCCGAAAAATTTTAAATCGTTATCACTGATGCGATAAAAACAAAGACAAAAATCAACTGGAAATCAATTGGATATTGGTGGGAGAATATTAAATATATTCCAATAAACAGAAAAACAAAGTGATAAAATGAAAAGTTAATCAGTAGGATTAATTACAGACATTCAGTAATGAAGAGATCAGCGGCCAAATTGTCGCATTCGTGATCGATCGAATTCCGTCCTTTATGTTGCGTGGTTGTGTTTATTTTGTTTTACATTAATTTTACTCGCTACTTCATTCGATTAATCGGCAACAGGTAGTAGGATCGCTATGCGCTGCTGGGTTCAAAGCGATTTGGATGCGGAAGAGCAATTCTTTAATCGCCATTACAAATGGCGAAATATTTTTTATTATTTTAAAACGGTTTGGTTACAAAGAGAAATCAAATTTTATTAACAGTTTGCTTCTTATAATTTGTACACCAAAGATATGCAATTGCTGCTGTAAATGGCTGAAAAGATAGCATAATAAAAATTTTCTAATAGGTACCTGTTCTATGTAAGAAGTGGAAGTAACGTGCACACAATTCGGCAAAGCAACTTCAACGATAATTTTGAATTAGATAATCCTAGTCTTACAACATGTTCTTGGTGTTAATTCTTCGACCTTCGTTCTTCAGTATTCTAATTGTTCGAGCCTTAGGTCACTTGTTTTTTACAAAATATTTATTAAATTCAATATTTCGATATCACAATGGATATCTTCTTCAGGAATGTAGATTTTTTTTAACAATTTAAAAACAAAACAAACAAAAAATTTATACTTTTTATTTATTTATAGTCTTACAACAATAAAAAACACATTGCAATCCAAAAGGGAACTGATTTTTTCCAGCATCTCGCAAAATAATTGAAACATTGCACGTGGGTGGTACATTTTGATATATAGATGTCATTCATTAGTAGATTGTACATAGGTGCCCGCGTAAATCCAAGAATATAATTTACGTTTCCATTATGTACATCTACATTTTATATCAAACAGACATCTGCGCGGTGCCGACTTTAGAACCACTTTACCTGTACACATTCAGGTCTGCTTACAATTAGAAATTACGCACGAGCTAAAAGCTTCCAATCCCATAAGATTTGTGAACAAGTCACAAAATTGGGCAGCTAAAAATTGCCATCAAAAAGAATTGCACTTCAACTTGCAAGCAAAAAACGCAGTGCCTTCTTTGTGGAATAGTAGACATTACAAAACTCAGAACCAACCAATAGTTATGAAAACTTATAAATGAAGTTTAAGGTGTTTACTTTATTGCATTTTAATAAAATACATTATTTTGGGTAAATTTTAATTTAAAGTTTCCAAATTAAAACTTATTCGCTTGTTATATTACATTTGTTTACTTTAGAATGTGGCCAGTCAGTATTCTTAGCACAGCTGTTTTTTTTTACGTTGTTGTTCCTAGCAGACACAAGAGTTACCAGACCTGGCGCACAGTAGAGTTAAACAAAACGTGCGAGCTTTAGTATCTGAAAAATGTGTAGACTAAAATCACAACTAATTTATCTTTTAACTCCTACACATATTTTCATACAAAATCACAAGTTTTATTTTTAGTGAATAATTTCTTTAATGTAGCTACGCACAAAAAAATTGTTTATAGCGATTTTTTCACTTATAAACAACAATACACATGTTCCCGTAATTACGCCATAAAAGTTTTAGTTGATTTTTTCCTCATTTTTGAAACATATCTTAAATGTAATACATCAACTTGGGCCATAATGTTGGTAGTTGGGCAATGTGTCTAATCACACATATATGTATGTAATTGTAACTTGATTATTTATTTGGGAGGAGGCAAGGTCTAGTTTTGGACCTGAATGAAAATATTCACTTAAATATGTAATAAATATTACATTGCCATTATTCTAAGCCGTTTTAATATACATACGCTGAAACTTCTATATACAATATATTTTATTCACTAATTTTATATCCACAAATCCTAAGTCTAAAACAGCCTAAAACGAAATAAACGAGTGGCATCACTGCCGCAATCAATTTGTATGGTTTTTTGTAATTTGTTTTGGCCGCTTTTCATCAATTCTCTCTCTATATTCATATTCTAATGTGCTCACAGCTTAATACCAAAAAACACGCGGGCATTTCACAAAATTGTGCAAAGCAAACACAACAAACACCACTTGTACACAAATTTAACTTGCAAATAATGTTAACATTTTATAATATTCCATAGAAATAATATTTGTTTAATAATTAATGTGAATTTAATAATACTTTTTTAAACTTTTACACAATATTCACTGGAGTTTTACTAATTTTCTCACACAACTAGCAGGAAGACTTCGCAAATGTGACAACACACGAACCGGTTGAATTAGACTGAAAGAGAAGTAGAAAAATGTATATTAGCAAGAGAAGCAAGAGTGTGGTGTTTGTTCTTTTAAGGTTTCTCACTGCCAGCACAGAGAGAATCAAAACAAAATAACATGGCATTGATGAAATGTGTGGGTATAAATACGTATTGGAATTTTGGCACACACTTGTGCAGAGCGAACAAAGTGGGGTTTGCTATACTAGTTACATTGGGAATGTGGCAGCACATTTTGGGTTTTCTCATTTCGTACCAATTTATGTGTAATATGCCTATAAGTTCGCCTACATATGTGTGTTGGAAGGCTTCAGTTTGGACGTTATGGTACTTTTTTGCGAATATATAAATTATAGAATAATTACATTTACAGTGTTGCAATAATAATATGATGCTAAGAAAAAAAAAAAAATTAAATGGTCTTTAAAAGTTCTTAACATATGTCACATATCGATGGCTAAGTATAGAAAAGACTTATCTCGATTTTTTATTACTTTACAGGAGAAGATAGGTAGAAACTTAGTAAAATCCTTAAAAATTTAGATACAACAAAAATTTTAATACAATATTCAATCAAATAAAGCAACATTATTTCTCATAAAAAAAGTTTTTTATTGATTTATTTATTTTTTTTTTAGATACCCTAAGGTAGGCAATTTTTTCATTACAATCTTAGCAAGAAAATTAAAGTTACGCTTTTTTTAAACTGAATTGAAAAGGACAGACATATGTATATTATTATAATAATTCAGGTTTAAATAATAAACGGAAGTAATTCGTTAAATTAAGAGCATTAAGTCAAAAGTTATAACTATAGTTGTAAAAACTTAGTTTTTATAAGACAGGTCATCACAAAACAGATGACAATCTGCAGTTATAGACTTTTCAGGTCCTAAAAGTGATCCCGTTTATTTTTTGTGGTTGCTATTTTCACCTTATAAAATGAATCAGGCTGTATATCTTTAATCGCCGACTTTGATCTATTTGGGCGGAATTCAAAATCATCAGCTATGCCTGTTTTGATATACATACATATAATTGATCGCCAAGGCTTGTAACATATTAACAGTAAGTAAACCAATACGTCTGCCCATAACTTTGAAATAGACGTTTAGGTAAATGTATTATTAAAACTTTTATAGTAAGCAATATGTTTAAAAGGACGAATCGGAGAGTATCGCTTAGTCATGTTTTCAAAATTTTGAAAATAGTCGTATTGCAACTGGTGAGCTTGTAGGGATCCTGGAACTTTTCGTGCCTCCTTTACACTGCAGTTACACGATCAAGTTTTGCTATCAAGTTTTTTTCACATACTGCTTGTCAAAATTCAATAAAATTGATAGCTGTGACGTAGGCTGCACGCAATTTCAAAGCAATTCGTTTTCAAGATGCCGTCAAGAAGAAAATTAAAAATGGCTGCTTCATTAAAAGTACTATCAGAAATAAAAAAAAATAAAAGAAGAAAAAGCCAGAGGACAGAAAGAAATCGATAAGACGCCACATTCATATTCCACAGAACTTCGTGGCTTCTGTATAGCTCTATAAACCGCAGCACATCATTATATTTGTTGGTTTTGCACGTAAACATTTTTATTTCTATTTTTAAGCTCGAATTTGTTTAATTTTTATCACTTTTAATTGCAACTTTCAAACAAAACAAAAAAATATTTGCAGACAGAACGAAAAAAAATTGTTGTCAGCTGTTTTCTTGATTGTAAATTGATGCTCTCTATGGAAAGCAAGAATTGCCATCAAGTTTGCATCAATTTTCAAAATTGTGAGTGTATTAGTAAAAAAGTGTGAATGTATTAAAACTTGAAAGGCAAAACTTGATCGTGTAACCCCCAAGTTAGCAATTGCGACGCCGAATTTATTTGCTTATTTAAAAATTTTTCCAACACTAACATTTCTGGAAATTCTGAATAATTAAAAAGCTATGAAACTTTTCTTTGAGAAACTCAGTTCACAAAGATGTAAAAACCCCAGGTTTTCAATTTCAAAATATTAGCGTATATGTTAAAAAAAATTGTTTACCATATTGATGGGGAAATTATGTATATAAATTTTCAATATTGATACATATGCATGTACACGAGATTTAATATAATCCATATTTCCGGTCTGTTCTATAAACCAAACGTTTTTCCTTAACGAAAAACTTTTTAAAACTATCAAATTGTTATTCTGTGTTTTACAAATCGCTGAATAGTGCAATATTCGAAAAAGAACTCAGAAAGCGCTTTATCATCCAGGAAATAGAGCTCAACATCTTGTCAAAAAATTTTGATTTTTGATTGAAGTAGAGTCTATCGCACACGTACGAAATCAAATGAGTGACGAGTTTATTGCACATGTCCTGGACCAAGGCAGCTCCATACCAGGTAGTCGTATAACTACAACAAACACAACAACAACAAATACTTCATGTGTATTGTTGGTAGAAATCTTGAACTACCGTCACCCATTTGTGCACGTATGTGTGTTTGTGTAGTGTATTTTGACAGTTCTACAAACTAAAATCAGTAGTCACCTGGGCTTGTAAGGCTACCTGGTATCGAGCTACCTTGTCCTGGACTCTTTAAAACAAACAATTTACAATTTACTCGGATTCAGTTTACAAAGCATGCATGTATATTTTCTATACGAAATCAATTTTGCAGAAATTTTTATTAAACTTTAGAATAAGACTCCAAGCCTTGAAATAATTGAGTTTTATAGGTTTGTAGAGGGGGTCGTGGATCTCCCAAAACGGAAGTCAAAGTCTGCCGTACGCTCTTAGTTTCTTAATAACTCGATGTTGAAGTGGCGGAATTTACTAAGGAAATTATGAAAACGTTGGTAAAACAGTGCTGCCAGAGGAAAGTTTTTGCGTAGAACGTAAAATCGGGAATTCATAAATTTTAATTTTAATCATCCAAAATCGTATTTTTGCTATGTCATTTCATAAATCTTTCCATAAGCGTACTGTGTAACTTCAGCTTAAGCATCAGACAGAGCACTTTTTCATTTTATGGCAATTGGTAGCATTATATTAAGACCGACCCGAAATTTTAAATGAAAAGAAAATATTTTTTTTTTTTTTTTTTTGAAAATACCAGGTGCGCTGGGTAGACATGATATGAAGTATATACGTTTGTACCAAGATCCATTTATTAGGCCATAGTACCACTCCACAAGATTTTTTGTTGGTTTTCATGGTGAAACTGTCAAAAGTTATACCCTTATTTGCAGATTGTTGTTGTTGTTGTTGTATGTCTTGACAGTGTCACCACTGTTACGACACAAACAAACAATACTAGCAGCTTTTTTTTGTTTTGCAGAGGTGCGCTTACCTAATAAATAGGCCTAGGCTTGCACATTTTGGGACTCGGTGTTGAGTGTTCTTATTCTCAGCTCAACTATTCACTTAACGTATCGACTTTGGTGAAAGGAAATTATAATTTTATAACATTATAAATTCATAAGAAACATCATAAATTTGCGAGAAAAAAAAATATTTATTTTTTCGCTTCAGGAAAAAATCACACTTTTTTGCATTCAATTTGGTTTTAGTCTTCCAAAGTGATTGTTAAACAGAGGAAGAAACCAACAACATCTAACTGACCAAAAAAAAAAAACAAATTTCGAACGTGCTGATGCAACAAACTACTTGCAACACTTAGTAACCACTGTTAAAGTGCAGCTGCACTATTTCCTAGTAAACATTCACCAAGAAAATGTGCAACAACAACAACAACAACAGCAACGAAAACAGAAACATGTGTAATTTTACTGTTTTGCGACTGTTACTTTTACTGCATCCATGAGTAACATACGAGGTGCACAAGTACGTTTTTAATAAACAGTTTTCTTAATGTTTTATTATAATTTTGTTTTTTTTTTTGTCTAAGTATTTTTAAGTGGAAGATGTAAAGAGGATGATTTGGCGCGCAATAACTTTTTAAGCGGCTTTTTAGTGTTTTTGTTTTGCCATCTAATGCATTTTAATAAGTTTAATGTATGAATGTATGAATGAATGAAAAGTAGAGGAAGATGATTAAGAAAATGAGTTAAAGAATACAATACACGTTGCAGTTGAAAGTCTTGTGGTGCATAAATTAATTCATAGGCCTATAAAGATAAAAGATGCAAACATTTCACACTGCAAAGCATACAAATTAAAACAAAAGAAGTGCCTTTGGTTGGGCTTAAGTCGACTTTGTGGAGTAGTAATTTCTCTCACATATGTACATAAATATGTAGACGTGGATTTGTACACCAGAGATGTGCGGTTGTCGCGAAAGTGTTGTGTCACGCGTGATCGTGATTAAATTTTAGAAAAATCACACTTGAGTGCGTGATTTAAATTTAAAATAGCCTACGTGACTACCACTTTAACGTAGCTCACGATATTTCCCGAAAAAGTTAAAGCACTAGCTTTTTTGCAACACTTTTAAAAATCTTTGGGCATATAGACAGCTGAAAAAGATTCATTTTTTAAAAAGGTTCATTTATGGACCTAAATTAATATTTTCTTTTCATTTAAAATCTCGTGTCGGTCTTAGTATAATGCTACCAATTGCCATAAAATGAAAAAGTGTGCTGTCTGACATTTAGCGATGTTTTACGAGAAGCCGATGTTGGTTATACCAACGGGGGAGAAAATCCCTTAGCCCGGCCGAGGGCCGGTTGTCAGGAACAAATTTTGCATACCTATGGAAAAATTTATGAAATGAAATTGCAAAAATACGATTTTGGATGATTAAAATTAAAATTTATGAATTCGCGATTTTACGTTCTACTCAAAAACTTTCCTCTGGCAGCACTGTTTTACCAACGTTTTCATATTTTCCTTAGTAAATTCCGCCACTTCAACATCGAGTTATTAAGAAACTAAAAGTCTCCGGCAGACTTTCCGTCTAATTCATAAAAATTATAACAGGTTTATAAAGCTCTTATTTGACCGATTTTCCATACAAATATGTCAAATAGCAGTCTTATAAGCCTGTAATAATTTTTATGAATTAGGGGGTTAGACTTCAGTTTTGGGAGGTCCACGACCCCCTCTACAAACCTATAAAACTCAATTATTTCAAGGCTTGGAGTCTTATTCTAAAGTTTAATAAAAATTTCTGCAAAATTGATTTCGTATAGAAAATATACATGCATGCACTGTAAACTGAATCCGAGTAAATTGTATATTGTTCGTTTTAAAGTGTCCAGGACAAGGCAGCTCGATACCAGATAGCCTTACAAGCCCAGGTGACTACTGATTTTAGCTTGTAGAACTGTAAAAATACACCACACAAACACACATACATGAACAAATGGGTAACAGTAGTTCAAGATTTCTACCAACATTATACATGAAGTGTTTGTTGTAGTTATGCGACTACCTGGTATCGAGCTGCCTTGGTCCAGGACATGTGCAATAAACTCGTCACTCGTTTGATTTCGTACGTGTGCGGTCGTGCCTGTTCGGCTACACCTACATGCAATGGACTCTGCTTGAATCAAAAATCAAAACAAGGGGTTGAGCTCTATTTCCTTTTTCGAGTTCTTTTTCGAATATTGTAATATTGAGCGATTTGTGGGGAAATTATTCTATAATTAACCTTAACCCAATAATTTATATAAATTTCACCACTTTAAGATAATAAAAAAGCGTGGATTGTAAAGAGTAAATGAAATGTTAGAAGAGCAAACTATGATGTGTGTATGTAATATACATACATATATAAAGTGATTTCTTGCTGTAATTCTTCAGTTCTGCTTGATCAAACAATGAAACCCTTTTGGGGTAAGTATTTCAAAAGAAAATAGTTCGAAAAACAGTCCTATTGAAAATTACATTGCATTACATATACATAAATGTAAAATTTAGTGGCAGCTATAACATTTTGAAATGCTGGCAATCTGCCGGTGGTAATCTACTTTTGAGGCAATGAGCAGATATTAAAAGGAAAGCAAAGCCGGGTAATTGTCTGTTCTTTGGCATAACTGAACGGTATGTCTTTTCTCATAACATATGTTGACTTATTCTATGTTGCAATATTCTAATGACAGAACTTCATATTGATGTGAGAACTTCATATTGATACAAACAAATTAGAATTGAAATGATCCTTAATAAAAGTCCCATAAAATTCGCAATAAGCGCCCTAGAAGACATGTTTTTATTAAATTATATATAAATTCTTTAATGTTATAATGTTGGGTTTATCACAAAAAACTAAATTTCCAACTTTCATTTTTTCAAAGATATTGTTCTACATTGAAAACACAGCTTTCTAAAAATTAAGTTATAAAAATTAGGCTGCTATCGCTTCCGACCTCAGTTTATATTTTGTTTCAGTACAAATGTGATTTATCGTGAGAACTTTCTTTGTTTTTCGTGCGTGCAAATGCATGATGGAACAAATTTGGCTCGTGAGTGTGAGTGACGTGAGAAGCAAACAAATTATCGTGAGTGAAAGTGTATGAGGACAATTATTATGTTTTGGCTCAAGTAGAACTGTTCGTGAGCGTACATGAAGTGAGTCAAAAACAGCCACGCCCACATCTCTAATATACACTGAAAAAATTTCCTTTATTCATTATTGAGTAGGCATTCATTCATTCATTGAGTCAATAAATTCTGTTACACTAAGATTATATTAAATATCATTTCAATAAATATACTAAGTTTGAACACTAAACCAGGGTACGGAGTGTCTTAGCAACAGATATTATACCCACTCCATTCTAAGGAAAAAATACAAAAACATAATACTAAATTTATTATTTGGTTTTTTTCGATCCCTGTTTTTATATTTTATGTATTTATTTTCTTGAGTTAAAAAAGACCTTTAGCTCAAGAAAATAAATATATAAAACATAATACTAAATGTTAGGATCTGAAATCGCCGTAATTTGGTTGCTGATCCTGAAACATCCATGTTAAGTCCCCCAGCTAATGGGATTTCAACTTTACCTTTCTTATCTTTAATAATGTTGATTACCACAATTTTACTGTAGTAGAATTGTGCTGAACAACATTATTAAACATTTTTTGTGCACAAAATCTGAAATAAGTAAAACCCATGTAAATTATGAAAGTTTGACTATAAATTAAAATTGAGATAAAATGTGAAGTCATGTGTGATGGAATTTTGCCAGTAGACCTGAAAACATTTTGAAAATGTTAATATAATTTTGCTTCCATTCAATTCTCTTTACAAATCAAATGAGAAAGGTACGTGTTCTTATATAATCGTGCATTGATTTAATAAAATTATTCATTGATTTATTAACTTTTTTCATTCATTTTTAATGAAATTGATTCATTGGATACATGAAAATTTGTTGTCGCAATGCACAGTTTTATGGGAAAATTCTTTCAGTGTAATGTATTTCACATTAAAGGAATAGTTACATAATGGCGAAGAGGACCCTGAGAACATGCGAGATACCTTCTCGATTTTGAAATCAAGTTGACACAAACTTGGAGTCATACTTTGCTGGACTAGTGGTCTGCAGTATTTTGCAGACACCATGCAATTTACGTAACTTGAGTTGATTTGTTGATTCACTCTATCGCATTGAATCGCAGCGAACTCCATTTGTGCACTAATGAACTAAAGCCCTCTTCATGTTAGTGTAGCGATTTAATACATTTGCTTTACCGTTAAACCGTTAGTTTCATGAGGCTTGAAAAATTTTAATATGTATGTATGTATATCGTATGTGTGTATGGGTTTATTTGAATTTTTTTTATTACTGATAAATTACTTGAAAATTATGATCTTGAAAGTTTTTAATTTTGTTGCATTTTAATTAAAATTCACACGATGTGTAAGTCATAAACATTTCTTTTTTGCGGATTTTTTCTTTCAACCATCTAAATATTCATTCAAAAGCAACCTGAGGAATCTTTTTCTGTTTTAAACAATTAGCAACTCGTGCGAGTTAGAGAATTTTCGCTGAAGTCGTTAGACAAAAAATAATCTTCCGTTTTAACGGGTATAGAGTCTTAATGCCTACTGGGAAAAAGTGCACAAAAGAGTGCTAAAATAAAGTTTGTTACTTTTTAATTATTGTAATCAATTGCTGGTTGTGGGTATATTGTAATTCGGATAAGTTTCAGTTGTTTAATGAGTGTTGGTTGGGTCTTGAATTCCGCAAAACTTTTTTTTTAATATTTTTTTTATCTTCTTAGTATTTTGTTAAAAAGACTTGCAGATCTTCAAATGGAATCGCACACCATTTAACAAAGTGCCCAAATCGTTGTACTTTAGTTGTCAAAGAAAATCCTATTTATCAGGCCTGTTCTGAAAATCATGTGATTTCAAACCACATGTGCTTTTAAGAACACACATGTGATTCGGTGGTGCTCTGTGAATCCCATCTTTTAACTGCCAAAAACACAAGCGAGTAGCTGTTGTCTCTATGTTGAAGCCAAAACTCATCAAAATAATTAACAAAAATTGTTGATGATAGTAAACGTTCCCAATATGTCCCGCCTTTCCTTACAACTATTCCAGGTTTATTAAAAAAATCGGAAGAAAAAAACTCATTGACTTATTATATCGTGCCTTGTGGAGAGAAACTGGAAAAAAATAAGTAAATGATCTCAAACTGAAAGCCGCTTAGCTAACAAATTACACAAACTTGTGTCCAGAACGCTTTCTTTGTGTTTTCGAGTCACATATGCAAAAAGTGATTTTCAGAACAGGGCTGTTTATTTATAATTTAAGGTGAAACCCTGCAAAATAATTTAATAGCATGTTTCCATTACCAGTTGACTCACCCGCTTCGCTCTCTCAATCATTTTTATGAATCACACTGTTTACACGACTCGTCTATGTGCTTCGATTTGACTTTTGTTTTCGATAAGCCAGCATAAATTTTCCATTAATTTTCGTAAAGAAAATTTGTCTACATGAACAAAAAAAAGTAAGTGAAAGAGTTGTTGCCAAAAAATCACATTCATATGGAAATGTCTTCGGAGTTAACTTTTACCTTTTATTTTTATGGGAGAATTGCGGTTTCTTTGCTTTTTATTTATTTATTTATTATTATTTTTTTTTTTACAATATATGATTTTGACAGATAGTGCTGATAAATTTGCGATATAAATTAGAGAAGACAGGAATTTTTCGTGCTAAGAATTTTTCAATTCTACTGATGAGTTGATTACCACCAACGAAATGTCGTCGGCATATAGACAGCTGAAAAAGATAGTAAACATTTTTGAAAAGGTTCATTTTTGGACCTGAATTAATACATTTCAATTGGCTCTTAAAGCAAATAAATAATTAAGTTCACATTTCAATAAAATCACATTTCATTCTATTTTATTTCCTTTTTATACTCCACTTATTTTATTTTCGTTTAAAATTTAAATTCCATTGATTTTTAAACGTTTTGTCATTTCAAAATAACTGCACTGATTACTTCTGCAATAAGCTACGGCCAGTTACTGCAAAAATATTCTGAATGTAGATGTTCCCCAGCTAGAAAGTATTCCTTAAACATATTAGCCACTGGAGTTATTTACAAACACCTTTACCAATATGAGCTTGAGTTCCATTTATGACACTAATAAGTAATTGCATTATGTTTATATATTTGTTACTGCAAACTCACTCGCCTTAATTTTGCAAAAGAGCAAAACTTTTATGATGCACTTAATAATGGAAAACTATTTTAAACAAAATATCGCAATTCGCTAGAAATATGTATGTATGTCAAATATGTTTCCCTTTACAAACAGGCATACATTTTAAAACTGTGTTGGGTTGATCTTTTGTTGCTTAACTTTTAAAAACTTACTAAAATTTGTATGGTACAGCTTATTTTTGATATAGATTTTTTTTTTAATATTGTTTTCGTTGGCATTGCTGTTGCATTAAACAATAACAAAAAAAAGTAAAAAATGTGGGTACATTTGCATAAATGTTCATGCATCATGTTGAAGTTGTAGCTCATTTGTAAACGAAACAAAAAACAAAAAGAAAAAACAAAAACAAAGCAAAATTAAAATGCATAAAAATCTGGTACAACTCTTAACAAATTACATGAACACAATTGAAAAATTCTAAAAATATTTGAAATTTTAGTTGCGGTTGTTGAGTTGTTAGCAGCTCATTTCATTTAATATTATTCACTTTATTGCTGTAATGGTATGCAGAGATTTTTTTATTCAGATATGAATTTTCAACAAAATCATTAGAATGGAATTAATAAATTTTAAGTAATTTATTTAGTTATTTCTTTTTTGTGTATTAAAATTAATGCAAATAAATTCTTAGGCTGAGCGAAGCTTTGCTTTATCTTAATTTGAAGAATTTCTGTTTGAGGTGGATACAAAATTTATGTTTTAAAGATTTCAGAACCGGAAATTTTCTAAAATCTGTTATAAGTAATATAAAAAAAAAAAAAAAATATTATTAAGGCTGTGCTTAAACTTGTTTGTTGTGTCCAATAAAACTAGTTTTATATGGGCTTTTTATAATATAACATTTATATATCAATTTACATTATTAATAATAAAAATATTTTACCATAATTTATGTGTTCGTATCACAAGTCTGGCAACACCGTAAGCTCTGGTAATGAAATATGTACATTCATGATACAATTAACAAGGTAGCCTCGTCAGCTAAACCGTTAATCATCTGACTACTTTAGGTTGTCAAGAGATTGCAGAGATGAAAGGCAGCCAAAACGAGATAGCAAATCCGCGTAAGCTCAGTGCATCTCTCTTCTGTAAATGTAGAAGTGGCGTCTTTTTGACAGTTTGCATAAGTTGTACAAAAACAAAATGCATGTCATTTTTATTGAAGTTGTTCTTATTGTAGCGAAAAGGTTACCTTGTTAGTTGTATCATGTGTACATTCTACACTGCATGGCAAAAATGCTGTGGTAAGCATCAAGTATCAGTCTCAGTGTTGCCAAGTCAATGTTTTTCTTCCCCCCAAAGAAATTTTAAAACCCCCTAAAATTCAATGTTTTTCTACAAAATCCCCCTAAAAGCTTTTGGTCAACATTCTGCTTTAGTTTGCGAATCACCAATGTTAATGCATTGACAATGGGGAAAATGCATAAAATTGTCAAATTTTATGCAAATTTAAAATAAATTAAAAATAAGTAAAAATTAACTGATTATATGTATGTACATATTTTTCAGTGCTTATGTTATGATTACAGGCGTACATACATATGTATATTTCTTATAAATTTTCGATTTATTTGTATTCACATATTTTGAGATCTAAGTACATATTTATAGGCAGCTGGAAATCGTTATCTGCGTATCTAGAAAAAATTAAGTTTCTCCAAAAAATTTTTGGAGTTTCTAAGTCTTCTTCGCTCTTTACGTGCTTTTGACATTTTCATAAAAAGAGTTTCAATTTTATCAAAGGTTCTTAGATATTTTAATTTTCCCAATTCTTAAGAAACGGAAAAAAATTCAAAGAAATGACCCATAAGGAAAACATTCAGCTCAACAAAAAAAACTAAATAAATAAAATTACCAGTTGCAAAATTCTGTACTTGAAGCTACCAGATGAACGTAAAATATTTCATTTAATTTCACTTTAAAAGCCGTCAAAGTCCTCAAATTTATGAGTTGAAAAATTTTCTAACTCCTGCCATTTAGCGTTCAACCAAACACAGAAATCTCCCAAAAATAAATTGTTCCCCCTAAATTTTTCCCGAAAGAATTTAACACCCCAAATTCACAGCTAAAAGGAAAAAACCCTTAAATCTAGGGGGAAACCCCCTAAACTGGCAACACTGGTATGTACATACTTACAAAAAAGGAATAACAAAAAATTATGTGCATATATAAATAAAGAGTAACGAAAGAATTTAACACCCAAAATTCACCCCTAAAAGAAAAAACCCTCTAAATCTGGGGGGAAACCCCCTAAAATGGCAAAACTCATCAGTCTAGATCATGATACAACTAATAAGGTAGCCTAATCATCTTAATGGCTGGGGTACAGCTATGACTGTTACACATACACTACAGGGAACATCAGCACCCAAATTGTTTCCAATTCAGATTACGACTTTATCGCCCACTGCTTTTGAGCAGTGAACCATCCTGCTGCCTGAGCGTTCGACTACTTTCTCTCAGTAATAAATTTATGGCTCAGAATTCAATTTCACCAGCATTTGTTTTTCTGTGGCTTGGTTTTATATATTCTTTGTTAAATCAAATTTGTCCGACTTGCCAACTTATAATTGGTGTTTATTTTCGTGTTCCTTTCCGAACAGTGTTAACTTTTTTGATTTCTTTTGTCATGCAGTGTTATTCACTTGTTATGGGCCTTACCACATGTAACGGCTTATACATATTGAGATCTCAAAAGTAAATGCAAATAAAACACATATAAAATACTTTTTTCATGATATTTCTTTTTTTTTTTTATTATAAAGTTTGAACGTTGACATTATGTGTGAAACACTGCATCGTTTAAACGACCTCCACGAGAAGTGTTGCCAGCATTGATTCTTTTGAGGTAATTTTCGACCACTTTTTCACACATATTGGGCGGTATCTCAGCCATAACTTGACGAATGTTGGTTTTTAAGTGCTTAAGAGTTAGAGGTATATCTGCATAAACACGGTCTTGCGCGTAGCCCCACAAAAAAAAAAAATCAAATGGTGTCAAATCGCATGATCTTGGTGACCAGTTAATATCGCCACGACGATAAATTACGCGGCCAGGAAATGTCTCTTGCAATAAAGCCACATTCGCTCGAGTTGTGTGGCACGTGGCACCGTCTTATTGAAACCACATATTCTCCAAGTCGTATTCTTCAATAGCAGGCAAAAGAAAAAGTCGATTTTCATATGACTATAACGCTCCAAATTGACGGTGACAGTCGTGCCATCGTCGTTGTCGAAGAAGTAGGATCCAATCACACCTTCGGACCAAAGAGCGCACCAAACGGAAACTTTTTCTGGATGTAAATGGCCTCTCTTCAATAACTTGACTATTCCCAGAGCCCCAAATACGACAATTTTGTTTATTAACATGCCCACCGAGTGAGAAATGTGCTTCATTGCTGAAGAAAATTTTGTTCGAAAAATCGCCGTCCACCGCCGTTTGACAGATGTCGAATTTCAGTTCTATACTTTTGAAACCACGAAATGGATAACCCGTTATGTATGCATTTCCATTGCCCTCACTAAAATAATTTTTTATTCTTTTATTTAATGTTTAGGAGTCCATTACGATAATAACTACTGTGTCAGTAGAATTTTAAATTATTTAAATATCATTCAAGTACACAAAAAAAAAAAATAAAGAAAACAAAAAATGCAATGACAATAAATAGAATATAAAGTTGGCAAAAGTCATTCGAATAACTATTCAAATGTTAATTCTTTATTTATACTTGCTTGTATGTATGTGGTATTAATTATTTCATGTGCATTAAATTAACTAAATAAAGGAATTTAATTAAGGCCAGCTTACGTGAACTGATATGGAGGACGGTCCCGTGAATAGCGGGTGGCAATTTAAGCAGCAAAAACACTTTCAAATCATGTGAACACGGAAACAAAATGTGAGGGAGTGTTATATATGTACATATGTATGTATATACATATGTATATATTTTTGTAAATTACTTGTTTGACCTGGAGCAAAATAATAGTCTGTGCACTGTAGTTTTAACTGCGTGAATTCTAATTACAGTGCTGATAATTACAGAACAAAAAACTACAAAATACCTATTGTGCCTTCAAGAAGTGCGTTCTTAAGATTCTGTCTATTTTTAGTCACGCTTTTTCTAATTCGGCGATCTACTAAATACCATAAATTTTCATTTGGGTCAATTCTGGTGACTGGGGTGGCGAATGAAGTCGATGAGACACCTTATAGAGCGGTTATTCTTATTAACAACACCAGCGGTATGTTTTGGATGGCTATTTTACTGAAAGTATCTATCTGCAATTCAAGTATACCATGCGGTCCATAACAATATCGCTAAATACTAAATTACGCACCGCGGCTGACATGCAACTCCATATCGCAATGGAGCCACTACTGCAGGGATGACCACGGCCTATACGCTTGGTACGCTTTTGTTTTTGTAACAGCGCGAAGCATTGGCTGAGCATTCTAATATGTATACACAACTCTTTGTATGAAATACACACATACACACATATCCCAAGTTGAAAGCAACAACACTTTCATATGCACAGCAATACGAACGCAGGCTTTGTTGGTACACATTGGTGCCAAGCGTAAATTTTGTTGTTTTTTGTTTTTTTGTTTTCATGATTTTGTTGTTTTTTTTAATGATTTCGTGAGTATGAAACACTTGAAGAAATCATTTTTTGTTATGAGTTTATTTCTTTTTTTCTTTGTGTGCGTCAATAAAGTGTATACGTATTGGTGTTTACGCTTCCATAAGAAGATTTTGGGCACCCCTGCACTACTGTGTTTCACAGCAGGAAGCAAAACAAAACTTTGTTTAGGCGCCTTGAAAATTATTTCTTTGACATGTTCTTACGCCAAAAGCTATCGAAAGATCCATGGCACAACATCGTTCATTATCTTGTGCATTGATGCACAGCAGCAGCCTAAACCTTTTTTTATTACTAATTCAGGTCCAAAATATAGACCTTTTTTACAAATGTTTTCTGTCTTTATGCCCACGACATTTCGTTGGTGCTGCTCAGCTCATCAGTAGACTTGAAAAATTCTTAAAAGTTTGTTTGAAACTTCACTACTTATTCAAGTCTACTGATGAGTTGATTAGCACCAACGAAATGTCGTCGGCATATAGACAGCTGAAAAAGATAGAAAACATTTTTAAAAAAGATCTATATTTTTGGACCTCAAAAAAATGAGTTAATTGTTTTTTCATTATTAAGGCCATGTATACATTTACAATTTTATATATACATATATAAGTATAAGTATAAGCATAAGTATAAGTATAAGTATAAGCATAAGTATAAGCATAAGTATAAGTATGAGTATAAGTATAAGTCTAAGTATAAGTAGAAGTATAAGTATAAGTATAAGTATAAGTATAAGTATAAGTATAAGTATAAGTATAAGTATAAGTATAAGTATAAGTATAAGTATAAATATAAGTATAAGTATAAGCATAAGTATAAGTATAATTATAAGTATAAGTATAAGTATAAGTATAAGTATAAGTATAAGTATAAGTATAAGTATAAGTATAAGTATAAGTATAAGTATAAGTATAAGTATAAGTATAAGCATAAGTATAAGTATAAATATAAGTATAAGTATAAGTATAAGTATAAGTATAAGTATAAGTATAAGTATAAGTATAAGTATAAATATAAGTATAAATATAAGTATAAGTATAAGTATAAGTATAAGTATGAGTATAAGTATAAGTATGAGTATAAGTATAAGTATGAGTATAAGTAAAAGTATAAGTATAAGCATAAGCATAAGTATAAATATAAGTAATAGTATAAATATAAGTATAAATATAAGTATAAGTATAAGTATAAGTATAAGTATAAGTATAAGTATAAGTATAAGTATAAGCATAAGTATAAGTATAAATATAAGTATAAGTATAAGTATAAGTATGAGTATAAGTATAAGTCTAAGTATAAGTAGAAGTAGAAGTAGAAGTATAAGTATAAGTATAAGTATAAGTATAAGTATAAGTATAAGTATAAGTATAAGTATAAGTATAAGTATAAGTATAAGTATAAGTATAAGTATAAGTATAAGTATAAGTATAAGTATAAGTATAAGTATAAGTATAAGTATAAGTATAAGTATAAGTATAAGTATAAGTATAAGTATAAGTATAAGTATAAGTATAAGTATAATTATAAGTATAAGTATAAGTATAAGTATAAGTATAAGTATAAGTATAAGTATAAGTATAAGTATAAGTATAAGTATAAGTATAAGTATAAGTATAAGTATAAGTATAAGTATAAGTATAAGTATAAGTATAAGTATAAGTATAAGTATAAGTATAAGTATAAGTATAAGTATAAGTATAAGTATAAATATAAGTATAAATATAAGTATAAGTATAAGTATAAGTATAAGTATAAGTATAAGTATAAGTATGAGTATAAGTATAAGTATGAGTATAAGTATGAGTATAAGTAAAAGTATAAGTATAAGCATAAGCATAAGTATAAATATAAGTAATAGTATAAATATAAGTATAAATATAAGTATAAGTATAAGTATAAGTATAAGTATAAGTATAAGTATAAGTATAAGTATAAGTATAAGTATAAGTATAAGTATAAGCATAAGTATAAGTATAAATATAAGTATAAGTATAAGTATAAGTATAAGTATAAGTATAAGTATAAGTATAAGTATAAGTATAAGTATAAGTATAAGTATGAGTATAAGTATAAGTCTAAGTATAAGTAGAAGTAGAAGTATAAGTATAAGTATAAGTATAAGTATAAGTATAAGTATAAGTATAAGTATAAGTATAAGTATAAGTATAAGTATAAGTATAAGTATAAGTATAAGTATAAGTATAAGTATAAGTATAAGTATAAGTATAAGTATAAGTATAAGTATAAGTATAAGTATAAGTATAAGTATAAGTATAAGTATAAGTATAAGTATAAGTATAAGTATAAGTATAAGTATAAGTATAAGTATAAGTATAAGTATAAGTATAAGTATAAGTATAAGTATAAGTATAAGTATAAGTATAAGTATAAGTATAAGTATAAGTATAAGTATAAGCATAAGTATAAGTATAAATATAAGTATAAGTATAAGTATAAGTATAAGTATAAATATAAGTATAAATATAAGTATAAGTATAAGTATAAGTATAAGTATAAGTATAAGTATAAGTATAAGTATGAGTATAAGTATAAGTATGAGTATAAGTATGAGTATAAGTAAAAGTATAAGCATAAGCATAGGTATAAATATAAGTAATAGTATAAGTATAAGTACTTAAGCAAAATGCTATTTAATTCCCGATAAAAAACAAACTACAATCAGTATGAAACACATTTACAACTAAGTGACTCTTAAATGTTTTACGAACACCAATTCGTAAACTATTCTCTGGATTCCCGCAAATATTTGTATTATGCATGACGAATTGTATGTATGTATGTGCATTAATTTCTACCACATACTCTTGTTCTCTGAGCACAAGTTTTAGAGCATATTTTAATTAAATTTAATTAAATGAAAAAAAGTTCTTTATTTAATAAGTTAATTGTTTGGTACGAAGTAACACAGCACAACAAAATAAATTTTTCAATAAGTTATTTAGGCCTGAACAACTATAGGTAGATAATCTGTTTATTCAATTCACTTTATGTTTAAACTAGCAAACCTTTAAATCAATGAATTTCTTGGTCATATTTGGCACACAAACACACAAACACGAATTACACCACACAGCAAATGGAAAAAATTTTCTAACCATGGGTGGGTGACCACTATATATTTTTGATGTATTATGCCTATCCAAGTACAAAAATCATAAAAATTTCAAATTCTATGGATCAGTTTTTTTTTTAGAACTTTTTTTTTACAAATATGAGATTTTCGTAAAGGTTGATCCAGACCTCAGTGTTATGTTATGCGGGCCGCCGGTAGTGAAACCGGCCAAACAAGACATTAAGGGCCTTTAGCTAGGTGGACAACTAGCTGTTTCGTAGCCACTACACTTTCGTAGCCTCTTCAAAAATCGCCCATTTTAGGGGAAACCCCGTATTCAAAGAATCTGAATTGCAGATAACGCATCAAAAACGTATGGTCTTAACAATTGTTTTTATTTTTTGCTTGTTGCTGCGATTGGTCATAGTCTTTAGGAAATTGGTTTGTAAACTATCTGGAATAGATCTTTTAAGTCACAAAAATTCTTTCAGAATAGTTTTGTTTATTGGCTAAATTTGTACAAATCAGCTCTTTTGTGTGAACACTTATGCATCAATTTGCTGCCAACTATCCGTTTGCCTAAAAACCTCTGAAAATTTAATTTAATAGTTATAGAGCTAAGTAGTAGTTCAACAGTCCAACCTAAGCTAATGCGTCAAAGGAACATATTTGTGCTGTCTAAGCCTCCCATTTTGCATGGAAACAGGTGATGTTTTTCAATTTAAGTATTGTTGTAGTGCGTGCAATTGCATAAATATATTGTTGTTATTTAAATTACAACACATTAACTTTAGAGACAGAGACTCTTATAAACGAAAATAAAAAAAAAAGAAGAGCAATAAAATACCCAAAGTAATGAGCGAACTTAATGTTCGAAGCTCAGAATTTAACAATGACAAAAAACACATATTAAATTCAGCTAATAAAAATGTTAATGATCATTATTCGAGTTTAAGAAAAAGAAAAGGCGAAATACCAAATATCACAATGAACAAACAGATTAAAAATAATTATTATGCAGTTTTGGACAATGATAATCATTGCAATAAAGAATATTTAAAAAAATACGAAGAGCATGTTAATAATCAATGTGCATCAACATCACAAAATGCCTCTCAGCATTCAATGAAAAATGTTACAAACGAAATTGCTAAAACTTCAAATCAAAACAAAAATAAAAAAATTCCACCACTTAATATCTTTAATGTGGAAACTAATGAACTAATAAAATTTATAAAAAAAGGTTTAGATATTAATAATTTCAAAATCAAAGAAATAAATAAAAATAAGACGGCATTGTTTATGTCATCAATTGATGAATACACACGGGTAAAAGCTTACCTTGAAAAAACCAAAACCGAATTTTTTACTTACACACCTAAAAGTCTGAAAACTAAAACTCTGCTTTTAAAAGGCCTTTCTGCCAATATGGAAACTGAGGAAATCTGTGAGGAACTCAGCAAATATAACAACGAATATTTAAAAATTTTAAAAGTCAACCAATTTAAAACCAAAAAATCTATTACGAATGGGCAGAAACTTCCAATGTATTTAGTTCAAGTTAGCGGCGACAGCAATTTAAATGAATTAAAATCCATACAGGCAATTTTTCACCGCTGTATACGATGGGAACCGATAAAAAAATCGGACATTCCTCAATGCAGGAAATGTCAAAGCTTTTTCCATAGCGCTTCAAATTGCTTTTTAAAACCAAGGTGTGTAAAATGTGATAAAAATCACAACATCGGAGAATGTGAAGTACAAAAAGTTCCAGATAATGAAAGAGAGAAATTATTTTGTGTTCTTTGCCAAAAATATGGACACCCTGCTTCCTACCGTGGTTGCGAAAAATATAAAGAAATGCAACAAAAACTGCGTGCCAAAAAAAATGTTTTATCTGAAAGAAGATCTCCAGAAAAATTGCTAAATTTTCAACCCTCTGCGACCTTTGCAAACGTCTTGAAGAACAATACTCAAACCACCAACAGTGTAAATCCCATAACCCAAGCACTAGAGCAGCTGAACAGTACAATGCAGAATTTATCGAACCAATTAATTAATTTACATAAACAACTTCAATTACAGACAAGTAGAATAGATACTATATTTTCAATGTTAGAATAAGATGGATGTGTCAAACGCAAAAAAACTTAAGATTATCGAAATTAATGTCAATTCTTTAATTAAAATAAATAGAAGGTATGATTTAGTAAAATTTTTAAGCTTGCATAATCCTGATATCGTTTTGTTAAATGAAACAAAGCTAAACGCGAAACACAAGCTTTCTTTCGAAAACTACGAAGTAATAAGAAGAGATAGGCCAAATTCTATGAGAGGTGGCGGAACTGCTATTTTAATAAAAAAAGATATAAAGTTTAAAAACTATACAAATTTAATCAGTAACTCACTTGAAAATCTGGAAGTTTGCGTAATAAAAATACCATTGTTGTCAAACAGGAGCTTTTATATAATATCTGCATATTACTCCTCCGGAAATAACAACAGTTTCTTAATACCCGATTTAAATACTATTTTCAACTATTTAAATTTACAAAATCCTGACATATATTATATCTTGTCCGGTGATTTAAATTGTAAGCATTCCTACTGGGGTAATTCAATAAATAATACAAATGGTAACTCCTTGAAGACATGGTTAGAGAATAATGAAACCAGATTTAAATGTAGCCTTTATGCATCCACATCCCCTTCTTATCCAAGATGTGATTCGTATTTGGATTTGTGTTTAGCCGATTCTCGTTTACCTATTCTCAGAACAAATAATTCTGTAAATTCTCTTGAGTGTCTGGATTACGACAGCGATCACAATGCATTATTAATTGTACTTCTCAATGACACAAGTGACCATCCGTTATCCTTTTTTACAAAATGTCCAGATTAAAAATTTAATTATAAAAAAACGAATTGGAATAAATTCAGAAAAAGCATGTCTAATACATTAAAAAATATTGATACCATTCCTAATGATAAAAATCTTTCAAACTCTGAAATTGATTATTACTTAAAAAAAATGAACGACATTATTATAGACACTGTAAATAATGTAGTACCAAAATTTAAAAATAATGATCCGACAAACAAGTTTGTAAATCCAATTATAAAAAAGTTGCAAATGGAAAAAACTAAACTATTAACTACAATAAAAAAACACAACAGATTCGAAATTATATGCACCCCTCAAACAATTGCACACTGCAAATCTAATCTGAAACTAATTAAAAAATTACTCATTGATAACTTTAGGGTATCCGTTAATAAATATTATAAAGATATACTAACAAACTTTGATAAAAAAAATTCATCACACATGTTTAGTGAAGTCAAAAAATTATTTAAACCTAAGCCTACATTAGATATAGATATGATATCAATAAGCCACGAGGAAGAAAACCTACTTAGATATGTTGGAATCGATCCTCTAAATACTGAAAAAGAAAACGAGAACTTCATAATAAAAGACAAGCAACAAATTTTAGATATAATAGGAGCTTCCTTCGAAAAAACTCATGCTTATAAAGAAATTGATTTCGACAACGCATTACATATTGAAGTTGACAACTGCTTCAGTAGATTTCTGCAAAGTAAATCTAATTATGAATGCAATCAATCAACTTTTACAAACTTTAACATAGAAAAAAGGGCAAATAAATTAAATGATACACAGTCAGAGAGTTTTCTTATTACGAAAGAAAACATTTTTTATATTTTTAAAAACATTAGAAATAAATTATCATCTGGAATAGACAATATCCCTAATATTGTTTTGAGGAACATCCCTGATGAGTGCATAGGTGAATATTGCACTTTATTTAATAATTGTCTTAACAACTCCTATTTTCCCCGTGCTTGGAAATTGGCTAAAGTTGTGGTCTTACCCAAAAAAGATAAAAACACGAGAAATCCTAAAAATTTAAGAGCTATAAGCTTGCTACCAAACATAAGTAAAATATTTGAAATCTGCATAAACATTTGTATAACCAGTTTTTGCAGGAACAATTACCTTTCAAATGATAGGCAGTTCGGATTCAAATATAAGCATTCCACAATACACGGTGTTCATTTGCTAGTTTCCAATGTTAACTGGAATTTAAACAAATTCCTTTGTACAGGAGCATGTCTTGTTGACTTTGAAAAAGCTTTCGATAATATATGGATTCCCGGTCTCGTATATAAACTTTTAAAATATAAATTTCCTCGCCATTTGGTATATCTGATCCAAAACATGCTTTCAAATAAAACATTTGTTGTCTGTAATGGTAATGAAGTAAGTGAAAGAGAATTTGTTATAGTCAATGGACTTCAGCAGGGTACAGTAAATTCACCTATTCTTTTTAATTTGTTCATTCACGACCTTTTAAATAGTATTAATAGCATTATTGGTTTCGCTGACGATATTATCGTATATCATGCTGATAAAAAAATTGAGAAAATCAATGAAAATCTACAAAATAAATTCAATATCGTAAAAAAATATGCCACTGATTGGAAAATGAAAATAAACATAGATAAATGCGAAACAATACTGTTTCGTCCCCCTGTAGCAAAGTGCAACAGTAATATAAGACAAAACTGGAAATCCTTTTGCATCCAAGCAAACGAAAATGTAAATATAGCAAATAAACAAGCGGTTAAGTATCTTGGAATCAACTTAGACAAATTTTTATATTTTAATGAACATATTAATATACATATTGAAAAAGCTAGAAAAGCTTTCTTTATGTATAAAAATCTTTTTTTCTCGAAACATATTAAACCAGAGATTAAGCTTCTACTATATCAAACTTTAATTAGACCAATTTTAACATATGGTTGCCAAATTTGGTTTAATATTTCACCATATTATATGGAAAAGCTACGAAAATTCGAAAGAAAATGCCTAAGAACATGTTGTTCTCTATACAGATCTTCAAACAGTAATTTCAAAAAATATATAAGCAATAGGAAACTTTATTCTGCTGCTAAAATTAGCAGAATTGATAACTTTATTATACACCTAACTAGGAATCATATAAGAAATTGTTGCAGCTGCTATGAAAATAACTTAATCATGGCTCCTTATTATGTCAATGACGAATACATAGCACAGACATTACAAACTGGCTATGTACCTCCAGAAGCCTTTGTTTACTTAGATAAAAATGGTTTTATTCAAAGCGAAACAACTGGAGTCCCTATATTTTTTCATATATATAGAAGGGCCAATATAAAAAATGTCTTGACTAACAAAATGACAAACGAAAATAGAAGATTTGATACCAGCATTTATCGTGCAGATAAAAATATCCTTCCAAACGTGAACTATGATAAATACTGGTGGCTTATATAACTACTAAAAATTCTTCTCTTTTAACATTTGACCATTTTATCTAAATCAAATAAAAAAGTAATGTTTTTCAATATTTTTTCTTTACGTGTGTAATTTTCGCTTACAGGTAACACTACATGTATTCATTTGCAAATAGATTATAATTGGATTTAAAAAATGTATTAAATGTATAATATTACTTATAATTTCTATACTAGAGAGCTCGATTAAGGGACAGTGTATAATATACATGTTATTAAAACTACTCTTTTGTTTATTTCTAAGTATAATTATAATAACCTTTTATAATATTTTGCTGAAATAAACAATTAAAAAAAAAAAAAAAAAAGCATGGAAACAGGTGGCTTAGACAAAAAATACATCGAACGTTCCAGATTAGGTTGAACTGTAATAACTCTAAGAATAATCATTTAAAAATCTCTTATGTCCACTTAAGCTGAGCTTTCATATTAACACGGATATGTATGTCTGCACAGCGGAGTTATTTCACTTTGCACCTTTAAGCTGCCTCTGTAATTACCAGAATGCCTTTTTTTGTCACAAAGGTTTTGGTTCGTGCATAATAGAAATTTTAATGAATACGGCGGGAGCTTATTCCGGCTATATATATATATATATATATATATATATATATATATATATATATATATATATATATATATATATATATATATTCACCATTATCAGAAGTTCTTTTTGACAGCAAAAATTAGTTTAAATTCGTTGGCAGAGCAAATTCCGTAAAAAGTCTATATTGGCTATATTCGAACCGATACAATCAGTCGACTTCGTGTCACATCATGTGGAATATATGAAATTGTTTGTTATTACAGATTAGCGTTGTGCAGTGTAATTAAATATTCGTTACAAAGTTGAAAGCGACCAACGTTTGTGTGTTTTAAGTGGAAAATTTGAATCATTAGCAGCATGACTAATGCGTTAAAAAATATTTTGACAAATGTGTGGTATATTAAAAAGATTTTAGCGACTATTTAGAAGGAAAACAAGTTCTAATTATATTACAAATATTTAAGAAGACTCAATTAATAAATTATATACATATGTGTTGTTAATCATTTCGAACTCAGCAACAGTTTTAAAATAAATTGAGCCTTCTGTACTACCGTCCAAGTGGTAGACAAAAGGTTACTCTTGATATGGGACACAATTTAGTTTTTAGCTTTGTATTCTTTTTAGTATTTGCTGTTGTAGAGGGCATTTCACTCCACTATCTCTAACGGCTCAAAAGTTATAGTTAGTTTTCTGACCCTTTAGGTCTCCCCGTGTATGAACACCAATTATATTTTAAATTTTTGCTGGTTTTTGTATTCGTAGCTGTGCTCCTTTTAGTTTTTAACTTATTTTTGTTTTCTGTATTTGTATGTTGTAGAGCCTATGATGACCATATCTCTAAAGGTGGGATCACACGATTGCCACAATGCACAAATTTTTGTTATATTTTGTATGCCAATCGTGTGATAGCACAATTTATTGGCTGATGCTGCAACCAAAACGAATGTTGTTCCTATTTGTCCCAATCAAATTCAACCCTGATGCGACAACCGTGTGAATACTTTATATACAACTATTCACCAATAAACATTCTAAAAATGCACCAATATTTATTGTGTTCTCATGCGACAGCTAAAGAAGACGACAATACGCCCCAACAATATACATACATACATATGTATACATTTATTTAGTTTCCAAAATTGTTGAAACTCGTCTTTTAAACATAACTTTTGTTTTTTTTTTTTGCTTCTTTTAGCCCGCACAGCATTATACATAATAATAGACGAAGCAATTTCCTTTCTTTTTAAGGAAAACCCATATTTTTAACTGGTTTTTTTATTTTTTGCAAAACAAAGTTTGTCATCAGCTACAGCAGCTGTTTCTCAGAGTTGCCGTATATTATAACAATCGTGTGACTATAATGCGGCATTATTGGTTTCAAATTGTTTTGCGCCAATTTGCGACAATAAAATTTCAGTAAAATGTGACAATCATGTGATTGCAGAGAATTTGATTGGGAAAAATTTTTTTATTATGCTCCAATTCAGCCCAATAAAAATTGTGTAAAATTGGTGCTTTGCGGCAATCGTGTGATCCCACCTTAAGAAACAGCAAAAAGAAACGATTGATATGTTTCATATTTTTTTCGATGTGTTCGGCGGTAGATCATAGACGTTACACTCAGCCACGTTTTACATATAATCTCCAAACGGGGGGTGGTAAGAAGAGAATAAATTTCAAGCCTAACTTGACCCAATGTTGTTTTTTAACACATAGGTGTGAACGAACGAGAATGCTCCTCCATCTATACTTATGTATGGTATAAATATTAAGAAATCGAAATTTCTTGCTGTTTTTGAAATAAAGATTCAATGCAATCTTCGCTGGACATGTCCCAAAAGAAGCATTTAAGTGCCTTGATTTGGACTGAAGAGAGCCAATCTCCTCACTATTTATGCCATCTAATGGCATGCCAGGAATGGCGTACAACTCTCATGTTTGGACCAGTACCTCAAAGTCTAGTTCGGGCTTAATCGACTGTGCGCCGGACAGGACATAGAAGCTCAACGGTGACAGTGGGGCATCCAAACCCCATTGACTAGCTGGTGCAGGTGTGGGGTGCATCACACTGTTTTAACACTACTATAATGTTTACTGCCTTGTCACTTTACTTGCAGTAAATGTCAAAAAATTACTTTCAGGAAAATTTTGCTGAAAGCTGAGTTGAAAGTTAGAATACTGTGAGTGTGTTAGTCAAAAAAATTTGAGTGTATTGCAACTTTCAGGCATTTACTTTCCCGTCTAACTGACAGGTTACCATTCATGAAATAAGCACTAGTTGAAAAAAAAACGTTAGATGGCGGACCCTGTAGATAAAATTATTTCAAAATCGTCTATCTAATGATCTAACGTTACGTTCCAAGCACAGTCTCAGAACGCTTCGTTCGATAACCTGGAGTTATGTAGAAACCGTAGAAGAAATTGTAAACCACGTGGGAAATACATGCAACGAAACTGGCCTGATACGAGCACATACCCAATGGCCCACACAATATTGGAGAGGAAACCATCGAATTATCAATCAGTTGGTCACATTAGTCTTGTGTACAAAAATAAAACAAAAAATGCTTCAAGAAAATAGTCCATATAATAAAAATTAATATATAAATTAATTTATATCAGTAAGCTAATGAACTCCATATGCTGTAAAACACACAGCATTTAAATTATAATCGTTTTTTATTATAATTGTATTCAAAAAGAGGGAAAAAATGATAACAATAAAAGCTACAAAAGTCTAAGAATTATTAATGCAATAAAGTTGTTTTAATCTAAATATACAACAACTATTCATACAAAATACAACCACGAACAAAATGATTTGATACCAGGCGGACTATGAAGTAAAAATGTGCAAAGCAGAAAACGTTTAAAACTGTGTGTTTAAGCCTAAGCGTAATGTTAGAGCGATCGGGGGACTGATGAAGCCCGTATGATACTACATTTTTTTTTGCATTATTCTATGAGTACGGAACCCTAAAAATGGTAAAGTAGCATTACTCGAGCTTAATTTTCGCACCATTGATGAAGCTTTCATGGCATCATTCCTGCCATGAAGCATCATTTTCGCCTTAATAATGAACAAATAGCGAACGAAGCGGTTTCATTCGCGTAACAAAGAGTTTTTCTGTCAATATACTGACCGCTGAAAGTGATGGTGTAAATATGTTTACTGCCTGTTCCTCCGTATCGAAGTGGTGCGATTGATCGCATTCTAAGCGAAAGAAAATTGTTTTGGGTTCCTCTATGATAGTCCTTTAATCGAACGATGACTTGATCGACAATTCGAAAAGACGTAAGTATTTTCATACAAAATCCGATTCCTCTATTTCGATTATGTCGTCAGGACGACGAATACAAATGTCAAAACCAATTACTTGCTTACTTTAAATGTCAACAATGGAACGAACAGTTGTTGGCACTTCTTCGCTGGAATGAAGAAAATATTGAGTTTGCCAGAAGAAGAGTGGCAACAGCTACATATACTTCTTCACTAGCCTCTTCCTCGGCTTCCACGAAATGCACAGCGATGATTAAGTCCATAGTAATAATCAATTCATAAATAAATTCAACGCATTTTTGTTGATTGGTTATCAGATTAAAATTTTCAACAACAAGTAAAGTTATTAAGTGAAAAAAGCCAGCACAATTTGCTGAACAAAGTAATCAAAAAGATTTGATTACGTTAAATTTTAAGCAAGATAAGAATCAATGTGCGTTTGTTTGCTCTACTCATATGAACATACACCAATTGCTACAGTTTAATTTAATATACATTTATACGACCGCATAATTCATCGAGTCAGGTTGGCCGAGCGGTCTAAGGCGCCAGATTTAAGCTCTGGTTCCCGAGAGGGAGCGTGGGTTCGAACCCCACACCTGACAAAGGTTCTTTTTAATAATTTTATTTTTAAATAAGCATATTACTATTAACATAAAACGGATTCTTTTTTTATATAAACAAATTTTTATTTACAATATTATTCAATATTTCGATAACAAGTTGTCATCATCTTCAGGATGATGACAATTATTATCCTGAAGATGATGACAACTTGTTATCGAAATATTGAATAATATTGTAAATAAAAATTTGTTTATATAAAAAACGATCTGAAGCTGTAATAAATAGTTTTTTCAAATAAAGAATGACAATTATTATCCTGAAGATGATGACAACTTGTTATCGAAATATTGAATAATATTGTAAATAAAAATTTGTTTATATAAAAAACGATCTGAAGCTGTAATAAATAGTTTTTTCAAATAATTAAGAAGATCAAATAAATATTATATATAAAACGGATTCTTTTAACTGTAAATGAAATATAATGAATCAGTTGCTTTTAAGTTTCCAGCACTGCACTCTGGCATATCCACATACATATGCATAATGTTTTACTAATTTCTCAAAGAAAATAGCTGAGAATATCAGCTGTTTTCTAATAAGTAAGAATAGCATATCTGATCCCTTAATTATGGGTTTTTAAGAAATTTCTTTATCTCTTACGAACTGACTTCTAAGCGATGTTCATCCTACAAAGAGCAAAAGTACGGGTAGGCAAATTTGAGGTTAGGAAGTAAATTGACTGTCAAATGATGAAATGTTAAAAATTAAGCTGTCATTATCCTTTGACATTTACATATTTAGTATGTAAAAGCTGTTAATCATAGAAGCTCAAAGTGTTGAACAAAACTTCTTTGTTACAATTCATCTTGTATGCGGTATAAAAAATGAAATTTCAAAATCTGTTGCCAACTGTTAACGGCAGGAGTAAAACTTTATATTACAATTAATGTTTGTCATAAAAAATTCATCAAATTGCAACAAATTTGCATATTCAAAATTTTATTGCACGCAGCAACATTTGTTTGTTTGTTTTCTTTTATTGTTAATGGCGGCGAAATACAAAATTATAAATAAATAAAAAAAAAAAAAGGTTTAAAAAATGGCCAAAGGCTATTTAATATTAAGTTTTTATGGTTGCTGTAAAACCAACAAAAAGTCATTCATAATAAAAAAAAAATTAAAAAATATGTATGTACATATGTATATAGTTTGTATATAAAATATTTGTAAATAAAATGCAATACGTTCAACTTATGACAGCTGTCAGTTAAGTGACATGTAACGAAAATAGCGCACGCACCACAACAAGTAACAACACAAAAAAGGAGGCATTTCATTTATATTATCTCAGTTTTATCAGCCTCTAGGGAAAACTCTAAAGGTTTGTTGTATTAATTTTTCGTTTGCCTGATACAACAAATATATTTATGATAAAAAAAACATCCTTTTTGGTACATATGGAAAATATTAAAAGAAAAAAGAAAAATATTGTAAAACAATTTGTAAAAGATGTCATCAAACAGGATTTGTTAATCTTCTTTTTCTGTATTTTCTTTATATGATGGAGTTAAGTTTATTTCAATTTAAGCAAACTTAAATAATTTTAGCCACATACAGTAGGGTGGTTCCCCTTTCGATCGCTCTCATTTTCATTTTCAAAATCATTTTCGAGGCGCCCATATTTAAATTTTTTACATTGAGTCCACTCAGGAATGTTGCACGGGGACGGTGTATTATAAAAGAAAATTTTAGAGAAAAAACAATACTGTTGATGGCTTGACTCCTCTACGGGCAGCCAGTGAATGATTAGTGTGACTCAGAGGGGAAAAGCAATATCTACAGGTGGTCCTTAATGCTACATATGCATGTATCTGTGATGTTTTATCACAACATTTCAAATGCACATAAGATAGGAAAACATTTGCAGGGAAACAATGTATTTATGAAAAATACCGTTCAAAAACAGAGATAAATCAAAACTATAGAAAATTTAAGCGATAATACAAAATTAAATATTTTTTTTTGCAAAGAAATATAAAATAATTTTATTCTAACCACCCACCACTAGCGACCATTAACGACGTGGTGTGGAATTGAGGTGCGCAGTTCAAATCCTAGAAAGATTTAGACTACTAGCAAAACTTGTTATCTGGCACCCAGCAAACCAAGTCCCAGGTATGTGATTCTGTTTTCTCATTACAGAGTCTGCCGGAGTCAGTACTTGCCAAATTTCAAGCGTCATTTCAAATTTCAAATCATTAGCCCTGTATATAGTCTAATATCCTTTCTGCTGAGGTTCGTAATATGGTCAGATTTCAATTTGCCGGCTGAATCCTGCCGCATGTCCTTTAGCCAGTAAGGCTTTCTTCCTTCCATTGCAGTAGAATGCTGTCCTCAAACTGTTATTAACCCCTCCATCCCTGCTACCCTTTTGGAAAGCAGTGATGTTATTGGCGGCTTCAACTGTTTGGCCAATTGGGATATAAAGTACAAGTATGCATGTACAAACTATGGTGAATGACATTTAGTTAAACGTAAATTTAAAGCAATATTAATTTATTTAAAATAAAATATTTTTATTTATTTCGTTTTTCTTTTTGTTTGCAAAGAGAGTTCAGTTTTATACGATGATGATGATGATGATGACGATGATGATGATGATGATGACGATGATGATGATGCCAAAAGTGACAGAATAAATAAACAGTTTAATTTTCATTAGTTAAACGATTGCTAATGTTGTATTTGTGTGTTGTATTCATTTTTATGAGTTGGCTGCCGTTTGACATTTATTTTTCGCAATCTGCTGGGTGCGCTGGTATCTGTACATTCAGTCAAATAAAAAAAAAAAACGAAACAAAAGAGGAAAGAATTATTAATAAACTTGAGTTGAGCGATTACTTCTATTTGCGCAGTCAAAATTATAATATTATGCATAAGAATTATTAATTGTTTTAGAAAGTGGCAAAAATAATTAAAGATCCCACTTTTTAGACTGGCTTTCAATATCGGTGGTCAAGGCCTCCACGCTTTAAATACACGGCGCCAAAACCGAATAAAAGGGGATTTAAAGAAATGAATAATTAAGAAACGTTTTTATTCTACATTTAAACTTTTAATAAAGATAGCAAATATTTGGAGCGCCATATCGCAGAGATGAATTCAAAACTGAATTTGCCTTTTGCTATTGAGACCAATTAAATTTTTTATTTCAAGTCTAAAAGATTTATATGTCCTCGACATTTCGTAGCTGTAACTCAACTCATGCGTAGAGTCGAAAAACTTGGAATTTTTATTTCATATTTTTTTATTTTTTGGAAAATAGTGAAGTTGGCCAGTCTCACGATCGGCAGCCTATGAAATAAACATAACACAACATAACATAACATAACATAACATAACATAACATAACATAACATAACATAACATAACATAACATAACATAACATAACATAACATAACATAACATAACATAACATAACATAACATAACATAACATAACATAACATAACATAACATAACATAACATAACATAACATAACATAACATAACATAACATAACATAACATAACATAACATAACATAACATAACATAACATAACATAACATAACATAACATAACATAACATAACATAACATAACATAACATAACATAACATAACATAACATAACATAACATAACATAACATAACATAACATAACATAACATAACATAACATAACATAACATAACATAACATAACATAACATAACATAACATAACATAACATAACATAACATAACATAACATAACATAACATAACATAACATAACATAACATAACATAACATAACATAACATAACATAACATAACATAACATAACATAACATAACATAACATAACATAACATAACATAACATAACATAACATAACATAACATAACATAACATAACATAACATAACATAACATAACATAACATAACATAACATAACATAACATAACATAACATAACATAACATAACATAACACGTCCGTTTTCACTCTATCAGTACGGAATCCTAAAAGTGCTAAAATAAATTTGCAATACGAATAAATTGTTTGTGGTATTGAAAATTCTTTTCTATTTGCAAATTGAGTTTTGTTTTTTGTGATATTGCGATGCTGCGAAATTATTAAAATACATGATCAGCTGGTTTTAAGCTTAGACTTGACTCTTGAAGTTAAAATTGTGCTTTAAGTGGGCTATTAATGAGATAGAGTTGAGTCTTGACAAAAAGTTGATTTCTAGTTCTAATAAAGATATTTCTGGCTTTGAAATAAGACAGATTAAGCCAATGATTAGTTCGTTGATTTTTGAGTTTAGCCATTGATTCAATGAAAGCTGTCGCTGCTGGAAAATTAACAAAATATTTAATTAATTTCCAGCTAATATTTTCTTTTTGGTGCGGTTGTCTTAAAGTTTACTTTAGTTTGTTATGCAAATACAGCCCATTATCTTTTTTTCAACGTAGTGTAAATAATATTCTGTTGAATATATTTAACATAACGTCTGTATTAACTTGTTTCTTTAATTTAATGAACATCTACATAATCAATGTTGAAACCTTACCAAACAGTCTCACTTCATTTATTAACTTGATTTTCTAATTAACATTTTCGTAACCTCTGAAAAATAATCGTTTTTCCTCATCGAAATATTCAAAGATTTAATGATATTGTGAATAATAGAAAATAATACAAACCCCACTCACTCATACACTCACACAACAATTGATTAAGATTTATTAACAATTAATTTATAAAAAAAAAACGTATGCGGGAGGAATAAAATATCTAATAGATGCGGCGTTAAAAGGTTTAACTTGGAAGAATAACAAAAATAGTCAAATGCAATAAATTAAAAGTCAAAACGTGTACAATCAACCAGCCTTAATAAAATGAGTGAACTTTTTTTTCGAATTCGTTTCATTTTATTAATTTAGGTTTGTTGGTTGTTTTCCATAGAAATAGAAATCAGTTTGGGTGCTTCTTTCCAAAAAATAAAATATCATCATAAATCTTTGAGGCTGTCAAGCAGTATGTAATTTTTTCTGGTTGTTAAACGGCTTTAAAATTTGGCCGAAGTGACGACGACTTCTTTGTGGCAAAAATAGTTAAACTTCTTGAAAACACTCAAAAAGGTGTGTAAATCTAATTTTTCTGTGAACAACATCCATCATTTGAGATCATTTTTTTTTTTTTGTGAGCTTTGTAAAACAATTTATCCAAATTTTTTTTACATTGGTTATGGGTTAGTGTCATATGGAGTTTCGTAGTGGCAATAGAATTAGGATGGGCTAGACAGCACTAAACAGATTGTGTCTCAACGATCATTTGAAGGGTTTCCATGAACATGTTTGGTATGGCAGTGCTGAAACTGTGACGTTAAGGGAAAAATGCCATATCGTTGGGTTTAGGCTTAAACCACGTAAGAGCAATTACTACACAGAGCGAAAACTTCCTAATAGATTCAATAAGATTTTCTCTTTGAAACGTTTTTAGGCTGAGGGGTATCCCAGCAGAAAGAAAAGAAGATTTTTCTATGGGTATTTCTTATTATTTCCATGTTGCAAATCTTATTAATTGTCTCAACAAGAAAAACACATAAAACCAAGAAGAAAACTTGTTACTCATGTTTGTTTTTACTCAGTTCCCGATTTGCATGGTACCAAAAAAAAAAAATTCTATAGAGAAGAACTTATTGATTCTATTAGGTTTTCTTGTAAATTGTATACAATAAGGATTTCTTATTGATTTTATTAGGTTATCCTATTAATTTTTCCCTATTGGTTTTATTAGTTTCCTATGTAAACACACGTAAATCATCTTTTCCAATTTCAATAATTGTTGTTTTTTCAATAAGGTTTTCCCATTTAAAATAATAAGGAATCCTTCTTGAAAAAAAACCATAGAGATATCTTATTGATTTTGTTCTACTTTATTAGGTGCTTTTTTCTCTGTGTAAGTTTTCAAAAAACGAAAAAGCGGCGTTTTGTCACTTTGCATGGCGTTTACATTTTTAGTGAAATTGCTTTATTTATTCAGTGAGTTTTTTTTTTGTATGAACTTATCAAGATAAGAATGCAAACGGGTGAAAAATATTATTTTCATCATATAAGCAAAAAAAAAACAAAAACAAGTATCAATTTCGAAAAAATGGCCTTTACGTGGCTTAAGAATAAAATCGACAATATGCAATTCTTATTTCTGAAGTACAGCACGAGGAAATACGAGGAAGAGTAGTATTCCGTTGATGATGATGATGGTCATGCTACAAAATTAGTGTAATAAGAATATAAAAACATGTTATACAGTAACGATTTACTGCGAATAATAAACATGATGTATCTTAACACAAGTCAACAAATTAATAAAAGTTTATTAGTAACGAGAAATCAAAACTGAACTTGATTATTTATTTGCTTTAAGAGCCAATTGAAATGTATTATTTCAGGTCTAACAATAGACCTTATTAAAGTGTTCTGTCTTTTACAGCTCTCTATATGCCGCCGACAGTTCGTGTAATCAACTCATTACCCAACTACTTACTTCAAAATTCCCATGAACAAAATGAGAATTAGAAATATTCCAATCAACCTTTAATACAGAAAACATTTTTTTGTCTTGAAAAACTTTTACTTTTCAATTTGGATTTCAAACATTCCTTTAAGATTTTTCGAGGCCACTGATGAGTTGATTAGCATCAACAAAATGTCGGCAGCATATAGACCACTAAAAAATACAGAAAACATGAGGTCTATATCTAGATCTAAAATAGTGCCCAGAAACCGTTAGTGGTTGTGTAACATGCCGACACTGGCAATAATAAATATGTGTAGTTTTGGGTATAATGTCAATTTTTAATAGTAACTATCAGAATATTTTTGCAGTCAATTCAAGAAGTAATCAGTGCAGTTATTTTTAAATGACAAAACGTTTAAGAATTAATGAAATGTTAATTTTAAATGATTTGTATAGCTGCTTAAAAAACTAACTACATATAAATACGGATTTTCAGTCACAGTTAATAATGACAGTAGTAACTCGTGTTACACATACATGAAGGAACTAAGCTGTTAATATATAAATACATATTTTTAATTTGGTTTCTTCATGCATTTGTAGCATACATTCATATTCATTGTTGTTGAATTTGTTCTGATTATTGCGATGGCTGAGTGGGTATGGCAGCTGCTTTCAAGTCGTGATGCGGCATGTTCGAATCGCAGCAGAGGCTTTGCAGTGTAAACATTAAATTAGCGAATTGAAAAAGGAGATAATACAGATAGAAAACTATAATTAAATAAAATGACCACCTAAGAAAAAATAAAAAAAATTTTACAAGTTGATTACGCTTGAATTATTTGACAGTTAGAATAAAGGAAAAATCATTATTTTTACCGATTGGGTTCCATAGATTTTTTAACATTTAAATTCAAATGAAGTATTTAGTAAATTTAAATGAAAAATTAGTAGAACGGTTTTTAAATGAAGTTTCATTTATCTTAAAGAGAATTTTCAGTTAATTTTACTGACAAAGTTTTCTGAGTGTACCATAAGTCACATGAAAGGGATCGTAGATAGTTCTTTAATATACCATCCCTGTGTAGAAACAGCCAAATATAACTCGGGTTGCCTTATCAGAGACAGCTTTAGTAAAAGCGAACTTTTTCGGAATATCTGGCTCCGGTTAAAGCACTCAAGACGGAGTTTTCAAGAAGTTTGCCCAGCAAGCGAATACCATTAATTGTTTGCACAAAAAAGTAGTTCTGAGGATTAAAAAAAGTTCTTATGGATGTCTGCAGATTTTTCATAAAAATTGCCCAAAACTGTAGTAGTAAATAAAACAGCTCATATTTCATTAACGTCATCCTCTGGCTGTAGTTTCTTAAACCAGTGCCGGTTGCTTTGTAACATAGAAGGAGTTGTTTGAAGCCGGCTGTGGAAAATTAATAATAATTTTTAATATAAAATGTAAAACTTTTAAAAATACATTTATTTGGTTTTCATCTTTTAGCCATAATTTAAAAATGAAATGCTGTGAATACTTTTAAATGCCTTGAATAACTTAACACTACAAAGCCATGGTAATATAAATGTATGTAAATTAAAATGAAATAAATAAATACAACAAATGTTTGTAATTTCTAATTTAAATAAACAAGTTTATGTAAAAAATTTCGATGCAAATATTTTCAACGTAAAAGTCGACTTGGCCAACATCATACATATAAATAAACATTGATTTTAATGCGTATACATATGTATGTTTTTCTAATACGTATTAGACGTATTAGAGATGTAACGAATACCCGTGTCCTGATTATTCATCTGTTTCATGATATTCGTAATCGAAAAATTCACATAACATTTTTTCAAAGAAGTAAGGTCCAATCACACCTCCGGAACAAAGAGTGCACCAAAATGTGACTTTTTCTGGATGTGATGGCCTCTCTTCAATTACTTGAGGATTCTCAGAACCCCAAGTACGACAATTTTGTTTATTAACATACCCACCGAGTGAGAAATGTGCTTCATCGCTGAAGAAAAGAAAATTTTGTTCGAAAAATCACCATCCACCGCCTGTTGTTCAAGCACCCATTTCACGTATCTACGACGTTGTGAATGATCAGCTGGCTTCAGTTGTTGTGAAAAATCTGTAGCAAAGTATCGACAAATCTTTGTCCACACAAATCCACCCGGCCTAACGTGTTTATTCTCTGACTAGTTAATGTATACTCTATATCGCTTATATATACACCAATAACTGAATTATTTCTTTTGCCGTTTAAATACATAAGTTCTTATTACTACAGCGATTTTTTCACATTCGCATCTAAATAATTTGGCCTATATATTGATTAGATTCTAATCAAATATGATCCCGTACACAACTTTGACAGCTTGTGGGATCTCAGTTTGCATGAAAGCTGTTGCCGTTCTCAAAGTTCAGGTAAGTGAAAGAGAGAGGGAGAGAGTGCTTTTGAGAGAAAAATGTTCTTGTACTTCTTCCACGAAGCAGCCGGCACTTTTTCTTTGTGTTAGTTTGGGCAAGTAGTTAGACAGAAAATCAGCTGTTGCAAAAACTAACTAATAACAAACAAAAACATTCAACTGAATCAACCAACAACAATTTTAATGTTTTACAATTAGTATTTCATATAAAGAAACCTGCAAAACGCCTTAAAATCCAAATGTGTTCCGAAAAGCATTTCATTTTGCTAAAATCTATGTTTCAATTCTCACTCCAGCATCAAAACAGAAAAAGTCGACAAAAAATCGACGAAACGTCGGGTACAACAGTACCCGACCCGGCCTTATAAGCTAACCCAGAAATGAAACAAAACACGCAGATCATATATTATTTTTGGGTCAAAAAAAATTTGGGTTCAGTGTTGCCGTACTTTTGTGCACAGACATAAGCAGATATCCCAATAGTGACTTTTGTAAAGTGGCCAGCCAGAAGTCAGCAGTACAGGAAATAGTGGCAACATGAATGTACGAGACCAACTAGTGTACACAAAAACAAACATAAACAATGAAAAAATGATGTTGTAAAGTGTTGGGAAAATATTGGTTTTGTTGTAATTTTTACAAAAAAAGTAGAAAACATGAATGAAAAGCTTTGAAAACTAAGTTTTAAATATATTCCTTGTACTGCTAGTGATGTACTCAGTGCAAATAAAATATTAAATACAAATACAGTATTTATCGGATATAAGAACATCTCATATAAGAAAAACGCTTATAAGAAACATTTGCAAAAACACCATATCTTTTTAGTGAGTTTTCTAACAAAAAAAGTTTCATATAAGAAAAACGCTTATAAGAAAAAACTGAAAACATTTTTCTTGAACACCAAAACCACAAAATGTATAGAAAAAGAATTTATATAAGAAACTTTCAAGGGCAACACTGGATTTATGTAGTTTGCATGGACAACTCTGTTTTCTGACAGTTTTACAACAACAACAACGTTTTTTTTTTACTTTTAGTGCTCATGAGAAGTTTTTGTTTCTTGCCTCGTAAATAAATAAATAAATAGTACAAAATGAATTGTGTATGTACATGTATTTACTACATACATATAATTTTTTTTTTCAAATTGAAGTTATCTAGTTTTTTATATCTATTTATAAAGGGGTTAATAAAATATAATTTGATTTGTTTTATTTTTCTATTTACATACATACATTATATAAAAAGGTAAAAAAGCTCGTATATTCATATAAGAAACAAATGCCTTATGGCCACAGCTAATTATATAAGAAATAAGTTTCTTATATAAAATAATTGTGTATAAGAAAGAAACTTTTTTCGTGGATTTTTCAAGTTTCTTATATCCGATAAATACTGTAATTATTATTTGTTTAGTTGCAAAGCTGTTTTTTTTTGCATTAGTTTGCACTGAATTTTTCTAACCAAAAATCAAATGTAAACAAATAAGTATTTTCGTGCTTTCTGTCCTTTACTGGATGCTCGACTTGCGGTGGTCGGCTGGCACTTTCATGAAATTTGACAGAAAATTGGTAATTTTTGTAGTCCGGCAGAGCTGCTGACCCTTCTGTTAATATTCTGTGCTTTTGTGTGTTCTTCTCTTCTATTGAGAGAAATTCATGATTGCTCTCATTGCTCTTACCAAACTTTGAAAAAAAAGAACGGGATCAAACTTAATAAATAAAATCTTTTATGAAGATTTTTTTTTCAAAATATTATTTAAACAGTTGATCTGAAAACCGAGTTTTTTTTATCTATTGTGGCTGTTTAGCTGAATTTCAATACGCATTAACACAAGGATCGATTATTATATAGAAAAGTCCAAGCAATATGTTGAACTTTTTGTTACCTGTCAAATATTTTCCTGCCACTCATAAAATTTCTTCAGGTGAATTTCAAAGAACTATAAACTGAACAAAATCCATAAAATATTGAGCCATGTAATCATTAAAATATACGTTTTTTTTTCACAATCATCAAATATAAAATTAATCTCAATGCAAACAAAATACAAAAGGTGGGAGTGTCTTAATTATCGAAAGCATGTACATATGTATGTATGTGTATTAATTTTTCTAACAATCGCTTGTGTTTGTTTCTAATCTTGAATTCGAGTGCTACTTTGAAATCAACTTTTTAATGCCCTTTAGTCATTCCAATTTAATATTTTATTGATTTAATTTCAACAGTCGTACAAATAGGTTATCAAATGTTGAAATCTTCTTTAAAGAAATAAATGATCAATAAATAATCGTTATTATGAATGTCTAGCGACTTTTTTATATATTTTTTTTTTATTTTTTTTTTTATTATAAAAACTCGACTTGTAAATGTTTTTTCTTTATAAATAAAATAACAAATATTTTAAATATTTTATTGATTTCTTTCACAGATAATGAATGGTTGAGGCAAAAAATTTGTAAACAACTGTATTTTAATTTAAATAAATGATAAAAAAAAGCTGCTGCTGCCGCTGCTTTGAAATATTTACGGGTTTATTTTTAGATAAAATTCAAATTTAAAATTTTTATAAACTAAAATCGAAAAGAGAAAATTTTGTTATTGAATTCCATTTAAAATTGTTGTAATTCATTGCCATACAAAGTTGCAGCATAAACTTTAATATAAAGTTTCAGCAAAAACCTGGCAAGGAAAATATGTACATATGTATGTATATGAATTAAATATGTAAAAAAATAACTGGATAAATATGAATTTATTAATAGAAGGTATGCAGTGTTTTAAATTTTTTTTTTTTTTTTTTTGACATAAATCATTTTTATTAGACATTTCCCCAGAATACAACGCCAACAACAACAACACCGCCAAGCAACAGCAACAGCAGCAGCAACAACAACAACACAAAGTTAATGGTTAAAACGCACGCAACACGCACAATATGAATTATTTTTGTCGTTCACCGGGTTTTTTAAAGCCTATTTTATTTTTAAAGAGAGAAAACCTGAATAAACAGAAAAATATTTCATAGAAATTTATGGAAAAAAAGTTACGCACAAATTAAAGTAACGATCTTTAAAAGGATTTGAAATGCAAACAGACACAAAATTGTTGCCAACGTTTCTAGCAAAATAAACAGAGAAAACAAAAAGTTTTCATTGGAAACAAAAAATCGTTATAAGCCATGACCAAGTTTGGGGTTGCATATGATGGAAATATGACAAGTGCTGTTGGAGGTTCATTCAAGTGAAAATTGTGTAACCAAATACGAGGACATAAAAAATGGATTGAAAATAATAAAACATGGACGAGTGGAAGAATGTGGAAGAAAAAATTACAAACATTTTTTTATTTTTTTTAGCACCAACAACAGTGAACGTCACAAACTTTTCTGCAAATTTCAGCAAAATTAGTTTCTAGTAAATTCTCCGTTATTATTAGTGCACACCAAATTCATAAATCCCATGAATTCCGACGTAAAATTAATGAAAAAATTCATTATTTTTCAAGTAACATTCGGGCTCATTGAACCAATGAATTCTGATTCACTTAATTTATATTATTAATGAGCGTTTCTTTGAATTTTAGTCATTCAAGCATTTCACTAGTTTAATGGCAAATCAAATCGTTAACTAAATGAAACGATTTATTGAATATATGAATTTATTTGTTCACTGATCTAATGAAAACAGAACATAATATTTATGAAGTATATTATTAAGGTTATGGATAACAATGTGGCACAAATTCAAGTTAGCAAAAGTTGTATTGTATGGTATTGTGTGGGGCGCTAACAGGCCACTATACCTGCAAGAAGCATCTACCCAGAATGGGACTATCCAGTACGGCAACCTGCAGATATTGCGGAGAAGAAGAGGAGACAATGGAACACTTGATTATTGAATGTGTGGCACTAGGCCACAGGCTGTTGCAGGCCTATACATTGGGTTCACAGGACTTGCAAAGGCTTCCACAGCAGGAGCTAATTCTGTTTCTTGATGTATTAAACTCGTGAGGGACAAAGGGTTGCACAATAGATCATCTTTGGTCGCAGTGCAAAGGGACCAACCTAGTAATAATACAATACAATAGCAAAAGTTACATTGATTCTGAGTGTGAGGGGTGGAAATAGAGGCTAAATTAGAAGACCTGTATCGACGATATGCCGATTTTCAGCATATTGTTGATATGTTTTTTTTTTTTTTTTGGCTATAACTCAACGCAAGTACTCAACGGAATCCCATTACCGAGACTTCTACTTCCGTCCGTCCGTCAGAACGTCCACTCTCCGAAACGGTAAGAGCTAGAGAGCTGACATTTTTACAGCATGTTGTTGTAACTTCTAGCTACAACAACAAATACTAAAAACAACAACAAATCGAAAACTACCAGGTGTCCCCATATAACGAAAAATAACAATTAGGTATAACACTCGAACCGTAAAAGATACTCAGATTAAAGGTGCTCTACAACAACAAACAGTGCTAAAAACAACAACAAGTCGAAAACTACCATACAACGTAGAGCAACAATTAAACGTAACTCTCAAGCTGTAAGAGACAGAGAAATGAAATTTATACAATATTGTATGCAGGGCGGGGCAGTATTTGAAATACATGTATTTGAAATACGTATTTAAAATACAAATACGTATTTTGTATTTGTATTTTAAATATGTACGTCTCATGAATGTATTTGTATTTTGTATTTTAAATACTAAGCACTTGAGTATTTTGTAATATTTAAAATGTATTAAAATACATTTTAAATTTATATTAAAAAAATATGCGCTAAAAATTATTCCATTCATAGATCAACCAAAATCGAAAATTTTTCTACTGTCTTATTTCAAAAAAAAAAAAAATAATAGCAATACCACAATTTAATAACCAAAGTACCTGTGTAAAGAAAACGCAACTGAATGCACATACATACATTGAGAAAGTCGCCAGGCTGTCAGAAAGTTAAATAATGAAAATATAAAATACAAAGAAAAACAGCGTTCGACATTTTAATGCAGAACAAGAGAAAAAATATCAATCAAATTGTTGACTTCGATAGACTACATATAGTTATATAGCATTTGGTGAAACGTTTTTTAATTGTCCCTTTTTGCTTAATTTCGTTATATGTTTTTCAATGAAATATCGTTTTCTAATGAGAAATCAATGCGATTTTGTCATTAGCTGTTTTTATTCATTCACTATCAAGAGGTTGCTTGTCTGATATCACTTTTAAGAAACTGGTGTGTATGAAAGAAAATAAAAACTTTTTTGATTAAAAGTATTTTGTATTTTGTATTTTATACAAAATACAATACAAGTACAAATTTTATATTAAATACTTGCTTTTGGAATGCAGTATTTTGTATTTTAAAAACAGGGGAAAAAAGTGTTTGTATTTTGTATTTTAAATACACATCTTCCATGTATTTTGTATTTTAAATACATCAGAGCATGTATTTTGCCCAACTCTGATTGTACGTATTCACATATGCCATTCCATACGTACATTACACATACGTACGGAGCCCTAAGGGAGCCAGCCAGCCTCGTACTTGACTGAATTTTTTTATTTATTCATGTCCGACAGATACTCATAGGAATCGTAGAGCGAAAGTGCTGGGCAATTCGTTTCAATATATTTGAATTGGCATCTGTTATGAATTTTTATGTCTGAAAAATTATAATGGAAGAAGTTGCAGGTATAAGAATAGAAAATTAGTTGAAACTGGCTGCCCTGGAAAGACATTCAGGCGACTTGAAAATTGAATTGACAAAAGGTTCTTGAACAAAAGTTGATCTGAGGGAGTTACGGGCTTTTGGATTTTAGTGGACTCCTTTCAATCAAAGCTTCATCAGACACAATATTTGCCAGCAAGTTTTCTATGTACCTGAGTAATGATATCAATTCTTCTCTGCCATGCGGCATAAGCTCAGTATTTAATAAAAAGCTTTCAGCATTTGTGTCCTTCACTGTAGTTTTTGCCAAACAATGGCTTAGAGAGACAGCAACAACTATTACTAGACAATGAAAAAATTCCCTAAAAAAATAACATCACCCCAAAAAATATATTTTTTTGACCACTTTTCTTACTCTTCTAACCAATATTTCTATGCAATAGACAAAAATGACGACGTTGACAAAAAGAGAAAAACGAAAAAAAAGCCAGTAGAGTCTTATACGTATGGATGTGGATGTACTCCCAACCCATGTATAAAATAAAAAAAGCACACATTCCTATCCAACTATAACACATCTGTATGGATTGTTTTGGGTCTCATTTTTTTTGTTGTTCATAAATGTTGCATGTCTTCCAAGTAGAAATGGGTATGAGCCAAACAAGGATAACGAAGCACTAACAAGGAAAAGAATGTATTCGCTTTTTGTGTTTTTGTGGTGTATGTGCTGCATGCAGACACTTGTAAAATTTACACACATAACAAAATTTTGAATGATATGGTGGATTTGAATTTAGATTTTTCTTTCCGTTTATGGCGTGAGTGAGTGAGTGAGTGTGTGAGCGGGGGTAGTTGTACGAGTACGTAGTAAGTTAGTCATGTGTGTAACAATAGTGGCATGTGTGCACTTTACATGCCACTTATTTAAAGTCTTATGTAGGTATGTTTGCTCCTTTTGCTTTCCTGTATTTATTTTAGGTTGATTTCAGGCAACTACTGTAGGCGTTGTTATTTTTATTTTTCTCTCATTCTCAATAGTTCTTTTTTTTTTTTTTTTTTTTTTTTTTTTTTGTTAGATTAAAGAAATAAAATTTATCGACTTCCTCAATTTTTGGGTAACTTATTTATGCGGTTAAATCATTTATGAACTATAATTACTTAGCAATTAAATTTAATACAATCAGATGTATTTACATGCAAAGAAAAAAAAAACGATTATGAAATTGTGCAACATTAAGGTTACAAGTTAACATTGAATAGCGCTTTGGACCTGGCTTACAATACCAAAATTGTGTACATTAGAGGTGTTTACAGCAGGACTTTTAGATTTTCATACACGAGAACCAGTGTTGGGCAAAATACATGCTCTGATGTATTTAAAATACAAACTACATTAAAGTTGTGTATTTAAAATACAAAGTACAAATACTTTTTTTCCATTTATTTAAAATACAAAATACTGCATTCCAAAAGCAAGTATTTGAAGTACAAAATACAGTGGAACAAAAGTATTTATTTAAAATACAAAATACTTTAAACAAAAAAGTTGTTATTTACTTTCATAAACACCAGTTTTTCAAAGGTGATGTCAGATAAACAATCTCTTGATGGCGAATAAAGAAAACCAGCTAATGACAAAATCTCATTGATTTCTTATTAGAAAACGATATTTTACTGAAAAACATATAACGGAATTAAGCAAAAAGGGACAATTAAAAAACGTTTCACAAAATGATATATAAATGATATATAACAAAAAATTGATAAAAATTGATATTTTTTTCTCTTGCTCTACATTAAAATGTCGAACGCTGTTTTTCTTTGTACAGTATTTTTCGGTTAATTGCACATCAAAATTTGCACAATTTTTTGTTCAATTAACCGGGGATAACCGTTTAATTGAACAATTCGTTCAATTACAAGAACCCTATTTAATTGAACAGTTTGTTCAATTACACAAATCACGCATAATATGAACTATGTACTAATGAATTAAAAGAAATCGCATATGTGCACTTTAAGTTTTTCAAAATAATTTTTTTTTACCTTAAACGAAAAAAACTATGCAAGTAACAGCAAAAAATTTACATATATGTGTATAGTAGAGATGCCACCCAGTGTTTTTCACAAATGATGTCAAATATGTATGTGCGAAAATGCCAGATTATTTTTCAATGCAATTAACCGGGTAAAAGTAAGAGGAAATTTATTTTTGATGACATGAATTTTGAACGAATTAAGCGGGAAAATCAATTAACCGGGTTCAATTATCCGAGGAAATTCACATGGTGTTCGTATGCAATATTTTTTTTGCCCGATCATGTGGTTCAATTAAGCGTGGAAACCAATTAACCGTAGGGTACTTTATATTTTCATTATTTAACTTTCTGACAGCCTGGCGACTTAATCGATGTATGTGCGTTCAGTTGTGCTATTGCAATTTCTTGGAAAGAAGACAGTAGGAAAATTTTCGATTTTAGTTGATGTATGAATGGAATAATTTTTAGCGCATATTTTCTAACATAAATTAAAAATGTATTTTGAAAAATGTATTTTAAGAGCACGAGTATTTGAAATACAAAATACAAATACATGCATGAGACGTATTTAAAATACAAATACAAAATACGTATTTGTATTTTAAATACGTATTTCAAATACATGTATTTCAAATACTGTCCAGCATTGACTAGAACGTCTTCTCTCGTGGCACTTGGAAAAAAAATTAAAATGCTAAATAATAAATGAAATATTAAGACGATGAGGTGAGGGTAAGTGGCTCTGCATTGGGTGAAAGGGTTGGACGAAATGGCACAAAATCTACCAAAAGCTTTATAGCTGTCCCTGGAGCTGGGTTGCTCGTATTAGAGATGTGCGGTTGTCGTGAAAAATGTCATGTCACGCTTGAAAATTTAAAATTAAAATTTCGTGGGTGATAGTGCATGATTACCATTTTAAGGCAGCTCACAAAGTTTCACCAAAAAGTTAAGCAGTAATTTTTTCGGTTTGAAAAAAAAACTATCTCACATTTTTCCTTAAATTATTTTACAATGCAGTTTAATTTATCTCAATAATCGTCCCTATCGTGAGTAAAATGTGAAATTTTTATTCCCATAAAATTTTCATATCCCAAGTAGGGAAATTTGCTATCATGAATATTGAGGGAACGTTTGTTTTGCTATCAATATGTAGTGAGTGCACAATAGGGAAGAAGAAAATATAAATACAAAGGAAATTTATTGAAAATTTGTGGGTAAGTGATGTAAAACGTAATTAGATGTATGTTCTATAACTAATAAACAGAAATTTGTAGTTCAAAAGGTAAAAAGGGTGAATAAAAATACTGTTGAGTACTTTTACAGATTCTCTGCCGGAAACAACAAAAAATCATTTGGTATTCCGCCCATCGTTTTTTTTGCAGAGGGTGGATGCCAAAAAAGTGTTGGAAGAGATTACGAAGTAGGAATGGCGCAATCCACTTTTTGCGAAATAGAGAAAACGGATTTTGTATGACAATACTTACGTCTTTTCGACTTGTCGATCCAGTCATCGTACAGGAATCCAAAACAATTTGCTTTCGCTTAGAAAGCGAACAATCGCACAATTTCGACATTCTGGAACAGGCAGTTAATCTTATTGATCAACTTTCCACTTTATCACTGTGTTTTTCTCTTAATGGGAATATATTTCATATTATCTCACCAACCGACATCCAATTGATTTTTGTGTTTGTTGCCATTGTATCAGTGATAACAACGGCTTCAAACTTTTCGCCGGGCCCAGCGATTTTTAGTTTCATCGGGCTTGAGCTCGATTTTTATTAGTTAAATTTATTATGGCCAAGATATAGCGCAAACCAATTTTTCTTGAAGCTTTCGCTCTTGGCAAGCTAAAAGAATTTTTAATGCCAAAAAGTGAATTATTTTATACAATATTAAAGGCGAAGAATGAAAAATTTCATACTGGCGTATAAATGGATTTCGCTGCTGAAGAGATATTCTGATAGTCAAAGAGCTAATTTAAGGATTAAAAGTGAAGACCAGCGATAAATATTATGAGCCAATTTTTGAGAAATGTAAACAATAATCGTACTAATGTCAATCATATCCAAGCTTTAATAACACACATGAATCAGGGATCTTTGATTGTTTTTATTTTCTCAATCAAAGATCCCTGACGATGCTAACAAACTGTTAGCGAAATATCGGAAAAAATTAATAAAGATAAATAAAAGACCTTAAGCTTTAAAAAATAGTTTTATTAATTTTAACAATAAAGGTAAAAAATTATAGATAAAATAATATAAAAAAAAAAAAAAAAAAAAACTAGAGATGCGATTAGAATAATTTTCCTCACTGACTTTCATGCACGACAATTTTTTTGGCCTCACGTCAAACACGCTATCGAGCAAAAATGAAAAATATTCTTACGTTCAATCATGTTTGTATTGGAATCAGTTGTAAACGCTAAAGTAACAGAATTTAAAAGCCATTCACCTTCTGGCAGAAGTAAATCGACGGTGCTTAAATTAGTTCAATTAATCGCGAGTTCACTGTAGCTTATTTATAAAAAAAAAAGTAATTTGAATAAGCTTATAGCTGAACGACGAACTCATCAAAATTTCATATGTACATACATTGTATCTGGTCTACGTGAGTTTATGTTCTTCACAAAATCAAACATGAGTACGAGTATATAATTACATATGTATGTAGGTATGTATGTATGTACACTTAGAAACAGGTATGTTCATTAGGGGCTGTTGATTTAGCAGTCGATATTATTACATCGATTTTATGATAGCTTGTAGTATGGACAAAAAATTCCACTACAACATATCGAGGATCGGATTTCGAATGTTTTTTTTTTGTGGCATTTTTGTATGGCAGCTGCTCATAAGAAGGCATGAGGGGTGCGATGTTTGTATGAAGAAAGAAGTTTGATGGAAAAAATTACTGCGGGTTGCTCATACATATGACACTTTTGCGGGCACGCTGGAACTGACTAGTATGAAAGGCTCGAAAATTGGGGTTTCCCCTCATCTTTAGTGTAACTTGCTCCAGGATGACCGTATGAGAGCCAAATGTTCCGATATGTGACATATGTGACAAATGTGTACAGCCACATGTACAAATACTATTGTCTATTATAACATACATTATGAAAAACTATGGTAATGCCGTAGGGTAAAATATTTAGTCCTTCTCCTTTCTTTATCTTAGAGATTTCTCTAGGGTGTGAGCAGTGTTTGGCATTTTATGAAATACCTTGTAGGGTACTAAAAGGTCGTTTTGTATTCTAATATATTTTGTATTCTAATATATATAATATATTTGTATTCTAATATTTTTTTATTAGTTTTAGTCATTTTTTTTTTTTTTTTTTTTTTTTGCTTACTAAATCTCATTGACCGCTGACATCATTATTATTTTATATTTTCAGCGTTTTGTTTAATATGTTAAATAAAAACTATTAAATACACAAATTATAAACGAATTGCCTTATCAACTTGTGTAGTAAACAATTAAGAATTTGTTATTGCTGGTGAAACGTACCTGCAAGCTTTAAGGATTATAAATTTAATGCCATTCTCTATAGTATTAATCCTATATCATATTGAGCCTAATGGAAAAGTACTAAGATGGACTGCAAAAAAATTTTGCCTTGATTAGCGATCCTTATTAAAATTGTTAAACTGTAATGTAATCAACTGCTCGATTACTAAAGATTAGTTAAATAATAATCAAAAAAATATATATTGTTTTTTTTTTGCCTGCTACTTGATGTTGCCCTTTTAGGGTTTTCTGCATTGTGAATTTTTTTTTTTTTAGTTTAAAAGTTGGTAACACTTTTTGTCCCTAAAAAAATAAATATTTTTAAGCAAAAGTTGGAGAAGATCACAAATTTTTTGTTTTTCGTTTTCAAATAACCATTTTAGTCAGCAGATACCAGGTATGGAAAGTCGCATTTTGAAATTAGAATGAAAAATAATTACAAAATAATTAGAAATGTGTGAAATAAAAAGTTCTAAGCCACGGTATACAACATTTAATGAGTGGACTACAAAACAAAACTACAAATTGCTTAAAATAACACAATACCGCAGCGCAGAAAAAAAAATAAAGAGCGACGTCAAGGGCTTGCTTCTTAGAATATCGAGAACGAAATTCTCACTTTATCTTTTTTACTTTTAACATGCAAATTGCTTGAATCTGTATCAATTTTATAATTTAATTTATATTTTTCTTAGGAACTAGTTTTAGATTTTAATAACATAGTGTTTTTGGTGTCAAAAATTATATATATATATATATATATTTTTTTTATTGAATCTTCCTCAATGACAATAACAATAAGTATTCAAATCTTAATCTAAAAATTAATGTTTATATTGCCACTGCAATATATAACTTATAGTTTGAAAAAAAAAAAAAACAAAATTATCGCGTCAAATCAAACGTGTGCATTCTTCTGAGTCGCTGATGACCTTCAAATAAAAGTAAATCTCTCGCCAAAGGATTGGGATGATGAGGAATTTTTGTAGCGTAGTTGGCGCTCGAATTTTTGATCTCTTCTCGGATTGTGGGTATTTCAAGGTCTCTATGGATATTACAATTCTTCATGTACCAGGGAGCGCTCGTGATCATTCTTAAAATTTTTGACTGTCTTCTTTGCAGCTTTACGACATTGGACCCTGAGGCTGTTCCCCACAGTTGAATGGCGTATAGCCATATCGGCTTTAACACTGCCTTATACAAAAGTACTTTGAGCTCTAAGTCAAGCGCTGACTGAGGATCAATTAGCCAATTGAGCTCGGCGGCTTTCAATTTTAGTTGTGTTATTTTAGACGCGATGTGGTGAACCCAAGTGAGGCGTCTATCAAGCTGTATATCGAGGTATCTTACATGGTTGTGTTCTGATATAAATGAACCATTTATTGCAATAGATGGACAAAGTAAAAGTTAGGTGAACACATTTAGAGGCATTGACGGTTATCTTCCATTGATTCAAAATTATATGATTTTTTTTAAGCAATAATAGCATGCCAACAATATGTTTAAGTACGGAAATAATTTAATTCATTATGACAATAACACATGGTTGTTGATGACAGTAGTATTTTCGTTAATAACATCAGTATGGTTGTTACACAAAAGCAATATGTTTAATTGAAATTGAAATTGATAAGAACACATTTTCAGTTAATGCTATGATTGCTTAGCGATATAACACTGCCAAGGATCCAGTACACTGGAGCCTTGATTTACATCATCGATAGGATCTGGGGAAACGCTACCCAAATCGAAATAGCACTGATATTTTTGTTAGCTGCATCAACAATGTAGGCAAGTAAAAATCTATTATCGCTAAAAAAAAATCCTCTAATCCTCTGATATTTTTCTGGATATTTGGATTGTTGAAACAAATCAACAATTATTAAAATATGTACATATACATATTTTGTCCAATTTTCCGTTTAGTTTTATTTAAAACTTTCGGTTGAACAAATTTTGCTATCAGCATGGTGTTGGAAAAGCATGTGGCTGCTGCAATGGCTTTTTCGTACCACTTTTTCGTACACACATTTAATTCTATACCTAAAAGACGATTTTTTCTTTTTTGTCTGTTTATATGGTTAATTATTCTCCAAACAATCTGTTAGATGCTGCAATGGTGTATATGCAGCGATTTTTTCAACACGTAAAATCAGCAGTTAGCTTGTGTTACTTTTTTTGTTTCAAATTATGACAAAACCAATAAGTATTGTAAAATATACCAATTAATTGTTAAAGAAATATGATTTTATAACTACTCAAACATATTTTTTATTGAATTTAGGAACCTATTTTCAGTTTGTTCTTATTTTTTAACTACTTTTTGTATTGATAGAAAAAAAAAACCCTAAAGGTACGTTTCATTCAGACTTCATAATACAAATCTCCCGAGTTTCGAAAATTTCGGGAGAATTTCATAGCAACGTTGGAATTCATGATAGCATTTTTACGACGGAGTTCCGTCGGAACTTCGGATGGAATTCATAATAAGCATGATAATTTTGATTTGTATGTGTGTTTTAATTAATATCACGCAAAGCAGAAGTTTGAACTAGAGTAAATTGCAATATGCAATAGCATGTTGCTTTTACAATATCATCATCTCACCCATATTGTTTTCTAAGTGTGATGTCAACGCTCATGTGCTAAGTTCATCCTAGATTATTTATAAAGGCGTTATGCATCCATATACATATGTCTATGCAGGTATATAGCAAAACATTAACTGGTATCTTATGATTAAAATGAACTTGCACTTTTAAACCTAAAAAATACAAAATACCATTCAATACATACTCGTTTTTCACTTATCTTGAAGAAATCGTGTGAAGTCGTAAAACAGCAATACAAGAATAAAACCAAAAAAAAAAAAAAAACAAGTAAATAAAATTGGATTGACTTTAATCATGAAAAAGACACTTGAAAATGTATTTTTGTATGATTGTTTACAGAATTTATCTTGAATATGCACTTCAAATTAAAAGCATACGAGTGTGTGTGTGTGTGTGTGTGTGTGGAAGTTTATTTTTTATATTTAAAAAATCCTCTCTAGAAATATTATAAAAAGCAGCAAGCAGCCAACCAACCAACCATCAAAAATAAAAATACACTTGAGCAACTGTTTGCGCCCATTGCACTTGAGCAAACTTTTCTAGTTTACGCCGTGGTAAATCATTCCGTCATTTTAACAACGGGTTATCAATTTCGTGGTTTCAAAAGTATAACACTCAAATTCGATATCTGTCAAACTAAGTTGTTAAAACAATTTCAATCTTCTCAGTTGAAAGTCTGACATTGACGAAAATGGATCGCTTAGCTGTCACACAACGCATGAAAATTATCAAAACATACTCTACAAAAATTTTGATTCTGCCACAGAGCAGATTATGGTTTACATAATCGTCCAACTACTCCAGCAATTGGCAAAATTGTGAAGAAATTTTAAGATACTGGAGCGGTTACGAATATTGTAAGGCCTGTGCATTATGGTTTCGCTCGTTCTGCGGAAAATATCGCTGCTGCAAGTGAAAGTGTAGCCGAAGACCCGAATGTCTTGATTGCTCGTTGTTTTCAGGAATTAAGACTGTCTTACAGCACATTAGGGCGTATTTTGCATTTAGATCTACACGTGCATCCATATTAAGTCCAGCTCACACAACAACTGTAGCCAGCTGATCATTCACAACCTCGTTGATAAGTGGAATGGTTGCTTGGAGAACAGGCTGTCGACGATGATTTGTCGAACAAAATTTTCTTTTCTTCAGCGATGAAGCACATTTCTCACTCGGTGGGTATGTTAATAAAAAAAAAACTGTCGTATTTGAGGTTCTGAGAATCCTCAAGTAATTGAAGAGAGGCCATTGCCAGAGGCCAGAAAAAGTCACCGTTTGGTGGGCTCTTTGGTCCGAAGGTGTGACTGGACCTTACTTCTTCGAAATGGACGATACAAAGACTGCCACCGTCAATTCGAAGCGTTAGGGTTATATGATAACCGAATTTTTTTTACCTGCCGGTGAAGAATAAGACTTGGAGAATATGCGGTTTCAACAAGATGCCGCCACATGCCACACAACTCGAGCGAATATGGCTTTATTGCAAGAGACATTTCCTGGCCACGTAATTTCTCGTCGTGGCGATATTAACTGGCCACCCAGATCATGCGATTTGACACCATTTGACTTTTTTTTTGTGGGGCCACGCGAAAGAATGTGTTTATGCACGTAAAACCAACATTCGTCAAGTGATGGCTGAGATACCGCCCAATATGTGTCAAAAATTATCTCAAAAGAATCAATGCTTGCAGCACTTCGCGTGGTGGGCGTTAAAATGATGTAGCGTTTCACACATAATGCCAGCGTTCAAACTTTATAATAAAAAAAAAGAAATATGAAAAAAATATTTTATATGTGTTTTATTTACATTTACTTTTGAAAACGCAAAATGGATATTCCATTTTTTATTTTCCTTTACTAATTGACGTACCCTTATGTACGTACATACATATATGCATTCTTAGTTGTTTTTACCCATGTGCTTGGTCAAAGCTAAAACCACAATAAAATAGTGGTGCTGTTTTTTGATATCTAATGTAAAGGGGCCGCCAAATAACTTTTTTTTTTTTTTTTTTTTGAAAACGGCTCAAAACATGGAGTTTAGCTTTGGCTGTGTGGCACGTAGCGCCGTGCTGTTGAAACCAAATGTTGCCTATATTCTCCTCTACAATTTTGGTGAACAAAAATTGGTTCAACAAGGTCCGATAACGATCGCCATTGACTGTAACAGCCACTCCTTGCTCATTTGCGCAGAAAAATGGTCCAATTATGCCTCTGGACCAAAATCTGCACCAAACAGTGACTCGTTTTGGGTGCGTCGGCTTTTCAATGTATGCGTGCGGGTTTTCTGTGCCCCAAATGTGACAATTATGCTTGTTTACATACCCGCCAAGATCAAAATGAGCTTCATCTGAAAAGATGATTATTTTTTGTTGTTGCAAAATTGCCATCTTCTCCTCCCACTTAGCGAAGCGTATACACAACCATATTCGTTCAGCGGAAGGATAAAACTAATTATCTGTCAAATCAGACATGAGCTAAGTGTTACCATTCACGATATAAGTTGAAAAAAAAAAAAAACGTTAGATGTCAGACCCTGTATAATAGTCTGAACGTACTGTTAGGAGTATAAGGCAATACAAGAGTAAATATTATTAACACCGCAGATCTACTGCGAGTGCCTTAAAAATGGTCTGATGGCCAAACTAATAATGTAAATTTGTGCGAATTGTGTTGTGATCGCCAATAACAACGCTAATTTAGGCTCTGGTGTAAATAAGTATAGCAGCAGGGGCAGCATCGTCAACGCCAGCAACAGAAACAGTAACACTAACAACAGCAACAACAATTCTGACAACCTGTTTCATTTTATATTTTATTCTAGTCACTTACTCACTCATTCACTCGGTCGAGTCTCGAAAGTCAGTCGGTGATTTGCTATTGGTATGAAAAAAAAACAACTACATGGCGTATTATTGTCATTTTCGTTGTAATTGTTGTTGCAGTTATTTGTTGTTGCCATTGTTGCAGTTCTTGTGGTGTTGTGTTGATGTTGTTGACGGTTGGGTTGAATTGAATTGATAGTTGCTGTTGTTCTTAAAGATACTTGTGGCTTCATACAAACACATTTGTCTTATTTTATCATTTTTTGTTCATATGTATGTGTTAAGAATTCACTATACACCAACAACCAAAGCAAATATTTTTCCTTTTGCTATTTAAAATGATTGTAGAAATGAGTATGAGTACATCTATGTATATGTAGGTAGGTATGTATGTACATACGTATTTATTTATTAATTTATTTGTTTGCTAAATGTGCATAAATGTGTTTGTTTTTTTTTTGTTTTTGAAGGTCATTCTCAATTTTCGCGCGCATTTTGTTTTTGTCATTTTTGTATTTGGAAAAGGTTTTGCCAATAATTACACTCATTTATTGTTGTTGCTGTTGGTGACCTTATTTTGGTTTCCCCACGTTCAGTTTAAGGTTAAACGTCTTTTTTCCTTCTTGTGTTTACTTTGGAAGTTGTTTTTATGTGCTTTGGACTTTTACAAAAAAAAAAAGTTATTTTAGTCCTTCTTTTTATTTTTCAATGTACATGTGACATCATTGTCAATGTATTTTTGTTTAAAGAATCAACAAGATTTGATGCTAAATTCTATACATAATAAGGTTTAGATACATATGTAGGTATGTATGTATGTATAAAGTGGTAAGTATTCAAAATTCTAGCAGCACAAACACTCATAGAAAAAGGTGTCTTCATATTGATGACGCCATGTCATCAGAGTTGTTAATCAATATTACGTAAACTATTATTGATGTGAAAACTGACAGCGCCCTGATGGCAAAAATCATGAGGTTAGGTTAGGTTGAATGGAGGAGCTCATTAGATTTCGTTACATAACGTCCAAAGCAAATTCTTTAACAGATGTTTCAGTAGTGCGATTCTCTAACTTTTAACGATCCGATAATCGCAACTTTTGTCTACAAATTTCATCGCTTGCACTAACGATTGAGTGATTCTGTAACTTAATTTTAACGATGTCAAACAGCTGTATTTTTCTGTTCATTCATGTAAGCATTACGTGGCATCTCTGCCAAAACCAGCAAAAACCACAAAGAAGAAAAGAAAAAACAATAAGTTTTGACATAACAATATGTATACATATGCATTTTTATATTTTGTGATTTTAGTTTTTGAATAAATATTATTTAATTTGTATTAAGGTACAGAATGAGCACAACTGGCGGAATAAGGAGTCGGGCCTCAGCCGAACAGATCAACCAGTTGGTTGATTTTATGGTGGAAAATCCGGAACGAGCGTCAGGCTGTTATTCGAGATACCCTCAGTTTGTCATCAAGCGTAAAAACTATATTCTCAACTAAGGCTGGTGATAACCTATATAGCTTTCTAAATTCAACAACTGCAAACTCAAAGGGAACATCCAATTCCCGAAGCACACACCGCTTATCCCTTGAAGCGTTCAAACTTGTTTCAGCCCTGACAAGTCCGAATGCCAAACGTTCAAAAGCCATTTTAACACAAAACACACTTTACCGATTGAACAAATTTTATTGAAATTTTTGTTTTTAAAAAAGTATATGGCTGTGAAGTATTTAAAAAATATTTTTATGTATTAGAAAATCACAATACACTTTAACGATTGAATAAACAAACAACAAGAACATTTTTGTCGGTACGATATCGACAATCGGCAGTAAAATTAACAGGATAGCAAATCCGATAAAATTTCGTTATTATTTTAACGATTCGATTATCGTTATAAAAGTTGCAGAATCGCACTACAGATCATTATTATTTGGCTCTTTAATTTTTTTCTTCCCTTACAATTACGTTGACGCTATTTTAATGTAAACATTGACAAGCAGATGGTTTTACACGGCTGACTAAAACATTTTACAAAATTGTGTTAATTTTATAAAAAAAAAAAAAAAATGATAGCGAAAGAGGAATATTCTCTGAAGAAATAACAAACCAAGAAATACATTTAACTGGGTGCAATTACTTTTGGATTTCAATAGCCATCAAGTTAAATTTTTACGAAAATTATACTTTAATTTGAAATTAACTGCCAGTTTAATTAGAAGGCAATTTAAGTAGAGATTTACTGTCAGTTTCATGGCTTCACACCTGTTCGAGCCTTCGCATAAATACCTGTAAAATAAAAACAAATTTAATGATTTTGTTTTGTGTCTTAAATATATTTATGTATGTGAACAGGTTTGAAGTCACGAAACTGACAGCAACTCTCTAATTAAATTGTTTGTTCTTCTATACGTTCTAATTGTTGTGATGGCTGAGTGATATGGTGGCTGCTTAACAGTCGTCAGGTTGTGGTTCGGATCCCGTCAGTTGTAAATGAAAGAATTCAAGTACAGAAATAAAATCAAGGTCTAAAAATAAACCTTAAATCTAATTAATGACTTAGACCAAAGATAGTACATTTCAATTGGTTCCTAAGGCAAATATGTAAATAGTTAAGTTAATTTTTGTAGAAATATAACTAAATAAGAAATAGGAAAACAAATACCAAACTCTGTCCCAATTTCAATTTCGGTTCTTGTATACAAAATTAGGTGATATTAAAATTAAAGCCATAAGGCTTTAATCTTTAATCTTTTCCTGGGTGAACTAAAGAATTTGTTTAATTGGAAAAGGGCTTCGTTGCTCATATTGAAATTATGTTTAAAACCTGGGGCCAAATTCCGGCATTCGCGATCGAATTGGTTAGTGATCTTTGTTGCTTATTTTGTTTTCGTTTTACCAGCTTAGTGCTAAAAATATAGGGTCTTATTCATAATAAATATTTTAGGTTTATTAAACTCTTATTTGACAAATTTTAAATACAAATATGTGTGTAGTGCCAGAAAATTTTAATAATCGGTAATTCGACCAGTTTTTTTTTTTTTTGCTCTTAGTAGCTCTTTACGTACATATGTCAAATAAGAGCCTATAAAAAAGCCTGAAATAATTTTTATGAATTAGGGGCATAACCTATTATTGTTTTCTGTTTTTTCAGCCGTCTATATGCCGCCGACATTTCGTTGAAGCCAATCAACTCATCAGTGGACTCGAAAAATCTTAAAAGAGTGTTTGAAACCCAACTACATATTCCAAAATTCTCATGAACAAACTGATAATCGAAATTGTTCAAACAAATTTTTAATCTAGAAACCATTTTTTTTTTTTTTTTTGTAGCAACCGTTGGTAACTCGTTGTATAAAAGGTGTTAAGAAAAGAAAAAGTGTTGCAAGACAAAAAAATTTTTTTCTTTATTAAAAGTTTGTTTGAACAATTCCGATTCTCATTTTGTTCATGTTAATTTTATCAATTATTTGGTTTCATTCTTCTAAAATTTTTGGAGTCTACTGACAAGTTGATTGATATCCACGAAATATCGGCGGCATATAGACGGCTGTAAAAGACAAAACAAACATTAATAAGGTCTATTCTTAGACCTAAAATAATACAACATTTCAATTGGCTCTTAAAGCAAATAAATAAATACAATTTTGTTTTACATTATTTTTACTTTCGACTTCATTCCATCACGAAGGCCGGAATTTGGCTTCAGAATTTTCTTTTGTTTTTTGCCGGAAATAAATAGCATAAATAAGTCGTTGCAGGGAATCGGCCAGCTTTAGTCCTTAAGACAGGCGGCTGAGTTTTGTGTGAAAACATTCAAACTTGCTGAATAGATATTTGATATTTCTCCATCGCCGAAAGTATACTCTTCAATGTATCGGGTGTTTTTTTAAGTTGGATAGAACTTTAAATTGTAAAAGGTAACACAAAAAATTAAATTTTGATGAAACTTTTTTTTTTATTTGTTTCAGTATACTCTGACAAATCATCATGAATAGACTCACGCTTGAACAACGCTACGAAATTATCCAAATTTACTTTGAAAATCAGTTGTCGATTCGCGCAACTTATTATCGCAAAATTGTGTTCAGCGATGAGGCGCATTTTTGGCTTAACGGGTTTGTTAATAAGCAAAATTGCCGCATATGGAGTGAGATCAATCCACAACAGACCCTACAGGCTCCATTACATCCAGAAAAATGCACCGTATGGTGCGGTTTTCACGCTGGTGGCATCATCGGACCTTATTTCTTCAAAAATGAGGCCGGAGATCGTTACCGCACCATGATCAATGATTTTTTGTTTGAAAATATGGATGACATTGATCCGGAGGAGATGTGTTTTCAACAGGATGGCGCTACGTGCCATACGGCGAACGCAACCATCGACTTATTGAAATCAAAATTTGGCGATAAGTTGATTTCGAGAAATGGACCTGTCAGTTGGCCTCCAAGGTCGTGCGATTTGACACCTCTCGATTATTTCCTGTGCGGCTACGTGAAGTCACTGGTTTATGCTGATAAACCAGCAACAATTGACGCCTTGGAGGCCAGCATTGTTCGTGTTATTCGTGACATACGGCCAGCAGTGCTCGAAAAAGTGGCCCAAAATTGGACGTCCAGAATGCACTTCGTCAAGAACAGCCGCGGTGCCCATATGCCCGAAATCATTTTCAAATGTTAATGTCACGTATTGATCTTTCGAATAAAAAAAATATTTTGATTACAATTTAATTTTTTGTGTTATTTTTTACAATTTCAAGTTCTATCGGGCTTAAAAAAACCCCTTTATGTATGTACAACATTGTATAGTCTTCGTTGTTTGCCGGCACTAGCAAGGCTCTGTACTGTACCTCCTTGTCCAGAAGAGAAGTTACATATTTAATTTGAAAACCTTTGGGTACTCTTGACAAAATATTGAAAAGAAGTGAAAATAAACATAAATTAAAAAGTTGCCCAAATATGTATAATTTTGGGGTTCAAAATTGCTCTTAGAATTTAAGAACTTGTTTTGTTCACTCTGAAGTCTCCTAAATACATGTAATTTTGGCGTTCAAATTTGTTGTTAAAATTTCTGGATTTGATTCTCATGAACTGGGTTTTCGAAAGAAAAAAAAATTGCAGTTAATTTTTCGGCCATGACAGATTTTGGATCTTATTTCATGGTTCAATGCATGGCACACAATCCATTTATTGGTGTCCCAAATTGATGTGATGACCGGTGCAGAACAAAGTAGTTTTTATTACCTTTGTCGAGTAAATGTTAAGAGGTATGTACATATGTATGTATAACCAAAACCAGTAGCAGTTTTTATGTTTTTTCACATTTTTTTCAGTTCTCTTTATTTACATTTAAAGTGAATGAAAAGTATGACTTAAATTTATGGCCAAGAGCTTGCAATTTGTAATTAACAGCAGAAATAGTCCAAAACGCAAATATGTATTTTAGGTTTTCGATGAAGCCCAACTTGGCTCCAGCCACACATCCACACACACACACACACACACACACACCTGCAGGCAGTCAGTTCATAATTATTCACTGATTGGTTGCATCGATATGACCTAAACTTATGATGACGTTCTTTCTGCTGTTGAGCATGTTGTTGCCGTTGTCGTTATTGTTGTTTTCCGCTACACTATGAACAATCATTATTTATATTGGATGATGCTGGCCTTGTTGTATCACCTTTTATAATTTTATTTATCTTCGAAAAAAACTTTCTGTTTTTTTTTTTTATTTCAGTTTTTGCTGCCAAAGATAAAATCAATTTGCTACTTGTTTAACCATCTATCAGCAACTTCTTTATGATTTTTCCTGTTTTTAATTAAAATGTTTTAAGCTTTTTTTTCTGCTTAATGCTTCTTCATTATTGTCTGTGCTTTTGTTGATTTTCAAAATAAATATTAAAATTTTGTATATTAATTTTTGTGTCTAGTGATATCGCGGTGAGACAAAATTTATTTGTATTTTTGTTCGACATGAAAAAAATATGATTTAACAAATAAATCAGTGAAACAGTACCGATGAAAGCAGGGATGGGACAATAAGAATTGTTTGTACATCTTCTAATGGGTAAAAGGGCCTCTGTGCTCCAGATCTTCAAAAGTTTTAAAATGCAGTTGGCCTTTAGAAAAAGGTTTCATTAGCAGGGCTCTGTTCTGGTGAGACAACGAAATGCAATTTCTTTTCTAAACAAAAATGTTCTTGTAGAGGGAATTAAATAAATATTACATCTGAAGCTCATTCTACGGCCGATTTAAATTGGCATCATTACGCCGTTTGGTACATAATATCTTCAAAAGATTTGTTAAGATTATTACAAGCAACATTTTAATGGCATACATTGACCCCCTCACTCTCCTGGAATTGGATCTTCTTTTTTTGCAAGAAAGACATTGATGTGCTTAGTTAAAATATTCCGCCAAACTATTTGTCATAAGATATTTATGTAGATCTTTTACAATAGGTCGCTGAACACACTTAAGTCTAAAATGACCAATTATTCACTGACCCAGCTGACAAAGTTAATCAGCTGAAATGTTCGCAAGCGCTTCATATTTGCGGGAACGCCACCAACCACGCCCTGTAGTGAGAATCAGTACTCAATTTTAACGCCAATAAAATTGTTGAAATAACTTAACATATAAATTAGCGCTTTTGGTCGTCAGTAAAAATTTATAAAGACATTAGCAGGCGTTTAAAATCAGCTGTTCTTAAACGCCGGCTGATTGGTGTTAACTTCCCTGCTGATGGAAACTAACACATTAACAACTTAATTACTAACACATGCAAAGCAATTTTATAGGTTTCAGCATTGCCACTACAATGATTGTTTTAGTACACTAGAGCCCCGACTTGCGTCGTTAACGGGGACCGGAGAAACGCGACGCAAATCGAATCACTTTTTTCTATATAAATGCACTGAAATTTAATTTGTTGGGGAAAATATTTAAAACAAAGCAAAAATGTTGTATTTTTGATAAAAAAAATACTAGTATAAGTACGTTTTTATTATTTATTTAATTTACTTCAACAAATGTTTATATGTATATATAATAAAGAAATAACAAAACCATAAATTAAGAAAAGAAAAAAACATAAAAATTAAATTCATTTACATACATACATATGTATACTATTCATAAAAAGCTACAAATGGTAATCCACAATGATGCAGTAGAAAATGTAACCGTGTTTAGCGACGCAAATCGAAATCAAAACGATGCAAATCGAATCGACGCAACTTGAAATCGCAACGACGCAAATCGAATTTTTCCAGTTTGAAAATGCGTCGCAAATCGAAACGACGCAAGTCGGGGCTCTAGTGTATTTTGATTTTCCCGTATTAATTAGGCAATTTTATTTTTAACTACGTTTATGCATTAACGTTTTTATGGGTTCATCTGTACATTTTTTTTTCTCTAAATATGGTTTATTATATTCTCTTTGAATTGTTTTTTGAAAATTTTCGAAAAATTCTTTTCTTTTATTTAATAATAAAGAAATTAATAGCATTATATGTAATTTTGTGGGAAAAATTTTGCAAAAGAGATTTTGAATGATCACTTTGCTGAGATGGTAACGCTGGTACAAACAATAAATCACACGTACACGAATGTTTACATCAGTTTTTTCATTTTGCCTTTAAGAAAATGATGGAAACCCTGATGTATAAACCCACCTTTCAATAGTACTTATCCCTCATCATCTTCGGTTATTTAACCCCTTTGAATTTTAATGCCTGGCTGGATGTTGTCGACTCAACAGCATTTAATACGTTTTTCCTGAGACCAACTTCTTAACTAATACTTTTTTTAAGTTCAGTTAAAAAATACAAAATTCAAATTCTAAACAATAAAATACGTTACAGTCTAGAATTGTTTTAAATGAAGAAAACAGCAAGAAATATTTTTTCATTCTCTACAACAAACATTCATTCAGCTTAGTTGGCGTTTTGCGACGATTTTTATGCAAATAAAATTACTGTATTGCTTCATTGTCAAGTTTCTAAACAAAGCCATTGTTTATTGGATTAAGCCCTTGTTGTCGGTGATTTATTATTCATATAAAAATCAATCATCTTAAGTGTTTTATAATACAAATGTGTGCAAATTAATCAGCATATAGAAAGCGTTTTATGTATAAATCTATTTATTTACACAGTTAGAAAAATGCAGTTAAATGCAGCTTCAACATTTGGAAAAATTTGTTTTACGCTAAAGCAGAAAAGAACCAAGTCAATATTAATTAATAAACTAAAATGGTAATAAAAATTGATTAAAACATATTTTTCGCTGATGAAAACCGAATTTTATTCAATTGAGAAAGAAGCAAGTAATTGGTACTCATAGTCAAACTCTTTGTCAAGGTTATCACGCAAAATTATATAAACATATGTAACATACATTTATATTAATATAAACGTTCTAGATACTCGTTCTTCGACCTTTTTATTTAACTTTGTTAGATTTTATAAATGAGCTTAAGGTCACTCAATTCTCAATAAATATATTTTCTATTTATTGATAAATTTTTCCGATATTTCGATACGCCTTTGTGTATCTTCTTCAGGAAAATGTGTTTTCTTCAGGAAAACGAATAAAATTTATTTCATGTTCGTTTAAATTATTCATATTCTGCAAAAAAAATTAATTTACTGATTTATTGAAGTAAATTGCAGCACAACAAAACTGAGTTTTATTTTATGTTCAACAACTTTTGTTATATTAAAAATGGTTTTTATTTATTGTCTTCGTAAATTTATTTCCGATTTCTGTGGTGATTGTTATATTAGTAAGAATAAGGTTTATGCCTGACCTCAGTTATGTATATACATATAATGCTGCCCATAAAATTGGTTGAAACAATTGCTTGAGTCGAAAATGAATGCAGCTCATCACACACATGTGATATCAACTTTAGTTTAATTTTAATCACATTATTTTCCGAATTACCCGGTGTAATCTGCTGATGGTAAAACTGCTGTCAAGGAATATTCGAAATTTTCGTCCATTTTTTGAAAACGAAATGAATTCTATTTATCATACACCCTACACCATTAAGTAATTTCTTCCAATCTGTGCAAAATTTTAATCTGTGCAAAATTTTTATAATATATCATCGTTTAAAACAATTGTTTTGGATCTGCCGATTTTTTTAATGGTTTGTCCAAATGGTTTCAAATCTCTATTTTTTCTGTGTATATACATACATACTTATATACCATTTGAATATGTTTGCTTGATACTATTTGCTTATTTCCGTCGCATACAATTCACTTCTCTCATTGTACAGATACGTACTTATTCATTCCGAATGTGCAATAGATATTTGATTATTTACGTGAATGCATCGTATAATATTTATAAATTCCTTATTGTCAGTCGGTAAATGTCGATTTGTTTTTCTTATTTTTCTTTGTTATCTAAAGAAATGCATTAGTCACTCTTAATATTCTATGAGTATATTTTTTATTTATATTTAATATTTAATGCATACATATGTATGTACATGTTTTATTAACATTTATATACATACGTATTTCAGTTACATATTTTGGCTTCTGTTTGGTTAATAAATGATCAAGCAATATTGTTTTGCCAAGCACTATTTTAGAAAGAATTTTTAAGAAGAGCCAAAGGGGAAAACAATTGGATTTTCAAAAGGTTAATGCATTGCATTAACATATGTTCATAATGGGTGACTTTTAAGAGCCTTCGGGTTTAATAAAATTCTGAAAATTTTTACAAAATTTATGAAAGCTTTACTGGAGTTTTAAGAGCAAAAGGTCTTAAATGTGGCGGCTGCGAAACAGCTAGTTGTACCCCAGCAATATTGTAATTTTGCTTTACTTCCTTAATTAATATCAGTCATAGAAATCATTTCAGCTAAAGTCCATCTGCATCAAATTGTTTCCCCCCGGGGGCACAAAATGCATCTTGCTGATCGTAACCAGCTTGGTGTCGTGTCAACGGGGTAGAAGGGGTGCAGGATACCTCGGCTGACTTGGTGGCTAAAATCTTAGGCATTTCCTGAAGGAGGGCGGCGACTCCTGAGGGACTTGCTGAAACCCCTCACCGAGGGGCAATTCGGCAGTACGGGGACCGGAGCCCCGGGATGACTCTTCGGAGTCATCTCGCCGGTCATAGGTTGAGGAGCCTTCCTTGGCTGAAACGTACTGGCTGTGGTTGCTACCATAAGTTCGCATGGAAGGGAACGTTGGTAGCTACACTGATCATAGACCCTCGGGTCTATGTTCGGTCGCCCAAATGGGCCCGTAGTGCTGTTGCTAAGCAACAGACGCTGCTTTGTAAGGAACCAGATTGGCGGGAGCATTAGCGTTGGTTCAAGGACTGATGATCTTAGGAACTTCGGGCTACCACGGTAGTCGTGTATCCTTAGCCGTCTGGGGAATTGCAATGCAGCAGAGGTTAGATAGCTCAACTCCTGAGCAAGGGGTTTTGTTATGGCCAAGTAACGTAGCAAATAAATTGCCACCCGAGCAGTTGTTCCGGCTGCTCGGGGGCGGTGGTGTAACGTCTTGATTACACCACGTGGTTTGACCACCGTGAGGTTGGGCCCTAGTGGCAGGTACTCACGTAAATCATTCCACATCTGCATCAAATTGTAACAGCTTTGGTATAGTTACATATACTCTTTCGTGATCGGAGTTGACTACTTTTCAACACTTACTGGTGAGCATTCTAGCTGTAAAGTTAGCTGGAATATTTGCTCTAGATTACGATCAGCCCTGGAATTTTCTTCTTTGGTATAAAACTGTCAGCATTCAGATTATCCATCTTTTCTATTCAATGACAATGACAAAAAAAAAATGACTGCGGGTAATCATATAAATTTTGTTACCATCCCTGTTTATTAATGCTGTCAACAAAGTGAGAAGAAGTAATTGGAGTTGCTTATTATCTTAAATCAATACTTTTTTTTTTTTAGCTTGAACCAGTACTCAGGGGACGACTCCTATTTATGCATGCGCATCGTACCGGAACTGGGAAAATAGGTTTTGGGGAGGAGGAAAGAGGGAGTAGTGTTTGTGCACATTTGATTTGAACTTCTTTAAATTGTAGCTGGCGCGGAATATGTCTGCAGGCAATTTGTTCCACAGACAAACCGTGCGGCTGAAAAACGAATTCTCCCTGTAATGCGTTGTGCGCTTCACTGGCCAATCGACTACAAACGGATGTGCTCTTGACGATGCACGTGTGTTGCATAAAAATATGCGGGTTTCGGGAACAAGATCCCTGATCTTGTCTGAGCAAAATCCGTTATAATAGCGATAGAACAGTGTAACAAACCCCACACTGCAACGATGCTCCAGTGAGTTAATAGAGCTGGATACCCTACTGTCACTGATAAGCTTCTTCGGCCTCTCCTGTACACGATCGAGAAGCCCCAACAATAAGACTTTGAGGCACCGGCCCAAACATGAGAGTTGTATTCCATTTTCGGTCGAATATAGGTGGTATAAAACAAAATATTAAAGTGATGTTTTTAAAAAAATTTTTTCATTGCAGAAAAATAAACATCTTCTTCATTTGAAGTACAAAACCCAAAAAAAAAAAATAATATTGAAAACTTAATATTGTTCTTTATTATACTTGAGAGCTCTGAAAAGTGACTGTGTGTATTTGTAAATATTTGTAAATATTAACTATTGTTTATTGTAGTTTTTGATAGATCTTCTAATTTTGCATATCAATGAACGAAAAAAAAAACAAATAGGTGGTATAAATAGTGAGGAGATCAGATGGAGTGAAGTATGTTTTGCACCGTCTCAAAAAAAAAAAAAAACCAACGCACTTATATGCTTCTTTTGCGACATCGCATTGAATATTCATACCAAGAACATTAAGAGCTTCCGACTCCTCAATGTTTATACCATCCATAAGTACAGATGAGGCAGCATCCATGGGCGTTCGTCTATGTGTTAATAGACAACACTGGGTCTTACGAGCATTGAAATCGACCCTATTTTTACGACCCCATTCGGAAATTATACTCAGATCGTCGTTGAGTGTATCACTCATGGTCTGCCTCTTGGCATTGATCTCCGATATACTGGGTCTATGACTAAATGAATACGAATGACAAATATATTATTATGGTTAGGTTAGGTAAGGTTAGGTTGAATGGAGGGGTTCTTCTGCCCATGTCTTACGACATACACCTAAGCCAATATGTGCGCTCCGTGGGTTTAACCGTGAACCAGTTTGACTCATAGGTCTATAGGAACTCCGTGTCATTCACAAAGTTCATTAGTTTCCTCCAGCATACGCCCCGTAATTGGCTTATGTCTGGTAAGGTGTCTCTCCCAAAATGTCGGGATCGTATTTGTGAGAAAGCGGGGCACTGACATAAATAGTGCTCCAATGTTTCGCTTTCCTCCCCACAAGCTCTACATTCATCTCCTCCTGCTATTCCTATGCGGCTAAGATGTGAACGTAGTTGAGAGTGGCCTGATATTATTATAATATTGTATATTTTATATCGTCTATTAGTAAGAATGTATTACATACACACATATATCATTTTCTTACATAGAAAATCGAATCTTCTAGTAACGATTAATAAGCTCTGGTGGCGCATATTGCTGAAGTTGTCTGGGTTTTCGTTCAGCGGCCATTATCTGAGTTTGCTGTTGGAATTTGGTATTGAAAGACTTGTATGTTTAAGTGCTGTTTTGACTTTCACATCTCGATGTAGGTCCTCATCTTGAAAGTACCATTCTGTATTGACAATAGTTCGCCATGTCTTAGATGGGACTTATTGAATAATTTTTAAGCTAGTTATGCTGGCAGTATCAGAAATTCCTACACCGTATTTGGCACTGTAATTTGATTGTATATGAGGGAATTGTTTTGGATTGACAATTTGGGTTCTCTCCCTGGTAGCCGAAATAGTTCTCTGAACCTGTTGTTTAATTCATTTTCCTTTTGCCTGATGTGATCTTGCCATATAAGTTTGCAGTCAATGATCATACCAATGTCCGAAAGATTGAGCCATTTGTTTGAATACATTGATTATAAATCAAAGTTAATAATTAAGTCAGGCTTTCACAAGAAGAACAGCTGTATAAAACCCAATAAGGGTAAATGTTTTTTATGACTTTGCTATATAAATTATCTTCGCTGACACAAAAAAAACACAAACTGGTTTTATCTTGTGATCTTTGAAACTTGTATAACTTTGCTAATCAAAATATAAAGGCCCGACTATTGCGCTTAGCTCAACATGAGCCTAATTAATCTATTAACATAATTCAGTAGTTTAAGCCCACTAACTAAATCCGATCAAATGCGCGTGTATAAAATATAACCACCTCAATTCCACACACACGCACAAATATTTTCCCACTTATTTGGTCATCTTGGCATATTTTGCGACGCACTTCAAGCCCACATTTTCAAGTTGCTCATAAATTTAAATTATTTACTGTCTTCAAGTAAATGATCGTAAAAATTAAAGAGCTGGAGATTGTCACAAACGAATTTCGTTATTTTTTCTTTTCTTTAACAAAAGGCATAAATGTCATCACCGAATATACTGTTCCATTTCTAATAAACTTTTAAGTTATTGACGCTTCGTTCACACCCTTCGCAAGTGTTCTGCGTCTCATAAAAGTAAACCACTGAGTGTATGGAGAAATAAAAATTTTGATTTTTGAAGAAAACCTTAAAAACACCATTAAATTGATAAATGGTTGGAGTGGCGTAGAAAAACAACGAACTTTTTTATTGCACATCGTAAATTTAAAGGCAAATTGTGGTTAAACCTGTAATCTGTTGCAGAGAAGAAACAAAATAAAAAAAATAGAAAAGAAATAATATTGACAAAGCGAGAAAACAGCGTACATACTTCAGTTATTGTAATATTTTATTATCAATAGATAAACAAATTATTGTTGAGTTTATTTGTAAGCTGAATACAGTGGGAGACAAAAGCTGTTCATTGCTTGTAAGAAGTGACATTAATCTGAAGTAAAATATTATTTTGCTGGCATTGAGAGTTCTTCGATACATTAACGTGATATTCTTACAAAACAGAGGCCAAGTTTTACATATACATACATATTTATCTTGACATTTCTTGCTAACATGGAGACCAACATTTTTCATTAACATCATGAAATTTTAAACATTTAACAACTCATCTTGAAATTTGTGTGCAGTTACGCTCGTTTTCATTTAAGTTGATTTTATGCATGTGCTGATAAACTTTTATAATATTATTTGTGTTTTTAATCTCCACACCTTCCACAAAATTTTGTTTATACCCATTTTTTTTTTTTTTTGCTGGACTTCAAACAATTCACTTATTTGCAACATTTGGTGTTGAGCTGCTAAAAAAATAACTAAACAATCATTGAGTCTACTCAGCGGCTATTAGCAAAATTGCAGACTGATGATCATCATATTTGCGGATATGGATGAATGATTGAAATACGTTTCTTTACTCACGTGCATATTGTAAACAATTCGTAAAACAAAAAGAATAAAAACTTTGAAATGTGTCACTCAATGAACATGTTTCAAACAAGATTTCTTTGAAATTGTATTATATACATATATTTATATACAATAGCTCTGTTTCTTAACTTTTTGGCCAAAGTTCGGTAAAATGAGAGTAAACTATAATTTCTCTCCATTAGAGACAAAAGTGCACAAAAGTACGGGAGCGAATAAAAAGAAATATTTTACCACAAAAGAAAACGCCAGCTAAATTTAAAAAAAAAATATTTATATATTTTATTAATTCAGGTCCAAAAATGAACCTTTACAAAATGTTTGCTGTCTTTTTCAGCTGTCTATATGCCGACGACATTTCGTTAAAGGTTTGTTTGAACATTTCGGATTCTCATTTTGTTCCTGGGAATTATGGAATAAGTAGTTAAGTTTTAAACAAACTTTTAAGAATCTTTCAAGTCTACTGATGAGTTGATTAGCACCAGCGAAATGTCGTCGGCATATAGACAGCAGAAAAAGACAGCAAACATTTTGTAAAGGTTAATTTTTGGACCTGAATTAATACATTTCAATTGGCTCTTAAAGCAAATTTTTTTTTTATAGTTTATTTATTTATTGAATTTTCAAAAAATTGAACTAACAATAAGTATACAAATCTTAAATTTAATAAAAAAAAATTGCCTTAGCTTAGCCACTGCTAAGCCAAAGTCATGTTTCTGCGAGTACTGTATTTATTGGTGTAGAAATCTATCTTGCGCTCGGATGACGGAAAGGGTATCCCTTCTTCTCAACCGTGTATGGCCAGCAAAGTTTAGGATGTTACGTGCAAGAGGGTTCGGATGGGGCTCAAGTTTGCTGATATATCTTTTAGCGTACTACGAAAATTCGGTTTTTACGAAGGGTACTTCTAAATCTGCGTGGATTCGTGAGTTTTTAACATACCAGGGAGCAGCGGTAATCGTACGAAGAAGTTTGTTTTGTCGCCTTTGAATTTTTCCAATGTTTGAGGCCGTGGCAGTTCTCCATAATTGAATCCCATAGCACCATATTGGCTTCAAAATGGCGTTGTACAGCAGAAGTTTACAATCCAATTTTAACTTGGAGTTTCTTCCGATAAGCCTGTTTATTTGCACTGCTTTTAATTTCAGCTGAGTTAGTTTCGCTTCACTATATGACTTCCAAGTTAGTCTACGGTCTAGGTGAATACCGAGATATTTGACTTCGCTATGCTGAGGAATTATTTGATCGTTGATCTTGATGTTTGAACATGTTTTCTGACGCAGTGTGAACGTAACATGGGTGCATTAAAGCAAATAAATAATTAAGTTCATATTTATATTTTTTATTTAATTTGTGTTCAAAAAGTTTTCTCAAAGCAATTAAAAAGAATGAAATGCATAAAACTTTTTCGAACACAGCAGAATTCATAAATATGAATTCGGCAATGTAATATACATATGTATGTACATATAACGATCACCAACTTGTTAGAGAATGCTTTAAAATATTTTTTCACACTTATTTCCAATTTTTCTTTTAGTTCCCGCAAAATATTTATTTGTTCTATGTTATTGTTTATTCTTTGAAACAGCTGACAGCTGAACTACTTGCCCCAACCTTGATACAACTAATAAGCTGGCCTCATCAGCTAAACCGTTAATCATCTGACTACTTTAGGTTGTCAATAGAATGCAGAGATAAAAGGCAGCCAAAACAAGATAGCGAATTCGCGTAAGCTCAGTTCATCTCTCTTCTGTAAATGTAGATAGAAGTGGCGTCTTTTTGACAGTTTGCAGAAGTTGCATGTTATTTTTATTGAAGTTGTTCTTATTGTAGCGAAACGGTTACGTTATTAGTTGTATCATGGCCCAAACTAGCCCGAAGAAAAAGTACGGGCTGTTTCGTGCAAGAAGAAGAAGAAGCATAATGTTCTCTCACAAATACTCTGATTTGCCCAATATTAAAGTAACGCTTTTCGTGCAAATTGGAATCCCACGGGAGTGAAGAAACAGAGATAATTTCAATTAATACAACTGGGTCTATGAAGCCAAAAGGATTCAACTAAGGTTTCAACGAACTCATGTAGAATTCAATGACTTTTTTGCTTGGGCAGAGGGTCTATGGCAGATTTGTTAGCCAGGCTGTTGGGAAGTGAAACAGTGTGACAATCTGAGAAAAACTAGTAATAGAAAAAGAGAGAAGGTTGGAAGGAAACAAGCCAGCTTGATAGCAGGTAATCTCGTAACTACAACAAACACAACGACAACAAACACTTAATGTATTTTGTTGGTAGAAAAACTGTACAACTGTCATCCGTTTGTTGGCGTATGTGTGTTTGTGTTGTATATTTTGACATTTATACAAGCTAAAAGCAGTAGTCAGCTGGGCTTGTAAGGCTACCCCTGGTATCAAGCTGCCTTGGAAGGGAACAGTTTTTAAAAAGAAGTTGCAGCAGCCAAAAGAGTGGGAGAGAGATGACGGATCTAGTCATTTAAAACATCTAGCAAGGGATAGTAAGAAGCCTACATGTGTGATTAAAATATTCAAAAGGCGAATGAAGAACTTTCTATACAACAAGCTTTGAGAAAAGCTCTCCAAGAAGATGCAACACAGTCTCCTCCTCGCCTTTTCCTCGACAACTTCTGCAGACATCGAGAGTGGTTGCTAAGGAGATAGTGCCCAGCTATGGACTGGTGAAATTATCCTCATAATCGATCTGCAAAGTTCCAAGAGCGTTTTGCTATTTCTTGGGTCTAAATAAAGTATTCTTGCTGCGCCTGTTCCAGTGTGGAAAGTCCAATAAGTTTCCACCACCTTGAAAGAGGCAACCCGCAGCAAAAGCTGTCATTTGTGAAAGATATTCCAGCTCTAGCTAATCCTTTGGCAATGCTCTTGCCGTTGTTATATCCATGTCCACGGAACGATTTAAAATAACCAAAGTGCGGGAACAATATGTGCAACTTTAAATCTTTAACTCTTGAGCACTTAAAAAGCAACATTCGTCCAGTTATGGCTGAGATACCACCCAATACGTGTCAAAAAGTGGTCAAAAATTACCTTAAAAGAATCAGTGCTTGCAACACTTCTCGTGGTGCTGATTTAAATGATGTTGTGTTTCACACATAATGTCATCGTTCAAACTTTATAATAAAAAAGAAATATGTACATGAAAAAAAATATTTTATATGTGTTTTATTTACGTTTACTTTGCAAACCGCAAAATGGATAACCCGTTATAACACCTTTTACTTTTTTTTCAGTTTGCTTGTGGGACACAAGATTGTGCGTCGTCGGCCCGTTAATTAGCAGTATTTAGGAAAAGAATGTTGAAAAAGAAATATCATGAAAAAAAAATGTTTTATTTATGTATTTTTACTTCTGCAACCGCAAAATGGATAACCCTTTATTTCAAATGGTGGCCAGCCCTGGTCATGTTTTTCTTTCTGATTTTTTCCCTGCTGTATCCCGCGTCAATTTTTAGCCACTGTAACAGTTTGAAAATAACGTGCTTACATACATACATACATACATATGTATGTATAGTATAATATACATATATATTTCTGTGTCGCTACAAATCTCATCAACTTTGCTGTGCGTTATTTATTGCGAGATTTTGTTGCAACCTCAAAAAGTGTGTCTTAACTATTCGAACGCCTGTGAAACATAAATTATTTAAATGGTTAGTAAATTAAAAATTTGATTTTTTGTTTCCCCAAAGTCAGATGATGATTGGAACCAACTTTATTTCCATTTTGAGATGTTTTAAATGTGAATTTAACACGTTTTCAGGTTCCAAAGTAAAATAATAAAATGCCATAAAAGACGGGTTGGTCTTTGTTTTTGTTTTTTATACATACACGTAGTTTAAAACAAAAATACATGTTATTTTTAAACACTTGAAGTAAAATTTTTTAACAGAACTCTTAAGCACACACACACACACATTGACATACAGGCATATTTAGACAACGTGAGAGACACACTTCAGGGAATTTTCGCTTGAGGTGTTAACAAGTATGCGAATTAAATAAGCAAGTTTAACGGTCATGTGTTAAGTAACTTAAGTGTGGTTTAAACGGCAGAAATAATTCGAATTTATGTACACATGTGCGCATCGATGTATGGCTTAGTACAGGCAAATACCTATAACGTATGAATCAATTGTAAATCAATTTTAAGAAAGTCAAATTTTCAATTAATGCTGTTGAGAACTTCTCTCAACCCTGAGTTGCTAAATAGTTGAAATTAAAAAAAAAAAATCAAAATTGTAACAGTTAAAGTTATAAGCAAACAAAATCCGAATTTTGGTTTGCTACAGAAGTTGTCTTTGTTTTTATTGGGAATCTTGTAGCGTTGAAAAATGTATTTTGGCACGTGTTGGGCCATTGCATTTTATACTTTATTTCTGGTTTATAAATTCATTAACGTCGTAAGTTAAAATTTGTGTATTATTGATGAAAACGAAAAAAAAACACCAGAAAAAATATACACGAAAACTGGAGCTCCAAATATCAGGCCCTTGTTCCAACAGCCAAAAAAAAAAAAAAAAAAAGAGAATGAGTTAATGATTTTTCTTTAAAAACAATATTTTACGACTATGTAAATTATGTATAAATATGTATTTTTTTGTTTGTTTTGTGTTCATAATTTTATATTCATAATTGAGGCCATGATTCGCCGTCCCACACTAACCACAGACTACACAGATATCCCAAAAGTGACGTTTGAAAAGTGGCCATATCATTTGTTTGGGGGCCAGTCAGAAGTGAGCAGTACAAGAAATCGTCGCAATATGAGTGTGTGAGATTAACTAGTGTACACAAAAACAAACATAAACAATGAAAAAATGTTGTTGTAAAGTGTTTGGAAAAATATTTGTTTTGTTGTAATTTTTCCGAAAAACGTAGAAAACATGAATGAAAAGCTTTGAAAACTAAGTTTTAAATATATTCGACATACTGCTAGTGATGTACTCAATGTAAATAAAATATTAAATACAAATAATTATCATTTGTTTGCTTGCAAAGCTGTTTTGTTTGCATCAGATTTGCACTGAATTTTTCTAACCAAAAATCAAATGTAAACAAATGCGGAGACAACCAACAGAGACAGCTAACACAACGGGACCTTTTCTAGGACCCAAGTGAGTCGGTCTCAGGACCGGCGGCCCTCGTAACATAACAGAGACAGCTATATAAAAATTTGCATGATTACTGTCCTTCACTAAATGCACAAGCACCGCCAAGGATGCCGCTTTCATGATATTTGACAGTAAATTGGTAGTTTTTGTAGTCTGGTAGAGCTGGTGACCCTTCTGGTTGTTTTGTGACACTAACTAACAATCGGTTAAAAACTGAATGTGTTTTCAAACAGTGTGATGGTGTGGACTAAAATTGTATCTATGAGTGATGGATTTTTGGTGATTTTTTTTTTTAAATTTCAAGAAATATTATTTTACTTGGCGTTCAGATTTACTTTTTCAAAGTTGATGACAAAAGTATAACAGTGTGGCACCAACAGTTTTTAATTTTGATGAGACTTTTTTAAAACAGGAAAGAATTCTGTCAGCTTTTCTAGGAATTTCCAGCGAATAAATCCCTTGCTTGTGAGGAATAGCCATACAGTGATTTAAATATGTATATGATATACAAGGTGAGCCAAAAGAAATCACCCTATTGGAAGTTGCTCTTATTTTTGCAAGAATACAAGTGAACAAGCCATGGAGCGATACACTACTCAAGAACTAACGTCTATGACGCAAATCATAAGAGTGATGAGACTCATTTCCCCCTCAGCGTGTATATGAACAAGCAAATGTATCGTTTCTGGGGTATCGAGTATATAAGAACAGAACCCTACAAGAAAACTAACAAAAGTTGGCCCGAGGCAATTGTTGAGACTTAAATGTTTTGTATATGTATTCTATCTAAAACACGAGTGTCTGTTCAGGATGCCACTGGTCCCTTCGGTGAACTAGTTTTTTGCAGAGCCCACATTCTCCACTTCAGGCAAGAAGAAGCGAGCCAGCTCTTGGAGCTTCATAAGTCACACACTCAGAAAACTTTGTCAGTAAAATTAACTGAAAACATTTTTTAAAATAAATGAAACTTCATTTAAAAACCGTTCTACTTATTTTTCATTTAAATTTACTTATTACTTCATTTGAATTTAAATGTTAAAAAATCCACGGAACCCAATCGGTAAAAATAATAATTTTTCCTTTATTCTAACTGTCAAATAATTCAAGCGTAATCAACTTGTAATATTTTTATTTTTTCTTAGGTGGTCGTTTTATTTAATTATAGTTTTCTATATTGATTATCTCCTTTTTCAATTCGCTTTATTAATTTTTGTTCTCCAAGGCCTCTGCTGAGATTCGAACATACAACATCTGGGGCCGGATTCTGGCATTCGTGATCGAATATACTCGATAATAAAAACAATGTAGATCAAAAACAAAATGAGCAACAAACACACAGCATTTTTTAACGAAATCGTTCAATCACGAGTGCCAGAATTTGGACCCTGGACTTGAAGGCAGCTGTCATACCTACTCAGCCATCGCAACAATCAGAACATACTCAACAACAATCAATTTAAGTAAAGAGTATTATATAGAAACCAAATTATAAATATGTATATACGTATTATTAGCTTGGTTCCTTCATGTATGTGTAAGATAAGTTACAATTGTCATTATTAACTGTCCGCGAAAATCGGTATTTATCCGTATTTATCTGTAGTGTTTTAAGTAACTGTACAAATCAGTTAAAATTAAAATTTCATTCTTTTTTCAACGTTTTATCATATAAAAATAACTGCACTGATTACTTCTAGAATAAACTACGGTTAGTTACTGCGAAAATATTCTGAGTGTATATAAACATCGTTGCGCTAATCATTATCGATCACAGAACATTGCAAGATGACAAAGTTTACTTTACTATGAGTTTTGTAGAAATTGTTGTGATAAAGAACAGGAGATGAAGACGGCCCTAAGACTCCTTGGTACTTGTACTGGCGAAGGATCTTGGTCGCAGACATCTGTCCAGGCGAATCGTTGTGACCTTTCAACAATATCAGCATTGAATATGGTTTCCTTTCTTTTAATTTTTAGAAATAGCGAATGGCTTAGCATAATATCTAAGCGAAGTAGAACTACTCGCCACCCGTTTATAGGACATGGGCCCTGCACGATATTTCAATTCATATCGTATAAACATTTCACATATTTGAGTGAAATTTGATTTTTATTTTTCAAACCAAGATAATTAAAATATGTATGTATGTATAGGCAAAATAGTCACATTTAAATGTATGTTTTCAATTTTTACTTTTTTTTCACGCTTAAATTTTAAGAAAGTGCTGTTTGTTTTTTTAGCACAATTCGACAACCATTGACGATGATCATGATCAAGGCAATAATCATTAAGACAATGATAATGGTGATGACGATGATGACAACATTCATAGGCTGGCTTGTTCTTATTAAACGTTTTTTTTTTTTCGCTGCTGAAACAGTCAATGACCAACAATAAAACAACAACAGCAACATTCACATACACGCACCATACAAACAAACGTCCAACAAAGATATGCACTCTTGTGTGCATAAACATGTATGTATGTATGTATGTAGGTACTATATGGATATTTACAATTCATATATTAAAGAGCAGCAATGGCTACAATAACAACAACAACAACAACAAAAAGAAGAAGCAAAAGGAAGAACGACAATATAAAAAAAGAAAGAAAACAACACCATATACATACATAAGTAGGTATAATATACAAAAACAAACAACAACAGCAATCCATAGGCAGAGGCAGCAACATTCTGCAACAGCCGCGCGCAAATACTACGATCGCGAAACGAAAAAATATTTTCATACATACATACATATGCACATATTATTTTTTATAAAGATCAACAGCAACAGCAAAATATCGTAAACAGATCATCGAACTTACTTTTACAAAGTTGATGTCGTTGTAGTCTTCTTTGTTGTTGCTGTTGTTGTTGTTGTTGTTGTTAATTTTGTTGTTGACGATATTCGTATTAAAAAGCAAACAACGGCAGAAAGAACAACGAGTGCAAAAACAAAAAACAAAAACTGTGATGTTTATATTTTTCATTTCATATGAGTAGAAAATAACAATATTCAGCCAGCCCAGCACAAAATGCAGAGAATGAAACAAAGTGTCCATCTTTTTCTGCCAGTTTTACCTTCTACATATGCCTCCTCATCTTGTGGTTGTTGCTGACATTCCCAATGTTGGGGATAATGATGATGTTGATGGTTCGCGTGATAAAGGGCAGGTTGTTTGCAGCGAAATTTTGTACCAGCGAAAAAGAATTTTAAGTACATACATACATACATATGTATGTAGTCGAATAATATTGTCTCTGGGGAGCCACGCTTGCCGGGATACGCCAAGAAAGTGGATTTATCGGAAGTGGTCGAAAAGTAATCTCGTGGGGACATGTCTGAGCTCTGGGCGCAAAGTACTGCATTATGTCTATACCTAACATTGCCGTTCAAGGACTTGGTCTGATTTTGTGCAATGAGAAGGGCTCACCATGTCGAAAAAGAAAAGCACTGGCATTGGCGTTGGCCAGAACACTAAGCAGAAGGGTGACTGAAGCTGCCATTTTTTTTTTCGAAATTGGCATAGACACTACTTTTGAGAGGTTTGAAATGCCACAGATTGAAACCACCTCGATGGTTGAATTGCTAAAGTGTCCTACTAAGAGTCTGTAGGTTGCTGGCCTTGGGTGTTTTGCAGGAAGCACAAAGCTTAATAGTTTTGTGTTTGTTAAAAAAGAACCAATTTTTCAATTAGCTATACCTGCAAAGATAGCTTATATTCAGAGATCAAGAGAGGTTCAAGCGGAATTTTCATCTGATGTAGAAATATTACAAAGAACTTACAAAGATTGCTGATCAAAACATCTGCTGCGTGGGCAGCACATTCAATTTTGAAGCAAGGTCTTTTGATGTTAGTATTTAGTATTCCATGACCTTCCAAGTAACAAGCTGTTGCTCTGCTGCTTGGAGTATAGGGATACACACTGCCTCGGTAGGATTGGTGATCAAACTAGTAGCACAAAGTACACAGAGGTGAAACGCGACCAGAAGGAGATGGCAAGTCAGCGCAAAATTCTGTACCTCTCGTTTTAACAATCGTTTTTAACGTAAAAATGTTACGTAACAAAAAAATATTGTTGGCTATTCTGAAAAACGCGCCGAAGAGGTGAAACTTTCCTTGGCAAATAAAAACAAAATATGTATGAAGAATTGTTTGTGTTTTCCCTACATCGCAAGAATAAAAATCTGCAAAAATTGCGTTACGTAATTTGCGAACAGCCCCTTAAAGCAAATAAATAATTAAGTTCATATTTGAATTTATGAAATGTTTAAAAAGTATATTAAATTGTTTTTTATATTATAAAATTTTATAGTATTCATTGTTTATAAGGTGTTAAACAATATTTATTAATGATTTATTTTGTGATTTTAAGGACAGTGCTTTAATTGTACTTTGTAGTGGTGGTTTTGTGAGGAAAAAAATACATGCTCTCCGTAATCAATTTCCAAACACTCAAATATTATCAAATCCTACGTCGAAGATGATTTTTAGTTGATCACTTTTTACCAATCTTTTGCTTTTAATTTAATTTATTAAATTTGTGCTGCTTCGTTTTTGTTTACATTTGCTATTCGTATAAAATGTATACTATAGCTATCACTTTAAACAAACTGTCTATGGCGTCCTGGCTTATTCTACATACATTGGAATAGCTGTCGGGTTAATCTCATTAGCCAGGAACCAACATTAATCATTAAACAGTCTTATTTTCTAGGAAGAAAATGCGTGAAAGAAAAAGGTTAGTAAGTATCCTGGAGCGCCCCGATGGACAAATTAGTATAGTACCCTGCTAAGAGCCCCCATGGACGCAGGTTCCATTGCTGCCAAAGACTCTGGGTGCTGCTACAGACAAGCAAAAAAGGTTCGCAGGTTATACTTAATTGCTATAAAGCTACTGTAACAATTTTTCACTTCGGACTGACCTGGCTAAAACAAGTTTGCATATTTGGCTTTCTTATATACATACATATGTAGTTTGAAAGGAACATAAGTTGTTAAAATTTATTCTAAAACGCTGAAAGGAAAACAGCTTTAAAGCGAATAATTCTCACTTTCCGTGGACGCTCCACGCATGGCAATCCTCCGTCTATATACATACACATGTACCTCAAAGAATATTTGGATGTTATAATATTTCTTCGCAAAATTCTTTAAAGAGTTTGAGCAGCTATGCTCTACCTGAGAAGCGCTTGGTTTCACTCCAACTCAACTTAAAAATAAATATAGAAAATTCTTTTTAATAAATCCACTCTGTTTGTGTTTTGCCGTCGGCAAATGGCGAATAAAATGTTCAACTTTAAATGACACAAACATAAATATGATGTTATTGTTTTCATTACAAATAAAAAGGAATTCCTATTGATTTATAAAAAAGCCAATTGTTTTGTTGTTGTTTCGATTTTCTGTACATATATACATACATATGTACACATAAATATACAAGCGTATGATTGTTTTCTTGCCTTAAAATTGATTTGGCAACACTGAATTGAAACAATAAAAATACGTTTGTGCTAAAAAAAATTATAACAGAAATCTTACTCATATTTTGTTGATAAAAATTTCTCCAGAGCGACAAGTGTACGTGCAAAAAAAAAAAAAAATAAACAACCATACATACCTTAACAGCACACGCATCAACATACATACATAAATACATACATAAATACTACCATATGAAAACATATACATATGTATATGCATACATATGCATACATATTTGTATTTATATAAATTGTGTGTTTGGGGCGGTTGAGTTTTTGTAGTTTGGGGGAGCAGACATATAAAACCGAACGCATAAACGGAACACTTGAATACAGTGTTACCGATTGCTAAATGAAAAAGAAAACCACACAAATTCGAAGAACTATTGAGAAGTATTGCTGTGAATACTTTAACATGATTTTCGGAATTCATATTTGGACTCATATAAGGTCGTTGCGGCAGGAGTTTGAGCATGACATCGACTACGGTACTATTTGCCCAACAAGACAATTGGTACTGACGGTTGTTGTAAGGCAGATCGCATGATCTTGGATTTAACTGACTGCAGCAACTCCAACATGTATTCGGCAAGTAGCTTTATCTTTCACATTGAGGCTCAGTCTCACCCAAATACTATGTGAATCGGCACATATACGCTTGAATCCAGGGTGGGAAAAGCAGTTGAAGCTAGCTTATACATAGTCGATTTTGACATCTTATAAATGGATGAATCAGACAGAAAAAATCGGCGAAAATAATAGATGAAAAAAATATCCAGACTGTAACTCATATACAAACTGCTATAAAAGCCTCGATGGGAGCTTATAAGACGCCCAGCCCAGCTCAGTAACGCAAGAAATTTTTGAATTAGACAGTGGTACTATTTTCTGAAGACTATTAAACGTGGGTACAAGTGCGTCAAGACATTGCAAGTAAGTTGACTAAATTAAGGCTGTTTCCCCAGAATGAGGATTTGAATTGCCTCTTAGGGCTACCTTTAACGTATGTTAATTTCTATGCTAGAGTGGCAGTATGAAAAATAGATTTCAGTGCCGATGTGATCCATGCTGAGGAACTTTTGACCTCTTCTCGATCAATGAGAACGAGTGCTTTCTCAGGACTTCCTAGATCTCACTTGAAATCTATTACTTTAGCTATCACCGGTCACTGTGTACAGTTCAACTAGGTTTGCTTTGCAGTAACTTTTGCAGAAAGGATGAGGGGAGAGCACTACATTTTCATTGGATGGGCCCTGAAATGGGAGAGCTTCGCCAAAAATGTTTGCACTAAAAACGCTTTAGTCATGCTTAGGAAACATCAAGTCAAGTTCATGACTTCGTTTTTTCTCTTTTAGTGCACAAGGTAGTACTATTTTTGACCTCCCCATTCCTATCACTCGGTTATCTATACTCTGGAATTTTTCATTTTGTAAACTGCTTCTTTTTCTCTTTTACTCGTATGTATATCTTATTCCTTTCAGGTAATCATTGTTGAAGGAAACCATGATAGGAAGACAATCCCGCTGTATAACTTTTCGGTAGGCTGTCTACTCAAGCTTATTTTGATGCACAAAAACGGATGCGCATAAGCATCATCTTGAAGGTCTTCCATATTACTTTACGTTTTACTATAATGGAGAGCAAGTTAATCCCAAAGTTTGGAAATTTGGTCTTACGAAATAAGAGGAAGCTGTGCTATTTTTAAATTAAAACTATATTCTTAAGCTTTTAGCTTTTGTTCATAAAAAACATGTTAAAACTTGGTAGGGCCTTTTGTTATCTTATTTATTTCCCTCCATTCAACCTAACCTAACCTAATTATTTTCCAGCATTTATGTTGCTTGCTTTCAATTATGTATATTTGTGCATATTTCTTTGGATATAGAGAACTTTTTCTTCTCTTAAAATTTTTATTTTCTGGTTTAAAGCTTTCAATTGGATTTAAGTACAATATTTTAGACATCTAGTTTAATGAAAAGACACTTTATTTCTGAAATACACTTTATTTCTGAAAGTTACAAGGAATGTAATTAATTTGCAGCCTTTATCCAGCAGTATTTCCTACATGAGCGGTAGATCTTCTCTATTTTGTAGAATATGCAGACCAGCCGCAGAAAGCTTTTCTCCCATCTGCATATACATATATAACAGTTCGTAGTAAATATAGAAAATGTCGAGAGTCCACATATCGATTATATTTATTTATTTATTTATTTGCTTTGCTGCTATGGCGCAGCAGAGCACGATTAAAAAGCCTTCAAACTAGGACGCTTTTCTCTGACCGCGAGAATTTCTTCTAGCCAAAAGACCAATAAAAGAGCATGTTGTACTAGAATGTTTTAAATTAGTGTGACTTCTCTTAGGATCGAGTCACATAGAACCCGTCATACTTTCTGCCACATACTCGAAGCCACACTAACGACTTGGAAGCTGGTTAGGTCACAACGTTATTGAAAATGTGCACCAGAGGATAGAAGTAACCCAGTGCTGGGCAAAATACATGCTCTGATGTATTTAAAATACAAAATACCTAATACTTTGATCCAAAAAAGTTTTTATTTCCTTTCATAAACAGCTTCTTTTCAAATGTGGCATCAGACAAACAAACTCTTGATGGCGAATGAATAAAACCAGCTAATGATATTTTAGTGAAAGATAACTAATGGAATTAAGAAATAAGTGGCTATAATAAAACGTTTGCCCAAAGGCTATATATACATACATATATATAAAGTTTATACAAGTCAAGATCTGCTTGATATTTGTTTGTCTTCTTGCTTTAGATCAAAATGTCAAACGCTGTTTTTTTTCTTGTATTTTGTTTTTTTCATTTTTAACTTTCTGACAGCTTGGCGACTTTCTCAATGTGCGTCCATTCGGCTGCGTTTACTTTACACAGGTACTTTGCTTTTTTTTAAATTAGATTGTAGTATTGCCGTTTTTGGAAATAAAACAGAAGTAAAATTTTGCGTTTTCAATTAATGCATGAAGGGAATAATTAAATTAAAAATGTATTTTAAGAGCACAAGTATTTGAAATACAAAATACTCAAGCTCTTACAATGTAAAATACAAAATACGAAACACATTCATGAGAAATATTTAAAATACAAGTACAAAATACGTATTTGTATTTTAAATACGTATTTCAAATGCATGTATTTCAAATACATGTATTTCAAATACATGTATTTCAAATACTGCCCAGCCCTGAGTAAGTCTCGAGCATTGTCTACCGTATTGAGCATTATTTGTCTACTACAACTTTATAAGATAATTTGCAGAAAACTTTTTATTTCACCTACAATCAACAATATGTGTTTTGGTTGAACCACCCTTTGAAGATAAAGAGTTGTTTTCCATGGCACAGAAAGAAATAATAAAAGTTTGTTAAAAAGTAAACTTGTATGTACTCTGATATAAAATATGTATGTGTAATTGTACAAAGTTGGCAACACTGCTGGAATATGCACTTGATTGCTTAAAATACGGATGCGTAAGTATTTGTGTTAGAAACTACATACATATACATACATGATGTTTGTTTGTTGAGTGTGTGGCATAATTTGTTGTTCTCAAATAGTTTTCTACATGTGAATGTTTATTGGAAATTAAGGCGCGAAATTTCATGATTAGTTTGTTTTTGCTTTATTAATTGTTATTGTTGTGGCAAATTGTGCTGTTCATATTCTTTAAAGCTGTATGTTAAACATTAAGTAAAGGAAACATCGAACTCAAGCCTGACAAAATTATTAACAACATTAAGTAATTTTTAATATGAACATTTTTTATAGGAGTTAATTAATTGTTCAGTTATAGACTGCTAGTTGTAAGAATGCTGCTCCGCGTTCCACTATATGAAAGAGAGGATTTCTGTTTCTCTCTCAGGAGAAATCGTCCACACAGCCCACTGTGGTTTCGATTTCATCTTCCAGATGAATAAATAGAAAGAATAGATCAAGCACACGTGCGTAATATTACTAAAGTAAAAACAAAATCTACAAAGTTTTTTTTCCCAATTTCGAACACAAGGCCCGATAAAATTATTAACAATTATAAATAGACTACAAAATTAAAATTAAAGTTTTTTTTAAAGATGAAACGAATAAATGAAATATTTCATTTGTTTAATGACAACTATAATTAATTAAATGAAATGTTTCACAATTTCAACGAAAATGTTTCAGTTTTTTCATTGAGCTGAGGAAATTATTATATTAGTTCTATGAAATGTAGCGCTAATAGAATAGTCTTAATAATATATAGGGTCCGCCAAATAACTTTTTTTTTTTTAAACGGCGCAAACGTCGAGTGCAGCTTCTGCTGTATGGTAAGTGGCGCCGTCCTGTTTAAACCATATGTTGCCAATATCCTCCTCTTCAATTTTTGTGAACAAACATTCGTTCAACGTGGGCCGATAACGATCGCCATTGACAATGGCCACTCCTTGCTGAGAAAAATGACCCAATTATGCCTCTGGAACAAAATCCGCACCAAACAGTGACTTGTTTTGGGTGCGTCGGCTTTTCAATGTATGCGTGCGGGTTTTCTGTGCCCCAAATGTGACAATTTTGTTTGTTTACATACACCGCAAAATCAAAATGAGCTTACTCTGAAAAGTTGGTTTTTTTTTGGCGAAATCGGCATCTTCTGTAAGTCGATAACAGGCCCACTTTACGAAACATATACACAGCGTATTCATTTAGCGGAAGGATAACACTAATTATCTGTCAAATCAGACATGAGCTAAGTGTTACCATTCACGAAATAAGCACTGATTGAAAAAAAAAAAAGTTAGATGGCGGACCCTGTTACAGAAAAAAAGATCAGAAACCAAAATTACGATTTTTACTGGAAACAAATTTTAGCTGCTACTTGCCAGAGCACTTCAAATTTATATCATATACATATAGTTTTCTTCAAAAACAAAATGAGAATTTTAAATATGAATTCTGTAATGAAATCTTTGATTAATGTAATGAAATCGTTCATTGGTACAATGAAAGGTTTTCATAAAGCCAATAATAGTTGTTAACGCAATTATAAAAACTAATGAACGAACCATTTTAATAAATTTAATTTACCACATTTCTGAAATTTAATTTACACAACTACATCTTTATTTGGTTAATGAAAAATATATAAATAATAATTTAAATTTACTTTCCTTTGAACGAAACCACCTAATTTAAATACATCTATTTATCCCCAGTTTCGAAAAAAAATTCGAAACTATCAACATATTGTTTACATTTTGCTTTGTATATAAAAATGGTTTTAGCCTCCTTGTACTAAATCCCCCATTCGTAGCATTTTGAAGGTCCATGTCCTAGGCAGTATGCTTTACTGCATTTTACACTATAATAAACACTCATACGCTTCTCCTATGGTATACCCTGATTACCCATAGACAATGTGCTTTAGTGTTATATCTGTCAGAACAAGTGTTTTAGGGTGTATAAGTTTGCAATTCCGTTTATTTCACCTATAAGCAGGCCAAAAGAAATTTTGGCACTACATAGTAGTAGTCTTGGCAGTTGGTAATTGTAAATTCAATGCAGTAAAAAATGTTTTCAATTGGAATAACTTCTGGTGACACGATGTTAAACATGTTATTGAACGACCGAAAATAAGAATCTCTGAAATATATCGATACACAGCCCAACATAATATATAATATAATATATCACTATTACTCCTTTCTTCTGATAAGCTTGTATAACAGATTATAAGGCTGGCTTAAGATTTCACACTTTTGGGCAGCTTGTATGGTTTATAACTGTTTTAAGGCCTCATGTAAGGTTCAGAGTCTCATATGTTGTTGTGTAAATGCACCAGGGTGCCTAGATCTAGCAAGCGAGATTGTGCCATCGAATTTTCAGTAGCTCCTGGTACGAGAAAAAAAATCTCTTCTACGACTTATCAAAAACGCAACCGCATTAAAAGATTTTATAATTTTGTATGGAAGTTCCCATAGGAAGGTGACACATGGGGTTGGTGTGTTTGAACCAAACATTGGAGGGAAAAAGTTTATCCTGGGGTGGTCACACATTTGACTCCTCTGCAATGATTAGTCTCAAGGCCCCTTATTTGGGTGCCTCGAAAATTATTGCAAATTGCGTTTTAAGTTTTCAAAGCAATATGAGGGGTCAATATCTTTTTTATTACAACTTCGGCTTAACTGGGAATATGAGGCCGAAATTTTTGTACGCATAAAAGAGATATTAGGCAACACTTTTCCATAAGAACCTCTAAAAATGTATATCGTTAAATGAGAATAATGATTTCCATATTTTACCCTCATAAGACGAGTGTATAGCCCCCCATTTACACATCCATAACGATTGTTGCAAGTACATATTAACAACCAATACACTGACAGAGATGGTAAAAGCTTTTGTTACTGGCTTGATTGTTCACACAGGCAAGTGAAAGCTCGTTTATTAAAATGTGGTCAAAGAAAATGGTCTTAAAGAAAATTGCTTTACTTTACAAAATAAAATAATTAAATGAAAGCAATAATAATACAGTATTTTTCGGTTGATTGACCCTACGGTTAATTGGTTTCCACGCTTAATTGAACCACATGATCTGGCAAAAAAATATTGCATACGAACACCATGTGAATTTCCTCGGATAATTGAACCCGGTTAATTGATTTTCCCGCTTAATTCGTTCAAAATTCATGTCATCAAAAATACATTTCCTCTTACTTTTACCCGGTTAATTGCATTGAAAAATAATCTGGCATTTTCGCACATACATATTTGACATCATTTGTGAAAAACACTGGGTGGCATCTCTACTATATACATATATGTAAATTTTTTGCTGTTACTTGCATAGTTTTTTTCGTTTAAGGTAAAAAAAAATTATTTTGAAAAACTTAAAGTGCACATATGCGATTTCTTTTAATTCATTAGTACATAGTTCCAATTATGCGTGATTTCTGTAATTGAACAAACTGTTCAATTAAATAGGGTTCTTGTAATTGAACGAATTGTTCAATTAAACGGGTATCGGTTAATTGGTTCCCCGGTTAATTGAACAAAAAATTGTGCAAATTTTTATGTGCAATTAACCGAAAAATACTGTAAAACAACTATGCGTAAAAAACTACAACATCACTTTTCCATTTTTTATATTTAAAAGCCACTATTTTTGGCATTTTTTTGTGTATTGTTTTGTATTCGGTTTTTGGCCGTTTGCATGACTTTTTAGTGGCTGGGTTGCCAAAGTATTGCCAATTATACGAATAGGTATTTTATCAAATAAATATTAAATTTATATTAAGAATCCATAATGGCCATACTTTACTTCAACTTTTTTTATATTTTATTTTATTTTATTTTATTTTATTTTTCGTTATGTAAGATCAAAAAAAAAAAATCATTCCTTTGTATCATTGTAAATAATCTATTAAAATTAAAATATGAACGTTATAAGGTAACACTGCTGTTGCTATTTGTCAGTTTACCGACATGCAAGTCAAAAAATACTGGCAATCAAAATCTCTTGCAAGTGAGCTGGTTACTTGCACAAATATTATGGGTATTAGTTCAAAAATGTCAATGTATTGAGTTACTTGCACTTGTACTTGCGTGTGTAAATGGGGGGTAAGGGGTTGTTGTTTTTCAAAGGGTTGAATCTATTCAATATGATGCCAAATGATATTAAAAATGAAATGACCATAAACGTTTTTCGAAGTAAAGTAGTTTATTTTATTAAAAATGTTAATTTTTGATCAGAGCTTTTATTAAAATAAAATGTAATTAAAAGTTCAAATTATTAAGAATTGTAATTTCCAAAAAGTATTACAAATACTACTAATAAATAAACAAAAAAAAAATAATATCGGTTTGACTTGAGATAGAAGCATGAAAAATTTTATAGAAGTAAAGAGGGTATAAAAAAAAACAATTTTCCCTAAGAAAAAAAGGAACGATGTGTAAGTCCTCTAATATGCCTAAAAGCATCATGATAGGTTTCTTCAAGTAAACAACCAACATACTCTGCATAAGTGTGGCCAGTCCACCTCACGCCAGCCTGCTTATATACAAAAATACATATTTACATGCACGCATATGTATTTATAAAGTTCCAAATGTTAATCATCACTTGGGACGCACTCACCTGGCTTGTCTTGCAACAAGTGATCTTCTTTGTGCAATAGCTTTTGGATGTTAATATCATCTGCATGAATGTATGCAAGTACATACAATATACATATTTGCATAATTTGATTAATGTAGGTATTTTCTTTATATTCTACTAAACCTTCGTTATCGCTGTCAGAGGAAGTTGTACATACATACATATTGCACATATTTATGTATATTGTTGGGCCTATTCAAAATAAGAACCGCTTAATCATGCGTGATGTAGCAAACATATTTTAAGCTTGTGTAACAATAGTTGTTGCTATTAGATGCTTAATGTTTTCAAAAGACAAAATTACTCTTAAGAAAAAAAAAATCAAATCACATTTATGTCTGTATGTACAGACATATGTACATACATATGTATGTATGTATCTATGATGGTTCTACGCCAACAAATAAACAATTTTTTTCCTTATAGCTTTCACCTCCGTTCTATTAAACGAAAACACACAACAACAACAACAACAACTACACAAACAACATTAGAGCAACAACAAGGCCTTAATGAAAACACAAAAACAGCTAGAAAACACAAATATCCAACAAAGTAAAATATGAAAAGCCTACACAAACACACCTCTCTAAAAACACAAAAATACGCTATAGAAGCAACTGACAGAAAGAAAAAAATAAAAAAATAAACTACACCAAATCCCAAAAAAAGTAAAAGCCTCGGCGACAAAGCTACAAACAGAATTTTTTTTTGTGTTTTTAACAACAACCATTAAGATTAAAGAAGATTGTTGTTGCTGTTACTGTTTTCGTATAGCCAACATTTTAGCTTTTATTAAAACACTACAAAAATAATCACAATAAGAAAAGAAACAACAACAAAAAAAAAACTATCGGTATTTGTACTCATCTTGTACTGCTCTCCCTATTAACAATTCATTTTTTTTCCAACTTAAAATGAGCGTTAATCCAAACTTTTTACCTCCAAAAGTATGCACAAGCAAGCTTTGTTGATACCAACAGTAAAACTCAAATAATTTATATGAGCACATGGAAATAAATAAAAGAGGAGTATAATTTTCTATGGATTTTATTGTTATAGAAATTAAACAGAATGAGTAAAAGACTCAATGTTTTCCACTCAACAGATTTTCAAGTGTCTCTTTAGTGCATTCACATTGCACTAATGCATGTTTCTGCTGTAGAGTGTTTGAGTGTGTGCGAGTGTGCATTAAACTACCACCATCTTTATACTAAATATACTAGTGCTCCCTTACTCACTCACTCGCGTACTCATGGCTGTAAAGTAAATGTGCCCAGCAAATTTGTTTGGCTGTGTTGTTTTTAGTAAGGCCTTAATGTTAGCTAAATGTTAATAAGAAATTTTAGTCTTGCGGCAGCCGTTGTCGCGTATACTACATACTTTTTTAACGGTTCACAAACGAAAAAACGTTAGACAATTTAGCTTCTAATAATTTCAATTATATTTTTCAATGATAAAGCGTGCTGACGAATAAGAACAAAATAAATGAAAAATGCATAAATGAAGCAACAAACAATAGTGAAAACGTTAGAAAATATCTTCAAACAAGTCAAGAACGAAAACCACTAACGGGCCGATTTTTTTAACAAAACTAAATTGTTTTATCCTGCCTTGAAAACAACAAGGCCTCAAACGTTAAAAGACCGTTATTATTATATTTCATTTAAGCTGAAATTTTGCTGATATTTTCTAATCTCTTGTGCAGTTTTTGTTGTATTTAATGCACTTGTATTACTGGTTTAACACACACCAACACGTAGAGCGAAAAAAAAACTGTTATTGGGGTTTTGCCTGAGTGTTGTTGTTTAATTAATGCATGTGTGAGTGCCATAAAAAGAAAAGTTCAAAGTGTTGGTTGAGCAAACGAGAGAGTGTGTTTTATACATACATACATACATACATGCATACGTATATAAATGCCCACACAAACATATGTATGTATGTGTATATGTGCATTTAAAATAGGAAATGTTATTGTATAAAGTATCCGTTAGATGTGGCTGTTTTCAGTTACTGCTGCTGCCGCTACTTCTATTGCTGTTGCTGCTCCTGCTTAAAAAGTGCTGCTGCTAATGTCTGTAACTTCTGTTGCTGGTCTAATGGCAGCTTGTCTTTTCGTTTCTTCTGTTAACTTAAGTCAGTTGACTTTTTGACTTTGCCGCTGCAACATATGCAATTACATTTAATTCCAATTGTCGCCATTGACACTTTTTTGTTTTTGCATAAAAATTAACGCGTATTAAAAAAATCAAGTGTTTTTTGCTCTTTCCACGAATAAATAATAATGGCAAATACTAAATGGAAGAACACCAACAAACTTTGCGTGTCCAAAATTAACTGTAGTGTTGTTACGAAAAAATAACTTTTTTTTTTTTTTTTAAATGGAAAATCAAAAAAGAAAATGTGGCCAACTAAAAAAGAAAAAAAAAATTAACATAAAAAACTAAGAAATGTTATCCTGATAAATATTCCAAATACATATATAAAAAATTTATTTCATTAATTTCAACAAAAATCATTTACAATATTTTTTAAAGAAGCAATGAAATTGGTGCTTTTTTTTGTTGCAACGAAGAAACTTACGTGAAAAAAACTTTAAAAACTTTTGCAAAATCTGCAATGCCATAAATTTTTGCCTGAACACACCACACTTAGAAAAAAGGTATTAATAATATGCTTACAAAAGATCTGCATACTTTTTTTTTAATTGCAAGAAAAAGAAACACTATATTTTTTCGTTGAACAGCTCAGCAGGTGCAAGGAATAGAATTTATTAACTGGTAGCTGCAAAAGAAAATGTGGTGAAGGTGGCATAGGAAATCTATATCGATAGAAAGATTAAAAGGGCTTAGGCAAAGCTACATATGTACATATATACAAGTGATCAGCGATTGCGGAAGTTTAAAAGCGCCTGCATTTTTAGCGTCTAAAGCTGATATAGCAACTATCTTTTCATTGTTATATACATATGTATGTATCGGTGGTCGCAGGCGATAATGGACTAAGTCTTAAAACACAGTTCCATGAAACCCCTGTTTTCAGAGCAGAGTAATTAAAAAAAAAAAAATCGAAGAGGAATTTTGCGGTAAATCAAAGATTACAGTTATGCATAATCCATACAGGATTTTATAAAAATATATCTGTTAGAATTGCTTAGACCATTCTATGAGATATATTTTTATAAGTTCAATCTTGTGTTGCTGACATATTTTTAACCAACTTCAAGTTCTCTAACCTATTGATTTCATATAAATAGGATATTCTGTTTGTAAAATATTGTAGCATATACATACATATATTTAAAAATATAAGGGCCTGTTTCTCACCTGCGAACGTTGTCAAAAATAAATTTCAATATTTTGTTTTAGCTTTCAATGTAATTGTGCGAACGAACGACAACGTTCGCCGGTGATAAATAGGCCCTAAATACATAAGGCGACTGTCGACTGTTATCGTCGACGTGAGCTTGTGTTATCGGTTGTTATCGCTTGCGAGCACAGCTAAGTTTGTAAGTGAGCACTAGTATTGTCATACGATTAAAAACAAATGCAAACATTCGAATCATATTTTTTACATTTCTGAACATTGCGCGAATACTTGTATATTTTTCAAACTTAAATCGCAAGCGGCGAGGTAGCAAAGTACGTTGGGAGTTAAATTATGACAATTTTGAGGTGCATAAAATTTTACTAGCTCTGCGAGCTGGTAAAGATTATGCCATTAACATAGAAGCATTTTACATGAAATGGATGACCATAGAGATCAGAGTCAACTCAGCTCAACGCCAGGCAATGCAAGTTTGCCTATGATTTTTACTATAAAAAAAAAGAACTAAATTGTTTATAAATCGCAACAATTTCACTGCCAAAAGGATCTCTATTATCGGTAGCACACATTTTCTTATTATTTGTCACACTGTTAACATCTGTGTCTTTTTCACTAAAGCCCAAATTTTATACTGTCAAATAATTGTTATCATTTCACCAACAACATTATAGAACTTTTCTAACGTTTGACACATGCCCTTGAAATAAATAATCATACGAAGTATGGCTCGAACGTTCGACAAAATATTCTTCAATTCTTCTTTTGTCACAGCTGAAAGTTGCTGCTTATACAGAACATACAATTTCTGTGCCATCAAGTACGAATTATGCTTTTGAACAGAGTTGCTAGATTCTTTGTCAAATAAAATATTGTTTTATGAAAAAAGTCTTAAGCGCATTTTGTTCAATATACGGTAATAAAATGGAATGGACAGTAAGTAACGAAAAGCTCAGGTAATAGGATGATTATGCACTGATGTTTGAGAACAGTATAACAACCAGTCATGACCTGGGTTCCAAGCAATTTGGGTGGTGGATGTGAAACAGCCATGTTATGTACCCCAGCCAATAAGTCCTTAACTTTACTTTTATTCTCTTCCTTAAAAATGTTGTTCACTCCGCAATGTTGTCCACAAAAAAAAAATTCTTACTCAACTTTGAGGAAGTAAAATCAAACTTATGTCCAAAAAAATTATTAGCAATTATGACGCAAAAATTTTCGGTGCAACTCCCAACTCTCCCGATTTTAATAAACTTTTTATAAACGTGTAATGTTTGCAGAATTTATTATGTATGTTAAGCTAGATCAGAGTAACACTCTGTAAGAGAGTTTTAAATAGTCAAAATGTAAAAACGTGAGAAGAACGAAGTTGATTGGTGAGCCACCAATATTTTTTTTTTTTTACGTTGACATATGAAGGTGCCTTTTTTTGTAGTTCTGTACCGTAAGAATATTGCTGTGTGTAGCTGTTATATTAGCTGTTTTATCTGTATGATATATTATAGGAACTTTGCTTTCGTTTTGTAAAAATCCAAGTTTGAAGCGTTTTTTTTTAAGTACTCACCATTTACACAGCACGGTGCCATTATCAGATTATTTCCACAGAATGAAGTACTACTCATTATGTGATTTCGTATTAAGTTGAGAATGAAAATTTCAATTCGACATATTCTTGCCTCATTTTTTAATTTTTACTATTTTATAATTACTGGTGGAGCAGGACGTCTTAACAACCTGTTTGAGTAGGAAGGAGGTTGTGGTGGAATTGTTTGCGTTTGCATAATTTTTGATGTTGTAGATCCGGATTGTTAAATAAATTTTCTCTGCAATTACAATAACTCAAAAATTTATTGTGCACATCACATCAGATTTGAAGAATCACAAACACCAAACTTCGTGGTAATGAACGCATACAATATAAGAGGGAAACTATTTATGTAAATTTTCGTTATTACTTTGGCAAGTTGACTAATGTGAGGCTTTTTTTCAAACTAAAATAATTCAGACTTTGCATATAATAATGTCAGCTCTTTCTCTGGAAAAAGTGTGCTTAAATAGCTTAGTGAGCTTAAAATGTAAATAAAAGGTTACCAAAACTATAAATAAATAAAAAAAAATTAGTAAAAATTATTTAATATTGAAAATGATGCACTCATTGTAGATGAGAAAACGACTTGTAGTCTTGAAAATATTAATTTTAGAAAAAAAAATTTTTTTTTTTTTGGAAATTAAAGTTAAAATCTCTTCCCTGACTGATATCGTTGTTGTTAAATCTCAAGACTTAACAATTCAGGAAATAGAAAAAGATCTGTAAAGTTGGGGAAACTATTTAAAGATATATCAACTTATGAAATACTTTACCCACTTCAAATCGAAACGAAATAGATACTTTGTTTTATTACTTTTCAGTGATGAAAATATACAAAATGATTTTGATGAATTTCTTAAGATCAGAAATTTGTTATCTAACACCACGATTTTAGTTTCAGGAAAAAGTAAACATTTAAATATATTTGGCTGAGTCTGCAAATGTGTTAAGTATGTTTTTTTCTTAACTTTTCAGCAGCATTAAGAAAACTGTGTGCCTTTATTGAGTGCTGAGTTAAATTTTTTTCTAAATGCATACACGTGGATTTCCTTAAAAAAAAAAATTTATAAAGCGTGCCGAAACAGATAGGCTCTCTTTGGACTCAGCACATTTGCTAATTTAATTTTTTTTTCTTTTTTGACTAACGCTGTTCAATATCCCATTTATTGCTAAAATAATTTTCTGTTCTTTTATATAAATTCTAATTCAATTAGCATTTGCGACATTGGCAAATAATCTAGTGCCGAATTACGGCACTTGTGATCGATAGTTCATATCGAGTAAAAATACACATTGTACGTAACGAAATTAATGCGATCACAAATAACATGATTTGCACTGAATTTATTTAAGCTGAAAAAATTTCAAAGGGCCTTTACATAAAAAAAGAGAAGAAACAGAATGAGGGAACTATACAAAATGTCAGTTGGCATAGTAAAACATTTGTTACCACTAAAGAGTGTGAAAAAAAAAAAATTTGAACAGTGTTGGATTTTAAATTTTAGTTATTATTTAAAACAATTTCTATTTATTGTGCAATAACTTATTTGAGTTTATTATTAAATAGTGAGTCTCATAGCAAAATATGCCATGAAATTGCGTGAACGAACACCATATTAGAATCACTAAAATCTTCGTTTTCATCACTAAAATCTTCAAGCCAATAAAAATGGATATGCCGACTCAACCAATAATATGATTTTCAATACTATTTTGAATGACAATAATTATTGATGGAAATTCTTTCACAAGTTCTTTAGATTAAAAGTAAAAAAAGAAGTCATGTATTTAGTTTCAAATATTAGATCATATACTACATATATTTTTTACACGACTAACTGTTAAAAAACAATTTAATGAATTTTTTTTTTTTTTTTTAATTTACAAATGATTTTTTATAATATTTTCAAATTTGTATACAAGTGTTGTCATTTACTGCATACTTGGTAGTACTGAATTAAATGGACTTAATGCTTTTTGATTGCATTGGCGTTAAATTGCAATAAGCGCTTATAATGATTTTTTTTTTTAAATTTTCATTACGTTTAACAATCGTTATGATTTAAATTATTATTTTGTATTACCTTGATCAGGCTTCGTTCTATATTATCTCTGTGGTTGCTATTAATTAAACGTTACAAAGAAAACTTCAAGCACCTTTAGCCAAGTAGACAGCTGGCAGTTTTGAAGCCGCCACACTCCCCCGTGAGCACCCGTCCTTAATGTTTTCTTACCCTTTACGAATTTTATTTGCAAAGTTGAGTAATTTCTTTTAATCTATACTTCTTATCCAAATTCTACTGCGCTTATATATTTTTTATTTCTAGAAATAATTGCATTTTTAGTGAGTGATAACTATAAGTTGTTACTCTCATTGATTTTTCATTAACTTGTGGCATAACAATTATGACCATGTCAGTTCTATATACCACATCCGAGTAAATATTTTGCCTCAAGTACGAATTTTTGCTGTTGGTATTCTGCAAACAGAAATCGTGTTGTTTTGCCAGTTCTTAAATCAAGTAAAAATACCTGGAGCCAAATCGTTACCTTCGATATCGAATGAGCAATCGAGTAAAAAGAGTTTAAAACCAAATAAACAAAAAACATACGACATAAGTGACATTATTCGCTCGATCACGAATGCGACGATTTGGCATCTGGTCTAAGGTGAGCAAAATTCTAACAATTGCCTACAGAAACAAGCACTAAGAAGCAATTGTTCTTTAAAATTTAAAATTTTTCTTAAGCATGAACTGGGAAATTTGAAAATCACTTTTAAATTTCCATAAATCTCTGCTCGCCGTATGATTTTAATAAAAAGCTAAATTTGATAAATACTTTATGCTTGCTAAACAGAACAGATTATATTTTAATATTATATTATTTATTAATTATAATTTCGTGTAGTAAGACTGGCATTAATGTTCAATCTTACAAGAACAGCCTGGTTTTACATGCTGAAAATTGAAGTAAAATTAAGTAGGACACCAAACAGGCATTTTCTCTGAAAAATTTTCGTTTTCGAAAAACTCTAGGTTTTTTTAGAACAGATTAATTGGTTTTCCATTATCATTAAATCTAAATAAAGCCACTGAAAATATAGAACCAGTGGTGTATTGAACTGTTTTTAAATTTGTTCAATACCGTAGATTAGAGCGAAACCGCTCAATTTACTTGAAATGAAATGACTCTTGCGGCTGATGGCTTTGTGTTTAGATACAAGAAGAAATTTATAGCACTCTTCTTGCGGGTTTTTATCTTCTTGTGCTACTTTCTTTCATAATCACATGGTTTTGTTTAGCCTACACAATATGCCTTAATTAATTTAAAAATTAAAGTAATTAAAGTGAATATTCAAGGTAGCCACTCCAGTCAAAGTCCGAAAAAAGAAAAAAAAAAAATAATAGATCGAATTGAAGATTTGAAATTAAAATCGAACAATTTCTGTAAAAGGCCTGATTAATATTAAAAAAAATTTTTTCTGGTCTATCGACAAGTTGAGTAGCATCAACGAAGTGTCGCGGCGTCATATAGACGGCTGAAAAAGTTAGAAAACATTCAATAAGGTCTGTTTATATAGTAAATAATTAAGTTTATTTCTGATTAAAAAAATTTATTATACTAGTTAAGAGATCCAATGAAAATGCTGGAAAATAGTTTATCATTTAAATCCCTATTGAGGCCACTGGCAACATAGTTTTTTATTTAATTATTAATTCACTTAAAATTAAATATTTCGCTAATTTATGAAACAATAATTTATATTTATAGAATGTTGTTTGACAAATATGGTATAGAAATTTATCAAATAAAAAGTCATTACTTAATAAATAAATAGTTAATTATATTTCTTGCAAAAAACATGCTGTGTTCAAATCAATTTATACAAACGGAATTGTTTGTGTTTTTTCACCACAAACTTTCAGCCAGGAAATTATGCAATAGAAAATAAAATATAATAATAATAATTGGAGGTGCTTGAGAAAATTAAAATATATATATATATATATATATATATATATATATATATATATATATATATATATATATATATATATATATATATATATATATATATATATATATATATATATATTTTAATTTTCTCAAGCACCTCCAATTATTATTATTATATTTTATTTTCTATTGCATAATTTCCTGGCTGAAAGTTTGTGGTGAAAAAACACAAACAATTCCGTTTGTATAAATTGATTTGAACACAGCATGTTTTTTGCAAGAAATATAATTAACTATTTATTTATTAAGTAATGACTTTTTATTTGATAAATTTCTATACCATATTTGTCAAACAACATTCTATAAATATAAATTATTGTTTCATAAATTAGCGAAATATTTAATTTTAAGTGAATTAATAATTAAATAAAAAACTATGTTGCCAGTGGCCTCAAGCCTCGCATCAGCGCCGGTCTCAGGTGGCTGATTGGCTTGAGTGTCTCTTCAGAAAACCATTAGAGTTTCTAAGTTTATGCAATAGAAAATAAAATATAATAATAATAATTGGAGGTGCTTGAGAAAATTAAAATATATATATATATATATATATATATATATATATATATATATATATATATATATATATATATATATATATATATATGTATATATATAGGACACACAGGTTCCATTCGTTCCAAGCCTCGCATCAGCGCCGGTCTCAGGTGGCTGATTGGCTTGAGTGTCTCTTCAGAAAACCATTAGAGTTTCTAAGTCCAAGTCCGGGCATTGACTAGAGATTACTGGCTAGTTGTCCCCCAGCTAAAGCTTTTGATGTTTTCTTTGTCTTGTTTAATTAATATAATTTCCAATAATAATACACAATCAATTTAAGCACGGTAATCATCATATAAAATAATTAGTTGCTATATTTGATATAAATACAAGCCTTGGATGATTTTATGATTGTTAACCTCTCCACGGGAATATTTAAATGATCGATTTTATGCTGACATTGTCTAATTTTTTTTCAAACAAATAATCTAAAAAAACGTTTTGAAACCTACAAAAACACAAAAATTCATGTAAACAGGTCTAGTCCTTCTCAAATTAGCCGTTGCGCACTTGGACGATTTCATTTCTATATACATACATATTTAGAAAAATGTTCAACATCGTAGTTCCACAGTAATCCTACGGCCACTGCAATATCAAGTAAAATAGGAAAACTTTGATATAGAAAAATTTCGAAAAATTATGCGCTTGTCATGTGTAAAATTACTTGTGCTGTAGAAACTATATATAATGTTTTATTAAAAAACAAAGAAAAACTTTTTGGTTTTGCGCACTTTAATTAATTTACTCATGGTTGAGTTGTTCTTGGAATTGCCTATATGTATTAAAAATTAAACGACGGCAAAACGTTGTTTGTTGAAAAATACATACTTGAGTTCAAAATGGGTTTGTGTAGTTGTTCGTTTTGCGTGTGTTGTGTAGGCTTATTTTTTTTTTTTTTGTCAATGAGGCAGCGATAAACAAGTTATTTTAATTATCAGAATTTTAATCAGCAAAGTTATTTAATTTAAATTTTTTAAAAGCACTGTGGAAAAAATAGATTTTATTTTATTTATTTTTTTGTTTTAGTCAAAATTCTGGAAAAATATTTATAAAATTTATATAAAAATCTTTTTCACAGCTCAAACGTTTTAAATTAAAACTGTTAAAGGCCATGACTCCCTATGCTACATGATCTTGTGATCTGTCAAAAATGTCAGTTGCGCTCAAAAAGTGCGATAGTATGGTACAAAAGAGTATGTGCAATCATATGTGAGAGAGATATTTTTATAAGTCTGTCGAATTTGCTGATTTCTTTAAAATTTTCAAAACACTATTCTTTCTATGTAATCAGAATTGCCATTTCCAAGTTGATGACAAAATTTGACACCCATAACAGCAGTTTAAAGCATGATAAAACTAATAAGGTAACCTTTTCCCTACAATAAGAACAAGTTCAATCGAAATAACCTGGATTTTGTTGTTGTTGTACAACTTCTGAAAACTGTCAAAAGTGATGTCACTTTTACATTTACAGAAGAGAGATGAATAGAGCTTATGCTGATTTGCTATCTCATTTTAGCTGCCTTTCATCTTGACATTATTAGCATGACAGCTTTAAATATTCAGATGATTAATGGTACAGCTAAAGAGGCTATCTTATTTGTTGTAGCATGTTTTGAAGCAACTTTGCTAAAACTCATGACTCACTATCGTACACAGTCGCACGATACATTCACTGGAAACAGTTAGCTACATATAATAGCTTTCTGTCTTATTTTTTTTAAAACTCGCATCAATATGGCCACACCATTATACTTTTGTAAACGCCTTCGAAAAGGCAACTCTGCTTGCATGGAAGAAGATAGTTTCTGACAATTTTCAAAAGATTAGCAAGTCAGACAGACTTGTCAAGAAAGTCTGTCACACAAATACGCTTTTTGTCCATGGAATCACATATGTGAGAGAGATATTCTCATTGGGGGGTTGGGCAACAAGTTTATCATTAATGTGTTTTTTTTCCTGGTATCAAGCACTACAACTAGAACTAAAAAGTATCAAATTAGATTGATAGCTGTGAAACCTGGAAGGCTACATGAAATACCACCACAAAAAATCTTTCTCAGTTTTGGGGAAGTAGAAGTCTAACTAAAACCCGTTTAAATAATTAACAATCGTTAATCACAAACTTAAATTAATGCTAAGAATTTTAATTTCAGACAGCTGAATAATTTCATTGCCTGTTGCCTGTTAAGAGGATGAAACTTTTTTTATTACACAAGAATTTAAAGCTAATACAGCTGCCAAAATTCGATGGGTAATAGTTTTTAGTTTTTAGATTCTGATTTCTTTATAGCGTTTCCTGACACTCTTTTTCTCTGAGTGCTGTCCTTAAAGTTCAACGTTTCTCGTCTAACTGTTGGTAATAATCCGCTTCATTATTGCCTGGCAAAAGTCATTAAAGTTAAGAAGAAAGTTAATTAGCTTGATTTCTCAACATTTAATACCCTTAATGTGTTGTTTTGCTTCTCCTATACATTCATATATGTACATACATATGTACATATGTATGTATATGTAAGTACATTGGCTTGGTTAAAAAATTTTTTTTTTAATGTTCTTAATTGTTTTTATCATGTTCGTACAAACAATTGCATTTTTTTTCAATTTGTATTTTGATATCAAATTTAAAATAGAATAAAAAACAGTGTTTTTTTATTGCACTTATCAACGATTAAAGTGTTTAATTTTTTTTTTATTATGGCTGTTGTTGCTTTAGTTTTTTCTTTCTTTATTTTCATTATTCGCACTGTTTAAATATAAATCTAAAATTAAAATATCGACTTGGCAACAAAAAAAAAAAAAAAACCTTTTTTTATTGAAAAACAAAAATGAAATATTTCTGCTCCATCTGCTGCTGCTTTTGGTGCATGTTTTATGGAAAAAATATGGAAATGTATTAATTACTTTTGCATATTGAAAAAAAAATAACAACGAAAAACAGTTTTTATTTAGAAAAATATTTTTATAGTTTAAGTTGATTGTCTAATTCAGCAAACAGTGGGCTTCAGAAGTGAGGCAATGTAAGAAAAATCAGATAAAAAGTGCAGCTGTGAGTGTAATAAATTTTAAGCTCCTTGAGTCATATAGAATGGTTTCAAACCGATCAGTATTTAGTATCATTGTTTTTTAGCTTGGACATTATCTTTTCCTTTCTTTTGTTTTTGGAAGGAATATTAAAATGGCAGATGTGGCCAAAACTAGCAGCTCTGCTTGTGTTAATTCCAGAAAAAAACCGAATAAACAATTTCTTCTAAACTTGAATAACCTTAGTCCGGATTTTCAGAATTTCGATTCAAAAAAGTCGAATAATCTTTCATGATCTAAACAAGAACGGTTTCTAGTTCTAGTGAGTTGATAGGTTAGGTTAGGTTAGGTTGAATGGAGGGGTTCTATTGCCCATGTCTTACGACATACACCTAAGCCAATATAGGCTTGTTGTGCTCTCCGTGGGTTTAACCGTGAACCAGTTTGACTCATAGGTCTATAGGAACTCCGTGTCATTCACAAAGTTCCTTAGTTTCCTCCAGCATGCGCCCCGTAATTGGGTTATGTCTGGTAAGGTGTCTCTCCCAAAATGTCGGGATCGTATTTGTGAGAAAGCGGGGCACTGACATAAATAGTGCTCCAATGTTTCGCTTTCCTCCCCACAAGCTCTACATTCATCTCCTCCTGCTATTCCTATGCGGCTAAGATGTGAAAGTAGTTGAGAGTGGCCTGTCAGAACTCCCATTAATCTACTTAATTCGGGCTTGCTAAGTCTTAGCAACACCCCCGTTTTTTCCTCATCTGGATCCCCCCATAGGATTTTTGTATTGTGTCCTACAGTTTCATTATTCCAGAGAGTTAAATGAGCTCTATGAGCCCAGTTCTTTAGCTCAGATTTAACTGCATCGAAAGTGAGTTGATAAGTGAGCAGCGAAAATTCCTCAATTTCTGTAGTATTTGTACAAATTATTTTTAAAAACTTTTCTGTTACTTACTGAAAAAAGTTTCAAGCCTGGGGCCAAATCATTAGCGGTATTGACACCGAACTTGTCAATTTGTTACTCGGTAGTTTGTTAATTTGTTAAAGTTAGCAACTGTGAACGACCCCCTTTTTCAAACTTTGTTAGTCTGGTAACTTTCGTAGTAAACCAGCTGATTTATTGTTCCGACACAATCTATTATTGTGAAAAAATTAAACATGCGAGAAAGTGTAAAAAAACAATTTTAAACCATTTAATTACTCATGCTTTCTCAAACTACATATGTATGTATATGTCATTGGCATAATCTTATAAACATATACAAAATAGTGCTACATTACTTCAATGTCCACATTTTTCAACACAAAATCCAACAGCAATTTATATGCCACTTCACTCCATTTTTTTTTGCATTTTTTTTGCATTTTGATTATCCCCTATAGGAACAGTTTATAATTTATTAAAAGAAAATAAAAAATCATTTAATTAACATACTTACCCTCAATATACACGAAAATTGCCAAAATACAAATATTTTTTTTAGAAATGTATCACAAATGGCTTTTATTATTTAGAAACTGCAACAGCTGATTGTGAGTTACCAACTAACAACTATTTTATCAGGGATGCCGTGTCGTTAATTTGTTAAACGTTAATCCGGTAGTGCGATAAATATACAAAAACAAAATGCGTTTAAAAAAGTAACTATTAACGATTAACAAGCTAACAAGCTCGGTGTGAAAACCGCTATTGTATTCGTGATGGAATGTATTTCTTGTTCTTGCTTTACATTACTTTTACTCGTTAGTTTATGCGATCACGTATACGGCGATTTGGCTTCTGCGATTTATTTGATTTCTCATAGAAATTAAATTACATCAACAAAAACTACAGAAAAATTTTACAATACAATCTTTAGTAATGATTTGTTCTCCCTCAATTTCGTGGCTTGAAAGGCAAACAACCCTTAAAAAATACACCAAAACATATTTTCCTTTTCCGCCATTTTGAACTGCTAGATTTTCCACCCATATGTTATTTTCGATTATAGATTTTCCCAAATACATGCATATGTAGGTAGTACACGTTTTCCAACAACACCAACTGTTTCCTTATGATCATTTTTGAATTTCTTAACTCCGCCCCTTCACAAGGGTGTCGAATTAGAAGCAGGGGTTGTTTTACCTGACAAGCGTTCACTTTTGTGTATATACACAAATTATGGACATCATATAAAAAATCTAATTTGTTAAGAACAAGTGTTTGAAAAATAAGTTGTTAAAAACAATTTTTGCCGTAATTAGAGATTTCTTGCAAACAAATTCGTTACACCAACTAATTGTGCGCGACTCTACTCCGTGCAGTTGTTGTAATATCTGCCAAAAGTGTATGATGTTACGCTACATAAAGTGTTTGTGCACTCAAATAAAGCTATAAATTTTTTTATAGTTTATCTTCAGCAATATTGAACATAAAGAAATTTAAGTGCTCTGAAATGTTGTTGCCAGGGCGATAGAAAATAAGTTGTTATTGCAATACCAAAGAAATCAAACTGGAATACATTTCTTAGAGGAAAACAAGACAAATTCATACATCGTTTGACCATGTGGGTGTGTTTTATTGACACATAAAAAACTTATAAAAATAAAGATGCTCATTAAATTTTATATCGTATTTCAATAAAAAATAGCTTATTTTCAATTTGTCTTCTGGCATTCAATTTCAAACTGATCTGAAAATATTAATATGTATGAAATGTCTATATTAAAAAACTGTAAAAGTCGAGCTTAGATCGCATTTCAATATAAAAAAAAAATTTTAGCCTCCCATTCTTTTTGCAAATACAAAAATCACATTTTGGAATTTGAATTTGATCTTCAAATATTGATTGGTGATTGTTTTCGTTATAAATGCTGATCACTACAAATCAGCAGAATGTGTTTCACTTAATTTTGAGGAAGAAAAACCAAACTTAAATGCCTTTAATATGTGCTTAGCAATTGATCCTTTAACCACTAAGACTGGGCATCAGAAAAAACAATTCGCAGGAAAATGTGAATAGGTACTTTGATCTATTACTTACGACCCAAATAATTTAAATGAATATGAAATTCTGGAAATAACAGTACGTTTTCAAAGGGTGTAAATAAAATATTTTTTGGCTGGAAACTAACACATTAACAACTAATTTACTAACACATGCCAAGCAATTTTATAGCTGTCAGCGTTGCCATTGCAATGTTTTTTTTTAGTATTTTGATTTTGCCGTATTAATTTGGTAATTAAAGGCCTTGTCAGATAAAACTTTTGCTTCGCGTTGCGTTACATAAACGCTTTGACATTTAAGATAAATGTACATGTTTATATGGCACTTGTCACAAAAGCAAAGCAAAAAGTTGGGCATCTTTTATCTTTTTGCGCGCTTTGACAATTAGCTGCTTTCATTTTCTTTTATTTTTTCTTGGCGTCAACAGAAATCAAAAAAAAATTCCAAATAAATAAATAAATTTTATAAATTTAATGAATAAATTCATTTGAAAAATATAATAAACAAAACTAAAAATAAGTACATACATATGTATGAATATAAAATATTTCATATATTCAATATTTTACTGATAAACAAACAATGCGCGGGTCTTGTCAAAGTTTTTATTGTGACATACACTTTTTGTTTTACGCTTTTCTTTCAAAGTTATAAACGTCACGTAAAGCATCAAAGTTTTATCTGACACGGCCTTTAGTTTTTAATTACGTTTATGCATCATTTGTCCTCTTTTCTTTGAAAAAAAAAATTTTTTTTTGTTTAATTTTTTGAAGAACTGTATTAATTCAGGTCCAAAAATGAACCTTTTCAAAAAATATTTGCTTTATTCTTCAGCTGTCTATATGCCGACGACATTTCGTTGGTGCTAATCAACTCATCAGTAGACTTGAAAAATTCTTAAAAGTTTGTTTGAAACTTAACTACTTATTCCATAATTCCCATGAACAGAATGAGAATCAGAAATGTTCAAACAAACCTTTAACAGCAAACATTTCTTTTTTCGTTTTGCAACACTTCTACCTTTCTTTGCAACCTTCTATACAACGAGTCACCATTGGTTACTACGATTTGTATTTTTGAAAGATTCAAAAAGTAAAAGTTTGAATATTCAAATATGAGCTTAATTATTTATTTGCTTTAAGAGCCAATTGAAATGTATTAGTTCAGGTCCAAAAATGAACCTTTTCAGCTGTCTATATAGACAGCTGAAGAATACAGCAAATATTTTTTGAAAAGGTTCATTTTTGGACCTGAATTAATACATTTCAATTGGCTCTTAAAGCAAATAAATAATTAAGTTAATTTTTTGAAGAACTTTTTTTTTTGTATTTAATTATAAAGAAATTAATAGCATTATATGTAATTTTGTGAACATTTTCAAAAAAAAAAATTTCGATTGATCAGTTATCTGAGGTGGTAGCGCTGGTTAGAAAAAGAAATTAAGCGTCTAATTCATAAAAATTATAACAGGTTTATAAAGCTCTTATTTGACAGATTTTTCATACAAATATGTCAAATAGCAGTCTTATAAGTCTGTTATAATTTTTATGAATTAGGGGGTAAATGTACACGAATGTTTGCATCAGTTTTTTTTTAATTTTGCCCTTAAGAATATGATAGAAACCCTGATGTATGAACCCATGAGCAATGTCGGTCATATGATGCATCAAATTTTTTTTGCATTTTGCATTTGTGCAAAGTGGCACCCAAATTGCTTGTGATTGTGGTGGCAATTAAAGTCAAAAATAAAACACATTTTATGAGTTTTATTGTAAAGGGTGGTTACATTTTAAAGGCCGATGTTGGCTCTTAACAAAGCGCAAAGTATTTAGGAAATTTTGTAGTATATTTTTATTATAATAATATTAATATGATCTAATTTTGTGGGGAACAGAATATTGGCCAAATAGCTGCCGCGAATGTGGCGGCACACCTTCATCCGATGGTTCAAATTCTCGATGACGTTGCGGCATAGTTGATGTGCCGAATTATCTCATCTTTTACATTAGTCTGACACCCTTATTCAAAAAACATATTTCAGGCTCTTATTTGACATATTTGTATGGAAAATTTGTCAAATAAAAGTTTAATAAACCTAAAATATTTATTTTGAATAAGACCCTTAAACTTTAAACATTAGGTTTTCTGAATTCTAGGCATTTTGAAAAATTAAGCTGATAACTTTTTTAAAAAAATCTTACTTACTTACACTCATGTACTACACTCATCTGTACATACGTAGTATTCTTCTGCTTAAGTCTCATTTCAAACCAACAACAATAAATGTGCAAAACAAATATTTCTATGATATTTTTTATCATGATTGTAGTCGCAATCGTCATCTAGAGGCTGCAGAAAAAGAAACAACATTTTCCACGCCAGCCGTTAGATCATTCTTGAATCCCCAAAGTAACTACGAGATTCAGTCAGTTTTAGACGGATAGAGGAGGGTGTGTGGACTAATGCTGTCTTTTTATGACAATACATTTGTTTAACACAATATTTTACGCAATGTTGTTTGCAGTTTAAGCTCAGTTTGGTTTTGTCACTCATCCTAAGTGGCCGTGGATTTTGGCGGTTGTGAAAATAATTATTTTGAAAAATTGATTGTTTGTTTCAAAAGAAATAAAGCAAAAAAAAAAAAACACATAATTTTTCTGTTTTAACTAAATTCTAACAAAAATTTAATCGTTCCACTTTGTTGAATATAAAACGAAAAATTATACAAATGAGCGCATACGCAAAAGGAATATAAGTAAATACATACATACATACGTACATATGTAGGCATCTGTATCCCAGCCAACATACTTAAGCCCAAAAAATCAGTTGGAGTTAAGACTGTAGTTTAATAAAGATTTACTGTGATTTAAATGCAGTTTAAATTTGACTGTAATAAATCATTGAACCATTTATTATTGATTGTTCTTAAAAAAGGAAATTTGGCAACATTGCAAAAAATGTCAAACAGCTAGTGTTTGCACAGTTTTGTTCTTGAAGTTTAAATGTAAAATTTTCTTCGTTTATATGTGGTTTAATTATTCACTGACCATACGATTTTATAGCTTAAACGAAAATTAAACCAAAATGGAATATGGACTTTCACTAAATTTTGGCTCAAAGCTCATTTCGTGCAGCTTAAAATCATAACATTGTATGCTAACAGCATTATAAACTAGCGATGATATTAAAATTAATTAAAGTCCCCATACACAAACAACATGTCACAGCTTATTTGATGCACCACGTCCAGAAAGGGATTTAAAAATCTGGTTGCAATACTGGTTGCTTATGGCTTGCCTTCTTCCTTGTGAACTACACTGCTGAGACTATCTTCCAATAAGGAACTTATTTTTGGTACATTCCCAATGAAATTCTTGCTGCACTTCCGGGCCAGAGAAAGTATCAATATGTTTCGCCATAAACGAAATTGCGGAGAATTCTTCAATGATGCTTAGGGCAGGGAGAGGTCAGCTACATATAAGCAATGATTTCACATTCTTCTGTTTATATTTCGGAGAGCGATTATTTGCAAAAGTATTAACTATTCTTAACCAATCGTCTCTTTAGGATCTAAAGAGACTTCATTAACTGTGACCAACGGTTGCTCGTTGTATGAAGGTCATTAAGAAAAGTAAATATGTATGCTGCAAAACGATAAAACTCTTGAAGTTGCGGTTGTCATTGTGCTCATGGAAGCAATAGTATAAGTGGTAAAGTTTCAAACATTATTTTAAGTTTTTCCGACTCCACTGACGAGTTGAAAAAGACAGAAAACAATTAATAAGGTCTACTTAGCAGCTAATAAGGAAAATTAACAATTAAAGTCGGCTCCAAAAACCATTATGTATGAACCGGTCACTTTGCAGTCCTTACATAATCAATTGTTTTTGCTTCCAAACTAATTATATTCAATTGCTATGAGAAACTATTTGCACAAACTAAACCCTGCATATTTCGCCAAACACTTGGTTATCCTTTTGTTTGCTGGGCAATGATAAACAATAATAGGTTTAATATTAGACTGTATTTGTTAAATATTTGTCAAATACAATGTAAACAAAATTCTATAAAAAGCCAAGCAAAAAATGGGTGTGTTTCGTTAAAAAAAAAAGAATTAGAAAAAAAGCAGGCAGCAACAAATATCCATAAAAATGCAAAAATATTGAAAAAAGTAACGTATTCATAAATATGTTTGTACATACGATGGGTACATAGATAGGAACATATTTACTTACATATATACATGAGAATTTCTTTTTTAGTTATTTGCTAGATAATTCTTCTTCTACAACAATTTTAGCTCTTTCCGTTTTTAATGTTTGCCGATAATGGGTTCTGTGTAAAAAAAAAAAAAAATTAAAAATAAAAATAAAAATAAAAACGCTCGAAAAAATTATTAGTATGATCTGAATATAAAACGCTGAATCTAAAACGCATGACAAGCAAAGGTGGCTTTGGTCAGTAGTGCAAAGCTACGCTCCATTAAATATAAGAAAAGTTATTGCTAAATCTTACTTGTTTCCCAGAGTAATCTATGATTTTCGACTTTGTACAAAGTGGGAGTCAGTCAGCGCTAGAAAACTACATATTTTACATAATAAAATACTAAGTTTATCTACGCTTTGAAAATAAACCAGCATGACTCAAACTATTCCAGAGCACTGCAGGGATCACATGGGTTATAGCACAGGCATGTCAGCTCAAACAATTGCTGTGATTGATATTATTTGAATGACATAAGTAAAGCAGAATTATGAATTGAGCTGGGGCACAACTAGTACAGTTTGGTGATCTTCTCAACTTGCATTATTTTATGTAGTATTTACAAAATTATATATATACATATATATATATATATATATATATATATATATATATATATATATATATATATATATATATATATATAAGCTTCCAAATATATTTTCTATAAAACTAGATCTACTAGAACAGCAGCATCAATTCAAAAATAGATAAGGTGCATATGGGGAATTAATTGTGTAGCGAACAACTTAAAAAAAATATATATTTTGTCAGAATAATTCGATATTTGTTGAACTAAACTTCCAGTAGATGTGAGTGTGTAAGGTAAATATTTTATTTGTAACGTATCTATATGTCGATTTCTAAGGTGTGAAAGTGTTGGCGTTTTTGAAATATATGTATATGTGTTGACGATCATTTTTCGAAGTAAAATATCATTAAAAAAAGTTAAGGGGGCGATTATTAAAGCAATTTGTACAGTAAATTTCAAAAAACTAATAAAAACTATTTATGTAAATAATAACGATCAACGAGCTTAAAGTCATATATATTGTATATAATAACAAGTTAGAATGATATATTCGGAACGGACGAATCTCATATATCCTTTACCAAGGTATGTAGCAAAACGAAATTGTTGATACACCCTTGCTTTAGAACTGGGAATGATGACATATGCATATATTTATGTACACATTCACAAAATGTGGAAAATTGGGCACGCTTCAATTGTATATAAATGCTATCCGGAAAAAATAAATATATCTTCAATACAATGTGGTGTCAAAATATTACAAATTTTTCCATTTGAAAATGCGCTATAAACGCTGGCAACTCTGACTACCATATATACGATTTCTCTAAAAGTTATATTTTATTTTCGCGCAATCAGTTTCTGCTGTTTAAAATTAATCAAATTTAGCTACAACACAATTTCGTGTAATATTTTTATTAAAACTATCCTTGTAGAACAGCTAGGGTGTCAATTAAATATTATTTTAGGTCTAAAAATGAAGCTTATTATTATTATTCTGTATTTTTCAGCAGTCTATATGCCACCTGATGAAAATTGATTAGATCTAAAATAATACATTTCAATTGGTTCTTAAAGAAAATAAATAATTAAGTTAATTTTTGGGCGCTAATTAAATTGTCTATTTCACTTCTAAATTGTGTTACGCAAAATAATACTCACTTTTGCACACCTGGCCTGTAAGGAACGCGAATCATAGGAATAACCACAACACCAAAGAAAATTTTACATGTCCATTAATGCATATACACAAACACTCAGCCACCAACGATCTATGTATGTACTTGTCGACACAATCACGCAGTTGAGTATGTACTTAAACAATTATAATGAGTGCATTCTGAAGTTTAATGTTAAAAAAATGTTTCATTTTCATTCGTTCGCAAAAGATCAAACAATTTTGTTCATTCACAGATACATGAGAAAACCATCAAAAAAGCTGGTCTCAAAAATTGTATTTGCTAACAGAATGTTTTGCTTCTCTACTTTCCAAATTGTGTTAAGTTCAATGGTACCAACTTTTACATACCTGAACATGCCAAACAAAACTATTAAAGAAAGGCAAATTCTAATACCAAACGCAACATTTAGTATTAATTTATTTGCGCTAAATCTTAGCGCAAATTTTAAGCCCGATTTTGTCCATTTTCAATACCGTGCAAGAAGTGATAGTCAAAAGCCAAGTAATTTAAAATTGAGGTCTATAAGTTGTGTAGCGGCTTCAAAAATGGCCTTTCGAAAATGTGGTTTTTTGCGAACCAAACCTTTTAGAATAAAAAATAAAAACTATTTATACGTATGATCTTAAGCCCGTTGATCATCCTTATTTATATTATTCCAAACCAAAAGTTCGGAAAACTAGACAATTCCTCAAAGAAATTTTTATTTGCTCCAAGGCAGAAATGACCTTTAAAAATTAAAAATTAAACCCGGCGTTTTCTTTACTTTTTGTAATCAAAATTTATTAAATGGTTTTCGGTGATGATTATGCTTTATAACACTTGTGTAGGTCATTACATGCTTTTACAAATTCAATATGTGGCTTAAATCATGTTCTATGTACATTAACATTGCATTTTTTTTTCTCTGTGTATACATATATGTACATATAACTACATATGTACTCCACTGGCTACTTTAGTTCGAACCATGTGCTATAAATTTGCTGCTCGCAGTACTTTTTAGAACACTGAATTGAAGAGCGCCTGGGCTGCTTTAGAAATCTTATCTCTGATGCTTTTTTCGTTTAAATCAAAAAGAAACGTCAGCGCTATAAATGGATTAACGGTAAGTTGTTTATTATTTTTCTTTTAAATTTCATAAATAAATTATCTTCTTTTATCATGTTCTCTCATTAATTTCTTAAGTGTGTGTTGTTTTTTCTTCTTTTTTTTTTTGTTAACAAATTATAAATTCTTGCTGTTGTTTTTTTTAATCCAGCTCTATAATTAAATGCAGTAAATAAATTATAATAGCTATAAAATAAATATCAAACAAAAAAAGTCAAATAAATATACAAATTATAGTGGGACAACAACAATTTGTTTTCAACTGGTTATTGCCATAAGCGAGGTATAGAGTTCCTACGTTATCATTTGCAATCAGTAGGAACTTCATACCGTGCTCTTGGAGGGCCATTAAACAACATTCAAAATAATAAAATATAAATATATTTATACACATACTTATCAATGTGTGTCTGTATGTGCGTGTGTACGTGAACACCTAAAACAACTCTGATTTGTTCTTTAAGCCAATTAATAAAAATTATAAAAGACAAACATTTTTTAATTAATAAGTGTAAATCATTCTTGAAAAATTATGGTGTTATATAATATTCGTAAATTTGTGTTTCTATACAAGTACACTAAAGCCCCGACTTGCGTCGTTCCGATTTGCGTCGTTTCGATTTGCGTCGCTTTTTAAAACTGGAAAAATTCGATTTGCGTCGATTCGACTTTCATCGTTTTGATTTCGATTTGCGTCGATTCGACTTGCATCGTTTTGATTTCGATTTGCGTCGCTAAACACGGTTACATTTTTTACTACATCATTGTGGATTACCATTTTAAGCACTTGTAGTGTAGTATGTATTTAGCATCTTGAATTCATTAGTTTTTACAACTTCTGGCAACAACGCTCGTCACCTGTACGTTAAGAAATTTTCAGATTGCGTGAAAAAAGGGGAATCCCCTTTTCTTTTTTATATAAGTAGTGCTAAGAGCAGCTGTCTGGTTATGGTAACAATTTAGTGTGTGTGATTCGCCTTAAGGACGTAAAACATGAGTCATTTTTATGTTTTTTTTTTTCTTAATTTATGGTTTTGTTATTTCTTTATAATATACATATATAAGCATTTGTTGAAGTAAATTAAATAAATAAAAACGTATTCCTACTAGTATTTTTTATTGAAATTTTTTTTTTTGCTTTCTTTTGAATATTTTCCCCAACAAATTAAATTTCAGTGCATTTATATAAAAAAAGTGATTTGATTTGCGTCGTTTCGATTTGTGTCGAGTTTCTCCGGTCCCCATTAACGACGCAAGTCGGGGCTCTAGTGTACAATTTTTAATCATACCGATACGGCCATAATGTTATACTCGTAAAAAGACCTGTAATTGTTATTGAATAAATAGAAAATCTGAGTACAGATTTAATAACAGGTTAAGAATAAAATCTTAGGAATTTTTTTTTATTATTATGATCAACGGAAACTGTTTAATTGTATAAAATTTTATGTGCCAATCAATTAAAATGTTCAAAAGAATGTACACGAAATGGTTTTTAGGTTTCCAGCAAAACAATAACCTTCAAAAGCAGTCGTGTCTGAGGCATGGTCGGCAGCTCCCTTTCAATTCTATTTCCGCTGCATAGCCAGTGAATGTCATAAGTGATTGTGGCAGCAAGGAAGTGAGTCAAATAACTACAGGCAGTTATTTTCTGTAAATACATATGTTTATTATGACCATCAAACTGAAATACCTTGAGCTTTATTTCGAGATGGACGCAACGAGAGAAAAAATCTTTCACGTTTCAGCGCTGCCTATTTTCTTCATTCATTTATTACAACCTTTACTAAAAGGGTATACACAGATTTGTTTTACGAAAAATATTTTTTTTCAATGCCGTTTTTGAAACTACAAGGCAATTTATTGTCCTTAATTTTAAATTATTCGATTTTTGACTATCTCTACTTGAACGGTATTGCGAATGGACCAAATTAGGCTTGAAACTACTGAGATATAGACAAAAAATTATTATTTAATCATGCTTTTTGGTGTAAGAATTTACCCTTTTTAGGGTTCCGCACTCATCAGAGTGAAACGGAACCCTATTACCGTCCGTCCGTCCGTTCCAGCGTTCATTCTCCGACACGGTAAGAGCTAGACAGCTGAAATTTACACAAGTTATTGTTGTACCTTGCTGCTACAACAGCAAATACTAAAAACAACAACAAGTCGAAAACTACCAGGTGTCCCCCTAAAATGTAAAGTAACAATTAGCTTTAACTCTGGAGCCGTAAAAGATGGAGAGCTGAAATACGCACAGTGTATGTTTTTACAGATGCTCTACAACAACAAATGCCAAAAGCAACAACAAGTCGAAAACTACCAGCTGTTCTCATACAACGAAATGTAACAATTAGCAATAACTCTCGAACTGTAAAAGATAAAAAGCTGAAACTCGGACAGTGGAGGTATTTACAGATGCTCTACAGTAGCAAATACTCAAAATAACAACAAATCGAAAACTACCAGGTATTCCTATACAACGTAAAGTAACAATTAGCCGTGGCTCCCAAACTGTATGTATTTTACTATGAACTACAAAAACAAATGCTAAAAATACCAAGTGGAAAAGTACCAGGTGTCTCTATACAGCGTAAAGTAAAAAATTAGCCATAACTTCCAAACTGTACGACAGAGAGATGAAATGTGCACAATATATTTACTCGCATATGCTCCACAACAACAAATTCCTAAAACAACAACAACTCTAGGGCTACCAGGTGGCCCTTTACCACGTAAATTAACAGTTAGCTATAGCTCTCGAACCGTAAGAGATAGAGAGCCGAAATTCGCAGTGTATGTATTCCCAGATGCCTTACAACAACAAATGACAACAACAACAAGTCGAAAACTACTAGGTGTCCCCATACAACGTAAAGTGAAAATTAAATGTAAGCCTCAAGCTGTAAGACACAGAGAGATGAAATTTATACAATATATGTATTCACATAATTTATGAGTACAAAAATAAAAATAGAATTGGTGTGTTTGATGTAATTAAAAATTTTGACAGAAAATATACAACAACTTGGGTGGCTGAGGGGCATGATTTTCGCTTTAGAAATATGAGCCCCTGTATTCAAGGACGGGTGCTGACGAGAAAGTGTGGCGGCTTCGAAACAGCTACCTGTCCACCCTGCTTTGTCTTATCTAATTGATATCAATCACAAAAATAATATAGAAAAGAACTTGATGAACCTGATAAACTTAATACAAAACTTAAGTTCAGTTGTGAATAATTTATAAAAGGGCGAAGTGGTTACACGGTTTTGAATCTAAATACATACAGTATTTGGGGTTTCAAGAAGTTTTTGCGAATATACCTTTTTTTGTTTGTTTTTAATTTTGCATATGAGGATTTTCTGGTTTTGTCTCTGTTGGATTTTTTGCAACTATTTAACATTTTAATGAGGTAGTTTTTAGTTTATTGTCTAATTTGGCAAACCGTTCGCAGATTTGAAACGCTTTGATACTCTGTTGTGCCTCTGGCACGTGTTTAATTATATCGAAAACCGTTCGCACTCTGTTTTGAACTTTAAACATTTTTTTTTTGCAGATTTCTGCCTGTTGGCTTTTTGCATTTTTTTTAACTTGTTTAGAAATTAGTTTTTGGTTAATTTTTAAAATTTGCAAATTTTTTCGCGCAGTTCAGCGGCTCGGACCCCTAATGAGCCTTTTGGCTGATTGATTTTTTTAAAAAGCTAATACATTTTTGAGTTTTAAGGAATTTTTTGGGATTTTAGCGGGCTTACACCCACCCTGTTGGATCTTTTATCTTTTTTAAAAAGCATTTAAGATAAATTATTGCAGTTTGCAAAATTTTAAATGAGTTTCGCGCTTCTGTGCCAGTTTTGCTCGTTTTAGATTTTTAAAATTTCAGACCAACATCAATTTTTGCTCTGGTTAAATTTTCTGGAGCACCAATTGTTTTTAGCATTCTCAGATATGGATTGAATACAACTTTTTTAAAACATACGAGTAGGAAGTCGATGTCTATTATTTTAACAAAGCTTGCATACAAATTCCTAGCAACAAATATACACTTAAGTACAAATTTTCAATAATATACCCCATGCATTGATACAAAGAGCTTGTGAATTACAAAATAGAATACAAAAAATATATAAAAATAAATAATTTAAAGCCTAACACCGGTATTCATAAAAAATAGAACATTGTTGAAATACATTTTAGAACAAATTTTTCATATCAAATTTGTTCTAAAATGTATTTGAGCAACATTTTATTTTTTACGAATACCAGTGTAAATGCACACAGCCAAAAGAGAACTCAAAACGTAGTAAGCCAGGTGGATTTTACATTTTTCGCTGGCGGTTTTGCTTCACAGGGCTTTCACTTTCTTTCAACCAGATTTTATATTAATCTGAAAGCAAAATATTTTGACATTGAAACAACTTTGATTTCTGTTTATTTTAGTTTGTGCTGTGTTATTTGTGTTTTTACTGTGTTATTTTATCTTAATATATTTCTTTTATGTATGTATATATTTCGCCAATTTCATTTTTGTATTTTTTGTTGTCGCTCCATAGTAATTTGATTTTTATTCAATGATTTTTATTTTTAAATTGAAATAAAAACAAGTAAGAGTGATATATTCGGCTGGGCCGAATCTTAAATACCCTTCACAATGATATATGTACCATTCTGATTGGTTTTTGCTGCCAAAAGTTGTTTTATTTGGCTTATAGAGCCGATTTCTTGAAAAATCAGGAGACGCTATATCTCGGGTATACATGAACCGATTTCAAAAATTTTCGAATTTTGCTTTTAAACACCCTTCTGATCGATTTTTGGTACCAAAAGTTGTTTTATTTGGCTTTTAGAGCCGACTTCTTGAGAAAACCGGAGGAGCGTTATCTGGGGTGCATATCAGCTGATGTCCAAAAATTTTCTAATTTTACCTCCGAACAGCCCATATGTACCGTTCTGACAAATTTTTAGTGCAAGAAATTGTCTCGTTTGGCTTCCAGGGCCGACTTCTTGCCATAACGGGAGGCACTATATCTCGAGTGTATATGGGCCGATGTCAAAAAAATTTTCCAGTTCTGCCTCTTAATGTATCATTCTGATTGATTTTTGGTGCCAAAAGTTGTTGTATTTGGCTTATAAAGCCGATTTCTTGAAACATCGGGAGAAGCTATATCTCGGGTACATATGGACCGATTTCAAAAATTCTTCGATGTTTGGGATCTAATGGGCATTAAAAATTATATGTCTAACTTTTTGGGAAAAATTTTTTTCTCAAAAATGTGACCAAAAAAATGCCCAAAAATACCCCCCAAAGCCCGGTTTTTTTATATATCTCGGCTATCCGTGGACCGCTCTTACTGCGTTTCAATAGCAAACCCACTACCGGGCTTTAACACTTTTTGGCTAAAGAATAAGGTTTCTATCTCAAACCGTTTTCTCAGAAACGGTATTTCAACGACTACAGACGGACATCGCTTAATCCTAATCTCTATTGATTCTGATATGCGGTCTTAGATGGTTATTTCCATGTGTTACACGCGGAATCACAAACTTATATATTTTTGTGAAGGGTATAATTAGTATTTTTATTATATCTATACATATGTATATATGTATTTGTATTGTATTTCTATTTGATCTGCTTCTTAGATTTAGATTTAAGTTTATTATTATTATTATTATTTTTTTTTGCATAATAAGCAGAAAAAGTAGAGAATCAATTTTAAGTTGGGCACATTTTTTAAACAAATTTAATGTGCTTTTTAATAAAAATTCTTCAGCACTTTATCACGTTAGTTTTACACTCCAGCATTTTCCGTGTCTAAAAGGAGCCATATATAGCTGGTGCAAACTCTATGTATGACCAAATACTATAAATATACATTAATAAATCTACATTTATAGTCTTTGGTATGACTCTTTTAAATGCATTTATAGGACCGCGGTTCTGAATATTGTTTTATAGATAAGAACATGTCTTTGTAATAGCATAAAGAAAAGTGTGGTCCTTTGCTAGTGCTTGACAATATACAGCTCACGAGCCATGTGCTGAGCTTTGGATATGATAATGGGGCTGTTTATATCGTCTGAGCGACCTTAAAGTTTGAATTTGAAAATTCAATAAAATTATTTAACATTTTTCCAAACTCATTTCTGTTTTGTTGTGCAGTAAAGGGTTATCCATTTTGCAGTTTCACAATTAAACATAAATAAAACACATATAAATTATTTATTTTTCTAACATTTCTTTTTTTTTTTTTGTTATAAATTTTGAAAGTTGGCATTAAGTGTGAAACGCTAGATCATTTTAACGCCCACCACGCGAAGTGTTGCAAGCATTGATTCCTTTGAGGTAATTTTCGACCACTTTCTGGCACATATTGGGCGGTATATCAGCCATAACTTGACGAATGTGCTCAAGAGTTAAAGGCTTATCTGCATAAACAGGGTCTTTCGAGCAGCCCTGCAAAAATACTATAATGATATCAAATCGCATTATCTTGGTGGCTTGGTTGATATCGCCACGACTAGGTAAGGTCGCGTAATGCCTCTTGCAATAAATCCATATTCGCTCGAGTTGTATGGCACGTGGCACTGTCTTGTTGAAACCACATATTCTCCAAGTCGTACTCTTCAATAGCAGGCAAAAAAAAAAACCGGTTTTCATATGACCACAACGTTCCCAATTGACGGTGATAGTCGTTCTATCCTCGTTTTCGAAGCACTAAGGTCCCATCAAACTTGCGGACCATAGAGCGCACCAAACAGTGACTTTTTCTGGATGTAATTTAATTACTTGAGGATTCTCAGAACCCCAAATATGACAAATTTTTTTATTAACATACCCACCGAGTGAGAAATGTGCTTCATCGCTGAAGAAAATTTTGTTCGAAAAATCGCCGTCCACCGCCTGTTGCTCAAGCACTCATTCCACGTATCTACGAGGTTGTGAATGGCCAGATTCCAACAGAAAAGCCTGACAGTTGCCGGCAAACGAAACCCTGGCTCTCAGAAGACTTAAGCGATATGCACCATCAGAACTATTTAATCGTTACCAGAGTGGTCACATTGCTACATAAAAAATTACTTATATATGTATATGACATTCTTATTAATATACGATATAAGTTGTCTTAAGTATGAAAAAAAATTAATAAAGAAAAATAAAAGACCTTAAGCTTTAAAAAATAGTTTTATTAATTTTAACAATAAAGGTCAAAATTATAGATAAAATAATATGTCTTAAGTATTGATTTAAGAGCAACCAAGTACCTCCACTTACTTATTGTAGCCTTGTTGACAGTTGTAATAAAAGTTGATAATAAAAAGATCGATCCACCGTAATGTACATTGATTTACCTAAAAAGACACACAAATTTCAAAACACTCGTCTAAGCACTAAGAAACACGCTATCAGAAGATTCATAATGCTATTTGAACAACAGTTCGATTTAATTGTCGCTAATATCAGTATGACAATGAAAATTAGATCACACAGTAGTCTACTCATTTGAATATATTTCAGTCATATGTATGACTGAAATCGAAATTTACTTACCACTCGCAACCAAAACCCAGTCGAAAACTTTCCTTTTACTTTTAAAATATTTTTTACAAAAAAAAAAAAAAAAAAAAAAAACCACAAAAGTGTTCCTGACAGCAAGATGTTGCATTTTTTGTTCGACGGACTTAATAATAATTGCAGTATTTGCAGTATTTTCAGTTCTGTTGCTCATACTCATAAGTACTCGTATTGTTCTTTTAAGATTATTTTTCATTTAAAGATGCCAATCATTTTGCGGCAAAGCTACACATTTGTACGTACTATGTGTTTATATAAAAATATAACTGCATGTTCATGTATGAAGGGTTTTGCTTTCCATATTTTTGAAATTTTTGCCATCAATTAAAATTTTTTGTTGGTTAATTGAGTATATGCTTATTTATTTATGCAATCCATATGTGTGTGAATATTTTATTTCGAATGTTTTAAATAAATTGCTATTTTATACCACCATCGCAAAACCAGAAAATCTTTTTTTTTCTTTTTTTTTTTGCAAGTTGCATAAAACGAAAATGGGTTTATATACATATGTACATACATATATGCATGTGTGTATATGTAGATTTATACATACACATACTTATTGTGCTTCAAAGAAATAGAATGCAACAAAAAAAAAAAAAAAAAAAATTATAATAATAAATTTTAATATGCTTCTATGAATATGAATGCGAGGATTGTGCACTTAGTCTTAATATAGTGTGGTGGTTTAAGACCTGTTTTCGCAACTTAATGGCATTTTCTTGTCTGACAAAATGTTACATTTACGCTACACTTCACTAATAATCCTGTTCATTTCTAAAAACTATGTCCCCTATTACGAGCAGCATGCGATCTTCCTCAGCAGAAATCGGAACTACACCTTACACGCGTCTAAAAATAATTCCACAAGGGACGAGTACTAGTCCAAAAATAATCTAAATAAAGGGCGTGTTTTTTCGATAAATAGAACTTTAAGTTGGCATTACTGTTCAAGATGGCGACCGATTTAACAGCTGGTAAGTGATTTGTTCTCAGTTTGGTTTGGCAATTCATCATGAATAGATTCACGCCTGAACAACGCTTGCAAATAGTGCAATTTTATTTCGAAAATAATGGTTCTGTGCGGAATACGTATCGCGCACTATGTCCATTGTATCGCTGTTTAGCGACGATAAAGCGCACTTTTGGTTAAATGGCTACGTCAACAAACAAAACTGCCGCATTTGGAGTGAAGCTAATCCTCAAGTGTATGTCGAAACACCGTTACATCTAGAAAAATTGACTGTTTGGTGCGCTTTATGGGCTGGTGGAATCATTGGTCCGTACTTCTTCAAAAACGATGATGGCCAGAACGTTACAGTCACTGGTGATCGGTATTGAATAACCATGATGTCTAGGAGATATGGTTTCAACAAGACGGCGCAACATGTTACACAGCTCGTGCCACAATCGATTTATTTTGTTTTAATCAACCTAAACAATTTTTCAACTTAATAATATAAACTAAAGAAATGAGTTTTATTTGGCATCTACGCATGGGTGTTTCGCTTTATTGAACATATTGCTCAATTAAGCGATTTTCGTTTAATTGCGTCGCCGATTCAATTAGCCGAGTATTGCTTAATTGAGTTCCCGCTTAATTGCGCCAAAAGTCGTCCATTTTTAGAAACTGAATTAGGCGAAAATAACTGTATATGACCAACCTACAAAGTTTTCGCCCCAATATTTTGTTTCAAGTTCCACGCCTGCTTGATGGGTCTTGCATACAAATATACAATAAAAAAGGGTGAAATCGGGTGCCTCGATTTTGCCAGTTATGGATTTTTTGTTTTCTGCCAAGAGCTTTTGATATCACCACTCTAGCAAGCATGTTTTAATAAAGTTAACTATTTTACGAACAATGCAATTGCAATCTAAGACGACTGGTCTCAATATTTCAACTAATCATTTGAATATTCTCTGAGCCATTTTGCTCGCAGGCGGGAAGCTTTTCCCAGCAACTTGGCGCACAGCTCTCGCACATATCTATGCTGCTATTAATAACGCCAGCAATAATAGTAACAAAAAATGAAAAATAATAATAAAATTGCAAGAGCAACAAATGGAATGGAATGAATATAATGTACAGTGAGTATATAAATATATGTTGCATTCATATTTTGTTGTTGTTGGTGTAGTTGGCTAAAAGTGCAGTGTGAGTGCATGACAGAGTACTGTGGTTTTACTATTATTTTTATGTTGCTGCCGTTGCCGCTTTTATTCGTACTACGAGTATTATTGTTTTGTTGAAATTTTTCAAATTTTTTTTTTCTACAATTGCTGGCAATGATTGACGTTTTTTTCCTTTGTGAAACGCAATCCATGCCATTCATATTGTTGTATTTTTGACTGTGTGTATGTTTTTATTTTTGGTTTGAATTTTTTTGAAAGTTTATTTTGCAAAACAAAAAAAAAGTGTTTTTTTTTTCTTAAATGGAATGAATTGTAGTGGTGCTGAATATTTTGGTGTATGCTGTTGTATAGTTCATATACATACTTTTAAGCAAACATATTTTCGTGTTTTAATTAATAGTACATAAATAATAAAATATTAAACAAAAAATGCAATTTTTGTTATGATAACAATTACATCATAAATTACGGCACAGTGGTGGTCGTGTTAGAAGCACATGTGGGAGTTAAAATGCATGTTTGTATTTAATTATTGCAAATAAAATGAAAGAAAAATGCTTTTGGTTCATGCTTGATCTATTTATGAATTTTTTTTACAAGAATTTACAATTCAGCTTTTAGTTTTCACAATGATGAAGCTTTCATCAATATTTATTTGTTGGTCTCACGATAAGGAGGTTTAATGTTGGTGTAAAGTGCGTTCAGAAAGAGAGTTTGGAAAAATGTTGGCAAATTTAACTTTGGGCCACTTTTATATGAATTCAGACAATTACTGAGAATACTAAAATCGCAGGAAAACAATTTGTTAAAAAAATTTATAAATTTGGTATTCGTTAAAATTGTGCACATTTTCTTAAATCACGTTGACTCAAGCAGTAAAATTTTTAATGAACTTTCATGCAAAACAAATTGTTTTAAGCCCGCATTATCTTATATCACGTCAAAAATGGAATACTTCAAACAAAATTCGTAGCAGCAACAATATGATTCCAAAAAATATAACTCTGTCTTAAGCTTCCACTTCGGAGGCTTTTTTTCGTATACATATCATTCAGGGCTGTGTTATATTTTCGATTTTATTAGGATTTCTCAAATACGATGTTTCTTACCAAACGGGTATATAGAATTTTTTCGTAAGCAGATATTTTGGACCGCTCATATTAGAGCCTCTAACCTGAATTTTTTTTAATCTTTTAATTATCACTCTTTTATACGATTGAAGATGAGCAAAATCGGGCTTAATATGATTTAGGAAAAAAAACTGCCACTTCTCATGTACATTTATTTGAGTGAGTTAATTTAGCAATCGAAGTTGTGCCACCCATTTTTCGATAGCTGTTGGTACGAGAAAAAAGGTTCCACTACGACAAATTGAAGAAAACTATTTTCGGGGCATCTGATTTTCAAATTTTTTTTTGTATCGGAGCGCCCTCAGCAGGCTTCGCAATATGAGTTGAAATGAGTTCTAAGAAAATAGTGGGGAAAAGCATTTTTGGGACTTGGGCCAATATTTACTTCCTCTATGAACCCCTGGAACTAGAACCGGGGACTGGTATTTGGTCTCTCCCCGGGAATAAACTTTTTCGCCATGAGATTAAGTTGCCCCAGGGTGCCCGTAGAGAAATCAAGTGCATGAGCGACCCTCTATAATATTTATTTTTACACACCGGTTCCTTACCCTGCCTCCTTAGTAATATTCGGAAGCCTCGAAAGTGATTTTTTTATATGTCGCAGCAGAAGTTTTCTTCTCTAGCAACAAAAGCTATCGAAAAATCGACTTCACAATATCGAAAAATTCTTGTCCATTCAAATTAACATTGCGTTGTTGCTTATAAACAAATATGAAAGGTTTGGCATTCGAGCATTCAGGTACTATACCCAACCAGCCGCTGCACAGTGGCTCCAAACGCCAAAAAATGGTAATAAATATGTATCTTTGAAATAAGCGAGCTTATTATAAGACAATGTATGAAAGAATCATAGAGGAGGATCCAGTCTTTAAGAGTAATGAAATTTGAACCATCCTCTTGTATCGCACGTTGACCTACAGGGTTCTAAGTTGACTACCTCGGGTGTGATAAAGTTTGTTCGATTCTTTACTTTTGTAAATATACTTAAAAAATTACATTTTTCCAAAAGAAAATGCAGAGTTTAACAAAACGCATTTCCTTTTTTGTTAATATCGTAAATAGTTTAAGAGATACTTCGTTTTGAATTTTGAAATTTTCATTTTTGGCCTTGACTTTGTTTTTTATTTTGTAAATAAAGTAGGAAAAGTCTGTATGTAGGAAAAGTCCTAAGAATTGTTTTAAAATATTTTACAGATATCTTTCAATATTATACAAAAGAAAAGGTTTAATTATCTTGAGGCGTGTGCTCGTGAAAAGAGCTCAAAATCAAGTGTTTGAAAAATTAGTGAAAAATTGCTTAATTTTGACATAAATGGAGTTTAATTGTTTGATGTTTAAACAAAAATTAATTAAAACAAAAATTTTTAAATATTGGTTTATTTTTTTTTTATTATTTGATCTTTAGATGGTTAAATTAATTATTATTTAAGACAATTATTTATTTATTTTCAATATTTCGCCAGCAATTTGTTGGCATCTTCAGGAAAATTATTATAATATACAAATAAAATAGCAAATAGAGCTAAGAGCTCTATTTGCAATCATAGAATATATATAGCTGCGTAGAACTTTTGTGCAAACTCTTGAAACACAATGAGACGTATATATTGATATATCTATGCTACACTGAAAAAATTATTGGCTAAAACTTAGCGAATTATTTAATTAATTTTCAACAAACGTCGGGATACATTATGTCTATAAATTATTTTATTTCATCAATGTTTCACTGCATGTTTCATTTAATATTTCACTATATCTTTGAATTATTCATTAATAGGATGAAAAACTTCATTGTGTTAATGAACAAATGCTACTGAAATATTTTTGTCAAAATAATGAACGAAATTTCTTTCAGTGTAGCTAAATATGTTTTGCTTAACATAAATGTATTTCACTGTTTGCAGGACTCAGTTAAGCCATTGGCGAACATCTAATATTTAGGCCGCCGGTAAGCTGGTACTAAATACACACCCAGCGTATCAAAATCCAAAGCTTTAATTGTCTTTTGTTTTTGAATCTCTTCTTTTATATTTTGCCACACTGTGTTTAGCGGTTAATTTGTTTTCAGCATATTTTAACGTACTTAAGTTTATTGGCAAGAAAAGAAATTTTGAACTGATTACTAAGTATTTGCCATTAAAGCTGCCACTCAATCCACAAGTGTTAAAGCACATTAAGTGCTTTTGTTTTTTTGTTTTTGTATCTTTTTTGGTCTTAATACCATTTTGTCGTGTTTGCTTAATTCTATAAATATTTAGAATGTAAATTTAATTAAATTCCTATAAATTACAGAAAGTATTCCATAACATATTAGTCATCATCAGTGTACTGAATATACTTTGCGCTCGTGTTTCAGCATTCCCTTGCAAGTCGTTAATGGTACGAAAATGCATATGTAAATATGTGCAAGCAGGGGTTTCAGCTTGTAAAGGAAAATGTTGATAATTATTAGGGATATTTTATAGGTTCGCTGTAAAAAGTCCAAAAGCTGAAAGTATTGCACAGTAAAATAAAAAAGAAAAAACCACAAAGGTATCAGACATTATACTTTTCTGCGAATGAATATCAGTATGATTGTTATGTGTTTTTTTACCACATACAAACTAAACAGATTGAGGTGTAACCGACCAATATCCCATTCATTAGCTTAGAAAGAGAATCAAATTTTAGATTAAGGAAGCATCTTGCCGGAATTCTAAGTGTGTTCTTGTATGCTGGCACATCAAGGAGTTCGATATCAGGATATGTTTTATGCTACTAGATGTATGAAGTGTTTTACTAGTTTAGCCGCCGGTCATAAGGAGAATGGCAGGAGGCAGATGTGTTATCGAATAAGTTGTAGCTATATCTTAATTCTAACTGATATCGAAATTGGTATAAGACCCTTGACTCGTATTTACGTCCAGCGTTGTCCAATTTTACCGAATACCTTTAAATAAGATGGCAAGGCATTCAAATTTGACCCTAAAGTGGGATGGTGGGCATCAGAGATTGACAGCAGTTGATTCAATTTTACTGCCCACTCCTATACTTTTGCTTTTGTTTTGTTTTCAAACATCAACAAATCTATTACATTGTTGGTAGAGTTTGCTTGTGTAAATGCATTGCTCTTACTTAACCTCTTTTTTCGATACCGTTAGCAATAACAACATACAAAACATTCCTTTGTATACAAAACACTCCAGTGATTCAAGCTCAAATTACAGCTCTTTTGACTAAAATAGTGTTTTGTATTATTTGTTTTAACAGCAAATATTTTTGAAAATGAATTCGGAATTACTAAAAAATATTGAAAATGGTGTTTTTCTCTTAAGAAAGGGAAAAAGTAAAAGCAAAATTTGGGAAGTTTTTACCCACATTGAAAATGCTGATGGTGAAATTATTGAAGGACTGGTAATTTGTGAAAAATGTAATCGTATTCTAAAATTTAATGGAAGACAAACATCCAATCTCATCCGCCAAGATTGATTGTAGTAGATTGATGATCAAGCTTAAGTACTTCAATTTCGAAGAAAATGTATGCAAATACTAGTAGGTATGTATTATATCTTTATTTTATTATTGCTTGGTAACGAATTATAGCGCTTAAAATATTAAAAAAAAAAAATAAAAATATTTAAAACTGAATTAAACAATTTAGGCCCCGATTATGGTTCACAACATTTGTTCATTTATGTATGTATTTTTTGAAAAGTGATTATGGTTTACAACTATTGTGGCAAGTGTTGTCAAAATCTTACAACACATAATCAGATGTTGTCAAAAACTTACGACACCTACTGAAGTGTTGTCTTGTTGATGTTACCAGTTAAATTACGAAAAAATTATAAAATTTGTAAGTGTCCATACAAAATGTTTTGCAAAAATATAAAAAAAAAAAACAATTAATTGTTAAAATTTATTAACAAAATATAAATAAAAATACATCTATACACATAATTATTACCCATTTTTCGATTACAAAACAGTTTTGTTTTGTATTTTGTAGTTGGAATGGATTTAAACTGCAATCTATAATTTTTTGGTCCTTTCATTATCATAACCAAATTAAACATCAACATTAACATAAATTTGTATGGCTTTGTTTGTGTACTTTTCTAGCAAAAACGTTTTTCATTCTTTTCATTTTTACCAATGCGATTCTACGCGGTAGTTGCGGTGTTACATGAAATCCAACACTCCATGTCTTTTTGTTGTAAAACTTGACAATGAAACGTCAAAATTTATTGTTTTTCGCTTGTGTATGTGTAATGAAAGCAACATACGCGTGCATCTTTCTGGAATTGTGGCTTTACTTGGTTTACTTAGTTTTTTGTGTGCAGGCATGAATTTTTGCGGAAAGATGATCTACAAATGAAAAACAACTCTGTGACATACACAACACCTAGATGTTGTGAACCATAATCACAAAAAGAGTTGTAAGTTGTGTTGTAAATCTTACAACACAACATTTAGATGTTGTGAACCATAATCGGGGGGTTAATTTTGCAATAGGTAATTTGATCAACACAACCTACAAAAATAAATTTAACCGCGTATGTATATAAGTTATTAATTTTTTTAATATTAATAAAAAAAAAAAAAAAACAGTTTGATATCATTTTTGATTTTTTGGAAAATTAAAAAAATATATATTTTATAATTTTTTATTTAAAGTGAAATAAACCTGATAACCTGATTTCTTATTTCAAAACTTTAAAAAATTACTGTAATTTTGTTTCCTAAATTTTGAAGCATAGGTGATATTTTGTAAACTATTTTTTTCTTACATAGGTATTAATAATATTTATTTCTTTTTGTACATAAAATACAAGAAAAATACTTCTAAATAAAAAAACAAAAATAATCTACGTATTTTATTAAAAATGTACGAAAAACTGCATCATTTTTCATTGCAACCGTGATATTGTTTATCTTTTGCTAGTAATTGGTTTATTCACATTTAAACAGTGAAACACTCCAAAATACTTACTGCTTTTATGATAATTTGATCATTTGGAGTGTTTAGAATTTGCAATCAACAACAAGCAGTTTGTAGCAAAAGACATACAAGTTGAATCATGCTTTAACAATATTCCTTTAATTGGTGCCTATTGCTAGCTCAATATTCATTTTTCCAAAAGCAAAGAATTGCCATTTGAGTGCGATTCATGTCATTCTCTGATGTGAACCTACTTTGAGCGATATACATTTTTCCGGAAATGGTTGCTAGTTTCATAATTGAATAGTCCTTGAGGTACAAAATCTGCTCTGAACTGTACTGCTTACAGTGACAGCACTTCATGCAACATTAAACGTCATTTCTTGTGGATGCTGTCAGCTCCGTCAGTCTAATAAATATAAAAAAAGGAGTTATGTTTTCAGAAACCCTGTTTAACAACAACAACAACAACAAGCGACAAATTAATACTATTTATTTTGTAATCGCACATATGACTAAGACCAAATGCATGCATATGCATGTATGTATGTATGTATGTGCTTATATGAAAGTTCAATTTCGTTTCGCAAGAGTGTGTTTATGTATTGCGTTTTTGTAACAGTACAGTATTAATTCTAGAGAGGTTTTGTTATTTATTGTTTAAATTTCATTTGAGCTTTGGTCATCAAAGTACAAATATTTACATTTTAAGTTGCTCAATTTTTTTTTTCTATTTCAACCAAGTACTGCTGTTGCTTCGTCTTCTTCTTTCTAATGCTGCTGTTGATGTTCTAATTGTTGCTGTTGTGGTGTTTTGTAGCTGCATTGTTTTTGTTCTAACTAATATGAAAGGCTTCATCAGTTTAAGTACTTGAGTATTTATTGTCATACCTACGTATGTACATACTTACGAAAATATTTAATTTATGTGTGTATGGATTGCATGCACCTGTACCCTGTCGGAATTTTACAAAGAAATGTAAAAAAACTGATATAATTAAGGAGTAATACGAAGTAAAAACGGTTGTGCTTTGCTATACTATTATCTTTGGGAAATAACTTCTCAACTTCACAGACAACATTCAATATCTAACTCTATAAAGCTTAATGTATGTTTCCATTACAAGTTGAATCACCCGCTTCGCTCTCTCAATTATATTAAGGAATTACACTGTTTACACGACTCGTCTATGTGCTTCGATTTGACTTTTGTTATTAATAAGCCAACATGAATTTTCCAGTTGTCGCAAAAAAAGGCCCATTCATATGGAAATGTCTTTGGTGGATGCATTGCACGGCATTAAATACAACCCAGAACTTAACTTTTATTTTTATGGGACAATTACGTTGTTTTTATTTTTTATTTATTTTTTTTTTTTTTTTTTGTTTACAATATATGATTTTAACAGATAGTGCAGATAAACTTGCGATAAAAATTAGAGAATACAGGAATTGTTTGTGCTTCGCGTGTAGCTTCAATATGAATCAACTTCATCCGCTCTCAAATTTTTGTATGGCGAAGCACATTGCTTCGCTGCTGATTAGGGTTTTAAGCACAAATAGAGAGCGAAGCACATGTCGTGGAAACATGCTATTAAACTATTCTCTATACTACATTTTAAGATATTGTGAATTATGATGTACATAAATAATATTAAATGCAACAAATAATTGTGCATCATTAAAATATTTGTAATATTCGATATATCGAGAAAATAAATAATTACTCCTTATAAAACGAGTTTTATAATTTTATGAAAAAAAGAAGACCTAGAGCCTGAAAAATAACACAAGATAATTTTTGGATATACATTTATTATTGCTTAGCGATTATAAACTACGTGTATTCCCAGCAACGGGAATCGCAACAATTTCAAAGCCAATCAGACAGTCAATAATCAAAGGCTCAGGTGGGAGGATGGCAAAACGTCAAAAATAGTATGCAATTCAATTATAAGCCGAGTTCGAAGGTAATGTGACATAAATGATTGTTGTCTTCGGGGTTGGGCAGTATTTGAAATACGTATTTAAAATACAAATACGTATTTTGTATTTGTATTTTAAATACATCTCACGAATGTATTTGTATTTTGTATTTCAAATACTAAACGCTTGAGTATTTTGTATTTCAAATACTTGTGCTTCCAAAATACATTTTTAATTTATGTTAGAAAATATGCACTAAAAATTATTCCATTCATACATCAACTAGAAGCGCAAAACTTTGTTAATGTTTTCGTTCCAAAAAAAATAGCAACACTACAATTTAATTACCAAATGCAAAGTACCTGTGTAAAGTAAACGCAACTGAATGCATACACATCCAGAAAGTCGCTAAGTTTTCAGAAAGTTAAACATTTTTTTTTGACATTTTGATCTAAAACAAGAAGAGAAATAAATGTCAATCAGATGATGACTTGGATAGACTTTATATAGTCTATGGTTAAACGTTTTTTCATTGTCACTTCATTCTTAATTCCGTTATTTCTCTTTCAATAAAATATCGGTTTTTAATAATAAATCATTAGGTTTTTTCGACGGCAGGTTTTAGTCATTCTCCCCCAAGAGGATGTTTGTCTGATACCACATTTGAAAAGCTGGTGTTTATGAATGGAAATAAAAACTTTTTTGATTAAAAGTATTTTGCATTTTAAATACATATTTTTGTTACACTGAATTTTGTATTTTGTATTTCAAATACTTGCTTTTAGAATGCAATATTTTGTATTTTAAATACCTGGAGAAAAAGTATTTGTATTTTGTATTTTAAATACACCACAGCAAGTATTTCGCCCAGCACTGGTTGTGGTCAAATAGTCGTAGTTGTATTTTAGCTAAAAAGTCGCTTTTCTTTTCTTCTTTAAAAATTATATTATCAGCAATTTTAATACAAAATTTATCGGCTCTTATATGTCGGACCGTCATCGATCCATACAACCCTGATATTTAGCGACAGGCTCTCTGTGAAGAAATTTCATATATTAGCGAACTAACATTTGTTTTCCACTTAAACGTAAATTTGGTAATAGTGGAAGCCTGTTTAAAGTGGAAAAAGTTATAGAGCGAAAAAAAAATTTTTCTTTAAGAAATTTCATATGAAGGCGATATACACACAACCACATGTCTCTTACAGCAAACAACAACGAAAATAACAAAAAAAAAAAAAAAAAAACCTTTTGCTAGAGAATATTTTAAGGTTATGTTTGCTCAACGAGAAAATTTATATTTGGCTTCGCATCGTTTTTGTAAGATAAAATATTTGTACGATGTAAATTTTTTTTATCTGCTGATGGAGCATTGATATCCCTAAAATGCACTCTTGTGAAATCTAACATATTGCGTTTTTCCTGTTTTTAAGGTTACATACTAATAGTGACTCTATAAATAGAACCGTAATACTGAAACTTCACTGTCCCTCCGACCTGTTGTGTTTTATTTTATGAATTTATAATTTATTCAGAATTATCCTGGAGGGTGCCTTAGGAATCGCAGGATACTTTTTATTATTATTATACTGTCTGGAGGGCTCCGTAGAGATCGCAGGCAGGCTTTTATTTAGGTATAGTTAGTTATATTATTATTATTATTTGAGCCGTTCAGGGACCCAGTGGTTGGTGCATGACGGACTCTTTGCTTAGTATTATATGAGCAAAAGACTGGAGGCCGTTTTTGTTTATACTTTAATGTTTTATTAATGTCAATCAAATCCTACTTATTCTAAAAACAATTAACTCTGATGGTTGCATAATAGCCTTTTTACGCTGACTGACATCCACGTGAAACGCATGGAAAATGTTGAAAATGTGAAACAGTCGTTTACATTGACAACATCTTTCATTTATTTGTCAAAAAAAAAAAAAAAAAAAACGCAACATTTTTGTGAAAAATAAAAAAAAAAATTAAAATGTCCAAGTCCATTTAAAATGGACCATTTTGGACATTTTTATTTGCATAGGTCAAGCAACATGTTCTCCATATTGATTGACCATACGATGGGCTTTCTTTTGCACTGCAATTAAAATGAATTTATTTATACATATGTATGTATGTAATTAATTAAAAATGATAAGAAAATACATGTTCCGCTCATTTTTTTTATGTTAAATTTGTTTTCTGAAATGTCATTTTGCTAGTGATGGTACAAAAGCAATCGATTTTCTGCAATTATTTTGGTGAATGCCATCATCAAAAAATCGAAAGATGTAAGATGGAACAAAATGAGAAAGGATCATCTTCTACTGATGTAGAAAGATGTAGAATTTTCGCCCTGTATAATTCTTATGGGGAAGATGTAACATCTTTGCAAATTGATGAAAGATGTAAGATGTGCGTCAGTGTAAAAAGGCTATAAGCTGCAATATCAGCTCATTGTACTGTTGACCTATTTTCAGCTTGACTCTGTTTTTTGCAATATTAGCCAATTGTACTGTTGGTCAACTTTCGCTTGTTGTTGTTCCCTTGTTATTGTTAATATTATTAACTCACAACAGTCCAACAGCGGCCTTTCTAGGAAGTAGTGAGGGTTAACGAAATGAAATTTTTACCGAATATAAAGTTATGCTGCTGCTACAACTGAAACTCTAACACAAAACGTTCAAAACTAAAGGTTGATCCTGTACCTGAAATTGTGCTAATCAGCTGTAAAGGTAAATTTGTATAGGTGATAGTGCAAACTGATTTTTCAAGAAGTTTATTCTGTGTAGAAGAACATCATGTAAATGCGTAAATTGAAATAACAGTCCTAATACACATATGAAGGCAGAGTTTTTTTGAAGTGTATTTAAGATTCCATCCAAAAATGCAGCACTCTTGTGTGATTGTTTGAATTCAAAATGTAATTTGCGTTAAATATTTTCGACAGGCGTTTCATAATTTCTCGTCATAAATATGTCAACATTTATACATGAGTTACTTGCTTTTCTAGAGCTTTTAGGCAAACTGCCAGCCCGACAGGGTATTTAAAACTTGAAATGTGTGTTTGTGTTTCAAACACATTCTAATACATTTGACTACCATATAAAGACACAAACTTCTCAGTAAGCTACTTATGCATGGTTTAGACGAGATATACCTTAAATTCCCAATGTTTCAGTTTATAAACAATGAATGAATGTTTTAAAATAAAATGTAATTTGAACTAATTGCGTTTTTCCATTGCTTTTGTTGATTTTTTTTTACACGTTTGCTACATTGTAACTGAGGAGTTGTTAATACAAAGAAACGCGAGCTATTTTTTACAATGTTCAGTGCTATAACTATGGGGTATTATTTAAGGTTTACAATTTTTTCTTAAAGGTCATTTATAATTTAAGTAGAAAAAGGCTTGGTCTTTCAATTCAAGATAATGTTTTCTTGCAGTGTGTGCCACCAAGTGGAAAACTAATTAGCTGTGTTCGTTTATTTTGCGCGCAGAAACCGACAGCGCCAGAGTAAAAGGGAATTTAGAAAAATGGCCCACTCAGATATTAAAAAAAAAAGAGCCAACACTTTAACAGTCAAATTTGCAAATTAAAGCAGTGCTGTAATCTGTAGGCGTATATGAATACAATACAGTCTTGCACTAGGGAAATATGTAGGGTCTATTTGCCATCTCCAAACGTGGTCGTTCGTTGGCGCAAATGCATTGGAAGCAGAACTATCACTAAAAATTTGGTTTTGGCTTTCGCAACGCTTGCAGGTGGCAAATAGACCCCATATATTATAATAAAAATAATTTGCTAGTCCATAAAATGATCAAAAAATCATGTAAAATTTTAATTGCCCTCTAGTATATTGAGACAGCGTTAAGCCCACAATTTGAAAATTTGAGAAGAGCAATAAAATTTACGGTATAAGTATAAAAATTGTGTTTACAATTTAATTTCATGAAATTAAATTATTAGAGCTGTTGCTTTATAACATGAGGTACACTCAGAATAGTTTTGCAGTAACTGAACTTAGTTTATTCCAAAAATAATCAGTGCAGTTTTTTTTTACCTGACAAAACGTTTAAAATTGAATGAAGTTTGAATTTTAGCTGATTTGTACAATTGTTTAAAAAACTAACAACAGATAAATACGGATTTTCGGTCACAGTTACTAATGACGGTGGTAATTTATGTTACACATACACGAAGGAACCAAGCTGTTAATATGTTATTTGTTAATACCCTATTCGACTTGTTTTAAGCAACGGGTTATTCATTTCGTGGTTGCAAAAGTATAGGACTGGAATTCGACATCTGTCAAACTAAATTTGTGTGCTATAGGTAGTCAAATTTTCGAGTATGTTTCGTACTAAAATCAAGTAGAAAAACCTTAAATTTAGAACGAGCTTTTTCTTTCTGTGTAGATGTAATAACGTGGGTCCCCAGTTACAGATATTCGAGCATGGGTCGTACTGATGATGTGCCAGAATTTTTTGTTGAATAGTATTATCTAAATGTTTAGTTGGTCGACTGTTTTAAAGAACAGAGTGACATCGGCATACCGCACGGTATCGGAACCCGCAGTTCTTGTTATTAGTGGGACAATACCAATTGACCTCCTAGCCGAGGAACGCAAAAGAATGTGGGACGCACAAAGGCCGAACGAGAGAGCTACCAGAGAGAGAGAGAGAAAAAGGGTCAAATGGACGCATACCATGCATAAGTGGCAGCATAGGTGGAATAACGAAACACGCGGTAGATGGACAGCTAGACTGATACCAGATGAGATGAAAAGTGGGTAAATAGGAAGCACGGTGAGATGAACTACTATTTAACACAAATGTTGTCTGGTCATGGATGCTTCCTGAATTACCTCCACCAGATGGGAAAGGTGGACACAAATTTGTGTATGTATGGAGACAATTGTGAAGATGACGCAGAACACACATTTTTCCGATGCGAGAGATGGTGACTGGAACGCCATATACTAGAACAGAACGTTGGCGAAATAACTCCTGGAAATATAGCGCAAATTATGCTGGAAAGTGAATCCAAATGGAGACATGTAGCAGTCTTCATTCAAAGGACGTTGAGACCAAAGAAACAAGACCTAGACGTAGGCATGACAGCTGCTCTTCAATGAGAACAAAAGGGGAGCCCCACCCTGAAGCAATGCGAGAGCAGTCCCAGGGTGGAATGATTGGCTCAAATAGAAAGGGAAATCAGAACTGTGACGACAGTGTCTGAAGGCGTTAGGCATTTTCCCTTCCTTCCCGAAAAAAAACCTATTTTAAAGAACGAAATTCGCTATATTTAAACCAAAGTGACTTAATCTTTAAAATATAAATTGCTATATATAAGGAAAAATTAAATTAAAAATTAAATATGTAACAATTAAGGATAACACTATGTAAGAAGCAAAAAAACATTATGTAAAGCTTTGTCTAGACGGTTGTAAGATCATACAATATTGTCAGAAAATGTATAGAATATTTTTAACCAGTCGTGAGAACTTACAATTTCTTCCTGACAATATTGTAAGCAAAAGCATTGGCAGACCACCGTCCTAACAGTTAATTGTCAGTTAACTGTCAATCGTCTGAACAGTTTGGCGTCATCATTGCTAGTACATTGTCAGGCATTGGCATATTGTAAGAAGCATAAATTCTCAACACCTTACAATGGCGTCATTGTCAGAGTAAAATGACAAAGAATATTAAAGAAAAATGTGTGTGTACGAAAGGGAAATAAAAAGCAAGAGAATAGTAAAAATGTGAGTACGAGAGGTAAGAAGTTGCAGAAAAGAGAATAAAAAAAAATTAAAACCATGGTTATTGAGCGAGAAAAATAAAGAATGAATAATGGCATGTCTGTGTGTGTGTGTGTGTGTGTGTGTGTATTTTGATAATGACAACAATTGGCTGGCAATTTTTGATACGTAGAAAATCTTACATCCGTGTAAGCTGACAATTTCCGTTGGTAGCTAAACTTATTGTCAGGCAATTGTCTGGCAATGAAATTGTAAGATTTTCTTCCAATTGTTTGAACTGACAATTTTCTTAATGCTGACAATTTTGTATTTCTAGTAGATTGCCAGCACGTTGTTAGATCTTACAATATTGTAAGTTCTGACAACCGTCTAGACAAAGCTTAATAATTAGTTTTCTCTGAGTTCTTGAGAAACAAGTGTAATTTTCTAAATTTTTTATTATTTGCTATAAGTCCAGAACAGATTTTCAAAACCCCAAAAAGCTTAGATCTGTTTCCAGCCCTTAAGACTTTATCCTGTCTTTATGCCACTGACAATACGTTGATACCAACCGATTGATCTGTAGACATTTAGACAGGCTGAAAGGTTAATGACAGAAATGAGCTCTAAGCTTTCTGGCTGTTAACACAATTTTCTTTCTCCAGAGAAGTAAAATGTTTGACCAATCTTCGAAAATGTTTCCTCCCCAATATTTTTTCGAACACACAGGCCCCGTGGCTTGCCTGTTAAGGGGCCATCCAAAAAAAAAAATTAAAATCAAAAACTATGAAAATTATTTTTCGATATGTCGTAGTGGATCTTTTTTCTTCTGCCTAAAGCCATCGAAAACCCGAAATCACCCCACCCCAGTAGCTTTAAGCAATCCAAACAATTTTGTGGGCTCACTTGCCCACAAATTATTGCTAAGCCCCTCGTTTTAAGCAAGGTGCATAAATTATTTACTGCTTACACAAAAAAACAAACAGCAACAGCAACAACAACAACAACAAAACAACGTTTCCAAAGTTCTTTAAAAAAGTACATTTTCTTACAAATAATCAACAGAAATCATCAATTTCAGTTGTGCGTGTCTTTTGTTGATGGTAATAGACTGCTGATAGATTGATGTTTCGAGGAGAAAGTTTCACTTGTTTATAAATTCTACACTGAAGCATCGAAATAATTTTTCAACCTGTTAAATCTGTGTAGATCTTTGTTTTTGAAACATAATTAAGATTTATATATGTATTTATATACTAGACGTTGAACATTTGCTCATTCATACGTTTCACTTCGTTCGCTGGTTTGCTGGTTCGTTCGTTCATTCATCTTTACACCACATTTTGTTTAGACTTTAATTTTTTATTACATTTATATTGTTGTTAATGCTCGTACATTCATATTTCCTCAACATATTCATTTTTTTTTTCTTTCGCTTGTTGCCTTTTTTGTGAAGTATATTTTCTTAAGTTTCCGTCATATTTTATGTGTTTAACACCTTTCAATGTGAGCATTTGAAAGTGTTAAAATAGTACAATATTGAATTGGTGTAAAAATAATAAAAACAAAAACTACTGCAGAGATGGGAAAACTGAATTACAATTAGTGAATGCAAACTTCTTTGTCAGGCAGAAAGAAGTTGTCGCTACATTTGAACGCCATAGCAGCGCCAGCTTTAAAAGTATGAGTTTAAAGATAATATAGAAAGAACTTGAGCCTGATAAACTTAATACAGAAATAATTATATAAGAAAAAGTTCGAATAATAGAAATTAAATACCAGTTTACTTTTGATTTAACAAAATACAATTTTTCAATGTTATTGTGATTATTTGAATTTGAGTTTTTAATCTGGCTGAAGTTTACTTTTCTAACATATTGCATATGATTAATAATACTATGATAGACCAGCTAAAAACTAAAATTTTTGCTGGGGTACAACTAGATGTTTCGCATAATGTACCATGCTACTCATCCGCATCCATTTCATCTTTTATCTAGTTAAATTTCCTTATTTTGTTTTATCCGCTTAGTCCGCTCGGCCAACTTAGTTCTTGCAGCTTTCGCTGGCAATTATTATTAGCCTCAAGCAAAACATATATTTTCTCTCGAATGGAATATTTTCATGACAGAAAACTGTTGAATTTCGAATTCCGGAGGATGTTTGTAACTAATTGCAGCAATTAACTGCCCTTATTGTAAATCTGAGCACTTATATGAGTATCATCTCAATATTGTGTAGTAAATAAAGTGAACAGTAGTTGACTATGGCTGACAATAATAGTCAGGGGCAAGTGCTTAGCTCAGAGTCTAAATTATTTGCGGTAATGACAGCTTGAAAGATATTATATAATAATAATTTTGTAGACAGCCAGACGGACATTGTTAGAGGCTCGTAGAAGAAATACTTTTCTAGGCAGCTGATTGATTTCGAACCGGCCTGATTTATGTGGAATTACGCTTCGAAGCCTTCTGAGATATTTCACGGTTGCAGGCCGGACCTAATACCTCGACAACAAGCAATAATTCACCACTGTGTAAATGACAATTCAATGATTGGTGTAATCCTGTCAAGACCGGGTCCACGTCACTCTGCTGGTGCGTGTGGTAGTAGTGAACGCTCAAAATAACCGACCAAAAATGTTTTTCTGGAGTGGAATCCAGCAAGTCTAAACATTAATACAAGTACAAGTGCAATTAACGCAAATGTTAGTTGTGATCCCGCACTCAATATTGGGAGTCCGCGGGATGACATTTTGCAACAAAATGTTTCCGTACTTAAAGTTCGTTCAAGAGAGAGAGAGAGAGAGAGAGAGAGAGAGAGAGAGAGAGAGAGATAGAGAGCTTTGGACAGAAAAATATTCTTGTTCTTCTTGCACGAAACAGCCTACACTTTTTCTGCGTGCTAGTTTGGGCCATGATACAATTAACAAGGTAGCCTCGTCAGCTAAACCGTTAATCAACTGACTATTTTAGCTTGTCAAGAGATTGCAGAGATGAAAGGCAGCCGAAACGAGATAGCTAATCCGCGTAAGCTCAGTGCATCTCTCTTCTGTAAATGTAGAAGTGGCGTCTTTTTGACAGTTTGCATAAGTTGTACAAAAACAAAATGCATGTTATTTTTATTGAAGTTGTTCTTATTGTAGCGAAAAGGCTACCTTGTTAGTTGTATCATGGTTTGGGCAAATAGCTAATTGTCATCAATCTATAGGACAATATTGTCTCTAATCGACTTTGTTATTTTCAAAAAAATTTTTCAATGTTCACAAAATTTTTTTCATAAATTTTTTTAGAAACTAAAAGATGTTCTGAAAACTAAAATTATATATAATATAATAAAATAGATTTACAATATTTAATACAAAATGTTGAACAAAACAAAAAAGTTGCAAAAGTTTCCGCAAAAAGTTTGCAAAATGCGGAAATAAAGTTGCTAGAATTTATAAAAATTGTTCAGTTGTAAAAAATGGCCACTGTGCTCAAAATGGAGAACGTCTGCGAAAAATTAGCAAAACTTATAAATGGATTCAAAAATGAGAACTGGCAGCAGAAATCAGCGAGAAATTTCTGTAGTTAAAAATTTATAAGCAATAATTCAACTTTATAGTCGAAGTATATGATTTATAATTAGTAATTATTTTATCAGGCTTCTGATTTCCTCAGAATTGAAAAACAATTTTTGTGATAAAATTATAGTGATCCAGCATTTTTAAAGGAGATAAGAAAAGTAAAGTTAAAGACCTAATGGCTGGCCAGTAGTACAGGGTTAGCGTAGTAAGAAATCTCTTTGAAAAAATAATTAAAAGAAAAAAATTAAATTTGAAAAGCGGCAACAATTTTGCACCCTATAGCTCGACACATGAACATCACATTGGGTACACTTATTCTTTTCTACTAGAATTAGTTTTAATTCAAATATCCAATTATTTCGGCAAATATGTTTTCTTCACAAAACAATTTCTTCACATGCAATCGCCAGATTTCGTGATTGTTGCTGTTTTTTTTTTTTTTTAACTTTCTTTCCTTAGATTTTAGCGAGTTTACACTTACTGATTTGAGCTTTTTGCGTCTTTTTAACTTTTTTTTAAATAAATTTTGTATTATTATGCTTGCAGTTTGCAAATCATTCGCAAAGTTTTGAGCGTTTGCAGTGTGTTCTATATTTCGGAACTGCTTCACTTTTATTAAATACATTGTCAACCACCAATGAAATTTTTGATATATCAAAATTCACTATTAATTTTTTTCCTAAGCATATTAAAAAAAATTTTTTTTATGTTACTATGCTTAAATTTTGCATTTATTTTGTTTAAACTTAACCTGCAGACAAGCCTTTATGTCTTCGCGGGATATACATATACTCTAACACCGGCATTCATAAAAAATAAAACATTGTTGAAATACATTTTAGAACAAATTTTTCATATCGAATTTGTTCTAAAATGTATTTGAGCAACATTTTATTTTTTACGAATACCGGTGTAAAAATGTATTGTATAATTTTTCATAATAACAGTAATAAAAAAAAATACAAAAAAATATAGGTAATGGAACTTTGTACATTTTTCTGGGGACTTTCTTGGTTTTGAACGCCGTGTGTTTCTGGTAGCCGCATAACTTTTTTCCACTAATTTTTAAAAGTTAAAGTTGGCATATTTAAAATTTATCGTGGTTTTGCAAGCCTTTGTGTGTCTTGCAGTGTCATTTGCAGTTCAATTCTTGCATATTTTCACTATGTTGTACTTGTTTTATGTACTATTCTCAGTCTATTATGGACTTTTGAAAATATTTCCTGAATGCTCCTGACGTTATGCCTTTAGTGGTGGCATCACGCCGTTCTATAACATTTAGATTTTTCGAAACACTCTTTTTGCAAGTGTTTTTGTGAGCTTCTGATCTTCTGTTCTTGGGTTAAAATTTTTAGAAACCAAATCAATATGCATACGGTTAAGTAACTGCAGAAATAGACTGGCCAGTAAGGTGCTTGTTCTGCGACATCTCCGAATCTACATTATTTTTTTTATATTAATTTTTATGCTTGCAAATTCGATCAGTAAAAAGTTTGTAACTCATTGCGTCGACATTTTAATAGTTCGAATATTTCTCATCCGCCTCATTTCGTTCCTATTCACTTCGTAGAGTGAGTGTATGTATGTGTGAACAAAAAACAACAACAACAACAACAACAACAACAACAAACACCTCTTTGATATTTGCACCTTTTTTTTTTGTCTAAATGTTTGCATTTCGATCGTAATGTTCCAAGTGCTGAAAAATAATGGTTGTAATAACATTTTTGCCTTGTAGTTTGTTGTTGTCTTCATGTGTTGGCTCAGTGTTGCTGGTTGTAGTTCTTGTTGTTTTTTTTTTTGTCTTATTATTATGTTTACAAAAACTTTGTTCATATGAAGATTGTTGTTTGTTTTTCGCGTGCACATAAAAATTTCCTCTCACTTCTAAAATAGATATTGTTGCGATAGATGGATTTATTTAGATAAAAATATGTTTATGTCGATAATGTTTCAATGTTGCTTTGGAGGTTGCAACGTTGTGTTGTTTTTTTTTATTGTATGCATTATGTTGTTGCATTGATAGATTTGTTTTAAGTGCTGTGTGCAGTGTTAGGTTTTGTTTTTGATTAAAAACATATTGTTTGTTTTTTTTTTTGTTCAAATGCTTAATGCCAACATTATTGGCAGCGTGTATTTGTAGACGAAATGAATGTTGATGATATTGGAAAATCGTTTCCAAGACGTGAGTTAGATTGAAGTTTAATAAAAGGTGATTGTTTAAGGCCTACGTTATGTATGGTTTGAGAGTTTTTTGTAAATAGAAAGGTTGGTTTAGTTTTACGGGTTTTTAATAAACTTTTTGAAAACTAAGAATTGATTTTAAGCTGCGCATTGTTGTTTTGCTGCATTTTAAACTTTGTAAATTTAAAGTTTGAGAACATCGAACCTTGACATCCACATCAAAACTACCAAAATGATCTGTGAGTGGGCTGGTTATGGTGCTGCCACACAAAACAAATATTGGCAGGGAAAAGCTTGACCACTATGTTAATGTTGGCTTTTATTTTTCGATAATGTATATGCATCTCAATAACTAATGCACATACGTACAGTAGTTCCCATTGGAATGATTTCTACTTTAAGGAGTAAGATTTACTGTTACCAATAATGTTGTGCACAAAACACTTACGCATTTCAGTTAAACGCTGTTCTTGTTTTTAAGCATGGTACTTTATTGGTACTTACCATACTTTTGACACCGTTTGGGACTGATTTATTTACAATAAGGATTGATTTGTTTTGAGTGTGCTGATTGATTATGCACTTGATGGATGTTTCTGAAGCCTATTTACTCCCAAAATTCGTACCTGAAATATTATTAATTATTTATAAATTATTTTGCAGCTTTGCCGACTTGAACCTGGAACTTAACGACTAATAGTCCAGCCAATCTAGCAATTAAAAAATTTAAACAGTACTTACACTAGCACACACAAGAGCTGGTTACAAGTACACCCAAGAATTTCGTGCTTGTTTTTAACAATCCCCATCCGGCTTATTTTAAGTGCACTGTGTGCTATGCGTACTTAAATTTTCAAGTACATTTCGTACTAAAATCACAAAAAAAAAAAAACTTAAATTTAGAACAAGCTTTTTCTTTCTGTGTAGATGAATAAACTACGTGTTTATCCGAGGTCCCGGTTAAATAATTCCCCGCTTAGGCGCATGAGAAATTATGTGTTTTGCTCTGCGCATTAAACCAGTACATACATGAAGAGAAAAAAAATCAAAAAATAAAAACCGACAACAGAAAAACGTTACAAGATTAAATTAAAAAATATGTATGTATAATGTTCTATTTTGAATGTCACATATGAACATACAATTGCAATTTCTACCAAATGGGGAAAAACATGATTACTACTTTCTTCACGATCTCTATTAGCAACTAACATTAAAAATAAACTTAACTTGCGAAAAGTGCTGCTACATGTTTTTAAAATTTTGATTTGTTGTAACAACATTAAGTTTGTTGATTTGATTCTTATTGATGATTATGAAACTTTAATCTAAACTGTTTTTGTTTTCCAAAAGAATAGCCCAGGCACTTTGAGGAATTAAGAAAATTTTTACATTATTTAAAGTATCAATGCTTGAAATGGCTTAACACGTGCATGTTGGAAATTTTTAAATATTCATATTTATCTTAAATGATTTATGTACTTCCTAATTTGAGAAAAGGAAAAGTTTTTGTGTTATTTTTGATAAATTGACTACAAATTTTGTTGTTTTAAATTAACTCATGCTGCATGAACTACAAGTTTAAATATACATATTGTATTATTTTCGATAAAAACCACAAACACACAATGTCAGCCATGTGCAAGTATGTTTCTAATACATATTTTTAAAGAAATATTTCAAGTTAAAATGTTTTTGAATTATGAGATCTGTCAACAAAATATTCCATACAGAAAACAAAAATCTTCAACAACATGAAAAACATACATACATATGTTAACATAAATCATAATAATGAAGCATTATTGATCGTGCCTAATAAACTTATACAAACAAGAAAAACAAAGTAGAAACGTCAATTTAAAGAAACAACTTTTAAAAATTTTAAAAAATATATACATTTATATTAGGGCGGGTCGATTTGTAGGGAGTGAAAAAATTCACCAATTTCCCTATGATTTCCATATTCTATGGGTTATTCCATGAAAATTTGCCGAAGGAACCATACCTCTATCGTTAAAATCGAGTACCCTACTTTTTTTTTTTTGGTAAAAAGTTCAAAAGTCACGGGAATTTTTTTGGACCAAATTTTGGACCATTTTTCCATTTTTTTCATGATTTTGTCCAAGAATATTACTTTCATGACCATTTTTTTTTTTTGGCTCAATCCATTATTTAATTCAATTTACAATTCAAAACGAAGAGTTTAAGCCCAAATTTATCGAATTCGGTTGATTAATTCATGCGATATTGCTAAAACAAAATAACACATAAAACCAACTTTTTGATTTTTTTCCCTTTTTATTTTTTTTTTCTACAAAAATTCAAATTAATAAAGTACCTATCAACCATACATGGGTATACTGCATTACTTTTTTACTGCATTACGTGTTTCAGTAATCAGTAAAAAGTACTGATTACTGGAAAAAAAAAATCAGTATTCAGTAAATTTTACTGATTATTGAAAAAAACAGTATTCAGTAAATTTTACTGATTATTGAAAAAAAAAAAATCAATATTCAGTAAACTTTACTGGTTACTGAAAAAAAACAGTATTCAGTAAATTTTACTGATTATTGAAAAAAAAATAGTATTCAGTAAATTTTACTGATTATGGAAAAAAAAATCAATAAAGTATCTATCAACCTATTATCAAAAAAAATAATACAATTTGAGTGTAGTAAAAGACAAAATGTGAAAAAAAACATTATTTTTTCTGAAAGTCTTGTTTTCTTTCAAGTCTGGGTGTTTTCGTACGGCTCTCTAATGTCGTCGCCATAGCGCCTTCTACATTCTTTCCTGCAACTCGTTTAGCAGTGGCAGCCAGCAATTGGACATGTCTTTCCGTTCCTTGAATGTGTAAAGAAATTTGTGGATCATCGAACGGTGGCACGTAGTAATTCGTAATAGGGCCATGAAAGTAATATTCTTGGACAAAATCATGAAAAAAATGGAAAAATGCTCCAAAATTTGGACAAAAATGCCCGTAACTTTTGAACCGTTGCACCAATATTGGAGATTTTGTAAATTGATCCAAATGAGCTCACCTTTCCAACGCGCCTACAGGCGATTAAACCCGATCGTTAGTTTTTGAGTTATGGATGTGAACGTGTAGGTAATATTTCATACGAACATCAATTTGGGAAAAAATCTACCAACAAAAAGTAGGGGACTCGATTTTAACGATAGAGGTATGGTTCCTTTGGCAAATTTTCATGGAATAACCTATGGAAGTCATAGGGAAATTGTCGAAAAATAAATCGACCTGCCTTAATATATATATATATATATATATATATATATATATGTATATATATATATATATATATATATATATATATATATATATATATATATATATATATATATATATATATATATATATATATATATATATATATATATATATATATATATATATATATATATATATATATATATATATATATATATATATATATATATATATATATATATATATATATATATATATATATATATATATATATATATATACATATTTGTAGCCATCGATTTTTCGATAGCTCTGGGCATGAGAAGAAAAACTTCTTTCATTACGACATATCAAACAAAATTTTTAAAGAGACGTCAAATTTAAGATTTTTTTGGTATTCTTGTAAAGTTCCCTGGTGCCAGTTAGTGTTGGAAATCAGTCACACCAGGTCGCCAGTATTTTTTTTTTATTTTTCTAAAGCTCCCTGGTGCCAGTTAGAGTGAGAAATTAGTCTCTTCCGTACTAGTGCCAGTACAGGAGTCAAATGCCTGACCAATCCACAATAATTTTTTCGTTGTGATGTTTTTTTTTTCAAACGCAATAACCCCCTTGTTCAGCCATATAGGCTAAATTTATTTGTTAAATATTGTGCTGCACTGCTTCAAAGAAGTTAATACATATTTGGCCCGTGTGAGTACAGATTTATTCTATTGTGAAGTTATTTATGATCAGTAATGGGGCAAAATACTGGCTTTATAAGTTGTATTGATACGTAGAGTTTAAGGAAGAAATTGAAATAATAAAATTGAATTGCAAAGTAAAAGGGAATTGAACCGGTCGTGTTTTCTTAAAGCGTATTATTTCCAACGATCCTTAAACATTTTTGTCATTTAAGCTATAAATTAATTAGTTTAAATTCTATTCAACTTAATATTTAGTGAAGTTGATTTCCTTAAAAAACATTAAGGAAAAACACCACTGTCTCTCTCTCTCTCTCTTCTCTTTAGGGCGACGCTTATGCAAAAACACAAGTAAAAATTTTAAATGGCGCATCTCGAAACTGATTTGATTGATATGTCGTAATGGAACTAGTTTTCGTCTCACGCCAAAATCTATCGCATAATCGATGCATATGTGCTACTACATATACATACATTTCAAGTCTTTATTATCTGTCTCGGATTGTAAGTTATATTTAGTTTTCACAGTTACTTTTATACAGGCAGCCCTTAACTCTTCACGTTTCATTGTTTATGGCATTTATTACTGCAGCGGCTAGGTGCCGCCCAAAGTCGGCATAATGTGCCAACTTGAAAATCATATGAATATGAAATCATATGAATTGCTTGACATGACTTCCTAGCGATAAGTAGCTACAAAGTCTTTCAGATGTGTCGAAAAGGTTTCGAAAAAAAAACAATTTATACCTTGTTCATACATGCATTTCTAATTGAGATAATATTCAGTTTATTGACATAATATTTTTTGCGTTCATAGCTAACTCAATTAGTATTTGACAGCTGGAAAAAAGTTGTTGTTTTTGTTTTGGTAGTGAGAAAGAAAAAGTGCAAAATATTTTCAAATAATTTATTTTGTTTTGTTTGCTTTTGTTGATATTTATCTCGTCATTCATCTCGCATTGTATACTTTTGCTTATTAAACACATCTTTTACAGTGTTGTGTTTCATCTTTTTCTCAATATTCAAAGCAATTTTAAGTTTATTAAGCAATAACTTTATTGACTTTTTGTATGGAATATTGAGCTCAATAATGGACTTTATTGCGATTATCTCAATAAAGGCGCATGTATGAACATGGTATTAATTTGATTTAATGTTTTCGGTGTGTCGCTTTTATTTGCTTATTATTGTCATATTTTCTTTTTATATTTCCTTTATTTTGCATACAAAGTTTCTTGGTATCTCTGACTAGATGTGAATTTTGGAACATGTAGTTGAGTTTCAAACATCCCCTTAAGATTTTTCGAGTCTACTGATGAGTTGTTTAGCAACGACGAAGTGTTGGCGGCATATACACGGCTGAAAAAGACAGAAAACATTAAGATCTATTTTCAGACCTAAAATAATACGTTTTTCGAAAACTATTTTAGTTAGTTTTGTCTATCGTTTATTTAAAAATATGTTTGTATTACTATATTTCTCCAGAACCAGGATATGTAAACTTATTTTCTTACCAAGCACAAAACACGAGTGTATTTTTCATTTTTGTATTAAAAATCTGTTGCAACCACTAAACAGTGAGTGGCACATACAGGAAAAAAATATATATATACAATTTTTTTTTTAAATGGCGAATGATCTCAGAAACTGTGAGCCAAACAGTTATTGCATTGATATGGTCGTAATATCTATATTTAACTTTTTGTTTCTTAACAAGCTCCTGGGCTAAGCCGAGAGGTGAAGAAAAATAGATTATTGCAATTTCTCTCAAAGTAAAAAAAAAAAAAAAAACTGAAACAATAGTATTTTTAAAAAGCAAAAACTGAGCGTTTCGTAGCAATTTCTTGATATATTCCAGCAACACCCCTGAGAACATTTCGTAGAAACTATTTTCAGCCCTGACAGCAGTGAGAATGACAAGGTATTAGGGCCCAATTCTCATAGTCAAAGCATTTCTTTGTGTCGGTGACAGTCGAAGCACTGTTTTCTGCTACTCGCTCGAATCATAATTGTAGTGACAGTTTTTACCATGTGATGTGGTCATGAGCATTTGCATCTGTAGCAACGATTAAGCAGAAATTACCTTGAGAACATTCAAACTTATTCCATAAATAAGCTAGTTGGATTATATGAAATAAGTTAACCAGTATTGAAGTTGCATATGCATTTTTGCCATTTCAATTCACAAAAATTCGCTGTGCAATCGCTATAGAATTTATATTGTATAAATGTAGAGCGAAGAAACTCACTATTTTTTTAACTTTATATTAGAAAATATACAACTTATGACTTCTGTCCAATTTTAATCGACATTTGAATAATGAAATAAGTACGATTATAAATTTATTGTTTCCCACCATGTGTTCGGGGCAATAAACATTCAATTATGTGGTCATACAATTTTTCCATTATTTTACTTTTCAATAAACATCAAATTGAATTGTTTCCAAAAGAGGAGCAAACCAGCAACAGCAACAGCACAACAACAAAACACAAAAACCTTGTGAAACACGACATGAATGTGCAAATTAAATGCAGTGACAAATGCATTTTACACAAATTATTGAACCCTCTCGAAAGCACACCATCATACACACTCTTCTTTAGGCATGCACATACATACATATGTACATGCTTGCATACATATGAATTGTTTGAATTGAAAGGGACTACACGATTGCACAATATCAAAGTGCATGCATACATATGTATGCAAACATCTGTACATACATCTATTTGTATTTCAAATGAATTTTGGTTATTTCCATTTGTTTTAATGTGCACAAACATACAACACTTTATTAATTATTAAAATTACTTTAGAAGAGTTAAACAAAGGGTTAAACAGGCTGGAAAGGAAATGTCATCTGAATAGAATTTTAGTCGGCATGAGGAGTAACTAACAGCAGTCTTAGAGTAGAAGCAGCAGTTGAAATATTAAACAGCAGTGGATCGAAACAGAAAATCATACAGGAAATGCAATCAGTCAAACACACAAATCAATAACTGCACACACACACTCAGAATTGGACACACTGTTCAGTCAACAACTGTCAAGCAAATGACGACCGCCTGACTTTTTTTCCGTTTTCAATAAGGATTTTTTATTAATCGTGTTTTTTAGTTTTATTTTAGAAGAAAAAAAAAAGAATACCTACAGTGTGACCTCGGTTAAGGCAACCAACACAAACTTTAGAACAGGGTTGCCAAGTGTGCAGATTTATCTGGTTTTTTGCAGTTTTTTGGAGGCAAGATTTTACTTCGATGAGCAGGTTTTTAAGCAAAAGAAAGTTTTTTTTCTACATTGAATACATTGCTACTTTCCTTGTTGTTACTTCAGATCTGAAAATATTTTATGAATCTACATTTTTTAAACAATTTTTTAAGAATGAGAAACGCAAAACCCAACACATGTTATTTTAGTTTTGGGAACAGTTGTGCATGTTAAACAAAAAGATCTTTTGTGCAGCCCTTGTTCCCCATAGACCGCGACCTAGACTATTAGGAAATCTTGATACAGATGTAGGTTTAATGTTAGCGCTGTCCTCGGGTTCTAATACCGCAGCATCCAGGTATGTGGTTCTGCGCCCATCCGCAACGGAGCATTTGCAGAGGATGTGGTCCGCCGTTCCTTTCTCCTCATTACAGAGTCTGCAGTAGTCACCAAATTTCTTTTCGTTTTGTTTTTTTTTTAGAGATGGCAGCTTAGCTTACAATGTCCCGTCATTAGCCTGACATCCTTTTTGCTGGCATTTACAATACGGTCTAACTTCACTCTGCCGAAGTTTAGCAGCCAGTTTGCCTGCCCCATGCCATTTAGGGCTCTCAAGTAATTAGCAAGGCTGATTATTTTTATAGAATGCTGTTGGTTACCCGGTAGAATGGTTCAAGATCTACGAAGGACCTTACTGGTTTTCTTTTGGCTAAGCAGCCCGCTCTTTCGTTAACCTCGTGTCCTTCATGGCCCGGTAGCCACATAAGAACTAATCTGTTCCTCAAAGGTCGGGTGTAAAAAAGTTCATAACACTCCCAAACTAGTATTGTCTGGACTGAGTGAGATGTGGGCTCTTTTAGAGCTACATCACTACCAGAGAAGATGCATATGTCGGCTTAACTTATATATTCCTACATAAGCCTTTCCTCACACAAAACTCTGTGGCGTGGACCTCAATCTGGCAAAGCTATGGCTGCTTTCTCCATTGCAATGGCCAAACCTACACTTCATTTCTCTCGTGGCCCCCTCTTCGTAGACTGCATGGAATGTACATTCAATATATTAATATTAAAACCCCATTCGACATTTTTTCCGGACATTGAAGTGCTGCAAAGTGGGGTTGTAAGTTGTGAATTAATGTGGAATTAAGTTGTGAATTTATGCCGCAAAAATTTGAATTAAACACATAGTGTAATTGTTCAGCTTTTTGAAAGCCACAATTAGTCAAGAGCTGCATTTCTGTAGAGTCTTATTAATCCAGGTTTCACTGTATTATGTATGACTCCATGTATATGTGCATTCAGAAGTGCCTGTAAATATGCGCTTGCATGAAACACACAATTGGGACCACACTGCCTCTGATATTAGTTGCTGTCTTCATTAAATCAGTTTCCACACTTGGAATGGTTTTTAAATTCTTTTTTTTTTTTTAGTTTATATTTAAAAAATCAAATGATTTTTATTTTAAGTGACATATGCACATTCATAATAAAATAATTATTCTGAAAATTTTCTTTTAAAAGCAAGAAAAATTTATGTTTATCAATTGAAAAAAAAATAATGTAATGAACCCTCTCAACTCATTTGCATATTAATTTGATAAATCAACCCTTTTTCGTTCTTGTTTCCCTTCTATAAATAAATGTATGAATGTATGTATGTATGTCATTTATTTAATTTAAAAGTACGAAAAAGTAGTACATAGAGAAAGAAATTAAATCCTTAAAATTAGTTATGCTTAATTTTCTAACCCCATCCCGTTTGTGTGAAGCGAAGCAATCGTGAGATGAAAAATCTTGGTAACAGCTGGACGCAAGAAAACGTGAGATTTTTCCCAGAAAAAATAACGCAAATAATACAAAATGTATTTCTTAGTGGGAATAATTATCACCCAGAATTCAGTCATAATTCAGAGAAAATTTTTAAAACTATCAAAATTTAAGAATCAAAAGTTCGAGTAGAAAACGAAGCGCAAAAATTTGTGTCGACTGAGTCGCATGAACGACTGAAATTTAATATTCGTCTGCCATGTTTATTTTGTATGCCAAACTTTTCATGTATCGTGTTATGTGTCTGCTATTGAAATTCAACAATATCTAATCATGAAAAACCGAGATATAGCCAGATAGCCACGAGAGGTAAAAACAATTTGCATTTCTGTATGAAAGTATTGAATACAAGATATTTAAGATCAAACAAAAATATTGGAGCCATAAAGCTGATATTATAACAAAATGAACTATCAAAATTATGACTTACACAGTGCTCCCTTGTATTGGGCATCATATTTCCCTCCTTGCTGTTTTTGGTATTTGATGTTGTAGAGGCCAAACAACTGAATATAATGTGTACATTTTAAGCCTCCCTCTCTCTCTTTCACTCTCTCTCTCTCTCTAACTCTCTTACGATTCAAAAGCTACAGCCTGTATTCAAACGACAGGGTGCCCCCGTTCAGTAAGCACCACTTCAATTCCAACTTTTTTAATTTCAGGTGTTTGTTCGTTAGAGGCTAGTCTACCACATATCTTGTGCAAATTTTAAGCCTCTACCTCCAGAGGCTCAAAAATTACAGCTAATTTTCGGTTTGTTGTATAAGTATACCCTTTAGTTTCAAATTTCTTGTTACTTTTGGTATTTGATGTTGTAGACCTCATATAACTTTGCATTTTGTCTCTATAACTTGTTGTTCGAAAGCTACACTTGATTTTCAATTTTTTTGTACCGGTACACCCTTTAGTTTTTAATTTTTTGTGCTCTTAGTATTTAGAAAATATCAATTGTCTAGCACTTACTGTCCCGAAGAATGACGGACGGACGGTCAGACGGTCAGAAAATGATTTAGGTCTTCAGTCTATGAGTACGAAATCCTAAACGAAGTTGAGTCGCATAAATAACTAACAGCTAGTTTATAGGAAGCGACTCGTCGACAAAATTTTGATTTTCTTTTTAGTTTATAGCACACGATCATTCACGAGTTCTGTCGAAAGACGTAGTATTATGTTGTGTTACGCGGGCCGCCGGTCATGAAACCGGCCCACTTGCGTCCTACAAAGGTCCGTAGACGTAGTAGCTGTCAATGTATTTTGGTTTACTTGACACAACTTTTCTTACCAGAAGTGTTAAAGTTGGCCGATAGAAATCGGTACTCTCCAAACAAACAAAAATTGAAGGTACGCTACAAGAACAGTGTTGGTCATTGGATGGATCATATGACCGACATTGTTGATGGGTTCATACATCAGCATTTCTATCATTTTCTTAAGGACAAAATGCAAAAACTAATGTAAACATTAGTGTACGTGTGATTTCTTTTTTGTACCAGAGTTACCACCTTAGCAAAGTGATCATTCAAAATCTTTTTTGCAAAATGCCCACAAAATTACATATAATAATAATATAACAGCAGTATTTAACATGTTGGCAACAATAAATATAATATCATAAATATTTGACATGTCCGCGAATTAACGTAATTTGCACGACACCACCGTCTTGTAAGCCCGTTTCATTACGTATTCGCCCCATGAATTGGTTCGTCGCTAGAAACATTCAAGTTTGAAATGTCAATTTTAAGTTCAAAAATTTGAATTTTTTTTTCTTTTTTTGGCATAACTTCGACAAAAATGTTGACAGTTTTGCACTTATCTTAATATAGCTGAACTCTTTGCACATACTAAATTCTACTATTACATTATATTTGCACTGTTCTCCATAACTTAAACAATCCAAGTAAAATGTAGTATCATACGGGCTTAAGATTTATTTATTTAAAACAAAACGAGGCCGCTTTTTACTTGCGTCAACAATGGGTTAATGAATAAAGTTTAACATATTCTTCTATGGCTTTTTCTAAACGTTTTTTTTTTCAATGGTATTTAACACTTGTAAGTATTTATCTCCATTTAATGTACATTACTCGAGCACATGACATACATAAGTATGTTTAATATGTGTGCATGTACGAATGTGGGGAAAATTTAATATTTAGGAATATTTGTATAAAAACGCTACAGATTTATTTTTTCTTTGCAACTTTTTCTGGGACGATTGTAGAAGCAGACATTCTGACGACGTTGGCAGTTTTTGCTCTTCATTATTTTCTAGAATTATATTGTCATTCGCTCATTAACTTTTTGATGATGTGTATTCTTTTATTTGGTTGTTTGTTTGTTTGCTTTTAAAATTCAACTTATCTACAAATAAATTTTTATGGAAATGTTTTCAGATTAACACATATGTATGGCTGGTGGACAGACACATATAAAAAAAAAAATAATTCAAGTACCTTGTACAATTATTTCATTTGCTCGCACATACATACATAACTAATGCCAATTTAATTTTGTTTGCAAACTAGCAAAACGAAACGAAAATGTGGAAAAAATTGAAACGAATACGAGATATATTTATGCTAATCACTAAGCCACAAATGTGGACTCATTCATTGCGACATTCATTCATACAATCAATTATTGACATGAAAGCAAAATTCAAGCATTAATTTTCTAACAGAGGTGTAGCACCCAAGGTACTTGAAGATTTGTGTACTTTGTGTTGCCCCTACATGTTCCAAGGGGTCGAACCTTTGGAACCATTACTCTTTATGCATCGAGTAACAGATCGCTTAATATCTACAAAACACTAAACCATAGAGCCTAAACAAAAACTTTTTTTTCGTGATGTGATTCTATATATTAATTTTTGAAGTAATTTATAAAGAGTGATGGCTAAAAGCAGTTTTCCCATAAAGGTTCTTATTAGTTTAGCATTATGCTAGCAAAACAACTGGGACGAACGACGAATTTTTCGCCGCGAATATTCGCCGTCAAAAATAAAACACATTGGTTTATATGAAATTGCACACTGTTACAGCGTCGGTCGAAATTCGTTGTACGCGGCAAACTTGAAATATATTTATTTCTATTTCTTACGCCGGCGAACGACAAACAAATCAGTACCATGTGGCCACTTTGGTTTTAGTTTTGAAGTGTTTTAGTAAACACAGTTAATTTTTACTTTCATAGTTTTTATTTTAAATGGTAAGCTTTGACTTTTTGCATTTAAAATGAAAAGCCAACATATTAGATTATAAAACATGTTTGCAGTGCTTAATTTTTTTGTTTTTGGTAATGCAAAATTTTTTAGCAACCAATTCCTTTAATATGGTCACCCCATCAGCTGTTTAACTATAATAAGATAAAATTAAAAAACTGAGAAAATGGATACAAGTGAAATTATAATTGAAAATGTTAAACTTCATGAGTGTTTATTATTTTAATTATTATTCCAAAATTTTAAATTCTTTGATTCATTTAATTTTTTTTATCTTGGAACAAACAATAAACAACTTTATCAATTAAAACAGATCTTATAATTTACACAGCGAATTTTAACCGGCATATACGCCGTGTTGGGCGAAATTTGTCGTTCGTCCCAGTTGTGTTCGTAGCATTACACGGCTTCCAAGGCGAATCCAAGTATAGGTGGTCGCAATTCAATTCGCTTCAATATTTTCATTCGAGACGTCATAAGTTTTGTTGTCGTTTGCTATCAGCTTTGACAACTCAGAAGATAAAATCGTGGAAAACTGTTGAAGCGAATTGGTATGCGGGCACCTGTAATGGATTCGCCTTGACGGCTTCTATGCGCACCAGCAATTGCAAGTAAGTACATACATATACACATACATATTTCGCAAAGTTCATTGACTTTTGTGCTTTTGGTTTCCTGAATGAAAACTATTTGCTTTGAAACAAATAAATTACAAGAATTTTAATAACAAAAAAAAAACACACACAGTTGGTCAACTTGATAATACATATCCTTGTATCCTATATTCCTGTTACTTGCCGGTTGAAAATCCTGTCATCTGTTGCCGCTCACCAAATTCATTTCAATGTTAAAACAATAGTTTATAAATACAACAAACAAAAAAAAAAAAGACAGAACTGTAGCTGTTTTAAGCCGAAAGGTGAATGAACTATTTGATGAATTCCCCTGACAGTTTTTCTCTTTCGGTGTTGTTTGGCCATGAAACAGTTGCAAAAAGTGAAGAAAAAAATAGTTGCAAAAAATAATCAGCAAACATAAATATTGCATAATATTTCACAAGCCTAAAGAATGTTCGCAATAAAAAAAAGATGCCACAAAAAAAGGACAAAATTATGAAATTTATGAGTAGGAATTTGTTTTATTCATTAAAATTGTTTGGCAAATTTATAAAAGTGAGCCATATTTCTGACTGAATACTGCAAACAGTGTGAATAAGGTTCTTTGAAGCAACTTTTTGCAATATTTAAATTTCAGTAACAAGCAAATTGAAAATTATAAGCGCAGTTCATTATTTGGTGCAAATGTCTTGCGTAAGTTCGAATGCAAGAAATCGTTGCTTTTTCTTTGCAACCCAACAACAAAATATACAAGGTTGAACTCGCAATATTTTTGCATTTAAGCACCGCTAATTACGTGTTGCTTTTTTCGCATGAGTATTGCGTTTGCAACACTGACACTCGAACAGCTGACATTTTAAAACAAAGCAAACAAAAAATTGTAGAGATGGAGCCAACAGCAATTACCAAAAAAATAAAAGGTGAAAAATTAAAAATTGTGTATTAATTTATCAGCTGTTATTTGGAGTGCAATAAAATTTGCAAAGTTGTTAAAAAGGGTGCTCAATATTAGTTGCAATATAATCGCAAATGCAAATAGTCGCAAGCAAAAAGACACCAAACGCTGAGTGCCGCTATAGAAAAATATACTCATATGCGTATTAATTTAAATGAATGGTTGGACTAGTGGACACGAATCCAAAATTACCTAAGAAAATCACTGAGCTTTTCACTACGAAACGTTTTTAGGCTGGGGGCAGCCCAGCAGAGAAAAATTTAGATTTTTTCAAAAGGATTCCTCATTAAACTCATGGGGTAAATAATATTTTATCCATAAGTAAAACATATAAAATGAAGAAGGAAACAATTTTATTCTTTTAAGAATTTACCGGTAATCTGATCATAAGCAAAAGATTTATTAGCTTTTATGCATGTCTTTAGGATTTTTTAAAATTCATTATTTAAAAAGTTTTTGATTAGACAGTTGAAAGTGGTGTTTGAGTCACACTTTGAAAAGATTACGCGTCTTCGTCCAATAGGCTTGTGAAATCCATTAGGTTTGAGAAATTATTTGCTTGTGATTATGATTTGGGAGTGATTATGCACTTGATCGAATAATTTGGAAGCCTTTTTAATCCCAAGTCCATACTTGAAATAATCTGCTCTAGTTCCTCAATTTAGTAATAATTTATAAAATATATTATTATTCGGTAGCTATGAACCTGGAATTTAACTTCTGCCCGCCAAGCTACTCTACTAATTCAGCGTTTGCATCAGCTACAAAAATTAAACAAAATTCTATACCCCTGAATATGTTAAGTGATAGTTTAGAGTGCATGCATTTAGTACTAATTTTAAGCCTAGCTTCTTTTTTAGGGTTCCGTACTCATCAGAGTGACACGGAACCCTATTACCGAGACATCTACGTCCGTCCGTTGCAGCGTCCATTCTCCGAAACGGTGAAAGCTAGAGAGCTGACATTTTCACAGGATGTTGTTGTACCCTGCCACTATAACAGCAAACACTAAAAACAACAACAAGTCGAAAACCTCGAGGTGTCCCCATACACCGTAAAGTAACCCGTCATTTAGAAGGGAAAGTAAATGCCTGAAAGTTCCAATACACTCACACTTTTTTACTAACACATCCACAGTATTCTAACTTTCAACTCAGCTTTCAGCAAAATTTTCCTGAAAGTAATTTTTTGACATTTACTGAAAGTAAAGTACCAAGGTATTAAACACGGTTGCCTACTCCACGGCACATAGAAATTTTCAGAATTGCAGTAGAATATTAATTGTGAATTTTAAATTATTTTGTACATTAGAAAATATTTAAAACATTTTTACAGCAAATATGAATGAAGAACACAAATCAAGTATATTTATAGTGATAATTATTAAATTAACTAATAAAAGTTTAGCAATAAAAATTATTTTCGAATGTTGCCCCATAAATTTATGTTTGGAGTAGTATTGGCAATTCTATTTCAGTAGTAAACAAAACTATAATACTTGCAACTCTTCGCTTTGACGACATTTTCAAAATGAACTTTCACGTTCCTTTGAAATTGAGCAACAAATTTGCATGAAAGTCACAGAGTTCATTGAAATTTTTATTCATAATACGTATACAAAAGTTTAATGAAAGCACTTTCCCGTCTAAATGCCGGGTAACAATTCAACGTAACTCTCAATCTGTAAGAGACAGAGAGACGAAATTTATACAATACAAAACGTACTCACATATGCCATTTCATACGTACATTACACATACATACGTACGGAACCCCAAATCTGCAAGCCAGCCTCGTACTTGACTGAATTTATTTATAATCCCTATTCGGTTTGTTTTAAGTACACTAGTACTTTAATTTTCAAGTACATTAAATATTCAAGTAGGTTTCATTTTACAATCAAGTAGAATAAGCCTCAATTCAGTACGAGGTTTTTCTTTCTGTGCTGTATGTGATTAATACCGTCTATAAATTAAGACTCTAGGCTTCAAAACCTGTTTAAATATACATATAATTAAACAGGTATGCATATTTTGTTATTGTAAGCTTTTTCTAATCGCTGAGATTCAAAAGAAATAGTCATCGATTTTAAGGGCTTTTCAACAGTTTTCTTTTTTTTTTTTTTCATTTTACTGCTTGACAAATCGGATTAAGCAACCGCTTTCTTTTTTTTCAGCGTCATCATTCATTTTCGTATTAAGACTCAAGACATTGATAATGACGATGAAAAAATTTAATATAAAAGTGTTTTCTTATATTATTTTCATACATGAGTACAATAAATTTGTAAGTAGGAAATTATTATTGGATTAACAAAAATATTTTGACATTAAAATGTACTTTTGTATTTAAAATATTAGTGCTTGTATGTTTGCAATAATTTGAATATTCATACAAAATGATTTGCTTTTTGTCAAGATTTATTACAAAAAAAAAAAAAAAGGTTGCCACTCATCAGACAGAGTCAAGTGGGGCAAAGTAAGCACTTTCCTAATTGTTTCCTATATGCTTACATATGTATGTATTTATGTAAAAGTGAATGTCTGATTGAACAGCTTGAATGCTGTTGTCTCAATATCCGGCAAACCAATAATTCTGCAATTAGTAGAATATAATATTGTTAGGCCGATAGAAAGAGCCAGTTATTTATATTTTTAGTTTATCGAAAGTTTGTGCCATTTTTCTGCTTTTTACAATATTTCATAAGAGATAGTATTAAGGAGTAGACAAGAAAATCGAGAAAAGTATGGAATATAATTTTGCTATTTAGGAGACTAATGCTAGGAACACAACTGGGACGAACGACGAATTTTTCGCCCCGAATATTCGCCATCAAAAATAAAACACATTGGTGTATATGAAAAAGCACACAGTCACAGCTTCGCGTCGGTGGAAATTCGTTGTACGTGGCGAACTTGAAATACATTTATTTCTATTTCTTACGCCGGCAAACAACAAACAAATCAGTATCATGTGGCCACTTTGGTGTGTAACAGTGAGTCGATTTCTAAATAAAATATTTGTCAATAGTGTGTCATCCATTTTGCGATAGCTTTTGGCATGAGAACAAACGGTTTCTTTACTGCATACAAAAATAGAAGCAAATAACATTTTGATGCATTGCAAATGATTTTGTGGATATGTCATCATCGTAAAACTCTGTCTCTAATAAAAAATAAAAAAATCCATGACACAATATCGACAGCTGAATCGACCCGTCGATATGAAATTAATTTTTAGCCGGTGGCATGCGGTTACTGTTAATGGTTTTTTAAAATTTAGTTGTCAAAACACAAAAAGAAAAAAAAAATGTGCGCACATTCTGGAAACCCTTTAATTTCTCAACTACACTTTCTTTGCACTGTACACTGTTATTATTGCCCCCTATTTGATGGTCAGTTAATGGCCAATTTGACATTTCACATCAACTTTATGTTCTTTCGCCACTGGAGAGGGGCACTGCACTCTGCTATATTCTAACTGTAAATTATATATTTCATAATTTTATAGCATACATTTTTTTTTCATTCAAGATTTTGGCTGTTGTTAAATTCGTTTTTTTTATTATTATTATTTTTGTATCTGGCAAACCTCCCTGCCATCTTTTAGAAACAATCGTTATTGAAAATTCGGACCTCGTTTCACTATTTCCTTTTTTGTTTTTAGTTTCTTTGGCTGTGTGTGTTGCCGATAATCGCATGTAATTGCATTTTATCTACCACTTTCATCCTGACATGTCTGTAAACAAATAAAAGGTTGTTAAAAAATATTTAAAAACAACAATTTTAAGACACATTCACACACTTACACACGCACACAATTACACACTCCAGTTTTTGGCCAAAACTAAATTAAGGTGTTGAATGCAAGTCACTGAACATTAAATTAAGTGAGTGTTCTTGCTTGCTGCATTTTTTTTTGTTGCTTTTGTACAGCCAAAGTTGACTTGAGCAATGTTAAAAGAGTAGAGGATATAAATCGTTTGATGTCCAGAGAAAGAAATATTTAGCGTGAAATCAGCTTGACTTTAAAAAGAATTTTAATTATTGATATTCAATTGATGTCAGCCAGAAAATCGTTTTCTAGGTATTCGTACCTTCGAAGGGATAGAGCCCAGACTAACAAAGTTTGAAAAAGGGGGTCGTTCACAGTTGCCAACTTTAACAAATTAACAATCTACCGCGTAACAAATTAACAAGTTCGGTGTGAATACCGCTAGTGATTTTATCACTGTTTTTTTTTTCTAGTGATTGGAATAAATTATATTTTTCTTTAAAAAAATATTTACAAATTGGTATGTAAACCTATTACTTGGGAATATGTTTTATTAAAAAGCAAACTTATTTTATAGCAATAAAATTCTCAATTGCTGATAATTTTACCGGGCTTGAGTTCGATTTTTACTTCCTCAAAATTGGGAAATATTTTTTTGTGATGAAACAGCAGTGATCAACATTTTTAAGGAAAACAAGAAAAATAAAGTTGAAGGCTTACTGGCCACTTACCACGTCGCTCATCAATACCTAAATTTTATTGGAACCCAGGCCATGACTTATTGTATAGCAGTAAATCTTTATTTTTCTTGTCTACTTTAAAAATGTTGATCACTTCAGTTTTATCACAAATAGAAATCTTTCTGAATTTTCAGGAAGTAAAAATCGAACTCAATCCCAATAAAATTATTAATTATTGTAAATCATATATGTAGTTCGATTTTAGGTTGAAATTATTGCTGAAGAAAAATGTTCGTTAGATTCTGAAAATTCTAAAATTTTGATAAGATCTTGCAGTTTATTATTCGAGGAAAGCCAGGGGAAATGACAGTAACAATATGTATTCAACATATTGGAAATTTTTATTCGTTTTTCTTTTAGTATAAACTTCTTGATCGATGTGAACTACTTGATCGATACTTCGTGTGCAACAATGTAACTTTTAACTATCCGATAATGGGAATTTTTTTCTACATACAGTCGAACTTCCATAACTCGAATCACCATTATCCCAAAAAAAAACTTCGACTTACGGAGACTTCGAGTTACAGAATTTTTTGTCAAAATAGAATAAAAGGTTTTCGTATCATGTATTTTTATTTAAAATAGCCTCTAATGGAAAACTACATACTTAAGAATATAAAAGAACAAGCATAAGTACTCATATACATATGTATTTAAAAATTTACAGTTAAGTAAAATATTCTGAAATTAGTGACTGAGCAAAAATAGCATGTGAAGTATACAAACCAGCTCAAGCAACCAAAGAGAGTAAAACAAACAAACCAAAACTAAAACAAAAACAAAACACCAATTTAACAAGCAAAATTCTTCGAGTTATAGAGTTCATGTGTATGTTTTTTGTTCGAGTTATGGAGAACTTCGACTTATGGCAGCTCGAGTTACGGAAGGAAAATTGTATGTGATTTGTTCTTTTAACGCTACTGCCAACAAAATTAGTTCGAGTTAGAGAAGTTCGCGTTATGGAAGCTCGACTGTACTTCATTGCTTGCAGTAATGTATGATAACGATTGTACGATTCTGTAATATAATTTTAATGATGGTAAACAGCTGTATTACTGAGAACACTAAGATTAAAATGTTGTTAGGTTTTTTGCAATATTATTTAATTTTTCATAAGACAAATAAAATAAGTTCTGTCTCTGTCTCTGTCTCTGTTATTGCTTTGATTTATTTGCTTACATTTTATAAACGAAATACACTTTGCCGGTTAAATAAACAACAGGTAAATAGTGGACGTTAAAATATTGATAATGGGCAGTAGAAGTAACAGCTGATTTTAGTCGACAGTGAATATCGCTAAAAATGTTAGTGAGTAGCAAAATCGGTGGAATATCGTTATAATTATTTTGACGACACCATGGTCGTAATAAAAATTATAGAATCTACGTCCAGGTATCGAGTAGAAGTATCGATACCCTTTTGGTATCATTTCACAACAAATAAATAACGTGATCATAACGCTTTTGTTTGCCGATTTTGGTGGGAAAATTTGTTAAATAAGAACATATTAAACCTGAAATATTTATTATACTACGAGGCAAAAAAGACAACAGAGTTCTTTTCATTATTAACTAGTTGTTTTGCTCAAACAAAATTTCCAGAGTTCCTTGTGAATTGGAATTAGAAAATAAAATTTGGCTTCATTTATATTAAATTACTTTTGGCTACTTTTAAAATTGTTCAGCCGATAGCAGGGCCCTTTCAAACAATTAACTGTGGACTTGTAGCAGCCAAAGTACTAAATTATCTCTGCAATCAATTATATATGTATAAGTGACAGCGCATAGAGAAAGTGACCTAAGGGTAAAAAGAAAATCAATTTTTACTTTTTTTTGATGTGGACAATATCTGAGCATCGAATGAGACCGATCCCATGCCCCAAAAGTGTTCCCTCCCAGAGATATGAACGTTTTATGAAAGTGTGAACTGCACCAAAGATATACGTATATAAATCTTTAAAATGGCTCTCCTGAACCTTAGGTCTTTTTCTATTTTGCGCCTCACATACATATATATTAGTTGTACAGACGTAATATTTCAAGTCATGGGGTTATCATTTACTTAATACTTCCAAGGTATGATCTTGGAATTGAGGTCACTGTATTTATCAAGTTTGATACATATTTATATGAAACTTTTCTTGGTCCTCATCACTTTTTTCTCTGAGTGTACATGATAAATTTGCCACTTATAAACTGATATAAAACATCTACTTACTTGAAGGTGTTTATTTTTGCATGTAGACTTTAATTCAATGATGTTACGAGTATGCTGACGAGGACGGCAGTTCAGTTGTTGCTGAAAATTTTGATGATGATGATGATGATGATGAGGTTGTTGTTGTTAATGTTTGTTATTGGCATTGGTGCCTGGTGTTGTGGTGGTGGTCAAAACATTTTGATGATGATGGTGTTGATAAAGATATTACCAACTGATAACGAGGGGTATTTCGTACAGTTCAAACTAAATGAGCAAACATCAACATGAAAGACAAAACGGTATTATTCTTAGTGGCCCGTTTGAACTTTGTGTAATAAATTTTGGCAAAATGTATGTAAACACACATACATACGTACTCGTATAAGTGTATGTGAGTTCATAAATGCACACACATCCATACAAGGCTGGCAAGTTATTTTGAAGAGGACGGTTTTGACAATTTTTAGAATAATTTAAGCAACAACAGTTTCAAATAGTTATAATGAAGACGTAGTTAACAACAACAACAACACATCTTAGGCCCAACAATTTCGAATGCTTGCATAAGTATAGCTGATTCGTGAAAACTGGAACTGCAAGATTTGGCATGAGAAAAGCTGAGTTACATTACCGAATTTCTGCAGGTCTTGACAACGCTTCGATTGAAGGAGGTGGTCCATGTTTTTGTGAAGTGGTAGACATTTCACTTCAAGAATGGTTGGAAATGTACAAACCACACTAAAACCTAACTTCAATTATCTTTCATTGCATAAGGTTTCAAAAATTACTTATTTTACCGTGATTCCGGGGCATAGAAAATTGGCCTAGATTCCGCAAAGATGCATTTTTTTTATAAGTGAACACTAAAAGTAAAATTTACCGGCAGGCATACTGTTCACAGTTAATTCAACAGCGATTTTGCAAGAATAAATGAATATCGTTGGGCTTAGTTGTTAAATACGTACATAATTTTTGTGTAGTTTCTCACTATAAGAACTACAAACGTAAAAAATATAAGAAATACATTATTTAAATAGTTTGAATGAACATTAAAATATATTGGCTGAGCTGATCACCAGAACTGGCATAAAAATTCATTCTTACTGCTGCAGATACGAGTAGAGAGCCCAATTTAGGGGTGTAGAGCTCCGCCCCCTTTCGGTGTATAAAGTTTAAACTCAAAACTTAAGCTCACCAATACTTCATTAAGATGTGTGTGAATTTTTATTACAATCGGTTCACCCGTTTAGAAATTGCAGAATTATTTCCACTTTTTTTTCAAAATCCCCCACTGTGCGCTGGCTTGGATTTGGTCCCACTGTATGACGTTTAAGTAATGTCTGAATTTTCAGACACCGTACCCGTTCATCATCATGAATCAAACTTAAAATTGAGACACTGCTAGTCCGGCCCAGTGAAGTTTATAAACAGGTAGGTCTTCTGAGGTCGGATTTTTTAATACTTTTGTAGGCTTTACTTGAAGTCGAAAAAGTAGTTATTAAAATTGTTTGTTAGGTTAGGTTAGGTTGAATGGAGGGGTTCGTCTGCCCATGTCTTACGACATACACCTAAGCCAATATAGGCTTGTTGTGCGCTCCGTGGACTTAACCGTGCACCAGTTTGGCTCATAGGTCTGTAGGAACTCCGTGTCATTCACAAAGTTCCTTAGTTTCCTCCAGCATACGCCCCGTAATTGGGTTACGTCTTGTAAGGTGTCTCTCCCAAAATGTCGGGATCGTATCTGTGAGAAGGCGGGGCACTGGCATAACTAGAGCTCCAATGTTTGTTAAACTCTATCTTAGCCAGCAATTCGGGTTTGCTGATTTGTCCAATTAATTTGTGATTTGTGAAATTAAAGTAATTCCTAATGCAGCCACCTACCAAGAACCTGTACTTTTTCCATTAAAATGCAATTTATTTGGTCATCCCATTTTTTTGCTCGCTGTTTGCGCTTAGCAAGCGATTTATTAAAACTGATAGAACAACGGTACATATTTTTTCGTTTACTGCCATTGACTTTCATCAAGTACAACCCCGAGTGTTTGCATTCTATGGTCGTTTCTAAAGAAGAAATATCTTCAATATTGCCCTGTGCAAACTTTGCCAAATATATTAATGCTTAAAACTTATATTAACTTTAAAATCGCATGTTGCAAGTACATACACGCAAGTACAAATAAAACAAAAAACTTGCCATACAGCATACGTGTGCATTTATACATACATATGCATGTATGTATGTATGTACGCATGGTTATCCGTTTAGCGCTCGTGTTCATAAGTTTGTGAGTACAACACGGAAGAACAAACACATTTTGGTCTGCAAAAAAGGGGTGCATTACTTTAGCACTGACCCATGCTTATCACTTAATGTCAGTACATACATACTTCCGTACTCATGACTGTTTTGAACACCAATTTCGTAACATCGTTTTTAACTTTCTTCTGATAAGGACTTGCTTACTTACTTTCAGTTATTGATTAAAATTTTGGGCTTCTTTCTCGTGCATGCCCCTGTCACGTTTAATCTTGTTTATTCATGTTTAATTAAATATTTTGACAACTTTTTCAATGTGTTTTTTATCATATTTTTCTCGCATAATTATAATATATTTTGAAATAAATTTGTGCCTTTTCATAATGAAAAAAAAAAAAAGATATGCGATCATTTGTAAATCAAGCTATAAAAACAATTTTCTGATCATAAATAACTTTTCATGTTTGCCAAAATTTAACCACGGTTCTCTTTTATTAAATAATTCAACGAAATTATTACATATAAAAAAAAACAGCTGTAGGGGCAGTTGCTGTGATGTTCTTTCTATGTAAAAGGGAGCATTAAATTAATATTCTAAATGAGGTACAAGTATTATGATGATTCTTGTCGACACGTGTGTAATTTATTGGAAATTTTTAATTATATATACATATGTATATTTTTTCGAGGACATCAATGCTCTAATGTTTTCTCTAGAGGTTTACGTTTTGCAGTCAAATGTAGTGTGATTTCGTATTTTTCCTTAGCTATAAGCCAAGATTAAAATTTCTGGAGAAACAGAGATAGAGAGAGAGAGAGAGAGAGATGTGCGGTTGTTGCGAAAATGTCGCGTGAATCACGAGTGATCATGATTGGATTTTAGAAAAATCACTTGAGAGTGCGTGATTTAAGATTACAATTTTGTGAGTGATTACGCTTTTAAGGCAGTTCATGAAGTTTCACGAAAAAGTTAAGGCACTGACTTTTTTGGTTTCCAAAAACCACTTTCGCACATTTTTCATTGAATTATTTTACAATGCAATTGACTTTATCTCAATGTCTACTACACATGTAGGGCAAATAATTTCATGAGCAATTTTAAACCAATAATTACACTGTACTTGAATTTGAAACTTTTTTTTGCCAACAAATGGGGCACCCAGTGACTAAACATAATTCGGGTACGCTGAAGTCAGTGGTGCTATCCGTTTTTCTAGGTTAGCTCGCGTTTTCGAGATTTACCGTTATTTCAAAAATGGAGGAGGTTGCACTACATGTATTGAGCTAACTAAAAAAAATTTTTCGTTTATTAAACTTTAGTAAGAAACCGAAATTTCGCAATAAAATAACCTTTAATCTGATATATAATTCATTGAAAAAAAAAAAATTATTTTTTGCAAATTTTTGAAATTTTGTGATTTTTAAAACTGTATAAAAAATTGAAAAGTTAAGCTATGCCAACAAATTTTCCCATGTATATAAAAAATTATGTTTGAAACAAAACGAGCTTTAAATGACCAAAATCTGTGGGCAACTTTTGATTTTATTCACAAAAGATGGAAAATTGTAGTTTCAACCTGTTACCAGACGAAGCCTCAAAAATTGAAAAAAATTTTTTTCTTGTTAATTAAAGTACATTTCTGCATGTTCATATAAAATTTTTTTTTGTAATTATCTAACATTAAGATGTGTTAAAAAAGTGTTATGAAACCTTTTTGCATAATTTGTACTTCGCTTGAAGAGCACCTAGCGTTCATTGGAACACTAAATGGAAAGGCGTCTCTGTTTTTCTTCCATTTATTGAGGGTGTCTAATTCTTACCACATATCACATTTAAAGAAAAATATGATTCATATCAGTTAATTATTTCTACAATGATTTTACGCCGACTTGGCATAATTGTGTATTTCCCACATAGCAAAAGTAATTAAACTTGTTGCAGAATTCCATCTAGATATTTTAATATATGTAACTGAATATATTGACAAGAATTTCAAAGACTTCAACTTTAATTTTTTACTAAGGTTCAATAAACGAAAATTTTTTTTAGTTAGTTCAATACATGTAGTGCAACCTCCTCCATTTTTAGAATAACGGTAAATCTCGAAAATGCGAGCTAACCTAGAAAAACGGATAGCACCACTGAGTTCAGCGTGCCCGAATTAGGTTTAGTCACTGGGTGCCCCGTTTGTCGGTTTTTTCAACTAGCACAGTGTTATTTATGTATATCTACAATCATTATTTTTCTTAAAAACTTAGATATCATTTTTGTAGTTATATAAATAAAAATTAACACCCTGAAAGTATAAATTTTACCACTTTAAGATCAAAAAGCATGGATCGCCAACTATGTGATGTGTATATATGATGCATATAAGGATATTTCGTGCTGTAATCCTCCAGGTCTACATGATCAAACGATGAATGATTTGTGGGATAAGTATTAAATTGCAAAAGAAAATAGTTGGGAAAATGGTCGTATTGAAATTTAAATTACATCAGTCTTAAAAGTAAAAATGATTGCCTGCCTGCTGTAACGTTTTCAATTGTCAGCAGAATGCTGCTGAAGCCATAAGCGGGAAAAATTATAAGCATTGCAGCTGGTTGTGTAGCACTGCACACAGTGAAGGTGTTTTTCGCCCTGGCAGGCGGATACTGAAAGGAAAGCAAAGTCGCAAATAATCGAATTAATTTAATATTTATGCACTCGCTTTTAGTTTACACAAAGATGTGAACGACTTCTCAATTCTTTGCAGGACATGTTATTATTATCAGCCACAACTGTGCAAAATGAAGCAAACACTTTCTGCTCCTACCAAACAAAAAGTCTCGTGCCAATTTTTAATTTTGTTGCTTGCAAATATTGACTGAAAATCCATTTGTTTTAAAATGCAAAAAGGGAAAAGATAAAAAAAGGAACACAAACTGAACGACCGAATGAATGACATTAAATGTGATGTTAGCTTAAGAATCACTTAATACAAATAAGATTTTCAATTTAATCATTTTGTTTGCGTATTAAATTTGCATCGATAACTGTCTGTATTTGACCAACAGGCACACACGTTGCCAACAAAAACAGAAAAGCACAAAAAAATACCCATAAAATGCTAACTATCTATAGACAGCGAGACATACTTTTGCAAAAAAAAAAAAAAATATAAGTTTATACAAATGTACGTATGTATGTATTTATATAAAATTTACTGTCCATCTGGTGCGACGATGTGAATGCTGAATTTTCAAGTCATTTCAACGTTTGTCAATGCAAATATGGCCTGCTATCAATGTTATGGCAAATATGTATGTGCAAACATATAACAAGAAAGAAATATATTAAAAGAGAGCAAATTTATAGCGGCACTTCAAATAGTTTAAAGCTAGATTTTAGCTGAAAAAGCAATTATATTGTTTTCCTGAATATTTAAAACAATTTTTGATTGCTGAAAGAGAAAAAAAACAGTTAAAAAGGCTTAGTTTAAGTAATACATCTTAAGGTCTAAAAATAAGCCTTTTTAACTGTTTTTTTTTTCTCTTTCAGCGGTCTAAAAGTGTTTTAAATATTCAAAAAAAAAAAACAATTATATATTTGTTAGTTGGGCTCGAGGTCAAACTGCTTAAATAAAACTCTTGGTATTTTATTTCATAATTTTTTGCCTGTTACTTTAGGTCTAAAAATAGAGCTTAATGCTTTCTGTCTTTTTTCAGCCGTCTATATGCCGCCGACTGATGAGTTGCTTAGCAGCAACGAAATATCGGCGGCATATAGACGGCTGAAAAAAAACCAGAAAGCATTAATGTCTATTTTTTAGTCCCAAAGTAATACATTTCAATTGTCTCTTATATCGAATAAATAATTAAGTTCAATTTTGAATATTCAAAAAACTTTTACTTTTTGATACTTTCAAGAATACAAGTTGTTGGTAGCCAAGGGTCACCCGTTGTAAGGAAGTGCTATGGTGATGCAAAACATAAAATGCTTTCTGTGTAAAAAGTTTGTTTGAGCATTTCTGATTCTCATTTTGTTCATGAGAATTTGGGAACAAGTGGTTGGGCTTCAAACATTCTTTTTAGATTTTTCAAGTCTACTGATGAGTTGTTTAGCAGCAACGAAATGACGGCGGCATATAGACGGCTGAAAAAAAAAAAACAGAAAGCATTAAGGTCTATTTTTTAAACCTAAAGTAATAAATTTCAATTGGCTCTTATAGCGAATAAATAATTAAGTTCAATTTTTTGTTTGCTTTATTTTTCATCGATATTTCAAGCTCTTCTTAAGGATATATTTTTGCTATAAATAATTACACAAAATTTCAAAATTACATTAAAAACATTAAACAATATTTGAAATATGTTATTTCAATTTGTCTTACTTTTTTGAAAAAAACCGTCTTGTGTTAATTACAAAACCTTTCAGTTTACTAATAAGTATTTCTTTTGTATTTGTCTAAAATATATCTGAAAAAGGACATTCTCCGAATTTATGTGGCACCAAAATATTACAACAAGAAAATAATTTCAAAAAGAGTTTTACAACAGAGATGCTTCACATAATAAACACCCCCAAGAAACAAGAATGAACTGCATTAGTGGTGTCGTGTCCAGACTATAACCAATAAAATACACTTAATTATATATATTTGTTGCTTTTAAACAAAATGGAAAGCGTTTGTTTTTATTGCGCTTTGCTAAAAAGGTAAAACTAAACAAATTTATCACTGTTTATGTATCGAAAACGTTGATAATGACCACAATTAATAAAAATATATAATTTTTATAACCACGCGAATGAATTTGTATTCGATCTTTATACATATCAGTCTGCGAAATAGAATTATCTCATTTGTTTCATTATTTGCTGTTTAATGTTTATTAATAAAAAATTTTGTTAAACGTTAATTAAGCTGATCTCATTAGGTAAATAAATTGTTCGTAATGAATTGAGCAAAAAAAATTGTTATGAGTTAGAGGTGTAAGGCAAATGTTTTCGGACAATTTAAAGTGCTGAATTAGAAAGGTCAACTTAAGTCGGTCAACTCCTTAACAACTTTGTTTGATCTTGGACCAGTACTTAGATAATGATTCCTCTATAAACATTGTGCAGCCAAAACTACCTGATATAACCAATCACAATTTCTCCTTGAAAAGTTTTTAGGCAGTGGAATATCCCAGCAGGAAGAAACAAAAATATTTCTATGGGGTTTCCTTATTAATTTCATGTGGTAAATTTGATTAATTTTATCAGTGAGAAAAATACATGAAATTAAGGAGAAAACTTGTTATTCACACTTTTTTACTCAGCTCTCGTTCCACAGAGAATAACCTATTGATTCTATTAGGGTTTCTAGTAAATTGTACGTTTCCAATCATTTCATTCGGTTGTCTTATTAATTTTTGGCAGAAGGTATTCCTTATTGATGTCATTAATGAGTCTAATGAGCATGTAGAAGTTACATATTGCAGCTGCTTACTTCTTTTAGTGTCTTTATGGCTGAGTTAGTTGTGTGGACGACTGACAGTCGCAGGGTTGCGGGGCTCAAATCGATCAGGGAATGAGTTTTTTCAAAAATTAGCAAAAGTGCCTAATAACAGTTGTAAATTTTCATATTGATGTTTTCATCATTATGAAATAATTTTCCTTTATAAAAAAACCATAGAGATATCTTATTAACTTTATTCTAATTTATGGCGTGTTTATTACGCTCTATATTCTCTGTATACTGGAACTACAAAAAAAGGTTGTGGGTAGCAAGAAAATGGGAAAGAGTCTTGAGAAGTATTCTTTTTCAGCAGCAGCAAAGCTGTTGGATAATCACAACAAAGTTAAAAACCAAGTTAGTAGAATTTTCAAAAGAATTCTTGTGCAAGTCTTAAATATGATCGGAATTGCTGCCTTGCAAAGTTCAACCATACATTTTCGTTTAATATCGGAAAAGCTTTTAAAAAAGGTATTATACATGGGCTATCATTCCATATATACTGCTTGATTAATTTATTCTAAAATTTAGCATTAAAGTTGCTAAGTTTTTGCCCTCAATTGTGTGTGCAGACAATAATGCTTTGATAATGTAAAAATGCAAATATGTGTATTTGCAGCAGCGTTGTCTGTAGCAGTTGGAGGCAGCAAAGTCAAGAAGGTCGTTGTCATTTTGGGTGCTCGATGACGCTAGTGACTAGGATGGTGGCATTAGGAGACGAAGATTCACACAAACAAACACAAAACGTTTATCACAGCAACTACGATTTCAATGGCCCATATGGTAAATTGCTAGTCGAACATGCTATCAAACTGACTGCTGACCAGTGGTTGAAAGGGTTAAAAGAGTCGCCTCTATCAAGGCCCTATTATATATGTAAACGTCAAACGTATTGTCGGTAGACAATATTTTTACCTATTATTATTATTTTATTATTATTAATGCTAGGTTGGTCCAGGATGGCCCTTTGCACTGCGATCAATAATGATCTATTATGCAACCATTTTCTCTCACGAGCTTAATACATCAAGAAACAGTAGTAGCTCCTTCTAAGGAAGCCCTTGCAAGTTCTGTGAACCCAATGTATAGGCCTGCAACAGCCTGTATCTTCTGTAGCCAAGTGCCACACATTCAATCAAGTGTTCCATTGACTCCTCTTCTTCTCCGCAAAATCTGCAGGTTGCCGTGCTGGATAGTCCCATTCTGTGTAGATGTTTCCTGCAGGTATAGTGTCCTGTTAGCGCCCCACACAGTGTCCTTAGATTCTTCCTATTTAATTTTAGAGCGAGATCCGCTCTCTTGGCATCAAAGCTAAGAAATTTCTTCGAGTGTTCCAGACCCCTAGTGTCATTCCACAGTTTCTCTGTGATGGATGTTGTCCATTTTCTGATCTCCCCCCTGAGGAGTAGTTTATTAAAGCCAAAGGATGGAGTGGGTCCAATAAAAGCCCCATTGGCTCCCCTTTTTGCGTAGGTATCAGCCAACTCGTTACCCTTGTGCCCCTCATGACCTGGCACCCATATCAGAGTAATCTGATTGTGAGTGGCCAGTTCATTTAGCCTGTCGTGACATTCCAGTATTGTCCTGGATGTGAACGAACAGCCACTCAGGGCCTTGAGTACCGACTGGCTGTCGCAGAGTATCTTGATTTTTACCTAAGCCTTCCGTTATACTTCGTTTAAACAACTACTGCAAAGAAATGGGTCAAGAGGTGTGGTTTTTCCCTGCCATACATATGTGTTCTAACAAAAAATTGCTGCTAAATATTCAACATTAAAAAATGAGGATGAACTGCTGCATATTTTTTATTATTTATTATTGTACTTTTACTTTAAATAAATATCAAACATTTCCGAGATTGAAGCTGAAGGCCTGGTAAACCTAAGCCTTGTGACTTGAGCTACCCATTTATATATGTATGTATATACATACTTAAATGAATATGTGTACTTGTAGATCTATTTATTTGTTAGATTGAGTTTAATATACATGTGTATACGCTCAAAAAATCGAACGTTTTCTACGCTCTAAGTAAAATGTTTGCCATCGCAAAAGTGTTCGTTTTTCTTAAAGTGCTCTTTTATTGAAAAAAAAAGGCGGAAAGAAGTATAGAACGAGTACTGCTATTTTGCGTGTAGCAGTTTGCTTGAACGCAACACAGTGGACCATATTACGAGATAATGGCCAAAAATCATTTTTCTTATAATTGAAAACATTATGCGTATTGGCCAATTTCTGTGCCGCACAATAGCGTAATAAATATTGGTACGTTTTTGGAATTTTTGTAGCAGCTTTTTTTTGCGCTTGGACCAGTACTCATGGGACGACCCCTATTTATGCATGCGCATCGTACCGGAACTAGGAAAATAGGTTTTGGGGAGGAGGAAAGAGGGAGTAGTGTTTGTGCACATTTGATTTGAACTTCTTTATATTGTAGCTGGCGCGGAATATGTCTGCTGGCAATTTGTTCCACAGACGAACCGTGCGGCTGAAAAACGAATTCTCTCTGTAATGCGTTGTGCGATTCACTGGCCAAACGGATGTGCTCTTGACGAGGCACGTGTGTTGCGTAAAAATATGGGAGTTTCGGGAACAAGATCCCTGATCTCGTCTGAGCAAAATCCGTTATAATAGCGATAGAACAGTGTAACACACCCCACACTGCGACGATGCTGCAGCGAGTTAATAGAGCTGGATACCCTACTGTCACTGATAAGTTTAATAAGACTTTGAGGCACCGGCCCAAACATGAGAGTTGTATTCCATTTTCGGTCGGATATAGGTGGTATAAATAGTGGGGAGAAAGTCGGATGGGGTAAAGTTTGTGTGTAGTGAAGCTTGTACGCATGTTAAGAAGTCTCACGATTACTGCATCAGTGTGGTATATGGTTGGTCCAAATGAAGACAATACTAGCGCTTGAGCCAATTAATTCTACAATCATATGACTGGGGTATACAACTTTGTGAAAATTGTTACATTGCAGGTCTTATGCTTGCAAATTCTCTCATTTAAATTCGTCGAGTTGAAATGAGTTGTCTAATTAATACAAGGAGTCCGTTTTTATTTCTTGTTTTTTCACAAACAAACTGAACAAAAGTTATTATATATGACCTGGAACTTAACTAAATTATTGGTAAAAAGTTATTAATATATATAATTATTTTATAATTGAAACTTACCTTCCGGCTGTTTTGGTCAGATAAAATAAGACTAGAGTTAAAGTTTTGAGATAATAGTTTAACCTTGACCAAATGTTTTGTTGTAATATCCAGTTTTTCCTGATTAAATATTTGTTTAACTACTTGTGTATTGTGTAGTCCAAACTTTAATTAAAATGACCATAATTAACAACTAAATGTATTAATTTAGGTCCAAAAATGAACCTTTTTAACAAATAAACCTTTCACACAGCAAACATTTCTTTTCGTTTTGCAACTCTTTTACTTTTCCTTTGCAAAACGTAAAGAAATGTTTGCTGTGTTAAACGTTAAATGTTTGCTGTGTTAACATTTCTGATTCTCATTTTGTTCATGGGAATTATGGAATAAGTAGTTAAGTTTCTTGGCACCTAAGTTGATGAGCACCAACGAAATGTCGTCGGCATATAGACAGCTGAAAAAGACAGTAAATATTTTTTAAAAAGGTTCATTTTTGGACCTAGATTAATACATTTCAATTGGCTCTTAAAGCAAACAAATAACTAAGTTCATATTAAGAACTAAACATAACATAATTAAAAGAATATTGTACCCCTAAAGATGTTTGAATAACACAAACGAAGTGATGGGAAAATTATATAAAAAAAAATAGTTTTATTCCATCTGACCAAATAAAGTCCGACGGTATTAAAATATTGTGTATTAAAATATTACAAAATTAAATTATAGAAAAAAAAGATTTGTTAAGCTTGATTATGCTTTATTTTTCGAGCAAATCAATTAATTGCAACAATCGATTTATCTTTGGATTACTGAACATTTTCTTCTGCCTTTTTCCACTTCTTTTTCTTTAACCCATTTTTAAAACGCACTTCCCAGCAGCCTGTCTATCTAGGCTAAACTATTTAAATCAAGCAATGAATTAATTAATTAAAAAAAAACAATTGATTATATATTTAAAATTTCATTAGCAAGATGTAAAGATTCATGCTACGAAGGCAAGTAGTCAAATGTTTTCGTTAGAATTATTAACCATAATTTTTCCAGTGTATAAATTAAGCACATTCCTTCATGTACGTTGTTGAGATGTTGGGTTAGTTTTGCGGACATTGTCCGCTGGCTGAAAAGTTTGTAAAACCATTTTGCACATGGATGCAACAGAACAGGCCAGCGGGCTGGATGTTACATTTGGCAGACTGGATACACAAAACACATTTTGCTTTGCGCATTTGAAATAAGCTTCTTAAAAAAAAAAACAAGAACTGCAAATTATTCTCAGCATTTATCACTTGTTATCAATAGCTGCGTGTATCTGTCATTGTTTGTATGATTACAAATGATACGAAGTTCTACAATACACTATGCTGCATACACTAACGCACACGCAGCGTTATGCTATGCTGTGCTGCCGTCAATGAAATCGATTGCAGTTTCATTAGCTTTGGGGAAATGAAACTGATAAATAAAAAAAACGCCATCTTTTTTTGAAAACCTTTTTGAAACTGTTTTCGAAAAGAACTCACTATGTACATTTGTGTATATACACTAGGTATACCAATAAAAGTCAGGTTATGCAACCATGATCCATGGGATATATGCCCATATGTTGGCTCCATAGTCGGTGAGTGTGTGTATGACATGGCTTAGCTTGACATGGATGTGCAAATATTCAATTTATTTGGTGGTAGTAAAATGATTGCAAAAAAAGAAAAACAGAAATCACTCATTTCAATTTGTTTTCCAGTGAACGACAAATGCACAAACCAACACACACACACACACACACACAGATACATGAAGCTTCTGGCACATGAACATGTAATCGCATTGTACGGGTTGCAGCAGTGGCAATGTCGTCATTTGCCAGTTTGCTTTTGCTGGCTATTTATCGACATTATAACTGATAGATGACTTGCCATAGTGACTAAGCAAACTGAAAGGCTTATTGGCTGACTGGCTGGCCAGTTTAACTATTCGGTAGAAAAAAAAAGAAGAAGGAAAAAGTTCTCGTGTGCACATGCATCTACATATGTATGTACATACATACATATGTAGAATTGTGTGAATTGACTCAAGTCATTTCGTTTCAAGTTGACTTTGCATTCATATGAATGCTTTTAGAATGTTAAATAAACATTTATCTTCTTGTTTTCTTTCACTATTTGCTTTTATTTTTTTTAAACTATGTTGTTAGCACAAAAGAAACTTAAATCAGTTTATTCAGTTGCTTTTAATGGGTTAATGAATATTAACACTACTGCTACTGTTGCTGCAGCATTTAAACAAACACTATTAAACACAATTTTTATAAATTTTTCCCTCTCGTTTCCATCACCAAGAGTAACGAAATGGTCATGGTGTGTAACAATGACCAAATACTTGTTTAGTTGAAGAAGGATAGACGGACGGACGGACAACTTGTCATTTGTTGAGTCCTCCACTCAGTCACTCAGTTCAAACTTTGTGGAAAAATGTCATCAAAGTCAGACGGTTCGCAAATAACAAACACCATGCTATTTTTTATTTTTTTTTTTGTTAATTCAGTTGCCACTGTTGATAGTATAATTTGTTCAATTGCATACATATGTATTTTTATTTGCATTTTATCGTTTTTTGTTAATTAAATTTAATTATTAAAATATTGTAAATGATCTTTGTTTTAATGGACATGACTACTTTGTAATAGGGTTATGAACTTAATTTAAAAATAACTTTTTAATTGAGGAAATTGTACAATTTTTTACAACAGTCCATGAATTTTGTGGTAAATAAAGTTGCAGGCAAATTTCTATGAGTCAAAACATTATGACAAACCGTAAGAATTTCACTCATAAATCCTACGAGTCCCGACATTAATTTATTGAAAAAACTCATAAATTTTCAATCAATGTTGGAACACTTTAAATCACTGAATTTCTTGTAATGAAATTTGTGTAAAATGTATCGTCCGTCCATTTTGGTCATTAATCTTATAAAGTATTTTTTTATTTTATTTAATAATGAGTAGTATTTTTAATACTTTGAAATTTACATTATGTTAAATATGTTAACAATACGAGTTTTAATTGTTCTGAACAAAATTATTTCTAATATAACATTTTGTTCATTTTTAATTTCACTTGACATCAAATTGTACAGCCTAAGTCCTTTGTAAAAAAATGTTCTCTTCATTGCATTTGTATGAGTTTGTTGTAATCAGAAGTCATTAGCGTTTCTGAGATTATATGGCTGTGCCTCTCTCACGTATCTCGTCAGTTCCATCAAATAATCTGGTGCTTCTCCCCTTTTCAGTTTTTGAATAAAATCAATTGTATTTAATTGTAGTCGTTGGTGAATATTTAACCATTTTAGTGTGTTAAGCATAAAATTGATTGATTATTCTGAAGTTTCTGTAGCCTTGAAATCTGTTGTTCATTACAGCTGGAGTACAAAATTGTTGATCCGTATTCAAAATGTGGTTTAATTATTGCATTATATATATTTATAGATGTTATTGAGGAAACTTTATTTCTCAATCTTCTAAAAAATCCAATTTTTTTTCCAATCTTTTTGCAAATATATTCAATATGTTCGTTGAACTTTAAGTTTTTGTCAATTATAAAACCTAGATATATTATAGTGTTTATTTTTTCTATTGTGATGTTATTTATTTGAAATGTTTCATCAGTGTTCATTATAATTTCCATTATTTTGGTTTTATTTTCATTTAATTTCAATTTATTCATATTTAGCCACTTGTTTATATAACCGATATCTTTTGTAAGATTTTCATAGCATGCCTCTTCTGTCTCTGCTTCTGTAAAGATTAACGTGTCATCCGCATACATAATTATTTCGCACTTCTCTAATATTCGCTCAATATCATTTATATACACAATAAAGAGCAGTGCTCCATGAATTGAGCCCTGTGGGACCCCATACGTTATTTACTATTGTTTTTTTGCTCTCGATTAGCTAAATATGATTTAAACCAATATAGTTCACTGTCCTGGATACCATATCTATGAAGCTTTTGTATTAAGATATCCCGATCAATTGTTTCGAAAGCCCGTTTAATATTTCACTCATTTGTCACTGATGACAAAGAATCATTACTTAATGAACCGATTCAATAAAAATATATATTTTTTCATTGCCTTAATAAAATATTTAGGATTAAAGTACCGGATAATCTTATTAACAGATATAAGCTATCTACGAAAAGGCGAAAAAATATACATTGATAAAATGCCGTATTATGTATGACGCCATTGTTGAATTGCTACCCGTATATATTATTAAAGTATCCCAGATATTAAAGTATCCCATCAAAAAGTATCCCATCAAAAAATGATTCTCGTAACAAAAAAAAAAAAAAAAAAAAAAAAATAACAACATGGAAACTTTGAGGTTGGCGGCATTAGAAGAAGGCCTGCTAAACGCGTCCAAAAGTGAGAGAAATTTTGAAAGTTTGATGGGAGCGGACGTGTTTTTTTTAAATTCTTTATACAAGAAGTGAAGCCGTAGTAGGAAAGTGCGTGTTTGCTCACTAACTTAATTATAAACATTTTTTAAATGTTTATGAAACCCTTATTGGACAAATATTGTATAGATACATGTATGTATTTGCCAAATAAGACCTAAATTGAAAGAAAATATATTTTTCTATCAAATCTATTTTTCCTATTTAATACGTTCTAAAATCGCAATGAGTGAATTCGTCAGAAGAGTTGTCATGGTTACAAAAACATGTTGGATCTGTTTTCGGCGATATAATTGAAGTGTAAATGGGTGAAGAGGCTGAATTGACTGTTGTGGACTGGTTGTAGTCGACAGTATATACTGTTAACTAAAACGTTCACAAACACTCCTCTTTTCCCATCCCTCCAGGGTTTTTTAATACCATTTTGAAGCCCAAGAGGCTTCAAAATGCCAATTCTCGCTCCTGACCACCGACTAAACAGATATCCCAATAGTGACTTTTGTTAAGTGGCCATATCATTTGTTTGGGGGCCAGTCAGAAGTGAGTACAGTACAGGAAATCATAGCAACATGAGTGTAGCAGACCAACTAGTGTACAAAAAACAAACATAAACAATGAAAAAATGTTGTTGTAAAGTGTTTGGAAAAATATTGGCTTTGTTGTAATTTTTACGAAAACAGTAGAATGGAAGCTTTGAAAACTAAGTTTTAAACATATTTCATGTACTGCTTGTGATGTACTCAGCGCAAGTAAAATATTAAATACAAATAATTATAATTTGTGTGCTTGTAAAGCTGTTTTGTTTGCATTAGATTTGCACTGAATTTTTCTAAGCAAAAATCAAATGTAAACAAATGCAGAGTCTACCAACAAAGAAAATATTTTGATGTTTGCTGTGCTTCACTGGATGCTCGAGCACCGCAAGGCTGCCACTTTCATGAAATTTGACAGAAAATTGATCATTTTTGTAGCCCGGCAGAGCTGGTGACCCTTTTGGTTGTATTCTGTGCTCGTGACATCTCACGAAGAAAATTATTTTGATGACCCAAAAAGCACTCACGTCTACATCTCTAAAAATAAAACTGTGACTTTTGATTTAATTCGTTTTTCGTTATTTCTTTTATAGAATAGAGAAATATTGTCAGTAATAACAGCACACAAATTTTCAAGCACAGCACAAAAATTGCAGAAAACTTAGCTTTTAACGGCAACAACGAAAAGTTTGTTGGAGACAGCAATATTATGTTTATTATTTGGTTACCAACCATTTGACAGTTCAAAAATACTGTCGTTGTCACAAATTAAGCTTGTTTAAATGTTCTGTATAAAATGACGTAAGATATTGCCTTTTCAAATGAATATAACCATATTTCAATTTTAATGGATAGTGACAACAAAATGATCAAACTGTAACAAAAACTGTGACCAAAAATTGTTTACCGCATTTAAAAAAAAATATATCTTGTTGGACATAAATTTTCTCATCGTTATAGACAACATAATATTGTTGTTACAACAATATTGTGAAATGTGTTTTCTTTGAGTACGTTTTGTTGGTAGAAATACTTTAAATTCTAACACCCATTTGTTCGCGTTTGTATGTTGGTGTAGTGTATTTTGCCAGTTCTTCAAGCTAGAGCCAGTAGTCAACTGCTATTGTAAGGCTAACTTTGCTCGTAATTCTATTTCCCTAGTTCCGGTACAATGCAATGTATGTAAAAGCGTTGCACCCTGAGCACTGATCAAGTTAAAAAATTCAACCGCCATAGAGTTTAGTTTAGAAGTACAAAATGTGAGACTGACCCCCACTATGGTTTTGTCCCCAATATTCTTTCCACACTTATCAAACTCGTAGCTCTATTCGCTAGTGCAGCCTCCACACAAAAAATTGTTCTTATAAATTTTCTAGCTAATTAACTAATCTGTGCCTTGAGTTGACGCCATTTCATGCAACATGCAACTCTCTTCACTTCAAATTTATCATCAACACATACAGGGGTAAACTCTGGTCAGCCCTCGTGGCGTATGATTAATGAAATATATTTATAAATATTAGATCACCTGCTGATAGTGCAACAATAAGCATTTTAAAACTTAATAATCTAGAAAAACATACCATTTTTAATTGGCTTATGTTTTTTCTTTTGTTCGTCGAAAATGCCAAAATGATAACATTATTTACAAAAAAAAAAAAAAGGTGATACTCTGTTATCGCTAAATTATTCACACAGTTTATTTTAATAAAATACTTTAAATAATTAATGTACGGTTGCGAGCTAAAACAAGTGTTTATAGTGGCAAATAAAAGTTAAGATAAATGGTGAAATAAAAATACGGTGCGAAATGTCTGAAAGAAAATTATATTGTTGCTAATAAAATTTGTTTTTTTTTTTTGTTTCGTTTTTTTGTTGTTTCGTCTGGCGAATGAGCACCTGAATGACAATTTTGATTTGATTTATTTATCGATGTGCTTGATTTTGCTTCGATTTAAATAATATTTAGGCTCAATGAACAAAATACAACAGTTTCTGTGATTTGCTAAAATAATTATGAAGCCTTTTCTACTAATATTCCGGAGTATGATTGTAATGCTAGCATTTTCCCTGGAGGGTAGTAAAGTGCTTTTGGAAAAAAAAAAATTTGGACTATCACGAAAACTAACGAATTTTAATACTAGAAATAGATCAAATTTTAGAAATAACGAAACAAAGAATTGACTATATTGGTGGAATTGAATTCAATAAATTGCCTACACCTTTGAAACAAATTGATCGAATATCAATTTTCAAGTCCTCTTGCAATGAATACTTATTAAATATAATTGAAACGCTCTTGATATGACTTTGATATAAAATGTGTAATAAACTTGTGTCGAACTAGTTTTTTTATTAAATTTTGCCACGAGCCGATTTAAATAATAAGGCTTCGACACAAGTCAAGTCTAGTTTGTAATATCGATTATAATCTTCTTAAGTAGCTAATATTTTATTTGTACATTTTTTTAATTGTTTTGCCAACTTGCCTCAATAATGCCTTTCTTACATATCTCTCTCTCTCTCTCTCTCTCTCTCTCTCTTTATCACTTACATGAAATTCAACAAGAACAACAAAAAAGAAACATATCATATGACGTTAAGTTTAGCAGGTGAATGAAGTGAAAGAATTGATTGAACCAATTTTATATTCAATTCAGAGTGTTCAATTCCTTTCCGAAATTGAACTCAACTCGTGTTTTGCTTCTGGCACAAACAAAAAAAGTGTTTCGTAAAGAAATCATTTAGTCATGAAAGCTCAAACTAGTTTTTCAGTTTGTAAATTTGCTTTGTTTTTCATTTTCATAAAAAACTAAAAGAAAGTGAAACAATATACTAGATTTTTCTAGCAAAGCTTTAAAAAAACTTAGTTTCACAAGCGTTAAGCTTTACAAGACTTTTGTCCCTCACTGTATGATGAACGTTTGAATATTATTTTACTATCTAAATGAGCATGTCTTAATCTGCTATAATAATTATTTTTAATATTTATTTTTTCTTGGCTGGCACATTCATCCAGACTGAATGGCATTTTTAAGTAATTAGGTAATTGCTAATCTGAGCACAAAACTGTACAAAACTAACAACAACGCAAGCTGTAGAAGTAGCAGCAGCAATCGCTGTATAGAGTGGAAGCAATAACAAAAGAATTAAAAAAAAAAAACTACTTAATAATTGTATTAGGAAAAATTTCCAACTGACACGAATTTCAGCGCTTTCAGTTTTCAGTTTTTATCAACTACTGTTGCTCACTATTACTAATGATGAAAATATTCTATTCCATTTTCATTTTCACAATACAGTTTATATGGGCGAGCACTTCTTGTATTTTACCTACACACAAACATATTTGCAATAAAACAATGGAATGTCAAATGAAATTAATATGAATGCAAAAAGGGAAAAAAAGTGGCGAAAACAAAATTTGTTGATAAGAAGCCAAAGCTTAAGAAAACGTTGTTGGAAATTAAAATATTTCTATTGTCTCAAATAATAATAATAAGTAAACGAATGTGTTGATAGACTTTTTTTTTATATATTTTACACAGATGTTTTCGCAACGCACGTAAAAGAAGGCAGTTTTATAAACTATTTAATCAGTAATTTTCTTTGTTTGAAAGTTTTAGGTTTTTAGTTTCGAATTTTATATGAAAGTAATTGGCGCATAGCTATAGCCATCAAAAAAAATGCTTTAAGCAATTTTAAGACACTGCTCTATAAACGTAAGCTGTTTGTCTACTATAGGCGAGAAAAAGCCGACTTTATGCGCAAAAGTTTGCTCTAAACTTATAACCAGCAGAAGTTGTCTTTAACTTATTTAGCAACAGCTTTGCTCAAACAAATGTCACTTTTATAGGTAAAAGCTTCTTACTGTAATTCTTTTTAATTAAATAATTAAATTAAAGATTTTTTAATAATATGTGAACAGAATTAACATACGGGAGATGAGAATTCTGTGCTAAAAAAATTTGTCTGAAGTAACTCCTTTGCACAAATTTATTAAATACAATATACTCCCAATGAGTAAATTATATTTGAAGTGAGAAAAGGAAAATGAAATGAGTTTAGTTTCCCCTTTTTTGTAGATCTCAATATTTACCTTTAGAGTTCTAATTTTGAATAGGTAGGCTTTAGGGTTTACACTAAGGTTGATAAATTTATTTATTTGAATAGTAAATTGTACCAGTTATAAGCTGCTGTTAGCGATAATGGTTTCTATGGTAATGGTATAAAAATTCATTTTAAGAAAAAAGTTCGGCCCTTTGGAAAAGCCGCGCTTTTCATATGGAAGTTTCCATCTGTCAAAGACAGCAACATTTAGTACAAAAGATTATTTAATCAAATTCACAATATAAACTTCAGGTAAGTAAAAGACTGCATTGTAATAAATTCAAATTTAAACAGTTTTCTAACTTATGAGTATAATGATAATAAATTAAATTTTTAAGGCTTAAGATCTTTTTTATAAAAATGTTTGTAACAAAAAACAAATATATTTATTTTAAAAATAACAATGAGTATAATATTTGTCCAAACTTGTTTGGACAACATGTATTATTAATCAGAATTTTCTTTAAAATTTTACTCCTATTCAATTCGCTTTGATGTGTTTTGTTTACTTACTAATACAATCTTACATTTATGTAGGTGTGTAACATTTACATACCATGGCTCATCAGCATCCAAATTTGCCTCGAAATAAACACTAGATCTTTTTACTTTACCTATATTTAATTCATGGGAATTATGTAATAAGTAGTTAAGTTTCAAACAAACTTTTAAGAATTTTTCAAGTCTACTGATGAGTTGATTGGCACCAACGAAATGTCGTCGGTATATAGACAGCTGGAAAAGACAGAAAACATTTTGTAAAAAGGGTTAATTTTTGGACCCGAATTAATACACTTCCATTGGGTGTTAAAGCAAATAAATAATTAATTTCATATTTGAATATTTAAAAGCTTTAACTTTTTAAGAATTTTGAGAAATCTGAAATTCTGAATTTTCAAGAAAAAAAATTTTTTTTCCAACTTTTTTCCCCAATGACTTCAGTAATATTTTTAATGCTAAGAATGGATATTAGAACAGTTCAAGGCTAGTATAAAACAAAGTTCTCCCATATGATGCATAATGATATCGCATTTGTCGCTTAAAACTATTGATAAGACGCATGCAGCAGCCATCTGCAGAAGCTCATATTTTACTAAAATTGAATCTCGCATGTACAAATCTTCATTTTGTGTACTCGTAAGGCTCAACATATTCATTTATGATAAAAATTTAATATGTAGTCGACCCAGGGTCGATAAAAAAGTTAGACTAGGCTTACAGACTTAAAAAATACTCGTATTAGGAGCTTAATATTTTGACATGTAAAATGGACTTGGTTCTTTTGCAAACGATAAATAATAAAAATTAAAATATATACACGCAACCTATTTACTAATATTTCTCATCAAAGCATGCACAAATTCACTCCCCCGACACCTAATCAAGTCTACTCTTCTCATACATTAAAATACATTAGCGAATTTGACATACACATGCAAGTTTTCTTCTTTTTTTTTTCTTTTCCGCTTTGAGCAAATAAAGTGCAACGTCAAAGCTTTATTTGTCTAGCTAATTTGTAGTTTTATTTGTAAAACCATTTTCCATAATAATTGACTCTTCGTCAATATATCACAATACTAATGGATAATACCCCACAATTCCTGTTGGCTTTAATCTTCTTCAGTTTGTTTGCTTTGCCGTTTTTTTTTAAATCCATATTTAACTTGATTTTATGATTGTACTTCAATATATTATTTTACAGACTTAAAAACAGCATTTGATTGATACTCTTACATTCAGCCATATCTTTTCATTACACACATTTTTCTCAATTCTTTTTTCATATCAATTTCATTGCCACTTTATAAGAATTATGGATTGGAGAAAAACAAAACAAAACAGAACCTAAAGTGGCAGTTGCAATCAGTATCACAGCAGGTCTGTATTCCCAAACATATCACTGCTACCAGCTGTGTTGTGATTTTTCCTTCAATTTTAATGATCACCTTCTAAGCAAACAAAAGAGATAATAAAAAAAAATAAGAAAAAACAAATGTAAACCTCTGCAAAAATATTAGTTATATGCAGCATATTCATGTATGTTTTGTGGAATATTCACAATCACATTTGTGTAGAGACAAAAATGTCTTCTCATAAGCATCGAATTTTGGTTCAAATGAATAAATGTACAAGTGTGCAATTCTTCTTTGGCAGGCTTTTGGCTTTTGGAAAATGCATGCCTACATACATACATACATACTTTTTCTCCTTTTCATATTTTCTACTTGTTGTCTGTCTCTAGGAAAACAATTGCAACTGGTGTTTGGGGATTAATTATTTTTTATTTCTTACAAAAATCTGTCTAAACTTAAAGACAGACGGAGAGACACTCCATCGATGGGCAGACATGTGTGTGTGTGTGTGTGTGTGTGTGTGTGTGTGTGTAAGTAAGCAAGCAAGTAGTTTTGTTGAGCAAATTACTTTGCTTTTTATAAACTCATAATACTGCAAGTTCCCATACAATTTTGTAGTCAATTTATGGTTAAACAATCAAGGAACTCTGTGATTAGAGAATGTTATTTTTATAGCCGAATTTGAAAGTAAAAGGATTTTATTTCTTAATACCAGTGGTCAATATACGATTTATGGTTTTTTAAATTGGCAAAAAAAAAAAAAGAAACGGCAGAATGTATTTTAGCAAAGTTATGGAGTAAATAATTTTTGTTGTGTATGGAAATCATCAATAATTTAGAAGAGAAAGGGAATAAACTGCAGACTGCTGATGCAAGCCAAGTAGCCTAACGGTGCTGTTCTAACTATCTAGCGTTTACACATACTAGAGACTGGCACATAAAGTGAGTAGTATGTGTTGGGGAATATTCAAGTTTATTTTTAATTCAGATTGGTTGTACATCTCTTATGTCATACATCGGACTATCCAATTTTTACTTTGGACCATCATATGTAGGTGCCCAACAAACTATTTTTTGTACAGCTGCATATTCATTGGCCCACTATTATACAATACTTGTGTGCTTTGGATGAGGCAACACAATGCACTTTCTGCAATTTTTACTTATGATTATTTTTTTTGTTTATTAAATTTAATTTCCTTATTTCAGACTATATTCCCAGGGGTGAAAATTGAGCCAATTAAGAATTACAGTATAGTTTTGTTATAACGAACTTCGATATAAGGAAAAACTCAATATAATGTATGTTTCCTTAAATCCTTGTTACTGCAAAGTTTTTAATACAAAAATACGTTTTGGTTGTCATTAAAAAATTCTGAGAATTAAATTTCTAAGTACTGGTTTAATATGAGCAATTGATAATTAGTGCTTATTCTTAGCGAACTATTATTAAACATTTTTATTCAAATTACGTTTTTTTTTTTTTTTTAGACTTTGACCAGTACTCAGAGAACGACCATTATAGATGAATTGCAATATACAGGAACTGGAAAAATAGGAAAAAACAAAAATGGGAAGTGTTTGACTAAACAACAAAAAAAATTATAGCATAAAAACCGAACATTTCTTTTAGCAAAGCTGAATGAGTCAGGACCAAATGTTGCTGATTTGTCTGTCTAGCGTCCTGTGTATATAGCTTTGGCTTAATCTAGCTAACAAAATTAGACAAAACCTCATCAGCAATGCAAAACGTCGACTATACAGAGCAAAATGGCGACACAATAACCACGATAAGGCCTATTACGATTTTATTCTTTGATGGAGCTATTTCCAAAAATATATTATGTATATTGAGTATATTAAAAGTAATTCTAAATATAATTTTCCTACAGGTTTGAAGTAGGTCAGATCATTCTATAAATTATATGGTTTTTATATATAATATAATCGCCCTTATCATGGTTGGCGTTTTTGCGGCGAACGTCTGCCGTTTTTGCAAGACGATGCACTCGAAATTGAGAAAGATTTTTTTGTGGTAAAACTGGACTGATAAACACTTTTTAAAGAAGACTTTGAGCTGCTGCTTAACAATATACAATTAGTGATGGCCTTGATTCGAATCAATTTATGTGCTGATAAGCGACGACATGTAAGAGCATATACATACATATACAACCAAAGAAAAATACAATTTAAAGCAAACAGGAGAAGTCCCGTTAGTTATCTCTTGAAAAGTAAGTTTTTATTAGCACTCTTATCTAAAATAAAAGCAACTCATATTTTTTTTTAAATTATGCTGCACCAAGACTTTATTGATTACATCTGCAACAAAACAATAGTTATAACGAATTTTTCGGGTTTTTGCTTGCCTCAATCTGGGATCGAACACAATGTTTTAGTGGATTTACCAAATCGGTAACCGATAGTTCAAAAGTGCCAATAAGCCAAACCGAATGAATACTTAATTTAAGATAAATTATTTGTTATTTCATGAATTAATTACTTTAAATTACACATTGAGTGGACTTAAGAGCAGCTTAGCTTCCTCAAAATTGAAACACATTTTCTTTTTTTGTGAGATATAATGGTAATAGATAGAAGACTTATTCGCGGGAGTACATCCATGGCAATCTCACATTCAAAAAATACGTACAAATTAGGCCCTAATTATTTTCTTTAAAAATACGTTTGTTCTGCCAATAATCAATAGCTGCTGTATGCAGGTTTTTAATACAATTTGTTTATTGAAACGGGCCAGCGTAATAAAAAAAAACTTAAATTTACTGATGTCATATACAAAAACGTGGTCAAGAAAGTAGCGGTCACATATGTATATTTGGAAAAGTATTTAATAAAGCTAAACATTCCTTTAAAGCAGTTCTCTATAAGTAAGCAGTGTAAGGAGAGCCTTTCAATGCAAACGGGGTACTGTTTTTCTTTGCTTCTATTTTTTATTAGCTTTTTTTTTTACAAAATTGCAAAATGTTACTTGCCAATCATATTGTTTCTTATTTTGCTTTTAGCTTTTAAAGCCAAATATGTAAACAAAAATAATAGAGAGCCACAACAATGTATACATGTATACCGTTTGTTAGTTTTAAATTCAATAATTGAATACAAATCACAAGTTGACACTTTACCACTAACAACTTTCAATAAACTTCATTCGTATTGTTTCAAAAGGCTGTGATTGTTTTCTGTTTGTGTTCGCACCCTTCAATTCTCATCACCTTCATGCCATAAATGTAAATACATATGTTAGGATTGTTATAATTCAAATATATTTATTTAACTAAAATAGACATAAAACAACAGAGGAAAACGAAATAAGTATTTTTGTAAATTTTTAATAACGTGTTACATGTCAATTTATAATTTAACTTTTATGGCGTGAAAAAAGCAAGTCATTAATTAAGTGAAAAAAATATTTATACTATATAAAAAAAGGCTATAAACAACTTAGAAAAGAAAAAAATCATAAATGATGTCAATTTATAAACTCATAATAAAGACAAAAAATCATGAAACAATACATGTATTTATTTGTTATAAAAATATGCATAAAGACACAGTCACATTCGTCAAATATTTGAAGTCAAACATCAAATATTTCTTTGTTGTAGTCTACACAAACATAAATTTACGGACTGTTTACACAAAATACAGCTAATTGTGCATTTACATCTACGCCTTAAGGTGGGATCACACGATTGCCGCAATGAACCAATTTTACACAATTTTTATTGGGCTGAATTGGATCATAATAAAAAATTTGTCCCAATCAAATTCTCTGCAATCACATGATTGTGACATTTTATTGTCGCAAATTGCCGCAAAACAATTTAGTACGAATAATTGCCGCATTATAGTCACACGATTGTTATATTATACGGCAACTCTGCGAAACAGCTGTTGTAGCTGATGACAAACTTTGTTTTCCAAAAAAAAAAAAAAAAAAAAAAATTATAATAATTAAATGTTAAAAATATGGTTTGTTCATTAAAAAAAGAGAAAATTGCTTCGGCTATTATTATAATGTTATGCGGGTGGAAAAAGCAAAAAATGCATAGTAACAACAATTGAATTTTACTGATTGAAAAGCAGAAATCATGTTTGGAAGACGCGTTTAAACAATTTTGAAACTAAATAAATGTATACATATGTATGTATGGCGGGCATTGTCTTCTTTGGTTGCTGCATGAGAACTCAATAAATATTGGTGCATTTTTAGAATTTTTATTGGTGATTTGTATGTCAAGTGTTCACACGGTTGTCGCATCGGGGTTGTATTTGATTGGGACAAATAGGAACAACATTCGTTTTAGTTGCCGCATGAGCCAATCAATTGTGCTATCACACGATTGGCATAAAAAATGTAACAAAAATTGGTGCATTGCAGCAATCGTATGATCCCACCTTTAAACAGGTTGTAAGTTGTTTATAGTGCATTTACATCTACGCCTTAAATAGGTTATAAGTTGTTTATCGTGATAAACTAGTTTGAGAAACTTGTTTATCCATACAAATCATAAACAAGTTTTTAACTAGTTTTTGACATATGTAAGTGGGTTGATGACAATCAATTTTTGCAAATGCGACCCTATTTTTTATGCTTTCGTCTGTCAAGGCCAGTAGTGCGATTCAGTAACTTTTAAAGACTATCCAATCGTTAAACTAAACACCTGCATTTGGTGTTTTGCACTAACGATTCAGTGATTCATAAACTATCATATTCAACATATTATTAAATTCACAATCAAGTGGCGTCCTTACTTAAAAGAATCACAAACCAAACTCACCACTAATAATTTTGAATTAAGTAGTCGACCCAAAGTCAAGTCACATTAATTGGCTTATGACTCGACTAAGCTATAGAACATTGGCTTGCAACTATACTAGAATACTTTAACATTTTGTGGTTAAAATAAACCACAATAAATTTCTAGTTGTTAAATTAGCACCAGTAACTGCGGTCGAATATAACTAATGAATCAGAAAGCCAAATGTTTTACGGTTAAATATTTTTAACGCTGAATTAATCGGTAAAATAAGTTAGTGAATTGCACTACAGGCGAATTTGATATAGAAAAAGAAAACAATAAAAAGGAAAATAAAACGGAAAAAATATATTTTAAAATTAAATAATTTAAAAACTTCCACAATTCTTGGAGTTATTAAAATAAATAAAATTTAAGCATGGATGATGAAAATAAGAGGTGCTTCCTTCTTTTCCGCGCCAAATAATTAATTTTACAATGAACTTCATTCAAACGTGATGAAAGTCACATAACTATTTTTTTTTCTTCTTCAAAAGCCTCCATATTACTATTTTATTTTTGATATTGAATTTATGGTAAATTGTCAAAAGAAATCAAGTAAACTATCTAAAATGCTAGTGTAAGTGGTATAGTTTATGAAACTAGCTTATGATCATAAACTAGCTTAGGAATTACTAGTGTAAATGTACTATAACTTTGAGCAAATAAACCCTGCAATAAATGGCTGATGGAAACTAACACAGTAACAACTTATGTACTAACACATGCAAAGCAATTTTATAGCATTCAACTTTGCCATTACAATGATTTTTTTTTTTTAAATTTTGCTTTTCCCGTATTAGTTTGGTAATTTCATTGGGAACTACGTTTATGCATTAATGTTTTTGTAGGTTCATTTGTTCTTTTTTCTTTCCATATGATTAAATTTTATATTGTTAAAACTGCTACTGACTACTATTTTTCTCTTAATTTTATCTAAATATGTCTAAAATAATTTTTTCTGTTCTCCTTGTATAGTTTTTATTATTTTTCGAAAAACCTCTTTTTTTTAATAATAAAAAAATAAATAGCATTGCATGTAATTTTGTGGGCATTTTGAAAAAAGATTTCAAATGTTCGCTTTCCTGAAGTGGTAACGCTGGTTTAAAAAATAAATCCCACGTACACGAATGTTTGCATCAGTTTTTTCATTTTGCCCTTAAGAAAATGATAGAAACCCTGATGTATGAAATCATCAGCAGTGCCGCTCATATTATGCATCAAATGACCAACACTGTTCTTGTAAGGAGCGCCTCGATGGTTGAATTGGTAGAGTGCTCTGCCAAGAGTCTCCGAGGTCGCAGGTTCGATTCCTGTCGAAGGCTCTGGGTGTTTCTGCAGACAAGCAAAAGGCTTCGCAGTTTTGTGTTTGCTTAAAAAAAAAAAAAATTATTTGTAGGCAAACAAATATTTTCCTACACTAACAGACCAACTTAAATTAAAGCGCCGAACGTAATTTTGCTGTCTAAGCCCCCATTTTATATAGAAAATGGGTGGCTTAGGCAACAAAAATACGCTAGACGTGCTAATTTATGTTGGCTTGTATTCGTTCATTCATTCGAGTGATTAATTGAGTATTCTTCATTATACGAACATGAACATTTCGTTTCCACAATGAAAAATATCATGCACGGAACGACCAATAAATTTATATTTCCTAAATCTTTGATTGTATTGATACTACATTCATGGTGCTCGAGCCAACAAAAATTTGCAAATGTTTGAAAATAATTCGCACATGAAACAGAACGCTTTTATTTTTTGCAGTGTGTCAATCAAGTATCAGAACTAATGTTCCCTTAGTGTGACCGTAGCTTAATAGATAAAGACAAATTTGAAAACCATAACTGTTGCTACTACTTGTGGCGGCCAAATGTATCTGAAGTGCAGTACAAAAAATATCGACTACGCGACACCTGTCTGTCAGTCACACAGTCGTCATATTAATTTGCATATGCTTAACAAGTTTAATTTATGTCTAAATGTTGTTATCAGCAAAACAGAAAAAAAAAACAAATAAAAAATTAAACCAAAAGTCACAAAGCTGTACGAAGTGACAGCGGCAAATTAATATGATAAAAATATATACATATTTATATATTTTTTAATATATTGCAATCGGTGTAAAAGTATTGCATTTCCCTGAAAAAGAACACTTGCCTAACTTTGCACTCACACACACACACACACACACACAATGTTAAAAGGTTTAAAACTAAATCATCAGCTGCAAACAACAAGTGATCCCACCGGGGCCTTAAACGGAGCAAAACAAGTAAGCACTATTCGGTTGGCCTTTACTATTTAGTATACATATGTATGTATATTTATAATGTTTGGCAGTGCTGTCACATTTACATACATATGTATATTAGACATTTAAATTTCTTGCTTCTTAATATCCTTTTCTACCATCACGACTGCTCTTCGTCAACTAAGACCGTCTTAAAATTTTTCAAAAATCGATTACCGTTATATCTCGGCGATATACATATGAGCTGATAGCGAAAATCACAACACCTGCCTTGGGCCAGAAATTGTCCTAATTTATTTACAGGCAAACTTCTTGAAAACTTGATTTGCACTTGGTCTTGACTAATGTATTACAACGGGAGCATTTCTAGGACCCAAGTGAGCCGGTCTCATGACCTGGCAGACCGCGTAACATAGTCTTGACTATGTATGAATCGATATCAGAAATCTGCATTATTCATCTTCTTACTAAGAGAAGGGTGTCTCCAAAAGTGGTTTCAGTTCGTTTATAACTAAAACATTTTTAAGAACTGTGGTCGGAAGAACATTTTGATAACTGTTAATATATTTTTTCATTACTGTGATGTGGTGCAAAAACATGTTTTAGCTGGCTTCTAAATAAAATTTTCGGCTTTAGGTACATAGTAAGTATAAATATTTAATACGAGTGGCAAAGGAAAGAATTTTTTCTTAACATTTTAAAATGTTTTTTCACCACTTGGTTAGTTTTTTTTTGTATAAAAATTGTTTGGCTAACAGCTTAAGTCTCCCAAAAACCAGAGTGCGCTGTATATATCCGGCTACACATATTAACCGATATCGAAAAATAGTTTGATCTTCTCTACACTGTTTGTTTGATCTTCTCTACACTGTTCAACCGCATTCCCATACACCTGCCAACCCATGCAGCACCAGTTTGCCCAAATAATTTGTTCTCTTGTTGGAAAGAGATGACATCAGCAGAAGAAGTGCTCAATACTCTTCTCCTTCTCTTCATCTTTGCAACTTTTGCAAAAGTTTTGCTACGGAAGATTTATTCCTTTCGTATGTATTCTCTTGTGGCAGTGTCCTCATAGGGCAACCATTAGGGTATGCCCAAACTTAAATAAAGCCTTTTCATGGAAAATCCAACAGAGATAAGTTTTTCTTGCACAGGGTGGCCCAAAACTAACGAAGGCATTTAAATTGCATTTAACTTTTTTTTTTGAAGGCATAATTATTAAAAAAAAATTTTAATAAAGTATATAAAAGGGGTTTTAGTTAAGTTATGAATAATAATATCTCGCAAGTGGTGGATATTTTCTGCTTTGCATTTTCGTGATCTTTCGAACACATTTTCCATAACCTTTGACAAAACATCTGTTGTTATGTTTTTTTTTTCGTCACATATATTGCTTTTTAATGTCTTGATAGTTCTTGGCTTATTAATCTAGACTTTTCCTTTCAAATAACCCCCAAAGTTCGGTGAACGCGAAGGCCAATTAAAATACTTGTACGCGAAACAACTCGGTTTACGAAAGATGTCCCGTAAAAGAGCCATTGTGTCCCTTGCAGTGTGCACTGTGCCTCCATCTTGTTGGAGCCATACTTGTGGATGACTTTTCATGGCTTGCATTAAAAACCTGTTCAACATTGTCCGATATCTGACACCAAGGACGGAAACAGTGACCCCCATCTTCATTTTCAAAAATATAAGGATCAATTATCCTTTATCAAATATCCGATGAAACACTGCACCAAACCGTACACTGAGGTGAGTATAGTTCTCGCTGTAGTACTACTCTCGGATTTTCGGTAGCCCATATCCTGCAGTTTTGCTTATTAACCAACCCGCATAATTGGAAATGGGCTTCGTCGCTTATAATTCAATAATGAATAAAATTATGATTTTCTTCTGCGTAATCAAGTCGTTGCTGGTAATCTGTAGGGTTCAATTCTTGGACAAGCTGAATCTTGTATGCAAACATTTCTATTGTATGTAAAATTCTCTGCAGTGATGCTAGTGAGAGGCCAAGTTGTATCGAACGTCTCCTGGTTGAAGTTTATCCATCTCCCCGAACACTCTTGCACTATACAAGTTCAATGTTGTAATCCGTGTGCACTGTTCTGTCAACACATCTTTATTAAACAATTAAAGATTCCTGACGATGCTAACAAATTATTAGCGAAATATCGAACAATTAAGAAAGAGAAATTATAAAGAGCTAAAGCTTTAAAAAATAGTGTTGTTAATTTTAACAATAAAGGTAAAAAATTATAAATAAAATAATATATAAAAATTTTAAAAGAAACCTATTCAAAGAATTTGAAATAATAATGGGTTTTGAGGTAAGGAGACCATAACGCGTATAAAACACGGCGTTTATAAATGGAAGCAATGAAAACTAGAACCAGGAGCCTAGATGGTGATCGAATAAATTCGATAATGTAAATAATGTAAACCAAACACAAAATAAGCAACAAACACACAGCATTCGATTATGAGTTCATTGGAGCAAAATGCCGGAATTTGGCCTCAGGTTCGATTTTGCTTGTGCATTAACTACAAACTTGACAACGAGACCATTGGCAATGTTGCTTGCCACATTCAGTGTTTACAATTTGTATTAAGCAAACATCTAATGCAGTGAATAAATAATGCCAATTAAAGGGTTAGTTGGACTGGGAATTGAAACGAAAAGAGCGAAATTAGAGAAGGGAAACTATAAAACTTCAGCGGACATAAAATAACTTCAAATACCGATGAGAAGCATAAAACCATTATAGAGCACAAAATTGCAACACGGAATGCAATTTAAACTGTGTATAAAATTGTTGCTACATTTTTACATTACATTTCCAAGTGAATAAATATATGCTTTCAGTTGGATAAGAGCACAACCAAGATGTCATAAATATTGTACGCGAACTAAATTAACACCTTGATATTGAATGACATTTAGTTTTCATGCTGAAGCAATATGATGTGGATATTGAGCTTTGCAAATACCAGCATTAATATTAAAAAAAAAGTTAAATTCTTGTCTGTTGTTTTTTTTTATGAAATAACGGAGAAATAATGGAGAAATAATGGAGAAATAATGGAGAAACAGTTAAAATCGCTAAAGCTTTGATCAATTTTATGAGTAATTCCGGAGGCTACTGAAAGATTTATGGAATTTTGCCACACATCATTGTTTTTTCGGCTTTGCTTTAGCCAAGTTCTTCACACAACGGGGACTATTTTTGTACAATCCAGTGCCAGTCATGAGAGTTCAACGCATCAGAAGCACTCAGGATTTTGTGCGGTATAAGCAAATTGTGGATTTAAAAAAAATATCCTTTAAATATTATTACCATGAACGATGCTTCATTTTACTTTTTCTTTCAGAATCATTGGGTCCAAATGGTTTACACGGGCTATTTTGATAAAGTTTTATTTATGCAGTACTACAATTTTCAAGAAAATTAAGTTGCTCTTCCAAATGCTGGTATACTGTCCGAGCATAAGCATTTGAACAAATTCTTTGAAACCAACACTGTACCAGCATGCTACGAATTTTTTCTGTCTATGCTGTCAAAAACAACATTGTTTGGAACATTGGCAACTCATCCTGCAAACATAACCATCATCATTGGGATGCGGATAATCAGCCATGGTATGTTCATCAGTCAATATGTCTTAAAATTTACTTGTCCCTACAATTTTACTGCAAAAAATCATTTTCAATTCTAAGGAAAAAAAATCGAACCACAGCCCCTTAAAGTATCTAATTAACATTTATAAAACAAATATTTTATTTATAATTTCGAAACACCCTGTTTAATCGCATGCCAAGCGAAAGGATAGTGAAGGTGAGTTCTATGCAACAATTCCTTGAAGCGACAGAGCGAAAGAAAACGTAAGCTTTCGTTTCACAATATCAAAGCTGTCAAAGTTGTCAATTAGTAATCAGAAATTGCCTGAACAATAATAATGTAATCACTGGGATTCTTTTTGAAAAAGAATGTAATTGATTAGTAATCGTAATCAAAATGTAACAGCTCTGAATACAACTAATATTTATATATATTGCTAAAATCCATTTATAAATTGTGATGTGGCAGTGGTGCTACACTATTTCGAAATATGTGTGTAAATGAAATTCGATAAAATTGATAGTTTTGTTTTTAGTTTGAAAAATTCAATATTGCAGCATTTGCAGGAATTTTTGCAGTACACGTAGCATAGTGCATTAGTGATGGCCAGCGGAGCACCAGCGTTCTAAAGCATTACAGCAGCGGCAATACGGAGTAGGAAAATTATCTCTGAAAAACTGATCTCCATTGGATCCAAATAAAAGTTAGTGAGTTTTTTTTTTTTTGTTTTTATGCCAACTTAAAATTGTTTCAAACTTATCTTGTATATTTTTATATTCTCTCTCTTATTTTTATTTATTTTTTTAAATTTATTTTTTAGTTAGCAAAAATTTGCCCATACAGCAATTCCTTTTCTAAAAATAGTAGTTTTTTTTTATTTTTTTTATTTTTTGTTTTAAAAAAGCGCTTACTTAATCAACTGCTTGCAAAATTCTTTAGAACAAAAACAAAAAGTTTAAATTTTAAAGCTTTTCTGTCTTGTTTAAATAAAAATTTGTAAAATAAATACTTTGTTGCAAATTGCAACCAATTAATGATTTTTTTTTCTCATGTAACAAAATTATCGAACAAAATGAAAAAATAGACAAAAAGTCTTATGCCCGTATATAATGTTAGTATGTCTATTAGTTTTGCATTAGAAATGCATTCAACGTCGAATGGTTAGAGAAAAAAGTACACTGCTTAAAGATAAATATGAGTCACTCATGACAATTCGCAACATTCAATTTTAGAGTTTTTGGTTTGTTTTTGTTATTTTGAAGAAACACGTACGATTGAGTTTGAAATGTATGTATGTACATATGAGTGGTTCATTCAAAAGAAACATTCAGCAACAGTGCGAGTATATTACAGCTGCCAGTTGAAATAATAAAATTCCTTTTGCCGTCTATTCGATTAAAAAATTCTCAGGCCGGCCAGTTACAGAGTTAATCAAGATATTTGTCGTACTTCTTTCTACGGATACAAAAAAATTTTATATATTAGTGGAACTCACCCTTCATTGCAAATTACCCTTGCAGACCTTGCAGATATTGCAACCGTAGCATATGTGCCGTAGTCTGCAACACTACAAAAACAAAATGTATGAAACCGAGATTTGCATCACTTAAGCAAATATGCATAACTAAAAAACATTGCAGATCCGTATTTGCAAATGTTGCTAAATGCTAAAACAGCTGCTTGTTTTTCTACATTACAATACGTAAACTCCTGCGCTCAAAAATCTGTATGACAGCAAGGCCGCCACAAAACATGCCTGTGCTGGAATTAAATTAATGCTAACGTTGCTCAAAGAACCAGTTACAAAATAGTAAAAAGTGAATATTATACCTATTATTATGCATCATTTTTATTAAACTTTATAAAATAAGCAAAAAATCGGGCGGTTGCTTCACGTGCAAATTTTATCGACGGCGTTGCTTTTCAAATATTGGCTGCGGCTTAGCTTATCTCATGCGGCAAACTTGCTTTATTAAATTTTGTAAACAAATAAAACAGGGAAGAAAATGAATACGGAAGAAAGTAAAAATAAAATTAAGGCAATTAAGCAAAAAGTCAACAATAAAAGACGGCGAACGAAAAGATGAATCATGAAATTTTTGCAATTTGTTTTCCAAACTTCCTTCTCAATTTGCAAAACAAAAATATTTATATTTTCCGTTACTCTAAAGTCAGCTGATATTATTATTTTGCTAAACACTTGAAAAAGACACTCACGCTTTGTAGCAAAAAATCATGCTATATCTGCTAAAATTCACAGATGTGCAACCGAGGGTAATTTCCGCTATTATAGTGTATATATTATAGTGCATATATTATAGTGTATATAAAGGGTGTTTTTTTTAAGCCCGATAGAACTTGAAATTGTAAAAAATAACACAAAAAATTAAATTGTAATCAAAATTTTTTTTTATTCGAAAGATCAATACGTGACATTAACATTTGAAAATGATTTCGGGCATATGGGCACCGCGGCTGTTCTTGACGAAGTGCATTCTGGACGTCCAATTTTGGGCCACTTTTTCGAGCACTGCTGGCCGTATGTCACGAATAACACGAACAATGCTGGCCTCCAAGGCGTCAATTGTTGCTGGTTTATCAGCATAAACCAGTGACTTCACGTAGCCCCACAGGAAATAATCGAGAGGTATCAAATCGCACGACCTTGGAGGCCAATTGACAGGTCCATTTCTCGAAATCAGCTTATCGCCTAATTTTGATTTCAATAAGTCGATGGTTGCGTTCGCCGTATGGCACGTAGCGCCATCCTGTTGACATCACATCTCCTCCGGATCAATGTCATCCATATTTTCAAACAAAAAATCATTGATCATGGTGCGGTAACGATCTCCATTGACCGTAACGCGAGCTTCGGCCTCATTTTTGAACAAATAAGGTCCGATGATGCCACCAGCGTGAAAACCGCACCATACGGTGCATTTTTCTGGATGTAATGGAGTCTGTTGGGTCTGTTGTGGATTGGTCTCACTCCATATGCGGCAATTTTGCTTATTAACAAACCCGTTAAGCCAAAAATGCGCCTCATCGCTGAACACAATTTTGCGGTAAAACAACGGTCAGAATCGACGGCTGATTTTCAAAGTAAATTTCGATAATTTCGTAGCGTTGTTCAAGCGTGAGTCTATTCATGATGATTTGTCAGAGTATACTGAAACAAATAAAAAAAAAAGTTTCATAAAAATTGAATTTTTTGTATTACTTTTTACAATTTAAAGTTCTATCTAGCTTAAAAAAACACCCGCTATTTATAGCGTAATATATATTAAATGAAACCTAACAAAATATTTATGAAGTTTTACATTAAAAGAATTTTTCTTTTGTAGGATGTAAAACTGATTTTTAAGATCCAATAAACAACTATCAATTGTGAATGATAAAAGGTTAGAAGATGGAATTAGCGTAAAGCGTTTTATTTAGCAGTGCTAAATAGTAAATATAGCTTTGATTTGTTAAGTGTTACAAATAGCAAAGATGTGTGTGTGTGTGTGTGTGTGTGTGTCATTATCATTTGCATTCAAGAAAGCAGCAAATAGTTTTTAATAAAGAGTTGAAACTTAACAAAGCGATTTATTTAAAAAGGATACTTTTATTAATATCGCTACGCTTAAGGAAAGAAAACCTTCAAAAACTTTTCACCAACACAACTACAGTTTATTAAATCCCTGCCAGCAAAATGGTAGTCGACTACTAAAATAATTAACTTCACGTTAACTTTTATGGACTAGCTTCAAATTAGCTACAATACAATCGAAACGTAGTGCAGAGTTCACTCAAAATTCAAATACTAACATACACACATTAACGGTAAATAACTCTTGAATTAAATTGCCTATTGTCGCATTCGTTTTAAATGTAGCGATGGCTGAATGGGTTAAGGTGGCTGCTCACCAGTCTTGAGGCTTAGTGGTTCGAATCCCACCAGAGGCTAACAAAAAAAAAAAAAAAGTGTGATGAAATTTAATTTAATAAAATATAAGTAACTATTACCACCAAAAAATGTAAAATCAGCCTTGATTTGTACATTTTTTTCTGTATGTACTGACTTTGAAGTAGTTAACTTGAAGTTAGTTGAAAAGTAATGCAGCGTCGGACAATTGACTACCTCCTAGGACATCGTAATGTTAAAATAGTCAGTCATCTCCATTGAAAATAATCTAAGTGTCAACCACCACCAGTTGTAAAAAAGTTAGCTTGTAATTCATTATTAGTTAACTGAGTTGCCGGCAGGGATGTTCTTCCCTATTACAATACCTTTCAGCGCAATTTGCTGTTTATTAGATTGATTCGATTTTATCGTCATTTATTCAATGCTTGCTGAAAATGCTTATATGGCATTGGTTACTTGGTCACACTAGTATATCATAGCATTTTTTTTTAGATTTCTTTTTATATTTATTTGTGTTTTGCTTTATTTCCAGCATGATTCATGCTGGGATTTCCTGACTAAAATTGACATTTCGAATGATGAAAAGTCAATCAATTCGACCAGAACATAAAGAAAGTAGAACAATACAATAGATCGTTGTTAAAATGAAAAATTTAAAATAAAAATAAATGTCTGAACCAGTTAAAAGTTATTGACCATTAAAGTTGAAAGGTTGGGTATTTTATTAACATTAAATTCAATTCGAAAAAACAGCAAATGATATTTTTTTCTTGGAATTATATCAACACAATAGAATTGGTTGTTTGCTTAAAGTTAAGTCGAAAGGATTCAGTTCTGAAAATACATGTCGCAGTACTCATTCGAGCTAATTAGTCTATATATTATATTATACAAGATACATCCGGTAGCAGTGCGATATCTAAATAGGCCATTATGTCTAAAGCTTGATAGTTTATCAATACTGGAAAAACAGTTACCCATAAGTAAGGCCAGGCACTAATAGCAGAGGTGGAAGACAATTTCCTCTTTTGTACTGTCATTGCAATTGTGACAATACAGATCATGCCAGCAGTCTCGATATACATATCCCTTCTGCAAAAGTATACAAACTGCATTGTGCATTTTTTATTGAAACTTAGTCACTCTAACTTTGGAGACTCTACAGCATCTATTGCTCATTTTTTTTTTCCATGGTAGTGTAAATTAAGTCCACCCTGTGCCAATTAAACTTTTCAGTAAATCATTTGGTGTTGAACTCATGGAAATTATGTAGTACACCATGCAAAAATGTTTTCATAAATTTTCCTCAGTCGTCCCAAAGGTCCTTTTGAAAGTCAAATGTGTAACAGGTCTCAGTCTACCTTTCTAACATTTCTTTCAAAACTCCCCTCTTCTCACTGTTAGTCTTCGTTGCTTTAGCATTACGTGTTTCCTCGCGCTTTTCTGAAATGCTTCAGAGCCCTATGTTCAAACAAAGATTATTTAAAATAAATAAAAAACTAAAAATAAATATTTCTGTACAATGAAGTTTCTATATAGTGAAATAATTCTCCGTCCCCGTGGAGATTCACTATAGGGACACTATAGGTTCGACTGTATATTGTTACACAAAACACAATAGATATAAACTCCGTGAATTTCATAAATTCTTTTAGAATCACGGAAGAATTCACTTCCAATTTTTTTTTTCCAAAATTTTGTTTTGTATGCTAAACGTATTTACTCTACAGCTGATCAAAATAACCCCTGAAGCGTAAAAGCTGTTTCGTGTACCCTGAAGTTAGAAAAGCATACAGGGTATAGAGCGTATGAAAAGTTCAAAAACGTAGATTCATGCCAAGCGTGTTGTGTAGTTCGAACTTGAGAGCAACAGCTGCACCACTCAGATACGAGAGCACAGAACTCCCTTAAGTAATCGTTGAGACACAATTCGACTCAATGAATTGAATCTTCTAATTTATATGTAAAACTTAATTGCTGGTCTAAGAAGTAGTTAATAGTGAAACTTATAACCCTTTTCGAATAATGTGCGGTGTGATCATATGCATTCGGAACTTCTTGTTGCTTAGAATAATGCTGCAGCTTGAAGTCAATCAAAAAAAATAAGTTTGAAAGTCGTCCAGTAAGTGCACTCACACAATGGTTGGTTTTTTAAAAACACTTAAATGTATTAAGTTCTGTTGTTTTTGTAAAGATTTAAAATATATACCAGTACATGCATACAGATTTTACAGTTCTTACATTCCGTTCCAAACGTTTTGTTTGTCAATTTATTTTGTGTTCCAATACTATATTTTATTAAAGCAGTTGTTGTTGCCGCTATTATTATTATTATTATTATTGCTTTTGTTGTATTTTTCCTTCTTTTTTTTAGTTTAATCATGCATTTTGATTGAAACCTTTCACTCCGTTCACAGTTGGAATTGTGGTTTTGTTCACTTAACAAAATGATATAAAAAATCGAAATAAAATCTTTGGCATCGGACTTGTAGTTCAACTACTGTTGTTGCTGCTGCATTTCACATGCATACAACCAAACGTGCACACACATGTATACTTTTTGTACGGGGTGTATAGCGCTTTGTACGTGTTCTATAAATTTTGCTTTCAGTCTTTACTAAAAAAAAAAACTTTAATCTAAAATAATTTTTTTATATTTTTATATTTTGCATTCTACGATGTAAATCGTATCTGAAAACAAGAAAAATGTTGAAACCAAAAATATTTGATGCCCCATTGTGTACAATTTCTTTGTGTAGAAAAAAAAAACTGTTTATTGTTGTTCACAAAACGCTAAACAAAGGCAGAAAAAACTTTCAATTTATGCTCCAGGTCCTTAAATAATATTAGATTTTTTCCCATTTCCTTTTAACTTAATTTTATTAAAAATAAAATGAATGCAAATGGCATACATATGTACACATTAATATTCTTTAGAGCAAAATTATCTGTACTCGTAGCAGATACTTAAACTACTGTCAAGATCACCTTGGGAATACAGGGGTAACTGAAGCAATCGTTTGAATAAGAAGAGTGTAGTAACTTTTGATAATTATATGTTTTTAGCGTTTCTTATGGACCGCGTTTAGTTGTGAATACGTGAGTTTTTGTTTTTAATGCTTGTAACACATTTCTTATGTGTCTGACAAATCCATATGTACTACCACACATATCCTGGATATGTACTTGTATATGTAAATACATCATAGAGCTCTGGATCCTACACTGATGAGGGCATAAATACAAAATCAAGTCTTAAAACTTAATGAAAGATAATCTTACAGCTTTTTGTAACCGATAGTGTTTTCAGTTATAGACATTTTGAACAGAGAAAAACTCTTGAAAAATATTTCTAGACTAGATTGTAAATGCTAAACATTGTACAGCGACTTTAGGGTGAAGCTACAGTAGTATGGCGCAGTTGCGCCGTGTGAGCGAGTAGCTGTAGATGCAACAGGCCCATTCACCATCAGCACCCCTGGCAATCGTTACGTTATTGCAGTGAGGGACTATTTCAGCAATGGCCTTGAAGTTGAACACTTTTGTCAATCACTGTGCATGGCGATATGATGTTTTGGTTTATCATCGTCAGGTAAATGACACGCTAAAAATCAGACAACACCGCTTCTCTCACAGTCTAGCAGAATATTTAAACAGCCGATTTTGAGAGGAGTACTTACGCGAAGTGGCCAGCGATCCTCAAAGGGGCAAGCACTAGTATATTCAAAAATGCTTGCTGGTTTCAGCAATGCGAAAATTCCCTCAATGGTCGAGCTAACGCTGCCCTGTTACTTAGAGCTTGGTATCACAACTACATGAACGAATGAATATAATGCAGAAAAAAATAGAGCCGGATACCTCAAATATAACATTTTTGATTTGTCATGGTACAAAATTGCTGAATTTCATGTACATAAACCAAAGCAAATTTCTCTTTTATTTTCTCTTTTCGATGACTTTTTGTCGTCGCGTTCGTAAATATAATTGTGTGTCTCAGATGCTTATTTTATTAACACAGCTTAAAGACTTACCAAGGGCCTGGCAGTATTTGCTAACATTTACTTCTTCTTTAATTAAATTGAACTAAATTTAATTAAATTGAACAAAGAGGGCATCAAATAGCGAATTTTTCTGGACTTAATGGCCTCTCTTCAATTACTTGAGGGTTCTCAGAACGCCAAATACGACAATTTTGTATATTAACATTCCCACCGAGTGAGAAAGGTGCTTCATGGCTGAAGAAAGTTTTGTTCGAAAAATCGCCGTCCACCGCCCGTTGTTCAAGCAGCCATTCCACGTACTTGCGACGCACAGTGTTGCGAAACCGGAATTTTTTGGAAATCATATTGCCTAAACTGTAATTTTAATTGTATCGATGAGAAACTTCTACAGATTGGTCAGAATGGAATCCCAAACAGAATGAGTGAAAAAAAAATTTAGACGGAAAAAGATTGTTGGGTCAAATTTTCAACAAAATTCAAAAATAAAAAAAATTGTTCGAAAAATTAAAAAAAAAAAAATTATTTTTATTCTTCTTTTATTTCTGATAAAAACCCTATGATAAGTTTTTAAAATAAATTATAGGGTGGTCCGAAAAAGAATTGTAAACGTCAAATTTTCATGATTTTTCGATATTTGTTGAATAACTCTGAAATTTTATATAAAACCAAAATCTTTTTCATTTCTTATTTGAAAGGTAGCAATAAAAGCTTTAATTTGATACCGGTTTGAAGTCAATAGCTTCAGTTTTAAGAGAGTTATGCTAATTTTTGTGGAGTGCTGGAATATATGTAGAATAAAAAAAAGAGAAATGGGGTCGGGGGACCCCCGATAGGAACGAAATCCCCACTTTTCGTGAAAATTTTGTATATTTGACTTCTAAAATCAATGAAAAATCAACGGACCAACATAAAAATGAGCTTTATGTGTTTTCCGTTTACTTGGAATGTCTGTGACAAAATTGCATCATTAAAAACACTGAAAAAAATAATCGGAAATAAGTTACTTTTCCACTAGCCGCAACACAGTGCGACGTTGTAAATTGTCAACTGTAATGCATTTCGCTTAAACATCACATTCAATTCTCAATTGGCTCAAATGCAGCACCTGGATGAGCTTTTATTTTTTCGATGCTAATTAAGCAAGAAAATTTGTTTTTTAGTGTTTAAAAAAAATGAGAAATTTTTGCAATCTGTCATATTTTTCATCGAACTATTTGTTGTCTCTTGTGTTCTCAGATATGTCGTTTTCTACTTCCAAATTAAAGCCACAATAGAAAACTAAACAGGATTAAATCTATAAATATTTATATTTATAGTGGATACTGTTATTAATGTTTCTTTAATATCATTTCTTTGGCAAAGTTAATGATTCTTTGCATTTTTTGCATCTGTCCACCACCCGTTGACATTTTTCTCAATATGACATCCATTATATTTATTTTATTAACATAGGAAATAATCCTAAACTCATGTGATCCAATCAACTGAGATCTTTAGTTCTGAGCAACAAAAACTAAAGAAAAAACTGATGTCGAGTTGATAAACAAAATAATGGAAAACATTAAAACGATAAAATACAATCTAAACCGCTTAAAAGAAGTAACGATCGTTGAAAAACAATAAAAGATTTGTGCGCCATACAAGATTGTGACTACGAGAACAAATAGAATGCAACGACAACTAAATCAAATGATTGAAAGAAAAAAACATAAAGTAAAACAAAATCAGCATAACAATTGATGAATACCCAGTTTAACAAGAGGTGAAAAAAAAACAAGATACGTAAAAGGGTTTAACTAGAATGTGGTGTTATTCTAGCTACAATGGAATAAAGAAGATGTGAAGAAAGTTTTATGTGATCTGTACCAAATATTAGACAATAGGTTGTTTGAAATTATTTTCATGTAAGACAATACATAATAAATATATCTTAAAATTTTTAATTAGGTGTTAATTAAAATTGTTTAATGCACTGCATAACAAAAGTCAGCAGTTATTTCGTTATCATTGACAACCACAATATTTTGTGTGCTATGGTCTCGTGGCTACAAAAATCATCATTATTTCGTTTTCTGTAAATATGTAGCGTGGACCCACTTGGGTCCCACTGCGCTATTCTCTGAATATTTCTTAGAATTTTCCTTTCTAAAATTCCAGATTTTTGCCGAAGTATTATTAGATTTAATTACACAATCAGCCCAATCATGAATGATAATTCCATGAGAGTTTTTTTCTCTTTACCCATTCCTCTTATTATGTTGATAAATTAATTAGGAAATTTGTTTTTAACCTTCCTTGTTTTAGGTATTTTAAAAACATATGTTTTTTATTTTTTCCTATGAAAATTTTCGATATTACCAACTTTTATTTTGTTGTTTTTCAGGAAATTTATGATTGGAGGAATTTTTTCTCGAGAAACGTGTTTTCCTTACACTGTACAACACATGATTTCGGGACTCAATTCTGATAATTTTTTCTGAAAGTAGCTCCAAAAGGAAGAACTTCTGCATCATTCCTTTGGTCTTGGTACCTCAAATAATAACTAAAAAAAAATTAATTTAAAGTTAGTAAGTAACGTGTAGGGGAGTTTGTCACGTTTTAGGCTCTTTTGTTTGTCATAACTCGAGAACCACTTCTACGAATAAGCTGAAATAAATTTAAAAAAATTAGGAACTACAATTCCTTTAATTTGTTTAAACAACGTTTCGCTACATAAGCAAAACTTTCGCAGTTATAAATAAATGTATGAAGAGAAAAAAGCATATTTTGCTTAAAAAAAAAATGGATTTTTTTTAATTTTAATTTATAAAAAATCTAAAACGGTAAAAAAAAAGTGTCAAGTCCTATCACTTTCACGTACAGTCGCATAGCCTATGAACAAAATGAGACATAAGTCAGAAAAAATCGATGGACGCGTTTCGCTTTTATTAGAGTTATGACAAACAAAAGAGCCTAAAACGTGACAGACTCCCCTACACGATACTTACTAACTTCAAATTAATTTTTTTTAAGTTATTATTTGAGGTACCAAGACCAAACGAATGATGCAGAAGTTCTTCTTTTTGGGGCTACTTTCAGAAACAATTATCAGAATTGAGTCCCGAATCAATCACCTGAAAAATGTTGTACTGTGTTAGGAATAAAATTCCTTGATAATATTCATGATTGGGCTGAATATATTCAAGAATTTTTATTTATAGTAGACTTAAAAATTTTACACACCTTTTACTAAAAGGTTATTGAAAAAAAGGGTTATCCATTTTGGTGTTTCAAAAGTAAACATAAATAAAACACATATAAAATATTTTTTTCATGATATTTCTTTGTTATTATAAAGTCTGAACTTGAGCTGCCTTTAATTTAAGTAAAATAAACATTAATTTATTAAGATCGATAAGTAAATACTTATTTTATTCCAGATAAAGCAGGGGAAGTAGAGTGTGATTTTATGACACAAAAACCACAAAAATCTCTTTATTTCTACGGACGTATTTTTTTAGAATTTTTTTTTCTTTCAAATTCATGGTTTTTAGAAGGGCATCTGCACACAATTTATAAAATATTCATACCTAGATACATACGTTTTGTAGGTAGTATATTTATTATTTACATTTATGCACCTATTAAATTTTTTTTAAATAAATAAAAAGAAGTTTGAACAACGTATTAGATTTTACATCCAAGAATTTTAAATTATTATAGTTCTGATTGCCAAGGCTGTTGAGGCTTTGCTGTTTGATCTACCAGATAGAAAACGTGCTGTGACTTAAATACCTTAAAGCAAAATTTGCCCCATAACGAGCCCTCGGCAGATATCGAACGTGCAACTTAGGGGACTCTTAAGATGACACTCTTGTAATGCATCATTCAGTGCATTTTTTGTAGCACCCTTTCAGAAAGTGCATGTGTCTACAACCTTTTATTAGACCAACATTCAAAACATTTAATACTAAATTTAGTTTCTTAACTATAACAAAAGGGGAAAAACGAAAAACGTTGCAACGTATACCTCATTGAGGAAAATCTTACTAGATCACTAGTTAAGTCAACCTCAACAACCTTTTGTTTGCCAGTCACCCAGTCAAGTAACCAACTTATAATATGAATAATAAAACAACTAAAAACCGACAACCTCCAATAACACCATCATAATCGTGGTCGTCATCATCAACATCCACATCTGTAAGCAGGTGTTACTAACAATTACTTTGCACACTGTCCCAACATCTTTGCAGAACACGGTTAGAACAAAACTAAATGCAACTTACAGAAAAGCAACAACAACAATAAAGTTTAATGTATGACTTAAATAAACACCAACATCGTCATCATCTTCATCATCATCATCATCATCTGGAACAAAACCATTCTGCCACTACCAAGTTAAAGACCGTCTTTATCTCAGAAACCCGCGCACCCATTTTATAGACCAACAGAACAAAATCAACGACAACAACAGCAACATCAACAGTACAAACATCGCAAGCAGCAACTACCAGAACTGCAACAATAACTAACCAAATAATGATGGAGTAGAGTAGCAAACAGCACTGGACTGCAATTTCTAGGTAGGATTTTAAACACATGCACACACAGGCGCACATAGCTACACACTCATATACATGTATATACAAGTTTATATGTATATTCTCGACCAGATTCATACCATTTATGTATTTAATTGTATTTTGTATGGAAATTCTTGCATATATGTTTAGCAGTTAGTGTGTGCCTTTTATTTTGTATTGAGATATGTTGTTCTATTAAGGAGTTTTGCAATTTTACAGAATAAACTATTAAAAATAAATCATGACATAGTATCAAGATCTTTTAGTGCAACAACAAGTACAATAAATCGAAATAAAGTACACAACTTCACAAAGGCCCTGAGAAAAGCTTGTTCTAAACGTACAGAATGTCCGAAGAAAAGACAAAAGGATTAAAGCGGTTTTATGAGTTAAGCGCCCTGGCGCAATATACATACGTAACAATAAATAAATGATTATTCCACCTGCTAGAAGGAACACCAGAATACACGGAAAAAATTCTTTAGCAACAATTTACACAGAAAAAATTGTGAATCCTTTTTGGTGTATTTAGAGAAAAAAAGCGGAGATTATCACAATGTTAAAGTAGTTATATTCATTCATCGTTGTCGAACACAACGTTTTTCCGGACAAACGTTTCTTACGATTCACTTAATTCTGAAACTTTGCGTTCAAGATCATTAGTTATAGAATGTGGCTGGTATTGGATTGCAGTGTCTAATATCTTCTCTTTTCGTTTTCTTTGTGTTAAATTACATTTTCTGGATTAATCACACTTTATTTTATGCAATATTGAGTGCAGAAAAAGGAAAAAAGAAAATACTTTGGAAATCAACTGGGTAGGAAAATATAAAATATATTCTAATAAAGGTTTTTCGATACCAGGTAGCCTCACAAGCCCAGCTGACTACTGTTTTTAGCCGGAAGAACTACACAACACAAATCCACAAACGCTAACAAATAGGTGACAGAATTAAGAGATTTCTACAAACAAAATACATGAAGTGTTTGTTGGTGTTGTGTTTGTTGTAGTTATGCGGCTACCTGGCATCGAGGTACCTTGTTTCAGAAAATGGCTTTCCTTTTACTCACACTAATAGAGAATCTTGCGGAAATAAATAGGTCTATTATGCTAGATTGAAAAAAAAAACATTTTTGTTATTGACACTGGTGTTCATAAAAAATAAAATGCTGTTGAAATAGATTTTAGAACAAATTGAAAAAAAAAAAAAAACTTATCAAAAACATTTCATATTTTATGAATACCGCTGATACAATTTTTCAGTTTAAATATTTTCAATAGTATTGGAAGTACTAAAAATTTTCCACGAGGCAAAAGAGCCTAGCGGTTATATTAACGCTTGATAAAAATAAAGCAAAATATATAAAGGGTGTTTTTTTCGATGTATAGAATTTTAAGTTGCAATAAAACAACGATGGATTATTCGATTCACATGAGTTTTATTAATCTGAAAGATAATCTTGTGGCATTCCGTTTTAAATATGTAGTCCAATCTGGACGTCCAATTTTCTTGTCTTCCAAATGGTCAAGCGCTTGTGGCTTATCCGCATAGACCAATGACCTTACATAGCCCCGCCGAAAGTAGTCTAGCGGTGTTAAATCACATGATCTTGAAGGCCAATTCACAGGTACAAAACGGGAAATTAAGCGGTCACCAAACGTGTCTTTCAATAAATCGATTGTGGCACGAGCTGTGTGACATGTTGCGCCGTCTCCTTGAAGCCACATCTCCTGGACATCAGGGTTATTCAATTCAGGAATGAAGAAGTTGGTAATCATGGCTCTATAACGATCACCATTGACTCTAACGTTCTGGCCATCATCGTTTTTGAAGAAGTGCGGACCAATGATTCCACCAGCCCACAAAGCGTACCAAACAGTCAGTTTTTCTGGATGTAACAGTTGAGGATTAGCTTCACTCCAAATGCAGCAATTTTGCTTGTTGACGTAGCCATTCAACCAGAAGTGCGCTTCATCGCTAAATGGACGTAGTGCGCGATACGTATTCCGCACAGAACCATTATTTTCGAAATAAAATTGCCTTATTCATGATGAATTGCCAAACCAAACTGAGAAGAAATCACTTGACAGCTGTTAAATGGGTCGCCATCTTGAACAGTAATGCCAACTTAAAGTTCTATACACTGAAAAAAAACACCCTTTACATATATATATTCTGTCCACTAAGAAGCAATAATTTTCTGAATAAAAACAAAAACAGCAACTATTTTCAAGCTATTAAAATGAAATTTTAGTACTTAAAGTTATTTTTTACTCTGATACAATTCTGTGATATAAGTGGCTTCTTTTAAAATTAAAATGCTACAAGATCGTGTAAATTATTCACATGGCATAGAGAGATAATTTTGCGAAGTTATTTTATTTTTTTCTTTACTTTGCTTTATGTTATTTTTCATATCTTTTAATTTAAAACTTTATATCAGTTAAGAAAAACAGTTGGTGGTCAAATACTTTGTGACACAGAGTTGGAGTTGATCGTACAGACAAACTGATGCAGTTCTGGTGCTTTCATAAGTTCTGGTGCAGTATAAATATTTTATTCTATTTTTTTTTGTTATAACAACAAGCTGAGCTTTATTTACAACCCAATTAGAAATCGGCCACTACTTTTACGTAGTTATTAGCACGAATAAAATCTACAAGGACATTCATCTACAGCGGTACTAGTATGCACCACATTAAATTTTGAATACATATGAGAAAATGTTTGCTGTTGGCTTGGCTGACCATTTAGCAAAGCAGTAGAGTATCTATACCGTTGATGTCATGTAGAAAGCCTCTAATTTAATCTGGTTTTTAATAGCAGATTTTTTGCATGTTTCAATTTAGGAATCTTAAATGAATCACAACTTGCAACAAGCTTGCACTTGACATTCACGTGAGATTAACGATGAATCATATATGTTGTTCCAGGTAGCCAAAGGAACCACCATCCTGATGGTGAGCACTCTGAAGCCCATCTCTAGACCTTTTAATGGACTTTATGTAAATTGAGATTGACAAGTCCATGGCGAGTTCGACTGTTTATACCATCTCGCTTTCCAATGTCTCGAATTGAAGCATCAATTAGAAGTCTTCCAATAAAGAATTTGTAGCATAAAATGTTAAAAAACATGATATATAAAATTTATTACTTTGGGTCTAAAAATAGACCTTATTAATGTCTTCTACCTCTTTCATCCGTCTATATGCCGCCGACATTCCCTTGATGCTAACCAACTCATCAGTAGAATCGAAAAATCTTAAAAGAATAATTGAAAATCAACCACTTATGCCAAAATTGCCATGAACAAACTGAGAATCATAAATGTTCAAACAAACTTTTAATACAGAAAACATTTTTTCCTCTTGCAACGCATTTACTTTTTTTCACAACAACGTTTACGATGATTTGTATTTTTGAAAGTATGAAATAGTAAAATCTTTTTGAATATTCAAAACTGAACTTAATTATTTATTGGCTTTAAGAGCCAGTTAAGTTCTTATTTGAATATTTAAAAAAACCATTTACTTTTTGATACTTTCAAAAATACAAATCCTAATAACCGATGGTAACTCGTGGTGTGGAAGTTGTTAGGAAAATTAAAAGTGTTCCGAAAGAAAAAAGTGTTTTCTGCACTAAAAGTATAGACCTAAAGTAATACATTTCGATTGGCTCTTAAAGCAAATAAATAATTAATTTCAGGTTTTAGTCAAATAAAAATCATAACCAATTATTAAAAAGCTTAACATTTTGCAGGCATTTAACAGCTGTTTCTTATTGAGATAGATCTTTGCAAACAAATTGTAGAAATTGACACGAAAAGTATATGTTGAAGATTTATCAGGTGGAAAATAACTAGCTGTTTTGTATCTGCCGCGATACTCTTCAGCGCCCAAATTTAGGTTTCGAACTCGGCCGGCGTAAGCAGGCGCTTACAACTCTCAACCAACTAAACCTTTGACACCATTCAATTTCGCGATATACATATATAGTAATTTAATATAAATGTATTACAGAAGTTCGATAAAATTATAAATTTACAGTAAAATGTTAATAACGCATGGCACGGCGTAAATGTTCAAATTGTATCAATAAAAGAGCATCTAGATCTCAATGATGCAAACAACAGAACATGTGAAAAAAGCTTTCATATAAACAGAAAGCACAAATAACAGTCTTCTGAGATGATAAAATATCGTCCAGGACTGCAAAAATATCATTGCTTTGATTAATGTTAATTAAGTATACAAACAGAAAGTAGAATTGCGTGAGCTTTGGTTGCCGAGTGGTTAAAGCGGCTGTGCCAAAATTGTGAAATTTGACACGTCCAAAGTTCATAGCTGATGAAGGGTGTTTGCTACCCAGAAACAGCCGGTTGTCCACCTAGCAAATAAATTTTGCTTTTCTTTACTTAATTGATATTGATTAAAAAGTAGTGAAAACCCAAGGGTTGAACTTAAGCCTGAAAAAGTAATTTAATATAAATGATATACATATATATTTATTTCATTGAGTAATCACTTCTAGCTTCTGTTACCTCTTCTTTTCTCAATGTTTGTGGGTGGGACGGAACTTTCACATCTCCCAGAGCAACCGGAGTGTTGAGTGCTTTCCTGGCTCCCATAACTTGCACGGCAGCTGGCATAGTATAGTAATTTACTTACTTACGAGGCCGTGTAGGTCTTATGAAAACACAATAGACTTGAAGATTTTAGGTGCAGTAAATTAGAAATAACAATACTCATCTTTTGGACACTCGACATATGTCTTGATTTCGAAAAGTGAAATTCGAGATAATTTACAACTCTGTACTTTACCACAATCAAAACATATTACACTGCTTACTTGCGAAACAGATCACATGGCCAGCCGCTGTTGTTTGTCTTTTTTATGCCAGAGTATTGGTTTTTAGTTAAAATAGTTAAGAAAATGTTTGGATGAATTTAGCGGACATTGACTGAATGCCAAGTTAGCGGCTTGTTGACTTAAAGAACTTTGTTGTAGTTGTATATTCACTACTTGTAGCAAATAAAATGAATGGTTAGCAGGCAGAAGCCGTAACAGCTCCTGCTGTTACTCCTTCCTGTTTTTGCCCAACAACAAATTATAAGAGAGCGAAAAATATATTTTTACTTTAAGTACAGTGATCGTTAAGGTTTTTTTTTTACTATTCATAGAGGGATTTTGCCAGGTAATGAAATAAAAGGCTATAAAAATAACAGAAACAACAACAACAAAGAGAAAAGAACAAAGTTACTAGAAATAAAGGGGAACATGGTTGGCTAAGAATAGTCATAGCCCAAGGCTAGTTAAATTAATACACAGATACAGTAGCAAAATAGTTAAACTCATACTCGTTTAAATAAACACAGGGATGCACAGCTACACACACACACACACACACACACACACACACACACGCCCATGTATACAAGGTACGCACTAACCATTTTGCACACATGCATTTCAAATCGAAAGCTGTTGGAAAAAAAGTATAATACGCCAAACACTTTCATGCAAAAACCAACAAGAGCAAACAGTTTGAAAAGATAAAATTGCAAGTTGACTTAAACGAACAGAGCAAACACCACGACGACGATGATGATGACGACAAAACTCTTTTAAAGCCACCAGCACCAGCACCATCATCAGAAGCACAATCAGAATCACCAACCAGCAGCAACATTGGCTACCAGTAAGTGTTGCTTGTGCCGGGGTGCTCGTAATCAATAAATCTAAAAATAATTCGCAATACATGTCAAAGATGTAATAGGGAAACCATAAATTCGCTTATGTCCACTAAAACTCGTTCGGTCTTTTAATATTTTTTCCTACTTTTTTCTCTATTTTGTAACACTCTATACACTTTGTTGTTGAAGAAGGCGGCTTTTAAGTCTATCCATTTATTCAAAACAAGAAGAAGAAAAAGAACATGGAAAACTAAATATTTCGCAAAGAATTAGGGAACTAAAAGGCACTTTCAAAAGGTTTAGCAAAATTTTCAGGCTCAAAGTAAAAACACAAAAACATTGAGGAAAGGTTTTCTCTTAAACGCAGTGATAAAGACAACCCATCTTTTATTAAACCCTTCTTATACTTAAGTTCGAATGCCAAACTATATTTTATAATTTATCTTTCAGAAAGATCTATTAATTCCCTTGTGTATTTAAAATACCGTTGTGCAAATTTATGCAAGCAGTGCTTTCGCTGTTCGGTGAGCATGCTAAAGGCTAAATTTTTTATGACTCTGACACATGAAGCATTGTGTAGCTGACCCATGGGAAATGTGAGGGCTGTTGCGGCATCTCTGGTTTCTACATAAACTTGAGCTCCAAGGAATCAACAAGAACGTCACTGTCTCGGTGACCAGAGATAGTCCCACTTCAAGTTGCACACTGTATCTAGCTTACTGCAATGAATACCTATTTGGATAGTTTAAGTACATTTGCCTCAAAACACTTGACAGTGTGTTATTCCCAGTTATTATTATTTTTTTTTTTTTGTAAACGTCAATAAGAAAAACGGGTTTTGGCATTTATAACATATAAAGCGTCTATTCAAATATGAACTTAATTATTTATTTGCTTTAAGAGCCACCTGAAATGTATTAATACAGGTCCAAAAACACACATATTAAATGTTTTCTGTCTTTTTCATATATCCTAAAATCTACATATTTACTCAAATGGTTTTTTTTTAGAAATTTCTAAGCACTTAAACTTCATGACAGGATTGTTTGTGAATTTTAGATCATAGCGGACTTGTTCTTGTAATGTGTAGTCGTAATAGGTGAATGCATCCTTTTTAATGGATTATTTAAAAAAATATTCTATTTTTATGTAACGTTTATTTTGCAAATTATGTATAGATATTTGGCAAATGGTTTAGTAACAACCATGATATACATATTTTTAAAAATAAATCCGTCAAAGTATACATCCGTAATAGGTCTTATCGTGGCTATTGTGTCATCTTTGTCTTCTGCATAGTCAACGTTTTGCAATTTGAATTGAAGAGGTTGCATTAAATGTTGTTAATTGGATAGAGTCGAAAGACACTGTACACTAAACAAACAAATCAGCAACATTTTGTCCTGACTTATACCATGTTCATACATGCGCCTTTATTGAGGTAATCGCAATAAAGTTCATTATTGAGCTCAATATTCCATACAAAAAGTCAATAAAGTTATTGCTCAATAAACTCTATATTGCTTTGAATATTGAGAAAAAGATGGAACACAACACTGTAAAAGATGTGTTTAATAAGCAAAAGTATACAATGCGAAATGAATGACGTGATAAATGTACACAAAAGCAAACAAAAAAATACAAATAAATACAATAAAAATAAAAACATTGCAGCATTTCCAAATTTTTATTTCTCTTTGTTCTTATTATTGCCGCTTTGGAGTCATAACATGAACGCACTACTTGTACAAGTTCCATATTTTTATTGTACAACACTAAAATCTTTTTAATAGAAGGCAGTTTTTCTTCCACTTTTCTTTTTGGAAAATATTTTAATTTTTTTTCTCACTACCAAAACAAAAACAACAACTTTTTTTCAGCTGTCAGATACTAATTGAGTTAGCGCAATATTTGTATGTATGAACGCAAAAAATATTATGTCAATAAACTGAATATTATCTCAATTAGAAATACATGTATGAACAAGGTATTACCCAGCTTTGCAAAATGTTATAATTTCTTTGGTTATAATTTTGTTGTTATAATTTCTTTGTTTACTCAAACCTCCACAAACACTTCCCATTTGTGTTTTTTCAGCTACCAATCGCTTTTTCCTATTTTCTTAGTTCCAGTACAATGCGTTGCATATATATATATATATATATATATATATATATATATATATATATATATATATATATATATATATATATATATATATATATATATATATATATATATATATATATATATATATATATATATATATATATATATATATATATATATATATATATATATATATATATATATATATATATATATATATATATATATATATATATATATATATATATATATATATATTGGTTATCTCCGGAATACAGTTACCAGTCTACAAAATAAACGAGAGTGAAAATATGTCATATATTGCATATCTAAAAAATTTGCTCAAAATTGTTTTTTTTTTTTTTGTAAAACGTTGGCGAGGTAAGCGAAAACTCACACAGTAAACATGTGAAAACACTCATCAAATACTCTAATTATTTTTTGTAGCTCCCTTCAGGAGATTGGCCGCTGTGATGGTACACCAGCACATCAAATCCCCAGTGCTAGAGTTTCGTTTTCATTCGATGAGTACGGACCCTAAAAGTGGCAATTTACTAGTTTTAGATATTTTCCTAATATGAATCTTAGGGTATCCAGCAATCGCTCTCTATGAAAGGTTTTCTGTAAAATGGCACTGCAGCTTGCATTTTAGCAAACAAAAATTATTCTGAAAAAATATTTATAAGTTCTAAACAAAATAACAAGCATTAACTGACCGACAATTGGCATTTATTTATTTTTTTTGCTTAGTCTTTAAAACAGTACAAACGAACGAAAAACACTTTTGTCCACTTGAAATAGAAACATAAATGTACAAATGACAACAGCAGCGACAAACTCATCTGCTGGTGCATATGACTGCTTCCACTGTTTTAACTTGTCCAAATAGCAAATACACACACACACACACACACACACGCACACTTCCATGCAAGTGAAAAAATGAATTGCATTGGACAAAGGATGCACGAACGAACGAGTAAGAATGCGGCCAATATTGGCTACCAAATGCAAATAATTTAACCAATCGCACATACATACATACATACCTGCTTGCATATTAGTAGTTTGTGGTTTCATTTTTAGATTTATTTCCTCATCATATGCTCTTATACATAATAAGGGTTTATCCAAACTCCATTAAACATTTTGCCACACACTCCCTGTGTACATTCTAAATTTAGCGAATCTGTCTTTTGGCCGGCTGCACTTTCGTGGTCTCGGTCTCATCCAATCGTTTTAAGTGGAAAATGAAAAACTATTCATTCAATTGGGAATCACTAATGCTTGTCATTATTTGACAAATTTGCTGTAGTAAAAACCAGAATTGGCTATATTTTGTAGTGTAGTGTAGCATTTGGTTTTTATTTTTCTTTTTCTTTTTGTAATTTTTGTGTAGAAATAAATTACAGAAACGGGCCGGGCTAAGTAATAAATTTCTTTTAAGAAAATTGCCGGGAAACAAATATGTATGTATGTTACTTTTGAAGAAACAGCAAACAAATTAAAATAATTTATTTATTCAATGACAATGTGGAATTTTCCTCTTAATCTGTATAAAATGAAAAATGCGATGTTAAATTGTTTTGAAGAAATTTTCAAAGTTAATTAGCGTTAATGTCATAGAAATAGTAAAAACAAGTCTAATTTTCAACGTGCAAAAAGAACAATAATACTGACTGAAAAAAACACTGTTTCCATTGAATAGAGGACTTAACAAGTAGTTGGACTCGAAAGAAATATTTGAGAGGTTCGAACAATCGTGACTGTGTGTACCACGATTTGACTGTAGTAGAACAAATACCAGTTAGCAAAAGTTAGATCGATTCTGAGAGTGAGGGGTGAAAATAGAGGCTAAATTAGAAGACCCGTATGGCGGCGTTTGTTTATCTTAGTTCGAGTCTTTTTTTGTAAACGAAAGTGTTGTTGTTTTTATTGGGAAAGTGTTGTTGACAAGTTCGTTTAATATGGAAAAAATCTGTTTTGATCAAATGTCTTGTCGGTGAACTGATCTCTTCAAATATTTATTTGATGCTTTTGCTGACTTAGGGCATTTTTGACTTATGACCACTGTAGTATACGTACCTATACATAATCACTTACGCTTTTTATTTATTAAAACTCGTACGAGTAGCGGGCGTTTTGTGCTCTGACATTTCTAGGTTTTATAGCAAGAAGATTTTCCAACAATTTTTTTATGGGCCCTTGCACGGACATCTACAAAAAAATAAAGCCTTGGAGAAAAATGTATTCCTTCTACTAGGTTTTCTTGCAAATTGTGTGCAATAAGGATTTCTCATTGATTTCCTTAGACCAACTCATTAATGTTTTCGTAAAGATATTCCTTGTTGATTTCATTAGGTTTCGAATGATCATATGTAAATCATGTACTGTATTTGCTTAAATGTTTTTGAGTTCCTTGATGGCTGAGTTGGGCGACTGGCGGTAGCCACAAGGTTGTGGGCTCGAGTCCATCAAAAATCAACTTTTCCTTTGAAAACATCGATAAATATATTTAATAATAGTTTGCTTTTATGATCTTTTCAATAAGGGATTCCTTATTAAACTAATGAGACTTTCTTCTAGAAAAAACTTATAGAGACATCTTGATAACTTTACTATAATTTTGCAGGTGCCTATTAGGTTTTCTTTTATTTTCTCTATATAAGAGCACTTAGTGCAAGTGAACTAAATTTCATTTTTTCATTCTTGTCTTATTCTTAAGTGGAATCAGAAAGTTGTGCGGTATGTGAAAGTTATTCCCTCTAGACTGGAAAATCAAATTCATAAGCTGCTAGAATATCCTTTATCTATCAGCTTTAATTGAAATTAAGATGCTTTAATTGCTTAAGTGAGTAATTGTAGTGCAGTTCTTCATATTGCTCTTCAAAATATCGCTAATTGTTATGTAGTAATATTATTATTTCGAATCCCCGCTTGTCCCGACTCAGTGTGCAGACACAATTGCAATTAATAATTCTGTCTACCATTTAATTAAAATGCAATACTTATTATCAAAAAAAAAAAAAAAAAACAATATTTACCAACATTTCATCGCTTCTAAATTGTCTGCGTTTCATTGCAGCGCAAAGTTTTCGCTCAAGACAGACGACAGTATAATAATTTTCCAAGTTTATTGTTACAAATAAACTACTTTCTTAATCAGCCAAATCTTCTAAAATACCATATTTGTTTGCTGCGATTATTATTAAAAAATAAAATGCAAAACAGGATCCATAAAGACACTAACAAATAGTAACATCAGCACAACAAGTATCTGTTAAAAAACCACGAAAAAAAAAAAAGAGTTTTTTTTTTTTTAATAACATCGATATAAAGGAAAAAAAAAAGAAATGAAAGAAACCTGTTGCACTGACTGCAACGAAATCTCCACTGAATAAAATTTGACTTTGGCCAGCAGAAAACCTAAAAGAACTACAAGATCTATAAACATATAAACAGGAATAAATATCAAATTTCAATACTCTGGCTCTTAAGGTTGTGACAGTTGAAATGTTGATTGTAAATTGTAATTTCAAGATTAATAAAATTGGCAAAGAAATTGTCATGATCACAAGTGTATGATAATAAAAATATTATACTCGTACTAAAAATATCATACTCGTATTTATACACAAACTTGTTGTAACTTGGCGACGAAATGTTGTTCTGCTTACATATTGCTGTTACTCTTGTTGTTGTTGTTGTTGTTGTTATTGTCGGCAACGTTGTAGTCAGTTGCACACACACTTGTATCAGATACATATGTATGTACACATTTCGATGCAAAATGAAAAGTAGAAAAAATATGGATGGCAAAGCGGACAGATAAAACAGAAACAGCCTCACAAACGGCCAGTCAGACCTATATAATGATTTAAGGCCCATAGTGTATGGCAAATGTTTCGACCAAATAGTAAAAATATTATTCGCAAGCCATAAACCTGTGTAAAAAAATTAATGAACGATGTTAAAAGTATGTACATACATTTATAAACATATAACTAAACCACATCGAAAAATTTGAAAGTTTTTTTTTTATAAGTGGCAGACCGGCCAGCAGCGAAACGAAAAGAATTTTTCTGTTAAGAAAGTTTACCATTTTTCGGCAGGACTTTTTTCTGTTGAAAAAGTTTTCACGATTAGCAAGACACTTTGCTGAAGCGAAAAAAAAATAAAATAAAATTCTGATAACCACCATATATTTTTTTGTTGATGTAATATCGTCCCCTTACTGCAGAAAGCATAATTTTTTTGATATTCTATGGACAAGTTTTTGTTAGAACTTTTGTCTAAAAATTAAGATTTGTAAAGAGGCTACATAATGCGTCAAGAGCCACGGAATTTCTCCCAGCTTTATTATTTGCTTTATTAGAAATAAAATGAACCCTTATGCACTCATACTAAGACCGATGGGTATATGTATATGACGCGCAATATAGAAAGGGTCAAAATAGAGTTTTTTCAGGAGATCCATTTTAAAGATTTAATTACGTGTATTTTTGGTGTACTTCACTTACATAAAACGCGCATTTCTCTCGGAGGGAACACTTTTGGGGCATGGTATCGCTCTCATTCGATGTTCGGTTATTGTCCACATCAAAAAAAAGGGAAAATTAATTTTTTTTTTCCCCTTAGGTCCTCTTCTCTAGGCGCTGTCACATAGACTCATTTTATTCCAGAGGAAGCAAAAACGCAGAGGCTTATCCAAAGGAAAATAATGACTTGGCGCTCATGTAGGGGCGTGTGTTTCAAAAATTAAAAGTTTCTTTTAGCTTTAAGCTGTTCTTACTTAATTTTTCAGAATATTTCTTATTTATGTATTGATTGAAAAACCTTAACACCCATATTCATAAAAACTATTGAAGGTTTATTACACGTTTATTTGACAAATATTCCATAGAAATACGTCAAATAAGAGCTTAATAAACTTACAATGATTATTATGAATATGGCCTTAAAATTTTAAATTAAACATTGCAATACAAAAAAAGTGCTTAAAAATTATATAGAACTACTCCTGCTGTTGTAGAGTACAATTGTTTTGGTTGGAGGTGAAATATCATTTCATTCATATTGCTGTCGCGGATGGCCTCCAAAAATTGAACTGGCAATTTTCGAGCACTTTTTGAGTGTATACAGTAGAGCCCCGACTTGCGTCGTTAATGGGGACCGGAGAAACTCGACGCAAATCGAATCACTTTTTTCTATATAAATGCACTGAAATTTAATTTGCTGGGGAAAATATTTAAAAGAAAGCAAAAAATGTTGTATTTTTGATACAAAATACTAGTAGGAATACGTTTTTATTTATTTAATTTACTTCAACAAATGTTTATACATACATATATGTATGTATATTATAAAAAAATAACAAAACCATAAATTAAGAAAAAAAAAACATAAAAATGACTCATGTTTTACGTCCTTAAGGCGAATCACACACTAAATTGTTACCATAACCAGACAGCTGCTCTTAGCACCACTTATATAAAAAAGAAAAGGGGATTCCCCTTTTTTCACGCAATCTGAAAATTTCTTAACGTACAGGTGACGAGCGTTGTTGCCAGAAGTTGTAAAAACTAATGAATTCAAGATGCTAAATACATACTACACTACAAATGCTAAAAATGGTAATCCACAATGATGCAGTAAAAAATGTAACCGTGTTTAGCGACGCAACTTGAAATCGCAACGTCGCAACTTGAATTTTTCGAGTTTTAAAAAGCGACGCAAATCGAAACGACGCAAATCGGAACGACGTAAGTCGGGGCTTTAGTGTATATGATATTGTCCTTCAAATGGTTGGTTGTCTCCGGCTTGTCGTCACAGCACTTGTCTTTAAGGACGCCTCAAAGAAAATGTTCCAATGACCATTTAGTTCAATTATTTTCTATGACCATTTTGTAGCAGCTTCTGGCCAACCTTTAGAGCTTTCTTCCACTACTTCTGAAGAAAATATGCTTAAATGAAGCCTTTTGAATTTGTATGCGTTTTTATGTTTGAAACTCAAGACAAATGGCATCTGCTCAAACGAATTCTCCTTGCTTCAGACATGAAAACAGGAACCCGGTTAACCGACACAAAGAAAAAATTCAGTCAAGTACGAGGCTGGCTCGCACACTTACGGCTCCGTACGTTTGTGTAATGTACGTAAGGAATGGCATAGGTGAGTACATATATTGTGAACATTTCATCTCTCTGTCTGCTACAGTTTGGGAGTTACAGCTGGAGGTTTTTGACTTGGATTTTTTTTTTAACATTTGTTGTTGTAGAGCATTTATAAATACATACGCTGTGCGAATTTCAGCTTTCTATCTTTTACGGTTCGATAGTTATACCTAATTGTTACTTTTTGTTGTATAGGGTCACCTGGTAGTTTTCGATTTGTTGTTGTTTTTGATACTTGTTTTTGTAGCGGCAAGGTACAGCAACATCTTGTGAAAATTTCAGCTCTCCAGCCTCTACCGTTTCGGGGAATGGACGCTGTGACGAACGGACGGATGTATAAGTCTCGATAATGGGGTTCCGTTCCTCTCTGATGAGTACGGAACCATCCCAAAAAAAAGAAAAAAACGTTAGGTCGAATAGTTCCAAAAGGACAAATATTCGAAACCCGTCGATTTTATAGACCTACAAAGCTCATTTAGCCAGATTCGAATACGCTTGTGGAATAATACGAGTAAATGTGAATACAGTAGAATCGGGAAAAAATAACTTCAAATGTTCCAGGGGTCATTAAATTTTTGGAAATTTTTCAATTTCCTAAGCGATTCTTACATTAAAAAGAAACAGTGTAATAAAGTAATAAGCCTGGACTGTTTTGAAAATGCCATGCTGAATACACTTCCCGTACTTCTCTATCGCTACAAAAAAGGAATTAATATTTAATATGTAGCACTTAGTTTGAGTTTCAGCCTTAAGAACTTTTCTGCGCAGAGATTTTATGGAGTGATTTAAAGAAGCTATCTAATGCTCTAATAGCCCTTAGCTATTTTGCAATATTTGATTATTATATAGAAAGATCCACTTGGGTTGATTTTGTGTACTAATGTACATAATATCTTTGAGAGTGCAAATGTGAAAGGCATAATGAGACTGATCTCCTAGGCTTTCTGATCGTGACATGTAGATCAACTGCTTTAAAAACATTTAACCTAGCACATGTCTGAGTGTAAAACTCCAATCGCCTTAAAGCTGCTGAAAATCTCTATTGGACACAAAATCTACTTGAAAATATTTTAGATAGAAATCAGACCTCTGTGACCGTTACATTTAGTTTCTTTGGTATTTTTTTTTTTTCTCTTTTTGATCATTTCTTATTTCAATTTGACACGGTATCAAGCAAATGAGTCCAAAGTAGTTGGAAACCACAACACAAATCTGACATTAGTTATTTATGTGTGTTTAATTATAAAAAATATTTTTTCTTGTTACAAACGATCATGCACTGACTTTCTTATAAGCATTTGCAATGCAACAAAGTACTATTAAATTTGTTTGTGTACAATTATTTCGAATCTCTTAAGCAAATTAATTATGTATTTGTTCAAGTTATTGGTTACAATTGCAGGTTAAGTAACTATTAATAAACGAAAATACATTGTAGCAACAATAGATAAAATATTTTTCTTAAGAAAATTGTCTGCAGTTATTGTGACAAATTTTTTAATAAGCTGAATTTGAAAGCAACATTGTTGCGCTGCTGACATTCGCTCGGTGTCATAAAAACGTTCATGTACTTTACCTTAACCGCAGAACTTCGAATTGCTAAAAGACCAAGACCAAGAACTCTCCACCACTTGTATTTCATGTAAACTTGTCATTAATTTTATTTTGTAATTCACGCCTGTCACGCTTCCACAATCGCTGCATTATAATAATTAATCGATAAATTTTATTTTAATTTGTTGTATAAGTAACATTTGACTCTTTGAATGCTCCAATGCATTATAAGCAATTATGTGACAAAAATTTTATTAAAAGTTACGCAGTGCAAAAAACCTGGACTTTATTATTGCGAATATAATTTTTTACCAGCTGGACTTGAAATTATTGTTTTAATCTTTGGTTTATTCGGCCCTGTTTTTATTGCATATCAGTACTGTATTGAAATTTATTTTATCATATGTGTAGCTTCAACATTTCTTTGTATATTTAAGCCGATATTTTGAAAACATTTTCAATGTTATTTTGTTAAGGAAGGCTGACGAAATAAATATAGGAAAAATCAAATAAGGGGTCTATGGCTCTAGAAAATACGAACACTAATATCAATTTAATTGATTTTATCTAGAAATGTTCTTATTTTAAATTTATAATTAGAGCTTGAGGTCACTTGTATTTTTTTAATGCTTGTTTAGTTCCATATTTCGATATCTCAATGGATATCTTCTTCAGTAAAATTCGATAAAATTCCTGAAGAAGATACCCATTGAGGTATCGAAATATTGAATTAAACAAGCATTTAAAAAAAGACAAGTGAACTTATAACTTAGTTATGGAATTTTGCCTCTTGGGTATCGATATGCAAGTTGTTTTTTACTTCCGTCAGTGAAAATTGCTGTATTTTAATAAACAAACAAAATTATTCTTTCATACTACTTTCATTTCCCAAAAAAAAATTTTTTTAATTTTTGAGGCTTCTTCTGGTGGCCGGTTGAAACTGCAATTTTTGATTTTTTGTGAATAACTTCCAAAGTTGTGCACCGATTTTAGTCATTTATAACTTTTTTTGATTTGAAAATTAATTTGTTATGAGTGGTTACAACTCGTTGGCATAACTTTAGTTTTAGATTTTTAATGCTGTTTTAAAGAAGAAAAAATTTCAAACTTTTCTAAATTTCTAAATTACTAAACTGATTAAAAAGAATTTTACAGTCGTTAAAAGATAATTTTACTGCCAAATTTTGGTTTTTATATGTTTTTGAATATTTTAAACCATGTTTTTTCCACACTACTTTCATTTCATAAAAAAAATTTTTTTTTTAATTTTTGAGGCTTCGTCTGGTGACCGTTTGAAACTGCAATTATTGATTTTTTGTGAATAAATGCCAAAGTTGTGCACCGATTTTAGTCTTTTATAGCTTTTCTTTCTTGACACTTTATTTGTTGTGAATATATGAGAATTCATCAGCATAACTTTGTTTTTAGATTTTTATGCTGTTTTAAAAAATAAAAAATTTCGAGCTTTTGCAAAAAAATTTAAGTATGTATTTTCATCGATAACTACTAAGCCGATTGAAAAAACTTTTAGAGCTGTTGAAAGGCAAAATTATTGCTGAACTTCGGTTTTTGTAGTCTTTCCAAGACTTTAAATCGTTGTTGAGTTGAAGGATAATATGTTGTCCTACCTCCTTCCTTTTTAAAATAACGGTATATCTCAAAAACAAGAGCTAGCCTTAAAACAAAACGGTTGGCACCACTGAATTCAGCACACCCGAATTAGGTTTGGTCACTGGGTGCCCCGCCTGTCGGAAAAAAAAAGTTTCCAATTCAAGCACAGTGTTATAAATTTAAAATATTAAACAACAAAGGTCGAAAAATTAGCTTCAAGAATCTAAGAAAGGTTCTTATGTTTTTCCTAATAGAAGCAGAACTTACGAGTAGAGATGTGAAGCGATTTGCATAAGTCAGTATTTGCCATTGTGTGCCCAGCTGGAGTTGGATCAAGCCACTTGGTGGAATCAAAAATTGTACCAAAACAGTTACTCGTATGGCAATTTAGTTGATATGATACCTTGGCCGGCAGTACAAGCCGTTGCTGTGGAAACTGATCTACTGTACTATAACTCAGTAATACAGTACTGTTCCGCAGTTCTCTCGTAAGCCGAAAATCTCTGTACAGGTCATCATCCATTTAGACAGATCTAATGACTGCTGATTACTAAACACACTCTTTTCCAACCACCTTATATATTTTTGTCAGTTCAGGTAACGTACAACCGAAGCAGGTATACATACATATTAACCTATGGCGAGGCAGAACGACTCCTGAGGACTATTGTGGGAGCTTTTTTCCCATATTACTGACTAACTTTCTTTGATCCAGAGGGTCCTGGGTCTGGAAAGATAATTAAGGTTTTGGTCAACACGATAACTGAGCCACTATACAGCTACCCTGGGGTTAGAACACACCGAGTTGTGATAAGTAAAAAAAAGAGTATTTATCCGTACCGCGGAGAGGAGCCAGCACTATTCCCTGTAACGCAGTAATATTCAACACGAAGTTTACAATAAAATTATTTTTAAGGAATGAATATTCTGTATTTTGCTAGTATAATATATGGCGAACTCGCTTAATTAAGCGATTAAGTATTATTGTGTATGGGCCGTCTTATCTACCGTAGACAGGCAGCTATGCCCATCTTATTTATCAAAAGCTTTTCTTAACAGACAATTAAAACATTTTTTTATGAAATAATTTCATTTATTAGCTGATTATATTTAGCCATAACAGTTTTAACGACACCATTTGAGAAGTGGAAGGAACAACAAAGTATCTTTAAAAATGTGTTAAACTGCATGGAAGACCAAATACGTCATCTATTAAGTTTGAATAACTACAACAATATATAAATTAATAACCGCAATATTAAGAAGAAAAAAATAATAATGAAGAAATGGCAATAAAAAGCAACGACTGGCTTATTCATATGTACAAATAAATATTATAACGAATAATTAATAGACACTACTTGAAAAACAAACGTAAATTATATACTTTTGCATTAACAGTGAAAATACCATGCAATGGAAACTTAGGTTAGGTTGATGGGAGGGGTTTATTCGCCATGTCTGGCGACATACACCAAAATCAGTATAGGCTTGTTGTGCGCTCCCTGGACTTAACCATGAAACAGTTTGACTCATAGGTCTACAGAAACTCCATCGCATTCACAAAGTTTCTTAATTTGCTCCAGCCTATGCCCCGTAATTGCATTGGATGTCTGGTAAGGTGTCGCTCCCAAGATGTTGGTGCTGTATTTGTGAAAAGGAGGGGCACTGGCATAAATAGTGCTCTAGTATCTCGCTTTCCTGCCCACATGCTCTACATTTATCTCCTCTGGCTATTCATATCGGTTAAGATGTGCCAGTAGTTGAGAGTGGAAATTTATAATTAAGGATGTATGCTTGAGTGTTTTTCGACTTAGGTCGTACTAACGATCAGAATAAACATTTTCATGTACAACAATATCAGTCACATAATTTCATTCGCGAACTATTTTTAGACACCTGATTTCAAGCACGACCAAAGTAAAAATCTCACAATCAATTAGTAGCTACAAAGCGTTTAAGGTGACGAAATGTTGCTTGAAAAGCATGAATTGTAGACATTGTCTACAATTGTCTCGTGCTTAAAGGTCACAAGATCTGAATTTGCCAAATACTGCTCCTGGCCTCAAAATACCAAATAATATCAAAATAATAATCAAATCCTGCAGGCTTAATTTCATTGACATTTTTATTAGCTTAAATATCCAAACTTTAATATGACTACAACAAAATTTCGTGTTTGTGAAATAAAAAGAGATAGAATTGTGTCAGCGAGTTGGTTTATTCCTGCAGAAGCTAGTTTTGTATGAACTAGTTTTGAATGAAATGAAATTCTCGCAAAAAAAAAAAATTACGGATGTTGCTATTTATGTTTGGGTACTTGGCAACCCTGATAGCTCTATCGAGTTGGACATTTTTGAGGCTACACCTACCCGCAAATTTTTGACCTACAAGCGCTATTTGTGTTGTTTACAGTAACTTAAAGATTCATCTCGGCTTACAAACTATTATGAACACATTCTGGCGATTAATTTTTTCAACTTTCGATGAGGATTAACTGAGCAAAAGTGCATGGATAAATTCAATTCAATTTTTAGAGATGAAGCTCCATCAATAACCAACCAGTAAGAATGTCGGTCTACTTGGGAGCCGTTTTCTAAGTGTAAGATCGTTCTCTGAGCCACGTTACATGAAGAAGCGATTACTGAATTCAGAATACATGTTTTGGGTATACCTCAATCAGAGTGGCAAAAGTACTTCGGCAATTGGTTCAAACGCTTGCAAAAGTGTATAGATGTTCATGAGGAATACCATTCATGAGATACCACCGCACTGCATCAGTATCACATTATTCTAATTCGTAATCTCTCAGTTGGAATGCATCTTCGCTATTTATTTGCTTATTTCAAAGCACCCTACAAGCACAAAAATCGCATCACATCTATAATAATATATCGTTTGTCGGCTGCGAGGCTGCAGTTGCTTCAATGAGTAACTTTTTGTCGACGACTAATAGATACAAAATTAGTTTTTGCCCGAAAATTTCACTCGCTGAAACAATTGTTGAGAGAGAGAGGGAGAATGCCCTTTACTACAAAGATAGATCAAATAAATTTGATTGAAAATGCTTATATGGCTGCCATGATTGGCGTCCAGGAATTCGCCTTAGTGAAACAGTTTTGTACATGCAATATTATCATTGCTTATCGGCCAACTTGTGAAGTAGTTTTGCTGGATTACAATTGAAAATTATTAAGAAATTTGAGCTACGAAATATTTTTTTTCTACTAATATTGCAGTGAGGCAAGAAAAGTAGATTTAAAGAATCATCAGCTGGGCGACATACAGTTTTAAAGTTGGTTGGCAAACCATTCTTTTCCCTCCATACAGTTGCTATTGAATATAATAAAACTGTAAATTTGTCTGCATTGCCTTTGCAAATCAATTTCAAGCAAAATTCATTATATGCACATAAACCCTGTTTTTAATACTTTTCTGCAATTATTAAAAAATTTATGGACTTGTGTTTGCATTAAAGAAAAAACCTAAAAAATATACTTATGTGGTTCGATATAAATGTAGTTTGCTGTTTTAATCCCATTATTATCGCTATTGAACATTTAATCAGAAGCGTAATAAAAGAAGCAAGAAACAGAAAAATGGCATAATTTAAGCAAACACATGTTTCGATTACCGTTAAACTTTAATTAAAACGTAATTACAAACAATTGCAGTGCACTGCACTTGCATAAAACAACAAACACACACACACACACACATAAACACACACGCTCGCTTTTGCACATGCACTTCTGATATGCAAACAATAATGAAATAAGTTGGCCATAAGAATTGAAGCCAAACATTTCAACTGCAAACCCCCCCCCCCCCCCCCCCCTCCCCCATCTTTGGCAGAACCCCTGCCCATTTAAGAAATTTGTATATGGATGAACATGTGTATTATCCGATCGACTTAAACAAATAAAAAAGGAATGAAAATAATATGCATGATGAAAAAATAGTGCCAAATAACCAATAAATATGAGAACCTGCATTTATACATATAAGCTGATACTTGTGCAGACCAAAACTTTGTGATACCGAAGAAATACATCCGGTTGAGTTTTATGCTCGTACCACATTCTGCCCATTATGAGTTTTTTTCTTCGCTTTAGGTTTTAATTTGTTCAATGAAGCTTTATTTTCATACTGCTTTTTTTGCACAGTGGGTAGGAAAGTGGACAGTATATTTTTGCGCCCATTAAAAGGAATTGAAATGCATTGTATTTGATTGGAAAATTGATGAATATTTCAAGCTTGAATTTCGATTATCAAATATAAAATAAATAAATTCAGTCAAGTAGGAGGCTGGCTCGCACACTTAGGGTTCCCTAGGAATGTGCAATGTACGTATGGAATGGCATATGTGAATACATATATTCTATAAATTTCATCTCTCTGTCTCTTACAGCGTGAAAAATACGTTTAATTGCTACTTTACGTTGTATGCGAACAAATACTAGTTTTCGAATTGTTGTTTTTGTTGTCATTTGTTGTTGTAAGGCATCTGGGAATACGTACACTATGCGAATTCCTGCTCTCTATCTCTTATAGCTGTAAAGGGACACCTGATAGCGTAAGAGTTGTTGTTGTTTTTAGTATTTATCGTTGTGGAGCATATGAAAAAAAAAGTTAGATGGCGGACCCTGTATTACACAGTTCTTATGAGTTACAGTTTCTTCAATTATTTTGGTTTTTGATGTAAGAAAAGTTTTCATACCACGACCACATCAAAAATTTTCAAACACCACAGAAAACTGGGAATAGCTTTAGCTGTCAACAGCAACAACAAAAATTTTGTTAAAAACCGCTACAATTTGTGGTTGTTATAAATACATAGGGCCTTAACTATGGGCAAAAACTAGTAGGTTCTTTTAAGAAACAACTTAAATTTTAAAAAGTGTTGCTAACTTTTTTCTAACTACATATAGTCAAAATTAAAGTTGACTTAAGGCTGAATCAGCTTTAAATGGGTACCATAATATTTATCGAAAATGCCACATTATTTATCATGCAACCTCTTACAAATTTAAGTAACATCCCATCTCTAATGAGATGACTCTCAAAAATTACCCTGCCAGCAAATTGGTAGTCGACTACTAAAATAATTAACTTCACGTTAACTTTTATGGACTAGCTTCAAATTAGCTACAATACAATCGAAACGTAGTGCAGAGTTCACTCAAAATTCAAATACTAACATACACACATACACGGTAAATAACTCTTGAATTAAATTGCCTATTGTCGCATTCGTTTTAAATGTAGCGATGGCTGAATGGGTTAAGGTGGCTGCTCACCAGTCTTGAGGCTTAGTGGTTCGAATCCCACCAGAGGCTAACAAAAAAAAAAAAAAAAGTGTGATGAAATTTAATTTAATAAAATATAAGTAACTATTACCACCAAAAAATGTAAAATCAGCCTTGATTTGTACATTTTTTTCTGTATGTACTGACTTTGAAGTAGTTAACTTGAAGTTAGTTGAAAAGTAATGCAGCGTCGGACAATTGACTACCTCCTAGGACATCGTAATGTTAAAATAGTCAGTATCTCCATTGAAAATAATCTAAGTGTCAACCACCACCAGTTGTAAAAAAGTTAGCTTGTAATTCATTATTAGTTAACTGAGTTGCCGGCAGGGTATATATGGATACATGTAAACACACATTTACATAAATCTAAGATTGTATTAGTAAGTAAACAAAAAACATCAAATCGAATTGAATAAAAGTAAAATTTTAAAGAAGATTCTGATTAATAATAGTTATTAAAAAATCTTTAATTTAATTAATTAATTACATTAAAAATTTTTTCCATATAAAAGTGACATTTGTTTGAGCAAAGCTGTTGCTAAATAAGTTAAAGACAACTTCTGCTGGTTTTAAGTTTAGAGTAAACTTTTGCTCGTAAAGTCGGCTTTTTCTCGTTTATAGTAGACGAAAAGCTTACTTTTTTTCTAGCAGTGACTTAAAATTGCTTAAAGCATACTTTTTCGATGTCTATCTATAGTTACGGACCATAATGTTCAAGAGTTCATTATACGTTGATAGTAGATATTGTTTTCAAAATTAATGTAACCGTATTCAATTTTATGAACGGACACAAAAATATGGGCAAACTTTAACAAAAAATGTGTTTATAATTTTAATTGTTCGAGTCTTAAGGTCACTGGTTTTTTTTATAAGTGTTTATTGAATTCGATATTTCGATATCACAATGGTATTTTAAAAAATTTTTTTTATCCATTGTGATATCGAAATATCAAATTCAATAAACACTTATAAAGAAAACAAGTGACCTTAAGGCTCGAACAATTAAAATACTAAACAACAAATGTCGAAAAATTAGCATCAAAAATAAATGTGTGTATAGTAATCAAACGTAAGTTTACTGCCTTTTAAATAAAAATAACTTCTTTGCTACAACTTTACACATCGTTATAGAGAACATTATTTTGTTGTCGCAACAATACTTTAAAATGTTTTTTCTCTGCGTGTACTTACATACAATATATGCAATTTTAAGCCAGAGTTGGAGGTTAAATATTCTTTTGACTAATTAAAACTAATATATAGACACCCTGTACTAACTGATAAGATGCGCTTAAATCGTGGATTTTAGTGGGATACCAGTATGCACTAATTATTCTTCGTTTAGTCAAAAAAAAAAAAAAAAAAAAATTCATGCCGCCGAGCTTGTATTGAGAGAACATTTCGCATGAACGAAGTCCAAAAACTAGGTAAGGTATACAAATTGTGTAGCCCTGCCAATTTGACAGCGAATTTTAAAGTCCATTTGGATGAAAATCCGGTTTGAGCAATAGTTCTATGTCATCGCTCCACATTTCTGCTTTAGACAAAACAAAAAAAATGTTTACAATTTATTTTCTTCTCATTTGTCTGCCCACTGTGTTTATCCACCTTTAATATTTTGCCACCATCAATTGTTTTCAATTTTTTTTTATAAATTTTTTTTGTTTGTTTGCATTTTTCACTTGGAATGAAGCGTAAAATTGCATTACAATGCGTTAATTTGTTAATAAAGTGTGTAAACACAGCTCATAATCATAATTTCGCTATAACGGTACTTTGGTTGGAGGCGTACCACCAACAATAACAACAAAGGCAACAAAAAAGGAACTTTTTCTCACTAGCTGTAGTAGATACAGTTGGTTTTAGCACAAAGTGTGCACCAGCATGATGAAGTGTGTTAAATAAAATAAAAAAAAAGTAATAATAATATTGTAGAAATTAATAGAGCGTATAAACAGTTTCAGAGGAAACCACAAACAATGCCAATATTTTTTTTCCCCATCTTTTTATTTCAGGAATATTAAAAGTTGCATGTAAAAAGCTTTTATGCTCGAAATATTTATGTTGGTTCGAAAAAAATCTATAGGCAAATACCTAAAGATGGAAAATAGTTTTTCAACGATTGTTTTCGTCAGTTGATGCTCATTAAAATAATTCAAAATCAGTCGGATATTAATTAACAATCTCAAGTTATTTATATTCTTTTAAAAAGTTGAACTATATAATGTTGACCTTTAATATTAATATTTTATTTATAAAGTGAGTTCGGCTTGAGGTCCTTTAGTAAATAATTTTACACCAAATTTAAATTGATATAGCAATTATTTTATTTTCACCAATATTTCGTCCAACTTTCTTTTAAAAAGTAAATGGATTTTTTGAAACAAATATTCAAATCCAGTGAGGGGTTTTGAATAATACTCATATGATGCCAGAGCTGCAATGATAAGGGGTCGAAGTGAATTAAGAGAGGCAAAATGTCCACACGAATTCACCCTTCTTCCACGTTTCGATGCAGATTGTAAATTTGTTGATTCTGCACGTTCGGCATTTGATATTCCGTTTTATTTCAGATTGTTACGTTTCTACGTAATGTGCTTTTCGATCGTGTCTACATGGTAACGGAAGTCTTCCAGTAGTTGTAAAAAGCCCTTAAGCACAATAATAAAATAAATCTTAATTTTGTTATTGAACTTCTTTGTTGTAATACATTTATATTAAATTACTTTTTCAGGCTTAAGTTCAACCCTTGGTTTGTCACTACTTTTAATTAATATCAATTAAGTAAAGAAAAGTTAAATTTAGTAGCTAGGTGGACAACCGGCTGTTTCTGGGTAGCAAACACCCTTCATCAGCACCCTATGAACTTTGGACGTGTCAAATTTCACAATTTTGGCACAGCCGCTTTAACCACTCGGCAACCAAAGCTCACGCAATTCTACTTTCTGTTTGTATACTTAATTAACATTAACCAAAGCAATGATATTTTTGCTAGCTACTAAATTTTACTTTTCTTTACTGAATTTATTGATATTAATTAAAAGTAGTGACAAACCAAGGGTTGAACTTAAGCCTGAAAAAGTAATTTAATATAAATGTAATAAAATATATCACTTAGCCGTAATTTAGAACAAAATTGCAAAAAGTGGACTACACTTGTTTGGTCACTTCACTATTCCTTCTGGGATTGAGTTTTGTTTCTACATAAAATCGTGTTGAATCTGTTTAACTAAACTTTATTTTAATGTGATAGTGAATCCTTTAAATAAAAATGTCACCCCGGAGACAACAGCATTCTTCGGGAAAGAATTTCGAGGCCACAAGTTCCACTTATGTGTTGGCTTTTGTTTAGTTCTACGTATTTTTTATTTAACATAAATTACCACAATCGTTATTTTCTATTTCTTTGCATTATCCTCTGATAATATGAGAACTTTTTTTTTGCAACAAAGTTCAAATTTTTAATGAAATGGTTATGAGAAACCGTTTTACATACTTATTTCATAAAAGAAAGCTGGCTTTGATTTTCACTTCTTATTTATTTTCTATCGAATGAATGTCTTGTTGAAATAACTTTTCAACAACATTACGGCAAGGGAATGTACTCGAGAGTTGGAGTATTTATTGCCTGTTCCTCAATGTCGAAGTCGTTTTGGGTTCCTGTATGATGTTATTCGAAAGATGACTCGATCGACAAGCCGAAAAGACGTAAGTTGCCATTCTTGACAACATTATGCTGCATATGTACATACATATATGCCATGATTACTGTCATAGGAAAAGAATAAGCTCTCCATAACCTATAAGAAGTAATACCAATTCGAATTTTTTCCACTCATCTTTTTTTTTTCTTTTTTGCTTCGTACCCTTATCTCCATTATATTATTTTTGTCTTAAACATGTTAATTGTAAAAATTATGTAAGAAAATCAAAACGAATGACTTGGAAAAGAGAATATGATTTAAGAAATTTATGATCAGCAACATGAACATAATTTAATCACAAATCTGTCGTTAAACGCCTGACAACATGTGTACGCAAACCAATTGCGTTGAAACGCATCTTTTTTTTGTTTTTTTTTTTTTTTTTTTTTTTTTTTTTGTGACGACACCCGTAAGTTGTAAAATATGCACACAGTCAGCCAGGCAGCTGATAGTCATGATGATAGAACTGGATAAACAAGAATTGTAGTTTGTGTATAGCTGAAGTTTATTAAAAATCAATTCGTTAATAATACGCTCATGCCAATGACCATGTAACAGACGGAGTTAAATAAATTGAAAAAATAAGGAATGTTTTTATTACGAAAGAAGCACGAAAAACGAGGCGTAGCGGCATTAAGTCACAAATCATATTTTTTTTTCCACGAGCTGATGGATATGGTGGCACAGATGCGTAAACAACAGGCAGTGGGCAAAAGTCCAGGGACACACAAATACATATTATACATTTCTTGTTAAACGACCTTAGAAAAAATAAGAAATAAGTTTTCAATTCCTCTGTATAGTTTTTCCATATAAATATATAATTATATAACTACTACTCCGTCATTTACGGTATTCAAAGGGTCGTCCTAAAGTCAAAAGTCTTAAAATAATAGCACGAAAATATAGGACTGCTGTGAGCAACCTGTCATAAAGAAGTGCGCTATTTAAAATATGAGTTAGCTGTTAAAAAAAAGAAAGCGATTTAAAATTTATGGTTCATAATGCCAAAAATAAGTGAAAAAAACTAAAATAATAACCAGTTTGTGCGAACACTAGCTATTAGATGTTTTGATAGCTGATTCAAGTAAATTTTAAATCAAATATGTCCATATTTGCGAACATATGCATATGTATATATTTTAATGCATTTATTTCTTAAATAATATCAAATTGAACAAATGAGTTTATTCAAACAAAAACAGCTGGCGCCGGTCGGAACGGAGTCGCTTCATTTTTTTGGACGGCGGCCAGTACACAAGCGTTTGTGGGAATATCCACGGCTTGACGAATGCGTTTTAGCCGTTCGCCTCAGATATATACTGTTAACTTATGACGAATCACTAAACACAATCAATGAAGTTCTATTATTTTATGACTATTTTAGTTTGAAGCACAACAACAATGTTTTTAAGCTATCAAACAAAATTAGTACATTCTGACATTATGACACGATATGAGACCGTTTGAATACCGTCATTGTGTCTGAAAGGAATTCATTTATTATTTTATCTATTTTTTTTTTTTTTGGCTAGTTCCAAGAAAAAGACCTAATTAATTGTTTCAGGTCTCTTTCAGAGGTATGTATGTATATGTGCCACCAACATTTCTTTGATGCTACTCAAATCATCAGTAGACTCGAAAAGACTGCAAAGAATGATTAAAACTGTACTACTTATTCTGCTATTTCCGTGACACCATGAGAAACACAAGTGTTCAAACAAACGTTTAATACAGAGAGCAATTATAGAATGAATTATAAAATTTCAAGCACTCTTTTGCGCTTTTTTGAGTCTACTAACGAATTGCGAATCATCAACGAAACGTCGACAGCATGTAGACAGCTGAGAAAGATAGAAAACAATTAATAAGGTTTAGTTTTTAGATATAAAATAATATCAGAAATAATAGCAGAAAATAACTTAATTTAATTTATTGGTAGGGATGTTGTATAAAAACGTACCCCAAGCGTATGTTGACTGACTGACCATCCGCTACAGCACCCGTTCTGTGGAATGGTAAAAATTAGAGTAATTTTTTTAAATTTTAAAATTTTTCCTCAAGTCTGACTGAATACAAAATAAATTTTGTTTTCAAATAAATTACAGCTAACTTTAAAGAAATAACAATTTTACTGGCAAACAACTATTTTGCTTTCGTGAACAGAGTTTGAACACAAAAGATCAGTGTGGGAATTCAAAAGATCAATGTTTCCAAAGTGTTTCACATTTTAAGTTGAGCTAAACGTCTTCTCGTTTTACTGTAAATTTTAATTTTATTGAACTTCTGTATTGTAATACATTTATATTAAATTACTTTGTCAGGCTTAAGTTCAACCCTTGGTTTTGTCACTACTTTTAATTAATATCAATCAATTCAGTAAAGAAAAGTAAAATTTAATAGCTCGGTGGACAACCGGTTGTTTCTGGGTAGCAAACACCCTTCATCAGCACCCTATGAACTTTGGACGTGTCAAATTTCACAATTTTGGCACAGCCACCTTAACCATTATATATCCATTCTCATTATATATCCTTTTTTTACATACAATAAAATTTCTTGGTCGATATATCGCTGTCCTTCGGATGGCTTCTTCAGGGCAATAATATTGAAAAATTTGTTTGCATACGCCCCAGATATTTCAGTAGTGTTTGGGCAAACACACATTTTAATTTACAAAGAGGTAAAAAAGGTAAAAAAAAAGGCAACAAAAAAGCAAAACATATAGAATCTGCAAAGGCGTGAAAATGTTCGGAGTATTTGAAAAAATGCCAACAAAGACTTAAGACACAGTTCTAAAAGAATTTCACAGAGAAACGAATGAGAAAATTGCGAAAAAAAAAGAATATTATGTTATAATAGTTGCTAACAAAATGCTAGATAGTTGGAAAATTTTCTGCTGGTGCAAAAGCTTGAAATTTTTGCAAGCAACAAAACCAAATTTAGCGAAATTAATCAAAAGTTTTAAGAAGCGGTAAGATTTTAATTTTTAAAAACAGCGGCAAATACTTTTTGGTTGGTGACGTAAAACAGCCAATAATTCTCCAACTTTATTTTTTTTGTTCTTCTGTAAAAATATTGTTCACTACAATTTTATTACAACAAAGTTTTTCACAGCCCTGACCTTTTTTAATTTGTTCAATAATTTGCTTTGCTTTGTTGAATGTAATCGACTTAAAATGTAATTTTTAAAACTTCGCGTACACTTAAATATCTACTGCTGCCACTTTGAAGTGCCAGAAATATTCAGGGGCAAACGAATCATAAAACGAAATGCAATTCGTAATGTTTAAAAAGGTACGAGGCTGGTTCGCACACTTAAGGCTCCGTATGTGAATACATATATTGTATAAATTTCATCTCTCTGTCTCTTACAGCGTGAAAAATACGTTTAATTGCTACCTTACGTTGTATGGGGACAGCTAGTAGTTTTTGACTTGTTGTTGTTGTTGTTGTTGTTGTCATTTGCTGTTGCTCTCACGGTTCGTGAGTAACGGCTAATTGTTACTTTACGTTGTATAGGGACAGCTGGTAGTTTTCGACTTGTGGTTATTTTTTACATTTATTATTGTAGCCCATATGTGAGCACATATGTTGTGCACATTTCATCTCTCTGTCTCTTACAGTTTAGGAGTTACAGCTAATTTTTACTCTACATTGTATAGAGACACCTGGTAGTTTTTGCCATGTTGTTGTTTTTAGCATTTGTGGTTGTAGGGCATATGTAAATACATATGTTGTAGGAATTTCAGCTCTCTGTCTTTTACAGTTTAGCAGCTACGGCTAATTGTTACTTTAGGTTGTATAGGGACACCTGGTACTTTGCGACTTATTGTTGTTTTAGCATTTGCTGTTGTACAGCATCTATAAATACATACACTGTGCGAATTTCAGCTCTGTATCTTTTACACTTCGAGAGTTATAGCTGATTGTTATCTTTAGTTGTATGGGGACACCTGATAGTTTTCGCCTTATTGTCGTTTTTAGTATTTGCTATTGTAGCGGCAAGGTACAACAACATGCTGTAAAAATTTCAGCTCTCTAGCTCTGACCGTTTCGGAGAATGGACGCTGCTGTGATGGACGGACGGACGTAGTAGTCTCGGTAATAGGGTTCCGTTTCACTCTGATGAGTACGGAACCCCAATAACACATAACTTTATAACAAAGTAATTAATACCTTAATGTTTGTTGATTTTGTGAATGAGCCAACCTTTTGAAAGTGCCATAAAATAGTGGAGCAACAGCTGGATTTGGTAAAATTTAGATCAACTTTGTAGATAAATCCAGTGGGTAACGCAGAAGATTTACTAAATTTCTCTAACAAGAAGGCGATTTCTGGTCCTACCCAATCCATGTTCACCATACTGCAAGCTATTTTTCCCCCGTTCTAGCCATAAACATTTAACGCATTTGGAAATTAGGAAACATGTGAATTAAAAACAAACTGTGAATTTCAACAAATACCATTTAAATTTAATAACCGACCACGATCTGTCGTTATTCTTCTTTTTTCAGAGTGGTCCGCACAAAACAGTTTGTACCGGCCATTTTTACAAAGTCTTAAAAAAAACCATTTTCTTAAAAATAAATACATAAGTGAACAGGAAAATCATGTTGCTTTCCCAAACGCTGATAAATCTTATGACTAGAATGCAAAGCCTTCTAACTCCTAAATACTAATTTTAATTGGTTTTGCAACATTGCAAAAATTTGTTCCCATAATTAAATAGTGATTTAATTTTTTTTATTATTTTCTGAGAACTTTTCGAAACGCCAAAAGGAAATGCTGCTTACTATATTCAGTATCATGGGCATCATTATTGCATTACGCAAATAAATAATGCAGTAGACAAATAAAATGTAAATTAAAGGTTTAGTTGAACAGGGAATATAAACTAAGAGCTCAACTGAAAAGTTTAAAACTAAAATATCAAAACCGCACCACATTGTAATATAATTCTATTCATAAGCAACACATCGCAGCAACAACACAGAATGAGGTTAAATTTTTGTGTAATATGTTTAGCACTTTTGAAAGTTATTTCAAGTAAAAACATAATCCCAGTTGAAGAAGAGCCGAAACAAGATGTAGTAAATATCATAAACGAATTAAATCATTACCTTTCTATTGAATGGAACTTAGTGTTTATACCGGAGCAACACGACGTGGATATAGTACTCAAATCTTTAATAGTGCCTGCAATAATATTGACAAAAAATAGTAAAATGCAATTGCATTTATTACACAGTGATAACTTTATGTCTGTGGTTTTCCTGGATAAGCCAAACTCAAGAAAGAGCCATGAAATAGTAAACGAACAGCTGCAATCACTCAAGTTTAGACCAATTTTATGGATAGTTATGGAGGTTAAAGAAGAAGAGTTATTGAGTTTTGCCCAAATGAATTGGTTTTCTGGCTTCACTCGAGCCTTATTCTTTACGCAACAGGGACTATTTACTTACAATCCAGTTCCAGCAATAAGCATTCAACGCGTCAGCAGCATTCAGGATTATACACAAAAAAGGCAAATTGTGGATTTTAAGAAATATCCTCTCAATCTTGCTGTGAAAAGCAACGCTCCGTATTGCTTTTTCTTTCACGACCATACGGGTAAAATAGTTTATACGGGTTATTATTATAAAGTTCTACAAATATTTATAAAGTACTACAACTTTCAAGAAAATCATTTTGGTACCTTAAATGCTGGGGATCCGTCTGAAATAAAAACATTAAATGAACGGTTTAAAAACAATACCATGGATATTATACCTACATCACTTTACGAATTTAATTCTGAGTACATTATGAAAAGCAAAGTTGTTTCGAATGAGAAATGGTATATATTGGTACCCTACCCTGAACCTTTGTCAAAAATGTCTTACTTACATTATCCCTTTACATTCAGCACCAAAATAACCATCGTTCTTCTGCTATTTCTGTACGCTGCATCTTTGACTTTTATTTATTATCGTTCGAAGGGTCAACGAAAAATTGACTTTAGCGGATCACTTTTACATGTTCTTGCATCATTAATGTTTCAAAGTCATTGCAAGTTCAAAGTGGAGACAACTCGACAGAAAATCGTTTTATCTTTGCTCTTTGTCAACGGGTTTGTTATAACCAATTTGTATTTGGCAAAATTATCCAGCATTATGGTGAAAAATGTTTATGAATCAAAAATTGAAAAACTTGATGACCTGAACAAAACATCCCTGAACATTATAATGCAGCAGGCAGCTTACGAGCTGCTGGGAAAATATCCCCATATAAATATCAATGTTTTGAAGAAAGCTGAAATTGTGGAAAAGGCATATTTGGATAACGCATATCGTGACATGAATAACACATATTTATTAATTGTCAGTTGCAATGCAATGTCATTTTTCTTTTTTCAGCAGCAGTTTATGAAAACTCCGCGCATGTATTACGTTAAAGAGGATGTGGCTGTACTGACCAATTACTTTACACTAAGAAAAAATTTGCCATATCGTCAGCTTTTCAACCGCTACTTGACCTATATACGCGAATCGGGTATATTTGATAAAATTTCAACCGATACTTATTATGATGGAATTACAAGCGGTACACTACGATTTTTTACTGACGAAGGAGAGGACTTATTCTTAACTTGGGAATCGTTTTACGCCATTTCCGCTTACTTTGCACTTGGTATAGTTTTGTCTGCAGTAGTTTTTGTATTAGAATTGGTGCACCATAAGTATGCTAAAGAATAACATACATATGTATGTAAAATGCGAAGTTCGAGATCACACTTAGATACTACTTACGCCAGAGCTGTGCACATAAGCTTCAGTAAATGTTTTGAAAAATCAACACAAAGAAGTAAAAATTAATAATTTTGAACTGTTCGCATGAATGGCTGATAACAAAAAATGAGTATGTACTGTTTAGGCAGCTGCAAATTCGGGAGTTGCATTGAACAAACATGTAACTTGGTTTCGTTACATCAACCAAGTTTTCATTGGATGGCTGTGGGATACTTAACATTTTAAGTTTACACGCTTCTTCGTTCATCGAATAGTTTTACCGAGTGTATCATATAGTAAACCTTTACTCCGGTATACATAAAAAATAAAACATTGTTGAAACACATTTTACGAAAAAATTTTCATATAAAATTTTCTCTAAAATGTATTTGAGCAACGTTTTATTTTTTATGAATACCAGTGTTAGTGTTCTGGCTCATACAGAGGAACTTGCATTATTCTACCGGGGCAGAACTTTGATCAGGCTGCTGCACACATATCTTCACACATCGATGGCACCAACTGTATTTATTTCAGTTTGTAAGCCACAAGCACAATATTTATGTATGTGTTTGAAGCAACATATGAACAGGCCAAGGATTTTCATGCACTAAAAGAAGTAGTGTCAACACAAGATATGCACTAGAAATTTTTAAATACGCACTTAAACTTACACTGAAAATGATAAACCATGTAGAAAATATTCATCAGTTTTGTTTTCCAAAATCTACTATTTAATAAGCAAAGTCAAATTTGCACATTGAAATTCAGTTCGGTATATTAAACTAAAACGCAGTGCCATCAATCACACATAATTGTATAACTCAGTTCAATAAAGTTCATATGTACGTTATGAGTGTTTGCGTTTTTTTTTTCTTCTAGCAAATAATCGAAATGTGGTTGTTTGGATAAAAGCTCTCTCATTTCTACCGGAGATCTTCACTCATGCCAGTTTCACAATTTGTCTTCATTTTGTGGCTAATTTACAGGAGCTCGTACAGTTTCATTACGAAGACGTAAAGAAGAAATATATTTTATGAAACCATATTCGAAGAAAAACATATTATTGTGAAATATGTGCTTACAGTCTAACAATATTAATTCTAAAATACAATGTGAACGGGAACCATACTATTGGTGGCTCCAAACTTACCATTTTCAAATTGAGTCTTGTCCACAGCTACACTGGTAATGGGCCCGAAGTAATGCCGATCAGTTTCTTGGTGAACATATTTCCAAAGATTTATCTCCTGCACAAACAAAAAAATCAAATACCAGTGGATTTATGTAATAACGCTAAGTTATTTAAGGTTTTTACAAAATCGATTTTTCTATGTTAAATATAAATACAAGTGTTCTGAATTGTTTTTCTATGGGAGCCATGGTGGATACCACCTTAAGGTAGTATCCTCGGTTTACCTACTCCTTACAACAGACATTCCAAACCCAACATCAAAAAACAGTATGATAGCCACCTTTGCCGATGTCACTGATTTGCTATCACCTATATACAATGCTATACAAAAACTACAACAACCCCTCTATAACATTTTGAAGCCTTTCTGTAGTTAGCTATACAATAAAACAACTATGAAACAGTGCATATAGTCAACCCATTCAAATAAATGGATCCTCCATTCTTTCAGATGCAAAGTCAAAATAAATTCACATGATCATGGACTTCAAACTCACATCGGAAGATCACATCACGCGAAACGGAAACGAATCAAACACCACTATATTCGCTGCTAGGGAAAGAGACCAAGCTACCAGTTTCCCACAAACTCCTCAATACAAGACAACTACAGCACCAATATGAAAGTACGATGTAGAAATCTGAGGCACTGAAATATCAACTAACATAAGAAGGGTCAAAGAATCCAATCTAAATTATTACGAGCTCTTGTAAACGCAGAATGGTACATTAAAGATGCACAGAGCGAAAACTTCCTAATAGATTCAATAAGATTTTCTCTTTGAAACGTTTTTAGGCTGAGTGGTATCCCAGCAGAGAGAAAAGAAGATTTTTCTATGGGTATTTCTTATTATTTCCATGTTGCAAGTCTTATTAATTGTCTCAACAAGAAAAACTCATAAAACCAAGAAGAAAACTTGTTACTCACGTTTGTTTTTACTCAGTTTCCGATTTGCATGGTACCAAGAAAAAATTCTATAGAGCAGAACTTATTGATTCTATTAGGTTTTCTTGTAAATTGTATACAATAATTATTTCTTATTGATTTTATTAGGTTATCCTAATAATTTTTCCCTATTGGTTTTATTAGTTTCCCATATAAACACACGTAAATCATCTTTTTAATTTCATTAATTGTTGTTTTTTCAATAAGGTTTTCCCATTTAAAATAATAAGGAATCCTTCTTAAAAAAAACCATAGAGATTATTGATTTTGTTCTACCTTATAAGGTGTTTTTTTCTCTGTGCGTAAAGGACCTACATCGCGATCTACAACTCAAAACAGTAAAAGAAGTCATCCCGGACAACAGCCTTAAACATACAACTCGTATGAAGGTGCGATATGCACCATCAGAACTAGTTGTCCGTTACTGGAAGTGTCAAGCTGCTGTATAAAAAAAATTATTTGTATATGTATACCACCTCCTATTAACATATGATATAAATTATTTTAAGTATTGATGAAATAATGATAATTAACAATTATATGCCGAAGCTCATGGTAAAACTACTCTCAACGAATTAGCTGCATCTTTCAAAGAATTGGAGGTATCAAAAGGGCAGCTCCGGTTTTACATAGGGAATCACAAAGTCGACATATTTAGCAAATGTTGTCACAAAGCTATAGCTCAGGGGAAAACGCAGATTTAGGCTAGTCTCAAGGAATGGGCTGTATATTTCAAAGAACATATTATGGGTATTAAAAAGGTTGCTGCAGTTGTGCCCTGGGGAATCTCCATTCCTTTCCCATGATACTGCAATCAATTCATTTTGAAGAAGTTGACATTTTGACAACATTTTTCACAAACCTGTAGAACATAGTAAAATGGAAATTGCAGCAAGTTTCACAGAAGTAGCTGTGTCTACTAAAGTATGAGAGATATCAAGAAGGTGGTTCCAGTTTTGCACTGAAAATTAAAATTCTCTTCCAACGATACTACAACCAATTGATTCTGAACAAGTTGCCATGTTTGACAAAATTTTTCACAAGGCTACAGTCCATGTTAAAATGGAGAATGAAGCCAGTTAAAAGCAAGTAGCTGTATCTCCTAAAGCATTGGAGATATCTAAAAGACTTTTCCAGTTTGCATAGGGAAACATAATTCCCTTCCAACGAAAGCCCAGTCAATTGCTCATAAAGAAGATGACACTGTTTTACAAAATTTTGCACTACACTATAGCTCCTGGCTGTATCATCATAGGTGTAGGAGATATCAAAAAGGTTGCTCCAGTTTGGCATAGAGAATCACGATTCCCTTCCAGCGATGGCACAATCAGTTGATTTCGGGAAAGTTGACAATTTTGACAAAATTTTTACAACTCTAAAGTCAATGGTAACATTTAGATTAAAACTAGTTCCGAAGAAGTGGCTGTGGCTGCTAGAGCATTGGAGATATCGAAAAGGCTGATGCAGTTTTGTACAGGGAATCACAATCAATTGATAGCATACTCCCTTTCCATGCTGGAAATGTAGTCCGGTAACATTAGTGGTCATGGGACCAAGTTAGATAGACAAGCTGCTGGGAAGTGAGACACAAAGATCGTCATGCGGTGGAATAAGGTAAGGCTATAGGCGAAGAAATATTTCAATAGGGGCAGGAAGCGGCAAAAAAATATATTAAAAAAACATAAGAAAAAACATTCGGTTAGTCAAAATGAAAAAAAAGTGTGCAGCGTGACGGTTAGTGATGACTGGCTCATGATACCACAATCAGGTAATTTTGAAGAAGTTACATTATTGAAAAAATTTTTCATGGTAAAATGGAGATTTAAACTAATTTTATTCTAGAAACACCGTATCGCACGTTTGTTTTGAAGCACACTGTTATCATGGTAAGCCAGAGCAGACAGGGGAGGTTAAGGGACAATCCCGCCAAAGCAAAACTTGCACTTTTTAAAAAGAAGTATCTACTTTAATATCACCAAGACTGGTAGACGCTACACTCTTTTTTCTTTGTCACAAAATATGGTGAAATAACTCGCCATCAACTTAAACATTAAGCTTACCTGGAAGGAAGCCATATAGGCTAGGGCCGCCAAGATTGTGTCAGCCACATATAGGTGCAGGAAAGCTATATGCTCGACTTGGGGTATCAAACTTAAAGGACAGGTACGGCTACATGCAATGGTTACCAGACTATATTAGAATATTTGAAACGTCTTTGAGAGACCCTTTTCCATGCCAGTTCCACTTGAGTGAAGAGAGAGCGCTTTCCTTTGTAGGTTTCTTGTCGAATTTTCCTATTTCTAATTTCCCATAGATTTTCTATGGTATTGAGATTAGCTGATTGGGCTGGACAATCCAAAGCATTGATTTTGTTTATCGCCAACCACTCTTTTGCACATTTGGCAATGTGATTTGAATCATTATCATGTTGAAAGATCCACTTCAATGGCATTTCTTCTTCCGCATGAGGTAATATGACATATTGGAGAATATCCTTGTAAATGAAACGATCCATTAGGCCGTTGATTCTATGAGTTGGGCCAATTTAATGAACAATGGCTTGGTCTTCACGTTTCGCTGTCTTAGAGAGATTAATTGAAAGATAACTGTTATTTCTAGGCTGAAAAAGCAATATTTTTGGACTGCACATAACAATTTTATAAAAACTTAAAAATATCTGGCCAGTAAACTATACAGATAGGTATGTGCCATGCCTTACGGAAATTATAGGCGCTAATGTTGCTGAGCTTTTAGATTTTGCTTTTGGAAAATTTAACCATTCAATTCCGAGGGATGATTACAAAAATTTTATATAGTCAATAATTTCATGCCTTGGCGGCAATCCTCATTTAGGAATGAAATGCATTAGCTAAATGGATGGCCAAGCCTATAGACTCCTTAAAAATAGTAACTTTTCGCCACAACTTTCCTGAAGTAATAGATACTTTTAACCTATTTTATTAAAAGTCTAGAGAATACTTGCGTCCAGGAAATGTGCTGCGATTTGGTTCCAGTTTTCTGCAGAAAAAGTAGTTTTCAGCTGAAGAAGTTTTAAAATTCGAAAAAACATTTTCTTATATACAACCCGTTGTCAGCCTAATATACATGCATGCAAACGAGGATTTTGCAAGGCGAAAAATACATTCCGTTCCATATCGTAATCAGTTCGTCTGAAAATGATTGCAATTTCTTCGTTTCTTCTTTCAGACTAGTCCAGCAAACCAAAGAAGACCAATATGTTTGAAGTGAGTGAGAAGCATGCTCAACAATTAGCCAGAAATAGTTAATAACTATAATTACTGCTGACACTCCATACAATGAATACTTATTAGGGAATAATGTATCTTGTTTAATTACTTATAACAATTTTTAATAACAATTTTATTGCAACTGGACAATTTTTTCCAGCTAATTATGAAGAAGATAAATTGTTTTGCAGCAAAACCGAAGATCACTGAAGTATTGAAGTGTTAAAATAATGCGGAAAAATGGCATAAAATATGATTGGAAATATGGCAAGAAAATTTTTGCCGCTTAAAATGTCTGTATAGCAGCAAATAAAACAGATTATGATCAAAGACCTTAATGGCCTAATCAAGTGAAATACATACATTTATACATTTAGGCACGTTTATGTGAATAGATATGTAGGTAGCATTATATATTTGATTTAACTTTCTACACTCATAGAAAAACCATTAAAGCTATGAAAAAACATCGTTTTTGACCCCATGACACTTTTCATCACGGTGATGTCAACTTTTACATAAGGTGTTCTAATTGTTATTAGCGATAAATATAACAATTGTTACATCAATGCCATGTCCAGTGTCATCAATATGATGTTTATGGAAAATTACTGCAATGATGGCAAATATACATACGTCAATATGATGCCATTTATTGCAACCGTTTAGGAATACATTTAAACACAAAAATAATAAATTAAACCATAAGTTTTTTTAAAATATAATTATAATTAATAAAACTTAACACAGTTTTATTTCTTTCCTTTTGGTAAAACTTATAAAAGTTATTAACATTTTGCACCATAGAGTTGATGTCACGGCAGTCTTCACATTGATGACACTGTAATTCTCTATTGAGTTTTGTTATCAGGTTAACATCAGGTTTTACATCTTTGATGTGGTTTGGCATAATATTGATGTTAAAATTTTTATGATACGCTGACATCAGTATGAAAATACATTTTTCTATGAGTGTAGGAAGAAAAGTAAAACCTTCTACAGATAAATTCAATGAAAACATTGTCAGCTTGTAATGGTTTGTTTGTATTTTACAATATGTATCCTGGCATTTATTAAAACATGTTTTAAGCAATTTTGAAAATTTAAAATTTTAATCATTTCTTTTTTCTGTCCTCTTTGTATGCCATTTCCTTTTTCTTTTGCAAAAGTAAAATAATATAAAGTTCATTTGAAGCGATTAACTTTTCAAATAGAATTCAAGTCACACAGTGTCACTTATGTTACATGGCTGTCATGACCAACTGTCAACTAAACTTTGAATTTGTAACAAAGAGTTATACTTTGTTTGAAAAGAATTCGTAAAGCGGAAAATATAAGCAAAAAGCCAGAAAAATAAAAAATTTTTACAAAAAACAAAAAAATAAACTCTCAAAACGAACTTGCACCAAATCATCAAAGAATGAAACTTATTATATAAACAAACAAATAAACAGTGATTGATGAGAGAATGTGTATATTAACACAATCGTACATATGCCACAGACAACCCAACTGATCATGTAGTTCAATAAATTCTTCTACAAAAGCAGTTCCGAATGTAAAAAAATCATGTGTGGGATTGGAGTTGGGAAAAAATCATTTAAAAAATTAAAGAAATTTGGTTCATTATTTTAACGAAAATGTATATATTTTTGTATATATAATGAAGTATTTTATCACAGTAATACCTATCATTGATACAGTGAATGAATGAGCTCACAAATATAATGAATACCGAAGTTGGCTGGAATTTACTTAAATAATTCCCTAATTTTCAGCCAATAATTTGGTCTGTGCACAGTGGTGTTGATTTAAATAAAAGTGCTAAGAAGCCTAGAACTTGGAAACTATTAAGGGCATTCTTATGAAATTTGAAAAAGTCAAAGACAAGAAGTTAGATTTTTTTGTTTTATATTACATTGTTTCTATGCCTTATGCAGAGATGGGGCTATAGAGACCGCGAGCATTTAGAGCTTCTTAGGCCACTCTCATTTTTGCAGCAAAGGGCAACATTTTTAATTTTGTATGGCGGACAAAATTTTGAAGGGCAGTGCTTTAATTTTTTTTTTTTTTTAATTATTAATGGTAATGGTGACATATTCATTCGGTCTGAGTTTCCCTAAAATCTTAAAGTGTCATTTAAGGAAAAAGGTACAAAACAAGATTTTGGTTATCAAGACAAAGAAAAAATGTACTTGATAACTTAAAAAAAAAAATTTTTTTTAGACTGGGACCGGTACTCAGGGGTGTCCCTATATAGACATTGCATTTTACTTACCCAATCGCTATTTTTTTTTTCTAAACAAACACAAAACTGCGAAGCTTCTTGCTTGTCTGCAGAAACACCCAGAGCCTTCGGCAGGAATCGAACCTGCGACCCCGGGGACGACTCTTGGTAGGCCACTCTACCAATTCATCCATCGAGGCTGGAACTAAGAAAATAGAAAAGAGGGACTATTGGGGGAAACACGAAAACAGTACGTGTTTGTGGACGTTTGATTAAACAAAAAAATTATTACATAAAAACAAAACATTTATTTTCGCAAAGATGTTGTTGCTAACTTGTGATATTTTATGTTCATCTGGTAGCTTCAAGTACATAATTTTGCAACTGGTAATTTTAATAACTTTTTTTGTTGAGTTGAATGAATTTTTTCCTTATATGTCATTTCTTTGAATTTTTTCCGTTTCTTAAGAATTGGAAAAATTAAAATATCTAAGAACCTTTGATAAAATTGAAACTCTTTTTATGAAAATGTCAAAAGAATGTAAAGAGCGAAGAATACTTGGAAACTCTTAATAGTTACGGAGACACTTACCGTCTAATTCATAAAAATTATAACAGATTTATAAAGCTCTTATATGACATATTTTCCATACAAATATGTCAAATAACAGTCTTATAAGCCTGTTATAATTTTTATGAATTAGGGGGTTAGTTTTTTCTAGATACGCAGATAACAATTTACAGCTGCCTATAAATATCTACTTAGATCTTAAAGTATGTGAATACAAACAAATCGAAAATGTATAATAAATATACATTCGCCTGTAATCATAATATATGCACTGAAAAATATGTACATATAATCAGTTAATTTGTACTAATTGGGGAAAGTTTAACAATTTTATGCATTTTCGGCATTGTAAATGCATTAATATTGGTGATTAGCAAACTAAAGCAGAATGTTCACCAAAATTTTTTAGGGGGATTTTGTAGAAAAACCTTGAACTTTAGGGAGCTTTAAAATTTTTCTGAGAGTAAGAAATACATTGACCTGGGAACACTGGCTTATAGCGCAACTGAGTATTTTTGGTGGGAGTTATGGTGCGATTTCGCATTTTCTTTAAATAATGACCACGCTAATGTATACCAAAAAAGCCAAACACACTCATTAGTATGATAGTTTATTCGTATCGCAACTTGTATCCCGCTTAATAAAGCGCTCGTTGAATTGTTGTTAAGGTAATGCCATCTTAACCATAGAATTCCTTTAGCTACATCGTGTCTGTTTGGCTTCTAGAGAGTTAATCTACAACTTCGCTCACATTTGTTTTTATAATGTATTAAGGCAGACACTGGCATGAATTATTAGACCATATTTGTGCGAAATTTTTAATACTCTTACTCCTTCCTTTTCCAGGAAATAAAAGCTCAAGCAACTTAAATCAAAGAGAAGTACAGAAAACTGTTTTTCTGGAGTCGATCAAAACATTTGAAAACAACAGCAAAAATGTTAAGCCGTCTCACCATAAACATGAAATGGTGTTGCCATTTTTGACATTACAATTATATTTTTGGAGTTGTTGGTGTTGCTGTTGCCAGCGAGGTTCATGTTGCACTGGTGCTCTTGAAGATATTAAAGCTGTTGTTGTTGTTGTTGTTGATGAGTGGACATTAATGATGATAAATAATGACTGGTAACTGCTATTGAATGTTGAAAGTAATGTTAATCGGCTGCTTCTTTAACAGTGGCATAAATTAATATAAAAATATAGTCAAATACAAAAATTAGTATGCGAAAGAAAAATACTACTCACGTACATCACACGTATGTGATGCTCAGTAAAATATCTTAATTTGAAGTAAAAACAGAACTACGCAAAAGTTTCATGTACCTTTTAATGAAACAACGTTTTGAAATTTCTCACACGTTAACTCTTCATGATAAAATCCAAAATCGAAAATCCAAGGGGGGCCCTGAGTTGTATTTTAATATAAATGTCATAGTCACTCTGTCTGGTGGATCGTTTCAAGCCTGACACCTCTCATGTCTGGCAAAACATATAAAATAATTTTTCTTGGTATTATTGTTTGTTAATGTTTCATTTACTTCCTTCGTTTTTATTTTGCAAAATTTTTACTGCTTATTGGCAAACATTTCAAAACAGGAGAAGTGGCAAAAGAGTTGAGTAGCTTAAACATGGTCAACACAACTTTAATTAAATCAACGACAGACACTTTGACAAATAGTTACAAATGGTCAACAGTAATTCATTTATGGCGGGATTTTGTTGTTTTCATTTCATGATGAAGTCTACTTCAGAGTCTTTTATTTTATTTTTTTCTTGCTTTCTAAGGCAATTTACGTATTTCGTTGAACACTCAGCATGGATGTCAAGCTTGTGATTTGTTTCAAAGAAAACAACTCTACTCACTCTAAGCCAAAAAGTAATGGAAATCTTGCAATAAGAAAGTATATGTATTTATATGACGGCTAATATATATACATACATATGTATGTATGTATAATTATCGGGTCTGTTCTAGAATCCGAATTCACTCTAAAGTTGATTACTTTAGAATTTTTGGTGTTCTGCAATCCGAATCCCCATGTTTTTATTCGTTTTCAATTAGAGTGTTATAGGGTGAGTGTAGGTAAATAGAATCGGCTTTTATTCATGCAAGTGATAACTTTTTTAATAAAAACTAAATTTTCTCTTTTAATTTGAAGTGTTTTTTATTACATAAATAAAAAAAAAAAGTAAATTTTAATTTACACACAATTATTAGTAAAAAAAAACCCTTTTCTTTAATATCTTTCAAAATTTTTTATGTTTTGTCAAATGGCACTTGTGCAAAACAAAAATACAAAAATTTTGCTTATGTTCGAAAACACGAAGTTGCCCTACATATTAAAGTGTGATATGTCAATGTTTTTTGGGCTCATGCTTAATGCAATCAGAATTTATTGAAAAAGAAAAATTTACATTTTAAAGGAAATTATTATAAATTTCCTATATTTAGTTTAATTTAAGCAATATTTGTATTAATATGATTGTATTTAGTGGTCAAATTCCATTGTAATAGTCCAGCAATACGTTCATTTTACAACATATGGTTGTCAAAGATCGTAGTTCATGTGCCACATAGCCGGCAAACTGCCGCGCCGGTAATTTCACAACCTTACACCCGTCGCGGTCAAGAGCGACTGATTACTGCTTGCGGTAGAGCTGCTTTCTCAGAATAATCTATTAATGGTTTAGTTTTTGTCGTATTTTAACTTAATTTTTAAATTTTTCTGCGTGATTGTAAAAACATTGTTTAAACGGTGGTCAACTGTCGGTTTTTGGTTTGCCGCCGGCGACTATTTGTATGTTAAGCTATCTTTTATCATCGGCTTCGTCCTCTGATAGTTCTTTTCAAAACATAAAAACCTGTTGTTTATGTATTTGACACTTAGAGTTTTTTTTTTCGAACAGAAACTTCGAATATCTAAAAACATGCTGAATTGAGAACACCAATTTATGAATCATGCGGATTAAAAAAATTTTGCTAAATCAATCCGAATCGGATTCTAGAACAGACCCGTATAATACAGAATGATTACGAATGAAACACATACTACATTTGATGTTCTCAGTTTGTTCAAAAATTATTTACGAAAGTTACATGTATAAGAAAGTTATAAATACTTACACGATTGGGATTATGATTTGCGTCGACTTATCACGGACGCTGCGTGTATCGTTGTATCGGCTGCATTAGTGAATTATCCATATCTCAGAAAAATTATACCGATCTATTAGAATTACTAAAAGACTACATATGTTTTGAAGTAGATTTTAACAACTCTAAGCAGATACAAAAAAGCGCACTTACTGCATTTTATTTGCAACCTCTGTTTATTTATTTGATTATTTTTACGATTGTAAAAAAAGGTAAATTTGAGTTTCCACATGACAAGCCAGTGGCTTGCTTTGAAATTTTATATGAAAAGCACTCAATTTTCCGAGTATTTTCTATACAAATCTTTTAGCCATTCCCCTTGCTTGTGATGCAGCGACACTACATAAGAACACATCTGAAAAATCCTACGCAGTTCCAAGAAATTACACTGAGGCAATTACGCGAAAATTAGCGTAAAATGTATAGAACAAAAAAAAAACAGTGCAACACTACAAATGGTTTTAAAAGTTGTAGTAAATAAAACTGGGGCAAGGTCGCAGGAAAAATTTTAATATTCGAAAATAGAACTAAATTGTTTTGTTAAAACAATAAAAAGTTGAAGGAAACGCAATTGAAGCAAAAGTGTAAAAATTAACAATAGGTTTCATAAATTTTGATTTATTTATTTATCTGAAGTTTTTCCAACTGGTTAACGGTTCTAATTAATAATCTTACTCCCGATTTTTGACTTTGGATTTAAATACAAAATTAGTAAATTTTCCTTAAAATTTAAATTGGATTTAAAATAGTTTTACAGTCTAAAATAATTTCTGGTAATTAATTGTAATAAAAGTACGGCAGCAAAATGTAAGCGTCAAAAAACTATCGATAACTCAATAAAAACAGCTGTTTAAACAAATTTGGAGACAAGTGAAATTGTGAAAAGTTTAGAAAATAATGAGTAGCAAAAGTGATAAAAGGACTACCAATTTCACTGCCACAGGAGTTGATTACCTTCTGGAAATAATAAAAAATCAAATTATGAAACCAAAAAAAAAAAAAAAAAACATGTGCAATTTTCTTAATTTGCAGAACAAAACCAAACTGTCAAAATCATATGGCAGTACGAAAAACTCAAATCGATTTTAAATGGGCACGGCAAGCCATTTAAGTTTGATTTAAATAGCAACTGTTTGACTCAATTTTGTATTTAAATCAAATTTAAATTGAAATGGCATTTAAAATCCAAGTCAAAAATTGGGGGTCAGTCTATTATAGCAGATATAAATTTAAAATATCATTTAATGACTTTTAGTCGTTCTTCTCAAATGGTTTTTCAGAAATTTTCACCACTAGGTAATCGAAAATATGTTTTTCGCACAGAATGGCAAATAGATTTTCTCTTATTTTTGGAACTTTGATCACAAACATTTTAAATGGTTTCTATTTTTTTCGGTTGATTAAACTTTAAGATGTTCGTAGCATATTTTCGTTCTACTATTCTATTATCTTATGACAACGTTTTGAATCCCTTAATATTGTGAAACCAAAAACAATTTGGCTGTGGGAGAAGTAATGGAAACTAATTCCTAGCACAACTTTTTATCTGCATCGTTAGAGAGAAATATATTTAGGTTTATCACATGATTGAAATTAATATAAATTTGCACACGTTTTGCTACAATCTCTAGAGTAGTTTTTTTAGTTTAAGATTAACCAAAACCAAAAACTAGCTTCCAATGACTTGTTAATGAAAAATTCCGTATATTTCCTCAATATTAGAAAAGGCTCGTAATGATTTCTCTACCTCGTTGTAATCTTAAAACCAAGCTTAAAACAGTTCTACCAATTACCGCAGAACATAAATTTATACTTTCTTTGATTTTCAAACATTTATACATGTTATAAAGTTAATTAAAACTAACAGTGTATCATTTCACATACAAAATTCAAAGACTCAACAATGGTCAACATATAACCACGATAACAAGAATATCATCCCGCTAGGAACAAAAACCATCTTTCCGAAAAACTCTTCCAGAAAGAGACTAACCGTCTAATTCATAAAAATTATAACGGGTTTATAAAGCTCTTATTTGACATATTTTTCATACAAATATGTCAAATAACAGTCTTATAAGGCTGTTATAATTTTTATGAATTAGGGGGTAAGAATTGGTCACTGCAAATTTTCTCACAAGCACTTAAGAGAAAAAAATCCTCCTCCGCGAAGCCTGACCTGTAACAAACAAAGCACATCCTAGATGAATGCCCCACTTACAACTTACAAAGGAAAAATATCTTTGGATCCCAGCTACCCACAGATGTCTTAAAAAATATTTGTGATAAAAATATAAAATTAATCTTTAAATTTATTGTTGAAACTAATCTTTTAAAAAGTATATAAGTTTTTGCAAAGAAAGAAAGTATATAAGTTTTTATAAAAAAATATTTGTGATAAAAATATAAAATTAATCTTTAAATTTATTGTTGAAACTAATCGTTTAGAAAGTATATAAGTTTTTATAAAGATCTCGGAGTCGATAGCCATATCAGCTCGTACTGCTATTTTTTTCCTATTAATTACTATAATTTTATTATGTAATTAATGCTAAATAAATAAATAACTAAAACTAACAGTCTAATTCAAATATGCATTATTTTTTCAATGAAACAAGAATTGGGAATCGTTAGTGATGCGCCAATGAAAGAAAATAGATTACATACAATGCTCTCAACACTGAGTGCGAGCAGCAGTGTTCTAATGTCTTAATTTAATTACAGGAAAACATATTTGCTACGATAATATTACAGCTGCACAAATTCTTTTTGTACAAAATGCTCATCTTTTTCAGTTAGCGTTTCGCGTTTTTTGCTTTCATGTAAAAGCACTCTAGCACTTTTTATATTTGCTCATCCCAAGGCCCCACCTTTTAAGAGCACACCTTGATCATTTCTACATACGCTGTATCCACTTTAAGCAAAAAACTAAAAAAAATTAACCATGGCGAGTCTATTGAAGAATTTTAATTGATTTTGTAATTTATTTATATGCAGACATATCTTTTTGTTGATCATACGTTTGTTATTTAATTAAAATTACATACATTTTCGTAAAACAACATAAATATTTATATGAAAAGGCCATGATGAAAAAAGCAGAAAAATGAGAAACACAACCACACAAAAACAAGAAAACTGCAAACACAGTAATGAATTCATGTTTAATTAGTATTATTAAGTATTAACTAAAAGAAATAACTTATTTAATATTATGAAAAATGGCTGGTCAAGTTGGTTTCTTTATACCCTTCACAATAAAGCTTAAATAAATGTTGCTGACCGCGCTTGAAATTTGATCGATTTTAGTCATCGGCGCTCACAAAGTATGGTTGTACATACATATATGTACATATATACACTGTGTTCTCTGAAAGAATCTTGGCTCACAAGTCTAATGAATTTTATCACTAATCCGTAAAAAACGTGAATTACTTTTAATAGTATCGTTAAAATTAAGATTGGATTTAGGAAAAAGTTTCATTATGTCAATGAACAACAGAATTCAAATTAATCAATTATAATAGAAGGTTGCAAAGAAAAGTAAAAGAGTTGCAAAACGAAAAAAAATGTTTACTGTACTGAAGGTTTGATTGAATATTTCTGATTGTCATTTTGTTAATGGGAATTATGGAATAAGTAGTTAAGTTTCAAACAGATTTTTAAGAATTTTTCAAGTCTACTGTTGAGTGGATTAGCACGAAATATCGTCGGCATATAGATAACTGAAAAATGCAGTCAATTTTTTGAAAAGGTTAATATTTAGACCTGAATTAATTAATCAATTATGGAGTATAATAATTAATAGGGCATAGCAACAACTCAAATTATTGACACATCTAAACTGTATGACAAGTACAGAATGTACAGCGAGCCCTGGAGCATTATCTTTGCAAATGCCAAGGCTTCTAATGAGCATTGTTAGCACAACTCCCAAAATCATCATGATTTATTTTATTTATAATAAGTTGTCATCATTTCTTTAGTACGAATTGAAATGTAACACCCTGTTAATATCATTTATACATTTTTTCACTTAACGAAACTGGTAACTGCCTAGTCGTGTTCTGGCGCCTTCGCCATTTTTTTCTTTTTCTTTTTAACTTTGCGAGGTGAACTGGCACTTCTTGAGCTTAAGAATTTTTCTACTTTGTACATACGTATTTCCAGTTATTTTCAAACCAAAAAGTATGTACTTATTATTATTGTTAATTGAATTATATTATAATGAATTGTTACATTTCGCAAAGGAATTTTAATATAAACACATTTGCATTTTAATCAAGTATTTTACTTTGCATTTGCGTTTTATTTAAAATTCATTGGAAATAGCTGGCTCGGCCTCTCGCCTTTCCAACAAGCATGTTCCAACTTTTTCGTGGGGGCAACGCTTTGCTATTAGTATCACATATGTGGCCTTTCTTTGTGATTAGCCGAGATATGTTTTGTGGAGTTCATATAAAACTATAGGTCAACGCTGGAGTGGTTACGTAAAGGATGTTATTTCCTTGTCATAAAAACCTGTCAAACATCAGTTTTGGGCTCCAAAGTTATTAGTATTGCTTGTCCGTCACACTAAAGCGATAAGATTGGACTTAGTGCCCATGGTTGTTAAGAAACTTTCTCATTTACGCGAACTAAAATTTCCGATATCAAAATGATACTAAACATATAGATGAGATACATATGTATAAAGACTTTGGACTTGAGGCATAATACAAGATTTTTTTTTTTTTAAATTGGCCAGGGTCATCAGAAGAGAAAACAATACAAAATTTTACTATCGACCCCTTTACATACGAGAAATAGCTCCAAAACTACTATCTAGTAATATTAGCCCTGTAAATGAACCAAACCATATCATGTGGTAATGAAAGTGTTTGTGTAAAGGACGATATAGAAAACTAATCAGCATAAATTGTAAGCTAGTTGTTTAAAAATTCAGCCTTGAACGAAACTATTTTGGGTCATACAACCAACAAAGCAGCACATAAACATGACTATTGTGAAGGGTATTTAAGGTTCCGCCCAGCCAAATCTTGCTATTTTATAGGAAAAGAATTATGATCAGATCATAAGACCAATAAAAGACCAGCCCACCATCAAAGTTTCAACTTGCAGACCACATTGATTTTCTTTTTTTATTACCTTTTGTCTTCTTATTTTTGAACAAAAGACAGAAGCCTTTGACTACACAATGAAAAGAAATAAAACATATCTTAGCGCCTTTGGGTAGAAATAAATACAAGTGCCGACTGGCTGGTGGATATTTTTATTTAAATTATTCATTTCTTATTTTTGTATGTAGATGTTTGCACTTGTAGTTCCATCCTTCAGATGGCAGAGATTAACATACAGTAGTCAAATAATGTTACCCACCAAACGCCAGAACATCAAACATTCATACATTGGACTGCCATCATTGAAGCACATGTTCGGTCACTGATTTTGTTCACTGCACTTACAGATTCATGCATTTTCGGCATGAAGGCATAAACACCAGCAGACATGTCTCACTCTAATAGGATAAATGTGTCTATAAAATAACAACAAAAGAGTTTAAATAAAAGTTAAAAAGAAAAGATGATGTGCAGCAAAAATGCCAGCGGTCATGTGGTCTACAATATCAGAAATACAAGTGCTGCCACCAAGTTTGAGAATATACATGTTTGTCGATCATATTTAATCTACTTTTCTTTACTTATAACTCCTCAATAAAAATCGTGCAATCTTTCGCGGTAAAGCATTTTTCAAAATATTTGCCTTCGCAATGGCAAACAAACACATATGAAGTAACTGTACGAGAGCCAATTTAAAAGTGAATGAGTTAAGTGGCAAAATAAGCTGAGCCAACCACCAAATCGTTTACTTTGAAAAGAGGAATTGTCATATTAAAACATAAAACTCATGCACATTAAATCACTTGATCAACATTAAAACGCTGGACCGACAAATTTTTTAAATGCCAAACATAGAAAATGTTGCAACCCTCACCTGTTTGATATGCCCTATACTTGCTGCTACACAATTTTTGAAAATTCAGGCAATTTCGTTGATATCCCGAAATCCAACCCAATAATTAGGACCGTAACCAAATTCGTCCGATGTTTACCCTTAACAAAGACGTTTATAAAACAGTCTCCTGTTGCACAACAACAATACTCCAGGCGTTTGGACCTTTGATCATGAGAAAGGCACAGCACCGAGACAGCAGTCGAAAATCTCTAACTTTGGTTTGGAATTTTTACACGCAGCTCATCGCATTTAGTAGCTCAGACCTTAGGCCTTATAGCATGTTTCCACGATGTGCGCTTCGCTCTCAATTTATGCTTAAAACTCTTATTAGGAGCGAAGCAAAGTGCTTCGCTTTACAATATTTTGAGAGCGAATGAAGAAGCTTCGTATTGAAGCTACATAATTCCTGTCTTGTCTAATTTATATCGCTAGTTTATCTGCACTATCTGTCAAAATCATATCTAGTAAACAAAGAAAACATAATAATGCATAAAAATATTAAAATTTAATTTTAGAAATCAATGAAGAAAACGTTAAAAACAATTTTTAAAAGGTTCTATTGTGGCAAGAAGGATATATCTTCTAAATTAAAATTTATGGAATACTCGAAACGCTGTTTCTTGCTGATGGAATGAAACAAGAAGTATTCCCAGTTTTTGGAGCAGCTGGAACTGCTTAATTGAAAGATGTATGTATGTTTGTTTGTTGAAACAAAAGTGAAATCGAAGCACTTAGACGAGTCTTGTAAAGAATATGATTCATACATATATATAATTGAGAGACCGAAGCGAGTGGTTCAACTCGTACTGGAAATATACTATTAAGTTATAAAAAGCAATAGCCAATCAGCAACTAAAAAAAGTAATGTTGGGCTTAAAATACATTCGTCTTTGGCTACATTTTACATTAAAATAAAGGACTTAAGCATATTAAAAAATGCTGTTTATATACGTACATAGTTTGTAATCTTTGATTTTTACAGTGCCAGGGGTCTCAGTGGGTGTCCGCCGAAACAGTGAAAACTACACAGCTGAAATTTTCACAGTTTATGATATTAGCTCGCTAAGCACCCAAATGCTACAAAACAACAAAAACATTTAAACTAAAGGATGTTCTCAAGAACTAAATTGAAAATAAGCTGTAATTGTTGAACCATAAGAAAACCTGAAATTTTCACAAAGTGCGTACAAGGTAGGCCAAAAGAAATCACCCTATTGGGAGTTGCTGTTATTTTGCATTATTGATTACAAGTGAACAAGCAATGGAACGGATACACTCCATAAGAACGACGAATAATCCTGTCTCTAGCGAATTGGACGATTTTTCGGCAAAATCATATTGAGCGATGAGGCTCATTTCCAGCTTAGCGGGTACGTAAATCTGCAAAGCTGTTGCTTCTGGGGCACCCAAGATGCACGAGAAATGCACAAGGAGCGATTACAGCAGCTCAAAGTGACTATACGATGCGCTGTTCGCGCTGGGATACGCACACCCCATGTGGCGTATTCGTGGGGTGCCATTCAAACCGTGTCATCAGCAAATATAACTATTATTTGATTCTGGCATTGAAATGTCTGACGTAAACAGGAGGTAAAGCATTGGACCGAGTACACAGCCTTGAGGTGTACCCCTGCACTTGGAGGGAAAAGTTCAGAACACTCGTCCTTATATTTCGATTTTGTACATAGCTTTAGAGAATTAAATAGAAATCATTTGGTAGTTGAGATTTTAATTTGTGGAGAAGACCTTTGACGCCTTTGCAACATTGAGGTATGTTGCAGCACAGAACTTTTTTTATTTAATACTCTATATATTTGCTGGACAGTGGAGTACTTCCTTCTAAACCTAAACTGGTAGTCAGGGATGAGGGTAGGAATAGATTCAATACGGTCTATAGGAAGTTTTTCGAAGAGCTTAGAGAGCAGTGAAAGTAAGCTAATTGGCATGTTAGACGTTAATGAATTATTTAAAACTTAATTTGACCTTACCAACTATGTAGAAATATGAAATGTTTGTAATGATTTTAGAAACAGGTTATCAGCAAATTTTAGTAGTATATTTTTAAATCAGATCTAGAGACCAAAACTTCTAACTAACTATTTTGTCAAACGCTTAAGCTTTGCGTATGTGTGCATGAATTATTTTATTTCAAATACAATTTAAAATTGAACTACTCATGTTGTCTGTTGAAAAATGCATAGCAACACTTGCAGCTACAAAATAGGCAAGAAAATTGCAATAAATGCATGAAACACAAAACACCGCCAACAACATCAGCTCTGTGGCAAAAGACATACATGTGGACATACATCGCTACATTACATATTTAATTCTTGACAACACAACCTCAACTTGAAGCGTACCGTCCTATACAACCATACAATCAATCCGTAAAAGTAGACCATTGATGACTACGGTTACTAAAGTTACATTTTTTCTCTGGAAAATAAGAGTTTAAAGAGCAAAAAAAAAAATTTTAAATATGAGGCCCAGCAGTGAAATCTAATTTCAAACTAGTCTATAAAAGACAAGTGGATATTCTCTTTTTTTTTAAATAAATTTTTTCGCATAAATTTCTCTGTTTTTGTTGTATTTCAAAGGCATTGCGGTGTCTCTCTCTCTCTCTCTCTCTCTCCCTCTCTTTCTCGCTGATTTATTGTCCGTATTATCATCAATAACATCATTATATTGCAGCAGAAATTACTGTAATTCACATTACTTTGAGTGCATTTCAAAGCATTAATATACTCGTCCTTAAACATATTCACTATCCTATGATGGGCACAAATAATGCCTTAGACAACCAGCAATACTTTGAGCAGACCAACCAACCAACCAACCAACCAACCAAACCCGTCAATCTCGTCAACCTCCATGTGGATACTCGGAGTTGTACAATCTTCAATTGGAAGCGTTTATCAACGTGATATGAATTCATAGATTTAGAATTAATTTTTTGCATTCTTCAATATTGCATTAAATAAAACAAGTTTCACCACACTAATGTATGAATAATCGCTTGGAAATAATATATAAGTGTAGGTATCTGTATGTAAAAGGCCTTTAAGATTTCAGTAATGGCTGCAGAATTATTTTGTGCATTTCATTAAGCAATATTTTTCTGCATCATAAAAAGGGCTAACCAACTTTAGTTTTCTAACGTGCAGTAGCTTATTGTTTAACACTAATTATATTGTAAGTTAAGGCTCAAACTTCTTTTGTTTTTGTTTTTATTTGAGTGACTGAAATTCCATTTTAAGGTAATATTATGAAAAATTTCTTTATGCAACAAGAACGTAGTACCATGGGTTGTATTTGCAGGAAATGTCACATACCTATAAACACTACATTTCCCATAATGACACGAACTAAAAAAACAACAAAAAAACACACACATACACAAAAAAAATCAGACTTTAAAAATCGTTACAAACAAATAAGTACATGCACAAGTACTGCAATCATTACCATAAAACCAAATTCAAGCGGCAACTTTGCCACCGATGCAGCTCTGTACCAATTTTTGCACTGTGGCTTGAAAAAAGAAAATACATGAATATACGTGCCACAAATTTACAGTGAATACAAAATTTTTGTTAGACTGGCAAATGCTAGTCGATAGAAGCACTAAGTTTAGTCTTTTCAACATACTGCAATAAAAAAGTGTTATGTATTTTTCGTCTTTCAAGAAATGCTGCATCCTCATTTCTGAAAGTACCAAAAACGTGACTATTGTGATTTTTTTCCGGGCCTAGCGATTTTTAGGCGTTAATTTTTACTTCATAATTTTTGTTTTTATTTATGGTTCTATTCTATAATTATTTACCTTAAGAGTATATAGTTATCAGAGGAATGAACAAAACCTTGGATTCTCCTTATTTAATCTACAGCAGGCCTCTTAAGGTTAAGATAAAAATTTGATTTATTGCTTGAAAAGTGCTGAGTTGCATAATATTGATTTTAGCTCAGAATTTTAGTCCCCTGAAGTTTTTGATGGTTGTGCTTATAATGAAATAATGAGCATTTAAATGTTAACTACCTTTGCAGCAAATTAATTAAAATGAGTGAGGAAATACTCTCCATTTTCGGTCCACCGTGTTGTGAATGAAACTCAAACCCCTTCCCAAACCCTTAAAAACTGTATATACACATATGAAATTCTACTTTCGCTACTGCGAAAGACATTTCGTTCATTCGAATATAGCTTTCTTACTTCTTTTTGAAAACGAAATTAACGTAACGAAATTGCTAACATTAATTTTATACCAAAAACGTATGAACTAATATGCAGTTTCCACAATATGCGCTTGGCTCTCTATTCATGTTTAACACCCAAATCAGGAGCGACGCAACGTGCTTCGCCATACAAAATATTGAGAGCGAATGAAGTAGCTTCATATTGAAGCTACATACGAAGCACAAAAAATTCCTGTCTTCTCTAATTTATATCGCAAGCTTATCTGCACTATCTGTCAGAATCATATATTGTAAACAAAGAAAACATAATAATACATAAAAATAAAAGTTAATTTTAGAAATCAATAAAATAATAAAACGTTAAAAACAGTGGGAAACAATTTTGTGAAAAAGTTTATTATGGCATAAAGAATGGTGCTTATTCGGGAAAACGTGCTAGTGAAGTGAATCTGTACATGTAAAACAAGAACAAAATATCAAGAGTACAAACAAATTGTTTTTATGTTTCGTACAAAATTTACGGTTTACTGGTGAAAGAGATACGCGTGGCCAACTACCTCGTTAATTTTATTCTTGCGATGTAGGGAAAACACAAACAATTCTTCATATTTTGTTTTTGTTTGCCAAGGAAAGTTTCACCTCTTCGGCGCGTTGTTCAGAATAGCCCCCAATATATTCTAAATTAAAATTTATGGAATGTTCAAAAGCATGCTTCCACTTGCGGATGGAATGAAATAAGAAACATTCCCAGTTTTTGGAGCAGCTGCATCTGATTTATTGAAAGATGTATGTTTTCTTATTGAAAACAAAACTCAAATCGAAGCACATAGACGAGTCGTGTAAGCGGTATGATTCATAAATACAACTCAGAGAGCGAAGCGGGTGATTCCACTCGTAATGGAAACATGCTATAAGCATTCCGAATGAGTCTACAACGTCCCGACTTTTATCTTTGTCATTCCTAAAGTTTTTTCTGCGATATATCGCATAACTAATGTTCACAGTGCAGGCAACGATTTTCTTTCTGCCATTGTGCAATTACAGAAACACAAAACAAAATACTTGCATACACATATTTTTTGCATACCACCCAATCTGGTAGTTGGCTACTTAACATTTCAATGGAGAATGTTTTTTTTTTCTGTTCTCCGCAAAAACCTTAGTACATCATCTAAAGTGCATGGTGATGGATTGTGCATTAATGACCCAAAGGTTTTCATTTCAGCTTGCACCCCACACTTTTCCATTCATCCAGTCGTACATACAAAGCGATTATTTGAAAACATGTAAGACAGTGCATTATTCCTTTTGAGCACAATATAGAATATTAAATCGTATTATTGAAGTACGTACTTGATGCATGCTTTGGCAAATTAAACGATTCAAGAAGGCGAGTAGTAGTACTTGTAGATGCCATATCTCTAGGGCAAACGTGTTGTATTGTATGGGCATACAAAGTGTTTAATATCAAAAAAGGTTATATTACTAACCTTAATTAAGTATTCTTCAACGCCTTAATATACTTGTATTAAAACAAAATTTTATGATTTAATTTTCGCAATGAATGGAGTGAACAAAAACAATGGAAAACTGCATTTTACATGTATGTACGTACCGTAAATAAAAGTATTCTAAAATGTATAATGAACTCTGTTAGAGTACAATCTTAATACGTAAAAAAACATTATCACAAATTGAATTCAATTTTCCAACCTAAATTCCAAGTAGCGCTTGTGGTTAATATTAACTAGGAATAACAAATAAAATTTTAGATTTTTCGCTAAGAAGCAGCTACAAGTATCCAAGCGAAGATGCTTACCGTTGGGATCTATCCCAACAGCCGTCGCACAAAACTGCATTATTTTACCTCTGCCGCTTAAACCATTAATTTCTGCATTTGGACCTTTTATTCATATGTATCTTCAATTTTTATTGAAGATACGAATGAAACAATTCCACGGAAGCCAGCTCTTCTTTCGATGTAATACACAATTCAGTGAAATATTTGAGTATAAATGTTCCTTCATAAAAACGAAAACAGCAGACATGTAATTAGATGCCATCTGTGTAATTAGATTGTATTATTTCCGATTGCTTGCATTATGCTAGGAACACAACTGGGACGAACGACGAATTTCGCCCAACACTACGAATACGCCGGTTAAAATTCGTCGTATGAAGCACAATAACGACGAAAAACAAAAGCATCTGTTATAATTGATACAGTAGTAGTAGTAGTTTATTGTTTGTTTTTTATTGTTTATTGGTAAAAAAAAAAAGAAAAATTAAATGAATCAAAGAATTTCAAATTTTGTAAAAATAATTATAATAATGAACATGATCCCAAATTATATAAACATTCATGAAGTTTAACATTTTCAATTATAATTTCACTTGTATTCATTTTATCAGTTTTTTTTAATTTTACCGTTCTATAGTGGAACAGCTGATAGGGTGACCATATTAAAAACATTGGTTGCTAAAAAATGTTGCATTACCAAAAACAAAAAATTAAACACTACAAACATGTTTTATAATCTCAAATGTTGGCTTTTTGTTTTACATGCAAAAAGTCAAAGCTTAGCACTTAAAATAAAAACTATTAAAATAAAAATTAACTGTTTTTACTAAAACACTTGAAAACTAAAACCAATATGACCACATGGTATTGATTTGTTCGTCGTTCGCCGGCGTACGAAATAGAAATAAATCTCTTTCAAGTTCGCCGCGTACAACGAATTTCGACCGACGCTGTGACTGTGTGAATTTTCATATACACCAATGTGTTTTATTTTTGACGGCGAATATTCGGGGCGAAAAATTCGTCATTCATCCCAGTTGTGTTCCTAGCATTACTGTGCTAATTATGGTATTTATTTTGAATTGAGAAAATATCCAATTGTTCAATAAAATTTCCCGCCGGGGGCACAATATGCATCTTGCTGATCGTAACCAGCTTCCTGTCGTGTCAACGGGGTAGAAGGGGTGCAGGATACCTCGGCTGGCTTGGTGGCTAAAAATCTTAGGCAGATCCCGAGGGATAGCGGCGTATCCTGAGGGACTTGCTGAAACCCCTCACCGAGGGGCAATTCGGCAGTACGGGGACCGGAGCCCCGAGATAACTCTTCGGAGTAAGGGGACGTTGGTAGCAATGCTGATCATAGACCCTCGGGTCTATGTTCGGTCGCCCAAATGAGCCCGTAGTGCTTTTGCTATGCAACAGACGCTGCTTTGTAAGGAACTGGATTGGCGGGAACTCTAGCGTTGGTTCAAGGATTGATGCTCTTCGGGACTTCGGGCTACCACGGTGGTCGTGTATCCCTTGCCGTCTAGGGAATTGCAATGCAACAGAGGTTAGATAGCTCAACTCCTGATCAAGTAACGTAGCAAATAAATTGCCACCCGAGCAGTTATTCCGGCTATTCGGGGGCGGTGGTGCAACGTCCTGATTGCACCACGTGGTTTGACCACCGTGAAGTTAGGCCATATGGCAGGTATTCACGTAAATCGTTCCACATCTGTTCAATAAAATTAAAACAAAATAAAATATTCCAGAGTATTATTTAAATCAACGCTGACCTAGAGCCCAAAAATAAAGAACAAAAAATCATGTTACATATTTATTGCAAAATAAATTCAGTATTGTTATGTCTAAAAGTAATTTAATAGGTACAGTAAAAATGTTTGTTGTTGGAAAGAAAAATGTTTTCAAGCAAAAGCTGGATAGAATATATCCTGATGTGCATAACTACCACAAAAAGAAAACCATGAATATGAAAATGTCATAATAAAGTGATGATTAGGAACCATGTTGAATTTACATTTATATTAAATTACTTTTTCAGGCTTAAGTTCAACCCTTGGTTTGTCACTACTTTTAATTAATATCAATTAAGTAAAGAAAAGTAATGTTGAATTTGTATAGAACAAATGGCCTTATTTAAATCAACATTGAAGTACTACTACTAGTGGGCCAAAGTAAGTCATACAATGTTGTTTGACTTTCGGAATATCGGCTGTGGCTCGAGGAATGTGTGCCGCTTCTCCGTGCGGAGAACCACATGTCCTCTAGACCTAATTCGTTTAATTGCTGCAGAAACTCTGTTGACATGGTCCTATAGTGCGTTGTCGTTTGACCAGCGGCGTCCTAAGAAAAAAAAATTATCCGATAACTCCTCCAGCGTGAACAGTGGTGCTCGTGTAATGTCTCCTCGTGCATCCTTCGTGGATTTTCGATGCCCCAGAAGCGATAGTTTTGCTTGTTCACGTACCCGCTAAGGTTTAAATGAGTCTCATGGCTTATTATGATTTTGGTTCAAAAATCCTCCATCTTGTAATAGACAGGATTATCCTACGTTCTTGGGGAGTGTATCGCTCCATGACTTCTTCACTTGTTTTCTATAGCGGTCTAGTTTACAAATGTAAAAACAGATTTGATAGTGGCCACCATTTGCAAAAATAACAGCAACTTCCAGTAGGGCGATTTCTTTGGCCCCACCTTGTATTAGTCTAATAGTTCGTAAGAATAAATAACTCATCAGAGAAATGTTATATGCAGGTGTTTTGCAACGCATTCGCCCTCTAGACATAACCCCTTGAACAGTCTGAGCAGACTTGCCTTAAGATTAGTACCGTGAGAGTCATATCAAATATGATTTAAAATTCTGCTCCCGGATTTGCAGATTATGTTTATAACACGATATTATGATTATTTCCGTATTAAGTTTATTAGGCTCAAGTTCTTTCTATATTATCTTTGTGATTGATATTAATTAAATTAGACAAAGAAAACATCAAAGACATTTAGCAGCGTGGACAACTAGTTGTTTCGAAGCCGCCACACTTTCAAAGACGGGTGCTGACGAGAAAGTGTGGCGGCTTCGAAACAACTAATTGTCCACACTGCTAAATGTCTTTGATGTTTTCTTTGTCTAATTTAATTAATATCAATCACAAAGATAATATAGAAAGAACTTGAGCCTAATAAACTTAATACAGAAATAATTATATAAGAAAAAGTTCGAATAATAGAAATTAATTACCTTTACACGATATTATGTTTATAACACGACTGAAGGCTATAAAAGGGTACTCTGCTTTAGGTGCAGCAATCTTTTGGGCATACATTTCATAGGCTCAGTTTTCTTCTTACAATGAGAAAAAAACAATAATAATTGTGTGAGCGACAATCGATATTCCGAAGGCCAAACAACATCGGATGACTTCTTTTGGCCCACCTGTGTTAAGTAATAATGATCAACCAGCTTAAGGTCATGCCCTTAAACTCATTGATCATCATTTCTCTTCTGCTGTTCAGCATTTTTCAGCTACATAATTTCCAATAACATAAAGTAGTACATCATAAAAAATTTATTTTTCATATAGTTGAATGCTTGCTTACTTACTGATATACTTATAATAAATGTTTAATTATTATTAAACGCTAATTCTCAAATGGTACCTTAATAAACCTAAAATATTTTTTTATAAATTGGTCTGTTATGGTCGTTATCGTGATTATTGTGTTGTCTCTATTTTCCGCCTGTATAGTCGGAGTCTCCAACTTTTTTAAGGGGTTACATTAAATGTTGTTAATACGATAGGTTTGAACTAAACAGCCAAGTCCAGCTAATAGAATCAGTAAGATTTTCCCTATAAATCGTTTTCAGTCTGAGGGTTGACCCAGCAGAAAGAAAATATTTTTGATAAGGATTGATCTTGGCTTAATCAATAAGGAAAAATACATAAAATCAAGAAGGAAGCTTATTGTTTACATCATTTCAATAAGCTTCCGTTGTTTGTGGTGCCAATAAAAATTCAGGACTATATTGTGATTTCTTGTAAATTGTATACTATAAGGATTTCTTATTGATTTCTTTTCCAAACCTCATTAATTTTATAAAAACATAGTCATTGTTGACTCCATTAGATTCGTAATAATCAAATGCACATCAAGTGCTGCATTGCCTTAGTGGCAATCGCAAGTTTGTGCATTGTACAAGCTAATCATAGTTATAGCTTTCCTTTCTAATTTTTGCAATAAGGTTTTTCATATTCAAATAATAAGACTTCCGTCCTGGGGAAAAACAGAGGCATCTTAATAATTTTGTTCTATAGTTTTAGGTTTGAAAAATTAGAGACTATTCTTTTGTCTATTGGATACTAAAAAGTCAAATCAGCAGGAATTAACGCTGACTTATTTAAACATTCAAAAATAAATGTTTTATGGCATTTTCTTATTCAATTTAACGTCCTCAAATTTTACCTTTTTTCCCCTTTCCCCCCTTTGTTTCAAAGCCTAAAGTAGCCAAAATATCCTTAGAAAACAAGAAAATCGACTAACAGATATCCGTCCGTAGGCTGTGGAAATACCATATAATAGCAAATTTCTATACTTGAAATTAAGAAGCATTATTTAATGTCATGCAATCAAATATTGCACTTTATATGTACAACTGAAATTTAGCATAGTTGGTTCACGAATAGCTGATATATATATTCCAAAATCCGGTGTTTAAAGGCAACGTGGCAAAATGACTTAATTCTTACTCTGCAACCTGCTTAATTTTAAACTTCGTCGAAAAAAGTCTATACATTTGGTTTTTATATTTTGCTGCAATGCCGGCCTTTCTTTTGGCCTTTTTCTCTATATTATTGTTACGGATGATATTAATTAAAGAAGGTAAAGACAATATCAAGAATACTTAGCTAGGCAACAACCACTAGCTGTGCTTATGGCCATCAGCACCTGTCTATGAGCTTTGAGGCTCATGTTTTTAAAGCGTAGCGGCTTTGAAACAGTTAGTTATCCCTCCGCTAAAAGTTTTGTCATGAACCAGGGCCAGAGTTTCATAATAAAAGTATGTTTGCAGTCCAAACCATAAAGAATTTAATTAAAATAATTGACTGATTTTACTTCGTAAGAATTGAGAAGGATTTTTTGAGAAGGATGTTTAAATTATTAACAATGAAAAAACCAACGATAAAGACTATATATAGTCATTAGCTCAGGTCGTAAGGTGGACGCTGCTGCTTAAAAACACAATACATTTAGTCATGGCCTGGGTTCGAAGCAAGTTTGGATGCTGATAAGTTCAGTACTGGAGCTTTTGCAATTACAGAACACAGATTAAGCAACATTGCTAACGTTTATCATTAGATAAACAGTTTTGTTATCAAGATTTAGCTTTAGCTAGGATAAGGACAAAGCCAGGTGGCTGGTAATTAGAGAAGCTATCAATAGACAGAAAATTAAAATTTTCAATATCGGTAAAGATAAAAAATTTGTTTACACCATTTGGGAAATTTTAATAAAATTGAGGAATGAAAGAGCTAGGAACATTATCAAACGCCTACAAAAGTATGTAATTGAGATTGTTTATGATTTCCCTTTATATTGAAATCTTATATAATTGATATAATTTAGAAATACCTTAACTACACAGTTTTGCTCCAATGACTTAATCAGAGCAAACGCAAAAATATACCAGGGAAAAGTGCAAGTTAGAGCATGCCCGTACCAAGACCAACGGTATGATTAAGCCTTATTAGCCTTTTTAGAGACAACCTGTTATCAGAAAACGATTTCAGGTATCAGAGTTTTTCCATATCAAATACAAATAATTCATATTTTTCTATAACAACATCAACCATTTCTTTATATCAACAGGCCACTACCGCAAATATTTAATCTTAAGTCTTATAAATCTATGACAACCGAATACATACATATATAAGTTTTTGCCAGTACACAAAGGTTCTGAGTCCCTATTTGATACATAAGAAATTGATACATTTATGCATAGCAAATATTCCCTATAAATTCTTATATTTCTTTGCAATACTGCTATGCTATATTTTTTTTTTTTTTTTCTTCAAAATATTCCACAATTATTAGCTTCGTGCAAATTACACGAGCAATCAGAAATAACATAAAATTTTGTGTAGCTATAAAAATAAAACACAAAAGCTTCTGAGACCTTGCAAACTTGACTATGAATTTGCTGACTTTAAAGTTGTAACAGATGTATATATGTAAGTATGTTTATATAAATTTATTTTCCTATTTCTTAAAACTTGCACTCCACATATGAAAACACACAGTTGTATTTTTTCAGCTTAAATAAACATTGCAACTACACTTGGCATACACACCGCTAAGCATATGCTTTCTTTTATTTTGGACTTATTCTTAAAAGTCAGTCAGTGCTGTAGTAAATAATCGTTGCAAAATATAGAAATATGGTTAAACGAATAGTAGTACATTTATTGGCAGTGTGTGTTTTAAAGTTTCAAAGCCACCACAACATTCAGCGGAGCAAGTTAGCCAACAAACATTTCTCTATTACGATGGAAGAACCAACAACTAACAAACTAACTGCTGCAAACAATAATAACAACAACAGCAACACTATCACCGCCAGCAAAAACGAATAAATGAATGGGAAAAAACTAACCCATGTCTAATTTCGAATGTCAAATGTCAAAATATATGGTGAAAATGTGTCAACTTTCTTATCTGATTTGGTCACGCTGCTACTTTAGTTGAAAATTTGTACACAAACATAAACATAGACGCACGCACACACACACACACACACACGCACACACACACGCACACACATTCATCCATAAGTCGCAATGTTCTCTCTCCGCTTTTGGGCCATTATGTATAAAGTAATAATGTTTTGTATTGGCCACTATCAAAGTGGCATTATAAGTTCGTGCTGAACTCGTAACATCGTGCAAATAAAGAGGCCAACAGAGTGTGACTGAAAATGCATTAAATTGTTTTCGCTGTTATATGTAGATATGTTCGATCAAGTGCCATTTGTATAGTCGGGCATCGGGAGCAAATTTAAGTCAATTTCTTTGCAAGTAATTTTGCTTCCAAGATTAGATGAGGAAAAGTTCCTGTAAAAATTACTTATATATATATATATATATATATATATATATATATATATATATATATATATATATATATATATATATATATATATATATATATATATATATATATATATATATATATATATATATATATATATATATATATATATATACATATATATTTCTAGTGTAAAATGTACCTTAGTTTATGTACTTTTAATAACTTATATGTCTTTAGTGTAAAATGTTCCTTAACTTGTACCGTTCATGGATTCAATTATTCATGAAATAATATCAGGCATTGAACAAAATAAATTCATTATTGTTTAGATCTTCAGCGGAAGGACAGTTGCATAGCGCCAGCTATCTCGTTCCTCAACACAAATTAAGCTCAGTGTAAATTTGATCTGTTAAATCTCATAACACATAATAAAGTATTGAACATATTCTCTTCCATGTAAAAAGAAATTAGTTTATTATATACTGCAAGAGCCAAGTAAAATCAATAATTTTAGGTGCAAGTGGACTCTTTATTGCTTTCTATTATTTTTTACCTGTCTCCAGCCGCCATCATTTCGTTCATGCTACGCAGAAGACACGAAAAAACTTGACAAACTGCTTTAAACTTTACCATCTATTCTATTATTTTCATGAAATTAATGAACATTTTTTATTTTCAAACAAACCTCTAATAGTAAAATCAAAACAATGATATTGTTTTCCATATTCAATTTTAACCGGACTGTTTTTTTAAATTTAGTATTATATATAAAAACATAAAACATATTGGGCCTTAACTATAATCCCACTCTAAAGTCGGTTCTTTGTAGAAACAACTTAAATTTTAAAAAGTGTTGTTAACTTTTTTTTTTTCAACTGTAGTCAAAATTAAATTCGGCACTAAGTTGAACCAGATTTAAATGAGTGCCACATTATTTATCGAAAATGCCAACTAATTTATCATATGACTACTTACAAATTCAAGCAAAATCTCATCTCTAATGAGATGACTCTCAAAAATTATGTATACATGTAAACACACACATAAACATATGTAAATGTAAAGTTGTATAAGTAAGTAAACAAAAAAAAAAAAAAAAAAACATCAAAGAGCATTGAATCAAAGTGAAATCTTACAGAAAATTCTGATTGTTAATAGTTATAGAAAACCCTTTAATATAATTATTTAATGCAAAAATATTTTTAATTAAAAAGCTTTTACCTTTAAATGTGGTATTTGCTTTGCACGTTTTAAGTTTAAAGCAGGCTTTTGTGGGTAAAATCGGCTATTTCTCGTCTATAGTAGACAAAAAGATTACTATTATTTAACAGTGACTTAAAATTTCTCAAAAGTATACTTTTTCGGTGTCCACAGCTATGAACCATTGTTTTCAAGGTTTTTTGGGAAATTTACAATAATTAATTTTTTTTTTATTTCAGGGCTCAAGGTCCGTGTTGTTTCAAATAAAACTCTTGTGTGTTTGATTTTGTATTGATTTTATTATTTGCAATATTTCGATATATTACTCGTAAACGATCAACAAATAATAAGATAATAGGACTGAAAATTTTACTAAAATTTCCGAAGAAGGGTACCAAAGGTACTCGAAATATTGAAAATAATAAAATCAATACAAAATAAAACACACATACGTTTTATTTGAATCAACACTGACCTAGAGCCCAAAAATAAAAAAACGAACATTTTAAATTCATAAACTCAAATATACATATCTAACAACTTACACCCTTATTGATAAAAAATATTTCAGGTTTATAAGGCTCTTATTTGACATACATATTTGTGTGGAAAATTTGTCAAACAAGAGTTTAATAAACCTAAAATATTTATTATGAATAAGACCCCTTGTGTTCATTATTTACTATAAGAGACAAGTAAAATTTATTATTTTAGATCCAGATATACTTCTTTTATTTATTTAACAGTGTGCCATTGAAGGTAAACTAAATTAAATGTAAATTTCCATCTTCGAATAGTAGCCTATCTAGAAAGAAAGTAGAAGACGTACTATATATCGTTTACTAAAACAAAATCAATAGTAATAATAATCGCTGGGCATTGGGAAATGTTTGTGTTTTGTTATTATTCATATAACTGAAATTGTATAATTGGGTAAGCAATCTGTTGTGATCTGAGCAGCACAAAAAATATTAATGCACGTTTTTGACACAACAAAAAAGAGATAGTAATAGATTTCAGAACAAAATGGATGCTGGTTGCTTTCCAGCAAAGACTCTACTAACACCAGCTATTAATATTCTCATTATATATTATTATTGTCAATCAAAGTAATCACTTTAACTAAACTCCTCTCTACAAATACAGTGAAGCTAATAAAATCCCTTTTCTCCAATTTTTTTTAAATTGTAAGGAGTCGGTAACACAAATAATCCTTTGTACGTATGTAGATGGAAAAATATCTATACATATATTCTAAAGCTCGATTTATATATTCTTGAGTAGCAAGTTCTCGTTCGTTTCAAAGATGTTAGCTTAAAGCCAAGGAACACAACTGAGACGAACGACGAATTTTTCGCCCTGAATATTCGCCGTCAAAAATAAAACACATTGATGTATATGAAAAAGCACACAGTCGGTCCAAATTCGTTGTACGCGGCGTACTTGAAATAGATTTATTTCTATTTCTTACGCCGGCGAACGACAAACAAATCAGTACCATGTGGCCATTTTGGTTTTAGTTTTCAAGTGTTTTAGTAAAAACAGTTAATTTTTATTTTAATAGTTTTTATTTTAAGTGCTAAGCTTTAACTTTTTGCATTTAAAATAAAAAGCCAACATATTAGATTATAAAACATGTTTGTAGTGTTTAATTTTTTGTTTTTGGTATTGCAAAATTTTTTTAGCAACCAATGTTTTTAATATGGTCACCCCATCAGCTGTTCAAATATAATAAGATAAAATTAAAAAACTAAGAAAATGGGTACAAGTGAAATTATAATTGAAAATGTTAAACTTCGTGAATGGTTATATAATCTGGGATCATGTTCTTTATATTAATTATTTTTACAAAATTTGAAATTTTTTGATTCATTTCATTTTTTTTAACCTTTAAACAAACAATAAATAACTTTATCAATTATAACAGATGTTCTTGTTTTTCGTCGTTATTGTGCTTCATGCGACGAATTTACACAGCGAATTTTAACCGGCGTATTCGTCGCTCGTCCCAGTTGTGTTCCGAGTATAAGATTGCTGTGAAAAATCATATTAGAATCACAACTTGTACCGTCTGTTGCTAAAAATTTCGCTACAACTCCTTTATCCACAGAACAAAATTATGTTATGCCTTTATTATCAGGTCTATAAATTCTGCATGCAGTTTTATTACAATCAGACTCTCTAATTATAAAGTGCAGATCCTTACGTCTATTTTACCGGAAATAACGCTCTATGCGACGAACATACCTATGTCTACCACCAGCATGGCTTTCTTTCTTTCTTTTTAAATTCGCATAATTTAAATATCTTTTTTTTTTAAATCATATATATTATATCAAAGCATATTTGTCACACTGTATTCGCATGCCTATTTTCCCTTTTCCATGCATTAATATTTGCATGCAAAAACATGCACTTAATTTTTAGCTGACCATGTTTTGGAACAGTGAAAAAGGAAATATGCAATATTGTTTTTTTTTCTCCATAAAATTAACATACAAAAACATAGAAAACGCATGAGTTAGAAATTAAAATTTGAATAAAATTTTGAAATTTTTACGTGTGTGTGTGTACAAACATTTGCATGTACATATGTGTACATGTGTATGAGTATATGTTTGCAAACGCATGTTGTTTGCATATGTTTTATACAAAGAAGTGGATAATTGTTACATTTCAAGACTACGAAAATGGTAGAAATGTTTAAAAGGATCTAAACTGCAATAAAATTTAAGAGAATAAACTAATGGATTTTAAAGGTAAATAATCGGTTTTGAAAATTTAAGTTACAATCTCAGTACAAAAATAATTTAAACGTATTGTCATGCATGAGTGGCATGTCTTTTTTTGAACTCCTGACAATTTCTTTTAAACATACCACTTTGAGCGGTGCTAATGTAAAGAACTTACACTATCAATTTCGTTCATATGGAAGTACTATTAACTTATAGAGAGAAAATTAAACCCTATTACTGAGACTTCGCTATGCGTCCTTCCATTCGTCACATCGCCCATACTCCGAAACGGTAAAGCCACAATAACAGCCTGGCTGATACAACAAGACATACCAAAAACAAAAAGCAAAAAAATGTAAGACTAAAGGAAAAATCCACACAAGAACTAAAAACCTGGGGCCGGATTCTGGCATTCGTGATCGTATATATTCGATAATAAAAACAATGTAGAGCAAAAACAAAATGAGCAACAAACACACAGCATTCTATAACGAAATCGTTCAATCACGAGTGCCAGAATTTGGCACCAGGTCGTAATTTTTGATGTGACAGACACAAATCTGAAGCTTTCGCATGTCATATTTTCCCATTATGTTGTTACAACATCATGTATTTAAAAAAAAACTAAAAACTAAAGTACGTTCCCCAACAAGAAACGGAACGCTTTCTACAACTTTCGAGCCTGTTGTTAGTAGAATTAAGCGGTAACTTTTGAACCATAGAAGATAGAGAATTTAAACCTTCTTAGGCATGAACCACTATAGTTGCTACAGACGGTGGTAGCAGTGACACTAACAAAGTTAATAGTAATAACGGGAGGTGTCCCGTTATGAGAAACTTTTTATGTTTTAAATAGTTGTAATTTTTTTATTGTACTAAAAACTTTGAGTTTGCAAAAAACATGAATATAGATTTATTTGCGATATGTAGTTACCAGGCCTCTCCAACAACCATTAAAAAAAATCGCAAAAACTTCGCAGACTTAAAAAGAACCATCATGCTAGAACTATTGCCTTTTTTGCTATTATTAGAAAATTATCAAATTAATACCGCTTAACAATTGAATCGTCTTAAAGGAAATTTCAAACATAGACAGAGATGTTGGTTTGTGCAGAACAATAGAATTAAATTTCAATTAAAATTAATATTGCAAAAAGGCAACGACTTGAGTGGCGTCAACGAACTATCGGTGGCATATAGGAGGCTGGCAAAAACAGAAAATGTTTTCTATTTTTACAGCTGATAAATAAAATTATTGCCGATCCGTTTACTCAAAATAACCTTTTATATAAGTTAAGCGAACGGATCGAACTGTAGCAACTGTATAAAAACCGACGGCTCTAAAATGAAGCACCTGGTACTGCCCTAATTTCAATTTACCAATATTTTTACAAACAAAATCCTAAACCGACATTGTGATATTTTATATTGTATTCATTCAGGTCTAAAAAAAATACCTTAATGTTTTCTGTCTTTATCAGCCGTCTATATGCCGCCGATATTTCGTTGTTGCTAAACAACGCATCAGTACACTCGAAGTGCTCGAAGAAAAGTAAAGGTGTTGTAAGACGTAAAATGATTTCTGCATAAAAAGTTTATTTAAACATTTCTGATTCTCATTTTGTTCATGAGAATTTTGGAATAAGTAGATGGGTTTCAAACATTATTTTTAGATTTTTCGAGTCTACTGAGTCGGCGGCATATAGACCGCTGAAAAAGACAGAAAACATTAAGTTCTATTTTTACACCTAAAATAATACATTTCAATTGGCTCTTATAGCGAATAAATAATTAAATCAATTTTTCATATTTTATATTATTTAAAACTTTCTGATTCTTGCCAGCATTCTGGGTGGTAAAAAGTTAATATATTGCACTAATACATTAGAAACTCTTCATCGCTCTAAAATTATACAATATACAGATCTAATAAACAGTTTTGCTGTTACGTTTTCGAGAATTTATTGCATGCATAATTTAATTAAAAACAATTTATTGGACCTCAACTTGTTTTACTTTAATTGGCTTAAAGTTTATTTGCCACATACTGCGGGGGAAAGTTAACGTTCACACTACTATAAAAATTTATAGAGTGTTAAATATCCGCTAATTAAATCTTGCCCGCTGAGAAATGACTTAAATTAAGAAACAAGATTTCAATTCCATGCTAAACTAAACAACGATGTTTTATAATTAAAGCAATATGCAACAAAGTTAGTTCTCTTCAACTGGCTTAGGATGATATAAATTTTCGAATGGCTCATTGTTACTGCTACTCGATAAACATGTTTTCGTTATAGCAAATTACTGTATTCTTTTAATGTGAGTTTTTTTTTTTTGTCCCATTTTATTGGCTCAACATATTTGAATAATAATAAAACAAAACATTAGAAGACAATGCAATGGCAACGCATTTTATTCATCCAGTTATTAAGCTGTTATTGCTGCCGGTTGCAGAGGGGCGGATGACTTAAAGCAGAAAGCTAAACTTTTTCAATTTCCTTACAATGAAAAGCTGAATTCATCAGCCTTAAAGTGAAAATACAGTTTGTGAACTATATTAGGCTGTTGCAATAAATAAAATCTTATGAACAAAAGAAAAGTGGTCAGAGTAGAAACATATGATACAGTACAATTCTAGGTTAGTTCTGGGTCAATCCCGTAAGTGAGCTGTCATAAAAGTATATGAGAATTTAATGCGTGGTTATGTCAAAGATTTCTTATTTTCGAGGAGACTGGAAGTCAAACGGCGATAATAATAGCCAGCAGGAGCAGCCTAGTGTTGTCTGAGGACATACCATTCTGGTATAAAATTTTATACAATCTATCAATTTATCTTTACCATTCCTACTGATTACCTTTTCCCGCCATGTATCTGCCACACCAAAAATATAGAGATGAAAGGTGATTAAACGAGATTGCAAATTAGCATAAACAGTATTCTCGCTTCTGTGAATGCTCCTCAGCTGAACCGTTAATCATCTGATTACTTAAAACTGTCAAAATATTACAGAGATGAAAGGCAGCCAAAACGAGAGAACAAATCAGAGTAAGCTCAGTTCATCTCTCTTTTGTAGTTTTTAGAAGTTATACAAAACTAAAATGTATTTTTATTTTAGTTGGTGTTATTGTAGGGTAACCTTTTCCCCTTATTAGTTGTATCATGGCTAAATAAAAGAAAAAAAATTTTATATTTCTTTTAGGCAGCAAGAAAGGGTGTGTATGCAAAGTATACTTAATCTATCTCTTATTAACAGGCGTTCTATCAGCTGATCATGGCGATTTTCCAAAGTCACTTTATTCAACTGTGTGTACCCTGTGATGTCTACAGCAAAAATATTTGTTCGCAATAACTCTCGCAAGTGAATACACGCCAGTTCTCAGTTTATCGATAACTGCTTCTCTCTATTTCAGCAAAAACGAGTAATGCCAATGTGGTTTAGTTTGACGTTATTAACCGTAATTTTATAAAAGCACTGCGCCTTGCACTAAAATCATAATTTGTTTTGTTGTATGTTAAAAGAAAATGTTTTATGGCGACTACAAGCCCCATTAAGCATCCTTAACAAGTTTGCCAACTATAAGAAAGACTTTCTGAAAATTGTTTTGGAATAAGTAAAAGCTAAACTTTGAAGATATACTCATTTCTGAGAAATAAGTTCCTTTCCACTCCGAAATCAGAAATATGTACCATCTGCTCTCCTTAGAACTCGGTAACAAACCCCTCCTACATATTTCATATTGAAAAACTTAATTGTTTACACTTTAACATTGACATGAAGTCGGACTGTAAAATCAAAACAACAAATATTCCGGATAGATGCAAAGCTTTGATCACAAAATTTGCTTTCACGTAGGGTACACTGGCTGAATTACAGTCTTAGTTCCCTACAAAACAATGGCAGCAAATCTTAATGAGAACCACTATTGTGCATCCAAAACAAAAGAAGAATTTCTAGTTTTAGAGAGGAGAAATTTTTTTAAGCCAAAACTAAGCTGTTAAAGAGTTGTGAATACAACTACACCAAGCAACGAACGCGTGTACTGAAATGGAACAAGTAAACGCAAATAGTATATTAAGGTGCGTATGAATTTCTAATGAGACAATACGCACTTCCGGTGGTTGTGCCGTGTAGTTTAGACTTTACAAACCATGTCATTATAAAAGTACGTTTATTGGGGGTTTTTTTTGTTTGCTTTATTGTATCAGCAGGCACATGCAAAATAACGCTGCAGCAACAAGACTGATTGTTGCTGATGTTATTGTTGAATTGCACAAGCAGCATATTCTATTAAGAGGTTCTGTCAGCTAGAATTAACAAAAAAAAAATGTGTAGATTCAATAAGAAAGTTGATATGGTGCTGATGAAAAGAAGATAAAGAAAAAAATCACCGAAAATTTCTGCAACAATGCATACAACAGATTTGTGTCCGAATAATTCTGTAATTTTATGTTGCACACGATTCCGCTGTGTCTCTTTATATATATATATATATATATATATATATATATATATATATATATATATATATATATATATATATATATATATATATATATATATATATATATATATATATATATATATATATATATTGATTTTCTAATTGCACAGAGTTGATACTGGGCTGTTATGGTTTTTGTCACATAAGAGTTTTTGAAACTCAGACAAAGTCAGCAATTCAGAAAGCATGTCCTGCTTATAAACTGTCTGAAAAAACTTCGAAAAATTGTATCGATTATAACCACAAGTTGACAATCAAAACATGCATTAATAAAATCATACTGGTATTTTCAGCGCATATTCCATAAACATTTTCTATATATGAATGAGATCTTAAACTATAAACTATATACATATGTATCGTACTTTTAATATGCATACATAAATATATGTATATGTACTATAACAACTAAATCTATTAGGTTTGTTACTTTTATTCGGTTGTTGCCAGTTTTGCTTGAAATATTACGTTTTGAACTTCCAACAGTGCATACATTCGCATTTCATGATTGTATGGAAAAAGGTAATATTTCTAAAGCTGACATTTAACAATTTTCTTGTTATTGTCTGATGGGGTTGGAATACAACTTGTATTACATTGTATGACTTTCTAACAAATGCCTATTGCAACTTATTTTTTTTTTTTTTTTGCTCATAAATAAATTACTGTTTAATATGAACACAAATACATGTATGCCCCCTTGATAAGCGCACCTAATTGGATAAGAAGAAATTAATTTTTTGCAAAGGTAAGTGATAAAAACATTAATTTGCAATTAAGAAAGTGTGCCAAGAGGTAGCAAGGTGTTCTGTGATATGTAAGGTGTAAGTGAAATCTTAGCAAAACAAATATGGAAATGTTTGATTGAAGAAAAAAATTAATGCAATTTAGTTCTGGGGCCCTGCTTTTTAGATTCAAACCTTTCATATGAGCTCTCACATACAACGACTTTCTCAGATGTATGAAAGATTTTCAACGCAGTGGATGTATGTATATCACAAAATGTGCTGCTTTTTTTATGATATTGACAAACCACGCCGGTATTATTCTGTCTTTTTGATATTTAAAGCAGAAAAACAATCATTCAGTTTCTGGCTGCTTTATTAACTGCATGTGTATCTTTATATCTGCTTATGCATAGTGAAACATTGTTTTAGTACTAACTGTAACTTAAATTGGAGTACAAATTATAATGAGCGTATGAGAGCAATATTATGTGTATTAAGAATACAGGGTCATTAGATACATGATTTCCCAATAAAGTACATATCTCTACAACGCCTACACACATAATAAGCCAAGAAACCCCTTCCACATTGCCTTCTTGAACAAGCCTTCTAAAAGACCATGTACTAGAAGGCCTTATCGTCCTAGAACATCGCATATAAAAAACAAAAAGCAAATGGAACTGAACGGAACAGTAAGCCCTAGCGTCTGCTAAATTAGGGTTTCCAGAAGGCCCACTTACTCCTTTCTTGCTTCCGCCGCTGGATATACACAACTAGTGGGTGAACAGGAAAATGAGGTGACTCAATAAAAAAGACAAATCCTATTGCAAATGTATAGTTTAAACAAGCACATACGCTCACCAGTGTGTTTGTACACAGAATATTTTCGCAGCAAGTGCCTGTAGTTTATTTCAGAAGTGATCAGTGTGGCAATTTTGAAATGACTAAACGTTTAAATATTAAGAAGATTTTTTTTTTTATTTCATTAAGCTTCCTTATTATGCTTCATTTTGAGAACAATTAGGCCTGGTAATACAACTTGCTAAAGTAGGGCTCTTTTCGCAATAAATTTTTATAATGTATTATAATAAATTTTTATAACATAGATTCCTAAATACAAAATCCTTAGTTATTTGGGAATCAACCCCATGCTCAAGGGTTTCAATTATGAAACATCGTTGCGAAATACAACCAACGTAATCCTAACTTTAACCGTTGGTAAGTTGCAATGAAACCAATATTTATTTGATTAGACAATTTTGAAATAGAAAACAGTTACTACATTGGGGTTGGGCGATTTCTAAAGCCAAACATTTTTCGATATTGCATCATTGATTTTTCGATAGATTAGATTAAATGACTCGGTTTCGAGCCACCCATATTTAAATTTTTTTATGGAAGTATCTCTAACGTGGTACAGGGCCGGCCTATTCGAAAAAATATTGAAGAGCAAAAATTATTTTGGGCTGATGATAGATTTGAAACCCCTATTGTCATCCTGAAATCGATAAGTACATTCTGTTCAAAAGCTTTTCTCTGGCTGCACTGTTTCATCAAAGTTTTCATATTTCCCTTAGTAAATTCCGTATCCTAAGCATCGAAATATTATCAAACTAAAAGTCTCCGGCAGACTTTGACTTCAGTGTTGGGAGGTCCACGCTCTCCCCTACAAACTTATTAAGCTCATTCCTTTCAATGTCCTGTCTACTTACTCTAAAGTTTCCCCGATAACTATGATGGGAAAAAAATATTCCTCCTATCACTTCAGCTTAACTTCAATAGTGCTTTAATCTATAATTTCAATCAATTAATTTCACAAAATAAATTCAGTATTATAAATTTTTCTTACACTTGTGTTTCTCTAAGACTAAGAAAAATTTCACTAGCGTTCGGTCTCACAACGTTGTTTGATAATCAGCAGATAATACCAGAAAAAGTTCGAACGTGCACTTTTATATGTACATACATTCGATGTTTTACCGTTTAATTTCTTATTTTATCAAAGTTGCAATCTAAGTAAAGATGAAGTCGAGTAATAAAACGTAAAGAGACAACAGTGGTGATGCCAGATGACGGCTACGAAATACAGTCTGGCGATGAAGCATTTACCACGCAACAATATGTACAGTAAATGCATAGCTGTATATAAGTTAACAAAAGTAAGTTAAGAAAAGTACAAGCTGAACATATGTGCCGGCATTAGATATGTAATGGTACTCGTAGTCTAAGCCAGAATAGTTTTGAGAACTGCTACTTGGGCAATATTATTTTAGTAAAAAGCTTCAACATAATTATTGCATAAAAATTGCTGACTAAGAGGAATATTCCGTTTAACATTTCCTTCTAGCTACTCAACGGTTGTCACCGCGCATCACATGCCATCACAGGATTTCAAGTACAGAATTAAAATAAACTAAACCAAAAAAAAAAAAAAAAAAAAAAAATAACGGAGAAATCCAATTATAAGAAATAAAACCTCACTACCTCTCGAACTTTGTTTGGAATAAGTACGTGAATACAAAGAACTGAAAATGCATATACATACATACAGACGTGTGCACACACATATGAATATTACTACAAACCCAAACTAAAAAATAATTAATAGGTTCAACCAAGTGTGAGTACGAGACTGACTCGCACATCAAGCTATCCGTACTGTCGCGTAAGTGGCTTAACCTATTCCACTTAGCAGACTTGCTACTTCATTGAAAGCAATTGAAACATTTTTATATACAAGTGTAGCCCGGTTTTTTTTTTTGTATAAAATTGCCCTTAAGGATTCAGCGTAACTCTGTACTAATAATTTTGTGCTTATCATATCCCATATTCTGCGAAAATTTCCAGTATCCAGCTCTGAAGATTCAAAAGTTACTGCAAATTTTCAAACCAAACGTTATCGTTTGGTTTGAAAATTTGCACTAACTTCGCCCTGTATTCGGCACCATTTAAATTTTTACTCTTTCTTTCATATTGGGTATTAGTTATTCCAGTGGCCGCGCAATTACATATCTTGTGAAAACTTTAAGTCTGTACATTTTACCGTTGGAGAATGCTCGCTGTGGTGGACGGGCAGCGAAGCCTCAGTAATAGCTGTATACGCTTTCACTCTATAAGAGCGGAATCCTAAAAGCGGGGAAAGAATGAATAAATATTATTAAAGAGCACAGGTTCGATTTGCTTAGTGACAAAAAAAGCAAAACTTACAATAAAAAGTTATTTGCAAAAACTCTGCAAGTGCAAACGCAAATTGTCTCTTAATGTTATTTTTAACTAAGGAAAGCCCTTAAAATTTAATTTTTTAAAAATCTTGTGAAACAAAATATTTTATTCCTTTTTTACGATGTTCTTTCTTTTGTTTGTTGTTGTGTCCATGTACATATATACATAGCTTCTGATCCCATTTTGTTAGACAGACATAAACATACTGTTCTGCGATATAGACTAAAATAATTTTTTAAATGGTTTGATGTATTTGCCCCGTGTGAGCACAGATTTATTCTGTTATGTAGTTATTTATGGTCAGTAATGGGGCAAATACTGATACGTAGATTTTAAGGAAGAAATTTAAATAATAAAACTAATTGCAAAGTAAAAGAGCATTGAGCCAATGGTGTTTTATTTAAAGCGTATCATTTACACCGATCGCTAAACATTTTTTACATTTACGCTATAAGTTAATTAGCTTAAAGTTCGTATTCAACAACTTCAAGTTATTTAAGTTGATTTCCTTAAAAAGTATTAAGGAAAAAACATTGGCGCCCGGGCAGGGACCAGTGGAAATCGTTATAATTATTAATTTAATATAATTTGTATATTTGTACCGGTATTTATAAAAATAAAACATTGTTGAAACACATTTTACGACAAATTTTTCATAAAATTTTTTTTTTTTTTTAATGTGTTTGAGCAACGTTTTTTTTTTATGAATACCGGTGATAAAGTCTAAAAATTATTTAGAACTTTAAAACAGTTTCATAAGTTAATTCAAACTACTATTGTAACAAACTTAGTTAATAACAAAAAAATTAACACCGGTATTCATAAAAAATCAAACATTGTTAAAATACATTTTAGAACAAATTTTTCCAATCAAATTTGTTCTAAAATGTATTTGAGCAACACTTTGTTTTTTATGAATACCGGTGTAAGTGTTGTGTAAAATAATAAAATTAAAAAACATTCAAAACACATATAGATATTAGCTTAAATGTGACCGTACCTTTAATCACATCGAAGTTTCCACAAATTGTGTGCTTCTAAAATGCTTTTATTTAATATCACTCTGCTTTGGAGTGATATTTTTCTATGGTCTTGCCATACCAAAGCAGAGTGATATTAAATAATAATGCAAGTACGGACTTTCGGTATGGCAAGGCCATAGGAAAACATACGTTTTTTCCATTTTGGTGAAAAATGCACGTTTTGAAACGTTAGCGTAATCTCGTTTGCATTTGCAAATAATAAAGTTAGTTTTACTTTTTTTACTTTGCACATGTGTTGCATTTACTTAATCATCTCTTTTGATTAGTCCTGCATGTTCATTGGTCATTAACTTAAACACAAACCGAGAAAAAAACTTAAATGCAGTCACATATATAACATCACCTGAGTGACATACAACATCACTTGAGTGGTAAAATCCACCACTGCCAGTACATTCTTTTTTAGTAAACTTGTCGTCTGGTGATGGATAAATTGTGAGCTTTAAACAGAAAAAGATTTCTTAATTGCGTGACCAACTCTTCAGATGTTTTTTTTTTACAGCAATTTAAATTGTTACCAGAGATGTTTTGACTGACAAACCACCAGCTGGTCTTCGTAATAAGCGAAATGAAAAGTAGATTATATACAAATTTATGATCATTTAAAAAATGTACATCAATGTGAGATGTTCGCATTCACTCCTGAGGCACGTAAGATATACATTTATTTTATTGCATTTTATAATTGATATTCCAGGAATATGAAAGATATCACACTTCCAAAAGGTGAAAGAGATTTTATATTTAATTGAAACTAAACAAGACATTTAAAATGGCAATTGATAGATATTACAATAGAGAAAGAGCGTGACTGAATTATATGATCGATGCTAAGAAAATTGTGTATACGTTAGATTTCATTTGATGCGATTACAGTTCTGTGAAATTGAATTAAAAATTTATTAAATATCATGGATTTATATTATTTTCTTTTAGATCTCATAATAAAATGTTGTTATTTAGAAGAAAATAAATATTTCCAAAGTTCAGTAGCAATTTGGGTGCTGCAAGCCAGTAAGTTTTCAACTTTACTTTTCTTGTCTTCTTTAAAAATGATGATCACTCCTGTTTTACCACAAAAGAAAATCATTCTCAATTTTAAAGGAGCAAAAACCGAACTCAAGCCTGATAAAATTAATTGCAATGTTATTCAGTAATAGTTCACTGTACAGTAATACTAAGTAAAAACGTATTTACCTGCCTCTTACATGATCTTTGGGTACGCTTGGTCACTTTTAGTTCTCCAATTATACTTCCAAAATCTAAATTTATAGATAAAGCACAACCTTTTTGAAACTTTTCGACATATTTGAAACTTTGAGAGATGTTGTAAAGAGAAGATTATACTGCTCATTCTGGACTCTATATAAACAATTTTAAAAGTAATAAGTTTTTAAAGAATAAGTCCAAAATTAATTACACAAGGACCTTTTTTCTAGTATTTTATGTGAAGCCTAATAATTTTCCTATTTTCTTTCTAAAGCACTTTAATTAAGAGTAAAGTTAGTTCTGGTGGGAGAAAATCAGATGAAATCAACACACAAATAATTTTCTTTTAACACAAAATTTAGTTTTTCTTCATTATATTCTTGAATTGCCCTGAGAAGAATTTTAGACATTGGGAAAAAAAAAATTTTGGAAATGAAAAGCAGATGGTGCAGTTTGAGAGGATAAATCTTTTTTACGGTAAATTGCACTCTGGCGTCTCTACAGATCAAATATCGGCCTGAAGATAAAATTACTCCCTTGGGTCGGGAGTAATTTAATGCAATCCTATCAATTTCAGTGAAATGAAAAAGTGTGCTGCCAAATGATTACAGATTTTGTACAAGGGCCGGCTTTCAAAAATAAGGTTTGCATACCATCGAAAAAACTTATGAGCTAAAATGAAAACAATGCGATTTTGGGTGCCTGAAACCGTTTATAAATTCTTGATTTTACGTTCTGTACAAAAAACTTTCCTCTGGCAGCACTGTTTTGTCAATATTTTCATATTTCACATCTCTAATAAAATTTCACTACTTCAACATCAAATTACTACAAGCACTCTCCAGAATTTGACAGTTTTCAGTTTTAGGAGGTCCACAAGCCCCACAACAAGCCTATACAACTTATTTCTCTCAAGGCCTGGCTCCTTATACTAAAGATGTACCCACTTTTTTCTTTGCTATATCAAAACTTGGCTTCGCTATATGTAGAAAACGCACGGTTGACCAATCATGGTTTAATACAAGTCAACTAACGAGTTTCTGCTGCCAAAAGAATGTGCTTTATAGGTTTTTAAAACCAAAAAATTCCACATTTGTTTCCTAACTTGTATTTTAATATGGGGTGAGATAGAAAGCATTTTGAACACATATTTTTTCGGACAGAGCTGTTGCACCTGATGCCATGTCTCATCGAATGTTTTCATTTAAAAATGTTGCTAATTAAAAATTAAAAACATGGTGTATAGTTAACACATATAAATGATGTATAAAAGTTTAAGTAAAGTTTCTACTCCTCTTTAGTAAATTTTTTTTTACCAACTTAATATAGAAAAGCATTATGATAAAATTTACCGCATTAAAAGATTATCTTTCTTTCATAATGCAGGTATTAATAAAACTTTTGTAAAACGGATTAACAAATTCTTTTTAACGCCCTTTAATATTTAATCATAAGGGCGTTTCTTTTAAATTCATCGTACTTAACTGCCATTCCATTAGAAGCATTTTTAGAATAAGAAATTTGCCTGCAAGAAAAAAAAATTATTAATTTGGAAAAGTTAAGAAATTAGTTTTTTGTTTCGTTTCTACCAAATCAAAAACCGATCTAATAAAAAAAGGGGCTTACATTTAACTAGCATTTGTGATTAGCGTGTTAAAAATATATAAATGTTATTTATTTGTCTACACTTGAACACTCTCACCACCATTACAAGACGAAGAAATGAAAACAAAGCCTTTTCTTAGCGGTTTGATGAAACAAAGTTTATAAAATTTTTGCTGTTTTAGCAATAGTGCTTCCTTGCCTCTGCTAACCAGACAGGCGAAACTTTTTAGCCATTTTACAAACGTTTTAACTACGAAGGGATTAATCAGATTAATGGCAAAATAAACAACAAGTATTTCATGAACACATATCTAAATGCTAGATATTTGCTGTACATATGTATGTATGTATGTGAAGGATTAACAGAAAGGAGATAAGCACAACAAATAAAGTTTGTTGTAAAATCCACCTAGTACAAAATGTTTTGTGTCTGTGTGTAAACTAAACTGACCCACAAGTATTTTAGAAGGAATTCTACATTTTCATGCAATTCATTAACATGGTGAACGGACAAAATTCTGCCCTCCTTAAGAAAACTCGCTTCAAAACCTCAGGGCGTAGACACCCTTTCCCACTCAAACGAAGTACTATTTTTCCGGGCTATTTATTTTTTTACTTTGTTTATATCAGAAAACTTACAAAATTTAAACATAAAAGATATTTAAAGTTGAATTTTTTAGAGTAATTCGACTATCGTTGTAACGAATATGAAACGCCCACGTTTAGCCAATAAATCTTCAACTTTATTTTTTGTCATTTTTAATATTTCAATAATGATGATCACTCAATTTTACCAAAATAGAGAATAGTAATAAATATTTCTCCATTGTCAGGAAGTAATACCCAAACAGGGCTGTTAGATGTGACGATTTTACGTCATTTTGACGTAATTTTGATAAAAAAAAAAACACTAAAATGATGTTTGACGTTTTTCTTCACAGAATCTCTTGTATTTTGACGTTTTTCTAGCTTAACTCCTTTTTAAATTTATGGCAACTACGAGAAAGTAATTGAAAGAAACTTTAAAAAAACATTTTATACTTTAAATTACTCAAGAAAGAAAGAGACTAATAGACAGCATTCTTACAATCGCTTACAACGATCATATGTACATTGTTAATAAGAAGTAAGTACTATCACTATGAACTATATACATATGTATATGTCTGTCTGTCAAACTCTATATAAAATTTGAATTTGTATGGCAGTCAGATAACACAACTTTATTAATTGTAGTACCTTGTTTAAGAACTAATGATAAATTATATACACCATACACCAGGGATGACAGAAAGTTGACATGAAGTTTATCTTGGTGTTCACGTAAAAGAAAAAATGTCGCAGTGTAGAATTGACGTTGAAATCTATAACCAACTTGTAAATAAATGTATTTAATTTTATGTTGAGTTATGCTGACAAATAGAGAAAGGCTTTGACTTTGGAAATTCAGTTTTAAATAATTTGAATTTAATTAATCCATAAATTTAATCATTGCATGCTTGAGTGTCCACACAGCGCAACAAGTTTTAGCTAATTTCTTATTATTATGCTTGCAAATTCGCTCATTTCAATTTTTCACACAGTACTTTTTGTGGTGTAAAACGGTGTTTGGACTGAATACGCAGTGAATTGAGTAAAAATCAAAGTGGCTTTGATATTTCCTCAGGTTTATATATGTAATTATGCAGTAAATTTGCGCAGTGTGTATTGAAAACTTATGTGCCACAAGAGCACCAGTGTAATACATGACCGGCTAGAGATGTCATTTTATCAACATTTTTCATAAATAAATGCAAACCACACCGACTTGCCGAAAAGAATTTGTCAAAGTTTTGCATTTGCAGGACACAATATCGTACGTTTTGAATACGCACGATTTGTTAGGTTCATCGTACAGCCAAATAGGAGAGCCTTACACTATTATATATCATTATATTAACATATAAAGTAAACTTTTAAAGTCGATATTTCAATACAAAATCAAAATGTACCAAGAACCCCATAGAGAGAAATGATTTGGGTACTTGTTATATTAAGGCATTTTTTTGATATTGGATGCAAATTTTAGACTCTTAAGGTCGCCAGCAAGTGTTACAATACCAAAATCTAAAGCAAGTTGAGGAGAAGACATGACATAGCTTAGCATATGCTGAAATGCCCGGGTTAGCGGGGCTTTGTTTCTATGGTACGTTTTCTTAAAACAAAAGAGTCGAATTTCTCATATATTAAAATACATTATAATGCCCATGGAAATTGTGATCATGCTCTATAGTGTCCATGGATATTGATCAATGGAGAAAAACACATTTGGATGTAGTCTGCCAGTTGTGAATCTCTAATTGATTCCCCCCGAAAAACCATTGATTCTATGTTTTAAATATTCATGAAAAGTTTTCAATTCAACAGCAACGAACTAATGGAAAACAGACTCAAAAACAGTTTTGATTCGTATTTGCGCTTGGAAAAAAATTAAGAACAAATAACTTATCAAAGCTTTTAGCTTTATTTTGGCCATTGGGTTATTTAAATTTTCTCTCAAACTATTTAATTTTATCTAGGCACTATTATATAAATATTTCGTATTTATTATTTAGGTCCAAAAATGAAGCGTTTTAAAAAATATTTGCTGTTTTTTCAGCTGTCTATATGTCGCCTACATTTCGTTGGTGCTAATCAACTCATCAATAGACTGATTTATTTATTTTTTAAAAAGGTTCATTTTTGGATTTTAATTAATACATTTCAATTGGCTCTTAAAGCAAATAAATAATTAAGTTCATATTTGAATATTTTCCGTCTAATTCATAAAAATTATAACAGGTTTATAAAGCTCTTGTTTGACAGATTTTCTATACAAATATGTCAAATAACAGTCTTATAAGCCTGTAATAATTTTTATGAATTAGGGAGTTTGTATTTATTTTTGCCTGGTGTCAGAAAATTGTAAGAACTTCAGGCGATCAATTTTAGTTTATACGGCACTCTATGAGCTTTCGGTTCTTAATTTACACATGAAACAGTTCCCACGTATGCTGCAAGAATATCAGGCGGACATTAAATAAATTCTTGCAAATTATGTTTCCGCAGGAATTTCGATACAGGGTTTTTTTTTTGCCGCTGAAAGTTTTTACTCGGGTAATTTATTTACAGTTAGTGGTAGTGAGGCCTTAATTTTGCACCAAATAACGTGCAATCCGCATTGCTTCCCTTCGCTAAACAAAGAAGGCCATGCCTTTTTGCTTAGATGCTCAAACCAATTAAGATTTTAAGCAAAACAAACATGATCAAAACCAAAACAAAGGCGGCCGATGCACAAATTATTGTTGTATTACCTTACTCCTAAATAAATGATCATATTTCAAACGAAACGTATTAAAAAGCAGTAAAATAATATTTTTACTTTGCGATACTTTTTTTTTTGCCAGTCATTTTTGCAGCACTTGCAATTTTTGTGACATTATTTTGTCATGTTTGTCGGCAAGAAGAACGCTTAAAGGCCAGTTTCGATTTCAAAGTAAAAAATTGTCAACAGGAAAAAAGTACATTAAAGAATATTGTTCTGGCCCAGTATGCATGTATAGCACATGTTTTACAATTATCTGATAGTGGAAGGAAGCCAAAGTAAATCACAAATACGACAATTTTTTCTCCATTACCAAAAACAGTCGTGCGCACAGTTTTAGTATTTAAATACGTGTGTATGTCTTTCTTTCAAAGGAAAGATGATAATTAAAAATAGAAAGCACAAAAAAAAAATATCCATTGTATTTAAGTTTTATTTTCCTTTGAAATTCAAACAAAACAACGGACATTAAGCGTTAAGACTTGCACTCAAACAGACCTCTTTGAAAAGCACTGCATTAGAGGAAATAAACACACAAAAAATCATAAGCGAAAATAAAAATAAATAAAGGGTGACACCTTGAAGAAAGGTATATTTTGATGTCCAACAAAATGGAGAGCCTTCTACTGAAAAAAGCACAAAGAATTTATATAAAAAACGTTATTCATTCCAAATACCCCGCAGAAGAAATGTGAAATCTTAAGGGTAAATTATGCATGTATATGTAGAGATAACTACTTACTCACCCTAACAACATACAAGTCACCCTACACAAGTCCGAGTACTAAGAGTGTTCGAACCAAGTTTTTACACAAATTCAAGTCAAGTGTATTTAATTTTCTTTAACGAAAATAAATTTAAGTAAGAGACGGCATCGCAGAACTACCGCTTCGTACACCGTGGGCAATAGGCGTAGGCTATTTATTTTTCACTTGGCAGGCGAAAAACTGTTTGTGTTTAGAATCTGACAAAAATAGGTTGTAATTACTTTCAAATACATATGATATACAGTGTCTTGTATGGGAACGCCATAGAGTCTTTAATAAAATGTTGTTTCCCTTATTTGCTGTTGGATTACTTAAATCCATATTCTGTGAATATATCCATGTCTGTCTATTGCGGCTTGAAAGTTTTCTATATTTACCCAAACAGAGTTTATTGTTTAATTTATAACTTTTCCCCACTTTTATAATCATTGATTTTGCCGCAATAACGTCGTGCAAAAATCTTAGCTCTTCGAAAATTACACATAATTTTAATATTTTAAATTATTTAGGTTCTTCTACAGTTTTTCATTTTAGTGTTGCTGTATTGTTTGAACGGGAGATCCGATGCTTTTTTAAAGTTCACATTTTCTATATGAGTGCTGATATTTCGGCTCCTTCAAATAATGGCAATATTACTAAAATTACAAAAAAAAAAAATGTTCCTGAATTAGAAATATCCGCATAAATATAAAAAATGCAAATACAACATTACACTACGCGTCACTTTCCTAAAGTTCACTGACTTCACATCACACATGAACAAAAGCAGAACTCACGGTTCATTGCAAATTACCCTTGCATACCTTGCAGACATTGCAACCGTAGCATATGTGCCAAAGTCGGCAACACTACAAGAACAAAATATATGGAACCGAGATTTGCATCACTTAAGCAAATATGCATAATCAAAAACCATTGCAGATCCATATTTGCAAATGTTGCTAAATGCCAAAACAGCTGTTTGTTTTTTACAATCCAACATGTAAATTCCTGCTCTCAAACAACTTTACGATGGCAAGGCCGCCACAAAACATGTCTGTGCTGGAATTAAATTAATGCTAACGTTGCTCAAAGAAGTATTTACCAAATAGTAGCGGAAATCACTCCCGGTTGCACATCTGCAATTTTATCACATACAGCATGATTTTTTGCTACAAAGCGTGAGTGTCTTTTTCAAGTGTTTAGCAAAATAATTATAGCAGCTGATTTTAGAGTAACGGAAAATATAAATATTTTTGTTTTGTAAATTTAGAAGGAAGCTTAGAAAACAAATTGCAAACATTTTCTTATTCATCTTTTCGTTGTCCATCTTTTATTGTTGACTTTTTGTTTATTTACCATAATATTATTTTTAATTTCTTCCGTGTTCGTTTTCTTGCCTGTTTGTTATTTATTTGTTTACAAAATTTAATGAAGTGAGCTTGCCGCATGAAATAAGCTAAGCCGCAGCCAATATTTGAAAAGCAACGCCGTCGATAAAATTTGCACGTGAAGCAACCGCCCAATTTTTTGTTTATTTTATAAAATTTAATAAAAATGATGCATATTGATAGGTATAATATTCACTTTATACTACTTTGTAAATACTTTTTGAGCACCGTTAGCATTAATTTAATTCCAGCACAGGCATGTTTTGTGGCGGCCTTCCCGTCGTATAGTTTTTTGAGCGTAGGAGTTTACATGTCGGACTGTAAAAAACAAACAGCTGTTTTAGCATTTAGCAACATTTGCAAATACGGATCTGCAATTGTTTTTTGGTTATGCATATTTGCTTAAGTCATGCAAATCTCGGTTCATACATTTTGTTCTTGTATGGCACATATGCTACGGTTGCAATATCTGCACGGTCTGCAAGGGTAATTTGCAATGAAGGGTGAGGTCCACTAGTAAAAAGTGAATATTCTACCTATTATTATGCATCATTTTTATTAAATTTTATAAAATAAACAAAAAATCGGGCGGTTGCTTCATGTGCAAATTTTATCCACGGCGTTGCTTTTCAAATATTTGCTGCGGCTTAGCTTATTTCATGCGCCAAACTCACTTTATTAATTTTTGTAAACAAATAAATAATAAACAGGCAAGAAAATGAGCACGGAAAAAATTAAAGATAAAATTATGGTAATTAAACAAAAAGTCAACAATAAAAGACGGACAGATGCAGAAATAAAAGAAATATTGAACAACGAAATTTGTTTTTTAAGCTTCCTTCTCAATGTACAAAACAAAAATATTTATATTTTCCGTTGCTCTAAAATCAGCTGTTATAATTATTTTGGTAAACACTTGAAAAAGACACTCATGCTTTTTATTTTTTTTGTTTGTTTATTTAGAGAAACCTTTTATTAGAATTACTAAAAATAAACAAAATAATAGTATAAATAGCAAATAATTATACACTGTCCCATAATCGAGTTCTCTAGTATAAAAATATATAGGTATAAAAATATATACAATATATACACTCACGCTTTGTAGCAAAAAGTCATGCTATATGCGCTAAAATTGCAGATGTGCAACCGGGGGTGATTTCCGCTAATAGAACAATATTATGCAAATTGTTACAAATTTGTGTATGGTTTAGTTTTCCACTTTTTGTTGCCTTTAGTATTTTCTAACGTAGCGCCCAGGTAGGCACATATGCTGAGAAAGTTTTAAGTCTCTACATTTTACAGAGAAAGTTTTTAGTCGCTACATTTTACGATTCAAAATTAGCACTTTCAGCCAGTTGCACGATTTAGAAGTTGCTCGCGCTCTCTCATAAGCACGTTTAAGAAAAAACAAAATTTGGAAATTTGTTATTGTTATTCTAGTGCTCAAACAATTTAGAAATCTTCAAACTGGCAGTTAATTGATAGGTTCTTGCAAGCACTTAATTATTAGCTTTTGGTTACACCTAAGTACTTGTTTTCAAAGTTGCTGGCATGTCTAAGGCTAACCCTTAGTTTTCCACCTTCTGGTGATCGTAGTATTTGCTCATGTAGCCTCCTAGGATCTAGAAAGCTGTGAAATTTTATGACCTCCTACTTTTAAAGTTTCAGAGAATGGGCGTTGTGACAAACGGCAATCAACATTTTGAAAAAAGGCAAGTAAAGTTGAAAGCCTATTGTCTGAACTGTTTCACATCCACCGTGACCATCATCAGCTACCAAATATTTTTTTTGAAAGTGTAAGAGGTTTTATAGTTTTAGAAACATTAAACAAAATCATTAGTCAGCTTATGACAACATTTTTACACAAGCGAATTGAATGAAATTGTACTCATGAGCAGAATTTTTTACTACCCTGATTTAAGACATAACGTTCCTTAGTAAATACCTACACATACAAGAATATACTAAATACACTTATCGTTATACTTTCACTCTTTTTTGGCAAAAGAAACATTTCTATACCTTTTCCGCACATGTGTAGATTTTATTTCAGCAAAAAAACAAGAAAAAAAAATTAATTGTAGGTGGGGTTTACTTTTGATGGCAACATTGAAAATCATGAGTCTTATTCTTCAAACTCATATGAGGGTGGTTCAATGAAATTGCTTTTGGTGAGGAGCACATGTGTAAGTGTAAGTGCGCATTTAAATGTTTTTATAAATCCACTTAAGCATGCATTTCCTTGAATTTTTGTTTTTATTTTACGTGGTAGGAATTTTTATTTAAAAAGGAAAAAAAAACCTTAATTTTTATTTTCTGCAGTGCAGTTGCATTGAACGATATTTGATTTTTTTCCAATTATAACGGGCATTGCTAAGGTCTCCCAAAAATGTTTAGGGTGTGCTTGAATACCCTGTAAAGAAATATTTTGTTTGGTGAAGTGCTCTCCATGCTGAGAGCTTTTTGAAAACGGCTACTGAGCTCAGCACAAAACCCATGTCAAATAGGTCTTACAATATGTGTTACTCTAATGGCCTTCGCAGGATATACTCGGAACAGTGGAATCAATTGTTTTCTAAAAATTATTTTTACAACAGATACTGCATTTTCCCTGAAGCTCTCAAATATATACTTGGCTCCTATTTAAGTATGTGCTTATGTTTTTTTATAAAAAAAAAAGAGAATTAAAAAAAAAATTATGTACTATACACATATGTATATGCATAATGTCTTGGCCTATTCAATTCTTCCTCCAAGGGTTAAGTGGCAATATTTGTGCAACAGCTTGTTAAATCTCCTCCTATTCATGCTTTGCATTGCAACATAGTAACGAAAAACGTACTCAATAATAGTTGAGCGCTGTAGACACGTTCAACGGAAACGTATCGTCAAATCCATTACACAGCCATTTACAACAAGAAATTACTATCGGCACCACCGGGGCAACATTCATTGGCAATTGCGTTTATTTTACAGTACATAAATGGCTTCATTCTGCTGGTGAACAGGTGATGAAATCTATAAATCAGCCAAAATGAAAAAAAAGTAATATTTATTTTAATTTTTTTTTTTTTAAGATTTCTTTTGCTAAACTTGACTATAATTTTATGCTGCAACACATGTTATTACAGGAAAAACCAAGGGGCTAAATTTATTTGTTTTAGGGCACAAAGTTAATTACAGGAAAAGCTTTCAGTTAAGACAAGCATCTGGAAAATTAAGAATCGAGTTAAGTTATTTATTAGATACCAGTAATGCTTTCATTTAGTTCCTACTATTCATCAATTTTATATTAATTTTGTTCGTTTTAGAGGCAAAATTTATTCTAAAGTAAATAAATATTATTTTAGGTCTAAAAGTATAAATCAATGTTTCCTGTCTTTTTCAGCCGTCTATGTTGTTGTTATGTTACGAGGGCCGCCGGTCCTGAGACCGACTCACTTGGATCCTAGAAAAGGTCCCGTTGTGTTACCCGAAAAAGGCTGTAGGGAGATCTCCCTACACAAGCTCCACCGGTTCCACCCTGAATCAGCCCGATGAACGGATGAAGGATTCCACCCTGTCCAATGCGCATTCCGACACTTCCGGTAATCCCTCTAGTGTCGGTCTGCCCAAGCAATTCGCTCTCCTGTTAGAGAGGGCCGGACATCGGCAGAGGAAGTGTTCAACACTCTCCTCCTCTTCCTCATCTCTGCAACCTCTGCAGAAATCATTGTATGGAAGATTCAGTCTTCTCGCGTGTGCTCCCATGTGGCAATGTCCTGTTAGAACAGCCACAAGGGTATGGAGCCTATGCCTCGGAAAGTCCAGCAAGGCCATAGTCCTCCTATGCTCATACCTGGGCCAGCCGTCTATGTGCAAATAAATATTTGTATTCTTTAACACACGCAGTAAATATTATATGGCTTCAATATTAATGAGCAAAACCGTACACTGATTTCATCAGTCTTAATAACTAATAAATATATATTAAAAACTTCTGGAAATCAGAAATCCTTAAATAAAATATCATTAGTATTTGGTCACCTAAGTCATGGAGATAAAAATCAAGAAGTTATAAAAACATAATTAAAATATATTCTATAGGCCATATTCATAATAATTATTGTAAGTTTATTAAGCTCTTATTTGACGTATTTCTACGGAATATTTGTCAAATAAACGTGTAATAAACCTTCAATAGTTTTTATGAATATGAGTACATCTTTTAATTCTATATTACAAAAAAAAGCAAAATAATCGTGCTGTATTCTGCTGAGCCGAATCTTTTATACCCTTCACAATAGTCACGTTTGCTTTAAAACAATTAATACACCATCGTTGTTTTATTGCTTTTTGGAAATGTTTAATTATTTGAAGGAATTTCTTCTGCTCTACTCTACACAAATGTGTAGATTTTGAATAAGATTATTACACACCTGTACGGCAGTAACAATCACCAAAATTATTATATAATTTGTTGATTTCATCCTTCGCAATATGCACGACTAATGACTGCAATGTAGCAATTCAAAATTAAAATCTCTTGCCAATGGCTTCTGTTTGGAAAAAAGAGAAGCATTTTGCTCATACGCTCAATTATCACTCATACGCTAAATTATTGTGTGCTTTTGCATGTATACAGTCGAGTTCGGATGAGCGCTCACCTTTTTATAGGAAAATTCTCTTAATCGAACAAGAAAAATAACGGCTTTGAAATTTTCCCGAACATTTTCGCTTAAAAAATCTATTTTATCGGAAATATTTTTAAGTGGAAGACATTTTGTTGGATAAAAAAGAAAGAAATAAACAAACACGGCATAAGAAAAAATAGTCACCTTACCGCTGATGAAATATAGCATGTATTGTAAAGAATTACCTTTTTTTTCCCTCACTCGAACATAAGCGAATCCTTTTTAGTTTCTTTATTAAAACGGAAACGATTTCTTTTTAATATTGTAGAGAAGTTCAAAACTTAATGAATTCGTTTAACCAAAACTTCTCTTACCCTTTCGAATTAATTTTGAAAGAAAATCCTGCGTAAACGAAAAAGATTTGTTGGGATTTTTTATTTTCTCTTAACCAAAGCCGACTGTATATAATTATTCTTATTATCGTTATTGTTATCTAATTTTTTTTTTTGTTAATTCAAGCTTTCCAAGGGGCTATAAAATGTTTACTATTATTTTTTATGTGACTTGGCAGTTACATATATAACAATATGTTGGTCTTCAAGCTTACTTTTCTTGTGTTCTTTACAAATGTTTATCACTATCATTTTATCGTGAAAAAAAATCTCAAGTAAAATCGAACTCAAGCCTGATAAAATTGTTAACAATAAATATTGGTTAACGAATTTACAAGAATGACGTTAATGCGCAAAACTTACATATGATGTTTTTTCCGATATCGGTCCGTATATACTGTGTTGTATGTACGAGCTTTCATGGGCATACTTTTTTCATGCGCTTTCGTGTTGGTTTACTTTGTCTCCTCTATATGACTCATATCAAAAAATATTTCTGTGCATTGCTTTAATGCTGGGCTTAATGTGTACATAATTTTGTTTAAATGTTGCAAGTGAAAGTTATTTAGCTCGCGTGTCCGTTTGACATTTAACTGTGTTGACATATCTGACCAGCACTCATAAGTCTTCCTCTTCCTTTTTAAATGCGATAGCTTTGGATTATTTTGTCATTAACATTTTTGTCGTTTGTTTCTGTGGTTGTTTTTGTGTAAGTTTCTTTCTCTGTTTTAGGAATTTGGTTTCTCTACCTTAATTTTTGTTTCTTGTATTTTTAGCAAACTTTAAATGCTTTGAATGAGTGAGTGGATTTTCATGTTATTGCTTTATGTTGGTTTTTATTTTATTTTCGTATTTATTCTTTTTCGGCATTAGATACATATGTATATGCAGAAGTAAACCATATCACGTGACAAAATCGTATACATATTATTTTTGAATGACAAATATTTATATAGATATTGATTGGGATGTAAACTAACTCGGCTTGGTGTTGCTTGACTTAGAAAAAAAGATAAATATTAAAATAAATTTTTAAAGTGGCTACTTATATAGATATTTTGTTTATTATAAACACGTCCAGTCAATATGGGACACTACGTAAGAACCTATAACCTCGAGCCCCGAGAACCTGACAGGAATTTAAAGTAAACTTTTATATCAGTTGGCTGGTTATTGGTGCAATTGGTGAAGTAAGGTCTCGAAGATCCTGACAAGAGCATGAGACATCTCAATAGGTCATTAAATCAAGTCTTAAATGGCTCACGGAAATTGAAAATGGTATAGTTGACCGGATATGGGTTCCTTTAGAGAGTCACTGGGGGAAGAAAAGTACAGGATATTGAAAAGCATTTGCTTCTCTACAATTACCACTGGGAAAATATGAGTTAAAAGCAGGTGAGACTTACGTGACTGCTCACTATCCAGTGTGCGGTGAATACTGACAATATCTACATACATTAGATTTCTATTACCGGCTTCGGAAAAGATATTCGGAGAAATTTTTTTTTTTTTAATGCGAACTATTAGTGGAGTCTTTACTGATTCTGATTTAGAGATATTTAAAAGAGATCCCCTCGTGGCTATTCTTTGCCAAAGTAGTGGTTTTGTGCAAGGATTAGGATTTATATAATGTTTTACAGGTCATACTTACACTGTTTGAAAATAGTGAATTATTGAAACAAATTTAAACCTTGACGCTTATTCAAAATTATTGTTCGAACTTTTTATAGTATCTGAACTTTGTACTAATGGTCTGCATTTACTTTGGCTTATGTAGGTGTTAAAAGTAGGTGTTAAAAGTACATTCGTTTGGCAATTTCGTAACTAAGTTGCAATTTGAACCGAACAAAATATGATAGATGTAATGGGTTACCGTAGCCTGTTTGATTATAAGCTAGATGATAAGACGTAGATTGTTACAACTTTAGCAACAAGACTTACTTACCAGACAGGAAATATTCACTTTTTCCAACCCGTATTAGCAGCTGTTTACAAACTTTTTTTGTTGTCCCTTATGTTTTAGTCGGAATTGTACTGATATTTTTGGAACGAAGTTCCTTAACGCGGCTTGCTGGTAGTGGAAATTAGTAGAAATAGTCACGAAAGCGTGTGAGCTGTTTATATGTATTGGTGTACTGTCGACAAGCAATTGTGTATGATGGGCGCTGTCTCCACTGACAGCAGCGGAGACACCTACCAATAAATATTAATTAGTTGGAAAACGTTCCAAAAATTTAAAGAGTCATAAAATTTCAAAAACAACACAAAATAAAACATACAGATTTCACCTTGTATTACATTCGAAGATGAAGAAAAAACGTAAGGAACTTCATTCCTAATGGGGGTCCCCCGACCGCATTTCTTTTTTTTTAATATTTTGAAACCTCCTATGAAAAAACAAACTAATTTTAATTAATACAACTGATCTTGGAATTAGTATTTCAAATTCTTCGATATACATTTTTTTCTTTTTTGTGTCGTTTCTAAATTTTTTTCTAATTTTTGTCGTACTTTTTTTTTCAAAACCATGTACATGGTTATGTTCTCATTTACCATGCAAATACAATGGAAGATATTAATGACAGAAACAATATTCTGTTATTTAATGCGTTTCTAAAAGTGTGATTATTATCTAAATAATCAAACATTGTAATCCAAGATTCTTAGTAATTAAGCTAAAACATAGTAATTCACGTAAGGCCATGAAGTCGCAGTTTTGTTCCTACTGATTGCTGTTGTATAGTTTAAAATAATTTTATAGATAAAACTAAAGAACATACAAGTTATTTATAACATAAACGTTTTAATTACCAAAAATTAATTAAAAATGCCTAAAAAACCAAGTCCTCGTTTGAACAAGCATATCTGATTTATAGAAGAAAAACATGAAAATAATATGAGTGGTAAGTGCAATTATTCTCAAATCCACCACATCTTTTAATCTGTCTGAAAGTCTTTGAGAGTCTAACGAGGCGTTTCTTTTTTTATTCACAAAAAGAGCTCGATAATGACGTTGCACGAAATAATAAAAAAGTATGTATATACATATATATATATAAGTATGCAGCTGAGCATACATACATGAATGTGAAAAACCGTACAGTAAAATGTAATATAACTCGTATGAATATTATTTTTACATAAGCACTCACGTGCTGATTTTTTCTAAAACAATGTAATGAGCTGCAAGCCAAAAAAAGAAATGAAGAGCTGAAAATTTAAGCAAAAAGCTTACACCGGAAATAAAAAGCAGTGAAATTGATTTGTAGTTACTGTGAGGGTACACCTACATACCGCCATAATGGACATTATATGGAGTTATGTAGGCTTGGAAAAATCCGTTTTTCGTATACACATTAGGTCATCTATGAATGGGCTGTAGAACTAGACAAATCAGAATTCGATTGTAATGTAAGAAAACATCCAGCTTTTGGGAATACTATTACTACGTTTATACGAACTGCTTATTCGCGAATAAAATTATTGTGAATAGAAAAATTTGGCATATAAACAGTAAATAAAATTTTTTTACATGTGAATAGCTAAGTCACGAAAACAAGTACTGATTAAAAAGCTATTTGCAAATAAAATACAAAATGTTGCCACTTTTTTTTCGGTTTTAAAGTTTTCTTCAATGTGGCACACGTACAATCATATGACAGAAAGGAAATAATTTACTAAAACTTGCACGAAAGCAAGTCTGCGCCTTCTTCTTTCACTAGCGATTGCAAAAGTTGCATGCCTTTTGTTGAACCGTTCTTGCAATATTTCGTGGCTTTTCTACATTAATTGAATTGTAAGAAACATCATAATTTTTTGTTTCTCCATTATTATTTTAGTAATGACGTCTTTTTCTAAACATATGTTGTGCTTAACAGTGTTCCCAATAGGTTACATTTTTACCATCTGGCTTCACTAAAAAATACAATTTATTTGCATTCGCATTGACGCATAAAGAGTAGCGCAGTTCATTATTTGGTGCAAATGTCTTGCGTAAGTGCGAATACAAGAAATCGTTGTTTTTTCTTTGCAACCCAACAACAAAATATACAAGGTTGCACTCGCAATGTTTTTGCATTTACGCACCGCTAATTACGTGTTGCTTTTTTCGCATGAGTATTGCGTTTGCAACACTGACACTCGAACAGCTGACATTTTAAAACAAATCAAACAAAAAATTGTAGAGATGGAGCCAGCAGCAATTACCAAAAAAATAAAACGTGAAAAATTAGAAACTGTGTATTAATTTATCAGCTGTTATTGGGAGAGCAATAAAATTTGCAAAGTTGTTAAAAAGGGTGCTCAATATCAGTTGCAATATAATCGCAAATGCTAATAGTCGCAACCAAAAACGCACCAAACGCTGAGTACCGCTAGTGAGTTATTTATTTGCGAATAGTTTTTATTTGTGAATAGCCTACGTATAAACGTAGTATATGTCAGCAAATGCAGAGAGAAGAGAGAGAGAGAGAGAGAGAGAGAGAGAGAGTTCAATGTATCGAAGAGTAAAAATTCTGTTCACTTACTTCCTTTTATGCTACTCTTTCTAAACCTAAAAAATATACTGAAAGAGCGTTACAGCTGTCGTTTTCTGGATCGATACATTTAAATTGTAGCTATCTTCAATATGGGCTTCTCCTATGTCACCATCCAATAGCAGTTATTCGTATTCCATGTGGGAAGGGTTAACAGTCTCTCTATAAATCCGAGCTTCATTGAACCAATCCAAATATGTGATTCAAAAAGAACGTAATACAGCAACATTTTTTTAAATTTCTTGCACATAACATCTGCCCTAAATATCTTACATTGGGGCAGAAGTATTTCACTGGTGCTCACAGACAGAATCTGATGGATATTAAATGGAGAGAAGGCGCTTAAAGAAGTCCTTTAATTACAAACAGCTAAACACCTTTTCATTCGTAAGAGTTATACTCTAGCGAACATAAGTAATTTGCGGAAAGTTTAAAATTTTTTCGTTGGCGAAAAACATACGACATTTTTCTCTTCATGTTAATAACTTATATATTGCAATATTATACAAAATTCATTTTGCTTTACCTTAAAAAATAGTAGCAATCATTTATGTATTAAAATGTTCTATTAAATTATTTAATTTATCAAAATTTTGGCTTGTCCCTGAGTACCCTGTGCTTGTGAATTTAAATGGCGATGAAATTTTTTGTCTACCGAGGCTTACTAGGTTACCTTCATTTTAAGGTCGGTAAGAATAAAAAATCATTTTTGGACGATATCCACAGTGCGGCTTAGATTTCGACATCAACGGAAACAACTGGCAGCAAAACCTCCTGCAAAAAGTCAACTGAAACCAAAACACAAATGTATATTATTATTAATTAGAATACAGAACTTGAAGTTGGTCCAAGGTAATTGATTTGCGCCGATAACTGCTAAATTCTTCAACCAAAACTTAACTCCTTAAGACCATCTTACCTTATCTCAACAGATATTCTGTACTCCCACATAATTTAAGTTTTTTTTTTCTTCTGTGTGCAGCGGCAAGAGCAAGAGTTTTTAAACAGTTTTTGGTAAAGATTTTTTTTTCTCAGTGCTGTTGTTCTGTATTCACATTTGGGCCTTATATTGTTTGCAGATAGAAAGCAGAGCAAAAAAGTGCATAAAATATTTTCAAAATTAAAAATCTACACGTCTGCCACATTATTTTTTATTTTGCTTTTTAACTAAAACAAAAGAATGTCTCAAGTGGAATATGCATATTGTACATTGTATGTAAAACTCATACAAACTCTGGCAAACATCGAACATGCATAAATAATAATACAAGACTTGTACAAATACACATATGTACCTGCATAAAAACAATGCAACAATAAGAGAACCAACCAAAATGAAAGTGAATGCATAGAAGTAAAATAAAAGCAGAGAAAAATTTTACAAAATACTATGTGCTAAGAAAATAAAAAAGTAAATGTGCTGGCTTAAACAGCAGGAGTAAAAGGATAATGCCAACATCCACATTCATAATTCAACTGTGTTTCATGTATAGAGTTCTGGCAGGACCAGGAGTGAGAAATAACTACAAGCTTAGCAACAGAGCAGTGAATTTTACGTAATGCAAAAGCATTAAGTCCGATGATGTGCACTTTTTTTTTCTAAATTTTTATCCATTCTGGCTTTGCTTTAAGCAAAAAGGATTTTGCATTCATTTTAGCTAAAATAAAAGGAAACATAAAAAATAAGCATAAAACATACTTTATACATCAGACTAGAAAAAGCGAAATTGTCAAAATAGCAGGCGGCTTAAAACATAAGAGTGTAATGCACAGCAGAGGAGAATACTTCGAAAAGACAAACAAAAATTCTTGTTCGTTGAGGTGGTACAACAACAAATATTTCATTGTGTTTAGACGGGTGTACGCTATCAAATTTCCAACAGTTTGGTTGGCAGTTTACCGATATGGAACTTATTCGTTTAGTCACACAATCATATTCAGAGTACAACCCGAAATTAGAACTTGGCTTTGATTTTAATGCAGTTATAGCGGAATATATTCCAGATTGAATATGTGAATTGCATAATGCACATTGCAACGGGTGTTTTTTTTTATGTATAGAACTTTGGCATTACCGTTAATGTTGGCATTACTGTTCAAGATGGCGACCAATTTAACAGCTGACAAGTGTTTCAGTTTGGTTTGGCAATTCATCATGAATAGACTCATGCCTGAACAATGATTGCAAATAGTGCAATTTTAGTGCAAAACGAGATTGCCGTTGTTCTCGATTTTCATAAGCGAAGTTTGTTTAACGATGAAGCGCACTTCTGGTTGAATGGCTACGTCAACCAACAAAACTGCCGCATTTGGAGTGAAGCTAATCCTCAAATGGACGTCGAAGCGCCGTTACATCCATAAAAACTGACTCTTTGGTGCGCTTCATGGGCTGGTGGAATTACTGGTCCGTACTTCTTCAAAAACGATGATGGCCAGAACGTTACAGTCAATGGTGATCGATATAGAGCCATGATTACTAACCTTTTCATTCCTTAATTAAATAACCATGATGTCCAGAAGATGTGGTTTCAACAAGACGGCTGAACATGTCGCACAGCTCATGCAACAATCGATTTATTAAAAGACACGTTTCGTGACCGCCTAATTTAACGTTTTGAAGCTGTGAAGATCCAAGATCATGTGATCTAACACCACTAAACTACTTTCTGGGTGGCTATTTAAAGTCATTGGTCTATGCGGATAAGCCACAAAGGCTTGACCATTTAGAAGACAAGATTCGGCGTGTTGTTGCCGATATATGACCACAAATTGAAAAAAAGAGTCATTGAAAGTTGGACTCCAGATTGGACTACATTCGCGCCAGCGGATCTTTCGTATAAATAAAATTCATATCAATCGAATAATCCATTGTGGTTTTATTGCAACTTAAAGTTCTAAACATCGAAAAAACCCTTTATAAAGGGTGCTTTTTTTCTTATGATGAGGGAAAAGAAAATTTCTTTACTCCATTGTAATGTCTAGAATAAAAACTTAATGGGGATTCTTCACACATTTTGTGTGTGATGAGGCATATTGGAGCTAGTTGGGGCAATGGAGTGAAAATTTATGCAAATCTTAAAGATTTGCAGAGAAGGAAAGCCATAGGGTCAATTTGTTTGTCGGAAATGGCAAGAAAGAAAAACTAAGGAATGTTGGTCACACATTTGACTTCTCTAGAGGCAATTTGGGACTAGCTAAGACGGAAGTGTAAATTTTGTATGGGAGATACTAGAATCTTCCCTAGGCAATAGCATATTCAATAGGCACTGTTATTATTTGCTCAATCAATGTGCCTCACCACTAAGTTGGTAAGAATTTAATTTCGCTTTCAGACTATAATGCTACTTCGTTTAAAAGTAAAAGCTTTCAAATTAATATGCCAAAGCATAAAAACTTGAACAGTTCTGCTTTCGAATAGAGTTATATAATGACTCTCTGAAGTAGTACAAAAAATTATTATTGTTAATTACTTTATTAAACAGTCTGATATTACTTCTTAAGAAGTGAAAAAAAATTTGTTCTGATAAAAATGTAGTGATACAAATTTTTAAGGAAGTAACTTTGCTAATTTATAGCTAAGGTACATACCATGACATTTTCATGTGGTACGCGTTGATCATCAGGACCCTAATGGTTTCGAACTCAGGTCATAAATAATTGCAGACTGTTTGCAGGCCCTATTGATCAACCTGCAAATCTATCACTGTGTCTTTCTGTTAAATGGAATATATTTTTTATTCTCTCACCAACACCTAATTGATTTTCAACTGATTTTTGTGATTGTTGCTATTGCGTTAGTAGTGACAACGCTTTCAAAGTTTGTGCTGGGCATAACGATTTTTAAGCATTAATTTAACTTCATGGTCATTGGGAACAGATTTACAATTGCTAATTACTTTATCTAAAAAAATAAAACTTCCCTATTTTTACTAAGGCCTCGTAAAGTATTTAACAATGGCAAACTTAATCGACTATAAAGTTAAATTAAGACAAACATGTATTATTTATTCGCTACTAACAAAAAATTAGAAGCATGCAACTCCCTCACAAAATGATAAATATATTTCTTTCGCTAATAAGCCATTTACCAATAATAAGACTTTATTTTATGCCATACTTTTTACCTTAACCCAGCCAAAAAAAAACCGCTTTAAAGGAAAATTATTCAAGCAAGGCAGACGAAGGAGTATTTTTTAAGTATGTATATCACCAAAATGTCTCTGCACCAGATAAAATTAATATGTATCTAATTAAATAGTTTAAGTAAATATTAAAGACATGAGATGAGAAGATATTTACCGCAAAGGACATTGGTCTTACAAATTTAAAATAGAAACTAATTAAAAAGGACTTCTTAAAATACTGCTAAGGCCATCACGGAAGCCTATCAGTAATCTAATAAATTTTAATATCAGTTTGCATTACATTCATCATGCCTGACGTCTAGTGCCATCAGAAACATGTATGCCTATTAACAGTTAATTAATTGGTCAATTTAAAATTGCATGATACCAACCCACTGAACCAACTAACCAACCCAAAAAGTAAGAAAACGTTCAAAAATACACGCAACATGTCAAAAGGTCTTCGTAAATAATTTAACAGTGAAATCTACTCTCTAAACTGATTAACGAACATACTTACATACTATACATAACATTCACACAAGTCTGCTCATATTCGAACGTATTTTGTATGTACGAAATCATTAGGAAAAATGCAAAAAAAAAAAAAAATAAGACAGACTTGAAACATTGTACGATCGTCGTACAAATAAAATGTCGATTGGAAATTGTTGAAAAGTTAATAAAAGAAAAATACCATTCGTTCATTAATTGCTTAATTTATTTTATTTTTCATGTTCAGAAATATCTCCGTAACATGATTTAAACATTAGATAAAATTATTAAGAAGACAAAAAATGGAAAAATATTTATTATGTTTTAAACCTGTACTTTCGAAAAATTCTTATTATATGGTATTAAGGTCAGCCATGAAGCATTAACTTTAAGATTTATAATTTTAACTCAAGTTTGAGACACATGATTCACACCAGCGAACTGCAACCAGTCATCGAATGATGGAAAATGTGTGAAATACATATATAAAACGAACAATGACTCTCTTGCATTTAAATCACACAAGTTTCGGAAATCACTACAGTTTGTGTTCATTTGTGAATTTTGCCATGCTTTTTGTACACTTATTTTGCACATTTAATTTTTTAAGTGAATGCCATCACTACATGCCCTTCAGAATAATCTAAAAACTAACAACTCCCATACAAAATGAGAAATTTTCACAGCCAAACAAGGCTGAAAGCACTGTCAATCAAATAATTTACGATCGAATAGTGCAAATGGTATTTAACAGCATTAACAAATATATTGTTACATATTTTAGCTAGTGGTGCGTCAATGGGTCAATCCAATACAAGTAATTGAGTAGCACTGCTATAAGCGACATCTATGCTAAACGAAGGAAATCACCACCACAATTTAAATAACGATCGTCTATCGATTGGTCCAATAGGATATCGAAAATGCTGTCACATCTTAATCTTTAGCACAAAGGTTGTGGTCTCAGAACTTTCGAGATTAATTTGTTTATTGATAACATACAAGTCAGGGGCTGCTCACAAATTACGTAACGCAATTTTTGCAAATTTTTCACCCCACTCGCACCATACATAACATAACAACCACTAAATAATAAAAAATTTTATTAAAAAACAAGTAAGAGTGCTATATTCGGCTGGGCCGAATCTTAAATACCCTTCACAATGGTACATACATTCTGATTGATTTTTGGTGCGAAAAGTTGTTTTATTTGGCTTTTAAAGCCGATTTCTTGAAATATCGGGAGACGCTATATCTGGGGTATATATGGGCCGATTTTTTCTGAATTTCAATATCAGATCCACTACCGGGATTTAACACAGTCTGCAAAACTTTTATTTAAATAATTCCTAATATGCTCAAGTTCAACCACTGGGTGACACCAATTCTTTTTAATATCAATGAAATAAAGAAAAGCAAAATGTATTTCTTAATTATTTATCAGTTAACTTTATAGTAAAATTTATTTAACAAAAAATTGCATATAATTGCATTATTTTTGAATTATAATGCTAAACATTGCCATTAAGTGTGATTTTCTTTTCAATTTACTTACGTATGTGGGTACATGCATACGTATGTATGTATGTATGTATCTATAATAGAAAACTCTAAAATAAATTCTTTATTATTGAATATTTTCAGTGTGTTCCATAAAACAATGATTATATACATACATATATACATACATACATATTTACATTGCTTGCTTTTACAAAATTATTTTTTTCTTGTGCACGTTGTTGATGATCTATTGCGTATCATCATACACATGTGTGTGTATGTACATATGTAAGTACGTAGGGAAACCCAAAATGATTTTTTGTGTGAATGAATTTGAAGACGCAATTGTTTAAAAGAATTTCATTGCGTACCCTTTTTTCAACAATTCTTTATATCACTTTCATTTTCAAGCTCGTGTATACATATGTATGTACATACATACACATTTTTACACCAAAGCAAAAAAATTGTTTATGCTAACATACTTGCATGCATACATACATATGTAGATACATACATACCTACATGCATACAAACGTATCTACATACATACATACATACATACATACATACATACATACATACATACATACATACATACATACATACATACATACATACATACATACATACATACATACATACATACATACATTCATACATACATACATGATCGCAAATATTATATACATATGTATATAATATTATATACATATGTATGTACCATTATGATTGATTTTTGGTACCAAAAGTTGGGTGCATATGGGCCGATGTCCAAAAATTTTCTAATTTTGCCCCTAAACAGCCTGTATGTACCATTCCGACAAATATTTAGTGCAAAAAACTGTTTCGTTTAGCTTCCAGGCCCGACTTCTTGAGATATCGGGAGGCGCTATATCTCGAACATATATGGGCCGATGACAAAAAGATTTCCAGTTTTGCTTCTGACTAACCTATATGTATCATTCTGATTGATTTTTGGTGCCAAAAGTTGTTTTATTTAGCTTATAGAGCCGATTTCTTGAAAAATCGGGAGACGCTATATCTCAGGTATATATAGACCGATTGCAGACATTTTCAAATTTTGCTTTTAAACACCTTATATGTACCATTCTGATCGATTTTTGGTACCAAAAGTTGTTTTATTTGGCTTTTAGAGCCGACTTCTTGAGAAAACTTGAGGCGCTATATCTCGAGTGTATATGGGCCGATGTCCAAAATTTTACACGTTTGCCTCTAAATAGTCTATATGTACCATTCTGATTGATTTTTAGTGCCAAAAATTGCTTTATTTGGCTTAAAGAGCGGATTTCTTGAAAAATCAGGAGTCGCTATATCTCAGATATATATGGACCGATTTCAAAAATTTTCCAATTTTGCTTTTAAACACCTTATATGTTCCATTCTAATCGATTTTTGATACCAAAAGTTGTTTTATTTGGCTTTTAGAGCCGACTTCTTGAGAAAACGGGAGGCGCTATATCTCGAGTGTATATGGGCCGATGTGGAAAAATTTTCCATTTTTGCCTCTAAATAGCCTATATATACCATCTTGATTGATCTCCGGTGCCAAAAGTTGTCTTATTTGGCTAATAAAGCCGATTTCTTTAAAAATCGGGAGACGCTATATCTCGGATATATATGGGCCGATTTCAAAAATTCCTTCATTTCTAGGATTTAATGAGCACTAAAAATGATATGGTTTAGTTTTTAAGAAAAAATTTTTTTCAAAAATCTGAATACAAAAATTACACAAAATATCCCTCAAAACCCGGTTTTTTGAATATATCTCGGCTATCCGCGGACCTATCTTACTGAATTTCAATAGCAGACCCACTACCGGGGTTTCACACGTTTTAGCGAAAGAATGAGGTTTCTATCTCAAACCGTTTTCTCAGAAACGGTATTTCAACGACTACAGACGGACAGACGGACAGACGGACAGACGGACAGACGGACCGACGGACAGACGGACAGACGGACAGACGGACAGACGGACAGACGGACATCGCTCAATCGTAATCGCTATTGATGCTGATCCAGAATATATATACTTTATGGGGTCTTAGATGGATATTTCAATGCGTTACAAACGGAATCACAAACTTATATATACCCTTACACATTTATGTGAAGGGTATAAAAAATAATAATGTAATTAATTTTACGTACATGTGTATGTACATAGTATATACAAATATATTTAACGTGTAATTTAAAAGAAATTTCTATTGATAAAAACTAAGGATTAAAAATTGGCACATTTCAATTATCGGTCCATGGAAAGGTAAAATATTCATCCATTGATAAAACATGCATTTTATTTCCTGCAGCTATATCGTCTACAATCTTTTCACTATTTGTTTTATCAGTGTTCTCATCATCAATCCATTCAACATCTTTACAGCCTTCTTCCAGCGAAATGACGGCCATTAGCTGATTTTGTCTCTGGGCTGCAGTACGTACCGCTCTCGTTTTCCAATAAATAATATTTTTTTGTTACGTAACATTTTTACGAATATATCTATAACCGACATATGCTTCCTCTCTGATAGTTAAGCAGATCTAAGAGCGCAAACATCTTATTTATATCGGTCAAGACTAATTCGGAAATGTTACGAACTTATTCAAGCCCTATCTTGGAGGAACAGATTAGTTCACACATGGATACCGGTCCACAAAGGACATGAGGGCAACCAAAGGAATGACCACTTAGCTAAAAAAGTTCGCTGGAAAGTCTTTTATAGGTTCTGAACCGTTCTATGGAGTTAACAACAGCTTTAAAGACCGGATTCTTCAACATTTGGAGAAAGAAACCCTTGGTGTCTACTATTGGCAGAGTGAAGTCCGACCGCAATGTGCGGTATATATATACACATATATATATATATATATATATATATATATATATATATATATATATATATATATATATATATATATATATATATATATATATATATATATATATATATATATATATATATATATATATATATATATATATAGGCAGGGCTAATGACGGGAAATTAAAAGCTAAGTTACCATATCAGAAACTGAAATTGGTAAGCAGTGATTCATTCCTGCAGTATCTATAGTGAAGGAGAAGAAAACGGTGAAACTCATCATTTGCAAAATCGCACTGCGTATAAGCGCAGAATCACAAACCGGGGCGCTGGGTTCTTGGATCCGAAGAACCTGCTACGGCCGTAATAAGACTTGCGACGTCTCGTTCTATAGAGAAGAATGGCTGGCCAAAAGTATTTTTTGGTCAAGGTGCACAATTGGCCTCAAATGGAAATAGTAATAATTAAAAAAAATTTTTTTGAATAACTTTAGAAAGGTGCATTAATAAAGCACTAATTTTACCAAGCAACTATGTATGTACATATATTCAATGTAAAGCTCGCCAATGTAAGAAAATGTTTGTAATTTAGTGTGCGTACAAACGCAGTACATGCCTCTATCAGCGCTTATTGACTTTGTTAGGGATTAGATGATATTTTCCACTTATAAAGCCCGTATGATACTTCATTTTTCTTTCATTAATTGGTATAGAATTGATAGAAAGAAATAGCAATTGCTAGAAAGAACCAAATATACAAAACGTAAACAAAACTGGCATCTTTTTTGTAAGTGTTGTATTCTTTTTATTTCAAGAAAGCGCTAGGAAATAAAAATTTTACAAAAAAGAAGCGTTAAATCGCAAAAATTGTCCATAAACCGCTGACACAGCAACATTCAAGTTTGAAGTGTCAATTTTAAGTTGAAAAATTTTACATTTTTTTTTGGCATAATCTAATTTTTTATCGATAACTTCAACAAAAATGTTGACAGTTTTGCATTTATCTTAATATAGCTGAACGCGTTGCACATACTAAATTCTACTATTACATTATATTTGCACTATTCTCCAAAATTTGAACAATGCAAGAAAAATGTAGTGTCATACGGGCTTAAGGGGGTCTTAACATTCTTCTTTTGCTGTATACTTTGGTAAAAAGGTATACAGGATTCAGCACGGCTGCATGTGCCACTCTTGCTTGTTTTATAACGAAAGTTGTTTTAATATTGTGGGCTACATGTTTTTCGCTATGAAACACATATATTTTAGTAAAATGTTCGTTATAACTGTAAGCTAGAATATACAACGTTTATTATTAGGTATGTGTGTGTGTTTTTTTTTTTTTTGTAATTCAGTTTCAATCATTTTAAAAATCGTAAAACAATATGTGTACTTCAAACAAGGATTACAAAGTCTCACGTTTGGTTGATAATTGAACTGATTGGTCTTTTATGTCGTTATTAATTGTATGCAAAACCTTCGAACAGGCACAAAACATTAACATTGCGATTTTTCCAGTTCTCTGATTCATAAAATAATTGTCTATGTGTCACTGGAGTGACTTTTTAAATTTCAGCACTTAATTTTCTTGCTGAAAGTTGGCAAATGCAGGCAGTTCTTTGAACAATGTCACACAATAGTGCATTTATTGGGGACATTTAATCATTTTCCACTTCAACACGAATCATAAAAATATCAATTTAAAGCCCAAAAAGAAAAAAAAACAATCAATAAGCATGCTTGTAGCCTGAAGCCATTAAGAATAAAAATTGCTGTAATTCTGACAGGGTGGCACGCAATCACCTGAAAGTTTGGCATATTTTTCTAAAGAAATAACTTGAGTTGTGGTCCGACTTGAGTAGATCATATTATCTTTTCTCGAATTTCGATTATACCCTCAAAATATAAAGTTATTGATAAAATAAGTTTTTTTTGCTACTTTTGTTGGATTTATGAGCATCCAATTTGGCTCGCAAAGTCTTAAGTTTTTAGGAGAAAGGAAAAGGAAAAGGAGTATAGACTTTGCTTACAGAATTGTACTTTGCTCAATTATTGAACACAAAAATAATTAATTTCTATTATTTGAACTTTTTCTTATATAATTATTTTTGTATTAAGTTTATCAGGCTCAAGTTCTTTCTATATTATCTTTGTGATTGATATTAATTAATTAAATTAGACAAAGAAAACATCAAAGACATTTAGCAGGGTGGACAACTAGTTGTTTCGAAGCCGCCACACTTTCTCGTCAGCACCCGTTTTCTTTGTCTAATTTAATTAATATCAATCACAAATATAATATAGAAAGAACTTGATCCTGATAAACTTAATACAGAACACAAAAATATTACAAAAATTGATTGTAATTGCTAAATAAAAGAGTCCTGCTCAAGACGGATCTTTAAGGCCAAACATTTTTCAGTAACATAAGCTTTTCGTTCAATTTTAGGTTTTATACAGTATTAGTTTCTATGTTTAGGGAAATATTCTTCTATCATAAAAACCTCTTTGAAGTGACCCTTGTGAGAAGTGACCCATATTAGGTCGAATGTGGCCTGGTTGATGTTCTACCATCGCCCCGTTGTATCAGAATTGCTAAAGAAAATAAAATTGAAAAAATGACAATGTTTTGTTGGAACATATTACTTACCAAATTCTCAATGTAGAGGAAGTGAAAACCACATAAAAAATTATCAATCGTAAATATTAAAAGTTCATCTATAATTTTTAGTTTTAATATTAACCTACTGGCTGAGCATTAACTCTTTAACTTTACTTCTCTTGTCTTCTTTAAGGTTTGGTAAAAAAAAAATCTTTCTCAATTTTGAGGAAGTAAAATCAAACTCAAGCCCAATAAAATTATTAGCAATTGTAAATCATTAAGTTCCACTATACAGCTAGAATCAACACTTTATTAATTATTAGTATTTAATAATGTAGTTCTCATATCGATATTCTGTGAAAATCTCTACCTCTTACGACGCCAAAATTACAATTAAAAGCTGATCCCTTGTGCCAGTTGCTCTTTAGCTTTTTCAGGCTGGGCACCTCATATCCTGTAAGAATTTCAGGTCTCTATCTTTTACGATGGAATGCACATTTGAATGATTAAATTGACCGAAAAAGGGCACGATATGAATTTTGATTTGTACGCAAATTTTCATAATGAGCCTAAATAACTCTAACGCGTAGCTAATCTGAGGCTGTAGCTAATTTAGACAATTTCTTTTGTGTAGAAACCTTTTGGTTTTTAACTTTTAATGGCTTCTTTATTGTTCATTTTTATTGGAAGCTGATTATCATCCAGTAGTTTCAGGTTTCTCTATCTCTTGCAACTCAAAAGTAGAAAGTGCCCCCATTGAATATAACTTTTTTGTAGAGGCCAAGAAATTACATATCTCAAGTCTATATATCTTACGGTTTCAAACTTGCAACTAACTTTCAATTTTATGCATTGAACCAACCTGTATTTTTAGTACAGGGTGGTTAAACTTTAAGGGCATATGCTCATTTTGAATGAATTCTTATTATGATAATGTTGGTGTGTGTAAATTATGTGTAGAAAAAAATATGAATAAAAAAACGACCCCTCCTCCTTCCGGTTGTCCAAAATGTTGATGGCGCTGAGGCATAATTAAGCTTCTAAGCCGTTAATGTGCCAAATTATCTAGTCATTTAGCTCTTGAGCACTTTTTCATTTTAATAACCCCAAAGAAGAAGTCGAACGATCTCAATTCATATGATCTTGGCAGCCAATTGACGTGAGACAATGTAGCCATAGAATTGGTCACGCAAAAAAAGGCACTGCTTCGTTAGCTGCGTGTCAAGTGGCATCGACTTCTTGAAACCACATATCGTCCACATCCAAATCTTCCGATTCGGGACACAAAAAGTTCAGTTATAATCTGATCGGCCTGATTTTAGAAAAAAATACTGCAAAAAACAGTCATAAACTACAAAAAACCAGATAATGCAAGAGTGTTTGCATTATCATACTGCAAAATGCAGCAAGTCTGCTAGTTGACGAATCCACTGAGGTGAAAATGTGACTAAACACTGGAGATTACTTTTTTCTAAAATTTATCATCCACTGTTGCCATTTCTTGCCAAAATTCTAACCACTGATGCCGCTTGGAATGGTCAAGAGGCTTTAGTTGCTCAGTCAGTTGTATCTTGTAATCGTGTAAATGCAAGTTCTTATGCAAAAGGTTCATTCACGACGAGCGTTAGAGGCGCAATTGTTCGGCACGACGACGAGTTGAGGTGGACGGCTTTTCAGCCACACTATAACGAACAGTACCAGCTACTACATATCCTATGAAAATTGCCGTTCTCTAGGTCGTGGCGTTTCGGGTAATGCGCACCCTCACGAGCGTCCAGAGACGAATTCTCAGTAATAGGGATACGTTTTCACTATATGAGTATGAAATTTTTCAAACGAACATGAACCAGATAGATACAATCACGTTATTTGCATACAATTAGTTGTTCTATAACTCCTACACTCACTTTATTACTACAAAGTGTATCGTAGCTGGCACTTCACAATATATTTCTAAAAAAAAACTTTAATTATCATGGCTTTAACAATCTTAATAACAATTTGCTGAAACTTATTGAAGCAAATTTAAAATAAATACCCCTTTAAGATTAATTTTGTAGCATTAAAATCCAACTTCAAAAGTGACACTTTATTTAAAACAAAATTGCTTAACGCTACTACACTGAAAACAATAAAAACCGTTAATATATCTTAAGCATTTTTTGTTTACTCACTATTAGTTAGATTAGATTAGTTTAAGTACTCGAAAACTTTCTTGATTCGAATGTATCGTCTTAGCTATCAGCCTGAGTCACCTCAAAGTGTCAAATATATGATAAAAACTGCTTTACCAGAGTGACCCAGCCAGAATATGGACTTACCGAAGCCATAAGGTAAGTTTTTTTTTATTTCTTAAGCCCAGCAAGATAGAATAATAAGAGCTGATTCTGTTTAAATATTGATTTCTAAACGTTGAGCTCCAAATATTAAAAGCTGGTATACATGGTGTCACCTTGGATTAATTGAGAGAAATACAAAGCTGAAGCGCACAGCAAGGATTCCTTCCCTACCATCGTGAAAGTGGTAGGCAATGTGAAATTTTCAAGCATTTTTCGCTTATGGTTCAAAAGTTACAGCTAATTTTGCAATTGAAGGGTGTCCGCGTGAGTAGAACAACACTTACGTTTTTGTTCTTCGTTATTTTTGGAAAATGTTTTGGTGTAGGCTTGGCAACTGCATACCCTGGGAAAATTTCAAGTCTCTTTTAGGGTTCAAAAATTACATCTAATTCAAACAGTATCTTATATGGGAGCATTCTTCACTTTTTAACTTTTAGTTTTTTTTAGTATTTGCTCTTTTAAATCCTATGTAATCACATGTCCTGTGAAAACTTCAAGTCTCTTTTTGTATGATGCAAAAGTTACTGCTAATTTGTGCCGTTTCTTGTTCAGGGACATTCTATAGTCTTATTTTGTTTGTTTTTAACGTTTGTTGCTGTAGCAGCCGGGTAGACACAGCGCCTGCGAAAATTTCAGCTTTCTACCTTTTGTTCTGACGGACTGCGAAGTCTCAGCATTAGGGTTCCGTTTTCACTTCATGAGTACAGAATCCTAAAAACGGTTTTGTTCGTATGTAGGATGAAACTGAATTGCGTCTGCTCCTGCTATTCACACTTGTTTTTATTCACACTTTTTTTTTGGTATAAGAATTTCTCTATGAAATCTTTTGAGACTTCAACAAGTTTTTTGAATGTTCAAAGTATTTTCTTTGAGTGTGTCTCTTTGAACATTTTGTTTAGTTAAGCTTGAGTACTTAACAAACTTCATCATGCCGTCACTCATTTTATTTTAGTGCAGTAAATTTGTTTTATTGTAAAATACTTTGTTTTGTTACAATATCTTTTTATTGGCTTCTGGGCTGAACCCTACAGCGTAATGGGCTGACATAGACAAACTAAATAGACGATTGGACGGACTAAAAGCGAGACAGGCATTAAAACAAAAACAAAAACAAAATTAGAAAAAAATGAAATTTTTAAAACATGACAGAAATACTTGTACTTTTTGGTTTTGATCACGTTTTGTAGGAAATTTATATTCGCCGTTTTAGAAATGAAATAAATAAAACAAAACATTAAAGTATCTGCAAAAATATGAGAACAAAAAAGGGTTTGGCAGTCAATAATATTTATTTATTTCTTAAACTTTGCCGCTATAAACTTTGATTGATAAAGATTATTTATTATTGTTATTGGTTTTTCGGTTTTAATATTTTGTATGGATTTTCAAAAACAAAGACAACAACAAAAATGTTTCTTTTAATTTCATGTTCATATAATGCAGTCGAAAATTAGTCCAACATGTAATTTCATGTAAAAGAATTAAAGTTGTTATATGTATTTTTTTCTAATGGCCAACCTAAAAAGCAATAAAGCTGTTAGAAATATTGTTATCTATGTATGTATTTCTTTCGTATATTATTCTCTAATTTATTTTTGCTTTAGTTCAAAAGGTGTAACTACTGATTTTAATGTAGTTAGACAAACATTTATCTGTATTTATTATACGTACATACGTTTTTTGCTTAAGCATAGGAATTCTTTAGATTTTTTTTTTTTTTTGGTTTGAGTAACAATTTACTCGAGTCAATTTATGGTTTGAAGGTAATTAAGAAAATACTTTCTAATACAAATTTTAATGGAAAAATTCCTTGCTAGATTTAAGAGAAGAAAACAAAACAAAAAAAAAAGAAAACCAAAATACTGTAAAGAAAAAACTATGTTGAACTTAAGCAAAAGTAAAATACTTCAGTTTTGTGAGCGAATCAACAGCACCATCCACCATAAACATATGTGAACAAAAACAGTGAATGGACAAATTTTTAAATGTTAAGTGCAGTTAAAAAAATTTTAGGGACAATAACAGTAAGTCATATGAAACAAGAACGATGTCATATTCAGCTTGGGTAAATCATCAATGCCATAATTTAAATGTAAATAGTTTTATTAGGCTTGAGCTCGAGTTTAGTTTCTCAAAATTAAGAAAGATTTTCTTGTGATAAAATGGGAGTGATAATTATTTTTCAAGCAGACAAGAAATGTAAAAATCGAGACATACCATGGCTGGGGTACATACCATGGCTATTTCATGTCCACCACGAAGCTCATCAGCTCCAAAATTGATTTGCACTCAGGCGTTGATCAAAACAGATCAATTTGTATTATATATAGCTGATATTTGAACGTATGTGGCTTTCACTTTTGACCTTCGAATAGACTTTTAGAGTTTTCAGCCTTAAAAACTGTTTTGATCGCTCATAAATCAAGTTACGATTAAAACATTGATGTCGAAAATTAAAATCCCACCCAAAATGCATAGAAGTACTTCTCTATACTTACCACATTCTGAAGCCCTTGGAATTCATCTTGACTACATGATGCCTAAAGCCTATTTCATTTGCTCTTTAATAAGAAGAAACTGTCAAGACTTTGCTCATCCCATTACTTTACGAATTTTGTATACAGCTTTTGTACGCTCTAAATTAGAGTATTGCTCGTTTATTTGGAACCCTATTTACGATGTACCAACAAATAGGTAATTGAAAGAGTACAAAAGAACTTTGTTAAATATGCGCTTCGGAATATTCAAACTTTGTCAATGCCAATTTCATATAATGCTCGTTGTTTGCTTTTGGGTTTGAAGCCACTTTCTGTAAGACGCACTATGCAATCCGGTCCTATCGATTGTGAATACTTATTAAAGTTAATAAAAATTGTTTGCGCCATGTAAGTTTTTCAGATCCAGTAATCTATTTTATGTTTCTGGACATGGTACTAACTATGCATTGCCTGAGCCCTTGCTACGGGCCTTGAATACTTTCAGTAGCATCAATAATATCGTTAGCATTTATTTTTCGTTGCCGATTACTTTAAATTGTTATTAGAATATAAGGATTTATTTAATATATTTTGTATTTAAGTTATTATTAGCCCATAGGCTTAGATGGATAAATAAATAAATTCAGAGCCCATGCCTTAAAGTTATAAGCCGCTTTTAGATATCATTTGCAGCAGCCGTTTTATTTTCATTTAGTTTGAAGACCTGGAAATTTTTACAAATATTTGAGGAATTGAAATGGTGTCGAGAACACAATATCCTGTGCAAAACTATACTAAAAACACATTACAAAAATGCTAATCAGGTGTAAAAAATTACACGTAAAGAAAAAATATGGCTGAGATAACCATATTAGAAGAGAAACATATTATTGTTGAAGTATATGGTTACAGTCTAACAATATTATGTGTTAAATAGAATATGAACGTGAACCGTATTATTGTTTTGTCATGTCCAACGATATTATTGTCGGCTCCAAGCTTACTATTTTCAAATTGAGTCTTGTCCACAGTTACACAGGGAATCGGCCCGAAGTAATGCCAACCAGTTCCTTGGTGAGCATATTTCCCATAAAAACCAAGAGTAGAAAGTGTTTTGGCCAGTGTTCATACCCCAGAAGATGACAATCTATAAAGAAAATAATTATAGCTTTCAACCATGCTATTTTCAAACAACAAACTGCCAACAAATGTTTAAGCCTACACTTCTGCATATCCATATAACAACGAATTTTCTTGGTTACACCCACACGCAATATTAGCAGATCTTTATGTGTGGCATATACATATTACTTAGGTCTGTCGCGATGTATTTTACTTTATTTTATGTAAGAATAGTTTTCATACGATGAGCACACACAAATTTTCTAATACAACACAAAACTCAGAAATAAATTAAATGTCCACAGCAACAACAAAAACTTTGTTGAAGTCCGCTAAAATTTGTTTATATAATTAACAAATTTGGGTTACTCTTTACTTAATCAAAAATATTGTGTTTGCCATAAATATATTATGTTCAAATGTTCATTATACATCTTTAATTTTGTGGTGCTAACTTTTCGACCTTTGTTGTTTAGTTTAGTTTAATTGTTCGAGCCTTTAGGTCACTTGTTTTTTATAAATGTTTATTAAATGCGATATTTCGATATCACAATGGCTATCTTCATCAGAAAAATAAAAAAAAAACATCGCTTGTTTTTTCAAAAAATGTAAACCACATTTTAATTTTATGAACAGTAACAAAAACATGGTCAAAGTTTAACAAAAACTCTATTTGTAGTAACCAAGAGCACATTTACTGCTTTGTAAAAAAAATAGCTTGTTCGCTACAACCTTACACATTGTTATGGAGAACATTATGTTGCAATCGCAAGCAGACTTTAAAATGTTTTTCCTTGCGTGTACACTGGAGCGAAAAAACGAAAAGTCGTACAAAATTTGTGAATCTAAAACTTAATGCATACTAATAATACATACTAAGAATAGCTATAAACAATTTCAGAAAATGAAACATATACTAAAACTATTTTTTAAAAACGCTAGAGTTGCAGAGAACGCAACTGAAGTAAAGTTATGACTTTCAATAATACTACAAATGATTACTAAATAGTTGCAGAGAAATCGCGAAAATTTGCTAAGAATTTGCTAAGTATTTGCAAAATGCAGAAGGATACTAAGATCATTTTTAAGAGGTGGATGATTTCAAATAACTCCACTGAAGCAAAAGTTTGAAAATTTGCAAAAACAATTTCCAATTTCAAGGAATTCCATTTAATGCATATCATTATCCCACCATTAAATTATTTTACTCTTCTTTTGTCAATGTCCTTCAAGCAATTTTTAGTCAAGGACGACCATCCAGTACTACAGACTGTAAATTGTTGCATTAACTACGTTTTCTCACATCAATAGAGCAAAAATCAGCCAAATAACGAATCATAAATTTAAATAATTCAAACTGTATCCATGATCTTTAAGAAAAATTGATTTGTAGGCTAAACTAGTAAAATTAGAAATGCTTAGCAAACATTCACTAAATGTTTTTGTAGATTAGATAAAAGGAAGTTGTAATGCCAACAGCCTGCACACCAACATCGATTCTATCTATCAAGCCCGATCCATAATTAAGAAGGTTCTATGTAATACATAAGTTTAACGGCAAACAGAGTGCAAATGAACTCAAAAGAAGCAAAGTAAATATTAATACCAGGATTTAAGGTGGTCACTCTGGATGCTTAAATATTCTTCACAATAATCAAGTTTAGCAGAAAAACTTACAGAAAAAGTGTCAAACCATTTACAATTAAAATAAATTAAAAGAGATCATCCTGACTTGGTTTGTTTACTCTAGGGCCCAAATACAGTCCAGAATTTATTATTAAAAGCATAACATTTTACCTGGGTTTCCTTGCTGTAATATTTGGACTTTAGATTCTGGCATCTTTAAAATGCAAACAAAAAACTCTACAGACTTTATTTAGCAAGAAATTCACTGTTTCATATTTCCATGTGAGATGTACTGTTTTAAACTTTTTATTCTCGGTTGGGAGCCAACTAAGCCAGTTGAAGTTAAACAGCACGAAATGTTTGTCTTGTCTGCCATTCACTAGACAACGGTTGTCTGTTGTTGCACATAAAGATTACAGCACAAAAAACAAAGAGGGAAAATTTATATAGAGATTATGATTCAATTACTACATTCTTCTAAATTAAAGTTCAACGGTATAAAAATTGAAAACACAAAAATAAGAGCACCTTAAAAAGCCAACAGTTTTTTGTTATTCCCTTTTTCAGTCTTGCCATTAACCAAACCTTGTTTTCGGTTGACCTTTAAAGGAAACGAAAATTAAATCTTTAAAATAAAATATTTTTAAAATATGTATAAAAACAAAAACTCTAACATGTATCCACCCACCTTTCTACACCTCTTAGTTATGCCAGCCACTTTAAACACTTTACGAGGCAAAATCTCAAAAAAAAAAGCTACTCTTTTTTATTGACTTTATTGCTGGAGCAGCTAATAAAATATTAACAATAAGATCATCAATGTAGTCATCAGCAAGTCTGCCAATAGAGTCCACCATCAGGCAGCGAAAACAATGGCAGCAACGTTATTTATGCCTCTGAGAATTGCACATTGCCAAAGTGTTGTTGCGGCTTTTATGTTGCATCGTGATCACGAGAACAGTTAAAAAAGTAACGCGTACATTTTATTCAGCCAACGAGGCAAATATGAACTAAGATTAAATGAAATCACCTACAAATTTGTTTTCATTTTTTCTTTCAGCTCAATTGCAAAATCGAATCAAATTTAATTGGCAAACTTCATTAAACGAAAAAAAAAAAAAAAATTGGGTGCCAAATTTCTCACCAAAGGTGCTTGAATTTCAACTAAAGTGTTCTTAGGTTTCACTTATCTTTCACAATGTTCTTTTGAGTGTAATGAAGTTCTTTCCCAAGGCCAATAACCCACAGAGAAATCTATAAAAAAAATGGAGTTGGAAATCGAGATTTTGCAGAGTTAAAGAGTTTGTTCATTAACCTGTGTACAAAATGTCCGCCTAAATTATAGGTTTCATTCTCTCCTCGTAGAGCCATAAACCAGTCTTAGAATTATTCGATTTATTAAATCGAAAATCTAATACATCGAATAAAGAATATTTAAAATGATGGTTTAAGCTGGACAGCTGGCCCATTGTGTTTTCTCTTTAGAAATGTTATTCGATAACGAAAAGCCTATCGTAAGAAAAACAGTTTCTTGCATTTGTATACGCAAATTTAGCCAAAATTTAATTATTTTAAATATGTCCTTCTACAAAATATAAATATTAACAACACTATTTTTTAAAGCTTTACACCCATATTCATAAAAACTATTGAAGGTTTATTTGACAAATATTCCTTAAAAATACGTCAAAGAGGAGCTTAATAAACTTACAATAATTATTCTGAATACGGCCCTTACAGTCCAACCCAAATTAGCGCGTCAAGCGTATTATTGCCGTCTAAGTCACCTATTTTGCATGAAAATGGGTGGTTTACACAGCGAAAATACGCTTGACGCGCTAATTTAGGTTGGCCTGTTGTATTTATTGTATTGCATTATTACTAGGTTGGTCCAGAATGGCCCTTAGCACTGCTACCATAGATGATCTATTGTGCAACCTTTGTCCCTCACGAGTTTAATACATCAAGAAACAGTATTAGCTCCTTCTGTAGAAGCCCCTGCAAGTCCTGTGAACCCAATGTATAGGCCTGCAGCAACCTGTGTCTTCTGTGGCCTAGTGCCACACATTCAATAATCAAGTGCTCCATTGTCTCCTCTGCTTCTCCGCAAAATCTGCAGGTTGCCGTACTGGATAGTCCCATTCTGTATAGATGCTTCTTGCACAGTGTCCTCAGATTCTTTCTATTTAGTTTTAGAGCGTCAAAGCTAAAAAATTTCTTCGAGTGTTCCAGACCTCTAGTGTCGTTCCACAGTTTTCCTGTGATGGATGTTGTCCATTTTCTGATCTCCCACTTGAGAAGGAGCTTATTACAGCCAAAGGATGGAGTGGGTCCAATGAAAGCCCCATTGGCTCGTCTTTTTGCGTAGGTATCAGCCAACTCGTTACCCTTGTGCCCCTCATGACCAGGCAGCCATATCAGAGTAATCTGATTGTGAGTGGCCAGTTCATTTAGCTTGTCGTGACATTCCAGTATTGTCCTGGATGTGAATGTATGGCTTTGAGTACCGACTGACTGTCGGAGAGTATCTTGATTCTGACTCCTGTGTATCCCCTTTCGGATAGGACCCCTACAGCTTCCAGTATAGCATTTAGTTCCACCTGGAAAATTGTGGTGTCTCTGCCAAGTGTTACTGCACTGCCAGCCAGGGGCCCCACTATTCCCGCTCCTACTCCCTGGATCGACTTGGATCCTAGGTTGGCCTGTTAGGTCCTTATATTTTTCTTTTTTAATTTTTCGAAAGAAAAAAACAATTAAATATTCCTGATGATGCTAACAAATTGTTAGCGAAATATCGAAAAATTAAAAAAGAAAAATATAAAAACCTAAAGCTTTAAAAAATAGCGTTGTTAATTTTAATAATAAAGGTCAAAAACTATAGACAAAATAATAAAGAAAAATATTATTTGTTAGTATTAGAGATGTGCAGTTGCTGCGGAAATGTCGAGCCACGTGTGGTCCACGCTGCTTACACGTGGAAAAGTTAACAAATGCAATGTGAAAAGCACGTCGTCTGTGGGATACTCTAGCAATTAAGTTTAAACATCAATGACATTTGACATGAGAGACAAAAAAAGAACAAAGCAACTTTGAAATGTTGCCTCTTGTGGTTTGAACAGTACCAAATAAAGAATCGATGTGTAAACAGGCGCAATTTTTACAAGTTGGTCATAAACAAAAACAGTAACGCAGTTGACCATATAGATGTCGAAGGCGGAGGAGTCAACAGTTTATTTATTATTTTCATGAGTAAAGAGCTCGTAGTGTCTGCAGACGACAGTACTGGGCAGTGCGAATGAACTGAAACACATTTTGGTACAAAAAAGACTTAAAGCAAAGTGCGCTATATTGGTTCGCATATGGCTGTTATATATTACATACACCCATATCACTTATACGAGATCTAAAAGAAATCTAAAACCATTTTAATGATGTGAAAACAGTAAATGATGAACCAGTCAAGTCATTGAAGGGTATTTAATAGAGCACTTCTAATTTTGTTATTTATAATTGAACTTAATTATTTATTCGCTATAAGAGCCAATTGAAATTAATTACTTTAGGTCTAAAAAGTAGACCTTAATGCTTTCTGTCTTTTTTCAGCCGTCGTCTATATGCCGCCGACATTTCGTTGTTGCTAAACAACTCATCAGTAGACTTGAAAAATCTAAAAAGAATCGCTCTTATAGCGAATAAGGAATTAAGTTCATTTTTGAAAATTCAAAAACTTTTACTTTTTGATACTTTCAAGAATACAAGTTGTTGGTAGCCTAGGGTCACCCGTTGTAAGGAAGTGCTATAAAAAGTAAAGGTGATGCAAGACATAAAATGCTTTCTGTATAAAAAGTTTGTTTGAGCATTTCTGATTCTCATTTTGTTCATGAGAATTTGGGAATAAGTGGTTGGGCTTCAAACATTCTCTTTAGATTTTTCAAGTCTACTGATGAGTTGTTTAGCAACAACGAAATGTCGGCCTATTTAAGGTCTGTTTTTTAGACCTAAAGTAATAGTTATTTCTAATTTATGAAACTCTGTAAATATATATTTTTAGAAATCTTGTTAAAGACTACCTGGACATTTGGATAACACTGTTTCACAAATTAAGGCTGACTTACAACAGTTTTTGGCAGCAAGCAAATATGTTTGATAATAAAAAAATTTACCTTTTGACCAACTGTAAAAGAAAACTACCTCACATACTCACAAAAAATGATCAGGCGATTATCTGCACATGCGCACAAAAAAATATAAGAGTTTATATGGTTATAGACGCTGAACTTATGAATGCAATCAGATAAAAAAAAAAAAAAAAAAAACTTTATGAGTAAATTCCATGAAATTATTTATATTTTATTTCTTCATATCTCGTAATTTTTCCGGTATTTGAAGGCATGAAAAAGTGTCTTTATGTGGAAAAGTGCCAACACAAACACACGCATATACACTGGCAATAAAAACAGACTGTTCGTCTATTCATAATTCATCAAAGAATTTCAGTCAAGCAAACAGTTGATGAGCGCACATCTAAGAAAACTTGAATTTTTTTTTTTTTTTTTTTTTTTGTTGGTGGCTGTTATTACATATTTTAATTTTTCAGGAGAAGAATGCAGCTTCTGCGGGAAATATTATGGGTCAGGAAAAGGATTACGATGATGAACATTAGTATGATGATGTGTGGTATGCATGTATATGTATTAATGTTGCTTAAAACTAATGTGTTGGTTACGGCTGTTGCTGCCGGCTGCCATGTCTCTGATGACCACATGACCAATTGACCCCAAAAATGGAGAGACCTCGTATATTTGTTATTGCTATTTTTCTGTAACTGTTTTTGGTGTGGTTTAGTAGGAATATGAGCGAAACAGATGTAAAAGACTAGACTGGCTGGCATATATTTGGTCATGCGAAATGATATGTTTATTGTTAGGCAGCTACAACCATGCGCTGTTACAAAACGACACAAGAACCAACAAACATATTGCGACAAAGAAAATATTGAAGCAAACAGTTTCTTCGCACTAATTTCTTGATTTTCAAAAAATTTGAACTTGAGGTCACTTTGGAAAAAAAAAAGAAATTACTTGTCATTTTATTCGATATTTCGATACACGCTTGTACGCATGCACATTTTACACACATCAGGTTTTCTTCATCAATTCTTCTTAAATTTTCCTTTTAAACTTACGTTTACGCTTTGTTTCCTTCAGTTTCCTTGGTGGAATTGAAGGTACGCCCAAGACTGTACCTGCTTTCATTCACTTCTCTTTTCTCCCCCAAAAACACTCTAAATTCAGTATAGAAGAAGATAGATTTGGTATCTCCTTCAGGAGTTATTTAAAACCAAATGGTAAAACAAATTTATTTCTAATAAAAATGTTCAATATTTTATTGTCAAAAATGCACAAAAAATAGAAAACTCTAAGTAACTCTACTCAGTCTTATTATTTACTTAGAAATAGATTTAGTCTCCCATTCATTAAAATCGATGAGTAACTACACCCTTTATTGTTTACAAAGCAAGAGTAACTGAATATGTTTCTATTTATATGAAAAATATGCCAAATAATTTTCAGCTACTTCTTATAATTGTGAATATTAAATATACTTCCTTAATATTTTATTCTAGTATTCATTTTCACATATTTTTCGCTCATAAATTATGTTCTTAAGTACAAAAGATCAATTTGTAGTTGCACGAAAGTACCAGCCCTGGTAGGTTAGGTTAATTGGAGAGGTTTGTTTGCCCATGTCTTGCGACATATATGTAAGCCAATACAGTTTTGCTGTGCGCTCCATGGATTTAGCCACAAACAGTTTGAGCCATAGGTCTGTAGGGACTTCGTGTCATTCACAAAGTTCCTTAATTTTCTGCAGCACCTGTCCCCTAATTGGGTTATGTCTGGTAAGGTATCTCTTCCAAGATATCAGTACTGTATTTGTGAAAGACGGGTTACTGCCATAAATAGTGCTCCAATGTCTCGCCTTCCTCCTCACCCTGCTGTGCATTCATCTCCTCCCGCTATTCCTCCGTGGTTAAGACTTGCCAGTAGCTGCGAGTAACCTGTCATTCCAGCCCTGGCAACTAGTTCTTAAAAAAATAAGTATTCGAATTCGTAGCATAGCAAAATAATAAAATAGTAATTATATATTTTGGCTCTTGCCTTGGCAATATCCGTATATTACCAAGGCAGTGTAAGAGGCGTATACAAATTCATTCCTGTAGTTTTGAATATTAAAACTTTATATTAATTTGATCAAGTTTTCGACATTTAATTAATTACGAATTATTTTTGTTTTATCTCTTAAGAAAGGGGCAAAAAAATTTACAAAAATTACGTTAAACAATAACGAAAAAGAAATGAGAATGAATAATAAAGAGAATGAATAATTCAATACAACCATAAGGATATATTATTTAGTTTTATTTGACACAGCACCACTAAAAAGTAGACTAACTTATTTGTTTACGTTTGACATTTCTTCATGAATTTTTCCTGTTGCATGGTTTAATTATTTTTTTAACTGGGTAAAGTGATGTCCACAAGTAGAGAAGTAATCAGGATTAATTTAATATACAACTTCCACTGTTATGTCTGAAATTTTTAGTTATGTTTGGGGTAGAAATTGATAAATTGCTGTTATGTCATTGCATCCAACTTCTCACTAGTTATTTACGTGTGCATAAATAATACTGTTATGAACGTTAGTATATGCAACCGTAAGTAGAATACAGCCCTCATTTTTAGGCCAGTGCCTTAACTCTGTCTAGAGGATATCGCATGGTATGCAAGAGAGGGTGAAGGAGCTGAGTGGTGGCATTACTATTGCTAAATTGATATGTTTATAAAGATATTCATTTAATTTAGTTTTATTACTTTTTCTTGTGTTTTCTTCGTAAAATCTGTTTGCTGGGTTACTGTTTCCAAAAATGACAAAAAAAAAACGCCATCGTACACAGAAAGCAGTACAAAATAAAGTTTGGCACTTTTTTAAGGCACAGGTGATGAAACCCATTTTACTACAAAGATTGTTCCAATGATACGCAAGCATTCTCATGCAACTCATACGAATAAAATTGACAAAAAAAAAATTTAACACTAAAAATTGTTTTTTCTAATTGATAAATATTTTGTTAGAAAAACCCCTGAGAAAAAATGTTTATAAGTTTCAATTTAGTTTTAAGCAAAGAGTTGTAGAAATAGTGCAGAGTTCAAAAATTATAAATTCTTCAAGTTTTAATTCCTCTGAAAACAGACCATTATCCTTAACATTCGGGCAGTTGTATTGCTACAATTTTAACTTTTTATTTATCTAACACTTTTATTTATCTAAAAATAAATTATTCAAGCTTAAAATCTTTTTTGAAAAATAATTGAAAACAATTATATTTATTTACTTTCGATATTATACGAATAATCTGTTAGCATTTTAAACTTGAACAATTTATTTAATAATCTTAAGATCAAATAATATAAAAAAAACCATGAATTTTGGTAAAACACATTTGCATGTGAACTGTGATTGGGAGGATTTCCCATACCCGATGTCCTTAAGAGGCTTCATGGATGCAAGTTCACCCTAAAGCATGTGCTGAGACAACCACTACTCAGAGCACGAGGAAAAACAAGTTTTATAAAATTATTTTTTTATGTTTTATCCACTTTAACTGTGCCTTGTTTGAAAGGTAATATTCAGATTTTGAAACAGAAAAAAATTGATAAAAATCTGCTGAAACACACGAAGATATAAATCTTTCAATTCAAAAATGCAACATATCCCGTTATTCACTACATTTGCTGTTATAAAACATCTTTTCGAAGTGACCTACAAAAATTAACGCTATTTTTGTCTTCTATAGACTCTATCAAAACAGAATTGGTACATGAGATCCTCTCAATAATTTTTTTAAAGTTATACATAGATATCCACATGTGTACACATACATATGCACATACTCACCACATACATAAACATATACATACAAATAGTAGTACTGGTTGTCGTTGCCCTGAAGAAAATGTCAGTAGAAAAACTTTAGTAATTTACTATTGACATGGTCACCAGTACTAGTGACATATTATACCTCATACAATGATTTTTTCTGCTGACATTCAACATATGCTTGTCATTGCAAATCAACTACTGACGAGGGAACTAGTGACTAGGAGGTTCTAATGCGACTACATGATGAACATAGTACTATTGATTCTCTATAGACATTGTCGCTACCCTGAAATAAATGTCAGTAGAGAAACTCAATTGAAAAATCAAGAAATAAAATTTATCTCCTCATTAACAATATTGTCAACTCAATGTTTTCTTTCCAAATAAAAACGATTTTTACTGTAAATTTTAATTTTGTTATTGAACTTCTGTGTTGTAATACATTTATATTAAATTTCTTTTTCAGGCTCAAGTTCAACCCTTGGGTTTTCACTACTTTTTAATCAATATCAATTAAGTAAAGAAAAGTAAAATTTATTTGCTAGGTGGACAACCGGCTGTTTCTGGGTAGCAAACACCCTTCATCAGCACCCTATGAACTTTGGACGTGTCAAATTTCACAGCCGCTTCAACCACTCGGCAACCAAAGAAACGATTTTTATTTCACGATTTTGGTGGGCTTACAAATTTCAACAACCACAACACTGTTCATAAAACAAAAAACTGGAGACACTCTGCTGACAATTTCATAAAAAAGTCACCAATATAGGCGAAAAATGTAGCGACTTGGAGCCTCGACTTGACTCTACGTTTCCTTCAGGGTGTACATGCACACATGCATTAACATATTTACATACACACATAAATTAGATAGAAGTATACTGTGAAATAATTATTTATATAATTCTTAATAAAAATAAATAATGACACTGGGGTTAAACTTGAGGCTATTAAGAAATAGAAATAAACAACTAATTGTATTATAGCACAGCTAAATATATTACTTTAGGTCTAAAAATAGACCTTAATGATTTCTGTCATTTTTTTCAGCCGTCTATTTTTTTCAGCCGTCTATATGCCGCCGACATTTCGTTGTTGCTAAACAACTCATCAGTAGATTCGAAAAATCTAAAATCCCAACTATTTATTCCAAAATTCTCATGAACAAAACGAGAATCAGAAATGCTCAAACAAACTTTTTATACAGAATTCAATTGGCTCTTATAGCGAATAAATAATTAACTTAATTTTTGAACAGTTAAATATAATTTAAATATAAATTCTTCATTTTATTTAGTTTATTAATTTAAGCTCAAGGTCGCTTTTATTTATTTTTAAAAATCTTTCGATATTTCGATATTCCTTTGAATATTTTCATATACAATTTGAAAACTCTTGATATGAGAAAAACAACCAGTCTTCAAATAATTCATGTGACCTTATTAAATTGACCAACTCAGCTTTTTTAATTGGCTAAATGAACCAGAAACTATTATAATTAATTTATATAATGGAAATTCCAAATTTTTTTTAATAGTTGTCGTCCTTAGCTGTTTGCTTTTTTTAAAATGAATTTTTTTTTTATATGTTTGTGGCATACACAATATGATACTAATCATAAAGTAAAACTAATTTGATGGCATCACAAGAATGTGCCTTGTCAACCAACAGCCAAACTGACTGAATGACTGCTTCATGATCATAAATGCAAATAATACTTCGTAAGAAGACAGCAGCAACGCGAAAACAACATGTCTGCAACAACAATATTAACTACAGCCACAAAATTTGCAATAAATTTTTTCTATCTCTAAATCTAAGTTAAGAGGTTGCATACAAAACAAACACACAACAATAACTACACAAAACAAGGTGCGGCTACAAGTGGACACAACACAAATTTTTGTACTCCATTACATTAAATAAGCAGATAGTCATGGCTTAATGTGCAATGCATAGACAAACCAACAACAAACCCAGAAAAAAGAGAGATCGTGTACAATAAATATTTTAACAATTCCATGTTTCACGTTCATCCTCTATTTAAGCGATAGATTTATGTAGCAACAATTAGATATAATTGCGTTGACAAGATTCATAAGCTTGACACTTGCCAGCTGCAGATCACAAAAGACATATTTTGTCAGTTGTATAAATGCAAATGCAATTGCAACAACATCAGCTGCAAGAAAAAAATATAAATAAAAGACTTCATTGGAGAAAACGCCCTCACTAAGTTGCACACATGCTATCAAGATGAAAAAGATTGTTCAAAGTTTTTTTGAGCTTTTACATAACTAAAAAATTATATCATAATGACTTGCAAGGCCTCGGTTTTAATGCGGATTGATATGGTAGAAAAATATACCAATTCGTCAGTGCTATGAAATGTATATATATATATATATATATATATATATATATATATAATGTCCTCTACATGTCCTCCAAACCTGATCGGTTAACATGGCATTTGGTGTTGGACCAGCGGCGTCCTCGAAAAAAAATGGCCCGATGAGTGCTACAGTTTGAACAGTGCACCATGCAATCACTTTGAGCGGGTGTAAGGGCTCACTCGTAAATTTTCGGTGACCCTGAACCAAAAGTTTTTCTCGTTCTCGTACCAACTGAGGAAATGAGCATCATCGCTCATAATGATTTTGGTCGAAAAATCGTTCACTTCGTCATAGACACGATTATTCCGTGTTCTTGGGGAGTGTATCGGTCCATTCCTTGTTCACTTGTATGCTACAGCTGTCTAGTTCACAAATTGAAGAACCGATTTGACATTGGCCACCATTTGCAGAAATAAGAGCAACTTCCAATAGGGTGGTTTCTTTTGGCCCACCTTCTGTATATGACGTTACAAAAAAATGTAGTTGATGACCGTGTTGTTAGATTCATAGTTTCAATATGCAAAACAACAATTGTTATTACGTACGAAAAACAAAACCTGCAAAATTAGCGTTTGTTACAATTGTAGGTACACAGAGCGAAAACTTCCTAATAGATTCAATAAGGTTTTCTCTTTGAAACGTTTTTAGGCTGAGGGGTATCCCAGCAGAGAGAAAAGAAGATTTTTCTATGGGTATTTCTTATTGTTTCCATGTTGCAAATCTTATTAATTGTCTCAACAAGAAAAACACATAAAACCAAGAAGAAAACTTGTTACTCACGTTTGTTTTTACTCAGTTTCCGATTTGCATGGTACCAAAAAAAAATTCTAGAGAGAATAGAGAAGAGCTTTTTGATTCTATTAGGTTTTCTTGTAAATTGTATACAATAAGGATTTCTTATTGATTTTATTAGGTTATCCTATTAATTTTTCCCTATTGGTTTTATTAGTTTCCTATATAAACAGACGTAAATCATCTTTTTAATTTCATTAATTGCTATTTTTTCAATAAGGTTTTCCCATTTAAAATAATAAGGAATCCATCTTGAAGAAAAACCATAGAGATATCTTATTGATTTTGTTCTACTTTATTAGGTGCTTTTTTTTCTCTGTGTAGGTAGTACAATGGCTACACGTAACGGTGGATGATCCTTATAGGGAACGTGAAACCGTCACTGCTTGTTCCATAACTAATAAGACTTCAAGTTTACTTCTCTTGTCTTCTTAAAAAATGTTGTTCCATGCAAATAGAAAAATTTCATCAGAAAAAAATCTATTCCAAATTCAAGAAAAACAATTGGATGAACCTAAGCCCATTAAAAGAATATTACGAAGTCTACCGAAAAGTTGGCGTTTTGTAGCACATGCCTAACGGTTTATTTCGTTCTTTCTGTCTCATTTCTAAATAAAGAAGCTGACTCACTTTGCTTGAGACCTTCGTGCAGATTGGCCTCTGTATTTAGCTCAGTTTGTGGTCAGGCGCTTAGTGGAATTTTTAAAGTTCACATATTGCTGAAATACTAACATTGATAGTTATCGTAAGAGTAACAAGACAATTAATTACCAGTCAACTTGCTTAAATTTAAGACAGCATATTTTTATGTTTGCAACACGCGTCTTTAGTCTCACAATTCACTTAAACTTTATCAGCGTTAGTTAAATTTTAGGAAAAAAAAAAATAACTGCGTCTCAAATGATTTTAAACAAACAACAAAAAAAATTTCAAATGCTTAACTTGTTACGAAACGATCATACAAACTTACAGATGTCAGTGATGGCGAAATTTGCATACCCTAATGTGTAAGAAAATGGTCACCAGAACAATAATAAATTGAAAAAGTCTGACGCTATATACCTAATTTTTATTTCAACTCCTAATGGATCAACACAAGGAACTACCATTCTCTGGCATGGTACTTTGTCACCGATCTTCACTAACTCACTTATTGTATTTAAATGTTGAAAATAGGAGTTATTGTTTTTATTCCTTTTTTTGAGTTTAATTGAAACTCAATATATGTTATATTTAAACTTATGAAATTTACTCATTATTTTAACTTGTAAAATAGATTGCAAATAAAAATAAAAAAAATCTTCACTAATTGGGGGTTGCTAAGTGTCCTGAGGTCTGATATGTTCAGCAGAAATGGTGGCGAGGGATCGGTCTGACATGTCAAACGATTCGAGACGCTTTCATAAAGTCTTAACCGCTTATGGCCAACTTCAGCCTCGATGCAGGGCCACTTGCATCTGCTAAGCAAATATTTATACAAGCTTAAATACTCTCTACAGTCTGAGCACCAGTAGGGGCGCCCCTACTGCGTTTACCCAAACCTCTTAGGACTATCAAAATATTTGGTGAGGCCATATATATGGAACAATTAATGCCACTTTTTTAGTATGTTTATATTACGTATGTAATACGTAAACACACTGTTTACTTGACTCGTTTATGTGCTTCGATTTTCTTTTCTAAATGGACAAAGGATATAAGTGAAGTGTTGTTGCAAAACAAACACATTCATATGGAAATGCATGTTGACATTGCAGCGCATTAAATACAACCCAGAATTTAACTCTTATTTTTATGGGAAAATTATGTTTCTTTGTTTTTGTTTACAATATATGATTTTGACAGATAGTGCAGATAAGCTTGCGATATAGATCAGAGAAGACAGGAATTTTTTGTGCTTCGCATGTAGCCTCTTTACGAAGCTACTTCATTCGCTCTGAAAATTTTGTATGGCAAAGCATGTTGCTTCGCTCTTGATTAAGTTGTTAAGCACACAGAGAGAGAGAGAGAGAGAGAGAGAGAGTGAAGCGCATGCCATGAAAACTTGCTGTTAAGGTGAAGTTACATGGCCCGCTTTAGACGCGTCCACGTTTTTCATGCTTTTTATACGTTTTATGCGTTCTGTGCGTTTCATACAACAAGTTACATACAACGCTTCATACGCGCCATCTTTTGTTGTTATGATCAGCTGTTGTGCAAATATTTTTAGCATACAAAACAAATATTTACAAAATGGAAAGTGAAATAGAAATTTTAGAAGAATTAATGGACTTTATAGAGTTCATAAACATTATTATTTGTGCGATAAGAGCTTACGAAAAGCTCCAAAATTGTACATTGTATGTATGTATATGCATATGTGGTAAATTAAGCTCCTTACTTATTGCACTCCATGCAGCTGCTCTTTTATTTTTGTTCCGATAGAGCAGCAAGGTTTTATTATATAAAAGCTAGTGGTTTTTAACTGCATTTATTAGCTTCTCTTCCATATCGCTTGTTTTAATAAATTGAAAATATTTGTAAACATAACAGTGATGATACTCAGTACGCAAACGCAATCGATAAATCGAATCCAAATTTCGTTAATGAAAAAAGTGTTGTAAAAAGCAATTACAATTTGGTTTATTCGTGAAAATGTTTATAAAATTTGTAACAAGACTTCTCTTTTTTATTAAAAATGTTTTTTCAAACGATTTTATAAATTATTTTACGATATAAAAGGTATTTATCGATAACGTTGAGAGTAGGCACATCATTGGTTATTATAAACATCTGACATTTTCTCATGACGCTTGCGACGCATATAAAAGTAGAAAGTAGGTCTACTTTATGCGTTCTACGCATCTTCGCGTTCTATGCTTTGTGCTCTGTAACTTGTCACATACAAATGCACTAATCCTACTTTTTTGACAACCGCGTGAAAAGCGTCGACGCGTAGAAAGCGTACTGTGTAACTTCAGCTTTAAGCTGTTTAGTACGAAAAATTCAAAATGTATAATTGAATATTTTTGTATGAGAACAGACCTCAGAACAGAAAATACAGTGTTGCGGTGTTCATAAGAAATGTTTATAAAGAAATAGTTAATAGGGGTTGGTGATAAGTACTTAACTACTCCAGATGCATCCTGGGACTAACTATCTCCATGAAGGGAAAATTGGAAAACCATTTTTGTATCGGAACCCTCTTAACGCGGCCTGATATGCCCAGGAGAAATGGTGACGAGGAAACCATAGTAGGGATTAATCTGACATTTTAAACGATTCAAGTGAGCTGGCGAAGCTTTTCATGCCTAATGTCAACCTCGATGCATTGCCATTTGCATCTGTAAAGCAAATATTTAGACAAGCTTTTAGCGTATGGACAAGTCGTCCACTTTTCAATTTTATGAAGATACGCTATCAGCATAACCGAATGGAAATAAAAAAAATCCAATTTATATAATAATAAAATTCACACCACTAGGTTCGCACGCAGAAATCTTCTTGCACAGACATAGAAACGGCCAGTGTGTCACATATACATACAACAGTTGTCAGGCATTAATGATAACGATCCTCATCACTGTGTCTTCTTTTTAATTTTTGAGCAATGATATTTACTTGAAATTGCTGTTCGTAGTCAAATGTGGCTGCTGGCGCTTTTAACAAACTGCAATTTATTATTATATATTGTATTTACTTATTAATTATTTTACATCCTAACTTGCGTAACTGTAGTTTAGATCTTTCTTGCATATAAAATGCATTACAGCAAAATCTGAATGAAGTTACCAACGGTGGCAGTCATACAGTCCACGGCCGTAATGTCAGTGATGGACATTATGTCCCACAAGAAACCGACTTTATCACGCCTGTCACAAAAATCACTTTACATTTCAAAATTATTTCAATTTCGAATAAATTACTTAGGAAAATTAAAATCGTTAAACATTAGTTTAATTTTATAGTGAACTATATGATATACAATTTTTAATCATTTTATTCGGCTTTCTAAATCAATTTTTAATTTCTCAAAATTGAGAAAGATATTTTTGTGATAGAATTGGACCAAGTGACCAAGATTTTTAAAGAAGACAGTAAAAGTAAAGTTGAAGATTTACTGACTAGGGTATATACCATGGCTATTTCACGACCACCGTGTCACTCATCAGCATCCAAATTTGCCTCGGAGCCAATTTGGATGTTGATCACTGCGATTTTATCACAAAAAATCCTTGTCAATTTTGAGGAAGTAAAAATTTAACTACAAATCAAAACGAATGTATTAACAATTGTAAATCATATACATAGTTCACTATAAAATTGATACAATGCTTAACAAGGCTGGGCCTGGCGAAAAGTTTAAAACCGTTGCTATCACTGATAAAAAGCAAACAAAAAAAACGTTATTATCCCATAAAACGAAAGTCAAGCTCTGTATTGTATTTAATGCCCTGCAGTGCCAATATGCCAATACATTTCCAAATGAATGTGGTTTTTTTGCGACAACACCGCACTTACTTCCTTTGTCCAATTAGAAAAATTTACTTCATAAAATTAGTAGAACATTTATGTTGGCTTAAACAAAAGTCAAATCGAAGCCCATAGACAGACGAGTCGTGTAAACAGAGTGATGCATAAATATAATTGGGAGAGCAAAGCGGATGATTTAACTCGTAATGGAAACATACTATTACCATCATTCTTGTGCCTTCTCTGATTTCAGTCTAGGCACAAAAAGAAAATGTTTGTACTGAAGGACAAATTTCTTCCCGGCCTTCCGCTCCATAGCACTGTCTCTTGTGCTCCCTGCAACTGTTGAATTTATTTTCTAATTATTGTGTTACTTGACTTCGAAATTCCAAAATATTGTTGTAGATGCTTCAATGCAGTTAGTTTTAATTTGGGCTACCTAAATCTAGTCGATATAGCACAAAGTAAATGCTTAATATCTCAGAAATCATGATCAAATTCACACAAAAAAAATTTTATGTTGGGGATTCATAAAAATGACATCTGAGCCACTCCTAATGCGATTGTATTGTCATATTAAAGACAATAATGACGTTATAATATATTGAATGTGCCCTAAAATAGCTTTATCTGCCTTACTAGGCCTATTACCGTTGAATCTATTACAGCGAGCCAACGAAAATCGGTGGTGCACTGTGTCATCGTTTACGTTTATTATTAAACCCCGATTAAGGACTGTCTTGCACAAGTTTTCATACACAAGTTGTCGATTGTCCCATAATTTTCTGTTTCCTAATCAACTGTTGAAATTTATCTTGGACACATTGGTTTTAAATTACTAACGTTTCTCGGCCCATATGGACAATCATTTAGTGACATCTCAGTTAAAATAAGTTTTATAAATTAATTGTGATTCTTTTTTTTTATAAAATATTTTAAATGTTCTTGGCACCGAAACTGTCTTGCTGTTAAACTGTAAAGTTCTATATGCATCTAAAACACAAATCCAACTCTCCAACACTTGCAGCAGTAAAAGCCCGCACAAATTTCATTTAGTTGCAGCTGCTGCCGTTACTGATGTCGGCCTGTCAACGCATCATCGTAGTTGGCAAAAATAATATAACTTTAATTTCCTTAAAGATCATGTGTTCGTTTGAGTGTTGATTGTGTGCGATCATTATTTAGTTTTATTTCATTTAAGAGCAAAACTACAACGAACAACGAATGGTATTGAAGTCATCAGCTGCACATAAAGTGCCGTCATAAATTGAAATTTTGCTGATTGTATGAAAGCGCGCTGTGTGAAGATTTGAAATCAACGATTTCATTCCTTCATTCAGTACCACCGAACCAATCGTTCGCACATTACTAGAACTCAACTCAACTCTAAACTTACGGCAGTAATAAATTTTGTAAATTCATTGGCACTCTTGGAATGTTAACGTTTTTTATGGAATTTATTAAAAAACAAATAAATAAATAAATAGAATGTAATTGGCGGAAAATAATAAATTTTCTTTTTCAAGGAAAATTAAATGCATATACATACATACGTATATGTACAGATATACAACATTAAAATCAAGGGTTATGCGCTTTTTGATCCTCTGTTTAGAACTTTGAAAATTGTTGAAAATAAAAGCTAATGAAGTGCTGCGACCTTAGCGGATTCTTTTAAACGCAAGAAATTTAAAGTCATTGCCAAAAATAACGATCACGTGAAAAGAAAGCATTTTGAGTATTTGGCAGACGATTATAAGATTTTACAATATTGTCAAAAAATGTATGAATATAGATATATGAAAATATTGGCAGAAAGAGCCTTATCAAAATACTAGCAAATAACTAACTGGCAGTTACCTGGCAATCGTCTTCCAAACGCTCCTCGTAGCAATTGTCAGTACATTGTCCGGTGCTGTGACATTGTAAGGAGCACGAATTTTCAACGTCTGACTATGACATTATTCTCCAAAAATTACAGTTTTTGTACGAAAGAAAGAAAACAAAATACCAGTATGTAGTCAGAATGAAAGTATGAATAAATACATTAGAAAATTTTTTCTTGAAACCATTATATTAGGAATGCATAGCGATAGAAGTTTCACAAAGAAAACAGCATCCACGAATTTTATGTGTGTACATATGTATTTCGATAATGGCAATTAGCTGACAATTTTTCAGCGTTATGAACACCTTAGGCGGTGTATGAACACCGTGTAAACAGAAAGAAAAAGCTCGCTCTAAATTTAAGTGGTTTTCCACTTGATTTTAGTACGAAGCGTACTAGAACATTTAAGTACGGATAACACACTAGTGCAGTTGAAACAAGCCGGATAGGGATTACTAAAGAGAATTAATGCTGTTAATGCTTAAAATGAGTACGAAAGTCTTGGGTGCATTTATTTATTTATTCATTCCATTTGTAATATAACAAGCCGTTTAGGCCAAATAAATATATATTACATAGTTTATTAATACTCGAGTAAATTATGTTATAAGCTCATATGTAAAAACTAGTTAGATTTATTTTTTTTACTAAAATACAATATTTTACTGTAAATTTTTTTTTTAATTTCATTGAACTTCTGTAATTTAATATAAATGTACTTAAATACAATAATCACATAGTCTTATACCATGTTCATACATGCGCCTTTATTGAGGTAATCGCAATAAAGTCCATTATTGAGCTCAATATTCCATACAAAAAGTCAATAAAGTTATTGCTCAATAAACTCTATATTGCTTTGAATATTGAGAAAAATATGGAACACAACACTGTAAAAGATGTGTTTAATAAGCAAAAATATACAATGCGAAATGAATGACGTGATAAATGTAAACAAAAGCAAACAAAACAAAATAATAAAAAATATAAAAATAAAAACATTGCAGCATTTCCAAATTTTTATTTCTCTTTCTTTTTATTATTGCCGCTTTGGAGTCATAACATGAACGCACTACTTGTACAAGTTCCATATTTTTATTGTACAACACTAAAATCTTTTTAATAAAAGGCAGTTTTTCTTCCATTTTTCTTATTTGAAAATATTTTTCACTTTTTCTTTCTCACTACCAAAACAAAAACAACAACTTTTTTCCAGCTGTCAAATACTAATTGAGTTAGTGCAATATTTGTATGTATGAACGCAAAAAATATTATGTCAATAAACTGAATATTATCTCAATTAGAAATGCATGTATGAACAAGGTATTATAATTCATTCATTAATAACACTTTGTTTCCAAATGTTTATAACGGCTACGTTATCTACACTATACCCCTACACCTCCCCTAGGCAAAAAAAAATAATTACAACCACTTATATAGTATAAGTGGTCCAGTGAGGGACAGGAGAAAAAATATAAAAAAAGTAGTGGTGTCTCGAGTTGGGATTTTTTTTTTTTTTTCTATCTAACCTGGAAAAAATACTTGTTTTATTTTAGCTTAAAAACATTATTGGTTTGCGTAAAAATTAGTAATTCCAACGGCAAGCGGTTCCAATATCCTATAACCCTAACTAGGAATGATTTAAAAAACAAGGCTTTGAAAATTCTGGGATGAATGAAGTGTGAATTCCTAAGACGAGGTGCTAAGTGGAAGGTGTTATAAAGAATTTCTGGTTTCTTGCTTTTGATCACTTTATGCATCACAAGCGAATTCCGAACCCATACCAAAATTATCATAGGTACATCCTAAGAATTTTTTTTACAAATAGTGATACATGATCTCTGCGACGGACGTTATAAATAAACCTTACAATGGCATTTACTAAGCGTTTTATTCTAATCAATAGGTATGCAGAAGTACTTGATACAACCTCCAGGCCGTAGGTAATTTGTGACATCAGCGTGGCCCAAGCCAAACGTTTCTTAACATGCCAGGGTAAGAAAATGTGTGTATTGTAGAGTCTCCTTTGAGAGCTCCAAATTCTGCCAGATAGGAAGTAATCATATATTACTGAACGACAGTTTATAATCAAGAACCACACCTAGACACTTACGATGGTCAACAAATTGCTGTGTAGGAATTATGGCCAAAGAAAATAGCATTGGTTTTGGATGCACTTATTGATAAGAAATTTTCATTTGTCCAACGGAGAAGACCATCTAGACAAGAGTTTATGTCACGTATTTGTAGCCAGCAGTTGTGTGTGATTGTATAAGTATTGAATTTTTTAATTGTTACTATGGCTGAATTGGTAGAGTCCCTGGACTGGCAGTTGTTAGGTATCAGGTTCAAGAGACAAAATAAGCCATAAATTATTATTAAATTAGAGAAGTAGAGCGAAATATTTCAGGTACGAATTTGGGATTAAATATGCTTCAGAAACAATGAATCAAGTGCATAAGTAATCATCAGACTCAAAGCAAATTCAATCCTTCTGTACTTACACCAGTGTTGCCAGTTTAGGGGGTTTCCCCCTAGACTTAGGGTTTTTTTTGCTTATAGGGGTGAATTTGGGGTGTTAAATTCTTTCGGGAAAAATTTAGGGGGAAACAATTTATTTTTGGGGTATTTTTAGGGGATTTCTGAGTTCGGTTGAATGGTAAAATGGCAGGAGTTAGAAGATTTTTCAACTTAAAAGTAAAATTAAATGAGATATTTTATGTTCATCTGGTAGCTTCAAGTACAGGATTTTGCAACTGGTAATTTTTAGCACTTTTTTTTTGTTGAGTTGAATGAAATGTTTCCTTCTGGGTCATTTCTTTGAATTTTATCCGTTTCTTTAGAGCTGGGAAAATTAAAATATTTAAGAACCTTTGTTAAAATTGACACTCTTCTTATGAAAATGTCAAAAGAACGTAAAGAGCGAAGAAGACTTAGAAACTCCTAATATTTTTGGAGACACTTAATTTTTTCTAGCTACTCAGATAATAATTTCTAGCTGCCTATAAATATGTACTTAGATCTCAAAATGTGTGAATACAAATAAATCGAAAATTTCTAATGAATATACATATGCCTGTAACCATAACTAATGCACTGAAAAATACATATAATAAGTTAATTTTTACTTCTCTGTAATTGGGGCAAGTTTAACAATTTTATGCATTTTGCGTATTGTCAATGCATTAATATTGGTGATTCGCAAACGAAAGCAGAATGTTCACCAAAGTTTTTAGGGGGATTTTGTAGAAAAACATTGAATTTTAGGGGGTTTTAAAATTTTTCTGGGGGAAACAAACACATTCACCTGGGAACACTGACTTGCATCAATCCCAAACGGTGACCACAGTATGGTAAGTGCCAATATTCTTAAATCAATAACGGCGTTCTTGTTTTTGAGCATAGGTTTTAGCTGTAATCAATGCGAAGCCAGGATTTGAGCCGGCTAAAGTCAATCCGAAACTGGGATTGAATAGGCTACAATTAATTATTTAGGGCTTCAAAAATCCATACTTAAGCCAACCACAACCAGCTTGATATAAGAAAATCTGTACTTACCAAAATTCTGACACCGCTTGGGCTTGATTTAATTACACATATGTAGATTGTTTTTTCAGTGTAATCTGTAAATTTTTTTTGTAGACAAATTTGTCGTCAGACAACTGTCTGTTAAAGAAATTCTAAGGTTTTCTTACAGTTATAAGCAAAAAAAAATTTTGTGCATTTTGCAACACTTTAAGGCTGCAAAAAATCGCAGAGCCTGCAAGGAAAAAACTAGAAAAGTGATATAGAGAGCCATACGACATGCAAAAATGCGAAAATATGCTAAAATGCAAGACTTCATTCAAAATATTTTTTACAAAATAGCATTGTGTTGTTTGGAACTGAGTAAGATTTTAACAACTATTTTCAGTGTAATATTGTGCTGTAACAATTTTTCGTGATGTTTTGCGGTTTTTGCAACATCTATGCAAATATTTTTTTCAAAAATTGTTGCCAATCTTGTTCGGCCATAAGAAGAAAAATATGTGAAATAGCCGAAACATAGCGAATCCAGCATTTTCAAGAAGTTTGGCCTACAATTGAGCTACAGCAATTTTTGACACCGTACCAAAACGGAAGGACTTTCAAAAGGTGAAAAGTAGAAACTTCCAGGGGTGATCTAATTATAACTGATATATAGAATAAAACGAAGTTTCAGGAAGCTTGACCATCATCGAACTAAAACAAATTCTGGTGTTAAAAATAAAATCTAGATGCTAACGCTTGGTCGTGGCGGATTTCAACCAGCCACGATATGTATGTTGCGCAGGAAATAAGTCTTCAACTTTAATTTTCTTGTCTTTTTTAATAACGTTGATCACACAATTTGATCATTAAAAAAATCTATTTCTATTGTGAGTAACTAATATCGAACTGAGACCCGATAAAGTAATGAACAATTTTAATAATGTGTAATGATAAAAGAAATTTATGGAATTACAAAATAAATAAAAAAAAATAGCTGACATCGGTTAATTTTTCCGTTTGTTAAGCAGTTTGCCTTGTATGCGAACTAAAGTAATTTTTGGTGTCAAAAATGAGTGTAGGCCTAAAAGAAACCAGTCGAGTGGCCTAAGCGGTAGTGGTAAAATGGCGCAATTCAGTACGTTGAAAGCTCAGAACGGTGCTGAAGAGGCAAAACAGATCGTTATCCAGCTAGCTGTAAAATTTTACATACATTATATGAATAAAATGAATTCACTTAAGGACGGAAAAAACCCGATATCGGGGTTTTACAGCCAAAAAAAATAGGCCAACACCATTTTAAAGGAATTTTCTTTGTGAGCCAACCGAACCAGCTTTTGTTACTTTAAGAGTCATTCTGACAATAAAATAAGTTATTTTATTAGTATCGGTCCAAGTTTAGTCTATAGTCTATGTATTAAAAAAGTTTTTGAAGTAGTTAAAAATATGAGCGTTTTCATTCCGTTGATTTATCCTTGCCAAAAATTTTTGGTCCTTACACAGAAAGAAACATCGCGTTCTACATTTAAGTTTTTCCTACTTGATTTTATTGCGAAGTAGTCTTGAAAATTTAAGTACGCATAACACAAAAGTGTTCTTAAAACAAGGTCAATGGGGATTATTAAAAGGAGTCAATCCTGGTAAGCTTTAAAATGAGTATGAAATTCTTGAGAGTATTTGAACTCAGCACTTGTGTGTGTTTGTATAAGTACTGAATTTTATTTAAAATTTTTAATTGCTACAATGGCTGAATTGGTAGAGTGGACTGGCATTAGTTAGGTTCCGCTTTCAAATCAGCAAAGAAACAAAATTATTTATAAATTATTATTAAATTAAGGAAGTAGAGCGGAATATTTCAGGTACGAATTTGGGATTAAATAGACTTCAGAATCATCGCATCAATCCTCACACTCAAATTAAATACAATCCTTCCGTACTTAAGTCAATACCAAACGGTGTCAGAAGTACGGTAAGTAAAAATTATTATATGGATGTGAGTTTTTCGCCAGTTGCTACTCAGCTAGCAAAAGAAAATTAACAGTTACCTATAACAATATCATTCGTTATGTGTATGGCTTGGATAGACGTTCTAGAATATCAATGTTTTCAAAACAAAGAGACTGCTTTTCATGATTTGCTAAACTTGAGAGTCTTGGTTTTTATGCACAAAATAATTTATGAGCGTCAGCCTGAGCATCTATACAATAGACTTACTTTTGCGGAAAATTGCAGAGGCAAGAGAATTAGAGCATTCGGGTACAACAGCTTAATATCAAAGTGGCGTTTTTTTATATTTGCGGAATCACTCTGGAATTCGATTCCTTATAGTCTTCAAGTCTTAAGTAACGCACACCAATTTAAAAATCAAATTTTGAAATTTCTCTCAGAGTAATTGTTTGCTAGTAATATTGTTTCATATTTGATAAGACTTTAAATTTTTTTTTTTTTTTTTTTTTAATAAACATATATTTTTCATTTTATATTTGTGTCGTATGCTTCTTAAAACATTATTATTACACAAACTCAGTTCCACACTGCAATATAAGACATAAAGTCTTGTGTATGGAGCCGATATACATAAATAAATAAATAAATAAATAAAATATTCTTAAATCAAGAACAGCGTTCTTCTTTTTATCACGGATTTGAGCTATATTCAATTCGAAACTAGGATTGAATATGTCTAAAATTAAGTATTCAGCGCTTGAAAAATCCACACTTAAAACAAGCTCAACGTACTTGATTTAAGCAAACGCGTACTTACCGAACTTCTGACACCGCTTGGGATTGATTTAAGTACAAATGGATTGAATTGTTTTTTCAGTGTACCAAAATCTATTTGCATGTCCGTAAACAACCCTTGGGAAATATTCTTCTTTACATTGTTCGAAACTTAGTAGCAAAACTTTTCGTAAAGTACGTTTTAAGTCATGTTTGTACTTTAACATTTTTAATTATTACATATTTTGTTTCGAACATTTGCAAACACCTATCATGGCATCTCAGATGAAAGATAATATAAAGCAACACAAAGGAAGATTACTATCACGTCAAGTTAGATTTCTACACGTATTTTTGTGATATCATTGTTTTCCTTCAAAAAAAAAAAAGAAACATAAAATTTTGTTTTTATTATTGAGAATTCACAGCTTACCCAAGTTCATTACAAGTAAGTGATGGAACATGTCACAGCTTAAAGTGTGCTCACTAGCACTCTCCGTCATTTGTCAAAAGAAAACTCCCTAACAACGTGGTTTATGCCTAAAATAGCAAAGAACATATGTATTTATGCATGTGTGTTCCGTAAAGACTTTATTCAGTGAAAATCACACGATGCTCACACACACACACATCTATCACAAGAACTCATGTACAATAGTATATGGTTGTAGAAGTAACGAAAAAACCAAATTCTATAGGAATATTCATGGCATGCAGAACAAGTGAAGTATGAAAGAACAGACTCCTTGCTCAAAAAGAAATATCTTAAAAAGTGAATAAAAGTATTAAAGGTATGCACTTGAGACATTTAGTAAACTCACACACACATTCAGAGTTTATTCTTTAATTTTTGACTTTACTGTTTCATCATCGCTATTCATGGCTGTATAAAGAAGGATGAGCATTTGAAAGGTTGTGTATGTGTGAACTCACTTGCTTTACTAACGGGCGCCATCACTTTATTTAAAGCTGCCAGCATTAAGGAGCACTCGCACAGACACCCGCCTTTAGTATTTTGTATTTAGAATCTATTGTGATGGTGTGCATGTGTGTATGTTAGTTGTTGTCACGTTCGCAATAGATCGCATAGGTTGCAATCTCGTTAATTAACAAGGTGCAAATTGTTAAGCGCGTCATAAGTGCTCACGTTGACGGTATAATGAATGTCATGTGCAATGAGCCATCTCTTTAGTTTACGCTGTCAGCTATTCATACTCGTGGTGCCTGTATGATGCCTCCGAATGAACAAAACCATTCAACAAACCAGCCAACCATTCAACCGAACAAACAGCCAACCTATCAACCGGCAGCTGTACCATCAGCATCAGCATCATCGGCATGATTCTGTTTTAAATACTGCATCACCAGCATCCTGCCAGCACAAAGTTTTCTCTGTGAATTATATTTGAAATTATGTGTTTTAACAGCTCCCGGGAACATCATATGTACGTCTGTATGTAGTAAAAGGTACAGTGTCACATGAAAATTATTAATTTCTCATTATCAAAATCTAGAAGGTGATTTGTGCATTAAAGCTTTCCTAAAATATATCCGTTACGTTTACGTTAAACAAATTACAAATCTTTCATTATTGCTTGCAGCTAAAACTGATCGTTTTCAGTGAAATACCACTCTAAGCGAATTTTTATTCGTTAAACGTTCTTTATTGTATGGAAGAACAATTACGTTTCCACAATCATTCTTACAATGAATGTCTTGCAATTCTGTTAGTTTGCACTTTTCAGTTGACAAAGTGGTTAACTTAAAAGCCGTGTAATTTTCTAGGGTTGAACCTTCAGAGTCAAACGAAAACAAAACTGGCCAAGGAGGAAACCAAAAAGGAGATAAATAAAGAAAGACCAAAAAAAAAACTTTTTAAATAAAACCGAAATATTTGATTTGTTTTTCGTTTTTAATTGAACGGATTTTTCGGTATTGAAAAACAATTTCATAACAATGAAATATTCTTTATTAATGAAATTCGTTATTAATGAAAAAATGTATTCATAGAATGTTGAAATTCAGATCACGAATGTTGTCTTTCCTTGTAGTGCATGACTGCTTTTTCCGACTTAAGTTGCTTCTTTTAAGTGTCACTGTAATTACTTGCTGCAAGTCTGTACACACGTCTGTCTTTACCTGATACTTGTTATATCTAAATATTTCTTGATATATATGTACATATTAAAAAAAAATTTGCATTTATGAGCATGTTGTTGGCACTCGTTCACTCGTATTGTTTATTTAAGAAGAAAAGGTCTCCTGAGTCAGTTTTATTTATATTAATTAATATAAAAACATGAGCTTATTTAATATACCAGCGCACTTAAAGCTCTAAAGATTTTCTTATCTGCAGGTTTGAAAATTGTGCATAATATTAATTTTGTTTTTTAGCTGAAGTGTCTCTTAAAAAGTGCCAGCACCACTGCATTAACAGTTTGAAATTAATTAACAGCAAAACCAAAAGTAAAAACTGTTAACTGGCACAAAAGACATGCCATAAATTCAAGCAGGCTTTTTCATTCAAGTGAACAAGTAAAGTGTTCACCAACTGAAGTGATGATTTTTTCAGTTTTAACAGCTTTTTTAGCAAAATCAAGCTTGTAAATCCGGTGCATATAGTTTAAATAAAATATGATTTCCTTAAAGGTTTCTTATAATTGCCCGAGTAAAGAAATGTTTTTAAAAGATAACAATAACTTTTTTTGAGACTATAAAATGTAAAAATATATGTTTTAAATAAATCGTGTCCCAGAATTTGAACAAAATACTGCTTTGAAAATTTGAAATTTGCTGCCTCGCCAAAAATCATATGTACATTACATAACGAATCGTTAAATTTACTTATTTGGAAAAGAATATTTGGAATATTAAATAATAATTTCTTTGTCAAAGGGGTTGAAAACACAACAATAACTTTTATTTCTCCTCAAAAAAATTAAAGTCAAAAAATAACTTTTATTTCTGCTCGAAAAAATAAAAGTCAAAAAATAACTTTTATTTCTGCTCGAAAAAATAAAAGTCAAAAAATAACTTTTATTCATGCTCGAAATAATAAGAGTCAAAATAACTGTTATTTTTGCTAGAAAAAATTAAAGTTAAAAAATAACTTTTAGTTTTGCTCAAAAAAATAAAAGTTGAAAAATAACTGGTATTTTTGTCTGAAAAAATACAAATCAGATTTTTAAAAAGCATCGCATTTTCTGACAATTTCGTCCAAGACTTTCAAAACGGTATACTTGGTTTCATTCTCCGACATTTCCTTGAGGCTGCTTTTTTTAATCAAAAATTCAAAAATAACAGTTATTTTCGGTCCCTGTATGTAATTGAACACAAGCTTCTACATACTATCTTGTAGGCCGGAAATATAGTTTCATCTATGGTGCTAGGAGTTCTGCTTTACTTACCCAGTATTCTAAATAGGACAACTGAAGGGTTCTTACATATGCGGTATATTCAATTCTGCCTCACTAGTGACTATTTGCTTTATTTGTAGCGTTTGCTTTGGTCTATAGTGTCATGTCAGCATGTCAGCTGAATGCCCCCTTAAATCTTCCTCAGTCCCAGGTAACCTAACCAAATATGAACTTAATTATTTATTTGCTTTAAGAGCCAATTGAAATGTATTAATCCAGGTCCAAAAATAGACAATTCAAATGTTTTCTGTCTTTTTCAGCTGTTTATATGCCGCCGACATTTCGTTGGTGCTAATCAACTCATCAGTAGACTTGAAAATTTCTTAAAAGAATGTTTGAAACTTTTCGATACTTTCGAAAAAGCAAATCTCAGTAACCGATGGCAATTCGTTGTTTAGACGGTTGCAAAGAAAAGTAAAAGGGTTGCAACACGAAAAAAAAAGAATATATGTAGTACCTAACCTTCACCGGCGTCATTCAGCATCGGGGTTATAGAGGCGCACTGATGCTCCGAAAACTTTCTAATAACAAAGTATAAAAAAAAATCAATAAAATTAAAAAATTTGCAATTAAATTCTTTTTTATTGTAAAAATTCTATAATAATTTCAGTTTTTCGTATAGCGATTAAATCAGTTTTTAGTTTAATCGTAGCCTAAATTTCGAAAGCTATTTTTTGAAACCAGTTTATTTTGGTTTTATCTCGGCTCAATCGATTCAATTCATAAAAATTATTTCAAGCTTATAAGGCTCTTATTTGACATATTTGTATGGAAAATTTGTCAAATAAGAGTTTAATAAACCTAAAATATTTATTATGAATAAGACCCAAGTTGTTTAGAAAAGAGCTTTATACTTTTGACATTGAAATACAGAGAGACGAACTTTATGAATGTCACAACTTAGTTTTTCAGTGCAGTGGAGAGTGTAGTACATGATTTTCTTTTGGAAAAAATTTAATGTTTGTTGTTATTTCCCAGCTTTGGGCAAGATAGCGCATGTGTAAAAGTGCTCTAATGCTGCCAAGTTTTTTTTTTAAACTGTAAATGTTGCCATACTAATTTTTCATTAAACTACCACTGAAAAACAACTTGGCGGTTTAATCGTAGCCTATAATAACAAAAAGTTTTACCAAACGACAATCAAAACATCCCAAAACTGCCTCTTAGTGTTTTAAGTGAAGCAAATTTTAACATTTCTTTAGGAATTTTTGTCCCTTTCCTTATGTAAAATTTCTAACGCTCAACTTCTTGTGTCATTCCTTTGCAAGCCAGCAACCACTTTCCTGAGAAACATCTTTCCCCCTGTATCAATTTAAGGTTTTTTCTCTTCCTGTTGTATTATTTTCTTACTACCACTCGAAACAATGAAAGTATGTTTTAAGTGCTTTGGAGTAAAATGCTTTTCAAGGATGTGTACTTGTGTTCCTTGCCACCGATTTTGTATTTCTTCCTGAGTTTTTATCCCCTTCCTTTTTCTTTAGCTTCAAGAGCACTTGTTGTGTTAGTAAAACCACTTCAAAATATGGCGCGTTTGCTGAAGTATGCAAAATATATGCACTCGTATGAATTGTTAAGAAAAGTTGGCATAGAAATAAAAAAATAAAATACAAATCATACGAAAATGTACATGTTTAAAAGAATATCACCATATGCAAGTAATCGCTCGAATCAAATACATAAAGTTTCTTTGCAGTTTTAGTCATCATACTTGTATTGTATTTCTGAGAGCTCATAGAGTGTTTTCTTTTTTCTTCACATTAAAGGGGTATTTACTTCAAACATTGTAAAACATTTAAAAACTTTTTTTAGAGTAAGAAAATTCCTTTCAAATCTTAAATGTTTTCCGATTTCATTTTAATTGCTATATTCCTGTAATTTTTTGAACAAAATACTAAAGAAATTTTACAAAGAAAACACCATTTTCAAGCTAATAACACATTTTTTAAATGATGAGAAATTAATACAAAACAGTTACAATTCGCTAATTAAATGGTCGGCAGTTATTTTAAATTCTCTCTCATACCTTTCTTTTAAACCTATTTTTTTTATAACACGTAAGCAATAAGGAAAGTATGGTGGCAATATGGAGAGCACGAGTTCTTATTAGTGAGAGCACAAACTAATCATTGGCAAAGTCAAATAGATTATGTATATGCGAGACTGTTAAACTCTGTTGAATCATTCAATGCAAACTATACATACATACATATTCTAGCACTTACACAGAAAGAAAAATCGCTTTCTAAATTTAAGTTTTTCCTACTTTAGGCAACACCTTCTAAGCTAAGCGACATAGATTTTTTTTATAATGTTGCTGGGAAGAGTCGCCAATTGACCTATCAATAGTTTTCGTTTGGATGTTAAGTTACGGGATAGCCTGTATAATTCTTAGTCAGGCTAAGTTCAAGCTTTTAAAAAAAATAGAGAAAAATCAAATATTGAATTAAACTCAACTTTATAGTATGTGTTTAGTTATAGTACAGTATTATGCGCTTAGTTATTTATGTATTTACATTAATGAATTCATTATTGTATAATTAAAGTTCACATGTTGCAAAATTTGAGAAATATGAAATTTCATACAGTTAAGTAAAGCTTAAGCTTAGTTTAGACGATATGTTGAATCAGCATATATGTATATGCTAACAACTGTATGATTAAAAATAACATCAAATGCATATGTCATCACATATCATATGCTAGGTGTTTACACTATATGCTGAAACTACCAAATTTTTTAATTCAACATATCCCAGCAAATGGAATGTCAACATAAGAGTTAGCATACAATTTTTGTGTTTATACGATATGTTGATAATTACATGGTGATATGTATGCTGAATCGTATAAACATTTGCTAGTAAAATAAGTTTGATACTACTTTCTATTTATACAACGCGTTATTGCAGAAAATTCGTGTTTTTAATATAAAACAAAAAATGTCTTCGGAAGAAATATCGCTTGCTATTGCTTGTGCAGTCCTTGTTTTTGATAGTGATGAAAGTGAAGTAAAAGGAAAAAGAAGCCGAGTTTGGAAAAGAAAATGGGTAGAATGGCGGGCAGATGAAGGTTTTTGTGCAAAATTATACAAAGAATTATAAGACGTTCGAAGATCTGTGCCAATTAATTTTCATCGTGGCAGCCGCTGAAAACAAAAATGGGGCGGCGGTTGAAATTCGAATGTATGCATGTAATCAACGCCTTGCCGTTGATTGTTGATTATTCCAACTATTTCAAGCAGAATTCATACCAGTTGGACTTGAAACACAGGTGATTATTTTGGCTTCTAGCTGTTTGTTCACTTTGAAATACATATATGTAATGAAATACATGTATTTTTTTTCATTTTGCAAATTCCCTTGCAACCACCTGGTATGAATTCGCCTTGAGCTATTTATTGTTTTTTAATTTGAGAGCAATTAATTCATTGAATTTCATTTCATTACTTTTGTGCTCGTTTGCAAATTTTGAAGAAGATATACATATGTATATTTACATAAACGAAAATTGTCGGCGGCTCTACAAAGCCATTCGGCAAATATGCATACAAATTAGATATATGCTGAAAAGCTTAAACAGCATTTTCAACAAATGGCATATCAGCTAACATACGCAGGAAATTAGTGAAATACTAAAAACATACTGTTCACACGATATGCTAAAATTGCCAACATATATTTGTTGGTGTTGTTAACAAATTGTTTGCAAACGTTGTTAAACATACGTATGCTGGTAAAGATTTTGCGTTTACACGATATGATGGCACTTAAACAAAATTTTCAGCATAAATATGCTGATTCAACATATTGTCTAAACTAAGCTTTACACTAAATACAATGAATGCAATAAAACGAAGGAACTGAAGCGAAAAAGTTTCGTCCATGAATTATTTCTTTCATTGTAGAAATACTAACTTTTATAGTGAATACCATTTAATGCAGCCCTTTCATTACCCCAATGAATAAATTTTCTCTTGTTTTATATCGTTATTTATTTATTTATTTATTTTTTTTTTACAAACAGATATTCATTGCAGTTTTAAAGTATTTCAGCTAAATAATTTAATTTAATTTAATTTGGTTCTTTTTTTGTTTGAGTGTAGAAAAAAACTTGTTTTCTCTTATTATGAAAAAATTTTTAAATTTGAAAAAAATTGTCTATGTTAAATTATGTGTAGTGACAAAATCAACTTGAACAGGACAAACATGTTCATTAATTTACATTCAGCACATTTTTCCTAGCATTTATCTTGCTGATAAATCAGAAATTAAATACCAATACAGACACTTCTTATCGTTGCGTTTTAATAACATTCGTCAAATGTCACATTGTTTGGTGGTACCCATAGTGCAAGAGAGTGTAATTAATTCCACAAGCATGTTTGTCGACAAAACTTTTATTAGGCTTGCACTTTTTTATTACTTTAAATGGAGTTTTTCTTTCATTTAATTTATGCAATAAAAATTCTTATAAATTAATATCACCAGTAATGTGTTTGTATGATGTGTATTTGCTTATTATTTATACATAAGTGTCGTATTTTGTGACCACTCAATAACTGAAATAAAGTGTAAATTGATAGAATTAGTACATAATAAAAACTATAATGCTAAAATAAAAAAAAAATCTAGTACAATCATGATAAAAAGTCTTAGGCTTCAATTACTTACTTAATATGTAATAAAAAATTAATAATTTGAAAACAACTAGATCGTGGAAAATGGATTAAATTTCTGATATTAACTGTGTAGAAGTTGCAGTACAGTAAAATGAAATGAATTTAAATCTTACTATTAATTAAGCATTTACCGCCCAGTTCTTAAAAATATTATACTACATTAATAAAAGTGTATTTCTAAATGCTGATTACAAATTTTAATAAACGCTTTTTAGCACAAGAACCTTATATATATATGTATATAATAAATCGATATATTTGAAACAGAGTCTTCTAACGCAAACACTTCTATAAATTAAAGTCCCAGGAGCGAATGCCGTACATTGAAATGAAGCCTGAATAAATTATGTCTCTACTTTTGCATATTAAACTATTATTTCACTTTATTGAAAGAATTATGAGCAAAGAGAAATGACAAATACAACAAAATCAGTCAAACAGTTAATTATGTCGTGTTAAAACCAAATAAATAAAATGCTCGAGGCGTTCACTTAAATTACTGGTTCTCTAAATTTTTTTTGTTGGTAAATAACATACAAAATATTAATTTTTATTAATTAATTTAAGTGAACTATATGAGGTATAACAATTAATTACTTTGGGTTTGGGTGCTTCTTAATGGTGCTTACACTGCCCATGCGAAAAAATTAAGATTTCCGTGGATTATACATTTCGTGGTTTCAAAAGTATTGGAAAGCACTGGAATTCGACATCTGTCAAATTAAGTTGTTAAAAAATTTTTTTCTTCTCAGTTGAAAGTCTGATATTGACGAAAATGGGCCTTATACCATGTTCATACATGCGCCTTTATTGAGGTAATCGCAATAAAGTCCATTATTGAGCTCAATATTCCATACAAAAAGTCAATAAAGTTATTGCTCAATAAACTCTATATTGCTTTGAATATTGAGAAAAAGATGGAACACAACACTGTAAAAGATGTGTTTAATAAGCAAAAGTATACAATGCGAAATGAATGACGTGATAAATGTAAACAAAAGCAAACAAAACAAAATAATAAAAAATAAAAATAAATACAATAAAAATAAAAACATTGCAGCATTTCCAAATTTTTATTTCTCTTTCTTTTTATTATTGCCGCTTTGGAGTCATAACATGAACGCACTACTTGTACAAGTTCCATATTTTTATTGTACAACACTAAAATCTTTTTAATAAAAGGCAGTTTTTCTTCCATTTTTCTTATTGGAAAATATTTTTCACTTTTTTTCTCACTACCAAAACAAAAACAACAACTTTTTTCCAGCTGTCAAATACTAATTGAGTTAGTGCAATATTTGTACGTATGAACGCAAAAAATATTATGTCAATAAACTGAATATTATCTCAATTAGAAATGCATGTATGAACAAGGTATTACGGCACATTATGGCGTATTTTGCAATTAAATCTACATCTACATCCATATAAAGTCCAGTTCACACAACAACTGAAGCCAGCTGAATATTCACAACATCGTAGATACGTGGAATGGGTGCTCGAACAACAGGCTGTGATTTCTCGAACAAAATTTTCTTCAGCGATGAAGCACATTTCCCACTCGGTGGCTATGTTAATTAACAAAATTGCCGTATTTGGGGTTTTGCGAATCCTCAAGTAATTGAAGAGAGGCCACTACATCTAGAAAAAGTCACCTTTTGGTGAGTTCTTTGGTTCGAAGGAGTGATTAGACTATACTTCTTCGAAAACAACAATGGAAAAACTGTCAACCGTCAATTCTGAGCATTATGCTCATATGATAATCGACTTTTTTCGCCTGCTGTTGAAGAGTACGACCTGGAGAATATGTCGTTTCAACAAGACGGTACCACATGCCACACAACTCGAGCGAATATGGCATTATTGCAAGAAATATTTCCTGAAACCTTGAAAATATTGATTTTTTTAGATCCATTTTTTACAAAAAGGGGTTCGAAAACAAAAAAAATTAATCAAAATATAAGTTGTTGGAAATTATCTGAACTTCCATCACTGCAAAAAAAAATTCAATAGGAAAATTCAAAATTTATTAGTTGATTAGTTTTTCGACAAAAAAAATTCCTGATAATTAAAAATAAAAAAAAATATTAGTATCAATACAGATTGTGAAAGGTGATAATTATAACTTTCAGGAATTATTGGAAAATCACAAATAACTGAGTACATGCTCCAGCCTTATAATTAAATATTTCATTACTTAATTCATTTTGATTTATTATAAATACGAAAGACACCAATAACAAGGTATTTAGTCGTTTAAAAAGCCACTAGTGGAAAGTCAAAGCATGAAAGCTGATAACAACAAGATAAGGGTTTTATTATTTCTGAAGCTCCTCAGCCTGAGCTGTCAAACGAGATTCGCACCCACAGCCGTGATCAAGGAAGTGAATTTGGAATTTCAATTGTCATTGAATGTCTTAGTCAATTTCAATAATTGCAGTTTAACTGAAAGCTATCAGAACGTTTTGACTACGACTTCTAAGTCCTTAATAATTTATAATGATGTCAATGCCCAAATCGAACCGATTTATGAGCAGCACACAAAAAATGCATTAGTTATTGTTTGGCTCAACGAAACTGTCACAGTAAATGATACCATCGAATTTCTGGATCGTTTATTGTGGAAATTACACTGGATGGAGATTTTGTTTGTAGCCGCAGAGCACGAGATTGAGAAATTGAAACTGTTTGAAAACTGTTGGAGCAAAGGTTTCACAAACGTTCTACTACTGCAACAGCATGGAAAGTTGTTCACCTATCATCCCTATCCCCAGCTGCAAATAAAACGCATAGCAGGTGTTAAGGAGTACAAAAATAAAAATCATTTAAAAAACCTGCAAGGTCACAAGATATTTGTGCCTTTTCGCCAACGTCCACCTCACTGCTTCAAATACCGGAATCGTAAAGGTGAGTGGGTGCTGGCTGGTTATTGGTACAAGCTGATAGATATATTCATCAAGCACTGCAATGCCACCACAGTGACGTACATGGTGAGTGTGGAGGAATCCAAAACGCCACAGGAGGTGTTGAAGCTGATCCGAACAAAACCGTTTGATTTCATACCCACAGTCATGTACTTCGATGATAACTATTCTAACAGTGATGTGTTCGCCCTTTCAAAAGTAGTAGTCATCTGCACTGTACCTGCCGAAATAACAAAAAGTTTGTATATGCTGAAGGCTTTCCATGCCGATATTTGGCTTTTGTGTGGTCTCACATTCATAATGCTCTGGCTGATGATAATGCTGACATATAAGTTTAAAAAAAATTTATGGGATTTTATGGGCTCCTATATGGACGCTTTGAATATGTTGACCCATCAATCACCTCGGCGGATTAAAGGACGTTGTATTCTCATGTACATTATACATTTTATGCCTTTTCTAACGGGATTTCTTCTGACAAATTTCTACAACTGTAATCTGTCCAGCATGCTAACAGCCAGAATTTACGAACGACCTTTTTTAACGCTCAGCGATCTGGCGGCCTCCAACAAAATGATACTCGAGTCCATGAATGATATCAAGCACACCTTAACCTTAGAATCCGTACCGGATTATATAAAAAAGCGTCTTGTCGTTATTGACTCTAAATACGAATATTATCGGCTGCGCAGCAATCTTATGGTGGATAAATATTTTTTTACGGGACCCGATGATTTGGCGGACTTTTTCTTATTTCAACAGCTGTACCTAACTCGCCCTAGAGCCAAGGCTCTGAAGCAAGCTCTCTACACGCGTCCTTATTTTTTTGCCATGCCTCATCGCTCACCGCACTTGCAAAATTTTAATAACTATCTCATGTATATACAGGAAAACGGCTTGTACAATAAATATCACCACGATGCTAAATGGGATGGCATTATCGGAAAAGAGATCAAAATTTTTGCTGCTCAGAAAACTGATCACACACTGGGTGTGGTATATTTTTATGGTGCTTTCGGCATAATTTTTAGTGGCTTGATGTGTTCTCTAATTGTGTTTGTGTTTGAAATTTATTTGCTTAAAACGAACAAGAATTGAGCACATGTTCATGTATCATGGACAAATGAATCGTCTGGAAATGTTTAAGGGAAAGCGTTCAAGTTTAAGAGAATACTTTTATTTAAATTTTCTGTTGTGTGAGTCACTTGGGGTAAAACTTTACAATAGCTTGTATTATTATTAGGAGTTAAATATTTTTATATCCACTTCGAAAAACACTTCCTATATATTGTTGATGGAACTCCCGCATTTTCCAATTAAAGTCAAAATTCATTTGCCATCCGTGCGTGTTTGTTTTGTTGTAGAGATAATATATGTTGTTATTATACAAAAAAAAAAAAACTAAAACTTTTCAATAATTTTTTTTTTTTTACATAACACTTAAGGATATTGCAGAAACTATCGATAATATAGATAGTGAATCCGATTGACTCTGAGTGCGATACCATATGGTAAATATGTAAACAGTTATTTTAATGTTTATATTATTATAATTATTAAATATATGATCATATTTCCAAAAAATATTAATAAATGATTTGTAAACGTTTGATGAGCATGCATGTGTCTATTGTGATTGCTTGTATTTGAAAGAATACTTCAGGTTTATTAAACGCTTATCCAACAAATATTAGCTCTGTTTCTTTACTTTTTGGGCAAAGTTCGGTAAAATGAGAGTAAACTATAATTTCTCTCAAGAAGAGACAAAAATGTACAAAAGTACGGGAACGAATAAAAACAAATATTTTACCACAAAAGAAAACGTCACGGTTCTGACAGCTCAATTTATAAGAAAAAAAAAAAAAAATGCGGTCGGGGGACCCCCGTTAGGAACCAAGTTCCTTACGTTTCTTCTTCATCTTCGAATGTAATACAAGGTGAAATCTGTATGTATTTTTTGTCTGTATCTGCTACAAAACGAAGAAAAGCAACTGTTGGTAAATTTTTCAATATTGCTGTTTTTTGTTGTGACATACTTTACTTTAGCGACATCTAGCAACTGATAGTTTCCGTTTTCACAACTAATTAATATTTATTGCTGCTGTCAGCGGAGACACCTACACAATTGTTTGTCGACAGATACACCAATACTTATAAACATCTCACACGCTTTCGTGACGATTTCTACTAATTTACACTACCAGCAAGCCGCGTTGAGGAACTTCGTTCCAAAAATATTTAGGTATGTATTTTATTTATTTATGAAAGTATTTTACAAAAATAAATTTATAAAATACAACACTAGAAATAGTGTGGACCACTTATGTTGAGTTCAAACTTCATGTAATAAATTCACAGACTGAAGAATGTTTTTTATTTTTCTTGCTGAATTTCTGTCGCTGCAGTCTAGGATTTCCTCTAGGGACTCGTTTGTTGAGCTCATCGGGCAACCTTTGAGAATATGATATATGGATAATTCTTCCGCGCAGGTTTCACATTCCCTAGGCCGAGTTCTTTCGTAATAGTGCTGTGTGGTAAATCTTGTTGTTCCGACTCTTATTCTGGCTAATATAATGCAATCTTTCCTAGAAAGATATTTGTTGTAAATTGGTCTTGATATGCTGTTGTTGTGGGATCTTAAGAAGCTGTTTGAAGTACTCCATAGAAGTTGTTTATCCGATAATTGAAGTTGTTTATGGACCTTACATATCACAGTAGCAAGTGGTGGTATTTCTGTTATAAGTGGATGGATGGTTAGCTGCATTTTTGGCGGCCGTATGTATTTTATTTAATTTGTGTAAAAAAGTTTTCTCCCAAAAAATTAAAAGGAATGAAATGCATAAAACTTTTTACAAACACAACTCACAAATTCATAGAACTACATAAATGAATTTGTAAATATAAATATATAACAATTAACAAAAAATATAAATATGTACAAATGTATATAACAATTAGCAATTAATTTTTACAGAATGCTTTACAATATTTTTTCACACCAATTTCCAATTTTTCTTTTAGTTTCCGCAAAACATTTAGTTTTTCTATGTTATTGTTTATTCTTTGAAACAGCCCGAAGAAAAAGTACGGGCAGTTTCGTGCAAGAAGAAGAAGAAGCATAATGTTCTCTCACAAATACTCTCATTTGCCCAATTTTAATGTACGTGAACGCTTTTCGTGCAAATTGAGATCCCACGGGATCCCAAAGTAGAGTAAAGAAGCAGAGCTATTGTATAGACATTTGTCAAATAACAATTTAATAAGCACGAAATATTTTTATAAATAAGATCGTTAACATCGTAATAGGTTCTTTTGCCGTCTCTGTCTTTCCTGCACACGATCGAAGTTTTGCAGTACTAAAAGAATGCGTTAACTGCTGTTGCCTGAATAGTGTCGAAGATATTTACACTGTGCACTAAGCAGACAAATTAGCAGCAGCTTATTCTGTCTTCTACACTTTGCAAAATTAAATGTTTTTACATTCAACATTTTATGTTATACATTATCTACTTCCTTTTTCTTCACATCGCTCCCTCTTTCCACCTTCCTATTTTAATAGTTCCAGTATAATTCAATACATATGTAGGGGTCAACTACAAAGGTGTCTAAGAAAAAAAAAAAAAAAAAACTCATGTATTTCAAGAGATAAATGTAACCAGCTGTACAAAAAACTAATTATTTTTATGAGTAAGCTACGATAATAACACAAATTTAGTTTAATCATAAGATGAAAATGTCGCGTTCTTTCATTGAAGTTTGTGTATACATAGTCCTACATACATATGTACATGGGAATTTCTTAATCCCAAATTAATGCCTCACAGTATGTCGATAGGTCAGCAAGTCTAGAATTTGCCTCTTGCCAAAGCTGGGCTACCAATGCCGAGCATTCAAGGACCATTAATAAGGTGGGAGACAGTATTAAGCGACAATATTCACTGAAGGAGACATTCAGTTCTTCAAAAGGACCTAAGATTTTTGGGTATTAGTCAGAGCGGTTTCTTGCTCATTTTCCAAGTAAACACAGACTCCACTTATAGAGCTGGGCTTTTTTTCATTAGTGTTCTTATACTATGACAGATGATTTTAGATGGTGCCATATTTAAGTATTTCAGGAAAAAGTAACTTAGCTGCTTATTCGTACAGCCATGTTCACGTGAATGTTGTACACCGATGTGACTTTGCGTGGTGAATAGTACAATAAGCAAAATATATATTTTAATAAGTACTGGGATTAAAAAACCCTTAATAAATGAAACATTCACTTGAAATCTTTAAAAATACCAGTTGCACGTGCAAGCAATACTCAGAAGCAAACAAATTGCAAAACGGAATGCATTTAAGGCTGTGTATAGTATTTGTGTTATTTTTCAAACTTATTACAAGTGAAAATATAGTATCAGCTGAAAAAACACAGACACAGGATATAGTAGACACCATAAACGAAGTAAGCCATCAGCTGAAAATTCAATGGAATCTAATTTTTACCCCGCAGGGGCTACATAATAAGGATATTGTAATAAAAGCTCTGACAACACCTGTCATAATAATAACGAAAGCTAGCAAAATGCAGATAAATTTATTGTATAGTAAATATGTAATGTCTGTTGTTTTCCTCGATGATCAAACTGCTAAAACGAGCTATGAAATAGCGGAGCAACAATTGGATTTGCTGAAATCTCGACCAGTTTTATGGATTGTTACGGAGGCTAGAGAAGAAGATTTATTGAATTTTGCTAAAAAGAATTGGATTTCAGGCTTTACTCGAGCTTTATTCTTCACCCAAAATGGATTATTTACCTCCGATCCAGTACCAGTCATAAGCATTCAACGCCTCAGCAGCGTTCGGGACTACGTGCAGAAGATGGAAATTGTTGACTATAAAAAAAGTCCCTTAAATTTAATTTGTAGAGACAGTGCCCCGTTTTGCTTTCGTTTTCAACACCATTTGGGTAAAACAATGTATTCAGGCTATTTTTACAAAATTATCAGAATATTTGCGCAATACTACAACTTTCAAGAAAATCAACGCGGTTTCCTCAATACTGATAAGCCGTCTGAGCTTCAGACCTTAAATGAACGCTTTGCAAACAATACCATTGATATTGTAGCATCACCACTTTACAATTTTGCTTTCAAAAATGCTATTGCTAGCAAAACCAATTGGAATACGAAAGTATATGTACTAGTACCTTATCCTGCACCTTTGCCCAAATTGTCGTACTTGCATTATCCTTTTACATTCAGCACCAAAATAACCATCGCTCTTCTGCTGTTTCTGTATGCTGCCGCCTTAACGTTTATTTATTATCGCTCAAATAGACAGCAAAATATGGACCTTAGCAAATCATTTTTACATGTGCTTGCATCGTTAATGTTTCAAAATCATTTCAACTTCAAAATGCAGACAACACGTCTAAAAATTGTATTTGTTTTACTTTTTCTCAACGGCTTCGTTATAACGAATTTATATTTGGCGAAACTATCGAGTGTTATGGTAAAAAATATTTATGGAAAAAAAATTGAAAAACTTGACGATTTAAACAAAACATCTCTTAATATTAGAATGCAGCAGTTTGCATACGACAGCCTCACCAAATATCCCAACATAAATGCTAACATTTTCAAACGAGCTCAAATAGTTAAAAGAACCCATTTAAAGAGATCGTATTATTATATGAATAATACATATTTATTGATAGTTTTCGAGGATACCATGAGATTATTATTTTTTCAACAGCGTTTCTTGGGAACTCCACGCATGTACAATATTGAAGAAGAAGTGCTTGTTGTACCAAATTTTTTTACAGTTCGAAGAAATTTGCCATACCTTCAGCTTTTCAATCGTTATCTGTCCTATGTACGAGAATCGGGCATTTTGGATAAAATTTTAGACGAAACATATTCTGATGCAATTGTAAGTGGTAAAATACATTTTTTTCTGGACAATAGGGATGACTTATTTTTAAACTGGCAGTCTTTTTATGCTATTTCTTCGTACTTTATGTGTGGCATGGCAATATCTGCAGTGGTCTTTATATTAGAACTGGTTCATTACAAGTATGCTAAGAAAGGATGTATGCAATAAGTAGTGATGTAAGGTAGTGCTTAGTAAGAAAGCGCAAAACTATTGTTACGTTTTAACCTTTTCAAAACGTTTTCCGTAGATTCTTTAATTGTAACGAAGTTAAACCACTCACGTCTTCAGTTTACAATAACCAACAGTTCAACACTTTATTTATTTGAACACACTATACTTGTAAACACTTTACTAAGAACACTTTACTAAAAGAACAACACTTTCACTTAATCACTTTTTATTACTTAAGACACTTTACACGTTAGCGCAGCGATGACTCATCATGAACAAAAGATATACACACACACCGACATACTTACACGCGGCAGCAAAACTCAAGCATCTGAGTCGCGCACATACATGCACACACGAATATTGTATAGTGCGGTGGTGGATTCTTTTATTTCGCTGTTGTGCTTATTTATCCACACATGTGTGTCAGTATGTGCACACTCGCTGTGCTGCCGTTTTGTTTATCAACAAGCTTCTATGTGTGCATGTGCGTATATACCTCCTGTGTTCATTTACAAATAATAACAAGACAATATACGCACATGTAAAATAACGATGATTTAGTACGTTCTAGAACAATCACAATCGGTCCGTTCACGACCAAATTTGTAACACTATTAAAAAACAAAAAAAAAAAAGATTTTATTCCGTTACTTACAACTCACTAAGAAACACAAACTACAGCAATTTATTTTCTATAAGAATAGTATATAATATGCACCTCTTTCTTAAATTCATTCAGTAATACGAGTATCGAAAGAAAATGTCACACATAGTAAATATAAATTAGTAGTAAAAAATTAATAAAAACACCGATCTGCTTAGAAAACGATATCAAATATTGCACTTATGTTAGAAAATAAAACGACACAAGTGTTTTCTTTTAGTGAACGTTTATCACATTTTATAATAATATGAATAATTTTATTAAAGCTTCCGATTGAAATACATTTTAACTGTCCCACATATAAAAATATACAATGTATAATTTCAAAAACGAGGCAAAACAAAAGAAAAAGATGTAAGTAATAAACTGTAGTTGATGGCAATACAAAAGAAGAATTAATAAATATAATATTATAAATAATACTGATTTATCAATTTAATGCTAGCAACACAACTGGGACGACCGACGCATTTTTCGCCGTGAATATGCGCCGTGAAAAATAAAACACATTGGTGTATATGAAAATGCACACAGTCACAGCGTCGGTCGAAATTCGTTGTACGCGGCGAACTTGAAATCGATTTATTTCTATTTCTTACGCCGGCGCACAGTGGCCAAAATTCTGTAACTTTTGAACCGATCAAAATATTTAAGTAATATGTTTCAATGGATAGATATTCAGTTCGGCTTGACTCAGTTCTAATTATATTAAAATTGATTGAGGAATTTTTAAGGATTTCTAGATCAAAGTTGAACGTTTGATTTTTTTTAACTTCTGGATTGAAATATGGGTTTATTTTTTTTATTTACATATTAAAAAATTTAATATTCGGAACTTAATAATAATCATTTAACTATTTTTTGTGATGATGGAATTTTTTAATGTTACACTCAAAAAAATTTTTACACTCAAAAAATATTTACACTAAAAAAAGTGAAATTAACTGGAGATTTTGCTGTTACTACAGAAAACTTTATTATTTTTTACTATCAAATTTGATTAGTTTAAAAAAATATTTTAAAAATAAGAACTACAATACATTTTAATAGCATTTGTAAGAATGGTAGGTTATATTTATTATTATTTTTTACTAATACTATGCTTTTCGTACTTAAATAACTATGAAAGGCAATTATTATTATTATTCATTTGACACAAATATTGATTGCAAATATTCTATATTTTGTTCTTTGCTATTTCCGTTCTTTAGTAGTGTTTTGGCTTCTGCATCTAAATCCTGATGTTCCACTTTCCATTGATTTCGAATATTGGAGATGAACGGATCGGACGTTGCCAATAATCTATTAAATAGATCTTAATTTGTGGAATTTCGTGAAATTTTTCTAGTATTGTGCTCTCTATAAAATCTGTAATCTTTGTTCCTTTTTTCCTGAGCCTCCTCTGAAAGATCTCCAACTGGCACCAAATGATATTTAATGATATCTCCTCCATGATAAAGGATTTTGTGAACGGTTGCAGACATATTCCTCAATGGGTAGTTGTCTATATATATTTTTGCAGTTTCCTTAGTATAATCACACAAATTTTCTTCATTGCACGCAAGTACTTCTAGGATAATTTTAAATGTGAAAATTAGACTTAAGTCCACCCCTATTGTTTTAGATGCTGTTTCTCGATCTGAAATAATCTTCTTGTGGTATTGCCATCATTTGTATTGGCGGACCCTTGTTTTGACTTATCTATAATCAATCCAAATTTGCGATATTCATCTTGAATCTTGTTTCTTATGAATCCTGACCACCTGAAATCCAAATTATAACTGATTTTTAGTATATGTTCCGTAAGTCGTATTCTTGCATGTAGTAGTGATAATCGTATGCATCGGTATTACCTAATGATTTTTGCGGGACTTGGTTTAATTAGGTTGATGTTGCTTGGCACATAATGTAGCTGGATGCAGCCTTTGCGGTAGTCAAAGCCTGATCTTTAGGTTTCTGCCTCTTATATCTATCGTCGCGGCTATGCAATGATTTACGTGCTCTTCCAACCTTATCATGCTTTGCTGTTTCTGCAGCGACAGTAAATTGGGCTTCTAACCAGTTTTCACTTTTTTACAAAACTTTTGTGTACTGTAGCGTTGGTAGCGTTTTTTTTGTGCTTTTACGAAATTAGATAATTAATCTTGTATTTTGGTGCTATGCGAGTTTAAATTTAATTTTATTTTAACGTAACTAAGAACATCTTCCTGGTTTTTATTTCTAAAATACTCTTCTGCCAATTCTTTATAACTTAAGCTCTCCATATTTTTCTGAATATTTTTATTTGTGTATGTTATGTTTTATCACTTGTACGGCTGTACACTTAAAGCATTAACTTATAATTGAGGAATCCATTATCGAATCCGTAGTTTTATATATTTTTAGGTACATGTTATTCACACATTGATCTTCAATTTCATAGCAGGTAGTACTTAAACTGAACAAAACTGCACTTTTATGTTTATTCAGACCTTAATATCAGGAAAAACTAATAAGTAGTTATCTCGCCAATATGGGGTTTTTTTTATCTTTAGTGGTTTAATGTCGCGATTATTGCTGTAAAATTGGTTGACGCTAACAGTCGATAACAGATAAATTAGAAAGACCGTATGTTTAGTGTAGAACGTATTGTGATATTTTTAAGATCTTTTTTTTTTTTGCTGATCAAAACAAAGCCAAAAAGCCTTTTTGCAGGGCTTCGATTTCTTATTGTACGAATAGTTTGCTGACTTAAACTTTTTTATTGGGTGATCGTTCGTATGATTGATGGGTTCTTCGCCACAGCGATCAATCAACCAAACTCATTGGCTAATTGTGCATTTTCAATAAAATGTAGTCAAGTACTCAATTCACTTTGTTTTGAGCGATTAATTGATTTTTGGTGTTCAGTCTTTATGATGGAAGCTTTTAGAAGATGCTGCACTTAAGTGATTTGTTCGATTGTATCTTGGGCGATTATTCGTAAAGCCATGTACGTAAGAATATTGTTTGTGTATGTGAGCCCCAATGGTGAGCGTGTTAAGTAATACAAAATGTAAAATTAATGTTTTAATACGTTACACTGGGAATAAAACACACATCTAGTGAATGAAATATTAACAACTTGCACTTCACTTAAATCTCTAAAAATAACAGTTAGAAGTGCAGGCAACATTCAGAAGCAAAACGAAATGCATTCAAGGCTGTGCATAATATTTGTGTTACTTTTCGATATTGTCTCAAGTGAAAATATAACCTCAACTAAAAAACAGCAGAAACAAGAAGTAATAGACATTATAAACGTATTAAACCATCAGCTGAACATTCAATGGAATCTAATTTTTACCCCGCAATGGCAACAGATTCAGGATATTGTAATAAAAGCTCTGACAACACCTGTTATAATAATAACTAAGATAAGTGAAATGCAGATAAATCTACTACATAGTAAAAAACTAATCTCTGTTGTGTTTTACGATAAATCGATCGCAAAAACGAGCTACGAAATAGTAGAGCAGCATTTGGAATTGGTAAAATCTAGACCAATTCTATGGGTTATGCCCTGGGCCAAAGTTGAATATTTATTGAAATTTTCCCAAAAAAATTGGTTTTCCGGCTTTACTCGATCTATATTCTGTACACGAGAGGGTATATTTACTTACGAACCAGTTCCAACCATAAGCATTCAACGCCTCAGAAATATTCAGGATTATGTGCAGAAGAAGGAAATTTTTGATTTTAAAAAATATTCGCTGAATGTAATTGGCAGAAACAATGTACCGTATTGCTTTCATTTTCAACATCGTTCGGGTAAAACAATTTATACAGGCTATTTTTACAAAATTATCAGAATATTTGCGCAATACTACAACTTTCAAGAAAATCAACGCGGTTTCCTCAATACTGATAAGCCGTCTGAGCTTCAGACCTTAAATGAACGCTTTGCAAACAATACCATTGATATTGTAGCATCACCACTTTACAATTTTGCTTTCAAAAATGCTATTGCTAGCAAAACCAATTGGAATACGAAAGTATATGTACTAGTACCTTATCCTGCACCTTTGTCCAAAATGTTGTACTTACATTATCCTTTTAAATTCAACACCAAAATAACCATCGCTCTTCTGCTGTTTCTGTATGCTGCCGCCTTAACGTTTATTTATTATCGTTCGAATAGTCGAAAAAAAAAGGATTGACTTCAGCAAGTCAAAATGCAGACAACGCGTCTGAAAATTGTATTTTCTTTGCTTTTTCTCAATGGATTCGTTAAAGCAAATTTGTATTTGGCGAAACTTGAAAGCGTTATGGTAAAAAATGTTTAGGGAAAAAAAATTGAAAAACTTGACGATTTAAACAAAACATCTCTTAATATTATAATGCATCAGTCGGCGTATGATGGCCTTGGCAACTATCCTTTTATGAATAACAACGTTATGAGAAAAGCTACCGTTGTTGATAGTACTTATTTAGAGAGATCGTTTTTCCACATGTATAATACGTATTTATTCATGGTTCTTGAGAATACCATGAGAATTTTTGTTTCTTCAGCAGCAGTTTTTGAAAACTCCGCGCATGTACAATATTGAAGAAGAAGTGTTTATTGTACAAACTTTTTTTGCAGTTCGAAGAAATTTGCCATACCTTCAGCTTTTCAATCGCTACTTGACCTATGTATGTATGTGAATCTGGCATTTTCCATAAAATATTAAGAGAAACATATTTTGATGCAATTGAAAGTGGTAAAATACATTTTTTTACCGACGATGGAGAGGACTTACTTTTAAACTGGGAATCTTTTTACGCTCTTTCATCTTACTTTATGTGTGGCATGGCAATGTCTGCAGTGGTCTTTATATTAGAACTGGTTCATTACAAGTATGCTAAGAAAATATTTGCTTAATACGTAATAATGCAGGGCAGAAATGGGAAATGTTAAATAAGTAATGAAAAAAAGTCACTAAGACATAAAACTTGCACCTAAAACTACACAAACCATCTGCTTTCAGAAATATTATTTTTAATAAATGTTCTTATTTTAAGTCCAGTTTTTGGATTCCAAAGAGTTTGTATTGGAAAATATAGAAAATGTACATTCTATTTCGGTGGATGTTAGCCGAGCATGTTTAACAACATAAGGATAATGAGTCCAGCAGTTCATCCAGTGCCTTTTTAATAAATATTATGTTTAGATAAATTGGATCAATATTGATAAGGGCATTAGGTTTTTGTACTTTTCAAAAACTGGGTTTCGGATGTTTGGAAGAAGCCATTTTTCAGTCAACACTAAGAAAAGAGACTGCTTAGTTGGGCTTAAGAAAAACACACAATAAAGATGTAGTTAAAATTCTTTCCAAAGTTAATTAATTTCTATTATTTGAACTTTTTCTCATATAATTATTTCTGTATTAAGTTTATCACATATATGTGCATATATTCAGATAACTAATATTTTGTTTGTTTTTAATTACGATTTGTATCTATTTATTTGAACCCAAAATGGAAAAAAATTATTTTTTCAATAAGATATTGTTATAACGGGCTCTCCATTTCGTGGTTTCAAAAGTATAGGACTGGATTTCGACACCTGGCAAAGTAAGTTGTTAAACCAATTTTCTTCTAAGTTGAAATTCCGATATTGAAATTCCGATATTGACGAAAATGGATCGCTTAACTATCACACAACGCATAAAAATTATCAAAATATACTACAAAAATGGTGATTCTGCTACAGCCACATATCGTGCTTTGAGAGAAGATTATGGTCTCAAAGACGTTATGACCACATTTATAAGTCATTTTTGTTCGACGTCAATTTTGGCGCGTTTGCAATAGTGAATCATTAAATTTACTTATTTAGAAAAGAATATTTGGAATATTAAATAATAATTTCTTTGTCAAAGGGGTTGAAAACAAAGTCATTTCTTTTATTTCTCCTCGAAAAAATAAAAGTCAAAAAATAACTTTTATTTCTGCTCGAAAATATAAAAGTCAAAAAATAACTTTTTTCATGCTCGAAATAATAAAAGTCAAAAATAACTGTTATTTTTGCTAGAAAAAATAAAAGTTAAAACATAACTTTTAGTTTAGCTCAAAAAAGTAAAAGTTAAAAAATAACTATTATTTTTGCTCAAAAAAATTAAAATCAAAAAATTACTGTTATTTTTGCCTGAAAAAATAATAAATTGAGTCAAGTACGAGGCTGGCTCGCACACTTAGGGTTCCGTACGTATGTATGTGTAATGTATGTATGGAATGGCGTATGTGAATACATATGTATATTTTATAAATTTCATCTCTCTGTTTTTAAAGCTATTTTATGTTGTATGGGGACACCTAGTAATTTTCCCACTTGTTGTTGTTGTTGTAATTTATTGTTGTAAGGCATCTGGGAATACATACACTGTGCGAATTTCGACTCTCTATCTCTTACGGTTCGAGAGTTATAGCTATTACTCTACGTTGTAAAGGGACACCTGGTAGTTTTACAGTTGTTGTTGTGAATATACATATTGTGGAAATTGTGAATATGTGAATACACATATTGTGCAAATTTCATCCCTCTGTCGCTCACAGTTCGAGAGTAACGGCTAATTGTTACTTTACGTTGTATAGGGACACCTGGTAGTTTTCGACTTGTTGTTGTTTTTAGCATTTGTTATTGTAAGCCATATGCGAGTAAATATATTGTGCACATTTCATCTCTTTATCTCTTACAGTTTGAAAGTTACGGCTAATGTTTTTTACGTTGCATAGGGACCCCTATGTTGTATGGGGATACCTGGTAGTTTTCGGATTGTTGTTGCTTTTAGTATATGTTGTTGTGGAACATCTATAAATACATACACTATGCAAATTTCAACTCTCTATCTTTTACAGTTCGAGAGTTATACCTAATTGTAATTTTTCATTGTATGGGGACACCTGGTAGTTTTCGACTTGTTGTTGGTTTTAGTGTTTGTTGTTGTAAAACATCTATAAATACATACACTATGCAAATTTCAGCTCTCTATCTTTTACGGTTCGAGAGTTATGGCGAATTGCAACTTTTCGTTGTATGGGGACACCTGGTAGTTTTCGACTTGTTGTTGGTTTTAGTATTTGTTGTTGTAGCGGCAAGGTACAACAACATTCTGTGAAAATTTCAGCTCTCTAGCTCTTACCGTTTCGGAGAATGGACGCTGTGACGGACGGACGTACTTGTCTCCGTAATAGGTTTCCGTTTCACTCTGATGAGTACGGAACCCTAAAAATCAGATATTTAAAAAGCATCGCATTTTCTGACAATTTATTTTCGGTCCCTGTGGTTTACATAATCATCCAAGTACGCAAGCAACTGGCAAAATTGTGAAGAAAAGAAAGGAGCAATTACAAATATTGTAAGGCCTGTGCATCATCGTTTCGCTTGTTCTGCTGAAAATACCGCTGCTGTAAGTGAAAATGTTGCCGAAGACCCGAATGTGTCGATTCCTCGTCGTTGTCAGGAATTAATACTGTCTTACCGCACATTACGGCGTATTTTAAATTAGGAAAAGAAATTGTGCAATTTCGAGGTCTTTTGAATTCTGGCAACAAACCCTTTTCTTCGGTACACAGTAGTACATAATACAGCAGAGTAGTTGCTCATTGTTATCTGTGGTCAATTGTATTCTAACCCTTAAAACTTACAAATATTATATTTAATACGGTTTTTAATCATGTAAGTGGAGGAGTATGTATTTTTTTTTCTTCTTCTATGTACACTATTTAGAAGGAAATTAAATTGCCGTTTGGTTATTGGCTGTCAGCAGTTGGTAGTGAACACGAAAGACTGGAACAATTACAGCGGATAAATATGAATTTTAATATTATTATTGTGGTACTCTGGGCTCTGACAGCTAAAGCAAGCAATGAAATAGTTTTGAATGGAAATCAACAGCAACATCTGATAAGTGTTATTAATAAATTAAATTATCAAAACAAAATTAATTGGAATGCAGTTATTACCTATAAAATGTGCCAGGACACGGAGAATCTATTAAGGTCTTTAAACAAGCCTGTGTTGGTATTAACGAAAAGGTATAACACACAAATACATTTACTTTTTCGCCATCAAGTTATGACTATAGTTAAATTAGAACTGCCTACTTTCAATAAAGTGTATGCAATAGTTGAGAGTCATTTGAGGTATATACAAGCAACACAGATTTTATGGATATTTCTCGAAGCTCGTCAAGAAGACTTATTGGTTTTAGCCAGCAGAAATTGGAACTCCGGCTTTTCAAGAGTATTATATTACACAAATTTTGGTCTATACACCTACAATCCAGTGCCCGTCATTAGTATACAACAAGTTTTACAACTGAAACAATACACAATGTCAGGAAGAATTTTAGATTTTAAAAAATATCCCTTGAAAGTGCCCATAATAGCGGATCCTCCGCGTTGCTACCGCTACAAAAACCGCCATGGTGAAACTGAAAGTGCCGGTTTGTTTTATAAAATAATCAAAATATTTATACGGCATTATAACTTTCAGGAGCAACAACTCCCAAACACAAAGGACTTGTTTTATTTAAATGATCTCAGAGCAAGTTTGGACAATGGCAGCATTGATATTATACCGGCTCCCTTTCACATACATTCGGCGGGTCATGGTCATGGCAAAAGCAATATATTATGGAACTCAAAGTCATTCATAGCAGCCCCCTACCCGTCTTCTATACCAAAAATGAAATACATACAGCGGCCTTATACTGTGAGCACCGAGTTGTGTGTGGTGCTGTTGATGCTTTTGTGTTCCGCAGCTGTTTCGTTTTTGTTTTACCGGCCAGCATATTTGCACCAAATTGAATTTAGCAAATACTTTGTATTCGTATATGCCACGTTTCTGTATCAAAACCAAGTGAATCCAAAAATTAAAACCTCCCTTCAGAAGTTTGTTATTTTTCTACTCTTTGTTAACGGTTTCATATTGACTAATTTATATCTGGCGAAATTGTCTAGCATCATGGTGAAAAGTATTTACGAACCAAAAATGGAAACACTACAAGATTTGAATAAAACTGGTTTGCAGATTCTATTGCGTAAAGTAGATTATGAGTTTCTGCACAAAGTCCTTGGCCTGCCTGACGTTCTTCTGAAAAAGGCAAAAGTCGTCGAAGAGAGAGCATTTCAGAAAGCATATGCGGATTTTAATAACACCTTTTTGCTGGTTGCTCGAGACGATAAATTGGACTTTTTCTTTTTCCAGCAACTTTATATGAAAACACCTCGTAAATATAAAATCAAGGAGGCCGTTGCCGTAGTACAACAGTACTTCACCGTGCGTCAGGGCTTGCCCTATCTTGAGCTGTTTAATAGCTTTTTGACTCGCCTGCGAGATTCAGGCATCTTACAGAAGCTTCTCTTGAAAACTTGTTTTGATGGCATTTTAAGCGGCGAATTAAAATTTTTTGATGACAGCCATGAGGACGATGATTTCTATATAACTTTAAGTCATTTGTATGCTTCTTTAATCATTTTTGCATTTGGTGTATTTATGTCAGTCACTGTCTTTCTCATTGAGTTAGTATACTTTAGATGGATGTGCGAGAAACAGATTTACTAAGCAATTGCTAGTTATTCCTGGTCACAAGAGAACCAAATACTATTGGAATTGAAATTGAAACCAAGAAAAAAGAAAACTCTGTTGTTAACCTTAAATCATGTGCTATCGGTTATCAGTTTAAAGTTGAGTATGTATCGGTTTGGGGAATCATGTGATCCAGCTTTTAGGAAATAAAAGAAGGGGCTGATAGAATTGGTTTTATTTCTTGCGCCTAGAATATTTTGAAATTTATTAATTCTTAATTCAGGTCCAAATAATATTTGTTGTATTTATTGAAAAGGTTCATTTTTGGACCTGAATTAATACATTTCAATTGGCTCTTAAAGCAAGTAAATAATTAAGTTCATATTTATTAATTCTTAGTAAGCTTTTATTTAATTTGACATCGACGTCACTTCTTGCTGTTAAAAAATACTTTTAATTTTATTCGATACCCCGTTGTGAGTTTTCTTTAGAATATTTTTAGTTGTTAAGATGTTATACGTGACATGTGGCGAACTATCGCATAAAATAGTTATTTTATGGGATACTTCGACCAAACATTAAGAAATTTATCAATAAAATTAAAACTATTAGCATCAATAACTGTAGTAAACTATTTTAATAAAGAGGGAAAAGCATCGAAATAAAACACAAGCCCATGAGCTCTCAGTTCAGCGATGAGTTTCACAAAATCGTCATACAGCTGTTGTGGATTCTCTCCCTCAACAGATAATGAGTTTGATTAAAACCAGTACTTATCATGAGAGCTCAGCCTGAGGGTCGACCAACACAAGGTTGTGAAAAATATAGGCTACACAACGGCTCCCGGGCAGTTGATTTTACTATGCATACAAGCTGTAACAGCTTAAGTCGACTTAAAGCAGAATTTATGCTATAATACTCTTGATCTTAGCTTATTTTTGTGAATATGCCAAATAATTACTAATTAATTATGGGTATGTGTCTCCGCTTACAGCAGACACAATTGTTTGTCGACAGATACACCAATACAAATAAACAGCTCACACGCTTTCGTGACGATTTCTACTAATTTGCTTGGAACTTTGTTCCAAACACAATATTCAACCGATTTCTTTTTATTTTTTCGAGTCTAAAAAATCTCCTGAAAACTTGCTCCATAAATCAGTAGTTGCTAAAAACTTTTTTAAAAGCATTCATAACAATCATATTGATGATTCACTGCTTTTGTGAATCACATGAATGAACTGGGATTGCAAGCAGTAACATTCATTTAGTAGCAAAGGTCTCTTTAATGTGAACCAAACCAAGCAATGGCATGATTCAGTTTTTTAATGTTAAGTGCTATTTCAGTATTCATTTTTGAAAAGTTAAAAATATGTCAGTTGATTCGTAATTAAACAGATCTCTGGTACATACCATGGCTGTTTCACGAGCACTACGTCGCTCATCAGCATTCAAATTGCATCGAACCCATTGTAATGACTAGTGGTATACTGTTTTTGAGCAGCAGCGCATCCTGCAACCTGAGCTCTTCATTATTGACGGCCTATATTTAAGCCTCTTGATCAACTTTCGGTTTTGTCATTGTGTTTTTTGGAACATATTTTATGTTCGCTCACCAACATCCATCTATTGAATCAGGTCTCAGACTTTTCGCTATGCCCACCGATTATTAAGCATTAATTTTAATTTAATGGTCAAAGTAAATGATTTAGAATTTTTATTTCTTCTAAAAAGCATTTAAGTGAGTAAAACCATTAGCAGGTTGGTTCTTTGGTGAGGAAAAAGCAGGATTTGTGAAACACCCTTCTTTCTATACGTTTATTGAAGCAGATAATTTAATAAAAACAACAAACATACTTAAATATGTAGCTGCACTGTCTCTCCACACAATGATGTGTTTGGGACGAAAATAAGACATAAGTCTGAACTTATAACGCTACTGAAGACATGCTGGATGCAATCACAACTACAAACGTAAATGATATAGTTTTCGTTTGTGATCGTATCAATCATGTCTCTTCTTTGTATAAATATCAGAACATTCCCTATTTTCCATACTTTTTTTGTGCTGAAAATTTTATTGTTTAAAATTAGTTTTAATTCTTCGACAAAATAGACGCATCTAAATATAGATACATATGTATATCGCAAAACGTTTTTCTAAATTTTCGATTTTAAGTAGTGGAACGCTGTTTCCATAAGAAATATCAATGTTGATGTCGCAATTCCACTCAGATAAAAAATTAGGGGGGCATAAAAATACTCCAACGTCAAAAAGTGTTCAGCGCCAGTTTCCACACTGTTTAAGTAACGTGTTTCACCACTGCGTATGCCATGTCTTTCGATATCGTTTAAAATCTTTTGCAATAAACCAGATTCCGTCAGGTATTTCAAATAACGATTAAAGAGCTGAGCAAAAGGTAAATTATGCCGCATCGTGAAGAAAACCGGTTCAGTCAATATAACGGGGTCGATCAACTGCAACAAATGGACTTTCAGAAATTTTTGTTGCATCAGAAAGAAATTAATTTTATCCTCGAAACCCATGTGGAGTAAAGTATTGTTCAAAGTGCGTCTTTTACGATCGATGTCAATGCCATCTGTGACTATCATGCGTTCCAATAATATGGGCGGCAAAAGCGAGGCGGACAAAAAATGTAATATATCTTCCTCGGCTATGTATAGCTTTAAATCGGTGCTATTTATATCAATTAATGATCTTATTTGTGGATCATAAATTGTTAAGACCAACATGCTGGATAGTTTGCACAAATACATTTGCACCATAATGAAGCCATACAGGAACACAATCATGTAAACAATCTTACTGAAATTGTAAGAATTTTTAAATAGCAAGAATTGATTTTGATATATAGCTAGACTCAGGGCATAAAGCAGTGATTGCGAAAAGTCCAACTTACTGGCCCTCAAATAAACTGAAGGGCATATAAATGAGGCGCTTAGCAGTATGAAACATATACATATGTATGTAAGAACCATGTTATACTTTTGAACGGCAATATAAAATATTTGAATTTTCTAATGGGCGTTGCTTTAGGTACTAACAGAACTGCATGAACATTCCATAAAACGTCTGAGGCCCGAAATCGCCGATCTCGATAGGCCGGAAACGGCACGACATCGAATTTATTTGCCATCAAATTGTGCAAAAGCAACTCCTTGTCATCGATTTCGTAATCATTCGGGTATTCCGTGAAAGAAAAGTTATATTGTTGTATGAAAGTCATGAGAATATCATAAAAATAACCGGTAGCCACAGCATCACCCTGCTCGTCGAAGTAACGGTAACAACGCGGTGGACTTGGCGTTATGGGAAATCTGATCGGATATCTATGAAAGTTAACAATATTATTATAGCCAATTCTAATATAAATACCAATAGAGCGAGTGCTATACCAAATGAAAAGTATATTAAAATCGCGTAGAAAGATTCCCAATTCAAGAACAAGTCCTCTGCGTTGTCAGTAAAAAACCGCAGATGTCCGCCACTGATTCCATCAAAATAGGTATCGAGTAAAATTTTGTCGAATATACCCGATTCTTGCACGTAGCTTAGAAAACGATTGAAAAGCTGAATATAGGGCAAATTTTTGCGAATTGTAAAAGAGTTTGGCTCAACAATCATTTCTTCCTCAATATTGTACATTCGTGGAGTTTTCAGAAACCGCTGTTGAAAATATAAATAGTTCATTGTGTCCTCAGTAGCAAACAATAGATACGTATTGTTCATATCAATCCTTGCACTATCCAAAAAAGATTTTTCAACAACTTCAGCTTTTTTTAAAATATTGCTGTTGAAGTAAGGATATTTAGCTGCCCGTCCATAAGTCTTTTGCGTCGTTAATATAGGAAAGGATGTCTTGGCTAAGTCGTCAAGTTTTTCCATTTTTGTGCCATAAATATTTTTTACCATAATGCTGGATAATTTTGCCAAGTAAAAATTTGTAATAATGAAGCCGTTCAAAAAGAGCAAAGAAAATACAATTTTCTGTCGAATTGTCTTGTCATTTAATTTGAAATGGTTTTGAAACATTAATGATGCAAAAACATGTGGGAATGATTTTGTAAAATCGGTCTTTTGTTGAGCACTTGCATGATAGTAAATAAACGTCAAAGCTGTAGCATATACAAAGAGTAACAGAGCGATGGTAATTTTAGTGCTGAATGTAAAAGGATAATGCAAGTACGACATTTTTGAGAGAGGGCAAGGATAAGGAGCCAAAATATATACTTTTGTATTCCACATAATTTTACTTTTGGTAGCATTGGGAAAATAAAAGTCGTAAAATGGTGCTGCTATAATATCCCCGCTATTGTTTCTAAGGCCTTCATTTAAGGACTCCATGCTAGCCGTATCATCTAGATTTACGAATCTAGCTGGATTTTCTTTAAAGTTGTAGTACTTCGTAAACATTTGTAAAGCTTTATAAAAATAACCCGTATGCATGCTTTTGCCCCAACGATCCAGAAGGGGGAAGATAAACGGAGGCTCATTTGTGGCGACAATATTTACAGGGTATTTTTAAAAATCCATAATTTGCTTCTTTTGCATGTACTCCTGAATGCTTCTGATGCGTTCAATACTTACTGCTGGAAATGGATTGCAAAAGAACAGTTCCTGTTGTATACAGAACAGGACTTGGACAAGGCCAGAACGCCAATTCTTTTCGGCGAATTTCAGTAAATCTTTTTCTCTTGCCTCCGGAATTATCCATAAAATTGGCCTCAACTTAAGCGAGGCCAGCTGTTCCTCTACTACACCATAGCTTGTTCTAGATGTTACTTCATCCAAAAAGGCAACAGACATTAGTTGGTGACTGTGTAATAAATGTAGCTGCACATCACTAGCTTTAGTTAATATCATTACAGGTACTGTCAACGATTTTATTTCATACTCCATATCCCATTGCGCTTCCAGAAGAAAAACTAATATTAAGGTGATGGTTCAATTCTTTTATGACGCTTATTACATTTTGTTTCGACTCTGTTTCAACGGAGGTTATATATTCAGTTGCAGTAATTTGGACAAGTGATAAAAGTATTGCGCACAGATTTAAATACATTCCGTGTTGTTTCAATGCTATTTTGCTTCTAGTCGATATTTTTTTAGGTTGAAGTTATTAATTTTTTTATTCATTAATTGTTCTTTTGTTTTCAATTCCCAGTCCAACTTATCCTTTAATTTGCATTATTCATCTACTGCATTATTTGTATTATTAATACAACTATGTTGTGACTGATAGTGACTGTGCTAAGCAATGTTGTCCTTTAGATCTTTGTAAAGTTTGTAGTCAATTAAACTACCCAACAGCCAATGAACCCGCTGAGCCCCAACATATTTTTTTTTTTTTTTTTTGAAAGATTATGATTCACTAACCACAAAAGTAAGATTCTATATACACGTGATTTAAGATTTTTTTTTTTCTAAAACTACAGCTTTTTGAAGAGACTTGTGCATACATCCCATCAATTCATATCTTTTCAAGATATATCCAATAACTCCAACTTGTGATAGCTTTAAGCTATTCTTTACCGTTTTTAGGGTTCCGTACTCATCAGAGTGAAACGGAACCATATTACCGAGACAAGTACGTCCGTCCGTCACAGCGTCCATTCTCCGAAACGGTAAGAGCTAGACAGCTGAATTTTCACTGGATGTTGTTGTACCTTGCCGCTACAACAACAAATACTAAAAACAACAACAAGTCGAAAACTACCAGGTGTCCCCATACAACGAAAAGTTGCAATTCGCTATAACTCTCGAACCAAAACAGATAAAAAGCTGAAATTTACATAGTGTATGTATTTATAGATGCCCTACAACAACAAATGCTAAAGACAACAACAAGTGGAAAACTACCAGGTGTCCTCATACAACCCAAAGTAACAATTAGCCGTAGCTGCTAAACTGTAAAAGACAAAGAGCTGAAATTCGCAGAATATATATGTTTACATATGCCCTACAACAACAAATGCTAAAAACAACAACATGTCAAAAACTACCAGGTGTCCCTACACAACGTAGGGTAAAAATTAGCCGTAACTCCCAAACTGTAAGAGACAGAGAGATGAAATGTGAACAATATATGTAATCGCATGTGGCCTACAATAACAAATGCTAAAAACAACAACAAGTCGAAAATTACCAGGTGTCCCTATACAACGTAAAGTAACAACTAGCCGTTACTCTCGAACCGTGAGAGACAGAGGGATGAAATTTGCACAATATGTGTATTCACATATGCTCCACAACAACACTTGCTAAAAACAACAACAACTGTAAAACTACCAGGTGTCCCTTTACAACGTAGAGTAATAGCTATAACTCTCGAACCGTAAGAGATAGAGAGTCGAAATTCGCACAGTGTATGTATTCTCAGAGGCCTTACAACAACAAATTACAACAACAGACAATCGTAAAACCTATCAAAAACTGTAATCACTAACAGAATTTTTTCTTCTCTAATTTTACATTGTGTTAAGTTCGATTGCACTAACTTTTACATACCAGAACATACGAAACAAAACCACAATAAGAAAGATCAAATTCTTGCACCAAAAAATCTCATATAGTAGTCGTTTATTTATTCTATATCTCATTTTCGCGTTTGCAATGCCGTGCAAGGTGACGTAGGTAAAAAAAAAATCAATAGATTGTTGAAACGTTTCAGAAGCGATGTGTCTTGCGAAACAAAGTTATGCATAGCCTTTTAGTAAAGGTGAATTTTTGTGAGCAGCGGAGCACACTAAAATCAAAGTATCTGTAGTTAAAAATAAAAAAGTGCAAAAAAATATATTTTTTAACATCCGAGTGGTTTCAGAAGTATAGGACTGGACTGGACTCGACATCTGTCAAACTAAGTTGTTAAATCACTTTTTTCTTCTCAGTTGAAAGTCTGACATTGACGAAAATAGATCGTATAAAAATGATCAATGAAGTAAAAGAATTTTGTTTTACTTCACTTTGGTAGATAGTGTACAGGGTTTGATGCTTCCGAATATAAAACTCTTACTGGTTTTTGTTTTTACCTTGGATTATCTATTTTTAATGCAATGGCAAAACCATGATATAATATTGTTATATGAGAACAAAAATCTAAAAATTAGTTATCTCATACTACAAATCATATGATTGATTAAAGCATGGATGTCAAATAAGCGTTGTTACATGGAAAGCCTTGATGTAAATTCATTCATTCTTCACAATCAAAATGTTTGCTCAGGCAAAGCCACTTTTTAGGTAGTTTAATGTTTCTTTCTGTGACTGCTACAGATTAAGAAAAGTAATTTTCTCTTTTTCTGATTCACAAACTACAGAAGGCAAATGGCAGTGCTGCTCTCCACATTCAGTGTCAATCACACAACACTGTCGCATTAAAAATCAAATAAAAGTTATGTCCATATATTTATGAAAGCTGAGTCATCCTGGGAATTGAGACAAACGCAATTAATAAATGGAAATTTTAAAACTCTAAATGTCCTGATATCTGATACAAAAGGTAGTGGAAAATGTCAGCAGTAGTCAAAAGAAAATAAATCGCAAAACGAAATGCATTTAAAGCTGTGTGTAATGTTTTTGTCAGTTTTCAAAATTCTTTCAAGTGAAAACTTAATCTCAACCGAAAACAAACAGCAACGTGATATAAAACATATTACAAATAAATTGAACCATTATCTTGATGTTGAATGGAATCTGGTCTTCATTTTCGAAGTACAACAGGAAGTGGATATCGTACTAAAATCTTTGAGAATACCTGTGGTAGTAATAACAAATGCTACCAAAATGCCGATATGTGACTTACACAGTCAACATTTCATGTCTGTTGTTTTCCTGAATGAATCAACTTCGAAGGAGAGCTATGGAATAGTGGAGCAACAGTTGGATATGCTTCAGTTTAGACCAATTCTATGGATTATTTCCGAATACAAAGAAAATGATTTAAGTGAATTTGCCAACAAAAATTGGCTTTCTGGCTTTACTGCAGCCTTTTTTCTCACACAAGAGGGCTTATTTACTTACAATCCAGTACCAAAAATAAGCATTCAACGCATTCGGAAATTGTAAGAAGATGAAAATTTGCGATCTTAAAAAATATCGATTAAGATGATTATTAAATATTAATAACATTGTTCTGCAAAAAAAAACACAAACACTTTTTGTCTGTCCTTTACATAAAATTTAGCGAATTATTAGAAGTTTGAAATGCTTAAAGTAAATCTGCTGTCAGCTTTTCTTTACCACGTATAAACTTTTTTTATTGGCTCGGCAAATTAGTAAGTTAAGCTAATCTACTTCAACCTCTTTGATTTGAATAAATGATGCACTAAAAGAATCACTAGGGCATATTATGCAAGTAAATTGCATATTATTTTTACCATTCTTGAGAATTGAAGAGTTATTCCAAAATCGAATCCAAAAAAAACCAAAATTTTGCATTAATTTTGCGTTTTGTTTTCTAAATCAAAAAAAAAATCTTTCACAATTTTTACAGATTTTAGAAGCTTATTGTCTTGACAACAAAATGAACCATAAGTTTCAATTTCAAGAATGCAAATTTGACAAAAAAAAATTATTTTATTGCGGCAACACTCACACATAAACATACATTCACCGATGATGATGCAAAACCCTTGCAGGCAGGCAACGGAAATAAAGAAGTATTATTTTTTATGGATTTTGGATTTAGAAAAAGCGATGAACAATACAGGGGAAGAAAAATTGAAGAAAACACGTGTTTTTGTCATGTCTGCCTGTTTTTTTATATACACAAGCGAGAGATGTCTGTGGTAAAAGATCACATGGGTCCTACACACTCTTTTGTGAGAAGATATAGGATATCGTACGACTAAATGCAGTCGATACTATGACATCGATTTTTCCATAGCGTTTGGCATGAGGAAAAAAGTTACACAATGACTCACAACGGGTTATCGATTTCGTGGTTTCAAAAGTATAGGACTGGAATTCGACATCGGTCAAACTAAGTTGTTAAACTAATTTTTTCTTCTCAGTCTGAAAGAAAGTCTGACATTGACGAAAATGGATCGCTTAACTATCACACAACGCATAAAATTATCAAAACATACTACAATGAGTCACTTCAGTCACGTATGGAATGGCATATATGAATACATATATTGTGTAAATTTCATCTCTCTGTCTCTTACAGCTGAGAATTACGTTTAATTGTTACTTTACGTTATATAGAGACGTTATATAGGGACGGTAGTCTTCAACTTGTTGTTATATTTAGCATTTGTTGTTGTAGGGAACATGCGAATACATATACTATGCATATTTCATCTCTCTGTCTCCTACAGTTTGGGAGTTACGGCCAATTTTTACTTTACATTGTATAGGGACACCTAGTAGTTTTCGACTTATTGTTGTTTTTAGCATTTGTTGTTGTAGCGACAAATTACAGCAACATCCTGTGAAAATTTCAGCTCTCTAGCTCTTACCGTTTCTGAGAATGGACGCTGTGTATGTTAATAAACAACATTTTCGTATTTGCGGTTCTGAGATTCATAAAGTAATTGAAGAGAGACCGTTACATCCAGAAAAAGCCACTGTTTGGTGCACTCTTTGGTCCGAAGGTGTGATTGGACCTTACCTCTTCGAAAACGACAATGGAAGGACCGTCACCGTCGATTCGGAGCGTTATGGTCATATGATAACCGACTTTTTTTTGCCTGCTATTGATGAATACGACTTGCAGAATATGTGGTTGCAACAAGACGGTGCCTTATGCCACACAACTCGAGCGAATATGGCCTTAGTGCAAGAGACATTTCCTGGCCGCGTAATTTCTCGTAGTAGCGATATCAACTGGCCACCTGTCAACCGTGTTTATGCAGATAAAAACCCATATTCGTCAAGTTATGGCAGAGATACCGCCCAAATTTGTGTCAAAAAGTGGTCAAAAAATACCTCAAAAGAATTAATGGTGGCAACACGTCGCGTGGTGCTCATTTAAATCATGTAGTATTTCACACATAATGACAGGGTTCAAACGTATTAATAAAAAACGTATTAATAAAAATGAAAAATTTATCAATAAATAGAAAATATATTTATTGAAAATTAAGTGACCTTAAGCTCATTTATAAAACCTAACAAAGTTTAATAAAAAAGGTCGAAGAACGAGTATCCAGAATAAAAAAGATATATCATGAAAAAAAAAAATTAAATATGTGTTTTATTTGCGTTTACTTTTGAAACGGCAAAATAGATAACCCGTTACCACGGAGTAGGTGTGTTCGAAAAAAGTATTGCAGAGAAAAAATTACAACGGTCTTATCATGTATTTGACTCTGATAGTCCCAAGGGCACGCATTTCGTAGCGTCGATGATGAGATTGTCCCTCAATCACACCAACTTACCCCAGGCTACCAGTAGAGGTGTTGAATGTATGACCACAAGCCAATAATTTTTTACGCACACAACTACTCAGTACCATACTTCCTTATGGGACTCCCTTACAAAACTACAAAAAGTTTGACAATCGAATGCTGATGATATTGAAGTCGGTAGCTGGTTGATGTGCCCGTTAACCAAATCGGCAGTCAATTAATTACCTTTTAACGCGAACTTAGCTATAGAAAGTGAAAATAGCCCTTAGAAGCTAAAATGTCGCTTCTTTGTAATTAAAAGTTTTTTGTGTTGAAAATTTTTAATTCATCGTTTTCAAGCTTTATGTAAATTGTTAAAACATGTACGACAACATGCCTACTATCATGAATTGTCAGTGCAATTTGTATTTTAAGGACTAAAACAATCATAAACTCGAGTTCAATTTTAATTCGTCATACTTGTTCTACGTTATTAAAAGGAACGCTTAGTTCTACCCTGAGGAATTCCAATTTAAAGTTTGCTTAATATGTGATTTGTTGGACATGCCAATGTCCATACACACACATACTCACATATACAGTGAAAAGTGAAAGGAGCACATTATTACAATTTAGTTGTGGCAAATATTATTAAAATGCACTTCACTCATCCCTGTCGGACCTTGAGTTGTTGACTACTAATATAGATAACTTTAAGTTAACTTCTATGCACTGGCTTCAAATTAGCTACAATGTAATCGATTTGTAATTCACTTTTTGTTTACGAACTATAAGCTAACTGAAAAGTAGTGCAAAGTTGACCCAAAATTCGAATAACAACATACACATATACACGGTCAGCTCTTTACTTAATTTGCTTGTTGTTGCGTTAATTCTAAATTCTCACGAGTCGTGAGATTTACCTAGCAATACAAAAATAAAAGAAGTGGGAATATAAAATGAAAATAAAATAGAATGATAAAATTAATTTCATGAAATAAAATATCAATTCCGAAAAATATAAAACAAGCTGTGATTTTTTTCTTTGCGCACTAACTTTTAAACACCTAACTTTAAGTTAGTGGAAAATTAATGCAGCGAAGGACAATTGACTACTGCCTAGGACATCAACATGTTAAAATAGTCAGTGTTTTGTATTGAAAAATAATCCAGACGTCAACCAGTACCAGTTGTGAAATAGTTAGCTTTAAGTTAGTTTAAAGTTAATTTCATTTCCAACAACTTTTTTAATTTTTGCCTAAAAAACGAGACCACAACATTTTTCTTTGCAGCTATTTTGGGCAAATACATATGTACGTATCAACAACTAAAAATGCATATAAATTAGGGCGGGTCGATTTGTAGGGAGTGAAAAAAATTCACCAATTTCCCTATGATTTCCGTATTCTATGGATTATTCCATGAAAATTTGCCAAAGGAACCATACCTCTATCGTTAAAATCGAGTCCCCTACTTTTTGTTGGTGAAAAGTTCAAAAGTTGCGGGCATATTTGTCCAAATTTTGGACCATTTTTCCATTTTTTTCATGATTTTGTCCAAGAATATTACTTTCATGGCCATTTGTTTGGCTCAATCCATTATTTAATTCAATTTACAATTCAAAGCGAAGAGTTTAAGCCCAAATTTATCGAATTCGGTTGACTAATTCGTGCGATATTGCTAAAACAAAATAACACATAACACCAACTTTTTGATTTTTTCCCCTTTTTATTTTTTTTTTTCTACAAAAATTCAAATTAAGAGATAGTAAAGAATCTATCAATCTATTATCAAAAAAAAAAAATTTAAATTTGAGTGTAGTAAAAGACAAAATGTGAAAAAAACAATATTTTTTTTGAAAGTCTTGTTTGCTTTCAAGTCTGGGTGTTTTCGTACGGCTCTCTAATGTCGTCGCCATAGCGCCTTCTACATTCTTTCCTGCAACTCGTTTAGCAGTGGCAGCCAGCAATTGGACATGTCTTTCCGTTCCTTGAATGTGTAAAGGAATTTGTGGATCATCGAATGTGGCCATAAAAGTAATATTCTTGGACAAAATCATGAAAAAAAACGAAAAATGCTCCAAAATTTGGACAAAAATGCCCGTAACTTTTGAGCCGTTGCACCAATGTTGGAGATTTTGTATTGATCAAAATGAGCTCACCTTTCCAACGCGTCTACTGGCGATTAAACCCAATCGATAGTTTTTGAGTTATGGATGTGAACGTGTAGGTAATATTTCATACAAACGTCAATTTGGGAAAAAATCTACCAACAAAAAGTAGGGGACGATAGAGGTATGGTTCCTTTGGCAAATTTTCATGGAATAACCCATAGAATACGGAAATCATAGGGAAATTGTCGAAAAATAAAGCGACACGCCTTAATATACATACATTAATACAGATGCATCACGCACAGAAAAAGATAGAAAAAAAAGTAAAAATATTAAATTTCACAACAGCATATTTGATTGTTTTATTTGCTTAACGAATACAAATAAAATTTGAAGCAAATTTATATTTGCTGGTGTTTTCTCTGGCAAAGTTGTTATCAAACAAAACCTCAAAATATACTCTTGTGAAATTCAATATCGCTACACTATTACATGTTTTATACTGTAATGTATGGAGCTTTTTTAGCAACAGGATTGCGAAATAAATGAGTATTTTATTTTATGAGGTGGTGTGAGGGTAAATGATGGCTCATTAATGAACAAAAGATGTTCGACGAACAAAATTTACATTTCAGCTTCTTCACCTACCCCGGCCCATATCATCAAATGGGCTACGTCTATGACAATAATTAGTAGTTGCTTTTTTTTTTTTAAATTGTTTATTTCAGCAAAATATTATAAAAGGTTATTATAATTATACTTAGAAATAAACAAAAGAGTAGTTTTAATAACATATGTATTATACACTGTCCCTTAATCGAGCTCTCTAGTATAGAAATTATAAGTAATATTATACATTTAATACATTTTTTAAATCCAATTATAATCTATTTGCAAATGAATACATGTAGTAAGCGAAAATTACACATGTAAAGAAAAAATATTGAAAAACATTACTTTTTTATTTGATTTAGATAAAATGGTCAAGGGTTAAAAGAGAAGAATTTTTAGTAGTTATATAAGCCACCAGTATTTATCATAGTTCACGTTTGGAAGGATATTTTTATCTGCACGATAAATGTTGGTATCAAATCTTCTATTTTCGTTTGTCATTTTGTTAGTTAAGACATTTTTTATATTGGCCCTTCTATGTATATACATATATGAAAAAATATAGGGACTCCAGTTGTTTCGTTTTGAATAAAACCATTTTTATCTAAGTAAACAAAGGCTTCTGGAGGTACATAGCCAGTTTGTAATGTCTGTGCTATGTATTCGTCATTGACATAATAAGGAGCCATGATTAAGTTATTTTCATAGCAGCTGCAACAATTTCTTATATGATTCCTAGTTAGGTGCTTAATAAAGTTATCAATTCTGCTAATTTTAACAGCAGAATAAAGTTTCTTATTGCTTATATATTTTTTGAAATTACTGTTTGAAGATCTGTATAGAGAACAACATGTTCTTAGGCATTTTCTTTCGAATTTTCGTAGCTTTTCCATATAATATGGTGAAATATTTAGTAGTTGCTTGATACGAGAAGTTCGACTAATAGCCTTCTCGCATTTATCAATATCTAACATCAATTTGCGATGATGTTGAAATTTCCCCATAAGAAATATACAGGGCTAAAAACCAACATCTTTATAAAATGTTCCTAACTTATTTTGTTCCGTTCGACACTTGTGGTGGTCTTTCGATTATTTTAGTGCCATCACTGAAAAATGGCGAAAAATTGTAGTGGCATCACTGCAAATTTTTACATTTAATGACATTCAAAATTATTAAAAAAAAAAACAATTACAGTCGAACTTCCTTATAGTGAACAGTCTATACAATGAAGTTCTCCTTATTATGAACTAAAATCAAGTATACAGCTTTCTCGTTCCACTTTGAATGTATTTTGATCTCCGTAAAATGAATTTCCCTACAATGAATTTTTCTTTACAATGAAAAAAATTTTGGAAAGAAAAATACATTTTAAGTGAACTATTTTTAGCAGTTTTATTTTACACTTGTTAGCAACACTATTAATAAAGAAAATAAGTTATATTTTTGGGTTTCCCAAAGTAATTCAAATGAAAACAAAAAAGTTTATGATTTGACTTTTAACATCAGTTGACCGAGTTCAGTGAACGAAAATGATGAACCAGTTATTAGTAATTAATAGAGTTGAAGAAGGGACATCAAAGAAAAAAGATAAAGCTAAAGAGTTTGGACTTCTTCACAGTACCTTGTCAAACATTTTAAAAAACAAGTCAGTTATTCAAAAGAATGTAGAAGACGAGCATTTAAACATTAAGCGTAAGAGACTTCGAACTTGTCTTTACGAAGCCATTGTCGAAGCTCTTCACTTGATGTACTACGAACTTTCTTGGAGATGGAGAGCAACATTCCAACAAATGTATTTAAATATCTTACCCCCAATTTTTGACTTGGATTTTAAATGCCATTTCAATTTAAATTTGATTTAAATACAAAATTGAGTCAAACAGTTGCTATTTAAAGCAAACTTAAACGGCCTGTCGTGCCCATTTAAAATCGATTTAAGTTTTTCGTACTGCCATATGATTTTGACATTTTGGTTTTGTTCTGCAAATTAAGATAATTGAATTTTTTTTTTTTTTTTTTTTTTGGTTTTATAATTTGATTTTTTATTATTTCCAGAAGGTACTCAACTTCTGTGGCATTGAAATTCGGAGTCCTTTTATCACTTTTGCTACTCAATTTAATAATTTTTACAAAACAATTTATTATTTTCTAAACTTTTCACAATTTCACTTGCTTCCAAATTTGTTTAAACAGCTGTTTTTTATTGAGTTATCGATAATTTTATGACACTTACATTGTGCTGCCGTACTTTTATTACAATTAATTACCAAAAATAATTTTAAGCTTAGTTTAGACGATATGTTGAATCAGCATATTTATTCTGAAAATTTTGTTTAAGTGCCATCATATCGTGTAAACGCAAAAACTTTACCAGCATACGTATGTTTAACAACGTTTGCAAACAATTTGTTAACAACACCAACAAATATATGTTGGCAATTTTAGCATATCGTGTGAACAGTATGTTTTTAGTATTTGACTAATTTCCTGCGTATGTTAGCTGATATGCCATTTGTTGAAAATGCTGTTTAAGCTTTTCAGCATATATCTAATTTGTATGTATATTTGCCGAATGGCTTTGTAGAGCCGCCGACAATTTTCGTTTATGTAAATATACATATGTATATCTTCTTCAAAATTTGCAAACGAGCACAAAAGTAATGAAATGAAATTCAATGAATTAATTGCTCTCAAATTAAAAAACAATAAATAGCTCAAGGCGAATTCATACCAGGTGGTTGCAAGGGAATTTGCAAAATGAAAAAAAAATACATGTATTTCATTACATATATTTCAAAGTGAACAAACGGCTAGAAGCCAAAATAATCACCTGTGTTTCAAGTCCAACTGGTATGAATTCTGCTTGAAATAGTTGGAATAATCAACAATCAACGGCAAGGCGTTGATTACATGCATACATCCGGATTTCAACCGCCGCCCCACTTTTGTTTTCAGCGGCTGCCACGATGAAAGTTAATTGGCACAGAACATCTTATAATTCTTTGTATAATTTCTGCCCGCCGTTCTACCCATTTTCTTTTCCAAACTCGGCTTCTTTTTCCTTTTACTTCACTTTCATCACTAGCAAAAACAAGAACTGCAAAAGCAATAGCAAGCGATATTTCTTCCGAAGACATTTTTTTATATTAAAAACACGAATTTTCTGCAATAACGCTTTGTATACATAGAAAGTAGTATCAAACTTATTTTACAAGCAAATGTTTATACGATTCAGCATACATATCACCATGTAATTATCAACATATCGTATAAACACAAAAATTGTATGCTAACTCTTATGTTGACATTCCATTTGCTGGGATATGTTGAATTAAAAAATTTGGTAGTTTCAGCATATAGTGTAAACACCTAGCATATGATATGTGATGACATATGCGTTTGATGTTATTTTTAATCATACAGTTGTTAGCATATATATGCTGATTCAACATATCATCTAAACTAAGCTTTAGACTGTAAAACAGAAAGCTTTTTTAAATCCAACTTAAATTTTGAGGAAAATTTACTAATTTTGTATTTAAATCCCAAGTCAAAAATCGGGGGTAAGCATGTTATTAATTTGTTTTCAAAATCCATTTTATATTTTTATTATTGTTTCTAGTACAAAACGTGGCTTTATTTATTTTGACAGCTATGTATGTATGTAGATGTGATTGATGTTAGATGTTGTATGTGAACGCATGTTTATATATTTTCAACATCTTCAACTCGTTCCACGAAAATGTTGACAGGTGTGAAAAGGCTATAACAACAATTAGTATTCGTATATGCTTCATGCTTCAAAATTAAGATTTTGGCAACAGCGCTAAAATTCAATTTTCGCCCACAAAAGTTGTCGCTAAGAATCGCTTAGTTGAGTTTAGAGATTTTTAGAGATGTTTCTAATTTTAGCGAAGGCAACGCTGCCTTTAGCAGCGTTGCTTTTGAAAAATTTCGCAGAGTGACATGAAGAAACAGGGTTGAATTTCCTTAAAAAAAACAAGTAAGAGTGCTATATTCGGCTGGGCCGAATCTTAAATACCCTTCACAATGGTACATACATTCCGATTGATTTTTGGTGCGAAAAGTTGTTTTATTTGGCTTTTAAATGGGCCGATTTTTTCTGAATTTCAATATCAGATCCACTACCGGGATTTAACACAGGCTGCAAAACTTTTATTTAAATAATTCCTAATATGCTCAAGTTCAACCACTGGGTGACACCAATTCTTTTTAATATCAATGAAATAAAGAAAAGCAAAATTTATTTCTTAATTATTTATCAGTTAACTTAATAGTAAAATTTATTTAACAAAAAATTGCATATAATTGCATTATTTTTGAATTATAATGCTAAACATTGCCATTAAGTGTGATTTGCTTTTCAATTTACTTACGTATGTGGGTACATGCATACGTATGTATGTATCTATAATAGAAAACTCTAAAATAAATTCTTTATTATTGAATATTTTCAGTGTGTTCCATAAAACAATGATTATATATACATACATATATACATACATACATATTTACATTGCTTTCATTGTTTTGATTATATACATACATATATACATACATACATATTTACATTGCTTGCTTTTACAAAATTATTTTTTTCTTGTGCACGTTGTTGATGATCTATTGCGTATCATCATACACATGTGTGTGTGTATGTACATATGTAAGTACGTAGGGAAACCCAAAATGATTTTTTGTGTGAATGAATTTGAAGACGCAATTGTTTAAAAGAATTTCATTGCGTACCCTTTTTTCAACAATTCTTTATATCACTTTCATTTTCAAGCTCGTGTATATATACATACACATTTTTACACCAAAGCAAAAAAATTGTTTATGCTAACATACTTGCATGCATACATACATATGTATGTAGATACATACATACCTACATGAATACAAACGTATCTACATACATACATACATACATACATACATACATACATACATACATACATACATACATACATACATACATACATACATACATACATACATACATACATACATTCATACATGATCGCAAATATTTTCGAATTTTGCTACATATGTATGTATGTACCATTATGATTGATTTTTGGTACCAAAAGTTGGGTGCATATGGGCCGATGTCCAAAAATTTTCTAATTTTGCCCCTAAACAGCCTGTATGTACCATTCCGACAAATATTTAGTGCAAAAAACTGTTTCGTTTAGCTTCCAGGCCCGACTTCTTGAGATATCGGGAGGCGCTATATCTCGAACATATATGGGCCGATGACAAAAAGATTTCCAGTTTTGCTTCTGACTAACCTATATGTATCATTCTGATTGATTTTTGGTGCCAAAAGTTGTTTTATTTAGCTTATAGAGCCGATTTCTTGAAAAATCGGGAGACGCTATATCTCAGGTATATATAGACCGATTGCAGACATTTTCAAATTTTGCTTTTAAACACCTTATATGTACCATTCTGATCGATTTTTGGTACCAAAAGTTGTTTTATTTGGCTTTTAGAGCCGACTTCTTGAGAAAACTTGAGGCGCTATATCTCGAGTGTATATGGGCCGATGTCCAAAATTTTACACGTTTGCCTCTAAATAGTCTATATGTACCATTCTGATTGATTTTTAGTGCCAAAAATTGCTTTATTTGGCTTAAAGAGCGGATTTCTTGAAAAATCAGGAGTCGCTATATCTCAGATATATATGGACCGATTTCAAAAATTTTCCAATTTTGCTTTTAAACACCTTATATGTTCCATTCTAATCGATTTTTGATACCAAAAGTTGTTTTATTTGGCTTTTAGAGCCGACTTCTTGAGAAAACGGGAGGCGCTATATCTCGAGTGTATATGGGCCGATGTGGAAAAATTTTCCATTTTTGCCTCTAAATAGCCTATATATACCATCTTGATTGATCTCCGGTGCCAAAAGTTGTCTTATTTGGCTAATAAAGCCGATTTCTTTAAAAATCGGGAGACGCTATATCTCGGATATATATGGGCCGATTTCAAAAATTCCTTCATTTCTAGGATTTAATGAGCACTAAAAATGATATGGTTTAGTTTTTAAGAAAAAATTTTTTTCAAAAATCTGAATACAAAAATTACACAAAATATCCCTCAAAACCCGGTTTTTTGAATATATCTCGGCTATCCGCGGACCTATCTTACTGAATTTCAATAGCAGACCCACTACCGGGGTTTCACACGTTTTAGCGAAAGAATGAGGTTTCTATCTCAAACCGTTTTCTCAGAAACGGTATTTCAACGACTACAGACGGACAGACGGACAGACGGACCGACGGACAGACGGACAGACGGACATCGCTCAATCGTAATCGCTATTGATGCTGATCCAGAATATATATACTTTATGGGGTCTTAGATGGATATTTCAATGCGTTACAAACGGAATCACAAACTTATATATACCCTTACACATTTATGTGAAGGGTATAAAAATATAAATATTTATTCTTTGAGAAAAAATCAAAAACGGAATACAAATAATCAATTCTTAATATTACTCGTGCAGTTAAATTAATAGTTTAACAGAAACTTTAAGCTTGACAATGCCTGCTTATTAAGTTAATCGCAACATTGTTGCGTTGAGTGCACCACTAGTAGAGTACATAAATTATGCATAACCAAGCTGACTACTAGTCAACAACAAAACAAACAAAAAACAATTTATAAATGAAAAAAAATCAGCTCCAAATGCCCTTAAATCTCTACAAATAGCGAGTGGAAACGTAAGAAATGTTCAAAAGTCAACAACACGCAAACAGGAATGCATTTCAATCTGTGCATATTATTTTTGTCACTTGCTAAATTTGTTTCAAGTGAGAATATAATCGCAGTTGAAGAAGAGCAGAGGCAAGATGTAATAAATATTATAAACGAACTGAACCATCACTACAATATTGAATGGAATTTAGTTTTCATCCTGGCACTACAGCAAAATGTGGATACCGTCATAAAATCACTCAGCAGATCTGTGATAATAATAACAAAAAGTAGCGATATCCAGTTAAAATATTCACAAAGTAAAAAAATAATGTCTGTGGTTTTTCTGCATGAAGTACTTTCACATTCGAGCTACCAAATAGTGGACAAACAACTGGAACTCTTAAAGAGCAAACAAATTTTATGGATTATATTGAAAAGCAGAGAACAGGATTTACTGAATTTTGCCACAAAAAATTGGATTTCTGGCTTTGGCCGAGCTTTGTTCTTCACACAAGAGGGACTATTTACTTACAATCCAGTGCCAGCCATTAGCATTGAACGGGTCCGGAGCCTTCAGGGCTACGTACAGAAGAAACAAATTGTGGACTTTAAAAAGTATCCTTTAAATGTTATCGGCAGAGACAATGCTCCCTTTTGCTTTCAATTTCAACACCGTTCGGGTGAAATAGTTTATACGGGTTATTTTTATAAAATTATAAAATTATTTGCACAGTACTACAACTTTCAAGAAAACCTACACGGTTTCCTAAATGTCAATAACATGTCTGAAGTGGCTGCTTTAAATGACCGCTTAGGAAATAATACCATGGACATGGTAGCATCAGCGGTTTATGGTTTTGATTTCAAGAATGCTTCGTATAGTAAAACGGTTTGGAACATGAGAATATATGTGCTGGCACCGTATCCGGCACCTTTGTCAAAGATATCATACTTTTATCATCCTTTTACATTCAGCACCAAAATAAGTATAGCTCTGTTGCTATTCGTGTATTCCGCAGCTCTAACGTTTCTGTATTACCGTTCAGACATTAAACAGAGCATCGATTTTAGCAAATCATTTTTATATGTTCTAGTATCATTCATGTTTCAAAATCATTTTAATTTCCAAATGGAGACAACTCGTCAAAAAGTCGTGTTATACCTGCTCTTTCTCAACGGTTTCATTATAACAAATTTGTATTTTGCAAAACTGTCCAGCATCATGGTAAAAAATATTTATGAAGCAAAAATTGAGAAGCTTGACGATTTAAATAAAACATCTCTTAATATTATAATGCAACAGTCTCAACTGTATGGTCTCAACTTTATACCTTACATAAATGATAACGTTTTAAAGAAAGCTAAGGTGGTTGAAAAAACATATTTGGAGCGAGCATATGTCGACATGAATAGCACTTATATGCTGGTAGTTTTTGAGGATACGATGAAATTTTTCTTTTTCCAACAGCAATTCTTGAAAACTCCTCGCATGTACAACATTGAAGAAGATGTGCTCGTATGGCCAAACTATTTTACTTTGCGCAAGAACTTTCCTCACATCCAACTTTTCGATCATTACTTGAGCAGGTTATGCGCATCCGGTATTATAGACAAAATTTTAACCGACACCTATCGTGATGGAATTATAAGCGGCAAACTACGGTTCTTCACGGACGACCAAGAGGATTTGTTTTTGGATTCGAACGCCTTTTACGCTATTTCAACTTACTTTATGTATGGCTTGGCATTATCTGTAGTGGTATTTATAGCAGAAATAATTCACCACCACAAGTATACTAACAAAAGCTGTATGTAATATCTGTATGTAATGTCTTACAAGCCAAAGATTATTAATATTAATAAATGTGTGTTTATGTGTGTGTGTGTGTAAAATATCAGGCGATATTGCATAATATGGACCCGACGTGACTTTGAAGCTCGAAATAAGCACTACTACAATAACACCCATTTTTTGTGCTACTAGTGAAGTCAGGAATAAAATTTTTTTTTTTTTAATTTATTTATTTATTATTATATGTCAATGGAATATACATCCTTACAGAAATTTTAAAGAGAAAAAAAATATATGTATGTATATGTATTAACAATAAAACTGAGTATAAAACCAACAAAGAAATAAAAGAATAACAATTAAGAATTTAAATAAATCAGTAAATTGTTCTTAATGACGTCTGTGTTAGAGGAGTATTCAATAAACTTAAAAAATTTATTGAATTCATTACACATCCTTCTCAGCGGCTCCGCATTAGCATAGTTAGCTCTACAGAATTCAATAGATAACGGGACTAAATATCGTGAAGAGCGTTGAGGTACATTGAAAGTTATATCGTTGATTAAAAAACCAGAGCATACGTCGCCATTTATTATGTTGCAAATAAACGATATGTTCAACACAGATCTACGGCTTTTTAACGTCGGTAGCCTGATGAGGGAAAGTCTGGCAGAGTATGGTGGTAGATTTGTTGGCTCCAAGTTTAGCGAGCGGAGGCAGAAAATCAGAAACGGTTTTTGCACTGATTCGATAGCATCAGAGTGCTTTTTATATAGTGGATCCCATATAATGGAACCATACTCCAACACAGGCCTTACTAGCGATGTATAGAGATTTTTCGTAACATACGGATCATTAAATTCTTTAGCCCAGCGCTTTACGAATCCAAGAATACATCTCGCCTGATTTGCCATCATTGTGACGTGAGAGATAAAATTAAGTTTTGAGTCAAGCAGAATTCCCAGTCAGTAAGAAACTGTCAACAGTCTCCAAAAAGTAGCGTGCACTTAAAGGATTGATTCTAACGAAACGCATGTGTTTGCATTTATTTAGATTAAGATTCATTAGGTTTACTTTACACCAATTAAAAAAGAGAATTTAAATCATCTTGATGAAGTTGTTGTTCGGAAATTTGGCGGTAACTACAAAAAATTTTTATGTCGTCAGCGTACATTAAAACATTTGAATGTATAACGTTAGGTAGATCATTGATGAATAAATGGCTTAACTTTTGGAAAGTCCTAAAAGCTATGAATAATGTAGAATTTTCAATACAGTTTGTTTTAAGAAATCATGTGATTTCAGACTTGATATTGAATAAATAGTGTTGTACATTTTCACTGGTATTAGTTAAAGTTAAAATTGGTCTAAAATGCACCTTCTTAATCTTTTCTGTCTTTTTCAGCCTATAGTCTATACGCCGCCGACATGTCGTTGATGCTAATCAACTCATCAGCAGACTTAAAAAAATCGAAAATAAAAAATGTTTGAAGCTCAACTATATGTTCAATAATTTCCATGAAAAAAAAAAAAATTCCTGGAATCAGAAATGTTCAAACAAACTTTTAATACAAAAAACAACTTTTCGTCTATTTCTAGAGCCAAATAATACAACTCAATTGGCGCTTAGCGCAAATAAATAATATCTTAGAACGATTTTCTTGGTCAGACTTCATTTATTGTTCAGTCTAGGGGTAGTATATTATTTTTTTGTTTTTTTTTATTTGCAGCTGCTTATTATTGTGTAGCAACACTGTGTGACCGCAATCATTTCTTACTCCAACATGATTTTAGCAGTGACAAGAAAACGTTTTGTTTCCACTTCCGTTTTGTTTCATCCGATTGCGAATAAATTCCTACTCGAAAGAAAGATTTCTTACACATTTCGAACTCTTTAATTCGCTACGAATAAAATGTATTGAACTTTCTTACAATGTTATTCGATAGTGAGTAATTATTCGAATGTAGACTTGCGAGTTTTAACTCGTATACAGCAAATCAATATAATTAACGTTGAATTTAAAAAATCAGCGAAATAACACGCCATTTGCACATACAAGTAACTTGTTGCCAGTTGTATGTACGTACATATGTATATTAACAAGCAATACATTGCCTGAAATAAAAAGACGCGCTGCTGGTTGTACTTGATTATTTACACAGGCAAGTGCAAACCCATTTTCAAAATGTCTTCAATGAAAGTTGTCTCAAAGAAAATTCCTTTACCTTACAAAATAAAATCTAAAATGAAGATAAAATAATAAAACAATTATGCGGAAAAAAACAAAAAATCACTGCTTTATTTTTTATATTTAAAAATCGCAATGTTTTGCCTTTTTGGTTATGGTTTATTCTGGTTTTGTCCATCTACATGGTATGCTGATGACGTACTGATTACGTATAGCGAGGGCAGTAAATGGCAGGATGAACCAGTACCTGTCTATTTTAGAGCACTTTTTTAGGAAGTGGGGGTTGAATTTGAAAATGCAGAATGCAGAATGCAGACAGTGACTCTGATATTTAAGGGGAAACAAAAACATATTTTTAAGAATTGCAGGGCATATATGCCAGCTTTGCTGATTAACGGGGCGATGATTAGGGTGTCGGACAGAATGAAATACCTTGGTGTCACCATCCATGAAAACTTTGAATACTATAGACGAAATTCTTGACAGTTTCGTTCTGTCAAGAATATATTCATCATATCAGGGTGTGATAAAGCGTAGGGTTGGTCTTGATCAGAAAGTTCGACTCTTGGTGTATCGCCAAATCGTCAGACTTGTCACCTCTTATGCCTGCTCAGCATGGTTTGAAATTTCTTCCGCCCAGATGGACAGGCTTAGGAGATGGGAGAGTTTAATTTTGGTATCTTGTCTTGGCTTTAGTCCCTATTTTGGTATGAATGGGAAACGACGAATGACTTGTATGAACAAGTCCATTTACAATGGTGTTGAGTTTGGACGTATTGACGTTTTCATGATCGCAAATTCGATTAAGTTCTTGGAAGGTGCACTCTCTTTTCTGACAACCCATTGATTCACTGATACTTTTCTTTGGCAGCGGGTTGGGAGACCGTTCGGGTTAAGAACTATTTCTTGCCTGTAGATCTCTTGAACCTTAGAGAAGGTGGTCTGATCTGCGACAGTGCAGACCTTTCATTTTATCATGAATAAGGACATTGGAGATATGAAATGTTCAAATGAAAATTAAAACTAAATGGCCTTTAAATGTCAACTCAAAAATTGGCCAATAGTTTTCTAGCGTTTACAGACTAAATTTACACTCTCCAATTCGTTGAGTATCTCAATTAAGAGTCATGGTAATTTTGACTGGAATTTTTAAATTTATTGTAAAATTTGTCAATAATTAAATCCCATTGTAAATAATAAAATTCAAAACATTGGAATTGCATGTGATAAATTTCGTTACAATGTTTCGAACACCTTTAAGCAAAGTAACACTAAAAGGGTGTCACAAAACATTAATTGGTAGCAACAAAACTCTTAACTCTAGTAAATTTTTGTTTGGATTTTAAAAATCATGATTGTTTTCCAGAAAACTGAACACTTGAAAACCGCCAGAGCTAGAGTTTTAAAAATATCGGCACACGCCTACACTACTAAACAATTTAAAAAATTATAAATCAGTTTGACTTAAATTGGTGCAAATGAATTTTAAAAACACTGTTTTCATTTAAACTTTTTTTATTTAGGAATTTTGCCATCGATTTCTTAGTGCACACTTTACTCATATAGTAATTTCTGGTCATTAAGGACATGTCTTTCATTTCTTCCATTTTTTGGAAATAAGCATAATTTAGTTAGGAACAATGTCAGTTGTAGGGCAACAAGCGAGTACAGGGTCCGCCATCTAACGTTTTTTTTTTTTTCTTCTTCAACTAGTGCTTGTTGGCGCATGTCTGATTTGACAGATAATTAGTTTTATCCTTCCGCTAAACGGGTCTGGGTCGACGGATTGTGTGATAGTTAAGCGATCGATTTTCGTCAATGTCAGACTTTCAACTGAGAAGAAAAGCATTGGTTTAACAACTTAGTTTAACAGATGTCGAATTCCAGTCCCATAATTTATTTAATTTCTATTAAATAACTGGCTCAAGCTCAAAAAAAAAGTAAAAATAAATAAAAAAGAGTTCAGTAAAATGTTAACAAAAACCGCATGGTGTAAATGTTTAAGTTATATGAATAAAATGAGCCTCAAGATCTCAAGTATGTAAGCCAGAACATATATGAAAAAGCTCTCTTAAGACGAGCAATTAGCAGTCTTCTGAGAATACAAAAAATCATCCATAAAATAGATTACAAAAAGATCACTGCTGTGGTTAATACATATTAGTTGCGCCCATAAATAGAAAGTAAAATTGCCCGAGCTTTGGTTGTGGAGCGATTAAAGCGGCTACATTAAAATTGTGAAATTTGACACGTCCAAAATTCATAGGGTGCTGATGAAGGGTATTTGGTACCCAGAAACAGCCGGTTGTCCAATTAGCTTAATTGATATTTACGGTATTCAAAGGGTCGTCCTAAAGTTCTAAGGAAGTCTTAAAATAATAGCACGAAAATATATGACTGCTGTAAGCAACCTGTCATAAAGTAGTGTGCTATATCAAATATGAATCAGCTGTTAAAGAAAAGGAAAGCAATTTAAATATTTTTGTCAAAATGCCAAAATTAAGTGAAAAAACTATAATAATGTGCGAAAACTAGCTATTAGATGTTTTGATTGCTGATTGAAGTAAATTTGAAATCAAATATGTCCATATTTACGAACATATACATATGTATGTATATATTTTAATGCATTTATTTCTTAAGGTTAAATTAGTCCCGACTTAACCATAACCATATAAAACAGCTGGTCGAACCAACTTTATGAGCAGCACTGTAAATGAACAGTGCTGACTTAACATAATGCCATAGCCATAATCATAACCATAGATACCAATTGAATTTTGGTTTCCTGCCATAACCATAAACAGCTGATTGCAAAATATATACATACATTTTTTGTGTTACTACTACTGCACTATTGAAATTATAAAAATAAAACATAAACAGCTGTTTACGGCTATGGCGGCACTAATTGTTGTCAGACAAAAAAATTATGGTTATGGCTATGGTTATGGTATGGCCTTATGGCAAAGTCGGGAATAATTTAACCTTTAAATGATATTAAATTAAATAAATAAGTTTATTCAAACAAAAACAGCTGGCGACGGTTGAACGAAGTCGATTCATTTTTTGGACGGCGGCCAGTACTCAAGCGTTTGTGGGCTGCCAGTCTTCTAAAATTAGTATCTCATTTTTAGGTGAAATGCATGGATGTGGATGTTAATATATATGTATATCTGCGAAACACATACATGCGTACATTCGTATCGTACACAAACATGTTTAGTCCATACTATCATCACACTTTTTGAGCACACATTTCATTTTTACCATATCGTACGACTGAGTAGGATAGTAAAACAAGGCCTTCAGCTATTAAACAAATGTATTCTTGTTTGGGTACATACATACATATAAGCGTTATGCGCATATAAGGGTTTTTTTATGTATATATGTATATATTATATTTTTTTAGAATATAATTTGCGGCAGGCAAATAATACCACCGGCTCGACGAATACGTTTTAGCCGTTCGCCTCAGATGTATGCTGTTAACTTATGACGAATCACTAAACACAGTCGATGAAGTCCTATTAATTTATGACTATTTTTGTTTGCAGCACAACAACAATTTTTTTAAACTATCATAAAATGTTAGTACTTTCTTACATTATGACACAATATGAGAGCGTTTGAATACCGTAATTGATAAACAAAAAGTGGCCAACCAAGGGTTGAAACTGCGTCAGTTATAAGGTCATTTAGAATAAAAACACCATAGTCCAATATATTTACTTAACAACAAAATTGTTCAGTATTTAATTTTTATTACTCTCAAAAGCAATGAGTATAAGGAATGTATGTCCGTCCCTTAGTGGAAGAAAATGAAAATATTGTCGTGTATGGACATTTTGATTGCCGCACAGGATTGCATAAAATATTGGTATTTTTTTGATACTTTTATTGCAGCTAATTTGCATATTGCCGCATCAGTGTGGTGTATGGTTGGTTCAAATGAATACCGTATTTGAAGCGGTAGGGCCGTGAGCCAATTAATTGTGCTTAAATAAATATTGGTGTTGCCATGGGTAAAATGTCTGATCTTGCCTGACGAGCTTGATCACACAAAGCAACTTTAGTTATCAGAGAAGGAAGTGAATAGAAAAACCAATTGAATGTGCTCAACGATTTAGTGTTTCCTACCATAAGTAATATTTTTCGTTTTTCATTTTTTTTAATCGTTGATTCGGTTTGTGGCATACTTACGGGAATATAAAATATTACTGATAAAGCAATTTCTTATGTGAGGCAATTTAAATTTGACAGTCGAAAAGAGCAAGTGTAAATGAGAAATGACAAATAATGGCCACGTTAAGATTGACACTTGTGATCCAGGAATAAGTAAGTTCTGTAGTTTTACCACCGTATCGTTAAAAACTTACAATACTCTGGCGAACTTTGGTTCCAGTTTCGACGTATCTAATAACCCTAAAAACCATATTTCTTTCACAGCCTGGCTCTTTACTCTAGAGGTTCGCTCTTAAGCTTGGTCATGAGATGAGTTCGCCATACAGTACAATAACTGCAAGCTGAACAGATATAACAAACAAATAAGACCTTTTAACAAAGTCACACAAATGTGATGAATGCCAACACTGCCGGCTTATCACGTTAATCACAACATTGTTGCATTGAATGCCCCAATGGTGGGGTACATGAATTATGCATAAATAAGCTGGCTGATAGATACTGCAATTAAAAGAACAAATTACAAATGAAAAAGTTTCAAGTTAAAAATGACATTAAAATGTCTTTAAATACCGGGAGGAAGTGTAAGAAACGTTCAAAAGCCAACAAAACGTAAAACGGAATGGATTTCAATCTGTGCATATTATTTTTGTCACTTGTTAGATTTGTTTCAAGTGAGAATATAACAGCAGTGGAAAAAGATCAGATGCAAGATGTAATAAATATTATAAATGAACTCAACCAACATCTCGATGTTGAATGGAATTTAGTTTTTATCTTGGAACTACAACAAGATGTGGATTCTCTAATAAAATCCCTCAACAGAGCTGTAATGATAGTGACAGAAACCAACGATATGCTGATGAATCTAAAACAAAATAATAAGGTTATGTCTGTGGTTTTTCTCGACGAAGTAATTTCACATCGGAATTACAAAATAGTGGAACAACAACTGGATAAGCTAAAGTTTAGCCAAATTCTGTGGATTATTTCGGTGAGCAGAGAAGAAGATTTATTAAATTTTGCCAAACAACATTGGTTTTCTGGTTTTGTACAAGCCTTATTCTTGACACAAGAGGGAATATTTACTTACGATCCAGTTCCAGATGTAAGCATTCAACGCGTCAGTAACCTTCAGGACTACGTGCAGAAAAAGCAAATTGTGGATTTCAAAAATTATCCTTTAAATGTTGTCGGCAGAGACAATGCGCCATTTTACTTCAGCTTTCAACATCGTTCGGGTGAAACAGTTTATACGGGCTATTTTTATAAAATTATAAAAATATTTGTGCAGTGCTACAATTTTCAAGAAAACCTACATGAATACTTGAATGTAGATAAGGTGTCAGAGCTAAGGGCTTTAAATGAACGCTTTGGGAATAACACGATTGATATTATAGCATCATCGCTTTATGGTTTTGATTTCAATAACTCTGCAACAAGTAAAACAAGCTATAATATGAGAACATATATATTAGCACCGTATCCGGAACCTTTGCCAAAATCGTCATACTTTCATTACCCCTTTACACTCAGCACCAAAATAAGTATTGCGCTGTTGCTAATTCTTTATTCCGCAGCTCTAATGTTTATGTATTACCGTTCAGACAGCCAATACAACATAGATTTGAGCAAATCATTTTTATATGTTCTGGTATCATTCATGTTTCAAAATCATTTCAACTTTCAAATGGAAACAGCTCGTCAAAAGGTCGTATTAACCCTGCTCTTTCTCAACGGTTTCATTATAACAAATTTGTATTTTGCAAAACTGTCCAGCATCATGGTTAAAAGTATATATGCAACAAAAATTGAAAAGCTTGATGATTTAAATAAAACATCTCTCAATATTATAATGCAGCAGACTGCATATGATGGCCTCAAAGCTTATCCTTATTTAAATGCCAACATTTTGAAAAGTGCTAAAATTGTGAATAAAACCTATTTGGGGAAAGCATATTTCGATATGAATAATACTTACATGTTGATAGGTTTTGAGGATACAATGAAATTCTTCTTTTTCCAGCAGAAGTACTTGAAAACGCCGCGCATGTACAACATAAAAGAGGATCTAATTGTATTCCCGAACTATTTTATAATTCGAAAGAATTTGCCATACCTTCCGCTTTTCAATCGTTTCTTAAGCTACTTAAGTGAATCGGGTATTTTCGATAAAACCTTAGCCGATACTTATCATGATGGAATCATAAGTGGCAAGCTACGATTTTTTACTGACGACCGAGCGGACTTGCTATTAGATTCCAACGCTTTCTATGCTATTACAGCTTACTTTATGTATGGCTTGGCATTATCTGTAGTAGTATTTATAGCAGAAATAATTCATTACAAGTATGTGCAGAGACTGTGTATGTAATATGTAACGTTGTACGTTGTTGGTGATACTAATAAATGATATATTGAACACATACATACATACTCTTCACTAATTTATAAATTATTCAATTTCTTGAATCTGTATGTAATTCGAGATGAGTGTTTGGGATAAGTGTTCAAGATATGTAAGTAAGGGCTCTTGGCATGGAAATGTTGAATTAGTAATCAAATCGCAGTAGAGCTATACTACACTTCAAAAATAGTAAACTTTTAAGTTTTTTCCTGCCATTATATTGCAATGCAGTGTGTAAATAATCTCTGCCCAACTATAATTTCGGTCGTTTGAAATTATAGTTGGATAGGGATCGTTGTTGGTGCCACTATAGGCTAGTTTGTATGGAAATATATTAAGTATTAAGTGACCTGAACACTCGCCTTAGACTCTTCACACAGAGTTTGATTGTGTGCGTGCGATAGTGTTTGTTCGGCTACACGTACACGCGATTGGTTCTGTTCAAGGCGAATCTATTACAGGTGCCCGCATCATAATTCACTTTTAAATTTTCCCCCAATTTTATCTTCTGAGTTGTCAAAGCTGATAGCAAACGACAACAAAACTTATGACGTATCGAGAGAAAATGTTAAAGCGAATTGAATTGCGACCACCTATACTTGATTCGATTTGGTTCTGTTTGAGGCAAGGCGTATCAAGTATAGGTAGTCGCAACTCAATTCGCTTCAACATTTTCTCTCGAGACGTCATAAGTTTTGTTGTCGTTTGCTATCAGCTTTGACAACTCAGAAGATAAAATTGTGGAAAAATGTTGAAGCCAATTGGGATGCGGGCACCTGTAATGGATTCGCCTGGGTTGCCAGCGAAAATCCCATAAATTTTGTTAGTGTAAAATCTTCTTGCTACACAGAGCGAAAACTTCCTAATAGATTCAATAAGATTTTCTCTTTGAAACGTTTTTAGGCTGAGGGGTATCCCAGCAGAGAGAAAAGAAGATTTTTCTATGGGTATTTCTTATTATTTCCATGTTGCAAATCTTATTAATTGTCTCAACAAGAAAAACACATAAAACCCTGAAGAAAACTTGTTACTCACGTTTGTTTTTACTCAGTTTCCGATTTGCATGGTACCAAAAAAAAATTCTATAGAGAAGAACTTATTGATTCTATTAGGTTTTCTTGTAAATTGTATACAATAAGGATTTCTTATTGATTTTATTAGATTATCCTATTAATTTTTCCCTATTGGTTTTATTAGTTTTCTATATAAACACACGTAAATCATCTATTTAATTTCATTAATTGTTGTTTTTTCAATAAGGTTTTTCCATTAAAAATAATAAGGAATCCTTCTTGAAAAAAAACCATAGAGATATCTTATTGATTTTGTTCTACTTTATTAGGTGCTTTTTTCTCTGTGTATGTCAAACTCCGAATTCGCCTTGATAGCTTTGCTCACGCGATCTCACTACAGAGAAGATGGCTTATAAACAATTTTCGACAGTAAGATGAAAAAAGCGGAAAGCAAAAAATAGTCGCCTGGGCTGTCAAGTTTACCTTGTTTAATCCGCGTTGGTTTGAAGCAAAATCAAAAGTTATTGATACCTTTGTGGAAGCAATTTTTTCGGCACGTATCCAATTTTGTGCAACAGAAAAAAGCTCAGCTGGTTTGAAATATAAATGTGCATAATTCTAACATATGAAATTTGTTCCAGCCCTGCAAGAAATGTGACTGCAGTGCTTTATAATTGAGGCATTTGTACTCCTGACACTTCCCAGAAATATTATTTACTATAAAAATTTTAAATGTGAGTGTTATTGAATACCGATTATTGCCTTGGTAATGGCAAAAATGTAGATTTCCTGTTTCATCGACAATTCATTACAATATTAGACAAAAGAGGTGATTTCATGCTGCATTGTAGATGCTTTTCTTCTATTTACTACAGGGGAACTTAATTTTTAAAAGTGTGCATAAAAATGCAAAAATGTATTCCATAATACAAAATCAATCAAGGGTGAGAGGAAAATTGTTAATGTTTTTATTTGGAGTCTTGCTGATGAAATAAAGTTGTTTGGCAGGCAAGCCATTGCAGCAGCGAATCCCCTTTACGATTTACTAGAAGTTAAGCACAAAACAAAAATTACTGAATACCCGACGGCATAACAGAAACAAACACTATAAAGCCACAAAAATCATGATGTTTGACGTCTTTTATCGTATGTCTGCAGTAAAGTATTAAAGTCAATGACAATCACACATTCAAACGGTATGAAGAGTTTATAGCGCATGTCCTGAGCACTTTACGACATGTCTAAAAAATCTGTATATTAGAAAAAATCTTACCATGCAAAAAATTTTATTGAATAAGATTAAATACAGATACAAAATTTGACAAGCCATTTTATTCATTTTCTAAGCCGTTTCAGAAATTTATCATATCAGAGGTGTATACTAGAGTAAAAGTCGGCAGCATCCACAGCATGTATTAAAGATGTTAACATTTCGTCACAAACCAAAATCAACCGTAAGCAACACAGGCAACATTCATGTTGTTTTTGTAAACATTGTAGAACTGAAACCATCAACTTAATTTATACCAACAAAACAAACAAGCTATAAGGAAAACAGCAAAAAAAACTTCTGATTTGTAATAAATAAAATAAAATATATCTTAAATATCCGCTTGACCCTCACATTCGATGTATAGAAATGGATATAAAAACTTGTTGTGTTTTGTCTTTACCATATTTATTTGTTATTGAATTTTTTCTTACTACTGTTTATAAATTCCCAGCACCATAATCGTTCTAATAATTTCTTTGTTTTTCATTTCTGCGCCATCTTCTGGAATTGAGCGGCAACAAAACAAGTGGCTTCTACTGTGATTTAACAACCCCAAAAAAAATTTCTTTTTTAGTTGAAGGATAAAAAGGATGTTAAGCGTGCTAAGCATAGCACACCATTATCATAAAACAGTTTAACCGTGTTTATGCTCTGTTTCAAATGATAATAACAGCGTTATAAAACGAACAGAATATTGCTGAAATATATTTTAGAACAAGTTTTATTAAAAAAAATTTGAGCTGAAACGTATTTCAACAACATTTTATTTGTTATAAATACCAGTGTTAGTTTCTAGAACAGGTCATCAAAGCTGTAAACTCCTTTAGTATAAAAAAATATTTTTGAAGATTGATAAAGCAGTGACATTTTGTTAGCTACATATTAGTAAATTGGTGTTTTTGCCAATAACAGCCCGCACAACTGTAATACAGTTACAGCTGTCAATTATACAATCGAGCTTGAGTTCGTTTTTTACTTCCACAGAATTGAGAAAGATGTTTTCAGTGATAAAATTGCAGTGATCAATATTTTGAAAGACAAGTAAAGTACAGCTGAAGACTTATTGGCTGGGGTACAGATCATTATTTTGAACCCAGGTAATAACCAATGCAGCCCATAGCCATTCTACTAGGTGAGCTCTTCATTACTGGAGTTATAACTACATTTAATATATTGCTCAATTTTGAATTTTATCACTGTGTTTTTCCATTAATTGGAATATATTTTATATTGTGTCACCAACATCCATCTGACTTTTGTGTTTGTTGTGCTATCTGTCACGGATTGGCAATCGTGAGACCAGCCCACTTGGGTCCTAGAAGAACATGTTGTGCAACCCGAAGAGGCGGTAGGGCAGCGGCCCTACATATCACCTATTGGTTCTGCTCTGAGCCAGCCAGATGAGCGGATGAAAGAATACACCCTCTTTGATTCGCCTTCCGACCCAAGTCTACCCAAGTAATTCGCTCTCTGTTTAGAAAGAGCTGGGCATCGCCGGAACAAGGGTTCGACACTCGCCGCGTATTCTTCATCTGTGCAGCCTGTGCAGAAATCATTCTATGAGAGTACATGCCTTCGCGCATGTACTCCCATGTGACAATGTCCTGTTAGAACAAACACTAGGGTATGTAGCCTTTGTCGCGGAAAATCCAACAAAGATGAGGTTTTCTTGTAATTATTGCTGCTTCACGTGAGCACCGATATTCGACTGGTGAGCGCATTCGACAACCTGTCCTGCTTAGTTCTCAGTAGCTGTCGTTGCATTAATTATTTACAATAATAGAGGGGAACACCAACAAATTCGTCCATGACCACATATCACCAATTCATCCGCCACTACATTGTCTGACACACTGTTGTGCCCAGGTATCCAGAGAAGCTCAAGGTCTGAATGTCACACTATCTCATTTAGAGCTATACGGTATTCACAAACAAAGCTATATGTAGTGTAAGCACCTGCTAGCTCATTTATGATGGCCTTGCTATACTGACAGCAGTATGTCATGCAGTTGAAAGTAATCCTCCGTTGAAGTCGGGGAATATATACTCCACCAGCCACCCCTGTGTCCGACTTGTGTTTGTTGTTTATGTATCAGTGATAACAACAGTTTCAAACTGTTCGCTGTTTCAAAAAAAAAAATAAAACAAGTAAGAGTGCTATATTCGGCTGGGCCGAATCTTAAATACCCTTCACAATGGTACATACATTCTGATTGATTTTTGGTGCGAAAAGTTGTTTTATTTGGCTTTTAAAGCCGATTTCTTGAAATATCGGGAGACGCTATATCTGGGGTATATATGGGCCGATTTTTTTTGAATTTCAATATCAGATCCACTACCGGTATTTAACACAGGCTGCAAAACTTTTATTTAAATAATTCTTAATATGCTCAAGTTCAACCACTGGGTGACACCAATTCTTTTTAATATCAATGAAATAAAGAAAAGCAAAATGTATTTCTTAATTATTTATCAGTTAACTTTATAGTAAAATTTATTTAACAAAAAATTGCATATAATTGCATTATTTTTGAATTATAATGCTAAACATTGCCATTAAGTGTGATTTTGTTTTCAATTTACTTATGTACGTATGTGGGTACATGCATACGTATGTATGTATCTATAATAGAAAACGCTAAAATAAATTCTTTATTATTGAATATTTTCAGTGTGTTCCATAAAACAATGATTATATAGATACATATATACATACATACATATTTACATTGCTTGCTTTTACAAAATTATTTTTTTTCTTGTGCACGTTGCTGATGATCTATTGCGTATCATCATACACATGTGTGTGTGTATGTACATATGTAAGTACGTAGGGAAACCCAAAATGATTTTTTGTGTGAATGAATTTGAAGACGCAATTGTTTAACACTGCAGTTACACGATCAAGTTTTGCTATCAAGTTTTTTTCACATACTGCTTGTCAAAATTCAATAAAATTGATAGCTGTGACGTAGGCTGCACGCAATTTCAAAGCAATTCGTTTTCAAGATGCCGTCAAGAAGAAAATTAAAATTAGCTGCTTCATTAAAAGTACTATCAGAAATAAAGAAAATAAAAGAAGAAAAAAACCAGAGGGCAGAAAGGAAATACTGGGTGAAGCCGTTATTAGTAAGGAGGTTGGTAAATATTTAAAAATTATAGTGAATGTAGATATGTATGTCTGTATTTACTTTAGAGTGGAGCATGATTTGGAGGCGCATTTGCTCAGAGATATGGTTTGGGAAGATGATGATGGCGATTTCAGGAACTTTGTTCGAATAAATATTACCAAATTTGAAGAGCTTCTAAAAATGGTAAATATTTACCTGAACCGTAATACAATCCTGTGTATATTTATATGAATGTTTTCTTTCAACTAGGTGCACCACCAAATCGCAAAAAGTGACACAATAATGCGAAAGGCTATAACTACAAGGACAAAATTATGTGTAACGTTAAGGTTTATAGCCACTGGAGATTCCTACAAATCATTGGAATTCCTTTCAAGAATTTCGCGAAACACGATTGGAATCTTTGTCCCTGTAGTGCTAGAAGCTATTTATTCAAGCCTGCAAAATATATATTTGAAAGTAAGTTACTTACGTATTGTAAAATAAAAAAACGGGTTGAAAACTGGGTTTTACTATGTCTCGCGTATATACACATACTGCACCATCAAAAACTTTTATTTTTTATTCCTACCAATCTTGTTTTCTCAAAAACGGTATTTCAACGACCTACAGACGGGCATCGCTTAATCAACTTTTCTATTGATGCTGATCCAGCATATATAGACTATGGGGTCGCAAATGTATTTTAAAGAAATTACAAACGCAATGTCAAATTTATATATACCCTTAACACTTTTTTATTGGGTAGTTTCAAACGAATATACGTAGATATGTATACTTTATTATGTTTGTGATGAACATTGTTTTGAATTCATTACTTTTCTTCATCACATTAATGTTACAGTATTATTATTATACATATAGTAAACAAAACACTAACTAAAAATATAACGTAAAAACTGAGATCACATATTCATGCCTGATAGTATAAAAAAAATTAAAATTAAAAGTGTATTAAAAAGAAGTTAGAAAATTTGTCGTTTTGCATTTTTGATTTCAACAAAATGCCTGTGTGATAAGAAACAGAATGACATTTTATCACTCTTCTTCTATTATGTCCGCATCAGACATTGCACAATACAAAATATTACTCGATGACATTGAGGTTGAACTTTCGGACGGAGACGTTGATGTTCTCGATGGGATGATCAAAGATTTCCTTCTTAGAATGGCCACTTTTCTTTTTGAAAGTACAGTTTGTATTTCTGCCATTACCTCATATGCATCATCTTCCGGAAATTCTTTTATTTGTTTGCCAACTCCTTCTGCAAATGTATCAAATACAGAGTTCTCCTGATTTATGGCAATTAGCTTATCAATGGCTTCATCCAATTTTGATTCTGGTGGTTGCTTTCTTTTTTTCGCAGATGATGGTGTGGCAGATATTTGTGTTAATGGCAACTGTGTTTCTGTTAATGGCAACTGTAAGAAAGAATCATCAATCGCCTCAGAGTCCAACGATGTTTCTGATGATGCAAAAACGTCTTCCTTGAAAGATTATAATATATATACATATATATATAATTTATGTTCGTTATTATATTTCACATTTTGTTTTATTTCTCAACAGATGCCTAACACTGAATGCGAGTGGCAAGAAATTAGTGAAGATTTCCACAGATTGTGGCAATTTCCTCACACACTTGGTGCATTGGACGGGAAACACATCCGAATTAAGGCTCCTGCGCACTCAGGTTCGCAGTTTTATAATTTTAAGGGGTACTTCAGCATAGTGCTTTTCGCTGCTGTTGACGCCCATAGCCGTTTTATTTATATGAATGTCGGTTGCAATGGGAAGTCTTCAGATAACACCATCTTTAGTGACAGCTATTTGTATCAGGCTTTGCGAAATGGTGCTTTGAATATACCGGAACCTACCCACCTGACTGCCGAACAAGGAAACAAAATTCCTTACTTTTTTGTTGGCGACGACGCTTTTGCTTTAGACAAGAACGTCATGAAGCCATACAACAGAAGCGGAAGGCTAAGCGTGCCTCAAGAAATTTTTAACTACAGGCTGTGTCGCGCCAGGATGGTGGTAGAGTGTGCCTTCGGTCGGCTCTCTAATAGGTTCCGTATATTTCATCGACCCATTGAAGTGAAGCCACAAACTGTGGACGCTATTGTGAAGGCTTGTTGTGTCCTTCACAATTATTTAACAAAACCACGAACGGCGACAGCAGATTCAGAACCGGATGAGCAATTGATCACAGAAGCTTTTTCCGCAATTGGCCATCAAACGCACAAAACATATAAGTATGCGTGCAGAATCCGGGACGAAATTGCACGGTACTTAACCACATATGGCAATGTAAGCTTTCAATGGCAAAAAATAAATATTAAATAAAACGTTTCCATCTAATGAGAAATAAATGTCTTTTATTTACTTTATCCACTTACATGGTTAGAATTGTCGATAGTTTTCCTACGAATTAGAGATGTGTCAAGAAAGTTCATCTCATTGAACCAAAAAACACTTGGTATATATACCGATTCTGCGGCGCATCCAGACTTTTTGCTTTTTTCCACTTTAGACTTCTCCGCACTGTAGGCTGTTCGAAGAGATTTTATTTTTTTCTTCACATCTTCCACAGACATTTTTGTTTCTGCGGCAATGGAATTATAAGACTTAACTTTTAAGTCATTTCGTCGATATGATGCTACATTCATATTCCACAGAACTTCGTGGCTTCTGTACAGCTCTATAAACCGCAGCACATCATTATATTTGTTGGTTTTGCACGTAAACATTTTTATTTCTATTTTTAAGATCGAATTTGTTTAATTTTTATCACTTTTAATTGCAACTTTCAAACAAAACAAAAAAATATTTGCAGACAGAACGAAAAAAAATTGTTGTCAGCTGTTTTCTTGATTGTAAATTGATGCTCTCTATGGAAAGCAAGAATTGCCATCAAGTTTGCATCAATTTTCAAAATTGTGAGTGTATTAGTAAAAAAGTGTGAATGTATTAAAACTTGAAAGGCAAAACTTGATCGTGTAACCCCCCAGTAAAAGAATTTCATTGCGTACCCTTTTTTCAACAATTCTTTATATCACTTTCATTTTCAAGCTCGTGTATATACATATACATACACATTTTTACACCAAAGCAAAAAAATTGTTTATGCTAACATACTTGCATGCATACATACATATGTAGATACATACATACCTACATACATACAAATGTATCTACATACATACATACCCTGCCAGCAAATTGGTAGTCGACTACTAAAATAATTAACTTGACGTTAACTTTTATGGACTAGCTTCAAATTAGCTACAATACAATCGAAACGTAGTGCAGAGTTCACTCAAAATTCAAATACTAACATACACACATACACGGTAAATAACTCTTGAATTAAATTGCCTATTGTCGCATTCGTTTTAAATGTAGCGATGGCTGAATGGGTTAAGATGGCTGCTCACCAGTCTTGAGGCTTAGTGGTTCGAATCCCACCAGAGGCTGACAAAAAAAAAAAAAGTGTGATGAAATTTAATTTAATAAAATATAATAACTATTACCACCGAAAAATGTAAAATCAGCCTTGATTTGTACATTTTTTTCTGTATGTACTGACTTTGAAGTAGTTAACTTGAAATTAGTTGAAAAGTAATGCAGCGTCGGACAATTGACTACCTCCTAGGACATCGTAATGTTAAAATAGTCAGTCATCTCCATTGAAAATAATCTAAGTGTCAACCACCACCAGTTGTAAAAAAGTTAGCTTGTAATTCATTATTAGTTAACTGAGTTGCCGGCAGGGTACATACATACATACATACATACATACATACATACATACATACATACATACATACATACATACATACATACATACATACATACATACATACATACATTCATACATGATCGCAAATATTATATACATATGTATATAATATTATATATGTACATATGTATATAATATTATATACATATGTATGTACCTTTATGATCGATTTTTGGTACCAAAAGTTGGGTGCATATGGGCCGATGTCCAAAAATTTTCTAATTTTGCCCCTAAACAGCCTGTATGTACCATTCCGACAAATTTTTAGTGCAAAAAACTGTTTCGTTTAGCTTCCAGGCCCGACTTCTTGAGATATCGGGAGGCGCTATATCTCGAACATGGGCCGATGACAAAACGATTTCCAGTTTTGCTTCTGACTAACCTATATGTATCATTCTGATTGATTTTTGGTGCCAAAAGTTGTTTTATTTAGCTTATAGAGCCGATTTCTTGAAAAATCGGGAGACGCTATATCTCAGGTATATATAGACCGATTGCAGACATTTTTAAATTTTGCTTTTAAACACCTTATATGTACCATTCTGATCGATTTTTGGCACCAAAAGTTGTTTTATTTGGCTTTTAGAGCCGACTTCTTGAGAAAACTTGAGGCGCTATATCTCGAGTGTATATGGGCCGATGTCCAAAATTTTCCACGTTTGCCTCTACATAGTCTATATGTACCATTCTGATTGATTTTTAGTGCCAAAAATTGCTTTATTTAGCTTAAAGAGCGGATTTCTTGAAAAATCAGGAGTCGCTATATCTCAGATATATATAGACCGATTTCAAAAATTTTCCAATTTTGCTTTTAAACACCTTATGTGTTCCATTCTAATCGATTTTTGATACCAAAAGTTGTTTTATTTGGCTTTTAGAGCCGACTTCTTGAGAAAACGGGAGGCGCTATATCTCGAGTGTATATGGGCCGATGTGGAAAAATTTTCCACTTTTGCCTCTAAATAGCCTATATATACCATTTTGATTGATCTTCGGTGCCAAAATTTGTCTTATTTGGCTTATAAAGCCGATTTCTTTAAAAATCGGGAGACGCTATATCTCGGATATATATGGGCCGATTTCAAAAATTCCTTCATTTCTAGGATTTAATGGGCACTAAAAATGATATGGTTTAGTTTTTGAGAAAAAATTTTTTTTCAAAAACCTGAATACAAAAATTGCACAAAATATCCCTCAAAACCCGGTTTTTTGAATATATCTCGGCTATCCGTGGACCTATCGTACTGAATTTCAATAGCAGACCCACTACCGGGGTTTCACACGTTTTAGCGAAAGAATGAGGTTTCTATCTCAAACCGTTTTCTCAGAAACGGTATTTCAACGACTACAGACGGACAGACGGACAGACGGACCGACGGACAGACGGACAGACGGACAGACGGACATCGCTCAATCGTAATCGCTATTGATGCTGATCCAGAATATATATACTTTATGGGGTCTTAGATGGATATTTCAATGCGTTACAAACGGAATCACAAACTTATATATACCCTTACACATTTATGTGAAGGGTATAAAAATAAATTGCATATAAGTGCATTATTTCTTAATTATAATACTAAACATTACCATTAAGTGAGATTTTTTTTGTTTATTTATGTTGGTACATGCATATGTGTAATAAAAAACTCTAAAATAAATTCGTTGCTATTGAATATTTTCCGTGTACTTGCTTCATAAAATTATTAGGATGTATTTACATTCTTTGTTACAAAGGGTTGATTTCTTTCTTTGGGCACTCTGCGGATGATCTGTTGCGTAGAGCAATGTGTTGATTTGTTACATGATGAGTAATGAATGGTGTTCACACATACATACATATGTGTGTATGTAGTATGTATGTAAGTAGGTAGGTAAACAAATTTATTTTTTGGTGCGAAAATATGAATGGGTCAGTTTGAAGATGAAATTGTCGAAAAGAATTTCATTGTGTATCCTCTTTTTCAACAATCCTTTCCAATATTTTCATCTTCAAACTGGCGAATACACATTTTAAACCAAAAAAAAAAAATTGTTTGTGCTTACATATGTATGTATCTATGTATAAGGCTTTACACAACAGATCATCAGCCACGTTCCTGAAGGAATGCACCAATCTAATAAAATATGATTAGTGTCATTACCAAAGGAAGAAAGATCATTCCATACGGAAATATCCAATGAAACATAGGATAAGAAATAAATTTAAATGGTTTTATTATTATTATTTGGAAGACTTTTCTTTAAAAACAAAATTTTTTTCTTTTAAGACACATATGTATGTATTTGTTATTTTAATTTCTGTTTTTTTTTTTAATTTCCAATCAAACTATTAGACGAAGAGTGAAAAATTTTGGCAAATATGTGCATAAGTATATACATTAAGGCGGGTCGATTTATTTTTCGGCAATTTCCCTATGATTTCCGTATTCTATGAGTTATTCCATGAAAATTTGCCAAAGGAACCATACCTCTATCGTTAAAATCGAGTCCCCTACTTTTTGTTGGTAGATTTTTTCCCAAATTGACGTTCGTATGAAATATTACCTACACGTTCACATCCATAACTCAAAAACTATCGGGTTTAGTCGCCAGTAGGCGCGTTGGAAAAGTGAGCTCATTTTGATCAATTTACAAAAAAAAAATCTCCAACAATGGTCCAACGGTTCAAAAGTTACGAAAATTTTTGTCCAAATTTTGAAGCATTTTTCCATTTTTTTTCATGATTTTGTCCAAGAATATTACTTTCATTGCCATTTTTTTTGGCTACATTTTTTTGATTTACGAAGCTTACGAACCTTACGTTACGACTGGACTGATTTCCGCTTTACATTATTGGCATATTTTGTTTTGAAATTTAGAAAAGATTTACAAGTAAGTGTAAAAACATTGCTAACTATTATAGTTAATGGTTATATTATTACTACACTCAAATTGAATATTTTTTTTTGATAATAGGTTGATAGATACTTTATTGTCTCTTAATTTGAATTTTTGTAGAAAAAAAATAAAAAGGGAAAAAAATCAAAAAGTTGGTTTTATGTGTTATTTTGTTTTAGCAATATCGCATGAATTAATCAACCGAATTCGATAAATTTGTCAACTTATGTCAACTTAAGCCATTATTATTTACTGCCACAGATATTATGTGCAGCCCTTTGAATGTTTATGTGTATGTACAAGTGGCTGCGCAAGCATAGAGCATAATAACACTTGTTGTAAGGGGTGGAAAAAGTAGGAGTTCCAATTATTCACTCACTGATCACTCATCGCATGCACTGTGAACTTTTTATTTTATCATCCTCATTTATGGTGAGACAAAATACATTTTGCTTTATTCACCTTTCAGTTATGAAGTGCAAGCATGGTTTTCAGTTTTATTCAAAAATATACATTTGAGCTATTATTTTTATAACAACAAACAATTTTAATTATTTTGATCATACCCTCTTTTCAAAGGGTCGCCCTAAAGTCAGAAGTCTTAGAATAATAGCACGAACATACATATATGACTGCTGTGAGCAACCTGTCATAAAGTAGTGTGCTATATCAAATATGAATCAGCTGTTAAAGAAAAGGAAAGCAATTTAAATATTTTTGTCAAAATGCCAAAAGTAAGTGGAAAAACTAAAATAATAGCCATTTTGGGCGATAATTATCTATTAGATGTTTTGATAGCGGATTCAAGTAAATTTTAAATGAAATATACTCATACTTACGAACAAATATACATTTTAATGCATTTATTTCTGTGATACTCCTAACTTATGACGAATCACTAAACACAATCGATGAAGTCCTATTAATTTATGACTATTTTTGTTTCCAGCATAAAATGTTGGTACTTTCTGACATTATGACACAATATTAGACAGTTTGAATTATATTATTAATGGAGATATGTACATATACACATGTATATGTATATACCTACTTATGCACATATATGCCAATATTTTTCATTCTTCTTCTAATAGCTTGATTGGAAATTGAAAACAAACAAAAAATTTAAATAATAAATACATATGTATGTATGTATGTATGTATATTAAAAGAACAAATTTTATTTTTAATAAAAAGAATGGTCTTCCAAAAACGGTCCTTAATTAAGGTGTTTTTTGTTAAAATGTTGAAACAGTAAAACTATTTAATTTTATTTCTTATCCTATGTTTCATTTGGATTTTTCCTTATGGAATGATCTTTTTGCTTAAGCACTGACACTTACTGTGTTTTGATAGATTTGGTGTATTAATTCAGGCACGTGGCTGATGATCTGTTGTGTAAAGCCTTATAGATACATACAAACATATGTATGTATGTAATTGGGTAAGCATAAACAATTTTTTTTTTGTTTGGTTTAAAATGTGTATACGCGAGTTTGAACATGCAAATACTGGAAAGAATTATATTTTGTTAAAAAAAAAGGATGTGCAATGAAATTCTTTGCAGCAATTTCATCTTCAAACTGACCCATTTACATTTTCGCACCAAAAAATAAATTTGTTTGCCTACCTACATACATACATACCACATACATACATACATACATATTTATGTGTGAACACAACAGATCATCTGCAGCGTGCCAAAGGAAAAAAATCAACCCTTAGTAACAAAGAATGTATATACATCCTCATTATTTTATGAAGCAAGTACACGGAAAATATTTAATTGCAACGAATTTATTTTAGAGTTTTCTATTATACATATGCATGTGCCCACAGAAGTAAATTAAAAAGAAAATCACACTTAATGGCAATGTTTAGCATTACAATTAAAAAATACTGCAATTTATTATTGAATAAATTTTATTAAAACATTAATTAGTATTTTAATAGTTCGAGCCTTAGCTTGAAAATTAATTTTCAAACATTTGTCAGTATAAATTGTTTTTAATTTTGAAATTGTTAAAATATTTTTTTTAAAAAACATCGAAACATTCCTGAAAAAGATATCCATTGTGATGTCGAAATATTGAATTTAATAAATACTTTCGAAAAAACAAGTGCCCTAAGGCTCGAACAATTACAATACTAAACAACAAAGGTCGAAAAATTAGCATCAAAAACATAAAACATTAATTGATAAATAATTAAGAAATACATTTTTCTTCTCTTTACTTAATTAATATTAAAAAAAATTGGTAGTCAATATAATTAAAATATAAGTATACATACATATGCATATAGAAATAAACTAATTTTACATCAACCATTTCAACAAATACAAAATCGATTTCTCTCACTGTAAACCAGAAATGCGTTACTGTTTTACAACTGCTGTAGTTGTGGCTGCCGCTTCTCTATACCTTTTTCATTGCCAAATTTTTGCATACACATATGAGAGTGATTGAGAAAGTTAAAAATTTCTACCTATACATATGTATATGAGTACGCAATAAAGAAATTAGGCTATTCATTTTTGAATACGAGCAAGAAACACTTGACTGGCACGTTGTTGATGATCTGTTGCGTAGCCTTATACATATGTGTGTATGTATGTACGTACGTAGGGATACACAACATGATTTTTTTGTGTGAATGAGTTTGAAGACGCAATTGTTTAAAAGCAGGGTTCAGAAAAATTCATATATGAACACTCTATTTTAAACATTTATGATAAATCTTCATGTATGAAATTTCAAAAATGTATTTTGCTGCTCTTCATAAATGAGTAGATCTTCAAAAATGTTTCTTCACTACACATCGTCATGAACAGAAGTAAAAGTTCAATTATTCATCTTCACTATACAAGAGTGAAACGTCAACTGCTTGTTGCTCGCATTCAAAAATGAATAGCTTAATTTCTTCATTTCTTGCCTGCTCATATATGTGCGTGTAGAAAATTTTTAATTTCTTGATCACTCTCAAATGTGTGTGCAAAAATTTGACAATGCAAAATCTTCACACTTGAATATGAGACGTATGTATACGCTGTTAAAAGGTATAGACAAGCGGCAGCCACACACAGCAGTTGTAAAACAGAAACTCATTTCTGTTTTACAGTGAGAGAAACGATTTTGTATTTGTTAAAATGGTAAAGCTTATTTCAATACACGTACACTTATATTTTAATTATATTGAACTGCGCTGTAATACTTTCATTTACATAATACTTAGTATGCTCAAGTTCAATCAATTATATGTAATACTAAACATTAGCATTAAGTGAGTTTTTTTTCATTTATTTATGTTGGTACATGCATACGTATAATAAAAAATTCTAAAATAAATTCCTTGCTATTGAATATTTTCAGTGTACTTGCTTCATAAAACAATGAGGATGTATTTACATTCTTTGTTACTAAGGGTGGATTTTTTTCCTTGGGCACGCTGCAGATTATCTGTTGCGTAGAGCAATATGATGATTTGTTACATGAATGGTGTACACACACACATATGTGTGTATGTATGTAGTATGTATGTATGTATGTCAGTAGGTAGGTAAACAAATTAATTTTTTGGTGGGGAAATATGAATGAGTCAATTTGAAGATGAAATTGCCAAAAATAATTTCATTGTGTATCCTTTTTTTCAACAATACTTTATTTACATCATCTTCAAACATCCGCTAGTTTTAATTTCGCACATTCTAAACCAAACAAAAAAATTGTTTGTGCTTACCTAATTACATACATATGTATCTATAAGGCTTTACACAAAATATCGTCAGCCACGTGCCTGAAGGAATACACCAAATCTACTAAAATATGATTAGTGTCATTACCAAAGGAAGAAAGATCATTCCGTAGGGAAATATCCCATGAAACATAACATAAGAAATAAATTTAAATGCTTTTATTATTATTGTTTGGAAGACCTTTCTTTAAAAACAACATTTTTTTCTTTTAAGATATGTATTTGTTATTTTAAATTCTGTTTTTAATTTCCAATCAAACTATTAGACGAAGAGTGAAAAATATTGGCAAATATGTGCATAAGTATATACATACATACATACATATGTATGTAATTTAAAACTAAAACTGTAAGAGGAAAGACCTCTTGCTCAATTAATATAAAAATATAAAATATTAAAAACGATAATAATATTAAAAAAAACGTAGGAATAAAATAATTAAAATTGTTTATTATTATAAAAATAATAGCTCAAATATACATACATACATACATACATATGTATATTTTTACTTGAAGAATAAAATCAACGATTTCACCCTCACACTTGTTGTGCTACCCATCACATTTTATTACGACGAGTAGGCATACATACATGAATGCTGTTCAATGAAGAAATGTGAGCAACTTTTCAAAAACTACAATTGTCTTCGCGAAGAAATTGTCTTAAATTTTTGATGTGCACATGGCTACAAAATTTTTCACGTCGATGCTCGTCTTCATTTATGAATACGCAATAAACTCTTGCTTTTCTTCATTTTTGAATAAAACTGAAAACCGTGCTCGCACTTCATAACCAAAGAGTGAGTAAAGCAAAATGTATTTTGTCTCATCATACATGAGGAGAGCAAAACAAAACAAAAAAAAGATTTCACTCTTCATGTGCGTGAGTGATCAGTGAGTGAAGAATTGGAACTCTGTTTAAAAGTATTTCATTGCGTACCCTTTTTTTCAACAATTCTTTCCATCACTTTCATCTTCAAGCTCGTGTATACAAATTCTTAAACCAAAGCAAACAAATTGTTTATGGTAACCTACTTGCATACATACATACATATGTACATAAATACATACATACTGACATACATAGATACATATGTACATACCTACATACACATACATACATACATGCTCGCAAATATTTTCGAATTTTGTTTTTAAAATTTATATACATACATACATACATATGTACCATTTGATTTTTGGTACCAAAAGTTGTTTTATTTTACTTTTAATAACGACTTCTTAAGAAATCGGGAGGAGGGTTATCTGGGGTGCATATGGGCCGATGTCCAAAAATGTTGTAATTTTGCCTCTGAACAGCCTGTATGTACCATTCTAAGTAATTTTTAGTCCAACAAATTGTTTCGTTTGGTATAAAAAAAGTATAAAAAATTGCATATAAGTGCATTATTTTTGAATTATAATGCTAAACATTGCCATTAAGTGTGATTTTCTTTCCAATTTACTTACGTATGTATGTGGGTACATGCATACGTATGTACCTATAATAGAAAACTCTAAAATAAATTCTTTGTTATTGAATATTTTCAGTGTGTTCCATAAAACAATGATTATATACATATGTACATACATACATACATACATACTAACATTGATTGCTGTTTTTTTTTCTTGTGCACGTTGTTGATGACTGTTGCGTATCATCATACACATGTATGTGTGTATGTACATATGTAAGTACGTAGGGATACACAAAATGATTTTTTGAGTGAATGAATTTGAAGACGCAATTGTTTAAAAGAATTTCATTGCGTACCCTTTTTTCAACAATTCTTTATATCACTTTCATTTTCAAGCTCGTGTATATATATGTACATACACATTTTTACACCAAAGCAAAAAAATTGTTTATGCTAACAACATACTTGCATGCATACATACATATGTATGTAGATACATACATACCTACATATATACAAACGTATATACACATACATACATGCATGCATACATACATACATGCATACATACATACATACATGCATACATACATACATACATACATACATACATACATACATACATACATACATACATACATACATACATACATACATACATACATACATACATACATACATACATACATACATACATACATACATACATACATACATACATACATACATACATACATACATACATACATACATACATACATACATACATACATACATACATACATACATACATACATACATACATACATACATACATACATACATACATACATACATACATACATACATTGTGAGGAGCGTTAGCTGGGGTGCATATGGGCCGATGTCCAAAAATTTTCTAATTTTGCCTCTGAACAGCCTGTATGTACCATTCCGACAAATTTTTAGTGCAAAAAATTGTTTCGTTTGGCATCCAGGGCCGACTTCTTGAGATATCGGGAGGCGCTATACCTCGAACATATATGGGCCGATGACAAAAAGATTTCCAGTTTTGCTTCTGACTAACCTATATGTATCATTCTGATTGATTTTTGGTGCCAAAAGTTGTTTTATTTAGCTTATAGAGCCGATTTCTTGAAAAATCGGGAGACGCTATATCTCAGGTATATATAGACCGATTGCAGACATTTTCAAATTTTGTTTTAAACACCTTATATGTACCATTCTGATCGATTTTTGGTGCCAAAAGTTGTTTTATTTGGCTTTTAGAGCCGACTTCTTGAGAAAACTTGAGGCGCTATATCTCGAGTGTATATGGGCCGATGTCCAAAATTTTCCACGTTTGCCTCTAAATAGTCTATATGTACCATTCTGATTGATTTTTAGTGCCGAAAATTGCTTTATTTGGCTTAAAGAGCGGATTTCTTAAAAAATCGGGAGTCGCTATATCTCAGATATATATGGACCGATTTAAAAAATTTTCCAATTTTACTGTTAAACACCTTACATGTTCCATTCTAATCGATTTTTGATACCAAAAGTTGTTTTATTTGGCTTTTAGAGCCGACTTCTTGAGAAAACGGGAGGCGCTATATCTCGAGTATATATGGGCCGATGTGGAAAAATTTTCCACTTTTGCCTCTAAATAGCCTATATATACCATTCTGATTGATCTTTGGTGCCAAAAGTTGTTTTATTTGGCTTATAAAGCCGGTTTCTTTAAAAATCGGGAGACGCTATATCTCGGATATATATGGGCCGATTTCAAAAATTCCTTAATTTCTAGGATTTAATGGGCACTAAAAATAATATGGCTTAGTTTTTAAGAAAAAATTTTTTTTCAAAAATCTGAATAAAAAAATTTCAACAAATACCCCTCAAAACCCGGTTTTTTGAATATATCTCGGCTATCCGTGGACCTATCTTACTGAATTTCAATAGCAGACCCACTACCGAGGTTTAACACGTTTTAGCGAAAGAATGAGGTTTCTATCTCAAACCGTTTTCTCAGAAACGGTATTTCAACGACTACAGACGGACAGACGGACAGACGGACAGACGGACAGACGGACATCGCCCAATCGTAATCGCTATTGATGCTGATCCAGAATATATATACTTTATGGGGTCTTAGATGGATATTTCAATGCGTTACAAACGGAATCACAAACTTATATATACCCTTACACATTTATGTGAAGGGTATAAAAATTGGTTTAACAACTTAGTTTGACAGATGTCGAATTCCAGTCCTATCCTTTTGAAACCACGAAATAGATAACCCGTTATATGTATATACATGAATGAATGTTCTTTTATGAACGTATTTGTAAGGGACTCCTGTAAATGGGTTAAAATTTAGCCCGTGCACCCATACATTTTCAATTAAATCAATATTCATGAGTTGGGCCATCCTCTAAGTGCAATCTGTGTACAATAAAGAATGCAAAAAAGTCATGTCTGTCTTTTTGCTTACCTAATAAGAAAACATCCAACTGTTACCTGGCAAAGTTGGCAGCCAGCTGCTGTTATTTTCCTCTATAAGCACGGCTTGATCTAATGTTCTTCACAGGAACATAGTAGCAGACATGAGCTAAACAGCCAAACCTAAAACTCATAACGTCACAGCAGTACAGCCACAGCGTTACAGCATTTTTGAGTTTTTTTGTCGTGGGAAATTTTGTAATTTCAGGTTTGGAGTATAAAGCGCTTCCAATTTTTTATTACTCAACGCAATTTGTTAAGAAGATTTAGGCAAATGTCTTGCGGCTTCCATATAATTAAAAATAATATGTAAGAAATTTAATGGCGAGAAACTGCTTGCTTCCAATATATAAAACTGTCAGTTAAAAACGAAAACTTATCAGATTCATTAATGTAAGAAAATTAACAAAAACATAAATAAAACTTGGACATTAACAGAAAGAGCTGTATGATGAAGACTTATAGGTGATATCCTTCCGATTACCGCAAACACGCTACGAAACAAATCGCATAGACTAGCAAACAGAGGAAGAACCCGGGTCTTAAGTCGAATGTTTTTGCTTTATGGTAGTCGGGTGGTTTTTTTTTTTTTTTCGAGCATACAAATGTCAAATTTTAACAAATTGCATATAGCAATCGAAAAACACTATAGTAATCAGTTTGTAACAAAACTATCTGGAATTGCAAGGAGTACTGTCTCCCGACAGTAAGAAGAGTTCGTACAAATTTTTGATTTAAAAAAAAACGCTAAAAGTACATTTCATTCGGCATTCATAATACCAATCTCCCGAATTTCGAAAATTTCGTAGCTACGTCGGAATTCCGAGATAGCATTTTTACGACGGATATTAATTCTTGAATTGTTATTAACTTCTTCATCTGTTGAATTCACTTTCTATTTTCTTTCATACTCAAGCAAGATTACTAAAATGTCAAAGCAGTTGGGGCATTAATGAGATAACACAGAGATGGAAAATGCATTACATTGTTTACTCAGGGGAACAAGTCGATTTTATGAAATGTGACGTTGTTTTGATATAAAGTGCTGCCAAATAAAAAAAATAAAATAATTGGCATTTTAAATGATTTTCAATAAGAAATAACACAAAATAATTAAAAATGAACAAAAACATTTTTCATACACTTTGTCAAATAAATTTTGTGAGTGGAAAGCAGGAAAAATATAATTTTTTGTAGAGAAATTTTGTTGAAACAAATCCAAGAAGTTTGTAACTATTTTCTATCTTTTAGTTTCTCAGTAGCTCTATATGCCGCCGACATTTCATTGGTGCAAAGCAACTCTCCGGAAGTGGAGCACAATAAGACCTTCTAGTTTAGAAAAGGGCCGGTCTCATGACCGGAAGCCCGTGACACATCAGTAGACTTCAAAAACCTAACTTGAAAATTTACTTTAACTGTAATATTTGGTTTTATTAAAAATTAGTATTTTCTTAAGATAAAGGGATTTTTATTCTACATACATATGTATATGTATGTATATTTATAGTATTGGGAAGAAAAAGTTTAATATTATGACCCTGAAGAATAGTTCTGAAGGAGAAGGAAATACCGACAAAAATATACGAGGAAATAAAGAAAAATACCTTTAGCTCAAGAAAATTCTAATAAATGAAATCTATTTTGTTTTAGCAAGAAGTTTATTGGACAAACTGTGATTTAAAAGTTTATTTTATACAATTTATAGTGTGAACAAAATACATATTGCTTTTGGTTTTACCATTAAAACCAGATTTTAACTTCAGGTGCAAAAACACTATAGGACGGTTAGAAAAAATATTTTGTAAGAATTTTTTAAATTAAACAATTGCGTTGTGGTGGGTGGTTAGCAAGTTGTATAGCTAATAGTTGGAGAGGTGTGTGGTACAGAAGATGGCGTGGGTTACATGTACATATGCATCAATACTTTGCTTTATCATCGAATCAACCAATTGCTGATTGCGAAATCCAAACTTAGTATTGCAATTACTAATATTATCAGAGCCAGCAATGCCTTGCAACATCACGTTCTACATTGTAAATCTTTTCATAGCGTACTTGTGATAGGCCAATTCTAATATAAACACCACCGAAGAGAATGTCATACCAAATATAAAGCATGTAGCAATAGCATAAAAAGATTCCCAATTTAAAAATAAATCCTCCCCATTGTCCATGAAAAACCGCAGCTTTCCGCTCCTGATGCCATCCAGATAGGTATCGCTTAAAATTTTATCGATTATACCAGACTCCTGAATGTGGCTTAAGTAGCGATTGAAAAGCTGAACGTAGGGCAAATTTCTTCGAATTGTAAACGAGTTTGGCTCCACAATCATATCCTCTTCAATATTGTACATGCGAGGGGTTTTCAAAAACTTTTGCTGAAAAAATAAAAATTTCATTGTCTCCTCAATAACTATTAACAGATATGTGTTGTTCATATCAAATTTTGCTCTCTCCATATAAGCCTTTTCAACAACTTTAGCTTTTTTTAATATGTTGCTATTCAAATAGTGATATTTGGTAGCGCGTTGGTAAACCGTCTCTATCATTATAATATTAAGGGAGGTCCTGTTTAAATCATCAAGCTTTTCAATTTTTGTGTCATAAATATGTTTCACCATAATGCTGGACAGTTTTGCCAAATAGAGATTTGTTAGAATGAAACCGCTGAAAAAGAGCAAAGAAACCACGGCTTTCTGGCGAGTAGTTTGTACTTTAAAGTTGAAATGATTTTGAAACATTAACGATGCAAGAACATATAAAAACGCTTTGATGAACTCCATATTGTTTTCACTATTTGAGCGATTATAAATGAACATGAGAGCGGCAGCATACAGAAATATTAGCAGAGCAATAGTTATTTTCGTGCTGAACGTAAAAGGATAGTGCAAATATGACAGTTTCGACAGGGATGAAGGATAAGGAGCCAGGATGTATATTCTTGTGTTCCAAATAACTTTGCTTTTGGTAGCATACTCAGAATAAAAGTCGTAAAATGATGCCGGTACAATATCTATTGTATTGCTTTTGAACAGTTCATTTAAAGAATATGTGCTAGATGGATCGTCTCGATCGAATAATACCACTGGATTTGCTTGAAAGTTGTAGTGTTTCATAAATATTTGTAAAGCTTTATAAAAATAGCCCGTATAAGCTATTTTACCCCAATGATCTTGAAATGGAAAGCAATACGGAGCTTCGTTGACGGTAAGGAAATTTAAAGGATATTTTTTAAAGTCCACAATTTGCTTCTTCTGCACGTAATCCTCAATGCTCCTGACACGCTCGATACTTATGTCTGGAACTGGATTGTAAATAAACAGTCCCTGTCGTGTGAAGAACAAAGCTTGTACAAAGCCAGAAAACCAATTGCTTCTGGCGAAATTCAGTAAATCTTCTTCTTTAGCCTCCGGAGTTATCCATAAAATTGGCCTAACCGTTAGCCATTGCAGTTGCTCCTCTACTATACCGTAGCTCTTTTTTGAGCCGACTTCATGTCGAAAAACTACAGACATTAGTTTATGGCTGTATAACAAATGTATCCGCATATCACTAGCTTTTGTCAATATTATTACAGGCACTGCCAGGGATTGTTGTACAACATCCCCATCCAGTTGTGCTTCCAGAATGAAAACTAAATTCCATTCAATATCAAGGTAGTGATTTAATTCATTTATGATTTTTACTACATCTTGACTTGGCTCCTTTTTAACCGAGATTATATTTTCACTTGAAATAATTGTTAAAAGTGACAAATGTATTATTATATACCGACTTAAATGCATTCCGTTCTGCGGTTTGTTTGCATTCCGGATTGCTAATGCTTCGAATCGGTAGTTGTAGACGTTTCAGTGCATGTGCAGTTTAAATTTGTTCATTTTATTAATTTATTTCAACTCCCAGCTCAGTTTTATTTTTAAAATGTTTTACATTACTTAATTGAAAACGCTCCCTGCACACAGTGTTGGGCAAAATACATGCTCTGATGTATTTAAAATACAACATGCAAAATACACGAAAGTTGTGTATTTAAAATACGAAATACATATACATATATACTTTTTTTCCATGTATTTAAAATACAAAATACTGCATTCCAAAAAGCAAGCATTTAAAATACAAAATACAGTGTAACAAAAATATATGTATTTAAAATACAAAATACTTTTAACAAAAAAGTTTTTATTTTCTTTCATAAACACCAGTTTTTTAAAAGTGATATCAGAAAAGCAATCTCTTGATGGCGAATAAAGAAAACCAGCTAACGACAAAATCTCGTTGATTTAGGAAACGATATTTCATTGAAAGACAGACCTATAACGGAATTAAGAAATAAGTGACAATTTAAAAAGTTGCACCAAATGCTATACAGTATTTTTCGGTTAATTGTACATCAAAATTTGCACAATTTTTTTTTTTTTTTTTTTTCAATTAACCGGGGAACCAATTAGCCGATACTCGTTTAATTGAACAATTCGTTCAATTACAAGAACCCTATTTAATTGAACAGTTTGTTCAATTACAGAAATCACGCATAATTGGAACTATATACTAATGAATTAAAAGAAATCGCATATGTGCACTTAAAATAATTTTTTTTTACCTTAAACGAAAAAAACTATGCAAGTAACAGCAAAAAATGTGCATATATGTGTATAGTAGAGATGCCACCCAGTGATTTTCACAAATGATGTCTAATATGTATGTGCAAAAATGCCCGATTATTTTTCAATGCAATTAACCGGGTAAAAGTAAGAGGAAATTTATTTTTGATGACATGAATTTTGAACGAATTAAGCGGGAAAATCAATTAACCGGGTTCAATTATCCGAGGAAATTCACATGGTGTTCGTATGCAATATTTTTTTTGCCCGATCATGTGGTTCAATTAAGCGGGGAAACCAATTAACCGTAGGGTCAATTAACCGAAAAATACTGTATGACTTTATATAGTATATCCTAGTCAACATTTGACTGATATTTTTTCTCTTTTTTTAGATTAAAATGTCGAACGCTGTTTTTCCTTGTATTTTATTATTTCATGATTTCTGGCAGCTCGGCGACTTTCTCAATGTATGTGCATTCAGTAGCGCTTACTTTACACAGTTACTTTGGTAATTAAATTGTGGTATTGGAATTTTTTGAAAATAAAACAGGAGCAAAGTTTTCGGATTTTAGTTGATGTATGAATGGAATAATTTTTAGTGCATATTTTTTAACATAAATTCAAATGTATTTTGAAAAATGTATTTTGAGAGCACGAGTATTTGAAATACAAAATACTCCAAGGCATTCATGAGACGTATTTAAAATACAAAATACGTATTTGTATTTTAAATACATATTTCAAATACTGCCCAGTCCTGCCTGCACATTGTCACATGTATTGTAGGGACAGTCACCGAATTTTTCATTTTGCTACGCTCCACAATTTTTTTCAAGTTTTACATTAAAGCTTCACCGTTCTTCTACTTATAAATTTTTCTCAGCGTGGTGGGTGCTAAAAGAATTCCAACATAAGCGCCACCAGAGAGAATGGCATAGGAAATAGCGTAAAAAGATTCCCAGTTTGAAATTAAGTCATCAGTGAAAAGCCGCATCTCAACGCTGCTGATTCCATGAAAATAGATATCGATTAAAATGTGGTCGAATATGCCAGACTCGTGAATGTTAGCTCCAGTAACGGTTGAAGAGCTGAACGTAGGGTGAATTTCTTTGAACTATAAAGAAGTTCTATGGTTCCATAACCATATCTTCTTTAATATTGTACACCCGCGGTGCTTTCCAAAACGCTTACAGAGAAAATAAAAATTGGATCGCGTCCGCAGTAAGAAATAATACCAACGTATTATTTATGTCAAACGCGGCTGTCTCTAGATAATTTTTATAACAATTTTTTTCTACATGCTTATTAAAAATTCTGTCGGAGGTTCCGACGCAATTCCGTCGTAAAAATGCTATCATGCATTCCGACGTAGCTACGAAATTTTCGAAATTCGGGAGACTGGTATTACGAATTGCGAATGAAACATACACTTGGCGTTTTTTTTTTTTACCAAAAATTTGTACGAACTCTTCATACTGTCGGGAGAATGCAAAAAATAGTTGAAAATAAGAACAAATTAAAAATAGGTTTATAAATTGAATAGAAACTATTTTTAAGTAGTTATAAAATTATATTTCTTAAATAATTAATTGGTATATTTTAAAATAACTATTGATTTTGCCATAATTTGAAACAAAAAAAGTAACAGAATCTAACTGCTGATTATAGGTGTTGAAAAAATCGCTTCATATACACCATTTGCAATAGCTGACAGATTACTTGGAAAATAATTAACAATATAAAATAAGAAAGAGAACAAAAGCAGCTTTTATGTATGGAATTAAATGTCTATATGGAAAAGTGGTACGAAAAGACAATTGCAGCATCCACATCTTTTCCAACACCATGCAGATATCCACCTTCTGCCAGAAATTTGTAATAAAGCTAAACGGAAAATTGCATATGTACATATTTTCATAATTACTGATATGTTTTAATAACTTACGCCTTGTAATCCAAATCAAGGGAATTCTAACAGCTTTTGTTTTAAAATTCCTGTTTCGTCACTGAAACGGCTGCAGCAATCAAATTCATTATATTTCATTTTTATTTTATGCAAAATATTTTTAACAATCCTTAGAATGTAAACAAAACACATCTGTTTTTCATTTAAAAAGTTGGTTGCGCTAATTCGAACTTAGGTCAAGAGGATGGCAACACTAACTTCGAATCTGTCGGAATTCATGTACGAATGCGTGACGGAGATTTTCCATTACGAGTGATGTTCACTCGGAATTCATAATAAGGCTGTTATTTGTTTTTTTCGGGAAATACTGTAATTGAGATGAGGATATTTGGTGGCATTTTTGTTTCAGTCGTCAAGGTTTTCAGTTTTTATTTCATAAATTCTCTTTACCATAATAATGAACAGTTATAATCAAATCGTTGATAATGAAACGGTTTTCAGTTGATAATGAAATGTTTTTGAAACATTAATGATGCAAGAACATACAAAAACGATTTGCTAAATTAAAGCTGCCTTTGTCTATCTGAGCAATAATAAATGAACGTAGAAGCTGCAGCGTACACAAGTAGAAGAAGAGCGTTGGTTTTTTTTTTTTTTTGCCTAATATAAAGGGATAACTCAAATATTTTAGGTTTATGGGAGGTGTTTGCTTGCCGACGTCTTGCGACACACATCTAAGCCAGTATAGATAGGATTGTTGTGCGCTCCGTGCATTTGACCATGAATGGTTTGGCCCATAGGTATATAGCAACTGCGTGTCATTCAGAAAATTCCTCAATTTCCTTTAGCTTATGCCCCGTAATTTGGTTATGTCTGGTAAGGTGTATTTCCCAACCATGGCACTGGCATAAATAGTGATCCAATCTCTCGCTCTCTTTTCCACATGTTCTACATTAATTTTCTCCCGCTATTGCTATGCAGTTAAAATATGCCAGTAGTTGGGAGTGACCTATTATAAATGCCATTATTCTACTTGATTTGGGCTTGCTAAGTCTTGTTAGGCCCCCAGTTTTTTCCTCGTCTGGATCTCCTACAGAATTTTTACTATTCCAGAGAATTAAAGGGGCTCTATGCTCACAAGTCTTTTGCTCAGACTTAACCGCATCGAAAGGTTTCGCACATACTCAGCTTATGTTGCTTAGCTATCTTGCTCTTGAAGCAAGCGAGTTTGTTCTCTCATTTCCAATTATTTCTGCACGCTCTGCCACCCGTATCACATGCAATTCACTATTTTTGTTGAGTAACTATAAATATCTGTAGTATAATCTTCTCAGCTGAAATCGCTCTAGTGGCCTCTTGACTATCTGTGAATACATTTACAGGGCCTAGCCTTCCCATTTCAGTGAACTCCCTAGTACACTCCGTAATTGCCCAAATTTCTGCCCGAAAAACTATGTAACAGTCCGGCAGACGTAACAACAGTTCCGTGGTATTTTTGATACAAATGTTAAGTCCTGTTTTTCCCCTCGCCCTTGATTCATCCGTGTAACAATGATAGGGGTTCAGGGGAGCTGTTCAACAATGAAGTCAGCAGTCAATATTTAGCAATTGGCCTCTAGTCTGGTCTCCGGTATGCAATCAGTATAGACTCGACTGTGGCTGTAAAGATTTCTTCATGATGCGCTTCGTTTCCCTGATCGATCCACTCAGTCATCATCTTTAATCGTTTCGCTGTAAGAGCTGCTTCATATTTTACACCATTTTCGATTGGTTCGATGGATAATATCAGTTCCAACACTCTTGTTGGTGTCATTTTGAAAGCGCCGCTTATACCCAGACAGCAGGTTCTTTGAACTTTCTATATAGTTTTGATGTTGCATTTATATTCGATATCATAGTCGAAGTGTAGCATGAAGGTAGCATTTTGTCAGGGAAAAAAAACGCCCACAAATGTATTCTGATTCTTGCTTGTGTATTAACTACATAGTTACTACACGACAATGCTGCTTACCACATGCATTGTCCATCACAACAATGTTGTTTTAGCGAAACCAATAATGTCGTAGTTAAATAATGCAAATTTAAAGGCAAATTGAGCTGGGAATAGCAATAAACAGGACAACTCATTAGTTATTAGTAATGAATAATAAAAATGTAATGAGTAATAAAAATACTATAATTGAAGGGAATAGATACATAAGACCATTCATAGGCAAAATACTAAAACAAGTAATGTATGTAGGTCTGTGGATATTATACTAAAACCCTTGATCATACCTGCGATGGTATTAACCAAAGTAAATAAGAAATATATATTAATTTATTTCACAGTAAGCATTTTATGTCTGCTGTTTTGCGGGTGAGCCAATTTTAAGATATAGTTGCCAAATAATGGAGCAACACATCGATCTGTTGAAGCTTAGACCGATTTTGAACCGGATCGAAAATCAAAAGCATTCGGTATGGTAGATCATCATGTACTTTGTCATAAGTTACATAAATTATTCAATTTTACAAAACTCTCAACGAAACTAATTTCATCATATTTATCAGATCGTCAACAATTTGTTTTTGCAAATGATGAAACTTCCCGTGTTTTACCTGTACAAAAGGGTGTGCCTCAGGCATCAATTCTAGGACCGCTGCTATTTGCCACATATGTATATTAATGATCTACCACAGCAACTAAAATATAGTACAGCCCACATGTACGCCGATGATGTCCAGCTTTACATTAGCAGCAGTATCAATAACATTCATCGTTGCATTCAGAATCTGAATTTTGATCTCCAGCGCGTAAGTGATTGGGCAAAAGCTAATCGATTGTGTGTAAATCCTTTTAAGTCTAAATGTCTGGTGATAAAGAAAAGAACTATAGTAATATCCCAAGAGCCTGTTGTGATGTTAAATCATGAGCAAATTAAAAATTGTAACAACGGCAACCAATCTTAAAATAACCTGCAATAGCTCCTTAAATGGCTCGATCACATTAATAGTGTAGCAGGTAGAACGTTATGGAGCTCACAAAGCTTTACACCGCTACATATTCGCATTATGCTTGCACAGACGTATCTAATGCCAACTTTATTATATGGTTGCGAAATATATGCTAACTGCGACTATGCTGGAAGGATGAAGCTAATATCGACGTATGCCTCTATACTAGGGTATGTTTTTGGTTTGGAAAAATATGATCACATATCTCAGTACTCGGAAAAGCTTTATGGTGTTACTTTCATGGATCTGATAAATATTCGTATCTTGTTGAGGTTGCACAAAATTCTATACACACATCAACCCACATATCTGTATGAAAGGCTTCTTTTCACACGATCGGAGAGAACCAATGATATAAGACCAATAAAATATAATAACTCTGTATCTGGAATGTTATCTATTCATTTTTTTTTATATCTTGTTAAACAAACACACATTTTAATTTATTGCTTATATCTCAATTTATTTACATATATTATTAATTATTATTTATAAAAACCTGAACACATTTAAACATGCTACATAACTTGCAACGCAAAAATCATTTACTTTAATCATAAGATTTTATATCTTGTTGTATTGGAAGTATATAAATAAATAAATAAATAAATAAATAAATAAATAAATAAATAAATAAATAAATAAATAAATAAATAAATAAATAATAAATAAATAAATAAATAAATAAATAAATAAACAAATAAATAAATAAAATAAATAAATAAAATAAATAAATAAAATGGAAATACCACATAGATGAAAGAGCTGATATACATATGTATATTGGTCAATCTGAAAACTAGTCGTAGGCACAAGATGGGGGCTGAGTCCAAAGACGACACACTGGCTTAATAGTAGCGTTATTAAACCGATTCTGACGTACGGTTCTATAATATGGTGGACGTCGATAAAAAATTCGTTATTTTATTGGTTGCCATAGTGTAGAATTTTTTTATTAAATACACTCGAAAGTTTATAGAAAGGCACTGTGTAGAATCCAATGTCTTTTTACGTTTTTCCATTCAAAATTTATCTGTTACTCCAAAAATGGCTCAAAATAAACTTTACAACATGCTGATCATAAAATTTCAACAACATTTCAATAATCACAAAACGATCATCTCGTTTTTGTTTTTGAAAACTATTTCAGCGCATTTTACAACACTTGGCAACAATTTAAATTGTCCTCCAGGCACAATTGTCTAAACGAGTATATGTAAGTAATAAAAGTAAAGTCCGTCCTTTAAGGCAAAGCATTAAAATCAATTTGCTAAATGGTTCATAACTTTATCAAATACACAACATATTTAAGATTAGGAAACATTCAGCTCAAAATAGTTGTCTGTCTGGAGTTTGCCTGAAAGCTGGTTACTTTACCACCATGAAAATCTCAACAGACCACAGACCTCCAACGTATTCAGTTACACACAGTTACAAGCGAAAAAAAAAAGATTAAAATAAGAGCGCTGAAAAACAATCAATAAAAGATTTTTTATTTTATTTTTTCTTTTCTAAATCGTATAGGGTTTGTAAGGTTAAACGAGTTGCGCGCAGCTACACTGTGCTGCAGAAAACGTTTATTGGCTGTCCTTTAAATAAAAGCATTTGGAGCGCTAGTCTCAAATCTGTGTGGCAAATTTCAATCCCAGCTTAGTGAGGTAATCTAGTCGAAAATGTAAAACGAAAATATTTTGCTATCGGTTCACTTATAGGCCATATATAGGCAAACTGATTTGTCAAAAAGTTGGCCCCGTAAGCCATCTTATACGTTTTCTTTTTCTACTAAAAGCTCAGTCTGGTGGTAAAAGAAAAAAAGAAATGCATTTAAAGCAAAAAATAAAAATTTGCCACCTGGATCTGTGTACTCCACAAGTTGGCCCCGGGAGCAAGCTCATACCCTTTTTTTCTGTGAAAATGTAAATTGGTGATAAAATAAATTAATTTAAAGCAAAAATATAAATTTGCCACTTGAGCCTATGAAGAGCAAACCGATTATTTAATAAATTCACGATATGAGTTCTGGCAATTAAAAATGGTGTGGGTGAAAAGTCGAGACCGGTACACATTTAGCCGATAAATATACAAGTATCACAAACAGAGTATACCCGATAATTGAACTATAATAGTTGCAAGTATATCAAAATTAAAACTAACAAAACATCGTCATATGATTTCATAAAAGCCCTGAGTTACAAATCGACTTTTTGCCTCATTATGGTGCACAGTGTGATATTACATGTTCTTGCAAAATATTAAAATCTTGAAAACTAAATACAACGGTCTTATCAGCAACTCTCTCAAAGCATTAATTACATCCTTCCAAACTCTACTGTGTATTTGTCAAGGTAAAGATATCATTATAAATATTCAAGACCTCTTAAGGAAAATACAAGTGCGTAACAGAAAAGAAAGCAGCAGATCCCACTGCTAACAATATTGGAACTATTTTATGCCAAAGAGTTATTTGCTTCTCTCGTAAAATTTGTTCAGTACAACTTTTCCCAGTGGCGTTACAGAGCACGATTTATATGCGTTCTCACTTCATACGCTCTATACGCTTCAACACGTATTCACAACACGCTTTATAGGATTTCTTGCTGAATCAACTTTTAAAAAATAGTTCTTACACTCAGAAAACTTTGTCAGTAAAATTAACTGAAAATACTCTTTAAAATAAATGAAACTTCATTTAAAAACCGGTGTTTTTATTTTTCATTTAAATTTACTAATTATTTCATTTGAATTTAAATGTTAAAAAATCTACGGAACCCAATCGGTAAAAATTATGATTTTTCCTTTATTCTAACAGTCAAATATTTTTTGTTTGTTTTTTATATAAACAAACGCAAAACTGCGAAGCTTTTGGCTTGTCTGCAGAAACACCCAAAGCCTTCGGCAGGAATCGCACCTGCGACCTCGGGGACTCTTAGTAGGACACTCTACCAATTCATCCATCGAGGCGCTCAACTTCATGCGTAATCAACTTGTAAAAATTTTTGTATTTTTTCTTAAGTGGTTGTTTTATTTAATTATAGTTTTCTATCTGTATTATCTCCTTTTTCGGAGATGATTTAATTTTTCTACTACAAAGCCTCTGCTGGGATTCGAACAAGCAACATCTCGACTTGAAAGCAGCTGCCATACCCACTCAGCCACGCAACAATCAGAAAATTCAACAACAATCAATTGAAGTAAAGTGTGCTACATATGTATGTAGAATCCAAATTATATATATGAATATACATATTAACAGCTTGGCTCCTTCATGTATGTGTATTATAAGTTACTACTGTCATTATTAACTGTGAGCGACAATCCGTATTTATCTGTAATTAGTTTTTTAACCAGCTGTACAAATCAGTTAAGATTTAAATTTCAGTCATTTCTAAACGTTTTGTCATTTACAAATAACTGCACTGATTGCTTCTGGCATAAACTACAGTCAGTTACTGCGAAAATATTCTGAGTGTACTTTTTTTGTGTTGTTTTTTTTTTATATTTGAACTTGATTATTTATTTGCTGCAAGAGCTAATTGAAGTGTATTATTTTCGGTCTAAAAATAGACCGAACTAATGTTTTTTGTCTTTTTCAGCAGTCTACTTGCCGTCGACATTTCGTTGATCCTAGTCAACTTATCACTAGACTCGAAAAATCTTAAAGGCATGTTTGAAACCCGACTACTTATTCCACAATTCCCAAGAATAAAATGAGAATTAGAAATGTTCAAACAAACCTTAAATATAGAAAACATTTTTTCGTCTGGCAACACTTTTACTTTTCTTAACAACTTTAAGAAATTTTCAAGTTTACTGATAAGTTGATTAGCATCAACGAAACGTCGACGGCATATAGACGTCTGAAAAAGACAGAAAACATTAAGGTCTATTTTTAGACCTAAAATAATAAATTTTTTATATTTGTTTACAGTTTTTCCATTTTTTTAAGCTATTGGTTTTTTTTTTTTTATTAATCGAAATGTCATACGTGACATGCCATGACTCATGACAAACTTTAAAGTTGCTAAATTTCATACGTCGCAAGCGTTGAAAGTTTTTTTGTGTAACTTGTTTTATGAGAACTTTCTATTTTAGTATTTTTGACAGTAATCTCTAACGCGTTTGTTGTTGTTTTTGCAATTATGCATTTGGAAAATTTGTAATTTTCTCAGCTTTGTCTAGTGCATCAACGAATAGCTTCTTTTGTCTTTCTTTTTGTGAAGATATTCCTATTTGAAACCGTAAAATGTGAACAATTGTTAGTTAGCCGTTAATAGTTAATTACAAGGAATACTAATGGCATTTGATGGTCTCACATTAAATTGATTAAATATGACGGTGTGCTTAAAAATTCAATACCTTTTAACTCCAACACTTTCGGGTGGCTTTTCTATTTTTAAGATAAAAATCTTTCATTTTTTTCTGACCACCGTAACAGCAATAAATACTTCATCTTTTAAGCAAAGTTATAATTTTCAAATCAATGCCTTCTTTCAGCTAAAGCCAAAGATTAGTTGCCAATCAGACAGACAGAGAAAAGTCGCTATTTTTGTCTGGCATATAAAATTAAATTATAAAACAGAAAAAATTAAACAACAAGGTGACCGCTCGTCGTTTTCATTTTATAATGCATAATTTGTGATGCGAAACATAGTAGGCAATTAATTTTGAAAATATCAGTGATAACAAAACTATCATCCCAGAATTAATAGTACAAGCGAAAATTTTTCCAAAAATTATTTTGTATTTTTCATTATTATATCGCGATATATGATAATTACATGTACTAAAAAAAATTAGACAAATGCTCTTCACGTCTGCGTTAGTATGGGCCTGTTCGTAAATGCATCACAACTCTGCTCAATATGATTATTTTGCGATGCCACTGCTGATCAGCTGTTGCTGATGTTATTGTTTCCACATTTTATTGTTGCATTTACGAACGGAGAATTTCATTTCTTTTTTCTTCTAATAAAATGGAAAAAATTAATAATTAATTCCATCGGTGAATTTTTTTTATTTTCAGACGAAGATACAAAAAAAGAAGATACAAAAAAAAAATGTTAAATAAGAAATATATATTAAAAAGCAAACTACTTTTATACTCACACATTCATTGCATCAGCCATTTTTATGATAAGTTTTTTGTTGTTATTTGCGCCTAATCTACGTCAGTGTTGCATTTACGAACAGATTACTGCTGCAGTGTTGCCAACGTTTGCATTTTCCAACGTTGTGCGCATAACATGCAGAGTTGTTATGCATTTACGAACAGGCCCTATGCCTCTATCCGATGATCCATATTTTCAATGACTTTGATACATAATTGGGGCTCAATGTCGTAAATGTGCCGAATTATCTAAATTCTTGGCTCTTTACTATAAGAAAATTCATTTTTTTTTTTCGGTTTAATGAAGCCTTGCAAAGGCTTGCAAACAAGTACGGCTCGACGCCAGCCGCCAGCTGATAAACCCTACCAAGCAGTCACTCTTTGTGGATGCATCGACCTCTTATCAATCGCTTATGTATTCACCATTTATCCAAATACCACAATCCTGCTTGTTGCCGAATCCACTGAACTGAAAGTGTAGTACCTTATAGACGAAGGACGGTGAATGGTGACTTTCACTTCTGTCTGCTTAGCCAAACAGTCGTCGTATAGCCAAATCTTAAATGGCTCGTTAGGCTTCATCTCTTAAGTCCAAGGAACAAATTGAAATATTTATTCAAAATTCGTGTCGTTAATGTTCGTGAGATGCTCAATTGTTGGCTTGAGTATGGACATTTCTTGCAGATCTAGGTTGTTGAAATTTCGACACAAATCTTCCGATTGTGGGCGTTCAAAATGCATTTCGTGTGCCGCGTCATTTTTTCGGTCAGCATGACCGACGAAATGTGCCCACAATCGGGAGATTTGTGCCAAATTTCCACAAGCTAGATCTGTAAAAAACGTACATAATCGCCCAGTTCGTTCGTTACCTCCGGAAAACATTGCTGTGGCTCGAGATAGTGTGATTAAAATTAAAATTTTTAATTTACCTTCTTTTAAGGTTGATTTCACTCAAGACATGAAGCCTAATGAGCAATTCAAGCCTCGTCTATGCGCCGAACCGTTGGCTAAACATACATACATAAGGGAAGATCACCATTTACCTACCACCCCCACCCCCACCCCAGGGATATTTTTATGTAGCATACCAATTTTAAACTTGTTTTTGCTGGATCCTAACGACAGCCATCAGAGAAACTTCTCCATTCCTCTATAGCGACCAAACAGACAAACGTTTCCATTTACATAAGCTGTTTACAATTCAATACAAATTAATTGGATATGGTCACCTCTTCTACCACAGATGAGATTAACAAATTTTTACACGTTTTTTTCTTCTGTTTTGTTTACAAAAAACTCGTACTAAAAAGGCCAACTGTCACAACATAATCGCATTTTACAGCTGTAAATTTTTGAATTATAGTCCTTTTCACTTGCCATATAAATCGTCATGTGTCTGCATTTTTGTTATTTTTTGGTGTTTTTTTTATAATTTGGGCAACATTCGCACTGGGCAATAGATGTTGAAGGAGGAGTTAGATGAAAATCAAACCATTACTAACTGTGCAGTATTCAATTCAAGCACATCAATTGCATTTTATTTTATCCAAAATGTGCTGCTCATAGTTTTTATTATGTGGCAGTACTTCTTGCGATCATCGTTAGTTGATAATGGGTTCATCCTGCAGCCATATTTGGTGTTCATTGTTCGAAACTCTCACACTCATTTGTTTGAACTCTGTGAGTTATTGGCCGCAACGTTGAGTGGTTTTGCTGGCCATGTTTTGGTTTCTTGTTTAGATTGAATGCGCAATCGCATAAAAACAATGGAAAATTTGTTTAAAAGTATGATGCGATTTATTACTATGAGATTATTAAATTTAAGCAATATTTATCGTTCGTAAAACCATCGATCTTTCAAACAAAATACCTGTAAGAGAGTCCGCAAAGAAACAATCGCACATTAGAGAAAAGAAAATCTCTTAACATTTTGCCAGTTCATGTTTGACCCGGGCAGCTTAAAAAAAAGGCGGCAGACATTGTTCATTTAGCTATTAGTGATGGAAACATGAGGTTAATAGAAAAACTAGTGACCTTTTTGTTAGTGCTTAAATTTGTATTGGCCATATATTATAGATTTTGCCTTTTCTATGCGAGTATGGTGTAATTGTTATTGAAATAAATTGATTTATAGCGGCTGTTTAATAGTTTATGTAAATTTAAAATTACAGCACATGAGCTGTTAACTTATTTGAATTGAAAAAGCGTGGATTTTCGGAATATACATCTACATATGTATGTATAAATGTGTTATTGAAGGAATATTGCAGTTTGCTTCAACAAAAAAGTTGCTTCAACAAAACAAATTTTCCAATTAAGCCAGTTGTTCATTCCACAGAAACCCCGCTTACACTAAAAAAAAATTTCGTTCAAAGTTCTAAGCAGTTTATTTTATTTATATTTTTTCATAAGTCCAATGAAAACGTTCATTGTTAACATGAAATTTCGTAGATATAATAAATAAGTTTCATTAAAAATGCCGCATTCATTTTCGTCATTGCTTTGAAAAATATCTTTGGATTTACGAGACACTTTCATTACAAGAATGAAAGATTTTAGAGTAGTCTTTGCAGTTTTCAATTTTTATACAAAATTTTAAAATTTTGGAACGCGGACTACAGGTCACGAGACCAGCCCACTTGGATCTTAAATAGGTCCCACTTCAATGCTATAACCTTCATGATATATTTCATAAATAAAGTTTTAGTAATCAATAGTGTTCCGTTTTCTTCTTTGACATTTCCTCAAGACAAACTAACTCCCACCTCCTCCCCATCACCACTTCATAAAGGTCTCCTAGACAAAACTAGTTTTAGGAATTTCGCTTTTGGAGTAGTCAACTGTATTGTCGGTGTTCGGCTTGTTCAGAGGAAAATGTCTCAAAAAGAGAACTGAGTAGGGTTTGTAATATTTTTGACCCTTCCAGAGGTACCCTAGGGCTAGTTTTAGACGATAGAGGAAATTGTTGAAACACATAGTTAGAACGATAGGGAGAAATTTAAAAAAAAAAATTTTTTTTGGTATGGGAGATCCCCTAATGAATAAAGATACGAGGTAAATATGTTTGGGAAATACATTGGAAACAAAAATTTTGGCTTTAGTCAAAAATTTTTTGGCAGCTTTAGTCAATTTTTCTACATTTTCATTCAGCTTGTGGGCGGTCAGCTCCATAGAGTCACCTCGGGGCTCCGGTCCCCGCACTGCCGAATTGCCCCTCATTGAGGGGACCTGCCTAAGATTTTTAGACACCAAGCCAGCCGAGGTATCCTGCACCCCTTCTACCCCGTTGACACGACATCAAGCTGGTTACCATCAGCAAGATGCATATTGTGCCCCCGAGGGGATGGGTAAAGGGGATGGAGAATACTACAAACTCGCTAACTAAAATAGATCCAGCCATATACTGTTCTAAGGCAAAGAAAAACAATGACCGCATATGTATGTGGCGCTGACACTTTCAACAAATAACTGCAGCAATTAGCACTTCCGTTCAAACATTTTTGACAAAGATCCTCCAGCGCAGCTCTAGCCCTAAGGAGGTGTAACATAGTATACTCCTCATCTTTGTCTTCAGCAACTTCTACAGACGTCATTGACAGATAAGCTTGGTGATCCAACATACAGTCAGCGATGATGACCGACACAATGATCAAGAAGTGAGATTTAGGAAGGTGCAAAAGACCCATATTTCTTCTTGGTTCCAAAAGTAAGAAAGCCAGCCTTTTCGAGTGACATCGCTCGCATACTTTTTTGCGGTGTTATTTCAAAATTTCATTGCGATCACTTGTTTTACAATTTCATTTCTAGTGGTTACAAGTTATTTCGATCACGACTCTCGCAATAAGCCCTAAAATGTAATTTTAAGGAATGCGCTTTTCAATTGTTTTATTCAAAAGTTTAAAAAGTTTTCGATACGCGCGTTATTTGTGCTTCCAAACGCTGAATGTGCGTATGCAGGTAAAAAAAAATTTGTGTCCACTGTTTTGTTCAATATCTTACATTATTTCGACTTACTTCATAAATTATGCATTGTCACAACCTGATAAGTAAACTTAATATACGATTACAACTCATTTACTTTAAAGTTATAACAAGTTATTTTAATGAAACGAAAAAAAGCCGCAAACAATTTATGTCCAAATTTTATGGTTAAATATTTGGCAGTTGGTTTTTCACCGGTTACGGAAAAAAGTGTGCATATATAAATATGTATTTTAAAATTTATTTATAGTTAGATTGTGTTGTGATCACCTCAGCAACTGTTGCAGCATTCAGTAACACAGTAGAGAGATAGATTTGAATATAAATCAAAAAGCACATGATCGCAATGCCAAAAACAGAAGAACAAGAAACACAAGTTTGTGTAAAAATACTTTTGGATAATCCACCTAAGCTCAGGCTGTGAGTACTTACCAGTAATAATTGAAATGCGTAGGCAGCATTCAATTACCAGTGGACTGCAAATGTGTACAGCTGACGATTTTGCCTCAGGCTGCAATTGCTTACGAGAAATAAACAGCTGTAATATACTTAAAGAACTGCTGATATCAATACTTTAATATATACATACATATTTTTTTATTTTTACATTTTTATTTATTTATTTTGTTAATAAAAGGGTAAACTTGCTGCAACATACTAATATTGTTTGTTTGTTTGTTTTTTTTTTTCTTCTAATGTTCAAATATGGTTAAGAGCTGAAGAAAATTTACTGGCGATAGTGTCTGTGTGTCACATTTTTTTTTTTTATTTGAAAAATTAAATCCTGTTGTCGGATTTGCAAATGATTAAATGGTATAATAAATAAACATGGTTTAATATTGTAGGTCAGTACGAGTACAACTAACAAAACATATAATAATGTCTACATATTTATTCACATTCTGCATGTCTTTTTCGATACCCAGCGAAAAAATGTAACAGAAAATATCATCAACATATAAAACAGACAAATTATATTTTCGATCATTATCTGTTCAACTATATTAGAACTGGATTTTAGAGCCACAACATTGCCAAAGTTCCACAGCTAACTTGACCTTATGTGTTTTGCAGGGTACCTGTAACATCTTTCACTGCGATTTTTGCACGAAGAAAGAAAACTTTGCTTTCGTACATTTACAGAAGTTTTCAATGAACTGTCTGCTTGCTCCTCAATGCCGCAGGGAAACAAAAGCGATAGAATTTCGAATCAATTTCGATTCCTCTGTTTCGACAGCTTTATGGAAAAATTAGCACTTCTGCGAAGTACTGGCCATATGGAGATCTTGGCCTGGAGGGTTAGCTATGACCTCTGGTACCTGGGATGTCTGAAATAATTTTTGCAGTCTCACAAAATGACTTTTAAAAATACTCCATTTAAGAAATTTCTGGAGAAGATGAGTGGGCTCATGGAAAAATGAGGACTTCTGCGAAGTACTGGCAATATGGAGATGGTGGCCTGGAGGATTAGCTATGACCTCTGGTACCTGGGATGTCTGAAATAATTTTTGGAGTTCCACAAAATTACTATTAAAAATGCTCCATTTAAGAAATTTCTGGAGAAGATGAGTTGGCTTATGGAAAAATGAGGACTTCTGCAGAAACAAGTTGTTCATCTAGAGGGGTTTTCTGCGCAGTTCTCTGGTATGAAATATTTGTCAAATTACAACTTATACGCGAAAATTTGGACAAACCTGCAAATGCAGGTCGTTTTGTAGTCTTTTTTTTTTTCTAAATATTTCCGTTTTCAAATTTTGTGCACAAGAAGTATTTTAGAAAATACAGCAGAAACAAATTGTCCATCTAGAGGGGTTTTCTGTGCAGTCCTCTGGTAATTTGTCAAATTACAACTTATACGCGAAAATTTGGACAAACCTGCAAATGCAGGTCGTTTTGTAGTCTTCTTTTCTATTTATATTCTTTATATTTTATATTCTTTATAAATTTTCTAAAATATAATTTTGGCAATTTTTCAAAAAAAAAAAAATATTGTTTTTTAATTTTTTTTTTTTCCTAATAACTCAAAAATTATTAACCACACCAAAAAATTATTTTGGCCAAACTTAAAGCTGGCATAATATATAACTATTTAACATATTCCATGATAAAATCGGACACGCCGTTTTCAAGTTATGACTACAGGTCTGGATCAAGCTTTACGAAAATCTCATATTTTAGAAAAAAATCTAAAAAAAACTGATCCATAGAATTTTAAATTTTTATTAATTTTGTACTTAGATAGGCATAAAACTTCAAAAAATATAGTTTTCAGAAAATCTGTTTTCACTTGCTTTGTAGTGTTATTAAAGAAGTCCACAAAACTTTTATTTCATTTTAATACACTGAGAAATTAATTGTTTATTTAGAAATTGTTTAGAAAACACATTTTCCTGAAGAAGATACATACACAAAGGAGTTTCGAAATATCGGAAGATTTTTAAAAACAAATAAAAGTGACCTTGAGCTTAAATTAATAAACTAAATAAAATTGTTTATTTAAATAAACATGTACATATTAGTGGATGTTGCTAACTATTATAGGTTATGTCAGGTAAAACCAAAACCCAAATGAAATTCAATATTTTAGCATAATATAAAAGCAATTTGATTCCCTGATAGGCAACGAAATTTATCATAGCGTAAAAGCGGTTCAGGTGTCCGGCAAACCTCATGCAGTGTTAGAGGATAGCTGATGTATTGCAACGCATACTGTCCTTTTGAATGGTCAGTGGGAAGATATACTACGTAGAATCAGAAATCTTATTTTGTTCATGGGAATTATGGAATAAGTAGTTAAGTTTCAAACATTCTTTTAAGAATTATTCAACTCTAATGATGAGTTGATTAGCATCAACGAAATGTCGGCGGCGTATAGACGGATGGAGACAGTAAAAATATGTAAGGGCTATTTTGGACCTGAATTAATACATTTCAATTGGCTGTTAAAGCAAATAAATAATTGAGTTCATTTTTGTGTATTAAAAAACTTTATTATTTTGTATTACGTTTATCTGATTTAACTTCATTGTATATTACTTTTGTGATTGATATTAATTAAACAGGACAAAGAGAACACCAAGGCCCCTTCGCTAAGTGAACAACTAGATGTTTCGAAGCCACCACACTTCTCGCCAGCACCCGTACTTGAACGTTTCTAAAGCGACACTCAAGCCACTCAACCACATAAGTTGTTGTCTGTCTGAGTTTTATATCATTAAAATTAAAATTTTGCTGTAAATTTTAATTTTGTTATTGAACTTCTGTGTTGTAATACATTTATATTAAATTACTTTTTCAGGCTCAAGTTCAACCCTTGGGTTTTCACTACTTTTTAATCAATATCAATTAAGTAAAGAAAAGTAAAATTTATTTGCTAGGTGGACAACCGGCTGTTTCTGGGTAGCAAACACCCTTCATCAGCACCCTATGAACTTTGGACGTGTCAAATTTCACAATTTTGGCACAGCCGCTTTAACCACTCGGCAACCAAAGCTCACGCAATTCTACTTTCTGTTTGTATACTTAATTAACATTAACCAAAGCAATGAGCCTGAAAAAGTAATTTAATATAAATGTATTAAAATTAAAAATTATATCATACTAAAATTACATGAAACCATAAAACTAAAAATTATATCATACACACCCAGGATTATTTTTTCATTTATATTGTTACGTTTTAACCTTTTCAAAACGTTTTCCGTAGATTCTTTAATTGTAATGAAGTTAACAACACTCACGTCTACAGTTTACAATAACCAACAGTTCAACACTTTATTTATTTGAACACACTATACTTGTAAACACTTTACTAAAAGAACAACACTTTCACTTAATCACTTTTTATTACTTAAGACACTTTACACGTTAGCGCAGCTAAAAATCGACTGACTCTTCAGCGTTAAGCTTCGCTGCTTTTATACCTCCAATGATCATTACTAGAACATTCTAGACGTTTACAGAAGCTAATCACGCCACATCTATAGTGTGATGTGCGATGACTCATCATGAACAAAAGATATACACACACACCGACATACATGCGATGTTCGATGACTCATCATGAACAAAAGATATACACACCCACCGACATACATACACGCGGCAGTAAAACTCAAGCATCTGAGTCGCGCACATACATGCACACACGAATATTGTATCGTGCGGTGGTGGTTTCTTTTATTTCCCTGTTGTGCCTATTTATCCACACGTGTGTGTCAGTATGTGCACACTCGCTGTGCTGCCGTTTTGTTTATCAACAAGTTTCTATGTATCCATGTGTGTATATATGTACCTCCTGCGTTCATTTATAAATAATAACAAGACAATATAAGCACATATAAAATAACGATTCAGTACGTTCTAGAACAATCACAATCGGTCCGTTCACGACCAAATTTGTAACAATATGTATCATTGCACATGTACCAGGTGAAAGTTTCCCAACACACAAAATAAATTTAAATAAAGTTTTACTCACGTTAGCGGCCTCTGGTGGTGTCTGGGAAAATTAAAAACCCCAACTGCATGTGACACTTTTGAGTTTGTCTGTTATTTATTGCAAAATGTATATTTAACTAAATTTTGAATTTCTTATTTCTTATTTTTGTCTATAGGACAAAGCACGGTAACGCAGACAAATTGAAGAAACATGTGAAAAATTTACACCTTACGTACAGCAGATTTTTTACCCCAATTTCTTTTTCTTCATACATACATAGTCACATGCATATTTCAAATCTCTGTTTATTTATTTTCAAGAATAGCTAGTTTTTTTCCAAATTTCCACTGAACAAACCAACTCTCTTATCTCTCGTGCAAAAATGTGCCTATAAAGTCTTTTTTCCGCATTTCTAACTAGTTCCTTGGTGCCTCTGGAGCAGTCAAATAGTAGAGCCTTTCAACATTTCTTCGAAATCAACCAACCATCTATCCGACTTGGCGGCGTAAAAAGGGGAAGTAAATTCGCTTTGATAAGAGAATAGCGTTTTTTTTTATAACGTTTTCGCAGGAAACATACACACAAGGCATTTTTGGTTTTGTTTAATTTCCGACATTTCCCGACATTCTTTGCATTACAACAACCCCTTTCATATTTGGTTTAATCTACGACTGCTGAAAAAGTTAAGCTTATAACAACTTCGTTAAGACAGACTCCGTCTGCGATGATGTTGTAAAGAAAAACCTGAACACAATTACAAATGACACCGACAAACAGCAATAAGCATTAAATAATTTTTCAAATACTATTTCAAAAGATTTCAATTTGTTGAATGAATGAATAAATGGACAAGCAGATGAATGAATGAAAGATAAAATGTTTGAATTGTTAAATGATGATATGTTGAATGAATGTATGAGTGAGTATATTGCAGTTTTCTTGTGTGTTCGTATACATATGTTGTATTGTATTTGTAATTCATACCAGCATTTGTGTTTGTATGAATGTACATTTGCAGAAATAAAATAATTTTATGCGTTGTGTCTGTCCAAATCGTCGGCAATCAATCAAATTTGTTGTATCGTCTTACAAGTGTTTGTTATTCGATTCGTTTTTATTATTTTTCTCCACTTTTGTTGCAGTGCATTTGAATTGTTCATAACCGTTTAAAATGTTGGTCGCATGCACATGACGCTCGTGCAATTCGCATTGACGTTGATGCAAACATTAAATGACAACAACTTAGTATATAACAACACATCAACAACACCAATAAGCGTAGTCAATGGCTTAAAATGTGCAGGAATAGGTAGTAATAAGTGCACAGGCTCCTTCAGCGCCACGCACAATGTGTGCGACGCTTAATTTAGATTTTTTTTTTCACAATATTTCTAATATTGGAAGAGATACCCAATAATACACATATTCAGGTATGTTCTGAAAATCACTTTTCACGAAAGTGATTTGAAATCACTGAAATGGTGTTCTAGGCACAAATTTTTTTAGTAATTTCGTGATTTGAAACCGGTCAGCTAAACGATTATCGATTTTAAATCACTTGCACATGTTTTACAATTATTTTGTTAGAAATCAAATAAAAAACTTATTGAGTACTTTATATATTGTGTTTTTTACTTATTCATGCAATAATATTATTATATCTTTTATACAAAATATATTTTGAAAATTTTTAAAGACAAAAATACTTCTGTTCATAATCTTCGTGATTTAGTTTTTACCTTTTAGCAGTCAGCTGTTTTGTTCGAAAATATATTGTGGTTACCTGATTGTATGAGAAAAATTAATTACTGATAATTTATTCAATTAAACAAATTATTTTAAACAGAATTTAATTAAATTTATAATTACCCACAATTTTTGACTTGGACTTTAAATGCCATTTAAATTAAAATTTGATTTAAATACAAAATTGAGTCAAACAGTTGCTATTTAAATCAAACTTAAACGGCCCGCCGTTCCCATTTAAAATTGATTTAAGTTTTTCGTACTACCATATGATTTTGACAGTTTGGTTTTCTTCTGCAAATTAAGAAAATTGCACATGTTTTTTTGTTTGTTTCATAATTTGATTTTTTATTATTTTTAGAAGGTAATCAACTGTGGCAGTGAAATTGGGAGTCCTCTTATCACTTTTGCTACTCATTTTAATAATTTTTACATAACAATTTATTATTTTCTAAACTTCTCACAATTTCACTTGCTTCCAAATTTGTTTAAACAGCTGTTTTTTATTGAGTTATCGATAATTTTTTGACACTTACATTGTGCTGCCATACTTTTATTACAATTCATTACTGAAAATAATTTTAGACTGTAAAACAGAATGCTATTTTAAATTTTAAAGAAAATTTACTAATTTTGTATTTAAATCCCAAGTCAAGAATCGGGGGTTAATGTTTTAATTTTTTGAAGAATTTCGAATTTTAATTGGTAAATTCAATGACATAAAAGCAAAAACTGTATGTACATTACAAAAATACCTAGTTTAGATTAGTGGCAACACTATTGTTTTTGTATTTATTTATTTATTTATTTTTTTGTTTAACTTTCCGCGTCTTTCCTCTTTATAATTTTATAATTATGTATGAAAACAAAAACAAACCAGCTGTTTATCCATGATTTCGAAAATAGAAAAGCACGCCGAAAACTCTTAAATCTCGTGATTTTCAGAACACCAAAATAATCACCTCCGTGATTTTGAAACCGTTCGTGATTTTAAATCACCGTGATTTCAGAACAAGCCTGATTATGTTGCCCCCTTCATTCGAACGATATCGGTTGGGCCAAATAAATGCCAGCTCTTTAGAATATTCCAAAAACCAACAACAGAATATTAAAATTTTCTATTGATTTTGAAGTAATTAAGCGAATGAACGATGTTGTTGTGTGCTATCGTGGGTCTGTTGCATAATTTCGAAAGGCAAAAGAGCAGAGAAGATTATCTCATACGCTTATTTTAAATCTTCCAATTCAATAGATGTTAATGAAATTCTTCACAAAACTCAGAGTTTATTTTTTGTTTTTCAGACTAGGACCAGTGCTCAGGGGATGACCCCTATACATGCATTGCATTAAACTGGAACTGGGGAAATAGAAAGGTGGGTGGAAAACCGAAAATAGGGAGTGTTTGTGAACGTTTGATTAAGCAAAAAAAACAATTAATTTTGCAAAGCTCAATAAGTCGGGATTAACTGTTGCTAATTTGTCTGTTTAGTGTCCAGTGTATAGAACTTTGACACTATCCAGTTAACAACTTTTACCGAAACTTCTTCAGTATTACAAAACGTTGACTTTATCGAACAAAAAGACTACATAATAACTAACTTTTGGTGGGCTCTATGGTCCGAAGATCTGATTGGACCTTACTTCTTCCAAAACGACGATAGAACGATGTCACCGTCAATTCGGAGCCTTATGGTCATTTGGTAATCGACTTTTTTTGCCTGCTATTCAAGAATACAACTTGGAGAATATGTGGTTGCACATGCCACACAACTCGAGCGAATATGGCTTTATTGCAAGAGACATTTCCTGGCCGCGTAATTTCTCGTCGTGGCGATATCAACTGGCCACCAAGATCAAGCAAAGACCGTGTTTATGCAGATAAACTTTTAACTTTTAAGCCCTTAAAAACAAACATTCGTCAAATTATGGCTGAGATAACGGACAATATGAGTCAAAAAGTGGTCGAAAATTATCACAAAAGAATCGGAGCTAGCAACACTTCGCGTGTTGTTCATTTATGTAAATGATGTAGTGTTTCACACATAAAGTCAACGTTGAAACTTTGTAATAAGAAAAAATATCACGAAGAAAAATATTTTATGTGTTTTATTTACGTTTACTTTTGAAACCGCATAACGGATAGCCCGTTATTTATTAATTTTTAGGTATCTTTCTAGCTTGTTTAGAGAACATTATGTACCTGCATATATACTACTTTTTACACCAAAAATTTACCATTTTCGGCTAATAATAATTAACTAAAACTGAAAGATTATCAATGATATCTCTCAAGCAATGTACCTCATTTTCTGTTCGCTTGCCTACACCCTGTAATAAAACAGAGTATCTGCAAACACAATTTTTCATAAGCTCGCTGCATCCTCTACAATTGTTCTATAAAGCCTTCAGACCTCATATCAATAGTTTAGCATTAGAGGCTTTTTGCACTTACTCACATCTTACATCCTTCATCAATTTGACAAATACAAATTATATATGAAAAAAACGCAACATCTCTCAACATCTTTAAAGCATGTTTCCACGACATATGCTTCGCTCTCTATTTGTGCTTAACACCCCAATCAGGAGCGAAGCAACGTGCTTCGCCATACAAAATTTTGAGAGCGAATGAAGTTGCTTCATGTTGAAGCTACTTGCGAAGCATGCAAAATGTCTGTCTTCTCTAATTTTAATCGCAAATTTATCTGTACTAATTGTCAAAATCATCTATTGTAAACAAAAATATCCCGCGAAAAGTGAAAGTTAGTATTTTAATAGCAATAAAATAAGAAAAAAATTAAAATAACAATGAACAATGAATAATAAGCAAAATTTTGTGAAAAATGCCATTATGGCTCGAAGAATTTCTTCCAAGCTACATTTTATGGAGTATTCAAGAGCATGCTCCAACCTACATATGAAGCTGAACAAGAAACGTTCCCAGCTTTTAGAGCAGCTGCAAATGCTTAACGTTCTTAAATTATCAATAACTTCGGAACGATTAGCTTGGAAAATAGTAAGTTGTGTTATCTATAGGTACATATGTACATTAAAATGTATGTACATATGTTGTTGTGAACAATTTATGAGACATAAATATTTTTGGAAATTATGAAAATGTTTTGTTTCTTTATTAAAAACTGTCAAATCGAAGCACACAGGTAAGTCATGTAAACAGCATGCTTCGTAAATCTTATAAAGAGAGCGAAGCGGGTGATTCAATTCGTAATGGAAACATGCTTTTACAATACGTTCATTTCTCATTTTGCTGTATTCAACATCTTTCGACTATTTTAATGTCATCACTAAAAAGAAGCTGAAAAAAATTATAAAAATTCATACCATCACTAGAAAATATACAAGTGTCAAAAATTTTTACAATGAGCGTGAACGCACAATGTAAGTAAATTTTAATTAAATTAAACATAATATATTTTATATATTTATTTGAGCTTAAGGTCTTTTGTAATTTGAGTATTTATTTTTGTCAATATTTCGCTCTCCTTCGGATAGCTTCATTGTCCTGAAGAAGCTATCCGAAGGAGAGCGAAATATTGACAAAAATAAATACTCAAATTACAAAAGACCTTAAGCTCAAATAAATATATAAAATATAAGGAAAATAAGGGGTCAAAATAACGAAATATTAAACATAATATAAAATTAGTAATACAATACTTTTATTTATAGTAAAAAAGAATAAAATACTACGTGTTGTGTGGTCTGCTGCTGACGAGAGCATGCTAATAGACCTTTGGCATGACAGATGAAAGATGTTGAAAATGTAATGTAAACAGCTTTTTTCAATTTTCAACATCTTCAACACACATCTCAAAGATGTGAGTAAATGTAAATCCTCTATTAGGATATGATTTTTTATCCGATAGAGCCATCATTTTGCCCCCTGCAACACGTGCTCTAGTAATAAATTAAAGCAAAAATTCTTTCTGCTCATTTGTTAATCAGTATGTTTTAACAAAATTTACAATTCCACTAATAAAAAAAAACTTCGTGAATGCTCTAAGCAGATAATACAAAGCCTGTAATGGCACGCCACAAAGACAAGTTACTGGTTCACAGCCGCCACATTATTTTCAGCATCCATTTGCGACACTAATCAATAATTGTTAAATACGAAAAGTATATAAACTAATAACGAATTTATGCCATGCACAGCGCTGAATCTGTTATCATGAAACTCAGTGTAGTGACTTTTTATTTTCCTATACGTTTTAAAAAAAAAATCTTTAAACTGTTAGCAATGTCACAAAATACCCTGAAGTCTTCGCAATGTCCAGTCAGTCATACTAGAGTGCATTGTTAACAGAAAAGAAAACCGATACACGACAAAAAAAAAAAAAAAGAAAAGAGAATGTTGCATTTTTCTATAAGTGGTAAATGAAGTAATTATGTAAAATGTTGTTATTTACTTAAATTTGTTAAACTCTGCATAATTTTGCAGAAGTCAGTTGTCTGCCTTGTAACCATCGATCTGCTCATTTGTCCAATCGTACACAAACATACATCTGCACATGCACTCACAATCACAATCTCAAAGCACTTAAAAATGTGTTATTTTTACTGAAATGTTGAGCATTTCTACTCATGTTATTTGTTATTGATAAATTACATCTTAAAAACAAGTGTCACTTGAGATTCTATGCACGCATTTCTGGCTATAATTCATAAAATTCCACTTGTCGTAGTTTGTGTTAACCAATTTTCTACAAAATCTAACAAAAACGAAAACTTAATAAAACGAACTTATCTGCAAGAATGGAGGCAGTGTAAACAACTGCGCTTGACTCTACTTGCTAAAATATTATAACTGCAACAGCCTCTACATTGGTGATTTCAATTCTGAGCAATTGTTCGCTAAATATTTTACTCTTTTACAAATACTTGCTTAATGAAATATAACATAATACAAGCAAATCTATTCCACTTAACTCTCCATATACACACGCAAGTGCAAGTGACTCAATTCATTGACATTTTTTACTAGTACGGTCGCATTTCTGCAAGTAGTGAGCTTTTGATTGCCAACAAAAGAGATTTTGATTGCCAACAATTTTTTTTTACTTGCATGTCAATGACGAAAACCAAAAACAGTGTTACCTTATAAATATTATATTTTAATTATAATATACTACGTTTGTACGTAGCCTATTCACAAATAAAAATTATTCGCAAATAAATAACTCACTAGCGGTACTCAGCGTTTGGTGCGTTTTTGGTTGCGACTATTTGCATTTGCGATTATATTGCAACTGATATTGAGCACCCTTTTTAACAACTTTGCAAATTTTATTGCACTCCAAATAACAGCTGATAAATTAATACACAATTTTTAAAAGAAATGAAGTGTTTGCTTTGAAAGCTTTAACCAAACCAAAAAAACTCCATTTCTACAATTTTTTGTTTGCTTTGTTTTAAAATGTCAGCTGTTCGAGTGTCAGTGTTGCAAACGCAATACTCATGCGAAAAAAGCAACACGTAATTAGCGGTGCGTAAATGCAAAAATATTGCGAGTGCAACCCAACAACAAAATATACAAGGTTGCACTCGCAATATTTTTGCATTTACGCACCGCTAATTACGTGTTGCTTTTTTCGCATGAGTATTGCGTTTTCAGCACTGACACTCGAACAGCTGACATTTTAAAACAAAGCAAACAAAAAATAGTACAGATGAAGCCAGCAACAATTACCAAAAGAATAAAACGTGAAAAATTAAAAATTGTGTATTAATTTATCAGCTGTTATTTGGAGTGCAATAAAATTTGCAAAGTTGTCAAAAAGGGTGCTCAATATCAGTTGCAATATAATCGCAAACGCAAATAGTCGCAACCAAAAACGCACCAAACGCTGAGTACCGCTAATGAACTGCGCTACTGTTTATGCGTCAATGCGAATGCAGAAAATTTGTATTTTTTGGAGAGGCCAGATGGTAAAAATGTAACTAAATTTGTAACACTGCTAAGCACAACATATGTTCAGAAAAAAACGGCGCAGACTTGCTTTCGTGCAATTTTTAATAAATTATTTCCTGTCTTTCATATGATTGTACGTGTGCCACATCGAAGAAAACTTTAAAACCGATAAAAAAAACGTGGCAACTTTATGTGTTTTATTTGTGAATAGCTTTTTAATCAGTACGTGTTTTCGTGACTTGGCTATTCACAAATATAAATTTTATTTACTGTTTATACGCCAAATTTTTCTATTCACAATAATTTTATTCGCGAATAAGCAGTACGTTAAACGTAGTAATAGATAACAAGCAAGGAATGATTTTCGTACATTATTATCTGATCTTACATACCGAAAAATGAAATAAAATAAAATATGAAAAAGTTGAAGTAAAATTTACTAGTATTTGATAAAAAAAAGCTAGTCGTATAATTTTCTTCTCCATAACAGTTCGTATGATAATATTTTGTCAACTCAGCCACTAAAAAGTCAGGTAGACGGACAAAAACAGAATGAAAACAATACACAGGAGAGGCAAAAAATAGGGATTTTTAAATTTGGCGATTTTTTCCTAAAAATTATGTTTTTGAGCAAATTAACTGGCATCACTGTCTCATGTGTGTATGTGACAACACATACAGACATGAGACTCATCGTTTGTATCTTGCCAAAGGCAAGTTCCTATAAGAAAAAAGAAAAAATTCTGACATAAAACTACATATACATATATGTTCATCTAAAATGCCACTCTTATCAACAACCGGCGAAAGCTCAGTGGTAGTGTTAGTTACTTATCAACCTGCATGTTGCTGGTTCGAGCCCGTATTGTTCCTTTTGCTTTTTCTGTGTTTTTTTTTTTATTTAAACACAACAGATATGGAAAAAAATTGGAAATGTTTTTTTGCTATATATCAGTAATTAATTATAAACCAGAATTTGCTTATTTTCAATTTATAAAATGATTAAAGTAAGATTTAGATAAATAAGTGACTTCACAATCGGTGCCCGTAAATGGGTATTTTATGACAAATCTATATATACCCTTTTGGCAAACGGTATAAAAACCAAGAAAACGTAACTGTGCCATAAAATAAAAAGTTATTTTCTCGGTTGTATTTAGTACCGCGCAATGCCAACTCCGAAGGCATTTCCATATGAATGTGTTTCTTTGCGACAAGACTTTCTCACTTACTTTTTTTGTCCATTTAGAAAATTTTGCCTCACGAAATTAATGGAAAATTTATGTGGGCTTATTAAGAACCAAAGTCAAATCGAAGCACATAGAGTAGTCGTGTAAACAGTGTGATTCATAAATATAATTGAGAGATCTAAGCGGGTGATTCACTTCGTAATGGAAACATACTATTGCGGTTCAAAACTTAAAGCTAATTCTTAAAATAAAAAATGCCCCCACGTTCAAGACCCACCTGAGTTTTAATTTCTTGTTTTTTTTTCGTATTAGCTGTTGCAGAGATCGGGTAATTACATATAATTTTCAAATTTTAAGTGTCAATGTTGTGCGGCTCAAAAAAAACTGAAAATTGACTCAGTTTTCGGATAGACAATTATATATTATTATTATTAGGACACAATACTTCTAGAAAGATAATTGGTCATTAGGCATATTTATCTGCGAACAAGAAACAAAACATTCGTTTGCACAAAAATCTCGCCCTTATCATGTGTCTATATGTAGGGGATTCGGTAGTCATTTATTATCGTCCAAGAATAAACATACATTCACACTAACAATATGTTGTTGCTAACTTTATTGCTTATGGTTTAAATAACAAGTGTCAAACAGGCAGCTGCATTTTAAACACTTTAGTCTAGATAAAAATGCTACATTTTTTCAAGATGTTGTTTTCGTTTTTGTATCGTCGTCTGTACACAACGACAATATCTTAAAATATAAACTGTAAAAATGTTACCGTTAATGTCATCCTGATGTTACACGATCGCGGCTTTTGCTTATGGAATAAATAAATAAAATTTACGGATTTCAGTCCTTTTTAAATATGTTTTCTGTCTTTTTCAGCTGTCTATATGCCAACGACATTACATTGGTGCTAATCAACTCATCAGTAGACTTGAATAATGCTTAAAAGTTTGTTTGAGACTTAACTGCTTATTCCATAATTCCCATGAACAAAATGAGAATCAGAAATGTTCAAACAAACCTTTAATACACTAAACATATCTTTTGGTTTTGCAACTCTTTTACTTTTTTTTTTTTGCAACCTTCTATACAACGAGTTACCATCGGTTACTAAGATTTGTGTTTTTTAAAGTATCAAAAAGTAAAAGCTTTTTGAATATTCAAATATGAACTTAATTATTTATTTGCTTTAGGAGCCAATTCAGGTCCAAAAATATAGACCTTTTTTAAAAATGTTTTCTGTCTTTTTCAGCTGTCTATATGCCGACGAAATGTCGTTGGTGAACAGTTAAACCAAAAAATAAATTAATATGAAATTTTATTTAACTAATGTGATAACACTAAATTTTAAGAAATTATCATGAATACTTCAATATTCGCGGTTTTGTTAAGTTTCTTACTTTTGCTGTAAAAAGTAATAAAAAAAAAACGTAGTCACATCCGTTTACATTTAAGGTGGCCATTATAAGTCTATAAGTTCAAATGTATGTCTGAAAGCGACCAGTAATTTAATTTTATTGCAGCTGTCAATTACATATTTGACATTTACTACAAACAACATACTGTATTCTTAACAAACAAAACCGAAGATAAATTGATGAAAATTGCACTTATCTTGCCAAGCGAATACAGACAAATAGAAATGTAGTGGTGTGCGTAAAAAGTTTAAATATTTATTAACACTAAATAAAATATTTATCTTTTCATCACACTGGCTTTTCGTATTTTGTACAAATATTTAGCGAATAAATATGTGTTATTGACAAGCCATTGACATTTGCTATGAAGTATCATGCCAATACCAAAATCCAGAGAAGCAGACAGTTCAGTCAGCTCCGGCACTACTCATATAATCGCCACAAATAGCAAGAAGTAAAAGGAAAAAATAAAACTATTGCCACTTGATTGTTTCCTAACGTATTTTAGCTTAAATACTTCTATGGAAAAATTGTAGAAGAGAAAAATTAATGAATTAAAAATTAACTCAATTAAGTTGGCAGCAGCAATACCAGCAAAAGATGCAAAATAAACATTAATTCATTCAGCTTTGACGTTATACCACATTGTTGGTAGATCAACTGTCATATAACATCAGCCATAACCATAAAATAAAGTCCGCTTCCACTTCGATTACATCGTATCGCTATTGAAATGTTGTATCTCACTGTACACATGTGCAAATCGCTCAGGCTCTTGCGCTCTCAGTTGCAGTTACAGTTACAGTGGCTGCACCAACAGATTCCTTAAGCACAGTGGCGGCATTTTGTTCGAAATTAACATGGCGTCGATTGGTGTTAATTTATGCATTTGCTTGAGTGGCAAAAGCCAAAAGAGTACAGCAGGCAAAATATTTTACTTGCATTTTATTTTTGCTACTTTTTTTTTTGCTGCTGCCTGTGCTAAACTGATCGTTACAATGCAGAGGCTTAAAAGAACAAACTATCCAAAGTACATGTACTGAATTTAAATAACTATCTACAACATAATGATAAAAGAAAATTCTGTTATTCTCTCAACAGCTGACTAAATAATGGGTTATTCATTTCGTGGTTTCCAAAGTATATAGGACTGGAATACGATATCTGTCAAACGAAGTTGTTAAACCAATTATTTTCTTCTCAGTTGAACATCTGACATTGACGAAAGTGTATCGCATAACTCTCACACAACGAATAAAGTTGATCAAAACATGCTACAAAAATGGCGATTCTGCCACAGCCACATATCGTGCTTTAAGAGGAGATTACGGTTTACATAACTACGTCCAACTACGCAAGCAATTGGCAAAATTGTGCAGAAATTTACAGAGGCTGAAGCAGTTACGAATATTTTAAGGCCTGTGCATCATCTTTTCGCTCATTACGCTGAAGAAAATATCGCTGCTGTAAATGAAAGTGCTGCCGAAGACCCGAATGTGTCGATTCCTCGTCGTTCTCAGGAATTAGGACCGTCTTACGCAACATTATGGTGTATTTTGCATTTACAACTACACCAATATCCATATCCAAGTCCAGCTCACACAACAACTGAAGCCAGCTGACCATTCACAATGTCGCAGATACGTGGAATGGGTGCTTGAACAGCAGGCGGTGGACGGCGATTTTGCGAACAAAATTTTCTTCAACGATGCAGCACATTTCCCACTCGGTCGATATGTTTATAAACAAAATTGCCGTATTTGGGGCTCTGAGAATCCTCAGGTAATTGAAGACATCAGAAAAAGTCACTGTTTGATGCACGCTCTTTGGTCCTTTTGTCTTCTTGGAAAACGACGATAGAGCGACTGTCACCGTCAATTCGAAGCCTTAGGGCCATATGATAACCGACTTTTTTGTGCCTGCTATTGAAGAATACAACTTGGAGAGAATGTGGTTTCTACAAGATGGTGCCACATGTCACACAACTCGAGCGAATATGACAATGCAATAAACAAGAGACATTTCCTGGCTGCGTAATTTCTCGTCGTGGCGATATCAACTGGCCACCAAGATCATGCGATTTGACACCATTAGACTTTTTTTGTGGGACTACGCGAAAGACCGTGTTTTTGCAGCGAAACTTTTAACTCTTGAACACTTAAAAACCAACATTTGTCAAGTTATGGCTGAGATAATGCCCAATATGTGTTAAAAAGTGGTCGAAAATTATCTCAAAAGAATCAATGCTGGCAACACTTCGCGTGGTGGTCATTTAAATGATGTAGTGTTTCACACATAATGTGAACGTTGAAACTTTATAATAAAAAAGAATTATCATGAAAAAAATATATTTTATATGTGTTTTATTTACGTTTACTTTTGAAACCGCAAAATTGATAACCCGTTGTATGTACAGTTTAATAAATATGGAGAACATTGCTTTTTTTCAGAATAGCAGTGAAAGAGGTTCCTTGACGTGTAACAGATGAACGATAGAGAGCAAGTTGAAATAAAGAAATCTAGATCTCGTGGCAAATAAAAATTTATGCATATCCTTGCAGCTTCCAAATAAATGTTCGTTTAAAACGTGTTTTGTACGCCCCTCTTATGATGAAACGGTGTTGCGATACTTTTCTCCAACTAGCGGCATCTTGTATTGGTGGTCCGGAGCCGTTAAATGCGCCAAATGTTCCGAAATAATTTTTTATGTCTGCTGCATGGCGCTCGGTAAAACCACAGGATTACTTTTTCTCAAGTCCAACATTGCTCCTATTAGCACTTTGGTTTTGTTTTTTTTTTTTTTGGATTTTAGTCTTATAAAAAGAGTTGTCCAAAAAAAAAAAAAAAAGAACTAAAATGACTTTTATAAGTAGTGATGATCAACGAGCTTAAGGTCATATTTTATTTTCATTTAGATATTTATTAAATTTTCCGATATTTCGCTAACCATTGGTTAGCATCTTCAGGGCTACATATATAATTGAAACAATAAAAATATTATAAATTAGTAATATTCATACACATATTGTTTAAGATACAAATATATAACATGTATAGATGTATACAAATAAATCGACGATAAACAATAATCAAGTGCATGAGTACTTTCAGATACATACAAACAACAACATTCACTTACAAGTAGAAATAAGCAAGCAAATTTTTGAAAATATTAACTCCTTTTGTCTGTTTCTGTTATTGCACTAAATATGTGTGTACATTTCACTTTTTTTATAACTATGTTAATATCTTTTCTTATTAACTTGGTGTCTGTAAATTTGAGCAACACTCTCAGTGTCTGCTTTAAAATTTATTCGTCTTGTTGTTGGTATATTTATTATTTGTAACATTTCCAAAAAATAGCGGCGTTTGTTATTGTTCTCGATGTTTAAAACTTTAACATTATCGAAGTCTGGATAGTGATCTGTATTTGCACAATGGGACGTAAGTGCTGTTTTTGTAGATGATAAATTATTTTTGCGTTTTTGATTTGACTTGTGCCCGGCAATTCTGGTTTTTAATTTGTTACCCGTGGTACCTATATAAACTTTATCACATTGTTCGGTTTTGTTCCCATTGCAGGGAATTTTGTACACTAATTTGGACAAGTCTTCTTTATCAATTTTGTCCTTTGTTCGGCTAAATAATCTGTGTAATGTATTATTTGTTTTATAAGCTATTTTATACTTTGAATTGTCAAATATTTTTGATTTTTCCAATCTTTCTGAAAAATTCGGTACATATATCGTGGACTTGTATATCTTGTGATGACTTTTGTAAAAAAAATTCTACCTTTTTGTCGTTCCGTTAGCTTTTCGTTATAAAATTTAAGCGTAAACAAAACTAAGAAAACTATCTATATTGCGGAATAAATAATATGGCAATACCGCTACTGTAATGAAAATACCGCAGCCATGGAATGAATAATTGTAAATTTTATTTACGCATGAAAAATGCTTTCCGCAGTGGCGGAACAAAATCGGAAATCGGTTCCAATATTAAGGAATATCTCTAAAATTATGTAACAGGCTTTTTAGAATTTTGGATGTGCTATTACCTCTGCGGTAATAGCATGCATAGGGTGCTGATGTAGGGTGTTTGCTACCCACAAACAGCCGCTTGTCCACCTACACTCAGAAAAGTTTGTCAGTAAAATTAACTGAAAATACTCTTTAAAATAAATGAAACTTCATTTAATAACCGTCCTACTTATTTTTCATTTAAATTTACTAACTGCTTCATTTCAATTTAAATGTTAAAAAATCTGCGGAACCCAATAGGTAAAAAAAATTATTTTTCCTTTATTCTAAATGTCAAATAATTCATGCGTATGTCCAGTTTTGATCCAAAAGTGACTTTTTGCCATATCTGTTTATAGCTGTGCGAAGAATTTTATGAAATGATTTCAGTCTTTCGAATTCTCTTTTATGTTCAAGGCAGGAGTATGCAGCCGCTGTATCAGTGTGTCATATTTACAACAGCAATAAATACAAAGAGTCTGGTTGTACAGGAGAGGGAAAATATATTTATGTACGCTTTTTGTTTCTTTTTGTTTGAATTTCTGACCAATTTTGAAGTAAAGAAATTTTACCAAATGACGCTATAATGCAAATGTTGCAAAACATTGAACACTGACAAATGTTCGCTGTAACAACATGAACGACAAAAGCTTCAGTTTACATTTGTTCAGTGCACACAGTCAGTCACTCATGCAATTCTATTGAATACACCGTGTTCTCGTCAATTTCTTGTTCAATCATTTAAATAATTTACATTTTTTTCTACTCAAACGAGTGCTTGCAATTTGATTTTCTTTTTGACTGAAAAATTCTTGTTTTTCTCTTTCTTTCTTGAACCACAATTCACACCTCAAGCGGTAACTAGCATTAAAACCACAACAACATACATTTATGACACCCCGAAACAATTGTTGAAAATTGCAGGTTAATGCTGCTGCAGTCATTAGTTGCTGACGCTGCTGCAGTAAGTATTAAGATTTCGTATGAAAATAAAACCGAAAAAGATATTAAGTACAAACATTAAATAGAAACACAAATTTGAGTTTAAGCGCGAAAAAAAAACACAATAAAACTTATAATAGCCATCTATTCAAGAAATGGGGATTATTAAGTGGATAAATTATTTTTTGATTAGATACCGTGAAATGTAAAAGGTTAATAGCAGCATTAACTGCGGCAGTGCCACAACAACAAAACATAAAATTTTAATGTTCAATAAGATCAGAAAACAGAGTACATAGATTTTGTTTATGGCAAGCATTCAAGAATGCGTTTCAGAAAATCTTATGTACAGAAAAAACTTTGATCAAACGCTGCGTTAAATGCGTACTTAAATGATAAACTAGTTTAAAATTAACTCATTACTTGCCTGTTATTGCTACGATGGCTGAGTGGGGCTGCTAGAAAGTCGTGGAGGTTGCGGTTCGAATCTCATCAGAGGTAGACAAAACAAAAAAAGAAATGCGGTCGGGGGAACCCCGTTAGGAACGAAGTTCCTTACGTTTTTTTTCGTCTTTGAATGTAATACAAGGTGAAATCTGTATGTTTCATTTTGTGTTGTTTTTGAAATTTTTAAATTTTATGTTTCTTTAAATTTTTGGAACGTTTTCCAACTAATTATTATTTATTGGTAGGTGTCTCCGACACCAACACCAACACATATAAACAACTCAAACTTCGTTCCAAAAATAAATAAAAGAAGTAAATTGAGCCAAGTAGAGACTGACTCGCACAGCAAGAGTTCCGTACTAGCGTGCAAATTCTAGACAAAAGCTAACACGGGTGCACCCTTTAGTTTTAAACTTTTTATTGTTTTTAGTTGTTGTTGTAGAGGTTAGCCAACTACACGTACAGCGTAAGTTTAAAGCCTCTACCTCATACGGCTTAAGCGTTATAGCTGAGTTTTAATCAAAAAAAAAAAAGTGTCCCCATGTATGAAAACCAATTATATATATTAACTTTTTTCAGCTCCTTGGAACTACATATAATGTGATTTAAGCAGGGACCGTAACTCTTATGACTTTTATCAAAAAAATCAAGAAATAAGAGTTAGTTTTGATTTTTATACTTTTAGATACAAAATAAGAGTTCTTTTTGATATTTATTTTTTTAAATGAAAAAATAAAAGTTATTTTTGATTTTTATATTTTTAAATGAAAAATGAAAGTTATTTTAGAAAAATACAGCAAAAATTTTTTGTAAAGGCTCATTTTTGGACCTGAATTAATACATTTCAATTGGCTCTTAAAGCAAATAAGTAATTAAGATCATATTTGTTATTTTCGATTTTTATATCAATAATAGAAGATATTTTTGATTTTTATATTTTTATATAATATAAAAAATATTCCTGAAGAAGCCAACAAATTGTGGGCGAAATATTGAATAAATAAATATATTTGTTTTGTTACAAACATTTTTATAAAAAGATCTTAAGCCTTAAAATTAAATTGTTTATTTTTATATAATAAAAATAATAAAAATCAATTCAAAATTCGTGACATAGGTAAGCTTTGCGGACATAAAGCTTATTTTGAACTAGACAATTACAAAGAAAAGCTTTTCGATACTTCTGCTAATTTATTGGAATATTGGGAGAGCAACAAATTTGTGTTTCCATGGCTTCGAAAATTAGCGTTAATTGTTCATTCTGTACCTGCGACTCAAGTCAGTGTAGACAGGTCATTTTCAGCACTCAGATTAATATTGGGAGATTTGAGATATAATTTAGCTGAAGAACATTTAAAATCAATTATGATGGTAAAATTGAACACCTGAAAATTACCTCTTAACACTGACTTGAATGGCAGCCTATAAGTTTTGGCTGCTATTTCTATGCATTCATGTTTTTATAGCTGATAATGGATAAGTAACATAATATATTGTATTCATATAGAAATTTGAATGAAGCAGCAGCATATTATAATACATACGGCATTAACAAATAAAAAAGAGTTTTGACTTGATTTTTATTATTGATATAAAAATATAAAAATCAAAAATAACTCTTATTTTTGATTGTTAAAATGAAAATCAAAAATTTAAAAATCATGCAATATGTTGGATGCATTTCGCCTAAAAATCATGATGGTGTAATTAAAAGTTTTCTACGATGTTCATTTATGTATGATTTATTTTATCAAAAATTTAAAAATAACTCTTATTTCCGGTCCCTGGATGTAAGTCTCTATCTTTTACGGTTCAAAAACGAAAGTCAATTTTCAAATTAAAGGGTGCCCCCGTACAAAGGCAGACATGTACTTATCATGTTTTACTATCTTTGGCATAGGGTGTTGTATACGCTTCTGACTGACGCATATACATATAGTGCAAATTTCAAGTCTCTATCTCTTACCGCTCGAAAGTTACAGATAATTTCTTATATGGGAGCACCCTTTATTTCCCAACTTTTTGTTGTTTCTGGTATGTAACCACATATTCTGTGAAAATTTCAGCTCTCTGTCTCTAATGGTTCAAAAGTTATAGTTAATTTTAACAAATTTTCACAGTATCTTGTATGGGAGCACCCTTTAGTTCTAAATTTTTTTTTTTTTTTTGTAGTTTTAGATATTCGTTGTTATAGAGAGCCTATGTAATTACAAATGCCGTAAAAAGTTCAGCTTTTTAGTTCATATGGTTCTAAAGTTACAGCTAATTTTATCTAATATGCAAAGTTTCTTGTATGGGCATCTCCTTTAGTTTGTAACTTTTTGTAACTTTTTGTTGTTTTTAGTGTTTTTTGTTGCACCGGCCGGGTAGTCACATGTAGTGTGGTTCTTATCGTTGGGGCCTGTGACGGACGGACGTAGAAGTCTCAGCAATAGTGTTCCGTTTTTACTCTATGAGTACGGAACCTTAAGAACTGAAAAAAAAAAATTGCGACCAAAATGTAAAACAATAAAATCCAGCATTGCAAGCAATCCTATCAAATTTTTCTTGAAGCTAATATTTTGTGGCACAATTATTACATTCCATTATAGCCCTGACTCCCGATGTCTCATAGAATCTACATAAAAATATTTTTATAACATATATTTTACAAAGTGAACATATTTTACGCATACACATTTACATTTAATTGATTTTATAATAATAGTAAGAAGAATCTGCGGATCACCAGCTGGTTCCACTGACGACATGCTCTTGTTAAATTTTAATTATATTGTGTAACGGGACATCTCAACAATATAGAATATTTTTACTATAATCACTTCCATTCACAGGCTTCAGGATAAACTTTAAAATTTAGCTCGACTCAGAGATTTATCATATTAACACGAGTTGTTGCAGGCTCATCGTAAATGAGCTCAACGGTGTAAATGAGTCCATGCTGTTCGTAGTCAGTTCCATTTTTAGTCACACTGATCCAGTAGAGTAACACATCACCCAGGTTTATGTTACGCCAGATAAATTCCATTTTCAAATATCCATTTTCATCAGGACGCCGAGCTATGTCAGCGAACATGCCAACTTCATAATATTCGATTTCTAAATTTAAGTTCGCACTGAAAAGAAACATTTCTACACCAACTTCATAAGGTATGGAAACATCGAACCCGTTGCGATAAACCTTAAAGCTGGGCTCGGGTACTCTATGATGGGTGGCCTCAGTAAGATAAATTCGTTCCAGGAAAGTCGATAAGGTTTGTATCAGGAAAATAACTAGAATAGAACGTTTTATCAGACGAATCATATTAATTTAATTGTTTTGTATAGACTACTCGTAAAGTACTAAATTTTTTGTAGTTAAAATTTGGCTTTTTCTCCGCTTTTTAATTTGTTTCATGGCTTGTTTTTTTAGTTTATCTGCTTGTTTTATTGCTTAATATATACATACATATGTAGGCAAGCAATCTCTGGAATGGAACATTTTTTCTTTTACTTTTTATTGCGTACCATAAAAATTTAAGATCGTAACTATCTGTGTACTTTAGAAAAATAAAAATTTGTTCCACCTTATCTCAGTACACAGAAAAGACTAGCAATCAGTTGAATATTCTAGAATAAAAAAAAGAGATAAAAATAAGTTGTTTTAAATTACGAATTTTTGAGATTGTTTTTGCGAAAAAAAATTCATATTCTTACCAATTTTAAGGCAGAAAATTCGCATTACTATATCCTTCATTAAAGTGTATATAAGTTTCTGATTCCGTTTGTAACGTCTGGAAGTTTCGATGAGCTATATACAGCGTCCGCCATCTAACGTTTTTTTTTTCAACTAGTGCTTATTTCGTGAATGGTAACACTTGGCTCATGTTTGATTCGACAGATAATTAGTTTTATCCTTCCACTGAACGAATATGGTTGTGTATACGCTTCGCTAAGTGGGTCTGCGATCGACTTACAGATGATGCCGATTTTCAAAAAAAAAATCATATTTTCAGGTGAAGCTCATTTTGATGGTGGCGGGTATGTAAGCAAGCAAAATTGTCGCATTTGGGGTACAGAAAGCCCGCCCGCATACATTGAACAGCCGACGCACTCAAAACGAGTCACTGTTTGGTGCGGATTTTGGTCCAGAGTCATAATTGGGCCATTTTTCTTCGAAAATGAGCCAGGAGTGGCCGTTGCAGTCAATGGCGATCGTTATCGCGCCATGTTGAACGAATTTGTTTATGAGCATCCTTTGTTTTTGTGTAGAATCTATGCAAATAAATATTCCATTAAAATTTCAAGCCTCTATATGTTACAATTCGAAAGTCACAGCTATATTTGCTAATTTTCACAATTTCTGGTATAAGGATCCCCTTTAGTTTTTAACTTTTTGTCATCTTAATTGCTTTTTATTGTACAAGCCGAGTTACAACATGTCCTGTGTAAATCTCTCTAGGTCATATAGTTTTGGAGATTGGGGCCTGTGACGAATGAATGGATAAACAGCGAAGTTTCATAAAAGGCTTACACTCTCTTTTTCTATGAGTGCAAACCAGTAACAGGGTGGCATTTTCTTCTATGGGGACCTCTTTAGGTTTCTCAATTTTTGTTGCTTTGAGTAATTTTTGTTATTTTTAGTATTTGCTGTTATAGAGCCTATGTGACTACATATTCTGTAAAAATTCCAGCTCTCTACCTCTAATGGTAAAAAAGTTCAAGCTAATTTTATCGAATACCCACAGTTTCTTGTCTGGTGACCCCCTTTAGTTTTAAACTTTTTGTTGTTTTTAGTACTTTGTTGTAGCAGCCGGGAAACCCCAGCTTCTAGCACTTACCGTTTGGGAGTATGGGGCCTGTGACGAACGGAAATAAAAGTGTTAGTATTAGGGAATCTCTTTTTACTTTATGAGTACGAGCCTTAATAAAAAAAAAAGTATAAGACAAATTAAATAAATTATTGATTGGTAGTAAGCTTTTCAGTCGCCGATATGTCGCCGACATTTTTTTTTTTTTTTTTGCTGCTACTCAACTTGTCAGTAGACTAGAAAGATTACATCAAAAAAATGTTCAAACAAACCTTCAATTAAGAAAACAAAATTTCTGAAATTTGAGATAGAAAACAATGAAAGTGGTCTTTGGACTTAATATAATAAATTTCATTAATATCTATAATTCGAACTTATTCTTATATAATTATTTCTGTATTAAGTTTATCAGGCTCAAGTTCTTTCTATATTATCCTTGTGATTAATATTAATTAAATTAGACGAAGAAGACATCAAAGACATTTAGCAGGGTGGACAACTAATTTGTTTTGAAGCCGGGTGCTGACGAGAAGTGTGGCGGCTTCGAAACAACTAGTTGTCCACCCTGCTAAATGTCTTTGATGTCTTCTTTGTCTAATTTAATTAATATCAATCACAAGGATAATATAGAAAGAACTTGTGCCTGATAAATTTAATACAGATATAATAAATTTCACTTAAGAGTCTTAGATCAAATATAAATTTATGTTTTAGAAGGAATCAAATTTTAAAAAGTCAAATGCAAAAAAGAAAAAAAATGTTGTTCCTATAGCATCATTTTAAACTTCATTTCGGTTTAAGTGAATTGACATACATACATATATAAATTATAAATCCCCTATACACCCACTAGAACTGAAAGAATTAATGACAGCCAAGCGCTCTTTCTTAATTCTGAAATTAATTACTTAATAAAGAGATGCCATGAAGCCTACGCTCGCCGGAAAAGATTTAAGGCTAGTGATATTGAAGCCCTCAAAGCAGCCCTTAAGGCAGTTACAAGGCATATGCGAATCGCGAATACTTTGTACTTTCAAATTAACTTTAGATCCGAAGATCTGCGGTATTAAAGTTGGGCAGAACAATATTCGCATATTGATACAAATTTGCCTAATAAGCAGTTTGTTAACTGCTTAGGTTGGAATCTTATTAATATATAAATAATATAAACATTATTATATATTGAAAGAATTATTATATATTGAAAGATGAAATACTATAAATCTAAATGAATGTATTTATACAATTTGAATTAAAAAAGTAACCGTTTTAATATTATTACTCGCTGAAATCAAAATGTTAAAACAAAAGCAATCAAGCTACAAAACGCTTTCTTAAGCCTTGTAGCTTAAAGAATAGCGGTAGCTAAAAATAATTTGTTTTTATAAATTTTCATTACCTTTCATGAGCTCGAGACAGTAACACTAATTCTTTTTCCACAACTTAAACTTTAATAAATTTATATGTTCACTCAAGAAACCTAAATAAGTTTCTTCTTATTTCAAGCATTACAAATAATTAAAATAAATTTGGGAAGGAGTTCGACAGCAGCTTAAATACTCCCAACTTTATTCACCTTCTGTTTATGATTCTTGATTCTGTTATAATATTTTTCACATACCCTCATTTCTCTTCAGTACAAATTTAAGTCGTAAATCATAAAACAACAAGTAAGAGTGCTATATTCGGCTGGGCCGAATCTTAAACACCCTTCACAATGATATATGTACCATTCTGATAGATTTTTGGTACCAAAAGTTGTTTTATTTGGCTTTTAATACCGACTTCTTGAGAAATCGGGAGGAGCGTTATCTCGGGTGCAAATGGGCCGATGTATAAAAATGTTCTAATTTTGCCTCTGAACAACCTATACATATGTACCATTTTGAGAAATTTTTAGTGCGAAAAATTGTTTCGTTTGGTTTCCAGGGCCGACTTCTTCAGATATCAGGAGGCGCTATATCTCGAGTGTTTATGGGCCGATGTCAAAAAATTTTCCAATGTTACCTCTAAATGCCCATTCTCATTGATTTTTGGTGGCATAAGTTGTTTAATTTGGCTTATAGAGCCGATTTCTTGCAAAATCGGGAAAAGCTATATCTCGGGTATATATGGGCCGATGTCAAAAATTTTACAGTTTTGTCCCTAAATAGCCTATATCCACCACTTTGATTGATTTTTGATGCCAAAAGCTGTTTTATTTGGTATAAAGCCGATTTCTTGAGAAATGGGGAGAAGCTATATCTCGGGTATATATGAGCCGATTTCAAAAATTCTTCAATTTTTGGAATCTAATGAGCATTCAAAATGATATGGCTAACTTTTTAAGAAAACCATTTTTTTCAAAAATCTGACCAAAAAATGACCAAAAATACCCCTAAAAACCAGGTTTTTTGGATATATCTCGGCTATCTGCGGACCGATCTTACTGAATTTCAATAGCAGATCCACTACCAACATTTAACAAATTTTGGCAAAAGAATGAGGTCTCTATCCCAAAACACTATTTCAACGACTACGCTTAATCTTAATATCTATTGATTCTAATCCAGAATATATATACTTTATGGGGTCTTAGAGGGTTATTTTAATGCGTTACACACGGAATCACAAACTTATATATACCCTTACACATTTTTGTGAAGGGCATACAAGTCATTTTTGAGACGTTCAACTTTCAATTTTTTTTTATGGGAGAGGAATAGGGTCGGTTTGGTCGAAAAAATATTAGTGCTACTTCTGGTAGCACTGCATACAATATACTGTCAAGTCGCTGTCAATGAAGTTGGCACAAAATCACATAAATGATTTGCGGGTACATAAAGTGTAGTCTCATCTAAATATGCATAATTCTTTTCTCCATTTCTGTTTTACTTTTTGCTACTTAAACATCTAATTGAATAGATTTTCTACTTTGTTGCTTAAACATTAATGTCAGTCATAAATTAGAAGTCTTTGACTTGAGCATATAAATACTTATAATACAATCGTTTCTGCATAAAATGAACACATACACATGCACATGCAGGCATTCAAATGTACATACCCATATTTGAAAACATTTATAGCAACAACAATTGATGTGGTTGCAACTTAAATCAGTTGCCGACAATAACAATTGGAAACAACTTCCAAAACTGAAGTCAATTAAAAGATTTCTTATGTGTGTCAGGAGTGAAAAGTTAAGAAGAAAGAAAAAAAGCAGAAGAGAAAAACTTGATTATTTATCCACTCATTTTCTAAGAAGATAAATGGGTTTAATGTGATGCTGTGATGCTAATTTAATAAGTTCTTGATGACATTCAACACTCACACTGAGCAGCGTAGTGAAAACTAAAGTGCATTTTTCAGCATCATTGTGCAAACTGCAATTAAACTACATGACAAAAATGGCAAATTTTACATTATTGGACTATTAATTTGATTTTACTTGCCAAAAACAGAAAAAAGGTTTGCTCATGGTAAAATTGCAATGATCAACATTTGTAAGGATGAAGGATGGGGAACCATGATCATGACTGTTTCAACGTCCACTACGGCGATCATCAGCAGGACAGTTGAAGATATTATACAAATATTAATACTTTCATTGTAACAGGGTAATTAGAAAAAAATTCTAAATATATTGCTGTCAAAACATTACATACATTTTAGTCTGAATTTCAAATAAAAACCAAAATAGTACTAATTAATCTTGGCGCAAATAATTTAACGAAAATAACCAAAATTACATAATTATACTTTTATTGTGCGAAGATTTGAAGGGAATCTTTACACCAAATGGAGGGAAAATTGCGAATGGAATCGACCACAGGTTTGCAGATCAAACTATGTGACTTTAATAAATTTTGGGAATCACCAAAGGGGCTTTAGGTGTTAATTGAGTGGAACAGAAGCGATATCTGACTCATTTTCAATTATGTTACCCAAAATAAACAATTAATATTTTCAATACTGGTTACTCACATTATTAATCCAATTTATTTAGAAAAGGATAATTAGGTGTTACTTATCGATTCCTTGACTAGAGCTTTTGATCGCTTGAATGCCTGAAATGGCAATCAGAAGTCCGCGCTTTTCACTTTAAAAAATGGTTGTACTTTCGTCGAAAAATCGTCAAGCTGTGTCACAAAAAATCGTTATTACTTCAAGAAAATCACAATACGTATAAAATTCAGGGTGGTGAGAATTAACAACATCGATCTAGACTAATATAAATTTGAATTAACATAAATATAATTTATTGAAATAAACTGATATAACAGCTTCAAAGAGAGTAACATAAGTTTGAGTATACACTAAAGCCCCGACTTGCGTCGTTTCGATTTGCGTCGCTTTTTAAAACTAGAAAAATTCGATTTGCGTCGTTGCGATTTCAAGTTGCGTCCGTTTGAGTTGCGTCGTTTTGACCCCGATTTGCGTCGATTCGATTTGCATCGTTTTGATTTCGATTTGCATCGCTAAACACGGTTACACTTTTTACTGCATCATTGTGGATTACCATTTTTAACTTTTTATGAATAGTATACATATGTATGTATGTATGTAAATGAATTTAATTTTTATGTTTTTTTTTTTCTTAATTTATGGTTTTGTTATTTCTTTATAATATATATAAACATTTGTTGAAGTAAATTAAATAAATAAAAACGTACTCATACTAGAATTTTTTATCAAAAATACAACATTTTTGCTTTGTTTTAAATATTTTCCCCAACAAATTAAATTTCAGTGCATTTACATAGAAAAAAGTGATTCGAATTGCTTCGTTTCGATTTGCGTCGCGTTTCTCCGGTCCCCATTAACGACGCAAGTCGGGGCTCTAGTGTATAAGGACATTATTGGTAATGGATACACATACATATATACATGCATATATACATATAAATATAAAGTAGTTTAAACAAGTACACACCATGGTAAATTCTTCTTTGACGGCATAAGCCCAATTTTATGTAGGCGGATGATGTGTCACCAATGACTCGTTATGTATAAGAGCTCGAAAATATTTATATTAATTTCATACTATCTGTAAAGCATGGACTAAACGAAAACTATTTCTATAAGATATGAACTTAATTATTTATTTATTCTAAGAGGCAATTCAAATGTATTAATTCAGCTCCCAAAAATAGACCTTTCAAACATTTTCTGTCTTTTTCAGCTCTCTATATTCCGCCGACATTTAAATGCTGCTAATCAACTAATCAGTAGACTTAAAAAATTCTTAAAAGTTTGTTTGAAACTTATTCCATAATTCCCATGAACAAAATGAGCATCAGAAATGTTCAAACAAACCTTTAACACAGTAAAAATTTTTTTTCCGTTTTGCTACTCTTTCACTTTTTGCAACCTTCTATACAACGAGTTAAGATCGGTTACTACCATGTTTACTGTGTTAAGGTGGGATCACACGATTGCCGCAATGCACCAATTTTACACAATTTTTATTGGGCTGAATTGGAGCATAATAAAAAATTTGTCCCAATCAAATTCTCTGCAATCACATGATTGTGACATTTTACTGAAATTTTATTGTCGCAAATTGCCGCAAAACAATTTAGTACGAATAGCTGCCGCATTATAGTCACACGATTGTTATATTATACGGCAACTCTGAGAAACAGCTGTTGTAGCTGATGACAAACTTTGTTTTCCCAAAAAAAAAAAAAAAAATTAATTACATAAATGTTAAAAATATGGTTTGTTCATTAAAAAGAGAGAAAATTGCTTCGGCTATTATTACAGTATTTATCGGATATAAGAACATCTCATATAAGAACAAAACGCTTATAAGAAACATTTCCAAAAACACCGTATCTTTTTAGTGATTTTTCTAACAAAAAAAGTTTCATATAAGAAAAACGCTTATAAGAAAAAAACTGATAAAAGACAATTTTTCTTGAACACCAAAACCACAAAATGTATAGAAAAAGAATTTATATAAGAAACTTTCAAGGGCAACACTGAATTTATGTAGTTTGCATGGACAAATCTGTTTTCTGACAGTTTTACAGCAACAGCAACGTTTTTTTTTTTTACTTTTAGTGCTCATGAGAAGTTTTTGTTTTTTGCCTCGTAAATAAATAAATAGTACAAAATGAATTATGTATGTACATGTATTTACTACATATAATTTTTTTTTTTCAAATTGAAGTTGTCTAGTTTTTTATATCTATTTACTAAAGGGGTTAATAAAATAAAATTTGATTTGTTTTATTTTTCTATTTACATACATACATCTACGCATATACATAAAAAGGTAAAAAAGCTCGTATATACATATAAGAAACAAATGCCTTACGGCCATAGCTACTTATATAAGAAATAAGTTTCTTATATAAAATAATTGTATATAAGAAAGAAACGCTTATAAGAAACTTTTTTCGTGGATTTTTCAAGTTTCTTATATCCGATAACTACTGTATAATGTTATGCGGGCTGAAAAAGCAAAAAATGAATAGTAACAAGAATTGAATTTTACTGATTGAAAAGCAGAAATCATGTTTGGAAGACGCGTTTAAACAATTTTGAAACTAAATAAATATATGCATACATATGTATGTATGCAGATTATTGGCGGGCATTGTCTTCTTTGGTTGCCGCATAAGAACACAGTAAATATTGGTGCATTTTTAGAGTTTTTATTGGTGATTAGTTGTATGTCAAGTGTTCACACGGTTGTCGCATCAGGGTTGTATTTGATTGGGATAAATAGGAACAACATTCGTTTTAGTTGCCGCATGAGCCAATAAATTGTGCTATCACACGATTGGCATACAAAATGTAACAAAAATTGGTGCATTGCGGCAATCGTATGATCCCACCTTTAAGGTTTGTTTGAACATTTCTGATTCTCATTTTGTTCATGGGAATAAGTAGTTAAGCTTCAAACAAACTTTTAAGAATTTTTCCAGTCTACTGGTGAGTTGATTAGCACCAACGAAATGTAGGCGGCATATAGACAGCTAAAAAAGAAAGGTCCATTTTTAGACCTGAATTAATAGATTTCAATAAATGGGTATAGGTTTTTAATTTCGTTGATGTGGGACAAAATGCATAGTTGCGCAAGTGCTACAAAATGCCTACCTTTTTGTAGATTGCGTGATATCTATACACAATACAAAATTTATTAATTAATTCAACCACATACATAGTAACATTTTTCTCACTGATATCAATCTAGGGCTGAGAAAAAAAATTATTTTATTTTCAGTTAAAAAAAAAAATACAAAAGGCGTTAAGCATATGACTAAATCCACAAAATCATTTACATATGAGGGCGTAAAAATGGTGAGAAATTTTGTTACGCCAATCTAATGTTAATGCCATTATTATTACTTTATATTTAGTTTTTTCTTAAGACGTTTTGTGGCAGAACAAAATTTCATGGAAACAGGATAAAATCCTACAGTTATATATACTAGGAGGGGTCGATTTAGCAATAGATTTTTCGATAGCTAAAATAAATCACAAATTGAAAATCGAGCCGTCTGAATTTAAATTTTTTGTGTTGTTCTGTGGAATTTTCCCTAAGAAGATGTTGGTTTGGGGCCGATGTGTTCCAACAAAATATTTTTGAGAAAAAGTTATTTACGTTTCCTTACTTACCTTGATGTTAAAAAAAAAGTGACGAATCAAGAGTGGAACTTGAGCCTGAAAAAGTAATTTAATATAAATGTATTACCACATCATAGTTCAATGTAATTAAAATTTCAATAAAATGTTATAACATTATTTTAACGTATAGTTTATTTGATCTTTTTTGTTTTAATAATAAATTAAATTTTAAGGCTTAAGATCTTTTTTATAAAAATGTTTGCAACAAAACAAAAATATTTATTTATGTATTTCAATATTTCGCCCACAATTTGTTGGCTTCTTCAGGAATATCTTTTTTCTTAATATTATTTTCAAAATTTTTCTATATTTTATTTGATCTTTGTATTGTTAAATTAATTATTCAAGCTCTTGATCTTTGGTTTTTTTATAAAAAATAATTTTAAACAATTATTTATTTATTTTCAAATATTTATTTAATTATTTTCCTGAAGATGCCAACAAATTGTTGGCGAAATATTGAAAATAAATAAATAATTGTTTCAAATTATTTTTTATAAAAAACCAAAGATCAAGAGCTTGAACAATTAATTTAACATTATTTTAAAAAACAATAACAATGAAAAAACAAAAACGAATTATAGATAAAATAATATTAAAAAAAAATATTGCTGAAAAAGACAACAAATTGTGGGCGAAATATTGAAATAAATAAATATTTGTGTTTTGTTGCAAAAATTTTTATAAAAAAGATCTTAACCATTAAAATGTAATTTATTATTAATAAAATTATTTTATTATCGAAAAATTGTTAGCACAATATCGAAAATTTTATGTCCTTACAAATCGACCCTTTCTAATATATGCATGTATTTACTAGTGATTGGTCTTTAATTTAGTTTGTAGTAGAAACTAACAGTACCGTCCAAATATCTAAGGACATGTGAGCATATCCCAAAACCTAACATTATATTTAAATCTACGGAAAATGCCGATTGTTATTTAATACTTTATATTCAATAAATTACTCTGAAAAACTGCATGCAGACATAATATTAAATTCTGCATTTACAATTTGTCTACTTTTATCTTATTACAGTGTTTTCCAAAAACATTTACCTCGACTGTATATCTGCATATAAACGTATGTATGTATATAAAAGCCAAAATAACAATTTAATAGAACAACTGCTGTTACCTACCACAATTATTTCTATAACAAACAATAACTGAAACAGCATAAGTTTTTGTTTGAGGTTTGTCTTATTTCGCTTCTTAAAGAAATTTCATTTATAAACATTTCGTTGACTATTTTGTTCGCAAGTTTGTTGTCTTTAAGGCATCCACAAAGTTGGTTACCAGTGTGGGCGCTCTGGCACTGCACTGTATTACAAATATTGACTGCCTGTCAGCCTTCAACTTAAGCATTTGTATGCAAACAACAAGTATCCATTATACGACCAAAACAAATGCTTACAACAGTGATGTAACAAATATTCTACTCACGAATATTCGTTTATCGTTGGCTAAACATAAAAAGGCTGAATTTATGTTTTACAATTTCTCACAGAAAGGAAAAAGTAGGTGGTTCTTAGAAAACTCACTCTTGATTTGCTTCGTACCCGCAAGAAAACAAAATTTAACAACATGTTTGCAACTCCAAAATTTTGTCCTTTTTTTCAAAATATGTCCAATGGGCTGATACTCTTAAAAGAATTTTTATAAAATCTTATCAGTTCATTGAACAGGTACATATGAAGTGCAACATATTACACTGGAGTAAAAATCAGCCAAAAAAACTTACAAAAATTTGCAAAAAAAAAAACTGCCATTTTCAAAAACTTTAAACACTTTCACACACTGCAATACCCCAGAGTATCATGTGCAAACTGCAAAACTGTGCTCAACACAGTAAATAGAAAATTCTACTAGATGAAAGAGCACCATTTGCTGCAACAGAAAACGCAACATTCGCCGAAGATCTCAAAAAAAAAAACACAAGAAATATAATTTATTATTTTAAAACTGTTGAACAATTGAAAACCTACAATATTGCGTAGTTAAGAGAAAAATTCCAGATCGCTATTTTTTAAAGTAAACGGAAAGATGACAGCAGTGATAAAGATTTATAAAATCAGTTAAAGAACCACTATAGGAAGAAAAAAAGAGACAGTTTGTAAAAAATTGTAGATGAAAAAACAAAATGTACTTGAATCAGTCAGTTTTAATATTGTTACAAATTTGGTCGTGAACGGACCGATTGTGATTGTTCTAGAACGTACTGAATCGTTATTTTATATGTGCGTATATTGTCTTGTTATTATTTGTAAATGAATACAGGAGGTATATACGCACATGCATACATAGAAGCTTGTTGATAAACAAAACGGCAGCACAGCGAGTGTGCACATACTGACACACATGTGTGGATAAATAAGCACAACAGCGAAATAAAAGAAACCACCACCGCACGATACAATATTCGTGTGTGTATGTATGTGCGCGGCTCAGATGCTTGAGTTTTACTGCCGCGTGTATGTATGTCGGTGTGTGTGTATATCTTTTGTTCATGATGAGTCATCGCACTAAAGATGTGGCGTGATTAGCTTCTGTAAATGTCTGGAATGTTCTAGTAATGATCATTGAAGGTATAAAAGCAGCTGAGCTTAACGCTGAAGTTCAGTCGATTTTTAGCTGCGCTAACGTGTAAAGTGTCTTGAGTAATAAAAAATAAATAAAGTGTTGAACTGTTGATTATTGTAAACTGAAGACGTGAGTGTTTTAACTTCATTACAATTAAAGAATCTACGGAAAACGTTTTGAAAAGGTTAAAACGTAACAATATGTTACACGGTTACAAAGAAATTAACTGGTGCGAAACAGTTACAGTTCAGAAAAAAAAACATACCTACCTACAAATTGCGAAAATTTAACATATGTAAATGCTTTTAATGGGCAAATATCGTACACTTGGAAGAGCAAGACAGATTGTAAGAGCGTAAAAATGTTCGAATGATTTTCGATTTCAACTTTATAGCCGAACCTTTATGATTTACAGTTAGCCATTACTTTATCGGGATAAAAATCGAGTGATCAATATACTTAAAGAAGACAAGAAAAGTAAGGTTAAAGACTTACTGGCTGGGGTACACTTTGGCTGTTTCTACCACGACGCTCATTAGCTCCTAAATTATATATTATAACCGGTTATCCGTTTTGCGGTTTCAAAATTAAACGTAGATAAACACATATAAAATATTTTATTTCATGATATTTCTTTTTTATTCATTACAAAGTTTCAATGTTCACATTATATGTGAAACACTGCATCATTTAAATGACCACCACGCAAAGTGTTGCCAGCATTGATTCTTTTGAGGTAATTTTCGACCACTTTTTGACACATATTGGGTGGTATCTCAGCCATAACTTGACGAATGTTGGTTTTAAGTGCTCAAGAAATAAAGGTTTCTCTGCATAAACACGGTCTTTCGAGCAAAAAAAAAAACAAAAAGGCTAATGGTGTCATATTGCATGACCTTGGTGACCACTTGATATCGTCGCGACGAGAAATTACGCGGCCATATTCGCTGGCGTTGTGTGCAGGGTTGCCACTCAAAATTTTTTTTCCAACCAAATTTAATTTCAAAAACTACCTACCAAAAAATAATATAAGCAGTAATAAAGAAAAATAAAATTTAAAAAACAAAACAAGTTTATACCTAACAATATTAACATGTATCTTTATAAAAATAAATAACAATTCATTTGTAAAAGAAACAAAATTTTATGTAAACAATAAATAAGACTTGATTTGTAAAAGTAAAAATCTTAAGGGTTTATTTGGAAAAAGGTTTATTTTTTAAAGTCTCTTTTGGCTGACCATATATAGTGCGAATCCGTCTTATTTATCATAATAATATTTAAGGAACATAGTTCGAGCCTATTTCGAAGTTTAGTTTTTACTAACGCAAGTATTGAAAATTTTCTTTCTGCAGCTGCTGAACTATGTGGTAAAGACAATAAATTGAAAACAACATTAACTAGATCGCTAAACATATTTTCATTAAGTTCATTTTTAATTTTGCCAACCTTTTCCCAAAAAACTCCATTTCATCATTCAATTTGTGGTCACTAACTCTTAGTAAATTCCACTGCGATACAATTTTATCGGTATCACAATCTAATAATTTATCGAACTCTGATAACAAAGGCAGAATTGATTTGTCATTGATGGATTGGATGATTTGATGGATGAAAGCTGATTAGCGTGAAACAAGAATTAAAACTGAAATTGAAAAAAAAAACTACCAAATTCACGACACAACCTACCAACCCACCAACTCATTTCAAAACTACCAAAAACGGCAACTCTGGTTGTGTGGCACGTGGCAACGTCTTGCTGTAACCACATATTCTACAACTTGTATTCTTCAATAGCAGCCAAAACAAAAGTCGGTTATCATAAGACCATAACGCTCCGAATTGACGGTGACAGTCGTAGTTTTCGAAGAAGCAAGGTCCAATCGCACCTTCGGACCAAAGAGCGCACTATGGCCTCTCTTCAATTACCTGAGGATTCTCAGAGCCCCAACTACGACAATTTGGTTTATTAACATACCCACCGAGTGGGAAATGTGCTTCATCGCTGAAGAAAATTTTGTTCAAAAAATCGCCGTCCCCTGCCTGCTGTTCAAGCACCCATTCCACGTATCTGCGACATTGTGAATGGTCAGCTGGCTTTAGTTGTTGTATGAGCTGGACTTTATATGGATGCAGGTGTAGTTATAAATGCAAAATACGCCATAAGGGGCCGTAAGACAGTCCTAATTCCTGAGAACGACGAGGAATCGACACTTTCGGGTCTTCGGCAAAACTTTCACTTACAGCAGCGATATTTTCCCCAGCGGAACGAAAGAAACAATGATGCACAGGCCTTACAATATATGTAACCACTTCAGTCTCTTCAAATTTCTTCTTAATTTTGCCAATTGCTTGCGTAGTTGGACGATTATGCAAACCATAAACTCCTCTTTAGGCACGATATGTGGCTGTGGCAGAATCCCACATTTTTGTGGTATGTTTTGATCATCTTTATGCGTTGTGCGATTTTCGTCAATGCTAGACTTTCAACTGAGACGAAAATAATTGATTTAACAACTTAGTTTGACAGATGTCGAATTCCAGTCCTAAACTTTTGAAACCACAAAATGGATAGGCCGTTATATCTCTCACCAACATCTAGCTAATGTAGAACCATATTTATTCCAAAATTCTCATGAACAAAACGAGAATCAGAAATGCTAAAACAAACTTTTTATACACAAAGCATTTTCAAAAACTTTTACTTGTTGATACTTTCAAGAATACAAGTTGTTGGTAACCAAAGGTCACCTGTTGTAAGGAAGTGCTATAAAAAGTAAAGGTGTTGCAAGACGTAAAATGCTTTCTGTATAAAAAGTTTGTTTGAGCATTTCTGATTCTCATTCTGTTCATGAGAATTGTGGAATAAGTAGTTAGGCTTCAAACATTCCTTTTAGATTTTTTCAAGTCTACTGATGAATTGTTTAGCAGCAACGAAATGTCGGCGGCATATAGACGGCTGAAAAAAGACAGAGCGCATTAAGGTCTACTTTTTAGAGCTAAAGTAATAAATTTCAATTGGCTCTTATAACGAATAAATCATTACATTTAATGTAGAACCAGTTTAAGTACATCAGGTTTTCAGGCGTGATACTCCGGGGGAGAAAAAGTTGTTGCAGTCTGGTCATCTATTTGACTCCTGTATGGGCACCTTGACTTGATGAAGTTGATATGATGGGAGGGAAATTTTCATTTTCGCACCGCCCCAACACGGGCCGCTAGGAGTAATCAGTACCAGAGTGCCCGTAGAGAATTCGCGTCCATTTTTTTTCAAATACACGTGCCCCATAACAGTTCTGCTTAGAGGGGCTGCCATAAAAAAAAAAACAAAAAAAATATAACATCGAAAGCCTTGGAAAGACTTCTTTTTATGTGTCGTAGTGGGACTTTTATTCTCATGCCAAAGCTATCAAAAAATCTATGGCATAATATTGACTTCTAAATCGACCCAACCCGTATTGCCCACCTGGCATTGGTAACGTCAGCATGCAAACAGAAATTTTTCAAATTTCTTGCATTTTCTATGAACAAAACTGGCAGTTTCATATTATTTCATGTTTCATGGGAGGCGAAAAATTCTATTATTAAAAAAGTGAAATTTCATATTGAACTCATGCCCGATATTTTGACACATATTCTTATTTTAATATGTAGAGAGCCGCTATCAGTTACATCACCAATAGCACGTTTGTACATTTATGCACAAACGCCGCACCACAACACAGTAGATGCCTTGAAACGTTATGCAACAACAAGTAAACAGAGGAATGAAACGGCACAACCGTCTAAGCAACCAACACCAGTAAAATTAAAACACCCAGGCATAAAATTGCCAAATACCGTGGAAGGAAAAATAAAAATCAAGAATTAAAACTGTGCAGAGTTAAACAAAATTTTGCCGCATTAGCTTGAGTTCAGAGTGGTGATTAAAGGAAGTAGCTGTGAGGGTAGCAGGAAATTTTTTATTTGACCCAATAAACAAAAATTTGAATATTGTTTTATTTTACTTATTAATGTTTTCATCAGTTGAAATGTCGGCGGCATATAGAGGAGTGCAAAAGACAGACAACATTAATAAGGGCTAAAATAATACATTTCGATTCCCTTTTACCGCAAATAAATCATTAAGCTTATTTTTAAAATAAGCTTTTTGGAGCGAGCAACTCTGTTTTGTAGTTGGCTTGTTCAGCTCTGTTTGTAAGTGATGAAGTCTGTTATAGTGCTCCGGTTTGATTTCTAAGTCACGGTTGAGTTTATTTTAATTATTTTAGTTGACAAAGTTAACCATAAAATTTAATTAGTCTAAGAAAATTTACTTTATTTAGCATATCATAATTATGAAGTGTTAAATTTTGCAAAATCTCTTTTTATTTTAGCCAGACAATATCCGCTTATGAATCAAAATTTTCCTAAATCAAACGAAACACACAGGTTGAGTTTCTTAAACTAAATCACGTGCTTTAAGACTATTTCTGTTTTTGAGTTGGCCCAGTATTCAAGATATCACGCCTACATATGTATTGCATTGTAGTGGAACTAGAAAAATTGAAAAGAGGGATTGGTGGGTGAAGAAGGTGAAACGGAGAATGTTTGTGGGTGGATATTTTAAAAATTAAAAGAAGTGTCTTAAGTAATAAAAAGTGAATAAGTAAAAGCGTTCTTCTTTTAGTAAAGTGTTCGTGAGTACAGTGTATTAAGTAAATAAAGTATTGAACTCTTGAGTACTGTCGACTGAAGAATTGAGTGTTTTAACTTTATTACAATTAAAGAATCTACCGCAACCTTTTTTAAAAGGCAAAAACGTAACAATATTTTTTTTCTTTTAATAATTTTTCATTTCTTTGTAATAAAAATCTAAAAAATGTTATGTTAAAAGCGTTATTATGTATAAAATAATTCTTAACAATTTCAAAATAATTATATTTATTTATTAATTTATTTATCCATCTAAGCCTATGGAATACAATATCCTTACAGGCTAATAATAATTTAATTACAAAATATATTAAATAAATCCTTATAGGTATTCTAATAACAATTTAAAATCAGTAATCGGCAACGAAAAATCAATGCTAACGATATTATTGATGCTATTTAAAGTATGCAAGGCCCGTAGCAACGGCTCACGCATTGCATAATTAGTACCATGACTAGAAACATAAAATAAATTACTGGATCTGAAAAGCTTACATGGCACAAAAAATTTTATTAACTTTAATAAGTATTCACAATCGATATGACCGTTTATCAAGTTATAAATTACAATAGTATATTATATTAGATAATAAGTATGTATGTATGTATGTGTTTTGTAATTTTGATACATGAAAATTTATAAACTATTAGATAGCACATTTTCCTGAAAAATTGTGTATCTTCGAATTGCGTATCGAAATATCAAAGAATTTAAGAATAAAGAAAAAAATATATATGTATATATTAAAAGTAAAGTGAGCTTAAGCTCAATTTAATAAACCAAAGAAAACTAATGGTATCCCCTAAAATCCAAAGCCGAAAAAATAATTTTTCTCTTCTGGAGATTTTGATTCCATATTGCAAACAAAAATCCCCAAAACTAAGAACACTGGGATTGGGTTGGCAACCACTTGCTTGCTGGTGACCGTTACGACTGACCTGCGACGGCCGTGGTATATTCTCTAATAAGTCTTCAAACGTATTTTTCTGCGCTGTTCATAACAAAAAAAAAACTGTTCTCAGTTCTAGGGAAGTAAAACTGAACTAGAGTCCTATAAAATATCTGACAATTGTAAATCATTGAAATGTCCTATGAAATATATACATACATTTCTCAAAACTTGGGGAAACTTCACTTTGCTTGGCCTTGAAATAGAGTTGAAATAAACTTGAAATAGGGTTACAATTTTTTCTCCCAACTTTCAGTGGCATATACTTTTAAGTGAATAAAATAGTTTATGGGGTCGGAAATGAAAATTGTGGACATAACAAACATCATCATAAGTTCATATGTGCTCTTAACACTATTGTGAAGGCGATCGAAATGAATCAAGGACCTTAAGAAAATTGTTGTTTTGTGTTCATCATTGAAGACATTAGAAGATTAGTCGTAAATTCATTGGGCTTATTTTTTGTAATCCAGAAACTATTTTGTTTTTTTTTTTTTAATTTGTGCTCGCCCATAGCCAACACGTTTTAAGATCACTGTTAACATCTACAATTTAGGAATCATGTCTGAACTATTGTTATTTCACGATTAGATTTTTTAACATTGTTGTTGCTGTTGTTATCTCCCTCGCCACAAATGACACGTTTTACAAATGTTTACCACTTTGTTTATAAGTTTTTCACAACTTGTTTTTTGTTTTTTCTAAACTTTTTCCATTCAATGTGTATGTTTTGTTTCCAGCCATATTATTTTTTTTTTTCATCTTTTCATTTAAGTGACACTCTTGATCGGACATGACTTCCTTTTAGTTACAATAAAAAATAAAAAAAATTTACAATAACAACAAAAAAAACTAAATAAATAACGTAAAACAATAACATCACTTTAATAAAAATAAAAGGAGAAGTGATTAAAAAGACAAGTTAAATCGGTATATATCATTATCGTGACTTTTAATCTCGTTTTACCATTTTTGGGATGACAACTTTGAACTCTGACATACATTTAAATACAAAGTCAGCACTAATAAAGACAATGCTAACAAAAAAGCATTTAAAGTTTAATATGAATAACACGTATGTTTAAAAGTTTCATATCTGATGTATTATGTTTTTACTTTGTAAGTAATGAACATACACACATATTTTTATAAACACCCACATTGTTTTCGTGTTTATTCCTCCATAAAGGTTTTTAGTTTTTTATTTCAATAAGATTAAATGAATCATGGAAATGCCATTTCAATTTGAAACAAAGCACATATGGAAATAATTTGTTTAAGGTTAAATTGTAGTGTGTGGTTCGCTTCAATCTTGGATTTCGATGCAATAAAATATATATATATATATATATATATATATATATATATATATATATGTGTGTGTGTGTGTGTGTTTTTTCAATTGTTAGAATAACCTTTTGGAATTCCCTAAAAAAAAGGGTGACAAACTTCTTGTTTTTTTTTTATTATAATTCAAGGTACAATGTATTAGCGGCATTATTGGAGCAAGTTGGCAGTCGAAGTTTCAAAATTTCAATAGATGAGTTCGAAACAAGGTGAATATAATATGTTTTAATATTTATAAAATAGCAATTAGCCAAGATTTATGTAGTCTATTTAAGTTTACAAAAATGATTCCAATTTATTGTAGGATGATTTAAATATCGAAATTCTATTAATTAATTTCAAGTTCGCAGGCAGGTGATTATATTTCACACATCCCATAAAATCTACACGTTGCTTGGTTCTTTCAAGTCGACATCTCGGAACCCTTAGGTTATTTGGATTTCTCGTAATAAAACGAGATTGATTTGCTGTAAACTTTATGGTTCGGTGACCTATATTATGCAAAGACTTGTACACATATTTCAAAACCTGATATTCATGAGCCCCATAGATTGGCAATACTCTTTTAGAGGCATTTTTGAATAAGGAGATTGTATGATATAACGTTGGTAAATTATAAACTAGTTTATGGGCTTTGGTTTGCATACGTTGAAGAGATTTCAACATGGAACTATTTTTATTACATGTATGCATATAGAGCTCCCATGTAACTGAGATGTGACTGTACTAGGAACTCAAATATCATTAATTTAGTGTTTTTACTAAGTTTATACCTGAACTTATATAAGATCCCAGATCCCAATTCCGGGAGCAATTTTCTTTTTAACCTGTGCTATGTGCATGCCCCACGAAAGGTTACTTTGCAGTATAATATCAAGATACTTCACTGAAGATACTTCTTCCAAGCGTTGGAGCAAACGGAAGAAGAATTAAAAACTTAAAAAAGAAAAGGTCATATCAGATATTTACCCCCTAATTCATAAAAATTATAACAGGCTTATAGGGCTGCTACTTGACATATTTCTATGGAAAATCTGTCAAATAAGAGCTTTATAAACCTGTTATAATTTTTATGAATTAGACGGTTAGTTTATACGTAACAACTCATGCATTGTCATTACGATAAAAATCGGCCAGTTTTTTCAAATCCTATTTTATGCCTATTTGTAGTGCGCTAGAAACGTTTAGGCATTTTTGCAAATGATTTTTAAATTAAATTTTATAATTTTAAAATTTTTTTGAGAGATTACGCTGTTTTTGCAAAATGTGGTTTTATGAACTATTATAAATCTGTTATTGCACAACTAAATAATTTAATTAATGAAAAATTTAAAAAATCATAAATTTTAGCTCACACACTCATATTTTTATAAGCAGGTCATTCCTAAAATATTACATTTATTGATTTTTGATAGAGTATCTCCCGGCAATTTTTAAATTGGTGGCGTAGACTCGTAGGTTGTTCGATGTAAACAAAAAAAAAACCACACACACACACACACAAAATAGAATGTTTCAGTTCTCTGATATCAGCATAGATTATTTCACTTCAAATGTCTCTAAAAAATCACAGTTATAATGGAACATTTTTTTTTCAAGTTTTCATCTACATAAACATACATATGAATGTGGCTGCACATTTTATTTGCACAAAATTCATTTTTACACATTTAAATTTGGAAAGTCGGCAAAATAATTAAAAAGAAAATGTACAAATAAAATATTAGCTACTTAAAAAGATTATAATGGGTATTACAAACCAGACTTGTGCTGAGCCCGCCCTCCTGCTCGCTTCGTCATGAACCAACTATTGAACCCATGTTAGTTAAATCGGATCGATCATCGGCTCTTGGCAAAGACGAACAAAAGAACTAGACCTAGAGTTCTTAAAAAGATCTTATCCATAAAATATAAACTAATCGTAGTTTTTATAGTTAGATAATCAAAACTTAACAAAAAATGTAGCAGTTGAACAGAGTTTTCTTGTGCTTATTCCATAGATAGTTTTGCACAAAAAATGTTAAAAATATTAGAGAATTCGCCATTTTTCGCGAAAACGGTAGACGTTCTTTTTTTCGCAAACTAATTGGCATAAAACGTCAAGAAAAAAGCCATACGAACTAATTTCTTCGTATCCTGATTTGTCAAAATATAGAAACGCACTAAAAAATTTTAACATAACCTAAAAATGTATTTGTTTGAACCAACAGCGCTGATGGAAATCAGAAATTTTTTTTAAATGACAAGTTTTTGTCTTAAGTCTTTCCATTATCAATTGCTGTTTTGGAGTTTGTTGCTTAAGTCTTTGAATATCTGAACATAAGTTTGTTTCTTAATGCCCTAAACACATAGACGACAGCAGACAGCAAGCAGCAATATGTCAAAAATAGAATGCATGTGTTTAAATGAAAACGATTATTTTGACGGCAGCAGAGCAGCACGACTGCACAACAGCATTTGCTGCTGCTGCCAACTTAGGCTATTTTCTATTTTGATGGGCAGCAAATAAGCAAATATAGTGTTGCCATTATATGTATAAATTGGACAAATTAGAACAAAAACTTTTTTTTTTAATATTAAACACAAAAGAACATTGCAAAAATGCAATAAACAAATAAATGTATATGTTTTTATAGTTTTTTCGTGATATTATTACATTTTTCATCAATAACTTCAATTTTATTCATTATGAAATAAAAAATGCGGCATCCCTGAAATTTGCATTGCTAAAATACACAGCTGTTCTGGGCGAACCCACCATCTTCGGTTTCTTGTACTATTCGTCTCATGGGCTTCATACACTTCAGCTGTAGTCTGGGCTATTTTAGCAAGTGTTGTGATAAAATTCACTAAATTTTCTTCGCTCATTTTTTATATTTTTAAACTTTGAATAAGAACTTGAAATTGATTATTATGTTTTTGCTGTCTTCAAAATAATTATGAAGCCGACTTCAGAGCAGCATTTGAAGTTGGCTGCACTTGAAGTTGGCAGCATTTGCAGTCTGCTGTCGTCTATGTGTTTAGAGCTTAAGTCTTTTATAAATTTCAAAAATATCGCAACGGCTATTCATAAACATCATCAAATGCACAATGGTTGACAATTATTTATTATTTATAGGACTTTTTTGGTTGGGTCTTTGCTTCCTTAAAATTGAGATTTTTTATAGTGAAATTGCAGTGACCAAATAGTTTTAAAGGAAAACGTTCTTTATAGCATTTCATTTAAAATAAGTGATTGATTTTAAATAAAATGTTATATATAATTTTAGGTTTGAGATGACTTCGACGTTACTTTTCTATTGCATTTTTAGGTATTTTTAGGCGTAAAATAATTAGACTTAATAGAAAAGGTGAAATTATTTTTTCAGTAAGTTTTACATCCAAAACCTAGATTTACTTAACCTTTCCTGACTAAAATGAAACTTCACAAAAAAATATATTTTTTTAAGCATTGAAAAGTTTCTTACTAAAAACAAAACCCAAAAAGAAAAATGTAGTTGTTTTCTATATTTTTGCCAACCATCTATACGTCGCCAACATTAAACCAATTAAAAAAAAAAAACTGTAGCTATTTTCTGTATTTTTGCCAGCCATTCATAGAATATTGGCATTTCATTGATGCCAGCCAACTGGTCAGCATCAATTAGAAGTAGGTTGTTACAGCAAACGTTGGACTAATTTTTTTATATTTGGACAATAACTACTTAGTCATTGTCATTCGAACATTATTGAGATGAGCTGATAACAAGAGAGACATTTTCACTGTAATGACAACCAAACAAACTAAAGCTGTGTGGAAACATACACAATCATGGCCGTAAACAAGCAGAAACCCTCATATTCTATTAACATTAATAAACCACAAAAGAGTAATATAGCAGTTTAATAATTTGTTTGATATAAGAGCCAATTGAAATTTATTAGTTTAGGGTTTAAAATAGAACTTATTAATGTTTTTTTTTTCAGCCGTCTATGTGAAGCCAACATTTTACTGATCAACTCATCAGTAAACTCAAAAAATCTTAACAGAATGTAACCGATAGTAAGTCCTTGTATAGAAGTTGCTAAGGAAAGTAAAACTGTTGCGAAGTGAAAATATGTTTTCTGTATTAAAACTTTATTTGAACATTTCTATTTCCCATTTTGTTTGTGTTAATTATGGAATAAGTATTTACACTTCAAACATTCTTTTAAGATTTTCTGAGCCTACTGATGAGTTGATTAGCTTCAGCAAAATGTTGGCGGCAAATAGACAGACGGCTAACTAAGGCAAACAGCCTTAATAAAGTCGAATTTTGGGCCTAAACTAAGTAACGAAGCAGTTTATAGTTTTTATCTTTCGCTTACATATGGTGGTAAAGGTAAGACATATAAAAGGTCAAAATACAAATGTCAAATTATCATGCAGCAGACATTGTTTTCAATTCTGCTGCCAAAGAATTATGATAGCGTTACGATTAAAAAAAACTGAATTTTTTCAAATTGAAAATACTTTTACAAAAACCAAAAAAGCTATTGCAAGTAAAAACATTAAAAGCCACTATAATGAAAAATTTGGAAAAAAAACAAATGGCAATTTAAATTAAAAAATATAACCAAATCAGTTAACTAAGTCGATTAGTTTTGTTTGCCAAAAACAAAAAGAAAACGGCTTTGAAAACTCAAATACGTTTTAAGCACGGATGGATGGTTAAACGTTAAAATTTAAATAAATCGAGCAAATAAATGCAAGCTACATTTGTGCAGTATGTATGGATGTGTGTATGTTTGCTAAGACAAAACTCGCTTTCTATGAGCAGTGCAGATGCTAAAACTAGTGCTGCTTTTGCCGCGGCTACTGGCAATAACGTTGCCTTGTTGGTTACTTACTGAATCTGATGTTATTGGTGCCAGAGCACATTTTGTTTAATCGGTTTCAGGTGCTAGTTTCACAGATACTCGACACGTATTTGTGAGTGCCAAATGCATAATAAATAGCAGCATGCCTGACATTTAACAAGCGTGCAATATAATGAGGCAGGTCGACTACAAAATGAAAATAAGAAAAAGATACTAACAAAAAAAAAAAACACCGCACTGAAACTGTATTAGATATGTAATTCTTACTAAGCCAAACATCAATATTGTTTGGCGAAATGGAAAAAAAAAACATAAAACAGAAACAGCGGTGTTGGCTTAAAAACAACAGTTATTGAGTTTTTAAATTTAAATTGGTTAAATAGCAGCAAATAACACCAATAGGCAAATATGTATGGAGGTGGCTAAAGGTATTCACCAGACTGTGGAGCATTAAACGAAACTGAACAACATGACACAACAACTAGAGTTTGCCAAACAAAAAGATTTGTAATTAAAAAACTGTTTTCTTATATAATGGATTAGCAAAAGTCAGTAAAAAGCTGAAACAAAAATTATTCGTCCTCATGCATCATTAAAATTACTTCTTATATTATTAAACTCTATAATTTATTTTTATTTTACAGGCAAATATTTGCCCAAGCAACCACATTTTTTTTTTTTTGCTGGATTTTACTTTGGACAAATACATACAACCAACTAAAAATGCATATAAGCTAGCATTGATACATCAACAACAACAACAAAAAAAAGCAAGAAGAAACATAAACTAGTATATTACTGCCAAATAACAGAGAGCTTTTAGCTCCCATGGACGAGAAAAAGCAGGCTTTGCCCACAAAGCCTACACTTAGGATGACATAAATATGACTTTTACAAGTAAAAACTTTTTTAATGTAAGACTTTGTGCATTACCCAAGTGCGTTTTTTACAATTTCTATTACACCTCTCAACGAATTTACTTAGGTGGAGTTTAAATTATTGTAAATCAATACTCAAAATCAGGGACCTTAACTCTTATGGCTTTTATCAAAAAAATCAATATATAAGAGTTATTTTTGATTTTTATATTTTTAGATAGAATATAAGAGTTATTTTTGATATTTATTTCTTTAAATGAAAAATAAAAGTTATTTTTGATTTTTATATTTTTAAATGAAAAAATTAAAGTTATTTTCGATTTCTATATTTTTATATCACATAATGTCAACGTTCAAACTTTATAATTAAAAAAAAAAAAAAAAGAAATGCAGTCGGGAGACCGCCGTTAGGAGCAAAGTTCCTTACATTTTTTCTTCATCTTCGAATGTAATACAAGCTGAAATCTGTATGCTTTATTTTGTGTTGTTTTTTAAATTTTTAAATTTTATATGCTTCTTAAAATTTTTGGAACGTTTTATTTTTTTTTTTTTAATTTTGACACATGCAGTATTTTTTTTGTCAATCTACTACAAAACGAAGAAAATTTTTCAATATTGCTGTTTTTTGTTGTGACATACTTTCCTTTAGCGACATCTATCAACTGATAGTGTCCGTTTTCACAACTAATTAGTATTTATTGGTAGGTGTCTCCGCTAACAGCAGCACCTACACAATTGTTTGTCGACAGATACACCAATACATATAAACAGCTCACACGCTTTCGTGACGATTTCTACTAATTTGCACTACCAGCAAGCCGTGTTAAGGAACTTCGTTAAAAAAATATCATGAAAAAAAAATATTTTATGTGTTTCATTAACGTTTACTTTTGAAACCGTAAAATGGATATAACGTTATGATGATACCGAGTTGTTCTTAAAACAATGATACCAACTGTTATCAAAGTGAGCAAAAACAGGCTCAACTCAATTTCAATAAAGTCGAAAAATCACACCACTTGGCTAACTATCGATATCACGTAGTCAGCAGCAGTTAACGCATTCTATGCAACACCGCACAACTTTCAATATATAGAGGCAAAATAGAGACAACAACAAAAATAAAGAAACACTGCAAAATTTATTACGAATTTAGTTGCTACGATCTTACCTTAACGGTCTTACTTATAAAAATATTTCATATTTATTAAGTTGTTATTTAACAAATATCTATACCAACACGAAATATTCATATTTCAAATAAGCCAGTGAGCAAACACGTGATCACCTCTTAGCATTCCGCACCTTATACGAGTACAAGTAATTAAAAAAAAAAAACAAAAACACCTTCGCACTCAAGAGAATTACCTGAAATTTCCGAACTCTCTTTTGTTTTGCTGTTGACTTTCTCAGATCGCTCAAAGCCCTTTGTGTTGGCTTTGAGTGATCTGTGAAGAAACAAGAAAAAAATATATTTTTTAATCACAAATAATCAGATAATCAAAATATAGTATTCTTCATTTATTTCGCCAAACTTTTCTGCTCAGCTGGAGCTGAAACGAAAACTGCCTCTGCAAACCCTGTTCTATTTTCATTCGTTGTAAGGAAACTGTATTTAGCAGAGCATTCCACAAACAACTACAAAGAAGAGATCGTCGTTAGGCTGAACACCAAACATTTACACCAAACAAAAAGCCATCCTTCTCCTGCAGGCAAACTGACAAATTACCGCAATCTTTAGTTGTTGCAACAAGTTTCGTTCAATGTAGGTCTTAAAAATGTTATTTCTTGACTGTTTTTCTTTCGGTTGATTTAAAAATTAGCTCTGGCTAAACTTTTCATTATGGCATGTACGAAGAATGTAATAAAAACAAAACGTACAACTTTGACAATAATTGACACACGCAAATATTTTAAATGCGACTGCAAACCAGAAAGGCAGGCAGCCACTAGATAGATGCCACAGAGCATAAAAGACATTTTAGCAACAGCATGCATGCAAGACGTTTAATGAGCCTGTTGATAATTGTAAAACAAAATTCTTTAATGATTTATTATTTGACAATTTTCTACTTTTGATTTAGAATTGTTATTAATGCAACAATTAGTTGCATAAATAATTTATTTAAATTTAAATTTAACACATGCTAAGCATATGTTAAATTTGTCTTATTTGAAAAGATTGATGGATGATGCACTATTAGTTGTAATTGACTATGATGCTGTTGTTAAGGTACCTTGGATTGGAGAGGGAATCAGGAATTTTGGAGCTGGGCAAAGGGCTTTAATTAATTGATAGCATTTACCAGCAAAAGTTGTGACAAACTTAAACACTCCTTCGTTTCTAGTAAAATTTCCCCAGAGAATTCGCATCACTTTATTTTAATTTTTCTGTTTCTTTTTTTTTTTTTTTTTTTTGCTGCAATAATGATTTTTATGCTGCTTTTACGAACTGTACTAACATTTTTGCCTACGCACCTTTAATTTTTTGTTTTTTTTTTTTTTTTTTTTATAAAGTCACAATAATGTTTGTCTAATTAACTTTTTGCTCTCCACTCCTCTTCATCATTTAACAAAAAATGTTTTTATTGGCAATATTTTTTAAGAAGTGGTTTCCAATTTTATAACCATGAGTTACACCTTCTTCTTTCCCATGTACTCATTCCATACCAATAACACAGGTGCAAAAATGTATTAACAAAAAAATGAAAACACTAAATATGAAACAAGCTTCTGGTATGTAAACGTCTGACATTGACGACTGTTGGCTGGCTGGCTGGCTGGCTGGCTGGCTGACTGGTAAGCAAATATGTGCGTTTATATCAGTGGTTAATGGGGGTCAGTCAGTGTGACTAAATAACAAAATAACAAAATAAAAAAACATTAAAATGGAAATGCTATTAAAATGTTTTCTGCGTGCATTCGGCAAAGTTAAATTTTTGCTTTTATATTCGGGCATAAGTTAAATCTGACTTTTACATAATGAAAATTAAGAAACAGCAACAGCGTTTCTAACAAAGACAGTCCTTATGAAATTTATGATAATTGAAAAGTTTTTGGAATGCTGAACACTTGAAAACAAAAACTGCGGGCATGACTGGGTGAAAGTGTCATGTAAATTAAACAAATTAAAAACAAAAAAAACGAATACCACAATTTTGCTTCTTTATTTATGACACTTTTTCATCTCTGCACAAGCCTTCATAAATACATATACCTGATTATAAGTTTGTATGTACATACATATATAAAAATCACCTTCACCCCCATGTTGTCTTTAAGTGGGTTACTCGGTCTTTTCTCAATTAAAAGTCTTAGATTTTTTTTCTATACATTTTTTTTATAGTTTTTTTCTATACATTTTTATTTCTTATTTTATACTTCACTCGTACTCGCAGTGGCCTCGAGCTGCACAGAAATGGAATGGTGTTGTTCTTATGATGGTAATTGTTTTAAAAACAAGATCTAATAGTTGTAAACAATTTAAAAACTTGTTTATAATGCTGTGGTGGGTCGTAAGTGGCACAAGACGAATGGCTTAACTGTTTTCACAGCAGAATATTAAAAATATTCTCTACTAAATATACGCACTAAAATCACTCAGCAAGATATTATTCCAACATCTCTAGTCCATCAGATCATAAACAGTCTCAGCTTGTATACCGCAAATATTCACAACAAGATTACAATTGTTAATAATTTTATCAGGCTAAAATTCAATTCTTAGTTCCTCAAAATTGAAGAAGATTTTTTGTGATAAGCTTGAAAGAAGACAGGAAAGAAAAGTAAAGCTCAAAACTTACTGGCTGGGGTACATACCATGGCTATTTCAATATACTACACTCCTACACGTTTGCAAAACCCCACATGTTCATGGTAGAAAATCGTCCAAATTAAAGGATAAAATCGTTTGAAAATCGTTTGAAAAGCGCCAAAATAAAAAAGTATTTTCATTAATTTTAAATTTACAGTTGAACTATGTGATTTACAATTAGTAATTTTATCAGCATTGAAAAAGATTTTCTCGTAATACGATTGAAGCGATCAACATTTACTGTATACTATCAGTTAATACCTGGATTCGTAGCCTTTTAAGTGCTGATGAGCGCCATGGTGGACATGAAACAGCCGTGGTTTGTTCCCTAGCTAACAAGTTTTTTACTTAATTGTTCTTCTCTTAAGATTTTAATCACTACAATTGCCTTGTTTTCCACAGTTTTCATTAACCTAACTAAATAAATTCAGTCAAGGGTTCCGTACGTAGTGTTCTGTACGTATGTAATGGCATATGTGAATACATATATTGCATAAATTTCATCTCTCTGTCTCTTACAGCTTGAGAGCTACGTTTAATTGCTACTTTATGTTGTATGGGGACACCTAGTAGTTTTCGACTTGTTGTTGTCGTTGTTGTTGCCATTTGTAAGGTATCTGGGAAAACATACACTGTGCGAATTTCGCTTCTCTATCTTTTACGGTTCGAGAGTTAGAGCAGTTACTCTACGTTGTAAAGGGATACCTGGTAGTTTGACAGTTGTTGTTGTTTTTAGCATTTGTTGTTGCGGAGCATATGTAAATACATATATTATGCAAATTTCATTCCTCTGTCTCTCACGGTACGAGAGTAACGGCTAATTGTTACTTTACGTTGTATGGGGACACCTGGTAGTTTTTGATTTGCTGCTGTTTTTAGCATTTGTTATTGTAGGCCACATGTGAGTACATGTATTGTGCACATTTCATCTCTCTGTCTCTTACAGTTTGGGAGTTGGGCTAATTTTACTTTACCTTGTATAGGAACACCTGGTAGTTTTAGACATGTTGTTGTTTTTAGCACTTGTTGTATGTAAATACATATATTGTGCAAATTTCAGCTATGTGTTTTTTACAGTTTAGCAGCTACGGCTAACTGTTACTTTAGGTTGTATAGGGACACCTGGTAGTTTTGGACTTGTTGTTGTCTTTAGCATTTGATGTTGCAGATCATCTGTAAATACATACACTGTGCAAATTTCATTTCAGGTCTCTATCTTTTACGGATCGAGAGTTATAGCTAATTGTTACTTTTCATTGTATGGGGACACCTGGTAGTTTTCGATTTTTTGTTATTTTTAGTATTTGTTGTTGTAGCTCTCTAGCTCTCACCGTTTCGGAGAATGGACGCAAAAAATGAAACCGCAACAGTTTTATTTATGTTCGAAAACACGCAGTTGCCCTTAAGCTTTCATAAAATGTTTAATACAAATTTCGCATTGAATGTACAGCTCTGCATCTAAGTTCAATCCGTTGCTGTCATTCTTTACTTTTTATTCTTTCCTATTACCACAATCATCAAGGTTACTCAATTAAAAGTGACATTTTGCAATCGTTTTTTTTTCTGCATTTACTTCGTATTCTATAATTTGCGATTCTGTGTGTAAAAGTAATTCTTCCACACATCAAGTTAGAACAGAGTGAAATGGTATGAAAGCAACAAAAAATATGTTCTCCATAAAAACCAAAGCGATCACTAATGTTAGTCAATAGCAAATCAAATGAGTAGGTTTTGATAAAATTTCACCTGGCCAAAATTTTGGAAATAAATCTGTTTTATTTATATAGTATAAATTCTAATCTGAAACACTGAAAAGCACCTGTCGTGAAAGTGTAGTGTCATATCATCAGGCCTGTGATGCAACTCACGTGCTGTTACAGCCCATAATTTCGAAACTCAAAATTGACAAACCACGTGAATTCAAGCCAGGCGACTTAAGAGACCTGTGAGATCTGATCAAAAAATAATCGTTATTTTAAATTTTTTCAAAAAGTATTTATTCATTCATCAATAACTATCTTGTCCCCTTTAAAGTAATCTCCCTCAGGTATAATACACTTATGCCAGCGTTTTATTTTTCAATCTTCGACACACTTCTGAATCGCGCTTTTTGGTATCACCAACAGCTCCTGTTTCGATTTTTCTTTTATCTCTTCAATCGTAGCAAAACTCTTTCGTGTCATCGGTGTCCTCAGTTTTGGGAAGAGGAAAGAGTCAGCGAGGGCCAGATACGGTGAATAGAGTGGTTGAGGCATGATAACAGTTTTGGTTTTGGCCAAAAACTCACATACAAGCAGGTGCGTTATCATGGTGCAAGATCCATAATTTTTTCCCCCCACAATTCTTTGCATTTCTGACAAATTGCTTCGCGCAAACGGCTCATAACTTTAGGGTAGTATTTCCTTATTGACAATACGACCCAGTGGCAAGAATTCATGATGCGCCACGCATCATTGGAGTCGAAGAAAACTGTGAGCAAACCCCTCACATTTCACCAAACTTGATGTGTTTTTTTCGGTCTTGGCTCCACTGGGCGCTTCCATTGGGATGATTGGGCTTTGGTTTCAATGTCATAGTCATACGAGTACACCCATGATTTGTCACCAGTTATGACCCTTTTTGAAGAAATCTGGATCGTCGTTGACGATATTCAACAGCTCCTGAGCGATGTCCATGCAACGTTGTTTTGCTCAAAATTCAGCAATTTTGGAACAATCTTCATGCCTAAAAAATCCGTAAAAATTGTTTGGCATGAGCGAAACGATATGCCAACATCATCGGCCACCTCTCTGACAGTGATCCAGTGATCGATTTGCTCTTCCTTCTCGGCCTTACAAATATTCATAGAAACGCAGCCCGAATCAATTTCTAATCTACCTAAAGCTCAAATATAAATGTTATCACCAATGCTATATTCTGTCAGTCTAATATACCAGTAGTGCAATTCACTAACTTATTTTACCGATTAACTCAGCGTTAAAAATATTTAACTGGAAAACATTTGGCTTTCTGATTCATTAGTGATATTTGACCACAGTTACTGGTGCTAACTTTACAACTAGAAATTGATTGTGGTTTATTTTAAACACAAAATATTAAAGTATTCTAGTATATGAACTTAATTATTTATTTGATTTAAGAACCAACTGAAGTTTATTAATTCAGGTCCAAAAATGAACCTTTTCAAAAAATATTTGCTGTATTTTTCAGCTGTCTATATGCCGACGACATTTCAGTAGACTTGAAAAATGCTTAAAAGTTTGTTTGAAACTTAACTACTTATTTTATGAAATGTCGTCGGCATATAGACAGCTGAAAAATACAGCAAATATTTTTTGAAAAGGTTCATTTTTGGACCTCAATTAATAGTATTCTAGTATAGTTACAAGCCAATGTTCTATAGCTTAGTCGAGTCATAAGCCAATTAATGTGACTTGACTTTGGGTCGATTACTTAATTCAAAATTATTAGTGGTGAGTTTGTTTTGTCATTCTTTTAAGTAAGGACGCCACTTGATTCTGAATTTAATAATATGTTGAATATGATAGTTTATGAATCACTGAATCGTTAGTGCACACACCAAATGCGGGTGTTTAGTTTAACGATTGGATTATCTTTCAAAGTTACTGAATCGCAATACAGTAGTGTATTAGAGGATTATCTATGGGAGCATAATATTCTAATAGTTTTTTTTTTATGTTGAGGTAACACATTTAATTTTTCATTTAAGGAAATTTTTAATTTCACAACCTTTTTTCCATTCGTAAGACGTGAACAAAACACTGCCAAGCATTTTTGTAACAATTATCTCCTGTTACACTGTAAAGTAATATTTATTTATTTATCTTTAATTTTATTTATCTTTTAGAATAGTGAAAACTTTTTGTAAAATAATGAAATCTTTAAGCAGGAAACGCTTAACAAACCTCAAAGTAAACGTATGTACATGCATTGGAGACCGAGTTGCCAGAGTTTATGCACTAATAGTAACCAGTTTTACCGGAAAACTAACAAACAAATAGGCGAAAACTAGTACAAAAGCTATTAACACTGGCCTTACATGTACACAGAAATAAAAAGCTCGTTCTAAATTAAAGTTTATTCTACTTGATTGTAGTACAAAGCGTTTTTGGAAATTTAAGCACGCATTACACACAAGTGTACTTAAAACAAGCCGCTTAGGAATTGTTAAAGAGAATAATCCTGGCTTATGATGAGTACGAAATTTTTGTGTGCATTTATAACTGGTACTTGTGTGTGTGTGTGTACTTGTTTAAGCATTGAATTTTGTTTCATTTTTTTAATTGCTTCGATAGCTGAAACGGTAGAGTGGCTGGACTGGATTTGAACTACACGTTCCAGGTTCAAATCGGCAAACAGAAAAAATAATTTATAAATTATTATTAAATTAAGGAGGAGGTAGAGCAGAATATTTCAGGTTCAAATTTGGGATTCAATAGGTTTCAAAAACCCAGATTCAATTGCATAATCAATCATTACATCCAAAACAACTTCAATCCTTTCGCACTTAAATCAATCCCAAACGGTATCAAAAGTATGGAAAGTACCAATGTTTTTAGATCCAGAACGGCATTCTTGTCTTTAAGCACCGATATGTTTAATGGAAACTAGGATTAAATGTGACTAAAATCAATCCGAAACTAAGATTAAATATGGCTAAAATTATGTATATAGCGCTTGAAAAATCCGTACCTAAAACAAGCACAACATATTGATTTAAGAAAATCCATACTTACCGAACTTCTGAAACCGCTTGAGATTTGATTTAAGTACAAATGGATTAAATTGTTTTGTTCAGTGTACAGAGATTCTAAGCCAGTTGATTACTCCAATTTTATCACAAAAAAAAAAACTTTCTCAATTTTGAGAAGGTAAGAAATTAACAATTGTAAGTCATTTAGTTCGACTACAAAGTTAAAATTAATGCTTTAAAATTGCTGGGCCAAGCGAAAAGTTTACAACCGTTGTTATCACTGATACAATAGCAACAAACACAAAAATCAATTGGAAATCAATTAGATGTTGGTGAGAGAATACAAAATATATTCCAGTCAACAGAAAAACAAAGTGATAAAATGGAAAATTGATCAATAACATTAAATATAGACAGTCAGTATACAATTAGTCATGGCCGGGGTTCAAAGCAAACTTGGATGCTGATGAGCAATGTGGTGAACGTGAAACAGCCATGGTACTCGAGTGTACCCCAGCCAGTAGGTCTTTAACTTTACTTTTCTTGTCCTCTCCAAAAATGTTGGTCGCTTCAATTTTATCACAAAAAATCATTCTCAATTTTAAGGCAGTAAAAATTAAACTAGAAAACCCGATAAAATTATTAACAATTCAAAAACAACCTTTCGCATTGTTATAAATAACATAATATTTTTGTACTCAAAAATGAACTTATTTATTTATTTGCTATTATTATTTATTTATTGAAATTTATTACTTTAGATCTAAAAGACGTAAAATGCTTTCTGTCTAAAAAGTTTGTTTGAGCATTTCCGATTCTCATTTTGTTGATGAGAATTTTGGAATAAGTAGTTGGGCTTCAAACATTCTTTTTAGATTTTCGGAGTCTACAGGTGAGTTGTTTAGCAACAATGAAATGTCGGCGGCATATAGACGGCTGAAAAAAGACAGAAAGCATTAAGGTCTATTTTTAGATCCAAAGTAATAATATTCTTGTAGTACCTATATTCTAAAACTTGTTTTCTTTGCGCATATAAACCTAAACTTAGCCAAGCTCGGGAATGAATTTGCACTTGTTTTTCGGGCAATAGCAATAATTTATTTCTCCTTTATCTCAATAGCTTTCGAGTCGATTTTGTTCATTTTGAATCTCGTGGCAGAAGATTAAAAATCTATCCATTTAAGATTTAGGCCATTAAACCGTCTAGCGATGCCAAAAAGGGCGTTTCATATCGGTTTATTTTTAGAATCAAATTTATATATATCCAGTTCGACTAAAAGCATCAAAAATAGTATTTAAGGGCACTTCAGACTATTATACAAGTATAAATACTTTTATCGAGTTTTGTGAGATGAAAGTATAATTAGATATCTTGCGACTGTAAAAAAGTCGAACGTAAATTACATTTTACACTCACACCATCACACATATGCATATGTATGTACATACGTTAATCATACATACGTTTAATCACAGAATAAACGTGCCAACATAAACCTTTATACGGCGGCAGAAGAGCAATTTCATGTTGGCGGTGGACTCGCCGGCGCTAAAAAATATTCAGCAGCTAAAATAATAGTTATGTAAAACAGAACCAAATTGAATAGCACAAAAATATTTTATCTTCTAAATACAGCTAGAGCAAAATACATTTGTATACGGTAACCTCCCCCCGGGGGCACAAAATGCATCTTGCTGATCGTAACCAGCTTGGTGTCGTGTCAACGGGGTAGAAGGGGTGCAGGATACCTCGGTTGGCTTGGTGGCTAAAATCTTAGGCATTTCCTGAAGGAGGGCGGCGACTCCTGAGGGACTTGCTGAAATCCCTCACCGAGGGGCAATTCGGCAGTACGGGGACCGGAGCCCCGGGATGACTCTTCGGAGTCATCTCGCCGGTCATAGGTTGAGGAGCCTTCCTTGGCTGAAACGTACTGGCTGTGGTTGCTACCATAAGTTCGCATGGAAGGGAACGTTGGTAGCTATACTGATCATAGACCCTCGGGTCTATGTTCGGTCGCCCAAATGGGCCCGTAGTGCTGTTGCTAAGCAACAGACGCTGCTTTGTAAGGAACCAGATTGGCGGGAGCATTAGCGTTGGTTCAAGGACTGATGATCTTAGGAACTTCGGGCTACCACGGTAGTCGTGTATCCTTAACCGTCTGGGGAATTGCAATGCAGCAGAGGTTAGATAGCTCAACTCCTGAGCAAGGGGTTTTGTTATGGCCAAGTAACGTAGCAAATAAATTGCCACCCGAGCAGTTGTTCCGGCTGCTCGGGGGCGGTGGTGTAACGTCTTGATTACACCACGTGGTTTGACCACCGTGAGGTTGGGCCCTAGTGGCAGGTACTCACGTAAATCATTCCACATCTGTATACGGTAACCAAATTCCAAATTTCGAACCCTTGTATAACGAAATCAAATACCATCAGTGTCGGCACGCCATCGGCTGTAAAACAACTGGCTACTAAATTTTTCACAACAGCTGCTTGTGTTAAAAAAAACAACCCTGATCGAATGAAATGTATTATCGTTTAGAAAACTTTCACAAAACGGTGAAGTCTTATGGGATGTCAATTTTTGATCGTATTATTTCTCGTTTTCGTAACACATTGCATTCACACCATTACACTTGCACGTATTATTTGAATTTTTGGCAGGTATTAATACACAGTATAATAGTCTGAATTGCCCTTTAAAAAACATTTCATATATGTCACTGCTTGACTTTATGAATTCACTGTTTGAGAGCTCTGCCATAATATTTTCGATTTGAAATGCTAGAGAATTGCTCTAAATTATGTAACGAATCCATTTTAATGCACTCATACACGAAGTGATTGAGGTTAAGTTGAATTGTTGTTAATAACTTTTAACAAGAACAACAACACGCCAGCAACAATATAAACTCAAAGGTTTAGAAGCAAGCCAAACAAATGGCGTTGACAATTTGGTCTTGCCACAAAAAAAGAGAAATACCAAAATAAGATGAAAATACAGAAACATTTCAAAATAAAGTCACGTATTCTGATGTGGGTTTTTATTCGAAAACAAAAAAAATTAAACTTTTTTGTGCAATTATGTACGTTTAAATACTCGTGGGTACTTGATGTTAACTTTGACTTTAAGTTAAGCAATTTTCGATTTCTTTTTGTTTTTAGTTCCTTTAACTATGTAGTGATTTCGTTTTAGGTTAATCGTTTACATACACAGACTTACGCTTTTATATTATTCTCAATGACTTAAATGACCAAAAACATTCATTTAATTGTGGTGATTTAGCCACCGGATACTGGTTAAGAAAAACAAATCCCTATTACGAGTATTTTAGTTTTCTTAATATGGTCAATATGATTTCAGTATCGTAGTGCGATGCATGAATAATGAGTGCAATAAGGTATTGTGGTTTAAATTAAAGGGATTTGTTTAATTTCTGGGAAAACAGTAATGCTTTCATTTAAGGCATTTTCAATTTGTATGCAGGATCAACAATCCCTACATATGGCGCCAGTGATGATGCCAAAAGATTTATCATTTAGCTACACATCAATAAAAGGGCTGAAAACTTTATTGTAAATAAAAATAAATTGTTTACTGAAGACTACTTTAATTTCTGATAATGATAAGGTAGGCCGATTTGTAAGGACAGCAATCTACCAATATTGTTCCATAGGTTTTTCGATAACAAGAGTTTTTACGCCAAAAAAAAAAACAATTCAATCCATTTATACTCAAATCAAACCCAAGCGGTGTCCAAAGTTCGGTAAGTATGGATTTCCTTAAATCAAGCATGTTGTGCTTGTTTTACGCAGGGATTTTTCAAGCACCAAGTACTTAGTTTTAGCCATATCTAATCCTGGTTTCGGATTGAATATAGCTAAAAGGCGTGCTTAAAAATAAGAATCCAGTTCTCGATTTAAGAACATTGGTACTTTGGGATTGAATTTGGTTTTGGGTGTGATGATTGATTACGCACTTGATTCAAGGTTTCTTGAAACTATTTAATACATAAATTGTAGCTGAAATCTGCAACTCTACTCCAGTAATTTACTAATAATTTATAAATTATTTTGCCTCTGCCGAGTTGAACCTGGAACCTAACAATTGCCAGTCCAGCCACTCTACCAATTCAGCCATCGTAGCAATTAAAAACTTGAAACAAAATTCAATACTTATGCAAGCGCACACAATTGCTAACAGGATTAATTATCTTCAATAATCCCTATCCGACTTGTTTTAAGTACACTTGTGTATTATCCTTACTTAAATTTTACAGTATACTTCGTACTAAAATCAAGTAGAAAGCACTTAAATTTAGAACAAGATTTTTCTATCTGTGTATCAGCAAAATCATTTTCGATGAGTCCAAATTTTAATTTTTTGTATTACATGTAGGGTTTGGGGATTCCCAGGAAAATTTATAAATTTCCCGGGAATTCCCGGGAAATTTTCTTCTACTACAAACAATTAATTTTTAGTAATAAACTTGTTTTTTAATTGGTTTTATTTATAAGTACATAACAGAGTGCATATACATATATACATTTAAAACAAATAATTATTTATGTATTAAGTTTATCAGGCTCAAGTTCTTTCTATATTATCTTTGTGATTGATATTAATTAAATGAGACAAAGAAAACATCAAAGATATTTAGCAGGGTGGACAACTAGCTGTTTCGAAGCCACCACACTTTCTCGTCAGCACCCGTCTGAAATTAATTAACATTTAAAACAAACATTAATTAAATTAAACAGCACATATTAATTCAATTTGTGCAGTAAAAAGAGACAAATAACTGTAAGGAAATAATTTGAGATCATGTTTGAATTAAAAAAAAACATAACAGAATTCACACCATCATTTCGATAAAAAAAAAATAACTAAAGCATTTAGTAACTCGCTGGATATTCGGTTTCGTACTTTTGTGGCAAAATTCTCAGCAACGGCGAAACCCCGTTCGCTATCCACCGATGTTGATTCTATTGTTAGTAAGCCATTAAAAAAATTATCAAATTTTTTAGTTCGAACATTGCTCGCTTCATATAAAGCAAATTCTTTTCTTAGAAAATTAGTCTGAGGAAGTTGGGTTTTTCATAGCACTTTTTTCATAGCACTTTTCAATTTAATTTTAAAAGGGAATTATGATCAAGGATAGTCATAGATTTGAATCCTCCAAAATGAGTTTTTTGATATATCGTAGTGGAATTTTCTTTTTCCTCATGACAACAGCTATCAAAAAAATCGTTGGCACCATACCAATAGCTAAGCCGATCCACCCTTATAAATATAAAGGCCGGTTGAATTTTAAGGGCCGATGATGAGTGTGAACCACATCTAAATCTAAAGTTTTTTCTACATTTCATTTGACATTTTTCAATTTCAGGCTAACTCACTTTGAACTGTGAAAAGATACAGAATCGAGCAATACGTTAAAGTTAATTTAGGCTTATTATGAAAATGGGCGTTCAAAATGCATATCGTGCACTTTGTGAGTTTTTCGGTAAATTTAATCATCCAAATGTACAAACAATCGGAAAAATCATGCAAACAATTTAGGCAAGAGATGTGAAAACGAGAATTCATGCTCGTACAGCTCGTACTGCAGAAAAAATTTCAGCTGTTTGCGATAGTGTGGCTGAAGTGTCGTGCACCTCTCGCTCATCGTTGATCACCATCATGCATAAGGACTCCACAACTAAAGCACCTTGTCCACTCCAAGCGTCGCTAATGGTCAGAATGGTGGGCAAGAAATGTTAACAGTGGACGATCAATTTTCGAACAAACTCATCTTCAGCGATGAGGCATATTTTCGCCTTAGTAGATTCGTCAGTAAGCAGAATTAACGCATTTGGGCGAATGACAATCCAAGAGTGATTGCAGAAAAACCAGTGCACCTACAGAGAATGACTATTTGATGCGGTTTATCATCAATATCAATATTATCATAATAAAGTAATTATAATAATTATAATAAAAAAATTACAAGAGCAAATACTAAAAACTGCAAAAACGTAAAACTAAATAGCGCCACATACAAAATTGACACTCTACGTCTACTGACTGAAACCTGGACGGGCCAATTTCGTACTGGACTGCATTAATTTTTATATGTTATAGTCCAGAAACCACAAAAACGTTCATTATTTTAGATACCTACGTATTGAGTACTATTGAGTACTCAAATAAAAACTATTGATGTTCATTATTTAATTATTTTTACAAAATTTGAAATTCTTTGAATTCATTTAATATTTTTTATCCTTGAACAAACATTAAACAACTTTATCAATTATAAGAGATGTTTTTGTTTTTCGTTGTTATTGTGCTTCATACGACGAATTTACTTTTAGCACCTGAAATCGTCCAGGTTACGATAGGTCGTGAAATATGGCCAATATGACTACATTTTAAGGGCAGTTTAGACTATTATACTATGTATTAATACTTGTCAAAAACTCAAATAATACGATTAAGTGTGATAATGTGAATGCAATGCGTTATCCAAACGGAAAATAATACGATAAAAATTTGACATTCCATGCGAATTTTTTAAAACGATAATACTTTTAATTGGATCAGGGCTGCACTTTATAACAGCACACACAAAATAGATTCACTAAGTCGATAGTGTTGCCGCCGATAGCGAGCCGTTAGTGATAGTATTATTATTTCTCATAAAATGGCTTTTAAATGTAACTTTTATTAATCGTATGGAATTATATTTCACTCACGCCCTGTCTTACAGATAAGACAGGATTTTGTTATTGACATTTTCGTGCTCTTAAACATAACGATTGCTTTAGCTGTTGAATATTTCTAGAGGGCGACAGGACTTCCTGGCTCATATGCCGCCGATGAAGATTTTACTATGGCAAACGCTATTTTTCATTTTATTTGATTGCAAAATGTAACCTTCGTATTAGATTTTTTGCAGTCACCAGAAATGTATTTAGACTTTTGTCTCGTAAAGCGCAAGGAAAGTATTAATACTTATATAATAGTCTGAACTGCCCTTGACGAACCTTAGAAATACAAATAACAGTATACAATGGAAACTAGATGTATGAAAGTTTCTGAGGAAAGAAAAATTAAGTCAAGTACGAGGCTGGCTCGTACTCTGAGGGTTCCGTACGTATGTATGTGTAATGTATGTATGGAATGGCGTATGTGAATACACATGTATATTTTATAAATTTCATCTCTCTGTTTTTAAAGCTATTTTATGTTGTACGGGGACACCTAGTAATTGTACACTTGTTGTTGTAATTTGTTGCTATAAGGCATCTGGGAATACATACACTGTGCGAATTTCGACTCTCTATCTCTTACGGTTGGAGAGTTATAGCTATTACTCTACGTTGTATAGGGACACCTGGTAGTTTTACAGTTGTTGTTGTTTTTAGCAAGTGTTGTTGTGGAGCATATGTGAATACACATATTGTGCAAATTTCATCCCTCTGTCTCTCACGGATCGAGAGTAACGGCTAGTTGTTACTTTACGTTGCTTAGGGACACCTGGTAATTTTCGACTTGTTGTTGTTTTTAGCATTTGTTATTGTAGGCCACATGCTAGTACATATATTGTTCACATTTCATCTCTCTGTCTCTTACAGTTTAGGAGTTACTGCTAATTTTTACTCTACGTTCTATAGGGACACCTGGTAGTTTTTGACATGTTGTTGTTTTTAGCATTTGTTGTTATAGGACATGTGTAAATACATAAATTCTGCGAATTTCAGCTTTCTATCTTTTATGGTTTAGCAGCTACGGCTAATTGTTACTTTAGGTTGTATTGGGACACCTTGTAGTTTTCAACTTGTTGTCTTTAGCATTTGTTGTTGTAAAACATCTATAAATACATACACTATGCAAATTTCAGCTTTCTATCTTGTACGATTCGAGAGTTATAGCTAATTGTAACTTTTCTTTGTATGGGGACACCTGGTAGTTTTCGACTTGTTGTTGTTTTTAGTATTTATTGTTGTAACGGCAAGGTACAACAACATACGGTGAAAATTTCAGCTCTCTAGCTCTTACCGTTTCGGAGAATGGACGCTGTGACGGACGGACGGACGGACGGACGTACTTGTCTCCGTAATAGGGTTCCGTTTCACTCTGATGAGTACGGAACCCTAAAAATGGGCTATGTTGATTTGCAATGGGCATGATAGATATATCAGAAAATAATTTTCGAAGCGTTCGTTTTTCAATTCTTTTTTTTTTTCTTTTGAACAGGGGCCGGTGTGTTCGAAAAAAATATTGGGGAGAAAAAATTATTGGGTGCTGTTGGTCATACATTACAGATATTAGAATTTTAGAGAAAAAAATCTTTAAAAAAACATGTCCATAGAATCTGAAAAAAGTTAGGATTTGCATAGTAAGGAAACCATGGCAAATTAAAAAGATAATAAGTAGATTGTCAGTGATTTTCTGGGCCGCCGTTAACCACAAACCTCGCAAAGAAGCCAACGGCAATGCTGCCTACCACATGCACTCTCAATCACAACATTGTTCTATAAATCAAATTAATAATGGAGTGGAGTAGAGTAGGTGAATGGTGCAAATTAAAGGATCAGTTGAACTGGGAATTGAAACAACAAAAAACCACTAATGAACGAAACATTGAAAACTTCATTTGCACTAAAATATATACAAATACTGACTAGAAGCATAAAACCAGTCATAAACGAAAAGTCGTAAAACACGGAATGTATTTAAGTCTGGGTGCAGTGTTTTTATCACTTGTTCAAAGTTTTTCAAGTGAAATCATAATCCCAGCTGCAAAAGAGCAGAAACAAGATGTAACAAATATCATAAACGAATTAAACCATTGCCTGAATATTAAATGGAATTTGGTATTCTTTCCGGAACAACACGTGGTGGACACTATGCTAAAATCGTTGACTCTACCTGTAATGCTACTAACAACAACTGGTGAAAGGCAGCTACATTTACTGCACAGTCACCATCTAATGTCTGTTGTTTTTCTGCATGAAGTAACTTCAAAAAGGAGCTATGAAATAGTGGCTCAACAGTTGTTGTCGCTAAATTTGAGGCCAATTTTATGGATAATCCCTAAGGCTGAGGAAGAAGATTTACTGAATTTCGCCGAAAAGAATTGGGTTTCTGGCTTTAGCCGTGCCATGTTCGTTACACAACAGGGACTATTTTCTTACAATCCAGTTCCAGTTTTAAGCCTCGAACGTATCAGTAGAGTTACGTGTGATTACTTGCAGAAGAAGGAAATTCTGGACTTCAAGAAACATCCTTTGAATATTATCACCTTAAACGAGCCTCCATTTTTCTTTTTCCTGCAGCGTTGTTCAGATAAAACAGTGTATACGGGTTATTTTTATGCAGCATTACAAATATTTATAAAGTACTACAACTTCAAAGAACATCAAGTTGCATTCTTTGGCGGAGATAATCCAGTTAACAAAAAGGATTTGCATGAACGCTTCAAGAATAATACCATAGATATAATACCAGTACCAACTTACGACTATTATTCCGATTATGCTGCCAAAAGCAAAACTATTTGGCTCACAAAAATATATATCTTGGCTCCTTATCCTCCACCCTTGTCGAAGATGTCATATTTGCATTATCCTTTTACATTCAACACCAAAATAACTATTGCTCTCTTACTATTTTTGTATGCTGCCGCTTTGACATTCCTTTATTATCGCTCAGATGGTCAAAACGAGATTGATTTTATGAAAGCATTTTTACATGTACTGGCATCGTTAATGTTTCAAAATCACTTCGACTTCAAAAAGCAGTCGATTCGTCAGAAAATTGTATTTTCTCTCATCTTTCTGCATGGTTTCATTATAACCAATTTGTATTTGGCAAAACTATCCGGCATCATGGTGAAAAATATTTATGGCACAAAAATGGAAACACTAAATGATTTGAACAAAACATCCCTTAACATTTTAATGTCGGAAAAAACTTATGAAAGAGTCATCAGATATTCGTATTTAAATAGCAATATTGCAATGAAAGCTAAGCCTGCCAAAAAAGATTATTTAGACAGAGCAAAGTTTGATATGAACAGCACGTATTTAATGATAGCTATTGAGGATATGATGAAATTATTATTTTTTAAGCAAAAATTTTCGAAAACTCCGCGCATGTATAACATTGAAGAAGATATGATTGTGGAGCCAAATTCTTTTACTCTGCGAAAAAATCTGCCCTACGCCCAGCTGTTCAATTGCTACCTGAGCTACGTACATGAATCGGGTATATTTGAAAAAATTCTAGCCGATACCTATTTTGATGGCATCAGGAGCGGTAGGCTGCGTTTTTTCACTGACGACGAAGAGGATTTGTTTCTGAATTGGGAATCTTTTTACGCTATTTCTACTTACTTTACATATGGTATGGTATTTTCTATAGTGGTATTTATATTGGAATTGGTTTATTATAAGTATGCTAAGAAGAGATTTGTGCAATGCATAGAGATGCCGGGCAGTAGTGGCTTTAGCAAATGCCTCAAACTCAACCCAAATATGTAAATCAAAATCCATAAGAGCATGTCAGCTGTCTATTTAAACAAATACAGTCAGTTCCAACAACCTTGGTACATATTACATTACCTCACAATTATGATATTAAGGCTTATGATATTAATATGGATCAGGGCTGGGCAGTAGTTGAAATACATGTTTTTGAAATACGTATTTAAAATACAAATACGTATTTTGCCGAAAAGAATTGGCAATACGTCTCACGAATGTATTTGTATTTTGTATTTTAAATACTAACACCGGTATTCATAAAAAATAAAACATTGTTGAAACACATTTTACAACAAATTTTTCATATAAAATTTTTTCTAAAATGTATTTGAGTATTTTGTATTTTGTATTTCAAATACTTGTGCTTTCAAAATACATTTTTCAGAATATATTTTTAATTTATGTTAGAAAATGCGCGCTAAAAATTATTCCATCATACATCAACTAAAAGCGCAAAACTTTCTAACTGTTTTATTTCCAAAAGATGGCAATACTACAATAGCGGTATTCAGCGTTTGGTGCGTTTTTGGTTGCGACTATTTTCATTTGCGATTATATTGCAACTAATATTGAGCATCCTTTTTAACAACTTGGCAAATTTTATTGCACTCCAAATAACAGCTGATAAATTAATACACAATTTTTAATTTTTCACGTTTTATTTTTTTGGTAATTGCTGTTGGCTCTACCTCTACAATTTTTTGTTTGCTTTGTTTTAAAATGTCAGCTGTTCGAGTGTCAGTGTTGCAAACGCAATACTCAGGCGAAAAAAGCAACACGTAATTAGCGGTGCGTAAATGCAAAAATATTGCGAGTGCAACCTTGTATATTTTGTTGTTGGGTTGCAAAGACAAAGCAACGATTTCTTGCATTCGCACTTACGCAAGACATTTGCACCAAATAATGAACTGCGCTAATTTAATTACCAAATGCAAAGTACCTGTGTAAAGTAAATGCAACTGAATGCATACACATTGAGAAAGTCGCCAAGCTTTCAGAAAGTTAAACAATGAACAAATAATATATAAGGAAAAAAGAGCTTTCGACATTTTGATCTAAAACAAGAAGAGAAAAAAATATCAGATGTTGACTTGGATGTACTTTATATATATATATATGTATATATATATATATATATATGGGCTTTTATCACTTATTTCGTAATTCCACGGTTTCTCTTTCAATAAAATATCGTTTTCGAACAAGTAATCATTGAGATTTTGTCGTTAGCTGATTTTATTCATTCGCCATCAAGAGGTTTTTTGTCTTTTACACATTTAATCAATTCAATTGATATTTTTTCCAACCAGTCTTTTTTCTCGGTGTACAAGAAAAGAAGTCCATTCACTCCAGATAACACTGGCGTTTGCTATAATATGGGCTTGTTGCAACATACAATCTTCTCTTCTAGTTTCTGTTTATTTATAAAACCTTTTTCCACAATTCGTTCGGTCATTCTTGGCAAAATCACACTGAAAAAAAAATTATATTTTCTTCATATTTAGTTACAAGTATTTACGTTAAAATGCATTAAGAAAAAACCAGAAATGTAATTAATGAAAATTGAACAGAATGTAGGACGTTCGCAAACGACCACCCATATAAATTGCATGATTGTGCGCCAGCGGATGTGCTGTCAAAGCGGCCACGAGCAACACTCAACAGACATCTAAAATGATCTGCGGCGCAGAGGTACCGCAAACCAGAAATATAAATAGTTTCATTGTCTTTTGGACAACAAGTAAATAAAAGGTTAAAACACCTCGCAATTTTCTTTTCATTTTATTTATTTTTTATTTATCTAAAGACCAGCAATTGAAAAAAAATATATAAAAAAATTTCAAAGAAAGTAGCACCGCCATGTAGCGAGGTATTGGCAGCAGAATTTGTGAGTCTCCCCAGTGGTTGCTGGCTTCAAAGACACCAAAAAAAGATAAATAAAGCTAAACAATTCTATTCATCTAATTGTAAAAAGGAATTCAATGTGCTTAAGCCATTAAGTATTTGTAATACACACAACATTTTTTACTTAAAATAAACTTAGCCAGAGTATAATTTTTTGGTCCAAATGCTGGTGATACCACCAAGCAGCCTTTGGATGGCAGCATTATTGTTATTTGGCTGCATTTCTTTGTTTTTATTAGACATATTTTTGTGGCATTTTTTTTTTCTTCTGCGTCTTAAACGGTTAAATATATTTTATTTTCTCGTTGGCATTTAACATGAAAACGCATTAAATTCTTATTTGTTATGTGGCAACACGTTTGGTAAATGATATGGTGTGGCCAGGAATTTATTCGTTTCCACTGATCCAATAGCATACCCGGTACGAGTCCATGCATACAATGTAAAAGTTAAGCGCTAAACCCGCCATCAGCAATCAATGTAACAGCCAACATCTTTGGCGCAGGCGTTAAAAGGCATTTTTCAATTGGACAAAAAAAAAGTTCAAAGAAACATGCAGACAAGCTAGAAATTGCTACGTACTTTTTGCATCCACAAAGTGTGATACATTCTTGTAGTCTAATTTACTCACGAGACCAAAATCGCGCCTGTTTGTGTTGTCTGATTAAAAGTGTTTTACAATGCAGCAGTTCCCAAAGTGTTGCAGCTTTGAAGGAGAAATATTGCAAGAAAACAAATAAAACTGCGTTCTGCAAAATCCAGTTCACTCCAGTGCCCATTGGTGTTAGGAACCCAGCTATGAATTGAGAAAAACTTTCTCTATAAGTAAGGAGACCTGAAATGGTCTGCAATCTTAAAAGTCAAAGCACCTGCAGCAGTTACCCAAAAACCAAAATCAGGAACAGCCGCAAAGTGATATATACTCATATAGAGAATCAATAAAACTAGAGTTTTCATCGCAAAAAAGGCAAGACTTTTTATACTAGTATTGATTCAGAGAGAGAGAGAGAGAGAGAGAGAGAGAGAGATTTGATCTCTTGATTTTGGTCAGAAGAGCTTTGAGCCGCTCTCTAATTAGGGGCCAAATCGTTGCATTCGATGTCGAATGAACTATCGAGTAAAAATATTATAAAACAAAAACAAGTAAACAACAACCACAAGGCCCAGGCAACAAAATTCGTTCGATCACGTATGCGACGATTTGGCCCCAGCTTGTCAGATATTTTTCCCAAATCCAGTTTATTAAGAAAGAGTTGTTAAACAACAGTACTCTCGAGAACGAGAACGAGAACAAGGCATCGAGCTGCCAGGTAGCCTTACAAGTCCAGCTAACTACTGCTTTTAACTTGTAGAACTTGCAAAATATACAACACAAACACATATATGCAAACAATTGGGTGATAGTAGTTCAAGATTTCTACCAACAAAATAAATGAAAAGATTATTGTTGCTGTCTTTGTTGTAGTTATGCGATTACCTGGTTTCGAGCTGCATTGCTAGAGAAAGACGAGACTTTGTACACTAGTATTGATTGCGTGAACTGAAAAAGAAATGTAACTTAGAAAAATAGATGTTGAGAGAGAGGGAGAGAGAGAGAGAGAGAGATTTTTTATCTTTTTATTTAATCAAAAACCAGATAATCTCGAGAGTACTGTTGTTTAACAACTCTTTCTTAATAAACTGAACTTGGAAGAAATATCTGACAAGCTGATTAGAGAGCGGCTCACAGCTCTTCTGACCAAAATCAAGAGATCAAATCTCTCTCTCTCTCTCTCAATCAATACTAGTATAAAAAGTCTTGCCTTGTTCGATATTTTCCCCAAATCGAGTTTATTAACAGTACTTCGAGAAACATTTGCGTTTCCAGTCATGAGGCCGAAGTAATCTCCATAATTAGGGTTTACAAGAGTTCCTCTTTCACATGTTTTGATAAAAACCACAGTCTGCAGGTACTTCAACTGCTATCAATGCAGTCAGAAATACCTTCAAAGGTGGCTTTGAAGCTTGCTGATTTTCATTAATTTTGGTCAACGGCTGAGGAACTAAGACTAAGCGATCATTCTCACGCTTCCTTTCTCCAGAAAGTAGATTGCCGAGGCTTGACTTCTAGTGGCATGTTTTTTCTTAATTTATCAAAAAATTCTCCTTTTTCCTGGACGCCAACTTTGCTGAGCTTCAATAGTGAAACTATGACACAATATCTTAACAGATTTGTCCAACAAATAAGTTTCTGAATCAAGCTGTTTCCCCCCCCAGACAGTTTATCAACAGCCTGTAGAGGGCTACCGTTTAACGGTTTTTTTTCTATCAATTGTGATCCAAAATTTATAGACTAACAGCTTTCTACCTTTAAATTTAAATAAAATAATTATAGAAAAACTTTTGCTTATATAAAAGAAAATTTTATTAATTTAGCCTTGTTGAGATGTCCGCCATGAATTCTTTGGGTGGAGTGCATCATCCCTGATTATGGTACAAAAGTTAGACTGAATTTGGCCAATGGCAAAAAGACCTCAAAAGATATTTTTCGATAACGTTGAGAGTAGCCACATCATTGGTTATTAAAAACAGCTGACATTTTCTCATGACACTTGTGACGCGTATAAAAGTACAAAGTAGATCTACTTTATACGTTCCACGCGTCTACGCGTTCTACGCTTTGTGCTCTGTAACTTGTCACATACAAATGCACTGATCCTACTTTTTTGACAACCGCGTGAAACGCGTCGACGCTTAGAAAGCGTGCTGTGTAACTTCAGCTTGAACTTGTAAAATACACTACAACAGTGTAATATCATCTTGTCAGAAGATGACCCAGACATCAAAAACCTTAAAACAGATCTTACATAACATTGGGAAATCGGCTGTCAGTGTTGCTCAAACTGTTGCTCGAACCTGTGAACTCTTTTACAGGCCTGAGTCAGAACAATTTATTTGCTATTATTAATAAATTAAGTCAAGTACGAGGCACACTTAGAGTTCCGTATGTACATACACATGTATAATGTATGTATGGAATGGCGTATGTGAATACATATGTATGTATATTTTATAAATTTCATCTCTCTGTTTATACAGCTACTTTATGTTGTATGGGGACACCTAGTAATTTTCCACTTGTTGTTGTTGTTGTAATTTGCTGTTGTAAGGCATCTGGGAATACATACACTGTGCGAATTTCGGCTCTCTATCTCTTACGGTTCGAGAGTTATAGCTATTACTCTAAGTTGTAAAGGGACACCTGGTAGTTTTACAGTTGTTGTTGTTTTTAGCAAGTATTGTTGTGGAGCATATGTGAATACACATATTGTGCAAATTTCATCCCTCTGTCGCTCACGGTTCGAGAGTAACTGCTAGTTGTTACTTTACGTTGTATAGGGACACCTGGTAGTTTTCGACTTGTTGTTGTTTTTAGCATTTGTTGTTGACAAGCATCTATAAATACATACACTATGCAAATTTCAGCTTTCTATCTTTTATGGTTCGAGAGTTATAGCTAATTGTAACTTTTCGTTGTATGGGGACACCTGGTAGTTTTCGGATTGTTGTTGCTTTAAGTATTTGTTGTTGTAGAACATCTACAAATACATGCACTATGCAAATTTCAGCTCTCTATCTTTTACCGTTCGAGAGTTATAACTAATTGTAACTTTTCATTGTATGGGGACACCTGGTAGTTTTTGACTTGTTGTTGGTTTTAGTATTTGTACAACAACATCCTGTGAAAATTTCAGCTCTCTAGCTCTTACCGTTTCGGAGAATGGACGCTGTGACGGACGGACGTACTTGTCTCGGTAATAGGGTTCCGTTTCACTGTGATGAGTACGGAACCCTAAAAATTAATTTTTTCTATCTATTAGTGGATGCCAGCCATTATGGTAGTATAATTTGGGAACCTCTAAAAGAGCTTGACACGAATAAAAACAACTTAAGCCAACAAGGCGGTAAAAGAAATAAAAAAAAGTTTTAACCTAAAGAAAACATGCAGATTTGTATGTGTTAAAAAAGACTTTGGGGGCTGCAATTCAGCCATAAACTGAATTGAATGAATAATTTGAAATCAATTATTTAACGTCATCTTATAAGTGCGATAGCAAATATGTAACAAAATTTTAACATGATACAAAATATGTTACTACGATTATGTTTAAAAATATACACATATTCATTCGCTTAACCAGAAGCAGTTTCAATAAGGATTATAAATTTTAAATGTTAATAAAAATTGACAAAAACAAAATAATTAAAATTTTTAAGCTGTTTGATACATGTTTGAAAGTTGTTTGTTCTCTTATGCATTTGAAAATAAAAAGCAAAATACCAATTAAGTCTATTTAACATGTCCATTAATTTGCCAGACTGAGAAAACAAACAAAAACATCCCATTCACTTGGCTGGAAAGCGTAATATTAATGGGGAAGATAAAATAAATACATATGTATGTACTTTTCTGTGCTTGTACAATTCTGACAGAAAATGTGAAAAATGTGAAAAAGTTCTAAATTGAAGAATTTCTCAAGAAGCTTGAAATAGTTTGGCAAAGAAAGCATTTTACACATTCCAGAGTATTATAGCATAGAGGGAAAGAAAAAAACTTTAAATTAAAAACCTTTTATTAACTTCAGTAAATTTTAACTAAAAAATAATATACATATATTTTTTTTTTGTTTTATATGGTATTTACAGAATTCACTTTAAACAGTATATATGTACATATTTACAAAGAGTTTAAGGATATTTCGTTTTTCTACTTAATAATACAATTTTCTTACATGGAGTACTAATTAGTCTTTAATATTGTACATCAAGGTAAAAACTTGCAAAAAAAACCTTTGTAAACTTTTTATTTGTTATGATTAGGGTTTGGGAATTCCCGGACTTTTTCTCTTCCCGGGATTCCCAGGAAAATTTATAAATTTCCCGGGAATTCCCGGGAAACCCGGGAAATTTTCTTCCACTACAAACAAGTAATTTTTAGTAATAAACTTTTTTTAATTGGTTTTATTTAAAGTTATATAATAAAGTGCATATACATACATTTAAAACAAAAATTAATTAAATTAAATAGCACTTGTTAATTCAATTTGGGCAAAGAGACAAATAACTGTAAGGAAATAATTTGAGATCATGTTTAAATAAAAAACAACATAACAGAATTCATACCATCATTTCGATAAAAAAATAACTAAAGCATTAAGTAACTCGCTTGATGTTCGCTTTCGTACTTCTGTGGCGAAATTCCCAGCAACGGAGAAAACCCGTCCGCTATCCACCGATGTTGATTCTGTTGTTAGTAAGGCATTAAAAAAATTATCTAATTTTTTAGTTGGAATATTGCTCGCTTCATATAAAGCAAATTCTTTTCTTAGAAAATTAGTCTGAAGAAGTTTGAGCATTTTTGGATTAGCCCTTGCATTTTCCATAGCATTTTTCAATTAAATTTTAAAACATTCATTAATTTCGTTGTCAGATGTATCAGAATCGCTGCTGGACAATTCAGAAAGTGATTGATCAAACAGCCGTTTATTAAGCGGTTCCGCATATAATTTTAAAGAATTTTTTAATAATTTCGTATTAACATCAGGCATTTTTAAATAATTTAGTAATGCTATCATTTTTTCATTACGTCTTTGGCCAACTCTATCTCGAATTGACTCAGCTATGTTTTGGGGAAATGGTGTTTTTTATTAACATAAGCTGTGCAAAAAGAGTATTGATTATAGATAGCATCAGCTACTAAGAGGTTAGAGTCTAAGCGGTGTTTTGTAAAAGTAATGTTTAAGTACAAACAGCGTATTTTTAGAATGAAATTCCGTTATTTTTGAAATTAATTTAACAAAAGTTTTTTTTATTACATGAAATAATTAATTTTAAGATAATAAAAATATGGAGAAATAAAATATAAATACTGTTATAAAATCCAATTTAAACATTTCCCGTTTTCCCGAGAATTTTCAAACATTTTCCCAGGAATTCCCGATGAAAATTTTTCGGCAATTCTCGCCCGGGAATTCCCGAACCCCAAACCCTAGTTATGATAAAACTTAAAAACTACTTATCTTAGTTGGGGACCAGCTCAGCTATATGATTATATTCAGAATATGAACATTTGGCTTCAAAATTTTCATGCAGTTTGTGTATCTTAACAGCAACCAAATCAACCTCCACGATTTGGTGCAGTCTAGCTGTGGCATAGTGCCTGGTAAAAATTGAAAATTAACTTTAGAAGTTTATTTTGAAGTATTTGAAGTCTTTTTATGTGACATTTTGCACTTGCTGCCCAAACAGGCACTGCATAAAAAATAATTGCCTGAAAAATTAATTAAATTAAATTAAATCAACATTTTATTACAGACATTTAAAGCAGAGTTTCTGTTTATTAAGGGGTAAAGGGTTCTAGTAAGTACGTTACATTCGTTAACAATGTACGCTACATGATCTCTATATGTGAGCTTTGGGTCAAGAATAACCCAAGAATAAATTTAAAACTATTTTCCATTTGGTAAGATATCTAATTAACATTTCAATGACTTGTTCAAGGTTTGCTTTTATTTCTGAATATAAATTTCCAGAGAACATAACTGCCGTATTATCTGCACCCTTTTGTTACCTGCGTACTCCTGCGCAAGTACGCACTTTCATGAAAAAAAACCCCCTCTGCTGTCGTTATTGCCAAAAGTTTTAACAATAGCTTGTCTTAGTGGCAAGCAATAGGTGCCTGTGTATAACTCAATGAATAATATGATCATTTTGTAATTTTGCAATTTTTCAAAAATAAAAATTATATTTTTAATTTTTTGCTAATAACTCTAGAATTATTAACCACACCAAAAAATGATTTTAGCAATCCTTAAAGCTGGCATAATTTATAAATTTTTGACGTATTACATGATAAAATCGGGCACGCCGTTTTTAAATTATGACTAGAGGTCTGGATCAACCTTTATGAAAATCTCATATTTTAGAAAGAAAAAAAATTCTAAAAATAAAACTGATCCATAGAATTTAAAATTTTTAGGATTTTTGTACTTAAATACGCATAACACATCAAAAAAATATAGTGGCAATCCATGTTTTTTTTTTTTTTTTTTTGGCTGTTGGGTAGTGTTATTAGTGCTTTTCCATAATATGTTCCAATTTTCACAGGGCACGCCACAAGTCTTATTAAATTTTCTTTTGGTATTGCTTTCCTGTCCGCACAGAGCAGGTTTTTTTTTTTCAAATTGCGAATAGCAACACAAGTTTCCAAATACGAATCAGATAGAAAAAGGAACTACCAACAACAGGCTTTCGTTTTCTTCGCTCTTTTTATCTCTTTTGCTGTATAAGCTCAAGTAACTTGCCCTGTAAAAATTGGTACTATAAAGTATTTGCTATATATATATATATATATATATATATATATATATATATATATATATATATATATATATATATATATATATATATAGTGCTATATATAGTGAAACTTTAATTTCACCATTTTAGCAGGTGAATGAATGAGATACTTATGGACCAAATTACACTTTCCCACTCCCCTCAGCTATAACAAACTCGATGTTTCTGCGGCAAATGTTTCACAGTATGGACATGCCCTTATGAAAGCATATAAGAAAAAAAAAAATTTGTAAGAATTACTTCATTTATTTGGCATCTTTGCCGAAACTACTCGGTTTCATTTTACTCTGTAGATTTTACAGCCCCACCTTCTTCACTAGAATATTCATAATATTATGTGAGACTCTAAATCAAATTTTATTAGTAGGCGGCTTTGCCTAAACACAAACATCAATATTTTACATCCTAACAAAAACCGAAAAACCCCAAACACTTAGTAAATTAAATGGCCTTTGGCTGATCGTACGCCAAATGTTGACCTCTTTGCAATACAAATGGCTACCGATTAAAGTTTTAAAGAAATATCAAGGCAATAAATAAAGTACTACAAATATACATATTTCGTTTAATCGCAAAAGGTTTGCTTATCACATGCAGCCAACAACTCTGGAATTCGTAAACGAAAATCCTACAAAATAAATGGAAAAAACAACCCCGGGGCAATTAGCCACCCAAAATACATTGAATGATGTTGCTTGAATGCAATTTTTTTGAGTGGCAACCGTCGTCCATTTTAATACCGCCACAAAAAAATAAATACAATCACCAAACGTAATATGTACTATGTGTAGTATCAAGACTACTGGTCTAATGGCTAAAACAATTTGTTACAGTTCATTTTTCAAACTGAAAGAAAAAAAAAATAAAAAAAATGCTTCAATCAAACAAAAAAAAAAAAAAAAGAGTAATAGCCACCAAGGCACCAAAATGAAACAAATTATTTGCCAATATCTATTATTACGGTGCAATATAAACTGACAGTATCAGTTAAAGACAGACAAAAAGATCAAATGAAATAAAAAAGACCAAAAAAAAAAAAAAATTAAGAAAAAACTGCCAAATCTTGAACAAAAATTTTAAGCCCAACACAAAACAAAATTTGAACCTATTTCCTATTTTAAGCACGTGCCACATGAATTAAATTGATTTTTGCCAGTAGGTGGAAAAAATTAAAAAAAAAAAAATACCAAATCAAGCTTTTAACAAACAGCCCACAATTTAAATTTGCAGTTGAAGGAACAAAAAAACACATTTGTTTGACTCCCCCTTCTAAATTTTAATAGTCATTCATTTTATTGATTTTTAAAATCCGATTTAATAACATATTTTTCGTTGATTAATAATGTTGTAAATATTTTTCCTCTATTATAAATGTTGTATACATACATACATATGTATATTGTTTCAGGGGAAATGTCATTCATTTGAGTTTATTACAGTTTTCATTCAAATCTGATCTAATTAAAACCCTTTGAATAAATGAAAACTTTTGAATAGAGGGTGTGTCAGAAATTAATTGAATTTTAAAAATCAGTGTAACTATTGGCGCCATGTATGTGTAAGGAAAGGGCATGTTCAATATATGCAGAAATATAAATTCGAGAAATGTGTCTACTGATACATGTAAAATGGAACAAAAGTGCCATTATTTTGAGACACTCATCTATATTTCTCAAAATAGCTGTCACTCACAGAAAACACTCTCACATTCACAAGCAAACTGTGTCCCTAAAACTGTCGCCTCAAACTGTCAAATAAAGTCACAAATAAAAACAGGGCGAGTAATATTGTTTACAAATAGTAATTAGAATAAAACGAATATTTTTTCACTGACTGAGACAATAAAATCTGTTGCTACTAGCTTGATTGTTTACACAGGCTAGTGAAAGCTCATTTTTAAAATGTCGTCAAAGAAAATGGTCTTAAAGAAAAATGCCTTATGAGCTTAATTATTTATTTGCTTTAACAGCCAATTGAAATGTATTAATTTAGGTCCAAAAATGAACCTTTTTTTTAAAAAAAGACAGCAAATATTTTTTAAAAAGGTTTAATTTTTGAAAGTTGCCTTACTTTACGAAATAAAAGAATTAAATGAAAGCAATAATAATAAAACAATTATGCGGGAAAAAAAACTACAAGTTCACAGTTCCATTTTTTTATATTTAAAAATCACTAGTTTTTGCCTTTCTTTCGTGTATTGTTTATTCTGTTTTTGGCTGTTTACATGACTTTTTAATGGCTGAGTTGCCAGAGTATTGTCATACAAACTGTTATGGGGAAGCAAATTATACGAATAGCTTTTATATCAAAAAATAGTAAATTTATAGTAAGAATCCATAAAAGCCATATTTTACTTCAACTTTTATATAGTTTATCTTATTTTTCGGTATGTCAAAAAAAACATTCCTTTTCCACTTTATAAGGTAACACTGTTTTTGCTTTTTGTCATTTTACCGACATGCAAGTAATAAAAACTACTGGCAAGCAAAATCTCTTGCAACTGAGCTCACAGCTTGCAGAAGTATGATGGTATTAGTAAAAAATGGAAAAGCACTAATAACACTACCCAACAGCCAAAAAAAGAAATGTTAATGTATTGAGTTACTTGCACTTGTACTTGCGTGTGTAGATGGGAGGTAAAGTGATTTCAGTTGTCAAAGTCTGAATATTTGCTAAACATCATAAAAGTAATATTTGTGCTCTAAACATTATGGGACATAACTAGAGACATCAAAAAATCATACTTTCGAGCCATTTTAAGTCACTGCAAAACTTTTTATCTACTATAGACAAGAAAAACTTAAACTTAAAACCAGCAGAAGTTGTCTTTAACTTACATATGTATTTAGCAGCAGCTTTGCTCAAACAAACTTTTAAATATAAAATCATTTTAAGGTAAATTTTTTAAATTAAATAATTAATTTAAAATTTTTTTTATAAATATTATTAATCAGAACTTTTATTCAATGCGCTTTGATGTTTTTTGTTTACTTACTAATACAGTCCACACAGCAGCTGCGGGCAACTACACACACACACGCTCACATCAAACAGCGTTAAAATGACGTTGACATGAGAAAAATGATGTCAAGCAACAGCATGAAAGTTTTCCACAAATTTCGTGTATTACACGCTCTACCGCACCGCTTCAACGTCGCCAAACTTCGAAAGCCTGTCCGTTAACTGTCAAAGTGTGAACCCTCTCCGACGTCTTTTAAATATAAATAAATTTGGTAATAGCCAGAAACTAACAATAGTATCGAAAGCTTAATAGAAAACCAAGGTTTATACCAGGAAGGCTTACAAGCGCAGCTAACAGCTGTTTCCAGCTTCCAGAACTGTCAAAAGACCCAACACAAACACACAACCTCGAACAAATGGTTGACAGAATATAAAATATTTCTTTCAACAAAATACGTGAAGTGTTTGTTGCAGTTATGCGGCTGGTATTAGGATACCTTGTTGGAAAACTAGTGAATAGCGTGACTATCGCTAGTTTGGCAGCTTGAATGTCAGAACCAGTGTTGCCGTTGCGGTTCTAAAGTGTCAATTTTACCTTGTTTTAATGTCTATGATACTCTTTATGACAATTTTCTTTTAAATACCCTTCAGGTTCAGTTCTAACACACTTGCGATACTTTCTGCCCCTTTCCACGAAACATGGAAGAAATGATTTCCGACACAAAGTGGGGGGCTTTAAAAAAAACAAAATTAAATCTGCAGTTTCTAGATGATTGATTCGACTGTCATAAAATAACATACACTACTTATGCCCGTATGACACTACATTTTTCTGGCATTGTTTAAGTTTTGGAGAACAGTGCAAATATAATGTAATAGTAGAATTTAGTATGTGCAAAGAGTTCAACTATATTAAGATAAATGCAAAACTGTCAACATTTTCTTAGAAGTTATCGATAAAAAATCAGGTTATGTCGAAAAAAAATTTAATTTAATTATTTTAATTTAATTCAAAATTTTTAACTTAAAATTGACATTTCAAACTTGAATGTTGCTGTGTAAACTAAGATTTTCAACTTTATATACAAAGTTTATCGTATAATAATAATTTCTGCAGCATGATTGATATCTTTTGATGTCCACATGACAGTCCAGTATTGAAGCCATTGACATAATTGCCGCTAATGACACTTACACTGCAGTTACACGACAAAGTTTTGCTTTCAAGTTTTTTTCACATACAAGGGGTCAAAATGCAATAAAATTGATAGCTGTGACGTAGGCTGCACGCAATGTCATAATAATTCTTTTTCACGATGCCGTCAAGAAGAAAATTAAAAATAGCTTCTTGCATATTCTGCTAAAAAAAATTAAAGCAAAACCTCCTCTTCCATATTCTACATTAAACCCAGAAACTAATTCAGATTCTAAATCAATTTTTTTTTTAAACAATTTAAATATAATCATAATATATAAATATCTCTTTTTAAAATTAATAAATTTAATGGAAATCAATGTGAAAATAAAAGTAAAAAATTTGTTGCTTTTGCTCGTAAGCATTTTTATTTCTATTTTTAAGTTTGAATCCGTTTAATTTTTATCACTTTTAATTACAACTTTCAAACAAAACAGAACGAAAAAAAAATTGTTGTCAGCTGTTTTGTTGATTGTGACTTGATGCTCTCTATGGAAAGCAAAAATTGTCATCAAGTTTGCATCAATTTTCAAAATTGTGAGTGTATTAGTAAAAAAGTGTGAATGTATTAAAACTTGAAAGGCAAAACATGATCGTGTAACCCCCAAGTTAAAGCAAGTGAAGTACTGCTTGTGATTACCATTATCGTACTGTAAAGCGACATGGAATTGAAAATGATGACGTGTGTGTCATTGTATTGATGATAAAAATAACTCACAGCTCTGCAATTTGCCTATGAGCGTAGTTCAGCCTCACAAGTACAGTAGAGTCGCAAAACAGTTAAACAAAATGTCCCAGAGGCCATTCAGTTTTTCGAACTTTTAACTTTACTAAGCGGTTCTTCAATTGAAAAAGTAATAAAGAATTAACTGGGAATATTTTGAAAATGCCAAGCTAGATGTATTTCATAGGCGTAAAAATAACTAACCGCCAGACTCACGATGTCTAGCGAGCGATATCGAGTGATATCGCGAGCCTGGCACTAAGATTTAATTTGTAGCGTTTGATTTTAAGTTTAGTCTTTAATATATTTGCAAGCAAAATCTTCATATTGATTTGTACACAGTGGTTTAAGGAATAAGTTAACTTTAACGCGATTCTACTGTATTTGCAAGAGAAAATATCATTGATATTGTATCAAGAAAATTCCCTGAAGTGTATGTAAATAGATTTTCTTTTTCTTCGGTTTCATTCTGAAAATGAAGATACAACATCAGTGTGGCTAATTGTGTCCATGCAGCAAATAAATATTTATACACAAAAGCTTTTCTTCAACTGCCATCAGAGAGTGGTCAATTTCGAGCCCCAAAAGTTAAACATTTATTTGATTTATGTATGTACTTATTTATTCAAACTTTTAATTAGACCCTTTTTCAACATTTAATTGAGAACCCAACTGCAATGAAATAAAAATTTTTCAAAGTATTTTAACAAGCTCTTAAAAAAAATAATTGCTTTCATAAGTTTGTGCTGTGTTACTTACTGCTGGCATAATTTGCAACCTTTTATTAACCCATGATTGCATTGAAAATATATACAAACACACACACATGCCTGGCAAAAAAAAAAATAAAAATCTTGCAAAAAAATCACACATACGAACCTGGCATTTGTGGCGAGTAACTGAATGTACTCGTATGGATAGCAAACAAAAAACCACTTGTAGATACTTGTGAAACATAAAGCAAAACTGAAAACATCAAAACTAGCTCCTGTAATTGAGCACCACAAGTGTAAATATTTCAAATAAACAAATAATGTTTGCGATAAATAAACATAACAAATGTTTGGTTACAAGTGGGTATAGTTTTATTTTTGTTTGTTTTAGTATTCAGTTTTGACTTATAAGAGTCGACTTTAAAGATCATGAAATCAACGTTACATGTTACGGATTTAATAGAGATTACTTTCCCTGCTATTGTAAATAAATTTTTCCAGAAACGTTTCTCCTCTACCAAATACATTTGTAGTTTCCCCATAAAAGTTTCCATTAAAATCTTGTCACAAGAATCTCCCCTTAAAAAATTTTACTTTAACTTAAATAATTTTGTATAATCCACTCTCGACAATTTTTAGACGGTTCTTCGTTACATATTCTATCATTGTTGCTTTCTTTACTTTCTTTATGTCCGAAACTAAAAGCGTATGTGGTGGTCAGAAGTTAAATAAAAATTTATGTTAGAGTTCCTACACATTTGGAAAATTAAAAGTAGACCTAAAAAAGTTCCTGAGAACCTCAAACCACTACAGAAAAGAACATCTGCCGCAAAAGTATGAAAACATGTGAAATATTGGCGAAAAAAAAAACCTTAGCCCCTTGCTAGAAAATAAAGAATTTTCTAAGTCTAAAAATGGACAAAACAGTTTATAAGAAACTCCTGTAAGCTGAAGCTACATAGCACACTTTGTATGCCTTACATGCTTGTTACATGCTAAACATACGTTTAACACTTTGTGCGCGTTGCTAACATGCAATGCTTTTTACGTCCCTAGTTTTGCAATTTGATCAGCTGTCAAAGAGCCTTGCCTATATCGCCCCAAGCGGTGGCCCTTTTTTATGTATTCCTATAAAGTTTACAAGTTTTATAAAAGTATTGATAAGCCTCTCTCACATAATGGCCGTCTTAGACGTTATGTATTCTACAGTGTATAGTGTCAGTTTAGAGCAAGATCACACAAGGCAACTTTAGTTGGGCAATTCTTAAACTACATGAAGCACACGGTGAGGGGCGTAAGAAGGAAAACATAGTTACCCATACTCGACGATTTGGCTTTGATCTACCATTCGCTATTTTGTTTTGTTTGCCAGTATTTGGCATTACTTTTTATTATCTGTTTATGCTCGTGTTGTACACACAGCTGAAGAACAAGAGTTTAATATATTAATGATAAATAAATAAAGCTAAAAAGTGTTTATTTATATTTTAAAACTGTTACTCCATTTTTTACCTGTAAGTTTTGTTAAATTTCTTACAGGCCATGATACAACTAACAAGGTAACCTCTTCACTACAATAAGAACAACTTCAATAAAAATAACATACTTATGCAAACTGTCAAAAAGACGCCACTTCTACATTTACAGAAGAGAGATGCACTGAGATTACGCGGATTTGCTACCTCGTTTTGGCTTACTTTCATCTCTGCAATCTCTTGACCACCTAAAGTAGTCAAATGGTTAACGGTTTAGCTGATGAGGCTACCTTGTTAATTGTATCATGTTACAGGCCCATCTAAATTAGAGCGTCAAGCGTAGGAAAAGGATGGCTGTATTCGCCATCCTTTTCCATATGAAGTGGTTGGCTTAAATCACAATAATACGCTAGACGCGGTAATTTAATTTGGTTTGCTATAAAATAAAACTTTCTTAAATGTTTTTTCCAATATTAGTTTTTTCACGAGGTCATGCCACTGTTAGCACTAAAAGGAAACATGGGCTTTCGTTGTTACTGTGTTTCCACGATATGCGCCTCGATCTCTATTCCTGCTTAAGACCCTAATCAGAAGCAAAGTAACGTACTTTACCATACAAAATATGGAGAGCAAATGAAGTAGTCTCATATTGAGGCTACATGCGAAGCAGCGGGAAACATTCCTATCTTCTCTAATTTATATCGCTATTTTATCTGCACTATCTGTCAAAATCATATATTTTATGCAAAACAAAAAACGTAATTGTTACATAAAAATAAAAGTTAAGTTCTGAGTTGGATTTTACTCCGAAAACATTTTCATATGAATGTAGTTTTTTTTGCGGCCACTCTTTCACTTCCTTGTTTTGTTCATTTAGAAAAATTTTCTTCACGATATTGATGGAAAAATTATGTTCGCGTTTTAAAAACAAAAGTCAACTCGAAGCAAATAGAGGAGTGCGATTCATAAATATAATAGAAAGAGAGAGAGAGAGAGAGCGAAGTGGGTGATTCAACTCGTAGTGGAAACATACCAAGGCGAATCCAGTACAGGTGCCCGCATACCAATTCGCTTCAGCATTTTTCCACGAATTTATCTTCTGAGTTGTCAAAGCCGATAGAAAACGACAACAAAACTTGTGACGTCTCGAGAGAAAATGTTGAAGCGAATTGAATTGCGACCACCTGTACTTGATTCGCCTTGAAACGTACCATGTATAATGAGCAAGGCGAATCCCTTACAGGTGCCCGCAATTCAATTCGCTTCAACATTTTCTCTCGAGACGTCATACATTTTGTTGTCGTTTGCTATCAGCTTTGACAACTCAGAAGATAAAATCGTGGAAAAATGTTGAAGCGTAATGTAATGGATTCGCCTTGACTACAGGTGGCCTCAATTCAATTCACTTCAACATTTTCTCTGGAGCTGTCATACATTTCGTTGTCATTTGCTATCAGCTTTGACAACTCAGAAGCTAAAAATTGTCGAAAACTGTTGAAGCGAATTGGGATGCGGGCACCCGTAATGGATTTGCCTTGATAAGGAGTGAATTTTTATCGAAAACATTGTCGTTCATCCCAGTTGTGTACCCAGAGCATTATGTGTGCTCAAAATATTGTCACAGCAATAGAAATAATTAAAGGAATAGCAGACTTGAGCTTTTATTTTTATGTATGACCGTGACAATTGCTAACTGACGAAAAATTTTCATTTCTTAAACTTTTAGTTAAACATATTTTCCAAAACTACTAAGTTATAATTTTCTTTATAAATTAAAGTATTTAAAGGCAAAGTATAAAAAAAATATTTATGACAATATTTAAAGAGTTTTTTGCCATGTTTTCTTTTGGTCTTCTAAGATCCAGCCTGGGAATACGCTCTGGCAAAGCGAACATGTTCCAGGCACCAATAATTTTTCAAATACTCTTTTCCAAAATCTTTTTCCAAAATGCAATGCCAAAATCTTGTGCTATCTTTTTTTTTTTTGTATATTAATACAAAAAAATTGGAAAAAAAAATTTCATAACTCTACACGAAATATTTAAGTCATAGTCCGCCTCATCTGTTGCAAATATCATGTAGCATATACATATGTAAGAAAAAAAGTAGTTCTCATAAATGTTGTAGTAGGAAGGTTGGTAGAGTTTGAAAAATTTATTTGTTTGTTTTACGTTGTCGTTTTTATGATGTAGTTAGTGCACCATAATGTAAACCAAATAACCAAATGACCTGACGCGCCATGTCGTGTATGGAGTTGTACTCGTAGTAAATGTTGCCGTCATTGCCATGATCCCAGTCTTTGTTGCTGCTGTATTTTAGCTTATTTTTAATTCACAGCGTCTTATGGTTTTTTTTTCTATTTTTTATTTTTTAGTGGCAACCAGGTGCAAAGAAATACAAAATCTTAACAAAAAAACATAAAAGCAGCAGCATTAAAACGCCAGAAAAAAGTAAATTAAATGGAATCTAAAACCAAAATAAAATACTATTTACGAGAGTTTTGAACATTATGTGAATGAGCTTTAAAGCAACAGAAACAATGTTTGCTGCAACCAATCGACCTCTGAAAAAATGTTAAACTAAATAAACTATAAAAATTGTTGACAATACATTATAATGTTGTTGCCAAACAGTCGTCGACCATTGTAACATTAACTAAACCAACAACGACAACTACTACAACTCCGTTCGTATGAACATGGGAGCAAATTTTTTTCGAATAAAACCAAAAAAAAAAAAAAAAGAAATCAGAAGTGATCATAATAAAAATAACAAGAAAACTTACATACGAATAGCAGCAACCTTAAAAATCCACAATTAGTTGAGGAAGTCATGATACAATCTTATTTTTACATGAGGGGCCTAACAACATCTAGATTGAAGGAAATTTAACAAAATAATTAACTATATATTTTGCTACCAGGCAAATATTTAGCAAAACATCGAGACAGGAATATTTAATAAGAAAATTTGTAATGCAATGATTGGGCCAACGCGGCCCTAGGCATCTATTGCGCCTACCCTTTTCATTTGAGGACCTGAAACCTGAAAAAAAAGGCATCACACATATACATAGGTTTATGATAGCATGTACCTCCTGTTTTCCTGTACCTCACATTCACACACATCATTAAGTCGTTTGTAGCGCATAGTATTCTCAAATTGTTTCCATATATCCTCTTAAGGCATGGTCAATTCTAAACAAATATTTGTCTATATTGTCAAAAAAAAAAAAAACGCTTCTTCCTTTATTTGTTGGCAAATAATTGCATACTCACTGACATGGATACCATAACAAGCAACAAGAAAAAGCAAAATAAGAAAAAAACTTAATAAGCATTAATTTTCACAAGAGCATATTTTAAGGTTCTATTTGCTCAACAAGTAAATACCACATCTGAAAGAAAATTTTATTTGCTCTTGCCAAGCCTTTGTTAGATCAAATAATTATTCATTGCAAATTTTGTATTTGCTCAATGAGCAAACATAACCTCAAACTACACTTTGGTGTAATTTCATGTTCTTACGTTTCATGTTTTATCGTTTCTATTTTAGCTGCTATGATGTGTGTTTCATCTAGTTGTCTCCATCCATTCACTTGGCCAAAATAAAATTCAACAAACATTCCCGTTCATATTCTAGTTAACAATTAATATGTTTCTCTTCGAAAACGGTTACCTCAACCATATTTTTTCTTTGCGTGTACTATTCAGTGGCAATATTCGGGGGCGATGCTATGATTCCACCACCTGGACTAATCTTCCATTAATTAAAACCACAATGGAGGATACTAGAGATGAGCGCGTGAGCAGTTTTTGGCTCACGTCACGCACGCTCACGATCAAGATAATTTGTTGGGCCTGTGACGCTCACGAGCAAAATTTGTTTATCACCCATTTTCACTCACTAACCTTTTTTAATCACGCAATTTCACGCACGAAAAACGAAAAAAGTACTCAGGAACAATCAAGTTGGTATCGAAACCAAATAGAAACTGTGGTCGGAAGCCATAACAGCCTAAGTCTTAAAACATCGTTTCGAGAAAGCCATGTTTTCAATATAAAACAATTTCTTCGAAAAAAATTTAAATTGGGAATGGGGGGAGGGGGGGGGGGGTGGTTTTGAAATTTTTAATATTAAAGAATTCATATGAGATTTGATCAAAACATGTCTTTTAGGACATTTTGGCGCTTATTGAGAGTTTTATAAGATTTTCATTAAGGATTACAACAATTCTGTTTTATTTGTATAATTTTAACAAATTTTGTCAGTGACATTAATTTGAAGTGAATATGAAATTCTGTTATTATAGTATAAAATAAATATAAATATAAAAATAAAATAATTTATGAAAAAATGTGTGAATTTTTTTCTAAATCAGAAAAGTTAGTGTTTTAACTTTTTCCTGAACTGCCTTAAAATAGTAATCACGCACTATCACGCACGAAATTTTATTTTTAAATCACACTTACGCGTGATTTTTCCAAAAATTTATGACACGACATTTTCACGACAACCGCACACCTCTAGGGGATACTGGCGTAAACTAAGTAACAGCTATGCCGTCTTTTTTACTCACTCAGATGAGGTTAGTTCTGGATACTGCATATTTGGTGTATCGGGTCCATATTATCAGGAATCCATATCTTTTAGAGGGAATACTGCCTACTTTCAATTTCAATACATGTAACTCTGCCTCATATGAGATGCAATTTCAACTAAAATGTTCGACAGCATGCAACTACTCGCATACAAATGAATTTACAGGTTCCTGCTGCACTTCAATGGTCGACTTAAACAAAATACGGTTGCAAAATTTTCTAAAATTCTGCTCAATTTTCTCACAGCATGTAATTGAAAAAGTGACAAAATCTTTAGCTTTACATTTTTGCCTTGAAGTTTGTTCACACCTGAATGGCAAGGAACAATATAATTCGTTGTATTATTTTATAACATATAACGATTTCTATTGGCATAATTAATTTTGATCGCAGACATAAATTCCAAAACAGAAATACACACATTTGGGAAAAATCCGGTTCAATTACCGGCAAGAATTTTCTTAACAATAAACTGCAGCCTGCAACGGCAACGACAACGACAACGGCAGCGACAACGACAAAGGCAACAGAACGACAAAAAAAAAAACGACAAAAGCTGTCTAAATTTTATGTCTCCATTTGTTAAACGCGTTCAAAATTAGAACATAAATATATCGATTTTTTTTTAATTTTTTCACTTTGACCAACTGCCGGATACTTTGATTTTGAAAACCAACCATCAAAAAAAAATTGTGTTTTTGTTTTGTTTTGTTTCTTAGAAGCACAAAAAATTATCGCAACAACCTTGCAGCTGTAGAAGTATTAATGTGGAAATTTATGCGAGTTGTTTGAGCAAATAATTCTCATTGTGTTTTCATGTACATATATCTGTAGTTTCCAGCCTGGTGTGTGGGTTTTTTTTTTTGCTTACAGTTTTATTTATTTGTAAATTTTTAACTTTAACACCAAATATTTACGGAATGCAAATTAATTAAGTCATGTTATTATTTGGTACTTTGGTTTTGTTTTAAATTTTTTTACATTTATCTCCATTTTTTTTTTTTTTTGTTCTAAAACAAAAAAATGTGTATAAATAAATATACGGTTAAGTTTGCTCGCTCGTATGCAGTTTGAAACTGTTAACAATAATTTACTTTAATTGTTGTTGATAGTTGATTTGGCTTGAAAGGTTTCATTAAGTTTGATAAATTTGAAAGGGGGAAAAATATTATTATACTTGTTTTTTTGTATAAGATTGAAAAATATTCAGGTGCGAAATAGTATTTTTTTTTTGGTTCTTTTTGTAATTTACTATTACATTTCCAATACAGCAGAACGCATTTATTATCCAATTGTGACTAAGGTCATAGCTGGGATTTTGTGGTTAGCATTTAATTTGTATGGGCATAGATTGCATTTAATGATAATGAAAAAGAGCTGACAAACAATTAATGTTAATAAATTTTCTTTCTTTACAATAATGTTTATGCTAATGGCTAAGAGAAAGCAATGAAAGTAACAGCTCTGCAAGAAATGGCTGATGGAAACTAACACAGTAACAACTTATTTACTAACACATGCATGATTTTCCCGTATTAGTTTGGTAATTTCATTAATGTTTTTATAGGTTCATTTGTTTCTTTTCTTTGAAAAAAAAAAAATAGTGCTGTGCATGTTTTTTCCATATGATTCAGTTTTCTATTGTTAAAACTGCTACTGACTACTGTTTTTCTCTTAATTTTATCTAAATATGTCTAAAATAATTTATTCTGTTCTCCTTGTATAGTTTTTTTTTAATTTTTCGAAAAAATTCCTTTTTAATTAATAATAAAGAAATAAATAGCATAGCATGTAATTTTGTGGGCATTTTGAAAAAATGATTTCGAATGATCGCTTTGCTGAGGTGGTAACGCTGGTTCAAAAAAGAAATCACACGTACACGAATGTTTACATCAGTTTTTTCATTTTGCTCTTAAGAAAATTATAGAAACCCTGATGTATGAAGCCATCACCAGTGTCGGTCATATGATGGATCAAATGACCGACACTGTTCTTGCAGGGAGATGACAGAATTGTGGTTTCTAACCCGGCATTTAGACGGGAAAGTAAATGCCTGAAAGTTGCAATACACTCACACTTTTTTACCAAGCCACTCACAATTTTCTAACTTTCAACTCAGCTTTCAGCAAAATTTTTTGACATTTACTGAAAGCAAAGTGACAAGTTAGTAAACACGGTTGCCTACTCCACGGCAAATATAAATTTTCAGGTTTGCAGTAGAATTATAATTGTGAATTTTAAATTATTTTGTACATTAGAAAATATTTAAAACATTTTTACAGCAAATATGAACAAAGAACACACATGAAGTATATTTATAGTGATAATTATTAAATTAATTAATTAAAGTTTAGCAATAAAAATTATTTTCAAATGTTGCAATTCTCATTCAGTAATAAACAAAACTGTAATACCTGCGACTCGACGCCTTGACGACATTTTTAAAATTACCTTTCACGTTTGAAATTGAGCAAGAAATTTTCATGAAAGTCGCAGATTTCATTGAAATTTTTATTCATAATATGTATACAAAAATTTAATGAAAGTACTTGCACGTCTAAATGCCGGGTAACAAGCCAAAAATTTACAAACATAGTAAGCTTTGAAAATCAAATTTGAAAGAAATTATATATATATATATATATATATATATATATATATATATATATATATATATATATATATATATATATATATATATATATATATATATATATATATATATATATATATATATATATATATATATATATATATATATATCTATATATATATATAGATATATATATATATATATACTACACCTATATCCAGCTCACACAACAACTGAAGCCAGCTGACCAATCACAACGTCGTAGATACGTGGCATGGGTGCTTGAACAACAGGCGGTGAACGGCGATTTTCTTCAGCGACGAAGCAAATTTTTCAATCGGTGTTAATAAACAAAATTCTCATATTTGGGGTTCTGAGAATCCTCAAGTAATTGAAGAGAGGCCATTACATCCAGAAGAAGTAACTCTTTGGTCCGAAGGTGTGATTGGACCTTACTTCTTCGAAAACAACGATGGTACAACTGCTACCGTCAATTCGGAGCGTTATGGTCATATGGTAACTGACTTTTGTTGACTGCTATTGAAGAACACAACTTGGAGAATAAGTGGTTTCAACAAGACGGTGCCACATGCCACACAACTCGAGCGAATATGGCTTTATTGCAAGAGAAATTTTCTGGCCGCGTAATTTCTCGTCGTGACGATATCAACTGGCCACCAAGATCATGCGATTTGACACCATTAGACTTTTTTTGTGGGGCTACGCGAAAGACCGTGTTTTTGCAGAGAAACTTTTAACTCTTGAACACTTAAAAACCAACATTTGTCAAGTTATGGCTGAGATAACGCCCAATATGTATTAAAAAGTGGTCGAAAATTACCTCAACAGAATCAATGCTGGCAACACTTCGCGTGGTGGTCATTTAAATGATGTACTGTTTCACACATAATGTCAACGTTCAAACTTTATAATAAATAAAAAAGAAATATCTGAAGGAAAAAAATATTTTATATGTGTTCTATTTACGTTTACTTTTGAAACCGCAAAACGGATAACCCATTATCTAGTGAAGATAGTGATGAAAAAAAAACTTATACGACAATTTTAAGTTGTATATTTATCATATTTAAATAGCAATAAAATATATTTTATGGTGACAGACGACATCGAAGGCAGCTTTTATCCGCAAACAAAAACCAATTTCAATGCCCATAGTGCCAAATATAATGCATAAATTTTAATGTTTTAAGTGACACAACAACAACCACAACAAAACTGCAGATAAAATAAACATTTCAAAAAACTGCACACACACACAGTATGTATGTGTGGACAAATAATTAAAAAACATATACATATATACAATATAAAAAAACTGAAGATGCTATAAAGTGTAGTGCAGCAAACAAATGCAATAATTCATTATAATTGCTCTACTATCCCATCAGTTTTGCATATTATGCGCTGTCTAAAAGAGCACTTAAGCAAACATAAACTCTCTCATTTTAGACAAAAATTTAACGAGTCGCTTAATAATAAGAACACAAACATTTAATGTGTAGATAATTGTTTCTGCAGCAGTAACTCTGTTGACCCTACAGTTTCACACATAAAACTTTAGCTGGTGTTCAGTGTACACTGTGCATGCTTCGCTTACATGAGGCAGTAAATTCAAAATCACAAATCAAACCGGAAGTTATTCCTCTCCTATGGAAAGGACCAGCCCTCAGACGATGTCTCTTATCATGCAATAATTTGTGTTGGAGTTAGCAAAAAGCTAAAAGTATTTTATATAGTGAATAATGTGCCGTAATAGCCTTTTTACACTGACCTACATCTTACATTTTTCATCAACTTGCCAAGATGTTTACATCTTTCCATAAGAATTATACAGAGCGAAAATTCTACATCTTTCTACATCAGCAGAAGATGATCCTTTCTCATTTTGTTCCATTTTACATGTTTCGATTTTTTTAGTGCCATCACTAACAAAATTGCAGAAAACCGATTGCTTTTGTACCATCACCACCAAATGGCATTATAAATAAATTCACTTTAATTGCAGTGCACAAGAAAGCTGGTGTTCGTACAGTCAATCGATATGGAGAAAACATGTTGCTTGACCTATGGAAAGAAAAAATCCAAAACTCCTCCTCCAAGTCCATTATAATTTTTTTTTATTTTTCACAAAAATTTTGCGTCTTTTTTTTACAGCTAAATAAATGAATGATGAAAGATGTTGTCAATGTAAACGACTGTTTCACATTTTCAACATCTTCCATGCGTTTCGAGTGGATGTTAGTCAGTGTAAAAAGGCTATAAGACAGTCCTAATTCCTGAGAACGACGAGGAATCGACACATTCGGGTCTTCGGCAACACTTTCACTTACAACAGCAATACTTTCAGCGGAACGAGCGAAATGATGATGATGCGCAGGCCTTACAATATTTGTAACCTCTTCAATCTCTTCAAATTTCTTCAAAATTTTGCCAATTGCTTGCGTAGTTGGACGATTATGTAAACCATAATCTCCTCCTAAAGCACGATATGTGGCTTTGGCAGAATCACCATTTTTGTGATATGTTTTGATCAACGTTATGCCTTGTATGATAGTTAAGCGATCCATTTTCGTCAATGTCAGACTTTCAACCGAGTGAAGAAAAAAATTGGTTTAACAATTTAGTTTGACAGATGTCAAATTCCAGTCCTATACTTTTGAAACCTTTAAATGAATAAACCGTTATTTTATTTTTTATTATAAAGCAAACACAAACGTGCGAAGCTTTTTGCTAGTCTGCAAAAACATCCAGAACCTTCGGCAGTAATCGAAGCTGCTACCCCACACTCTTAGTAAACATGCATCTTAATACTTGTTGACTTGATAAAAATTGAAATAAAAAAAAAAATCGGCGATTTGTTTGTTATTGTTTGGGTTTACGCTGTTTACCTTTGTATAAAAAATTGTGGTGCTTCTATTTCTGCAAAAGATACCACCACTGGTTTCAGGCATGCCACGCTTATATTCCTTGACTGCGTTACTCTTAAAGACAGAGAATTTTCTCTGTCATTTCTACTTATACCTACACCAAGTCCGCGGTCCCACCCATTCATGTAACAGGCATCTCGTTCAAGAAATCGAAATAATTATCCGAAATCAATGTCTCGCAATTGGCGTCTAGCCTATTTTAAATACATGCAAATAAAATTATGTCGGAGTGAATATGAGTATGAATTAACATGTTGGCTGTCTGCTTGCTGTAGGGTACTCTCTCATTTCTTTCGTTTGTAATTTTCAAAATCGTTTAACGTAAAATGTGTAAAGTAAATTTATGATAATAAATGAAATTTATTGGCAAAAAATTGCAATTAACTTTGGCGATTATTTATGAGACACAAATCAACCGAATTATTTTTTTTTTCTTCTTCAATGTTTTATTACATATTTTATGAGATGTGAGAAAGTAAAAACAATAATATTATGTATTTATCTGTGTATAGAGTAAAACAGCTGGCAAACATGGAACACAAAATTTTTTCATACACCCCTAAAAAAGCTGTGTTAGGAATGAATTTTGCTCATTATCTCCTTTCTGTTTAAATTCCAACAGCAATATGGAAGAATATACAAACTTCCTAATAATTATTTTGTTGTAATGAAAAATTTTTTTAAACAAATGCTCATTTATATATCGAAATGGTTTGTTGTTACAAGAATCAAGTTTGACATTTAACATAATTTTGCTATCGAAACATAAATTGTATAAGTATGACGGTTGTTTCAAAGTGATAATTTTGTGAGGCAAGATGAGACATTTGCATTTCAAGAGGTTCTCGAATGTTATTTTATATATCAGATTTGAGTACGACGAAATATGATCATGGCGACTTTTCTGAAATATATAACGTGCTATGTTATTATATACAACTTTGAGTTTACGTTGATCTACGCTGTCGCAATTTGCGTAAATTTCGCTGTCATATAATAGTGTCGGAACAAGATATGCTTTTGCCAAGGTGTTGAGTCGTTAATTGACCACAAGGCGCGGAGCTTACTGTAAACTCTACCAACAACAGTATTAATATGATCAGTCCAGGATAACCTATCATTAATTTTGTTGGTAGAAATCTTGAACTACTGTCAACCATTTGTTAGCGTATGTGTGTTTGTGTTGTGTATTTTGACAGTTCTACAAGCTAAAAGCAGCAGTCAGATGGGAGGCTTGTAAGGCCACCTGGTATCGAGCAGCCTTGAGCTCGACTATAAAGTTAAAATTAATGCTTGAAGTAGTTATTACAAATAGTTTAATTTTAACGATTACTTATGTACATATGTATCTAATCTCTCATATCGAAAATTTCAGCAGTTTTTGCATAGAAAATGTATGTATATTGTAAAATTCTATAAACGCAATTATAAATCTACTCTAAAGATTCGATTTATTTTTCTTTTTCTGCCATAACATGTGCACACACACGCATACATACATACATATGTATGTATTTGGATATTGCATTTGCGGTGTAATTTAAACTCGCAAAATACTACATTCAACATCAAAGGAATTTCCAAATGCAATAATTTTAGCGAACCCATAACATTACTTTTAAATTTATGAGCAATTTTGCATACAATGTTGCAAAATGGCACTGCGATCATTATTCCAAAAAGAAGAAAATGCTTCTCACAGATTTCAATTATCAATAGGAGGTGTAATTGAAAAGTGAAGTTTAGGAATGTAAAGAATATGCTTACCTTTGTTTGCCATCGCTAAAATCTAAGTGATTTCAAGAAAATATTGCATCAGTTCGTCAAAAAATACAAAGAATTTGTTGGTTTTTAAGTTTTTCTTTAACTTTAATTATTTTCCATTACTTTAGGTCTAAAAAATAGGCCTTAATGCTTTCTGTCTTTTTTTCAGCCGTCTATATGCCGCCGACATTAAAATGCTTTGTGTATAAAAGTTTTTTTTCTGCATTTCTGATTCTCATTTTGTTCATGAAAATTTTGGAATAAGTAGTTGGGCTTCAAACATTCTTTTAAGATTTTTCAAGTCTACTGATGAGTTGTTTAGCAGCAACGAAATGTCGGCGGCTTATAGACGGCTGAAAAAAGACAGAAAGCATTAAGGTATATTTTTTTTAGACCTAAAGTAATAAATTTCAATTGGCTCTTATAGCGAATAAATAATTAAGTTCAATGTTGAATATTTCATTTAACTTTACTTTAAGAATCTCTAAAGTCTTCAAATTTATCAGTTGAAAAATCGTCTAACTCCTGCCATTTTACCATTTAACCAAACACAGAAATCCCCTAAAAATACTCCAAAAATAAATTGTTTCCCCCTTAATTTTCTCCAAAAGAATTTAGCACCCCAAATTCACCCCTAAAAGGAAAAACAACTCCTAAATCTAGAGAGAAATCCCCTAAACTGGCAACACTGCTTTAGGATCCAATTGAAATGTGTTATTTTAGGTTTAAAAATATACCTTCATATTTTCTATCGTTTTCTCAGCCGTTTATATGCCGCTGACATTTCGTTGATGCTAATCAACTCATCAGTACACTCGAAAAATCTTAAAAGAATGTTTTAAACTCAACTACTTCTTTCAAAATTACCACAAACAAAATGAGAATCAGATGTGATCAAACAAACTTTTAATTTTGGAATAAGTAGCTGAGTTTCAAACATTTACGGTATTCAAAGGGTCGTCCTAAAGTCAGAAGTCTTAAAATAATAGCACGAAAATATATGACTGCTGTGAGCAACCTGTCATAAAGCAGTGTGCTATTTAAAATACATATGAGTCAGCTGTTAAAAAAAGAAAGCCATTTAAATATAATAAATGAAAAAACTAAAATAATAGCCAGTTTGTGCGAAAACTAGCTATTAGATGTTTTGATATCAAATATGTCCATATTTACGAACATATACATATGTATGTATATATTTTAATGCATTTATTTCTTAAATGATATTAAATTGAATAAATAAGTTTATTCAAACAAAAACAGCTGGCGCCGGTTGAATGGAGTCGATTCATTTTTTGGACGGCGGCCAGTACACAAGCGTTTATGGGCTGCCAGTCTTCTAAGATTAGTATCTCACTTTTAGGTGAAATGCATGGATATATCTGCGAAATACATACATGCGTATATTCGTATCGCACACAAACATGTTTAGTCCACACTATCACACTTTTTGAGCAAACATTTCATTTTTACCATATCATACGACTGAGTAGGATAGTAAAACAAGGCCTTCAGCTATTAAACAAATGTATTCATGGTATTCTCGGTACATACAAATATATAAGCGTTATACGCATATAAGGAGTTTTTTTTTATGTATATATAAAATATTTTTTAAAAAATATAATTTGCCACAGGTAAAGAATATCACCGGCTCGACAAATGCGTTTTAGCCGTTCGCCTCAGATGTATACTGTTAACTTATGACGAATCACTAAACACAGTCGATGAAGTCCTATTAATTTATGACTATTTTTGTTTGCAGCACAACAACAATTTTTTTAAACTATCATAAAATGTTAGTACTTTCTGACAATATGACACAATATGAGACTGTTTGAATACCGTAATTCTTTTAAGATTTTTCGATTCTACTGATGACTTGATTAACAGCAACGAAATCTCGGCGGCTTATCGACGGCTGAAAAAATACAGAAAACATTAAGGGCTATTTTTAGACCTAAAATAATACAGTTCAATTATAATAAAAAGTTAATATTAATATTTTGAATAGTATTTATGAAAAATAGTTTTTTTCAAATCAATTTTTTAATCCTGAGATACACATACATATGGGAACCGTAAAATATTGTAGCATTCGACAAAAAAAGAATTTACCTTCTCTTTATCTTATTCGATTAGTGTACTTTACAAAACTATAAGAAATTTAAATATATGAATCTCCTCATGTCCTGCGGAAGAAACTCAAAAACTGCCAAAGCTCAGATTTCAAATACAACTTTTTAGTTGTTAGAGTTGCAACTTAGAAACAATGTTGCACATTGACACAAAGTGATGCTTAAAATTGTAAAAAAGATAAAAGATAACAAAACCTTTAACATCACAGTCTCAATTGTTACAACTGAATATAATTCGAAGTGCATATACATACGTGTACCCACGATCTGAGCGAAATACAGCAAACAATTTTCAATCGTTTTGCAACACATTTGAGTTTTCTTAACAAAAATGTGTTTGCTATTGAGCCAAAAACTTTTTAAACAGCCTTCCTACATGTCATGCTCAAAATGATGAAAATATTCACAATGCTAAGAAATTTGAATATAAAAAAAAAATCACATTCGAAAATCCAGAAACAGATGTGCAGTGCCAACGACAAACGATGCCACGCAAAAGTTAAATAAAAAACAAAATATACGAATGCATATCAAATACTGAATGTAAAGAAATCAACAAGTAAAATCAATTACTCAAAAGTATGAAAAACTTTATAGCAGTTATAAAAAATAAATTAAAATCAAAAATTGAGAGACAAATATGCGTTCCGTAAAGCAAAAAAAAAAAAAAAAAGCAAGTGACGGTGTTTTTTTTTTGTTAATAAAAATTTTAATATTTTGTTGCTGCTTTTTAACGAGACCATAACTTTTTGCACTTTAAATTACAATCTCATATTTCACAACTAAATAGTATCTATAATCCCGATTGTAATTGCTTTTATTTCATTTAGTTGTACTTTTCTATTTTCCGACCATTAGGATTACATGCTTTTAAAGTAATTAGTTCTGCAAAAAAATAAAAGTGATGTTAAGAAAATGCAACAGCCAAAAATCATTTTATTTTTGATATGCTCCTGACCACTAAAATTTTAAAATATGAGATTTTTGATGAGGCTCCTGCATACATCCTCCCATATCCCAAAAATGATGCATTCGATTGCATTAAAATTATGCGAGCTTTAAGCTACTTTGGTATATTTTTGCGATACAGCCAGTATTTCTGGAGTTATTGAGGAACGAAAATTTTTGAAAATGTTTGATTTTTAAAAATTTATAAAATAACTTGGACTTGGCCCATTTTTTATTTACAATATACATAAATGACATAAAAAAATCTTAATTTAACTGGTAAAGTTTTTAAGTAGTTATTATATGTGTTTTATTTGAAAATTTCCACACAAAAATTTTTTAATTTGGATGTGAAATAGATATTAATTTTTTTTTTTTTTTAATGTAAGCGTTTATGTTTACGGATGACGTGTGTTTGTTCTACCCTTATAAACAGGATTTTACTTTGCGATCGCACATTGAACTCGACATATCAACGATTTTTGAATTCTCGCCCTTAAATCGCGTTGTACTAAATTCAGGCAAGACAAAACTTATACGTTTTAGACCGACAGTTTGCCGCTCAACTATTTTTTCAGTTCAAATCAATGGTATACGCTTGGATGAAGTATCTTGGTATTGTATTGCAAAGTAACCTTTCATGGGACACGCACAGGTTGAAAAGAAAATTGCTCCCGGAATTGGGATCTTATATATGAGTTCAGGTATAAACTTAAGCTAGGTATAGACGATTTTAGGATCTTACAATATTGTCAGCAAATGTATAGAATATTTTTAACCAATCGTGAAAACTTACAATTTCTTCCTGACAATATTGTAAGCAAAAGCATTGGCAGGCCACCTACCTGACATTTAATTGTCAGTTAACTGTCAATCGTCTGAACGTTTTGGCATCATCATTGGTAGTACATTGTCAGGCATTGGCATATTGTAAGATGCATAAATTCTCATCACCTTACAATGGCGTCATTGTCAGAGTAATGACAAATAATATTAAAGAAAAATGTGTGTGTACGAAAGGGAGAGAAAAACAAGAGAATAGTAAAAATGTGAGTTTGAGAGGTAAAAAGTTGCAGAAAAGAGAATAAAAAAATTAAAAACATGGTTATTGAGCGAGAAAAATAGAGAATGAATAATGGCATATGTGGGTGTTTGTGTGTGTGTGTGTGTGTGTGTGTGTGTGTGTGTGTGTGTGTGTGTATTTTGATAATGGCAATTGGCTGACAATTTTTGATACGTAAAAAATCTTACATGCGTGTAAGCTGACATTTTTCGTTGGTAGCCAAATTTATTGTCAGGCAATTGTCTGGCAATGAAATTGTAAGATTTTCTTGCAATTAACTGAACTGATAATTTTCTTACTGCTGACAATTTTATATATCCAGTAGATTGCCAGCACGTTGTTAGCTATTACAATATTGTAAGATCTGACAACTGTCTATACGAAGCTTTAGTACCAAAACTAAATTAATGATATTGGAGTCCCTAGTACAGTCACATCTCAGTTACATGGGAGCTCTATATGCATATATGTAATAAAAATAGTTCCATGTTGAAATCTCTTCAACGTATGCAAAATAAAGCCCTTAAACTAGTTTATAATTTACCAACGTTATATCCTACAATCTCCTTATTCAAAAGTGCCTCTAAAAGAGTATTGCCAATGTATGGGGTTCATGAATATCAGGTTTTGAAATATGTTTTCAAGTCTTTGCATAATATAGGTCACCGAACCATAAAGTTTACAGAAAATCAATCTCGTTTCATTACGAGAAATGCAAATAACCTAAGGGTTCCGAGATGTCGACTTGAAAGAACCAAGCAACGTGTAGATTTTATGGGAAGTGTGAAATATAATCACCTGCCTGCGAACTTGAAATTATATTATAATTAATAGAATTTCGATATTTAAATTATCCTGCAAGAAATATTTGTACAATAAATTGGAAACATTTTTGTAAACTGAATAGACTACATAAATCTTGGCTAATTGCTATTTTATAAATATTAAAACCAGGGACCGGAAATAAGAGTTATTTTACAATTTTTGAAGAAATATGTGTATCATACATAAATGAACATCGTAGAAAACTTTTAATTACACCATCATGATTTTTAAATTTTTGATTTTTATTTTAACAATCAAAAATAAGAGTTATTTTTAATTTTTATTTTTTTAAATGAAAAATAAAAGTTATTTTTGATTTTGATTTTTTTAAATGAAAAATAAAAGTTATATTTGCTTTTTATATTTTTAAATGAAAAATAAAAGTTATTTTTGATTTTTATATTTTGAAATGAAAAATAAAAGTTATTTTTGATTTTTATATTTTTATATCAAAAATAAAAATCAATTCAAAACTCTTATTTATTTCTTGATGCCGTATGTATTATAATATGCTGCTCCATTCAAATTTCTATATGTTTATAATATATTATGTGACGTATCCATTATCAGCTATAAAAACATGAATGCATAGAAATAGCTTATAAGTTTTGGCTGCCATTCAAGTCAGTGCTGGGAGGTCGTTTTCAGGTGTTCAATTTTACCATCATAATTGATTTTCAATGTTCTTCAGATAAATTATATCTCAAATCTCCCAATCTTAATCTAAGTGCTGAAAATGACCTGTCTACACTGACTTGAGTGGCAGGTACAGAATGAACAATTAACGCTAGTTTTCGAAGCCATGGAAACACACATTTTTTGCTCTCCCAATATTCCAATAAGTAAATTAGCAGAAATATCGAAACGCTTTTCTTTGTAATTGTCTATTTCAAAATAAGCTTTGCGGACAAATTACCTATGTCACGAATTTTGAATTGATTTCTATTATTGATATGAAAATATAAAAACCGAAAATAAATTTTTCATTTAAAAATATAAAAATCAAAAGTAACTTTTATTTTTCATTTAAAAAAATAAATATCAAATATAACTCTTATTTTCTATCTAAAAATATAAAAATCAAAAATAACTCTTATTTCTTGATTTTTTTTATAAAAATCCCTGATTAAAACATATTATATTCACCTTGTATAGTACTAATCTATTGAAATTTTTAAACTTAGTAAATATAACTTTATAAGACTGCCAACTTGTTCCAATAATGCCCCTAAGGCGCTGGGGCTGTTGCTAATATAAATATTTTAATATATTGTACCTTGAATTTAAATTTAAAAAAATACCTGCAGTTTTACATAATATAATTCCCAGTTTTATTTTTCCCTCATAAAGGTATATGTATTAAAAATAAAACGAGCCCTTATTTATAAAAATCAATGGGTATTTACCCATTTTTTTATTCCATTTTTTTGTTTTGTGCCATGAAATTTTGTGAAAAATTGTCATTGACTAAAATAGATTCTATTGTGCCACCACTTTTCATAACGAGCCTTTGTGAGTTGTGATGTTTCATCATGAATGTGGATAATAATGTTTATCATCATAGAGCGAGTCTTAATTCCTCATTTGCAGAACTGTGGTAGCCAATAATACAAAGACACAAATATATGATTCCATACTTTCAAAGAACACTAGCATACACCTGACTTTAAGCTTTCACTTTAAGCCTTTACCTTAACTGTTGTCTATGTTTGTTAATACATTCCACCCCATTGTGCGCTTTAAAACTAAATTTGAACGTAACATTTTTTTTTATTGTTTTTGCCAAACATTAATTGATTTCCCGGATTCAGTTAAATGATTTCCACAACCTAAAGCCTTATCTTGAGTTCAAACGCATTCTCAGCTGGCTTAAATAAAGTTAAAAGCTGTTTTTGCTTTTCTATTACCAATAGAATTGTTTTCACACACATTTTCACATGTTATCCAAAGCCTTGCCATAGTACAAGTTTGATTGAATTTTAAAGATCATAATAATCAATTTAAAGCAAAACACATTAGAAATTTAAATAGAAACGAAGTAAATAAATGAGAGAGCTTTGGTCGACTAAAAGCTTACCAAGGAATGCACATGAATGAATATGCAATTTAGGAAAATCAAATTATTCCGCAGATGAGGCGATATTAACTTTTACTTTGAAATTAATTTGCTGCAGTGTTAAAACTGTAAAGTGTTCTAAATATGGTTATCACATGTGAATCATTTAAGCTGGTAAATGCATTTATACCGATACCAGCTTACATTTTATGTATATGTATGCATATGTACAGAGAATTTCGAAATCATTTCAAAATAATAAATCATATATATTCAATAGAAAACTAAGCCGATAATCCCTCTGTTCAGGTATTTAAACAAATTATCTGCCTGTTCCTCGATGTCGCAAGAAAATGTACGCGATCGAAATGTAGTCGCACGATTTCAAATCAATTTGGCTTGCTCTATGGCGACATTACTTCACAGAGACGCCAAATCGCTAAATTAAGGTCTTGGTTGATCTTTTAGTAAAGTATTGACAAAAACTACTAAATTGGTTTTGTGTAAATACAACCGTTCTTAAAACTGGTCAGCTGAAGCTGGCAAGCCAAAGCAAATACATATGTATGTACATAAATAAGTGCAAAATAAAAAAGCAAACATATTGAAAGTGTGGAAATAGTTATTGTGGTGTTTTAAAATTTAAAAGTATTTTTTTTTTTTTTTTTTTTTTGCATAGATATTTAATAAGAACTTTGACGCACTGAACACTGCTGAAAACAGCAAGTGCTTGATTTTGACATTTGTGTTTGCAGTGCTGACGACATGATTGATATTGAGGAATCGGATTTTGTATAAAAACACTTACGTTTTTTCGACTTGTCGATGGAGCTATCGTTCGAATAAAAGAAGGTCATAGAGGAACCCAAAACAATGTTCTTTCGCTTAGAAATCGAAAAATCGCACGACTTCGACATTGAGGAACAGGCAGTATTTGTTTACAGCTCAGAACTATACTAAACCAGAACGAAAAGAGGAAGGGTTTATTCTGCCTGGCTTTTACACCGAAATGCCATACCTAAACCAAAGCGGCAAAGCTTCTTCAAAACTTTCTTTTTTTTTTAATTAGCTAACTTTTTTTTATGGGAACTTTTTATTCTACAATTATATTGCATTACGTTTATCGGGCTTAAGTTCATTCTATATTATGGCTATGACTGATTTGAATTAAACAAGACAAAAAAAAACAGCGAAGACCTTTAGCCAGAGTGCAACCAGCTGTTTCGAAGCCACCACACTTCCCATCAGCACCCATCATTTTTTGCTCAATAGCTCCACTAAGAAATGATAATAATTGAAACCCCTTGGACATATTGTGTAATGAAATCGAGTACGTCATTTCAAAGCTATGATAAAATATTCTTCAAAGATCTCATATTTTAGGAAAGGAAAATCGAAAAAGCTACCCCTAGAAGAGACCATAAGGCACCAGACAATAAAGTAGTTCTCTACGATTTTTGACGTAGTGTTGTGAGCTGTCTGGTTTATCTTTTTCATCACAAGACAGTGATGGAATTGTGGAAACCGTCGTACATTTTTTTGACTAAAAAGTAATACAGTATTTTTCGGTTAATTGACCCTACGCTTAATTGGACCACATGAATTTCCTCGGATAATTGAACCCGGTTAATTGATTTTCCCGCTTAATTCGTTCAAAATTCATGACATCAAAAATAAATTTCCTCTTACTTTTACCCGGTTAATTGCATTGAAAAATAATCTGGCATTTTTGCACATACATATTTCACATCATTTGTGAAAAACACTGGGTGGCATCTCTACTATACACATATATGTACATTTTTTGCTGTTACTTGCATATTTTTTTTTTCGTTTAAGGTAAAAAAAAAATTATTTTGAAAAACTTAAAGTGCACATATGCGATTTCTTTTAATTCATTAGTATATAGTTCCAATTATGCGTGATTTCTGTAATTGAACAAATTGTTCAATTAAATAGGGTTCTTGTAATTGAACGAATTGTTCAATTAAACGGGTATCGGCTAATTGGTTCCCCGGTTAATTGACCAAAAAATTGTGCAAATTTTGATGTGCAATTAACCGAAAAATACTGTATCATGTGAAGTACAGTTAAACCTCTATTAACCGGGCCTCTATTAACCGGCTACATCTATTAACCGGCATGCAGATCTTTTTGATTTTTTACCTCTACTATCCGTGCTTTTACCTCTATTATCCGTGCTGTGGTTTTCTACCCCTACATATTAACCGTGCTCTACCTCTATTATCCGTGCAGCATTCATATGATTTTTTATTATGTTAATTTGAATCCGGTGATTCCCCTTTTTAATGTGTCGACACAATTGTACTACAAGCTTATGTAACTTATGTTATGCCGTTTGCTATTTTATCAGACAATTAAAACATTAACATGGTCAATCAAGCTCAGGAGAGTGATCATAGCTCAAATTCCGAAGATGAAGAGACTGAAATTTAAACTCCAACTTTATCACAGGCAATAGAAGCCTGTAATGTTTTGTTAAAGTTCGTAGAAAATTCTCCAGCTATATCAGAAACAGATAAACTTCAGATGCATCGTATTCAAAACCATTTATTTAAGGAACAATTAAAAACAATGAAATAAACTAATATAAAAGAATATTTTAAATAAACGAATAGTTGTATCTTTTAAATTAAAATATGTGGTATATTTGAATCTATAAATATATAAATTAAATTCTGGAAAAAAACAATTTAAAAAAAATGAAATTTTATACGTTTTAATAAAACCTCTATTAACCGTGTATTTCGATTATCCGTGCTAGTCCCGGTCCCGCGCGAGCCGGTTAATCGAGGTTTAACTGTATATATTTACTTCCAGAACACATTTGATTGTTCCGGTAAAATTTTCCACTGCATAAATCGTGCATGGCTTGTAAAAACAAAAAGAAATATTTGCAGAGAAGTTTTCAACTATGTTAAGGACCTCGAAAAATCTCAACTTTGGGAAGCCATACAAAAACTGGAGAAACGTTGCACTAAGTGTATTGAGTTAAAAAGAGGTTGTATTGAAAAAAAATGTCTGTTTTGCAAAAAAACAAAAACAACTGTGTTTCATTCAAAAAGTAACGGACTTATTGATCAGTCCTCGTAGCTACAGAATTTCAACTTCATTGAACAATAGCTCTGTTTCTGTACTCTACTTTGGGATCCCGAGGGATTCCAATTTGCACGAAAAGCGTTGCCGTACTTTAAAATTGGGCGAATGAGAGTATTTGTGAGAGAACATTATGCTTCGTCTTCTTCTTGCAGCAAACAGCCCGTACGTTTTCTTCGGGCTAGTTTGGGCAAGTAGTCAGCTGTTTCAAAGAATAAACAATAACATAGAAGAAATAAATGTTTTGCGGAAGCTAAAAGAAAAATTGGAAGTTAGTGTGAAAAAATATTTTAAAGCATTCTCTAATAAATTGTTGATTGTTATATAAAAATACATAAGTATTTACTAATTCATTTATGTATGTATGTATGTATGTATGTATGTATGTATGTATATTAATTTATGAGTTCTGTTGTGCTCCTAAAAAAAACTCTTTTAAACACAATTAAATAAAATACATAAAAATTTTATTTTATAAATTGAGCTGTCAGAACCCTGATGTTTTCTTTTGTGGTAAAATATTTGTTTTTATTCGTTCCCGTACTTTTGTGCATTTTTGTCTCTGATTGAGACAAATTATAGTTTACTCTCATTTTGCCGAACTTTACCCAAAATGTAAAGAAACAGAGCTAATGTGATTAAGTACTATCAAACTATAATTAATTAATTTTTTTTTTTTTTTTTTTTTTTGGAACGAAGTTCCTTAACGCGGCTTGCTGGTAGTGCAAATTAGTAGAAATCGTCACGAAAGCGTGTGAGCTGTTTATATGTATTGGTTTATCTGTCGACAAACAATTGTGTAGGTGCTGCTGTTAGCGGAGACACCTACCAATAAATATTAATTAGTTGTGAAAACGGACACTATCAGTTGATAGATGTCGCTAAAGGAAAGTATGTCACAACAAAAAACAGCAATATAGAAAAATTTTCTTCGTTTTGTAGCAGATTGATAAAAAAAAAATAATGCATGTGCCAAAAGTAAAAAAAATAAAACGTTCCAAAAATTTTAAGAAGCATATAAAATTTAAAAATTTCAAAAACAACACAAAATAAAACATACAGATTTCACCTTGTATTACATTCGAAGATGAAGAAAAAACGTGAGGAATTTCGTTCCTAACGGGGGTCCCCCGACGGCATTTCTTTTTTTTATGTAGAAGTAAATCAGACTTTGACAAATGTTTGCTTTGCATTTAATTTACCTAAGTAGGGTATGTTCTGTGTCTGTTCATATCTAAACATATGGATCAGTTCTTTTTAACAACTTATTTCATACATCCATATCATTAATTTAAATCGGTTTTCAAAACAAGTCTCAAACATCTGTATACGAGTACTCTACCAACACGTATGTGAATATTTATGCCGTCGTTAACCATTTATGTTTCCTTTTGGTTTTGTTATTGCATATTTCATGGTTTTCTTTTTCTCGCTGGCCAATCTTTTAAACCGGAAAAATAATAATAATACTTTGAATACATACATATGTATTTATGTATATTATTGCAGCGATTGCAAAATAAAACTGTTTTATTACCAATCACACCAATTCTGATTGAAATCCATTTTAATTTAGCCGTATATTTCAGTATTGTTTTGCAAGCATGTATGAGAGTTTATATATTTATATACATACATATTTTTTTTTATAACTATGTGTGGATTATTTTATAATCTTCTTATTGGCAGCTGCTAATTTGGGTTAACTAACGAACAGGTCTCTTGTTTTTCTTTCCAATCGTTTTCAGCTCATAAAATTATTTTCATATGTTGATAATTTGTAATGGTCTTATCTTTGTTTCAATATACTAAGCCATGAATGAAAATGATGCTTAATGTAATTGCAAAATAAGAGTAAAATTTAATGTGATCTATAAAACGTGAGTAACTACTGTGTAATTGAAGTGTGTATTGGTTCGAATTTAAACTTTGCGTACGAAAATACATGTGTTTTTTTATTACATAATAAACATGATTACACATGAAAGCAGAGATTCTAAATACGCGTTAAATAAATGGCGCCAAGGCCTTAAGGAAAAGTGTTAGGGTTAAAAATGATTAGTAGAGTTGAAGTGAACGTTTTTAATAGGTATGTTCAATAACTAAAAATTGTTTCGAATTTGCAACAATTGTTACATTATTTTGTCAGGTCACTAAATTTGTAGCAAAGTAATCCAACGTCATTGGACTCACGCAATTATCCCGTAGTTTTGAATCAATGCCCTGGAACTCTAGCCAAGATGACTCTAATCGACGAAAACGTTTAAGAAAGTATTCAGAAAAATGATTTTTTTTCCAAATAAAAGGCAGGCAAAAGGAATACAGGTAACTCGCGCTAATGTAAACTTCCACAATTGTGAACTATCCACTAATGTAAAATATTCATTTTCTTATATGAACTCTCTAAATTGTAAACAAAATTTTATGGCTCTAAATAGGTAACAACAGTTTTTTGCAGAAAAACAACTCCCAACAATAAAATAAGCTCATGTTATATATGACGTTCATTTAAAACCGAACATATGTATGTGTTGCTATGTGTTACTCTCAAATGTTTTATAAACTCTTCACGTTATGTTTTCATAGTTTTTTATGATCTCTCGTTGTTATTTCACATTTTAACACTTACAATCAAGGCAGCTTGACACCAGGTAATCGCATAACTACAACAAACACAACAACAACAAACACTTCATGTATTTTATTGGTAGAAAAACTGTATTACTGTCATCTGTTTGTTGGCGTATGTGTGTTTGTGTATTTTGACAGTTATACAAGCTATAAGCGGTAGTCAGCTGGGTTTGTAAGGCTACCTGGTATCGATCTGCCTTGCTTACAATGGCATTTGTGCGTATTTATGAACATACATATACATATGTATGCATAACTGCTTTTTTAAGAGTCAAGCAAACATACATATTTATGTATTTAAATATTCTAAATGTTATTTGGTTTAATAAATGAGCTCAAGGTCACTGTTGTTATTCGATAAAAATATTTTCTATTTATTGATAAATTATTCGATATTTCGATACTCCTTTGTGTATCTTCTTCAGGAAAAAAATACATAAATAGAAAATATTTTTATTGAACAACAACAGTGACCCTGAGCTCATTTATTAAACCAAATAAAGTTAAATAAAAAAGGTCGAAGAACGAGTATCTAGAACGTTCTCAATGTTATTTAAAATTAAGAACAAACGCAGTCTACTTTTGCCACACAACGGAGGCGCCTTAGTATTTCTTTGCGAACTTTTCAGAAGTGGCAATTCAATTAAAGATTCCATTGGTCTGAACATTATATCATTCGTTAAAGCGGGCTTTGACTGTATTTTTTGAAATCTAGTATTTTGTCGACGGCAAAAATGTAAGTGCCTGATATTGACATTTGGTTGCGCACAGACGACAACCAAAAGTTATTATTGGCGCACAAATTTGTACTGAACCACTTACGTTGTCACTTATTTGCGACTTGTCGTGCTGGAAATTTTAAGAGAGACGCAAATCAGCTGTTTTACTACTAAAATGCTTGCGAAGGTTAGTGCGTGACATCCTGGGACTGGCTGTATATGTTGAAAAAAAAAATACAATAATTACTATTGTACTTTTGCATGTAATCAATACACTAATTAATTAAAAAAAAAAAAAAAAGTTTAATTAGTTTTTGGTTTTGTTAAAACACGATTGCAACATGTTTCGAATGGGTAATTGCTACTCAAATGTAATAACTCAATATTTTAAATTCCAAAACGTAACATTTAAAATGTTTTCTTTTTTATGTAAATAATGATCAAATAAATGCAAATATTTTATTCTACAATGCAACATACTCGAACGTACAGTAGAAAACTAAGTAATATGTTAAAGTTATTTAAGTCTTTAAGCAACGATTTGCATAATAAGTCATTGGCTTTTGCATTATTGTCGCCAAATTGTTTTACATATTGCAACCAGCGAGCTAAATAAACAAATAAACTTCATTTCAAACAATATTTGAATTAGAAAAACAGTTACGGTTCATAAGGGCATTAAAGCCAACATATTTACAAATATTTTTCTATTACTATTCTCAGATGTGGCAGCATTTTGGAATTTTAGGGCAATAGGGATTGTGAGTGCTGTAAATAAATTGTACCGAATTCGAAATGTTGTACTTTTTGCATTTTCAAGCTTTTGTACAGTCAAAGGAGTAAATTGGCTTTGTGAAGAGGACTTGGCCATCTAGAGAAGCGGAATGACAAAAGAGTACTGTTATATTTTAGTCCTAGTGATTAGATTTCTGCTTGTGATAACCACTCTATTTGTGAACGAATTTCTGACAAGCGTTTGTACTGGCTTTATTTACTTAAGCATAAATTCATTAAATATAGAGAGAAATATTTGTTCCTTCATACTTTGATATCTACATTAAAAGGAATTTATTACAATAACTTTCCACAAAAAAAAAACACTCCACTAATTTCCATTGACTAGGAATTCAACGAACATTTTGCCACACTTCTTCTACTGGCTGGTTCAGGGCGAAACTGGTGGAAGATATGTAGGAATATTTCCCTACACTGAAAGAAAAAGCTTCGTAAATAGACTGATTTTTTATGTTAATGCTATGAAAAATGTCATTGCTTTTGGTCCAACGTAGCGCTTCGTTCATTTAATGAAACATGTTTCGTTAATTCAAAAACTGTCGTAACTATAACGTTAGTGTTTAACGTTGCTACTACGTAAAATGACGTTTCTGCTACGAAGCAATTTTGTTTATAGAATGAAACTATTCCATTAATGTGATGAAAAAATGTCATTAATGCGACGACAATTTTTCATAAATAAAACTATCCGTCATCGTTTACTTTCAAAATTTTTTTTAGCATACTATATTTATTGCATCATTGTTATTCTTCTATATTAAAAGTAATTCTATATATATTTTTGGCGGCTTCGAAACAACTAGTTGTCCACCCTGCTAAATGTCTTTGATGTCTTCTTTGTCTAATTTAATTAATATCAATCACAAGGATAATATAGAAAGAGCTTGAGCCTGATAAACTTAAGACAGTCGTCGCTCAAACTCGAACTCATTAGTTCTTTCATTGCATTAATGAAGCACAACCAACGTAACGGTTTCGTTCCTGCTACGAAGCGTTTTTCTTTCAGTGTACAGGCTCTTCGGGTAACACAATGGGAACTTTCTAGGATCCAAATTGGCCGGTCTCACAACCGGGCTGTCATAACATTCGAATAGCAGAAGGAATTTCGAAAAACTCTTAATAGTGTGCACAGTTTTATTCAGGGGCCGGATTCTGGCATTCGTGATCGAATATACTCGATAATAAAAACAATTTAGAGCAAAAACAAAATGAGCAACAAGCACACAGCATTCTATAACGAAATCGTTCAATCAGGAATGCCAGTTATGTGGCCGACAAAACATGGCTTGTACACTGAAATTCGGCATTGACACATAATATTCTCTTCGATCTAAACCTTTTTTTCAGAGAACCTAACCTAACATACATCGTAATAGAATCTCTAAGATTTAAAAAAAAAAAAAAAGTAAAAAAAACTATCTTCTAAGCAAGTGTTTCACTAACGTACGTACGAGTGTGTACATTGTGCTGCTAAAAGTACCATTTTTATTTCAGCTCTTTTCTGCCACATGAAACATGTTCGGGCTGCTGTTCATACTTAACAGCAGAATATGTGTCTTAGAGATTAGTGCTTTAGCTGTTTTGTGGGCTACTCATAGACTGCTGTTTCTTCTTTTTAACTCCTTGCTGGAAGCAACAAAATATTTAATCGTCTTTTTTCTTATTTTGTCTGCGACGATGCGCCACTTTAAGTCAAAAAGCCGCTTAAAGCCAACAAAGTTCAGCCCAAAAGTCATGCACACACAAAGTCTTGAGCGACGACTAGAAAAACAAACAGACTAACCAAGCAACAAAACAAACACCAGTGTGTAGTAATTTGCAAAAACATACGCCATACCCCATGGAGTTTTCCAGAACTACATACATACATACATACATACATACATACATACATACATACATACATACATACATGCCTGGATTGTAAACGCTACAGCAGGTCAAAATTAAAAACAAGACTTAGTGCAAGTTTGAAAGCCCTATAACAAAATTTTATAAATAATATAAAATATATAATAACGAACAACTTAAACTAAAATAACGCATATCTAAATCGAATAAGATTTGTTTCACTGGCCAAATATAGAATCAATGTATAAAAGTTTGCGAGTCCAAAGGGGGTGATTAGACAAAAGTGACAGACGACTTACAAAAATTTTTTGCAGAAGAGTACGCATGGAATCGTCTAAACTTAATTTCTAATAAGACTGAGTGAAATCAGGAGGAAATATGACTACTTTGCCTTAGTGTAATGACCAAGTAGTCCACACCATGATACAACTAACAAGGTAACCTTTTCGCTACAATAAGAACAACTTCAATAAAAATAGCATGCATTTTGTTTTTGTACAACTTATGCAAACTGTCAAAAAGACGCCACTTCTACATTTACAGAAGAGAGATGCACTGAGCTTACGCGGATTAGCTATTTCGTTTTCGCTGCCTTTCATCTCTGCAATCTCTTGACAACCTAAGGTAGTCAGATGATTAACGGTTTAGCCGACGAGGCTACCTTGTTAATTGTATCATGGTCCACACTATTTCTAAAGCTGTATTTTATAAATTCATCTTCGTAAAATACTTTCAATAAATAAATAGATAAAAATGAATGAAAATTTGGCATTCGTTTCCTTTTTTTAAATTTTAATTTAAATAAAAAAAAATAATTAAATTTTCAAACCACATTCCCAAAGAAAAATCTTCTTCAGTGTTGAGACCCATTTCTGGATAAGCAAACAAAATTTTCGGATTTTGGGAAGACAACAGCCCACGTGAGATCCAAGAGCATTAAATGCATCCCAAAATGCATCACTATTTTTCGTTTGAAAATGACATTGACCAGGCCATCAGTGTCAACGACAACGAGCGCTATAAGTCAACGACTAGTAACTTCTTTTAACATGACTTGGATGATCTGAACACCAATGCCATGTGGTTCCAACACAACAGCATTGCGTGCCACACATCTCATGTTATATACGTTATTCTGTACGAGCGATTTGAGGGCGTGGTCGTCTCACGTGCAGGTTTCACACACCAAAAATATAAATTTTTCCCAATTCACACACGCTTAGATTCGTGCAGACATCCAACGACTTGTTGTAGGGTACTAAAACAAATCATGTATAGGATTTATTTTAAAAGCAAAAATTGTATGCGATATCAGAAGTATGTACAATTTTACAACGTATGTTGTTTTTTATTATCTATAAAAGAAGAGAATGCGAATACTTTGTAAGATAACCAACAAGCGAGGTGCATTTAAACGTGTAATAGCGGCGTAGCCGTATTTTACTCAATGGGTCATTGTCTAACGTAAGAACGACGAACACTTTACTGCGATTCGATTAGTACCTTTTTAAGTTTTTCGATTTTATTTTTTGGTATTGTTGTTTTTATTGTTTGAAAACTAACGGCTAAAATCTTTTGTTACGTTTACTGCATGTTAAACAAATCGCGTGCATTACACTCGTGTTCTATATCCAACAAGGAGCGTGAGAAAATCAATCTCTGTTTGATGCAGAAATGCACAAACTCTTTGCAGTTTACATATGTACATACATATGTATGTGTACATATATAATATACTCGTAGGTAGTACACTGCACACATAACAGTTGACAAAATGTCCACATGCTCACTAAACAAAATTATGCCAATTTTTTTAAGAATTCGACAAAAAATTTGCTGATTTCAGAAGCGAAATATTTCCAAAATCGTAATGAGTTTTATATGAAAGAATTTGCCCTAGTTTTGCAACGGTACTTAGTTACGAAGTCGTAACGGAACATAACGTTACGTATAGAGCACGAAATCACAACGTTAGATAGGTACGATTTAATGTCATTTTCTTTCTTGCAGAGGAATGGTGCCCTTTGGGCGTACAACATATCTTAAGGCCATGATTCACTATCCTGCTGAATCGTACGATCTGTTAAAAATGGCATGTGTCCAAAAAGTGTGATAGTCTGGACTAAAAGTGTATATGTGTGAAAGACTTTTTGGCAAGTCTGTCCGATTTGTTAATCTTTTGAAAATTTGCAAAAACTATCTTTTTCTATGCGATCAGAGTTGCCTTTTCGAAGTTGTTTACAAAAGTATAATAGTGTGGCCAGAGTTTTTTAGTTCCTCTTTACTCTACTTTGTGATTTTATGCTGTAAAAAAGTGGTGGTTTTTGTTAAAATTATTTAGATAATAAAAAAGAGTTCTAAATTGTGTTCTCGGTTGATAATATTTACAATAAACAGTATAGTAACAAATATTTATTTATAGAATAGTGTTTTGATTGTACAATTGTGCCAAATTTTTCTGTGATTTTTCCTAATAAATCTAAAATAATTAACGACAAAAAAAATGATTTTAGCAAAACTAAAAGCTCGCATAATTTATAATTTTTTGACGTATTACATAAGATAATCGAACACGCCATTTTTAAGTTAACCAGAGGTCTGGATCAACCTTTACGAAAATCTCATATTTTAGAAGAAAAAAAACTCTAAAAAAAATTGATCCACAAAATTTGAAATTTTTACGATTTTTGTACTTAGATAGGAATTAAACACACCAAAAAAATATAGTGGTCACGCATGGTCAGAAATTTGTTTTCCATTTGTTGTGTAGTGTTTTATGCAAGGGTCAAAAAACGTTGACAACACCACCAAAGAAAGGTGGCTTCAGTGAATTCTAAGAATTTTTTCTCTTCATAATGCAAATGCACCTGAGTAGCATAAAATAGGAATCTTTAAAATGAAGTGGCCACATTTCTCATGCACAGCACTCATACAAATACATACTATTTTTTTTTATATATATTTATTATTATTATTTCATCGAGCCCATTGGGCCTTATATGATTGACATATGCATACATACATAAATATTAAACGAGTTGTGAGCTTAAGGCTGTTGTCACGGGTGACTTCTTTCACCGTTTGTTCTGTTGTCAAAACAGTGTCCTCATCTCTAATGTACCATTGTATAGGAATTATGTAAGAATCTGCTATAATTATGATTTTTCCCCATAACGCATCCACAAATGGGGTGGGTGGTTATGTTTATGCCTTGTATGGCTGCCTTGAACTACCCTGAGGTTCTACATTAGTTCATAAAACTTTTGTTTCCAAAATGTTTAATGAAGTTGTTGCGTGCCATATGTTGCGCACTACTCCTACAAAAATTAACTGCAGAAAAAGAGCAGTCCAAGGCAACATGCAAATATTTGTTTTTGTTTCTCACATAAAAGTTTTGTATTAGAAAATTGCAACTGTAGAATCACCACAATATGTATGTATGTATGTATGTAGTTAGTGCCTGCAACATTAAGAACATGTTTCTACTGGCAAGTAAATGTTTTCACTTTTTAGAAAAAGAATGATGTGTGTTTTTGTGTATGTTAGCACAAGCTCACCAGAATCTATTGCGGCTAAAATATGTTTTCTAAGTTTCATTCTTATTTTTTATTTAACCATTTTTTTTAAGAATTGAAACTGTTGCGACTTTTTTGCCAAGTGCAATTTTGTTCAGCTGATTGTTAAATGTAAAAATAAACATAAATTTATCAAGCTACAAATCTGCATAAACAAACTAATAATTATGTCTTGTAACAAGGAAAACAACTGACAGTGTAATACACTAAGATAAAGTCATAAAATTGTTTGTACAAACAAACAAGCAAACGAACAAAAATGGTTAATTTGGTTAAAATTGTTTCTTATCCGAATACAAGTTACCAGAAAATTATGGATGAGAAAATTATGCAGGTGTAGTTATTTAATACTTGAGAATAAATATTTACTTATTTGGTGATTTTGTGTTCTTTGTGGATTAAAATTAAAATAAAATTGAACTTTAATTGTAGAGAAGGATTTGTGCAAAAAAAAATCACACAAAGGAAATGAGTAGATACGCCCAATGAATTAAAAGTTAAAACACTTTTTAATAAAGTTATTCATTAAAATGTCTGTATGCAAGCTGGAAAAGTAGCAAATTAACGTACAAATTACATACTCCTACTTCTCAATTTAATATGCTAGAGCAACTTATGTACATATGTATATGCTTAAACCAAAACTTTCAGTTGTTATAATGAGAAAAAGAAATGCGGTCGGGGGACCCCCGTTAGGAACGAAGTTCCTTACGTTTTTTTTCATCTTTGAATGTAATACAAGTTGAAATCTGTATGTTTTATTTTGTGTTGTTTTTGAAATTTTTAAATTTTATGATTCTTTAAATTTTTGGAACGTTTTCCAACTAATTATTATTTATTGGTAGGAGTCTCCGCTGCTGTCAGTGGAGACACCGCCCATCATACACAATTGCTTGTCGACAGTACACCAATACATATAAACAGCTCACACGCTTTCGTAACGATTTCTACTAATTTCCACTACCAGCAAGCCGCGTTAAGGAACTTCGTTCCAAAAATGATTCTTGAGATAAAGGGTAACAAAAGACATTATTGTTTGAAAGCTGTCTGCTTTGTATATGATATAACATGAACACATACAATGTCAAAGCAATAATATGAGCTTTGAAAGCCTGCATCCTCTCCATTTTCCTAAATGTATGAAACATTTTTGTATTTGAGGCCCGTGGGGAGCAGAGTAAGGGTTTGTTTCATTCCAAGGAAATGTAGGGGAAAGTGTTTTCACACCTACCAGTTAAAATCTGGTTCTAACGTTAAAGCCATAAAAATATGATTTTGTGCTCACACTGCAAATTCTACACGTAAAGAAAAAATATGGTTGAGATAACTAATTTCGAAGCGAAACATATTAACAATATTAATTATTAAATATAGTTTGAACGGGAACCATGTTATTCTTTTGTTAGGCTTACCCACAAACGAAAGCATGTTTACTGCATTTCAAATGCAGTAAACATGTTTTTAAAATGTTTTTTGTCTGCGTATATAAAATCAATTTTTAACTCAATTTTTAAATTTCAAACATTTGATATTATATATTAGTACTTTCTTGAACAAAGGGTATTTTTATTATATATATTCTTTATATTTCCTAGTATATTTAAGTTGTAACTTGACAAATATTCCAGACCAAAAAAAACTGCATAGAAAACCCCACCCCACGGATGCACAACTTGTTTCTACTGTATTTTCTAAAATACTTCTTCCTCACAAAATTTGAAAACGGAAATGTTTAGAGAAGAAGACCACAAAACGACCTGCATTTGCAGATTTGCCGGCACTTTCCCGTATAAGTTGTAACTTGACAAATATTCCAGACCAAAAAAAACTGCATAGAAAACCCCATCCCACGGATGCACAACTTGTTTCTACTGTATTTTCTAAAATACTTCTTCCTCACAAAATTTGAAAACGGAAATGTTTAGAGAAGAAGACCACAAAACGACCTGCGATTGCAGATTTGCCGGCACTTTCCCGTATAAGTTGTAACTTGACAAATATTCCAGACCAACAAAAACTGCATAGAAAACCCCACCCCACGGATGCACAACTTGTTTCTACTGTATTTTCTAAAATACTTCTTCCTCACAAAATTTGAAAACGGAAATGTTTAGAGAAGAAGACCACAAAACGACCTGCATTTGCAGATTTGCCGGCACTTTCCCGTATAAGTTGTAACTTGACAAATATTCCAGACCAACAAAAACTGCATGGAAAACCCCACCCCAAGGATGCACAACTTGTTTCTACTGTATTTTCTAAAATACTTCTTCCTCACAAAATTTGAAAACGGAAATGTTTAGAGAAGAAGACCACAAAACGACCTGCATTTGCAGATTTGCCGGCACTTTCCCGTATAAGTTGTAACTTGACAAATATTCCAGACCAACAAAAACTGCATGGAAAACCCCACCCCAAGGATGCACAACTTGTTTCTACTGTATTTTCTAAAATACTTCTTCCTCACAAAATTTGAAAACGGAAATGTTTAGAGAAGAAGACCACAAAACGACCTGCATTTGCAGATTTGCCGGCACTTTCCCGTATAAGTTGTAACTTGACAAATATTCCAGACCAACAAAAACTGCATAGAAAACCCCACCCCAAGGATGCACAACTTGTTTCTACTGTATTTTCTAAAATACTTCTTCCTCACAAAATTTGAAAACGAAAATATTTAGAGAAGAAGACCACAAAACGACCTGCATTTGCAGATTTGCCGGCACTTTCCCGTATAAGTTGTAACTTGACAAATATTCCAGACCAACAAAAACTGCATAGAAAACCCCACCCCACGGATGCACAACTTGTTTCTACTGTATTTTCTAAAATACTTCTTCCTCACAAAATTTGAAAACGAAAATATTTAGAGAAGAAGACCACAAAACGACCTGCATTTGCAGATTTGCCGGCACTTTCCCGTATAAGTTGTAACTTGACAAATATTCCAGACCAAAAAAAACTGCATAGAAAACCCCATCCCACGGATGCACAACTTGTTTCTACTGTATTTTCTAAAATACTTCTTCCTCACAAAATTTGAAAACGGAAATGTTCAGAGAAGAAGACCACAAAACGACCTGCGATTGCAGATTTGCCGGCACTTTCCCGTATAAGTTGTAACTTGACAAATATTCCAGACCAACAAAAACTGCATAGAAAACCCCACCCCACGGATGCACAACTTGTTTCTACTGTATTTTCTAAAATACTTCTTCCTCACAAAATTTGAAAACGGAAATGTTTAGAGAAGAAGACCACAAAACGACCTGCGATTGCAGATTTGCCGGCACTTTCCCGTATAAGTTGTAACTTGACAAATATTCCAGACCAACAAAAACTGCATAGAAAACCCCACCCCACGGATGCACAACTTGTTTCTACTGTATTTTCTAAAATACTTCTTCCTCACAAAATTTGAAAACGGAAATGTTCAGAGAAGAAGACCACAAAACGACCTGCGATTGCAGATTTGCCGGCACTTTCCCGTATAAGTTGTAACTTGACAAATATTCCAGACCAACAAAAACTGCATAGAAAACCCCACCCCACGGATGCACAACTTGTTTCTACTGTATTTTCTAAAATACTTCTCCCTCACAAAATTTGAAAACGGAAGTGTTTAGAGAAGAAGACCACAAAACGACCTGCGATTGCAGATTTGCCGGCACTTTCCCGTCTAAGTTGTAATTTGACAAATATTCCAGACCAAAAAACTGCATAGAAAACCCCACCCCACGGATGCACAACTTGTTTCTACTGTATTTTCTAAAATACTTCTTCCTCACAAAATTTGAAAACGAAAATGTTTAGAGAAGAAGACCACAAAACGACCTGCGATTGCAGATTTGCCGGCACTTTCCCGTATAAGTTGTAACTTGACAAATATTCCAGACCAACAAAAACTGCATAGAAAACCCCACCCCACGGATGCACAAATTGTTTCTACTGTATTTTCTAAAATACTTCTTCCTCACAAAATTTGAAAACGGAAATGTTTAGAGAAGAAGACCACAAAACGACCTGCATTTGCAGATTTGGCGGCACTTTCCCGTATAAGTTGTAACTTGACAAACATTCCAGACCAAAAAACTGCATAGAAAACCCCACCCCACGGATGCACAAATTGTTTCTACTGTATTTTCTAAAATACTTCTTCCTCAAAAAATTTGAAAACGGAAATGTTTAGAGAAGAAGACCACAAAACGACCTGCATTTGCAGATTTGCCGGCACTTTCCCGTATAAGTTGTAACTTGAAAAATATTCCAGACCAAAAAAAACTGCATAGAAAACCCCACCCCACGGATGCACAACTTGTTTCTACTGTATTTTCTAAAATACTTCTTCCTCACAAAATTTGAAAACGGAAATGTTCAGAGAAGAAGACCACAAAACGACCTGCGATTGCAGATTTGCCGGCACTTTCCCGTATAAGTTGTAACTTGACAAATATTCCAGACCAACAAAAACTGCATAGAAAACCCCACCCCACGGATGCACAACTTGTTTCTACTGTATTTTCTAAAATACTTCTTCCTCACAAAATTTGAAAACGGAAATGTTCAGAGAAGAAGACCACAAAACGACCTGCGATTGCAGATTTGCCGGCACTTTCCCGTATAAGTTGTAACTTGACAAATATTCCAGACCAACAAAAACTGCATAGAAAACCCCACCCCAAGGATGCACAACTTGTTTCTACTGTATTTTCTAAAATACTTCTTCCTCACAAAATTTGAAAACGGAAATGTTTAGAGAAGAAGACCACAAAACGACCTGCGATTGCAGATTTGCCGGCACTTTCCCGTATAAGTTGTAACTTGACAAATATTCCAGACCAACAAAAACTGCATAGAAAACCCCACCCCACGGATGCACAAGTTGTTTCTACTGTATTTTCTAAAATACTTCTTCCTCACAAAATTTGAAAACGGAAATGTTCAGAGAAGAAGACCACAAAACGACCTGCATTTGCAGATTTGCCGGCACTTTTCTGTATAAGTTGTAACTTGACAAATATTCCAGACCAAAAAACTGCATAGAAAACCCCATCCCACGGATGCACAACCTGTTTCTACTGTATTTTCTAAAAAACTTCTTCCTCACAAAATTTGAAAACGGAAATGTTTAGAGAAGAAGACCACAAAACGACCTGCATTTGCAGATTTGCCGGCACTTTCCCGTATAAGTTGTAACTTGACAAATATTCCAGACCAACAAAAACTGCATAGAAAACCCCACCCCACGGATGCACAACTTGTTTCTACTGTATTTTCTAAAATACTTCTTCCTCACAAAATTTGAAAACCGAAATATTTAAAGAAGAAGACTACAAAACGACCTGGCACATTTTGTGAATTTTTTCTCATTTTACTGCAACTTGTGGCAGGATGCCGCTCACCTTCTTCTAAAGCCACCTGCTTAAAATTTTCCACAATATAAATTTTTTCTACGGAGAACATTTTTGGAGGAAGTGACGGTACGAGTACGCATTTTTAAAAATAAAGCGTCGTCACTGGTTTTATTTAGTTTTAATTAAAAATGAGAGCGCTTGTGTCTTGAGTCTTTTGTTTTCGTGTTTAGTTTTTGTCTTGTGATTGTGAACTGCGACACGTTTGTTGTACAAGGTGTGAGCTGGTATCTAATAAGGAAATTCCTAATAGGTGCCGGCTCGTTGTCCTGTTTTCTCTCTGCAGCCATTTTGGGCTGTGTAGTGTCGCAGGTCCTTTACACGGGACACTAAACAAATCATCAATCATCAGCAATTCAAGCATGTTCTGACACTCATATAATAATATGTGCGATTGTGATTTGAATTCGCAAGATAGGTGCTCTGTAAATCGCCAACGCCTTACTTTTAGCAAGTTCAAATTGAAGTAGTGTGTTCAAGTGAACTGGTTAATTCACAATAAGCTGAACTTTAAACGAACAATAAAATGATAAATAAATTAAATATGATTTCTTTCCCTTTTATGGCTATTACCATTTCTTTTATTTCTTTTTATTTAGTTTAATCAAATAGTAGTGCTGGTGAAGTATTGAGCACTAGTGTACCGAGTACTAGAACGTACTTTTTTTTAATATTTAATATTAAAAAATAGCTACTCAATACTATCAGAATTGCACTTTTTAACCAAATTTAACGGAAAACTAAAAATAAAATACAACTCTATTTGAAAATCAACTCTGTTCAATGTTTCCGATGTAAAGTGTATCGCCATGTTTGGGCACTATTCAAAATTCAGCTTCTTAGTTTTTTTTTTTTTTATTGTAGAGACCAGGCAACTACATACGCTGAGCAAACGTCAAGTCTCCTCTATCTCTTATGGCTCAAAAGTTACACCTCATTTTCAGTTTCTTGTATCGGGACACCCTTTAATTCTTAAATGTTTGTTGTTATTAGTTATTGTTTTTGTAGCGGCAAAATAACTACACAGCCCGTGAAAATTGCAGCTCTCTAGCAATTAGCGTTTGGGAGAATGAGAGTTTCGTTTTCACTCTTTGAGTACGGAGCCGAAAAAAGTATGCAATCGTAAAGAAAAAGTTTTATCAAAATTTCAGTTTCAATCTCAGTGCATATTAAAAATTTGCAACGAAACTAATAGTCAAACATACATACATATATTGATTAATGTATTTATTTCATATTCACTTGTAATTCATTAAGGCTGTCTTAAGATTAAATTTTACAATATGTAGTTCATTAAAATTAATCCATAGAAAGTTAAGAGGAGGATACTAAAAAATAATAGTTAGAAATGCCAGATTTCTTTTTATCAAAACGAAAACAAAAATTAAAAAATAACAAGCAAAAGTCTAACGATCGAGTTCATAAATTATTCATTTTGTTGCCGCTGTCGAGTAAAATTAAAGAACTTAACATAATCTTGTACCAATGTCATCTGGTTCCAATATAAATCAATCCAACGAGAATAAGCCGTTTGATAAGCTAAGTTTAGAGAATCTGGTGTGCCACTGCGCGAAGTGCTCAAGGCATTGATGTCAATGTTCTGAGAGATGGCACCATCGATACTATTTTCCTTTTCCGTCAGTTCGTCTTCTTCATTATCATCATCATCATCTGAATTGAAAGAAGGCTCATTTTCTTCGGCGTCTTTTTCTTCGGCGTCTTCTTCTTCTTCTTCATCGTCGCTTTCATATGAACCATCTTCGCTGGATGTGTAGTAAATATGAATTTGTGGTGCTCCCACTGGTTCATCATTATGTTCCGAAGATTCAATGCCTGATGAGCCCGATGTAGATGTTTTCTCATCGAAACCACTTGAGTTGCCATTCTGTTGTACTTCTGATTCCGAGTTATCCCCATTTTCTTCTGTAGACGATGTTGCAGTTGAGCTTTCACTGGTTGGAGATGAGTTCGTTTCATCAGCATGCAGAGCATTCACCAGAGGAGAGATGGAGTTTGGTGGAGACGGATAGGGAGGAATTTCAATCTGAACAAAATTGAGATAGAATTAAATTGAATATGGATTAGAGCCTGCGTAGTAAATCTATCTTACTTGAGCCGTTTTATTGATCGACAGCTTCTGCTGCAACTTTTGATGCTGAAGTTGAGATTTGTTTTTCTGATGCGGTCCTGACAAAATATCTGGCATAAATTCTGGCATAGCTGTATTTTGATTATGAGCTGGCGATGGGAAATGTTTTTGCTCCTTGACTTCTCTGGGTGTATCCTCAGTGCTTATGTTTGTTGTATCTGTTGCAGGATATAAATCGGATGAATTGTTTTGTAATTCTGAATAGGAGTCCTGTTGTATGGATGGTGTTGCTACAGACAGAATAAAGGTTTGCTTATCAATGTCCTCGGATACAGAGGTCGAAATTTCGTCTTCTTGAAAATTCGCAAAGTCTGAATAGGGGTCTTGTAAGTCATCAATGGGGGATTTGGCATTAGGTTTGTCAATCAATAAGGATTTCAACTGAGCCAGTTTGTTAGTGGACAATTGAGGGTCCTCCAAAGTGACAGCCGGCTAAAAAAATGTTAGTGATTTGTTAGTTAATACATTTTATTTATTTATATATTTTATACTTCGAAAAGCATAATGTGCAGTAGAAAAGAAAACCCTTAAAAGACTGACTGACTGACTGACTGCTTTAAACTTTACTACTTATTCTATGATTTTTGGCAGACAAAATGATAATTAGAAAATAAAATATTCAAGCAAACCTTCAATAGCACAAAACAATTCAATCGTTTTGCAACACATTTTACTCTTCTTAACAACTTTCATAGAACGAGCAACCGTCGGTTACTACGGTTTGTATTTTTGAAAGTCTCTCTTACTTTTTTTTCTTCATTCTTCACTGAATGAATTAACTTCCATTTATACTAGAGATGTGCACGTGAGTGTGTTTTGCATGGTCACGATCAAAATAATTTTCACCACGCACGCTCACAAGCAAAATTTTTTCAATCACGCATTTTCATGCACGAAAAACGAAAAATGTTCTCACGAACAATCACGTTTGTATTGAAACCAAATATAAACTCTGGTCGGAAGCGATAACAGTCTAAGTCACAAAATATAGTTTCCAGAAAGGTGTTATTTTTTATTTATTTAATGGTTTTGATTTCCTATACAACAAGACTATGTCTTATAATTAAAGTACAGGAACGTGAGTTGTTGGCATAATAAAATTAAAATATTGTCCTAAATTTTAATATTAATAATAATAAAAAAAAAAATAAGAGTAAATAAAATTTATAAAATAGTGTAAATTTTCAAAACAATTATTAATTTTGTAAATTTAAAATTATGAAAATGAAGAAAAACAATAACAATAATAATTTTGTAAAAATTATTATATTAATTATTCAAGCTATTGATCTTTGGTTTTTTATAAAAAATAATATTAAACAATTATTTATTTATTTTCAATATTTCGCCAACAATTTGTTGGCATCTTCAGGAAAATAATTATAAAATAATTATAAATTATTTTCCTGAAGATGCCAACAAATTGTTGGCGAAATACTGAAAATAAATAAATAATTGTTTAATATTATTTTTTATAAAAAAACCAAAGATCAATAGCGTGAATAATTAAATTAATATTAGATAAAAATTTTCTGAAACTATTAGCATTGCTGTTCATTTCGTGGAAGACAGTTCCAAAGACGAGAGGTGTGTTTTCGATATAGAACAATTTCTTTGAAAAAAATTAATATTGACAATTAAGAAGAGTTTTTTGATAAATTAAAACAAATTTTTACAAACTTCGTCAGAGACACAAAACTTGAAATTCACATCAATATGAAATTCTGTAGGTATAATAATGTAAACCATATAACTCGCCTTGAGTCGACATACATATGTTGCTATCGACATGTGCCAGTTGCGCAAAACGCAGGCAATTACGCAGTTTGTTTCCCTTTTAATAGCTGCTCATTGTCTCAAAAGTGAATTATTACCCGCCGATTACCAGCATTTCAAAATGTCATAACTGCTATTGATTTTTACTTTTATCTCTTCTGTGAAGCAATTTAATTTTCAATATGACTGTTTTACGAACTATTTTCTTTGCAATGCAATACTTTTCCAACGTTTGATCATGCAGAACTGGAGAGTTACAGCAATAAATCTCCTTATGTACATCACGTATACATGTACACAGTTTGCTCTTCTAACATTTCATTTACTCTTTGCAATCCATGTTTTTTGAACTTAGTCTCATAAACAAAGTTACATGGGTTTTGAAAAAAAAAACAATAAATGGATTTATTTTTTGGTTTTGTATTGGGTTAAAATTAATCATGGCATTATTTCCCCCAACGATCTATTTCTTTCCCTACAAATCGATCCAAGCTAATGTACTTCACGTGTGTAGTAGAAATTGAGCTAAAATCTGCATTGAAAAATAATTCATGAAAAAATGTGTGAACGTTTTTTTCTAAACCAAAAAAGTTAGTGTGAAATTTCGTGAAACTTTGTGAACTGCCTCAAAATGGTAATCACGCACGAATTTTTATGTTTAAGTCACGCTCACATCTCTAGTATATAATCTGTAGTATATAACGTCTCTTTATAAGAAGTTATATTACTCTCACTCTATTGTTTAGCAATACTCAAAATGTTGGCACTAAATTTGAGGAATCTTCAGAATAAGGAGTCAGGCTTTGAAAGAAATGAGTTTTATAGGTTTGTAGAAGGGGTCGTGAACCTGCCAAAACTGAAGTCGAAGTCTGCGGAACGCTTTTGGGTTTATTAATAATTCGATGTTCAAGTTGCGAAATTTACTAAGAAAAATATGAAAATGTTGGCGAAACAGTGCTGCCAGAGGAAAATTTTTGCACAGAACATAAAATCGCGATTCATAAAAGGTTTCATCAAGCATCCAAAATCGTATTTGTTTACAATGCGTTTACTAAAGTTTTTCATAGCTATGCAAAATTTATTGCAAAATTTATTCTTGACAACAGGGCTGAGGGATTTTCTCCTCTATGGTATAACCATAGAGGAGAAAATCCTCTATGGAGGATTACGGCAATTGGTGCCATTATGCTAAAGCTGACCCATTAACTTACCTCAGTGATAGATTCGTTATTATTTAAAACCTCTTTCGTGTAAGCGTCAAACAAATCGATTTTTGTACAGATTTCACCATTATTTTTGGTCTGGGATTCTTGCGAAGAGTGACGATCAACAAGAAATTCTACTAATGTTGGTATAGCGGATTTTTGCATTAAAACCGATTGGTAACGTGAAATATCCTGTTGGCTGCTGCGCAAGCTGTCAGCCGCAATGCTGCTGGCATCATCAATGGTATTTGATGTCAAAAGAGGATGGGAGGAACTGTTATGAGATTCACCCATTGTGTTTGGATTTTCAGATGGGTTCGGTGGCGGTGGAGGAGTAACCAGTTTCGGGGGTTCTTCAACCTTACATTCATTCTTTGGAACTGTTAAGCCTCTTTGCTGAACTGGCAACTGTTCAGAGGTCAATTTGGGTACTTGTAAAGCACTGTCATTCGAGTTGACAAGAAAAGTATTAGTATCAATAGATGACTCCTGATTCGATGAAATATTGTTTGTTTTATTTTCTTTACTATCTGACAACGAGGAAGTAAGTGTCACATTGTCTTGTGAGGCTAATGGTGCTAATATCTTTGGAGTGTCACTGTGATAAAGGCCAAAGTGTCTGGCATCCTCGTCAAAATCTCCAAAATTCCACAAATCCCTTGGTTCTTTCTCGGGTTGATCCTTTACTGGAAATTTCAAAACTTTCATGCCAGTACCTACATCGGTAATAAGTTTTTTGAGTGTTCTGTGATCTTTTGCAGAGGCTACAAAATTAATTGCTAAACCATGTGAGCCGAAGCGGCCAGCTCTTCCAATTCTATGAAGGTAAGTTACTATATCTGTTGGTAACTCAAGATTAATAACCAAGTTCACATGTTCAGAGTCGACACCTCTAGCCATTAAGTCGGTCGCCATTAGAATGCGCGTTTTAAACTCACGGAACCTACGAAAGTTTTCCAAACGCGTCTTTTGATCTTGTGCTCCAGAAATTAGTTCACAGGGCCAGCCGTCTTTTTCCAAATAGTTACGATAGGAATCTGCTCTAGATTGTGAGCCAGCAAAAATAAGACACTGCTTGAAAGCTACTCTTCCGAAAATATGCCTAAGAGCCTCTAACTTTAATTGCATTTCCAAAATACTTGTCTTTTGTTCAGGCAACTCATAGATAAACTGCTTTATGCCCACCAACAGAGTAGCGCGTGCCTCAGTGGATATCAGCAAGGGGTTCTTCATTATTTTTGCCAACTCCTGGTCTAGATTATCAATAAATGTTGCACTGCAAGCTATAGTTTGTCTGCGGTTTGGCAGAGCTTTGCGAATTCTCTGTAAATCTTGCCGGAATGTGTGTGTATACATTTTATCCGCTTCATCTAGTACTAAAATCGCTATTTGTGATGTATTTAACACTTCATTTTGAATCAAATGCAAAATTCTGCCAGGAGTGCCTACAACACATCTTGCCGCCTGCAACCGTTTACGATCTTCTGCAACATCCATGCCGCCTATGACGCAAACTGCTCGAAACCCAGCGCAGTGTTTACCAATTTCATTTAAAGTTTCCTCGATTTGAACTGCAATTTCACGTGTTGGGGCAACAATTAATGACTGAGGATCACGAATATCGCTTTGATAAAATTCCAGCACAATGGTGGAAAAAATCAAAGTTTTTCCGGTGCCTGATTTTGATTGAACCAACAAATCTGCAGATTTTATGTGTAAATACTTATTGGACAAAAACACACAATTCGCTTTTGTTTTTACTTACCCATTCCTGATTTTCCAACTGGTATAGCCGTGGCCTGAATAACAGTGGGATACACAAAGCCGGCAGACTGCAAGCCTTTTCGTACTGACTCGGAGAGTAGCATTTTACTAAATGGAGCCAACTCCTTCAGCCGTACATCATCAGTTCTTTCTTTAGCTTCAAGCTTGTGAGCGATGCTTGTAGATTCCATTATATTCATCTGTAAAATTTCAAAGACTTTTCCTCAATTTTTCGTGCAAGTCTTTTCGAAATAAACAAAAAGTTCACCTGTTTTCATTCCGATAAAAATTTTCTTATGGTTGCCAACACAATGTGCGATAAGTTAGAGCAAATTTACGTGCCTCTTGTTGCACGTTTTCTTACCTATTCCCACAGTGGCTTTTAAATTAAGAAGAGAATATACAACTTTTGGGCTTATATGAACTTTTTGATAAAAAGGCTGTGAGAAGAGAAAAATAATTGCCAGTACTCCACAATTTTACTGTGGCCTACAATTGGTTTTTTTTCGTTGATTAATATTTAACCTTTCTTTTTATTCTGTTTCGGTTAACTTTGTGATCAATGACACTTCATGTATTTTGTTGGTAGAAATCTTGAATTACTGTCACCCATTTGTCCGCGGATGTGTGTTTGTGTTGTGTATATTGACAGCAAGTATTGCTAAAAGTAACCTTAAAAGCTGGGCTTTTCAAGTTACCTGGTATAGAGCTGCCTTGGTACTAAAAATGAGAATTGTTTATTTGTTTTTATTTTTATTTTTAGAAAAAAAAAATTATCATGGTTGTATCATGTATTTTATTATTGCACTGCTTGAAGCCCCCTGTTACTTTTCCCATTTAATATGGCAGCGCTATAATTATGCTTAATAAGTGTGGGTGCATTTTGTGATAAGCAGAAAGAAAACAAATGTGATTAGATAAATACTTCTATTAATTTTGCAAAACAACTATTTTAATCCACAATGTCACTTAATTTGCCAATATATTCTTTGGATATAATAGACTCAATAAGTTTTCAAAAGTGTTTACTGCCAGCAGAAAAATTTCCTAAAAGTATAAAACCGGGTCAGTGGGCAAAATGCTTTTTTACCGATTTGTCATCTGGAAGAAAATACTATGCTGTAGCACAAGTTTTTCCAAGAGGAGATTTGTATGAGCAGTGCTATTTAGATACCTGCGTTTCCAATTATGATGATAAATGTCAGAAATTGCTTCTAGATAGTGTGATAAACCTAGAAAATAAAAAAGAAATCAAAACGGCGAGTGTAGTATTCCATTTAAACTCAGAATATTTTATTGAAAATTCGTCTTCTTTGACTGAGCATAATTTGAAAGTGTTGGCCAATATATTGCTACAGCAATATCATTTAACTCATGGATGTCATGTCAGAGATGGTTTTTTGCTTGATGGAGGTATAAACTCAATATATCTTGAAATCGAAGACTATAGTGATAAGTGCAGCTATTTTGTGACGGATAACACAACAGTTTATGTCAAAAACGTTTCCTTACAATACAATGCATTAAATTTTGATAAAATAAATTTGTCTGTTAAACCTCTTTGTAATGCTCGACAAGAGCTGAATGACTTGATGAAAATTTTACACATGCAGCGTTTGAAAAAGAAATATTCGTTACAAATGAATGTGAACGCAATTTTAATAGGAGCTGTTGGAAGCGGAAAATCAACTCTAGTAGAGCAATTTTTGAAAGACCATCACTGTAATGTCTTTCATATTAATATAACAAATTGTCTAAAGCAATATCCAGGAGAGACCGAAACCGAATTGAGGAAAGTTTTTAAATCAGCTTCCAATTTTGAGACGAGATTTAAAGCGAAGGGTAAGTTTTCTATTTCACACAGAAGATATTTTAATATATTTTGAATTCTGATTAAAGGGCCCACCGTAATACTGCTAGAAGATATTAATCTTCTTTGCCCACAATTAAATTTTACTAGTGGTAAAGATTCGGAAGCCTCATCAAATTCCAGACGTATTTGTGGTCAATTATTAGCATTAGTTGATGGTCTCGCAACTTCTAAAAGCAATATTATGTGCTTGGCTACAACTTCCAAGCCGGACAATGTAAACGAGCTCCTTAGACGAGCAGGAAGGTTTGAAAATGAAGTTTATATCACAGCTTTACAAGAGGAGCATCGCAGAGATATTTTAGAAAAGTTAATACTAAAAAACCTGAAATCTGTCAATATTAGCCCTGCAATGTTAGAACTGATAACCAGGCAAACACAAGGTTATGTTTTGGCTGACTTAGCCTTACTTGTTCGCAATATAACACAAATGCTTTACTCAAAATCCACACTAAACGTTGAAGATACTATTTTGTATGCACTTAAGAAATCTACACCAATTTCGTTGAAAGAAACTGATGTAACAGCATATAAAACAATAGAAAGTTTTGAATCAGTAGGTGGTATGTTGCAGTTGAAACAAATTTTAGAAGTTTCCATTTTGGCTGGCCTTAAGCGGAAGGAATCATTTAAAAGGTTTGGCTTAAGCTTACCAAAAGGTGTGCTACTATATGGACCACCTGGTTGTGCTAAAACAACAATTGCGAAATGTTTAGCTACCGAAGCAAATATGACTTTTATAGCCACATCCGGTGCTGAAGTCTACTCGCCATATGTTGGATCAGCTGAAAAGTATATAATCAAAATTTTTCAAACAGCTCGTAAAAATGCACCATGTGTAATATTTTTGGATGAAATAGGTAAAATTTAAACAGTTAGAGCAACTAAAAGTACTCATTTCTCTTTATTCCTAGATTCTCTTGTTGGCCGAAGGGCACTAGCCGGCTCATCGAGATCCGGTGACGTCCAGGCTCGCATCCTGTCCACACTTTTAACAGAAATGGATGGTGTCATATCGGCAAGTTATGAAAATTCCAATATAATTGTTGTGGCCGCCACAAACCGCCCGGATATGGTTGACGACGCCCTTATGCGACCGGGCCGTTTCGACAAATTAATTCATGTACCTGCTCCCGATTTTTTATCTAGATTTTCTATACTAGAAATATATAAGAAAAAAATGCCATTTGCAAATTCTGTTGATCTTGACAATCTCGCCGAACTAACGGAAAACTATTCAGGGGCGGATATTTGTAATCTTTGCAATGAAGCCGCTTTGCAAGCGTTTCAGCGTAACATGAATTCAGAGGAAATTTTAATGGTCGATTTTGAAAATGTCTTAAAGACATCAAGGTCTTCATTATTACAAAGTCAAATTGATTGGTATTATCAATTCGAAAATAAATGTTTATGAAATCCATCCAGAGCCAAATAAAAATTTGAAAAACGGTCGTATTGAAAATTAATGATACATGAAATAAAAATTTAGTGCCAGCTCTAACATTTTAAAGTGCCGGCAAACTGGGGATGATAATCTACTTTTGAAGCTGTGAACAGGAGAGATTGCAAACATTTCAGCAGGTTCTTACAAGCTCAACGCGGATCTTACAAGGAAGACAAAGCTATTTTCTTAACTGAACTATATGCCTGTGCTTACAAGCGATAGCAATCTAAGTCGTGATACAATATTCTGCGAACAGAAATTCGCAGTTATGTAAAATCTCCATGTATCTAACGAAGTTTGCTAAAAATATACAAACAAAGCAGGTTTGAAATAATCCTCAATAGAAGTCCTATACCATACGCAATAAACTGGGCAGTGGCATGTTTTTATTAAATCTCATGAATTCTCCAATATTATAATTTTTAATTTATCAAGAAACTCTTCTAAATTGTTCATATTGAAAATTTCAAAGAAGTTGCTCAACATTAAAAACACGCCTTTCTCAAGACTATGTTTTAAGACTTAGGCTGTTATGGCTTCCGACCGCAGATGTATATATGTATATAAATAACATTTTTTACGTTTATATTTCAATACGTAATTGATTGCGAGAATTTTTTTCGTTTTTCGTGCTTGAATAAAAAAGATTCGTGCGTGAAAGTGCCTCACTAAAAAAAGCATGCACGTAAAAGTGCGTTGACGTGAGGTGAAAAAAAACTGTCGTGCGTGAAAAATAATTATTCTCATCGTGAGCCAAAAACCGCTCACGCGCACATCTCTACTCGAAAACTAAGCTTTGCCGCCACATTTTTCACTTTGTTTCTTATTTTTCGATTTTCTAGGTTAATACTATTCACTCTAAAGTGGATTACTGTAGCATTTTTCGTGTTCTGCAAACCGCATCCTCATGTTTTTATTCGTTTTCAATTAGAGTAACTGCAGAAAAACTTTATTTTTCACTTAAACTTTTCTAATTAAAATAATTTAACATTTCTTCAATAGCTAATAAAAAAGCTTTTGTTTATATATTTGACATTTAGATTTTTTTCGTACAGAAACTTCGAATATGTAAAAACAAGCTGAATTGAGAACACCAATTTATGAATCATGCGGATTCAAAAAATGTTGCTACATCAATCCGAGTTGAAACCTAGAAAAAGCCAGTATATATATTTTTTAAAGTATTAATTCAGGTCCAAAAATGAACCTTTTCAAAAAATATTTGCTAGACAGCTGAAAAATACAGCAAATATTTTTTGAAAAGGTTCATTTTTGGACTGAATTAATACATTTCAATTGGCTCTTAAAGCAAATAAATAATTAAGTTCATATTTGAATATTTTTTAAAGTAATAAACTATTAAAAAATGAACTTAATAATTTATTTGCTTTAAGAGCCAATGTTACGAGGGCCGCCGGTCCTGAGACCGACTCACTTGGGTCCTAGAAAAGGTCCCGTTGTGTTAAGAGCCAATGGAAATGTATTAATTCATTCCTTTAAAAATTTCTCGAGTCTGTTGATGAGTTGATTAGCATCAATGAAATATCGGCGGCACATAGACGGCTGAAAAAGACAGAATACATTTGTAAGGTCTATTTTTGGACCTGAATTAATAATAAAAAAAATTATATATTTCATAACAAGTTTTGCCTCATTTTATTTTTTTATTATTAAGTTATTCGACCATTTTTTAGTTCAATATTATTTTATTTTTTTATTTATTTTTTTCGAGCTTTTGGTCTCTTTTATTTATTAGTTTTATTTGCCGATATTTCGCTCTCCATCGGATAGATTCTTCTAATAAACAAAACAAAGCTCTGAAAACCAAAATATATATTTTTTTTATAAAATTAAATATTTCACCAGCTTGCTGATATGTTGTATGGTGTGAGCTTGATGGCGCATATGGGCTGCGTAACACTAACGTAAGCTATAACAGTGCTGTCGTCACTATTTGAGGTTTCTTCAACATGAAATTACTTTTGGTGGCTATTCCTGTTGGGTTTTGTTGCTCATTGACTTCTATTTCAGATTCACCTTGACCTTTATTATCCTTGTTCTCATCTTGTGGTGCATTGACTTCAAATACATCTAACACTTTTTGAACCCAAAAATCTATGACAATACTTTCATCACTATCGGAACTTAACTCGTGATGGAGTTTTTGAGAATATGGATTTGATGCTGCAATTTTTTGAATGTTTTCTGAGCTTTGTATACTTTGTGTTAAATTGTAGGCGGATGGCTGAATCTGCATATTTTCTGGTGTGCTGTTTAATATTAAAGTATCTATGGGCGTTGAAGCGGGTTTGCATAACTCATTCACTTCAGTTTGTTGAGACAAAATACATTCAGTTTGACTAGGGCTAACAACACATTCACCGGTTTTGTTTTTGGCCACATAAAGTGTTGTGTTTATTAAGTCTTGTCTTGCATCTACTTGGGTCTGAGAAAATATTGTTTGTTCAGTAACTGAACAAATATCACATTTAAATTCTTGCACTTTCTCTTTAGAACCTTCATATCCGGGTATACAGAAAGGATTATGAGCACCAAAAGCACCACAAAGTTTGCAAAGAATTAATTGCCATTTATAAGCTGTAAGAAAAATAAATTATAACATTTTTGTTCTTATCTGTATACCCATACTATATTTAATTTCAAAACATTACAACTAGAATAATCTCTTCCTTTGGGACAGTTGCAAACTTCCATGTCACAACGCTTATGTCCGGAATGCAATTCAGCATATGCGCCTTTTTCTTTTTCCCAATTAGCATCGCGATCCGGTACAAAAACGCCTTGGTACTTGATATCTTCCCGAAAATTTTTGTCTTTACACCAAATACAAGTTAAATAATATCCAGCACTCAAAGCATACATTTTCATACATTTGGAGTGGATAAAGCCATTGCCACAGCATTTGGCATAAATCCACCCTTTGGGATAAGCTCCCATATTTTGAGCGCATATAAAACATGTTTCATTCAAATTTGTTTGCCTGCGCGCAATTAGCTTCATTTTATATGGATCGTCAGGTATGCAAACATGACAAAACGACTTAAAATCACCCGCGAAGTGTGTTAGACATTTGCTAGTATGTCCGCAAGTCATATGAAAATACTTCTTACATGTGAAACATTGTACGGTTGCACCTACTTCTAAGCAATACTTGCACTTCCTGTTTTTAGCTTTTATTATTTCAGTGCGTATGTCACGTAAAAGGAATCCCAATATTCCACCATGATCCTTTCCACGTTGACACAAATGAGTAGACAATAACTGCAAAACAGAAGGTTCCAACATACATACATATGTATGTACACTTAAGTGCGCGATACATTTTTTTTTTTTTTTAACTTACCAAGCAATAATAGTGGACAGTTATTTCTTTCTTTGACATCCACTCACCAAAATAAATAAGCGCCATCCCTTCAGCTTCAGTAGATTTATTGCATAAACTGCATGTTTTCATTGGAATTTGTCTGGATTGTTCCGAGTTTACCATTGTTTTGTTCCAATGTTGTTTGGTTGTTCTGTGGTCTCAACTCAATAACAGAAATAAAAACTTCAAACTTATTATTTTTACTAAGCAGAGCTGCCAGTTAAATTTAAGCAAAATTCCACATTTTCCATTAAAAATTTACAAAATCGCCATTTACGCTTTGGGGAAACTTTAGGATCAGGAGCCAAGAATTGAAAGATATAAGTTTTATAGATTTGTAAAGGGGGGTCGTGGACCTCACAAAACTGAAGTTAAAGTCTGCCGGAGGTTTGGAGTTTGTTAATAATTCGATGTTGCAGTTTCAGAGTTTTTATATAAAAAATGTTGGTAAAACAGGGAAAAATTTTTGCACAGAACGTAAAATCGTGAATTCACAACCGGTTTGAAGCATGTAAAAGCGTATTTTTTTTTAATTTCAGTTTATACATTTTTTCAGAGGTATGCAAAACCAACACAAGCTTGGCGTACAAAATCTGTAAGCATCTGGCAGCACACTTTTTCATATTGCGGCAATTGGTACCATTGCACTAAAGCCGACTCAAATTTCGTGCTCTTTTTCAATTTTGAAAGATCATGAGGGGACCTGTTTTATATGAAATTTGTCCAAATTCTATAAACAGAACAACAATTAATAAATAAATTTCAATTACTGAATCGTTTGAAACAATCGCCATCGACCAGTGGACGATTATAATTGGCTTTTAGCTGCCGGCGTTAGACATTTTTATCCGTCTTGGCACGAGAACCGGCGAAAATCAACTCTGTGCTCTTGCATTCCGTTTTGTACAATTTTTTCGTTAAGTTTGTTGCCTTACTAGCTGACCTCTTCTAACGCCATTGTCATAATTGACGAATAGCACAGACATATTCTGTGACGAATAGGAAAAAAGCACAGAGTACATATTCTGTGGAAAAAAGTGTTGTAGATATAAGTTCTGTGAAAATTTAATATATTTTACTAGAATATTGTAAAGTTTTAAAAAAATTGACTGAAATTAATTTGAAAAGATTGTTTGCATAGCAATTTCATGAAATTTTTCTTAAGGGTGAGTATTTTCATCTGTTAAAATCAGTGTTAAGTTTTGTAATGATTGATTGCATCGATCGGCAAAATAGTTCTGAAATTTTCCTGCTGCTTCTTTCTATATACATACATATTTTCTTTTTACACATTTGTACGTTTTTTGATTTTGCTCCTGTTTCACCAAAAATTAATAATTGAATGTCAAGTAGAAGGAGAACCAGTAAAAAAATAGCCAGAAATAAACTTTGGAGGAGACGATTAAATAGCCGTACTTGTAAAAGATACTGCTTGCAGTATTTGTGTATGTGAGATTGTGCATAATAGTGGAGTGTGAACATAATTGCTCAATTTCTTTTATGCAATTTATTTTATAAAGACGAAAAGGAAAATTAAATGAAAATCATGGCCGATTTAGACGCTGTGCATTTGGGTCTGGATGAAAATGAAGCCGACATTGCAGAAGAACTGCAACATTTTGATGATTCTTTTGACACCCGTAGTGAAGCATCTGAATCTGGTTCGGAATCTTCCGATTCTCAGCCTAGCATAAGTTCAGTCAGTACAACGCAATCAAACAAATCAAAAATGAAACGGAAAATAAAGAAAGAAACAAATACGAAAATTGTGGAAAAGAAGTTGACAGCGAAGCGTTCCAGTTCGAAAGATATGACGAGTGGGGCAGCCATCAATGGCAAGTCTTCTTTATCCAAGAAGAAAAAATGTGATTCTAATAAAGCTGCTGATGTCTCCAACGAATCGATTGACAATAAAAAAGAATTGGCAGCTGAATCAAAATCGTCTCGTAAAAAATCGATTGACAACGCACAAAACAGTTCTTCCAACAATGCCAACGTTAGTAGCAGTGCAAAAAGTGAGGCCAGTGATGATGAAAGCGGCAAGCCAAAAAATACTACACCTTTTGATAGCGATTCTGAATCAGAGGACTCTGATTCGGCAGCTAACATAAAGCGAAATGGCCGTAAAAACACTTCTAAAAGTGCATCGCCTGAGAAGAAAACAAGTTCTTCTGGCAACGGAGGCAGCAAAACTGTTTCCTCGTACGATTACAAAACAAAATTGAATTATCTTTTCCGTGATACACGTTTCTTCCTAATCAAGTCAAATAATGCTGACAACGTATCGATCGCTAAAAGTAAAAATGTCTGGGCTACTTTACCACAAAACGATGCGAATCTAAATCAGGCATTTAAAGAAGCGCGTAATGTATTGCTAATCTATTCCGTAAATGAGAGTGGTAAGTAAAGCGTTCCCGTATGACAACTTTGAAGAAATTGTTTATTAAAATTATTTTCTAAATATCTTGAGTATCTTGAAAATCAAATGCTAATTAAGAACTGAACGCTTGCGTTTTGAGACTTGCTGATTTTGTTTTATTTTTATAGGAAAATTTGCAGGATTTGCTCGTATGAGTGCTCCATCCCGACGTGATTTGGCCCAACCATCATGGGTTTTACCACCAAGCATTTCTGCCAAGGCACTAGGCGGAGTCATCGAAATAGATTGGATTTGTCGTAAAGAACTCTCTTTCAATTGCACATCCCACTTGTACAACTCATGGAACGAAGGTAAACCAGTAAAAATTGGTCGTGACGGCCAAGAAATTGAACCGAAAGTTGGCGCTGAGCTCTGCCGTCTATTCCCTGAAGATGAAAAAATTGAATTAACACCAATTTTACGCAAATCAAAGGAAACCGCCAAAATGATGAGAGAAAAGGGCATAAGGGTTATTTATAAGGCACCCAAAAGTTTATCATCACGTGGCGGTGGTGGTAGTGGTCGAGGAAGTCATCATTATCGTAGTGGTGGTGTCGGTGATCGTCGTGAGGGTGGTGGTCCTATGCGTCATAAAAGATCCTTTGGTGCTCTACATCGCCCATATAAACTGCCCCATATGGGCCACCCAGGATCAGTTTACAAACGTGGTGGCTCACCCTATGGTCGTAGTGGCCCAGGCGGTGCCGGAGGTAGTGGTGGCTCCAGAGCAGGTGGAGGTGATTCTTCTTTACCTCCATGGGAAAGATATATGTCACCCACAGCTGCGGCTGAAGCCTATTTGGCCGATTACATGCGCACTATGCACGGCCAACTGCCACCTCTGCCGTTTGTACCGCCTTTTGGTCAAATACCCCCTCCAACACCGGGTGGTGCCACTGTACCGCCTCCTGGCTTACCAGGCTCAATTTATGAACAATTGCCACCACCGGCAAGATATTACGATGGCCCTCCATTGCCAGACTATCCTCCACCTCAGCCAATGCGTCCACCACCGCCAGGTTATGACAAGAGTGCACCATCATTTGAAGATTTTGCAGCTTGGAAACATGCTGGCTTGCCCACCGGCTCCTTACCACCTGGCTTTCCGCCAAGTTTGCCAGGCGGCAGTAGTTCTACTGCAGCTGGTGGCAGCAGTGCCGGTGGTCCTTCTAGCAGCAGCAACTCTAATTATCGCGCAAATCGAAATAGCATCTCAAATTCTAATGCAAATCGTTCACGTGAGCGCCCAGGTCGGGCTAATGACTACCATCATCGTGGTGGTGGTAGTGCGGGCGGTTCATCACGTAGCGGAGGCAGTGGTAGTGCAGGTGGAGATCGTGACCGCCATTTTCGTGGTGGTAACGAACGTAATAGTGGACGTAATTATCGAGATAATCGTCGTTAAGTGCTTAAAATATTTATCCAACTATCAATTCCTCATCACTTTTCTAATTTTATAAAATAATCGAATTGTATGCATCGTTTGTGTTTTATGCTAAAATTTGCAGTGTTTTAACTTAAAGTCCAAGCCAGCAAAAACGAGTTTAAATCAAACACTTCCATCTACTCCACTGTACTCTTCGCAACGTAGTGTTTTTAATATTATTATTTTTTTTTTTTTTTGTTTTTTTTTATATCAAAACTGTGTTTTTAGAGAAGAAAAAAAATGATAAAAAGTATTTATTACTTTCAAAAAGTGTTTTTAAAAGTCAAAGGGGTTTTTTCATATATTTCAACACCTCACTAGCAACTGATAAGAAAAAATATCCAAAACTTAAAAATTTAATACTTAAACAAAAAAAAAAAAAAGAATAAGTGTGAAAAATATATGAATTTAATGCTTAAAAACTTAAAAAGTATAACAGAACTTAATTTAGTATTAACCTTAATTTAGTTTCTTTCTCCTTATTATTTATAAAAAACTTTAAAAATTAAACATAAAAATGAAAAATATTGAAAAATACATAAAAATGAAAAGAACTTTTTTATTGCAATAATTTAAGGTGGAGAGCCACTGAATTTGAATCCAAACAAAAGACTGACCGATCAAGAAAATTTAATTGAAAGGTGGATATTTAAAAAAAAAAGACGTTTACTACTCTCCTTACCTTAAAAAAGAAACAAACGAACAGTTGGTTATTGCAAGCAAAATAAAAGAAAGAAATTAAAGAATTAAAAATGGTTAAAAGAAAAATGAGAAGTGTTGGCTTAAAAGTATTCTAACGAAAATTTACTCAAATATGCCGAATAATAAGTGCAAAAAAAAAAAAAAATAAAATACCAAAAGTGCAATATAGTGTTCTTGGAAAATGCAATTTTCCGTCTAACCCTTTCAACTATTTAAAACGGACTTAAAAAATGCATTTTTACTCCAAAAGACTTTGAATAGACTCTAATCAAGTGTTCAAAAATGATTCGCTTTTTACTTAAAAACTTGTTTCGCATAAAAATGTTGTCTATTTTCTGCGCAAAAAGAAAAATAAGAGAGAAACAACACAACCATCCAGATTTAATGTGTGCAAATTTGCTTATTAAATAACTCACATTTACAAAGAACAATATGCAATGGCAAAAGTTGTTGTTGTTTTGCCTTATCATCTTACAAAAACATGATTTTACATTACATATATAATTAATATTTTATATTTATTGTCTTTCAGACCTTAAGTAAAAACCTTCCAAGCATGCAGTTCATATATTGTTTGCTTTACCTGCCAAGATTGCCGCATTTCAATTATGATTCACTTTTGTGCTCAGGAGTCTTAATGTATTTGAAAAAAAAAAAAAAAAAAATATGAAATAATGTATAATTATATACCAACCAATCAACCAACTTGACATTTGACAATCACTCTTCTCTGTTGAATGCATTTTTAAAATGGCGAAATTGGAATACGGAAAAATGAGCCTGCGAATTGGCGTCTCTTGTTTTGTGTAAGTAAAATTCGTAGAAATTTTTAATTGATAATACAATTTAGTAGTGGTAAATAAAGATTTAGATTTAGAGATGTGTTCATCAAATGTACATATACATATGTACTTACGAGGACTGATCAAAAAATAACCGTTATTTTCAATTTTTTCAAAAAGTATTTGTCCCCTTCAAAGTAATCCCCCTCAGATATAATATACTTATGAGAGTGTTTTTTTCAATTCTCGAAACAGTTCTGAAACGCGCTTTTTATTATCGCAAACAGCTCCTGTTTCGATTTTTCTTTTATCCTCTCAATCGTAGCAAAACGCTTTCCTTTCATCGGTGTCTTCAGTTTTGGGAAGAGGAAAAAGTCAGCGGGGACCAAGTCCGGTGAATACGGTGGTTGAGGCATGTTAACGGTTTTGTGAGCTGGTGCAAAATCCACGATTGTTTTTTTTCACAATTCTGTGTGTTTCTTGCGCGAAGCAATTTCGCACAAACATCGCATAACTTCAAGCTAGTATTCCTTATTGACCGTAGGACCTTGTGGCAAGAATTCATGATGCACCACGCCATTGCAGTCGAAAAAAACAGTGAGCAAAACCTTCACATTTGACCGAACTTGACGTGCTTTTTTCGGTCTTCGCTCTTCTGGACGCTTCCATTGGGATGATGGGGCTTTGGTTTCAATGTCGTAGCCATACACCCATGATTCGTCACCTTTTTGAGGAAATCTGGATCGTCGTTGACGATGTTCAACAGCTCCTGAGCGATGTCCATGCAACGTTGTTTTTGCTCAACATTTAGCAATTTTGGAACAATCTACGCTGCCGCACGTTTAATGCCCAAAACATCCATAAAAATTGCATGACATGAGCCATATCGTTCGGCCAACATCATCAGCAACCTCTCTGATAGTGATTCGACGATTATCCAAAATCAGTTTCTTTCACTGCTTCAATGTTGTCATCGCTTGTTGACGTGTTCGGGCGACCAGGACGAGCATTGTCATTGACATCTTATCAGCCTTCCTTAAACCGGTCATACCGCTACTAAACTTGTGTTCTGCTCATAGTAGACTCGTCAAACGCCACAGTCAACATTTCAAATGTCCTTGCGCATTTAATTTAATTTTTTACACAAAACTTGATTCATTTTTGCGAATAGAAAAAATCTAAGAGCACACCAAAACACGATTAACCTTTTTATCTGTCAAAAAGAAACTGACAGTCCAAAATGGCTGATATTGCCAACATATGTATGTATATAACAGGCATAAAAAAAATATTTTATTTTTATATTATTTGATCTTGAGATTATTAAATAAATTATTCAAGCTTAAGATCTTTATTTTTTTAATCGAATATACGTAACTCACGAAAGTTGAAAATAATGGTTATTTTTTTATCAGACCTCGTATGAGTGTACATTAAAGTGCGCATTTTATTTAAAAATGCGGCATCGTACCGTCGTTCCCCCCAGAAATGTTATATGTAGCGAAAACCTAAAAAATTTTAGGTAGATTGCGATAGAAGACCGTGTGCCGTATTCGCCCACAAACTGAAAGAAAATGTGAAAAAAATGTATCATAACTTCAGTGGAGCCAGCTATTCCATTATGTTTATTGCTATAATGATTACCAAAACGGCGTTTATGAAATCTGTTCTTTGCGATACAAATCTATATACATATATATGTATGTATGTACATTACTGACGAGCAATTTGTATTGCTGTGTTTTTCTGTTGACTGTAATATATTTCATATTCTCTCACCAACATCCTCCAGTTGATTTCCAATTGATTTTTCTGTTTGTTGCTATTGTATCATTAATAGCATCAAGGGTCTCTTCAGGCACAGTGATTTTGAAGCATTAATATAACTTTATATTCGAACTATATGATTTACAATTGTTAATTGTTTCACGGGGTTTGAGTTCGATTTCTATTTCCTCAGAATTGAGAAAAACATTTATTTTTTGTACTAAAATTGTAGTGATCAACAATATTAAATAAGACTAGAAAAGTAAGGTTATCGGCTGGGGTACATACCATTGCTATTTCACGTCCACCACGATGTTTATCACAACTTTCAAACAGTATACAATTTGTCATTACTTCGGTTCGCAGCAAATTTTGCTGATGAGTGTCGTCGGGGATGTAACACAGCTGTTGTCGTTTACTGTTGCTGTTGTATTTTATTATACGGTATTTTATTATACCGTTCACAACAGTGTTAAAAGTTTATGACTCCGTTTATAACTTCCACATTTCTGTCTTCATAATGCTATAAACACATTCACCACTACATGAACACACGACTACAAATGTCGCCGGCCTTATAAGTCGCCTTTGCTCAGCTACTTAAATATTTTGGAAGCACAAGCTACAAAAAATATAATAAATATTAAAACGGAGAAATGGTGCTACTTTTCTTTTTTTATACTTTTGGTTTGAAGACACCAAGTTGGGTCAGATGCCATAAATTACTGCTGGAAATGACCGAAAATTTACAAATGACAAAGGGCATTACGGGGCGCATTAATAAGAAAAAATTAGTGAAAAATTTTCAAAGGGCAAAATAAATACTTCCAAGAAAATGATACCATTGCAAAGATGCAAAAATTTGCAAATAATCACTATAAACAAAAATTCACTTAAAGTAGTTGCGCAACGGCGCAATATGCAACTGGTGCCAGCATGTGAAAATTCGTGAACAATTACAAAATGCAGACATTCACATCAAATGGGCCTTTAGAAAATAAAATATTTGCAAACGTCACAGCTGCGTCTGGAAAGTACCAGATTCGTAAAAAAAAAATTTCAATTTGCAATAAAGAACTTGAAATCATTTCTAAAAAATTTAAATAGTCGCTAAAACAACTGCTGAATTTTAAATTGGAAACAGCTACTTTCAACTGTATTTTTCGCAAATTTTTGCACTTTTTCGGTAATATAAATTCTTACAAGTGTTGACCATTTTTGAAAAACAATTAAAAGGAAATTTTACATACATTTATCCTAGACTACCTGAAGAGGCTATAGGTAAATAGGCATACATACCTCCCGCCGGTTCCACCCTGAATCAGCCAGATGAACGGATGAAAGACTCGACTGCACCCTGTCCAACCTTCTATACAACGATTTACCATCGGTTACCACGATTTGTATTTTTGAAAGTATCAAAAAGTAAAATTTCTTTGAATATTCAAAAATGGATTTAATTATTTATTTGAATTATGGAATAAATAGTTAAGTTTCAAACATTATTTTAAGAATTTTTCGAGTCTACTGATGAGTTGATTAGCATCAACGAAATGTCAGCGGCATATAGACGGCTGAAAAAGACAGAAAACATTTGTAAGGCCTATTTTGGGACCTGTATTAATACATTTCGATTGGCTCTTGAAGCAAATAAATAATTAAGCTCATTTTTCCTAACAAATTGCTTTAAAATTTATTTCACTCGTCAATCTTAAGTAGCGATTTAGCATTTCTTTACAGCCCTTCCACGAAAAAAAAAAACGTTGCAAATTATTGCAAAATGATGTTGCCGTACTATTTTGCAAGTTTTCATAAATGAGAGTAATTGAGCAAAAATTTGAAAATTTTTTCTATCTCAAAGCTGCTGCATAAATATTATCTATAGAATTTTTCACAGCATTTAAGGTTTTTCAGTATCGAAAGATTTTCGTTGATAATTTCCAATTTTTTCTGTCGCTTGAATTTGTTGCAAACTTCACGTTTACATGAAAATGTATGTCCGATTTCGCCATTTTATTTTAAAATATTTGCATTTAACAGTCTAATTTTATCGTACTGCTACTGGACATACAATAATGACCGGTTTTCCTGTCTTGCTACCACTACCGCAACGAAACTTCCTGTACTATTTGAATACGACTTTACGACTGGTTTTACGCACATATTATATAGGATTAGTTTTTTTGTTTACATTTACATTGAATATTTTTACAGATAATCATCAAAACCCAGGGAAAGTGTGCTGCATTTAAAAACAACAATTCCAGTTTCTTACTTCAACAAAATGTGGTGTGCATTATATTGAGTTTTAAAAATTCAAATACATTAATAATCCAAATTTGTTTATTGTTATAATAAATCGCAAAGTTAAAAGTAATAAAAAATAAAATACTTTGAATAAAGTTTCCGATCTCATCTAAATGTTTTTGATTTTCTCCTTTAACTGGACTGTTGCAGTCATTAACAACTCATCGTCGGAACTTTCCATATCTTGATTTGCACTGCACTCGTTTATATCCTTTGGCGCCATAGAAGTACTCCCAACAGGATTAGAGGAGGAAGGCAAATTGTCAGGCATTGGCTGAGTGGGATTGTTGAAGTTGTTATATTGACGTGGCGCTGATGGCACTTCAGAGTTATAAGGACCTATAAGTATATAATATTTAGTAAATACAAAAATTATTAAAAACATTTAAATATTGTTTGCATTGATGTCGTATGCAGTATTTCAGGCTGCTACTATAATAACAAAATTTATTCTACGTAAAAAAAATTTAATAGATTTTCGGCACGGTTTGAGAAAAGATGCAACGTTTTGTGGTGAATTTTTAATGCCAGAAAACAGTCATTACAAGGTAGGAGATTTCCAAAGAAATCGCCAATGATCCGCCATTATTAAACGGACAACTTGATTATCCAGTTGTATCAAAAGTGTAATCAATGTTAGCGCCTAATTCAGCCGGTGCACGTGGCCTCAAACTGGGGAACACAAGAAAAACTAAAGCAAAGTTCGCAAAATACAGAACTAGATTAGGAAAGGTTATAAAAGATCGAAGTAGTTGTAAACAACATAACGGGGAAAAAAACTCGGTAGTTAGCGAAAACATTCGCAACATGCGAATTTTTGCGTTTTTCCTTTGGGACTGTTGTTCATAAATTCTTTTAAGTAAATGTTTCGCGAATTTTCGCGTTTTTGCTTTTTATTTATAAAAGGTAAAAGCTGGGAGTTGGTTCGGTAAAGTGAGAGCAATCATGAATTTCTCCCTCTATAATACACAAAAAAGCACATAAGTACAGGAACACCAAAAACCACATTTCAATCCCAAAAAATTAAAAATATTTTGATGCTGTACTAAAAATTGAAACACACATTTTGGAAAGATGAAGTGGGTACTACGAAAAATAAATTGGCAGGCCATAGAATTGATCGGAAATATAGGAATATTAAATCATTACAGAAGACAGCACTGTCGACTTATTGTCGTGACTCTAATCATCATCCGGAGTTTGGCCATAATAAATCTACTTTAAACACAGACCATAGTTATACAAGACGTTATATGCTTGAGATGCTTCAGACAATTAATTTCAGGAAGGAGACAGAAAGTTTAGCACAAAATTATAGGCATTTAGCTTGTAAAAATATAATAAGAAATTAACATTTTAGTGGTTATTTGTACATGTTAAAAACACTTGCAAAAATTTTCCTTCGCCATATACGTGATGTGAGATTTCAATGAACCATAAAAGTATTTATGTTCTTAAGTGTTCTAGTTTCGAAAAAAAACTAACAAAAACAAAATATACATATGTATATCAAGCTCAATCACTGAACTTCAAAATTTATTACAAAAAATCAAGGAAAACTTTAGAATAAGGAGCCAGGCTTTGAAAACAACGAGTTTTAAAAGGTTGTAGAGGAGGTCGTGGACCTCCCAAAACTGAAGTCAAAGTCTGCCGCAAGCTTTTAGTTTATTAATAATTCGATGTTGAATTTACTAAGAAAAAAAATGAAAATGTTGGTGAAGCAGTGCTGCCAGAGGAAAGTTTTTGCATAGAACGTAAAATCGCGAATTCATAAACGGTTTCCAGCATCCAAAATTGTATTTATTTCATTTAATAAATTTTCTATATGTATGCAAAATTTGTTCTTGACAAACGGCCTTTGGCCGGGCTTCGCGTACAAAATCTGTAAGCTTCTGGAAGCACACTTTTTCATTTTATACTATACATACTAAAGCCGACCCAAAAATCAAAGTTTGTGTGAAGTACCTAAAACCACGCACCGTAGTGAATGGTAAGTCGAATAATTGCAGACACGATAATCCAATTTCAATTGTAAAACCCCTTATTTTGAGAAAGATTTTCCGTTTTTAATTTTATTCTGACATCGATGTTTGGATCCGATTGAATCGATATCTTAGGACAAAGTGGTGATGTGTACAACCCATGCATACTTATCTAACTCTTTTCAATTGCGCTGGCAGCCTGAAGGATATAGCAGTTCTGCACAACTACTACAAATTTAATTATTACTGCAAAACTGTGATTGTATACCTATGTAACAATAAATTAAATTGTTGAAATATGGAACTAATTTTTTTAGTTGTTAAGGAGCTGATTCTCATAGTAATATCATATCGTGACCTGCGCTACTCTTAGCAACAGAATAGTAAAAAAAATAGCATAGGTAACATTGGACCTGAATTAATACATTTCAATTGGCTCTTAAAGCAAATAAATAATTAAGTTCATATACATAGGTACCTACCTTCATTAAAGAGAACGCGCTCGTTACGTTCTTGGCGTTTTGTTAAACAGTAAGTGGTTCCATAAAACAACAGAGGCAAAAACGATGTTATACTTAAAACAAGAATAAATAGAGTCAAATTCTGTTCACGGCTGCAGCAATTGAGACCTGTGGACCATTTCTTTCGTGTACGGTTCATCTATGAAGAATAAAAAAGTATTTTGAAATTCAATGAGCATACGTTACAGATAAAATAGAAAAATTATTACAGAATCTTGTAAATCATAACAAACTTCTCCATTATTGTGTTGGTCCAAGTTGATGTAGAAAGTGTTTAAGTCTAAGTATTGCAATTTGCAATTCTCGCATGGGTTTTCCTTATGTTTGAAAAGACATTTTGAAAATTCGTTATCTTTTTCATAAAAAACATAACTATTGTTATTGTTGAAACAATCTGTATAACAAACGAATTAGTAGGAAAATCTGTCAATTACTCAAATCATATGTTTATGTGTATGTATATTACCATCACAGTAGGCTTTTGTCCATAAACCCGTAAGAACAAATTCCGTTGATGCAATTAAGTTTATACGGTCCTTATCAAAATATACGTCGGAACAGTTAGTTGTAAGAGCATCATACATTTTCAATACTTCATGATATTTGTCTTTACAGCTAATACACATTGTAACCGGAACCGAATTCACTGTAACACATTGGACGAAGTTCTTTTGAGTATCTGACAATTCTGCCAAAACATGTTTGCAACTTTCCGATTGTACTAAACATATTATTGAACAAATAATTATAGATTGCAAAAGCATAATTTCTATTTTCAGATACAAACAAGTACTTTGTTTTTCAAGTAACTTAACTTTTTTGTTTAGCAGCAAGGCGAATTAATTTATTCGAATAAGTTAATTCGCCTTGGGTTAGCAGAAAGTACCTGTGGTGCATGATACAAATGCGGAGCCAACCAACAGAGACAGCTATATAAAAATTTTCATGTTTGCTGTCCTTCACTAGATCCACACGTACCGTAAGGATGCCACTTTCAATATATTTGGCAATAAATTGGTAATTTTTGTAGTCTGGTAGAGCTGGTGACCCTTCTGGTTGTTTTGTGGTTAAAACACAACAAGTGATGGTGTTGCCAGACTGTCGGCGTCGCTGGCGTGGCTGCTGTTGCTCCGGCTGCGGCTCGTCGGGTGGGCCGAGTTCTTGCCGACCAGTCTGGCTAGTATTACTACAAAAAAAAAATTATCTTACACACCAGCCTTTTTTTTTAAAAAAAAAATAACCCGAACAAAAAGTTTATGGAATTGTGAGGCCCGAAAGTGAAATCTGAAAAAAAAGAAAAAAACACAAAGCTGAAGAATCCCACCGCTGTTGCCCCCGAATCTCCGAAATTTACCCCACCACACAAACTGTGCCGGCTGTTGGTAAGCCGGCTGCGACTTCCCTCCCTCTAAAATACAATTAGGGTTTCTGTGTCGCTAATAATTTGTAGAAACCCTCCCTTAGATCGACGTTACCCCCGCCCCTTACTCACCGTCCCATAACTTAATTAAACCCTCATTCCATTATGAAGAAAACTATTAACCATTACTAATATTCCATGTTACAATTATACTCTTTATTTAAAGTGCAAAAAAAATATGGAAAGATAAAAAAACAGATTTTGTTAAACAAAAGGAATAAATAAAAATAAATTAGATAAAAGTGGATAATAAAAATAGGTAAAATAAAAAAATTTAAGAAAATTTAACGTGTTGCCTGTTACTGCCGGCTTCTTTCCCGCGCTGAGCCTTTGGCGCACTGTGGCTTGTGGATTTCCTTTGCTGGACAAATCCTTTTTTTGTTTGCTATGATGTTGTTGGGACACTTGTTTGCTTAAAATTGTGTCAATGGTTAAGGGAGAAGGGGCCTGTGTCACTACCACAGTTCTTAATTTATTTATTTCTTCCTCCCCAATTTTTCACGCTGTAATCTCTCCTGTTAATTTTTTTTTGGTATCACTGACTTTGTGTGAATAATTACAGAAGTCTCAAATGTTTTTTTTCTTTTGGGTTCTTTTTGTTTTTATCTTTCTTTTTTTTCTTTTATTTATGGCGTGATTAAAAATTTTAATATTCAGCTTTTCAAAAAAATATATATTTTTAGTCACCACTAAAAAAAACGCGCCACCTTCACCGCCAAGATCAATCTTAATTCCTCTCCACACGCCATCTTCACTCAAAACCCAACAACAAAATTTCCCACCACTCCATCTTTTTTTGGCATACAACTTTTTGCCACTGTTCATGATACAATTAACAAGGTAGCCTCGTCAGCTAAACCGTTAATCAACTGACTACTTTAGGTTGTCAAGAGATTGCAGAGATGAAAGGCAACCAAAACGAGATAGCTAATCCGCGTAAGCTTAGTGCATCTCTCTTCTATAAATGTAGAAGTGGCGTCGTTTTGACAGTTTGCATAAGTTGTACAAAAACAAAATGCATGTTATTTTTATTGAAGTTGTTCTTATTGTAGCGAAAAGGCTACCTTGTTAGCTGTATCATGCCACTGTTGGCAATTAATTTTACTAATTGCCCAGTTGTGTAAGCCCGCCCTCGTTGTGCGTGGTTTACACTGGCCATTCCTGTCTTGACAAAACCTGCACATGACAACCTTGCCGCTACAACAACAAATACTAAAAACAACAACAGATCGAAAACTACTAGGTGTCCCTATACAACGAAAAGTTGCAATTAGCTATAACTCTCGAACCGTAAAAGATAGAAAGCTGAAATTTGCATAGTGTAGGCTTTACAACAACAAATGCTAAAGACAACAACAAGTTGAAAAATACCAGGTGTCCCCATACAACCTAAAGTAACAGTTAGCCGTAGCTGCTAAACTGTAAAATACAGAGAGCTGAAATTCGCACAATATATGTATTTTCCATATTCCAAATGCTAAAAACAACAACATGTCAAAAACTACCAGGTGTCCCTTTACAACGTAGAGTAATATCTATAACTCTCGAACCGTAAGAGATAGAGAGCCGAAATTCGCACAGTGTATGTATTCCCAGATGCCTTATAACAGCAAATTACAACAAGTGGATAATTACTAGGTGTCCACATGCAACATAAAGTAGCTGTAAAAACAGAGAGATGAAATTTATAAAATATACATATGTATTCACATACGTCATTCCATACATACATTACCCATACATACGTACGGAACCCTAAGGGTGCGAGCCAGACTCGTACTTGACTTAATTTATTTTAAAATAGTTTTATTGTAACAGAATTATAAGCAAACTTTTTATAGTATCTGGCAGTACCGTAATGTTAGTGCCCACAGTTGCTAATTGTTTGCCCTTGTACTAAAGCCATACTAAGCCAACTCTAATTTCTGCACAAAGAAAGATTTCTCCTCAGTTTTGTTTTTTAAAACGCCGAGTGTACACGACTATAGCGGATAATTAAAAATGGTTATGCTGTATACTACAAGAACATTTAAATATGCTAACTAGATATATGTACCTACATATACACATACTTATGTATACAGTACAACAAGAAAATCTATATACATATGTATGAAGTTTTTTCGTCAAATAGCAATTGAAAGTTAGTTTGCAAGATATAAAAACAAAGTGTGCTTAATTGAAATGTAGCTTTAACTGGTATGAGAAGAAGTGTAAATTGTTCAACATAAAATCCAATTCGATTTGGGCAAAGGTGCAGGAAAAAAAGTGTAAAAAACGGATAGCTCTTTTCTTGCACTTTTTGCTTGTACATGTGTATGTGTGTTACTTGACAAAAAAAAGAAAACAACAATAAATCCAAAAAAGCCGGTAAATGAATTCCAAGTACATATTATTTTTAACGAAAACGGAAAATTTGTTTTCAAAGAAAAAATTATAAATTTACCAAAAATATATACTAGTATGTACATATGTGTGTATGTACATACATATGTATGGATACAAAAGGCGACGCTGCGCCACTCCTTTTGCAAAGTTATTTCTTTTTCTTCTTGTTTTGTTTGTGATGTTTTTGTAATTTCTGTGTGCTTTCAGTTTGTCTGCAAATTCGGTTATTTTACTTTGATTATTTTTATATACATACACACATGTATTTGCCGTTTTCCTGGTTTAATATTCATCCTTGCTATTTTGCTGTTTGTTTGTATTTTTGCTTTTATTTTGTTTTGTTGTTATTCTCGTCAATAATAGTGGTGGTTTTTTGAGTTTCTGCAAATTTTGACCGAAAGAATACAAAATAAATAGGTATAAATGAAACCAATAAAAACCAAATAAATATACATAAATACTTTGTGTATACATGTCTACACACATATCTGTGGGCTAATAAACATACATACATATGAATATAAATACATACATATGTACATATGTAACTGCATAGGAAGGTATGTAGGTATGTACATGAAATAGATTTGGATAAGTAGTTGCAAGTGTATTTTGCAACGAAACGAAAAAACTTAATAAAAGTGTATGTGCTATAAATAGGCACTTGCAGCTTACAAAAAATTCGGATTTTAAAACGGAGAACTAACCCTGTGAACAAAAAGGTAAGTATCTACCTACATACATAAGTATGTAGTCTAAAATTTAGAAATGTAGATGTGAAGTGTATGTACATTAGACCTGGCGCAGCTAATATGGGGTTTTTAATTTTTTGGAAATTTTAATGCGGGTAGCAATGAAAATATGCGATTCAATGCCAAAATTGATGTAGTAAATTTTCAGGCTGATCGCATGGTGCCTTCCCGTGCCATAATGGGGTCAAAGGTCAAAATTTTTAAAAATCACCAAAATACTTTTTTTTCGCATATTTTTGCTATTAAGCGTTATACTAAGCACATAACACTGTTTTTGATATGAATATATAAAGTTTTGTCATTGCAAATTTGAATATTGTTTAGAAAGGTTTCGCTTATGTAAAATAAATTACTTTGTTAATTTTCAAAATTCAATGGTTCAGAAGAAAATTTGATCGTTGAAACGGCTTCGATCTGCTGATACAAATGTGTATTTGATCGGTAAATGTGAACCCAAAATAGTTGGTGTGAAATTGCCATCAAAACAACAAGTGCTTCAGTGTTTTTTTTTTTTTGTAATGTACCTTGTATGTATTACCTTTTTGGGAAAAATTTAGAATCCCAACTAAAGATCAAAGAACATGTGCTGCAAAAGTCATTAAACTTTACGAAGAGTGGAGAACAGTCCAAAAAGTATGCAATTCTCCTTTTCCGAGTTATCGCAAAAAAGAAAACGATTTTAAGGAAAATTTAAACAATTTGTTTGACATTGCACACATTGAAGCTCTGAAGATGATGAGCATACAGGAAGATATAGACTTCTTAACGAAGCAGCGGGAAAATGGACGCATGACTTGTGTCGACAGGAATGTTAGAAATAAAGAAAACAGAAAACAGGTAATTATTATGTGGTATTTGGACACAAAATGGCTATTTTTACCACTTAATTTCTTGAACAGACTTGACTATGGAATATGTTGAATTTGAAAGTGATGAATGGGGAGATGATGTACAGGCGATAGATGAACAAACTGATAACATTCCAAGTTGCTCCGATAAGCCGATTCAAAGACGTGGAAAGAAGAATTTTATAGACGATAGAATGCTTGCTTGTATGGATGCAACTGCCAAAGCGTTGGGTCACAATATTGAGAATCTAGTTCTGAATTGCACAAGTTAGCGTGAACAATGTAAAAAATATCGCCGGCGTCATGGCAAACAAATTATTGAAAATTTCAAAGTAAATTTTTTTATTTTGGCCAAGTTTTAAGTTTCATTTGAGCTTTAGTTTTTTACTTAGATCCCTGAAACATTTGTTTTGCATTGGGACGGAAAGCTACTTCCCGCAATTGCTGGAAAGGATAAAGTTTATCGCTTGGCTATTGTGCTCACGTCAGAAAACATTGAAAAATTGATCGCTATCCCGATCATTAAAGATGGAACAGGTGCTGCAGTTGCTCAATCAGTCTACGAATATTTGCTAAAATTAAATATGCAGAATTCGTTAGAAATGATATATTTTGACACATCTGCTGTAAATACTGGCTCTCATGGTGGTGCTGGAACTTTATTGGAACGCAGCTTATTGTGGTTACCATGTCACCACCATATTGCAGAAATTCTATTAAGAGCTGTATTTGAGATTAATGTAGGAAAATCAAGTGGCCCAGAGGTGGCGATTTTTGAACGATTTGCACGGGAATGGAGCACACTTAATTTAATTAAGCACATGTATGCAGGATGATCAAGTTTTGAGAGTCATACCTGTCCAGGAACGCGACGCAAGCAAGAACTTTTGTCTTGAATATTTATCTAAAGTTCACATTCGTCATGATTATAGAGAACTCCTACATCTTGCATTAATTTTTCTTGGTGGTAGCATTCCAAATTTCACTTTTTGTAAACCTGGAGCTACGTCTCATGCAATATTCATGTCCAAGGCCATCTATTGTATAAAAATATACATATAAATATTTTATGCACACTTCAAAATTTCTGCGAATCAATTGAATGGAATTCGTAATATTTGCATTTTCTTAGTAAGTCTCTACATTCCATACTGGTTCAAAACCGGAAATGCAGTTGAAGCGCCAAATAGAGATATGAAGTTGATAAAGGGGACTATTACCTATTATGATAAAGAAATATCTACAGTGCTATTGGAAAAAATTCGGAATCATCTGTGGTATTTATCAGAGGAGGCAGTCGCACTTGCCTTTTTCTATACACATTTAGACTTTGAAACAAAGAAAAAGATGGCTTTAGCATTGCAAGCAGAGTCCGAAGAACACAACCATATCGGTGATGATCTAAATGTTTTCCCTTCTAAAAAAAGTGTGTGCAAGTGTTAATGAATTACAATTATTCACATCCAATTATTTCAGTTCTTTTGTGACCACCAAAACAAAATCTTTTTTCTCTCGTTTCAAAATTTCTACGGATTTCTTACTCTTAGATCCATCAAGTTGGTCTACTAGCGAAACCTTTTGTAAAGGGGAACAGATTGCCAAATGCATTACTGTTGTAAATGACGCCGCCGAAAGAAAAGTGAAGCTAATAACTGACTTTAACAGATCCTTAACACACAACGAAGCTGATAAACAGTATTAGTTACACATTGTAGAGGGCTACCGCAAGGGCTTTCCAACCTACACAAAGTCTTCGTTGGTTTAAAATAAAAATAATAAGCATATCAATAAAAATAAAGTAAAAAAAACATTATATTTACAGTATTTCTTATTAAAAAGTTAATCAAATGCAAAAGAAAAAGTATTTTGGTGATTTTTAAAAATTTTGACCTTTGACCCCATTATGGCACGGGTAGGCACCATGCTATCAGCCTGAAAATTTACTAAATCAATTTTGGCATCAAATCGCATATTTTCATTGCTACCCGCATTCAAGATTCCAAAAAAAAATTTTAACGCCAGGTCTAATGTACATACATACATATGCATGTACCTACATATGTATATTCCATACCTGTCAGTAGTCCATGAAATGGACTAATTCATTACTAATTTCATTGAAATATTTTTGTTTCCGTTTCATTATTTCCCACAATCCCCAATTTATAAGCGTAGTTCATTATTTGGTGCAAATGTCTTGCGTAAGTGCGAATGCAAGAAATCGTTGCTTTTTCTTTGCAACCCAACAACAAAATATACAAGGTTGCACTCGCAATATTTTTGCATTTACGCACCGCTAATTACGTGTTGCTTTTTTTGCATGAGTATTGCGTTTGCAACACTGACACTCGAACAGCTGACATTTTAAAACAAAGCAAACAAAAAATTGTAGAGATGGAGCCAACAGCAATTACCAAAAAAAAAAAAAAAAAGTGAAAAATTAAAAATTGTGTATTAATTTATCAGCTGTTATTTGGAGTGCAATAAAATTTGCAAAGTTGTTAAAAAGGGTGCTCAAAATCATTTGCAATATAATCGCAAATGCAAATAGTCGCAACCAAAAACGCACCAAACGCTGAGTACCGCTATAGTTTAATTAGCTCTATTGTTTAGTAAAAAAGATGTTGGTCATTTGATCAATGTCAACCATTTTTACCACAAATTTTTCTTATCTCAATTGATTACATTTTCTATTCTGTCAATTTTGATATAAGTACATACATACATACATACAATGATTTAGAGATATACAAACCTCTTATAGGAACTGTTAGAATAAGGAGCCAGGCTTTGAAAGAAATGAGTTTTATAGGTTTGTAGAGGATGTCGTCATGATACAATTAACAAGGTAGCCTCGTCAGCTAAACCGTTAACCAACTGACTACTTTAGGTTGTCAAGAGATTGCAGAGATGAACGGCAGTCAAAACGAGAGAGCAAATCTGCGTAAGCTCAGTGCAACTCTCTTCTGTAAATGTAGAAGTGGCGTCTTTTTGACAGTTTGCATAAGTTGTACAAAAACAAAATGCATGTTATTTTTGTTGAAGTTGTTCTTATTGTAGCGAAAAGGCTACCTTGTTAGTTGTATCATGGATGTCGTGGACCTCCCAGAACTGAAGTTGAAGTCTGCCGGAGGCTTTTAGTTTGTTAACAATTCGATGTCGAAATTGCTGAATTTACTTAGAAAAAAATATGAAAATGTAGGTAAAACAGTGCTGCCAGAGGAACGTTTTTGTACAAAACATAAAATCGCGAATTCATAAATGGTTTCAAGCATCCAAAATCGTATTTTTTACATTTAAATCCAATAATTTTTTTTATAGGTATGCAAAATTTGTTCTTGACAACGGGGCTGAGGGATTTGCTCCTCCATGGTATAACCAACACTGGCTTCGCGTACAAAATCTGTAAACATCTGGCAGCACACTTTTTGCTTTTACGGCAATTGGTACCATTATAACGGGTTATCCATTTTGCGGTTTCAAAAGTAAACGTAAATAAAACATAAAAATTTTTTTTTCATAATTCTTTTTTATTATAAAGTTTGAATGTTGACATTATATGTGAAACACTACATAATTTAAATGACTGCCGTGCGAAGTGCTGCAAGCATTTATTCTTTTGAGGTAATTTTCGACCACTTTTTAACACATATTGGGCGGTATTTCAGCCATAACTTGACGAATGTTGGTTTTTAAGTGCTCCAGAGTTAAAGGTTTGCCTGCATAAGCACGGTCTTTCCGGTAGCCCCAAAAAAAAAGTCTAATGGTATCAATTACGCGGCCAGGAAATGTTTCTTGCAATAAAGCCATATTCGATCAAGTTGTGTGGCATTTAGCACTGTCTTCTTGAAACCACTTATTCTCCAAGGCGTATTCTTCAATAGCAGGCAAGAAACGTCGGTTATCATGTGACCATAACGCTCCGAATTGATGGCAACACTCGTTCCATCGTCGTTTTTGAAGAAGTAAGATCCAATCACACCTTCTGATCAAAGAGCGCACCAAACAGTGACTTTTTCTGGATGTAATGGCCTCTACAATTACTTGAGGATTCTCAGAACCCCAAATATGACAATTTTGTTTATTAACATACCCACCGAGTGAGAAATGTGCTTCATCGCTGAAAAAAATTTTGTTCGAAAAATCGCCGTCCACCGCCTGTTGTTCAAGCACCCATTCCACGTATCTACGACGTTGTGAAGGGTCAGCTGACTTTATATGGATGTAGTTGGAGATCTAAATGCAAAATATGCCATAAGACAGTCGTAATTCCTGAGAACGACGAGTAATCGACACATTCGGGTCTTCGGCAACACCTTCACTTACAGCAGCTATATTTTCAGTGGATGATTCACAGGCCTTACAATATTTGTAACCGCTCCAGTCTCTTCAAATTTCTTCACAATTTTTCCAATTGCTTGCGTAGTTGCACGATTATGTAAACCATAATCCCCAGTTAAAGCGCTACATGTGGCTGTGGCAGAATCACCATTTTTGTAGTATGTTTTCATAATTTGTATGCCTTGCTTGTGTGATAGTTAAGCGATCGATTTTCGTCAATGTCAGACTTTCAACTGAGAGAAGAAAAAAATTTGTTTAACAACTTAGTTTGACAGATGTCGAATTCCAGTTCTATACTTTTGAAACCACGAAATGGATAACCCGTTATTTCTATATTAAACTAGTGATATGCATACATACCTGCAACTATTTAGTTTATTTTTGCGCTTTAAGATGCAAAAAGACGTCTAGTTAAATATGTTTCTAAAAATATCACATGCTATAAATTTATATTTACATCCGCTTTTCGTATCGTACAACAGAATTTCTGGGTATTTAGCACAAATAATAAATAATAAAGTGGAAAAAATGATATTTTTCAGCGAATTTCACAATAAAAGGTTGATCTAAATTATGTGCATATTTAACTGTCGCTCTCGTAGGAGTTGTTGGTGGGTTAATCTGCAACATACCGGCCAGTACACAAAAGAAGCCGAATTATAATAAATATTCCACGAATTCATTAATTTTTGCTTTGAATTTGCATGGGAGAAATAAAACAGAAGAAAGTCAAATTTATTTTTTACAGGTAATTTCTATATTGTCGTTTTTTAAAAGATACCTACATGTATTTAAGTTGAATGTTTCGAGTCCTAACAGTCTAGTTTTTGGGCAGCAAAAAACTTCGCGGTCTTATTTTGAAAAAAAAAAAAAAAATATATATTTTATGTAGATCGAGCTTTGCCCAGAATTTTACCATTGACATTTCGAGACAAATTTTGCTGCGGCATCTTTATGTCGTTATCATATTTTTTCTAGTTTATTTCAGCTTTAAAAAATAGAAAAATATGGCTATTTAGTCACAATCATTTTCTTAAGGCACTACATTTTTTTCTTGAATTGTTCAAGTTTTAGAGAGCAGTGGAAACATAATGCATGTAGTAGGAAAATACACCAATGTGAAAAGAGTTCAACTATACCAATAGTGTTGCTAAAGCCGCGATTTTCGAACAAGTGTAGGGAATATGTTTCAATTTTTAAAAACGGAAATAAACTAGAAAAAATATGATAATGACATAAATATGACGCAGCAAAATTTGTCACAAAATGCCAATGGTAAAATTCTGAGCAATACTGAATATCAAAACTATAACTTCTAAAATAAATAAATTTATTTGTCATTAGGAAAATTAGGAAAATTTTAATACTTTAGGTCTAAAAAAATAGACCTTAATGCTTTCTGTCTTTTTTCTTCCGCCGTCTATATGCCGCCGACATTTCGTTGCTGCTAAACAACTTATCAGTAGACTTGAAAAATCGAAAAAGAATGTTTGAAGCCCAACTACTTATTCCAAAATTCTCATGAACAAAATGAGAATCAGAAATGCTCAAAGAAACTTTTTATACAGAAAGCATTTTACGTCTTGCAACACCTTTACTTTTTATAGCACTTCCTTACAACAGGTGACCTTTGGTTACCAACAACTTGTATTCTTGAAAGTATCAAAAAGTAAAAGTTTTTGAATATTCATTGTTCATTGTGGAAACTTTTAATTTTAAGCTCCAAATCGCTGCCACAAAAAGCAAACAAAATTTCAAAGCGCACTTGACGTAGCATTTAGACGGGAAAGTAAATGCCTGAAAGTTTGTAATACACTCACACTTTTTTCAACCATACAAATTTTCATGATTGCAGTAGAATAATAATTGTGAATTTTAAATTATTTTATAGATTAAAAAATATTTAAAACGTATTAATTCAGGTCCAAAATTGAACCTTTTCAAAAAATATTTGCTGTATTTTTCAGCTGTCTATATGCCGACGACATTTCGTTGGTGCTAATCAACTCATCAGTAGACTTGAAAAATTCTTAAAAGTCTGTTTGAAACTGAACTATTTATTCCATAATTCTCATGAACAGAATGAGAATCAGAAATATTCAAATAAAACCTTTAACACAGCAAACATTTCTTTTTTCGTTTTGCAACACTTCTACTTTTCTTTGCAACCTTCTATACAACGAGTCACCATTGGTTACTACGATTTGTATTTTTGAAAGTATCAACAAGTAAAAGTTTTTGAATATTCAAATATGAACTTAATTATTTATTCGCTTTAATTATTTATTGGCTCTTAAAGCAAATAAATAATTAAGTTCATATTTAAATATTTAAAACATTTAAATAAATAACACAAATGAAGTATATTTATAGTGATATTATTATTATAGAGTTTCCTTAATTTCTCAATCTCTATGAGATTGGAAAATACCCATCCCAGGCTTTACCAAGGGATTAGGCTCTGATGTGCACAGATTATTTATAATCACAGCGCCAATCTTAATTTTGCTATTGTTATTTTTTACTTTATTATTATGTTATTTTTGTTATGTTCCCATAAACTTCCTGACGATGCGTGTAGTTGCAATCACCACTGCCTTCTGCATTATTTGCCACAGATGTTCTGGCATTTCTAGCTCTCTCAGCCCATCGTGTAGTACTTTCGGAATCAACCCGGTGCTTGAGATCACTATTATTATTATTAGTTTATTTAGTCTAAAGAAATAAAATTCTTCGACTAAATAGAGCGACTAAAGCACTGGCGTTTATAGTGATAATTATTAAATTAATTAATTAAAGTTTAGCAATAAAAATTATTTTCGAGTGTTGCCCTATGAATTTATGTTTGTACAGGGACCGCCATATAACGTTTTTTTTTCAACTAGTACTTATTTCGTGAATGGTAACACTTAGCTCATGTCTGATTTGACTGATAATTCGTTTTATCCTTCTGCGAAACGAAAATGGTTGTGTCTACGCTTCGCTAAGTGGGCCGGCGATCGACTTACAGAAGATGCCGTTTTGCAAAAAAAAAAAAATCATCTTTTCAGATGAAGTTTATTTTGATTTGGGCGGGTATGTAAACAAGCAAAATTGACGCATTTGGGGCACAGAAAACCCCCACGCATACATTGAAAAGCCGACGCACCCAAAACTAGCCACTATTCGGCATAATTGGGCAATTTTTCTTCAAACAGGAGCAAGGAGTGGCCATTGTCAATGGCGATCGCTGTCGGGCCATGTTGAACGAATTTTTGTTCACAAAAATTGTAGAGGAGGATATTGGCATCATTTGGTTTTAACAGGACGGCGCTACGTGCCACACAGCCAAAGCTACAGTCGAGGTTTTGCTCCGTTTTCAAAAAAAAAAGATTATTCGGCGGACCCTTTTGTAGTCTTGGCAGTCCTTTTTATCTCTGTTATTTTATTTTTTTTCTATTTCTAATTCTTTTAATTTTTGTAAAATAATAATGCTTGCAACTCTTCGCTTTGATTACATTTTTAAAATGAACTTTCACGTTCCTTTGAAATTCAGCAAGACATTTTCATGAAAGTCATAATATGTACATATGTATACAAAAATTCAATGAAGGTACTTTCCCGTCTAAATGCAGTGTAAGCCAAAATTGTTTTTGCTGTGAAATCATAGCAGTATGACCACCAAATATTTACAGAAGATGAAAAATATAGCGCTTGAGCTTTTGCTGCTGTCAGGGCACAATATACACCCTCTCTGAGTAGTGTGACAAAAAAAAAAAAAAAAAAAATTCAAAGTCAAGTGGTTTTCTCAGACGCGGTGTTTCAACAGCCTATAGACGGACGCATAGACGGACATCTCCAAATCGACTTTTTTATCAATACTCATCCGGAATGTATACACTTAATGGGGTCGAAAATTTCTATTGTGGAAATTACAAACGGACTCACAAACTTATGCATATGTATCCTGAACGACTGAAAGCTTTTTGTTTTATTTACAATTAGCATCGTGTGTTTTGTTGAACCAACCTCTACATGTGTGTGCATCATAGAGAAGAAATTTAAGTTCGGAAAAGAAATTTAAGTTTTATAAAGATAAACAGCATGTAAGGCCTTAAAGCTCAAAATAAGAGACAAGTTTCAATGATGCCAAATAATAAAAATTTCTTTAATTCACTTTTATTTTAATTCTCTAATTTATTTTTTTATATAATCATTTTCAATAGAATCGCATACGTTATCCAATATAGGAAATTATATTTTATTGCCTTAAATTATGTAAAGTTTGTTGTTGCTAAAGATTTGAAAGGGAAAAATTTTTGGCTTCCTGTTTGTTTGCCTTTCAATGCGCAAACTCAAAATTTTGCGGAGGATTGCATAGCGCATTTTGTTACACACACACACACACACACACATCTATTCCCTTGCAGACAGGAAGATGTAATAGGAAAAACAGGACAACATAGGAAGAAAGGTAAAAAAGGAAAGGTATTTTTTGTGTGCTAGAATTAGACAAAATGCCGATGGAATAGAAACAGATATTTCTAGACATTGCGTGTTGAAATTTTATATAACAAAAAATTTTTACGATTTAAAACACTTACATATGTATGTATGAGTATGAAAGGGGTATTTAAATAATTAAATAACTAAAAACTTAACAATATTTTAGGGTAAAAAGACGTTAGTACTTAGGCTGCTAAGTGAGCCGGGAGTAAAATGATTTTCCAATAAAACAGACTCTATCTATATCACCTAGGGTTTGGGAATTCCCGGACTTTTTCTCTTCCCGGGATTACCGGGAAAATGTATAAATTTTCCGGGAATTCCCGACAATCCAGGAATTTCTTCTACTACAAGCAAGTAATTTATAGTAATAAACATTTTTTAAATTGGTTTTATTTAAAATTATATAAAAAAATGCATATACACACATACTATATACATTTAAAACAAAAATTAATTTAATTAAATAGCACATGTTAATTCAATTTGTGCAATAAAAAGAGACAATTAACTGTAAAAAAATAATTTGAGATCATGTTTAAATAAAAAAAACATAACAGAATTCATACCACCATTTCGATAAAAAAAATAACTAAAGCATTAAGTAACTCGCTTGATGTTCGGTTTCGTACTTTTGTGGCAAAATTCGCAGCAACGGAGAAAACCCGTTCGCTATCCACCGATGTTGGTTTTATTACTATTATAGCATTTTTGCAATTTAATTTTAAAACCTTAATTAATTTCGTTGTCAGATATATCAGAATCGCTGCAGGACAATTCAGAAAGTGATTGATCAAGCAGCCGTTTATATAGCGGTTCCGCATATAATTTTAAAGAATTTGTTTAATAATTTCGTATTGACATCAGGCAGTTTTAAATAATTTAGTAATGCTCTCATTTTTTCATTACGTCTTTGGCCAACTTTATCTCGAATTGACACCAGCGTTGTTTTGCGAGAATGGTGTTTTTATAGAGTATTGATTATAGCACTAAGAAGTTAGAGTCTCGGCGACTAAGCGGTGTTTTGCAAAATTGATGTTTATGTACAAACAGCGTATTTTTAGAATGAAATTCCGTTATTTTTGAAATTAATTTAACCAAAGTTTTTTTTATTACATGAAATAATTAATTCAAAAAGAAAAAGTAAAAATGTGGAGAAATAAAATCCAATTTTAACATTTTCCGTTTTCCCGGGAATTTTCAAACATTTTCCCGGGAATTCTCGCCATCAACCATATCAACGAAAAAAAATGCAAGAGTACTGTACAAGGAAACTTTGTTTTCTTCAAGCAGCTTCTAGTTTTATGCGAATTTCGCTTCCTCAGTTAATTCTATTTTTATAACCCTGTGCTCTCAACATTCTTTTGTATCGAAGAGCTAAGAAATAAACATTATTGTTCGAATTAAATAGTGCAAGCTGAAAATATGCAAAACTTTGTTGATCTGAAAATTTTCGAGATTGCGTGATTTCATATTCAAAAATGAATCTAATTATTGTTATTTTTTTTTGCTATAAGAGCCAATTATCTTAGGTCTTACAGTAGACCTTATGAATTGTTTTCTGTCTTTTTCAGCCGCCGACAATTCAGTGATGCCACTCAACTCAACCCATGAACACAAAGAGAATCACAAACGTTTAATACAGAAAACAATTTTTGAGTGATACCACTTTGGAACTTGTCTAAATATTCTATTAGTCCCATGAACACAATGAGAACCACAGACGCTTAAAACAAACCTATAATACAGAAAACAATTTGATCGTATCGCAATACTTTTACTTTTCTTCACTATACATCGTTGCATGACGATTGCGGAGAAAAGTAAAAAATGTTGCGAAACCACAAAATTGTTTTCTATATGAAAGGTTTGTTTTGAACGTTTGTGATTCTCATTGTGTTCATGGGACTAATAGAATATTTAGTCAAGTTTCAAACATTCTTATAAGTTTTTTCCAGTCTACTGACGCGCTGAGTGGCATCAACAAAATATCGTCTGCATATAGATGGCTGGAGAGGACAGAAAACAATTAATTGGATCCATTGTTAGACCTAAAATAAGAGATTTCATATCCTCCAGTCTCGAGTCACGTTATCTATATCCCTACACGAGAAAAAAAAAAAATCGCGAAGTTAACATAAAGAAATTTGATTAATGATCATTTGATCATGCTACAAAAATAAATATCAATGAAGTTTGTTCGACCCTTTTCTAGTTTAATATTACTTTATTTTTTCGAGCTTTGGGCTTCCTTCCTATCACGAAACTATCAGCAAATAAAACTAATAAATAAACTAGACCTAAAGCTCAAAAAAAAAAAAAAAAAAAAAATCAAATAATAAAAACAATTATTTAATTTAAAATCAACTCTCTAGTAAAACTGACGCTTTTTTCATTCATTCGAATTATTGTGATGGCTGAGTGGCTATGGTGGCTACCCAACAGTCCTGAAGGAATCAGGCTTTTTTAAAAAGAACTAAGTATACAATCAACAAAAAAAAAATTTTAAAAAAGACACTAATATGTTTAGTTTTCATTTTGATTTCTGAATGGAAGTCCTATGGTGCAAATTCACCACCGAAAAACGTAAAATCAGCTTTATTTTCTACATTTTAGCTTGTTTTTTGTTTGTGCAAAATAAAGCGTACTCTAATGTAACCACTACAACATTAGAGTGCCCCATATATGCATTTATGCGGGCCAATTTTTTTTTCGCAAAGATTGGATCGCCCCAAGAAACTACAATGTAGAAATTTTTAGACAGTTTGCCTAACTTGTCCACAAGTTGAAGTAAAAAATGCACAAAATGAACCATGACGGCCGTGGAGGGGATAAAATTTGAGACAGATCCCAATGAATGAATTTTTCGTTCTAAACACTTTCCTCCAACATTTTTTTTTCCTACCAACCTCGTATCTCTGTCGAAGAACGGCGTTCCCATGCAAAAACAGTACTTTCATAAATGTCCTCCCTATCGTCCTAACCATTCTCACTGTGTCCCTAAAGCAGTCATATATAAAGGGTTATCCATTTTGCGGTTTCAAAAGTAAATGTAAATAAAACACATATAAGATATTTTTTTAATGATATCTCTTTTCTATTATAAAGTTTGAACGTTTCACATAATGTGTGAAACACTACATCATTCAAACGACCATCACGCAAATTGTTGCAAGCATTGATTCTTTTGAGGTAATTTTCGACCACTTTTTGACAAATGTTGGGCGGTATCTCAGCCATAACTTGACGAGTGTTGGTTTATCTGCATAAACACGGTCTTTCGCGTAGCCCCACAAAAAAAGTCTAATGGTATCAAATCGCATGATCTTGGCGGCCAGTTGATATCGCCACGACGAAAAATTACGCGGCCTGGAAATGTCTCTTGCAATAAAGCCATATGCGCTTGAGTTGTGTGGCATGTGGCACCGTCTGGTTGCAACCACATATTCTCCAAGTCGTATTCTTCAATAGCAGGAAAAAAAAAGTCGGTTATCATATGACCATAACGCTCCGAATTGATGGTGACAGTCGTTCCATTGTCGTTTTCGAAGAAGTAAGATCCAATCACAGCTTCGGACCAAAGAGCGCACCAAGCAATTGCTTTTTGTAATGGCCTCTCTTCAATTACCTGAGGATTCTCAGAACCCCAAGCACGACAATTTTGTTTATTAACATACCCACCGAGTGAGAAATGTGCTTCATCGCTGAAGAAAATTTTTTGTACGAAAATTCGCCGTCCACCGCCTGTTGTTCAAGCACCCATTCCACGTATCTACGACGTTGTGAATGGTCAGCTGGCCTCAGTTGTGTAGATCTAAATGCAAACTACGGCATAATGTGCCGGAAGACAGTCCTAATTCCTGAGAACGACGAGGAATCGACACATTCGGGTTTTCGGCGATATTTTCAGTGGAACGAGCGAAACGATGATGCACAGGCCTTACAATATTTGTAACCGCTCCAGTCTCTTTAAATTTTTTCACAATTTTGCCAATTGCTTGCGTACTTGGACAATTATGTAAACCATAATCTCCTCTTAAAGCACGATATGTGGCTGTGGCAGAATCACTATTTTTGTAGTATGTTTTGATAATTTTTATGCGTTGTATTGCGATAGTTAAGCGATCCATTTTCGTCAATGTCAGACTTTCAACTGAGTAAAAAAAAATTGGTTTAACAACTTGGTTTGACAGATGTCGAATACCAGTCCTATACTTTTGAAACCCCGAAATGGATAACCCGTTATTTACTAAATAAAATAAATCAGCCCAATCATGAATATTCTCAAGGAATTTCATTCCTAAGGAAAATATGTTTCTCGAGAAAAAATTCCTCCAATCATAAATTACCTGAGAAACAAAAAAAAAATAAAAGTTGGTAATATCGAAATTTTTTATAGGAAAAAACAAAAAACTTATGTTTTTAAAATACCTACTTTTTCCTCCGCCGACTATTTTTCCCCTTCGATGTGGCTAAAACAGGGAAGGTTAAAAAACAAATTCCTAAGGAATTTATCAACATAATAAGAGGAATGGGAAAAGAGAAAAAAACTCTCACGAAATTATCATTCATGATTGGGCTGAATATGAAAAAATATGTGGGGTTTCTAGTTTTATTTACCAGTATTTTAACAAATAAAAATAAAATTTCTTTTTTAATTTTTTATTGGCCAGACGTAAGTTTCTTTAAGTTTCTTCTTTAGCTGGTGAGGCCTAACTTCTTTCTATGTCAATAAAAATGCATTTAATTTTTATTACATATTTTATCCCGACGTTTCGTGAATTTTATGTTCACTTCTTCAGGGGATGTGTACTTAGTTCGTTTACATTAGTTGGTATCGGTAAAAATTTTTTGCTATTGGAATATTGCACGTATTTTAAACATTTTTTCAAAAATATTAAAACATATACATATGTAACAATAAGACATTAAAATTTACATTAAAAATTCTTATTGGCACTGTTTTTTTATTGACATAGAAAGAAGTTAGGCCTCACCAGCTAAAGAAGAAACTTAGAAACACTTAAAAAAAATAAAATTGTTTCTATAAAAACACCCACTCGATAGCAAAATAGCAAGTGATTGATTTTGACGTTTGTGTGCGCAGTGCTGACGACATGATCGATATAGAGGAATCGGATTTCGTATGAAAACACTGACGTCTTTTCGGCTAGTCGATCGAATCATTGCTCGAATAAAAGAACGTCATAGAGGAATCGAAAGCAGTTTTCTTTCGCTTAGAAAGCAAACAATCGCACGACTTCCACATTGAGGAACAGACAGTAAATGCGCTTAGATCACAAGTAATTAGAAATGACCCAGCTTTCGATAGCCAACATATGCAGTTATCGATATTATGTTTACTTAATATGTATTTCTTTAACAAATCACTGAATGCACATTCAAAGTTCTTGTTTGCTAAATTTCAACTTCTTTTTATTTTGTTTGAACACATGCACGTAATATATTTAATAATAAACCAAAAAAAGGGGGGGGGGGGGGGGGGGGGTAGAAAAGAAAAACAGTTAACATGTTTGCCAGCCAACTTGTTGAACAACCAGCCGCATTTATTGTATTACATTCATTCTTGAATAAAAATAAAAACTTGCTTGGTATTTAAAAATGGGAGTTTTTCGTAATACAAAAAAGAAACTCAAAAACAAACGAACAAACAAACAAAAAATGTGTACCATTGAAATTGATCTTTGATATCAGCATACTCTGAAAATTCAACAGAAAACTTAAACTGCAGCTTGTGGTGGCGAACGGATTTTTATTTCTGTTTTGGTAGCCACCAATCATCGCTTGTGTGCAATTTGCAATGCATGTGTTTCCCAGCTCGCAACTGGTACCAGTTTTTTTTTTAGGTGCCATTTTTGTTGTTGCCTAAATAACTGTCTGTCTGGTTCATTGGCTGGATTTATTAGGAATTGTTTGCTTGAATTTCTGTTGATGTTAAATTGTTGCAGATAAATAACAACATTTGTTTGCAGTTCTTTCAAAGGCGAAACTACCTCACAATTGAGTGAGGTAGGTTAGCAATAAGTGTAGGCTGGTTTAGTTAAGTTTCGTTCAGATTTGTGTTTTCTTTTTATTTATTTTCCTTTAAATATACATATATGTATGTATTTTTGTTGTATGCTGCTGGGCCAACGAAATTGCCAACGAAAGAAAGGCTGCAGCATTTATAAACAGGTTTTCAATGAATGAATGAATGCAATTTCTTGAATATTTTTGTTTCATATCATTTGCGGTATTAATAACTAATACAGACATACATACATACATACATACATACTTACTTATTTCTACAAACAATTGTTTTAGCAAACCTTGAAAATGTTTTTCCATATGCGATGAAAATATGATGGTCGCATACTGCTAAGTTATTCTCTGATAAATTGTTTTCTTGTAAAACCACACAACTAAAGACATGCACGTATTATCTATCTCCCGTTCAGTGAAAAACAAGCCTCGTGAAACCTCTGCCTATTTTATTGTCGCCTAAATGTTATAATAATCGGCATGAAATAATGTGTGTATTTTTGGGAAAGTTATTGATTGGTTGAGTCGAGATGTTGTTGCAACGCTTTCATAATTTTATTGTGACCATTCATAAGGACAAATATACAACTGTGCTCAAAATAATAGCAGTAGTAAAATAATTTTTTCTTCAGTTATTTCAATCCATCATGAAAATCGTGGCCTAAATCTGATTTAAATAATTTCTAAGGTCATTTAATGTACAAGGTGGCGCAAAAGTAATCCTCCTATCAGAAAATGCTGTAAATTTTGCGATTGGCCCCTAATGTCAGTTCTGTTTTGACATTTGTGTAGTAAACACATGCGAAATACACGTTAATAAGCAATGTTACGCTACACTGCTCCAGAACGCAGAATATTGGTGACTATTTATTTGACCAATAATCGGTCGGTGACGTTGGCACAACGTGAATTTCGTCGCAGATTTCCTGGCCGTCCAACGCCTACTGGTGAAACACTGCGACGTTTAGCCGCTCGCCTCGAAGAGACTGGCACAACACGAGATGCTGCCAGGCGTGGCAGACCCCGGTGTAGCCGTTGTGCAGAGAATATTGCTGCTGTAGCCGAGGATGTCATGGAAGCGCCGTCGACATCGACCAGACGACGTGCCACTCAAATGGATATCAGTCGACGGTCTTTACAGCGAATTTTGGTACAAGATTTGAAGATGTTTCCGTACAAAGTCCAGACGCTGCATCAGCTGTAAGCTGCTAACCGCCAATCGCGTCTAACATACGCTCAAGCCATCCTTGATCACCACCAAGAGGAAGATGATTTTTCATCAAAAATAATCATGAGTGATGAGGCCCATTTCCATCTTAGCGGGTACCTAAATAAGCAAAATTTACACTTCTGGGCCACTGAAAACCCGCGTGTAACCCACGAAGAGCCATTACACCCGCTCAAAGTCACTGTATGGTGTGCTGTTTTCGCTGGAGGAGTCATCGGGCCTTTTTTCTTTGAAGACGTCGCGGGCCAAACGGTTACTGTGAATGGTGAGCGCTACAGAGCAATGATCAACGAGTTCTTTTTGCCGCAACTTGATGAATTGGGATTGGAAAACATGTGGTTCCCACAGAACGGTGCTACGGCACACACTGCACGAGCCACAACCGATATGCTGAATGATGCATTTCCCGGGCCCCAATCTCCCGTTTAGGCGATTTGCCTGGCCAGTGCAAGATCGCCTAATTTGACCGCTGCAGACTTCTTTTTGTGGGGCTTTTTGAAGTCGCGGGCTTATGTCAACAAGCCTCAGACTCTTGCAGCTCTTAAAGACAATATCCGTCAAGAGTGTGAGGACCTATCGCCGGAAGTTTTGGCCAATGTGATGGAAAATGCTACAAAAAGGACTCAAATGACAATCAACTGTGGCGGCGGCCATTTATATGACATCATATTGTCGACTTGATCTAAAAAAATTAAAAGATCAAATAAAAATAATTCACAAGAAGAATCAAAGTTTTCTATATTTTTTTTTAATTACAGCCAAAAAACATCGGAAGGTTATTTTTGCGCCACCCTGTATGTACGTAGGTTGATATGCATGTAGATAACAATTTCGAAAATATTATTTATAGCAAACTATTGCATTATGTGGAGGAAAATAATGTAACATATGATTTTCACTTTGGTTTCACACAAGGTTGTGGTGCTGGAGGGGTATTTTTTTTTTTAAAGGGACGATGTTGCATCTGAGCCACGTCTAAACGTCAAGTGCAAATCCTAGACAAAGGGTAATCCTGGTGTACGCTTGAGTTTTAAATTTTTTATTGTTTTTTTTTTTATATTTTATATATCGCTCTCCTTCGGATAGCTTCTTCAGCTATCCGAAGGAGAGCGAAATATTGACAAAAATAATTACTCAAATTCCAAAAGACCTTGAGCTCAAATAAATATATAAAATATAAGAAAAAAAGGGGTCAAAATAACTAAATATTAAATCTTTTTATTGTTTTTAACAGTTGTCGTTGTAGAGGTCAAACAACTGTATGAACTGTCTAAATTTAAAGCCTCTATCTCATACGGTTTAAACGTTATGGTTGAGTCTGAAACTAAAGGGTGTCCCCATGTATCAACACCAATTAAGTTTTAACTTTTTTCAGCTTTTGGTGCTTGTTGTTATAGAGGCTTGTGAACTACATACATATACTGTGAAAATTTTAACTCTCTAACTAAAACGACTTTTACTTTTTCAAGAACGCCAGTAAATTTTCAAATTAAAGAGTGCCCCCCGTATAATAGCCGACATTTATAGGTAGGCCGGGTGATTGCACATACTGTGCAAATTTCAAGTCTCTATCTCTTACGGTTCAAAAGCTATAGCTAATTAAAGTTTAGTGCATGGGGGCACCCTTTAGTTCTAAACTTTTTGTGGTTTTTGGTATTTGTTGTTGTAGAGCACATGTGATTCCATATCCTGGCAAAATTTTCAGCTTTCTAGCTGCTATGGTTTAAAATTTACAGCTAATTTTATCTAATTTTCACAATTTCTGGTATGGCGACTCCTTTTAGTTTCAAGCCTCCATCTTTTACGATTCAAAAGCTACTGCTATATTTGCTAATTATCACAGTTATCACAGGGGGAGCACCCTTTAGCCCTACTTTTTTTGTTGTTTTGGATATTTGTTGTTGTAGAGCCCATGCAATTACATATCCTGGAAAAATTTTCAGCTTTCTAGCTTTACAACTAATTTTATCTAATTTCCACAGTTTCTTGTATGGGGACCCTCTTATTTTAGTTGTTTTTAATATTTGTTGTTGTAGCGGCCGGGTAACCACAGAGCTGTGTACAGCTCTCCAGCTCATACCGTTCGGGAAAATGGGGTCTGTGATGGACTGCCATCAGACTGACGGACGTAGAAGTCTCAGTAATAGGATTCCGTTTTTACTCTTTTTAGTACGGAACCGTAAAAATGATCAAGCGACTTAATTTTAAAACACTGACATTTTTGTGCACTGAATACAATTTCTGTGGTTTCTAATCGCTTTCGCGAAAAGTGATTTACAGAACACTTCCGAAAATATGTTTTTTCCTTAGTCATGCGATAATTACATACATATATTTTAGGCAACAGAAAGTGGAAAATTCACAAATTATTAAAGACATCACTTGCTCTTGAAAGAAGAGAAATACTTTTGTTTGCGTGATTTGCTTTTTGCTCTTTAGAATACAGCTGTTTTGAGTGCAAATATGTACATGTATCCGAAACATTTATAATACCGTGATTTTGAGAGCACCAAGAAATAATATCTGTGATTTTAAAACCGCGCGTGATTTGACTTGAAATCACCGTGATTCCAGAACCGACGTGTATGCCTTGTGTGTCTTCATTGGCATTTTTTCCTGAGTGGTGCAAAAAAAAAAAAAACAGCTTGCCCTGTACACTCAGCACAGATTTGTTAATGCTTTTTAGCTATGCCGGTGCTTAGCCGGTGTCCACCGGGATGGTATAGTACAGGGTGTTCTCCAGGAAAGTATACTACTTTGCGGCTAATTTTTGATTCAATGAAAGAGACTGCATCTTATATTGATAAATGTTTTATTTAATGTTGGCAATTATGTATGCAATACAATATCAAATAAAAGACCGCCTCTGTTAGCTTCACAAATGCGAGCCCTTTTGAGCACATTATTCATTACATTCTCACACATTTCACGCGGTATTTCATTGATTTCATCACGAATATTTTGTTTGAGTTGCTCCAGCAACTTCTGGTTTGTTTGCATAAATCCTGGAGGTTTATTCTGTATTGCGATGCGAATGCAAATTGGTATTCTGCAAGACTTTCGCAATCGCAATCGCATTTTTTTTAAATAGTGGCTGCACTGGTAAAATAAATGTCAGTGTCAAGAAACGTCAAATGAAAAATTAAAACAATTTTTTGAGAATTTAGCTATAAAATTTGTTTATAAATTGTATTTACCTATATAATTTGACAAATAAAAAAGTGGATTCTGTGGCATTATGGTTCGATGGCGATGAAGAAAGGTATGAGCAAAATGAAAGGGTGCAAAGAAGATTGCTCAGAAGCAAATCAGATATTCTAAGCTTGAATGAAAAAAGGTACAGTATTTATCGGATATAAGAACATCTCATATAAGAACAAAACGCTTATAAGAAACATTTGTAAAAACACCATGTCTTTTTAGTGTTTTTTCTAACAAAAAAAAAGTTTCATATAAGAAAAACGCTTATAAGAAAAAAACTGATAAAAGAACATTTTTCTTGAACACCAAAACCACAAAATGTATAGAAAAAGAATTTATATAAGAAACTTTCAAGGGCAACACTGAATTTATGTAGTTTGCATGGACAACTCTGTTTTCTGGCAGTTTTACAACAACAACAAGTTTTTTTTTTACTTTTAGTGCTCATGAGAAGTTTTTGTTTCTTGCCTCGTAAATAAATAAATAAATAGTACAAAATGAATTATGTATGTACATATGTACATGTATTTACTACATATATATTTTTTTTTTTTCAAATTGAAGTTGTCTAGTTTTTTATATCTATTTACTAAAGGGGTTAATAAAATAAAATTTGATTTGCTTTATTTTTCTATTTACATACATACATCTACGTATATACATAAAAAGGTAAAAAAGCTCGTATATTCATATAAGAAACAAATGCCTTATGGCCATAGCTACTTATATAAGAAATAAGTTTCTTATATAAAATAATTGTATATAAGAAAGAAACGCTTATAAGAAACTTTTCTCGTGGATTTTTCAAGTTTCTTATATCCGATAAATACTGTAATTTATTTTGAGCTTTGGAAATATAAACGTTTACTTATGCAGAATATTTATTTTCCAGCTTTATGAAAAAATTTCAGATTAAGCAAAGAAGCTTTTGTATATGTTTTAAATAACATTAGCCACAAAGTATTTGCCGACTGACGCGCATTCGGTGTGTTTAAGCGGCCTCTTACCAACTGGCTGTAGTTTGTCATAAATTCTACTATTACTTCAAATTGTCGCAGTTTGGTGATCTTAAACGTTTGTCTCTTTGAATAAAATAATTTATACATATGTATGTAGACAGTGAATAAATAAATGAAATATTTTTTTTACTTACATTTTTGTGCTTTGCGAATGCTATTTTGCTTTCGAATAAATATTGCGAAAATGGCGTTTGTTTGACATTCGTTTTCGCAATGCAGAATACCGAATTGCCATCTTTTCACATTTTTAATGCGAATCAAGTCAACTTTGCGATTATCGCAATACCGAATACCAATTGTTCGCATTGATGCATTTACGCATCGCATTCGTATTAGCATCGCAATACAGAATAAGCCCCCTGCTTTTCAGATATCCCCACAAAAAGAAATCCGGAGCAGTCCAATCAGGCGACTGTGAAGGCCAATCAACATCACTAGTTCTTGAAATAAGTAGTTGTGGAAAGAATTGTCGCAGTAATTCCATTGTAATCATGACTGTATGCGATGTGGCGCCGTCATAATCAATTTGCCACCTCTCTACTTCACGACTGGCCAACATGAACTGTGCAGACTAATGTTGGCCAAAATGGAGGCAAAATAAATTAGTATTCCTTTCCTCCCGGCACCCTGTATATACAAAATTATAAATTTATAATATTTTTAACTATTAGCTCAATTTTTATCCAGTTTAGATGTATTTAAACCACAAAACGTTCCATGCTTCTGCTTTAAATTTGAATGTGGGTCGATTTTTTTATTTAATTATTTTGTGTTTTTGTTCTATTTACAATCATTTTCGTTCTGTTTTAACTGAACAAATTATTCAAGTTTGGGTTTAACTTATGAGTTCATAATTAATGATGATTGCTGTTGTTATTGTTACCACCAAATATTAAGTGGTGTTTGTGTGTAACCGGATTAAGCTGTGTTTTTGTTGCTAAAAATAATAAAAAAAACACACAAAATTAATTTGAAATAAAAGAAAACAAATTAATATGTTTGAATAAAATTTAAGATAAAGTGGGTGAAAATGTGAAGAACTTAAAATTGATGTAATAAAACTAATTCAGTCAACTGGAAGTTTGATTTTTTTTCCAAACAGGGAGCAAATTATGTACATATACTTTGTATATGCGTACCTACAACTGTATGTATTTATCATACATTAAATACTTTTATTCAAAATATTTGCCAAAAATGAATCTGAACGAATTTCTATTCAATTTCGTATGATATAAACAAATTGTTATGAATTCATCGCTTCACAAAATGAAATAAATTGAGTTTACATGTGTTTGAAGTGAAAAATTCTAGGTTTTATTTAATTTTATTTTCCGAAAACAAGAAAATGTGAATAATTTTTAATATGAAAAAGTTGGATAAATATTTTTTAAATAACAATTTCAACCAAAGCAGCACAAACTTTTCAAGTTTCTATTCCCAAAATGGAAACAGCCACAGCTTTCCCGGTGGAGGTCCACGCCTTTGTGCTTTGTGCGCAGGAATATGTCTACGCTGAAAAAAACAATTGAATCCATTTAAAGGTGTACAAGTTTTGCATTAAATGTTTATTGTATTTTCCATATTGTAACGTTTTAATTTTTCAATGTTTTAATTAATTTCTGCTGCCATAAAATATAAAAACCCTTGATAAAGTCGACAAAAAATCGACGTAATGTCGGGTACAACAGTAATTAAAACTTTGTTTTAATTATAAAATAAATTAGGCATTATAAGCTAAACCAGAAATGGAACAAAACACGTAAAACAAGGAATTGACCAATATACACTAAAACACAATTTTTATTGAACCATTTGTACTTGGTTCAATTCCAAGCGAGATCAGAAGTACGTTAAGAAGGGAGCTCCTTAGATCACGTCCGTTCCGCTTGTTTTATGTACGAATTATTTCAGCGCTAAATACTTAATTCAAGTCATATTCAATCTCACTTTCGATTAGCTAAAATGGCTAAAATCTGCATGCCGTATTTGATTTAAGACCATTCGTACTTACCATACTCTGGATACTGATTGGTATTGATTTACGTGTGTATGTAAGTACGAAAGGATTGAATTTGTCTTGAGTGTGATGATTATACACTTGATTCGTTGTTTCTGAACTCTATTTAATCCCAAATTCGTACCTGAAATATTCCCCTCTACTTCTTTAATTCAATAATAATTTATAAATTGTTTTGTCTCTTTTTGCTGATTTGAACCTGGAACCTAACTACTGCCAATCCAGCCGCTCTACCAATTCAGCCATCGCACCAATTAAAAAATGAGACTAAATTCTTATACTTACAACAGATGGACCAAAAGAAGTCATCCGTTGTTGTTTGGCTTTCAGAATATTGGCTTGGCGACAACCTTATGTCTTCCAGGCCAAATTTGTTCAATTGCGACAGAAAAAGCTCGGTTAACATGGCGCTATAGCACGTTGTCGTTCGATCAGCGGCGTACTCGAAAGAAAATGGCCCGATTACCCCTTCACCTTTAACAGCCCACCATGCAGTCACTTTGAGCGGTGCTTGTTCAAGTACCGGCTGGGGTGCAAATGAGCCTTATCGCTCATTATGATTTTGATCGAAAAATCGTCCACTTCTGCATAGACACGATTATTCCGCGTTCTTGGAAAGTGCATCACTCTATGGCTTGTTCACTTGTATTCTTTAGCTGTGTAGTGCACAAATGTAAAATTAGATTTGAAATTTTGGCCGCCATTTGCAAAATAAGAGCAACTTCCAAGAGGGTGATTTCTTCTGACCCACCTGTTACAAGAACACACAAGTGCTGGTTACAAATACGTCCAAGAATTTCGTACTCATTTTAAGCCATAACATGATTGATTCTCTTTTATAATCCCGATTGCGGTTGTTTTTAGTACCCTTGTATGTTATGCGTACTTAAATTTTCAAGTTGGTTTTATTTTAAAATCAAGTTAACAAAAAAAAAAAAAAACTTAAATTTAGAACGAACTTTTTCTTTCTGTGTAGGCGGCAGTAGTCAATTAATTGTCCGATGCTGCTATCAAAATTAAACAAAATAGAAAACACTTATCGAATGAAAAAATTACTGCTCTATATCGAAAGAAAAATTGCATGCGATAAAAAACTTTGTTGAGCAACGAGATTTTCGACAGTGTTGCCAATTTTGCATTTCATTTTCATACTCAGCGGGTATCGACGATCGAATGCTGTTCATAATATGAACTTTACTGAATGACTCAAATAAATTCTGTATCTTAACGGCATACTACTTTCACTTATTTTCTATCGGTTTCAGCTCTTTTTGTGAGCGTGAAAAAGCTTATGATCAAATGTATTATCATAACTTTAGAACGCTATGCCCGCTATGGCAAAAGTAATCGACAAATTGTTTGGCCGAAAATTCGCTACAGTATTTAAATATTATCGGTTACTTCACTCGTTTTGAGGCAGAGTGTCTTCGAGAAGCTCAACACATCCAAGAATGAACATTTTAACTCCATCAGTAGGCTTATGAAAAAATAATAACGATTTTTTTCTCTTTCATTTTTGTTTTCTTCTAGTTTTCTTTGTTAAATATATTGTTACGTTTTAACCTTTTCAAAACGTTTTCCGTAGATTCTTTAATTGTAATGAAGTTAAAACACTCACGTCTTCAGTTTACAATGACCAACAGTTCAACACTTTATTTATTTGAACACGCTATACTTGTAAACACTTTACCAAGAACACTTTACTAAAAGAACAACACTTTCACTTAATCACTTTTTATCACTTTACACGTTAGCGCAGCTAAAAATCGACTCACTTTCCAGCGTTAAGCTCTGCTGCTTTTATACCTCTAATGATCATTACTCGAACATTCTAGACGTTTACAGAAGCTAATCACGCCACATCTATAGTGCGATGTGCGATGACTCATCATGAACAAAAGATATACACACACACCGACATACATGCGATGTGCGATGACTCATCATGAACAAAAGATATACACACACACCGCCATACATACACGCGGCAGTAAAACTCAAGCATCTGAGTCGCGCACATGCATGCACACACGAATATTGTATCGTGCGGTGGTGGTTTCTTTTATTTCGCTGTTGTGCCTATTTATCCACACATGTGTGTCAGTATGTGCACACTCGCTGTGCTGCCGTTTTGTTTATCAACAAGCTTCTATGTATGCATGTGTGTATATACCTCCTGTGTTCATTTACAAATAATAACAAGACAATATACGCACATATAAAATAACGATGATTTAGTACGTTCTAGAACAATCACAATCGGTCCGTTCACGACCAAATTTGTAACAATATGTATATGTAAAAAAATGTGGCTTCCTTTAGGACTGGCAACGCTTCCGTAGAATTCCTTTGTTAGAAATATTTGCCACATTTTTTTTTAATATCAATTTCAACTAAATCTAGTGAATAGTTTTAAACGTACATTTGTGTTTACACACACGTGCATACAGGCATGTATGTATGTGTGTGTGCACACTTTTGTATTTTAACAATATTTTCATATTTCTTTCATTATTACTCGTATTTGAAGTCATTATCAATGCTTCCTTTTAATTTAACATCCTGTCCTAACTGTCAAATCGTTTGCATACAAATTTTTAATCGGTTGAAAGAAAGGAAGGTGTAAAAAAGCAAAAAAAAAAAAAAAAAAAATAACCGCCCACAGTTGCTAAAAAAAATATATTTGCATTTTTCATTTTAAAATATGAATATAATCTTTGATAGTTTATTTTTAACATGAAGTCCTTGAAGTGTAAATATTTAAACAAAGTTTAACATCCTGTAACCATGGTATTTGCACTATTTTAAGCTTACAGGGGGAAAGTTACTTTTTTTTTGTCAGCAAATCAACGCAAGTGCAAGTACTCGTATGTAATTTAATACAGCTCAGGAAGAAACGAAGACGTAAAAATCACAACACACTTTGACATGTTATGAATGAGGCCGTCGATATAAATATAAAATTTTGCATTACAGTTTGCCCTTGTGGGGTAATTTAGGCCAATCGGAGACTTACAAAATTGAAAGGTTTTTGGGATCATGTTCATTATTTTAGTTATTTTTACAAAATTTTAAATTCTTTGATTCATTTAATTTTTTTATCTTTGAACAAACAATAAACAACTTTATCAATTATAATAGTTTTTTGTTTGTTTTTCGTCGTTATTGTGCTTCATACGACGAATTTACACAGCGAATTTTAACCCGAGTATTCGTCTTGTGGGGCGAAATTCATCGTTTGTCGCAGTTGTGTTCCTAGCATTAGTTTCACAGATGTCGAATACCAGTCCTATACTTTTGAAACCACGAAATAGATAACCCATTACTTATTGAACAGAAGTCGTGTTAAAAAATAATACAAATTATATTTTATATACATAAATGCACATCATTTTGCATTTATTTTATTTAAACTAAAAACTATCAATTTTTGACTTCGATTTTAAATGCCATTTCAATTTAAAATTGATTTAAATACAAAATTAAGTCAAACAGTTGCTATTTAAATCAAACTTAAACGGCCTGCCGTGCCCATTTAAAATCGATTTAAGTTTTTCGTACTGCCATATGATTTTCACAGTTTGGTTTTGTTCTGCAAATTAAGAAAATTGCACATGTTTTTTTTTGTGGTTCATAATTTGATTTTTTATTATTTCCAGAAGGAGATCAACTTCTGTGGCAGTGACATTGGGAGTCATTTTATCACTTTTGCTACTCAATTTAATAAGTTTTACACAATTTCACTTGCTTCCAAATTTGTTTAAACAGCTGTTTTTTATTGAGTTATCGATAATTTTTTGACACTTATATTGTGCTGCCGTACTTTTATTACAATTAATTACCAACAACAATTTTAGACTGTAAAATAGAAAACTCCAACTTAAATTTTAAGGAAAATTTACTAATGTTGTATTTAAATCCCAAGTCAAAAATGGAAAATAATTGGCTTTGAGCTACGAGTAAACGATTAATTAATCGGCATGAAAATCTCTTGATCGAAAATCGACGTTTGCTCTCTGATGCCATTTACTGGCGTACATATACATATATGTTTTTAATATCCCATCTTATTTGCACATCACAAATCGCCCCATGTTAGATTAAGAGGAATGCAAGAGGCAGAACTTTGTGCATGTATGTATATGGGTGTTTCCATGGTTACGCACGTGACATTTGTACACGTTTAATTGTTTTGAATATTATAAAAATATAAATGGGTTGGAATTTTTGAATGGAATTTTGCCATTGTTACATTTAATGTGATGAGTTCCTTCCAAAAAGTATATATATTGGAAAATTGACCACCCAAGTTCCATGCGATCAAAGTTGACTTACGCACGTGACAAAAAACGTAAGTGCCTTTTAAAGCAGCATGAAATATTGCAAAAGTAGGCGAATTGTAGAAGATTTTTATTTCGGAAAAAATGTTTTTATAAAGGTTATTAATGGACCTTTATAATCATGGTTTGTTCAAAAACAAGTCTGCATGGGTTGGCTAAGAAAAAAATTTTTTTGATTACGCACGTTACATTACGCACGTGACACTTTTTACCTTCATACATATTTTTGTAATTTAACATATATTTTCAGAAGTTTTTACCATCATTTAAAATTATTATAAGTTAAATTTTTTTTTTACATAATAAAATGTCAATAGTTTTTCTTTTTCAATTTTCTGTGCTTAAAAAAATTGTGCGAGTGTTTTGATTTTTTAACTAGCGGTGGACCATTTCATGGAAATACCCATATATATATGTAGAATATGTACATATGTATTTATGTTCCGCATGTCTGATAATGTGTTGTTTGTTCAGTATCAGTTTACACCATATTATTGCAACATTTACTGCAGTCGGTTTGCTTCCATTCTACCTGTCAACATACACAGAAATTATTTACCTTTTTGTTTTTTATTTTTTAATATTTGGCCTTTCGTATCGAATGAAAAAATTACTGCTCTATATCGAAAGAAAAATTGCATGCGATAAAAAACTTTGTTGAGCAACGAGATTTTCGACAGTGTTGCCAATTTTGCATTTCATTTTCATACTCAGCGGGTATCGACGATCGAATGCTGTTCATAATATGAACTTTACTGAATGACTCAAATAAATTCTGTATCTTAACGGCATACTACTTTCACTTATTTTCTATCGGTTTCAGCTCTTTTTGTGAGCGTGAAAAAGCTTATGATCAAATGTATTATCATAACTTTAGAACGCTATGCCCGCTATGGCAAAAGTAATCGACAAATTGTTTGGCCGAAAATTCGCTACAGTATTTAAATATTATCGGTTACTTCACTCGTTTTGAGGCAGAGTGTCTTCGAGAAGCTCAACACATCCAAGAATGAACATTTTAACTCCATCAGTAGGCTTATGAAAAAATAATAACGATTTTTTTCTCTTTCATTTTTGTTTTCTTCTAGTTTTCTTTGTTAAATATATTGTTACGTTTTAACCTTTTCAAAACGTTTTCCGTAGATTCTTTAATTGTAATGAAGTTAAAACACTCACGTCTTCAGTTTACAATGACCAACAGTTCAACACTTTATTTATTTGAACACGCTATACTTGTAAACACTTTACCAAGAACACTTTACTAAAAGAACAACACTTTCACTTAATCACTTTTTATCACTTTACACGTTAGCGCAGCTAAAAATCGACTCACTTTCCAGCGTTAAGCTCTGCTGCTTTTATACCTCTAATGATCATTACTCGAACATTCTAGACGTTTACAGAAGCTAATCACGCCACATCTATAGTGCGATGTGCGATGACTCATCATGAACAAAAGATATACACACACACCGACATACATGCGATGTGCGATGACTCATCATGAACAAAAGATATACACACACACCGCCATACATACACGCGGCAGTAAAACTCAAGCATCTGAGTCGCGCACATGCATGCACACACGAATATTGTATCGTGCGGTGGTGGTTTCTTTTATTTCGCTGTTGTGCCTATTTATCCACACATGTGTGTCAGTATGTGCACACTCGCTGTGCTGCCGTTTTGTTTATCAACAAGCTTCTATGTATGCATGTGTGTATATACCTCCTGTGTTCATTTACAAATAATAACAAGACAATATACGCACATATAAAATAACGATGATTTAGTACGTTCTAGAACAATCACAATCGGTCCGTTCACGACCAAATTTGTAACAATATGTATATGTAAAAAAATGTGGCTTCCTTTAGGACTGGCAACGCTTCCGTAGAATTCCTTTGTTAGAAATATTTGCCACATTTTTTTTTAATATCAATTTCAACTAAATCTAGTGAATAGTTTTAAACGTACATTTGTGTTTACACACACGTGCATACAGGCATGTATGTATGTGTGTGTGCACACTTTTGTATTTTAACAATATTTTCATATTTCTTTCATTATTACTCGTATTTGAAGTCATTATCAATGCTTCCTTTTAATTTAACATCCTGTCCTAACTGTCAAATCGTTTGCATACAAATTTTTAATCGGTTGAAAGAAAGGAAGGTGTAAAAAAGCAAAAAAAAAAAAAAAAAAAATAACCGCCCACAGTTGCTAAAAAAAATATATTTGCATTTTTCATTTTAAAATATGAATATAATCTTTGATAGTTTATTTTTAACATGAAGTCCTTGAAGTGTAAATATTTAAACAAAGTTTAACATCCTGTAACCATGGTATTTGCACTATTTTAAGCTTACAGGGGGAAAGTTACTTTTTTTTTGTCAGCAAATCAACGCAAGTGCAAGTACTCGTATGTAATTTAATACAGCTCAGGAAGAAACGAAGACGTAAAAATCACAACACACTTTGACATGTTATGAATGAGGCCGTCGATATAAATATAAAATTTTGCATTACAGTTTGCCCTTGTGGGGTAATTTAGGCCAATCGGAGACTTACAAAATTGAAAGGTTTTTGGGATCATGTTCATTATTTTAGTTATTTTTACAAAATTTTAAATTCTTTGATTCATTTAATTTTTTTATCTTTGAACAAACAATAAACAACTTTATCAATTATAATAGTTTTTTGTTTGTTTTTCGTCGTTATTGTGCTTCATACGACGAATTTACACAGCGAATTTTAACCCGAGTATTCGTCTTGTGGGGCGAAATTCATCGTTTGTCGCAGTTGTGTTCCTAGCATTAGTTTCACAGATGTCGAATACCAGTCCTATACTTTTGAAACCACGAAATAGATAACCCATTACTTATTGAACAGAAGTCGTGTTAAAAAATAATACAAATTATATTTTATATACATAAATGCACATCATTTTGCATTTATTTTATTTAAACTAAAAACTATCAATTTTTGACTTCGATTTTAAATGCCATTTCAATTTAAAATTGATTTAAATACAAAATTAAGTCAAACAGTTGCTATTTAAATCAAACTTAAACGGCCTGCCGTGCCCATTTAAAATCGATTTAAGTTTTTCGTACTGCCATATGATTTTCACAGTTTGGTTTTGTTCTGCAAATTAAGAAAATTGCACATGTTTTTTTTTGTGGTTCATAATTTGATTTTTTATTATTTCCAGAAGGAGATCAACTTCTGTGGCAGTGACATTGGGAGTCATTTTATCACTTTTGCTACTCAATTTAATAAGTTTTACACAATTTCACTTGCTTCCAAATTTGTTTAAACAGCTGTTTTTTATTGAGTTATCGATAATTTTTTGACACTTATATTGTGCTGCCGTACTTTTATTACAATTAATTACCAACAACAATTTTAGACTGTAAAATAGAAAACTCCAACTTAAATTTTAAGGAAAATTTACTAATGTTGTATTTAAATCCCAAGTCAAAAATGGAAAATAATTGGCTTTGAGCTACGAGTAAACGATTAATTAATCGGCATGAAAATCTCTTGATCGAAAATCGACGTTTGCTCTCTGATGCCATTTACTGGCGTACATATACATATATGTTTTTAATATCCCATCTTATTTGCACATCACAAATCGCCCCATGTTAGATTAAGAGGAATGCAAGAGGCAGAACTTTGTGCATGTATGTATATGGGTGTTTCCATGGTTACGCACGTGACATTTGTACACGTTTAATTGTTTTGAATATTATAAAAATATAAATGGGTTGGAATTTTTGAATGGAATTTTGCCATTGTTACATTTAATGTGATGAGTTCCTTCCAAAAAGTATATATATTGGAAAATTGACCACCCAAGTTCCATGCGATCAAAGTTGACTTACGCACGTGACAAAAAACGTAAGTGCCTTTTAAAGCAGCATGAAATATTGCAAAAGTAGGCGAATTGTAGAAGATTTTTATTTCGGAAAAAATGTTTTTATAAAGGTTATTAATGGACCTTTATAATCATGGTTTGTTCAAAAACAAGTCTGCATGGGTTGGCTAAGAAAAAAATTTTTTTGATTACGCACGTTACATTACGCACGTGACACTTTTTACCTTCATACATATTTTTGTAATTTAACATATATTTTCAGAAGTTTTTACCATCATTTAAAATTATTATAAGTTAAATTTTTTTTTTACATAATAAAATGTCAATAGTTTTTCTTTTTCAATTTTCTGTGCTTAAAAAAATTGTGCGAGTGTTTTGATTTTTTAACTAGCGGTGGACCATTTCATGGAAATACCCATATATATATGTAGAATATGTACATATGTATTTATGTTCCGCATGTCTGATAATGTGTTGTTTGTTCAGTATCAGTTTACACCATATTATTGCAACATTTACTGCAGTCGGTTTGCTTCCATTCTACCTGTCAACATACACAGAAATTATTTACCTTTTTGTTTTTTATTTTTTAATATTTGGCCTTTCGTATGTACTTATGTATGTATGTATGTATGTACATACCTGCATGGGAGATGATTTTCTTTAATTTTTGTAAAACAACAAACAGACAGACGACCCAACCAACTACTTAAGCCTATTCAGTTTATTTGGCTAAGAATAAGGTAAAGAACTTTATTTCTTTTATTCCTTTTGCCCTCTTTGGAGCTGCTACGGCTTAAACCAAAATCTTTGTCTTGGGCACGTTATGCCTGTTGGGTGGATCGTTTGTGGTTGGTTGAATGCAAATGTATATGCACTCGTATTTTCTTTCAATGCAGCCCGTTGCTTTCAAGACTTTTTTTTTATAGTTTATTTGCCTTCAAATTCTATTGCAAACAGACTTTTAAAACTTTTTTTTCTTATCTTTTCTTTTCTTTTCTTTTCTTTTCTTTTCTTTTCTTTTCTTTTCTTCGGCTTTATATCTAAAATAAAGTAAATACTTTCTTGGGATTTTCTTTAAAGTTCATTTGCTTGGATTTTCTTTGGCGTGGCGAGTATTTGCAAATTATTTTCTTTACATTGGGATTTTTTTTATCTGTGTCCTAATCCATGTTGCTCTCCAGTCAGAATTAAGGGATATTGGAATATTTCGCACGACTTTCTTTGTTACTGCCATCGCCAGAATGTAAAAGAAAGCCACACGCACGCACACACACACACGCTCTTTCAAGTGAACTTAAATTTTTGTGATTAGTTAAACAGAAAGAAAAATATTTGTTTGTTGTAGAAAAATCCTTCACAGCAACACAGCAACAAACCATTAAAATAGCATTTTTTTTGCAATGCGTATCGCTCCTTTTTAGCACCATAGCAATGTCTCGAAAATATCAGACCTGCTTAAAGGTCTTTTAAGTTTTCAAGACAATCACCCCTACCGTGAGTAAAATGTGAAATTTTTATTCCCATAAAATTTTCATTTCCCAAGTAGGGAAATTTGCTATCATGAATATTATGGGAACGTTTGGGAAGAAGAAAATATAAATACAAAGGAAATTTATTGAAAATTTGTGGGTAAGTGATGTAAAAAGTAATTAAATTTATGTTTTATAACTAATAAACAGAAATTTGTAGTTTAAAAGGTAAAAAGGGTGAATAAATCGGAGTTTTCATGCCTGTTTTCATGCCATGGAAAACTGAATCACAGCCCAGTATTTATAATCGTTTGTAATATTCTTACTTAGTCTCATCGAAATTAGCGCGCCAAGCGTATTTTTTAGTCTAAACCAACCATTTCCCTACAAAAAGAGTGGCTTAGACAGCACAAATACTATTAAAAGTATTTTATGTGCGTGCAACAAATTTTTAAATCTGTCCTCTCTTTACCTCGCATCAAAACATCATGCGTGGTGCTGACAATTCGATTTTGGTAATTTCTTAATTTCTGTTTTATTTTTTGTGACGACATTTCACTTCAAACCATGCTCTCGTATATTTCAACATCCCTTCCCTGACAGTTACACAGAACTCACACTTGACATGGTATGCAATTTTACTTTTTTTTAGAGGTTTTTGTTTATCTTGGGGTTTAATGACCGGCAAGCGTGACTCTTTAATACCTATTTTATGTGAGTAGTTTTTTTCTACGCTTTTGTTTGTTTTTTTCATGTGTTTTTTAGCGCACACTGTTTGTGGATATTATCAAAATTAGTGTCATGCAATTGTGTTTTATTTTTTTTTTCGTTTCGTTCTTCGTTACTTTTGTAGTGGAGCCCTCTTAAAGACAAACATGTTGTTGTAGGTCGTTGAATACGAAAAGAAAAAGGTCGCAAGCATTAAATATCTGTGAAATTCTTAATTACTTTGTTACTACTTTAGTCGTGTGAGACTTTTCAAATGAATGTTTTTGCCGCAAAATTAAATTTTATTGGGGAATTTAAAATACTTGTGAAAACGAAGTTTCTTTAAGTATGTGGTTATTAAGTTTTAATGTACATACGTTAACATGTTTTATATAAATGCATTAATCTATTGTTTTAATTTTTATTTCAGATATAAAATTTATATAAATTTATATAAAATTGTAACGGTAAGTTTTAATGCACAACTAATTGATTTTATCATATTTGCACTTTGCGCAGCCTGTGATAAGAAATCTCTTACATTACAAACAATTTATAATAAGTGACTTGTCGACAAAAAACGTTAATTTTGCATTGTTTTTCTTTGCTAAGTTTATACCTTAACAGTCATTAGTGCTGGGCAAAATACAGGCTTTGATATATTTAAAATAAAAAATACATGAAAGTTGTGCGTTTGAAATACAAAATACAAATACTTTTCATTCCATGTATTTAAAATACAAAATACTTGATTCTAAAGGCAAGTATTTGAAATACAAAATACAGTGTCACAAAAATATGTACATATTTAAAATACAAAATACTTCTAATTAAAAAAGTTTTTATTTCCTTTCATAAACATCTGCTTTTCAAACGTGGTGTCAGACAAACAACCTCTTGGTGGCGAATGAAGAATATAACCAGCTAACCTCAAAATCTCAATGATTTCTTGTTAGAAAACGATATGTATTTTATTGAAAGAGAAACAATGGAATTGAGAAAAAAGTCTATATACATAAAGTCTAGCCAAGTCAACATCTGATTGATATTTTTTTTCCTTTCTTGCTTTGGTTCAAAATCTTAAACGCTGTTTTTTTTCTTGTATTTTATTTTTTCATAAAACGAAAACAATTTTCCTGACGAAGGTACACAAAGGGGGTACCGAATTGAGCTGAAAACAGTGAACTCAAGCTCAAGAAATAATATTTAATAATTAGAAATAAAACAGTAGTAAAATTTTGTGTTTGAATGAAATATGAATGAAATAATTTTTAGCACCTAGTTTCCAACATAAATTAAAAATGTATTTGGAAAAATTTATTTTGAGAGCACAAGCATTTGAAATACAAAATACTAAATATGTACATTCATGGAACGTATTTACATATACAAAATACATATTCGTATTTTAAATACGTATTTCAAATACTGTCCAGCCCTGACAGTCATTCACGAGTTTTGTCGAAAGAAATAGTAACTGTCAATTTATTTTGGTTTATAGTAGAGGATTGTTCTTATGATGAAGATAACCATGCTACTGAGATAAGCAATTGCTTCAGTTTTGGGCAATGACAGCAAAAAAGTGTTTTTTTTTTTATAGCCAAAATGGGTATTTTTGCTTTTTCGGGAATAAAATAAACATTAACACACAGATTTCGATAAATGAGGGCTCATTTTGTTGCTATTACCTGCAGCTATGTAAGTAAATTAAAAGCTGGAAAATAATTGCAGATTTATATATATTATAAATTTTCTAAAATCAAAAATTTTTAAATTTTTCAAAAAAAAAAGATTTTTTTTTCATTTTTTTTTCGTAATAACTCTAAAATTATTAACGACATCAAAAAATGATTTTAGTAAATCGTACAGCTGGCATAATTTATAATTTTTTGACGTATTACATGATAAAATCACACACTCCGTTTTTAAGTTATGACTAGAGGTCTGGATCAACCTTTACGAAAATCTCATATTTTAGAAAAGCAAAAAAAAAAAAAAAAAAAATATATATATATAAAAAAACTGTCCCTAGAATTTGAAATTTTTATGATTTTTGTACTTAGATAGGCATAACACATCAAAAGAATATAGTGGCCATCCATGGTTTTTTTTTGCTGTTGGGTAGTGTTATCGGCTTTTATGTTTCAAAACAAAAAATAAATGTATTATAATTGTCTAAAAAGAAAGGAATTTACCATTTAAGTTGCAGTCGAAAAGATGAGCTTCAGAAACCACAGCTCCGCTAACAAAAATTTTGATAAACCCTAACAATAAATACATTTCTATGTGTCAATAGAGCGAAGATTTTACCTGAGCGAATATGGTGCTGTAAAGCAGCTAGACCTCCCAGGAGTGAGCAAAATTTCAGGACATTGATAAGAAATTTTATAAATATATGTACATTCATACATGTGTGTATATATGTACATGTTCATATAAAAGCACAAGCGGATGTGGACTTTTTATAATGAATTTTTTTTTAACATCTAGAAAAAAGTTATACTTGTATGTGTATTGTTTTTCCTTCTTAAGTCATGTAATGGGAAGATGATTTCAAAGAAGATGACTCAGAATAATATTGTCACAAGCTTCTAGCCAAACAAACATCTACATACATGTGTATGAGCATTAGGGGCGGTCGATTTAGCAATCGATCGATTTTTCGATAGCGTTTTGCATGAGCAAACAAATATTCCACTACGATGTATCAAAAAAATAAATTTCGAGACGTCTGATATAAAATTTGTTTGTATAGCATCCCCCACCCCCCTAAGGAGGTATGATATGGGGTTGGCGTGTTCGAAAAAAATAATACATATTAGGTAGAAAAAACTATAGGGAGTTGGTCATTTATTTGATTCATCTACGGGCACCCTGGGACTGATTAGTATTAAAAGCTCGCATTTGGGAGCCTCGAAAGTTAAGTTTCCCCACCCCTATCACACCAACTTGCATTAGAGCGCCCGCAGAGGAATCCAATGTATGATCAACAATTTCATCACAAAAGAAAATCTAGTTCTGAGAAAGTTAAATCGAACTAAGGCCCGATATAATTAACAATAGTAAATCATATCAGTTTGACAATAAAGTTAAATAACTGCTTACCAACCCCCAATAATTTATACTCCCCAATATTTTTTTCGGAACACATCAACCCCATGTCACGCCACCTTGGGCGGCTCCCATACAAAAATAAAAAAAAAGTTTTTGGTGAAACCAAAAGCTATCGAAAAATGCGATGCCACAATATCGACTAATTTTTCTTCATACAAAACGACCCGACCTAATGAACATGCGTATTCAGCTTCTTGGTAATAAATAATCTTTGTCTTCTGTATCTTTGATGGCTCTTGTTTGCATTTCACACCCATTTCAGACCAGACTGTGTAAGGACACTTGGTTACACAATAAAACACTATGTGTATGTGATTCTTACAATGATGGCTGCAGTGCTGGGCAAAATACATGCTCTGATGAATTTAAAATACAAAATACATGAAAGTTGTGTATTTAAAATATAAAATACAAATATTTTTTTTGTTCCATTTATTTAAAATACAAAATACTGCATTCTAAAAGCAAGTATTTGAAATACAAAACACAGTGTAACAAAAATATGTATTTAAAATACACAACACTTTTTTATCAAAAAAGTTGCTATTTCCTCATTCAGGTCCAAAAATAGACCTTATTAAAATGTTTTCTGTCTTTTTCAGCCGTCTATATGCCGCCGACATTTCCTTGATGCTAATCAACTCATTAGTAGACTCGAAATATCTTAACGTACTGCTTAAAACCCAACTAATTATTCCAAAATTCCCATTAGCAAAATAAGAATTTTAGAACAAGTAGATGCGTTTCAAGCATTCATTTAAGATTTTTCGAGTCTGCTGTGTCTGATGTGTTGATTAGCATCAACGAAATGTCGGCTGCATATAGACTTCTGCAGAGAAAAACAGAAAACATTAATAAGGTCTATTTTTAGACCTGAAATAATACATTTTAATTGACTGTTAAAGCAAATAAATAATTTAGTTCATCATTGAACAATAAAGCCAAAATAAATTTAGCAGGATGGACATCCAGATGTATTTGAGCCGCCACGTTGTTCGTCAGCCCCCCAATGAGCTAAACGAATTTGTATTGAAAATTAACTGTACAATTTATTAGCTATTTCTCTGATTTTTCAAGAACTAAGCCAAGTTTGCGTTAGACGAATTGAGATAAATGTTTTAATTAAATACTCTATAAGTATTTGGATGAAATTATTAAAAATATACAAGCAGTGTTGTATATACATACATGTATGTAAAGGGTGTTTTTTTTTTTTTTTGGTGTATAGAACTTTAAGTTGGCATTACTGTTTAAGATGGCGACTGCTTTAACAGCTGTCAAGTGATTTATTCCCAGTTTGGTTTGGCAATTCATCATAAATAGACTCACGCCTCTGAACAACGCTTGCAAATACAGTAAAATCCCGGTTTAACGAATGATATAATGTTCAGACCTTTCGTTATACCGAGATATTCGTTATATCGAACAATAATTTTTTATCTTAAAATTTTATAAAAAACGGTGGTCCGCAGTTTTAAAAACATCAAAATTTAATTGTATTAATAACTTAAAACTTTAATTGATATTTTGATGTGTATTTAAGATTTGTTTAATTTCTAACATGAAAATTCATTAAAAATCATAAATGTACATACATATGTAGGTGCATCTACATATTTACTTATATTTGGATGCTATTAACATGTGTAGGTTTATTATTACATTTCATTCATATTATTAATTTCTTCAGAAATCGACATCTCGTTATCACAATGAACCTACCAAAACTACTGAAATTTTAAGGAAAAACGCAACGCATCACACGCGTTCTTTCAATACAAAGCAAAGAAGCCAAAAACACCCACAATCTTACGATTCTGTAATGAGTTTTAAATGTATTTTGCTTTGTCATTCGTTAAATCGAGATTCTTTTTTTTTGCCATTCGCTATATAAGGCAGTTAATGTAAAAATTTCGCCATTCGTTATATCGGATATTCGTTAAACTGAGTATTCGCTATACCGGGCTTTGACTGTAGTGCAATTTTAGTGCAAAACCAGATTGCCGTTGTTGCCGATTTTCATAAGCGAATTTTGTTTAGCGCTGAAGCGCACTTCTGGTTGAATGGCTACGTCAACAAACAAAACTGCCGCATTTGGAGTGAAGCTAATCCTCAAGTGTATGTCGAAACACCGTTACATCCAGAAAAGTTGACTGTTTGGTGCGCTTAATGGGCTGGTGGAATCATTGGTCCGTACTTCTTCAAAAACGATGATGGCCAGAACGTTACAGTCAATAGTGATCGATATAGAGCCATGATTACTAACCTTTTCATTCCTGAATTGAATAACCATGATGGCCAGGAGATGTGGTTTCAACATGTCACACAGCTCGTGCCACAATCGATTTATGGAAAGACACTTTTGGTGACCGCCTAATTTCACGTTTTGGACCTGTGAATTGGCCTCCAAGATCTTGTGACTTAACACCGCCAGACTACTTTCTGTGGGGGGCTATGTAAAGTCATTGGTCTATGCGGATAAGCCACAAACGCTTGACCATTTGGAAGACAACATTCGCCGTGTTATTGCCGATATACGGCCACAAATGTTGGAAAAAGTCATCGGAAATTGGACGTCCAGATTGGACTACATCCATATGCCAGAAATCATATTTAAAATGTAATGCCACAAGATTATCTTTCGGGTAAATAATATTCATGTCAATCGAATAATTCATTGTTGTTTTCTTGCAACTTAAAGTTGTATACATCGAAAAAAAAAAACACCCTTTATATACAACATTTATTTTCCTGAGACTTCCTGAATTTAAAATCGTGTTTAACCTTGAGTTATTGGTGCATAAATCGTGGCCCTTTTTTCAAAGAAGTCTCCCTTTTTGGCTACTTTTTGACTTTTCTCAACGGTCACGCTGTGTGCTCAACATCACTACAGCCATTCAACCCGCTCCGTCATCATTGACTGATGTTATAAGGTGTGGCTTTAATGAGTAACAGCAGCAGCAACAACAACAACAATAACAACAACCATGTAATGGAAGAAAACCTTATAAATTAGCAAAGGGAAAACACAAACAGATGCATGTTTGTGATTTGCTTAGAAAAGTAAAATGTGCAGAAATGAAAGATGACGGCTTATGCCAATGAACTTGACATTAATAGGGCTTCACTCATTTTCTATTTTTCTTTTTTTTTCTTTGCTTTATTGCTGTCCTGTTGTTAAAAGTTCTTGTGATTTTATTTTAATCAAAACTTCGGCTGTCTGAAATGGAGTTCAACGAGTATCAGGTTGTTTAATAGACATGTGTTAAAGTTTGTATAAGACTTTCTTTTAAGACCGCCTGCTTAATGAGATTTTATAAACCTTTTGATACTTACTGTTTAAAGGAATAGGATCAATGACAAGGATTTCATGCTCTGCTCTAAATAATGATATTTTAGGCGCCTAAGATATGACAGAAACCTGGAATATGCATTAAAAACAATATAGCATACGCTCCTCATTTGCTGTCCTAGAAAATCGTACAATCTGTCAGAAATGACATGCGTTGCTCAAGACGCGCGATGTATGTGTCTGATAGATTTTTTGTTAAGTCTGGTCGATTTGGTAATCGCTTACAAAGTTTCAAACACTTTTCTTTTCTTTGCGATCAGAGTTGCTTTTTCAAGGTACATGAAAAAAAACACACAAACATAAAATAGTGTAACACCAACTGTGGAACAAGTCTCGAAATATATAGACCAAAAAGCAAGTCTGAACTAACTAATATTACCTACAACAATAATCTTAAAGAATGAACTTGCGCCTGATAAATTTAATACAGTATAAATAAAAAAATAATTTCAAATAAATTTATGTGTGTATTTCTTCAAGTGATTAATTTAATTTTTGGACTGAAATTAAACATTATCCTAATTTTGTTTGACAACAGCAGAGTAACGCCATGTGTGAAGATCGAATGCAACGTATTAACTGTGATGCCCGACATGAAGGCAACATTTTGTGCATTTGTTTAACTTCTCACCAATAAATCGTTTTACAGCAAAAAATTTCAAATTACTTGCAAAAAGTATGCGTTATATGTTCTAACCAAATATGTGTACTGCGGTTGATGCTTCCAAAAATAAGCATATCAATTTTTTTTTACCACTGCCTTTGAAGAAGAGTATAAGAACTCGAAGACAAACAACTGGACAAAATATATAAATATATACTGGATAAAACTAAACAAACTATTTCAGCAAACTATATATTTTTTTTTTTTAACAGCAAATGGACAAAATACTTGGCGGTAAAATGCCACAAATGGTTGTGACAACATTTCCATGTAACACAGCAGTCATGCTCAAATATGCCACATTGCTACTTCTGTCGTCTGTCAAGAGAAACATTCGCAAATATGTTGTTTGTTGTCTTTACTCAGAAGTTACAAGGAGCGGCTTGCAAAAAAAAAATTACTAAAATATGATGTGTCTTTTTCTGGCTACCACATATGCCAACACTCCACCAGTGTTGGGCAGATTTTACTAAACTAAAATAATGTATTTTGTGCTTCTAGCAGAAAATATGCAAACCATAATTTGAAATAAAAGAAATATTTTTAGGGATTAGGTTTAAACTCCATATTATTCCCCACCCAGTTGATTTTCCATTAGACGATTTATCGTCTGATTTTTCTGTCACACCAAGTAACCATCAGTTCGCTTGGCCATCTCTCATACAAGGGTTGGTTTTTATGTTTCGGGAGTTGGCAACTCTAGTGCTGCGATCTGGCAATTGACGGCTCTATCGTAAAATTGATTGGACATTTTTAAGGTTATAAGTACTCACAACATACTGTTTTCAAAAATTTTAAAAATTTCAAAAATGAACCTTTTCAAAAAATGTTTGTTGTATTTTTCAGCTGTCTATATGCCGACGACATTTCGTTGGTGCTAATCAACTCATCAGTAGACTTGAAAAATTCTTAAAAGTTTGTTGAAACTTAACTACTTATTCCATAATTCCCATGAACAAAATGAGAATACAGTAAATATTTTGAAAATGTTCATTTTTGGACCTAAATTAATACATTTCAATTGGCTCTCAAAGCAAATAAATAATTAAGTTCATATTTGAATATTAAAACAGCTTTTACTTTTTGATACTTTCACAAATACAAATCGTAGTAACCAATGGTGACTCGTTGTATAGAAGGTTGCAAAGAAACGTGGAAGTGTTGCAAAACGAAAAAAGAAATGTTTGCTGTGTTACCTTTAATGTTTGAACATTTCTGATTCTCATTCTGTTAATGGGAATTATGGAATAAGTAGTTAAGTTTCAACAAATTTTTAAGAATTTTTCAAGTCTAGTGATGAGTTGATTAGCATCAACGAAATGTCGTCGGCATATAGACAGCTGAAAAATACAATAAACATTTTTTGAAAAGGTTAATTTTTGGACCTGAATTAATACATTTCAATTGGCTGTTAAAGCAAATAAATAATTAAGTTCAGGTTTAAAAATTTCTCCAAAATTTGTATGAGTTTTTCAGTTGTGCTTGACGTTTTTGCATTTTGCGAAATTTTCGCGACATTTTGTGTTTTCCAAGATTGTTGTTAGATAATTTTCCCGATTTTTCGCGCTTGTGTTTTTTTTTTGTATCTGCTTGATATTTTTCCGAGCGTGACTTCGCGTTTATCACCGGTTTTGCTTTCTATAACTGTTTGACGTTCTTATTACAAACAAGTTTTGGCAACTGCAAACTTTTTAATTGTTTGACAGTTGTATTCTTTGTAATTGTTTCTGTAAAGATGCAAAAAATAATCTAATTATTAAGCCCGATAAAACTATTACAAATTGAATAATCTAATTATTTATTTGCTATAAGAGTTAATTGAAATGCATTATTTTAGGTCTAACAACAGACCTTATTAATTGTTAAAAAAAAACCCGAAGACAATAAGGTCTATTTTTAGACCTCAACTAGTACATTTCAAATGGCTCTCTCAAAGCAATTAAATAATTAGATTAATTTTTGAGTAATCAAAAAACTTTTACTGTTTTCTTATTACTTTTAAGAGTACAAATCAACGGCAAAAATGTTTTTAGTCTCTAGAGGATTTGCAGGACTCTACACGAGTTCAGCATTAAACTGTGCTTTTCTCGTAAATGAATTCCATGAAAAATCTGTGTGTAAAATTGTGTTTTAAAACCTAAATTTCTTTTCATTTTTTCAACTTTGCAGTTTTTATTTTTTAAACAGAATATTTATGAATATTTTTTTAATGAATTTCATTTACCCCGTGTGGTAATTAATAGCAACGTTTTATATTCATTTTATGCATAACTGTACGACTAGTGTCTGTTCGTTCAGATGTGTGTTAGTTTTAACCTACATTTGCACCTTAGAGTTGAATTACAGCAACGAAAAAAAAACAAACAAAATACCCAACACGCAATTGCCGCTTTGAAATAAAAACCAATTAAACAAATTAACCCTTTCATGGTCTGTTCAGGTTGAATTTTGCAAATGATGTGTATGAGCGAAAATGTTATAAAGTTAGTTTTTTCAAAAGTTTCAATTACGAATGTTTTATTAAGAAAAAAAAAAATGTTTCCCGTAAAAAAAAATTTTTTTTTATTTTTTTCAACAAAACTGTTTGTTAAACCAGTTAACTTCTGCCTTGCGACCCCCCTCCGACAAGAACTTCCCTGATTTAGTTAATTATTTTGATTGCCTATGTTGGGAAGAAGCTTCTTATTTGGCAGCAGAAATTTTCGTCACTTGGTTTTATTTTTAAATTAATTATTTAAGCTTTTGATCTTTGGTTTTTTATAAAAAATAATTTTAAACAATTATTTATTTATTTTCAATATTTCGCCAACAATTTGTTGGCATCTTCAGGAAAATAATTTTATTTTGTGGAAAATATAAAAAACGCAATAACATTTTCTTATTGCTGAGAATATAACTTGAAAGAAACAGCGTCACCTAGTAGAGCTTGGGAGCTCCTGGACTTTTTCATTTCTGAGAATTCCCGGGTACATAAAGTTATCAATTCCATGGAAATGCACGAAAATCAAAAAAAAAAATTTAATGTTCTATGGATCAGTTTTTCTTTAGAATTTTTTTTTTCTAAAATATGAGGTTTTCGTAAAGGTTGATCCAGACCTCTAGTCATAACTTAAAAACGCTGTGTCTAATTCTATCATGTAATACATCAAAAAATTATAAATTATGCCAGCTTTAAGTTTTGCTAAAATTATTTTTGGTGTCATTAATAATTTTAGAGTTATTAGGCAAAAAAGTAAACAAAAAAAATTATTTTATTTTGAAAAATTGCAAAATTTTTGATTTGGAAAATTTATAAAAAATATAAATTTGCAAATATTTTCCCTGTTTTTTTTATTTATTCTTATAGCTGCATGTAATAGCAATAAAATGAGCCCTCATTTATTAAAACCAGTGTGTTAATGTTTATGACTAGAGGTCTGGATCAACCTTTACAAAAATCTCATATTTTAGAAAGAAAAAAAAAAAAAACTGATATATAGAATTTGAAATGTTTATGATTTTTTTTATTTAGTAGGCATGACACATCATGTGTAGTGTTGTTATCAAGCCACAAAATTACTATTAAAAAAATTTGTTTGGGTAAAACACGCAATGAAATATTATACCAAAAATTTTTCTGAAATTCCAAAAAATATTTTTGGACTAGAGTCAAAGATATGACGCAAAAATCTTATTGCACAAAATCAATACGAAAATTTTATCCCATTTTTGAATAATTTCAATGACAACGCTTGTTACAAGTAGTGCAAAGTTCTGGGTCACAAAAGGCAAACTTAGTTGGACAACTATTGGTCGATACTTTCTCAAACTGGCTTTCGTGTCTACACACAACAATTTCCGCAGCAAATTTTGTAGCAATTTTTGCTTTTCCTTTAGCTTTTATTTTCATATCATTTTAGTTTTGTTTTAATTTTTTTGTTAAGAAAAACAAACTTTCATTAAATATACTGCATACATCCTTCTAAATTTCTATTGTTTCAAATGAACACTTTTTTGCTTTTAACATTTTAAACTCTTGTACAACACAAACCGAAACAGAGACTAAAAGGGAATGCATAATATTAGCCAGCGATAAAAAGAACGCATAATAGATCAAAATAAAATGGTCAAGCACGTGCAATTACTTTTTCCTTCTTACTTTCCTCAACGAATTTTTCGAGCCCAACTAAAATTGCTAAAGCTAAAGCCAGATTCACAGTGGATAAAGATTAGTAAGCAAGTACATAAATTTGAAAACTGAAATATACATATGTACTAGATTGTGAATACCGTTATTGTAGTATTTGCATAACAAAACATTTTAATTTCTACTAATTTATTTGCCTTTTTGTTAAATTTGTTTGGTGAATCAATATTTAGATTGACAAACGTCTTTCTTTCAAAGTTATGAGTCAGTACAAAAACAAGGCAAAAATTGTGTTTTTTGGAATCATAGTACATGCATAATGTGACCTAATGTGACTAAGGCCACCAACAGTTGGTATCGCCACGACGAGAAATTACGCGGCAATTGCAATAAAGCCAAAGTCATTCGAGTTGTGTAGCCAAGTCGTATACTTCAATAGCAGGCAAAAAAAGACGGTTATCATATGACCCTAACGTTACGAATTGACGGTGACAGTCGTGCCATCGTCGTTTTCGAAGAGCACACCTTCGGAGCAAAAAGTTCACCAAACAGTGACTTTCTCTGGATGCAATTGCCTCTCCTCAATTACTTGAGGATTCTCAGAACCCCAAATACGACAATTTTGTTTATTAACATACCCACCGAGTGAGAAATGTGCTTCATCGCTCAAGAAAATTTTGTTCGAAAAATCGCCGATATGTGGCTGTGGAAGAATCACCATTTTTAGGGTTCCGTACTCATCAGAGTGAAACGGAACCCTATTACCGAGACTACTGCGTCCCTCCGTCAGTCACAGCGTCCATTCTCCGAAACGGTAAAAGCTAAAGAGCTGAAATTTTCACAGGATGTTGTTGTACCTTGCCGCTACAACAACAAATACTAAAAACAACAACAAAGCGAAAACTACCAGCAGTCCCCATACAACGAAAAGTTACAATTAGCTATAACTCTCGAACCGTAAAAGATAGAAAGCTGAAATTCGCACAGTGTATGTATTTAAAGTTGTTCTACAACAACAAGTCGATAACTACCAGGTGTCCCCATGCAAACTAATGTACCAATTAGCCGTAGCTCCTAAACTGTAAAATACAGAGAGCTCAAATTCACACAATATATGTATTTACATATGCCCTACAACAATAAATGCTAAAAACAACAACATGTCGAAAACTACCAGGTGTCCCTTTACAACGTAAAGTAAAAATTAGCCGTAAATCCCAAACTGTAAAAGACAGAGAGATGAAATGTGCACAATATATGAACCCACATATGGCCTACAATAACAAATTCTAAAAACAACAAGTCGAAAACTGCCAGGTGTCCCTATACAACCTAAAGTAACAACTAGCGGTTAATCTCGAATCGCGAGAGACAGATGGATGACATTTGCATAATATATGTATTCACATATGCTCCACAACAACAAATGCTAAAATTGTAAAACTACCAGGTGTCCCTTTACAACATAGAGTAACAGCTATAACTCTTGAACCGTAAGAAATAGAGCGCCGAAATTCGCACAGCGTCTGTATTCCCAGATGCCTTACAACAACAAATGACAACAACAACAACAACAAGTCGTAAACTACTAGGTGTCCCCATACAACGTAAAGTAAGCTGTAAGAGACAGAGAGATGACATATGTGCGGAACACTAAGTGTGCGAGCCAGCCTCGTTCTTGACTGAATTTATTGTAGTTTGTTTTGATAATTTCTATGCGTTGTGTGATAGTTAAGCCATCCATTTTTGTTGTACTGTAACAAATTTTACTTTATTATTTGTTTCTACATTTAAAAATTCTTAATCTAGAATCCCTTAGAAATTTATGTTTTAGTTTTATTATTCAATAAAATATTTCTTTACTCTTTATTAAAAATCGAAATAGAAAAGTTGCCCTTTATTTTTCAATAGGTTATGGGCCTTACATATAATTGAAATTTAAATTTTGAAGGTGTAATTGAGATTATTTAATAAGGATGTCTATCACAAACTCAGCATACCAAATCGAAAAGCTAGTAGGATCTGAAAACTGGTCTACATGGTCTTTTGCAATTAAGACGCAATTTCAGTTGGAGGGTTTGTGGAACTGTGTTGAAAACGAGAATGCAGATGCTGTTAAGGAAACACAAGCAAGATGCCGTTTAATCCTTTCACTAGACAAGAATTTATATGTGTACGTTCAAGATGTTGACAAGGCCAAAGATATATTCAACAAACTCAAGAGCTTATTTGAAGATTCCGGATTGGATAGGCGTATTGGGCTGTTACGAAAGCTGTGTTCAATACAGATGGTAGAATGTGATTCCGTGGAACATTATGTTTCAGAAGTGGTGTCAACTGCACATAAACTCAGTGGAATTGGTTTCAATGTTTCTGACGAATGGGTTGCATCAATTTTATTGAAAGGTTTGCCAGTTGAATATAATCCCATGATTATGGGTATGGAAAGTTCTGGTAGAGCCTTAACCGCAGATGCTGTCAAGTCCAAGCTACTTCAAGACATAAAGTATGAGTTGAAAGTTGCAGATTCAGCATTGGCTACTAAGGCCCAATTCAAGAAAAAAGATTTAAAAAATATTAAATGTTTTCGTTGTAAGAAATTTGGACATTATGCAACAAAATGTCCTAATAAAGAAGACAAAAACAAACACCAGTCAATGTTTGCTGCTTACATAGTCAGAGGTTTGAACAAAGAGGACTGGTATTTCGACAGTGGGGCATCAACGCATATGGTGCAATCAAAATGCTTATTTACAAGTCTTCAAGAATATGAAAGCGAAATATGTATAGCGGACAGCAAAATTTTAAAAGCTGTTGGTAAAGGAACAGTGAATATAGTGGCTTCAAATCCAAGTGGCTGTGAGGAGATAACCATACATGATGTCTTATATGTTCCAGAGCTGGGTGCAAATTTGTTATCTGTAAGTGAGATAATAAGAAGAGGTAAAAAAGTTGTATTCAACAAAAATGGCTGCAGTGTTCTTAATGAAAAAAATGAATTAGTCGCATCTGGGAAGTTGGTTGACGGTATGTATAAGTTGTGTACACCTACTAGTCCGTTAGTTTATTTGGCGAGTCGTTGCTTGAAATTTGAGACGTGGCATAGGCGTTTGGGACATGCTAATCAACAATCCATGGACAAAATGCGGTCAACTGGCTTAGTAAAATTTGAAAGTTCTGATGCGGTAAACTGTGTTGCGTGTGCTCAAGGAAAACATGCAAAGTCGAAGTTTCCTAAAGAGGGTTCGCGAGCACAAAACATTTTGGATGTAGTGCATACTGACTTGTGTGGTCCTATGGAGGTCAAATCAAATGGTGGAAGTCTGTATATGTTAACGTTTACAGATGACTTTAGCAGAAAAGTATTTACTTATTTTCTTAAAAATAAGAGTATGGTTTACGACACTTTTGTCAAATTCAAAATGCTTGTGGAAAATCAAACCGGAAGAAAAATCAAATGTCTACGATCAGATAATGGCGGCGAGTTCATAAATAGTCGTATGTCAGATTTTTTAACAAAATTTGGAATAGTACATCAACGATCTGTTGCCTATAATCCGCAGCAAAATGGTGTTGCAGAGCGGATGAACAGATCACTGGTAGAAAAAGCTCGTTGTATGCTGTACGATGCAAAGCTTCCTAAATGTTTTTGGGCTGAAGCTGTTAATACAGCTTCATATTTAATTAATCGTATTCCACATAGAATTATTCAGAAGTGTCCTGATGAGGTATGGTATGGTAAAATGCCAAAGCTTGATCATCTACGAATTTTTGGTTGTTGTGCAATGGTACATGTTCCACATCAAAAAAGAAGGAAGTTTGATGCAAAATCTAAAAAAATGATATTTATAGGATATTGTAGTGAATCGAAAGGATATCGATTATACGACTCGATAAGAAGAGCTGTTGTTGTAAGTCGTGACGTTATATTTTTTGAGGAAGATAATGTATTTTTAAACAATGCTAAGAAGATCGAGGAGTATTGGTTTACTGTTTCGCCTTGGAATAAAAGTGAGGCTGAAGGTCAAGAAGCTTCCCGTAATGTTGATGGTGAAGAAGGAGATGATTCGTTGGTATTCAGTTCATTCATCGAAGATAACAACGAAGTAGGGGAAACATCAACAAGTGAAATTATTCAGAATTCATAATATGAACCTGTAGTTCCTTTCTTAAGACGTAGTGAAAGGCTAGCTAAAAAAAATAATAATGTTGGTTTTTTGGCACTAAATAATATAACCGAAGACAATCCCTTGACTTATGAAGAAGCCTTAAGTTGTCCAGAGAAAGAAAAATGGAAGGAAGCAATTAAAAAAGAAATAAGTTCTTTAGAAACCAACAATACTTGGACAGAAGTAAGTTCAAAAATATGCAAAAACGCAATAAAAACCAAATGGGTATTCAAAATTAAAGACGAAGGCAATGGTTCGAGAAGATATAAAGCACGTTTAGTAGTAAAGGGGTATACTCAAAAGAAAGGTATAGATTATGAGGAAACATATTCTCCTGTGATACGTTATACATCACTAAGAATGCTGATGGCATTAGCAGCTAAATATGATTTAAAAATTGAGCAAATGGATGCAATAACAGCTTTCTTGCAAGGGGAACTGAAGGAAGATATTTACATTCATCAGCCAGAGGGAATAGCTAGTTCATGTCAAAATTCAGTTTTTAGACTTAACAAGGCTTTATATGGATTGAAGCAAGCAAGTTTGGTATGGAACAATAAATTGGATGAAATTTTACAAAAGATTGGTTTTCAAAAGTCTAAAGTAGATCCATGCGTTTACTTTAACATATCAAAGCATAAACGCACATATTTGGCAATTTACGTTGACGACATGCTTATCTTTAGTAATGATTTTGATTTCAGCGAAACTGTTAAAAAAAGATTGAGTGAAAAATTACACATTAAACTACTTGGAGAAGCAAAGAAATGTTTAAATATTAGAATATGCAAATATGAAGATAAAATTTGTTTGGATCAAGAAGAATATGTAGAAAAAGTATTACAAAAATATAATATGACAGATTGCAATCCCGTTCAAATACCCATGGATCCTAATCAAAAGCTTAAAAGAGAAGAGGACAAAGTACTTAATAATAGTTATCCTTATCAACAAGTTATTGGAAGTCTTATGTTTTTAACGCAGTGTACGAGGCCTGATATTTGCCACGCAATCAGTCTTTTAAGTCGTTTTAACAACAACCCAAGCCCAGAACATTGTAATGCCTTAAAAAGGGTTCTTCGATATTTGAAAGGTACAAAACATACACAACTTTGTTTTAGTAAACAAGGTAACAATGAGTTAATGGCATATTCAGATGCTGATTGGGCTAATGATGTTGATAACCGACGATCAACTTCTGGATATGTTGTCATCCTACAATCCGGTGCTATTTCATGGAGCAGTAAAAAACAGCAAACTGTGGCACTGTCTTCAACAGAGGCGGAGTATATGGCAATGTCATCGGCTACCCAAGAAGTTTTATATTTAAGGGGACTATATAAGGAACTTTTATCAGTTGATCATCTTCACCAAGTACCTATATTTTGCGATAACAGAAGTGCAATAGCTTTATCATCTAACAATGCTTACCGCGCTCGCTCTAAACATATTGATGTACGCCATCATTTTCTGAGAGAAAAAAAGGATGCAAATTTAATTGACTTTTTGCCTATAGGTACTAATGAGATGGTTGCAGATTGTCTAACAAAAGCTGTTACTTTGCCGAAAAATGAATTTTGCTTTAAAAATATGGGTTTAAATATTGTAAAGTAAATTTTGAGTAGGGGTGTTGTACTGTAACAAATTTTACTTTATTATTTGTTTCTACATTTAAAAATTCTTAATCTAGAATCCCTTAGAAATTTATGTTTTAGTTTTATTATTCAATAAAATATTTCTTTACTCTTTATTAAAAATCGAAATAGAAAAGTTGCCCTTTATTTTTCAATAATTTTCGTCAGTGTCAGACATTCAACTGAGAAGAAAAAAGTTGGTTTAACTACTTAAATTGACAGATGTCGAATTCCAGTCGTATAATTTTGAAACCACGAAATGGTTACCCGTTATGATTTTCTTCTGCTTTTTGCCGTAAGAAACTGCATAATCAAGTCGTTGCTGGTAATCTGTCGGTTTCAATTCTTGGACAAGCTGAATCTTATATGGAAACATTCCTATTGTATGCAAAATTCGATGCGACGCTGCAAGCTCGTGAGAGGCCAAGTTGTGTCGAACGCGTCCTGGTTGATGTTTCTTCATCTTCCCGTATACTCCTCTGTACCTGTTCAATATTGTCATCCGTGTACCAGGAAGGTTCCTTACTGCTCCTTGTTGTCGAAAATTTGCAACCAGACGGTTTATTGTAGACATTGCAGACATTAAAATACCGACGATATGCACGCTGAGTCAAAACGATGGATTGTTGATTTGCAAAATAAAGCTCAACAACTTGGACACGTTGTTCAATTGAGTACTGCTCCATTTTAAATTCCCCAAGTCTGCTTTACAAAATACTGAAAAGAAAAGAAGCAAAAACAAATTAGAATAAAAAAATTATAAGCAATTCAAACCCCTTCGTTAATTTTAGGCCTTCCTGTATTTGAATGATGCTTTGATTTATGCGAATAAAATATGTTAAAGTATTCGTAACTTGAACACTCTAGTTTCTGGATTATAGAAGCGAGTACTCTGCCTGCCTACTTGGTGTTCGAAAACCGTGGAATCTTCTTCCGCACCCTTTTTGGGCAGGAATACTTAAACACTTGGCCAAAAGTTGGTTAGCAGAACAATGATCGGTGAGCCCCAGAGCTCCTTGCTTGCGGAACGTTTTTGCTGGGCAATTCTTGCTGGGGTCAGTGCATAAAATTGCAGGACAAAAGTTTTGGATAAACTTTCGATACGGCGATGGCTGGGCTTTTAGGCGGGTGCGCATGTTTCTCGAAAGTGGTTTGTCTTGCAACAGAAGTTTATTATGATACTCCTACTAATATTATTTTTGGTGTCATAAAACTAAATTCAGGTGCGTAATTGCTGGTGTTACCATTGTTGCTCAAAGAACAATTGTGGAACTTAAGTGATTGGCTAAACATTTTTTTCTTGCAATGGTTAAATAACTGGTGACTTAACAAAATATTTTGCAATGGAAGTTGCTGAAAAGTTGAAAGCACTTTGGCTGCGTTTGCAAAGATTGTTTAGCTGACAACCTTCTCAGTAATTTATTAACTTAAAAGAAAAAAAAGGCACACAAACAAAAAAGACAAAGCATTTCAAAATGACATTGAGTTTTTAATGTTTCTTTGGAAAATGTTTATGTAAATGCATGATTATATGCGAACTTACATGCCTTCACTTACATGAAACCAGTCATTTGTGATGCACCTGAGAGTTGCAAAAATCACAGCAAAATAAAAACTAAAAAAATTTTTACATTTTATGTAAAAATTTTAATTTTCTTTGCTTTATTATATGTGACAATTACTTGTACGCTGAAGAAGGGATATATTTTATTGGGCATAAAATGGTGATATCATTATCACGTATTAGACTATAAATAACGTGACCACTACCCTTTTTTAAAGTTTTGTTCCCGCCAGGTATCTGCATATAGACAACTTCAAATGTTCATATGTTTACACATAATCATACAACAACAAATGAGTTCAAGACTGACTCAAAGATACCGTAAGGTATCTTTTGAAAAGAGCGTAATGATTAAATCAAAGTTTTATTAAGAGCATTGAACGATAGAATGGAAATGTGGATATTCTTTTTTAAAGAGTTCAAAACGGAGCCTTGTGTCCTGCGCCACACGTTACTAATTGTTACTTTACGTTGCATAGGGACACCTGGCAGTTTTCGACTTGTTGTTGTTTTTAGAATTTGTTATTGTAGACCATATGTGGGTTCATATATTGTGCACATTTCATCTCTCTGTCTCTTACAGTTTGGGAGTTACGGCTAAGTTTTACTTTACGTTGTATAGGCACACCTGGTAGTTTTGGACATGTTGTTGTTTTTAACATTTGTTGTTGTAGGGCATATGGAAAATACATATATTGTGCGAATTTCAGCTCTCTGTATTTTACAGTTTAGCAGCTACGGCTAATTGTTACTTTAGGTTGTATGGGGACACCTGGTCGTTTTCTACTTGTTGCTGTCTTTAGCATTTGTTGTTGTAGAACATCTATAAATACATACACTGGAGAATTTCAGCTTTCTATCTTTTTTTATTCGAGAGTTATAGCTAATTGTAACTTTTCGTTGTATGGGGACACCTGTTAGTTTTCGCTTTGTTGTTGCTTTTAGTATTTTTTGTTGTATCGGCAAGGTACAACAATATCCTGTGAAAATTTCAGCTCTTTAGCTTTTACCGTTTCGGAGAATGGACGCTGTGACGGACGTAGTAGTCTCGGTAATAGGGTTCCGTTTCACTCTGATGAGTACGGAACCCTAAAAAACAAGTGACCTTAAAGCTCGAACTATTAAAATATTATGTAATTTAAAATAATTGTATTATTATGTAAATCGATATCAATCGTTCTTTATTTTTTTTTTTTTCTTGAAAAACAGCTGTATCTTTTTTTTTATTTTTCTTTTTAATTTTTTTTTTTATTTATTTATTTATTTATTTTTTTTTTTTGCTTAAAATGCAAAATTTAGTATTTTAGTGAAGATCAAACGGAAAGTTCGGAAAACTAAACTCTTCTGCGATTTCTTTGCCAAAACAATTTTGAAAATGTTACACTCATCATTGTTGGCATGAAAAGGGAATAATTCATTCAAATTTAAAAAAATTAATTTTTACAACACTTTGTGTGCTAAGAAACACTTAAATTAGATTATCATATTGTATTTGTTATAATTTAGCATTTAAAATATTATTTACAAATGGTTAAAGCACATAAATCATTAATAACACGTTGCTTGGAACACTCAACGAAAACGTATAACAAATTATTTATTTGATGGTCAGTTAAACAAAGTACCAAGAAAAAAAAAACTGCTACTAAACAGACGGACGGTTTGCGTTTAATGGCCAGTTTCAAAATAAATACATACATTATTTTTAGAATAACAATATTGACTTTTAGGTGTTAATAGTTATGTTAACATTTTCGTTTTTTGTTTTTTTTCATCGTTTTTCAAGCAATAATTTTTTTTCTGCCGTTGCTTTAAAATCAGCTTATTGTAACGTGTATAGTAAATTCATTTTTGAAAAAAAAGTAAATAAATAGATTATCTGAAAAAAAGCTTTGTTTTTATATAATTGTACGTGTGCGGAAAATTATGGAAGCGTGAAACATTTTAGAGCTGGTGAAAAGTGCAACATCGAGGCCCCAGCAAACAATAACTGCACAGTTTTGGCGGCAGAGCAAATCTGTCGGCAGCTGAGGAAGGGGTAGAGAAAACTTTAATTTAGCGTTAAAACGTTTACAATTAGTTTACATTAGGAAACAGTAAACAATTGTTGCTTTATCTTTATGGTTGAAAAAAAATATATATATACATACATATATATGTATATACATATAAATGAAATAGTAGTTGTTAGTGATGTAACGAATATTCGTTTACGTATTCGAATTTAACGAATTTTCGCTTGTGCTATACGCAAATTGAAGCGTATTTTTATTATTTTAAGACTATTGATTTTAGCTGATCACCAGCCTGGAAGCCCCAGTTATATCTCTTTTTAGGGTTCCGTACTCGGAGAGTAAAAACGTAACCCTATTACTGAGACTTCTACGTCCGTCCGTCCGTCCGTCCGTCCTTCCGTCGGTCTTAGGCCCCATTCTTCCAAACGGTAAGAGTTAGAGGGCTGAAATTTTCACAGTCTATGTGGTTACCCGGCTGCTACAATAAAAAATACTAAAAACAACAAAAAGTTAGAAAATAAAGGGGGTTCCCATACAAGAAACTATGAAAATTAGATAAAATTTGCTGCAAATTTGAAACCGTAGGAGCTAGAAATCGGAAATTTTTACAATATATGTAATTACATAGGCTCTACAACAACAAATATGCAAAACAAACAAAAAATTAGAACTAAAGGTTGCTCCCATACAAGAAACTGTTAAAATTAGCGGTAACTTTTGAACCATTAGAGCTAGAGAGCTGAAATTTTTACAGTATATATGGTGACGCGGCCGCTACAACAACAAATACTAAAAACAACAAAAGGTTAGAAACTAAAGGGGGTCCACATACTAGAAGCTATGAAAATTAGCTATAACTTTTGTACCATAGGATATAGAAAGCTGAAATATTTGCAGGATATGCAATCACATAGGCTCTACAACAACAAATACCAAAAAGAACAAAAAAATTAGAAGTAAAGGTTACTCCCATACAAGAAATTGTGAAAATTAGCCATAAATTTTGAACCATTAGAGCTAGAGAGCAGAAATTTTCACAGGATATATGGTTACGTGGGCTCTACAGCATCAAATACCTAAACCCAGCAAAAAAAGTTAAGAGCTAAAGGGTGCTTCCATATAAGAAACTAAAATTAGCTGTAACTTTTGAACGGCAAGAGGTAGAGACTTGGAATTTGCACAGTATATGCAGTTACCAGGCGTATACAACAACAAATGCCAAAGATAGCAAAACGTGAAAATCAAATGTCGCCCTTTGAACGGGGCACCTTTTAATTTGAAAATTGGCTTTTGTTTTTGAACCGTAAAAGATAGAGACTTACAATTTTCACAGTATATGTATGTATGTCGTTTGCAGGTCTCTACAATAACAAATACCGAAAGCTGAAAAAAGTTAAAATTTTTAATTTGCGGACACCCTTTAGTTTGAAACTCAGCTGTAACGTTTAAACCGTATGAGATAGAGGCTCTGAATTTACACAGTGCATGTAGTTGTCTGACCTCTACAACAACAACAGCAACTATTAAAAACAATAAGAAACTTAAAACTAAAGGGTTACCCTTTAGTTCTAGAACTTGCACAGTAGTACGCAATCCTGACTGTGCAAGTCAGTCTTGTACTTGGCTCAATTTATTTTCCTCTTTTGAAGCAATTCTTTTTTTTTTGTGTTTTTTTTATATAAATAAATTAAGTCTTAGATTTAGATTGCAAAATAATACTGGCAGATTTGCCATGAATTATTTATTAAAAAAGAATAGTTTTTGCTGTAATTAAAGTTTATCTCTTTAACGAATATTTTACAAAATATTGCAACAAGTTGTGAAAAAACTAAATAGACGACTTCAAGCAAATAAATTTTATAATAAGAAATAATAACAATGAGAAAACAGACACGCAAAGAATGTAATTTAATTACAGCAAACAAAAAAAAAAAAAACAACTTTTGAAATAATTCTTATCTAAATGCAACTTGTAGATCAGTTACGTCTGAAATGTAAATACAATGTACATAATAATTTACAGTGTAATAAATTCTTTATTTACCACCAAGTTATTACTACTTTTATGATGGCCCAGGTTAGACACTAAATGTATAGAAAACTGTATTTTAATGAATTATATTGTCGAAGCTATTCGTAAGGCACAACGCGCCAATTATTAATTTGTTAGAAAACGAAAAAACTTGGCGTTTACGCGTGTTTTGATATGGCTTCATTCATTTATTTATTCTTTTCAAACACACATATCAAGAAAGGGTGCAAGATCTTATTTTCTATCACAAAAACCAAAAAAGTAAATTTCGCAAACTTGGCTTTTATGAGGTTTAGGAATAAACGCAACAATATGATCTGCATCCCAATTCGTTTAATATAAACGATTTTACTGCAAACTACAGCTTAAGGTACAGCCACATGTCCGGAAATATTAGCCCATTTCTGAAACATAAATAGACGTGACCACTACTTTTTTTGTTGGCATACAAATTGACATTTATTTGCACACAAATTGACATCAAAACAACAACAACAACAACGAGAAGAAAAAAACATTCAATTACACAAGTGATATGATTTAAGGTTATACAGGGTCTCTGGTGGCAAGTTTATTACTTTTAAATACGATTATTTCAAAAAGTAATAAACTGTGCGAACATGGAAGGCGCTGTTAAAATTATCGATTGTGCGGATTGTCAGTCACGATGTCGTAGTGGAGACATTTTTTAAGAGTGGTGTTAATACGAGGTCTGATCAAAAAATATCCGTTATTTTAAATTTTTTCAAAAACTATTGCTTATTCATCTTGTCCCCTTCAAAGTGATCCTCCTCAGATATAATACACATATGCCAGTGGTTTTCTCAATACTCGAAACATTTCTGAAACGCGCTTTTTGGTATTGCCAACAGCTCCTGTTTCGATTTTTCTTTTATCTCCTCAATCGTAGCAAAACGCTTTCCTTGCATCGGTGTCTTCAGTTTTGGGTAGATGCCAAGTCGGGCGAAGCTCACCAGCATCAATGTTTGAGCTGGTGCGTTATCATGATGCAAAATCTATGATTGTTTTTTCCGTAATTCTGTGCGTTTCTGAGGAATTGCTTGGTGTAAACGGCGCATAACTTCAAGGTTGTATTCCTTATTGACCGTACGACCTTGTGGCAAGGTGGTATTCCGTATGAAAAAATTGTGGCAAGTCATGCTCTCTTTTGCATTAGTATGTCACTTTTGTATGTGTTAACAAGTTTCTTTCTTTTAATCTAGAAACCAACGCTTCTGCAGATTCTTTAGGTTATCCAAGATATCTTGCCATATCATTTAATTCTCTTTGTTTAAATGATTTAGGGTTTATAATAGAGATGTGCGCCTGAGTGTTTTTTGACTCACGTCACGCACGCTCACGATCAAAATAATTTTCCTCACGCACGATAATTTTTTTTTTGGCCTCACGTCACGCATGCTCACGATCAAAATAATTTTGCTCACGCACGATAATTTTTTTTGGCCTCACGTCATGCATGCTCACGGACAAATTTTTTTCAATCACACATTTTCAATCACTCGTTTTCGAAAAACGAGAAAAGTTCTCACCAACAATCACGTTTGTATCGAAACCAAATATAAACTGTGATCGGAAGCGATAACAGCCTAAAGCTAGGTAGGTAGAGACGATTGTAAGATCTTACAATATTGTCAGAAAATGTATAGAATATTTTTAACCAATCTTGAGAACCTACAATATTAAGCAAAAGCATTGGCAAGCCACCCACCTAACAATTAATTGTCGGTTAACTGTCAATCGTCTGAACACTTTGGCATCATCATTGCTAGTACATTGTCAGTACAGGCATTGGCATATTGTAAGATGCATAAATTCGCAACTCCTTATAATGGCGTCATTGTCAGAGTAATGATAAAGAAAAATATCTGCTTAAGAGAAGGAGAAAAAACAAGAGAATAGTAAAAAAGTACGAGTACGAGAGACAAAAAGTTGCAGAAAAGAGAACAAAAAAATTAAAAGCATGGTTATTGAGCTAGAAAATAAAGAATGAAGAGTGGCATGTGTGTGTGTGTGTGTGTATTTTGGTAATGACAATTGCCTGACAGTTTTCGCTGGGTAGAAAATCTTGCATCCGTGTGTAAGCTGACAATTTTCGTTGGTAGCTAAATGAAATTGTAAGATTTTCTTGCAATTGTCTGAACTGATAATTTTCTTAATGCTGACAATTTTGTGTTTCCAGTAGATTGCCAGCATGTTGTTAGGTGTTACAATGTTGTAAGATTTGACAACCGTCTATGCGCAGCTTAAGTCATAAAATTCGAGAAAGCAGTGTTTTCAATATACATATGTAGAACAAATTCTTTAAAAAAAAAAATTAATATTTAGAACAGTTTTTAGATAAATTAAAAGTTATAACATTATCTTTTTAACAAACTTCGTCACAGACATAAATTTGAAACTCACATCAATATGAAATTCTGTTAGTAGAATAAAGTAAAGCATATAACTCGCCTTAAGTCGACATGTGTATGTTGTTATCGACATGTGCCAGTTGCGCAAAACGCCTCAAAAGTGGATTATTATCCGCCGATTGCCAGCATTTCAAAATGTTATAACTGGTACTTAATATATGTTCTGTGAAGCAATTTAATTTTCAATATGAACTATTTTTGAACTATTTTCTTTGCAATGTAATACTTTTCCAAAAAGTTTTTCAACGTTTGATCATATGCAGAACTGAAGAGTTACAGCAAGAAATCTCCTTATGTACATCACATATATATGTATGTACACAGTTTGCTCTTCTGTTCTGAAAATCACTTTTTATGTATTGCTATAAACGCATTCGCCACAGCAGAAGTCATGAACGCACGACTGCAAATGCCGCCGGCTTCATATGTCGCCTTGTATCCTGCTACTTAAATATTTTCGCAGTAGAAGCTGCAAAAAATATAACGGCTTTATTATAATTATACCAATTGCTGTAAAATGAAAAAGTGTGCTGCCACATGCTTACAGATTTTGTACGCGAAGACGGTGTTGCACTGCACGGTGGTGTTAATTCTAAAAAATGTGGTAAAATGTGTGGAACTACGTAAAATTTCCTGACTTTCTGAACTGCCACAAAATGGTAATCTCGCACGAAACTTTATTTTTAAATCACGCACTCACGCGTGATTTCTCTAAAATATGATCACGATTCCGCGAGTTACGTACGTACTTCCGCAACCCCTCAATCCTAATCCTCGAACCTCCGCTACAACTTCAGATATTGAAGACATAATGAGGAGGTACATAGGAAAAGTCAATGACACTCACAAATAGAAATATTAGTGAATATCGTTGCCTAAAAGAAAAAGATTGACAACTACTACAATAACATTTTCCATTCATATTTTTATTTAGTTTTGTAAAACGACTTGAAGTTGTAGAACGCAATTTTTGTCAAAATTTGAAACCTCTGACAAATTAACTATATTTTATATTTTCTTTTGTAAAACCTCTTGAAGTCATCGACTTTTATTGCGAAGACTTAACAATGACATTTTTTTTCCATTCATTGAAGTTTTAATACAATTTTGTTGAAATTTGAAACATCCGATAAATTAGCTAAATCATATGTTTATATTTTTTTGTAAGACCAATTGAAGTCATCGACTTTTATTGTGATGACTTGCCAATGACATTTTTTTTACTCATTTAAATTTTTTAATACAATTTTGTTGAAACTTAAAACCGCTGAACCAATTAATATTTTAATATATATAAATATTTTTTTTTTAAACAAAACCACTTGAAGTCATCGACTTTTATCACGATGACTTCACATTTAAAAATTAAATTATAAGATATATATATATTTCTTACAAGAAAAAAATAGGTTAGTCTTAAGACCAAACTCAACCAATAAAGTTGAGCATTTAAAAAAATAAAAACGGTTTTTTTCATTGAACCATAATTCGCCTGACACGACATTTTTACGAGCACCGCACATCTCTAGTTTATAGATGGTATTTCTTCAATATCACTTTCATCTTGTGAAGAATTTCTTCAAACAAGGATTAATTTTTAGAGCATAATTTTGAAACAAGTACTTTCTGGGAATGTGGTAAAGGTCTTCTGGCTGATTCTATGACTGCCCACCTTGAATATAATCCATTTAAGGGGTATATGACACCCTCATTCAATCTAGCATTTATTACAAATTGTTCTATATCTGCAGGCGTTGCATTGTTACAAAAACAGCAGCATACTTTTGGGAAAAATGTCAATGACTCTTTTCTCAATTGTAATGGCTCCAATTCTTAGACAATGCTCAGACAACGTTTAGGATCGCATTGAAATTTTTATGGCATTTTTTTTTTTTTTTTTTTTTTTTTTTGTTAACTTCATTTAATTTCATCGCCACACTAGTAATTACGATAAAACTCGTGTTTAAAGAGATATTGAATTAAAACCAAATTAAAATAAATTAAATTTTATAATTTGCTAAGCAGTTGTGATAAATGTCTCAGAGTTTGAAAAATGATTTAACAGTAAATGAAGAGTTGACGCTCGTTCACATGTCTGTCGGTTAAATGTTGTACGACAACTTTATAAAATCTTCACATGGCAACACAAATTATTACTTTCAGACACGCCAAAATAATGTTTTCAGCGTGATTTTTGCTAAATTATTTCAAAAATTATCATTATAATTATACAAATTATATTGTACTTAAACAGAGAAACATGTTACAGACCCCAAAACATCAAACAGTACTACTGTTTCTGTTACAAATTTCTATCAGACACGGTCAAAAGAAATGCCAGACATCCATTCATTCATTCAAGTTTTGGAATTTATGACGTTCGAGCCGTCACTATGCCACAAGATACATACATACATACATATGTACGTATGCACTTAAATGTTTGCTTAAATATTCATGTAGGTATGTAGTTGGCGTTGATTATACACAGAGACATTTCCACTTGTGTGGTCTGAATTGGTCATGACGTGCAGTACTGTTAGAACTACTTTTACATCTCTGCGCTTTTTCTTTATACATGTATGTATGTATGTATGTATGTATGTCAATTTTCTATGCTAAAAGGAAGTAGTTCATACTGCACAATGATGAGATTCTTTCAGTGTTGTTTTTTTCTCTCTCCATTATGTTATAACAAAGTTGATACATTAAAAATTTCTTAGCAACTTGTGCCCATAATTGAATTATCTGGAATAGAAATCAATTTTCCATAAAAGCATCATCATAAATATGAAAACTTTTAAAGTAAAGCAGAGCTTTAGGGGGAAGTAAAAGTATTTTTAATGCAGTGAAATATTTGCTTATAACAAAATTTGATCATTTAAAAATAAAGGGTCCACCAAATAACTTTTTTTTTTGAAAGCAGCGCAAAACATCGAGTGTGGCTTTGGCTCTGTGGCACGTAGCGCCGTCCTTTTGAAACCAAATTTGCCAACATCCACCTCTTTAATTTTTGTGAACAAAACTTCGTTCAACATGGCCCGATAACAATCGCCATTGACAACGGCCACTCCTTGCTCATTTTCGAAGACAAATGGCTCAATTATGCCACTCGTTTTGGGTGCGTCGGCTTTTCAATGTATGCGTGCGAGTTTTCTGTGCCCCAAATGCGATAATTCTGCTTGTTTACATACCCGCCAAGATCAAAATGAACTTCATCTGAAAAGATGATTTTTTTTTTTTTTTTTTTTTTTTTTTTTTTGGCAAAATCGGCATCTTCTGTAAGTCGGTGGCAGGCCCACTTATCGAATCGTATACACATCCATATTCGTTCAGCGGAAGTATAAAACTAATTATCTAATAAATCAGACATGAGTGTTACCATTCACGAAATAAGCACTAGTTGGAAAAACAAAACATTAGATGGCGGACCCTGTAAAACATTGTGAACAAAATAGTTTTTTCGAAATAAATACAAAGAGAATTAATTAATGATAAATGTAATCTAATCCATGTCATCAAAAGAAGAATAGAGGAGGATATGTTATTGGGCTGTGAGTCATGAGACCGGCCCACTTGGGTCCCGTTGTGCTAGCTGAAAAGGTAGTAGGGTATCAGCCCTACACACCACCTACTGGTTAAGCCCTAAACCAGCCAGATGAACTTATGAAAGACTACGATTTTTTATTCGCATTTCGACACATCCGCAAGCCCATGTAGTGTCGGTTTGAACAAGTAATTTGCTTTCGTGCTAGAGAGAGCCGGATATCAGCAGAGGAGGTGTTTGACACTCTTCTTCTGCTCTTTATCTCTGCAGCCACTGCAGAAGTCATTGTTTGGCAGATTTAGGCTTCTCGTATGTACACCCATGTCATGTTGTCTTGTCAGAACAGTTACAAGACTGTGTAGCTTTTGTCTCGGCCAAGATTCTCTTGTAATCGTAGCTGGACCACTTGAGCTCTGATATTCGTCAGCTGATCTTATTCGGCCACCTGTCCTGCACAGTTCTTAATAGCTGTTGTTGCATTAGCTGTTTACGACTATTAAGCGGAATACCAAGGAATGCGTCCATGAGCGGCCGCCAGATGTCGCCAGTTCTTCCACCATTACATTCCCGGACACACCGTTGTGTCCAGGTACCCAGAGAAGTTCCAGCTCTGAATGTCTGGTTATCTCATTTTGAGATATTCGCCATTCACGAATCAACCTAGATGTTGCGTAAACAGCTGCAAGAGCGTTTATGGCGGCCTTGCTGTCAGTGTAAATTCGAATATGCTCCCCGTACATTTTTTAATAAAATCAATTTATTTGATCTATGAAAATTCTTTGCCGTAATGACATTAATGAAAAAATGTTAATGCAATAAATTTATTAGAGCTAAGAAAAAAAAAAATTCTTTCAGTGTAGAATTGGACAATGGTAGCCCTTATACTCTAACATGGTTAAAGCACGTGTCTGCCCGCGCATACACATTTCAATATCTAAAATTCAACCATCACATAACACCTAAGAAATAATATTTTCATAAAAAAATACAACATAAATATAATAATCATAAATAATCATGACTTTTCTCCAACGCAGCAGAAGTGTTAATAAAACTAATGCACCAACTCACTCACTCACTCACCTATTTTCTTCTTCTCCAGTTACTTATGGTGAACAATAATACGATTTAAATGACACCAAAAATAATCTGTGAAACCTCGCCATTGTTTATGGGTTTTAATCGAACTGTGGCAATAAATGGAGCGACAGTGAACTCGTACGTACTACTCTCCCAACTCTGCTTATATGGGCTCAATGCAACAAATATGTACATATGTGTGTACATACTTAGTTGAAAACAAACAGGTCCGTTTTCTTTGAATATGTGTGCAGTTGTTTTTTCTGTGCACAAATTTAAGCGAAAACACAATAACCTGAAATATTAAACTTAACATGTGTGTGCGTGAAATGTCTGTAAGCATTTGTGCAGTTCTGCCAGTCAATTGCCCATTTGCAGTGTACCAGTTTACTACACTCAGCCAATGGTTAAACCTAAAACGGCCTTGTAGTTTGTTTGCATGAAGTGATTTAGTTTGAAGTGATTACACTTAGTCCTATGAGAACTTGGCAATTGCAAATCACATTTTACACTACACAACAAATGGAAAAACATTTTCGGACCATGGATGACCACTATATTTTTTTTGATGTGTTATGCCGATCTAAGTACACAAACCATAAAAATTTTAAATTCTGTGAATCAGATTTTTTTTTAGAATTTTTTCTTCTAAAATATGAGATTTTCGTAAAGGTTGATCCAGACCTCTAGTCATAACTAAAAAACGGCGCGTCCGATTTTATCACGTAGTACGTCAAAAAATTATAAAGTATGCCAGCTTTATGTTTTGCTAAAATTATTTTTTGTTGTCATTAATTATTTTAGAGTTATTAGGCAAAAAAGTAAACAACAAAATTATTTTATTTCGAAAAATTGCAAAATTTTTGATTTTGGAAAATTTATAAAAACTATAAATTTGCAAATATTTTCCAGTTTTTTTATATATATTCATATAGCTGCCTGTAATAGCAATAAAATGAGTGATTATTTTTTGATATGTTTTGATATGCTTCAGTTTTGGGCAATGACAACAAAAAAGTGTGTTTTTTTTTTAGCCAAAATGGATATTTTTGCTTTTCCGGGAATAAAATAAACATTAACACACAGATATTAATAAAGGAGGGCTCATTTTATTGTTATTATCTGCAGCTATATAAATAAATTAAAAACTGGAAATTATTTGCAAATTTATATTTTTTAAAAATTTTCCGAAATCAAAAATTTTTTAATTTTTCAAAAAAAAATATTTTTTTATTTTTTTCCTAATAGCTCTGAAATTATTAACGACATCAAAAAATAGTTTTAGCAAAACTTAAAGCTGGCATAATTTAAAATTTTTTGACGTATTACTTGATAAAAGCGGACACTTCATTTTTTAGTTATGACTAGAGGTCTGGATCAACCTTTACGAAAATCTCTCATATTTTAGAAAAAAACTAAAAAAATCTGGTTCACAGAATTTGAAATTTTTATGGTTCGTGTATTTAGATAGGCATAACAAATCAAAAAAAAAAAATATAGTGGTCATCCATGGTTTTTTTTTGGCTGTTGGGTGGTAGTGTTATTCAGAGGATTTTATAGCGAAAAAATCCACAAAATCCAGTGAAAAGTTGACAGTTTGTAACGCATGCTTTATACAAACGAAATAAAAAGACTATTAGCAAAAACTTAATACATTTATTATTTCATATCAAATGCAATCTTTTTTTGGTTTGTTTACAGAAACATTCAGAACAGTGCTTCACCAAGACATTGAATCCAAGCGCTCTGTAAGAAGTTTAAAATAAAAGTACGAATTTCTGTGGTGTTAAGCCAGGCCTCAGTGCTTAAACTACAAATTGTAGTAATTTAAGTCGTAAATTCATACAAGACTGGTTAATTATGGCATGAGCTGCATGTCCGTCCATCTGTTTGTCTGTCTGTTAACCATTTTTTCAGGTCTTGTTGCTGTTGTTGACTTTTGTTTATTAAATTTTTTCCTCTACTTTTTTTGATATGTTTATTTTCTACTGCTTGCTAATTTATTTGATTTATTTAGCATTTATGGCTTTAAATAAACCGTTAAGAACGCTTTAAAAAGTTGCACATTTAATTCATACCGATTTAATGTCAATGCTTTTTTTTCGTTACAATTCATTAAAATTAATTTAGAAAATTATTAATTCAAATTGTCATACATACATTAATTTTGAGATATTGACATATGTCGGGTGTTACAACAGGGACGCTACAAAAGTACAGCGACAGGGACAGCGGACGGCGCCATATGTCTTGCTGCTCTTTTGACATTTCCCTTCAGTAAAGTTTGCCATTTCATGATGGGAAGATATACGAGCCAATAACGAGTCGAAATTATTAAAATTTACTACCGAAATTCGGAGGCAGTGGCCTCAACGGCTTCAGTTGAAGAAAGCCCAAATGTGTCTCTCACAGGTCGTTCTCAAGTTATGACGTCGTTGTGGCGAATTTTGCGAAAAGATCTTGGCCTACATCCTTACAAGATCAAATTGATGCAAGAACTGAACCACCAGAAGCGTCGTATGTTCGTGAATTGGGCTGAACAACAACTTGAAAATGATTCGGTTTTTTAACGAAAAATCATCTTCAGCGATGAGGCTCATTTCTGTCTGAACGGCTTCAACAATGAACATAATACGCGTTATTGGTCAGGCAGCAATTGGAAAAAAATTAGCTATCAACGACAACAACAAAATATTTGTTGAAAACTCCAATGTTTTTTGTTGCCACCAACATGTAACCAAGTTCATTATAAAATGGTTGTACCACCTGCTTTTTCCAATGACTACAACCATATTTCAATTTTCATGACAACGATATAATCAAACTGCTTTATTCAATTTCAATTCAATTCAATTTATTTATTTCAATTTATGGTGTTTACAAAATTGCTTAATGTAGCGTATATATACATTTTTACAAGAGCTTAAGGATATTTCCTTGTTCTACTTAAATATATTTCTCATTTTGTATTATTTGTACTTTTGGTTTGAGATTATAATAAATTGAAGGTGAAAAATTTCAAAAAACCTTTGTGAATTTTTTTTTTTATAAGACTTAGGATCTACTTTACTCAAACTGCTTTAAAAAACTGTGTTTACGGCAATTTAAATAAAAATATTTTGTTTGACACAACTTTTGGCATCGTCAAAGACAACATAATATTGTTGCCGCCACCAAATTGTAAAATGCAAACTTTGAAAATGGGAAGTCTGTTTATTTTTCAAGCCTACGAATATAAATTTCGACGTAAAATGTGATCGCTCACTGCAATCCAAACATCCGTTTAGAAACTAGAGAGTTATGTGCTATTTTTCTCACAAACATCTCCCACTGTAGGCTGGTGAAAACTTTTTAGCTTGAACATTTCACATCAATGAATAATTTTAAAGTTTATTTAGTCGCAGAAGTAAGATACGCACTATTTAACTAAAAATGTATTAACACGCTGTCAATTTGTTTTGAGATAGAACAACATTGTCAAGCATTTTCTTGAATATAATCTTATTGAAAATTGAAGTTTGAATGACATTAAGAAATCTAATATGGGGTTCGATCTTTCTCTGCATATTACTTGTAACTGATTACCATGGCACTCGTAGCTGGCTGGCATGTCTGTCTCTCTGTCTCGTTGTCTGCTTCTTTATTTAAGACCAATTTCTCATACTATTTCACATATTTGTTTGCTTCACATTCATTACTTCACGCTTGAATACGTGATTGTTGTATTGATGATAAGTTTTTGTTTTCATTCAAATGTCGATTTTTTTTTCTCTTGAATTAAATTTAATTTTTATTTCATTTTTATTCTGCTTTATGCAGAAAAAAAAATTCCACTGTATATTCAGAAGTAGATTTGTATGGTTGTTTGACTGATTTATGTTGCTGCTAATGTGCAAAATATTTAAATATTGTTGGTCTCAGAGAATTGGTTTAAAGTGGCCTAGAGACGCTCAACAAATTCTTCACGCAGTTTGATGGTGTGCATGCGCTCGTGCTTGTTCGGCTACATGTACTAGGGTTGCCTTGTATATTTCGGTTTTAGAGAACAGAACAAACACAAATACAGTAAAATCCCGGTTTAACGAATGATATAATGTTCAGACCTTTCGTTATACCGAGATATTCGTTATATCGAACAATAATTTTTTATCTTAAAATTTTATAAAAAAACGGTGGTCCGCAGTTTTAAAAACATCAAAATTTAATTGTATTAATAACTTAAAACTTTAATTGATATTTTGATGTGTATTTAAGATTTGTTTAATTTCTAATATGAAAATTCATTAAAAATCATAAATGTACATACATATGTAGGTGCATCTACATATTTACTTATATTTGGATGCTATTAACATGTGTAGGTTTATTATTACATTTCATTCATATTATTAATTTCTTCAGAAATCGACATCTCGTTATCACAATGAACCTACCAAAACTACTGAAATTTTAAGGAAAAACGCAACGCATCACACGCGTTCTTTCAATACAAAGCAAAGAAGCCAAAAACACCCACAATCTTACGATTCTGTAATGAGTTTTAAATGTATTTTGCTTTGTCATTCGTTAAATCGAGATTCTTTTTTTTTTTGCCATTCGCTATATAAGGCAGTTAATGTAAAAATTTCGCCATTCGTTATATCGGATATTCGTTAAACTGAGTATTCGCTATACCGGGCTTTGACTGTATTTGTAATTCTCATAGTGTTCATGGGAATATTAGAATATATGTAAGTGAGCCGATAGCCACTGTTGGTAATGCTTTAGCCTTAAGATTTATTGTAATTTTAATTATAATAAATAGAAAATAAATAAACAAGTTTAGTGCAAATTCAAACATTTTAGGTTTGTTAGAGTTCGCTGACGAGTTGAGTACCATCAACGAAATTTCGGCGGCACTTGAGCGGCTGAAGTCCAACATAAAAAACCAACGCTGTTCTTATTTACTAGGCACTGTTTTCTCTATGTAAAACCACAGCATTGATTTTTGGATACTGGGCAGAGCATTCTATGATCTTGTAAAAAAAAAAAAAAAACATTTTTTTTTGTGAAAAAGAAAACGTTTAAGTTTTCTTAAAATTTTGCTCAGCAATATTATGAAATTTGTAAATCTTTCGTTTCTATTCATGAAAATCGAAACTTCCACGTTAATAAATAACAAAAGACGAATTGTTTGATAATCAATATTTAGTACATATGTATGTATGTATCTACATATGTTCATACCTACAACAATGAAAAGCTAACAACTCCTAATTGCTTCTTTATGTGTTTTTTTTTTATTAATTTGTTTTTTGTTTCGTTTCGTTACAGATTTGAACACTTGAAATATTGGATACATATTAAAACCCCTTCATTTCGTACAATAAGAAAAACAACAATCTATACGGAACGAAAGAAATAATTGCAATTTGCATATTCATTTGTTAACATTTTGTATGTTTGTTGAGGCTGCTGGTGTATTGTTTTTTTTTTGCTTTTTGCTTAGCCGAAAACAAAAAAAAAATGCTTGAGTGCACAGCTGCATTAAAGTTTAAAATACAACAACAATAACGCAAGAAACAACAACAAATTCAAGAAAAAAACATACATACATACATATGTACATACATAAATAAAAGAAATAAAAGTAACAAAAAGAAACACATGTATTATTGAAGTGAAAAAAAAGGACTGACTGCAACCGTCAAGTAAAAAGAATCTGGCATTGTGTTTCTGTTGCTGATGTAGTGTTATTGTTATTGCTCTCATTATTTTAAATGCTGTTGTTGTTTGTGTTAACCCCAAAACTCCCCTTTGGAACAGACACTTCTCTGCTGGCAAAATATAAAACAAAGCAAATCGTTATATTAACAACAACCAACAGCAACGAGGTCTACAAAGCGAAACAACAAGAAAATGTCTCAGTTTGAGTAAAATAATAAACACAACGAACACAGAGCAAGCAACTTTACTCATTTATTTACTTACATACTCTCTCTCTCACTCTTCTGTACCACTACAAAAACAACTTCAAATACAAAACTGTTTCTTGTAAACCACCAGGCCAACAGAAATCTCCAGCGACAGCCGCCTCAAGCAGCCACTGTTTTAATATTTTGTTTTTCTTACGCAAAACAGAAAAGTAAAAAACATAAAAGCAAAATTACACAAGAATATTATTATCATACCTTGTAAATGATGTAAATGATGTAAAAACACAAAATAACAACGACAACTGACAACTCAAGAACCAACCCAGCAAGAGAAACGGCAAACAAAATTATTAAAATAACACAAACCAAATAATAGTACATAAACAAACACCAACTTAAACCGTCAGCAAAGTCAACAAAAAATGTAAAAACAATGCAGTCAACATTTACACTTTAGCCAGTGTTTTTGTTGTTCTTCTCGATTTTATTTCTAAAACTTGAAAATGGAAAACAAAAACGCAGCATAAACAGCAACTTCAAACGAAAATACTCTTCAGTAATTTTTTCATTCAACAGAATCCAGAAGTGCAATTGGGATTCAACAAGACAACAAACAACAAAACATTCCTGGAATTAAAGTATTTATATTGTTTTATTTAAATACATTTAAGCCAACACTTACTTTTACACTGCAACACAAAGGACAAACTACAGAGAAACAAAAAGACAAATTCAAATTAAAAGGTAAGCAAGTTTAAATTAAAAAAACAATTATCACAACAACTATGGATTACTTACACCTCATTTTATAACGTTTGAACAAGTTCTAGAAAAGTTTTTTAATTACGTACATACATATGTATGTACATACATACAATATCCTAACTCACGAACACAGTTCGACAAGTTAAGACTTGCAAATGTAAAAAATCAAACACTGACCACCACCTCTTTTCGAAGTTTTAACAAGTTTTTTTTTTTTTAAGTTTTGTTATTAGAAATTACTAGCCCAGAAGGCAAGGATGGCATAAAATTAAATTGAAAAGATATTCACAAAACGAAGCTACTTGTATAAGGGTTGCCAGATTTTTTTTTCGAGTCGCATTCCCAATTTGAAGTTTTCCATCCCCCAAAATTCCCCTTCAAATATAATTCTATTTTGGCATTCAAGGTATAGTAGCTCATTTCATTTGTTGCACTCTAACTAATTAGATTTACCAAATCAAGAAGACCCGTGTTCAGATATTTTGGGTCGTTGCCTGAAAAAATTGTTTGGTTCACGGTGTCAGAATTAATTAGTTTCATCATCGTTTCTGGCGCAGAATACTACAGGGTCACCAGCTTTTTTTTTTTTTGCCAAATTTCATCACAGTGGCTGCCTTGGGGTTAATATTGTTCAAGATGTTTCATTTGAGTGAATCGTTCGTTTTCTTTTCATTCAGAAAGTATTTTACACATTATTCAGAATGAAGGAAAGTGAAAATATCTCATTCATAACCGGATTTTGCTTCTTAAAACCAACAAGTGCTCTAATATAAGTTAAATACGCACGTATTAAATCTAATTGTTTTGGTTTTTAATTAAAAAAAATTATAATAAAAAGCAATTGTTTTAGGTCTTTAAATATACCTTAATGTTTTTAGCATCAACGAAATGTCGGCGTATTAAAGGCGGCTGAAAAAGATAGAAAACGTTAAGGTCTATTTATAGACCTAGAATAATACATTTCTATTTGCTCTTAAGGCAAACAAATAAGTTCATTTTCGAAGATAAATAATAACTATAGACATCGAAAAAGTATGGTTTAAGCAATTTTAAGTCACTGCTAAATTATAAATAATTTGGCATTTTCGATAAATAATTTTGCACCCATTTGAAGTTGGTTCAACTTAAAGCCAACTTTAATATTGACTATAGTTAAAAAAAAAGTTAGCAACATTTTTAAAAATTTAAGTTGTATCTAAACATCGCGTATGCTTAAAACTTACTTTTAAAATCTTTTCATGCGTATTTTCTACTTTTAGGTAAAAATTACAACAAAACCAATATTTTTCCAAACACTTTGCAACAATATTTTTCATTGTTTATTTCTGTATTTGTGTACACTAGGGTAGTGTACGCAATTAAATGACTGATGGAAACTAAGACATGATCTAACACATGCAAAGCAATTTTTAGCTTCCAGCGTTGCCATTACAATAATTTTCTTAGTATTTTAAAATTTCCGTATTCATTTGATTTCATTTGGAGTTAGGTTAGGTTAGGTTGATTGGAGGGGTTTGCTTGCCCATGTCTTGCGACATACACCTAAGCCAGTATAGGCTTGTTGTGCGCTCCTTGGATTTTCTTTATTAGTCGATTATTGAGTTAACTTGGGTCGTGTGCTGGTTCTACTCCAAATACGATTCATCGCACAACACAATTCTTTATCAGTCATTTGCAGTTACTTTTATGCATTAATAGCTCTATTTCTTTACTTTGGGATCCGGCGGGATCACAATTTGCACGAAAAGCGTTTCCGTACTTAAAAATTGGGCAAATGAGAGAGTATTTGTGCTTCTTCTGCTTCTTGCACGAAACAGCCCATACTTTTTCTTCGGGCTTCTTTGGGCAAGTAGTTCGGTGACCGCTGAACTATTTCAAAGAATAAACAATGACAGAAACAGAGAGAAATTATAGCTTACTCTCATTTTACCGAAGAAACAGAGCTAAAATGTGTCTGGTGCAGATATTAGCAGCCAGTCCCAAGATGTCACGCGCTAACGTTTGCAAAAGAAATTCAGTCACTCACTTTCATGCGTCTGAGCGCCCCACTAATATGTGACTTGACGTGCGCATGACGTGTTTTACGTAAACCATTTTCTGGTTGTCAAATACTTGTCGTTGCCATATGGATATTTATCGAAAAAAACGCTTATATGGAAAAATTTGTTCTAAAAAATGTAACTCTGTGTGTTTGAAAGACATGAAATTTGTAAACAAGTAAAAAGAAAATAAATAAAGTAGAAATAAACAAATTTTTATTTGGAAAAAAAATTAATTTTTTTTTTTCCAAATAAAAGGCAGACAAAAGGAATACAGGTAACTCGCGGTAATGTGAACTTGCACAATAGTGAACTATCCACTAAAGTGAACTATCCACTAAATTGTGAACAAAATTCAATGGCTCTAAATAGTGAACAACGGTGTTTGTTGCAAAAAAACAACTCCCAATAATAAATTAAGCTCATGTTATATATGACGTTTATTTAAAACCGAACATATGTGTTGCTATGTGTTACTCTCAAATGTTTTATAAACTCTTCACGTTATTTTCTCATAATTTGTTATGATCTCTCGTTGTTATTTTACATTTTAACACTTACAATGGCATTCATGCGTATTTATGAACGTATATGTGTGCTTTTTTGAGAGTAAATCAAACATACGTACATATTAGGGAATTCGATTGTATTCGATAATCGATTTTCAGTCCTAAAAGTCGATTATTTTCTGATCGATTATGCATTGCCAACTTTATGCTGAAATCGATTTGTGACGTCGATTACTCGAAACGGTAATATCATGTTTCCATTACGAGTTGAATCACCCGCTTCGCTCTCTCAATTACCTTTATGAATCACACTGTTTATAGGACTCTCGTATGTGCTTCGATTTGACTTTTGCTTTTAATAAGCCAACATAAATTTTCCCCTAATTTCGTGAAGCAAATTTTTCTAACTGGACAAAAAAAGTAAGTGAAAGTGTTGTTGCAAGAAAACCACATTCATATGGAAATATCTTCGGAGTTGGCATTGCAGAGCATTAACTACAACCCAGAACTTAACTTTTATTTTTATAGGACAATTACGTCTGCTTTGTTTTTTTTTTGCAATATATGATTTTGACAGACAGTGCAGATAAATTTGTGATATAAATTTGAGAAGACAGGAATTTTTCGTGCTTCGCATGTAGCTTCAATATGAAGCAACTTCATACGCTCTTAAAATTTTGTATGGCAAAGCACGTTCCTTTGCTCCTGATTAGAGTGTTAAGCACAAATAGAGAGCGAAGCGCATGTCGTGGAAACATGCTATAAGCCACAAAGCATAACAAAATTAGCTGTTGTAGAAGTTCGACAACAAAAACGTCTATTTCATTACATACTGCAAGCAAAAGAAGTTTTTGTTATTGCTATAGAAAGCTACCACCACTTGAAGAGAAAACAAAGCAAGTGTTTGGTTGTGAAAATTTGATCAAATAAAACGTGCAATTTATAATACAAAATAAATAAATATTTAAAAAATGCCACCCAGCCACGTTTGGCACTATGTAAAAATTCAAGTCGTAGAGCGTTTATTTTATGCAAAATATATTAATCGACTTCAAAAAAATCTACTTTGAGCTACGATTAATCGATTAAATAATCGGAATGAAAAATGGTTGGTCGAAAAATCGAAAATCGATTTTTACTTTCTGATGCCATTCCCTAATACATATATATTTAAATGTTCTAAATGCTATTTAAAATTAAGAACAAACGCAAAAGCAGTCTACTTTTGCCACGCAAGGGAGGCGCCTTAGTTAGTATTTCTTTGCTAACTTTTCAGAAGTGGGAATTCATTTCAAGATTCGAATGGTCTGAAATTTGAATCATTCGTTAAAGCGGGTTTTGACTGTATTTTTTGAAATCTTATATTTTGTCGACGGCAAAAATGTAAGTGCCTGATATTGACATTTGGTTGCGCACAGATGACAACCAAAATTATTATTGGCGCGCAAATTTGTACTGAACCACTTACGTTGTCACTTATTTGCGACTTGTCGTGCTGGAAATTTTAAGAGAGACGCAAATCAGCTGTTTTGCGACTAAAATGCTTGCGAACGTTAGCGCGTGACATCCTGAGACAGGCTGTAAGTAAAGGCGTAAAAATGTCACCCAATAAAATTATTGTTTTCAAATGTGTGTTTTGATGTGTTTTGTTAAAAAAAAAAAAATTAATTTATAGTAGCGGAATTTTTTTCTCGAAAAGAGTATTATAATCGATTTAATGTTTCGACCTCTATTAGTTCTTGGTTTGTATTTATTTATTCACACTTTTTCACTTTTAACTTTTAGTTTATGACTGTGATAGAGTGAAATACTTTGGCTTTTGCAGCTTTATTTTTTGCAGTGAAAGTTTTATGAATATTATTAACATTTCATTTTGCCGATACAAGCAAAATGTGTTTTTCGCGGCCGTACGTCTGTGCTAAAATGAAATGACACGTCCATAATTTTATGGAAGTTAAAACAAAAATTTCTTTTGGGTTGTTTTTTTTTTTTTTTGTAATATTCATTTCTGGTATATGTTAAAGATTGACCATGAAAGTGGCAAAAATTTATGTAGTTATTTTCATGACCAAATTCAAAACACATAAAAACTAAGTACTACCAATAAATATTCAAAACAAAACTAAAAAAAAACATATTTTTAAAGAAAGAATGTAAAGTCTATTGAGGTTAATGAAGAAGAATAAATTGGTCATAGCAAAAGTTATCGTCTGACAAATTAAATGCAGGGTGGCGCACCAAGTACGCTGTGATTTAATTAGTGAAATATATATTTCTATATGTATGTATATACATATATATATTTTTTGTTTTCCACAACTAACCTTAAAAAGCTGGAAAAATTTACCATAGCAACTTAATGAAAAAGCGAATCATTTTCTATATTATTCTTTATAGTTTTTAACGGCTGCTGTCTGCTATTTTAGTACCTGCTTTTTTTCTTTTTCTTCTTTCTAAAGCAATTCATAACACTACACAACAAATGGAAAACAAAGTTTCTGACCATGGATGACCACTATATATATTTTTTTGATGTATTATGCCTATCTAAGTACAAAAATCGTAAAAATTCCAAATTCTATAGATCAGTTTTTTTTAGAATTTTTTTCTTTCTAAAATATGAGATTATCGTAAAGGTTGATGCACACCTTTAGTCATAACTTAAAAATAGCGTGTTCGATTTTATCATGTAATACGTCAAAAAATTATAAATTATGCCAGCTTTATGTTTGGCTAAAATCATTTTTTGTAGTCGTTAATCATTTTAGAGTTATTAGGAAAAAATATATAATTTTTTTTTTTTGAAAAATTGCAAAATTTTTGATTTTGGAAAATGTATAAAAAATATAAATTTGCAAATATTTGCCAGGTTTTTTATTTATACATACAGCTGCATGTCATGGCAATAAAATGAGCCCTCATTTATTAAAATCTGTGTGGTAATATTTATTTTATTTCCAAAAAAGCAAAAACGCCCATTTTGGCCAAAAAGAAAAATACTTTTTTGCTGTCATTAACCAAAACTGAAGCAATTGCTCTTCTCAGCAGCATTTTGTGGTGCGAAAATACGAAGTCTACTTGTTATTGTAGCTTATAACAAACATAACTATTTGATTATTTTTTGATATATATCTATTTCATGCTGCTGAGATGAGCAATTGCTTCAGTTTTGGACAATGACAGCAAAAAAGTGTTTTTTTCTTTTTGGCCAAAATTGGTATTTTTGATTTTTCGGGAATAAAATAAACATTAACATACAGATTTTAATAAATGAGGGCGCTCATTTTATTGCTATTACCTGCAGCTATATGAACAAATAAAAAACTGGAAAATATTAGCAAATTTATATTTTTTTTTATAAATTTTCCAATACCAAAAATTTTGCAATTTTCAAAAAAAAAAAATTATTATTTTTCCTTTTTTTTCTTTTAATAACTCTAAAATTATTAACGACACCAAAAAATGATTTTGCAAAACTTAAAGCTGGCATAATTTATAATTTTTGACGCATTACATGATAAAATCGGACAAGCCGTTTTTAAGTTATGACTAGAGGTCTGGACTTATTGTACCCTTTGACTATAACCTTTCATAATCTAAAATTTTTTTTAGGTTTTTTTTTATTATATTCTAAACTAACCCCCAATTTTTTACTTGGATTTTAAATGCCATTTCAATTTAAATTTGATTTAAATACAAAATAGAGTCAAACAGTTGCTATTTCAAATCAAACTTAAACGGTCTGCCGCGCCCATTTAAAATCGATTTAAGTTTTTCGTACTGCCATATGATTTTGACAGTTTGGTTTTGTTCTGCAAATGAAGAAAATTGCACATGTTTTTTTTTGTTTCATAATTTGATTTTTTATTATTTCCAGAAAGTAATCAACTTCTGTGGCAGTGAAATTGAGAGTCCTTTTATCACTTTTGCTACTCATTTTAATAATTTTTACAAAACAATTTATTATTTTCTTAACTTTTCACAATTTCACTTGCTTCCAAATTTGTTTAAACAGCTGTTTTTTATTGAGTTATCGATAATTTTTTGACACTTACACTGTGCTGCCGTACTTTTATTACAATTAATTATCAAAAATAATTTTAGACTGTAAAACAAGAAGCTGTTTTAAATCCAACTTAAATTTTAAGGAAAATTTACTAATTTTGTATTTAAATCCCAAGTCAAAAATCGGGGGTAAGATACATGTATACGTTATTATTTTTGTAAAAAGCAAATTATAACTTTGTTGTATTATTATACTAGAGCACTCGTTCTAGAGACACTGTCTAAATTAATTGTTACTGTTAAATAGTGTTTATAGTGGTTAAAATTTATTATTTGAAATGAAATAAACGAAAGAAAAAAAAACCAGAGGTCTGGATCAACCTTTACAAAAATTTCACATTTTAGAAAAAACAATTCTAAAAAAATACTAATCCATAGAATTTGAAGGTTTTTTTTTTGATTTTTGTATTTAGACAGGTATAACACATCAAAAAAATATAGTGGTCATGCCTGGTTTTATTGGCTGTTGGGTAGTGTAATATGTTACAAATCATATCATTTCGTTGTAAGACATCGTTAATTTAGTTTTTTTTTTTTTGTAGCTGCACCAACAACAATGGTCAGCTAATTATGCCCATGCAGCTCATTTTAACACCTTGTGGGAAAAAATACCTGTGACGCCAACATGATTTAAATTAAAGCAATATTTTAACATTTAGCCACATTTTTTTTAAATAATGCAACTAGACTTTGCACAGACAACCCACAAAAACCAACAAATTCGCATTAAGTTGTCACTTTAATGGTGATTAGAAAAAATTATGAAACCTTAAGAGTTTGATTAACAAGAGAAATAATAGAGCTACTTGAAACTGCCATATAAATTGCATTCAATTAGTTTTTATGTATATTAATTTGCCGCCACACGTTTCTTTGGAGGAAATATTTTAAGAATTTATTTCACTTTTAAATGGGCATTGAATGAACTATGAACACTGTTTTGGCTTAGGGAATAAAACAACGGCAGCCCCGCGATGACTCTAAGGAGTCGTCTCGTCCGTCCGTTTATAGGTTGAGGAGCCTCCTTGGCTGAATCGTACTGGCTGTGGTTGTTATACAGAGAAAAAAGCACCTAATAAAGTAGAACAAAATCAATAAGATATCTCTATGGTTTTTTTCAAGAAGGATTCCTTATTATTTTAAACGGGAAAACCTGATTGAAAAAACAACAATTAATGAAATTAAAAAGATGATTTACGTGTGTTTATATAGGAAACTAATAAAACCAATAGGGAAAAATTAATAGGATAACCTAATAAAATCAATAAGAAATCCTTATTGTATACAATTTACAAGAAAACCTAATAGAATCAATAAGTTCTTCTCTATAGAATTTTTTTTGGTACCATGCAAATCAGAAACTGAGTAAAAACAAACGTGAGTAACAAGTTTTCTTCTTGGTTTTATGTGTTTTTCTTGTTGAGACAATTAATTAGATTTACAACATGGAAATAATAAGAAATACCCATAGAAAAATCTTCTTTTCTCTCTGCTGGGATACCCCTCAGCCTAAAAACGTTTCAAAGAGAAAATCTTATTGAATCTATTAGGAAGTTTTCGCTCTGTGTACCATAAGTTGGCATGGAAGGCAACTTTGGTAGCCAAAATGATTATCTGACTTTTGGCTCTATCTTCATGGGTCCAAATGGGCCCATGGTGCTGTCTCTAGGCAACAGACACTGCTTTGTAAGGAACTGGAATGGTGGGATTATTGGGGTTGTTGGTTCAAGGACTGATGTTCTCAGGAATTTCGGGCTACCAACTGTAGTCAAGATTTCCTATGTTGTCTAGGGAATCGCACTGCAGCAGAGATTAGATAGCTCAAATTACCCATCAAATTGGGGTTTATTATGGTTTAAGAACAGTAGCTAATAAATTGCTACCCGAGCAGCATGATCGGCTGCTTCCGCTTGTAACGCCAGAATTACAGCACGTGCTTTGATCCGCCGTCAGATGCGATCCTACGGCCAGGTACTGATGTCAATCACTCCACATCTGCCCACGTGCCGTGTCCTGAAAATGAAATTTGAATTTTCTAATTTTTAACATATAAATGTGATCTTTGCAGAATTATTTTGCATATACATATATTCCCTGTTTCGGGGAAATAAACAAAATTCTCAGATTTTTACTGAAAATTTTAATTTCATTGAACTATTGTATTGTAATACATTTACATGCATATATTAAATTACTTTTTCAGGCTCAAGTTCAATCCTTGGTTAGTCACTTCTTAATTAATATCAACGAAGTAAAGAAAAGTAAAATTTGAAAAGCTAGGTGGACAACCGGCTGTTTCTGGGTAGCAAACACCCTTCATCAGCACCCTGTGAACTTTGGTCGTGTCAAATTTCACAATTTCGAAACAGCCGCTTGAATCACGCGGCAACCAAAACTCACGCAATTACTTTCTATTTATATCTATTTTATTAACATTAACCAAAGCAATGATTTGTGCAGTATTTTGTATGGAGGATATATTATAATCTCAGATTTTTTGGGGTTAGCTTTTTTTTTCCAATTTTCCCAATTTTCTAAACCCTAGTTTTTTATTGCAGGAATTTCTTACTGGTGTATACCTATTAGACATAGTGGTTGACAGTTTTTACATTACAGGTTAGGGTAGGTTGAATGGAGGGGTTCTTCTGCCCATGTCTTACGACATACACCTAAGCCAATATAGGCTTGTTGTGCGCTCCGTGGGTTTAACCGTGAAACAGTTTGACTCATAGGTCTATAGGAGCTCCGTGTCATTCACAAAGTTCCTTAGTTTCCTCCAGCATACGCCCCGTAATTGCGTTATGCCTGGTAAGGTGTCTCTCCCAAAATGTCGGGATCGTATTTGTGAGAAAGCGGGGCACTGACATTAATAGTGCTCCAATGTTTCGCTTTCCTCCCCACAAGCACTACATTCATCTCCTCCCGCTATTCCTATGCGGCTAAGATGTGCCAGTAGTTGAGAGTGGCCTGTCAGAACTCCCATTAATCTACTTAATTCGGGCTTGCTAAGTCTTAGCAATACCCCCGTTTTTTCCTCATCTGGATCCCCCCCCATAGGATTCTTGTATTGCTTCCCACAGTTTCGTTATTCCAGAGAGTTAAATGAGCTCTATGAGCCCAGTTCTTTAGCTCAGATTTAACTGCATCGAAAGGTTTCGCGCATACCAAGCTTATGTTACTTAACTCTCTTGCTCTTGAAGCAAGTGAGTTTGCCCTTTCATTTCCAGTTATTCCCGCACCCATATGATGCGCAGTTCAGCATGAGACGAGTAACTGTTAATAGCGTTTTTGCAGTCCCAAACTGTCCGTGATTTAATCCGTTCAGCTGCGATCGCTCTAATGGCCATTTGACTATCCGTGAATTTTACATTACAAATGAGGGAACAAAATGAATTAGAGGAACACATACTTCTGCATATACGATTTGTTTTCTCGATCCCCTTTCGTTCCCGAAGTAAGAATTGCAGGGACAAAAGTTTCATACTGTAAATTGACATCAAAAGTTACTTTCGTTCATGGACTTCTGCTCCAGATTTTTTTTTTTTTTTGGTGGAAAAACTGAATTATTTGCAAAAACTTACTAATTTGCAAATTGTGTAGGAGGAAAAGAGACGCAGGTGTACATGTATTGTGGCTGCCAATAGGTTTATTAACTGTTTTATGATTACTCAAATATGAACTTAATTATTTATTTGCTTTAAGAGCCAATTGAATTGTTGAAATGAATTCGGGTCTATTTTTGGACCTGAATTTATATGTTTTATGATTACCAAAAGCGAAAGTGTGGTTATGTTGCAAAAGTGGCATTTTATGTCAAGCCTGACTAAAAAGGGCATATGCCTTAAAAAAAGTTGCTCTGTTGATGATTAAACACAAAAATGTAAAGTTTTTTATTGCTTGTTGCATAGTGTAATTGATTAAGTGTTGGCGTTATTTCCTCTCAATTTCTTTTCGTATTTCACTCTAGACCGCTAAATATTTTTTGAACTTTCAAATACTCACATTTTATAGTGTTGTTCTATAAAATTCCCACATTTTTTTCCATGCTGACATCCCACTAAGTTTCAATTAGCTACAAACAAATAAGCAACTATCTAATGAATTCCAAATTAATTTCATCCAACCAACCAACCAACCAACCAACCGGTCCAACATTGCACGAACAAATCACAATGCGTCCGATTTGAAGTTAAAACATGTTTAACAGCAACAAAAATAAATTAGACAAGAGAACAGTTTGTTAAGATTTATTAATAATTATGATAATAACAACAAACACGACTGCAACAATAATTACAAATTCAGCTGACAACTGACAAAAACGAAGACAGAACTTACAACAGCAACCTAGATTTTAACTCTGCCGTTGCTGCTACTGCTGATGCTACTGTTGTGTTGACGATGCTGTTGCTTCTTGTTCTCATTTTTATTATTCTGGTTCAAAAAGATAACCAAAAAGAAAAAAAAAAAAAAAACTTGTAATTAGAACTTGTTACAGGACTTTTGTTTACTACTTTGTTTTCTAAAGGATAATTGCTGTTCTCAAATAGATTTAAAGTTGTGTTTTTTTTTCTTCTTCTCAATTTCATAATACAATATAAGTCTGGTACGACGAACAAATTTCATACAGCTTAACAAGCTAAAGCTAAAAATTTACTCAGCGCTTGCGATAGAAAAAGCATGAACGGTTTGCTTAAAGAACAACTTTACTACAAGTGCTTTACACTTCAGCGCGGTATTTCATAATAAAACGTTTGTGAAATACACCGTTAAAGGCAAACCTCTGAAAATTGTCTTCATAAACGCAAAAAGGCAAACATTTTAATAAGACTCGCTTAAGTATATGAAACATTTGTTTGAAACAACACTTTCTATGTAAAAAAATCTCTATAAATCTGTAACCTCAAGTGATAATTGCTTAAGTTTTAAAGCATAGTTTCCAGAAAATCGAGGTTTCAATGTAGGGGCAATTCAGAAGAATTTTGTATTAAATTAAAGATCACAAATAATAACGGGTTATCCATTTTGCGGTTTCCAAAGTACACATAAATAAAACATACATAAAATATTTTTTTTTCATAATATTTCTTTTTTATTATAAAGTTTGAACGTTTCACATAATGTGCGAAACACTACATCATTTAAATGACCACCATGCGAAGTGTTGCAAGCATTGATTCTTTTGAGGTAAGTTTCGACCAATTTTTGGCACATATTGGGATACCGCCCAATAGCCATAACTTGACGAATGTTGATTTTTAAGTGTTCAGGAGTTAAAGGTTTATCTGCATAAACACGGTCTTTCGCGTAGTCCCACAAAAAAAAAAAAAAAAATGTAATGCTAACAAATCGCATGATCTTGGTGGCCACATGATATGATATCGCGACGACAAGCAATTACACGGCCAGGAAATGTCTCTTGCAATAAAGCCATATTCGCTCGACTTGTGAGGCATGTGGCACCGTCCTGTTGAAACCACATATTCTCCAAGTCGTAATCTTCAATAGCAGGCAAAAAACAGTCGGTTATCATATGATCATAACGCTTCGTCGACATTTTCGAAGAATACTTTTTCTGGATGTAATGGCCCCTCTTCAATTACTTGAGGATTCTCAGAACCCCAAATACGACAATTTTGTTTATTAAGATACCCGCCGAGTGAGAAATGTGCTTCATCGCTGAAGAAAATTTTGTTCGAAAAATCGCCGTCCACCGCCTGTTGTTCAAGCACCCATTCCATGTAACTACGACGTTGTGAATGGTCAGTTGGTTTCAGTTGTTGTGTGAGCTGGATATTATATGGATGTAGGAGTAGTTGTACATGCAAAATACGCCATAATGAGCCGTAAGACAGTCCTAATTCTAGACATGGTACTAATTACGCAATGCGTGAGCCGTTGCTACGGGCCTTGCATACTTTAAATAGCATCAATAATTTCGTTAGCATTGATTTGTCGTTGCCGATTACTGATTTTAAATTGTTATTAGAATATAAGGATTTATTTAATATGTTTAGTAACTAAGTTATTATTAGCCTGTAAGGATATGGTATTCCATAGGCTTAGATGGATAAATAAATAAATAAAAAAAATTCCTGAGAACGGCAACACTTTCACTTACAGTAGCGATATTTTCAGCGGAACGGGCGAGATGATGATGCACAGGCCTTACAATATTTGTAACCCCTACAGTCTCTTCAAATTTCTTCACAATTTTGCCAATCGCTTGCTTTGTTGGACGACACCTGGACGAGACAATCTGTATGTATACATGAATACATATTATGTATGTATGTGTATACATATACTGTAGGGTGGATCGACCTCGCAATCGATATTTTGGCATCTATTTTTCGGCAGCTAGTGGCAGTGGGAAAAATGTCTATGGGACATATCAAGTCGAGCGTATTTTGAGTCGCGCGAAATTTAAATTTCTTCTATCGGAGTCGCCTGAAGGATACGTAAGAAGGCCGCCTTATTCCAGCGAAACCATTAAGGGGCCAAATTTATGACCGTCCTCCCGACGCTGGCGCTTTCTTAGGAAACCTCGAAATCGACTCTTGAATGTCGTAGTGAAACTTTTTTGTTATGCCAATGGCTAAATATCGACTGTTCAATCGACCCTCCTTAATATACATCACACAAATGCATGTCTGTTTTTTTTTCGCAATTTTTGATTGTTATAACTGTCACATATGTATACTTATGTACCCTGCACGGCCTAACTTCTAATGAATTTTTAAAGCTTTTTATTTATTTATTTATTGTTCTACATTCTTCTTATTTACTTTACATTCACTGCGCACTGTTAGCATGAGCATAAGTTGCCATTACATTCACGTTATCAATTACCCCATCGTGAGGCATCAAAATTTTATGAGGACGAAAATTTATCATTTCAATCATGATGCACAAACATTTCTTAAAAGTATTTCAAATGAGTCAGTCGAAATTGGCCCACCCTGTACTATTTGTATGTACACATTTTTAGCGCAACAGTCAAGTGCGTTGCATTTGTGTAAACAAAAAAGTAAAACAGAATGCAACGAAAAAAAAATTTAAAAACACTTTACCCAGTTTTTATATTTAAACTTCTAGACAATTTGTTTTCATTTCATATATTTAGCATAGAAAATGTAGCAGAAAAGTCTATGTATAAAAATAGATCAGCAAATGGGAAAGTAGTGGCATGATGAGCCATTTTAAGCCCTACACTAAAGGTGAAGTTACATGGCCCGCTTTAGACGCGTCCACGCTTTTCATGCTTTTTATACGTTTTATGCGTTCCATGCGTTTCATACTACAAGTTACATACAACGCTTCATACGCGCCATCTTTTGTTGTTTTGATCAGCTGTTGTGCAAATATTTTTAGCATACAAAACAAATATTTACAAAATGGAAAGTGAAATTGAAATTTTAAGAGAATTAATGGGCTTTATAGAGTTCATAAACATTATTATTTGTGCGATAAGAGCTTACGAAAAGCTCCAAAATTGTACATTGTATGTATGTATATGCATACGTGGTGAATTAAGCTCCTTACTTATTGCACTCCATGCAGCTGCTCTTTTATTTTTGTTCCGATAGAGCAGCAAGGTTTTATTATATAAAAGCTCGTGGTTTTTAACTGCATTTATTAGCTTCTCTTCCATATCGCTTGTTTTAATAAATTGAAAATATTTGTAAACATAACAGTGATGATACTCAGTACGCAATCGATAAATCGAATCCAAATTTCGTTAATGAAAAAAGTGTTGTAAAAAACAATTACAATTTGTTTTATTCGTGAAAATGTTTATAAAATTTGTAACAAAACTTTTCTTTTTTATTAAAAAAGTTTTTTTGCAAAAGATTTTATAAATTATTTTACGATATAAAAGGTATTTATCGATAACGTTGAGAGTAGACACATCATTGGTTATTAAAAACAGCTGACATTTTCTCATGGCGCTTGTGACGCATATAAAAGTAGAAAGTAGGTCTACTTTATGCGTTCTACGCGTCTTCGCGTTCTATGCTTTGTGCTCTGTAACTTGTCACATACAAATGCACTAATCCTACTTTTTTGACAACCGCGTGAAAAGCGTCGACGCGTAGAAAGCGTACTGTGTAACTTCAGCTTAAGGCCAAGAAAGAGAGAGAGAGAGAGAGAGAGAATAAATATATATTTCATAAAGATTTTTTCATAATAACAGTGCAGCCAGATAAGACAACTTCTCTCCAATTTGTGAATTTATACTTTTATTTAGGGCAAAAGGTTTAAGTGGAGAGCTTACTATCGGATTATTTGTAGCAACTCTCTTTTGGGCAACTCTACTTTTGCCAGCTCATCTGTTTTCGTGTAACATGTTACTGTTGCTTTTTAAATATCTTATATAGGGTTATCCACTTTGCGGATAACCCTTTTTTTCGGCTGCACTTTCACTTAGAGCAGCGATATTTTCTTCAGCGGAACAAGCGAAACGATGATGCACAGGCCTTGCAATATTTCTAACCGCTCCAGTCTCTTTAAATTTCTTCACAATTTTGCCAATCTCTTGCGTAGTTGGACGATTATGTAAACCATAATCTCCTCTTAAGGCACGATATGTGGCTGTGGCAGAATCACCATTTTTGTGGTATGTTTTGATCATCTTTATGCGTTGTGTGATAGTTAAGCGATCCATTTTCGTCAATCTCAGACTTTAAACTGAGAAGAAAACAATTGGTTTAACAACTTAGTTTGACAGATGTCGAATTCCAGTCCTGTACTTTTGAAACCACGAAATGGATAACCCGTTAGATGTGTATATACATATGTATAGATATTTGCTTGCATTCTGTAAATATTCTAAGCGATTAGGCTATTGTGGCCACTAATCGTGTTATTATTGTATCCAATAATAAATTTGCCATGTACTGACCATGCTATTGTTATATAGTTACTTCCAACCATATCATTGCCATCTCTAACTATATTATTAAAAAAGAAAGTTTTGGGTTTAACCTGTCAAATTCAATCATAATATTTTCGTGAGGAAACACATTTTTGTTAAATTAAGTCAATATCATCAGGTGAAACCTGCAATATGAAAATTATATAGTTGGGTTTGACATTAGTATGGTTCGAATTATGGTTAGAATTGTTAATAATATGCTTGGTTAGGTCAGTAGTATTTTTTGTTTATTTTTAGATTCGGGCCAGTACTCAGGGGATGACCCCTATACTTGCATTGCATTATACTGAAACTAGAATAATAGAAAAGAGGGATTGGTGGGTGAAAAAACGAAAATACAGACGTTTGATTAAGCAAAAAAAAAAAAAAAAAATAAAACAAAAATAAAAATTTTTTTTTGTAGTAAGTCAGTATTAACTGTTATTAATTTGTATGTTTAGTGTCTAGTGTATATTACCTTCGACACTATCCAGTTAACAACATATAAGGAATTCTCTTCAATATTGAAAAACGTTGACTATATACAGAACAGTATTGTAGAAAACGGAAATTCCAGATAACTCATTGATTGTAGATCCCATAGATACGGCCAGCCATCAAATTTCGGAATTCTATTCTACACGTATACGCTTAAGACCTTTCGGTAACTCGAAAGTCCAATTGTTTATTGTGACATAAAAAGTTACGCTGCGTAGATAAAAGGCCTGCGACCGCCACCAATTGCTTTCTAATTCGAAAATGCTGAACTGTTGCCTACTGGTCGCCACTGTATGCGGTCTTCTCATTGTTATCTTTCAGCTTATCTCTCTTTTATATAATTGTCTTGCTGCTTATCTTAATTAAAAAAGTGCTTTAAAATTGAAACTGAACCCCTTGAATTTCATCAGTTTCGTTTTGTTTTGTTTACTTTTTAGTTGTTGCTCCTTTTGTTGTCCTCCAATTTTCTCCCCCTTTTTTTCTTGTGAACCAGATAAGATAAAGTTTTATAAAACACTTTTGTTTAACACAACAGTATAAATATTTGTATGTGAATTTTAATTTTTTTAAATTAAAACACTGTTTAGTCTTAATTTTTCATAAAACGACGGCAAAACTTAATGCATTAAATTGAAATAATGAACAGCAATTATATATAAATTATTCAAAAGTCTGCTGCTAAAAGTATTCAAAGTATCGCACAAAACTCGAGTGTTATAATCAATGTATTTAATCAGTGCTAAAGATCAATTTCATTATTTTTTTTTGTATAGAAAATTCCTGTCTGAGCTGAAATAATTTTCATAAAAATTTGTTGAATAAAGAAAAATTAAATAATAATCAGAAACATGTGTAAAACAGTGTTCTATTATCAAATAATGTGAAGTAATTAGTTGTCATTGGCTAATTATTATTAATAATTTATTTATTTATTTTTTGGTTTACTAATTGAATACAAATTGGGATCCCAATTTGCATTACAAGCGTTCCCATACTTTAAAATTGGGCAAATGAGAGTATTTGTGAGAGAACATTATGCTTCTTCTTCTTCTTCTTGCACGAAACAGGCCGTACTTTTTCTTCGGGCTTGTTTGGGCAAGTACTCAGCTGTTTCAAAATATAAACAATAACATAGAAGAAATAAATGTTTTGCGGAAGCTAAAAGAAAAATTGGAAATTGGTGTGAAAAAATATTTTAAAGCATTCTCAGAAAAGTTGTTGATTGTTATAGATTTATATTTACGAACTCATTTACATATGTATATGAATTTATGAGTTTTATTGTGTTCGTAAAAAGTTTTATGCATTTCATTCTTTTTAATTGTTTGGAGAACATTTTTTTAACACAAATTAAATAAAATACATAAATATTTTATTTTTTATAAATTGAGCTGTCATAATCCTGACGTTTTCTTTTGTGGTAAAATATTTGTTTTTATTCGTTCCCGTACTTTTGTGCATTTTTTTCTCTTATTGAGAGAAATTATAGTTCACTCTCATTTTACCGAACTTTGCCTTATATTAAATAATTTTTGACAGCAACAACGTAGAAATTTAAACTTGTGTTTGTTTTCTAATATTCGATATGCCATTCGATATGACATTTCATTGATGCCAACTCGTTCAACTGGTCGAGAGATTGGAAAACCTTCGCTTGCTCGTTATTTAAATGTGTTGAAAAAGGTAACCGGTCCATTCATCAATCATCTCATGGGGCTCCTTGCTCAAGAAAAATATTTTTCTCGAGAAAATATTCCCTGTTGTATTCTTTTTATTTTCAAGAAAGCAATAACTTTTGAACTGTAAGAAATGGAAGCTTCAAATTTTGCACGGTGCCTGTAGTTGTCTGACCTCTACAACTGCAAATACTAAAAAGAATAAAAAGTTCAAACCCAAACGGTATCTTATACCAGGAGTAGCCTTTGTCTACCACTTGGACGGTAGTACCGCACCCTTGGTTCAATTTATTATTGATTTCGCAAATTCGCTTAGTGGTTGCCTTGGAGGGTTGCAAAGACAATAATTTAATTTGTTTAAATTCCTCTTCGAATCACTTTTTGAAAAAATAAATTCAGTTAAGTACAAGGCTGGCTCGCATACTTATTGTTCCGTACGTATGTATGTGTAATGTACGTATGGAATGGCATATGTGAATACATATACTGTATAAATATCATCTCTCTGTCTCTTACAGCTTGAGAGTCACGTTTAATTGTAACTTTACGTTGTATGGGGACACCTAGTAGTTTTCGACTTGTTGTTGTCTTTAGCATTTGTTGTTGTAGGACATCTGTAAATACATACACTGTGCAAATTTCAGCTTTCTATCTCTTACGGTTCGAGAGTTATAGCTAACTGTTACTTTACGTTGTAAAAGGACACCTGGTAGTTTTAGAGTTGTTGTTGTTTTTAGCATTTATTGTTGTGGAGCATATGTGAATACATATATTATGCAAATTTTATCCCGCTGTCTCTCACGGTTGGAGAGTAATGGCTAATTGTCACTTTACGTTGTATGGGGACACCTAGTAGTTTTCGACTTGTTGTTGTTTTTGGAATTTGTTATTGTAGGCCATATGTAGATACATATGTATATTGTGCACATTTCATCTCTCTGTCTCTTACAGTTTGGGAGTTACGGCTAAGTTTTACTTTACGTTGTATAGGCACACCTGGTATTTTTCGACATGTTGTTGTTTTTAGCATTTGCTGTCGTAGGGCATATGTAAATACATACACTGTGCGAATTTCAGCTCTCTACATTTTACGGTTCGAGAGTTATAGCTAATTGTTACTTTTCGTTGTATGGGGACACCTGGTAGTTTTTGACTTGTTGTTGTGCTTTATTATTGGTTGTTGTAGCGGCAAGGTACAATAACATCCTGTGAAAATTTTAGCTCTCTAGCTCTTACCGTTTCGGAGAATGGACGCTGTGACGAACGGACGGACGGACGTAGAAGTCTCGCTAATAGGGCACCCTTTCACTCTGATGAGGACGGAACCCCAAAAAGACTTTCCTTAATATGTATTCCTATTTGTTATTGTGAGATTACTGTCTGCTTAGTTACATTTGCTTTGTTTTATGTGGAAATTAAATATGTATTTATTTTTTCATCAGAAAATTAAAATTATTTTCTTTTTAGCAACAACCTCGAAAACATCTTGTGTGGTAAATATTAGATAAAAATGTATTGTTTATACTTTTAATTGCTTTTAAAGGTGGCAAAATATTAAAAGTTTAATTGTCATACCCAGCCGTATATTTATTTATAATAAACGTAAGTAGGCTTTTTAACAGGAAAAAAAATCATCAATTAATGTTTATTTATGGTTAAAAATAATGAATTGCGTGTCTACAAGTGTCACGACAATTGAAAATCAAGATTAAATCAAACGCTTGTTTGAGGTTAAAAACCGTTTAACTGAAGAAAAATAATTGTATATTTTATGCGAAACATTTGTATAAATTAAATAGTAAAACTATGGGGCCATAACTGTATACTTTAAGCAATTTAGGCCTTCGAAAAATAAAAAAAAGCTTTACGCCTTTTATAGACGAGAAAAAGCCGCCTTTATCCGCAAAAGTCTGTTCTAGATTTAAGACTAGCAGAAATCGTTAACAACACGTGCCATCCATCAGCAGCTGCCAGTGCTAAAGGCAATAATTTTCTTAATTTATGCCTTTCTGTTTGAGGAATATTTACTGATAAAAAAACACTTTTTATATTACACCATCATCATCATCATCATTTTTTTTATACGCTTTGAAGTTGTTGCTTCACAATTATCTTTGGCGGCGCTTGGCATCGACCTCGAAATCGGCACGGATTGCGCAGCTTCCTTGGGCTCTGCACATATTACAGGCGCTTTGTACAAGCTCACCAAAAAGTCGAGTGCATACGACTGGACAAGTGAAAATCTGTAACCTCTAAAAGTATTTGAGTAAATATGGGCACATGGAAAAGATAACCAAGAATGTGGTCTATTTACTGGTTTAAGTACCATTTTTCAATTGTATTTGATTCAGTGAAAATTTTTTTTTAAATTTTGACTCAGTGAAAAATCGGTGATCTCTGCAAGAATTTAGTCATATATGGGCACATTTTTGGAGTTTAACTCGATTAAACGATATCCCAATAATTAAAGGGTGGTTTTTTTCGATGTATAGAACTTTAAGTTGGCGTTAGTGAGCTTTGGTTGCCGACTGGTTAAAGCGTTAAACTTCACAGGGTGCTGATGAAGGGTGGTGTTTGCTACCCAGAAACAGCCGGTTGTCCGCCCAGTATAAAATTTTACTTTTCTTTACTTTAATGATATTGATAAAAAGGTGACCTACCAAGCTTGGAACTCGAGCCAGGTAAAAAGGCATTTAATATATGTAAATGTATTACAACACCACAGTTCAGTGTAATTAAAATTTCAGTAAAATGTTAATTCTTTTCTGATTTCTTTGCATTGTTCATTTTTGTTTTGAGTATTTTCTTTGAACTTTTCCAAACACATGCACACACACGCAAATCAATTTCATTTTTTAACGATAACGGACAATGACGACAGATAAAAAATAAACAAGAAATGGTAGAATTATTTGTCATACAAATAATTGAATTCGCGACACCCTCTTCATAACGTTGGTCGTTCAATCGGTTTGGAAAAGTGTTTAAACTTGAGTAGTTTTTTTTTTTAGTTATAAAATGTTTTAAAATAGTTACGAGTTGTTTAGATTGAATCGATTCGTAGTACCATAAATAAAATCATTTTGTAGAATTTGTTTTGAGGAAATCAAATTTTAACCGACTTCAATTCTGTCGGCATGTTGTAAAGTCCATGAATACTACGTCGCATCGATTTGTATTTGCAATGATTTTGCGATGGCTTTTGTTTTGAGGAAGAAAAGTTCCGCTACGACATGTCAAAAAAAAAAAAAATTACCAAATAAAATTATTTCTGTATTAAGTTTATCAGGCTCAAGTTCTTTCTATATTATCTTTGTGATTGATATTAATTAAATTAGGTAAAGAAAACATCAAAGACATTTCGCAGGGTGGACAACTAGTTGTTTCGAAGCCGCCACACTTTCTCGTCAGCACCCGTCTTTGAACTCAGGGGCTCATGTTTCTAAAGCGACAACCATGCCATTCAAAGACGGGTGCCATCAATCATACCAATAACATAAAATGAGCTTAAGCCCGATAAAAATAATAGCAAACTATTTGATTTCTTATTTTGGTGTATATATTAATAAAAAATCAAATAAAAAATTATTCGAATAAAAAATTATTCGAATAGAAAATTATTCGAATAAAAAATTCATTATATTCGAATACCAGTTTATTCATATTCAGCTATGCGGCCAATGAAGACGCGACGAAATGATGATGAAGAAAATCTTTTTCGTTGCCGGTAAAGACCAATTAAAATTTGACACCGCTGCAAACACATTACTCAGTAGGGTGTCAACATGTTTGTCTCTCAGCCATGTATAACATCTCAATCAGTATTTTGTGCTTGTTTTTTTTTTGCTCTCTCTATCAACAAACCAATCTAAAGAAGTGATTGGAAAAAGTACTTGAGTCTAGCAAACTATTTATTACGTTTGTATGGTTTGTCATAAAAAAAAAATTGTATTCGTTTTCAATATTTTACGTTTGTTCGTTATTCTTTTTACAGTTTTGCTCCACTTTAGACGTTTCTTGCTGACAAAAGTTAATACAAAAAACAATAAATAAAAAAAAGAGAATACTGATTGAAAAATTCAGGCACTTGCAACGTGTTAAGAAATTAAAGAAAAACGTAAAACGAACTTATTTTGTGTGCTTACAAAAGTTTTTTTTTTTATTATTAATCGGATTCATAAAGTGTGCTAAAGTTTGGAAAGAAATTTAAGTGACAATTAAATCAAATTCATTAAAAATCAATTGAATTTATAAACCAGTTAAAAAAAAAAAAAATTTAACAAAATGGTAAACAGAGTTTTTGAAATTAACCCTGGAATACTAACATGGTTTTTTCTACATTAATACTAATTGCTAGTCAAATCAGCTAGCATGAATATAACTCCGATTTTTTGTTTGTTTTTGTTAGCTTCACATGAAATAATTTTAATATTTTTTTTAATTTGATAACTTATTTTGTCTAGTATCTAGAAAAACAGTAATATGAAAGTTTTCGAAAATAATTAAATTTTTGCATTTATTTCATTAAATCTGCTCTTCTAAGAAAACTTCCGCAAACACAAATTTTCTAATGAAAAAAAATAAAAGTAAAAAATTAAAAGAAAAAAATATTAAATTCATTGGTAATATAATACCCTAGACAGTCGTGCATTATCTACATTCGAATGTAAATTTAGCTCTGTCATAAATGCACAAAATCAAACTGCATTTATACTAAATTCAGTTACATAATATGGCAGCACCATCGAAATCCGTCAGCTGTTGATATTTTGTTTACTATTATGAATAGATAAAATGGAATCACAGACAAAAAAGGCAGGCTGTTTTAACTGTTACAACAAATTTAAATTTGTGATTGCAGTGCACGCCCAATTTTTGTATTATGGAACAGTTTCATGAAAAGAGAAATTTTAACTTTCTTGAAAATAAATGTTCGTTTCCTATCAACAGCATACCTGCAAATTTTATACTCTGTTTTTTATCCATTTTGTGTGTAAAAGTAAACTCTAAGTAAATATTTTAAATGCCAAAACAGAAAATCAATAGTAAACATCAGCTGTTTTTTAAATGCAGCTGTTTTCTTAATGCCGACACCGTCGTCTGTCACCGTAAAATTTTAATTCAAATTAGTGAGCTCTTAATGCAAATTAACTCTGCCGCGTGTCTAGGCTATAAGAAATGATGTCAAATAATATTGAAAAGGCAAAAAAAAAATATTTTCTTACAGTTTTATTTACATTTGTGAAATGCTAATGTTAGTGATTTTGACTAACATGACTTCAAAAATTCAGAAATACCATCACAGCAAACAAAAATACCATTTGCAAACAAAATTTTGTTTGCACTTGATAGATGAAAAGTTAATCTTCATTCCGTGTGAGTGTGTGAACAGATACTTTGACGTTGAATACATTTTTTACACAAACAAAATACATGTACTTTTTAGGTTGTTGTATTTATTGTTCTCACGCTGTCACCTTGGTTAATAGCTTATTAAGGAAGTTATTGATAATATTGATATCACTACAAACTTTCTATTATCAATTATTAATTTATTTATACTCTTTGTTTCATGAAATAAAACCGCACAATTTTTTTGTTTTTTGCTCTTCTTTCAGACATCTCTAGTGCCAGAATTTTTAAATCATTTCTACCGCTATAATCGTAAAAATGGAAAAACCTTTACAACAGCCAGTTGGTAAGGTTTCGCAAATAGCGAATCTTTTCCAACGCAAACCCATTGAAATACAACCCGTTGAACAATTGAGTGCAGCTGCAGCAGCAGCAGCCGCAGCAGCTGCTGCCGCCGCCGCGGCCGCTAACGCCACCACTGGTGCTCCCGCTACAGTTGTGCGTACAGAATCACATTCGGCCCGCTTTAATAACGCAAGAGCTCTGTTCGAAAAGTTGGGCGTCGAGAGCAATTCAAATTTAAGTGTTAAACGTTCGGGCTCACGCGAAGACAATCTTTGTGACTTACAAAATCATTCCGATCGTTCTTCGTCACGTTCCTCAGATCGTTCCGTTTCGCCGCCTAAACGACGTTCACCGTTTCCGTCCGGCTGTCAAGTGGCCGCTTCGATGGCCAATAATAATAATTGCAATCAATTGAATGGTGGACCAAATTTGGCCAATTCCAAATTCATTATGGAGCCTAGTCCGAAGTTTCAACATAACATTTCACGCTTGAAAACGGAGGAAAATATCTGCTCCTCCTCCGCCACCGGCGGTGTAAGTGCTTTGTTGTCGAACGATAAGCCGGAAAAACCGGAAAGGAAATTCAATTCACGCGAATTGATTGAAAAACAGAAAAAATGGACCTCACATTTTACCAAAACTAAAACCACACGTTCTCACAGTGATCTGAATCGCTGTGACATTATACGCACCGGTCCGGGCACAGTGTTAATACCAAGTTCGGTTATACAGAAAAAAGAAACTGTTATAACATCGCCCCTGACAAATCACAAGATGAACAATCAGTTGGAAACACGTTCTCCCATATTGACCAGTCTGGCACACGAACAAGACAAACCGCCCAGCCCGCCGGTCAGACATTCCGTACAACCGCCCGAAATAAAACCGCGCAGCTCTAATAAAATTGGCAGTCCGGTTAAATCGCCACCACTGCCACCCATACCGGCCGTTAAGCCGAAAAATATCAGTCCCATTAAACTCAATCCTGAACGTAATCGTTCTCCCACAAAAATTTCTGAACCTCCGCCACCTCCACCGGCCAAATCTGCAGCCGTCGCTGCTGCCCAGCAGCGATCTATTGATGAGCAGAACGGCATTATGCCAGGGCCTCCGATACCACCCGAAAAACCGCGTAAAAAATCTTCAGATATTATAGAGACTGACAATGAACGTCAAACGCCCGTGTCGCCATCGAAACAACCACATTTTGTTTATGCTGCCAAACGCGCCTCCATCGACAGTCTGGGCAATAACAATTCCACAGCCAGTGGTAATGGTTTATTGAGTGGTAGCAGCAATTCAGCTGCCTCGCCTGCGGCTAGTGCTTCGTCGGGCCCCTCGTCGCCGGTTCATACCGAAGATGAGAAACAGGAAAATGAGTCAACGGAAAAATCGGAAATGCTGCAGCAATATTATCACAGCATGCCGCGCAGACGAAAGAGCGAAAATGAAGGTGAGTGTTTGCATATTTTTGCTTTGACAGCAATTGTAAACTTAATGACAAACTATTCCCAAGTTATACAAATATGTATACATACATATATCGTACTTTTCCAAAGCTAGAGCTAATGGAACAAAAAAAAAACGGATGTCAGAGTTCAACTCTTAGCGACCACGAATTAGTTACGTTTAGTTACAAAGTTCCATGTAAGACAATAACAGCTTAACTTTCTTCCATTAATTTAAATTTATAGTCGAACCTTATATCATCCAAAAGAGACAACAAAACAGTTGTTTTTTTTTCTGCTAATATTGATAAAGTAGGGAAAAATAAAATTGTGTGAACGTCCGTTATACCATGTTCATACATGCGCCTTTATTGAGATAATCGCAATAAAGTCCATTATTGAGCTTAATATTCCATACAAAAAGTCAATAAAGTTATTGCTTAATAAACTCAAAATTGCTTTGAATATGGAGAAAAAGATGAAACACAACACTGCAAAAGATGTGTTTAATGAGCAAAAGTATACAAAGCGAGATGAATGACGAGATAAATGTCAACAAAAGCAAAAAAAAAAAAAAAAAAAAAAAAAATAAAAAAAAAAAAAAATAAAAACATAAAAATTTTGAAACATTGCAGCATATCCGCAGCCGCTTTGGAGTCATAACATGAACGCACTACTTGTACAAGTTCCATATTTTTATTGTACAACATTTAAATCTTTTTAATAAAAGGCAGTTTTTCTTCCATTTTTCTTATTTGAAAACATTTTTCACTTTTTCTTTCTCACTACCAAAACAAAAACAACAACTTTTTTCCAGCTGTCAAATACTAATTGAGTTAGCGCAATATTTCTATGTATGAACGCAAAAAATATTATGTCAATAAACTGAATATTATCTCAATTAGAAATGCATGTATGAACAAGGTATTAGTTCATTCGGGTGCTGACGAAGAGCGCCACTGTGCTAAATTTATTTTTTTTGCCTTTATTGTCCAATATTAACCAAAATAGCAGCATTTTATAAAAACAAACTTAAAATCCTGTAAAAAAAATTTAGAAATATAAATAAGTTCGATAAAATAAAAATAATAAAAACAAATATTTATGATTTTGTACATTCGCCAATTAATTTATCAGGCTTTTAAATCGATTTTTACTTCCTGGGAATTGAGAAAACATTTTTTCTGATCAAAATTTTCAAAGACATACAGAAAACGGAACGTTGCAGGTTTATTGGCTGTTTCACGTCCACCACAACGACCATCAGCACCCAAATGGGGTCACGAACCCAGTTCATGACCAATTGCATACTGTTTTAAGCAGCAACGCTTGGCTCTTCATTACTGACTACTATTTACTATATTTAATTCTCTAAATTTATCACTACCGGTTATCCGTTTTGTGGTTTCCAAAGTAAATGTAAATACAACACTTAGAATATTTGTTTTTTTTTCATAATATTTCTTTTTTATTATAAAGTTTGAAAGTTTCACATAATGAACTTAATTATTTATTTGCTTTAAGAGCCAATTGAAGTGTATTAATTCAGGTCCAAAAATGAACCTTTTTAAAAAATGTTTGCTGTATCTTTCAGCTGTCTATATGACGACGACATAGACAGCAAACATTTTTTAAAAAGGTTCATTTTTGGACCTGAATTAATACGTTTCACATAATGTGTGCAACACTACATGATTTAAATCACCACCATGCGAAGTGTTGCAAGCATTGATTCTTTTGAGGTAATTTTCGACCACTTTTTGTCACATATTGGTCGGTTTCTCAACCATAACTTGAGGAATTTTGGTTTTTAAGTGCTCAAGAGTTAAATATTTATCTGCATAAATACGGTCTTTTGCGTAGCCCTACAAAAAATAAGGTGTAATGGTGTCAAATCGCATCATCTTGGTGGCCACATGATATCGCCACGTTGAGAAATTACGCGGCCAGGAAATGTCTCTTGCAATACAGCCATATTCACTAGAGTTATGTGGAACCGTCTTCTTGAAACTACATATTCTCCAAGTCGTATTCTTCCATAGCAGGGAAAAAAAAAAGACGGTTATCATATGACCATAACGCTACGAATTGACGGTGACAGTCGTGCCATTGTCGTTTTCGAAGACCACACCTTCGGAGCAAAAAGATCACCAAACAATGACTTTTTCTGGATGCAATGGCCTCTCTTCAATTACTTGAGGAGTCTCACAACCCCAAATACGACAATTTTGTTTATTAACATCTCCACGGAGTGAGAAATGTGCTTCATCGCTGAAGAAAATTTGGTTCGAAAAATCGCCATCCACCGCCCATTCGACGTATCTACGATATTGTGAATGGTCAGCTGGCTTCAGTTGTTGTGTCAGCTGGACTTTATATGCATGTAGGTGTAGATCTAAATGCAAAATACGCCTTAATGAGCCGTAAGGCAGTCCTCATTCCTGAGAACGACGAGAAATCGACACATTCGGGTCTTCGGCAACACCTTCACTTACAGCAGCGATATTTTCAGCGGATGATTCACAGGCCTTACAATATTTGTAATCGCTCCAGCCTCTTCAAATTTCTTCACAATTTTGCCAATTCCTTGCGTAGTTGGACGATTATGTAAACAATAATCTCCTCTTAAGGCGCGATATGTGGCTGTGGCAGAATCACCATTTTTGTGGTATGTTTTGATCATCTTTATGCCTTGTGTGATCGTTAAGCGATTCATTTTCGTCAATGTCAGACTTTCAACTGAGAAGAAAACAATTGGTTTAACAACTTAGTTTGACAGATCTCGAATTCCAGTCCTATACTTTTGAAACCACGAAATGGATAACCCGTTATGATTTTCTTCTGCATAATCAAGTCGTTGCTGGTAATCTGTCGGTTTCGATTCTTAGACAACTTGAATCTTATATGGAAACATTCCTATTGTATGCAAAATTATTTGCAGCGTCGCTCCTGAGAGGCCAAGTTGTGTCGAACGTGTCCTGGTTGATGTTTCTTCATCATCACGTATACTCTTCTGTACCTGTTAAGTTTTGCTATTTCTGCAATCAATTATTTTTGTTCAATTGTCAGTATTGATTTTTTTATGAATCGTAATTTTAAACGTGTATAGTGATAAAGCGGAACGTTGATCAATGTGATTGAATATAGAGAGTGAGTACTGAAGAGCTGAGGCGGTATGTTGGCTATCGGCTGCTGCTTAAAAATCGGTATGCAACTGGTCATGGTCTGGGTTCAAAGCAGGTTATATGTTGATGAGCGTCGTGGTGTACATGAAACAGGCGAGATTTCAGCTTTACTTTTCTTGTGATCTTTAAAACTGTTGATCGCGCCAACTTTATCACCAAAAAAAAAAAAAAAAACCTTTTTCAATTTTGAGGAAGCAAAATTTAACTTAAATCTGATAAAATTATTAACAAGCTGCCAAACTTAATGCGGCACACGTCTAGCTTCTGAGACCATACTATTTTAACTCTTGTGAAAAGAGTCCAATGAGTAAGAGTGTAAGAGTCTTTTCATGTACATATGTAATTTTGAAGAGTTTTTACAAACAAATTCCTTTACTACTACAAACTGTTTGCTTTTTCCACTAAGAACATGTGGAATGAAGTAAATTTTAGTCCCACTGATGATTGAAGAAACTAAAATTTGCAATGTCTTATTTGCTTTTTATGTTAAGATTTATAATGATTAAGTGGTGGAAAAATAATGCAAAACAGAATTGCTGAAATGACCTGCTGCTACATGACGTAATCCTTATTTATTTGATTTTATTTGAAACTATTTTTTTTTTATTTTTTTGCAATACCAACAACTATTTTAATCCCTTCTCAAACAGAATTTTGCATGTGTTTAACATTTTAAACCAAAAGAGATACATCTATCTACATATAGGTTTGTATTTACGTACGTACATACATACATACATATTTATTGCAAGTCATTCTAGATCTCAGCATATTAATGCACAGTGGCGTGTATGATATAAAAAAAATTTGCTAAATTCTATGCGATTGTCACTGTTAATGCAATTTAAGTTGAGTACTACGAAGGCGGACCAATAATGTTTTCAAATGAAACTGAATTTTTTTTTTTTTGAAAAACAAAACTTTATTTTTCAACATAATCTTGTTTTAACTCAATACACTTAGTCCAATGTCTCTCCAACTTTTGCACCCCCTCCAAAAAAAAAAAAAAAAAAGAATTTTTCGAGGTCCTAAAAAAAAGGCATTTGTTTGGTTAATAATGTCATACTAGCAACTAAATTGCTTACCACCGAGCCATTGCTTGAGGTTTGGACATAGAAAGTAATCACTAGGGTCCAAGTCCGCCGAATAGGGCGGATGAGGTACTGGTTCGTAGCCTAATGCTAGGAACACAACTGGGACGAACGACGAATTTCGCCCAACACGACGAATACGCCGGTTAAAATTCGCTGTGTAAATTCGTCGTATGAAGCACATTAAGGACGAAAAACAAAAACATCTGTTATAATTGATAAAGTTGTTTATTGTTTGTTCAAAGATAAAAAATAAAATTAAATGAATCAAAGAATTTCAAACTTTGTAAAATTAATTAAAATGATGAACATGATCCCAGATTATATAAAGATTCATGAAGTTTAACATTTTCAATTATAATTTCACTTGTATCCATTTTCTCAGTTTTTTAATTTTACCCTATTGTAGTTGACCAGCTGATGGGGTGACCATATGAAAAAAATTGCTTGCTAAAAGATTTAGCATTACCAAAAACAAAAAAAAAAAAAAAACAAAATCTTAAAAGAAATGGAATATAATTGTAATGCTTGAGCCGGCTCAATTTGTTTGAAGGAGGTTCGACCATGTGCATAAAAGAGCGTTGAAGCTCATCGGTAAAAGTAGGGCATCCAGCTCTTAAGCAATTAACCTTCTGGGGTAAATTTTGCTACGGGTACTATAATGCATTCTGCTATGACGAAATCAGTGATATTGTTGGCGAAACCCGCAGTTTTAACGCAAACACAATAGACCAGATCGATTTATATGCACAACGATTCACGTGCTTTCAAACCACGTGATTTCGTTGCCCAAAATCGGCATTGCTCCATTAGTATGTATACAATTTTACATTATTAATGAAGTCTGGAATGTTATTTTAACCCACGGAAATCATGATTTCTAAAATCAATGTGCTTTTAGAAATCACTCGATTTTAAGAAAAGTGGTTTTGTAGTACAGACCTGTGTGCCGCCGATTTCTCGGTAGCTTATGGCATGAGAAAAAGTTTCACTGCGACAGCAAACAAAAAATCAGTTTCGAGTCGTCCGACTTGTTTTTTGAAATTTTCAATTTTGTACGGCGACAGTGTATTCGAAAAGAACGTTGGGGAGAAAAAACCACTGGGGGTTGGTCATAGATTTGTCTCCTCTACGGGTGGAACTGTTTTTCCTCACATCATCCTAACGTCTATCAACCATCCATTTGTATTAAATTACATTGCGATTTCATTCCCTCGAACCGCATAACCAGGGTTAGTCTGCTGCTTTTAGACTTATTTCTCACCACTTACAATGTAAGAACTTCAAATGCACTCAAGTACTACTCCTTTCTCCCATAACTTGTTTTTAAGTTCCAGTACAAGGCACTGCATATACATACATATATATATTCATATGGAATAGTATAGTTAGCTTTGAAAATGAACCCATTTTGTATCATTTTAGAGTCTTTTAATTTACAATGCTTCTTGTGCCACTGTGCAAAGTAATGTTTACGTTATTTGTTGGTTTTTCTTGTAATCTCGCATTAATACAATTCCAACAACATTTTAATGTTAAAAAAATACAAAAAATTGATAAAATGGATTGAATGAAATCATTTTAAATGTAAACAAATACATATGCCTGCATGTGAGGGTAGATTGTTGCAAGTTTACTTTCCGCCTGTTTGTGTTGCATACCGCATTGGAAATGAGTTTTATTTACGATGCATTAGCACTTGAAAACATGTACAGGTCAGCCTTTGTTTACGCGCTAGTTGAATAAACTAGCGCATTTGATGTCAAACGAACTCAACTTAAGAAATATTTTTTCAAATACTCTAATATAAAATCAACACACTATTATACTTTTGTAAACAACTTCAAAAAGGCAACCCTAATCGCATAGAATAAGATAAGTTTTTGAAAATTTTCAAAATCTTAGCAAATCGGACAGATTTGTCAAAAAATCTTTTACACACATACACTTTTAGTCCAGACTATCACACTTTCTGGACACATATGTCATTTTTAACAGATCGTACGATTCAGTAGGATAGTGAATTACGGCCTTAACCGTCATATGATGCATCAAATGACCGACACTGTTCTTGCTGGGTAGTTAGTTACCTCTCAGTCAATGTTGTAATATAAAGCATACGCTCCCCTGCAAGAAATGGCTGATGGAGACTAACACAGTAACAGCTTATTTACTAACACATGCAAAGCAATTTTATAGCTTTCAGCGTTGCCATTACAATGATTTTTCTAATATTTTGATTTTCCCGTATTAGTTTGGTAATTTCATTTGGCACTACGTTTATGCATTAATGTTTTTATAGGTTAATTTGGTTTGTTTTCTTTGAAAAAACATAGTGCTGTGGATGTTTTTTCCATATGATTCAGTTTTCTATTGTTAAAACTGCTACTGACTACTGTATTTCCCTTAATTTTATCTAATTATGTCTAAAATAATTTATTCTGTTCTCGTTGTATAGTTTTTTTTTTAAATTTTTCGAAAAAAAAACTCTTTTTTTTTAATTAGTAATAAAGAAATAAATACCATTGCATGTAATTTTGTGGGCATTTTGAAAAAAAGATTTCGAATGATCGCTTTGCTGAGGTGGTAACGCTGGTTAAAAAAATAACTCACACGTACACGATTGTTTACATCAGTTTTTTCATTTTCACTTTAAGAAAATGATAGAAACGCTGATGTATGAATCCATCAGCAGTGTCGGTCATATGATGTCGATCATATGACCGACACTGTTCTTGCAGGGTCGTTTGTAATGTCTGTTGGATGGAGTATTTGAGATTCATGTTTTTTTTATATTAGTTTTTCTATTTATTTTATGAGTATTTAGCAGCCGCAAAACTCGCTGTTCTTGTCATCCTCTGCTCATTCAACGGCCGCGCTGTCTTCTCAGCCTCGTTGCAATTTCTGTGACTTGACTCTTGTTGTCGTTGTCGTTGCCGTTGAAACTATTAAACAAAAACGACGATTATGAAATTGTTGCTAAAGTGTGACCCATATTGAATACAAGTTCTATTCTGCCATGCAGTTATAGTCACGACTTTTTTTTTTTTTTAGGGCTCAAGAGTTTTATGTACAAATGCTAAAAAGAAACTTACAAAATAAAAAATAAAAAAATTAATCCTAATGAAGGTTAATACTGCCTGCACGAGTAGAGTATGCATGTGTGTGTTCGTTAATATGACTACAAGTAAATATTGAGACAGCGAAAATCTAATAACTTTTAAGGTATCTTGCAGAACAGTTGAAGGAAGCTTTCATTCAATAAGAGCTTGCGATAATTCAATTCAATTCAATTTATTGTTCTTCATATAGCATATGTGTTTACAATTTCAACTTAAATTTATATTTCAGTAGTTCAAGTCCCTTTTTTTTTCTACTTTCTCTACTTAATAAATTTTAGTAAAAATGAAAATTATACATATACAATATTTGCAAAAAAAAATTATATTGGAGGCAAAAATTTATAGAAAAAAACCTATTTGAATATATTTTTCGAAAATTTTAGTAAAACCAACTTAACTAAAAGCCTACGCACTAGCTACGCTGATGTCAAATCATTAATATGAGTATGTGTTGACCAAGAGCATTTGGTATAAAATTTATTAAGTCTGGTAACTACAAGATCTGAATTCGAAATTGTATGAAGTCTGCGGGTTGAATAGAACCCAGGAAGATTATATACAAGTTTCAGTAACTTGTTCTATGCAATCTGAAGTTTCTTGATATTACATGAAGCAGTTGTAGCCCACATTAGAGCTGCATAGAATATAACGGCCTGGAAGATCAGTTTAAATATAAGCATTTTGTTCTCAATACTTAGAGAAGACTTTCTGTTAATAAAAGGACAGAGTATGCGAGTGAGAATGTTGAGTTTGTTTATTATATATTGAATATGGTATTTAAATTTAATTTTTGGGTCGATTATTATTCCCAAATATTTCACTCTTTGCTCCCATTCAAGTTCCTTATTTAGGAAAGTGATATTTCGTTGAGGAGGCTTCAGTTGTTGTGTGAGCTGGATTTTATATGGATCTGGTAGGTGTAGATGTAAATGCAAAATATGCCATAATGTGTCGTAAGACGAGTCATAATTCCTGAGAACGACGGGGAATTGACACATTCTGATTTTCGGCTGCACTTTAACTTACACAAGCGATATTTTCAGCGGAACCAGCGAAATGATGATGCACAGGTCTTACAATATTTGTAACCGCTCCAGCCTCTTCAAGTTGCTTCAGAATTTTGCCAATTGCTTGCGTAGTTGGACGATTATGTAAACCATAGTCTCCTCCTAAGGCACGATGTGTGGCTGTGGCAGAATCACCATTTTTGTGGTATGTTTTGATCATCTTTATTCGTTGTGTGATAGTTAAGCGATCCATATTCGTCAATGTCAGACTTTCAACTGAGAAGAAAAAAAAGAAATGCGGTCGGGGGACCGCAAAGTGAAATCTGTATGTTTTTGAAATTATCAAATTTTATATGCTTCTTAAAAATTTGGGAAGTATTTTTTTTGTCAATCTGCTACAAAACCAAGAACATTTTTCAATATTGCTGTTTTTTGTTGTGACATACTTTACTTTAGCGACATCTATCCGTTTTCACAACTTATTAATACTTATTGGTATGTGTCTCCGCTGACAGCAGCGGATACACCTACACAATTGTTTGTCGACAGATACACCAATACATATAAACAGCTCACACGCTTTCGTGACGATTTCTACTAATTTGCACTGCCAGCAAGCCGCGTTAAGGAACTTCGTTCCAACAATTGGTTTAACAACTTAGTTTGACAGATGTCGTATACTTTTGAAACCACGAAATGGCGAACCCGTTATAATAGTTTACGAATATTATCATTTTCGAGTTAAACTTTGGCAAACATTTTTCGTCTATACCGCAGCCACTTCAGAGTGGAACGATTTTTTTTCTTTCCTCTTGTATATCAAGTTAAAGACAAATTTGCTTTTTAGTTTTTCTAGTCTTTCTTATCTCTTCGCAGTCTATCAAATAAATGATGCTGTAAATGTCACAACAAACTTTTTATGTATATTGTATATTTTCTTCGTAATTAAATTTGAAAAAAAAAAAAAAAAAATTAATGACCATCCACATGTGAACCTTGAATAAAATCAATAGCTAATCCTTGAACAAGTCAATGAATGATGACAGGACATTAGACGCCTCTACAAATATTGTTCTGCAATTGTTATACATTTGAATTGAATTGAAAATAAAATAAAAAACTTTTTTTTTTCTGATTTATTTTAAAGACACAATTTTTATCATCTTCTTTTGTCATGTTTTGGCACGAATGTTATCGAAATGAATTTTATCTACTTAATTATATTCACAGTGATATGGTTAAAGTGAGTGTTGCCAGAAAAGTGGTTGAGTGAAAATACATCACAATTTTTTTTATAATCGAAAATTTAATTTTGATGACTGAAATAAACAGAAAACAACTAAAACTAGTTGTATGTAAAACTAAAAAAAAAAATAGTTTTTCTTAAATACATTGGCCCTTAACTATAGACATTGAAAAAGTATGCTTTAAGCAATTTTAAGTCACTGCTAAATAAAAGTGAGCTTTTTGTCTACTTTCGACGAGAAAAAGCCGACTTTACGCGCAAAAGTTTGCTCTAAACTTAAAACCAGCAGAAGTTGTCTTTAACTTATGTAGCAACAGCTTTGCTCAAACAAATGTCACTTTTATATGTACAAAATGTAATTTTTTTTTTAAATTAAAGATTTTTTAATAACTATTATTAATCAGAATTTTCTTTAAAATTTTACTTTTATTCAATTCGCTTTGATGTTTTTTCTTTACTTACTAACACAATCTTACATTTATGTAGGTGTATATGAGTATTTCCATGAAATGTTCCACCGTTAGTTAAAAAATCAAAACGCTCGCACAATTTTTTTAAGCACCGAAAATTGAAAAAAAACTATTGACATTTTATTATTAAAAAAAAAAAAATTTTAACTTATAATAATTTTAAATGATGGTAAAAACTTCTGAAAATATATGTTAAATTACAAAAATATGTATGAAGGTAAAAAGTGTCACGTGCGTAATCAGAAATTTTTTTTCTTTGCCAACCCATGCACAATTGTTTTTGAACAAACCATGATTATAAAGGTCCATTAATAACCTTTATAAAAACATTTTTTCCGAAATAAAAATCTTCTACAATTCGCCTACTTTTGCAATATTTCATGCTGCTTTGAAAGGCACTTACGTTTTTTTGTCACGTGCGTAAGTCAACTTTGATCGCATGGAACTTGGGTACCCAGTGCTCAATTTTCCAATATATATACTTTTTGGAAGGAACTCATCACATTAAATGTAACAATGGCAAAATTCCATTCAAAAATTCCAACCCATTTATATTTTTATAATATTCAAAACAATTAAACATGTACAAATGTCACATGCGTAACCGTGGAAACACCCATATATAATTTTTGAGAGTCATCTCATTAGAGATGGGTTTTTACTTAAATTTGTAAGAGTTTGTATGATAAATAACTTGGCATTTTCGATAGATAATGTGACATCCATTCAAAGCTGATTCATTTTTAAGTCAACTTTAATTTTGTCTATAGTTAGAAAGCAACACTTTTTAAAATTTATGTTGTTTCTAAAAAGCACTGACTTTAGTGTTTGACTATTGTTGAGGACCATTTATATTAAATTACTTTTTCAGGCCCACGTTCCACCCTTGGCTGGTCACTTTTTTTTTATCAATATCAATTAGGTAAAGAAAAGTAAAATTTTTATGGCTGGGTGGAAGGACCACCGGCTGTTTCTGGGTAGCAAACACTCGTCATCGTTCAGGGACGTGTCAAATTTCACAATTTTGACACAGCCATTATCACAAATTTTCTTGTCACCTTGTAAGTAAAGGCATTTTGCGTGCAGCTTTCTTATAGTGGAAATGTTTAACATTTAAATGGCAACACTGCTCACGAAGTTTTTTTTGCTTCTTGTGCTTTAACAGAGCAATGACGCAAATTTCAGTTTGTTTATTTAACTTTCTTATTGTTTCCCCTTGAATCATTTACACTTTTGTGGGGGCTTAGATAAAATATGTGAGAAGAGCTGCGTAAACAGAGAAGTAACATTGTAAATACTGATAACTTTTACTGCTTTACTGTAAAATGACAAAGCGAGTGTAATTTTTTGTGACCTCTTCGCTAGTTTAAAATGTCAAATTATTTTTTGGCATTTTTTTCGATTTGAAAAAGGCAAACATTAAAATAGTTGTGAGTTTTAGTAAACCAGTGTACGCGGATTTTAATAGATTTTCGAAATTTTCACTTCAGGGGAAACTTTAGTGTAAAGAGCCAGTTTAAAGGTTGGCAGAGGGGGTCGTAGACCTCCCAAACCTGAAGTCAACGTCTGTCGTAGCCTTCTAGCAAAAACTATTGCTTGATTTTAAAATATTTTTAGGAATATAATACAACTGAAAATCTGATATATGTACATATATTAAATGCCCTAAAATGTTATTAAAATGAAATCTTCTGAAAAATTCTCTTCGCTCAGAGAAACCCTACTGTGTACCAATACAGACTTTTCTATTGATTTTACTCTTTCAAGGGGTTATGAGAGTTTACTTTTCTATGTGATTGTGAGTGTGTGTGTGTGTATTTGTGTGAGTATGAGCGATTGAGTTTTGCTTTTGTCGATTTATTGAAACCAACAATACACAAATAAATAACAATTCAAAAGTTAAATATTGAAATAGGATTTTGTTTTTATTTTTTTTCCTTTATTTTATTGTTTATTTTCACATTTTTTCTTTATAAAGTGCATTTTTACACAAGAACAGTGTCGCGCTATTATTATTACAGATAAACATCCAATAAACAATTATACTTGATTTCTTTACTTTAAAGAAATTATAATTCTGGTCCAAAAATGAACCTTTTTCAAAAAATGTCGTCGTCATATAGACAGCTGAAAAACATACAGCAAACATTTTTGAAAAAGGTTCATTTTTGGACCTGAATTAATACATTTCAATTGGCTCTTAAAGCAAATAAATAATTAAGTTCATATTTAAAGAAATTTTGAGTGTCAAACATTTGTATGTACGTACATACATATGTATATCAAAATCCGTAATAAAAATGTGAAAATTTAATAAAAACTTCTTTGAGCGGGAGTTGCTTGCATATTTTCTTTAAAATTATTGCAAGCATAGAAAATACATAGTGAACAGTTTTACAAAATTTTCCTGTCAATGATGATATAGAGGCTAGCGACATTTGATTTGTCAAACTTGATAAATATTGCCGTCAAATTTGACTGCAATAATACCTATTTCATACGAGGGTTGCCTTTTATATTTCGCGACTAGAGGACTAAAACAAATATTGATCATCGAAAATCATGTTATTGTTTTTCGAAATATTCTCCCTGCAGATCTATACACTTTTGCATGCATTTGAACCAATTTTCCAAGCACTTTTGCCACGCCGATTGAGATAGCTCAAAAAAACATGCAACACCGCTTATTCAGGTGACAAAAAATGATGACCTCTCAGTTTGTTTTTTTGCGTACGGGAATCAAAAGAAGTCGTCATTCGGTGCCAAGTCAGGATTATATGGCGGATGACTCAGCAAACCGATGGTTTGGGTGCTCAAGAATGCAGTTGTTTAGGCCGATGTGTGAGAGCTCGCATTGTCGTGGTGAAGAGTGATCCGTCTTCGGCTGTTGGTTTTCCAAATTCCTTGGTAGGCAACTGGCAAAGAAATCGTTGTGTACCACTCAGAATTGACGGTTCTGCGTTATCCTAGTGTTACGGTTGTAACATATTCAGTTTTCTCGAAAAAACAGGTGACCATTTGCTTGGAAGTGATTCGTGCACCTACAACGTTTGATGAATTTTGCTCATCTTGAAACTCTCATGCAGTCTACTGCTGTTTACTTTTGCGCTCATACGCTTGGTATAAAGGGTGTTGTTTTTTCGATGTATAGAAGTTTAAGTTGGCATTACTGTTCATAATGGCGACCGATTTAACAGCTGCCAAGTGATTTATTCTCAGTTTGGTTCGGCAATTCATCATACATAGACTCACGCCTCTGAACAACGCTTGCAAATAGTGCAATTTTAGTGCAAAACCAGATTGCCGTTGTTCCCGATTTTCATAAGCGAATTTTGTTTAGCGATGAAGCGCACTTCTGGTTGAATGGCTACGTCAACAAACAAAACTGCCGCATTTGGAGTGAAGCTAATCCTCAAGTGTATGAAACACCGTTACATCCAGAAAAACTGACTGTTTGGTGCGCCTTATGGGCTGGCGGAATCATTGGTCCGTACTTCTTCAAAAACGTTACAAACTTTTTCATTCCTGAATTGAATAACCATGATGTCCGTCCAGGAGGTATGGTTTCAACAAGATGGCGCAACATGTCACACAGCTCGTGCCACAATCGATTTATGGAAAGACACGTTTGGTGACCGTCTAATTTCACGTTTTGGACCTGTGAATTGGCCTCCAAGATCTTGTGATTTAACACCGCCAGACTACTTTCTGTGGGGGGCTATGTAAAGTCATTGGTCTATGCGGATAAGCCACAAACGCTTGACCATTTGGAAGACAATATTCAACGTGTTATTGCCGATATACGGCCACAAATGTTGGAAAAGGTCATCGAAAAGTGAACGTCCAGATTGGACTACATCCATATGCCAGAAATCATATTTAAAATGTAATGTCACAAGATTATCTTTCGGATAAATAAAATTCATGTCAATCGTTGTTTTATGGCAACTTAAAGTTCTATACATTGAAAAAAAAGCACCCTTTATAATGTGCGACATATTTAAAGCTGGTTCCAGTTAAAATCGACTTTATTTTCGACTATTGCTGAAAGAAGCTTGATATCTTGATGGTTGTTTGCCTGTGGTTATGATCCATTTTTTTTATTTAAATTGGCCTAATTTCTACAAATTTAAATCATCGCTAATCTTCCCACTGCAACCGCTTAAAGTTGTACTCACTCGCAATGGACGTGAGCCACTGTACATAAATGTGAAAAACCGTGCATGGGAGGAAGCGTTAATTGCATCGGCATTTTTGATTAGTTGTGGGTGCCCTGTTGTATTTGTAAGTGATTTCAAACTGCAAACCCTATCAAATGCATACAATAAACGTAGGAGTGCTTTCTGGGAATATTCTGGAAAGCTGTATACTTAATCAATGTACATAGTAAGTGAGTGCATTGTACAGCCGTCTGCACATATACGTACATATGTACATATGTATATGTATGTGTTCAGAATATTTGCTTATTGATTGCTTTAAGTGTTCGTACACACTTTGTATTTGTTGCAGTAGTTGGTGGTTGGGTGCTTTGGATGTTCAAAAGTAAACAAAAACATACAGCGGTGGTCACATAAATAAAACATTTTAATCTAGAATTATTTGAAGCTTAGAAACTTCATTCTTAAAATCTTTAAAATTTCTCTGCCGAAAGTTTTGATAGAGAACATTTGCAAGTTGGTCCGAAATTGATTTTAAATGTTTACAATCAAAAGTTTATGGTCAAGTCAAGATGGTGATTATCATTTTCAAGGAAACCAAGAAAAAATGTTGAAAACTTATTTGCTGTGGTAAGAATTTCGTTCATGGTTGGTGTACTTGACTCTCAAAAGTGCAATAAATGGGCGATTATAGAATTTGCAGAAAGAACAAAAACTGTCGTGTTTAAACTACGTCAAACACTGTGAGGGTGATTTTAAAACGTCTTGCCAATCTCGGATTTTCCATACAAATTGTATGGGCATGAGAATTTTTGACAATAAAAATACACTCTCCGGTTTTGTTTAGGTATGCCTGTTATAGCTCAAAAGTTTTAATTTTAACCGTTTTGTTGTCGCTTATATTTGTTGTAGCGGCTAGGTAAATACAGTGGAATCTCCCTTAACGGACACTTCCCATAAGCGGACACCTCTATTAGGCGGACATTGTTGCCAGGTCCCGGCAGCGCTCCATAAGAAAAGCATTGCAGTCGATTTCCCTTGAACGGACGCTTCTCATGAACGGACGCGGACATCCGCTTGAGAAAAAAACATTCTCTTGGACGGACATTTAGCTTATTTTTTCCGATTTTTTCATGTCATAATTTACAAAAAAGCTTGCCAAGACTCTTTTAATTTGTTCGCTTTAACAACAGGGCACGGTTTATAATATTTACTACATCACATAACATTGTTAAATGTGGGTATGCTAAATATTTTCTATGTCACATAATGTTTTCAATCTAACGTTTTTTCTACAATTTACTCTTCTGCTTCGTAGAGTTGTCAATACTAATTCTTGCAAACAAACAAACCTATTTGACCAACAGCTTGTAATCTATGCCATTACTTACGCGATTTATGGGATTCCCCAAATAACAGAGGTATGCGTTTGTTTATTGCAGTTTGGAAAGCATTGTTCATTCGTTTGTATACATTAGTACGTTCGTGACGTTTGAAAATGGATAAAAAGAGGTCTGTATTAACTATTAAGCAAAAAATAGAAGTTATTGAAGTGTATAACAAAGAAAAATTAAGCGTGAGAAATTTATCGAAACTAACAATCTTAGACAAATTTTTGTTGACTTAAATTTGTAGTTTTCTCTTGGCCGGACAGCTCCCTTGTACGGACACATTTTAACGGTCCCTTCGGTGTCCGCTCAAGAGAGATTCCACTGTATGTGTATGTATATATTCTGTGAAAATTTGAAGCATCCAACTTTTACCATTTAAAAGAACGGCCGCTGTAACGGACGAACAAACAGTGATACCAGATAGTCGCGTAACTACAACAAATGCAATACCAACACACACTTCATGTATTTTGTTGGTGAAAATCTTTAATATCTGTCACCCATTTGTTCATGTTTGTGTGTTAGTGTTGTGTATTTTGACAGTTCTTCAGACAAAAAGCAGCAGTCAGCTGGGCTTGTAATTGTAAGGCTTTCTGGTATCGAGGTTCCTTTGGAACAGCAAAGTCTCAGTAACAGGGTTCCGTTCTCATTCTTTGAGATAGAAACCCCAAAAAACCCGTAGAGAAAAAGCAAAATACATACTGAAAGAAAAATCTACGAACTACCTTTTATAGATGGTATAATTAAAGTGTTAACGAAAAATTATAAAACGTCTGCAAACGTCAAAATTGACGAACATGCCACATAAGTGGTGAAACATAAGGCTGTAGATTCCACTTCGAAATTTACATGGGGGCATGAAAGCTCCTAAATAGGAGCTCTCTCTAATTATGTGGCCACAACTGTGCAAACATCTGCGTGTGCGTGTGTGTGTGCAAGTGTACATGTATGCAGACTTGTTTTCCATTTATTTTCTCTTCTCTTTTGTTTACAAAAATGTACCGGCTAAATGCAGATTTTCTTATTTTGCTTTTCCTCAAAAGAATTTCCCACTCTCTCTCTCTCTATCTCTGCTTAAAATTCATCTTTCTTTAAGGGAATTTATTTATATACATACATACATACATACATACATACATACATACATCAGGGATGGAAAATGCATCACCACAGTCATTTTGAACAGATATATTACCAGATATTAATATTAATATAAAGCTGGCAGTTCTTCTGCCGGCGATATACATACATATTTCATTAATCACCAATAGACTCAGCTTTAGATGGTTCTAAGTATTTCTTTTTTCGACATCATAGAGAAAACGATGTAAAATTATTCCAATTTGACCAACTTGTATAGCAACATAGGGCCGTGTGAAATCGATTTTTCGACAGCTTTTGGTAGGAGGAAAAAATTTTCCTAAACGACATACCCAAAGCATCACTTTCATGGTGTCCGATTTTCAATTTTCGATATATTTGTACGAATGTACCCCAAAGGAGGCGAGGTATGAGATCGCTGTTTTCGAAGAAAATATTGGAGAGAAAAAAAATTATTAGAGATTTGCCTACTCTAAAATACATTCGATTAACAAAAAAATAAATAAATAAATAAATTTAAAAAAAATAAATAAAATGTGGCAAACTCCCCTACACGATACTTACTAACTTCAAATTAATTTTTAAATTATTATTTGAGGTACCAAGACCAAACGAATGATGCAGAAGTTCTTCTTTTTGGGGCTACATTCATAAACAATTATCAGAATTGAGTCCCGAATCAATCACCTGAAAAATGTTGTACTGTGTAATATATTCTCAATACTAATTTTTCGACCTTTGTTGTTTAATATTTTAACTTAATAATTCGAGCTTGAGGTCACTTGTTTTTCTTTTAATGCTTGTTTAATTCAATATATCGATACCTCAATGGGTATCTTCTTTAGGGGGAAAGGAAACCTAAAAAAAAAATTCCTGAAGAAGATACCCATTGAGGTATCGATATATTGAATTAAACAAGCATTAAAAGAAAAACAAGTGACCTCAAGCTCGAATTATTAAGTTAAAATATTTTCTTTTACAATTTTCCTCGTTATGCATGCTACTTGGCAGAAAACAGGATAATTATCACGAAAAGCATTGTCACATTTGTTTTCACGGTATAACAAGCGTGATGGCGTGGCGTGATAACGGCAATCAGTCACTATGAAAACCTTTTATCCGTATCATCAATACCTTTAAAAAACACACACACATTATTCTATTATATACATATTCTATTATATACATATGTATACGATAAGAAAGAACAGCAGAATAAAAGAAGTAAAATGCACAAGCTTCCACCACATTGTCGATTTGTTATAGCGGTCATGTTGAATTCTCAAAATTATAAACCACCAAATCTGGCAACGCAAATAAAATTTTTGTTTACATTTCTGCAAAATGATTACAAAGAAACCAGAGAGAAGGTTTTGCTCTCCATGTCATTTCCTTTTGCAGTTAAAAGCTTTTACGGGAAATTTGCTGAAGCAAAGCTTTTTTAAGCTTATCATTTTTTTAAGTTACTTTTCGTTTTTATTAACAAAATGCATTCATAGATGTCGCCACCAGTACAGGCACTGAATTGAACTTTTAGTACATGTAAAATGAGCAATAAAGTAACTCATTTTTATTACTCCGAACAAAATCGTGCCTTATTAAAAGTTTCTTGTAGAATAAGATTGATTTGCAAAGTAATAGCCTTTTTACACTGACTAACATCCACGTGAAACGCATGAAAGATGTTGAGAGTGTGAAACAGTCGTTTACATTGCCAACATCTTTCATCTTTCATTTATTTAGCTGTCAAAAAAGAACACGCAAAAGTTTTGTGAAAAATAAAAAAAATTTTCAAATGGACTTGGAGAAAACCATTCGATTAGCTCTTAATTAACAAGAACAAATCCAAACCCATTGAAATATTGGAGACCATCATGGAAGATGATGATGAAGAAGAATTTTTGGTAGACATACATATGTATGACACTTCCTCGAAAGGTTTGGATGTTTGTAAGTAAAAATATTATAATATATTAAAAATATTATAAATTACAATTATAAAATATTATAAATTATGTTTATTTTCTTATATAAGAAATATAAAATATATTTTTAGAATCGCTATGGAACATTTTGGGAAAAAGATGTCGTAAAAAATGATAATGAATTTTTTAAAAAAAACTTTCGAGTCAAACGACAACATTTTTCATTATTGGTGGAGAAGCTTAAAATTTTGAGAAAAAACCGACACAAATTTCAAACAACATGTTCTCCATATCGATTGACCACACTATGCTTTCTTTTGCACTGCAATTAAAATGAATTTATTTAAAAATAATTAAAAATTATAACAAAATACATGTTCCGCCCAATTTTTTATGATAAATTTGTTTTTTGAAATGTTATTTTGCTAGTGATGGTACAAAAGCAATCAATGTTTTGCAAGTTTTTTTTTAGTGATGGCACTAAAAAAATCGGTAGATATAAGATGGAACAAAATGAGAAAGGATCATCTTCTGGTGATGTAGAAAGATGTTTCGCCCTGTATTATTCTTATGAGAAGATGTAAATTGATAAAAGATGTAAGATGTGCGTCAGTGTAAAAAGGCTATAAAGTTATAGAAATGTATATAAAAAAAAAAGAAATGCGGTCGGGGGACCCCCGTTAGGAACAAAGTTCCTTACGTTTTTTCTTCATCTTCGAATGTAATACAAGGTGAAATCTGTATGTTTTATTTTGTGTTGTTTTTGAAATTTTTAAATTTTATATGCTTCTTAAAATTTTTGGAACGTTTTTATTTTTTACTTTTGACACATGCAGTTATTTTTTGTCAATCTGCTACAAAACGAAGAAAATTTTTCAATATTGCTGTTTTTTGTTGTGACATACTTTACTTTAGCGACATCTATCAACTGATAGTGTCCGTTTGCACAACTAATTAATATTTATTGGTAGATGTCTCCGCTGATAGCAGCAGAGACACCTACACAATTGTTTGTCGGCAGATACACCAATACATATAAACAGCTCACACGCTTTCTTGACGATTTCTACTAATTTCCACTACCAGCAAGCCGCGTTAAGGAACTTCGTTCCAAAAATTTTTAAGGGCGAGACAAAGAAGAATATACATATATATTAAGATATACCTGCTTTTGCTTTCCAGGAGTATGCAGGTAGCAGGTAGCAAAAGGGTGCTCTAATACAAAGTCTATTTGTTATTCTAGTTTATAACAAACATAATGATTTCATTATTCATTGTATATTGCATGCCACTAAGACAAGCTATTGTTAAAATTTTTGGCAATAACGGCAAGAAGAGGGGTTTTTTTTTTTTTTTTTTGGTGAAAGTGTGTACTTTCGCAGGAGTATGCAGGTAGCAAAAGGATGCAAATATACGAAGTCTACTTAATATTGTAGCTTATAACAAACATAACTATTTGATTATTTTTTGATATGCTACTGAGATGAGCAATTGCTTCAGTTTTGGCCAGTGACAGCAAAAACATTTTTTGTTTTTTGTCAAAATGGGTGTTTTTGCTTTTTCGGGAATAAAATAAACATTAACACATAGATTTTGATAAATGATTGCTCATTTTGTTGCTATTGCCTGCAGCTATATAAATAAATTAGAATCTGGCAAATATTTGCAAATTTATATTTTTTATAAATTTTCCAAAATCAAAAATTTTGCAATTTAAAAAAAAAAAAAATTGTTTTATTTGTTTTCTTTCTTAATAACTCTAAAATTTTTAACGACACCAAAAAATGATTTTAGCAAAATTTAAAGCTAATAATTTATAATTTTTTGACGTATTACAAGATAAAATCGGCCACGCTAGTTTTAAGTTGTGACTAGTGGCCTGGATCAACCTTTACGAAAATCTTATATTTTGAAAAAAAAAAAAAAAAAAAAAATCTAAAAAACATTGATCCATAGAATTTAAAATTTTTATAATTTTTGTACTTATATTTTATATATTTATTTGAGCTTAAGGTCTTTTTGAAATTTGAGTATTTATTTTTGTCAATATTTCGCTCTCCTTCGGATAGCTTCTTCAGGACAATAATAATGAAAAATGTTTTGATTGGTTTTTTTCAAAAAACAAACAAAAATATTGACAAAAATAAATACTCAAATTTCAAAAAGACCTTAAGCTCAAATAAATATATAAAATATAAGAAAAAAGGGGTCAAATAACTAAATATTAAATTTTTGTACTTAGATATAGTGATCATTCACGGTTTTTTTTTGGCTGTAGGGTAGTGTTATTTTTATATATATTTTTCTTATGTGCATTCTTTATGATTTTTTATTCAAAACTCTTTATTTATCTTATCAAAACTGAGAGAAAAATGTAGGTTTGTGTTTAAAAAAAGTTTGGCCCGTTTCTTTTTGAAAATACTTTTTTAAGACACCTTTCTTTTCTGAAAGTACGCTTTTTGTTATATTTTTTGAAAACTTTCAAGGGCAACACTGACCGTATGTATTTGTTTGACGCATTATGGTCTCGTACCTAAAAAAGAGCGTAATTTCTTCCTTTGTTTTTTTTTTGTTGAAGAGGCTGCTTTAGACATCTTTTCATAATTTCAATTTTAATTTACAATATGCTTTGAGACTGTTCCAACTTAATTTTTCAGAATAATCATTATTTGTGGAGTGGCCAATTTGGCAATCGGTTTTCGAAAAACGGTTATTACCCTGTAGTCATATTCACTATTTTATAATCATTTCATTCAGTGTTTAACTTGTCTCCAAGTATTGTGGTTTGCACTAACGTTTATATGATTCATTAACTCTCTTTCAACACCTATGGGTACATGTCAAAATAATTTGAAAATGTGTGGCAGCTTCGTCTTAAATAGCGAAAAACACATAAAAGATTGAAAAAAAAATAATCAAAACAAAAATTGGCTAATCATTCTATTATGCGCCAAGTAAATAAACGGAAGTGATATTTATTAATTATAGTATGTGTATATTTAATAACGAGTGCTGAATTTCTAATCTTCGGATAAATCGTAAGTCAAATATTCAAAGGTCATGTCATTGAAAATGTTAAAGTTAAAATAAACACCATAAATGAAATTGACTGTAAGCTGAAACCAATCAGCCGGCATTTAAAAACAGCTGATTTTAAACGCCTGCGAATGTCTTTATAAAGTGTTATTGACAATGCTTATTTATATGTTTGATTTTTGTAGCGCTAAAATTGATTACTGAATTACACTACTTCTGTGAATAATTTTAAAGGTCTGGCGTTATTTTATTAAGGTCTTCCTAAACGTTCAACGAAGTGATCTGTTAACGTTCGCCATGTTTTTGAACAGAACAGTAGAAGCTGTCCTGTAGAATAAGTGCGCTGAGAAAATGCAAATAAGAGCAATTTATCTTCCCTCTTTAATTACAACATAACCCTTTAGATTTTTTTTAAATATGATTTCTGAAAGAATGCAACCTTCTTTCAAAAACCTTGCAACCAACCAACAATATCATACGGCTATCAGTTTCCATATCATATTCATAGACATAAGCCAAGATATGCACTTGTTGCAATTGCCTTTTAAAGTCGCACTAAATGTATATGAAATTTATTAAATCGATTGCAAAATTGTGACGCACATCATCGTTTTCTGCTTCTTTTCTTTTATAAATAAAATGACCAGCAGCATCAACTTTTGCTGTTGCAATGAATGTACATATGCGAAAAGTTTAATTTAAACAGTACTTCCTCTCAACCCCAACACAGAAATTAATTCGACAGCAGAATCGAGATCTCACTTGTCCGTTGAGTATCTGCTAAATTAAATAAATAAACAAATTCATTAAAATACGCTTTTCGGTCTGGAAAAGCTAAAAAGATCTTGTAAGTTTTCTTTTATTTTTATCACAACTACAATATTATTTTTAAATTGCACTCTTTCTTGTGCAAAAAGAAAAAAAAAAAGAATGAAATGAAAACATTAAAAGTGAAGTGCGTTGCAACAGCACCAGGGTTTCCTTGTTGTTTTGATTCTTACTTAAACTCTTATTTTAATTTAAAAGATTGCCACTTAATACATATTTTATGAAAGAGTTTCAATTAATTCAATAAAAACAAACGAAAGATGAGTAGCTAAATAAGCACTACGCTATAAACACAATCGGAGCAGCAGAACAGCCGGCTACAAAGGTCGCCGGCTTCAGATGACGCCTTGTATCCAGCTACTTAAATATTTGCGTTAATACTTTGAGAAATTAAAAAAAAAAACGTATTGATGTACTACAACTAAAATCTGTAAATTTTTATTTAAATACAGATCATTCAAATACTTGTGCTTAAAAAAGCAGTTCTTCTCCAATTCTCAACTATTTTAATAATGTTAAAAAACATGGTGTTTCAATCGGCAGATTAAAGAGAAAAGGAAGCAAAATGTATTTCAAATATTCAGCAATTAACAGAGATGAATAATGACAGATAAGTCACGACAGAGATGGGTAAGTCAGCGTAATTATCAAGTAAAATAAAATTTGAATCAATAAGATTAATAGTATGCGGCAACAATTTGGGAACCACAAGATACAATATAAAAAAAATTACTACTGCAAATGATCAAAAATTTGCAAATTGCAAAAATCATAACGGGGAGTAACGATTCGGGAAAAAATTTTCATACCGCAAAAATCTAAATACAAAAGTTTTGGAAAAAAAACACGAAATACTTGCAAGAAAAATGGTACTATTGCAAAATTGCAAAAATTTGCAAAACTAATTATCAATAGTTTTGTCAGACTTGAGTTCGATTTTACTTCCGCCAAATTAAGAAAGATTTTTTTGTGATCAAATTAGAGTGATTAACATTTTTAAAGAAGACAAGGAAGTTGGAGGCTTACTGACCGGTGTACATACTATGGCTGTTTCACTTCCGCCACGAAGCTCATCAGCACCAAAATTGCTTTGAAGCCAGCCGATGATGTATGAAGGGCATACTGGTTTTAAGCAGCAGCGCTTAGCCAGCCTAAAACCTGAGCTCTTCATTATTGACTGTGTATATACAAGGTGGCCCAAAAGAAATCAATCTATTGAACGTTGCGGCCCATGTCAAATCTTCTTTCATATTTGTGAACTAAACAACTGTAGATTGCAAGTGAACAAGCCATGGAGCGATACACTCCCCGAAAACGCGGAATAATCATGTCTATGATGAGGTGTGTGATTTTTCGACCAAAATCATAATGAGCGATGAGGCTCATTTCCGCCTCAGCGGGTACGTGAACAAGCAAAACTATCGCTTCTGGGGCACCGAAAGTCTACCAGTGATGCACAAGGAGCTATTACACCCGCTCAATGACACTGCTTGGTGCCTTGTACACGCTGGAGGAGTCATTGAGCACAGCGCTGGTCAAACGACAACGCGCAATAGGGCCTTGCCAGCCAAGCTTTTTCTGCCGCAATTGAAAGAGTTAGGCCTGGAGGGCATGTGGTTCCAACAGGACGGAGCAGCGGCGCACACTGTGCAAGCCACAACAAATATTCTGAAAGCCAAACAACATTGGATGACTTCTTTGCGCCCACCTGTTATAATCTTATTATTGATCAACTTTTCATTTTATCACTGCATTTTTTATTTGTTTGAATATATTCTAAATTCTCTCAATTCAAACTACTGTCACCCGTCTTCAGAGGCGTCCCCTTACAAAAATAGCTTTAGAAATTTGATGCCACTGCTCTAACTAGCCCCAGTGGGGAAGAGTACGACTAGACCCCTTTATTTTCGCATTTCGTCGGTGAAAACCAACGCTTTGTCTAACAAATTTTCTAAATATTCTTAATGTGCTGTGGGAGAAGTGAAGTATATGACGTAACTCCCAGTATTATTCCTTACTCGACATTTCCTTGAACCAACTAAATCCTCGGTCTCAGCTCCTTAGTGGCGCTACCATACAAGGGTGGTGTTAGAAATCTTTTCTCATCACAATTTTATGTCACGATTCGCGGGCTGCCGGTTATGAAATCGGCTCAATTGGCTCCTAGACAAGTCCTAGCTTGTGTCCCGGTTTGTGATGACCTTGAAAGTTTTCAAAAAATTGGAACAAAAATCGTACATTCAGAAAAGACAGGTGTCTTAAAAAGTATTTTAAAAAGATACGGGCCAAACTTTTTTTAAAACACAACCTAAAGAGCGTCTTAGATGGAGTAGAGCCGGATGCGCTAGTTACCATCACGACCGATGTATTCCTCATTTTTTGTAAAATCCATGGCTTGATAAGTCTTACAATATGATACTAATTGCAACAATCATCTATCTCAGTAATAGACGCCCTACAAGAAATGACTAATGAAAACTGATACATGAACAACTTGCTCACCAACACATGCAAAGCAATTACAATGACTTGCTCGTATTAATTCGGTGATTTCATTTGAAACTACAGTAGACTCGCGAAAACGTGAACATTTTTATTTTAACATTGACTAGTCTAAAACGTGAACCAGTGATGATGGCTGTAAAACGTGAACTTTTTTCTAATGATTTTTTATTTTCTTAAGTCAGTTCTGTAGTTTTTATAAATGTTGGTATTAGCGGTTTTTCAACCGTGAGAAAAACATTTTTTAGAAATGTATACACACCTACATATATAAATAGATATGCACACATATAATACTTAATTTCAGTTTTTATGTGGTGATTGGGGTGGAAACATCTCTACGCGTTTGAGTATAAATAAAGTGTACATAGAAACAAGTGTAAATTCACTCAGTTTCAAAGAAAAATGTCTGCCAAGAAACCCAAAGTTTTAACTCTTCAAGAAAATGTGATATTATTGAACATCTAAGGAAAAGTGCGTCAGTAACGGGGTTGTCAAAAAAGTACAATATAGATATAGAGTAGATTTAATTGATTGCTAAGTCGGCACAAATTTTCCACTTTTTCATAGCTTTACATCAACTGAAATGAAGTATTGCAGTAAATTTATTAAATAAAATTTGTTATATATGATTTAGCGTATTACACGGTTCTGCATACTGATTTTCAACGTAGTTGCATGTAAAAAAATCCAATCTAAAACGTGAACAAAATCCGCTAAAAATTAGTTCACGTTTTCGCGAGTCTACTGTACGTTTATGCATTATTGTTTTGATTGTCTCATTTTGTCGTTCTTTCCTCGAAAAAAATAGAAATAGTGCTGTAAAAATTTTTTCCATATGAATTGCTTTTCTATTAACAAAACTGCTAATGACTACATTTTTTCAAAACTAGCTTATACTATTATTCTCTGTGTATTATTTAGCGAAATTTTTCGAAAAACTTTTTTTTGTATTTAAAATGAAGAAGCTGAAGAAACTGAAGCATTGTATGTAATATGACGGTTTAGAGAAGAAAACACACATACACAAGTGTTTATATCAATTTTTCATTTTGTCCTTAAGAAAATGATTGATCTACAGGCCCATCATCAGCAATGCTCATTATATGACCGACACTATTCTGGCTGGGGGGTTGCTTCTAAAATATCGTAATCTCAACTGTATATATATATATATATATATATATTTTTAAGTGCCATCATTGGCTGTTGTTGTAAGGGAAACGGCTCACTCCAAAGAGCACATTGCTTTTTACGTGACTGAAAACTATTTGACAAATTTTTAGTGAATGGTTCGTGGGCCCAACTGGTCTCATTATTGGTTTCTAGGGTTAATTGGCTAGAACAATTTCGATATGTTAAATTTTCTCTACATCTGTCAAAGATCTTGAAATGTTTATTTTTATTATTTCTTTCAACTGCAGAGAACTTAACAAATCTAGAGAGCGAGTGTGAGAGTGAGAATAATTCATAATGAATTATACAGTATGACGTGCATGTGCAAATGGGCAGACAAGCAGATTGTTCCTTTGATTCGATACGATACCACTAAATGGGCAACATGCCAAACTTTTCTTGCAGAATTCATAAAAAAGAGCATCGTTCTCCTCTGCGTTCTATAAGAAAAAAAGTTTCTGAATTTTTTTTTGTTTTTTTGTTTTAATTTCAATTCATATGTACACACTTTTCTTTTTAAAGTTTGAGAGCACCAGGCAGCAGAATATTTAAATGATTCCCCGGATGATGATGATGTTGATGGTAATGGTGATCATTATTATACTCAAGTCATTATGATCTGAAAATAAAGAAACTAATGCCGCTTTCCCATTTTGAAATGTTTGAGTTTGCAATATTTTCAGTTGTTTTGTGGCGGTTGAATTTAAAACGTTTTAGATTTTGCCTACGCTTTAAATTAAATAAATAAAAAAATAATAATGATAACAATTAAATCTCTTAATTGTCTAATAAAATCTGCAATAACAAATGAAAGTGAAATATTTAAGAATAAATATTAAAAAAAAAAAAAAAATTTCATGAAAAAAGTGGTTTAAACTGTTACGAATTAAATACTTAAATAAAAATTTAATTGAGACAAAGAATTCAATTATTTAAATTCATATAAAAGTAAAATTAATTTCAATGCAAATTGTGGTATTATATCTTATTTTTAAATTTAATTGAATATATGTATGTGTGTTTGCCATAAAAACAAAATCTTAATTAAATTTAGCGCATACAAATTGTGTTTTGCATTTGTTTTATGAATGAAACATTTATTCTATTGTTTAACAATATAAAACAAGTTTAAAAATATAACAATTAAAAAGGAATGTTTGACAAGAGAACATTTTAAAAGCATTTATTTTTATCAATTTAATAAACATGGCTGCATTCATTGTACTGGTCTTTAAAAAAAAAATGGATTTTCTATTCCATTGAGTGCTTAAAATACTGAAAAACAAAAATATGGTTACACTACTGAAATTGAACTCAAAATCAATGCAAATTTTGTGTTATTAATAAAAAAAAAAATAATTTGCCTTAAGGTGTAAGATCTTAGGGAAAATGAATTTCAAGCGATCGGCTGCCAAATTCAAATTAATTTTTTTTTAATTTTTGAAAAAATTAAACTTTTTTAGTTCTTCTCAACGTGGCTAGTACCAAAAAACGGGCTCTATGTTAAGCAATTACAACAACAATAAACAACTTTTTGAAGCAATTGAAAAGTTTTGAATGTCTTGTTCGAAGTGATGACATTTCTGCCATGAGATAAATAAAAATTACTTTATTCGTGCGTCTCACTAAACATGTCTGAAACGTGTCATTATCCGTACGTGGGCAGTTTGATATTTTTGTCTTCCATCTTTTTCGCTTTTGCTCGTTTTTCATTGTCTACCAACAAAAGCAGATTTCCCAAAATTTCACAAATAGATGTACATATGTGTCAGTCATTATCAGTATTCTTTTAAGCAAAATCTCCATTTACCTGTCTATTGTGTTCGAATTAAAAAAAACTTAATTGAACAAGTGGGAGAGACTTCGTTCTTTTTGTGTGATTCCAGAAACTATAGCTCAATATGCCGACATGAATTTTCCCACAAATTTTAAATAATTTTTTACTTTGTGTTTATATTTTCTTCTCACTACCACCATTGATAGCAAAACAAACGTTACCATAATATTCATGATAGCAAATTTCCCTACTTGGAAAAAGGAAAATTTTCTGGGAATACAAATTTCACATTTTATTCACGATAGGGGTTGAGTGATTTTTGACCTATCACCCGTTTTCGTATGGAATTTTAGTTATGGGACACCCTGTATATAAAATTCAAATAATTCAATAATTTCCCCTCAACCGATTAATAATGCATTTGAAAATATTTTGTTGTTGGTTTTGCATTTTATGACTTATAGAAAAGAACAATATTTAATGATTGTTCTCGGATCTGTAACCCACTAACATCAATATTAAACGCCAACAACAATGTGTTTGCTTTTAGCAAAATTTCCAGCAATTTTCCAAACACACAAACAGCCACACACACACATTCACACATATGCACTCACAAACCTTATCGAGACAGACAGCCTCTTTATTGTATAAATGAGTAGGAATTTGTGCATAAAAAAATGGATCAATTTGTCAGTCAACAAAATCCAAATTGTTTATTCTGTACCCCATAATGTGGCAGCACTAGAAGCAGCTGCAGCAGCAGCTGCAGCTTCACATAATTGTATACCATTCAACAAGCAGCACTTGCTGCCACATCAATTATTAAATTATTATTTTGTTTATTTTAAAAAAATTATTCAAATTTTCCTTTTTGTGTTTTTTTTTATTTTTGGCTGGAAGAAAAACAAACTATATGTATAAGCGCTACCATAAACACTTCGCCATAAATTATTTTGCTATTTAATAAAAAATCAAAAATAGCTTCAGTTGCTCTTCTTTCGCAGATCGATTGAATTTGATTCTTTTCAAGTTGAGTGAAATTTGTTGAAAAATCAAAAAAAAAAAAAATATTGATGTAGAGCAACATAAACGAGGCCAAAATCGTTGAAAACTAAAAAGGTTGACATTTTTGATGAATTTTTTCACATTTTACCCACCTTAAAAGAAGAAGCTATATCTTGAAAACCATGCGACGATATCTCAAGACCTCGATATTGCTGGCTTAACGCGCAAGGGCTCTAAGTCTACCCTTTCAAAAATTTAATATTTTAAGTTCTAAAACATGCAGTTACTAAAACATACATTGACTACCAAGAAACAAATTAGATATATCTCGTTTTTACGGTTCCGTACTCATCAGAGTGAAACGGAACCCTATTACCAAGACAACTACGTCCGTCCATCCTTCACAGCGTCCATTCTCCGAAACGGTAAGAGCTAAAGAGCTCAAATTTTCACAGAATTTTGTTGTACCTTGCCGCTGCAACAACAAAATACTAAAAACAACAACAAAGCGAAAACTACCAGGTGTCCCCATACAACGAAAAGTTACAATTAGCTATAACTCTCGAACCGTCAAAGATAGAAAGCTGAAGTTCGCACAGTGCATGTATTTATAGATGCTCTATAACAACAAATGCTAAAGACAACAACAACTCGAAAATTACCAGGTGTCCCCATACAACCTAAAGTAACAATTAGCCGTAGCTGCTAAACTGTAAAAGACAGAAAGCTGAAATTCGCACAATATATATATTTACATATATGACCTACAACAACAAATGCTAAAAACAACCACATGTCGAAAACTACCAGGTGTTCCTTTACCACGTAGAGTAACTGCTATAACTCCCGAACCGTAAGAGATCCGAAATTCGCACAGTGTATGTATTCCCAGATGCCTTACAACAGCAAATGACAACAACAAGAACAAGTCGAAAACTACTAGCTGTCCCCATACAACATAAAGTAACAATTAAACGTAACTTTCAAGCTGTAAGAGACAGAGCGAGATGAAATTTATACAATATACATATGTATTCACATATACTTTTTTTTTATATTTGGTTCTTTCTAGCAATTGCTGTTTCTTTCTATCAATTCTATACCAATTAATGAAAGAAAAATGAACATCATACGGGCTTAAGCTTTATATAACTCATTATTATACAGTGCCAACTATTGAGACAAGAGGTTCGAGTTCGAATCCCAGATGGGCCGAATATGAAAAATTACTATATTTTTTTTCGTGTTTAACTGATGTTTGGTGACTAAAAATGGCATGAGGAAATTCGTACAAAAACAATAACTTGATTCAATTTCATAATATTGTAACACAACATCTATTTAATTAAATTGCTTGTTGCAACTTTTTATTATGATGGCGATTTTTGTTATAAAAAGGAAACTAAGGTGGAAGATAAAAAAAAAAAAAAATGAATAAAAAACAATTATGTTACTTACAAAATTTGACCAGCATGTAAATTCCCAAAAATATCTTTGTTAACATACTGGTGTTATCTGTTATGATTTTAAAGCATATTTTGCAAAACTACTCAAAATACTCCTTAAACAATTGCTTCCCCTAAAAATGGCAAAATACACGCCGCTGTAGCGCAAACTCTTAAAGCATATGACGCAAGTTGAAAGTAAAATACTTGAAAATCACCATGTGAGTTTTTCAATTTCTATTGCTTTTTCAAAACGATCAAGTGAATTTTGTTTAAAGTAATTCAAATTAGTTTGTGCACAAACACACGTACACACTTTTGCTATTTTCGAAACTCAACAATCACATTGACCTATTGATTTTGTATGTACATGTGCTAAAAATTGTTTTGCTATTTCATTTGCAAATGCAGTTTCATTTATACAATCAATTTGCTTAATTTCAACTCATCAATTGTGTGTTTGATGAAACTGTTTCCGTTGTTTTCGCTTCTTTTGGTAAAACAATTGTAAAAGAAAAAAAAAACAAAAACAAACAAAAACATTTCCTTTGAATCGAAGTTAAGTGCCCATTTTTTTTTTAGATTCATTTCGTCATTTGTGCTAAAATATATTTTTAACAAAAAATATACATCATTTCATTTGCTTGAGAATGATCAGAGTGGCTTTCAATGATACTGAGGTATTTGTCAATGTTAATCATTACTTTTGTCTGCCAATTCATTTAATACAAATTCAATACAAATTTTAATTTAAAAAAATATATTAAAATATTCAAAAAAGTCTCTAAAATTTTATCTTCTTAAAAGTTTCTAAAAAAGCTAATGGAAAGAAAACTTCTTCAAAATATATTATAAATGTTTTCTTTTTCCATAGACTTTAATTAAAGAAGTTCTATAAAATAACGGGTTATCCATTTCGTGGTTTCAAAAGTATAGGGCTGGAATTCGACATCTGTCAAACTAAGTTGTTAAACCAGTTTTTTTCTTCTCAGTTGAAAGTCTGAAGCTCTAAACACATAGACGACAGCAGACTGCAAATGCTGCCTACTTCAAGTGCAGCCAACTTCAAATGTTGCTCTGAAGTCGGCTTCATAATTATTTTGAAGACAGCAACAACATAATAATCAGCTGGTGAAAAATCAAGAAAAAAGATGAAGAACACTTTTTCAAAGCAACCAGGATGAAAATTAAATAAAGTATCACAAAAAATTAGCTCAAACGAAAAAAATTGTTTTGATATTGAAAATGAACAGCTGTGTATTTTAGCAATGCTAATTTCAGGGATGCCGTATTTCTTATTTCATAATGAATAAAATTGAAAATATTGATGAAAAATGTAATAATATCACGAAAAAACTATAAAAACACATACATTTATTTATTTATTGTATTTTTGCAATGTTCTTTTGTGTTTAATATCAAAAAAAAGTTTTTGTTCTAATTTGTCTAATTTATATATATAATGGCAACACTATATTTGCTTATTTGCTGCCCGTCAAAATAGAAAATAGCCTAAGTTGGCAGCAGCAGCAAATGCTGTTGTGCAGTCGTGCTGCCCTGCTGCCGTCAAAATAATCGTTTTCATTTAAACACATGCATTTTATTTTTGACATATTGCTGCTTGCTGTCTGCTGTCGTCTATGTGTTTAGAGCTTAACATTGACGAAAATGGATCGCTTAACTATCACACAAGGCATAAAGATGATCAAAACATACCACAAAAATGGTGATTCTGCCACATCCACATATCGTGCTTTAAGAGGAGATTATGGTTTACATAACTACGTCCAACTTCGCAAACAATTGGCAAAATTGTGAAGAAATTTGAGGGGACTGGAGCGGTTACAAATATTGTAAAGCCAGTGCATCATCGATGCACAGAAGAAACAATACACAGGAGAGGCCAAAAATAGTGATTTTTAATTATAGACAATGGAACAGTAATTTTGTAGGTTTTTTCCGCATAATTATTTTATTATTATCGCCTTCATTTAATTCTTTTAGTTTGTAAAACAAAGCAATTTTCTTTACGACCGTTTCCCCTGACAACATTTTGAAAATGAACTGGCACTTGCCTGTGTAAACAATCGAGCAAGTAGCAACCGCTTTTATTGTTTCTGTCAATGTATTGGCTGTTAATATATACACACAATTTGCAACAAGTTACTTGCATTTGTAAAGGGGGGGGGGGGGGGGGGTTAGAGGAACGGGCAATTACTTTTTGCTTTTTAGCAAAACACATCGCTGGCTCCCAGTTTCACAAAGACATCACACTGAAACGCTTAAAATCTTGTCATTTTCAGATTACCAAGAAATCACCTCTGTGATTTTCAAACCGTTTGTGTTTTAAACTCATTCTGTTTTATCACTTTGCAGAAGTATTTTACCACACAAACGGTGCTAAAACCACAATGATAAATTTTAAAGGAACTGGGAAAACTAGTAAACCATTTTTAATGAAATTGTTTTATTACATCTATTGGATGCCATTACCACAGTGAAAATTTCAAGGGATTAGTGGAAAAAATTAGAAAATGAATGAAATAAATTCACTAGAACTATGAACAAAAATTGTTCCAGTGCATGAAAAAATATTCGAATTTTTTCATTTTCAAACGTGATATTTTGTATTGCGATTGTAAAATACATATGTGATGTAAATGTTGTTGTCATGATATAAAATAGTTGCTGCTTGTTCTTCTTAATGCTCTTCGGCAGATATGCGTTTTAATTACACATGCTGCTCACATATAGTTGCAGCAACAACACACACACACACAAAAAACGCCATCAATAAACAAATATTTTCATGACATGCGGTAATATGTTGAAGGCCTTGGGGGCCAGGCCTTTCCAAATGCTGTTTTGCTTATTATTTTATGAAAGGTATTGTAATTGACCGTCGTTTGGGAGAGAACAAACACAAATTTTTGCACAAAACTTGATGCTAAAAGCATTTGATAGCAAATTCAGTCAGAAAATTGAAATTTATAGAAATATTGTTATACATTTACCGTCTAATTCATAAAAATTATAACAGGTTTATAAAGCTCTTATTTGACAGATTCTCCATACAAATATGTCAAATAACAGTCTTATAAGCCTGTAATAATTATTATGAATTAGGGGGTTAATATTTAGTTATTTTGACCCCCTTTTTTTCTTATATTTTTTTTTCCAAAATTCCAAAAGGCCTTGAGCTCAAATAAATATATAAAAACTATTGTTATACTATATATTGTTTTATTCTACATAAATATTTTCATGATTCTATTGTTTGTTACTATCGGCAAATTTTAAAGCATATTTGTGACCAGTAAAATAACATTTAAATAAATTATTGTAAACAAATGCTTTGGCTATAAGAGCAAGTGAATTATAGAATGTAAGCTCAGCGGTTTGAATTATATATCTGAATCGGATATCGAAAAATATCTCTTTTGACTGCAAATAAACTTCTCTAAACATGAAGTTTTATTTTTTGGTATTAAAAAAAATTTGTTGCTGGCTTATGGCAGAGGTTTCTTAAAAAACCGGGAGTTTGCTACATATCCGTTGCCTGTATACGGGCAGATATCGGGAAAAGTTTTCTTTCTTTTTTTATTTTATTAATTTAAACGCGCCCATAGGGCCATATATGATTACAAATTATGTCTTAGAAAGTGATAAGCTTATAAATATCTAGTATAAATCTTAAAAAAATTCAATACAAAATTTTAATATGTATTTACTTACATGCATTTATTTACATGTTTTGCACATAATTTTATAAATAATATTTAATTTTCATATTTCATATTTTGGTTTTCTTTTGCCTGATTGACAGTGCTTCAAAGTACAATATATGCGAGAGATTTTATTGATAAAACTCATACAATTTACTCACTTTATTGCTATTACATGCAGCTACAGTCGAACTTCCATAACTCGAACTTCTCTAACTCGAATTTTCTCTAACTCGAACTAATTTTGTTGGCAGTAGTGTTAAAAGAACAAATCACATACAATTTTCCTTCCGTAACTCGAACTGCCATAAGTCGAAGTTCTCCATAACTCGAACAAAAAACATACACATGAACTCTATAACTCGAAGAATTTTGCTTGTTAAATTGATTTTTTGTTTTAGTTTTGGTTTGCTTGTTTTACTGTCTTTGGCTGCTTGAGCTGGTTTGTATACTTTACATGCTATTTTTGCTCAGTCACTTAAGTTAAATTATTCCTGACTTTGCCATAATGCCATACCATAACCATAGTCATAACCATATTTTTTTTGTCTAGCAACAATTAGTGTCGCCATAGGCGTAAACAGCTGTTTATGTTTTATTTTTATAAAATCAATAGTGCAGTAGTAGTAACACAACAAATGTATGTATATATTTTGCAATCAGCTGTTTATGGTTATGGCAGAAAACAAAAATTCAATTGGTATCTATGGTTATGGTTATGGTTATGGCTATGGCATTATGTTAAGTCAGCACTGTTCGTTTACAGTGCTGCCCATAAAGTTGGTTCGACCAGCTGTTTTATATGGTTATGGTTAAGTCGGGACTAATTTAACCTTTACTCATTTCAGAATATTTTACTTTTAAATACATATGTATATGAGTACATATGCTTGTTCTTTTATCTTCTTAAGTATGTAGTTTTCCATTAGAGGCTATTTTAAATAAAAATACATGATACAAAAATCGTTTATTCTATGTTGACAAAAAATTCTGTAACTCGAAGTCTCCGTAAGTTGAAGTTTTTTTTTGGGATAATGGTGATTCGATTTATGGAAGTTCGACTGTATATGAATAAATAAAAAAAAAACTGCAAAATATTTGCAAATTTATATTATTTATAAATTTTTTTCAAAAAATTAATTTTTTTAAAATTAAAAAATAAACTTATTTTTCCAAAAAAATAAATAATTATTTTTATTTTGTTCCTAATAACTCTAAAATTATTTGCGACAACAAAAAATAATTTTTGCAAAACTTAAAGCTGGCATAATTCATAATTTTTGGACGTATTTTATCAAGTAAAATCGGACACGCCGTTTTTAAATTATGACTAGAGGTCTGGATCAACCTTTATGAAAATCTCACATTTTAGAAAAGAAAAAAATTCTAAAAAAAAACTGATCCATAGAATTGGAAATTTTTATGATTTTTATGCTTAGATAGGCATGACACATCAAAAAAAAATGTAGTGGTCACCCATGGTCAGAAAGGTTTTTTCCGTTTGTTGTAAAGTGTTATGATTATTAATCATTACTTAACAGCTATGATGTAGACCGATATCGCTAATTTGTATTTCTCTTTACCATTTTAGAAAATATTGCTAATTTCGAAGCAAAAGAAATATATTTTTAACAGTTAACAGTTTTGAAGAAGAAAAAAATTAGGAAAAAAAATTTTTTTTAACATTTTACTGAAAAAATTTTTGATTACACTGAACTATGGTGTTGTAATACATTTATCTTTAAATTACTTTTTATCTGGCTCGAGTTCTAAGCTTGGTAGGTCACTTTTTTTTTTTATCAATATCATTTAAGTAAGGAAAAGTAAAATGTTTATAGCTGGGTGGACAACCGGCTGTTTCTGGGTAGCAAACACCCTTCACCAGCACCCTATGAACTTTGGACGTGTCAAATTTCACAATTTTGACACAGCCGCCTTGACCACCCGGCAGATTTAATAGGTACAAGCACTAGCAGAAGATAAAAAAAAATGCATGGGAGTTGTTGGTAGAAAAATAACAGGCTGCTGTCAAAAAGCGTGCTAAAGCGGTATCAAAAACTTACATAAGCTTAATAAACACCTGTGTATCAAAATGGAAAACTGCCTTGAAAAGAAGGCCCCCCGCCCGTAAGTTAATATGTACTACGAAAGACTCCTTTGTCAACATTGATGTTCACTTTGTATAAAACAAAATCTGTTTTGATGCCTTCAACATCCATCAGCCATGAATCTTCAAAACTATTGGAAAATGTTTCGCTAAAAACGTATTGACACTTTGAGGATTGAATCTTAAATCTGTTTTACGATACTGAAACAAATAGTTTTTATTTTGGGGAAAGAACATAAGCACTTGAAATATTCACATACAGATGCATGCAGGCATGGCTAGAAAATCCCCGTCGATGTATGTTTGTGAATTTGTGTAGTCACAAGCTCATACACTTGCATTTAAAATTGAAATTCTTAGCCAGAGTAACGGTTTTCTTCCAGTGATGGGATCTAGATTTCTCTTCTTTCTTTTTTTTTTTCTTCATCTAAAAATAATTCTAAATATTTGTTTCTATTTTGTAATTTCCCTTCTTAATTTAAATTCAATTGCATATTCAGTTTGTTGTCTTATTCAAATGTGCCTCAAAGCATTTTTTTTTTTTTGATATGAACATGTTAGTTTTTGCATTGTCATGTTTAAAATTACATCACAATTGATGGTGTCTGGGAATGAGCATTTTTCTGAGTGTTTTATTGTGTGTCGCTTGTTGCTGTTGTTCTATTTTATAACACGACGTTGAAGAGAAATTATTGTTGCTTGTATTGAGAATTTATGTAGTTTTGACCAAAAATACTTTCCTGTTTCTTCTTTTGTAACGTTATCTATCTCCGAAATAGCATTTTCAATGCTGGAGTTGCATAGCAAATAATTTTCAACTCAGTTCGCAATTTCGACAAATCACAGAAACACAGCCATGCAAAAAACGTGCGAATATTTCTTTTGTTACAATGGGAATACATGTTGAACTTTTAAATATAATAATAGAATATATACACAGATAGAAGGACTCCCAATGGGATCACCAGCTTCTCCAATTATTGCGGACATTGTGATGGCGAAGTTAATAGATACATATTGCTATAGAAAAATGTGAATGTGAAGCCAAGAATAATGACAAAATATTTTGTATTATTCCAGAAATAGCAGTTGATGGCGTGTTTACAACATTGAATAGCTTTAACTCTAATATGTATTAAGTTTACAATGTAGAAGGAATGTAGTTCAAGACTGCTTCGATGCTAAGAGGGCGAACATCGCTCTAAAACTAAATAGAAAGAACCTAAAGACACATGTTTGGGGCACTAACAGGCCATTATACCTGCAAGAAGCACCTACACATAATGGGACCATCCAATACGGCAATCTGCAGATTTTGCTTAGAAGAAGAGGAGTCAATGGAACACTTGATTATCGAATGTGTGGCACTAGGCCACAGAAGAAACAGGCTGTTGCAGGCCTATACATTGGGTTCACAGGACTTGCAAGGGCTTCCACAGAAGGAGCTAATACTGTTTCTAATACTGTGCATTAAACTCGTGAGGGACAAAGGGTTGCACAATAGATCATCTATGGTCGCAGTGCAAAGGGCCATTCTGGACCAAACTAGTAATAATACAATACAATACATTACTGCCCCTTGTCGAAAATTTCTAAGCATTGGGTTTATTGTTGACTCTGAGGGTCCATTGTGGACATTAAAATAACGACGATTTGCACGCTGAGTCAAAACAATGGATCGCTGATTTCAAAAATAAAGCTCAACAATTTGGGCACGTTGTTCAATGGAGTGCTGCTCCATTTTAAATTGTCTTTACCAAACACTGAAAAGAAGAGAAGAAAAAAAAATTATTTTAAAAAATTTATAAGCAATTCAAATTACTTCGCTAATTTTTGGCCACCCTGTGCTAAAAAAAAAAAATTTAATAAATTAATATGTTTCGGGAAGAATAATTAGAGAAAATTAAAGTGATTGCAGTTAACTTTGTTTTATTGATTTTAGCTTCGATAAGCTTGTTTTCACTGAAATTTTTTTTCCAGCAATGACCATTCTGGACACAATACAATACAATACAATACAATACAATACAATACAATACAATACAATACAATACAATACAATACAATACAATACAATATATGAAAGGTCAATCAATGAGATCTATTTAGACGTAGAATATTAAAAACCGTATGGTTATACGGGTGTTTTTATCATGTTTCTGTTCCTGCTGCTTTCCCATTTGTTTTTAACAGTTTGTTACCAAAAGTCAAAAAAAAAGTTTTTCTTTTTTTTTATGCCTTATTTTTTTCTTTGTGTCATTAGCAAACTTTTTAATTATTTATATTATTTACACTATAATGCAAACACTGTTAATTAACAAAGTGGAAAAAACAAACACAACTAAAGCAGTGAACATATTGAGCTCCATGAAGTGTTTGTACACATTTACGAGTAGCGCCGACTACTAAATTAAAATTGTGTTAAATTGTCCGAAAACATGCAACAAGTTTGCAGCAAGAAATATTCTTTTCTACATGCTGCCGCAGCGAAATTTTCAGAATTAGTTGTCATCTTTATTAGCACCAGCATGCGGCATTTACTCGCAACTCTGGCAGCGGTGATTGGTCTTTGTACTTTTTCACAAGCAACAATTGAATTAGGGTTTTCGAAAGAAGAGCAAAAATTTCAACAAAAAATCTGCGCAAGTAACGTGCAAGTAAATTTGATTTATAAAACTCGAAACATGGCAAAAGTCCAGAGAAATGTGGTAAAGAAACTGCCCATAACGGAGATTACAAGCAACGGAAATGCCTTCAATTTGTATCACTGTTTAATGCAACGGCCATGCATTTTGAGAGATGTAGAACTTTTTAATGTGGAACCTTACGTTTTACGAGCAGCATCAATATATTTTTCATAGACTCAGTGCTCGTACTGCAAAAGGTAGTGGCAGTTTTGAATCCCCAACAGCATTCGAAACACGCCCCATAAATATATTTTCATATGGCTTTTGGCAGATATTAGCGCTTTGAGAGAATTTTTTAAAAAAGTGTGGCAAAAAGATATTTTATTTGCTATTGCAGCCGTAATGAAGGCGCAACAAATTTATACCTACCAACCCTTCACGCCGCAAGGATTTCAGCTTAAAATTTTACACCAGCAACCGTAATTTTATGATAAACTTGGAAACTTGTATCACTATGAGTTACGCATAACCATGTTGAAGGACGGCGTAAGGGCAACTCCCCGGCCAGATCATAGCAGAAATGGCTACAAAAAAATTGATGGTTGGGTGGCGGCAACTGTAGTGGAGCGTCTAAATGCGACAGTGCGCTACATCACACCTAAAGCCAATGAATCGTATGGCTCTTTGGTAAATGGCTGCTTTACGGGCTCTCTAAAGCATATTCATTCGGGACTAGCCCACATTGGCTTTAACCGGCGCTTCATGTTCGATGAGATCAAACCCCATTTCGAAGAATTGTATCCCCATAGAAAAGGTTTTTTGTATCTGGTTGTACATGCTGCCACCATGAGACCGGAACATTTGCTATTTATTTATGCCTTTTCAAGCGACTTGTGGCGCTTGTTAATTTTGAATTTCTGTATAGTAATTTTTCTCTTCATTGCTCTGCAACAATTCGTACGACGTTTGCCAAACCATTTTCTCGGCAACTCCCGGAAACATTGGCGCTGGTATAATGTGATTGAAATTTTCGCAAAAAGTCATATGGGTGAGCCGTTGGAGGTTGTTGCCAAAGTCAGCTCCGTAAGGCTGTATCTGATCACTTGGATCCTTTTCAGTTATTTATTGACACGCATTTATTTTGCCAAGTTGGAAAGCAGTTTTGTTCATCCCGTCTACGAGCCGGAATTAAACAGTCTGGAAAATTTAGATGAACTAAATATGCCCATCTATGCCTTCAGTGACATATTCAAAGCTGTAGAGGCTGCCTTAGATGCCAAATATTACGAAATAATAAGTCGCCATGGCGTTCGGGTGGTCTCAAATACCAGCCTAGATGATTTCACTTTGTGTCTGGCGAAGAAGTTTAAAAACGTAGCCATGATTTTGAATGATGCACTGGCCAAAGAGCTGGTGGCTTCCACCTTCAATGATGAGACAAAACGTCCCGAACTACACATCGTTAAGAAGTATCTGCGCTCATTTACCTCCTCATACATTGTGACCAAGAGATCGCCTTTTCTATATAAATTTCAAAGTATTGTTGGCGCTTTCTATGAGGGAGGCTTCATAAATCATTGGCTTCAAGCAGATGCCTTGCAGAACAACTTCTTACACCGTTCCCGTTCCGCAGAGTTTTTGAAGGACTTGGCAGCAGATTTTGATCTCGATGAAGATAATGAAGTTGGTTATGGCGCCGTGGCGGTGCCGAAGCAAAAGAAAGTTGTTTTAAATTTGGAAATTCTGCAAGGAGCCTTTTATTTGTGGCTGGCTGGTATTTGCTTCAGTTGCTGTGGCTTTGGTATTGAATTTATTTATTTTTGGCTTCAAAAGATTTTTACGACATCTTTCAAACGATCCAGAGACGATAAATGAGAGAATTATTTATTTGCCCACAAGCATATTATTAGAATAAATATTCTAAGCTGTGTCCTGTACTCAACATCAGGACCTCCTGCGGCCCCATATTTACCACTAGTTGTTAGCGTACTCAGTTTGAATTAGAGAGAGAGAGAGAGAGAGAGAGTGACTTTGAGAGAAATCTACTTTTCTTCTTCTTGTACAAAATTATTTAGCTCAGTTTATTTGACAAAGAAAATAGAAAACCATATAGATATTTCGCAACTAGTATTGAGAAAAAGTTTTAAGAAAATCGATGAGGAAAAATACATTGAACTTGATAAGCGTCTGTTTAATAAATGTCTTCTAATTGAAACGAAAATAATATTGTGAAGATTTTACTAAAGGTGGGATCACACGATTGCCACAATGCACCAATCTTTGTTATATTTTGCATGCCAATCGTGTGATAGCACAATTTATTGGCTCAATTCATTGGCAACCAAAACCAATATTGTTCCTATTTGTTCCAATCAAATACAACCCTGATGCGAAAACCATGTGAACACTTTATATACAACTATTCTACAATAAAAATTCTAAAAATGCAGCAATATTTATTGTGTTCTCCTGCGGCAACCAGAGAAGACAATACGCACCAATAATATATGTACATATGTATACATTTATTTAGTTTCAAAATTCTTTAAACGCGTCTTTCAAATATAATTTTTTTTTTTTTTTTTTGCAAGAAAAATTTAATTTTTGTTACTATTCTAACAATTGTAAAATTCTTGCACACTCAACATGGATTTCGAAGAGTGCATTATTATGTTCGATTCCATGTGCAGTGAAATTGAATACTGACTCCTGCCTGGCTCAGCCACAGCAGACAGCTTTGAATAAAAAAAGGAAAGAAGCCAAGTGTAACTTCATCCTGGACCTACAGTGAAAGAATTCATGAACTAATACAAACTGTAAAGATGCACCCATGAGTTTGAGAATACTCTTTCCCGCACTACAAGGACCAGTATAAACGGGAAAGTGAAGTGAGGCGAGCAATCCAAAAAATTTGTCCGCAGCATACGGTGGAAGACTGCAAAGCTAAATGGGTCAATGATAAAACTGAATTTCAAAACGCAAAAAAGAAAATAAAAATAAAATCTGGTCAGGGGGCAGAACACGGCCAGCCCGCACAACATTATAATAATAGCCGAAGCAAGTTTCTTTCTTTTTAAGGAACAAACAAACTTTGCAAAACAAAGTTTGTCATCAGCTACAACAGCTGTTTCACAGAGTTGCCGTATAATATAAGAATCGTGTGACTATAATGCGGCAATTATTCGTACTAAATTGTTTTGCGCCAATTTGCGACAATAAAATTTCAGTGAAATGTGACAATTATGTGATTCCAGAGCATTTGATTAGGTAAAAGTTTTTATTGTGCTCCAATTAAGCCCAATGAAAATTGTGCAAAAATTGTTGCGTTGCGGCAATCGTGTGATCCCACCTTAACACTTATACATCTACGAAAAATCTAGTAGACTGTTACTTAAAATTTCAACAAAATCTTTTGCTGTTGTTTTAATTTATTTATTTTTTTATGAAATCATGTGATTGCAGAGAATTTGATTGGGACAAATTTTTTATTGTGCTCCAATTAAGCCCAATCAAAATTATGCAAAAATTGTTGCATTGCGGCAATCGTGTGATCCCACCTTAACACTTATACATCTACGCAAAATCTAGTAGACTTGTACTGACATTTTCAACAAAACCTTTTGCTGTTTTAATTAATTAATTTATTTTTTTCATGAAATTAATTTTTTTTTTATGAAATTAATTTTTGCGAGCTGTTAGACGGGGCAAATTGGTTCACCTGGAGTGCACATTATGTCTAAGTAGGGGTTTTCTATTGCAGCGTAGTATATTTAAGTACTTTATGCACAAAATTACAGCTGCGTCACTAGATTCTGAGTAAATTGTAGGAGAGTTTGTCAAAATCTATGCTAATAGTAGATTTGATTATGTACATATCTCGTCAAAATTATCAGCTTTGGCTTTATTTCCTCTATGTACTAGCTTCTGCTTATATGTAAATAGGGTATGATGAGTTAGGATTATACCATGTTCATACATGCGCCTTTATTGAGATAATCGCAATAAAGTCCATTATTGAGCTCAATATTCCATACAAAAAGTCAATAAAGTTATTGCTTAATAAACTCAAAATTGCTTTGAATATTGAGAAAAAGATGGAACACAACACTGTAAAAGATGTGTTTAATAAGCAAAAGTATACAATACGAGATGAATGACGAGATAAATGTCAACAAAAGCAAACAAAACAAAATAATAAAAAATAAAAATAAATACAATAAAAATAAAAACATTGCAGAATTTCCAAATTTTTATTTCTCTTTCTTTTCATGAACGCACTGCTTGTACAAGTTCCATATTTTTATTGTACAACACTAAAATCTTTTTAATAAAAGGCAGGTTTTCTTCCATTTTTCTTATTTGAAAATATTTTTCACTTTTTCTTTCTCACTGCCAAAACAAAAACAACAACTTTTTTCCAGCTGTCAAATATTAATTGAGTTAGCGCAATATTTCTATGTATGAACGCAAAAAATATTATGTCAATAAACTGAATATTATCTCAATTAGAAATGCATGTATGAACAAGGTATTAGCCCCAAGGAATTGCCAAATTTAATTGATTCTGCCTTTGATTAGAAGTAGTAGAGTATTTTGAAGGCAGTATTTGAAAGTCTGTGAGGCTACTTTGCATTGCAATGTGAACGCAACATCAAATCGTTCGCACTGCTATGACAAAAGCTTTGCCTTCGCATCGCTATGCAAAGTAGCACCCCTGTAAGAATAATTTAAGAAAAAAAAAACTCTGACAGCCAATCTATTTAAATACAAATTTTCGAGTGCCGATTTTAATTTTTTCTCTATTTAACACACTTGGAATTTGCATTGATTTTTTTAATAAACAAATTTTGCACTCTTTTGAACTCTTTTATATTTTTAATAAAACACCTGTATTTAATTGTGCTATAACCAGTGTGTTTATACTTAAATTATGTGCAAAAAATTTTTCTTAATACAAATAAATCAAAGATCAAAACCCATGTGTTTCTATGAATTTTTTTGTGATAAATTATAAATAATAGAAAGAAAAACTGAAAAATTCCTCAGCAACATGTGCTTAAGTATACGAAATTTCTGCAATCCCTGTCGAGGTTAGTATATACATATAAATTTTTTCTTTTAATTAATTCTACTACAGCAGAGTAGTAGAGCCTCTATTAACGCAGCCGATACAAATTAAGGCAAGGCTGCAGCAAAAACATGTGTGTGAACAGAGCTCTGTTAAATATCAAAAATCTTGACACAGCGAATCCAGAAATTAAAGAAATCTAATGTTGACACTATTAACTTTTAAGGAAGTAAAAAAACTGATGAAAAGTAAAAGCCTAAAATGAAAATAAACTCCAATTTAAAATGGCCACGTATTCGAGAAAGTCGGCTGAACTCCAGCGAAATAAAAAACAAAAGACTCATAGAGTCAATAGGCAATATACCGGTCTAATGGAATGTGCAATCAGAATCATTACATGTGCTACAGAAATTGCCAGTTTTGGGTTATTTGGACATTGGCCATACAGATAAAAATGCCTGTTTTTTGCATGCAGCTTCATGTCCATTGATGTTTATTAATTTCTAGTAGCGGTATATATACCGCTATTTATCGAGCGACATAACCGATAACCATAAATTTTAGTTATCAACTTATGCTTTTCATTATCAAAACGGTGTTTACCGGTTGCCAAATTTTTTTCTGAAGCAAAATCGCGTGCCATGTAAAATGGCTGAAAAATAGATGCAAGAAAATTTTAAAAATGTCTGATAGCTAAATTAATAGCTCTGTTTCTTTAGCCTTTGCTAAACTATAGTCAATGCTGAATGGAACATTGATATCAAAATGTCAAAATAGTAAAAGAAGTCTGCCTTAAGCATACATACCAGACAGTTGCCGGCAAGCGAAACTCTGGCACAATTAGTTAACAGCTACTAGAAGGCTCAAGTTGCTGTGTAAGAAGATATGCTGCTTCAGAGCTGGTTCGCCGCTACTAAGTTGCCAAATCCCGAAAAAAAAATCAACCCTTGCGCAACTCTTAGTATACCTACCACCTATCTCTCCTTAACAGGCATTCTATCAGCTGATTTGTGCAATTTTCAAAGGTCAGTTTTTCACCTCTGTGTACTCTATGTGCCAAATGTGACACATAGTAATGAAAATTGAAGTATGAATTTTGAATAAATGAAATGGCTTTGTGAATGCATATAGTTTTTTAATTTTTTTGCTTTAGTTTGCTTTACACATTTAAAGCACGCGATGGTTTTTCATGCATATTGGGATCACGCTCAAAAATAGTAATTTTTAACTAGAAATTTGAGCTAGAGTGGCAACACTGGCGTTAACTGAGGTTACTCTTTAGTTGAAACTTTATATTAATTTCTGTTTAATTCATGCCTATTAGCATTAATTAAACTTTTTATGTGCTAACAGCAGCAATTAAAATAAATTTCATTTAAATTTTTATTTAATACGTCATCGAAGAGTTTGTCAAAAAAGAAGAAAGAAAAAATTGCAGACTTTTCGATTGCGTGTGCGTTCAGAAATTCGTTGTGTTTTTTGTGGCTCGTGTTTTCACTGCTTCTCTTATTTTATTTTAGCAAGTGTTCTTAAATTAGCTTAAGATTTGTCATTATTTATTTTTTTATTTTGAATATGTAAAGAGAGAAATGCAGGAAACAAAAATGTTTCACAGAAGTTTCTTAATTATAAATGGATCTATGATAATTGTATGCAGGGCTGGGCAGTATTTGAAATACATGTATTTGAAATACGTATTTGGTATTTGTATTTTAAATACGTCTGATGTTTGTATTTGTATATTGTATTTTAAATACTACGCGCTTGAGTATTTTATATTTCATATCTCTAACTACATTTTTCAAAATACATTTTTAATTTATTTTAGAAAATATGCGCTAAAAATTATTCCATTCACACATCAACTAAAAGTGAAAACTTTGTTATTGTTTTATTTCCAAAAAATGGCAATACTACATTTTAATTACCAAACGCAAAGTAACTGTGTAAAGTAAACGCCACTGACTGCATACACATTGAGAAAGTCGCCAAGCTGTCAGAAAGTTAAACAATGAACAAATAAAATATCAGAAATAAACAGGTTTTGACGTTCTGATCTAAAACAAGAAGAGAAAAAAAATATCAATCAGATGTTGACTTGGATATACTTTGCATATATATATATAGCCTTTGGTCTAAGGTTTTCTAATAGTCACTTATTTTTTAATTCCGTTATTTCTCTTTCAATAAAATATGGTTTTCGTTGGCTGGTTTTATTCATTCGCCGTTAAGAGGTTTTATTTTGTCTGATACCACATTTGAAAAGCTGGTGTTTATGAATGGAAACAAAAACTTTTTTGATTAAAAGTATTTTGTATTTTAAATACATATTTTTGTTACGTTGTATTTTGTATTTCAAATACTTGCTTTTAGAATGCAGTATTTTGTATTTTAAATACGTGGAGAAAAAGTATTTGTATTTTGTACTTTAAATACACAACTTTTATGTAATTTGTATTTTAAATACATCAAAGCATGTATTTTGCCCAGCACTGATTGTATGTACATATGTGAAACAAAATATCGGCTGAATACTCTCTGCATTTTCGTTGGCGTACCTCTATCAAATGGTCCATATTTTCAATGACTCTGTAACGTGATTGATTTTTAACGTCGTTGATGGGTCGAATTATTTCAGCCTTCAGCTCTTGAGTTGTTCTTGGCTTCTTGATGCAAGCTTTGTCTGCTATAAAGCCCCAGAGAAAGAAGTCCCACGGTGTCAAATCAATTGACAGTGAAGGCCAATTAACATGTTCGCGACCGTTCCCAGCCAGAACAGTATCGGTCATTGGATGCATCATATGACCGACATTGCTGATGTTTTCGTACATCATTGTTTCTATCATTTTCTTAAGGGCAAAATAAAAAAAAAACTGATGTAAACAATCGCGTACGTGTGATTTCGTTTCGGCAAAATGATTATTCGAAATCTTTTTTTCGAAATACCCAGAAAATTAAATATGTATAATGTTATTAATTTCTTTATTATTAAATAAAAAAAGGAGTTTTTCGTAAAATTAAAAAAAAAAAAAAAATGCGGTCGGGGGACCCCCGTCAAGAACGAGGTTCCTTACGTTTTTTCTTCATCTTCGAATGTAATACAGGGTGAAATCTGTATATTTTATTTTGTATTGTTTTTGAAATGTATAATTCAGGTCCAAAAATGAACCTTTTCAAAAATATTTGTTGTATTTTTCAGCTGTCTATATGCCGACAACAAATATTTTTGAAAAGGTTCATTTTTGGACCTGAATTATACATTTCAATTGGCTCTTAAAGCAAATAAACAATTTAGTTGTTTTTGAAATTTTATATGCTTCTTTATTGAATATTGAAAAGTTGTTTTTTTTTCTAATCAAAACAAATAATTATATTCAACAAAATTTCAAGTTAAAACATTATTTGAGAGAAAACAAAACTTCAATAGGAAAAACAAAAGCCAACAATATCGAATCTATCATGGAAACTCTTCACGATGAGCTTTCCCAAGATTTTCTTTTTCTACTTGATATGTGTCCTCTACAGCAATTTCCAGCAAATTCTCAAGAAGAATATTTAGCCCAGAAATGGTTGGATTATTTGTGTACCTATCAGGTGGAGGATCTGAACGATAGACGTCTAAGAAACATTTATATAAGCCAGTTGGCGGCTGCCTTAATACAACGCAAACTTTATGGTCCATTCTTAAGGGAACCATTGAAAGGAAGATTGAAAAAGATCGATTTCCTCAAAGAACCCATATATTCCAATACAACAAGCCTCATAGATAATCACACTGCCACTACATCCAGCAAACAGTATCTACCTCGCGATGTTAGTGGTCAGCCGACTAGTTGTGGCGATCAGCCGGCGTTTTCACATGCAACGGCTTTAAATGCTACTGAAACCAACAGTGCCTCAGGTGGGAAATTTTTTATATGATAAATTTCTCATTTTTTTTAATCTTTTCTATCTGCTGGGATCTGAAGGGGCCATATCTGCTGCCTCCACAAATGCCACGTTTAATGTTGCTAGTGCAAATGTATCTAAGACCAGCCCCTGTCTTTGCACCGCAAGTGGCCAGCCGTGCACTTGCCAGCGCTCTAAAGCTGGTGCTGACAGCCAAGATCATCTCAAAGAAACGCAAGCAGGGGCCATTTTTAATTTAACTCCCGGTTTTCTACAGGAATTTGATGCCACACTGACCTCTTTTATGGATCTGCTAAATGTTGGTTCGCTGGCAGCCACAACTCAATCCCATTCCCAATTTTCTCTGCCAAACTTGCAGGACATAAAAGGGAACTCCGACAAGTCAGAAATGGATGCTAGTTCCACTTGCTTTGAAGAAGTAACACGAAAAATTAATGAACTTTTGCTGGCAATATCGTGTGAATTAAAAGGGGATGCTGAACCGGGCAGCAATGCGGACTTAGACCACGAATTGAAGCGTTACAAAACTTTTGTTATGGAAAATTCAGATCTGGCTGATTATTTAAGCACTCTGAGCTCGGACATCAAATTGCGCAATTGTTTGCTTTTATCTCTGCAAAATGATTTAGTTAAATTGTTAAAAGAAGAAAAATCTAAATTAAATATGCAGCCCGAATCAGTCTGATTTTGTGGGAAATCAGGCTGGTTGTTTTTTCCATCCCATAACGTGGTTCTGGCAGGAGGCGTTCTCTTAAACCAAATCTTTTGAATTTGTATGTTTTAACACAAAATTCCTTAAACTTGATCTCCTATAACAACTGTGTACACAAGTCGACTTAGGGCGAAACTGGACCGTGTAAACTAGGACCTAATAGGGTATATTAATTGGGTCAATCAGTTGTAAGAGGAAAAACGATCATTTTGAAAAGTGAAATTAATTTGAAAAAAGAAGAATTTAATCGATTTCGTATACCATTTTTTTGTTCTCTTCCGCGTCATTGTTTCCAATACACGAGTATCTAGAACCATAGAAAAATAAGCAGCTCTGCCTCTGTTTAACGAAAACCGCCAGAAGTTCGAAAAAATTTGCAAGTTGCAAAAAGTAATCAAAAAATAATTGCTGAAATGAAATGGAATAGTTGCAAAATTGCAAAGCGCTTAACAAGTTGTGGCAAAACACAGCAATTCGTAAAAAATTTAATAAATTTGCATAAAAAAAGCGCTAAACAGATCTAAAGGGGACAACTGCAACTGCAAAACAGTACAAACCTCAATAACTGGCGGTTGGTCCCAAATTTCACTCCTCTGCGGGCCGGAATGCCCGCAGAGGAGTGCAAGTTATTGTGATGAGGGGGAAATTTAATTTTCGAGACTCCAAATGCGGGACCCTAGCACTAATTAGCCTTGGGTCCAAATATATGGCCAATCCCTTTCTCTTCAACACGTCGTACCACGCCTCCTTAGGAAGAGGAGGCGTGGTACCTTCAAAAATGCTTTTTTGAAAATGTCGTAGAGGAATTTTTTTCCTCATATCAAAAGCTATTGCCCTGCAGAAATTGAGACTACTCCTTGCACCCAAGTAAAGAGTACTCCACAAAGGGCCGCGACTAGTCCAAAATTAATCCAAATATATGGCAAAAACATGTTACATTTTAATTTACATTGTCCTAGGAGAAGACCATATAATCCAAAAAAACTTATTAATTCAGGTCCAAAAATAGACCTATCAAATGATTTCTGTCTTTTTCAGCCGCCGACTTTTGGTTGATGCTAATCAACTCAACAGTAGACTCGACAAATTCTTAAAAGAATGTTTGAAACTTCACTACTTATTCGATAATTCCCATGAACAAATTGAGAATCAGAGATTTTGAGCCAAGCCTTTAATACAGTAAACATTTCTTTTTCGTTTTGAACCTTTTTTACTTTTCTTTTTTTAATTCAGGTCCAAAAATGAACCTTTTTTTTGGAACCTTTGAACCTTTTTTTTGGACCTGAATTAATACATTTCAATTGGCTCTTAAAGCAAATAAATAATTAAGTTCATATTTGACTTTTCTTTTTTTCTTTTTGTTCCGCTAAATCCTTTTAAATTTATTTAAATATTTTCTTTTGTGTTGCCTCCCCGTGATAAATTAAATAAAACTTCCTTCCCTTGTTTTAGATCTATATATTTCTAACCATTTTATAGTTCATCTTCAGGACCTGCATGTTAAAAACTATTTATTGAGAAGTTTTCAAAAAATTACAAAAGTGTACAATTTTTACTCATACCCGTTTTTAGGGTTCCGTACTCATCAGAGTAAAATGGAACCCTATTAACGAGACTACTACGTCCGTCCGTCCGTCACAGCGTCTTCTCCGAAACGGTAAGTGCTAAAGAGCTGAAATTTTCACAGGATGCTGTTGTACCTTGCCGCTACAACAGCAAATACTAAAAACAACAACAACAAAGCGGAAACTACCAGGTGTCCCCGTACAACGAATAGTAACAATTAGCTATAACACTCGAACCGTAATAGATAGAGAGTTGAAATTCGCACAGTGTGTGTATTTGTATATGCTCTACAACAACAAATGCTAAAGACAACAACAAGTTGGAAACTACCAGGTGTCCCTATACAACCTAAAGTAACTGTAAAAGATAGAGAGCTGAAATTCGCACAATATATGTATTTGCATGTGCCCTACAACAGCAAATGGTAAAAACAACAACATTTTGAAAAATACCAGGTGTCCCTATGCAATGTAAAGTAAAAATTAGTCGTACCCCCCAAACTGTAAGAGACAGAGAGTTGAAATATGCACTCATATATGTACTCACATATGACATACAATACCAAATGCTAAAAACAACAATCTGTCGAAAACTACCGGGTGTCCCCATACAACGTAAAGTAACAATTGAACGTAACTCTCAAGCTGTAAGAGACAGAGAGATGAAATTATACATTATATGTATTCACATATGCCATTCCATACGTACATTACAAATACATACATGTACGTGCGGTACCCTAAATGTGCGAGCCAGGCTCGTAAATGACTGAATATATTTACATATGTATGTATATTTTTATATGAATATATTTTTTATGAATGATAATTTATTGAGACATGTGGAAAATTAAAAATTCCAAGCATACTTTCTTATGAAATTAAAAACCATTTTTGTAAATACAGAAGTCTATTAATCTATTTAATTTATTTGTTTCAGGACGCTCTAACAAATCGGAACGACAGACACAGGATTTAACTGATAATGCCAATGCACACAATCATATCACTTCGCCACAACGTTCCTCCAAACGCGTTTCTAGCATTTCCATTAATATGCCAGCTGCCGGCTTGGGCTCTCGGCCGCCCAGTATTATCTCCTCCTCGCACAGCAATGACGAGGGTGGCTTCAACGAACCCTCTCCAGAAATCAAAGCTAAACTGAGGCCAGCCTACGATTTTGAAAGTCCCAAACATCCAGTGAGGCTGCCACAACAGAGTCCTACTAAAATCCATGAGAATAGAGATGAAGAAGCTGATACAGAGGCTGAAAAACCTAGTCTTAATTATGTAGATGTAGGTTATCGCCTAAACCCTGACGGCAGCGAAGCTCGCGAGGTGTTCGGTGAGTCAGAGTTGTATGACACCACTGCCAAAGTAACAGACATGCATAAAAAGTTCCATGCCAATGGTTTTGCCCAAGAGACTACCACGGTTTATGCCATAATTAAACCAGACTTGCTGCCAAATAATACCGCGGATTTGTATTATGCCACAAAGGTAGCATCCGAAAAACTTACATCACCCACAAAAACTAATTCAGGAGCGAATTCCCTGATTGGTTCACCCGTTAAAGCTGCCAGCTCTCCACCGGTAGGTGTGGTTTCTCCCATACGACGACGCAGCTCAGAAACAAGCATTAAGTCCACACCACCCATGTCACCACCATCGGCTGCAAGCATTAATAATTCTTCTTCCAATTCACGTTCCATGTCTTCGATTGCCAAGGGTGTAGCTCCTATGGCCTCTTTGGATGCAAACGAAGACTTGGGCTCCTTGGATATACCCGCATTGCCGCAAAGGCCACCTCCCATGACGGTGCATATAAATAATGTTGATTCTTTAGACATGCAAGATCTGGAGTATGCCGACACCAGTGCTGGCGAGGATGAAGATGATTTAATGCGCACCATTGAAGGAGACGTTGACTTGGTCCAAGATCTTTATATCGATGATAAAATAATACGAGTCACTGAAGTAGTGCCCGCTCAAACAGAAGCCATCACCAGAGAAGACAGTCTACCCGATGCCATGACAGCCGATGAGGCTGAGAGATTGTTGAGTTCAAGGTAAGTAAACTCAATTTTTCTAACATAAAATAAAAAAAAAAAAAAAATAGTTTGTTTTTATTCCAACGAAAAGAATGCACAAATAAATTAGACCACATATATTTTTGAAATTTTTTAGCTTAACTAGCAAAAATAATTGTTTGCGTTACTGTATCTTGGTTTCTCATATCAATTTTAAAAGCATGATATTTTGCTCTAGTTTCAATTGAGGCTGACTGCTAGAATTGTTTTGCGTGATTCTACTCACCTGTAATCTGATTAGTTTTGTTTCTACAATCAACTCGCTGCCCCCTTAAAGAACTCTGGACCAGCTTAATCTTAGTAGTCAAGTATTAAGAATTATTGTGGTTCAAAGAAGAGCTGACAAAGAGCCTCAGTGATGCTTGCTGACAGTAAACGCCACTTTAGACCGTTTATTCTCACAAGGCAAATATCTCAGAAGTCTGAATTATTCACCTATAACTGAACTTAAACATCTTTCTGTTTAGAAAAAGAAAACAAAGAAAAGGAATTGAAACAGCAAAATAGTCGGGAAATGGATGCTCTGATGTATCAGACCAGTAGTGCGATTATGCAACCTTTATAACGATAATCGAATCGTTAAAATAATTATAACGAAATTTTATCGAATTTGCTATCCTGTAACATGTTTTTAACGATATTCGCTGTCGATCAAAATCAGCTGTTAATTTTACTGCCGATTGTCGATATCTTAACGACAAAAATGTTCTTGTTGTTTATTCAATCGTTAAAGTGTATTTTGTGATTTTTTAATACACAAAAATATTTTTTAAATACTTCACAGCCATATACTTTTTTAAAAACAAAAATTTCAATATAATTTCTTCAATCGGTAAAGTGTGTTTTGTGTTATAATGGCTTTTGAACGTTTGGCATTCGGACTTGCCAGGGATGAAACAAGTTTGAACGCTTCAAGGGATAAGCGGTGTGTTCTTCGGGAATTGGATGATCCCTTTGAGGTTGCAGTTGTTGAATTTAGAAAGCTATATAGGTTATCACCAGCCTTAGTTGAGAATATAGTTCTTACGCTTGATGACAAACTGAGGGTATCTCGAATAACAGCCTGACGTTAGTTCCGGATTTTCCACCCTAAAATCAATCCGCCAGTTGTATCTTAATACAAATTAAATAATATTTATTTAAAAACTAAAACCACAAAATATAAAAATGAATATGTATATATATTGTTATGTCAAAACTTAGTGTTTTTTCTTTTCTTCTTTGTGGTTTTCGCTGTTTTTGGCAGAGATGCCACGTAATGCTTACATGAATGAACAGAAAAATACAGCTGTTTACCATCGTTAAAATTAAGTTACAGAATCACTCAATCGTTACTGCAAGCGATGAAATTTGTAGACAAAAGTTGCTATTATCGGATCGTTAAAAGTTAGAGAATCGTACTACAGGCGAAAAGTTGTAGTTCTATGGCGAATCGTTGAAATTTTAATTTTAGGAACAATTACACTGTGCTTGAATTTGAAACTTTTTTTCGACAGACACCCAGGGCACCCAGTGACCAAACCTAATTCGGGTGGGCTGAATTCAGTGGTGCTAATCGTTTTTTTTTTTCAGGTTAGCTCTTGCTTTTGAGATATACCGTTGTTTTAAAAATGGAGGAGGTAGAACAACATACATACATATATTCCCTTAACTCAAAAACGGTTTAAGATATTGAAAAAAATACAAAAACCGAATTTTTCTGCTGCATGACAGTGCAAAAAATGAAATTTCAATGACATGCTGACTTTTAATTTTATTGAATGATCAATCGCCGAGAGATTCCACCAAGAAACAGCCAAACTGGAGTACTGGTATAGTGGCAAAAAACTTGTTTCGCTTTTAGGGGATATACATATTTTCGAATCTGCAGGAGGAGGCAGAATAACTTTCTAAACAAACACTTACACTTCCAATGTCCGGTCTACCGGAAGATAAATCAAAATATATTGCAAAACGTAATTATTAACAAACTATAAAATTGTACGTTTAAATTTTTTTTACTAATTCTGCGTGTTTCATATAGAAACACCAAACTATAGAAAAGTCAATGTTGAATAATTTGTTAGTTATGGAATTTTGCCTTTTGGATATCGATATGTAAGTTGCTTTTTACTTCCGTGAGTTAAAATTGCTTTATTTTGAGAAGCAAACAAAACGTTTCTTCCATACTACTTTCATTTAATAAAGAATTTTTTTTTTTAATTTTTGAGGCTTCGTCGTCTGGTGACCGTTTGAAACTGCAATTTTTCATTTTTTGTGAATAAATTCCAAAATTGAGCACCGATTTTAGTCAGTTATGGCTTTCTTTGTTTGAAACTTTATTTGTTATGAATGTATGAAAATTTATCAGCATAACTTTATTTTTAGATTTTTTATGCTGTTTTAAAGAACAAAAAATTTCGCAAAATATTTAATTTTTTTCATTGAAAAAAAAAAAAAAAATCATTTTCTATACTACCTAGTCGATCAAAAATATTTTTGCCGAATTTCAGTTTTTTAGGTATTTTTTTCAATATCTTAAACCGTTTTTGAGTCAAGGGAATATATTTTGTCCTACTTCCACCATTTTTAAAAATTACGGTATATCTCAAAAACAAGAACTAACCTAAAAAAAAAACGGTTATCACCACTGAATTCAGCGCACTCGAATTAGGTTTACCCACTTTCGGTTTTTTCAACTAGCTCAGTGTAATTTTTCTACTATAATTTTCTCCCCACTTGCAACAGCCAACAGACAGACCATCAATGTCCCCATCGTGCAATTTGATCTGATTTCTTCATTTCTTTAAGTACTGCAAGTGCATATTCTCAATATTGTACGTGCACATGTGAAACATGTACTAGTATTTACTTTGTGTGGAGCTCATTATCTCTTCAGTTCTCCACATAAACAAGAACAAGTCTTAAGAAGAGTAAAAATAAACACTTTAATTCAAGGGATACTCTGACATGCAAACACTTGCACTCTTATATGCTGACTATGGATGATACCAGCTCAAACGATTACAGTGGATGAAAAAAGGTGCTCTTCACACAGCCTTGAAGTTTTTGGGAGTATAAAAAATATTCATATTAATTATGGAATCACTTTTGATCAGGGTCGGGAAATAAGAGTTATTTTTCAATTTTTGAAGAAATAAATCATACATAATTGAACATCATAATAAACTTTTAATTACACCATTATGATTTTTAGGCGAAATGCATCCAACATATTGCATGATTTCAAAATTTTTTTTTTTTTTTTAATAGCCTTTTTACACTGACGCACATCTTACATCTTTCATCAATTTGCAAAGATGTTACATCTTCCCCATAAGAATTATACAGGGCGAAAATTCTACATCTTTTTACATCAGTAGAAGATGATCCTTTCTCATTTTGTTCCATCTTACATCTTTCGATTTTTTTAATGCCATCACTAAAATAATTGCAGAAAATCGATTGCTTTTGTACCATCACTAGCAAATGACATTTCAGAAAACAAATTTAACATAAAAAAAATGAGCGGAACATGTATTTTCTTATCATTTTTAATTAATTACACATACATATATAAATAAATTCATTTTAATTGCAGTGCAAAAGAAAGCCCATCGTATTGTCAGTCAATATGGAGAACATGTTGCTTGACCTATGGAAATAAAACTTGGACATTTTAAATTTTTTTTTATTTTTCACAAAAATTTTGCGTCTTTTTTTTTTTTTTGACAAATAAATGAAAGATGAAAGATGTTGTCAATGTAAACGACTGTTTCACATTTTCAACATCTTCCATGCGTTTCACGTGGATGTTAGTCGGTGTAAAAAAAATAAGAGTTATTTTTGATTTTGATTTTTTTAAATGAAAAAAAAAAAAAAAACTTATTTCTGTATTAAGTTTATCAGGCTCAAGTTCTTTCTATATTATCTCTGTGATTGATATTAATTAAATTAGACAAAGAAAACACCAAAGACATTTAGCAGGGTGGACAACTAGTTAGTTGTTTCGAAGCCGCCACACTTTCTCGTCAGCACCCGTCTTTGAACTCAGGGGCTCATGTTTCTAAAGCGACAGCCATGCCATTCAAAGACGGGTGCTGACGAGAAAGTGTGGCAGCACAAAATGCACCAATTACATGTTGATTTTAACGCTCATTTTTGTAACAGGCTTCAAAAATCGTAATGCATTAATCAATTGTATAACTCTCCGAGGTTGGGTTTGTCAGACAGTGAAACAAACAAGTAACTCTGTTTTATGTTCTTTGAAGCAATAAGGGAAAAAAGTACAAGTGCAGCAACGGATTGCTTCACACATGGAAAAAATATATGTATAATCTTAGAAATAAGATTATTTTATAAGATTATTCAGAATTGGGCTGATTCAGCCCCATTCCCGGCGAGTTTTTCTCTTAGGGAAAATACTTTTCTTGAGAAAAATATCCCCTCCTGGGGAACAAAAAAAAAAAACGTGAATAATATCGCTTGAATGCCAGATATTTTGCGTTTTGGCATTACATTTTGTTTTTCTGAGTGTTTCTAATGTGCAAAATTGAGCGAGAAAGCAAATTCCCGGAGAATTTTTATTTAGAATTAAGTAGAGAATTTTTAATATTTTAATTGTTCGAGCCTTAAGGTCACTTGTTTTTTTTTTAGTGTTTATTAAACAACAAATTTCGAAAAATTAGCATCAAAAATGTAGAGAATTTTTGCTTGATATTAAGACGTGACTCAAATTTATCATTGTGAATTATAGTTGGACCACTCTACACTACAATGCGATACTGACACGGAAAGTAGAGTGTTGTACGCCGCATTAAAACATCGATTTGCTGCAAAACTCATGCTGAGAAAATGTCTGTAGTTGGATTAATATCCGTACTGTGTGCACAACGATTACAATTTCTTTCTCCCCCATGGCTCTCCTTATTGAGGCTTTGATAATGGAAAATTGCTTCCGTAGCCGTCAATAAAATAGCAGCCGGATTTTATGTTTTCCCATTTAAATTTTGCTTTTTAGCTGCCTGTCCCCTATCACTATAATTTTGCACTAGTTATGTCACTCACAGTTAAAGTAAATCTTGACATCAGACAAAGTCACTTAAATGCTGTCAAGTACCTGTATGTACACGTTCAAACATTAGATGAGCTCATTTTTAGAATGCAGCAATCGAAAGTAGTAATTTGAAGCAACAGTGTGGCATGAAAGTTTCACATGCCGCAAGCTGGCACATAAAACAATACATACTCACGGCAAAGTTTTGAGAACTGTTTGCTTTTCAGTCTTAAATAACACAACCGGCTTAATTTTATGACATGCCAAAAAAGGTCCCTGTCTAATTTTGCCTTTTTCCAACATGTTACACATCATTTTGGATTTATGTCATTATATTCCTTTAGTAAATATTTAATGCAAGTGAATGTGAAATGTGAATGTGTCTAAGTATGTGAGTCTAATAGTAAATATTTTATAATTAGAAGACACTTTATTATTATTTTGTTTTCATACTTGTATGTATACATGTATGTATGCATGTGTGTACATGCAGTTTGCAGTTCCGCATAGTTTTGGATCTTCAAAAAAAAAAAAAAAAAAAAATATTTCTTTTCAAAAAGTGTATGCCTGTGCCTGCCTGTCCCTGCCTCATGTGTAAATTTACACAAGAAATTGTAACGTTGAACTCAAGCAAACAAACTAAACCGAATGCAAGCAACAGGAATGTGTGTGTGTGTGTGTTTGTATGAAAAACTCATTTTAAAATCTAATTCATAATCATTATCGGGATAATAGAACAGCACACATCTGGCAGAACTATTCATACCAAGACACCAGCGGGGAGACACATCTTCTCTCGACCGCCAGCAAAAAAGAAATCAAACTTTAGTTTGCCTGACAAAATCAAAAAGTTGAAAAATGTATGGCTTAAAACACTGTGTATGTGTGGTTGTAAAAAAGAAAGACTTGACAAAAATTCACAATAAAAGTTTGCAAAATTAAACCAAAAACAAACTTCTAAGACTATAATAATTTTGGTTTCAAAAAAAAAAAAAAGAAAAAAGTTTCCTACAATGCACGTACTCTGCTAATATTTTTAAGCAAAAACTCAATATAATTTTATACTTTTTTTAAGAGTTCTGGATACTAGTGTCACAAAAATTTTTTTTAAGTGTTAGGAGCAGTGTTGCCAGAAGTAGGGGAAAATCCCTACATATAGCTATTTTTTGATACTAAATTAGAAGCGTAGGGAAAATCGAACAGATTTTTTATATTCTCCAAATTGCAGAAATTTTTTCGTCATGTCGCATTATTTATAAAATAAATAAAAAACATAACGTTTTTTAGTAAGTTCCTTAACGCGGCTCTCTGGTAGTGTAAATTGGTAGAAATCGTCACGAAAGCGTGTGAGCTGTTTATATGTATTGGTGTATCTGTCGATAAACAATTGTGTAGGTGTCACCTACCAATAAATATTAATTAGTTGTGAAAACGGCCACTATCAGTTGATAGATGTCGCTAAAGTAAAGTATGTCACAACAAAAAACAGCAATATTGAAAAATTTTCTTCGTTTTGTAGCAGATTGACCAAAAAATACTGCATGTGTCAAAAGTAAAAAAATAAAACGTTCCAAAAATGTTAAGAAGCATATAAAATTTCAACATCTCAAAAACAACACAAAATAGAACATACAGATTTCACCTTGTATTACATTCGAAGATGAAGAAAAAACGTAAGGAACTTCGTTCCTAACGGGGGTCCCCCGACCACATTTTTTTTTTCAAGTATTTCTGTATTAAGTTTATCAGGCTCAAGTTCTTTCTATATTATCCTTGTGATTGATATTAATTAAATTAGACAATGAAGACATCAAAGACATTTAGCAGGGTGGACAACTACTTGTTTCGAAGCCGCCACACTTTCTCGTCAGCACTCGTCTTTGAATTCAGGGGCTCAGGTTTCTAAAGCGACAACCATGCTACTCAGCCACCCAGGGTGTTGAATATTGTCTGCCTAAATATTTGATTATATCAAACACACTATTTATATATTATTTTTCTATATTTATTAGTGCATAATTTAATTAATATCAATCACAAGATAATATAGAAAGAACTTGAGCCTGATAAACTTAATACAGAAATAATTATATAAGAAAAAGTTCGAATAATAGAAATTAATTAACTTTATTTTTTTTAAACGTTTCAAAAATTTTCTTTTCCTTCAAATCGCTTAAAAATATATTTCCAGAGTAGTTTGTGGTTTAACTAGTTGGCCACATATTATATGTACGTATGTAAAAAGCTCCCTGAAGAGAAGTATAATGAAATTAAATCTTATTCTCTAGAGTTTTACTCAATACTCTGTTCATACATGCAGCAGTATTCAAATTATAACAATTAAGGCCATTATTGAGACTAAATTTTCATAGAAAAATTACAATCAATTTTCATAGAAAAATTACAATTAATTAATTGGTAATTAAGAGATAATTGTTTTAATAATGAATAAAACTTCTAATGCAACACTGTTGGATTTGTATTAATAGTACTAAATGTGCAAGCTTTTACAACAACAGTAATTTTTTAAAAACACTTCGTTAAAAGTCAACAAAATAAATAAACAAGCAGACAAAAAAACCCAAAGTTTTACAGAAAAATTTAAACAATAATTTCTTCGCCTGCCAAATGCTAATTGTCGTAGCAATATTAACAGCCATATTCATAAAAACTAATGAAGGTTTATTACACGTTTATTTGACAAATATTCCGTAGAAATACGTCGAATAAGAGCTTAATAAACTTACAATAATTATTATGAATATGGCCTTAAGTATGTATGAACACCAAAAAATTATTGTCAATTAACTGAATATTGTTTCAATTAAAAAGGCATATGTGAACAGAGTATAACGGCACTACAGGAAATTCCAAATAGATTCCCACTACATAATGATTGGATATTTAGAGAAATGGGATTCTTAAGCCCAGAAAATGTTTTTGGAGAGAAAAAAAAAGATGAGTTTAGATTTAAACTATTGTCTAAAAAATTTTACATATGTAAGTCTCCCTGATCTCATGCATGAGTAGCGAATAATCGAATACAATTTTTCCACAAGTGAAGTCAATATGTTTTTAAAAATAGATATGGAACAATTTTGAATAAAAATTACCCCTATCATTAAACATTTTTCCCCTAAAATTTTTCCCCATTTCCCAAAAGTGCGATCATGAATAACTTTTCCCATAAAATGTGTTCCCATTCGAAATTTTATAAATCAGCTGAAAACAATTTTTAGGTCTAAATCAATAAATGCAAGTGCAACGTGACATGCTTCTCAATAGGGTGCAAAATAACCGACCCATTGCATGTGGTTTTGTGAAGGTTTCTAAAGATGTGGTGGCCGAATTTTGGTATTCGCTTACAGAAGAATTTTATCCATGGATATTTTATCCATTGTGCGCAGAGACTTTTCTAAGGCATCCAACACTTTAGAGAGCACTTTGGAAAAAGTGGATTGCGCCATTCCTACTGCGTAATCTCTTCCAACACTTTTTTGGTATCCACCCTCTGCAAAAAATACGTAAGCATGCTCTTAGTTTTACGATGGGTGGAATACCAAATGATTTTTTTTGTTTCCGTCAGAGAATCTGTCAAAATATTCAACGGGCATGAAAACGCCGATTTATTCACCCTTTTTACCTTTTAAACTACAAATTTCTGTTTATTAGTTATAAAACATAAATTTAACTACTTTTTACATCACTTACCCACAAATTTTCAATAAATTTCCTTTGTATTTATATTTTCTTCTTCCCAAACGTTCCCATAATATTCATGATGGCAAATTTCGCTACTTGGGAAATGAAAATTTTATGGGAATAAAAATTTCACATTTTACTCACGATAGGGGTGAATAATAAAAATGAAAAACTTTAATGACGAAATTCTTTTTCCAAATCTAACGAAACTGGTACGGATTTTGTTTGCTTTACCCTGTGCACTATTTATGCCAGTGCCACGCCTTCTCACAAATACGATCCCGACATTTTGGGAGATACACCTTACCAGATATAACCCAATTACGGGGCATATGCTGGAGGAAACTTAGGAACTTTGTGCATGACACGTTTGACTCATAGGTATATAGGAACTCTATAGACCTAAGAGTCAAACTGGTTCACGGTTAAACCCACAGAGCGCACAACAAGCCTATATTGGCTTAGGTGTATGTCGTAAGACATGGGCAAACGAACCCCTCCATTCAATCTAACCTAACCTAACCTACCCCATGCTAATGCCGATGCAGAAAGGATTTTTTCAATAATTATAGATGTTTGTACGAAAAAGTGAAACAAATTGAGCCACACAAGTTTTAAGTTCAATTTGTATACTAAAATCATTTCTGCAAGACAGTGGAGAAGACTGATAGTCATTTTAGAAAATTAAATTCGTACGAAAGAAATGTGCAGTTTGATTTGAACTCCCATTTTCATAATAAGCCTGAATAATTTCAACGCGTTTCCATGGTGCAAATTAAGTTAGTCTGAAATTAAATTCCTTAATGAAAAAAAAAACTTGGCGTTTAGGTGTGGCTTACATTCAACATCGGCCCTTAAAACTTAACCACCCATTATGTATGCATTCCAGAACATATTATCTGATTCTTGCTACCGAAAAAAAAAAAATTTCTTCTCCTCTTAATTTTACTGCAAACACGACACATTCTTAACAAGTTAATAATATTTATTTTGAAAGTTCCCCTATAATACTCATAGTCACAAAAGTTCGTACGTCATGTCCTTTACCCTTAAAAACCCATGTTAAAATAGAATTAAAATTACCACATTTTCATTGAATCATTAAACGATTCTCTTTTGCAGCAAACTAAAAGAGAAAACTAAAATGTTCTCTTATTAACCAGACAGTTGTTGATGCAATTGCATTTTGAGTCAAACTCAATTTAATACATATTGCTTTCGTACTATCCCTCTCTCACACAGACAGACGCACACAAAGCTATTGAAAGTAGTTTATATGTTTGTGTGAATACGCTATAAATGGCAGTGAATTTTATTTAGTGATGACGTTAGTTCATGTCTTGTTATCCTTTTTGTTAATGTGTGTGAAAGTCTGTACTCGCACATACATACATACATACTTACAAACATACATACCATTCAACAACTCGTGCTTGTTTTTATTTAGCAAAAGCCATGGACGTTTATTTAAAGAGCGTGAGTTTTCTTTTTTTCAATATGTGTTAGTGTTTGCCATTATTTTGTGTTCTGTTAGTGATTTTTGTTGTTGAATGTATTTTCTGTTTTTACTTTTGTGTTGCCATTGGTGATGGTCCATGTACCATAAACAAATTGTACGAACGTCTTAAAATGCAGTTTTGGGAAATTTCGCAGAAATAAATTCACCATTATGACTAGACCGTCACACAAATAAGTTAATAATAAATTTTTGCATTCACCAAAAGAAAGACCATTTATGCGCTTTGCTTACTGAATTGTACGCTTATTTTTAAAAAAAAATGTTTTTGTACTCAACAACAAAAAATATTTTTGGAAAGACTGTTTACGTATGACATTCAAGATTTTTTTGTTGTGGTCACTAATTTTGAGGGAGATAAGCAAAGTAAATTTGAATACTTAATAGCTGGGGTACAACCACGGTTGTTCTCCAATTGCTACTTTTATTTCTTTTAAAGTTTGACAAACATTTTTCTGATGATCAATATTAAAAAAAAATACAGGAAAAGTAAATTTGTGCGCTATCAGCTGGGGTACTACCTTTGTTGTATATTCACAAATTATTCTTCTTCAGAATTTGAGGTAGGTACCTATTAACTTTTTTCTTTGGTTCGATTGCTTGTACAGGCGTAGGTACTACACATCCTGTAAAACTTTCGGCTTTCTTTTTGCTGTAAATTTTAATTTTGTTATTGAACTTCTGTGTTGTAATACATTTATATTAAATTACTTTTTCAGGCTCAAGTTCAACCCTTGGGTTTTCACTACTTTTTAATCAATATCAATTAAGTAAAGAAAAGTAAAATTTATTTGCTAGGTGGACAACCGGCTGTTTCTGGGTAGCAAACACCCTTCATCAGCACCCTATGAACTTTGGACGTGTCAAATTTCACAATTTTGGCACAGCCGCTTTAACCACTCGGCAACCAAAGCTCACGCAATTCTACTTTCTGTTTGTATACTTAATTAACATTAATCAAAGCAATGATATTATTGCAGTCTTGGACGATATTTGTCGTCTCAGAAGACTGTTGCTCTCTGTTTATATGAAAGCTTTTTAATACATGTTCTGTTATGCATCATTGAGATCTAGATGCTCTTTTGTTGATACAATTTGAACATTTTCGCCATGCCCTGCGTTATTAACATTTTGCTGTAAATTTTAATTTTGTTATTGAACTTCTGTGTTGTAATACATTTATATTAAATTACTTTTTCAGGCTCAAGTTCAACCCTTGGGTTTTCACTACTTTTTAATCAATATCAATTAAGTAAAGAAAAGTAAAATTTATTTGCTATGTGGACAACCGGCTGTTTCTTTCTTTTCTTTTCCGGCTTTCTATTTTAAACGGTTCGCAAAAAATTCATAGTATTGTGTATGTTCACATGCCATCTTAGGTTTTAATTTTTTGCACTTGTTTTTGTAGAAGACTCGCAACTATATGTTCTACAAAATATTGCACATTAGAAAGTCCTTTTGAATCTTTTGACTTTCACCATTTCGAGAAATTGGCGCTGGGATGGAAGTAAAGAAGAACAATTCAGCATCATTATTAAAAATTGAAAAAAAATCGCAATGCAAAATTATTAAGACAAAATCTTGATTCAAATACATTTTCAATTTGTACAAAATTAATTTCTTAAATACCTTGTTGTTCCATTAGTTCCATTTCTTCGATTTCTGGGTGGGTATAGTGGTTAATCAATAGGCGTGAAGTTGTGGTTCAAATCCTGTCAGAGCTGCCTACAAAAGTTTGCAGCAGAAAAATATAAACAAAAACTAAAGGAAAAGAAATTTTAACTTTCGTTTTATTGTTTACTGGCATATCAAATCAGCAGGAGTCTCGTGAGATGAAAAATATGAGATGAAAACAGTTCCTTTTTGTTTAATATCGGTAAAGTAAGTGGGGAAAACTAAAATTGACTGAACTTTGGTTATGTCATTAGGGTGCTGACCAACAGCGTGGCGGATCAGAAACATTGTAATGTCCACCGTGCTAAACTTTTAGTTTTTTGCCTTTATTGTTCAATATCAACCAAAATAGTGGCATTTTATAAAAACGAACTAAAAAGCCGGTAAAAAAAATTTAGAAATATAAATATTTTACAAAAAATTTGGATTGAAAAAAAATATTAAGAAAAAAATGTTAGAATAAACGTTGTTTTGATAGCAGTTCTATGAAGCAAAATCATCACCGGGAAATATTAAATCCAGCTTTGTTTTCTACGTTGTTAAAACACAATTTTTTTTCTGTTTCAGTTTCTACTCTATGAGTACCGAACTTAAAAAAAAATAATTTCTTTTTGTAAATCATCATTTAAGTCAACATTATTTTCCCCTAAATTTCCAGCAATTAACCAGTTCTCGTAGCGTCCTCTTTCAAAAATCAGTTACTTTGTCTATTGAAATTTTCAATTCAAAGTCATTTAAGAGCTGCCCGCTAAATTGAGCCCCATTTGTACGATAAAATGTTCCTGAGTACGTGTACAACATCCCTGTTTTATATCATGTGTACAATTGTGCACTCTTTTTTTTTTACTTAAGAGTGTGTGAGTGCTGGTAAGGTTGTGCTTGTGTGTATGTGCTTGTATAGTTTTTAATACATTTGTGTTTTGTATTTTGGGACTGCAAAAGAATTTACCATGATTTTAAAGTTTAGTTCAGTATCAGAAGTGCATTCATTGTTAAAAGATTGTTAAGCAAAAAACAAAACAAACAAAAAATTGTATGCTGATGAAAAAAAGAAACTAAATGTAAATTTGAATTATAATGATACATTCATTTGAAGGATAAATCAGTTACACAAGTGCACACTTACAAATCTGTAAACATCTAAAGTAATAAATTTTAAGAAATCTAAGGCATACATCTTTGCATAAATACAGAAATGTGTTTTAAAAAAGTGAACAAAACTTTAAAATAAACATCAAACGAAATGCATGCAGCTGCATGTACACGCATGCACACGTTTAAGCTTTAGTAAGTTTCATGTTGAGTGTAAATAAAATAATTAAAAAAAAAAAAGAAACACGATAGTTATCACGCATCAGAATATATAGTGTATAATTTAAGCGAGTTTTTGTTGGCAGTCGAGGTGGGTTTAATTTTGAATTTACCCCTGGAAATCCAGTGAATAATTATGAGTTTCTTGGCCATATGTTTACACCTTATTGTTTACCACCAACTTTTAACAGTCTTATTTGTAAATATAATTTGATGGTAATTAAGATCTCAATTGATAAATTTCTGTACAACATTTGTTAAATGTACGTTTAATAACCACACAGGAAGGTCTGTTCTGACAATCACTCTGTTTGAAATCACGTGATTTATAAAAACCCATCGCATTGAAACAACTGATTTTATGCAGTTGTTTTAAGATTTTTCTAAAGTTTAGTTGGTGAACATGTTATTGGAGATGATTAATAACACTGTGCTAGTTGAAAAAACCGACAAACGGGGCACCCAGTGACTAAACATAATTCGGGTACGCTGAATTCAGTGGTGCTATCCGTTTTTCTAGGTTAGCTCGCGTTTTCGAGATTTACCGTTATTTTAAAAATGGAGGAGGTTGCACTACATGTTTTGAACTAACTAAAAAAAATTTTCGTTTATTGAACTTTAGTAAGAAACCGAAATTCCGCAATAAAATAACCTTTAATCTGATATATAATTCATTAAAAAAAATTTTTTTTTTGAAAAAAAAAATTTTAAAAAACAAAATTTTTTTTTTTTTGCAAATTGTTGAAATTTTGTGATCTTTAAAACTGCATAAAAAATTTAAAAATTAAGCTATGCCAATAAATTTTCTAAAAAAAAAAATTTTTTTTAATGAATTATATATCAGATTAAAGGTTATTTTATTGCGGAATTTCGGTTTTTTACTAAAGTTCAATAAATGAAAATTTTTTTTAGTTAGTTCAATACATGTAGTGCAACCTCCTCCATTTTTAAAATAACGGTAAATCTCGAAAATGCGAGCTAACCTAGAAAAACGGATAGCACCACTGAATTCAGCGTACCTGAATTAGGTTTAGTCACTGGGTGCCCCTGGTAACACTGTTTTTGCTTTTTGTCATTTTGCTGACATGCTAGTAAAAAAAAAAAAAAAATTACTGGCCATCAAAATCTCTTACAAGTGAGCTCACAACTTGGTGGTATTAGTAAAAAACGGTTTATGTATTTATCTACTTGCACTTGCACTTGCGTGTGTAACGGGCTCCATCTTTCACTGAGTCTTGCAAGCGCTGAAATCGACCTTGCTTTTACGACCCCATTACTTAGTATAGCCTTAGTATATTCGAGTACCCTCCTCCGATAGTCAAATGAGTGCAAAACGCAAAGGTCACTGTCATCTGCAATACAGCGGATGGGGTTGGAAGGTGGCTATAAGAAGTCCTTAGAATGATAAGTTAGTAAGTTGGTCACATCATTGGCTTACCCAAGTTACAAAGTTTTTCGCGTATTTTCTTGTTCTCTTCTTCTTTCAGAACTGCTACCAATACCGACATTTTCCTACCAGAATGTTCTTTAAAATCATCAAAAATATTCCACACTTTTGTTTTATTAAAATGCTTTTCGATTTAAAAAATTATATGTATATTTATGAATTGAACAACAAATAAATAAAAGTAAACGCCAAGCCAGCTCAATAATAAAAGAACCAGAAATTTTGCATTAAAATATTCATTTTTATGAAACATAAACATACGTATAGTGTAGCTCAAAAATTGACAGAAGAACAAAGCAAATAATTTATATAAAAATTGTAAAATATTATATGAACATTAGGCATATTATACACTGAAAAAACAATTCAATCCATTTGTACTTTAATCAATCCCTAGCGGTGTCAGAAGTTCGGTACGTACGGATTTCCTTAAATCAAGTACGTTGAGCCTAAAACAAGTATGGATTTTTCAAGCGCTAAAGACTTAATTTTAGACATATTCAATCCTAGTTTCGGATTGAATATATGTAGCTCAAATCCGTGATTAAAAAGCAGAACGCTGTTCTTGATTGAAGAACATTGGTACTTCACCGTACTTCTGACACCGTTCGGGATTGATTTAAGTACGGAAGGGGGGTAGTATTTATTTTGAGTGTGAGGATTGATGCGATGTTTCTGAAGTCTATTTAATCCCAAATTCGTGCCTAAAATATGCCACTCTACTTCCTTAATTTAATAATAATTTATAAATAATTTTGTCTCGTTTGCCGATTTTAACCCGGGACCAAGCTAATGCCAGTTCAGCCATCGTAGCAATTGAAAAATTTAAACAAAATTCAGTACACTAGAGCCCCGGCTTGCGTCGTTAATGGGAACCGGAGAAACGCGACGCAAATCGAATCACTTTTTTCTATATAAATGCACTGAAATTTAATTTGTTGGGGAAAATATTTAAAACAAAGCAAAAAATTTTGTATTTTTGATAAAAATACTAGTATGAGTACGTTTTTATTTATGTATTTAATTTACTTCAACAAATGTTTATATACATATGTATATTATAAAGAAATAACAAAACCATAAACTAAGAAAAAAATGACTCATGTTTTACGTCCTTAAGGCATATTCTGGTGAATCACACACTAAATTGTTACCATAACCAGACAGCTACTCTTAGAACCACTTATATAAAAAAGAAAAGGGGATTCCCCTTTTTTCACGCAATCTGAAAATTTCTCAACGTACAGGTGACAATCGTTGTTGCCAGACGTTGTAAAAACTAATGAATTCAAGATGCTAAATACATACTACACTACAAAATGTAACCGTGTTTAGCGACGCAAATCGAAATCAAAACGATGCAAATCGAATCGACGCAAATCGAATTTTTCCAGTTTTAAAAAGCGACGCAAATCGAAACGACGGAAATTGGAACGACGCAATTCGGGGCTTTAGTGTACTTATACAAACACACACAAGTGCTAAGTTCAAATACTCTCAAGAATTTCGTACTCATTTGAGTCCTTTTACTAATCCCGATTGATCTTGTTTTAAGAACACTTTTGTGTTATGCGTACTTAAATTTTCAAGACTACTTGGTACTAAAATCAAGTAAGAAAAACTTAAATTTAGAAGGCAATTTTTCTTTCTGTGTAGATTTCAATAAAGGAGAAGCGTTGCGGATAATTTAATGGTTTTGCTGTTGTATTTAATTATTCAAAGCCCTTCACTGGTCTACTATTCCAATATTCCGAAATACGTTTTACTTACTTGTAGTTTCCCATCGAAATCCACTCTAGTTATTAGTGCTCACTATTAGTGGAGAATTAGTTTTACAGAGTGTTCCACAGCCGCTTGCAACATTCCCATATTTCAACACATCCTTGACTTTGAATTGTTGTGCCCGCATTCTTGTTAAAATTTTATGTTCTCCATGCTGTTTTTGTGTTTTTGTTTTTTTTTTTTGCCCCAGTTCGTTCTATCTGTAACAGAATTTTTATTAATTTTCTTAATGGCAGTATCCACTGTCTTTGTGGCCAGAACAAGTTAATTTTTATAATATTTGCAGCACCGCTTTGAGGGAAATGTTTTAAGCCACATTATAAAAATTCCATTTTTAATGAAGGCTGCATTTTCTTTCTAGACTTTTTCTCTATTTTTCTCGCCATAATTTAAAGGACTGTGAGGCGGCATGAAAGTCATAAATTCTTGTGTTGATTTTTTCGTCGTCTGCTTTATTTCCATTTGCTCATAAAATGTTTGAATAATGCACTAAAAAGGAATTGCACACAAATTACTGAGTGAGGTCAAGCGAGATTCTGGGTTGGCCAATGTGATAGTTAAAACGTTGAAAAAAAATGTATTTTTGTAATTAAAAATTTAAGTTGCATTAGTTTGAAGTAAAGCAAATAGTAATTGCAGGTTAGCTTAAAACGTATGCATATTTGAGGGGGGAAAATACTTAAATTATTAATTTAATTTCATACGAATTTAATAAAATTTTTCTTTAGATAAAATTAAATATTTTTTAATTATTAGTTTAGGTCCTTCTCAAAAAATTTACTTTATTTTTCAGCTGTCTATATGCCGACGACATTTCGTTGGTATATAGACAGCTGAAAAATGAAGTAAATTTTTTGAGAAGGTTCATTTTTGGACCTAAATTAATACATATCAATTGGCTCTTAAAGCAAATAAATAATTAACTTCATATTTGAATATTTTGTAATTATTTTTATTGTTAAATACAATAACATAAATTATACAAAAGCTAAAGCTTACGCACATATGTTTCGTGTTCCCAAAAACGTGACCACTACTTTCTTGTTGTCCCTTAGTTTGTGCAAATACATACATATACATATATAAACAACTTAAAATGCTTATATGTACATTCACTTGGAAAAAACAATAATTAATACCGAAAAAAAGACAGGGAAACAAAGTGTAAACATTAAAGTTCACAAAAGGACATTTTAGAAAATGTTATTTGCTCTACAAGTACATACAACTCTCCTAGAAGGTGCCGTTGTGGTACCTGAAGAGGCGGTAGGGAAACAGCCCTACATATCACCTGATACTGATTCTGCCCTGAAACCCCCCCAAATGAGTGGATGAAAGATTTCACCCTGTTTAATTCGCATTCCAACACATCCACCAGCCCATAGAGTGTCGGTCTGCCCAAGTAATTTTCTTTTTTGTTAGGCAGAGCCGCACATCGACAGAGGAAGTGTTCTACGCTCTCCTTCTCTTCTTGTGCTCTGCAGCCTCTGCAGAAGTCTTTATATGGAAGTTTAAATCTTCTACCAGAACAGCCACCAGGGTGTGTAGCTTTTGTCACGGAAAATCCAACAAAGCCAAGGTATCTTTTAATTATAGCTGAGCCATGTGCGCCCCTACATTCGGCAGGTGATCTCATTCGACCATCTCTCCTGCACAGTTCTTAACAGCTGTCGTTATGTTAGCTAATTACAACTGTTGCGTGGAACACTCACGAATTCGTCTATATCCTCCTGTTGTAAGCGGGCGCCACATGTCGCTAGTTCATCCACCAGTACATTTCCACACACACCGTTGTGTCCAGGTACCCAGAGAAGCTCCAGGACTGAATGTCTTGTTATCTCATTTAAAGATATCCGGCATTCACGAGCCAACCTTGATGTTGCCTAAACACCTGCAAGCGCGCTTATAGCGGCGTTGCTGTCAGTATAGATTAGAATATGCCCCCCTTATACCCTATAGAACCTCATCCAGCTTAACGCTCTCCTTTTCGCCACAACTTCATCCTGAATGATGCTGCACTCGCGTCCCCTGATTGATCTATTTCGTCACTATTACGTTCGACAGTCGACAGATTTACGCTGAATCCCTTGTCGATCATTGGTACCGGTGAACAATAGCCAGTGTAATTCGGCAGGTCAAGTATCCTACTAATTATCAATGCTTGGCCTGAGACAGATCCCTTTCATCGTATCGTCTGCCTTTAATCGTATCGCCGAAAAAATGAGCTTGAATTAAAATGAAAGTCACCACCGAAAAATAATAAAATAAACGCTTTTGATTTGTTTTTTTTCCGAGTATTAGCTCTGAATGATACACCACCATTTTTTAAATAAACATAAGACTAGGTCAATTTGGTACGAATTGTACCATAGATTTTGTTCGATCGCTTTTGGCATATGAGAAAAAAAAACAAATTCCACTACGACATATCGAAAATTCATTTTCGAAGTGTTCGACTCGTTTTTTTTTTCGTATTGTAGCCCCCACTGAGGAAGCGAGGTTGCGCGGTCGGTGTGTTTGCAAAATGTATTGGGAAGAATACTTATTTTTTCAAACACACCGATCGCATACCACGCCTACTAGGGGGCTACCACAAGCAAAGAAAATGTTATCAAAAAATCGACAAATCGTTATCCATAGAAATCGAGCCGACCTACTGAACACCAAAGTAAAAACGTGTGACTATTTGTGGCAAATTTCCTCTGTCAGAACAGTTTGTCTTCTATCCATTAATCGTTTAATATGGTTTAAGGCCTGTTAAGAAGGAACCAAAAAAAAAAAAAAACAAAACAACAGTAGTAAAACGAAAAATGTAATGAAAAACATACAAAACGAAAAGAAAATTGAAGGAAACTATTGAAAATTACACTTAAGTGCTTTTGAATTGGCGCTCAATTGTTCTTCAGTGTTATTGTTGTTGGTTTTTTTAAGTCGTTGTTATTGTCGTCTCCAGTCGTTCTCTGCACAATTTTTGTTTTTTTTTTCAATTTGCTGTAAAATTTTAGTATTTGTATGGGTAATTGTATTTGTGTAGAGTGTAAAAAAAGGGGGGTTAGTTTTTTGAAGGAAACGACAATCAGAAGTAATATTCTGCAATAAAAAAAAGGAGCATAACAAAGGCGCCATTGATTGTCCTGATGATTTTTTTTGTTTGTGTTTCGTTTAACCTGTTTTAACAGAAAGCAACTACAAATTTCAACAGATTGATTAATTCAAATTTCGAGAGTTTGCTTTTTGGCCAACAGCAACAGAAAGAAGTTTCGTGAAGCTGATTAACAAAAAAAAAAATTTTAATCAATTTGATCTTTAAATTAATTCTGCAAATTCTAAGGAAATAATTTCGAATTTTCGGTTTATTCAATTCTTATTCAGACATTATCTGAATGAACTTTTTTTTTGTCAATTGAAAAATTATAAATCCAATAAATAACCAAAAATTAAAATAATTATTTTTTAGCTTTAAGAGCTAATTGAAATGTATTATTTTAGGTTTGAAAATAGACCTTATATTTTTCGATTTTATTTTTCTGAGGAAGATATTCGCAGGAAGGCGAACTATCGACAAAAATATTTGAATAAATACAAAACGTATATATACAAAAAAAATATGTTCAGCTGAAGAACATAACAGCGTTCGTGCTTTTTCTAAAGGGTCCGCGAAATAACTTTTTTTTTTTTAACAGGCCGCAAAACATCGAGTGTAACTTCGGCTGTGTGGCACGTAGTGCCATCCTGTTGAAACCAAATGTTGTCTGCTACAATTTTTGCGAACAAAACTTCGTTCAACATGGCCCGATAACGATCGCCATTGATATTTGGCCGATAACGGCCACTCTTTGTTCATTTTTGAAGAATTTGCCTTTGAACCAAAATCCGCACCAAATAGTGACTCGTTTTGGGGGCGTATGCGTGCGGGCTTTCTGTGCCCCAAATGCGACAATTTTGCTTGTCGCTCAAGCTCAAAATGAGCTTCATCTAAAAAGATTATTTTTTTTTTTTTTTTTGGCAAAATCGGCATCTTCTGTAAGTCGGTGGTAGGCCCACTTAGCGAAGCGATGTTCAAGCGTAGGCGTTTAGCGGAAGGATATAATTATTTGTCACATCAGACATGAGCTAAGTGTTACCATTCACGAAATAAGCACAAGTTGAAAAAAAAAACATTAGATGGCGGACCCGTTATGTATTAATTCTTGCCAAAAAAAAAAAAACATTGCTCTGTGAAACAATCTCACCCTCGTAAGCGAGAGAGTATACACTAATGTACATATGGCATTTATGCTTTTTGGGTATTTTGAAATAAGCTAAGAACTAGCGAAGCTATGAGACCTACCAAGTCGACACTGCCAATAAAAATCATGTGATGCGACAGCACACAATCTCTCGCCTATAAACCTGCCTCCAGGTAGACTGATATTTTTGCGGGGCTGTGATGTGTTCTCTGGCCAGCTGGGTTCTCTTCTTCCTCTTCTTCTTCTATTTATTAGTTCTTTTTAAACTTAATGAACTCTAAATCTATTTTATGTGTTTCATAACTAGCGTTTAATAATTACTTTATATCAGGGACCGTAAATTACAGCTATTTTTCAATTTTTGAAGAAATAAATCATACATAAATGAACATCGTAGAAAAGTTTTAATTACACCATCATGATTTTTAGGCGAAATGCATCCAACATATTGCATGATTTTTAAATTTTTTATTTTTATTTTAACAATCAAAAATAAAAGTTATTTTTGATTTTTACTTTTTTAAATGAAAAATAAAAGTTATTTTTGATTTTTATGTTATTAAATGAAAAATAAAAGCTATTTTTGATTTTTATATTTTTAAATGAAATATCAAGTTAATTATTTATTTGCTTTAAGAGCCAATTGAAATGTATTAATTCAGGTCCAAAATTGAACTTTTTTGAAAAGGTTCATTTTTGGACCTGAATTAATACTTTTTAAATGAAAAATAAAAGTTATTTTTGATTTTTATATTTTTATATCAATAATAAAAATCAATTCAAAACTCTTATTTATTTGTTGATGCCGTATGTATTATAATATGCTGCTTCATTCAAATTTCTATATGAATATAATATCCATTATCAGCTATAAAAACATGAATGCATAGCTCATACGTTTTGGCTGCCTTCAAGTCAGTGTTAAGAGGTCGTTTTCAGGTGTTCAATTTTACCATCATAATTGATTTTAAATGTTACTCAGATAAATTATATCTCAAATCTCCCAATCTTAATCTAAGTGCTGAAAATGACCTTTCTACGCTTCAGGTACAGAATGAACAATTAAAACAAATTTTCGCAGCCATGGAAACACAAATTTTTTGCTCTCCCAATATTCCAATAAATTAGCAGAAGTATCGAAACGCTTTTCTTTGGAATTGTCCATTTCAAAATAAGCTTTGCGGACAAATTACCTATGTCACGAATTTTGAATTGATTTTTATTATTGATATAAAAATATAAAAATCGAAAATAACTTTCATTTTTCATTTAAAAATATAAAAATCAAAAATAACTTTTATTTTTCAGTTAAAAAAATAAATATCAAAAATAACTTTTATTATTGATATAAAAATATAAAAACCGAAAATAACTTTTATTTTTCATTTAAAAATATAAATATCAAAAATAACTTTTATTATTGATATAAAAATATAAAAACCGAAAATAACTCTTATTTCTTGATTTTTTTGATAAAAGTCATAAGAGTTACGGTCCCTGCTTTTGATTCAAATTCATCACCGGAAAAGACTTTTTATTTGCATGGCACACACATGCGTGAGTACTGTGGTGGAGGCAGAAAATGATCTGCAGAGTGTGATCTAATCAAAGCTTCGAATTTTGATTGCAAATAAAACCAAAAGTTTTCATAGTTCTTACTGTGATTAAAATATTTCGAATACTTATGTGTACACTCAGGAAACTCTGTTAGTGAAATTAACTGAAAACACTGCCTAATAAAATAAATGAAACTTTTTTAGAAACCGTTTATTATATAAAAATATAAAAATCGAAAATAACTTTCATTTTTCATTTAAAAATATAAAAATTAAAAATAAATTTTATTTTTCATTAAAAAAATAAATGTCAAAAATAACTCTTATTTTCTATCTAAAAATATAAAAATCAAAAATAACTCTCATTTCTTGATTTTTTTTTTTTTTATTAAAGTCATAAGTCATTACGGTCCCTGCTTTAAATATCTTTAAGTTGTGCCAATACGTTTGGAGAAATACGGTGTTTGATTCTGGCTGGGAGTGACTTATGTGTTAACAAACATATATGCTACTCCTGGAATGCAAATATTAAATCTCCTCCTTTCTTTTTTCAACAAAAAAAAAAAAAAAAAAAAATCCTTCACCACTTCGTAACCAGCATATAATTTGAAAGGAAACATTTTTATGTAAATTTTTTGATCTCTACATAAAATAAAATAAATGTATGTACGTTTGATGGCCAAACCTGCCACATTAAAAAAACCAGAAAATCGTTTCTGTATTATTTACTCTTGCGATGTTTGTATGTATTGGCAGAGTCAGCCATGAAGTGTCATCAATTTACAAGTTGTTTGTGTGTTGAAATGTCATTAATTTTATATAACAATATCATTATTATCCATCAGCAACAATGACAAGCTTTTTGCAAGTGCCGAAAACGAGGAAAGAAAAATATGCATACAATATGATGTGTTGAAAACAGTTGCAGTGACACTTCTGCCGCCACGCTCTCTCTCTCTTTCTGCCTGCCACACAAATTGACCTGGGGGTGTATAATTATAATGGTTGTGGTGGGCAGCCTGGCAATAACAAAAATTTTTGTTTTTTTTTTGTTGCATATTTTAAAGAACAGGAAATGTTAAATTTGTTTTTAATGTCGGAAATCAAGTATTTTCTTAAGTTAATAAATTATGAATAATTTATTTCTTGTAATTTTGTGTTGCAAGGTTTGGTGTTGTTGTATACATAACGGGTTTTTCATCAGGGACGCTACAAAAGTACAGCGACAGGCACGCTGCAGACGACGTCATATTTATTGCTGCTCTTTTCACATTTCTCTTGAGTAAGGCTTGCCATTTCATGATCGAAAGATGAGCGAGCCAACAACGAGTCGAAATTATTAAAATTTACTACCGAAATTCGCAGTCAGTGGCCTCAACGTTAAGAGCGCTACGTCCAATTTAAGATGAGACTCATTTCTGCCTGAATGGCTTTCTCAATAAACATAATACATATGCGTTATTGGTCAGGTAGCAATCCACACGTACTCCATGAGTCATCATTGCATGCCGAAAAAATTATGAATTGCTGCGGTGGTGATGATCATGACAGGCACGCTACTGTGAATGGGAATCGCTGCCGTTCAATGATAAGCGAATATTTTTGGCCCTAATTGGATGATATTGAGTTGGAGGACACACAGTGAATGTCACAATCAATTTGTTGACAACCAAGTTTGGAGAACATGTTATCTCACAAAATGGTGCTGTCTATTGGTCGCCTCGGTCGTGCGATTTATCGCCCATAACACTATATGCTGTGAGGCTACGTCAAGTCTATGTTCTATGCCAACAATCCAGCGACGATTGATGAACTTCGTACTGAATATCGAACGTGAAATTGCAGCATTATCGGCCAATTTATGCTTGAAAACCGTCGAAAATTGGGTTCACCGTCTGCACTTCTGCAAGCGTGCATTGCATCATGGCATTAAACGTGCCTTTACAGGAATAAAGAATTCCCTTGAGATCCAAAATCGTTTTTGTTTTATTAAAATAAAAAAAACTTTTATAGCGCTCTTATTGAAAGACCCTGTATATGTGAATTACACATCATTGTTTTAAGAGCTCACTGTTAGTCACATCAGCTAATTTTCTGTGTCTTACAAAGGTTATGTGCACGATATTGTACTGACAACTGCCGTTGGTCTTCGTATCAAACTGACAGCTAACATGTTTTAATCGACTTTAAGCATTAAGACAAAAGTTGTGTTCAACTTTAGGTACGAAGTGGAATGTAAGAGAATGAATTAAAAAATTTAGAGAAAAAGATTTGTTTTTCCAAATCGACTCCGCCAAATGTAGAGCCATCAATGTTGACACTGCCAACATTAGAGAAAAAATTATGTTAAACCAACATTGTTCAATGCCTGCTATAAATACAATTTCTTAACATTTAAAAACTGTAAGTATATCAAGAAAAATTTAGATTAGGTTAGGTTGATTGATGGGGTTTGTGGGCCCATGTCGTTTGACATGCACTTAAGTCAGTATAAGAATTTAGTGCCTCTCCATGGTCTCAGATCTATAATAACTTACCCCCGATTTTTGAATTGGGATTTAAATACAAAATTAGTAAATTTTCCTTAAAATTTAAGTTGGATTTAAAACAGCTTTCTGTTTTACAGTCTAAAATTATTTTTGGTAATTAATTGTAATAAAAGTACGGCAGCACAATGTAAGTGTCAAAAAATTATTGATAACTCAATAAAAAACAGCTGTTTAAACAAATTTGGAAGCAAGTGAAATTGTGAAAAGTTTAGAAAATAATAAATTCTTTTGTAAAAATTATTAAAACGAGTAGCAAAAGTGATAAAAGGACTCCCAATTTCACTGCCACAGAAGTTGATTACCTTCTGGAAATAATAAAAAATCAAATTATGAAACAAAAAAAAAACGTGCAATTTTCTTAATTTGCAGAACAAAACCAAACTGTCAAAATCATATGGCAGTACGAAAAACTTAAATCGATTTTAAATGGGCACGGCAGGCCGTTTAAGTTTGATTTGAATAGCAACTGTTTGACTCAATTTTGTATTTAAATCAATTTTAAATTGAAATGGCATTTAAAATCCAAGTAAAAAATTGGGGGTTATTGGGTCATTGACAAACTTAATTAATTTCTTCCACCATATGCCCCGTAATTGGGTTATGTCTGGCGAGGTGTAGTTCCCAAGATATTGTGAGAAGGCAGAGCACTGGCGTAAATAGTGCTCTAATGTCTTGTTCTCTTCCCTCTACATTTACCTACTGTCGCTCTTCCTATGTGGCTAAAATGTGCCAGTGGTTGAGAGTGACCAGTCATAACTCCCATTATTCTACTTAATTGATTCTCGCGGTTCCGTTATGCCAGAGAGTATGGAGAGTTATGTTTTAAAGAAATTCTAATCTTTTAAATAAATTTCTTTATTTAAAAATGCATTTAATTATAAACATCAGGCGCTAATAATGTTTAATGTTCTTTTGGATTTTAAGATTATTTTTTCTGTTTTCCCGTAAGAGACTCAAACATGAGTTCAAGCATTTAGTTTTTTGTTACACAAAAGTGTTTTTTTCTTTCTTTCTTTAGTAAATTTATTCATGTATGTATGTGGATCTATAAGACCAAGCCTGCTACGGCCGCACACAATCACGTTTATACCCCACAAACACTCCTTGGATTTGTTTTCGAATTATAACAGCATACAAATCGCAAAGCATTTTTTATTGTACACTTCTGGTACTTGTTGGGATATGAGAGATAAATACACTCGTATGTTTGCTTGTTTTATATATAAATTATTTCAAAAGACTTTCAAATTGTAAGAATTTTTCCTTTGGATTTTTTTTTTTTTTTTACTTTAAAGCGAATTTATTGATCTTTAATGTTTGGTTTTACTTGCTGCATTTTGAGTAAAAATTTTGCGGCAAAATTGTAGTAATCAACATTATTAAAGAAGACGGGAAAAATAAAATTAAACGCAATTTGGCTGCTGAACTTGCCACAGCTGTTTCACGTCCAGCACAACGATCATCAGAGTGCAAGTTGCTTCGAACTCAGCTCATAACTGAATTGCATAATGTTTTTAAACAGCAGCGTATGAAAATCCTGCTATTTGAGCTCTTCATTATTCATTTATTGATCAATTTGAAATTTTAACACTGTGTTATTCCGTCGTTTGGAAAATACATCATGTGCCCTTGCCAACATCCAATTGGTTTTTTGTGTTTATTGCTATTGTATCCAGTGATGCCCATGCTTGCAAACAAAGTTGAAAGTTTATCAATAGATTATATGTGGACAGATTGCAGAACACATTAAGTTATCACCTTGTTTCGAAGCAATTTGGGCACTGATGACCATCATGATGACGTGTCATGTTATCCAGCTACTAAGGCTTCAACTTTACTTTTCTCATCTTTTTTAAAAATGTTGGTCACTACCGTCTTACGGCAATACAGAATCCTGCTCACGTTTGAGGAAGTAAAAGCAAACTAAAGCGCGATAAAGTAACTAACAAATAGAATAGAATATTTACGCCGCACTCTGGTCTGGAGTTAAATGCGTAATTTTCTCCCATATCCTTCACATCGTTATATACAGGACTGGGCAGTATTTGAAATACATGAATTTGAAATACGTATTTAAAATACAAATACGTATTTTGTATTTTGTATTTCAAATACGTCTCATGAATGTATTTGTATTTTGTATTTCAAATACTAAACGCTTGAGTATTTTGTATTTCAAATACTCGTGCTCTCAAAATACATTTTTCAAAATACATTTTCAATTTATGTTAAAAAATATGCGCTAAAAATTAATCCATTCCATCAACTAAAATCCGAAAATTTTGCTACTGTTTTATTTCCAAAAAATAGCAATACCACAATTTAACTACCAAAGTACCTGTGTAAAGTAAACGCAACTGAATGCACATACCTACATTGAGAAAGTTGCCAAGCTGTCAGAAAGTTCAATAATGAAAAAATAAAATACAAGGAAAAACAGCGTTCGACATTTTAATCTAAAACAAAAGAGAAAAAAATATCAATCAAATGCTGACTTGGATAGACTATATATAGTTATATAGCATTTGGTGAAACGGTTTTTAATTGTCACTTATTTCTTAATTCCGTTATATGTATGTCTGTCAATAAAATATCGTTTTCTAATAAGAAATTATTGAGATTTTGTCGTTAGCTGTTTTTCTTTATTCGCCATCAAGAGATTTTTTGTCTGATATCACTTTTGAAAAACTGGTGCTTGTGAAAGAAAATAAAAATAAAAATTTTTTTGATTAAAAGTATTTTGTATTGTTTTTTTGATGCTAATTCTTCGACCTTTGTTGTTTAGTATTTTAATTGTTTGAGCCTTAAGGTCACTTGTTTTTTTATAAGTGTTTATTGAATTCAATATTTCGATATCACAATGGATATCTTCTTCAGGAATGTTTCGATGTTTTTTCAGAAAAGCTTTTGAAAAAACATCGAAACATTCCTGAAGAAGATATCCATTGTGATATCGAAATATTGAATTCAATAAACACTTATAACAAAAACAAGTGACCTTAAGGCTCAAACAATTAAAATACTTTTTTGTATTGTATTTTAAATACATATTTTTGTTACACTATATTTTGTATTTCAAATACCTGCTGTTGGAATGCAGTACTTTGTATTTTGTATTTTAAATACACAACTTTCATGTATTTTGTATTTTAAATACATCAGAGCATGTATTTTGCCCAACACTGGTTATATTTTATTTTATTTTATTTTATTTCACAAACGCTGCATACGATTTTCATAAGCAAAAAGTGTTTTAAAACTTAATTCAGAAAAACAAAATAGCAAAGACACCAACGACAAGATCCTTCATAAACTGTAATATTTAAAGCAATATTTCAATTTTAAAATGTATTTAGTATATATTCAGTATATGTGACGCGCGAAATAGAAAGGGACTTAAGGGTAAAAAAAGGGTTTTGCTCAGGAGAGCCATTTTAAAGCTTAACACCGGTATTCATAAAAAATAAAACATATTGTTGAAATACATTTACAACAAATTTTTCATATAAAATTTGTTCTAAAATGTATCTGAGCAACGTTTTATTTTTTATGAATACCGATGTTAAATACGTGTATCTTTGGTGTACCACCACTTTCATAAAACGCGCATAGCTCTGGGAGGTTACTTTTTCGGGGCATGTGATCGGTCTCATTCGATGCTCAGATGTTGTCCACATAAAAAAAAGTGAAAATTGATTGATTTTTTTTGCCCTTAGGTGCCTTTCTCTATGCGCTGTCACATATTTTCCAACTCGATGCCCTTCAAGAATTTGAGACCTATGAGTGTATGCTGCATATCAAGTCGAACCGTAATTGCTGAGCTGTTTTTGCATATATTAAATTTCGTTTCTCTTAGTTAAAAAATATTATGAAACTTTGCAGAAGAGTCTAAACTCAATGGAAAATGTATGAAAATATTCGAAAAAAAAAAACGAAATAAATTAATCAGTTATCATAGTGGTGTCACAGCAAACCCGAACGAATAAAATATAACCGATGTTCGCTTAAATTATGGGTTCTCTGAAGAAAAAAATCAATTATTTGTTGTTGATCAATGACAAAAAAAAATGTTTTGTTTTCTTGCTGAAAATGTAATTATTTTTCGATAACAATGGTATTGGCCACAAGTAATAAAAACTTTTTATGAAAAATAGGCTGTATATTGAATTTCACAGCCAATAAATACTGCCACAGAAATTTAAATTATTTCAAAAAGAGCTTCTCCTATAAAGTTTTGTTCTTGGTTAAGATTTTCCTGCGGTTAAGGTGTGATATAACATGCATCACTCATTGCGTTCACCCCACTCTTAAGAGTGGGGTTGAATGTGATTTGCGTGTGTGTGTGTTGGGGGGGGGGGGCCATCTACACATGCAAATAACATGTTTTGTTGTAGCCTGGGTACTGACTACTGGGTGGTAGAAAGAGGTTCGTTTTTGAAAGCAAGAAAAAAATTAAGTATTATTTTAATTGAAAAACTTTTTAGTTTGACTTTAAAGTGGAAGTAAAAGCGTGTGAATAATAAATAAATAATTATAAAAATTTTTGCCCAGAAAGTTGTGTGTATTTAGTTAAAAGGACATATGAAAATTTTATTTAAATATAAAGTTTAAGCAAAAGCAATTTGCAATGCATAAAAAATACCTTCTTTTTATTTAAGCTTCTAGTTGTTGAAAGTGACAAAAATACTTAAAGCAAAAAAGAATTGTTTTATAATTTATAATATATACTAACAACAGAAAACAATTTGATTAAGAAAGTTGGGGGTTACACGATCAAGTTTTGCCTTTCAAGTTTTAAAACATTCACACTTTTTTACTAATACACTCACAATTTTGAAAATTGATGCAAACTTGATGACAATTTTGGCTTTCCATAGAGAGCATCAAGTCACAATCAAGAAAGCAGCTGACAACAATTTTTTTTTTCGTTCTGTCTGCAAATATTTTTTTGTTTTGTTTGAAAGTTGCAATTAAAAGTGATAAAAATTAAACGGATTCAAAGTTTAAAATAGAAATAAAAATGTGTACGTGCAAAAGCAAAAAATTTTTTACTTTTATTTTTACATTGATTTCCATTAAATTTATTAATTTTAAAAAGAGATATTTCTATATTATGATTATATTTATGTAAATATTTTAAAAAAAAATATTGACTTAGAATCTGAATTAGTTTCTGGGTTTAATGTAGAATATAGAAGAGGAGGTTTTGCTTTAATTTTTTTTAGCAGAATATGCAAGAAGCTATTTTTAATTTTCTTCTTGACGGCATCTTGAAAACGAATTGTTATGAACTTGCGTGCAGCCTACGTCACAGCTATTAATTTTATTGAATTTTGACAAGCAGTATGTGAAAAAAAACTTGATAGCAAAACTTGGTCGTGTAACTGCAGTGTAACTATGTATTTTTAGAGTTATATTATAAATATATGTATATTTTTATGGTTATATAAGTTATATTTTCTTTATGCCCTATCGATGAATAACAGTATTAAAGAACTATAAAAGAATTATATTCTTAAGTGTTCATGTTTCGAAATAAATAAATAAATAAAATATTTCAGAATCCAATGGGCATTACATTTTCTTGAAAAAAGTAACCGAAAAAAGTTGGAACTTTCGCCTCAGACTTGGTAAAATGTCGAAATATTGTCGAGTAAGGGGACCCGACAATGTCGCCAATTTTTAGCCACAGCCGAATGTCGACGACTACAACTCGACAATAAATTGTATTGATTATCCCTGTGTGTTTTTAATTTGTATTCTATACAATTTCGTGAAAAAATGTTTGTCACAGAACAAAATTGATACAAAAGATTAAAAAGTAGTCAGATGATGCCCACAACGGAACGGAACAGAACAGATTTTATTTCAATAGCACCGGTAAAAGTGTTGACAGTTTGACATTTAGTTGTATTACTAAAGCTGAACTCTGCATATATTCTATATACCCATTGGCACTGCTCTCCAAAGCTTCAGCGATGCACAAAAAATGTAGTATTGTATGGTCTTAACATTATTTTAATGATGCAACTTAAATTTAAACAACAGCCGTATTAAAAATGCAACTTCATTACTATTAATATTTGTAATAAGGTTTTTTTTTCAATTCCGCCACCCTTTTAGTTGTGCCCTTTTCGAAACTTTTTTGTTTTTTGTTTTCAAACTGCAAGTCTTTGTTACACCTGTAAAGAAAAAGTTATTTTACCATTTATTTTCAGTGCTTAAAGCAGGCAACAAATATTTATGCAGACCATTTTTTAAAGTGCATTTTTCGCGTTGCGCTGTTTGCTGCTGTCAATGGAAAGCAAACAGAAAAGTCGTTCAACAGTTAATACGCAAAATAAAACAAACCAGGAAATTGTAGCAAACATTAAACAAAAAAAAACAAAAACTTTTCGATCTCTTTTTTTTTATTTTTTTGTTATAAAACAAAATCCATTGTTTAAAACAAATATCAACATGAAAATGTTGCTGCGCACAGCTGCCTGTGAATAAAATCAACAAAAGTTGATTTTGCAACAGCCCAAAAATTTAACTGGAATAAAGTTTTTTTGTTAAAGTTCTTAATTTTTGTTTTTCCCCCACATTAAGTTGTTGCTTTATTTCTTTTAAGTTTGTTGTAAAAACTATAAATAGCAAAGCGGAAAAACTGTTGCCTGTTGACGAAATGCCAGCAAAAGCAAATTGAGAACAAGAAAAACTAACGAGAACATTTAACTGCTCAATTAGTAAAAAAATAATAAAAAAATTACTTCAAAAACACCAAAAAAAAAACAAAAACTCTGGGCAGTTTTGTTCAAAGTTTCTTCCTCTGCAGCTTGAAGTAATTTGTTAAATAAAAATATTTTTGGCCTTTAACACAGTTTATTATGAAATAAATGCATTATAATTAAAAACACTGTGCTTGAATTTGAAACTTTTTTTTTCGACAGACTGGGCCGAATTCCGGCATTCGTGTTTGAATAGACTCGATAGTGAAAATAATGTAAAGCGAAAACAAAACAAGCAACAAACATACAGCATTCGATCATGAATTCTTTCGCTCACGAATACCGGAATCCGGCCTCTGATTTGGGTGCGCTGAATTTAGTGGTTTTGTTTTTAGGTTAGTTCTTATTTTTGAGAGTTACCGTTATCTTAAAAATGGAGGAGGTAGAACAACATATGTTCCCTTAACTCAAAAACGGTTTAAAATATTGAAAAAAAAAAACCGGAAATCAACGACAAAATTACTTTTCAATAACGGTAAACATTTTTTTATACGGCCTGGAAGTTTAGAAAAACAAATGTTTAAATTTTTTTTGCAAAAGTTCGAAATTTTTTGTTCCTTAAAACAGCATAAAAAATCTAAAAATAAAGTTATGCTGATGAATTTTCATACATTCATAACAAATAAAGTGTCACACAAAAAAAGCCATAAATGACTAAATTTGGTGCTCAATTTTGGAATTTATTCACTAAAAATTAAAAATTGCAGTTTCAAACGGTCACCAGACAACGAAGCCTCAAAAATTAAAAAAAAAATTTTTTTTTCTTTATTAAATGAAAGTAGCATGAAAGAAACATTTTGTTTGCTTATCAAAATAAAGCACTTTTAACTGACGAAAGTTAAAAACAATTTGCATATCGATGCTCAAAAGGAAAAATTCCGTAATTAACAAACTATTCAAAATTGACTTTTCTATAGTTTGGTGTTTCTATATGAAACAGGCAGAATTAGTAAAAAAAAGAACTATACACGTACAATTTTATAGTTTGTTAATAATTACGTTTTGCAATATATTTTGATTTATTTTCCGGTAGACCGATCATTTGAAGTGTTTGTTTAGAAAGTTATTCTTCCTCCTCTTGCAGATTCGAAAATATATCCCCTAAAAGCGAATCAAGTTTCTTGCCAGTGCTCCAGTCTGGCTGCTACTTGTTAGAATCTCTCGCCGTGTTCTACAGACTCGGCTGGCGATTGCTCATTAAAAAAAATTAAAAGTCGCAATGTCATTGAAATTTCATTTTTGCACTGTTATGCAGAATAATTCGATTTTTGTATTTTTTTTAAACATCTTAAACCGTGAACTTAATTATTTATTTGCTTTAAGAGAAAAATTGAAATGTATTAATTCAGGTCCTTTTTGGAAAAGGTTCATTTTTGGACCTGAATTAATATCTTAAACCGTTTTTGAGTTAAGGGAATATATGTATGTTGTCCTACCTCCTCCATTTTTAAAATAACGGTATATCTCAAAAACAAGAGCTAACCAAGAAAAAAAACGGTGAGCACCACTGAATTTAGCGCACCCGAATTAGGTTTACCCACTGGTTGCCCCATCTGTTGGTCTACTAGCAGTGTTTGTTACACTGTAATGAAATAAATTCATAAGAAATATTTTGTTCCTGTGCTTTATTGCACCTCGTACTAGGCCAAAGGACACGGCTTGATAAGCAACTTGTCCTTGCACTAGCAATTTTTGCGATGTCTTCTTAGGTGTGCTCTCACCGTTTGGGAGAATGGGGCTTGTTCCAGACGGTCGTACGGGCAGCGAAGTCTCAGTAAAAAAAGTTCGGTTTTTTTCTGTGAGTAAAATTTGCATTTTAATTCTTAAATACAAAATTATATTGATTGAAAATCAAAGTCCTACGATGCGGAAGCCCCCCCCCCCCCACCCCCCACACACACTCATAAATTGACTATATTTTCTACGTTTTTAACTTGTTGTTTTTTGCTGCATATTTCCATCTAACCACCAGCAGTGCTAATATATTATTTATTTAAACTTATCACTTAAATTTTTGTACATTTAATCTCTTACTTCCTAAACAGCGTCATGGCAAAATTCATTCACTTTAAAATGAATGAACGAAATGCAATGCATATCTAAAGCAAATTTAACCTTACAAGAGCTCCATCAATTTATCTCACAAAAACTGACATGTTTGTACATGTCTTAACGTGTCTCATGTGTAAAACACCTATTAACTACATACATAATTACATAAGAAACACAGCTCCTTAAGATAATATTCTTCAAGGATTTTTCAAAAATTACTTTCCTATATAAATAAATGTCAGTCATGTGTTCTCTTGTACGAGTGTGCAGGCAGTCATTGCTTGAAGTACATTTTTGCTACATGCAATATGGAAACTGCTTAATGAGGCAAAATGTGTGTAAATAATTAAGAAAGAGAACAACAATAACAACAGCAAAGTGTACATAATGAAAATAACAGCAACAACAACAACAACAACAGCAATAACAAAACAAAGCAAACACAGAAAAGATGGGAAATCATCTTGTGACAAATGTGTTAAATATAAAAAGAAATGTGCCAACAATATTATTCAAAACAAAAAGTAAACACCCTGCAGAAGATTGAGTTACAATTGTCCAAAAGCTACGAGTAATTTAACTGGTATAGAAAGCACCAGTTCCAAAAGTTGTAGAGGTCTTATAGCAACCAACTAGTAGAGATGTGCTCGTGAGTGTTTTTTGGTTCAAGTACGCTCACGAGCAAAATTTTTCCCATCACACATTTTCATGCCTGAAAAACAAACAAAAATTCTCACAATCAATCACGCTTGTATTGAAATAAAATATAAATGTAAAAAGATTTTATTTATATACATACATACATATTTATGTACATACATCTGGGATCGGAAGCGATAACAGCCTGAGTCTTAAAACATAAAGGGTTCTCCATTTTGCGGTTTCAAAAGTCAACGTAAATAAAACACATATAAAATATTTTTTATTGATGATATTTCCTTTTTATTATAAAGTTTAAAAGTTGATATTATGTGTGAAAAACTATATCATTTAAATGACCACCACACGAAGTTTTGCAAGCATTGATTCTTTTGAGGTAATTTTCGATCACTTTTTGACACATATTGGCCGGCATCTCAGCCATAACTTGACAAATGTTGATTTTTAAGTGCTCCAGAGTTAAAGGTTTATCTGCATAGCCCCACAGAAAAAAAAGTGTAGTGGTGTCAAATCACATGACCTTGGTGGCCAGTTGATATCGCTTCGACTAGAAATTACGCGGCCAGAAAATGTCTCTTGCAATAAAGCCATATTCGCTCGAGTTGTGTGGTATGTGGCACACAACGTCTTGTTGAAACCAAATATTCTCCAAGTCGTATTCTTCAATAGCAGGCAACAAACGTCTGTTATCATGTGACCATAATGCTCTGAATTGACGGTGACAGTCGTTCCATCGTCGTTGTCGAAGACCACACCTTCGGAGCAAAGAGCTCACCAAACAGTGACTTTTTTTCTCTCTTCAATTACTTGAGGATTCTCACAACCCCAAATACGACAATTTTGTTTATCAACATGCCCACCGAGTGAGAAATGTGCTTCATCGCAGAAGAAAATTTTGTTCCAAAAATCGCCGTCCACCGCCTGCGGTTCAAGCTCCCATTCCATGTAACTACGACGTTGTGAATGGTCAGCTGGCTTCAGTTGTTGTGTGACAAGGACTTTATATGGATCTGGTAGGTGTAGATCTAAATGCAAAATGCGCCATAATGTGCCGTAAGACAGTCATAATTCCTGAGAACGACGGGGAATTGACACATTCTGATTTTCGGCTGCACTTTAACTTACAGCAGCGATATTTTCTTCAGGGGAACAAGCGAAACGATGATGCACAGGCCTTACAATATTTGTAACCGCTCCAATCGCTTCCAATTTCTTCACAATTTGGCCAATTGCTTGCGTAGTTGAACGATTATTACTATGTTTATACGTAGCCTATTCACAAATAAAAACTATTTGCAAATAAATAACTCACTGTTTAGGCGTCAATGGGAATGCAGAAAATTTGTATTTTTTAGTGAAGCCAGATGGTTAAAATATAACTAATTGGTAACACTGTTAAGCACAACATATGTTCAGAAAAAGACGTGATTACTAAAATAATAATGGAGAAATAAAAAATTATGATGTTTCTTACAATTCAATTAATGCAGAAAAGCCACGATATATTGCAAGAACGGTTCAACAAAAGGCATGCAACTTTTCTAATCGCTAGTGAAAGAAGAAGGCGCAGACAATTTTTGGTAAATTCTGCCACATCAAAAAAAAAAAAAACTTCAAAACCGATATAAAAAAAAGTGGCAACTTTTTCTGTTTTATCTGCAAACAACTTTTTAATCAGTACTTGTTTTCGTGACTTAGCTATTCCCAAATAAAAATTTTATTTATTCTTTATAATAATCTCCTCTTAAAGCACGATATGTGGCTGTGGCAGAATCAACCATTTTTGTAGTATGTTTTGATAATTTTTATGCGTTGTGTTGCGATAGTTAAGCGATCCATTTTCGTCCATGTCAGACTTTCAACTGAGTAGAAAAAAAAAATTGGATTAACAATTGGTTTGACAGATGTTGAATTCTAGTGCTATACTTCTGAAATGGATAACCCTTTATTATTCAAAAATACATTGAATAGTTATGTGATAACTATTTTAAAAATATATCAAATAAATATTTTAAAATAAGACAACACAAATTGGTAAATATAATAGTGTAGTGCTTTGTACTCAGAATCGAAGAAAAATTCGTAAAGGATTTCTATGCTGGTAAGCAGACATGTGGGGGTGAAAAATTCCAGTTGAATAAATCAATGGAACTACCAAATCATTATTTAAAACGAAAGTGGAAGAAATGGTTTATTTAGCACAAACCCAGAAGAAGTTACAACGAAAACATGTTATCAATTTTGTTTCAGGAAGTCGTTACGGCTGCTTCGCTACCTGTAGAAGGAATGTGGGAAAAAGAATCAAAAGCAAGAGGGTTCTACCAGGCGATATCTTTTATTGTGGGAATAGAAAGTCAGCTTCAAAAAGTATGAAGAAGTATGAAGGCTGAAAAATGATTGCTCAGTAACTTGAAATAAATGTTTATGACATTCCATTATTTTCATACTACAAATATTTTAGTTTCATACCAGTTGCATCTCCTGCAGGGCAAGCACACACAAACGCACACGCACACATACTTTTTTCTCATTTGTTGTTGTAGCACAATCAGAAACGCAACAATAACACATTTTTCCAAAAGACATTTTTCAACAATTTAACACACTTAAGTGAAGGAAAATTATAATAGTCACAAAGCAATATAAAACAATTATACGAAAAATGAATGCACAATTCGTTCGTTTTGGCAACACGTTTATTATGTTAAAAATACTGAATATGACTTTGCCAAATTTTGAGAATCCTTCATCATATTATGGCGTACACACACACACAAGTACGTATAAAAATACATAATCAAAGTGTAAACTTCCATCATAAGAACTTGCTTAAATTGTCCCAGAAAATTGTCCAGAAAAAATTAGTGCAGTTATTTTTAAATGACAAAACGTTTAGAAATTAATGAAATTTGAGTTTTAACTGATTTGTACAGTTGCTTAAAAAACTAACAACAGATAAATGCCGGATTTTTGGTCACATAAAATAATGACAGTAGTAACTTATGTTACACATACATGTAGGAACCAAGCTGTTAATATGTATATATGTACATATATATTTATTTTCTTGAGCCAAAGGTCTTTTTTTTTAAATATTTAATTATTTTTGTCGATATTTCGCTCTCCTTCGGATAGCTTCTTCAGGACAATAATAATGATATTTTCATATCGACAAAAATAATTAAATATTTTTAAAAAAAGACCTTTAGCTAAGGAAAATAAATATTTACAACCATATTCAAAAAAAACTATTGAAACTTTATTACACGTTTATTTGACAAATATTCCGTAGAAATACGTCAACTAAGAGCTTAATAAACTTACAATAATTATTATGAATATGGCCTATAAAATATATAAACAGGGGTCGGAAAAAACCGACCCTTAGTCAATTTAGTTATTTCAGTAAATCGTTGAGAAAATCAAAAGTTGTGCACCGATTTCAATGAAATAAAGCTCATTTGATTCAAAATATATTAAGCTAAATGCTTTAAGACCAACATTGTGACTTTAGTTGCATTATATTTTTTTATGAATTTTTAAATAAGATTTTTTTTTTTTTTTTATATAAAATTGTTATTTTTCTTCAAAACTACAACGATATCTCTGAAACTACTCGTTCAAATTAAAAACGGATTAAAGATAATTTTGTTGACGAATTTCGGTTTTCTTTTTTAACTGAATATGGTGAACCGTTTTCAAGTTATTTAATTATTTGTAGACATAACAATTGTAGACATAACGGTATATCTCAAAAAGTCGAGCTGATACAAAAAAACCAAGTGCAGATTTGGATTTAGCGTCCCAAATTACCTTTAAAACAACATTCAGTTCATAAATAACAAACACCTTGTTCCCTTGTGTTATTTGACAATTAGAAAATGGGAAAAATCATTATTTTTACCGTTTGGGTGACGTAGATTTTTTAACATTTCAATTCAAATAAAGTAATTAGTAAATTTAAATGAAAAATAAGTAGAGCGATTTTCAAGTGAAGTTTCATTTATTTTATAGAGTGTTTTCAGTTAATTTTGCTTACAAAGTTTTCTGAGTGTATTATCCCACTTCTATTCCCAAAAACACGGTACTACTTGTAACAAACTGTAATGAAGTGATGATGATGATCACTTTTTATTTCACTATATGCCATATAGCTCTTGATTCCACAGACTCTTTCCCCCGTTTAGAAATCATACACCTATAGGTTAACGTTAGACCGATGGAAATATGCCCTTAACACATGACTCATTCATAAGTGGCATTTCCGTTGAGAAAAGCAAAAAAATGTATGTTAATGGATGTTTTCTTTGCTGCATGTGTTCTGTATATATGTATATACGTATAAGTATATATACGTATAAGTATATATACGTATCAGTACATTGTGTACGATTTTATTCGACCCATAAGAGATGCCTAAACAGAACATCTTCATCTGTTGTATTACAACTAAAAATGATTAGACATCATTTCTTTTATTATAGAATAAAACATTTATTTGTTTATACATATGTACATACTACATATTTCCTTTTCTTAACAACTTTATTTTTCAAATTTAATATGAACACATTTGTTTGTATGCAAACGTCCTTAACAGACAATAATAGTGATTAGAATATGTTTTAGTATTCAATAGATATTCGTATGTACATGTTTGTACAAAAGAATAAAAGCAATTACAGTTACACCAATAACAACAACGAGCATGAGGAAAGTACATGTAAATATCTGTATGTATACATGCATGTGAAATTTTGCAATACAAAAACCAAAACTAATAATCATTTTAAGCTGGATTCCATGATTGTTATTTTATCGTATTTTATGAAAGCAAATGTTGGGATAAATGAATTTTTCCTTTTTTTTTTTATATATTTAAGTCATGTAAGTCACTACATACGAGTATTGTTCATATTTGTAAATAATACTTTTTGTTAGAAAATGTTTTTGCATTTTTTATTTTTATATTTTGAAAACTGTTTCGGTTTGGAGTGCTAAGCACAAAATGCGTACTAAGGTGGCTCGATCGATTGCTAAAATCGATATTGTGTCGTCGACTTTTCGATAGCTTTTGGCATGAGGAAAAAAAAAAGTTCCATTATGGCATATCAAAAAAATCGGGCTGTCTTTAGTATAATGGTACCAATTGCAGTAAAATGAAAATGTGTGCTGCCAAATGCTTACAGATTTTAAGCCCGAAGCCGGTGTTGGTTATAGTTACCATGGAGGAGAAAATCCCTTAGCAGCCCAGCCAGAGGCCGATTGTCTAGAACAAATTTTGCATACCTAAGAAAAAATGTATTAAGTGAAATATAAGAAATACGATTTTGGATGCTTGACAGCGTTTATGAATTCACGATTTTACGTTCTGTGTAAAAAGTTTCCTCTGGCAGCACTGTTTTATCAACATTTTTATATTTTTTAATTTTTTGGAACGAAGTTCCTTAACGCGGCTTGCTGGTCGTGGAAATTAGTAGAAATCGTCACAAAAGCGTGTGAGCTGTTTATATGTATTGGTGTACTGTCGACAAGCAATTGTGTATGATGGGCGGTGTCTCCGCTGCTGTCAGCGGAGATATTAATTAGTTGTGAAAACGGACACTATCAGCTGCTAGATGTCGCTGAAGTAAAGTATGTCACAACAAAAAGCAGCAATATTGAAAAATTGACCAACAGTTGCTTTTCTTCGTTTTGTAACAGATTGACAAAAAAAAAAAAAAATACTGCATGTGTCAAAAGTAAAAAAATAAAACGTTCCAAAAATTTAAAGAATCATAAAATTTAAAAATTTCAAAAACAACACAAAATAAAATGTAAGGTACTTCGTTCCTAACGGGGCTACTCCGACCGCATTTCTTTTTTTAGTAAACTCCACAACTTCAACATTGAATTATTAATAAATTAAAAGCCTGCGGCAGAATTTGACTTCAGTTTTGAGAAGTGCTCGGACCTCTTCTACAAACTAATAATTTCATCATTTCTTGCAAAGCCTGGCTTTTTATTACATAAAGTTTTCCCTAAAAAAAAAAACATTTTCGGGGAGTCTTAATTTTTTTTTTGTATATTTTTATAGGAACCGCACCGGATAACGGTACGGCGTTGGAGAGTTCGATAAAAATATTGGTGAGAAAAAAATGTTTGGGCGTTTGGCTCCTCTACGGGCTCTCTGGGACTGATTAATCCCAATGGCCTTTACGGATGAATTGGTAGAGAATCCTACTAAGATTCCCCGAGGTCGCAGGTTCGATTCCCGCCGAACACTTTGGGTGTTTCTGCAGACAAGCCAAAAGCTTCGCAGTTTTGTGTTTGTTTGCATAAAAAATTAAAAAAAATTTAGGGCGCTTCGAAAATAAAATTTTTCCCCCATCACACTGTTTTATATATATTTTTTTTTCGAACACATCGACGCAGTAACAAGCCTCATTACAGGCTCCCATACAAAAATAGAAAAAAATTTTAAATTGTACCTTCAAAATGATTTTTTTGTTATATCCTAATGGAACTTTTTTTTTCTTCATAACAAAAGCTATCGAGAACTCGATGGCACAACCTCGTAAAAATGCTCTCCATACAAATCAAGCCTGCCTAATGTGTGCATATGTATGTCCATGTATTTACATATGTATGTGCCTCAAAAGTACAAGCGCGCATCCGAAATATTTTTTTATTGTTTTTATATGACAATAAATTTAATCATTGACGTTCATATTTGAACGGCTTTTCTCTTTTTGTTGGCAAAGTGAAACTAAATTCACCAATTGTGCAGGACAACATTGTTAGTTATATGAAATACTTTTTCTAATGTAATTTTTCCACACCACGATTAGTGCCTTTCTAACAATTTGTTTGGAAAATAGAAATCTACTGGGTGAAGAACATATGTAAACGAAGCTAAGAGGCAGACCCTTAGCATTCTATGTAGCCCAATTCTAATACACCCAGGGAAATGAATTCTCCGGGAATTCAGTTTTTTCAAAAATATAATACTCCTATTCTTAGCAATTTGCTAGAGTAGAAATATGGGAAAGGGAATTTCAAGTATTCGTAGTCAGCTGTTTCCTGTTGACTAAAAAATTGGATATCAAACTTGGAACAAAATGAAATGCACAAACGTGCAGAGTGAATAGTAAATAATATTAAATGAAATAATAAGTGTGTTTAACGCACTTTACCGCGGAATGCCTGGTGTTCTCAATTTTCTCCAAAAATGTTTCTTGTGTTAAAAATTGTGTAAATTGGGTAAGTGAGAACGCTCATGAAAGAGCAAAATCTGCTTCTCATTGTACCGAACTCTACCCGTACTTGTTTTCGAGCAAAATGGCAAAACTGTCAAATTACTTTACGGCTGGGTTTAATCTTAGAGCAGCGCAAAATTTTATTCATTAAAAATTTTAAATACATATGTATGTATGTACGCTTTATTTGAAAATCTAAGAAGAAATTATGTTATTTTTAAAACAAAACAATTTTCTGTTGTATGTTAGTTATATACAAAAGCAGCCTGCAGCCAGAGAACTTAATTCCCTGGGAATATTTAAAATTGAGCTGAATATGTACTGGAATATAATAGCGGTGATTATCGATATTAATTTTACTCTGAAACTGAACTAAAATACTTTTTCAACATTATATATTTCTCCATTTTAATACATTTATATTAAAGTACTTTTTCAGGCTCAAGTTCAACCCTTGGGTTTTCACTACTTTTTAATCAATATCAATTAAGTAAAGAAAAGTAAAATTTATTTGCTAGGTGGACAACCGGCTGTTTCTGGGTAGCAAACACCCTTCATCAGCACCCTTTGGACGTGTCAAATTTCACAATTTTGAAACAGCCGCTTTAACCACTCGGCAACCAAAGCTCACGCAATTTTACTTTCTATTTGTATACTTAATTAACATTAATCAAAGCAATGATATTTTTTGTAGTCTTGGACGATATTTTATCATCTCAGAAGACTGTTATTTGTGCTTTCTGTTTATATGAAAGCTTTTTTTCCACATGTTCTGTTATTTGCATCATTGAGATCTAGATGCTCTTTTTATTGATACAATTTGAACATTTACGCCGTGCCATGCGTTATTAACATTTTACTGTAAATTTATAATTTTATCGAACTTCTGTATTGTAATACATTTATATTAAATTACTTTTTCAGGCTCAAGTTCAACCCTTGGGTTTTCACTACTTTTTAATCAATATCAATTAAGTAAAGAAAAGTAAAATTTATTTGCTAGGTGGACATTTTATTTACATTCAGATTGTCTACTTTTTTCCCCGCGCAGAGCTTCTCATTTTCGACGATTGTTTGGAATAAGAGAAAAGAGAGAAATTTCTCATAGAGAATTTATTCAAAATAGGAGAGTTGGGAGTAGAGAGAAAGCTCTCAGAGAACCATTATTTAGAATGATAATAATGCTGATAATGATGTTTTTATAAATATGATACGGTAACTTAGTTCAACTTTGGCTAAAATATTAAAGTACAGTCCAACAAAAATCGTATATATCAAGCTACCTCGGCTGTCTTATGCTATTAGCCTGAAGAAGTGTCCAAATGCGCAGCACAAACACACAAACCCGAACAAATGGGTGACAGAATTACATTATTTCTACCAACAAATGTATGTTGCTGTTGTGTTTGTTGTAGTTTTGCGGCTAACTGGTAACGAAGTACCTTGGTATATATATATATATATATATATATATATATATATATATATATATATATATATATATATATATATATATATATATATATATATATATATATATACATATATATATATATATATAAAAATGTTCGAAAAACTTTGTAACCAGAGTGGTGGTACTGGTGCCCGACAATGAGTTCGATTTTTAAGCAACAAAGTGTGTTTTCCTTCTGGAGACTTTTGCCTCCCCCTATAGTCTAGTAAATCGCATATGATTTAATTGTTCACATAGCGACTCAAATTGGCGGACATTGCTACTCAATAGCGTTCTCTATAGGTTGTTACGTCTGCCCGAAAAATATTTGGCATCAAACGATTATTTTTTGAAATATAATCAAATAATTGAGAAACATTTCAATTATAAGTTTCCACAAATAACTCTTGTAACAGACGTATTTAAAGGCACCTGCTGGAAAAGAAATATATGTTTTCCTTAACAGCTGCAATCTTTAAAAAATTTAATTATTATTTTCTTTTTTTGTTTCAAAGCTCAAAAAAATTTTAATTTGCAATCCTACAAATTAAGGCAAATGCATACAAATAAAAATTGGAAAAAGGAAAACGAACAACCATAAGAAACAACAATAACGTTGTGGTTTTTCAAAATGCTGTTGACACTCCCAACAATAACAAGAGTTCAACAAAGCACAACAGTACAATTGCATCTAACGGCAATTGTACAGAAAGAAATGTCATTACAAAATTGCACCAAAACCTGGAGTGTGTGATACATTTGCATAGTTTTCACTATAAAATCACTTCCCTTTTTCTCTCCTTCCCCACTTCTACACACTCTTGTGCTTTGAGTCACTGGAGAAATGCTAAGGATGATTCTAGAAGTAAATGTTGCTGCCAGGTGTGCTTGACTATTTGCTTGGCAAAACAGGTTTGCTTTCGAACCAATTCTGTTATTGGCAAAACTTTAACAGAAAACAAAAAACAGGCAGATATTGTAAGAGCCTCTAATATTTTGTTTGATTTATTAAAAACTATATTTTCCTATTGCTGGTAATTATGCTTTTGCCGATTTGCTCTTTTTCCAAACCTTCTGTAGTGTACTCATTAATTATTTAAAAGTGTTAAGTATCAGGTTTCAGTTTCTATTTTGGGCATAAAACTAAATAGTAAAATCTATTAAATTTGCCAGTCACTTTGTACAGCATAATTGAATTTATGGCTAATCTCAATCAGTGATATTTATTCATTATAAAATCAATCAACTAAAACAAGATTAATATAAAAAGTGCCACTGATATGCGAAATATTTCCCTTTTTTTGCAGAGTTCATTAAGAGTTCAGTTTTAAAAACACTTGAATTCTTATTAAATTGGGCAGACTCTTTTTCAAAGGCAAATTTCTCTAAAGCTTCGTATAGACGGTTGTCAGATCTTACAATATTGTAAGACCTTACAACGTGCTGACAATGTACTAGAAATACAAAATTGTCAGCATTAAGAAAATTATCAGTTCAGACAATTGCAAGTAAATCTTACAATTTCATTGCCAGACAATTGCCTGACAATAAATTTAGCTACCAACGAAAATTGTCAGCTTACACGGTTGTTAGATTTTTTACGTCTCAAAAATTGTCAGCTAACTGTCATTATTAAAATACACATACATACACACATGCCATTATTCATTCTTCATTTTTCTCGCTCAATAACCATGTTTTTAATTTTTTTATTATCTTTTCTGCAACTTTTTACCTCTCGTACTCACATTTTTACTATTCTCTTGTTTTTTCTCTCCCTTTCGTACACACACATTTTTCTTTAATATTCTTTTCTCATTACTCTGACAATGACGCCATTGTAAAGTGTTGAGAATTCATGCATCTTACAATATGCCAATGCCTGACAAATGTACTAGCAATGATGATGCTAAAGTGTTCAGACGATTGACAGTTAACTGACAATTAATTGTTAGGTAGGTGGCCTGCCAATGCTTTTGCTTACAATATTGTCAGGAAGAAATTGTAAGTTCTCACGATTGGTTAAAAATATTCTATACATTTTCTGACAATATTGTAAGAGTTTACAATCGCCTATACCTAGCTTAATGTTCCCACTCAGGTAAAATAGTCACTCAATCGAAACCATTAGCTAAGCTTATGTACAGATAATTGTATGATGTTATTTGTGTGTTGAGCTGTGTACAGACGGTTGTAAGTTATTATTCTATACATTGTCAGACAATGTGAGAACTTTAAAATTTTTTCAATCGTCTGGACACTGCATTGAATTAGCGAATATTACCAAAGAAAGACAAGTAAGAGTGCTATATTCGGCTGGGGCGAATCTTAAATACCCTTCACAATGACATATGTACCATTCTGATTGATTTTTGGAGCCAAATTTTGTTTTATTTGGTTTATAAAGCCGATGTCTTAAAAAATCTGGAGACGCTATATCTTGGGTGTATATGGACCGATTTCAAAAATTCTTCGATTTTTGGGATCTAATGGCCATTAAAAATGATATGGCTAACTTTTTAGGAAAAAATTTTTTTTTCCAAAATCTGACCAAAAAATGGCCAGAAATACCCCTGAAAATCCCGGTTTTTTAGATATATGTATATCGGCTACCTGTGGACCGATCTTACTAAATTTCATTAGCAGACTCACTACCGGGACTTAACACATTTTAGTGAAAGAATGAGGTTTCTATCTCAAACTGTTTTCTCAGAAACGCTATTTCAACGACTAGAGACGGACATCGCTTAATCGTAATCTCATTTATTCTTTATGGGGTCTTAGATGGTTATTTCAATGCGTTACACACGGAATCACAAACTTATGTATAATAGCCTTACACGTTTTTGTGAAGAGTATAATAAAAAATGTGTGTACGAAATAGTTACAAATGTCAGTAGGAGAATAAATTGAAAAAGTTGTTTTCGAGCAAAATAAAGAATGAACAGCGACAAAAGTTTGGCCAAGAAAACAACATGAAGGAATTATGTATGTGTGTGCGTGTGTGTGTGCACTTTTATAATGACAATAAATTTAAAGGTTTTGATACGAAGAAACATGACCTTCATGTAAACTGGCAATTTTCGTTGGTAAATAAATTTGTTGTTTGTCGTCGCCAATTGTAAAATTTTCTTCTTTGATCTGACAATTTTCTTGCTGCTGACGATGCCGTTATGTTATTACATCTTACAACCGTCTGTACCTAGCTTTAGTCTTTAAACGCATATAAATTCTCCACAGTTTTAAAGCTAAAATTACATCATTTAACTGTTTTGCTGCTCTGTTTAATGTTTATCAATGTGAATTGTGGTGAAAAGCAGCTGAAAAAATGGCATTAAAGTTTTAAGTAATAAACTACTAAAAAGCTAAATGGCATTACAAATTATATGATTTAAACCAAAAGAGCTTATGGTAATTGGCTAAAAACTATTTAACCACAAAACGTCATACATTACTGGTTTAATTTGAAAGAGTAATATGGAATTGGAAAACAAAGAAATTAATAAGTTTGTTTTTTAAAATTGAAAATCTAGCTGCAGTTAATAAAGTTTATTAACATACCCACCGAGTGAGAAATGATGAAACACAAGTGAGAAATGATGAATCACGAGTGAGAAATGTGCTTCATCGCAGAAGAAAATTTTGTTCGAAAAATCACCGTCCACCGCCAGCTGTTCAAAAACCCATTCCACGTATCTATGAAACCAAGTACACCATTTTGAAAGTGTTGGACCAAATTGTCAGAAAAGGCGATGCTTTTTAAAAATCAGATTTTTATTTTTTCAGGCAAAAATAACAGTTATTTTTTGATTTTAATTTTTTTGAGCAAAAATAACAGTTATTTTTCAACTTTTATTTTTTTTTTTTTGAGCAAAAATAACAGTTATTTTTTAACTTTTATTTTCTTGAGCAAAAATAACATTTAGTTTTGACTTTTATTATTTCGAGTGTGAATAAAGGTTATTTTTTGACTTTTATTTTTTCCAGTAGAAATAAAAGTTATTTTTTGACTTTTATTTTTTTGAGGAGAAAAAAAAGTTATTTTTGTGGTTCAACCCCTTTGACGATGAAATTATTATTTAATATTCCAAATATTCTTTTCTAAATAAGTAAATTTACTGAAAAATTATCTTTGTTTGAGAAAGTTTTTTAATAAATATAATGAATTTATCACAAAATAACTTTTATTACTGCTCAAAAAATTAAAGTCAGAAAATAACTTTTATTTTTTATCGAAAAAATAAAAGTCAAAAAAAAAACTTTTTTATTTCTGCTGAAAAAAATCAAAAATAACTGTTATTTTTGCTCAAAAAAAAAGTCAAAAATAACTTTAACAAACTTTATTTTTGCTTGCAAAAATAAAACTCAAAAAGTAACTTTTATTTCCTAACTTTTATGATAAAAGTTACAACAGTTACGGTCCCTGTTTTTAACTCACTTGCAGTTGCCCCAGGTGCTACAAATACAAAATCAAAGATACTTTAGGTATTTCTTTCTAAGCATTATGTATTTCTTTCTTTAGAAGCAACTCCAGGTTTTGTCAAGATCAGTTGCCATTTTCTTGCATGAGGTATGATTTTCTAGTGTGTAAAAAAAAATTCACATATTGTTATAGTGAAGCAAAAGTTATCTGAGCTGCTTCGGTTCATTGTGTATCTAGTATATCTAAATTTTTTTAGATTTGTCATTTACAGTGAGCATTTCTATTATGAAATGTGGGTAGTTTGGCGTCTTTTTTTTTTAAGAAAATCTAAGCACGTTTGAATACTATCTAGCACTTTTTAATGAAAAAAGTTAGCAAGCAAGTTTTGTTTCAAATGTTGCATTAAATAAGTTGCTATTTTTTTTAAATATCTCAAGCAATTATAAAAATTTGCTAAAGTTGCAAAAAAGTTGCTTTATTATTGCAAAAGAAAAATGCAATTGAACAAATTTGATAAATATGTTATGAAATTAATACTTCAGAGCATACATATATACATATATGTATATTTCGCCATTTACATAAAAAGTCTGGTATGTGTGTATGTACGCGAAAAAGTTCAGGAAATATTTTTGTTCTTATTTTTTTAGAACATTTGAAATTGCTTTTACTAAACAAATGCGAAAAAAGGTTGATTGAAACTCACGGTTTCCTATTTGTATTGCATAGTTTTGCTTTATTAAAATTTACATGCATTGTATTTTGGGTTATGAGTCACAAAGTATTTCAAACATGCAACAAAAAAACGTAATTGCACTATAATACAACATAATGATTAAGTAATATAGGAGCAAGAACAAAAAGGCAACAAAAACTTTAAACTCTGATATCCACAAAAAGGCAACAAAAATTGCATATAAGTATGTATAAGTATGTCATAACTCAAAAAACCTTGTTTAGCAACAAATAACTTTAAAGTTTTGGATGTGACCACAGCTTAATGTGAAACAAAAATTTTATTATTCTCTCAAGAGTTGAGTTGAATTTAAAATTTAAATACAATATGAAGAAAATTAATTAATTAAAATCAAAAAATTGTTTGAGAAACTCGCCAAACATATAGAAATCGTCTTTATAATTTATAATAATTACTTCAGGTTCTTTAAGCTCCTAATATTTGTACAACACACTTTTAATAAACTGGTATATTTGTTCATAATTAAGCCAGTGAGTGTTTAAAGTAATACAATGACGCTATTGACATATGTTAAGGTTTTAAATGTCCATTTATGTACAAATACATACATATGTACATATATGCATACGCACATACATATACGCACATATTCGCTATAAATGGCATTCAACACTAACAAAACATAAAGTACAACAACAAAAGCGTCACAGTTTACCTTGGGTAAGTGGTCATAAAAATAAGACACAAAAAATGAAAAATGTGCAAGAAAAAAAAAAATAGCAAAAACAAAATGTTTCAAATGAAAACTGTGTTTAACCATCCCATCTCCAACTCTATTTGTGAAAAAGCAAAAAAAAAAAAAAAAATAATAACAAACCACAAAACTGTGAGTGCAAGCAGTTTGTTTCTCTTTTTAACAAAAATGAGTAACAATTTTCATTATGACTCTTTGAGTGTTTTCTTTCTAAGAGAATGAGCCAAAAACGGAATGACGTCACTGTTGAATAATATTATATTCTGGTATTATATTAGAGAAAAAACTGGTTTTAGTATTTTTTTAAAGCATAAAATAACAAATGCGCTTTTTCTGACTGCAGCCTTTTTATGTTCACGTGCATATTTTATCCTTCATTGTTTATGAAGCTTAAGTTTTACTAAATATTAAATATGTGCAAATATATATTAGTTCTTCTAGCGAACTGTAATATTTTCAAGGAAATTTAGTGATGTTTATGTGTTTTACTTGTGCTGTAAACTGAATGAAGCAAACGGGTGTTGGGTTTTATGAATTGTGTTTAAAAATGAAAACGTTTTTAAGCTTGCACACTTGCTATTCTAAGAAAATGTATGGGCATCACACCAATATTTGATTGAGGCTATTGATGTGGATATTTAAAAAGAATGTTTCAAGTTGCAAAAATATTGAGAACCTGCCTGCCATACATTTTACTTCTACTTTTCACACAAAAGTTAGAATTTTTAAATCTGTTCGCAAATGTTCGCAGTTATATAAAATAAGCATTAAGAAAAAACTAAACTAAATTACACATAAATTGATTACATCCCTTTTTATAGGTTAACTAAAAAGAAATAGCTGCTTCATACAGTAGACTCGCGAAAACGTCAACTAATTTTTACCGAGGGTGTTCACGTTTTAGATTGGATTTTTTTACATGCAACTGCGTTGAAAATCAATATGCAGAACCGTTTAATACGCTAAAATTTTATTTAAAAAATTTACTGCAATACTTCATTTCAGTTGATGTAAAGCTATGAAAAAGTGGAAAATTTGTTCCGACTTAGCAATCAATTAAATCTACACTGTACTATATCTATATTGTTCTTTTTTGACAACCCCGTTACTGACGCATTTTTCCTTAGATGTTCAATAATATCACATTTTCTTGAAGAGTTAAAACTTTTGCTTTCTTGGCAGACATTTTTCTTTGAAACTGAGATTTAATTCACTTGTTTCTATGTACACTTTATTTATACTCAAACGCATAGAGATGTTTCCACCACAATCACCACATAAAAACTGAAATTAAGTATTACATGTGTGCATATGTATACATATATGTATGTAGGTGTGTCTACATTTCTAAAAAACGTTTTTGTCGCTAAGCTGTAAATAAATTAAAATACCGCTATTCCCAAAATTTATAAAAACTACAGAACTGACTTAAGAAAATAAAAAATCATTAGAAAAAAAGTTCAGGTTTTAGAGCCATCATCACTTGTTCACGTTTTAGAGTAGTCAATAAATAAAATAAAAATCTATATTTGAGCTCAAGGTCTTTTGGAATTTGACAAAAATAATTACTCAAATTCCAAAAGACCTTGAGCCCAAATAAATATATAAAATATAAGAAAAAAAGGGGTCAAAATAACTAAATATTAAAATAAAAATGTTCACGTAACTGGATGTTCACGTTTTCGCGAGTCTACTGTATATAAAATGATTAATTGCATTTAATTTAATTGCATATATTTACAGTTAATTTTCATAACAGGCGCAGGCAGCTAGTTGTATACTCATTTAAAAAAATAAATTCGCAAAACCAAGTGCTAGGATTACATACCGTAACTTCATTCAGGTTGTAAAGATTGGTGCATTATTAATCATACGTATCAATCATACGATTGTTGTTCTGTAGTGCAATTTAGCAACGTTTAAAGATAATGCAATCGTTTAACTAAACGTTAACATTTGGTGCTTGCATTCACAATGCAGTGATTCATAAACCATCATATTCAACATAATTTTAAATTAAGAATCAAGTGGTATTTTTGCCAAAAAGAATGCCAAAACAAATTCACCATCAATAATTTTGAATGAAGTAGTCGACTCATAGTCAAGTCACATCAATTGGCTTATGACTAGACTAGACTATCGAACGTTGGCTTTTATGCAGTGTTGGGCAAAATACATGCTCTGATGTATTTAAAATACAAAATACATGAAAGTTGTGTATTTAAAATACAAAATACTGCATTCCAACAGCAGGTATTTGAAATACAAAATACAGTGTAACAAAAACATGTATTTAAAATACAAAATACTTTTAATCCATTCCAACAGCTGGTATTTGAAATACAAAATACAGTGTAACAAAAACATGTATTTAAAATACAAAATATTTTTAATCAAAAAATTTTTTATATTCTTTCATAAACACCAGTTTTTCAAAAGTGATATCAGACAAAAAATCTCTAGCTGAAAAACAGCTAACGACAAAATCTCAATAATTTCTTATTAGAAAACGATATTCTATTGACGGACATATAACGGAATTAAGAAATAAGTGACAATTAAAAACCGTTTCACCAAATGCTATATAACTATATATAGTCTATCCAAGTCAACATTTGATTGATATTGTTTTCTCTTGTTTTAGATTAAAATGTCGAACGATGTTTTTCCTTGTATTTTATTTTTTCATTATTCAACTTTCTGACAGCTTGACAACTTTCTCAATGTAGGTATGTGCATTAAGTTGCGTTTACTTTACACAGGTACTTTGGTAATTAAATTGTGGTATTGCTATTTTTTGGAAATAAAACAGTAGCAAAATTTTCGGATTTTAGTTGATGGAACGGAATAACTTTTAGCGCATATTTTTTAACATAAATTGAAAACGTATTTTGAGGGCACGAGTATTTGAAATACAAAATACTCAAGCGGTTAGTATTTAAAATACAAAATACAAATACATTCATAAGACGTATTCAAAATAGAAATACAAAATACGTATTTGTATTTTAAATACGTATTTCAAATACTTGTATTTCAAATACATGTATTTCAAATACTGCCCAGCCCTGCTTGTAGGTAGGTTAGGGTTAGGTTAATTGCAGGAGTTTGTTTGCCCATGTCTTGCGACATACACTAAAGACAGTATAGGTTTGTTGTGCGCTCTGTCTGCATTGGCTCATTTGATGATTAAAATAAACCTCAGATTCTAGTTGTTGAATTCACACTAGTAACTGTGGTCATATATCACTAATGAATCAAAAAACCAGATATTTTGTAGTTAAATATATTTAACGCTGAATTTATTGGTAAAATAAGTTAGTGAATTTCACTACTGAGATTGCAAGATAAGATTCCACACACAGAAAAAATATGAGCTCGAAGAGGAACATATTATAGTTGAAATATATGTATAATTGAATACATTAATGTTGTAGGCAACCATAATATGGTTGCAAGCAAACGATTGTCTTAGGCATACCATGTGACTCCTTTAAATATATTATATGGCTGCAACCATGATATCGTTATATAGAACACATCATTTTTGCCGCAATCATAATTAAAGTTTTTTTTTTCTTTGTTTGCATCAGAGCTCCCACATTGTGTTTGAGTTCCATTCCCCAGTCCAGCGGCTTATTCCCAAAAAACCCCCATTGAACTTTAATTCACTTAAATATGCAGTTCATTTCGAGTCTGCATAATATTGTACATATTCTTGTAACATATACCCGCAAAATCTATGTCACACACTACTACAGCATGCCTGATTTCATTAGGAAATCGTTTTCCACTCTTAATTGATTAAGTAAGTTGAGTAATAAAATCAAAAATTTGAAGGTCAGCTCTTCAATTATATAAACTCATATGTATGAATAAATGCAAAATTTAAATATTTCGTCATTCCCAGTGATTATTAGTATTGACTTTGCCTTTGTGTACCATACTTATTATAAAAATTTTTTTGACCCATTTTTATTATACCTGTTAGCAAAGTGACAATAAGTAATTAGATGTACTTAGTTAAGGCGTTAGTCATCTTAAATCAATACTGAATATAACTTATAACGTATGTTAATATAAATACTAATACTTATTACAACATTTAGTGCAATTTTAGACCGCCTGCTAATTCAAATGTTTGCTATAATTGCAAATATTAGCAACGAATAGTAAAAACTCAAACTATGACCTTAGCTGGGAAACATCTTGTTGTTTCGCAATCGCTACTTTTCGCATCACCACCCATTTTGTTCATAAATTTTGATACTTTTTGTTTTTGTTTTATTACGTCAAGTATATGCAATAATTTCTGTTTTAAATATCTTCCAAATAACTTAATCTGCAAAAAGTTTTACTTCTCCGCACAGTTTTTATTTGTGAGATATTTTGACAGCGCTAGTGAGAAACTTGCATAAACAGATCCATTTTTCAATTTTTTTTTTATCAACTTACGTCAAAAACACTTGTTCAACAAATGTTTCTCACATACCGAGATACTGAAACAGATGTGTGAGCAACTCCATGTTTTGTTTCAATTCACATAGATTTTCTATCAGTGTTAGACGATGCAAGTAATATAGAAACTAGGCACTGGTCTTTTATAGCAGAATTTTCGAGTGTTGGTCTTGTCAAACAATTTTATTATGCTAGTCCATAATAAATAATTTTGATAAATAAAATAGCAAAAAAAACTTATATCAATATTTTATTTATTTATTTTTTTATTTAAATATTTTGCTTCACTAAAAAATCTCTCAAAATTTTCAAGGACAAAAAATGTTATTAAGTAGACTGAACCGGGCAAATTCAGTTATACTGCGCTGCATATAGTCATGTTGTTTTTTTTTGTGTACTAGCTTTTATCTGTGATATTTCTTTACGTAAGTTTATAGAAAAAACAAAATAATTAAAATAAAAACTAAATTATAAATATATTATTTAAAATGGTTATTGCTTAAAGCTGTACTTGTAACACATGAACATACATGAAAACATATATTTTGTAAAAATACATACTTAGCTTTTCATTACAGCTACTTAATGCCACTGTAATTTAATTTTTCAAAATTTGTAATCATAGATCTTTTGTTTTATTTTGAAGTCTCCAAATAGCTATAAATTTTCCAAATTACTTCTTCAAATTTATTGATGAAAAATTTAATTTTGCTTTCACTTTCCATTTATAACTTAACAATCACAATGAAAATGGTGACCAATAAGTTCTTGCAAAGTTGGACATTGCATAATTTAGTTGAGGAAGTTACATGAAATATTGCAATTTAAACCTTTTCCTTAAAGTCTCCAGGTTAACCTCGGTTGAAGCATAATTATAAGTATTTAATTCAAAATTACTTTTTAAAGACTTCATTGTTCCCATGAGTGTTTAGCATATAAACACGCATGCACGACGAGTACATAAACGTGTAGATTAATTAAAAATATATGATAAACACATAAACCATTGACCTTGTTTTGGCTGTTGTTTTTGTATTATTATTTTCATATAATTTTTGCCTTAAAGCAAAAAACCCCAGTTAAACACCACACACAAAAACACTCCCTTCGTAGTGTTTTTTTTTCTTGTATTGTTTTTGCTCACACTAATGCTCGCACACTGCCGTTGAGGTACCACAAAATACACATGCATACATACATATGCCTACGATGTTGTTCTTGTTTGCGTTGTACTAAGGATTTGTACTCTTTATGGGAGTCATTTTGTTGGTTTGTTTTTTTTTTTTTTTTGTAAAAAACGCGCTTTTAATTTTCAGTTGCGCTGTGCTCTTTCAGTGTTTGTACACGAGCATAATTGTCGAATAATAAAAAGGAAGAATAAGTGAGTGTTGGATACAATTTTTAGTTTCTTCAAAATCGTTGTAAAAGCCAACGACAAGTGAATTTTCAGATTTGGCACGCGTATCGTATACGTGATAGTAATTGCTGCTGGCACATTACGTATGTATGTGCCATGTGTCTTTGTATATTATTACGTATACGCAGCAATGACCAGCACTTGTTTATGAAGAAGTGTTGTTGTTACAACATACAATTTTGTTTAGAAAAATCAAGGCGGGTTTATACCAAGTAACCGTAGTAGTGCATCCAACGCCAACAAACACCTTCTGTATTCGGTTGGAAGAGACACTCTATATTCTGTATCCCGTTTTTTTCCCACATTTGTGTGTTTGTGTCGTGTAGTTATGTAGTATGACCATGCCATGACGGTTTGGCTCTCCATTAGCAGGTTTGAATCTCAAAGGATATGTGAGAAGCCCTTATATAAGACCTACGAAAATTCACCGCTAGGTATAATTACCACGTATATGTGTATATATATTGCGATCTGTTTCTTGTATTGATTTCGTTTTTTTAAAATTATGCTTTACTTCAAATGATTGATATGACTGATTTATTTATTTTTAGAAAATGCAATATACTCTTCTATCCTTCCTTAGTTTTGGTTGCGTGCAAATATTTTAGTATACACTAACTTAGAACAGAAACGTGTTGCCAGACCAAAAAATGTTGGCTGTATTAAAGGTTTGTTTGAACCTTTCGGATTCTCAGTTTGTTCAAGGAAATTATGGAGGAAATTATTTATTTATTTATTTTTTATCTGTTTCCTGTACAACAAGATAACTCTGAAGTTATACAGAAAAGCATAGTTGTTACTTTATATGAATTACAGATAACAATATACATATATACATATATATGTATATAAAAAAAGATTAATAATAATAACTAATGAGTGAGGTCTCAAACATTATTTTAATGTCTTTCGAGTCTACTGATGAGTTGATTACCTTCAATGAAATGTCGGCGGCATCTAGGCGGCTGAAAAGTATTAAACTTGTTAAAGCTCATTTAATTTATTTTTCCTAATAAAAATTACACTTTCGGTCTTCGTTATCCTAGCAAAAACAAATAAAACACACGTATGTATATGTGTTTTGGCTTGGTAGTATTAGTAGCACCTTAATGGTGATATTACTCCTAAACTATTGAGCCAATATTAATACAATTAAGCAAAATAAAAAGTTCTGAAATCAGTGCAGCAATATGAACGTAAAGCCATGCTCTTTTTCGGAGTTATATCTTTTGTATTATCTAGCAGCGGGGACATACAAATTTTGCAGTAATTGCCCTTGATCATATAAAAGCCAACCAAATTTATTCGATTTTAAAATTATTACCTTTAAACCTTAAAAACGTACCGTGGTGTCAAAAATGTTTTCCTCCTACTCCATTTTCAATATTGTTAGCAGTGTTGGCAAAGCATGGTGAGGCAATTTGTAGTATGTCTCCTCTTTTTCGATATCCAGTACTCGCAATTGCTGTAAATTAACAATTGGAGCAACTAATTGCATATCTTTTGAAACTGCTAAAGTGGCTAAACAATGAAAAACTGAAAAAAATTATCCATCCAACAACTTGGCTCTTGGTGAACTGCTCATCCTATGGCTGCCGGGGCAAATAGGAATAACTGGAAATGAGACAGCAAACTCAGTTGCTTCAAGAGCAAGAGAGTAAGACAACTTAAGCTTGGTACACACGAAACTTTTCGATGCAGTTAGATCTGAGCTAAAGAACTGGACACATTCAACTCTCTGGAATAACGAAAACGTGAGAATCAACGCAAGAATTCTATGGGGAAATCCAGACTAGAAAAAATCGGGGGGACTGCTAAGGCTTAGCAATCCGTAACTAAGTAGAATGATGGGAGTTATGATAAGTCACTCTCAACTATTAGAACATCTTAACCGCATAGGAATATCGAAAAGAGATAAGTGTAGAGCATATGGGGAGGGGAGCGAGGCCTTGAAGGATCCGAGATCTTGGGATATACATCTTACCAGACATAACCCAATTACGGGGCGTGTGGTATAGAAAGTTAAGGAACTTTTTGAATGACACGGAGTTCCTGGGGGTCAAACTATTCTTGGTTAAATCCAGGCAGCGCACAGCAAGCCTTTATTGGCTGAAGTGTATGTCGTAAGACATGGACAAAGAAACCCCTTCAATCACCTATCCTAACCATCCATCCAACATATGTATATCGATGCTTTTAGATTTTAAAAATAAACCACAAAACCCTGTAAATGTTTCATTAACAACTACCTAAACAGCGAAAATTAATTTGTGCAAACAGTAAAATGTTTTAAATTTTCATAAAAACGCGACAAAGAATTTGCGTATGGCAAATCTATTTAATTAGATATTTTTTTACATATTTAAATACAACAGGGAAAAATAATTTAAATATTACATTTGCTGAACTCAACACAAAACATTGTACACAAAACAGTTAATTAAAATTTAAAATTCTATAATTTAATGAATGAGGTTTTCTTTTTATAAATATGCGCCTATACATGCAACCATATTCGCTTACAAAGAAGGTAACACCAAAAAAAAAAAAAGGTATTGTACTTGGCGAATGTAAAAATGTGGCCATAAAAATATGAAAACAATAATTTTTAAATCTAATTTTTAATTCTGTTTTTCTTTCTGTTCTGCTGTATCCTTTTAAATTTATTGCAATATTTTATTTCAACAATACAAAATAAAATATCTAAATGATTTTTCAATATTCAAAATATAAGAAACGTAACCCGAGAGGCGTCCGATGGAAAAAATATTAAATTACCACATACTTCTTTGAAAGAAAAAAAGAAATACCCAACCTTGATTTTAAATGATTTTTTTCAATAAGAATTTTTATTCACATGAAATTAAATGAAGCATTAAAAAAAACAGTAGTAAAATCAATTAACATTCAATTTAAGTGGTTATGGCTTGTGACCAAAGAAAACTTACACACATTTTTATATTTGTATGACTTTAATCTTTATTGCACTGCTCATACAAATTATCGAAACCATAAAACTAATTGGCTCACAAGCATAAAGCACTCGTGATTAAAAATCAACTGGTTTTATATGTTAAATATAATCTTAACATATGTATGTTTTTATACTTGTGGTAAACATCATCATTTAGTTGCTCTTAGATATTGCAATTAACTGTGGTTATAAACAAGCAGATATAAATAAGTATTGATTTTGTATGGAAAATATTGAATTATAATTCTAAACGATACGAGCAGCTAATCAAGCTTCTACTACTGGCATTTGAAAAGAATTTTTATTAACTTAAAGATTTTTTAATGCTGCAATCATGTAAATTAGATAAAAATTAAGCTTCTTAATAATAATGTGCTTGTTAAAAAAAAATGCGGTCGGGAGACCCCCGTTAGGAACGAAGTTCCTTACGTTTTTTCTTCATCTTCGAATGTAATACAAGTTGAAATCTGTATGTTTTATTTTGTGTTGTTTTATTTTTTTACTTTTGACACATGCAGTATTTTTTTGTCAATCTGCTACAAAACGAAGATACTGTTGGTCAAGTTTTCAATATTGCTGATTTTTGTTGTGACATACTTTACTTTAGCGACATCTAGCAACTGATAGAGTCCATTTGCACAACTAATTAATATTTATTGGTAGGTGTCTCCGCTGACAGCAGCAGAGACACCTACACAATTGTTTGTTGGCAGATACACCAATACATATAAACAGCTCACACACTTTCGTGACGATTTCTACTAATTTCCACTACCAGCAAGCCGCGTTAAGGAACTTTGTTCCAAAAATCGATAGATGTTATTAAGATAAGTAAAAGTGTGGGAAGACGAAAAAATGTTTCCGATATTAAAAGTTTATTCCAACCTTTCTAATTCTCATATTGTTCATGGAAATGATGGAATAAATAGTTGGATTGCAAATATTCTTTTAAGATATTTCGAGTATGCTGATGAGTTGATTAGCATTAACGAAAGGCTGGCGGCATATGGACAGCTCAAAAAGACAGAAAACATTTGATATTTCTATTTTTGGACCTGAATTAATACATTTCACTTGGCTCTTCTGGCAAATAAATAAAGTTCATGTTTCAAATTCCAAAAGTTGATTTAAAATCGTTTATGAAGGGTTGCCGCATACACGAATGCGTTTGAATATATTTTTTAGATTGTGCAAATCTTTCGGGAGTTTTTTCGTTTGTGTGCAAGTTATATATGTATTTGCATCTTGAACGGGACATTTATTAGGCATTCGAATTAAAAATTTGTTCAATACAATTTAAGTTTTTGTGCAATTATTTTTTCAATTTCAGGCTCTGTCGGGTTTACATACATACATTTTTCTTATGACGAATTATCATTACATTGTTTTTGATTATTTCTCAATAATTAAAAGTAATGGGAATTATTTTTAATTTATTTGTCTTAATAATCAATTACTAATCAGAAGGATAATGTAATCATTACGATTCCTTTAGAAAAAGAATGTAATTGTTTAGTAATTTAGAAAAGAGAAAAGCGACATCATTATTAAATTAAATTAAATTTCAATCTTTAAGCTAAATGCTATTTAAATTTTTGCAAACCTTAGTATTTTTAAATACAAATTTATTTGCACTGCGTTCTTCAAATAAGCCATTAAATCGAGTGTTTGGATATGCACACATTATCAAAGCTTTTAATTGTCATTTAAAATAATACACACCTGTCCAATGGAGATTTTGTGCATGGTGTTGGTGGACCGCAAGTGCTTTTACAACAAAAGAGGACCCAAAAACCGCTACGAAGTTGGCTTACCCTTCAACGAAATTATGGCCAGCCAGCCAGCCAACAGATAATGAACTCAAAATAAACAAACGAGAAAAAAAAATCGATAACAAGTCCAACTACATGTGGACACATGCACATGTTAATGCATACAACTGAACATCGGTTAAAAAAAGAGTTCGTGAGGCCTTGCAGATGGCCTGTTTCCTTATAATAAATGGCTGGCTTATTTTGGCCTACTTAAATTTTCCAGTATGCTTCGTACTAGAATCAAGCAGAAAAACTTGCATTAAGAACGAGCTTTTTCTTTCTGTGTAGTATATAATAGACATCTCGGAGAATGAAAACAGGGCTTGAGTGCTTGTATCGTCGTGTGTGTGTTCGATTTACATGCGATCGATGCGAAAATGATTTAGAATTGTGTGAGCTGTAAACTGGTAAAATATCAGTTCTTTAGTATACCCTATTCGAGCTTAAGCTCGTGTACCCTTTCTTGAAAAAATTTAAAACTTGATTTTTAACAATCGTGAAAAATATAAAACCTCTCAGTTTCACGAGGGGTGCCTTTTATGTTTGGCGATTTGGCAACTCTAGTGTTGCAAGCTGCCAACTGACAGCTCCATCGTAAAGTTGCCCATTTTTCAGGTTATACGTACTCAGAACGTTTTGATATACCAGCACTATTTGTGCTATACAGTTTAAAAGATTCATCTTGGCCCAAAAATTTTAATGAAATCGTTAACATTTGCGTGCGTTTATTTTTTACAAATTTCGACGTGGATTAACTCAGCTACAGTGCGTGGATGAACTCCATCAAGGACCAGTGTTGCTTAACGGGGGTATAGTTAATTCAATCATCGTCCAAACTCAATTGCTGTTCCGAAAATCAATGATGCTGTGCGCAAACTGATACAAGTAATCAGAATGACATTTTATTAAAAAGATTTTTTAAATTTAAAAATATAAAAACTAGCCTTTAGTCATTGAAATCGATGGGTGAATACTTATTTTATTTACTGTAAAACAAAAGTAACTGAATATATTAAGGAGCATATTGTGTGCCATATTTTTTCAAATCAGCTGACCTGTAATTGCGGAATTATGAAAATATGTCAGCTGATCTCTTAAAGTTGGGAAAAAAATAGTGATTCAAAATTGACAAACATCCTCAAAACTACCCCACAATGCTTGGCTAAATAAACGAGAAAACTAAAAAAGTTACTTAAAAGGGCTTAAGCAAAAAACGCCTTAATGCCTTGCTGCAGTTTAGAGAAGTGTCTGCAATTGTGAAAATGCCGCAGGTTATGGAAAAAAGTATTGACGTAACTAGCCATACAAATGCGGATATGAAAATGTTCATTAACCAGTTGAAAAGTAAAGGAAAGAAAAAACGCAAGCCCTTAATGGCAACCGAGAGCTTCCATTTTATTGACAACGGTCAGTTGGTTTTGAAAATTATAATTAGCGTTCATTTGTAGGTCTGTTTATTAATTAACGGCAGGAGAATATAATCAGATTTATACACTGAATGAAAAAGTGCACTCTGTGCATCCTAAATATTATTAAGCTTTTTATTTTTTGCTGCGATAACTGCCAACATAACTTTAATATCGCAATAATAATGTAAATGAACATCTTTTGTTATTTCGCAAAGTTCCTATATAAAAATTTATTGCTTCAGCTTTCAACATGAACTTTGGCCAAATATTGTTGGGTGCTGGAAAATGGTTGTCAAAGATCGTAGTTCATGTGCCACATAGCCGGCAAACTGCCGCGCCGGTAATTTCACAACCTTACACCCGTCGCGGTCAAGAGCGACTGATTGCTGCTTGCGGTAGAGCCGCTTTCTCAGAATAATCTATTAATGGTTTAGTTTTTGTCATATTTTAACTTAATTTTTAAATTTTTCTGCGTGATTGTAAAAACATTGTTTAAACGGTGGTCAACTGTCGGTTTTTGGTTTGCCGCCGGCGACTATTTATATGTTAAGCTATCTTTTATCATCGGCTTCGTCCCCTGATAGTTCTTTTCAAAACATAAAAACCTGTTGTTTATGTATTTGACACTTAGAGTTTTTTTTTTTCGAACAGAAACTTCGAATATCTAAAAACATGCTGAATTGAGAACATCAATTTATGAATTATGCGGATTAAAAAAATTTTGCTAAATCAATCCGAATCGGATTCTAGAACAGATCCGTATATTTCTATAACAGTCAACTAATCGTTCTTACACATCACTATTTATAAAATTTTTTTTTTTTCGAACAGAAACTTCGAATATCTAAAAACATGCTGAATTGAGAACACTAATTTATGAATTATGCGGATTAAAAACATGTTGCTAAATCAATCCGAATCGGATTCTAGAACAGACCCGATTAAAAGTTGTTTATACTTGAATTTCAAATAATCATTAGTTTTACTTGTCTTCGGCAGTGTCACCAAAAAGTTGCCTAATTTTTTTTTTCAATTGCTGGGGAAATTTTCTCTCACATTTGTAAGACGCAGCCACTGAATTTTTTTTCCCCCAGTTTTTGCCCAGTTTTTTGTATAATTGATTAAAAAATAATAGTACATTAAACTAACAATTTAAAAATGGTTTAAAAAATCAGTACCTACAACTTAAATATATAATAATATTAACAAAGTGCTGTGTTGATTTATTTGTGCATTTCTTATTTTAATTATTTCAACAATATCTTGGAAAATTTATTGCTTCAAAACTATTGAAGTTATTTAAATTTGTATCACCATTATTATGTAGCTGCATGTATGTATGTATGTATTTATTTGAGTAAACTTTTTGTAACTTATTAACATTTTATTTATATTTTTCTTTATTAATTTATTTGTTATTTCATTTTTTTATTTTTATTATTTTCATGCTACAATTGCTTGCCTACTTGCTATTTGTACTCGTACGTGTTTGTCTGTCTCTCACACTTGGGCACACACAACCACACACTCTCTGACTTTTTGTGCGGTGTGCGTATGTGTGTGCGTTTCATGTATTGTTGCATTTTCCTGTATTTGTCTTGCAATTTATTTCGTTGACTTCGTTTTTTAATGTATCACACATATGTACCATACATACATGGGTAAAATATAAAAAACAACAACAAACACGCAACACTCAACACTCAACAATCATTTAACCGCAAACATTTATGCTCTCACACTTCTCAACGCCGCCATTTCTACCTTATTTCTCTGGTACGTGGTGTGGTGTTGATTGTGTTATGGCAATGTGTTTGTTGTTTGTTTCGTTTGGTTTTTGATGATACATATTCAAAATTGCATTTTGATTGCGTGCCTGTGTGTGTGTATGTGTTTTATTTCCTGCCATTGAACGTGATCTCTGTCGCTATTATAACGTTGGGTTGTCGTTGCTGCTGAATCTTATTAAATGGGCATCTCTAAATGTCTTGTTTTTATGATTTCATGTAGAATTTTGGAAAGCAAAATAAGGTTTGTTCTTTAAAGATATTTTTTTTTTATTTAGTGTGGTTACGGGTTTTTTTTATATTTTTGTTACTTTTACATTATTCTAATTTCTTTAAAAATACCATAATATTTTTTGATACCATTTTGTAGTATGTTAAGAAAGGTTATATAAGTAAATGGCCGCGCCTAATGCATGTGTGGACTGTTCACAAAACAAAAAATGTTCTAAGAATTACTTTTGTTTTTTCTTTGTAATAGTATAATCTTTAATAATTACACTCAGAAAACTTTGTTAGTAAAATTAACTGAAAACACGCTTCATTTAAAATCTGTTCTACTTATTTTTCATTTAAATATACTGATCACTTCATATGAATTTAAATATTAAAAAATCTACATCACCCAAACGGTGATTTTTCCTTTATTCTAACTGTTAAATAAGTAATGCGTAATCAACTGGTAAACAATTTTTAATATTTTCTGCGGCAGTGATTTGTCTTTTTTTCATTTTATTTAATTATGGTTTTCTATCTTTATTATCTCCTTTTTGAATTGGCTTATTTAATTTTTCTACTGCAAAGCCTCTACCCAGATTCGAACTTCCAATATCTGGAATTGAGGTTCGGTAAAGTTAATGTGCTGCATTACCTTATCTTTGAGTTTTTGAATTATTCTTGGCTGATTGATCAATATCCTCAAAGAAAAAAGTCAAATCATCTGATCGTGGCAGTCAATTAATATCGCCATGACTGGATCGCGTAAAAAATACATTGTTACGGTGTGGAAAGTTTCACCACTCTGTTGGAAGCTCATATCGTCCAGGAAAATCGGCCAATTTCCGTTAATTATCATTTCATGCTAGCGAACGCCATTCATGGTAACCACTTTTTGAAGTAGAAGGGCCAGCTGATGCCACCAGCTTATAAGCAGAACCAAACAGTCATTCTTTAAGTATGCATCTGCATCAACAATCACTCGTAGATTCTCCTTTCGCAGAATGTGACAACTCTGCTAATTGACAAAAACATCACAAGTTACACGAAATGCATTTTGAATTGAGTACCCACTTTCGTATAAGGTTTTAACAACCTTTACTGCCCGACCACACAAGAAATCTGTTGTGTGTGGATACAAGCACTTTTACTTCTGCTTTCAAACAAACAAGTATCTCTGTTCAGTATTAATTTACCGGACGAGCAGAAAGTTTTATGTTCTTTGAAGCAATAAGGGGACAAAAGTACAAAAGTAGCAAGGAATTGCTTCACACATGAATAATATATATAATCTTAGAAATAAAATTATTTTATTGGCAGATGATGTCACGGAAATTTTCATGAAACTTTTTGTTACTTTAGAAATGAAAATTTATCATAAACCTGCAATTTCGTGCTCTGCTTAAGCAAATGAAACTTAACGAAACTCAACGAGTCCAGCTTATTATTTTTATGACAATGTGTGTGTATTAACACACATTATTTACTCCGATAAAGCCCACTATAGTTGGGCCTTATACATATGTATGTCATCGTCATAAAAGCTATAAATTTAAACCAGTTCAATCTGCGAATGTTGCAAACAAGATTAACTCTTTTAATTTTTGCTCTCACGAAGAATGACGCAAAACTACAATTAAGAAATATTATCGGGGCACAATTTTTGTTCAAACCCAGAGCTGGGGCTTACGGTGGGCTCCGTAAACCCCAGCTCTGCTTCATTACTAATAACTCAATCTGTGCTGGAATTTCGTAATTGTTTTACATGAAGAAACTCAGTAAGGGAACAGCTGCGTATATAGTAATCAATTACAACGGCATATATAGTAATCACCATCTTTTGAATTCTCATTATTTAGGTAAAGCCTAGAACTTTTTTTTAAGAAAAAAAAATAAAAACATATGCTCTAACAAATTGACACTAACTTATTGGATCTTCTATCAGAACTCAATTTGTATTAAGACTTGCCCTGCTTATGATGCTAATTTTAATTCCTTAATAATGCCCTGCTGGCTCGATTATATGGCAAGTCGGGCCTTTAAAGCAAAAATAATAATTTTTGTTTATTAAAAAATTATTATGTAATAATAAAACAGTTTTTCTCATTGGGAAAGTTATAAACAGGCATGGAATTATCAAACTTATTTCATTATAATCCCGACACTCACACAAAAAAGTTTAAAACCATTTTGGAAAATGTGCTTTAAATTTGCTTTACATTATTCCTACGTATTTAAAATATTGAAGGCATAAAAGATCTCATTTGTGCTAGAAAACATTTATACTAATAACATTTTAATTCCATACCAACTACCTTTGCAATCAAAGTTTTGGCTTTGTATATTTTTCTTTTGCGAAGTCCATTAAAACAAACTTTATTTATATATTTTTCACTTTATTTGTAATAAAAATCGTATGTTTACTATATATACTTACATATATTTCCAACAGTTTGTCTGTATCTACATACATATATATTCTTTTATTTGTTTTCCTTTTGTTAGACAACAATCACTTTTATCTGACGAACAAGCCAAAGAAGTTGAACAAATACTCTCGGCAGCACCGACAGTTGGTGTTGCTGTAGCGGCGGTTGTAGCCGCAGCCAAATCACCCACTAGCATTAAGAATCTCATAGAGGAAGTAACGCCACAAACACCTTCGCCACCAGCTGAAAGTCACAAACAACAACAGCAGCCACTAGAAGAATACGAACCGAAGTCGGAATCGGAAAAAGACACAAATAATTTAGAGGAACTCATATACAATGGTAAACAAGCAAATATTTCAGTGAAGCAAAAACAGCATAAACAACATCATTTTATCAATAATACTATAATAAATGTCCATACGACTTCAATTCCAGCTAAAGCCAATGATAATGATGTTGACGATAACGATAACTATAATGAGGATGACGTTGATATTGAAGATGTAGATATTGTGGGTTATGGCGCCACTTCTGTGTGTGTTAATTCAATATTTACTAGCGCATCCTCCACAGCATTTGTAAAGGAAACACAGGTAGCAACAAAAACCAACTCTACTAGTGTAATAAAAACTTCAACATCTGCTGTTAAAGCGGCAACAAAAACCGATGAAGATGAACCAGAATGGTTGCGTGATGTTTTAGAGGCTCCCAAACGTAGCTTAGAGAATTTATTGATTTCATCTGCTCAACAGCAGCAGCAAGAACAACAGCACTTTTCCCACAATAATGGTCGTTTAGATTATAAGGACAAACATTCCGTTGAATCAACATCCTCTACATCATCTTCATCCTCCTCGTCCATACTTGCCAATGATGTGGTCTTAGTAACCACAGCCTCCAAAGTTGAAACAACATATGATGAAGCCAATGATAGTACCACTATCTACATAACAGCGTCAAGCGAACAACACCAACAACATCATCATCATCATTATACACCAGAAAAATACGATCAGCAACAAGAGTGGTCCCCATCGCCGACATCACTGTTGAATCGCACTTTTATACAAGATTCCAGCGCTAATACAACATACAACAGTAATACCACTGCTACACCAGCAACACATCCAACCGAATCGTTGCATGAGTCAATTGTTTCGGTTGAATCGACACAATCGGATGCGACCTTAAATCAGACCACAACTATCGATGACAGCATAATCTCGAGCAAACACAATTCCACATATTCATTAGCGGATAATGAGCAACATTCCTCGCTGAATACTGCCACCGAATTAGACGATTCGCAATATTATATACCTGAATATCCACCGGTGCGCAGCAAAGAAGTCTATGTCGAATCCGGTGTCCATTACTTTGAAGATGGCAATTTTTGGATGGAAGTACCTGGTAAGTTAGGAAATACTTTTTATATGCATAGGTATAAGGTAACTGACATCAAAAGTAGTATTTAATTGTCCAAAATTTGATGGGCAAAAAAAGTGGTACCTGGTATCAGTACCAGGCAACCAACGAACTTGTGTTCAATCAGCCTAGCAAGTTGCAAATACAAAAGTAGATATATATGTATTTTAAAAATAGGAAAACCAAATAAAAGTAATCCACTGCCTGCAATAATAAGCGAATATTGAGATAGACTTGTAAAATTTTACAAGTCCATCTATCAAATTTTAAATAACTATCTTAAATAAATTCAGCCAAGCACGAGCCTGGCTCGCATACTTATGCTAGAAACGCAACAGGGACGAACGATGAATTTTTCGCCGCGAATATTCGCCGTCAAAAATAAAACACATTGATGTATATGAAAATGCACACAGTCACAGCCTCGGTCGAAATTTGTTGTAGGCGGCGAACTTGAAATAGATTTATTTCTATTTCTTACGCCGGCGAACGACGAACAAATCAGTACCATGTGGCCATTTTGGTTTTAGTTTTCAAGTGTTTTAGTAAAAACAGTTAATTTTTACTTTAATAGTTTTTATTTTAAATGTTAAGCTTTGACTTTTTGCATTTAAAATAAAAAGCCCACATATTAGATTATAAAACATGTTTCTAGTGTTTAATTTTTTGTTTTTGTTAATGCTAAATTTTTTAGTAACCAATTTTTTTAATATGGTCACCCTATCAGCTGTTCCACTATAGAACGGTAAAATAAAAAAAAAACTGATTACCTGGATACAAGTGAAATTATAATTGAAAATGTTAAACTTCATGAATGTTTATATAATTTGGGATCATGTTCATTATTTTAATTATTTTTACAAAATTTGAAATTCTTTGATTCATTTAATTTTTTTTTTACCAATAAACAATAAAAAACAAACAATAAACTACTGTATCAATTATAACACATGCTTTTGTTTTTCGTCGTTATTGTGCTTCATACGACGAATTTTAACCGGCGTATTCGGCGTGTTGGGCGAAATTCGTTGTTCGTCCCAGTTGTGTTACTAGCATTACGGTGCCGTACGTATGTGTAATGTACGTATGGAATGGCATATGTGAATACATATATTGTATTCATGTCATCTCTCTGTCTCTTACAGCTTGAGAGTTATGTTTAATTGTTACTTTAGGTTGTGCGGGGACACCTAGTACTTTTCAACTTGTTGTTGTTGTCATTTGATGTTGTAAGGCATCTGGTAATACATACACTGTGCGAATTTCGTCTCTCTATCTCATTACTTTATGTTGGTAAGGGACACCTGGCAGTTTTAGTGTTGTTGTTTTTAGCATTTGTTGTTGTGGAGCATATGTGAATACATATATTATGCAAATTTCATCCCTCTGTCTCTCACGGTTCGAGAGTAACGGCTACTTGTTACTTTACAGTATATAGGGACACCTGGTAGTTTTCGACTTGTTGTTTTTAGCATTTGTTATTGTAGGGCACATGTGAGTACATATATTGTGCACATTTCATCTCTCTGTCTTTTACAGTTTGGGCGCTACGGCTAATTTTTACTTTACGTTGTATAGGGATAGCTTTGGACTTGTTGTTGTTTTTAGCATTTGTTGTTGTAAGGCATATGTAAATACATATACTGTGCGAATTTCCGCTCGCTACCTTTTACGGTTCGAGAGTTATAGCTAATTGTAACTGTTGTTGTATGGGGACACCTGACAGTTTTTGACTTGTTGTTGTTTTTAGATTTGTTATTGTAGCGACAAGGTACTGAAACGGCTGCTTCAATCAAATTCATTGTGTTTCATTTTACTGAAATTTTTTTTTTTTTTTTTTACATATTTATATTTTTATTTTATTGTATTTCGCTTTTATTTTTTGAAAAATGTTTTTTGAACAATCCTTAGAATGTAAACAAAAAACATCATTTAAAAAATTGGTTGTACCAATTTGGACTTAGGTCAAGAGGATGGCAACACTAACTTCGAATCCGTCCCAAATCATAACACCTTTTTGTACGAATTCATACAAAAATTCGGAATTCATAATATGGCTGTAAATGTTATTTTTTTTCAGATATTACAAATTTCAAAAACTATCATTTAATTGAATTTTTAATTTCCTTTGTGACCGTTTTTTTCAATTTATAATATTTAAAAAAATACACATTTAGAAAAAAATTATTTCTTGAAAAAGTCTTCCAAAGCAAAACGAAGTATTGAAAATAAAAAATTATGAAAAAGTACCTCAAGCACGAAATCAAATCAATCATACTTATTAATCAACTTTCGATTTTATCACGGTGTTTTTCTGTTGACTAATACAATTTTAGTGCTGATCACTACAATTTTATCACGAAAAAAAAATATTCCATTCTGAGGAAATAAAACCGAACTCAAACTCCATAAAATAATTTGCAATTGTCACTCATATAGTTCAGCTAAAAAGTTAAATTAATATTTATTTATTATTTTGGGTCTAAACATATACCTTAGTAATAATTTTCTGGCTTTCTCAGCCGTCAACATTTCGTTAGTGCTACTTAACTCGTCAGTAGGCTCGAGAGAACGTAAAAGAATGTTTGAAACTTGACTAGATAATCTATTATTGCCATGAACAAAAACAAACCTTTTTCAAAACAAATCTCTAATACAGAAAGTCTTGCAACACTTTTACTTTTCTTCACAATAACATACAATCAAGTTCCAAACATTTTTTTAAGTTTTTTCCAGTCTATGCGCGAGTTGATTGGCATCAACGAAATGTCGCCGGCATATAAACGGCTGAAAAGGGCAGAAAACAATTAATAAGGTCTTTTTTGAGATTTAAAATAATACATTTCAATTGGCTCTTATAGGAAATAAATAATTTTTGACTAATACTTATTATTAAGCTCCTCGATGGATGAATTGGCAGGAGTGTCCTACTAAGAGTCGCCGAGGTCGCAGGTTCGATTCCTACCGAAGGCTTTGGGTGTTTCTGCAGACAAGCCAACAGCTTCACCGTTTTGTGTTTGTTTCAAAAAAATAAATAAATAAAATGTTAGAATACTATCTTCTTTTTTCCTAAGTTTGAGTTTTACAAACATTTTTTATCGTAGTTTCTTCCTAGTATTGAAATTAGTTGGCCATCTAGAATTTCTTAAAAGCATAACTACCTCAATAAAAACAAATATATAGACAGATATTTCCCAATGTTATTGCCATCCCAGAGTTTTAAAATTGTTTTACTCTCGGTGCTCTTTCTCTCCGCCCTCTTCATATGTATATGCGTTTGACCCTAGATTATTGAGTAAAGATTTCAACTAAAATTTCATCAAAAGTGTTTGACGAAATGACTCTTTTTGACATTCCTCCATTTTGCAAACGATATGCATTTACCATTGAGAAACATATTTGTATATACAAATTTTATTGTTATTTTTGTAGGTCTTCTAGACTTTGATGATGACGAGCTATCTTATCCTCCCATACCAGTTAAGAAAAATCCGAAAGTTCGCTTTAGCTCGGGACCAATACAAGTCTTTTCTACATTCTCAGTCAACGATTATGATCGCCGCAATGAAGATGTCGATCCGGTGGCCGCTTCAGCGGAATATGAACTGGAAAAACGTGTTGAGAAAATGCACGTTTTTCCTGTTGAACTTATGAAAGGTCCAGAAGGTTTGGGTCTTAGCATTATTGGCATGGGCGTTGGAGCCGATGCCGGCTTGGAAAAATTGGGAATTTTCGTTAAAACAATCACTGATAACGGTGCAGCTGCGCGTGACGGACGCATACAGGTGAGTTGAAATTTTCAAGTTTTAAGATTTGTGGAGTTCATTGTTTGCACACAAAATTAAACTTCAATTAAAACTTAAAAATTTGCTCAGGTTAATGATCAAATCATCGAAGTGGATGGCAAAAGTTTAGTCGGTGTTACTCAAGCATATGCAGCATCTGTATTGCGCAACACTTCTGGTCTAGTCAAATTTCAAATAGGACGTGAAAGAGATCCCGAAAATAGTGAAGTAGCTCAGCTAATACGATTGAGCCTGCAAGCGGATAAAGAAAAAGAGGAAAGATTAAAAAGGTATGAGAAATTTTGACATCAAATAGCTGTATATGTTTATAGTAATTAAACTATTTTGCTTTGTAGACAACAAGAAGAATATCTCAGGCGTACTTTGGACTACTCTGAGGACTCCACTCAACCCGTTTCGGCTAATTCTAGTGTATGTGAAGGACCTACCAGTCCGGTGCAAGTGGAACATCCCATGGAGGTCGAAGCTACACACTCACAAGAGGTAGAGTCTCTTAAGAGACTGCTACAGGAGGTATGTTTTTTTTTTCTTGCTTGTCTTTAATCATTTAAAATTGAATCTAATATTGGAAATTCTCTTGTGCTTTTATTAAATGGAACTTCGTTTCTGTGCGGTCCAACAGCATAAAGCGGTAATTGTGTTCAAAATGTTATTTGTTTACCAATTGGTAACACAAAGAATCATTTTCAGTCAAATCAATCGTTTTCATTTCGAATTTTGTTTTATGGAATCATTTCGGTTCTATTTTGACACCGATTTTAGTTTTGCTTTTTTCGTTTATTTCTTTCAGCATGTCATATTTTTCTTTATTAGAAATAGAAATGAAATACGAAAGCTCAAGGGTCTCTATTTTTATTAAACGAATTTGGAAAACCACGTTTTTAATAATAAGAAGAATTACAATTTTATTTGTATTCGAACAACTAACTGTATGTGTTAACAGTTTGAATAATAATTTTCAAGTCTCATAAAAAAAATATTTTTCAAGAAGTAAAAGCAAATGTTTATCTAGTTTTAAATATAACAAGTAGAACAAGTACAAAATATGGGAAAAATATTACAATAACATCTACGCCCTTTTGCGATGTTGCATGCACTGTCGAAAAAAGACAAAATTTGATGACATTCCAGTTGGCTGCATGTGGCCAATGCTAAAGCTACTCTTACAAATTTATTAAGTATTAAATCTCACGAACCCAGTAGCAAACCTCATAATCAAAGCAATATAACGCCATCGTCAAGTGCGGTCCACAGTTTACATGAAAACACTAACAGATAGAGAGAGAGAGGAAAAATATAATCCTCTCTCTAGGTCCTTCTGGGTCCACCCTGAGACTGATTAGTGTGATGGGGTGAAAATTTAGCTTAAGTAAAATATGAGGGTCTCTCACACTAATCAGTCCCAGGATGCCCGGGGAGTATAATGTGTAACCAGTAATTTGTTATCCAATATTTTTTATGAACTCACCCACCCCATACCACGCCTCCTTTGGATCCCCCATATAAAAAATATAAAAAGTTGAAAATTCGAAAATGAAACTTCATACCTATCGACAAATTAATGGTACAATATCGAAAAAAAAATATTTCTACTTATAAATCGACCCAACCTAATGTCCATATTTACATGCATCACACTCTATAGGCATTTTTTGAATTTGCTGTTCCGAACAGGGCAATCAATTGCTTATTGTACTTGTCGTTTATTGATTTAGCGCTAAAGTGCTAAATTTTCTGGTTTCGCAGAAGTCATATGCACCTTTTCTGATACCCATATAGCTTTTCGATAACGATTAGCTGCGAGCAATTACTCGTACCACTGCGCTCTTATGGTTGATTATCAGGTCTGTGCTGATGATCACCTCACTACAAGTCATTGGATTTCCAAAACCAAAGTGCCACAGCAAACTGTCTTTATGTCAAGATGTCTTTATGTTAAGATGTCTTTTCTGATAGTACAAAATTTTATATTATTTGTTGAAGCTAAATAATTGAAATCACGTGACTTAAAACCACATGATCTGTATATTGTTCCAAATAGAAAGAATAATTCGAATTTGTTTTTTTTTTTGCATGCCTTATGTTTATTTTTAAATTTGTGTTATTTTTATTTTAGAGTGAAATGAGTTGCCTTTTAAAAGACGACTTAATAGATACCCTTAAACGAAAGGTGCGTTATTCTTCATTTCATTTTTCATTACATTTCGTTTTACACGAAATTTGCAAAACTTGTATGACATTGATTTTTCATTCGTTTAGCTCGTCAAACTTGAAACAACCGGCAACGAAAATGAATTGCTCAGCGAACGTTTGCGCCAGAGTGAACGTGAACTGGTCAACATTAAAAAAGAGGCTGGTAATCTACAAAATATGCTACAGCAATCTCAGGCTCAATACATGGCCCTGGATAAAAAATATAACAAAGCAAAACGCCTTGTACGAGAATATCAACAGCGTGAAGTTGACATGTGCCATCGTGAAGAATTCTACCAACAATTGTTGCAAGAGAAGGACACAGAATATAATGCATTGGTAAAAAAACTAAAAGATCGTGTTATTAATCTGGAGCACGAGCTACAAGAGACACAACGTAAAGGTGGTTTTCCCGTTGGTTTGCCCTACGACAGTGCCACGCTGAAATTAACACCTCAAATGATGCGCAAAGCACCGCCAAAACCGTTATTCCAAAAGTTAGAAACAGAATTATCGGACACGGAAATATCAGATTTGTCACCAGATGGTGATGGTGTTAAGACTGCAACAGTGGAACGCAAAAATCCGGTTAAAGACGAATTGGATGCTGCGGTGCCACAACACGAATTACTTGATAATTCAGCCAACAAAACGAAAATCGATTTGGGTAAGTCAACATGATTTGTTCTAATTTTTCTTTTACCTAAATTTGTTTCTCTTCTTGGACTAACTTTGCTTTGCATTTTCAAAATTTTTTTACTGTTCGTTCAACAAAAAAAAAAAAAAAAAAATTAAGTTAAGAAAAGACTATATAAATAGTGATGTGAATTTCAATACTTATGCATTTTATATAAAGATCTTATATAGATTTTTCGACTGTGATCAAAAAGAAAACATTTGAGTTATAATTAAAAATTACCTTTTTTTATATTTATATTATTTTATCTTTAGATTGTTAAATTAACTATTCAAGCTTTTGATCTTTGGTTTTTTTTTATAAAAAATAATTGCTTAAAATTATTTTTTATAAAAAAAAACCAAAGATCAAAAGCTTGAATAATTAATTTAACAATTAAAAATTATGCAACGCAAACGCACGATGTTAATTGTAAATAGAACTAAAACTTCTCAGAGAATTATCATCTGTGACAATTGTCTGTGAAACAAGATATTGAACAGATATTCGCCACCTCTTCGGTGGCATACCTCTATCCCATAGACTACACAGATATCCCAAAAGTGACTTTTGAAAAGTGGCCTTATCATTTGTTTGGGGGGCCAGTCAGAAGTGAGCAGTACAGAAAATCGTAGCAACATGAGTGCATGAGACCAACTAGTGTATACAAAACAAACGTAAACAATGAAAAAATGTTGTTGTAAAGTGTTTTGAAAAATATTGGTTTTGTTGTAATTTTTACGAAAAAAGTAGAAAACGTGAATGAAAAGCTTTGAAAACTAAGTTTTGAACATATTCCATGTACAGCTATAGTGATGTACGCAATGCAAATAAAATATTAAATACAAATAATTATTATTTGTGTGCTTGCAAAGCTGTTTTGTTTGAATCAGATTTGCACTGAATGCGGAAGTCAACCAACAGAGATAGCTATATAAATATTTTCATATTTGCTGTCCTTCACTGGATGCTCGAGCACCGCAAGGCTGCCACTTTCATGAAATTTGACAGAAAATTGGTCATTTTTGTAGTCCGGCAGAGCTGGTGACCCTTCTGGTTGTATTCTGTGCTCTATCCGACGGGGTCTATATTTTCCGTTAATCTGCTGAGTTGTCTCATCCTTTGGCTTTTAAATTGTTTTTGGCTTATTGACGCATACTTTTCCTTTCAAATGTTCTTTGAGGAAGAAGTCCAACGATGCCCAATCACATGATCAAGGCGACTAATTAACACAGCCTTCACGTGACACAACATGACCGTTGAATTTCCCTTGTTGAGTTGGTTGTATGGCAAAAGGTACCATTCTGTTGAACCATATATCGTCTAGGTCCTTCTCCCCACCATCCACGGTAACTGCTTGACCGTCCTTATTTTCGAACAAGTGCTGCCCGATGATGCCGCCAAACATTCACTCTTGTGTATGCATTTTCAATAATTACTCATCGACTCTGATTTGCCCAAATGCAGCAGACTCCCGACTGTGGACGGCACATTTAGTTGATTGTGCTGTCTTAGAAACGAAAAAGGCTTCAAAAATATTGTATACCGGGCTGCTCAAGTCAATCTATGATTGTAATTTATCAAACACTGGAAGAAAAAAATATCAAATTAAGTTGGGCAAAAATGATGCAAAACCAGAACATGTCCGAAAAAGTCTCCTGAGATGACAAAAAATCATCCATAAAAGACACTACAAAAAAGGATAATTGCTTTGGTTATTGTTGGTTAAGTATATAAATAGAAAGTAAAATTGCGTGAGCTTTGGTGTCGAGATTGTGAAATTTAACACGTCCAAAGTTCATAGGGTGCTGATGAAGGGTGTTTGCTACCCAGAAACAGCCGGTTGTACACCTAGCTATAAAAATTTTACTTTTCTTTACTTAATTAATATTGATTAAAAAGTGACCAACCAGGGGTTGAACTTGAGCCTGAAAAAGTAATTTAATTGAAAGGTTCTACTTTGAGTTGTCACTCATATTACCATTCTGCATTATGTTTATTTATTAAGGTGGGATCATACGATTGCCGCAATGCACCAATTTTTGTTACATTTTGTGTGCCAATCGTGTGATAGCACAATTTATTGGCTCATGCGGCAACCAAAACGAATGTTGTTCCTATTTGTCTCAATCAAATACAACCCTGATGCGACAACCGTGTGAACACTTGACATACAACTAATCACCAATAAAAATTCTAAAAATGCACCAATATTTATTGTGTTCTCATGCGGCAACCAAAGAAGACAATACGCGCCGATATGCATATGTATACCTCTATTTAGTTTCAAAACTGTTTAAACACAACCGGCTGTTTCGAGGTCGCTACACTTCTCATCAGTAGCCCTATTACTGTTGGATCACCGTTTATAATAATATAGTTCTTGAACTGAATGTGGAAATGTTTGTTGTAAAATACAAGTTCAATTACAATTCTTAATAATGTAAATTAGTTCTTGAAAAAAGCACCAAAGGCAATTCTGGTTAATCAATTGTTTTTCAGAAAGCGAAAATTATAGTTTCTATTAATTAGTTGTGGTTAGAAATGAAGCAATTTCAAGCACAAATTATAACCAGCAGGTGGGCCAAAAGAAGTCATCCGATGTTGTTTGGCTTTCAGAATATCGGTTGTGGTTCGCGCAGGGTGTGCCGTTGCTGCGTCCTGTTAGAACCACATGCTCTCCAGACCTAATTTTTTCAATCGCAATAGAAAAACCTCTGTTAGCATGGCCTTATAGTGCTTTACCGTTTGATTAGCGGCGTCCTCGAAAAATAAATGACCCAATGACTCCTGCAGCGTCAACAGCACACCATGCAGTCACTTTGAGCGGGTGTAATGGCTCCTCGTGCATCACTCGTGGATTTTCGGTGCCAAAGAAATGATAGTTTTGCTTGTTCATGTACCCACTGAGGTTGCAATGAGCCTCGTCGCTCCTTATGATTTTGGTCGAAAAATCGTCCACTTCTTCATAGACACGATTATTCCATGTTCTTGGGCAGTGTATCGCTTCATGACTAGTTCACTTGTATTCTACAGCTGTCTAGTTATATTGGCCGCCATTTGATTTCTTTTAGTGGTAGTAGTGAAAAACACTGAAAAAAACAACTGAGGTGAGATGATTTAATACAATTGTCGCTTGTCGGTTTCTGAATTAAAATTTTCTGACCATTTGGCAACCACGATTAATATTTTCTGAACATGATATGAAAAGTAAAGATGTGCATAGAAGGAAACTAAGTCAAGGCAGTTTTAGCAATGTCAACCTTTCATTATTTCCCTAGTTCTTACAAAACTATTGTTCTAAAGCGAGCGTAAAGCAAACAAGAAAAAGAACTATACAAATATGAAATCAAAGCATGGGAACAGTCCACAAAAATCATTCCATGTTTTAACAGCAAAACAAAAATTATTCTGAAATGAACAAACCAATATCCAGTGATAAACACTGGCGGAATTCATAGAGACCATTTCTATCGTTTACGCTCTAACTCCAAATACAGAGAGACAACTTCTACTGCTTAATATTTGAAAACAAATAAATAATTATTAAGTAATTTGCTGTCGATTTAATGGTTATGTTTGAAGTTGCCTCTCCTAATACAGCATTAAACGGCACAACTTTTCTCATTTCAATTCAACCATTATCGGGTCTGTTCTTGAATCCGAATTTACTCTAAAGGGATTACTTTAGAATTTTTGGTGTTCTGCAATCCGAATCCTCATGTTTTTATTCGTTTTCAATTAGAGTATTATAGGGTGAGTGAAAGTAAATAGAATCGGCTTTTATTCATGCAAGTGATAACTTTTTTTAATAAAAACTACATTTTCTCTTTCAATTTGAAGTGTATTTTTTTATTAAATATAATAAAAAATTTGAATTTACACACAATTATTAATAAAAAAAAAAGAAATGCGGTCGGGGGACCCCCGTTAGGAACGAAGTTCCTTACGTTTTTTTTCATCTTTAAATGTAATACATGGTGAAATCTGTATGTTTTATTTTGTGTTGTTTTTGAAATTTTTAAATTTTATGATTCTTTAAATTTTTGGAACGTTTTCCAACTAATTAATATTTATTGGTAGGTGTCTCCGCTGCTGTCAGTGGAGACACCGCTAATAATACACAATTGCTTTTCGACAGTACACCAATACATATAAACAGCTCACACGCTTTCGTGACGATTTCTACTAATTTCCACTACCAGCAAGCCTCGTTAAGGAACTTCGTTCCAAAAACCCCTTTTCTTTAATTTCTTCCAAAAAATTTGTATGTTTATCAAATGGCACTTGCGCAAAACAAAAATGTTGCTTATGTTCGAAAACACGAAGTTGCCCTACATATTAAAGTGTGATATGTCAAAGTGTTTTGGACTAATGCAATCAGAATTTATTGAAAAAGAAAAACTGACTTTTTAAAGGAAATCATAATTAATTTCCTACATTTAGTTTAATTTAAGCAATATTTATATTAATATGATTGTATTTAGTGGTCAAATTCCATTGTAATAGTCCGGCAATACGTTCTTTTTACAACATATGGTTGTCATAGATCGTAGTTCATGTGCCACATAGCCGGCAAACTGCCGCGCCGGTAATTTCACAACCTTACACCCGTCGCGGTCAAGAGCGACTGATTGCTGCTTGCGGTAGAGCTGCTTTCTCAGAATAATCTATTAATGGTTTAGTTTTTGTCATATTTTAACTTAATTTTTAAATTTTTCTGCGTGATTGTAAAAACATTGTTTAAACGGTGGTCAACTGTCGGTTTCTGGTTTGCCGCCGGCGAGTATTTGTATGTTAAGCTATCTTTTATCATCGGCTTCGTCCTCTGATAGTTCTTTTCAAAACATAAAATCCTGTTGTTTATGTATTTGACACTTAGAGTTTTTTTTTTCGAACAGAAACTTCGAATATCTAAAAACATGCTAAATTGAGAACATCAATTTATGAATTATGCGGATTAAAAAAATTTTACTAAATCAATCCGAATCGGATTCTAGAACAGACCCGTATATTTCTATAACAGTCAACTAATCGTTCTTACACATCACTATTTATATATGTACATATTTTTTTTTACTTTCTTGGACGTGTACTTTTAAAAACTCTTGCACCAGTTTATTCTGTGTTCATTTCCTAAGCACCTTTTCATACATATATAAGCACTGCTTTGTAATTTTATTAAATCCCTTTGAAGCCAAAACTACACAAAATTCCTTAAATCTATTTTTTAGTTTATTGAAATCCGAATGTTTGTTTATATTTCTTTAAAATTTTGTTTTCGTTTCATTTAGTTTTTTGTACAAAAAAAAAAAACATTTAACAACCCAAAATATTAAAAATGTAATTTTTATTTTATTTTTCTTTTTTATGTAAAACAAAAAAAAAACAAAACTCATTTCTTTTTCCAAAACAACTATCTCTATTTAAAATTACTATATTTATGCGCTGCTGTTGTACTGTCAATGTTGTTCGATAAATTTAAACATAAAACTTGTCTCATAAAAACTGTGCTGTTCGAAATTATGAAATCAAAAAAAAAAAACAAAAATTAACGCTACATGTATTTGTAAATCATTATGACAAAATATAAAAACAAATCGAAACAATTTTCTTAACTACCATCATCATTCAAAACAAAATCATCCTTTTGATAAACATGCTCTATATATATATATATTGCCACGCCTACTTTTTTAACATTAAACAAACGAAAATAAAATAATACAAATTCGTATTTGCTGTTACTGCTTGATCAAATTAAAATACCACTTGACACACCTTCATAATTTGAAACGAAACGAAACCAAACAAAACAACAAAAACTAAAACTAGCTTCCCGTGGTGGTCTAGCAAATCGTCAATTGCCATCTGTTAATAATTCCAACACTAGTTCCAGTGCCTCTAATGCCACTACAGCGGTCACCATTGCTGCAGCTAACAGTACTAACAATTTATCGAAGCGCACTTTAAGCAACAGCAGCTCCGACTGTGCCCTCGATGACAGCGAGGACGAGACAACAGCTGCTGCTGCTGTTGCTGCTGGCTTAATGATTAACAGTCACCATAATCATGTTAATTCCTCCACGTCAACACATGATCTAAATATTTTGAATGGTTTGCATCATCTCCAACAACAACAACAACAGCAACACCAACATCTACAACAACAACAACAACACAACAATATCATTAGTAACGGTCATCACAATAATAACAGTAACAACTTAAGTAACAGTAATATAAACAGTAACAATAATTGTAGTAGTAACGGTGGCGGTAGTGTTGGAGTAGGAGTAGTTGGCGGTGTTGTTACCGGTATTAGCAATAGTACTAGCACTGGTGGTATTATTGCCGGTACAACAACAGCCATTTTACTTAATTCCACATCATCATCATCATCATCAGCAGCATCATCATCAGTTAATACTAGAGAACAGCAAATTAATCAATTGTATGCTCAAGTTCATAAGGATCATAAGAGTTCGTCTTCATCTGCTTCACACACCGGTTTGCCGGCATTATTTAAAAACTCACTGGGCTCACCCGGTGTTGAAACGTCTAGTCCTAATGATTTTCATCGTGGTGGCATGACCACTTTCGGTACTAGCAGCCGTGATCTCAATAGTTCATACGATTCTATTTTAGGATCAAACGATAAATTATCGGAAAACGAACAATCATCAGAAAATTGGATGTATCCAAGTCGACGACGTGTCGGTCCAACTGGGGCAATAATCAGTGGTAAATTGCCACCGACATCATTTACTGAACAACTAAATCAAGCATTAACGGAGAGAGAAAGGTAAGTTTGCATCATTTCTTTTTTTTAATCTTAAACTTAAGGTATGTTCACATTAAACAATTATTTTGCTGGAAAAAAATGTGACCACTACATTCCTGGAGGATTTTTTTTTTGTGCGAGTACATGCCTCCAAGCAAACAAAAATACTCATTTACGCAACAACAACAAAAAAAAAAAGAAAACAAAATTAGAAGATGGTATTTTGAATAATTTGAAACAAACTTTTATCTCTTTTTGCTGTTTTCTTGCGAGATCGAGTAATAATTTGCGCTTTCGAAAATGTTAATTATTTATTGAGCCTTAGTTCCGATTTACTTCCTCAAAATCAGCAAAAGATTTTCTTTTTGTGGTGAAATTGTAATGTTCAACATTTGTAGAGAAAGCAAGAAAATGAAAGTGGAGGACTTATTAGCTGGGGAACGAACGTACATACCATTCTATGGCTGTTTCACGTCCACCACAACGATCATCAGCACCCAAAAAATTTTACTTGTTGCAATGATATTGATTTAAGGTAACGAAATGTTTTAGTCGAGCGTACAAGCATTGAGAAAAAAAATTTAATTTATTCTAAAATGTCTATTGTATGTACTAGTTAAACAAATATAACTTTGAAAACTTCTTTTTTCAAAATTTAATATTAAAAATGAATCTAATTATTTCGTTGCTATACCACTCAATTGAAATGTATTTTTTTTTAGGCTTAAACATAGACTTTATTAAATGTTTCATTTGTGATTCTCATTGTGTTCATGAGAGTAATAGAATATCTAGTCGGTTTTCAAACCTTCTTTTAAGTTTCTTCGAGTCTACTAGCGACTTGAGTAGTATCAACGAAACGGCGGCATACAGACGGCCGTAAAAGTCATAGAACAATTATTAGGATTTATCCTAAAATGAATATCAAAAAGCATTTCATATGTTTCTTAGTATTATTTTTGTGTCTTTATTTTGTATTGTGCGCATTTTAATTATTTTTGCCAGATTCACTTTTTGGTATAAAAATCGATTTCACTCGCTTATATATCGAGCATATAGAGATCGAAATTGGAAAAAATTGTTTCACTCTAAATAAGCTTTTCCTATCATCAGATTCCAATTTTGGCTTAATTAATTATTTAATTATGAAAATTAAAAACGAAATCACAGATGTACATACATACAAATATACCCCTTAACGCATGTTAAAACTTAGCCGCGGACTTGTCACGAAAGGCTGGCATCACAGTTTTTAGTACTATAATAAAAACAGAGCATTTGCTAGTTGAAGTCAACATTGTCGATTATTAAACCAAAACCAAAACCAAACGTTTTCTATAAAATATTTAATTAAAAATGTCTGTAGTGATTGAAACTACAATTGGTGACGTTACAGTAGATCTTTTTGTAGAAGAAAGGCCGACATCTTGTTTAAATTTCATGAAGCTATGTAAGTTAAAGTACTACAACTTCAATCTCTTTCACACCATTGAACAAGGATTCATCGCGCAAACCGGTGATCCGACTGGGGCTGGCGATGGTGGAAGTTCTATATGGGGAGTAGTTGAGGGTCAGCAGAAAAGAGAAACAAGTTGTGCCTCCTTGGGGAGGGGTTTTCTATACAGTTTTTTGGTTTTGAATATTTATCAAATTACAACTTATACGGGAAAGTGCCGACAAATCTGCAAATGCAGGTCGTTTTGTGGTCTTCTTCGCTAAATATTTCCGTTTTCAAATTTTGTGAGGAAGAAGTATTTTAGAGAATACAGTAGAAACAAGTTGTGCCTCCTTGGGGAGGGGTTTTCTATACAGTTTTTTGGTTTTGAATATTTGTCAAATTACAACTTATACGGGAAAGTGCCGGCAAATCTGCAAATGCAGGTCGTTTTGTGGTCTTCTTCTCTAAATATTTCCGTTTTCAAATTTTGTGAGGAAGAAGTATTTTAGAAAATACAGTAGAAACAAGTTGTGCCTCCTTGGGGAGGAGTTTTCTATACAGTTTCAGCGATGAAGCAGCACATTTCTCTCTCGGTGGGAAACAAAATTGTCGTATTTGGGACAATCTGAGAATCCTCAAGTAATTGAAGAGAGGCCATTACATCCAGAAAAAGTCACTGTTTGGTGCGCTGGTTGGACCGAAGGTGTGATTGGACCTTACTTCTTCGAAAACGACGATGGATCGACTGTCATCGTCAATTCGGAGCGTTATGGTCATATCATAATCGCCTTTTTTTTGCCTGCTATTGAAAAATACGACTTGGAGAATAAGTGGTTTCAACAAGACGGTGTCACATGCCACGCAACTCGAGCGAATATGGCTCTCTTGCAAGAGACATTTCCTGTCCGCTTAGTTCTCGTCATGGCGATATCATGTGGCCACCAAGATCATGCGATTTGACACCATTTCTGCTCAAAAAAATAAAAGTAAAAAAATAACTTTTATTTCTGCTCGAAAAAATAAAAGTCAAAAATAACTTTTATTTCCACTCGAAATAATAAAAGTCAAAAAATAACTTTTATTTCCACTCGAAAAAATAAAAGTCAAAAAATAACTTTTATTCATGCTCGAAATAATAAAAGTCAAAAAATAACTTTTATTTCCACTCGAAATAATAAAAGTCAAAAAATAACTTTATTTTTGCTCAAAAAAATTAAAATCAAAAAATAACTGTTATTTTTGCCTGAAAAAATAAAAATCAGATTTTTAAAAAGCGTCGCATTTTCTGACAACTTGGTCCAAGACTTTCAAAATGGTATACTTGGTTTCATTCTTCGACATTTCCTTGAGGTTGCTTTTTTTTAATCAAAAATTCCAAAATAACAGTTATTTTCGGTCCCTGCTTAAAAACCAACATTCGTCAAGTTATGGCTGAGATTCCGCCCAATATGTGTCAAAAAGTGGTCGAAAATTACCTCAAAAGAATCGCTGCTTGCAACAGTTCGCGCGGTAATCATTTAAATGATGTACTGTTTCACACTTTATATTAAAAAAAAGAAATATCATGAAAAAAATATTCAAATATGAAATTATTTATTTGCTTTACGAGCCAATTGAAATGTATTAATTCAGGTCCAAAAATGAACCTTTTCAAAAAAAAAGTTTACTGAAAAAGACAGTGAACTTTTTGAAAAGGTTCATTTTTGGACCTGAATTGAACAAAATATTCTATATGTGTTTTATTTACGTTTAACTACGTTTGAAACCGCAAACTGGATAACCTGTTAATATGTAATTTTGTTATACATATGTAATATTTTTATTAATTATACGGCCATAAAAAACTTGGCAGTATTATTGCCTGTTTACACAAATCCATTAGTATTTATTATACCACCCTCAACTATACTTGTTCCAGCATTTTTATTCTACCTTATCTAGTAATTGACTAATTTATTATTTTCATTTTTCTCTTCTCTTTTTTTAGACGTCTGGGTGATGGTTCATCACGACATTCCAGCGATGATTATACCGAAATAAATAAATCACAATCGGTGGCAGCTATTAATTGTAAAACTTTAATAAATGAAATACGACAAGCTGTCAATGAGGCTCAACCAAAAGGTGACACAACACAATTAATTCAATAATTAAATCATAAATATCAAAACACTATAATAAACAATAAACTTTTTAATAAATCACAACAACCAAGAAAAAAAAATCCACAAGTAGTTGAACAAAACTAAGAAATAAGACACCCAAAACTAACAAATTTTTATTAACAAAATTATCTTAACCGTTTGTTTCCTTTTATTGAATTATAATTTCGATCTGTTACTAAAACTTCAAGGAAGATTTTATTGGTGTTGTTGTAATTTGTAATTATGCCTGCAAGAGAAAAGTTAAGTTTAGAAGAGCGAAAAACATGATTTTTTTGTTCAGCTTTAAAAGTTATGTTTTTTATATTGTTTGTTAAAATTTTGTTAATATTTCTTTGTTTTAGTTAATGTTGTTATTACCAAACATTATAATTATATTAAAAAAAAAATACATACTCTATATATACATATATATATATATAAATATAAATATTAAATACATATTATACATATATTTATTATTAGTACTATTTAGCCGATTTTTAAGCAATTAAACAGTACAAAAGGTGTGAGTTATGTGTATTAATTGAACTATAAATATCTTTCTTTTTCTTTTTTTCGTTCTACTTTTTGTCTCTATTTTCCTTTCCTATTTCCTTCAATATATTGGAATCTTTTGTTTTCTAACATGCTTGCAATTAAAACAAAATTAAATCAATTTTTAAAATTGACGCTGGTAACACTCTCTAATCAAAATATTTGACCTCAAAACTTTTATAACGCTTTGAATTGCTTAATACAAAATGTTTTCGTGCCTGAAGTTAAACAAGTAATTCCTCAATCTCTATCTCCGCCTGGTACAGTACCATGGCAACAGCAAACTTCCACGCATAGCAATGGTCCTCCCTCGCCGACGAGCATGTCTTCCGGCTGCTCCTCACCGGGCTATTCACCAAGTAGGGGCTTAGACTTGTCCGGTTCGAGTTCGAGTTTTTCGGAACGTAAAGCAGCTGCCTACAACTACAAAGGCGGGCCAGTACATGAATGGACCAAAGAGCAAGTAAGTATTAATCAAAATAAAAATAAATAAAATGGTTTAAACCTTTTTACGAAACAGAACTGGAGTCATAAGCAGTCATTGCTTGCCATAAAACTTCACCCGACCCGATGGTGAATCGAACCACGTGGTAAAACGCCTCATTGCAAAATAGATAGCAAATAAAACAATTATGACATGCAAATATTCGAATTTATTAAATTATCTTAGTAATAATTACTATAATTCGAATTTTTCTTCTATAACTATTTTGTACTACGCTTATCGGGCTTAGATTCATTCTATATTAGTGTTGTGATTGCTACTCACCCTTATTCTGCTTGTCAACGCCGACACAAGACGACATTGGTTTTTACCTTTATTATAAATTCTTATTCTCTGGCAATAAGAATGTAAAGCAAAAACAAAATAAGCAACAAACGCACAGCCTCCGATGACCAATTCGTTTGATCACGAATGCCAGAATTTGGCCCCTGCTACAAAGAGAATTTTTGTCGTTAATGTGTGGTGCGTGCATTTATGTGTAAAGTTATTGATTGCAATATTACGTATAATTTGAAAAACCTCATTTATGAAAGTATTAAGTAGCCTCTTTTGGATATCGAATACTCGATGCCGAAAGACTCAATACATTTATTTATAACTCTACCGGAAACGCAAAGTGAGAAAAATCGAATAAAAAACGAACGTAGTAACTTAAAAAAGAGCACACACTCGTTTACAAAAAAAAAATATATTTATTAAACATAAGGTAAAAAATTACCAACAGGTGGTAAGTAACAGGTGGGCCAGAAGAGGTCATCCGATGTTGTTTGGTTTTCAGAATATTGGTTGTGGCTCGCGCAGTGTGAGCCGTTGCTCCGTCCTGTTAGAACCGCATGCCCTCCAGACCTATTTCGTTCAATTGCAATAGAAAAAACTCTATTAACGTGACCTTATAGCGCTGTACCCTTTTATTAGCCGAGTCCTCGAAAAATAAATGAGCCGATGACTCCTCCAGCGTCAACAGCCCACCATGCGGTGTCACTTTGAGCGGGTGTAATGGCTCCTCGTGCATCACTCGTAGATTTCCGGTGCCCCAGAAGTGATAGGCTCACTTGTGCACTTACGCGCTCATTATGAGTGTAATTTTGGTCGAAACAATATAGACACCGAGTTAAGCCCGATAAACATAATACAAAATAGTACAAATTTATATTGAATTTTCCCTCAAATTTTATCGTTTGCATTGCCAAATTAGAACTTTAAAATTTGAATGTCATATCAAATAATCTTCTTTTTCCACTTTTCTAGGTGGGCCATTGGCTTTTGGGCATCGAGATGGAACGTTATATACCCGTGTTTAAAGAGCACAATGTCGAAGGTGGCGCTTTGTTATCTCTAGATTCAAAAGATTTAAAAACTCTGGGTGTTACCGGCGACGACAAGCATCGTCTAAAACGGCGACTTAAGGATCTCAAGGTCAGCATTGAAAAAGAACGTAAAGATCAGGAACGTGAGCGTAGAGAACGTGAAAAGGCCATACGCAAGGCGGAGAAAAAAGCGGCCAAAAAGAAATAAAATTAATTTAATTACATTACTAAAAAAAAAAGTACATTTTAAATATTTTAAATTAAATCTAAACTAAACTAGTTTTTAGAACTCTTACACCGGTATTCATAAAAAATAAAATGTTGCTCAAATACTTTTTAAAACAAATTTGATTTGAAAAATTTGTTTTAAAATGTATTTCAACAATGTTTTATCTTTTATGAATACCAGTGTTAATATTTAAGCTCTACCAAATATAAATTTAAACAAAAAGAAACTAAACACTTAGCGAAAAGAAAGAGATGAAAAACTCAGTTTAATTAGTTACCCTGTCCAAAAATCCCAAACAACAAAACAAGAGCAAAGGAACATAATATTATAAAATAATTATTAATGTTTTAATTTATAACGTATAGTAAACAACAACAAACAATAACACAAATATAGCATTAGTAACTTATTTTGGTAAACGAAATAGCATAATTATAAATTATTTAAAAACTGACTTTAAAATTTAATTTTCTTATTTTAATTGAAATCTTTTGTATTAAAGTTCTTTATGTAAGTTACTTAAGGCATTTTGTGTTTTTTTTTTAGTTTAATTTCTGAAATTGTTACCATATTATTTTAAATTTTAAGTGTTATTTTTTAAAATATAACTTACTTTTGAATTTATTATTTCCGTTTTCTTCAGTTTTTTTTCGTCATATCTTTTTTTTTACCATAAAACTGACTGATTTTAAATTAGTTGTTGTATAGAAAATAAAAAAGAACTATTAATTATATTAATGTCGTATATTTAAATGTGTGTGTGTGTATGTATTTTATGTTCACCTTAATATACAAATTGTAATTCAATATTTTATTGAACCTCCGAGCAGAATGTAACGAAGTCGGCAAGAAAATTAGGAAAATTCGAATTTAAAGATCACTTTGCTTTGGTTAATGCTGATTAAGTATTTAAATGAAAAGTCAAATTGAGTGAGCTTTAAGTTCATAGAGATGCTGATGAAAGTTGTTTTGCTACCCAAAAACAGACGGTTACTCAATAAATATTAATACAAATAGAGAATTTTGCAAGCTTGTTAAAACAGTATTTGAACAAACTCAATAAGAAATATCTCTGGGTTCAACGAATTCGAATTAACAAATATTTCTTTAATTCAACCTGAAAAAAAGTAAACGAGGAAGGTGAAAATCACCGAAAATTGCAATTGCCTAAACCATAGACTAGCAAATTTATACAGCCCAATCATGAATGATAATTCCGTGAGAGTTTTTTCTCTTTTCCCATTCCTCTTATTATGTTGATAAATTCCTTAGGAAATTTTTTTTTAACCTTCCCCGTTTTAGCCACATCGAAGGGGAAAAATAGTCGGCGGAGGAAAAAAGAGGTATTTTAAGAACATATGTTTTTTGTTTTTTCCTATAAAAAATTTCGATATTACGAACTTTTATTTTTTTTTTTTTTTTTTTTGTTTCTCAGGTAATTTATGATTGGAGGAATTTTTTCTCGAGAAACGTATTTTCCTTAGGAATAAAATTCCTTGAGAATATTCATGATTGGGCTGATAGTCATTAATTTTGTATTACAGTAGACATTTACCATTCAAAACAATCAAGGAACGGTCATTTATAAATATTTTGCCAAAAAATGTGGCCAATACTTTCTTGTTTCTTTTAATTTTGGGCAAATACGTGCCAAATCGTTGGTCTCCTGCCGAAGGACAATAACTCAGTACTCTGATTGATCTCAACATGTGCAAAAGCCTTAACCAGGAAAAAATCAAGTTCGAGCCTTTCTTCATGAGACCAGCAAATAAACAACTAAAAACGCATACTAATTGACATGTGTACAACAACCAAAAGGCAAACAGACCAAAACCGTAAAAACATAAACTTTTCCAAGAGCATATTTTAAGCGTTGTTAGCTTATGCTTAGATTATGAGGTCAGGTAGGCAGATTGCTGGTACCTGAAATAGAATGAGATCCAGCACACGACAATCTCCTTGTGATAACCTAAGAAAAGATAGTGGTGGAGAGAAAGAAAGAAAGATGGGAGGAAGGGGAACGTTTTTAAGAAGACATTCATAGAGAAGGGGGAGAGAGAAGTGAAGAATAGTGAAAACTCGCTCATTGCCACGAATGCAGCCATTTGATTCTTCCAATAAACGAAAGTAACATACGTAACGTAACGTGTCGTCGAAATTTCCGAAAGATATATAAAAAACTCTTTGACAATGGCCCTTCCGCTCAGGACAGGTTCCACAGAATTGTGACTCAGTCTTCTGCTCTCCCCCTCGTCTTGACAGCTTCAACAGAAGTCTTTGAAAGGTAAACAAAGACAGAGTCCAGTGATGACTGATAGAAATATGTATAATAATCACCCTAATTGTGTTTGGCATAGTTTGAAAACGACAGTTTTCGTCGTTGTCAATCTTAATATCGCACTTTTGGCAGTCGTATATGCCCACCTCTATTGAAACTTGATTACTTTGTGTAGTAAATATTAAAAAGTTTCGTAGATTTGCTAATCGTGGCATAATCTTTCAAAAATGTCTGGCTTTCGCCACAAAAATGCCAATCATATAATAAATATAAGACATGTAAAGTTCCAAGAGTTCTCGTTCTTCTTGGTACTTAATGAAACATGTATGTATGTATATATGCATATAAATATGAAATAGAAATACATAAAATATCTCTATAGGGAGATAAAAGCCACGTTAGCTGTACAGGACCGTGCTACTTCTAGTCGTAGAGCTATCAAATGCTTAGTTAGATAACAAACGCCATAATAACCTACACAACATAAACGCGCATTCAAAAAAAAATTTATATATTGCTTTTTGTTTTTCTAAGAAAAAATATTAAAATAGTAAATTTTTAAAAAGCTTTTATTTTACTTGTAATATAACAGTAAATTTTAAGAAACGGGTCATTGTTACAAGGCTGTCTTGGTAAAAACATTACCAAAACTCAAGTGTTCTGCGAAACAAGTCGTTGTGGAGAAAAATTCTTTATAGCGAAGTTTGCTCTAATTTGCATTTACTGAGAACAACTTGTTTTGTTATGCCACTCTGAGAAACCAATTTAGTATTGATTTAGCTCGTGTGGTGAGCAGTTGTTACTAGATCCTTTGAAAGTTAACAAGCCGTAATTTATAGTGTTAAAATAGTGTTTGAAATGTCGGTCACAAATTGGTACTTTCACCTATCACTAAGGGACACTGTCTTTTTACCGGTAAAACGACCGGAGATTTTAACACGTGGTAGTCGTAGATACAGTCAATTGACCCCCCTATAGATAACTATGGGACAGTGTGTTTACCGGTGCCGCAGTATCAATCCCGTGGTTGATGCCGTCGTACCAGTGAATTAACTGGTTAATTCGGTCTGATAAAATAAATAGTGCCACAGTATCAATCCCATGTTTGATACCGAGGTACCAGTTAATTAACTGGTGAATAGGGTCAGCTTAAATAAATAGTTCCAAAGTACTTTACCTCTGATTTTTCCTGATAATCCAGTGAATACTTATTAAGAAGTAAGAATAACACACAATATAATCAGATTTTAATTTTATCATTGTTATTATTATATACAAAATAAAATAAAAAAATATAAAATTATAATTTGGAATATATTCAATAGTTTGGAATATATTCAATATAGTCTCTATGGGGAAAACACAGCGAGCACCCTTCACCGTCTGATCTCCATGCTTCAAAACATTTCTTAAAAATATATTTTGATGCGCCTTCAAGTCTGTTGAGTTTCCTATCCATTGAAGCTTTAAATAGAAAAATAAGTTGTGCTAAAAATACCTATATTATAAAAATTAAATAAACTAAAAGATTACCTCTAAATTGATCAATTTTTTCCTCACATCTGCATCCACATTTTTTATCTGAAACGAAATAAAATGTACTTATTTGTTTAGATGAAATGAAAACCGCACTTACCTTTATTTTCGTTGTTGCTGTTCGTTTTATTGTAGAACGAATGTAGCATATATTATGTAAATGAATAAATAAATGAATAAGGGATTATATTTTTTTTCATTGACAATATTGTCATATGCTTCTGAGTACAGGCATAACTTCAAATTAACACCTCTTCGATAACAAAGGGACAGAAAAGTGTAAATTGACATCGCGAAAGACAACGTTGTATGTATGTATGTCTGTGTGTGTGTGTGCGTGCATGTATCATGTAATAATTGTCAATAATGTTATAAATGAATTCTTCACTGCATTTAACATGAATGTGCACAGAAAAACTGTTAGATTTGGACTGCTATTTTCCTCTATCTTATCCCATAAAGTATGCTTTGAAATTTGTTCTACGGAACTTTAGCTTTTACATGAAGTACCAGTGAGTAAAGTTGGCAGTTATATTTCACAGTTTTCAAAAAAATAGCTTGCTATTTAATCTGTTGCGGTTTATGTATTCTTCACGTTTTCCTTTGTGGATTTTTATTAATAATGCGGCCAAAACAAAAAAAGTTGTGTAAGGATCTGATTCTTGTTGTTACATTACTCCACGACAATCATCGTAATCAAATACAAAGTGAGAGCTTTGGATTTTTCTTGTCACTAGCAGAACTCATATTCGTGAGCATACATTTTAATAGTTTGTAACAATTATGGCTTAAGTCTAATTTCTTAATTTTTCGAGAGAGAAATTTTAAATTCAAATTTTGAAAATGTATTCATTTTTAATTTTTGATGTTGGGTTTTTTGCACTTAAAAGTCCTATCGTTTTCCTTTGGCGGGACTCAACCGTGCCTGCCCACCATGGACATACGCATGTTGTTATGTAGATTTTGTGTTAACTCTGCATTCAGTAGAAAATTAGTTAACAACCGGGTTTTCTGCGGTTCAGCTACCTAACTGGCGTCAGGGTACGTATTGGAGATGCGCAGTTGTTGTGAAAATGGCGTGTTCTATGGCCGTTTTTAAGGAAATCTCGAGATTTTTACATAGTTACGTGTAGGAACAGTAATTGTGAATATTGCAACTAGAACTCGGTGCTAATATAACAAATCATCAAATGGGAATGAGACGATATCATGAGGGTATCGATACAGTATCGGCTATAAAATATCGATACCTATTTAGTATCGGTAAATCACTTCATACCATGGCTATTAAATTTTGATAACGATTACTTTTCAAAAAAAAAAAAAAAAAAAAGTCGCAGTGACCACGTTATTTATTAACGTGATTACGTTAATAATTTGCTTTAGGAAATTGCAAATTAATTCTGATTGCATATACAAGTTTAGGTTAGGTTGATCGGCGGGGTATTCAGTATGTGCACCACAAAGTACATTGTGCGACTATACCGTAATAGTTTTTACTCCTAAGTCAATAGGAATTCTGCGTCATATATACAGCTTCTTAGTTTCCTCTAACACATAGCCCATACGTAGGCTATGTACGATAAAGTGTCGCTCTCTAGATGGCGGGAATGTATTTATGAGAAGACAGGGCACTGGTATAAATAGTACTCCAGTGTCTCACTATCCTCCCTGCGTGCTATAAATTCATATTCTTTCGCTGTTTTTACACTTCTTAGATGTGCCAGTAAGTAATTGGGCATATGAAATATACAAAGAATCTACAAATTATTGGGACTACTTTTGATTGTTGAAAAAGTAATCGATACGTACATACATATGTATATGTATCTACGACATTTTCGTTGAAAACAATTTTTTTTATATGATTGTTTTCAAATAATCTAAAGTAAAGTGTTGTTAATAACTACTTATTTTGCAAATTGAAAGTGTTCAAGTCATACTCAATTATTTTAGCTTTAAATAAAAATAATCAAATTAGTAATGACTGCTATTATGAATAATTACTTGACATAAAAACTGGTAATATAACTAAAAGGTTTATCTTACGAATTTCGGTTTGGTATTACGACGAATACTTGATGAACAAACGCTGCTGTGAATTCTGTGGATATATGTAGCTAGATTATTTAGAATATTTACATTTTATGAAATGCTTATAAATAGTTATTTGTCTGCAAATTTATTTGAAATAAATTGATGATGGCATTTTACGCCAAATAGGAAAAACTATATATTAAAATGCGAATAATGACCCAGAGCACTTAAAGTTAAAAAGGCGATATAGTTTCAACTAATTTTTAATGCTTAGGTTGTGATAGCCTTGTTTTTTATGAGAACTACATATTTTGAGTTTTCAGTGTTTCGATTTCAGGGTAAAATTGCTTAGAATTCCTTGTTACGAAAAAGATCATCTATACCTTTGTGCGTGCATGTGTGTAAATAAAAATTATTTAACTGACAATCACTATCCAGAAACTAGATTTTGTATTGGCAGTGCTTGATTGAGAGTGTGCGTGATCGTAAGTGAATCATAACCTTAAACTACCCGCACACTCAGCTCTAACATATTTTAAACAAATTTTCGATTCAAGAGATTTTGTTAGATTTCTTCATGTACAAGTTTTCTTACACCGAACATCATTCAGTGGCCTCACTCTCCTTGCTCGTATAGCTAAGCCATCACTGAAAATTTTGTGGTTGAGGTGTGCCAATTTTCAAATGTTTGAATATACATATTTATTGTTCTACTGAAAGATGCTTTTTTAAGTTAAAAAAATATACCGTATAACACGAAAACAAAAATTTTAATGAGAAAAATGCAAGTTTTGGTATTTGGATATGAATTCGTCTTACCTGTCTACAAAACTTGCTTTTCAAGCAATTGTCCAATAAATAATGCTGAAATTGATCTTAATGCAATACAAATATTTCGATATGTAAATCTTGTTTGTTTTTTTTTTTTTACATATAGTTTTAATAATAACTTATTATTTTTTTTTTTTTTAGGTAAACATGCATTCTGGATAAAACCAAAGTCCCATGTTTTATAAATCATTAAGAGACTTATGAAACCATTAAAAGGCTTTGGTTTTGCAAGAGCAACTTCACCATATGTGCATTATGTTAACTTTAGATAATCATTCCGCATAGAATGTAATTTTCGAATTTGTTCTCAATGCGTATTGGAATGATTACGATTAAAGTTTTTTCAAAGCTCGCCTAAATATAGTGCCATTAAAATTAAAAACAATAATAAACAAAAAAAAAAACAAAAACAAAAAAAAAACCCAAATCTGATTGTATATTTTCTTATTTTATAAAATATTTCTATAAATTAGTTTATTTGCTTATCAGTTAATAATATGTTTATTCAAAACAAAACAAATCTCTTTGTATGCCATCAAAGATTAATAATTTTTGATCTGGTCAAATTCAACTTGACAGTCCAACACTCGTACTCAACTACGTAATGAGTGGATGATAGATGCCTTACCAACACTTAATTAATTAATGCGTAATGAAAAATATTTTTACGATTGTAAAAACTATAAAATAATGCACAAAACCAAAACAAACAAAAAATTTAACTAATGTATATGAACTCACAACTATGCCTTCAGTAAAACAAAAGTAAATCAAATAACTGCAACTAAGCACCAAAAAAAAAAAAAAAAAAACTTATTCACAGATGTGCCATAAAGAAATTCAGTAAACTTCAGATCCTTCTCCACAAATAAAAGTTAAAACAAAAACAAACAAAAAATCTCAATCAAACAGTTACACTCCCAAAAGAATAAAAATAAAAGGAAGTGTTCTTTACACAATCGTGCCTTTTTTCAAATTGTTGCACCACATACCCGTCCCAAAAATTTTAATTTTTATACTTATATTCAACGTTATTTGTACAAAAACAAACTAAATCACACATATTACACTTTGGATTTAAAAAAAAAAAAACTAAATTACATCTTTAAAAAACAAATAAAACTAAATTCTATTTTTAATCCGTGCTGGCCTTAAACTATATAAATATTGAATATTATTATTATTTTTTTTTTTTAATTAAGTTCATGTTAAGAGTACATATTCGAAATGGTTTGCATTTATAAAAGTTGTTTCCATAATATTTTCTTATGGAAATAGCAAATTTCAGTAAATTTTTATTGGGCAACTTGTTTCAGTTAATTAACTGGTTTCGTATAACCTGCATGCATTACATGTTATGTTATATTTCACAGGCCGCCTGCCTGCCAGTAGTGATACCGACCCACTTGTCTCCGACAAAGTTCCATTGTATTAAATATACATACATACGTACAAGTTGATAAATTGGCATTTTTATTGAATCTGCTTATTCTCCAAATAACAAAAATTGCACATACATGTTTTTGTATGTTTTAATAAAGGGTGTTTTTTTTTTCGATGTCTAGTACTTTAAGTTGCAATTAAACAAGGGTGGATTATTCGATTGACAGGAATTTTATTTATCCGAAAGTTAATCTTGTGGCATTACATTTTAAATATGATTTCTGGCATATGAGCGCCACGGCTGGCGCAGATGTAGTCCAATCTGGACGACCAATTTTCGATGACTTTTTCCAACATTTGTGGCCGTATATTGGCCATAATACGGCGAATGCTGTCTTGCAAATGGTCAAGCGTTTGTGGCTTATCCGCCTAGACCAATGACTTTACATAGCCCCCCACAGAAAGTAGTCTAGCGGTGTTAAATCACAAGATCTTGGAGGCCAATTCACAGGTCCAGAACGTTAAATTAGGCGGTCACCAAACGTGTCTTTCCATAAATCGATTGTGGCACGAGCTGTGCGACATGTTGTGCCGTCTTGTTGAAACCACACCTCCTAGACGGTTATTCAATTCAGGAATGAAAAAGTTAGTAAAGCCCGTATGACACTACATTTTTTTTGCATTGTTCAAATTTTGGAGAACAGTGGAAATATAATGTAATAGTAGAATTTAGTATGTGCAACGCGTTCAGCTATATTAAGATAAATGCAAAACTGTCAACATTTTTGTTGAAGTTATCGATAAAAAATGAGATTATATCAAAAAAAAAAATGTAAAATTTTTCAACTTAAAATTGACATTTCAAACTTGAATGTTGCTGTGTCAGCGGTTTATGGACAATTTTTGCGATTTAACGCTTCTTTTTTTGGAAAATTTTTTATTTATTAGCGCTTTCTTGAAATAAAAAGAATACAACACTTACCAAAAAGATGCCAGTTTTGTTTACGTTTTGTATATTTGGTTCTTTCTAGCAATTGCTGTTTCTTTCTATCAATTCTATACCAATTAATGAAAGAAAAATGAAGTATCATACGGGCTTAATCATGGCTCCATACCGATCACAATTGACTGTAACGTTCTGGCCATCGTTTTTCCAATCATCGTTTTTCCAATGATTCCACCAGCCCATAAAGCGCACCAAACAGTCAGTTTATCTGGATGTAACGGTGTTTCGACATACACGTGAGGATTAGCTTCACTCCAAATGCGGCAGTTTTGTTTGTTGACGTAGCCATTCAACCAGAAGTGCGCTTCATCGCTAAACAAAATTCGCTTATGAAAATCGGCAACAACGGCAATCTCGTTTTGGGCCCATTCGACGAATCTACGCCTTATTTGTTCAGGCATGAGTCTATTCATGATGAATTGTCAAACCAAACTGAGAATAAATCACTTGACAGCTGTTAAATCGGTCGCCGTCTTGAACCGTAATGCCAACTTAAAGTTCTACACATCGAAAAAAACAACCGTGTTTTTCGATGCTCAGCCAGGTCCCGATCGAGACGGACGATAGAGGTTGAACTGTAATTAAAATGTTTATTGCTTGTTTTTCACACCAAAAAAGAAGCCCCTAAGTGTTTTTTTTTTGCGTGATTTCCATCAAGCCCCACCTAAATGTTACATACATACATGTATCCGAGTGTAGCCTATGCTGAGAAAAGTGCACAATTTGTACCGAAATCTGCACGTATTACGAAATATTTCCAAATTGTGCTCCACAAAACTGTCATGTGAATTATTAAAAAATAAAATCCGAAATATGGGCATGTTTTGGAAGTAGTTTTTTCTGTATGTGATTTGAAAGCATAAAAAATGTGTTCTACACAGAAATTTGTGTGAGTTGAAACCAGTCTGCCTGAAATCACTTTTATATTTTTTCACTCTGTGACAAAATATCTTTTCTCACTGCATAATAACTTGCTTAAAAAGAGGTTTTTTCTGATAAACTGAGAGTTTTGTGAGATAAATTAACGAAAATTGAAAATTATTTAGGACTCTTTCTGTATCAAGAATTGTGATTTGCTTTTGTGATTTGCAGTGATGAGCAAATTAATCGACACAAAAAGGAAACAAATGTTCGCTTGTGGTTTCGGCAATTGCTATTCACTCTGAATAAACCAAAAAGGATGAGTTTGACCTCAGAACACCATAAAATCATATCAGATTCTGAAAATCATATGATTTCAATTCAGATATGATTTTCAGAATCATGTGATTTCAATTCAGATATGATTTTTTGGTGCGGTTGGCAGAACACCATTAAAATCATATCAGATTCTGAAAATCATATGATTTCACTTCAGATATGATTTTCAGAATCATGTGATTTCAATTCAGATATGATTTTTTGGTGTTCTGCCAACCGCACCATTTTTGTTTTATTCCGAGTGATTTACAACTGCATAATAGATTGCTCAGAACAGGCCTGAGAATAAAAAAAGCTTGTCCCTATTTTAGTATTTGGACTTAAAACGGGTGTAGATGGTCTGGGAAATGGGAATTTTGCACACTGGAGACGAAATGTAAATATAAGGCAGTAATATTCTTTTCTTGCATTTTAGTTTGTTCTGCTTGCAGAATTCGTTAAAATGTATTCCTTCAAGTCGAGAATGGCAAATGGCAGCCGCCAGAAATTCAATCTACAGGTTCTCGCATTCCCAGCTAATATCCTCCTTAGGGCTTTAAGAGTCTGAGGCTTGTTGGCGTAAGAACTCTAAATCTTGTTAAAATTACCAGATTTTGCTTGAAAATCGAGTCTACTCGATTTGATGTAGATGCGAATAGGCGATCAGGGAGCACCTTCAAATCTTTTAGTAAATTCTATGTAGAGGTCGCCGGATAATGCCCAATTGTGCAGCACACTGTCTAATCGATGTTCCGCTCTCCTCTTCGACATCTCAGCTGCGATATTCACAGCTGAGCTAGGCGGACTAGCCTTCGGAACGTCTCGCATTGCCCCAGTATCTTCAAAGCAAGTGTTCACACGCTGCAGTGTTTGTCCAGGTGTTCTGGGAGACCCAGGAAATCTGCAACGGAATTCATGCTGCGCCAACACAACCAAATGAAGACATTTATACCGTGTTCTTGCAAAGTAAACCCATTCATGGCTCATCGATTGTGTCTACTTCACAAAAATTAAAACCGATCTGACATTTTGTGAAATTTGCAAAAATTATGGTATTTTGCAACAGGATGTTCACTTTTTCACTAAAGAAAAAATGTTATTTGAGAAAAAAAAAAACACGCCCACCTCTCACACTTTCTTTTTTTTTAGAAACATATATAAGATGCTTTCCATTGGCTGGCATTAAAAATTCCTAAACACTTTTTGAATTGTGAATTTTAGTTGTGTTATACATAATTCTCGTTCATTCGGTGCAAAATTCGCTTACTTCACATACATACTTTTTGTTAATAAAATGAAAATCAAGAGCTGTCTGCATTTTTGTAATAATGCTTTAACGCTTTACAAAGACTTTTTAGGCCACGCGTCTCTGATCTGCTGCAAAGTTTCCTGTTTTTTGGTGCAAGCACATGTGTTTCATCCTTTAGCAAACATAATATTAAAATATGCTCTTGTGAAATTTAGGGTTTTTGAATTCTTTCCAGTTTTTATTTTCTTTGTTTTTATATCCATGGAAACGTTTATAAGCTGTCATTGATAGTAGTGGTCACGTTATTTTGTGCAATTATTTGCTTATATGCCACCTTACCTTCATGATTGTCACGGCGCATTCTGCAAATTTATTTTTAACAAATTCTTAAAAAACTTCAATACTGATTTTTAGGCGACCGCCTGTAATTTTTTATGTGTGGTGCCCTCAGTTGGAGGCTATTGGGGTCTTATTACTGCAATAAGACTCCACTTGTCATCAAATTAGCGACATGTAATACTTATAAGTTATAAAATATAATTCCAAAAATTTGTTTAAAGAAAAAGAAATTGGATGTTTAGTAAAATATTATTATCAGCTTCTTGTAAACATTATTGATACAAGACCGTTCGGAGGCTCAAATGGCTTCAGTGCAAAATCACGCTGACGAAGAAGCTCTCAAGTTCCAAAAAGTATAAAATATTGAAATACAATTTATTTTGTAAAAATATATTTTTGTATTATATCATATTAAACATAACACTTAATAATAAATAAATAAATCACTTTAAAACTTTTTGCAAAAAACATTTAAAAACACATAAGCTCTATTCACAATCATGTGCAAATGGTATTGCGTCAACGTATTCGCGATTTGCAAGAAGTAATGACAATTAAACTTTAAAACTTGTGCGACAGGCATTTACGAACCCGTAAGCTCTGTTTGTAATCTTGTATTGCGTCATCGCATTTGCGTTTTGCAAAGCGTAGTGACAACCAACAACGGGTGAGAGAAGTAGAAGTAGAAAATGTGTGCAATTGCACAAATTTGCGACCTTAAATGCACAAGATTCTCAATAGAGCTATAAGCTACGTTCACATTTTTGTGCAAATTGTGCTGGCTTGTAACATTTGCCGGCCAGTGTGGCAAATATATGCAATACTTTCAGTATATATGTATGTATAAAACTTATCTAAAAACAGCCGAAATAAAAATACAACTATGAAAAATTGGTAATAAAACAACGTCTACCCTAATGGCCACTTAGATCTGAAATCAAAGTTTTAATACTGTTCACTCTGTATTGCCTACAATTGGCCAAACTTATCTTCCCACTCTAGACTCTTCAAATTCGTTTAACTTTAGGTATTGGTTAATGCAACCGTCTGACTACAAACAAAGAATAAACAATGAAAGTCTTTTTCTAAGCCATTAATTTTTATCAAGCTGCTAACAATTGCGAATTTTTCATCAATGTCAAAAGTTTTATGTAGCCAAATTTTCACACTATCAGGGTCTAAAAATCGCCGGGAAACATCAAAGCTATTTTAAGACTAAATTGTGTTAAAAAATTTTAATGAAAATACATACATATGTCGCTCACAGCAAAAGAATATTTTACAATTGCACAAGTTTGCAATAATTTATGCACAAGATTGTGAGTGGACTATATACATTATATACATATACACGTACTTGCATTCATATATGTAAACCTTTTGTAGAAATATTTAACACTCCTCCCATGAGGAAAAAATAAATTAAATTTCATTAAGATCTTAAATGTAACACAATTGAAGTAGAATAAATCATCAAATAGCAAAGAAAACACTTTAACAAACAGAGACTGCACTAGTCAATATTTATTCAAATAAAAACGAAAAAGACAAAACACAAAAAACAATAGTTTCTACACAAAACATTTTTTTCTCTCCAAAAAATTAACTTAAATTTTGAAAAATTCAAAAGCAACAATTACATACCACATCATTGAATGAAATCACAATTTGTAGAAGATTAGAATAAACCAGAATTAAATTATTAAAACAAATTAATTATAATGCATCATTTATATTTCTTAAACATAAAATTAAACAATGAACAAATAATTTACTTAAATTATTCATTATGAAATAAATAATAAATACGAAAAATAATTTTGTAGTAAACATGTTAAAATTTAATTAAATGCGTACTTTGAAAACTTTCGAATATTTTCAATTTTACTCTCAATAAATAAATTTTTTTAAGCTTTTTCAGTAAACGAAACATGCAAGGTTTAATACTCTCAGTGTAATTCATACACATCACATTGATATCCTAGGAGAGAAATTCCTTAAAATTTGTATTCATAAACAAACAATAGCGAGCATTTTATCACTGGCTTATTGTAAAGTCGACAAGCTATAAGCATATTATAAATTAATTTATTTGAAAAATCAGGTTTAAACTCAAAAATCTCTATAAGTTTGAGGTCTAGAAATGTATGCTGTATATAACTTATAATTGAATTATAAATTAAATTATATTAAATCAAGAGCAGACATACTCATCGTTTCCTATAGTCAAGCAGCTGTAAAAGCGCTAACATCTTACTCATTCTACTCAAGACTAGGTTGGGAATGTTACCAACTCTTTCAGACCCTATGCAAGAGATAGAGAGAGAGAGAGAGAGAAAGAGAAAAAAAATAATAACGTGCGTTCCACCTACGTTACTGCTGAATACACATAGCGGTACTCAGCGTTTGGTGCGTTTTTGGTTGCGACTATTTGCGTTTGCGATTATATTGCAACTGATATTGAGCACCCTTTTTAACAACTTTGAAAATTTTATTGCACTCCAAATAACAGCTGATAAATTAATACACAATTTTTAATTTTTCACGTTTTATGTAGAGATGGAACTATTTTTTGTTTGCTTTGTTTTAAAATGTCAGCTGTTCGAGTGTCAGTGTTGCAGAAGCAATACTCATGCGAAAAAAGCAACACGTAATTAGCGGTGCGTAAATGCAAAAATATTGCGAGTGCAACCTTGTATATTTTGTTGTTGGGTTGCAAAGAAAAAGCAACGATTTCTTGCATTCGCACTTACGCAAGACATTTGCACCAAATAATGAACTGCGCTCATATGTATATGCTATATTTGAAAATCTAACTATTGCTATTTATATTACAAAATAATTTTCTTTAGTATTTCAATTTATGCAAAAACATTATACATACATACATTCATTTTGATTAATTTCTGTGGCCTGAAAACCTAGATATATGCATACATACATATGTATGTAGTTTTTACATTTGCTTGTATTTTTCATTAGAAGCAGCTGTGTAACATGTTTCGGTTCTGAAATGTGGTTTTGTGCGTTCCAAGAAAGTTGGGCAAGTTTTTAGTTTTTTGAGAGTATTACTCGTGCAGTATCATTTTACCGGACCTTACCCGCAATTACCTGGAAGAAACTTATTCTTGAACTTATTGCATGAAATAGCCCGCATTTTTTTTCGTGCTAGCTTGTGCAAGTTGTTAAACAATCAGCTGTTGCAAAAAGCAAACCACAAGCTTATAAGGCCTAATATCTTTCATAATTAAAACAAAGTTTTAATTACTGTTGTACCCGGCGCTTCGTCGATTTTTGTCGACTTTTTCAAGGGTTTTTATCTATTCATTGAAACATTTAATTAGTGATTTTCAAATTTTGAATTAAAATTGAGTTGCTTACATTTTATGGCAGCAGAAATTAATTAAAACATTGAAAAATACAACATGAAAAATAAAAAAACGTTACAAAATATAAAATACAATAAACATTTAATGCAGAACTTGTACACTTTTAACTAATATTACAATGCTATTTTTTTTTGGTTAGAAATGAGGTTTTTAGTGTTCCCCTACTTTTGCGCATCTTTGTCTATTACTCGGAGAAATTCTTGATTTCTCTCATTCTACCGGAAAAATACACGTTCAAACTTATTCTCTACTTTTTGAAACAGCTGAATGTTTAACTACTTGAACAGGAATATTTCGCTCTCAAAACATAGTTCATTTGTACGAACTTTGAGTACGGTGACGGTTTCCGTGCAAATTGGGATGCCACTGGCTCAAAATATTGGGCACGGGATTACAGCAGTGAATGTTTTCTTTTCTACTCGCGCATTCCAGATTTGAAATATTTAATACAACAAATAACATGTTTTGATACTTTCATTACTTTTAATTCTATTTTAATTAGTAATTTTTTCTTATAAATATTTATATTCATTTCTGTAACAGCGTGTCGGTCTGCCATTATCTTTTCTATTGCCTAGCAACTTACAAACGCAAAACTATTCCTATCGCTTATATATACTTGCAAAAAAAAAAAAAGTTCACTTATGCATTTCAAAATCCAAAAGTAAATCATTTTATTTTGTTCTGTGATTTCAGTTTATTATAACTGGGGGGTCTGAAAAAATTCTATTAAATGGAAATTTTCTATTCAAAACCTTTCATAATAAATTAAAAAAAAAACTAGACTTCTGATGTCTAATTTTAGTTGAAAGTTTTTATTTACATTCTTATCTCCCCAGAATTATATTTTTTCTGATGCAATTAAAACATGAAAATCGGTTATTAGAAAAATCACCTTTTTTAATTTCAAGTACAGTAATAAGTAAAAGCTGCAAGCCGGTTTTACTTCAAAATTTTCGGAACTACTCAATAAAACTTGCCAAACACGAATAAGTGTTTGCTGAAGAAATCATCTTCAACTATTACGACATTTTGGCTGTTTATAAAATAGTTTATACCAGGCGTTGCCACATTCTTCGAATACCTATAACCCCTACTTAGTAATTCTCTTCGTCTAAAATCATTTTTAAATGTTTTTCATCAATATGTTGTGTTTCATGTGAAAATATCTGCAAAAATTAACATTTAATTTATTAAAAAGGTTTTTAGGGGAATTTTTAGTTTATCATTATCTTATGAAAAGAATATTGATCGTTCTCCATGTTTAAAAAAATGCATTGCGTAAACATTTAGTCTGTTTTTAAGTTAGTACTCCAAAACAATGACTGGCAGCAGAAGCTTTTGTCTTGCCTGTTGTGGTTCAACTTTGTGGTAGGGTAAAAGCTAAATAGTTTTCTCAATATTAATTTCATTTTTCGAGTCTACTGACGAGTTGAGTGGCATCAACGACATGTCTAATAAATGGCTGAAAGCTTTTCAGCAAACAAATCAAAATGTTTTTACTCTTATGGTAAATATTAAATAAATATTTAAGTATTAGAAAAAGTTTTATATTTCTATACTTTCAAAAATACAAATCATGTTAATAAACCTTTGCTCGTTATATATGAATATTGTCAACAAAATTAAATATGCAGTAATACGATTAAATTGTAAATTCATTAAAGCTCCTTTTACACTACATGTATTTTACAATGTGTCTGCGGAATTTTTCATTGAAGAAATTATAAATTGCATGTAAAAGAGAAAAAGGTGGGTTTGCACATTTACAAATGCAATTTGAAAGCTTTCAATTATAGCCTGTTTTAATTTCAGGTCTAAAGTCGCCTGACATCAGCTGTTTTGCTATCTGGCAAAATTTAATTTAATTATTTCGTGATAATATTGAAAAAGTGCAGAAAATTTCTACATATAGAATCATTTCTACTCAAAGAAAATTCGATATAGAGTACAACTCAAGTTAGTAAAACTAAAAAACTAACAGCACTAGAAAAAATAACAAATGTAACAAATGTAGAATTTTTTTGTTTTTTTGTTAAAAATAAATGTTCAATGCATCATGTAATTTGGCTTTTTCTTTAATTTAAATGACATAGGTAAAAATAGTAATGAAATTTAGAATTATCTTTCAGGATTTTTTAATTTCTTTTCGCACATTGTAGCCTTAAGCTTCGTATAGACGGTTGTCAGATCTTACAATATTGTAAGACCTTACAACGTGCTGAAAATCTACTAGAAATACAAAATTGTCAGCATTAAGAAAATAATCAGTGCAGACAATTGCAAGAAAATCTTACAATTTCATTGCCAAACAATTGACTGACAATAAATTTAGCTACCAACGAAAATTGTCAGCTTACACGGATGTAAGATTTTCTATGTACCAAAAATTGTCAGCCAACTGTCGTTATCAAAGTACACACACATGCCATTATTCATTCTTTATTTTTTTCGCTCAATAACCATGTTTTTAATTTTTTTATTCTCTTTTCTGCAACTTTCTAGCTCTCGTACTTACATTTTTACTATTCTCTTGTTTTTTTCTCTCCCTTTCATACACATTCATTTTTCTTTAATATTATTTGTCATTACTCTGACAATGACGCCATTGTAATGTGTTGAGAATTTATGCATCTTATAATATGCCAATGCCTGTAGTGACAATGTACTAGCAATGATGCTGCCAAAGTGTTCAGACGATTGACAGTTAACTGACAATTAATTGTTATGTGGGTGGCTTGCCAATGCTTTTGCTCACAATATTGTCAGGAAGAAATTGTAAGTTTTCACGATGGGTTAAAAATATTCTAGACATTTTCTGACAATATTATAAGATCTTACAATCGTCTACACGTAGCTTCACTTTCCTGCGTCTGAGCGCCCCACTAATATGTGACGTGTTTTACGTAAACCATTTTCAGGTTGTCAAATACTTGTCGTTGCCATATAGATGTTTATCGAAAAAAACGCTTATAAGGAAAAATTTTTTCTAAAAAAATGTAACTCTGTGTGTTTGAAAGACATGAAATTTGTAAACAACTAAAACGAAAATAAATAAAGTAGAAATAAAAAAAATTTTATTTGGAAAAAAATTATTTTTTTTCCAAATAAAAGGCAGGCAAAAGGAATACAGGTAACTAGCCTTAGCATTTCCTCAGTTTTTTTTCCTCGTCTGTATCTCCAAATAGAATTCTTGCCTTTGTCATTCCACAACAGCTAAATGGGCTCGGTGTGCAGAATTCTTTAGCTCAGTCTTAACTGCATCGAAAGGTTTCGCTCGCGCATACTAAGCTCATGTTGCTTAACCCTCCTACTCTTGAAGCAAGTGAGTTTGCTCTTTCATTTTCAGTTATTCCCGCATGCCCTGGCACCCATATGATGAGCAATTCACCATGAGTCGAGTCACTTTTAACAGAGTTTTTGCAACACCAAACTGTATGATTTCATCCGCTCAGTTGAGATCGCTCTAATGGCGATTTGAATATCATATATTCACAGGTCTATACCATTTTATTGAGCTCCTTGTGACACTCAGTAATTGACCGAACTTTCGCCTGCAAAATCGAGCAATAGTCCGGCAGACGGAATTATGATCTTTGTGTTTCTTGTTTTGCTAATTTTCTTTATTACTAATCTTTTTAGCTGATATGGACTACATACTGCAGTTTCTTTTAGCATAAATGATTGTTTTGCTAATAGTTGATATTTTTTGAGCTAAAAGAGGCATTTACACAAGTTAATTAAATAAATTTTTAGCGCTTTCAAATGCCTGGTTATTTTGAAACTTCTCATATAATTTCCATACACAAACATCTTTACTCGTATAACTATTTCTAATAATTGTTGGAAAACAGCTTCAATGACAGATATGTATTTCTCACCTGTCAAAGAGGCAGAAACAGTTGTGTGAGAAATTCAGTTATTTTGTCTTAATTCATATAGAAATTTCTCCTTGCGAGTAATTAAGAAACGAAGTACTGAGAGCAAAAATTCTTAAGCTGAAGTTACACAGTACGCTTTCTACGCGTCGACGCTTTTCACGCGGTTGTCAAAAAAGTAGGATTAGTGCATTTGTATGTGACAAGTTACAGAGCACAAAGCATAGAACGCGAAGACGCGTAGAACGCATAAAGTAGATCTACTTTCTACTTTTATATGCGTCGCAAGCGTCATGAGAAAATGTCAGCTGTTTATAATAACCAATGATGTGCCTACTCTCAACGTTATCGATAAATACCTTTTATATCGTAAAATAATTTATAAAATCTTTTGCAAAAAAAAACATTTTTAATAAAAAAGAAAAGTTTTGTTACAAATTTTATAAACATTTTCACGAATAAAACAAATTGTAATTGTTTTTTACAACACTTTTTTCATTAACGAAATTTGGATTCGATTTATCGATTGCGTTTGCGTACTGAGTATCATCACTGTTATGTTTACAAATATTTTCTATTTATTAAAACAAGCGATATGGAAGAGAAGCTAATAAATGCAGTTAAAAACCACGAGCTTTTATATAATAAAACCTTGCTGCTCTATCGGAACAAAAATAAAAGAGCAGCTGCATGAGCAGTTCCATTTTGTTAATATTTGTTTTGTATGTTAAAAATATTTGCACAACAGCTGATCAAAACAAAGAAATATGGCGCATACGAAGCGTTGTATGTAACTTGTAGTATAAAACGCATAGAACGCATAAAACGTATAAAAAGCATGAAAAGCGTGGACGCGTCTAAAGCGGGCCATGTAACTTCACCTTTAGCCGTCTGTAGGTGTAAATTTTGCAGACTACGCAATTACAGATGAAACATAAATTTGAAAAACCACTGCAAAATACATAAAGTAGATAAGAAGCTGAACTTATCCATCAAATTTTTTAGTTTTATATACTTAAATTAAGTGCTGCAAGATGTCAAAACACGGAAGTATAAAGCATTGAGATTTGATTAAAGATCTTGAATCGACTAGATTTTCAGTAAAAATAAATAAAACCCTGAAAAAAACTTTCCATCTAAAATGAACCTTGATATTTTAAAACTGATTCTTTTTAATTAAAAAAAATATATATGTATGTACATATATGTTTGCCACTATGCCTTTTTCAATTGTAATGTTGTTGTAATACGGTTTAATAATCTCTTTTTTTTTGCCTTTGTAAATCGACACAAATAATTTAGCCCATCTACATATGTGGGCTCGGTCAGCAATATTTCCTCAGTCAGATTTAATGAAAAATAATTAATTTAAAAAAATTAAATAAAATTAATTAAACACATGCAAATTATATAGAAGTAAGTATTCTATTGAACTTTCGCAGTAAAATTTTAGACTGATAAGAAATTATTATTAAAATATTTTCAACAAAAAGATACGAGGAGTGTTTACAAAGGTTAATGATGGAATATATTTATTTGCTGAATTTTTAGTAAAACAATCATTCTAACCTGGTTACTGTAGAACCTTTCGACAAATGTTCAAGGCTGATTTTTGGACAAATTTAGCAAGTGTCCGTAAAATATAACAAGTTATTTCCCATATGCCTCCAAAGAGCCATTTTTATTTTTCAAAGGGCCTTCCACGAAAGTGAAATGGACGTTGCGAGTGTTGCTTAATGTAAAACAAAATCTTTTGATCGAAAGAAAATTCGACGTAGTAATTGTTTTGTAGTTCCATAAGACTTTGCATGATGGTTTATTTATGTAATAATACTGGATAAAAATAATATTAAAATTTGATAACAATTAGATAGCAGATGTAAAAAATCCAACCACGGGGCAACAAGAGCAACTGGCACATTTGAATGTGGAAATGGCTAAGAAATGGCAATAGCAGTGTACGCCGAATTCGTTCACACTTTTCAATTAATACCATTTGACAGTTACCGGTCCCAAAATTATCAGCTAAAGTAGCGATCTCGTCTGGCATTGTTGAACCATGAAATAAACCAAAACAAATAGACCAGAGATGTTACTCTTTAACATTAATGATGACTTTTCAAACTGAAGACAATTGTAAAGCAAATAAATATGTATTCGATTCAGAAAGGATTTTGCAAAAGAAATTAAAGTATATTTATTTTATTCTACTCAGCATCACCTCGTATATTTCTTCAAATGATGTCTTTGACCACGGGGGGTAATTACATTCCTGTGAACACCACTCATATATACTACATATGTACATGCATTCATATTTATAATTTTATATTTATTTACAGCTGCGGTGAGAAAGTTAGCAGCACTTAAGGGTAAGAACACTTCAAATCGAAATTAAAAATGCATAGCTTTTAAACAGAACTAAATGTTGAAAAAAAAGAATAAAGAGGGGTTTGCAGGTGTTTTATTAAGCTTTTATTTCCATGTAATCAAGACCAGATTATATTTTTAATACATGAGTTACGAAAATCGCATTATTTTCATATATACTTTTTAGAGACTGTATTTTCCTTAATGTTGAATTTTTGATTTTAGCATAATTGATAATTTTCAGTTATAAAAAACATTTGACCGACAAAATCGTTACAGAGCAAAGTTTGAATGCCCATTTAAAGAGCCTATTTAATTTTGGCCATAAAATTTATGAGTAACACAGGAATCTTTTATTGAAAAAATATTGTATTAGATATTTGTGTACAATAGTAAAAAAAATACGAGCAGAAGAAATAATTTAATGGTTAATAAAATGGTTAAGGTTAAAATTACAGAGCCTGAAAAACCGGTTTCTTTGTGTAATACAATGCTACCCTGTAACTTTTTGGTTGGCCAATAAAAAAATTATTTTATAACTGAATAATAAATATACAAAATTAGAAGCTCGAAAAAATCGACACATAAGTATTAAAAAGCAAGTCTCTAAAAAATATGTCAAAATCGCATGAATTTCATTTATTACTTATATAATGTGATCCAGATTAGATGAAAATAAAAGCTTAAAAAGTTACCTGTAAAACGCTTTTCATTTCTTGGCAATACGCCAGTTTGTTTGCAAGTGCTAATTTCTATTTTAAGCGCTCTTAGCTTGGGTTAGTGCTATTTTTCTCACCGCAGCTGTACATATATTATGTGAAGAACAAATTTTTGTTTTTATTATATTGAAAAAAAAAAAAAATTGGTTTAAAACAACTGCTGGTACATTTAACGTCAGTATTTTTAATCAAATGTTGCCATCTCTGTTGGTAAACAACTTTATTCACTTTTAATTGTTGTTTTTTTATTGTAATAATCACATGTACAATATTGTAAAAATATACACATCTTTGTATGTATGTATATGCGTTGCAATTTTAAAAATCTTAGTAAACATTGCCAGAGAAAAACAGTTGAGTGCTTTTATTAGACTTATATATCATGATCTGTTTTAGAAGAATGAAACTAATGGAACTGAATTCGATATTTGAAACTTTTACATTCAATGTAAGATGCGCTTTTGATTAGTGTCGCCAGAAAAATGTGACCTTGTTACTCTAGGAATAAAGTCCACAAAAATCTTATTTCAAAAGCAAAAATTTCGTTCCAAAATTTTTATTAGGCACGAACATTTTATGCGTTATTTTAATGTTTACATATTCTGCTCTCTGCATTACGTGTGCAAATAGTATTCAGTATGCAATTAATACCTAGGGTGCCCGTAGTGTAGAGAAAATGTATGAACAGCCCCCAATCATTTGTTCTCTCCAATATTCTTTCTGAACATTCTGCCTCATTACCACGCCTTCTCAGTCAACTCCCATACGAAAAAGTCTTAAAAATAATTTTTGTAAGGTCCTAGCTGAGTTTTTTCCTCCTGCCCAAAGATTTCGATAAATCGATGGCACAATATCGATAAATTTTTACCCGTATAAAAAAGATATATTTCTCTTGTTTCAAAAAGTTGGCAAAATAAAGAGCACTGTAAATAATTGATATTTGAAATTTAATAAGAAAATTTAGTTATTATATCAATTAAATAAATTAGTTGTGCAAGAAGTATAACTTTTTTTACAGCAATCAAAACATTAAATTTCCCACAAAAAATTGGTTTACAAATGGCAGAATTATCGAAAAAATTCATTTTCCAAACTGACATTTTGCTTATCCGATTTCCAAAATTTTTTTCATTTATTCATTTTATTGATAAGCTCCTTTGAAAGAGACACACTGTTAAACAATTTTTTATAAATGGCGAAATTGCTGACAGTTTTTTTCGGTACATTTAATTGGCAAAACCTTTTAAAAACCAAAACAATTTTGAAAATCGATAGAGAAATTGTTATATATTTCACGGGCCTCCAGTTCCTCCTTAAACTAGACCCTTCACATAAGCCATGTCCCCCTACATTTTCCTGTTTATAATTTATATTCACAGTACAGTTGAAATCACGAATAAGCATTTTAAAATCAAAGCGTGATTAAGAAAAAACCTGGATTAGTTTATTTTATTGCATAAAAATTAGGGCGGCATACGTTTTCCACAATCATTTTCAAACCCTTAAATTAACTTTAGAGACGAACCATATGACTTACAAAACAAATTGTAAATTTTATTCTAATAATTAAAAATCATCTCTAAACAACATTTATTTAAATAATTTTACACTTAAATTATGAAAGGAAATTAGAAAAAAAAATTCTAATATAATTTTAGAATTGTTAATAATTTTATCAGGCTTGACTTCGATTAATTCCTGAAAATTGAGATATGTAATAGAACTGTAGCTATCAACATTTTTAAAGAAGACAAGAAAAGTAAAATTGAAGACTTATTGGCTGATTCACGTCGACAATGACGCTCATCAGCAATCAAATTGCTTCGAGCCCAGCTCATGACCACTGTTTTTTGAAAAAGTACATACCATTGACATTTCGATGGAAATTCCAAAAACCCCAACTAATTCTCAGGCCCGTACCAACCCAACTTGGGGTTGGTACTATTAAACCTTTTTATTCAATTTTATTTCTTAGAAAAACGCGTAGAGTAAGGAGATACGTGGGGGGGGGGGGTAAAGCCCCTGCTAATTCTGTCTTTAGTTTTTACTGTAATAGCAAACTCATGAAATAAAGAAAAAAAACATGATTTTCTACTCGCCTAAATGTTTGACACAGCAAAAAATCTTCCAGATATGCAGATACATATACAAGTGTAATGCAAAATTAAAATGAAATGTAAAGTACAAATATTTCTTTAACAGTATTTTTCCACTGTTGTCGTCAGCGTTGTCACATCAATTCAGCATCGACAAACACACGTTTATATACTCCTCGTCGACAAAACTGTTCTGCGTCTGCGTACACATTTAACATCCTCCAGATCTAGGGCTAGATAAAGCATATTCATCACCTTTAATTGTTGTTGCAGCGAATAAAAAATTGCGAAATTTTCTCTATCGACTTACAGTCAGTCCAACGTAAATTAGTGCGTCAAACGTATTTGTGCTGTCTAAACCAGCCATTTCCATGCAGATGGAAATGGCTGGTTTAGACAACAGAGCGTTTTACGCTCTTATTTAGGTCGGGCTGTTAAGGTGAAGACGATGGCGACAACTGGAATATGGCGGCCTTGCATATCAAATATTTTTTCAAAAATGAACTTATTTATTTATTTCGAGCCAATCGAAATCTATATGCCGCCGACATTTCGTTGATGTTAATCAACTCATCAGTTGGCTCGAACAATCTAAATAGAAGCAAATCTTTTTAGATTTTTCAAGTCTACTGATGAGTTGCTTAGCATCAACGAAATGTTGGCATATAGACGGTAGAAAAAGGAAGAAAACATTAAGGTCTATTTTTAGACCTAAAATAAAAAATTTTTTCTTCAAAAACAAACTGTTTCAAATAATTTGCACATCTTGTTGTGTGTGAACCTTTTGTCTTGAAGGAATCGTTTACACCTCTTTCTGTAATTTGGCAAGGACAACGCTGCTTACTTATGCAGGTTAAATGGAAAATTAACATGAACGAGATAAATAAATGGCTATTCAATAGCATCCTCATATCATCATACGATGAGTAATTTTCCGCTCTGAAATGTCTAGACACAAACAAAGCCAAACAAAAACAGAAACGTATACATACAAGACTGTATGTATACATGTATAAATTTTTTGGTAGATAAACCAATTCCTTGTATAGTCAATGAATGAATATTTCGTCCTGAATTCGTGTGAATTGAACCAACGACCATTGAATAGCCATTAGTGTTTTCTATGCTGATTATTCGTTGCCGTTGACAAGCTGTAGAAAAAAGGAGTTTTCATAAAAAACGATTAACAGAATCTTGGGAACAAAGCAAGAATAACTAAACCAGTTGCAAGTGATATCAATAGAAAATAAATCTTTACGCTCTACATTCATTGTTATGCTATTAAAAGTCGAAAACTCTACATTTTAGCTGTATCAACATTTTAGCGGGTAGCGAATTGTGAATACTTTTTACTTCATGTGTTCGCCACGACAAGAAAGTGAGTTTAATAAATGTACAGGTTTAGTTGTTCCAAAATTATGGCTTGAAAATCTCAATTAATGTTACTGGGGGCTCCATTAGGCATGAACTTGGTATGAACGTGGTGTCGTACATCGCTCATGGCTTATGAAAACCACTCATGTTCATGTTTCGGCCATGCTGGGGCAGCGGTGTTCGCCATGAAGTTAAGCTAGATTTACACGATTGAAGGTATTTTGAAGTCTTATCAAAATTTTGAAAATTTATTTTGATGTGCTGTTTACACGTTTCAAAAATTTGATAAAAATATCTTTCAATATATTTCAAAATCTTTTGATAAAATTTTGATCAAAATTTGTTGAAGATAATTTACACTATTGGTAAACCTTTTATATTGAAAATATTGAGTTTGATCAGGTGATTTGCTTTTTTTTGTGAAATAATTTATTATTATAAAAAAAAGCAATTAATAAGTATGGATGACGACACAATAATCATAGCATCAACATTTTTAATATTGGAGGAAGAAGTAGCTGATAATAATGCAAAGAAAAGTAAAAAACAAAAGGAACATTGGGTTCGACCTTATCTTTGGGGAGCGATTGAAAAGGCATGATTCCGAACTATACAGAAACTTTGTGCGAATGTCACCAGACGATTTTGATTATTTGCATAATCTCGTCACCCCATTAATAGAAAAGGCCAATACTAATATGCGGGAATTTATATGCCCTGGAAAACGCCTGGCTATTACTTTATGCTCTTTAGCAACTGGAGACAGTTACGCAAGTCTGATGCTCTTGTTTAAAAGATCTAGATCATCGATATGCAATATTGTGCCTGGAGTCTGTGCTGCATTATAAAAGCATTAAAAGATGAATTTTTAAAGGTAAAAAGCAATTTATTAAATAAAAAAACATATCTAAAATAATATTTATTGGTACAGATGCCAGCAACAGAGAAGGAATTATCGTAAATTATCATTTATGGTATCACTTTTAAAAATATTGATATACATATGTATTATTGCACAAACGTATGGAAATTTCCATACAAAATTTTTAATATGCTGTTATTAAATTTTTTAGCATACAAGCAATAATTATTAAATATGTTATACTGACCAACTCATATTAATTTATTAATTAGCATCAAACATTAATTTCTTAATATTAATTTTATTCTTCAAGAAATTTATTTACATTGCCACTTGCCGCAACAAACATATGTACCTTCGTAAATAAACACAGCTGATATGTATTGAATCAAAAGAATGAACATGCTGTCAAATTATTTATAGTTATCAATATTGCCAAATGCGATTTTGATGCGTGTTTACACGGCATCAATAAAGTCATCAAAAGTTTTGTTCAATAAATTTTGATCAATACATTATGAACATATTTTGCTGTTTACACGAGTTTAAAGCATTTTGAAGAGCAATTTTGAAGAAAATTTCAATCGTATAAATCTAGCTTTAGACATAAAATGCCATTTTCTGTTTGACATTTTAGCTCTCATAAAAAATATCACAGAAAAGAGGTAAAAAATTATTGAAAAATAAAAAATATTTTTGCAGATTTTAAAACACTACACAAAATACTTAAATAAACCAAAAATATGTACGAAGTAAACATTTCCACAAGTCAAAAGTTATGAATAGTTTGGACGCAAGTGTTCTCCATGTACAAAATTATGAGCGAATTAATACCGTTGCTCTGCCAGCATTATCTTCATGCCATGCTTAAGTTGGTAGGGTTTCATACTTAAGGCTCCGTAGTCATAGTGCACGTTGCTCTGAGCGGTAGAGGCTAGTTGATTGAAATTTTCTTAGAATAAGCAGTTATTTGGCAGCCAAATACTAAATACCATACAAATAATTGAAAATTAAAGGGTGTTCCCATACAAGAAATTACAAATTAGCTGTAACTTTTGAACCTTCAAAGATATAGACTAGTAACTTTCACAGGATATGTGATGATAGCCTAGCACCCGCTGTAACAAATACCAGAAATAATGAAAAATTAAAAACTAACGGCATTATGAATAATAAAAAACTTTATGCTAACTAAATTGCTGCTATCTTTTCCTTATGGAAATTTACATACAAAAAACTTAGCAGGTAGATAGTTAGCAAATGGCTTTTTATTATGCATAAGCCCTTAAGTGATATCAAAAACAGGAAAAAGTCAAATCAGTTATAACTTCTAAAAGGTAAAAAAGATGGAAACTTGAAATTCGTGCAACAAAAACAAAAGCTTATCCCGATACACGAAATTAGAATTAGCTATAAATTTCATACCATATGAGAGAGAGAGAGAGAGAGACCCACGGCATATGTGCTTGTCTTGTCGTCACAACAATTAATTTAAAAAAAATTGAGAACTAAAGGGTTTCTCCACGCCAGAAACAGGAAATTTGCAATAAATTTTGAGGCATGCGAGATTTGAAAGAGACTTGAAATTTTCATAGAATATGCGCAGATTATAAGTAGTAAAATATCAAATAATAACAGAGTCAAGCTAAAACCGTATTCCAACTATGCTTGAAAACATTCTCGATTGAGTTCTTATGAAATTGTAAGCACGAACAGTTCTTTTTATTTGCTGTCCTAATTTTCTTGGCAAGAAGATAAATGATCAGCTATAAAATGTATGTCCATACAGCTTAAGCTGATTTTTTTTTCAAACGGGCTTTATGTATTTACATAAATAAATCTGAGTCAGCTCTTTTATGTGAGTCCAGATGCACTGTCTTTTACTTCGCTCAAGACCTTGAAATTTTTGCACTTTATGCCATCAAGTTAACTACAATTCAAGATTTTGGAGGCCCTTAATGAAGACGAATGTTTATTATTTGAAAAAGCTTCGGTGATGACTGAATTGCAGTGCAAATTTTCAAACGCAATGCTTAAAGTACGGAAACACATTCTCCTGCTATTATAATATATTTCTTTATGATTCTTGTGTGAATGATTATGTTGTTACACTTTTTAATAAAAATCAAACTCAATTGAATAAATTTAAAGCACGAAACAAAGTTAAGTAACAGCGACCAGAAAAGTTTATTTAAATTAACATTAATAAAAGAAATTGGTTCTATTCTTTATTGAATATACCTACACACATACATGCACATATGCATATACATATTTGTATATTAGATATGACATTGTGATAAATGGAGATTCGTAGCAACAAGATTTTGAAATGCTGGAACCTCTTTGTTTGTGAGGTTTGGAAAAGAATACGTGAGCCAAAAAATGTGCAGGTCGGGTGAGGTCGAAATTCAAGGGAAAGATTCTACAAATTGTGCATAACTAAAGGACTGATCCCCATTACACTGAAAAAATTAAATTGTTTGTTTCGTAACACCTTTTAATTTTTTAATTGAAATGTGACTTATCATCAAATTCGTAAAATCAATTCCCACATTTTGTAAATATTCGTAACTGTTTGTTAGAAACATAAAACATTTTTTTCCACATTTGTTAGTATTTACTAAGTTAATTATTTTTCCATTATTCCAACTTTTTCTCATATAATTATTTGGGTCTTAACTTTATCGGGCTCAAGTTCTTTCTATATTATTTTCGTGATTGATATTAATTAAATAAGGCAAAGAAGACGTCAAAGACATTTAGCAGGGTGCACAACTACTTAGTTGTTTCGAAGTCGCCACACTTTCTCGTCAGCACCCGTCTTTGAACTCAGGGGCTCATGTTTCTAAAGCGGCAATCATGCCACTCAGCCACCCAGGGTATTGAATATTATCTGCCTAAATGTTTGCTTATATCAAACACACCCATTCTATAGAGTTTGTCTTTACATACATATAATGTACATATAGGTGTTGAAGAAATGGAAGAATTGTCCCTCTGGAAAATTTGAAGTTATAGAAAAAGAAAGCAATTTTATTTCTTTTTAACATTTTTAAGCAATGAACGATTCACTAATTTCTCAAAAACTCATTTATTAATTTACGATAGTCGCAAAGAAAAATAGCTTTTAAACCAATGTGCATTTACGAACGGAACAAGATAGAGATATGATTTGTGTCGGAGAGGCCATGGAGTTTACTTGAATAATAATATGAACCATATTAGGGCAGCGCTACTTCTCCTGTGAGAAGTAGCGCGGTGATCTCGTTTCGGAAACCCTCATAGTTTTGCGCGAAATGCGCGCATCGTCCAGAGCTCACCTATACGTAGTCGACTGGTCAGTAAATCGTAGAACACATTACAGATGGAATTTATTATTTATGTTCGTCTGCGGAATAAACTACCTGCCGACACATTTCCTGCCACTTATAGTGTGAGAAGTTTCAAATCAAATATACGCTAGCTATAACCATTTCTCATAGTTCTAGCACAGTGCCCTGCTTGCCACGTTGTTCGGTTTTGCTGAACACCGGTCCAAATTAAAAAGAAAAAAAAAATAAAACATTACATCATAACCTCGGTCAAAGCAATCAATCTCAATGCAACTCTTCGATAATCACTACACCCAAAGGCTTAACATTGGTGACTCTGTTAAAGCAACTCCAAAAAAAAAAAAATCCTTTATGTTTTCGTTTTTTTTTTTTGTACTTTAGTTTGTCCTAAATGATTTTAAGACAAACATGTGCACAAGCCCCAACGTAGGTGCATTTGATCTTAAAAATATCATTTTAGAAGAAATTACCAAATGAAACTCAAGAAATATGAAATCATTATTTTACTAACAAAATTTTGGAATGCCTTCGAAAGTTTCAAGGTTGCAAAACGATGTCGAGTCCGGCGCTTGTAATAGCATTTTCAACTGGACGAATAAAACAATACACCTTAAGAAAATAATGGAAATGTTTAGGAAAGGCTCTTACAATTTTGTTGATAATAACCTCATTTTTAATTATAGAATGGTAATGTGTGGCAGAATATTCAATAGCTTCATAAATCATATCAAGGAATTTATCGCCCTACTATTTTTACTATCTAGATCATGCGAGAATAATAAACTGTTCTTTTACAATTAAAAACTTTTAATGCGTTTTCTGCAAACTACGATTTTTTGATTTTGTAAATCTCTTGCTGTGAAACTTAGATACCATGAATTTTGATTTTTTTGTGACTTATTGCTTCTTTATCTGTCTTTTATATTTGAGTTTAATATTTAATATATTTTTTTTCTGTCATTTCTGTAAATAAACCTAATTAAAAGATAAACTCAGAATTTTTGTATCGGCTTTTTGCGACCGCGTTAACCGAGGTAGCACTGTCCATTACATATACAATTTTCTGTGATTTATGGCCCACCCTGTATAAGCAAAAATTGTCTATTGACGATTTTTATGAAAGTGGCAACTATTTGGATGATTATTTTCGAAATTTTGGCTATTTGTTCCGCCAGATTTGGCCAAATTCTGTTATACTTGTTATCAGTTGAGTTTAATTCTAATCAATTTAAAAGCATGTATAAATAATGCATATTTAAATGGGCGCGCAAGTACACAAATGTATGTATTCTTTCGTGTATTGTACATATATTCATGTACATAAGTATGTATGTAGATAAATAAACAAACATATTTAATATTTATTTACGAAAACGAAACCCGATTAATGAAAGTGGAAAACGAAAACAAAATGTAGCAGAAAAGTAAATAATAACAAACGAATGCGAATGAGAATCTGAATTTGTAGAAATGTTTGAGAGTAAAATTACATGTACATACACATACGCACATAGATATCAGTAGGTAGAAAAGAAAAGCACGAGTGAGAAAACTGATGATGAAAAACAATAACAAATCCACAGGTTTCTTATAAATAAAGGCCGTCAAACCAGCAAATAGATCAGTCAACAATCCAACTTCATTCAAGCTGTTGAATTACAAAACGTGTTCAGTTTACAAGAAGCCTAAAAAAAATTATAAAACAAAAATAACAGAAAGACAACAAATTAGAAATACTTTATTTAAAAAAAGTCTTTCGAGAAATTTCTTTAATTGGAGAACAAATTAAAAGTTAATACTTAACAAGGTTTTGCTGAAAAAGAAAAACGTACCTATAATTTTCGTTTACAAAGTCAGTAGAGAAAAGAAAATCAACATGACCGGTTTCGATATTAAAGACAGCACTTGTCTCATCGCTAAAGCCAAGTCAAACACCAATGGCAATGAAACTACAAACGGCACACGCAATTCCTACACAGCCAGAGAAAATTCTTCGTAAGTAGATACCTATCTGCTGTAGACAACACCTGTTGCAACACATTCTTGTTATTATTCTAAGGGAAACTGCTAATCAATTGTGTTTAATTAAATATTCTGCAAGTATAATTTATGGTTTGTCTACATGACCATACATAGCTGCTTAGTAATATGTAACTACGTTAAAAAAATCAACATACATACATATGTATGTATGTATGTATGTATGTATGTATGTATATTTTGTTCCTCTTCAACTGCGGTTATGGCAATCTGCTGACAATTTATATTGAAATCAAATTAACAATTGCAAAGTTCAATGCACGAAGATTTCTTGAAATAAAACAATTTGTGTTTTATTGAGACCATTGTAAATTATGCAAATTTCTTGCACAAGCATGATCTTTGTGCAGGAAACATGTAGGTACATACATACATACATACATACACATACATATGTATACTTGTGTTGAGTTCAGAACATGTTTAATATGTATGAGTATGGAAAATAATTTTTTTTTCTTCAGAATTTAACATCATTGTGAGCTTGGAAAAATTGAAAAGAACTCTAAGGCTGAAATTTGACGTATATACATACGTTCAACAGACTACAATTTTCTCCACAAATAGGTATTTTCCATGCATTAAAAAGTTGAAAAAAAAAAAATCATTCAGATTATGAAATTATTTAGTTTAGTAGGTATTTCTAAAAATCCAACTTGCAATATTTTCGTGAGTATGGCTAGAACCTTCAGTAGCTGTAAGCTGAGCATCAGGCGGGTATAAACTTAATTTGTCTGCTAGACGATTTCAAACGATGTAGCTATAACATTTAACAGAAAATAATAATTTGCTTGTACGAGCAATCAGGCAAGAGTGTATCAACGCATTTCACTATAATTTCCTTTTCTAAATATACATACCTACATACATACATATGTATGTATATAAGTTTGTTTTTATAAAGAAGCCTTGCCCAATTTTTTCTGTTTTGCAAAATACTATATATACATAACTGTTTATAATTAATAAACTTGTATTTGTTTACCGTTAAATAATCAAATATATGTCAAGATCTAAGTTGCTCCAAATTATTAATTATGATAGTATATACATAGGTACATATGTATTATGTATTTGATTAAGCGAGGAAGGCCACACCTTCCTATTGTATTATCAGTATAATTCTTTGCAAATTATTAATTCAAATTTTCTTAGTGCAAAGAACTTTTGTGAGATTTCTAATGTTTTCTAAAAAAGAAAGCATCAAATCTAAGATTCAGATGTTTGTTTATGTACAGTCTTATTTTTAGTCAACATCAAGGGGCATTTATGTCACTAATCAAAACAAAACAAAAAAAAAAAAGACTTTTAATTCGTTAAAATTCTTTTTCGTTGTTGTTTTGTCCACCAGGGACTAAAAATAATGTTGTTTGGTTCCAGCAATTAGATCAGTTGCATTTAAAGGGAATTTTACCGCGATTTTCGAATTTTTAATTTGGTTACTGTAAACAATTACAGTAAGAATTTAATTTTTTGTTAGAAACAACCATTCTTTTCATATAAAACTGTGCTGATTTTATATCACCCGAAAAAAGATTTTCGGTTAATAGTAACCACGACACGTCACCACTATCAAAATATTTCTTTGCTTATCGAAGTTATAAGAATTCCTTAAAAATGTTTTCGCAGTGCTGGTATTATGCATAAAATTTTCGTTAAGAAAAAATTCCATGAACAAATAAAAAAGGTTAGAATTTCTCTCGGGGTGGGATTTTTCTCTACTACTTCTACTTGCTTTTATTTTAGTCATAAGATTTATTTTAAAAAAATTGCCTTATTGAACAAAAATGGAAATGTAAAAATAGTTTATGAAAATATTAGCTAAAACACGCAATAATTAAAAGTTGCAAACTTTATAGTTTATTGCATTTCAAAAAACGCTACAGAACCTTATTTATAAAATTATTTTAGGTTTATTAAGATTTTGTTTTTCTATACTATATTTGTACACAATAATAAAGGTCATATTCATAATAATTATTGTAAGTTTATTAAGCTCTTATTTGACGTATTTCTACGGAATATTTGTCAAATAAAAGTTCATATAGTTCAATAGTTTTTATGAATATGGGTGTAAACGTTTAATAACTATGAGAATGGAAAGTATTTCTACGGAATATTTGTCAAATAAAAGTTCATATAGTTCAATAGTTTTTATGAATATGGGTGTAAACGTTTAATAACTATGAGAATGGAAAGTCATCAACCATGGTGCCAGCCCTTTTAGCTGATTTTTTGTTTGTTGAAAAAATTTTATTTTTATCAAAAAAAAAAAAGAAAAAAAATTTAACATATTTTGCAAACTTTTTGGTTTGAGAAGTTACAACAATTTTTGACAACTAAACGAGAAAAAAATTTAAAAAAAATACTCTTATCCGAATATGTATAATTTGGCATACTATATGTACAAACAGAAAAATTATAAAATTGACGATCAAATTTGTTGCTCATGTGTTTAATATGGAAAATGTTCTTAATAAAATTTCCTTGCAAAAACACTTTTGTCACACAACAAAATTTTAATTTTTGAATATATCAACTATTGCAAATAAACATGGCTAATGTCACACACGCACTTTTGTGACCAAAAAATTAAAAACCTTAAAAATGAACTTAATTATTTATTTGCTTTAAGAGCCAATTGAAATGTATTAATTCAGGTTCAAAAATAGACCTTACAAATGTTTTCTGTCTCTTTCAGCCGTCTATATGCTGCCGACTAGACGCTTGAAAAAGACAGAAAAACATTTGTAAGATCTATTTTTGGAACTGAATTAATTAAAAACCTTAATTGAAAAAGTTTGAGAGACGGAAAGATAAACATGTAAAAACACGTCGCGACGTGTGGGGGGTACTCAACAAATATTTTTAAAAATAAGATTGAACAATTTCACAAACTTCGCAAGAAGTTTTTTTTTATAAAATATGTGAAATACGCATGTGCGTTTGATAAAGTTAAATTACTTTTTCGCTGAACTTTGTAATTTGAATATTTTAATGACAAATCTATTACCACTCTCCATCCTTGGCTTATTTCTTGCATACCATCAGAAGTTTTATCAGTGTAAAGTTGGTCGCTCAAGGAATATTGAGTATTCTAATAGCACATGCATATACCAAATTAATGTGTCATACTTGTCTGGTTCTGCTGGAATACATTGTGAGAATCTTCTAAAAGCAAAAGAAGGTTCAGCTACCGCTATTTTTGCCACTCGGCGCTAACATTTCATGCGCCATATCGATGAACTGGCGGTTAATATATTGATTTGGTACATTTTTTTGTAGTCAACTTTGTAATCTACGATTTGGATAAATTCACAGCCAATGTTAAACTGTTGGGTGGATTATCAAACAAATATTTTTTCTATTTACTTTTGTTTATAAATATGCAATTAAGTTTATTAAATTTAATATTTCCAATACCTGGCGCAGAGGCGTGTTCAAGAGGGCAGTGCTGGGCTTATTGTGTTGCAAGCATAGTTTATTATTGTTACCTATGAAAAACAAAACATTTTGCAACATACGTCCATATCGTTGAAAGTATTTCATGCGACCGAGTAAGTTACCACAGCCGATGAGGTTTCGTTTTGTTTTCAATGGCTTGTCGGCGCCCTACCACGTCTGAATGTAAATGTAATTGCAATTGCAAAAAAGCCTGCAAGAAGGCCTAATTTTGAAAGACCTATGTAAGTCCGCCACTGGGATATTTTGTAGTGCATTTTGTGTTATATAGATACAAATACATGCATACATGCATGCAGTTTCGTTGCTTTCGCTGATGTTTAGCCAATTTAAGGCTTTCAATAGTTTTCGTAAGCGGCGAAAGTTTCAAGCAACAGAATGCAAACGTTTTAATTGGGGACTACCATTTATACAATTTGACAAATATGGGCGATTTAGGGCATTATTGTAAAAGCACAATTTAAATTAATCACTACAAGAACAAACAGCGAGATTCTGTAATGTGGTGACACACTTCATAAAATATAAAAGGAGCAACATCTAAGGGCGGGCAAAAAAAAAAAAAAAAATTAAAAATTCTTTTGGAATCGTCTTCAACTAGTTTTTACTGTAAGAGGTGACTGCTTAATTTTTTTTTTTGTACGCACCGGACCGCTCTATTGTATAATCTATGTACATTCGAGTGGCTTAATTTATTTGTTAAAAACGATCGCCAAAATGGCTACCAAAATTGTAATATACGGCTAACTCGGTCTGCCCAAGACCTAAAAAAATATCATACTTCCAATTTTCAAAGTGTAAATAAATTCAATGAAATGAAGAGTTGCTCGTTACAAATCGAAAGCACAATTTTGATTTTAGACCAAAGCTTTCTTGGGTAAACTTTCTCAGATTTAGCCGTTTAAATTGATCCATTCTAATAAATCAGTTTAGTTTGTTTAAACACTATCTGCTTCAGTTTTAACCAATTTGCTAAAAAAAAAAATTATATAAATTTCCACTGTGGTATTAACAGTTTCCTATTTTAATTCATTCATCCATAATTAAATAGTAACTGGTTCTTTTAATGTACATTTAGCTTTTATAACATAATTATGTTTTTAATACTGATGCAATCCGTTCAGCAAGTAATAAGTTTCTTTTTAACGTTTAACCACAAAAATATGTAACGTAATTATATATGAATTGCAAATACATACAATTTTTTTCGCAATTAATCTCAAATTCTTTAAACCATATAGTAATGCTGGGGACAGCCGAGAACTACTGATATTTGCTTTTAAATAATATATGTATATCTGAAATTGGTACACTCAGAATATTTTTGCAGTAACTGACCGTAGTTTATTTTGGAAGTAATCAGTGTAGTCATTTTTAAATGACAAAACGTTTAAAAAAGAATGAAATTTTAGTTTTAACTGATTTGTACAGTTACTTAAAAAACTAACTATAGATAAATACGGATTTTCGCTGACAGTTAATAATGACAATAGTAACTTATGCTACACATACATGATGGAACCAAGCTGTTAATATGTATATACATTCATATTTATAATTTAGTTTCTACATACATTTGTAGCATACACACTCTTTTCTTAAATTGATTGTTGTTGAATTTGTTCTGATTGTTGCGATGGCTGAGTGGGTATGGCAGCTGCTTTCAAGTCGAGATGCTGCATGTTCGAATCTCAGCAGAGGCTTTGCAGTACAAAAATTAAATTAGTGCATTGGAAAAGGAGATAATACAGATAGAAAACTATAATTAAATAAAATGATGACCTAAAAAAAAATAAAAAAACAATTTTACAAGCTGATTACGCATGAATTATATTTAACAGTTAGAATAAAGGGAAGAAAACATTATTTTTACCGATTGGGTTCCCTCGATTTTTTAACATTTAAATTCAAATGAAGTAATAAGTAAATTTAAACGAAAATTAAGTAGGACGGTTTTTAAATGAACATTCATTTATTTTAAAGAGTGTTTTCAGTTAATTTTACTGACAAAGTTTTCTGAGTGTAGCAATAACAAAATGGCTTGTGACCAGCAACTTCTGGAATACTCCACAGACCAGACCAGACCAGACATTAGCTCTCATTCAAAATGACATTCGGCTTACTTTGCTGGTGTCTCCTACCACCTCTCGCAACGAACTTTAAAAAAAAATGCTACAATAGTTTCGCAAGTAGCTCTGACGTTTGTTATTCTTTATAATTAATAAGCAATGATAAGCCGAAAATGATGATATGACAAATATGTGAATATTTTGAGCAAGAAGAGTAAAGTAAAACAAAGATGTGTTTAATGAAATAAATGTAGTAGAACTGAAACAAAGATTTTACGTGGCTCAATGGTTTGAGTTTTGTTGTAAAAGTAGAACACATTTTTACAATGTCCCTTGGGTACTGAGGGCACCTTTAGCAGAAATGAGCGGTTAGCTAATCTTTATTACAGGCAGTAAAATATAACTTATCTTTCTTAACATTTGGCCAACACCGCAATTTGGAGCGTGAATAAATTCATAAAAAAGAGTTCCTAACGCTGTAGTTACCATGTAACGTTGTATTGGATTTCGTGCAAAAATATATGTATGTACATATCACACATGTAGTTCAAAAGTGACTCAACTCAAAATTTAATTTTTCTGATATCAAAAAATAAAAATCATTTTCACCTAAATGAAACAGCAACAAATACAATAATCAATTGGAAATCAATTGAATGTTGGTGAGGGAATATAAAATGTATTCCTGCTAATGTATGCTAGTGACAAAATATGAAAGTTGATCAATAGGCTTGACCATAGACAGTTGGCAATAAAGAGCTTAGCTATTAGATTGGCTAAGTGCTGCTGCTGGAAGAACAGCATGCAATTAGCTCTGGCCTGGGTTCGAAGCGATTTGGGTGCTGATGAGCGTCGATGTGGACATGAAACAGCCGTGGCATGCACCCCAGCCAATAAGTGTTCAACTTTACTTTTCTTGTCTTCTTTAAAAATCATTGATCATTATAATTTTATCGCAGCAAAAAATTCTTTCACAATGCTGAGGAACAAACTGGAACCCCAGCCTTATAAAATAATTAGCAAGTCTAAATAAAAATAGTTAAAAACAAAAACAATCCATTTAGTAGAAAATCCATACAGATTATGATCTAAAAAGTTTAAATATTATTTATTTTTACAAACAAGTGTATTGTCTGTAGTTGAACAATATAAAACGAAAAACTTAAAACTTTAATGAGTCACTATTAAACCCTTCCAACTCAACTATTGCCCATTGCAATTGAACAGTAATCATAAGGAAGAAAGTGTGGTAGATGTCATAAAACCCCGACCCTTTGAAAATTACCGGTTAGCTATTAGTTAGATGACCTTTATCCAAGTCTAAGGGATATTAAGCCAAAAGTTGTTAGGTGAAAGAAAACATATTTATTTAAAAAAAAAAATCAAAAGTTTCTTCAGTTTGTAATTAGAATAACAAATAAATAGTCGTAATATTGAATGTTTCAAACAAGTTTTGCTGTTAAAGCAGCAAAAACATTTTTAATTGCATATCAAGTTTAATTGGCGCACTAATTTAAATTTTTCAAATGTCAATATCAGATTGGAATGGAAATTATGTGCATATGCATTTATCTAGCAAAACAATTAAATTGGTAAATAAGAAACTAAGTAGCTAATTGTTCTCATATTATTTGTGTTGAGTAAATACATTTAACTAATTTATTTTTAGCGCAAAAGTTCAGTTGTGAACAAAATGATTTTAAAACAAATCGATCTTAAGCCAAACAAAGAAATGTTGACAAAAAATGAGCAAATCTTTGCTTATCTTCATGCACATACATATGTATGTATATGTGTTTGTGCATAAAAAACATTTGTTTGCTTGAAAGCTGCAGACCCCCAAACCAGTGAGCCAACCAACCCTGCTGAAATTTTTGTTGCCTACTACTGTCGGTCTGAAAGACATATGTATATTTCACATGTTTCACGGGCTGCCAATCGTTTGACCAGCCCAATTTTAGAATACAACTTTTACATATTTTTGTTGTCATTAAGTCCAATTTATTATTACAAATTGTTTCATCTTTAGAACATTTATTTCATTCATGTAATAAAACAGAGAAATTCTTAGAATAGTATTAAATTAGCTATTGGGCTTTCAAGTTGTGCTAAAAATAATATCTACATTTCCATCCCTGGTATTTTATTACTAAAGATAAAAATCGCTTATGTAAAAGATGCTAATCAAATTAATATAAAAAAGCAACACTAAAGTTGAACCTTACTTGATGTTAATCAAATTCAGTAGACAAAAACAATTCAATTCAAAAACATAATTATTATATAATAAAGTCATAAAATGATTCATGACTGAGGAACGAGTTTTTCGCAACAAGATATTATTTCGTCAAAAAACTTGTATTTCCCCAAATGATTATGTCAAATCTTCAGAGCCCACAAGTAGGTCTTCCGTTGATTAAGCATTTGATAGAATGTTTACGGGCATGGTCTGTTTGCTGTGCTATTATACCCTTCACATAAAATTATATGTATGTGAATTTGTGATTACGTCTATAATTTCTGGCCCCATATCTTCAACAGCTATCTGTGTGTAGGCTGTTGGAAAACCACTTGACTTGTAAGCAGGTTGCAATACCATATTATATATTTAATAGTGGAATTTTTCAAAATCGGTTTAGGAATATCTAAACACATGTGGATATAAAAAAAAAACTTTTTTAAATAGCAAAAGTGGCAATTTTTCGATAAAATTAAAAAAAAAATTGTTGCTGCAAAACGTTTAATATTGCTTCTCGTAGTCAGGTAGAAAATACGCATTTCCGGTATTGGTCCATACATAGTCAAAATATATCGAAATTCGATTTTTCAACAACCTTTTCCTGTAAATGAACTTAAATAGTTTCTGGTGCCAAAAAGCAATGCTGGTGATAAGAAGATAAGGCCATTTAGTGGCAAATAAATAAAAATTTCCAATGCCGGCCTATATTAGTTCGACATACATATAAAACAAACAGATTCTTAAAGCGATTTTATTCTAGTTTTAGTTCCAAAAGGAAAATCTAAAAAGAAAATAGAAAAAAGTCAAACTACAGCTGAAAATGCTTTCTAATAAAGTGAAGCGAAAGAATTTTTGAAGCTAAAAAGCCGTTCTGATAGTACAAGAGGTTATTTAAAGGGCAAGTACAAAACGTCAAATATCGGTCAGTACATAGCCGATGCATATTACCAACCGATTTTTAAGGAATGTGCCTGACAGTCCTTTTGGGGGCAGAGCAATTCTCAGCCAGAGTCAAAAGTACAGGCCAATACAGTAAAATCACTGTCCTCATCTCGCTGATAGTTGGCTGGAATTTTTCAGGAGCAGCTCAATAACCGTTTTTAATTTAAAATTGTATTCTTCAGCCAGCAAAATATTAAGTAAGGCTAACTTTAATGCAATTTTAATACAATTCCACTACTATGTCATTAATTTTTACCAGTAGTTCCGAGTTCCTGGCCATAACGGCAATTGTTTTCAGTTTTCAAAGCAGCTATTAAAAATATATGTATATGCTTTCTGTACGATTGGGACAATCGTGTGTTCCTGGGGACTAATTAATATGCACCAAGCGAGTATTATTCTACACTAAATTTTTACTGTCCTCAGTGACTACAATGTTATTTATAAGCAAATTTGTTCGACATTATTATTCAAAAATGTTGCCATCATTCCCAAAAATTGTGAGTCCACATGCCCTTAAAAATACACTCTTTACATAAAAGCATATGCACTACATTCTCAGATAATTGCGCGAGAGAGCCCGATGAATAAGGCTATTCCGTTCGATATAAGCTAGTACTTTGGATTATGTTTTCAAAATTGCTGTAATAAGCCAACGATTACAGATAGCGAGGGTAATTTTCCAAGTGTTGCAGTATGCATATGCTTAAAGACAGATTACGTGGATGATGAAAAATGTTCAGAAAAAGTAATGGGATTAGCAGTTGAGCCACAAATTGACATAGATAGTGTTTGGCTTAGAAGCAGATGATTTCGTTAGCGATGACAGAAACAGGAATGGGTTATTATCGAAAAAATGCAACATAATAGTTAACAGCACATAAACTTTAAAACATCACTATTCTTTAACAACAAATTGTTATTTTGTTTCGTAATGAACCTTTCAAAAATATTTTCGCTTTAATTTCTCAGCATATTGCAAAAATTTCATATTCCATTTTGCATTACAATAAAGCGAAAACTATCCGTTTAAGCCTTAACTATAATATTGGTGCAGAACAAAATTTGAAATCATCAACAATTATCGAATTATGATCGAAAAAATTATTCATTTAAGCCTTAACTATAATATTTGTGAAGAACAAAATTTGGGTTATAGCCGAAAAACTAAAGTCTAGACAAGGAAAATAGAAAAATAGCAACAACAAAATTGACCAGGCAACTCCAAGCCGTCTGATGGTCTTACTACCATTGTCCAGTACCATTGACCCTGGCTTCAATGGTTTCTCAGCCCTCAAACAATGATCCGGAAAATGTTTCCATATGTTATTAATCGCTCGACTATTGTGAAGGGCATTTAAGATTCGGCTCAGCCTAATATAGCACTTTTACCTATCTTAGTTTATTTTTTTGTAAAAATGCATGATCCCATCTTCATATACATACATAAATATTTTTTGTTTCAACTTAATTTGCTGAATAACAAAAACAAATTCTTTTACGTAAACACCTCAAAAACTTGTTATCAGTTTGAAATGACTCTTAATTCTATTGCTGTAATTTTTCAAATAAGATCTTTTCATGCTAGAAAAGAGCACTACAACTATAAAAACAAATAATTAAAATTGAACTATTTAAAGCAACACAGAAGACATAATCACATTGCTAAGTACATCTGTGCCAAAGTATTTTTAATAATTCGAAGCGAATAAATTATGGTAAGCCGAACGAACTTGAAAACAAGTCATAATCCGTTTCAGTCCAAAAAGAAACCCTTATAGATTTTGCATTACCATATATGTACATACTTACTTATGTACGTGCGTCTGCATGTGTGTGCAATATATTTTCCATATTTATTTCTATTCTGTAAAACATTGAATTGCCTTGTTAAAATTTTAGACACGTGTAAAGTTTACATTGATATATGTACATATGTATGTATGTACATACATATGTATGTAGGTAGGGGTGCGTTTTTTTTTTATTTCATTATTATAGAACATGTCCATAACAACTTAATTGCATAATTAAAGTGAACAAATGTGTAACATTTGTGAAATTTGCATAGAATTCCTTCGTTATCATGTGCCATCCATCAAAGAGAGTGTGATGAAAAACAAATAAATATTACGTAAATTAATTCAAGTGCCATGTAATAGACATGATCAATTGACATTAATGGTTAATTTATTTATATTGTTTAATTGACTGACACAAGCTTAACAACTACTTCCGATGTGCAGCAATTGTAAAATAGAACTTTTTTTTTCTTTGTGTAGTATTGTATTTTTGATTTAGCACGATTTCGGTTGGGCTCAGTGTTGCCGTCTTCTCAGTTTTCGTTAGCTTGCATCGTGCTCACAGGCATCAACTTTTGTCGATTTATTCCTGAGTTTTTAGGAGAGGGATGAAAGACGAACGGTAATTAGTTCCCAGCTGCTTGTACTGGGCAACTCGTTTGAATTTGCAATTGGCAAGCATAATAATAAAATATTGGCTAAAAGTGGTTGCTGTGTGTGAACATTAAAGCAACCTTAAAAGATAAATGACAAGAGTTTCTCCAACAAAAGTTCATCTGTGTGGACCTTACATTAAATTCAATTACCTTTTATTTAACACATAATCATCAAGTTTTTCAATGCCGTATATTATTGAAGAATATTTTTCGTTTCATTTTGAAAGCTTATATCTCGCAAGTGGTACTGAATTTCTCTTTCGCGTATTCGTATACTTTCCGAAACATTTTCCCTAGTCTTTTGCAAAACATCAGATACCAGATGCCTAACAGTCAACTCCAAAGCTGGGCAAAACTGAGCGTAGAAATGGAGAAGCGATCATGAATTTTGATATTAAAATTCAGTAATCTACGAGGGTTGTTTGTTTGTGCTGTGATACGTGAATAAATTATAGGCCACATTGAGCATGTTCAACACTAACATGTTATATGAAATCTAAGCTGAGCTGCCATAAACTGGGGGACCAAAAAGAATGTTAAGAATCCCCTGTTAAAAGTAGAGATTTTGAAAAAATATGATTTATTTCAGCAGATCATACAAACGAATAACTTTTCAGAGAGCAAAACTCAATTAATATTACAACAAAAAAGTAAAAAGTATGTGGTGGTTCTGCACAACATCGCTATTTGCAAAAGTAACGAGATTTAACTTTGATGATGCTCTTTATAACTTAATTGATCTTGACTCAGAGTTTACCAAACTCACACTTTGATACATTTTACTCGTTTTGCGATGCAACGTTGTGTATAAACAGCGTTGCAAATTTCAATTAGTCACAACGATGTCGGCAGCCAGATTTCACCTTAGCTTTTAATTTCTTACCAGAATAAAATTTTAAGATATATTTTCTAATTATTCAAATTCTTTAAATCTGTTTAATTAATGTTGAGCAAAATGTGCCATTCGGATAATTTACCAATAATTAAGCCCTCAAAATGCATATTAGATGCTTTTCACAATAAGCGTTAAGCGTGTATATTTATATGTATATCAGCTTACGACTCTGTAATTTGCGAAAATAATAAGTTTTCGCAAAACTCAAGAAAGTGAAAAAGTGCCAATGCGGGCCAGCAACTAGTCTACAATATGAAGTTAAAAAAATTATGCAATACTTGTGCAACTCTTTTCTTAGAATTAGCTTCTTCTCCATTGGTCTGACACTGTTTTAGTCTTGCAACTGTGTAGCTTCTTGATCCACTTTATTTGCATAATTCTTAACTGCTTCAAGTTCTACGTGAATGCTTTGCTGCTTCTGTTTTAGCAACACTTTTCATCAGCACCCCTTTGTACTTTGAACAAGCTGCACTATACAACTTTTAACACTGCCACTTAAGGCCACTCCGCACACCACAGTTCACACAATTTGACTTTCAATTTATCTACTAATTAACATTGAACAAGGCAATGATCTTTTTATTTAATCTCGTCTCTGTTTGGATGATTTGTTGCTGCTCTTTACAACTTTCTTTGATTTTTGTTTACGTTTGGTTCTAGATGCCCATTATATTGATAAAACTTAAGTACTCACTCGATGTATTTCGGTATTTGTTAACATTTACTTAGATTTATATTATATTGAACTCTGCTGTAATTTACATTTTATTTGTGTAATTCCATTGCTGGCAACACTGGATGGGTTGATTTTTCATTAGTACAAAGGATAATCATTAACGAGCTTATTCTTAATATAATATTTTTGTTTGTTTATTTATTTTAAATTTCTATACATTAATTTTTATGAATAAGCCCGTTAATGTGTTCCATTCCGAACCATTAAATAAGAATTTATAATGATATTAATACCTGTACCTACATATGTAAATATAAGTGACTGAGAAATAAATGTAACGGTATGTACACTCAGAATATTTTTGCAGTAGGTTAGGTTAGGTTCTTTCGCCCATGCCTTACGACATACACCTACGCCAATATAGGCCGTGAACCAGTTTGACTCATAGGTCTCTAGGACCTATGCAGTAACTGACCGCAGTAACTGACCTTGCAGTAACTGACCGTAGTTTATTCTAGAGGTAATTAGAGCAGTTATTTTTAAATGACAAAACGTTTAAAAAAGAATGAAATTTTAATTTTAACCGATTTGTACAGTTGCATAAAAAACTAACAACAGTTAAATACAGATTTTCGCTGACAGTTAATAATGACAGTAGTAACTTATGTTACACATACATGAAGGAGCCAAGTTGTTAAGACGTATATACATATTTATAATCTGAATTCTAGATAGATATGTAGCATACATACTCTTTACTTCAATTGATTGTTGTTGAATTTTCTGATTGTTGCGATGGCTGAGTGGGTATGGCAGCTGCTTTCTAGTCGAGTCTCAGTAAAGGCTTTGCAGTACAAAAATGAAAATAGCGAATTGAAAAACGAGATAATACAGATAGAAAACTACAGTATTTATCGGATATAAGAAACTTGAAAAATTCACGAAAAAAGTTTCTTATAAGCGTTTCTTTCTTATATACAATTATTTTATTTAAGAAACTTCTTTCTTATATAAGTAGCTATGGCCATAAGGCATTTGTTTCTTATATGAATATACGAGCTTTTTTACCTTTTTATGTATATACGTAGATGTATGTATGTAAATAGAAAAATAAAACAAATCAAATTTTATTTTATTAACCCCTTTAGTAAATAGATATAAAAAACTAGACAACTTCAATTTGAAAAAAAAAATTATATGTAATAAATACATAATTCATTTTGTACTATTTATTTATTTACGAGGCAAGAAACAAAAACTTCTCATGAGCACTAAAAGTAAAAAAAAATGTTGTTGTTGTTGTAAACTGTCAGAAAACAGAGTTGTCCATGCAAACTACATAAATTCAGTGTTGCCCTTGAAAGTTTCTTATATAAATTCTTTTTCTATACATTTTGTGGTTTTGGTGTTCAAGAAAAATGTTCTTTTATCAGTTTTTTTCTTATAAGCGTTTTTCTTATATGAAACGTTTTTTGTTAGAAAAAACACTAAAAAGATGTGGTGTTTTTGCAAATGTTTCTTATAAGCGTTTTGTTCTTATGAGATGTTCTTATGTCCGATAAATACTGTATAATTAAATAAAATGACCACCTTAGAAAAAATAAAAAAAAATTTTACAAGCTGATTACGCATGAATTATTTGACAGTTAGAATAAAGGAAAAATCAATATTTTTACTGATTGGGTTCCGCAGATTTTTTAACATTTAAATTCAAAGGAAGTATTAAGTAAATTTAAATGATAAATAAGTAGGACGGGTTTTAAATGACGGTTTCATTTATTTTAAACAGTGTTTTTAGTTAATTTTACTGACAAAGTTTTCCGAGTGTAGGAACTTGTCATGACATAATGAAATGAGCGGAAAATCCTTTAAATATACAAACATACATAATATTTCTCAATTCATAATTTAACAAATCATAAATTTCATTATGCATTTCTTTTTCTTATTCCAGCGAACATGAAGCACCTGCAACAACAAATTCGTCATTAACAAATGAATTGTCACCATCGCAACAAGTTGAAATGGTGATAAACGAAGAAAAGTTAGTAACAAAAACAGTTTATATAATTTTTAACAATATTTTTATTTGCTTTATCAATTTTAATTCATCATCACCATCATTGCTTTTTTATTGTTTTGCACTGCAATTGCTCCAATATGCATATCGATATGATAATCGCTAACCATTCAAAGTGTATTTTTGTGCTGGGTGACCTTTATTTTTATTTTTTAATTGATTTATTTATCAGTTTTGTGTTATCAAATTCTTAGTCGGAGTTTCTTTAAACTTAACTATTGGTAATGTTTTCGCATGCCTTCACAACAGTATCTTTTATCAATCTTTAAAAATTGTTATTATAGCAAACAAAATTTAGAATATTAATTATTATATTGCCATTATTTATCGCAAATTTGCATGTCCCCAAAAAATAATCAGACAGTGAGTTTTCGATAACCAATTGTACATTGCACATGTTGGGGAAGAATAGTGGACCCTAAACTGCAACCGCTTATCGCAAGTTCTTGAAATGGTTAATCGGAAATTTCCATTGACTTTGTTTCTTCAGAAAATATTATCACGAATATAAAATGTATACACTTATGTATATTAATGTGATCCTTAGTTACAGGGGGAATTTTTTGTTCGTTTTTGTGGCATGGAAATTTGTTTGCAATAAAGTAACCATCTGAATTAATTCCACTTACATACGTCACATATGTATGTGTGATGTGCTGGTCACATACGTAAGTTCGTTTTATAAAACTCCTGCGAAAGCATCTTGGGGTAAGGAGAGTGCCCCTAAGGAGGAAGAGAAATCGAGGGTTGGTATGTTAAAAAGAGGCCTCAATCACACATTTGATATCTTTAACGGCACCTCATGAGACTAGTTATGACGATGGTGAGGCATTTCTTAAAATATTATATTTCTATGGGAGTACTTCTAAGGATGGGAAATAGGGGGCTGGTGTTTACAAAATTGGTGCTGGTCGGTTGTACATTTGACCCTTCTAGAGACAAGTCAAGTCCCTATGTGAAGATTTCGTAAATTTTTAAGCCCTTTTATTGTCAATTTTGACTTCGATAAGATACATCTTAGCCCCAGCCGATTTGCCTGACTTTTTTTTTTTTTTTTATAATACCTTTTTGACCAAAATTTGAACAAACAAAGGGGTTACACTGGGAAAATTTACCGGTCTTATGTCAAAGCCACCCTAATGTATGTATGTATGTACATATGTACGTACGAGTAATTCAATGCACATGTGTTGACATAAAGACACTAAAAACAAGTTTAATAAAATCTTCCTTTTCACACAATGTCGCTGGCCGCTTAATGATTAGCACAATCTGCTTTACAAATATGTAAGTCAATTTAACTTAGGTCGAGCTCAACGATTCGAAAAGCCTAAATTTTAATTTATGTTATATTATTAATACACATATCATGAATTTCGTATCTTCTTCTTAATCGCTATGAAGAAAGCATTGCGCAGCGATAATTTTACCCATAGGTAAAATTAAAAATAGAAAAATGCTTGGAATGTTTATGTTATTTACAGTTTTCTAAAGCCTAAATTTAAATATTAATTAAATAAATATGTAATTAAAATTTATCATCCTCAATTTTTGTAAACATTTGCACATATAATTCGATGGTGTTGTTGTTTCATAAAAATTAGTCTACATTGCTTTGACTTTGTTCTAAATTGCAGTTTCGTGAAAAATTTATAGAATTCAGTCATATAACATATACATATGTATATAGTCCCCTAAAATCCAAATAGCCGTAAGAGACAAAAAAATTCAAATTCGACTTGTTGATGGATTGTGATGAAATCAACCAAAATACGGTTTTCATTAAAGTTTTATTCACATACATATGTCCAAAATTACCGGGTTTATATACTGATAGCAAGGCCGCCATAAGCACGCTTGCGGGTGTTCACAGAACATCTCGATTGGTTTCCGGCATTCAGGATATCTCCAAATGAAATAGCGAGACAATCAGACCTGGAGCTTCGCTGGCCACCTGAACACAACGGTGTGTCCGGAAATGAAGTGCGCGCTAAAATCAAAGAATTTTTATATGTATATATAATTATATGTATATAGTCCCCTAAAATCCAAATAGCCGTAAGAGACAAAAAATTCAAATTCGACTAGTTGATCGATTGTGATCAACAACCGTATTTATATACTGATAGCAAGGCCGCCATAAGCACGCTTGCGGGTGTTTATAGAACATCTCGACTGGTTGATGATGGTGTTTTTTTTTTTTTTTTTAAATAAGCCAATAACAAAAAAAAAAGTACGAGTTCACCTATTACGACTACACATGATAGAAAACACATCCGCTCTGATAAAAAGTTTATAAACAACTTTGACCATTTGAATGAAAGACAATGATAAACTTCAGTTTTTGAGAAAAATGATGTATGGTTGGTGGACGTGCGCCTGAACCGACTTTTTCCAATTTTATGTTATTTCTTAGTTTACTCAGGTAATGCTACTGAACAAGGTTTCATCTTTCTACGATGAAGGCTCCAATTTTGCCCATTCTCTATATGACATTAATGCACCGTTTGCATAGTTTACTAATTTTGCGGTTTTTGGTTTTTTTACTTTTGACCGACCCTTGATATATTTGATTATGGGATGTCCCATACTGTTTATAGACCAACAAATGATCACACCTTGATGAATAAATAAAAATCATTTTGATAAATATCTTCATGTACCAATTTGTTATCTTTTTAATTTGTACCACTATAAAAAACTAAGAGCCAAGATAAGGAAGCGAAAAAAAAACGTTGCAACAGAAAAAGAAATTGGTACAAAAAGTTTATTTTATAGCTTAGTCAACAATTAAAGAAACCAAGAGTTGAAAGTAAAAACAAAATGTAAAGAACTCTTGTTTAATTTAAGTTTTATTATAAAATAGCTGGTGTAGCTAAGTTTTGCCACAGCTTCATTTTATTTATACATACATACATATATACAATTTGGGTACTCTATAAGAACTTAAAAAGAGTTGTTGATAAAAAAGAGATGTGATTTTAATAAGGAATTATTTCAAATTGACACAGGCTCTGTGCAGCAAAGTTATACAGTATTTATCGGATATAAGAACATCTCATATAAGAGCAAAACGCTTATAAGAAACATTTGCAAAAACACCATATCTTTTTAGTGATTTTTCTAACAAAAAACGTTTCATATAAGAAAAACGCTTATAAGAAAAAACTGATAAAAGAACATTTTTCTTGAATACCAAAACCACAAAATGTATAGAAAAAGAATTTATATAAGAAACTTTCAAGGGCAACACTGAATTTATGTAGTTTGCATGGACAACTCTGTTTTCTGACAGTTTTACAACAACAACAACGTTTTTTTTTCTTTTAGTGCTCATGAGAAGTTTTTGTTTCTTGGCTCGTAAATAAATAAATAAATAGTACAAAATGAATTATGTATATACAAGTATTTACTACATATAATTTTTTTTTTTCAAATTGAAATTGTCTAGTTTTTTATATCTATTTACTAAAGGGGTTAATAAAATAAAATTTGATTTGTTTTATTCTTCTATTTACATACATACAGACATCATATAAAAAGGTAAAAAAGCTATATAAGAAATAAGTTTCTTATATAAAATAATTGTATATAAGAAAGAAACGCTTATAAGAAACTTTTTTCGTGGATTTTTTAAGTCTCTTATATCCGATAAATACTGTAGCAGTTTCCGTGATGTTGAATTAACATTGACATGCATATTCTATATGGTTATAAAAATCCTTATTATTATTCAAGTACTAAGAATAGAAAACATTTGAAAAACACATTTTCGTGTATGGTGTAGAAAAATTTTAAATCTCATAAATCTCAGATACAGTTATTTCCGCTTAAATGAGTTTCCAAAAATGCACGACTTTTGACGCAATTGAGCGGGAACTCAATTAAGCAATACTCGGCTAATTGAATCGGCGACGCAATTAAACGAAAATCGCTTAATTGAGCAATATGTGCAATAAAGCGAAACACCCACGCGTAGATGGAAAATAAAACTCATTTCTTTAGTTACATATTAAGTTGAAAAACTGTTTAGGTTTATTAAAACAAAATAAAAATCAGGTACTTTCATCGTACAATATTTATAAAGGAACAGAACCAGGACCTTTTTGCAGCAAAATGACTTTTTTTACGTTTGCAAAAAAAAAACTTAAGTCGACGGAATCAATTAAGCGAAACAGTTGCTCTTGTTATTCGCAATGAGGTCTTAATTTGCGAAACAATTAAGCGGGTGAGGCAATTAAACGGATATTTTAACATAGACATGTATACTGCATGATTTCGTTCCATGATTTTTAGTGTAATAAAGCGGGAAACTCAATTAAGCGGGTCTCAATTAAGCGGAAATAACTGTACATAAGTAATGGGGGATCTCTCAGTTTAAAAAGTTTCAAAGAGAATATCCTATGGATTCTATTAGATAGTTTTGACTCTCTCTCTCTCTCTCTCTGTGTAACTAGTCTCAAGGTGTCTCCACTTGGCTGAAATCTATGGCTAACCCATATTAATTTTTCCTCGTCCTTGAAATTTATTAAAAAGTTTCACCAGCTTCGGATGCAATTCGAATCGTTGTTTTATACCCTTCACTGATCCATTGTTTGTAACTTCACTTCAGAGCAAATGCCGAATAAATTATCAAGAGGAAGTTAATTTTCATAGAAAACTGTTTGCTTTGCCTCAGCACTTTCACCTTTGCCTTTCACATTGACATAATCAAGTACTATAATTTTGAGTTTGGTTCATTAACGACAATTAAACATTATTCTTTCATGGTTCTGTTATTTCACAAGTCAATGCGTCGGATTTCCATTCTAACTTTAGCTCCTTCTCTCTCTCTCTCTCTCTCTCTCTCTCTCTCTGTGTTTTGTTTTTGTCACAGACAACGCTTTGACCACACACGTCTATAAGTTCAATGTCCTGAAACAAACCTGTTGCTTGGCCAGAATTCACTCTATTTGTCACGCCAAATCTGTCACAAATCATTGTTGACTTTGGTAACCGGTGTCTCAGCCATTTCCATTGCAATATCATCTTGCAATTCCCAAAGAAATTGACTGATACGTTTCATCACTAGATGACTGGACCATACAAGCCCAGCTGACTTCTGCTTTTAGCCTGAGGAACTGTCAAAATGCTCAACATAAACGCGAACAAATGAGTGACAGAACTACAGTAGATCTACCAACAATATACATGAAATGTTTGTTGTAGTTGTGCGACTACCTGGTATAGAGATACCTTGGGCTCCTCCAAAAAGGTTACTGCGAACTTCTTTTGCTCATGCCGAAATCTATCGAAAATTCGATGGCCCAATATCGACAAGTTTTGGTACCCCCAAACAGACCCAGCTCTACAAATGAGTCAAATCTGTCAGGCATTATATGAAGTTTGATGCCCCAATTTTTGGGCAAAGTTCGGTGAAATGAGAGGAATCATGAATTTCTCTCAATAATAGAGATAAAAGCAGAAAAGTACGGAAACACTAAAAACCAAATTTGTATCCCAAAACATAACATATGATATGTTTTGATGCTGTTATCAAAATCATACATATCAGGAAACTTAAATGTTTCTCTGGACGCAATTAGACTGTAAAGTGCTTTGCAGGTACTTTTTTTTATAATGTTTGCTTTTCTTTTTTTATGAAATACCATGACACAACTGACTGATAAAGAACTGCGTTTTGCGATGAATCGTATTTGGACAACGACAACACAACGGCGCCTTTTCTAGGACCCAAGTGAGTCGGTCTAAGGACCGGCGGCCCTCGTAACATAACATGACACAACTAATTAGGTAAACTGTTGACGAAATGTAACATGCATTATGTTACATTTTACATTATGTTCAGCTTCTGAAAACTGTAAAAAGGACACTATTGCTACAAACTTTACAGCATTTAAAGAAGAGAGATGCAGAGAGTTTTCGCTGATTATCTAACTCGTTTTGGCTGACTTTCATTTCTGTATTCCCATGACATTTTTACTGAGTCAGATGAATAACGGTTTAGCTAATGAGGCTACCACAACCTTATTAGTTGTATGTATTATGAAAAATAATATTTAAGGGCAGTTCAGACTATTAGACAAGTATTATTAATTGCATTGCGCCTTACGGGACAAGTCTACATACATTTCTTGCGACTGTCAAGAAATCTAACGTAAATTATTTTTCGCTATCACGCTTCAAATAAAATGAAAAATAGTGCACGCCATGGTAAAATCTTCATCGGCGGCATATGAGCAGTTCATGTAGGCGGAAGTCGTGCCGCCCACTAGAAATATTCTAGCTAAAATAGTGGTTAGTTGTAAGAGCACGAACAAATTTTTAATAAAAATCCACCACCTGTAAGACATGGCGCGAATGAAATTTCATTCTATACGATTACTAAAATCAAAACTTTGAGCCATTGTGTAGGGAAGAATAATTCTATCACCTACGGCTCGCTATCGTTGGCAAAACTATCGACTCAGTGAAGCTATTTTGTGTGTGCTATTATAAAACGCTACCCTGATCCAATGTAAAACGATAATCGTTTTGAACATTTTCAAAAAACCTCGAAGTTGTACTGTTTTCCGTTTGTATTGCATCCACACTATACCACTAGATCGTATTATTTGAATGTTTGACAAGTATATGTATATACATAGTATAATAGTCTGAGCTGACCTTTACTTGGGGGTTACACGATCAAGTTTTGCCTTTCAAGTTTTAATACATTCACACCTTTTTTTTACTAATACACTCACAATTTTGAAAATTGATGCAAACTTGATGACAATTTTGGCTTTCCATAGAGATCATCAAGTCACAATCAAGAAAACAGCTGACAACAATTTCTTTTCGTTCTGTCTGCAAATATTTTTTTGTTTTGTTTGCAATTAAAAGTGATAAAAATTAAACAGATTCAAGCTTAAAAATAGAAATAAAAATGTTTACGTGCAAAACCAACAAATTTTTTACTTTCATTTTTACATTGATTTCCATTAAATTTTTTAATTTTAAAAAGAGTTATTTGTATATTATGATTATATTTAAATAGTTTAAAAAAATATTGATTTAGAATCTGAATTAGTTTCTGGGTTTAATGTAGAATATAGAAGAGGAGGTTTTGCTTTAATTTTTTTTAGCAGAATATGCAAGAAGCTATTTTTAATTTTCTTCTTGACGGCATCTTGAAAACGAATTGTAATGAAATTGCGTGCAGCCTACGTCACAGCTATCAATTTTATTGAATTTTGACAAGGAGTATGTGAAAAAAATCAACTCTTATGTTGGTTGATTCAGATGAATATTTTTGTTTGTTATTGCTTACTTTTTGCAACAGCTGATTGTTTAAACACCTGCCCAAACCATGATACAACTAATAAGATAGCCCCATCAGCTAAACCGTTAATCATCGGACTACTTTAGGTTGTCAAGAGCATGCAGAGATGAAAGGCAGCCAAAAGGAAACATCAAATCAATGTAAGATCTGCTATCTCCCTTCTATAAATGTAGAAGCGGAGGATTTTTGACAGCTTACAGAAGTTGTAGAAAAACAAACTGCATGTTATTTTTATTGAAGTTGTTTTTATTGTAGGGAAAAGGTTACCTTATTAGTTGTATCATGGGCCAAACTAATATGACAAAAAAAAAAAAAAAATGCGGGCTGTTTCGTATTTCTTTCTCACTTGCACCAACTTGTTTTCGTGCAAATTGGGATGCCGCAGGCTCCCAATATTGAGTACGGGATTACATCTATGTATAAATTAATCGATGTCTTTTTTAATATGGGGTTGGCAAAAATTTTAAAATGTATTTAAACTTACAGTCAGAACTTTATTTTGTTGTTGTTTTGCTTGGGTTTTCATATGACTTTCTGTGTTTATATTTTAGGTTTATGTTTTTTTTTATAATAAATAGCACAATATAAGTATGTCTTCACACATCTAAAATCTGGTTTTATTGCTTCTGATTTGTTTTCAGGTACTCGTACGAAGTAATTAAGGACATTGCTGATTATCTATTAGAGCGTACTTCTATCAGACCAGTTGTTGGTATCATTTGTGGTTCCGGCTTAAGCTCCTTGGCTGATAACATCACCGATACGCAATCCTTCGCTTATGAAGAAATTCCCAATTTCCCTGTTTCCACGGTAGAGGGTCATGTGGGACGCATGATCTTCGGTTACTTAGAGGGTCTACCCGTTATGGCCATGCAAGGTCGTTTCCACTATTATGAAGGCTATCCTTTGGCTAAATGCTCTATGCCCATTCGCGTTATGAAATTGGTGGGTGTCAGATGTTTAATGGCCACAAATGCTGCTGGTGGTCTCAATCCCAAATTTAAAGTTGGTGACATTATGATTGTGCGTGACCACATCAATATAATGGGCTTTGCCGGTAACTCGCCGCTGCAAGGGCCCAACGATCCCCGCTTTGGTCCCAGATTTCCTCCCATGACAAATGCCTACGATGCCCATCTTATACGTACCGCACGTAAAATAGCTAAAGAAATGGGCATTGAAAATGAAGTGCATGAGGGTGTTTACACGTGCTTGGGTGGTCCCAATTATGAGACGGTGGCTGAGTTAAAAATGTTGCGTATTATGGGTGTCGATGCAGTTGGCATGAGTACCGTTCACGAAGTTATTACGGCCCGGCATTGTGACATGACTGTGTTTGCCTTCAGTTTGATAACAAACAAATGTGCCACTGATTACGACAGCAGCGAAGATGAGGCTAATCACGAAGAAGTTGTATTGGTTGGTAATTCACGTCAAGCTACCTGCAGTGAACTCATGTGCCGCATGCTTAAGGAAATTGCTGTTCAATGCAATTTGACACCCAAAAAGTAAGCTTTGTTTCCGGAAAATCTTTAGGATATTTTGAGGGGAAAAATAGTGACTTTATTCTATAGCTTGATCAGAAATGATATAACTTATAGAATAAGAATGTATTGATGTATTGTAATTGTTTGTCCGCCAATGTTTGTTTAGCATTTTTAATAACAAAATCAATTAACGTGTATTATTGTGAGCTTAGTCAGTTGAATTTCAACCGTATAGAATGTATTAAAATTATTATCTACTACTTTGCTATTGTTGTATGTATATGCATTTGTTAAGAGATTAAGTATCATATATATGTTTTGTTATTAAACTTAAGTTAATTTGTATATAGATTTACAAAAATAAATGTAATGTGTATTTAAAAAGCAACTATCAAAAATTTGTTTTCAATTGAATTTAGTTGCATTTTATTACTGCACTTTTATGTGAATACCCTAAAAACAATGCAAAAATGCTTGTTACACTCTACTGAGGCATTAATCAACTTTTTGTGAAAATCTGCCTCTTGTGTTTGTTAATTTAACTGAAAAAACTTGGCTACTATGCTCATCAGGGTGTCGTGGCTTGAATACTTCAATTTTCAATGTTCTGCGACTTTCAGTATTAGAGATATGCAGCTATTTCAAAGAAATCACAGTTTTTTATACATAAAGCTAATGTTTAGGCGGACCGAAATTGTGCCATCATGAAGCTCTCTTACAACCCTTTATTTTAGTGAAACAATCATTCAAATATCTTCAGTGGTTACAGAGATATAGCGTTTTTAAAAATTTATTTCGAAAATCCACCTCCTGCCTGATTCTGTTGGCCTGGTGTTTTACAAAAAAAAACCACCTAAATGAAATTTGCTTTTCAGTATGGGGTGTTGTGTGTCGGGGATAAGGGTTTGCATCGAAGACACATATTAGCTAAAAGACAGGGTGAGCCAGACATTATATATTAAGAGTACGCAGCCCTAGGGTATACTTTATATTTCAGCATTTTTTTAACTGCTGCCTCTGCAGCTTGCTTATATGGAATAAAAGAAATTTCAGTTTAAAATTTTTCTCAATCAATATGTATTTATTTATTTAAAAAATAATTCTCGGCTGCATAATATAACAAATTGCAAAATAATAATAATAATAATAATAATCTGAAACTTGTTCACGCAATAATCTAAAACTATACAAGTAAAAGAAACTGCATTAACTAAAAAATTTACTAAATAAGACAGACTCTCGCAACTAAAAATAATAATAAAAAATATAATAAAAAATTCATACAAATTAATAAACTTAGAAAGAAATCAAAGGCCAACTTACAAATACATAAATGAAATCAAATATTTACAAAATATATATAACAAAGTAAGCTCCTTAAAAATATAAATGAATTAACGAAGCAAGCCTTAGAATTTTATATGCAGGTATAAAACGGTTAGTTTTTATGTTAAAAAAGTTTATAATTCAAAATTATCATATAAAATTTTGTATGAATAATAAATTTGTCACATGTCTAAATGAGTTTTATGTAAGTTGTGGTGGTATAATTTTTAGCAAAATATGGCATGTGAGTAAATTATTGCTCATATGTATGTATGTGCATGCATTTAAACGTTTAATTGCTTTTAGTTTCAATGTGTCATTTAAAAATATTAGGCGCGTTGTAAAAAAGAGATTTGTTCTTTTATAAATATGTATGTGTATATTCTTGAGTTAAGGCTCTGTGTTCGTTAATAATTAGTAATATAAAAATGATTGAAATTTCTTTGTAGCATCAAAACTGCTGCATGAAATGTTTGTATATGTTTCACTTGGGTCCTAGAAAGGTCCCATTGTGCTGATGTTTGTATGGGATGTGTATACATTTTCCTTTTTTTATAGATTTTTTTTTTTTTTCAATGTAATAGTATATAAAACATTTTTTAAGTCAGTTGTGCGTCTAAGTTAAATTTCTTTGTTGCCTGTCCTAGAATAAACATTTCTCTTTCTTTAAATTGGTTTGTTTCCACAATGGCATTTGTTCAAATTCTGTGCGTGTTGTAGCCAAAGCTTTTTCGAAGTCTGCATCGGTGAGATAAAGTTCTAAACGCGTTGGATCGACGCCTTCAGGTAAAGGTCTGTTTTGCAGCACTTCCAGAGGATATTCAGTTTTTGTTAATTGCTCTAAAACTTCAGTAATGGCTAGAGGTTGATCAGTGCGGCCGTCCTGCAAATTAACAGATTTAAATGTGTTTAGTTTCGCTCAGTGTAAGAAATATGTTTATTAAACTCACCTGCAAATTTATGTCTCTAACATCTTCTCTCACCGCCCATTCAGGGAAAAGGGCTTTAAAGCTTATTGGCTCTAAGCCAGCCCACACCACATATCCTTTTATACCATGAAATTCCTTTTCTTCGTTATCACCTGTTAAACGAAACCATGTGTTTTGATTACAAATTACAAAATAGAAACATAAATTCACAATTTCGTTTATTAAAGTTGTTTACGAGATTTTAAATTAAAAGTTTATTGAGACTTTTTTTTTTTTGATTACATTATAAAATGAAAATATAAAAAGGTAACACAAATAAGGAAAACTTAAAACTGTTTTGTATTATTTTAAAGGCACAATAACAAGCCACAATAACGCTGCATGCTGATAGGCAAATATTGTTCTAATACAAAGTTAAATATTATATTACGTAGCTCAATATAGAAAAAAAAGTTTACAAACACAGTAATCATGTCTGTTTAAGACCTAAACTAGTACTTAACCTAAAAACCAAAAAATAATATAAAAAATTAAATTTAATAAAAAAAAAAAAACCAATAATCAGCCCCCATTGGAGTCAGGCCCTGAGTGAGAATAAAACTCCGGAAGAACGTACGCTTCAGTGCTATGCGACGAAATTATGTCCTCAAACAAAATACCAACTGGTGGTGATAAATAAGAGCTGTTTGACCAACCAAATTCAGATTCTGATTGAAACACATTTCTTAGTAGAATACTCTCGTGATATTTATTTATTTATTTATTTATATACTTCCAATACAACAAGATATAAAATCTTATGATTATAGTAATACGGTTAATAAACTTCAAACACGAAATTAAGACGTAACTTGAAAGCGGTTTCATCCTGGCCTTATGGTAAATAGCTGAGTTGGATAATCTCCTATTATGACTTTCGAAATTTGCATTTACGCAAAGTAACGCAGAGCAACTTCGCTCAAAAACTTCCAACTCTTTCATAACCGTTGGTGATAATGTACTGGAAAACCATACTGGAAAACCATAAAGCAAAGCTGAACGTATACAAACTTTATAAGTCAATAATTTAGTTATTTGACAAAGATGCCTGTTAACTAGTAATTTAGAAAACAAACCCTTGGCTTTAACATTCCGTGCATGTTGATTAAATTTAAAAAGTTTGTTAAAAGTTACCCCTAGATACTTTACACTAGCCTTAAAAGGAATTACAACAAACACCATGTAAAGAGATATTCAATTCAATTTACTTAATTTAACAGTGTCATAGGGACCCTTACCTGATGCATGCCGAAAGCAAATTGCTTCCGATTTGAGTGTATTAATTTTAATAACCCAAAATTTCATAAAACCTGTAAATTTCTAATAAAGAAAAATGGTCTTTGTATATGCAAATTTCAAAAATTTCAACTTCAAGAGAACTCATGCGTTAGCTCCTAAATGAGCACTGTCTCTCTAAAAACTTCAGCGAGTAAAGTTTTCATAAAACAATGATAAAACGCTGACTTTAAGTAACGCCAAGTTGTAATAATGGCTCTTAGAGCGTAATTCTTTTCAAAAAGGTCTATTGTGGCTCAGCTGCTTAAATGGTAATAGAGTTATCAACTTTACATTTTGATTAGTTTTTCTATAATAAATTTCATTTGAATACAAGGAAATAAATAAATCTAAAAATTGTATAAAAAAATGAATCTAATTATTCATTGAAATTCATTATTTTAGGTCTAAAAATAGACCCTATTAATTGTTTTCCGTCTTTTGTATTTTATAAAGCTTTTCAATGCAATTCCATTAGAATTAAAAAATGAAACCAATTTTTATATTTTCAAAAGAAATTTAATATAAAATGTGCGTTTTAATGTAGAAAATCCTTTTAGCCAAATATAATTATTAAAAGCGGTTTTCACTCTGGATACTAATTTTATCACTCTGCTATATTCACTACGATTTTTACCACAAAGCTCGAGTGACTTTCTTACCTCAAAGTCTGCATGTTCTTGCAAATATTCTAAAACATGCTGAATTACTTTATCTGTCCACCTTTTGTTGTGAATTTTGTCACATTTTCTCTTCACCAGTATATTTTTATTTGTTTTTTCCATATTTTTTATTTTCTCAACACAAAATTAAGTTTTGCCGGCAAAACGATTCACAGCACAGAATATCTGTGATTCCCAGTAATTTTTTTACAATGTTTACTAAAGCTTTTTCGTTGATTATTTAATCACAGCGTAGTAAATAAAAGTTCAGTACATTTTGTTGTTGCAGTGATGTAAACACTAGTACTCTAATCAAATGTGCTACTTTAACCAAATGTGCAACCGAGTTTACTATCAAGAGTGAGAACCGCTAATGTATTATTTTAATAGCCTCCGTGCTAAATATACAGAATAAAAAACAAAAAAAAAGTGAAAATTATTTGGATTACTTTTTGCTTATTCTGCTTCAATGTTTGGAAGAAGAATTTAGCTTTGATAGCTTGCAAGTTTTCATGTTTAGAATAGTGCCTACTAAAGCAATTTTGCTCGGATGGGAATAGGGGATAGCCTGCTAATAAACAACGAGCAGCTGTTTTACAGATTTCACCTGCAAGATGTGCCGTGCTCTGAGCTTAAGGGCAAATAATAAACTAATATTTGAAGTTGATATATTCTAAATATCTTACATAGCACACACTTATTCATCAAAATTGTGGAAAAAAATCTTGTGTGTGAAAATACTTTTCAATGATATATAAAAGAACATATTTTCGCAATATTGCACTTGAATACATTCATAATAAATCACTTACCAAACTTAGCTCTCCAGTAGGAAACAGCGGTCTCTAAGGCTGCTCGCCGTTCCGAAATCCAACGATTAACACCAGCACGATTTTCATTAGTGGGACTGGTGCGCTCCTCAGTATTAACTGTTAACGAAACATTACAAAACACATCAAACTCAGGTACATGAATACATATGATGCATGAAAACAATTAAAAATAAAATGTATGTACATACGTTTTATATCCTCTAAAGGCCACCAGCCCATCCACAGCCACAATACATCGTTGTCGTCTATCATAAAAATGGTAGGCTGACGAGCATTATACAAGTGGGATTGCGCAAAGGGATATGGTGTTATTAAATCCTGGCACCTCAGTGGAGAAAACAATTCGACTGCTTTGAAGACTCCTTGAGTGCTTGAGAAGTGGAAAATTCTGGGAGTATACGAAAAATCTTTTCCGATTTCTTGGCACAGGCTGCCATAAAGCTGAACCCGTTGAATTAAATCTGTTGACAGAGCATGCTTAAAGTCCTCTGATTCTTTTTGCTCTTCAAAGACCTCAATAGATATTGCAGCCGTTTTAAAGAGATCTTGGGGTTTCAAGACTTTGAGTTTTTCGGCTGCTTTGCTGGCTATATCTCGGGTATGTTGGGCTGATTTGCAGCCATGCCACAGATAAATTAAACCTTTTTCGCCGTGCATCAGCAACATGGATGACCTCGAACGTAATTGATCGATTTGACAAGCGACTTCTTTCAAGAGGGTTTCTTCAGCCATGTTGCCACTAATTTGATATAAACGCCATTGCTGGCGACGCTTGAGGCAGTCCTCTTTGCGGCCCTTGTGAACACACATGGGATTAAAAAGCCGTATGAACACAGTAGTTTCGTCACCCTGAGCTACACGCATTTGTGCACCTTTTTCTTTATCCAACTCTACGGTCAGAAGAGCAGCTGCACCCTTCTCGTTCGCCGAGGCTTCACTGCCCTGCCAAGTAAAATATACACAACGATCTCGACCCACGGTACTGCGATTCGAAATACGACCGCTTAACTCTCTCACAGTGACATTGATTTGATATATCCATTTGAGTATGTAGCTTTCGGCTGAGTAAAAGTGGCCATATGTGGCTTCTTCCGCTTTGTCGAAATTAAATTCATTGATTTGCCATTTGTGACAAGATTTTGATATAATCTCGAAATGACGCATGCTGTCAGTGTCATAGTAGAAGTTACCACGACCCAAATTCGACTGTTCTAATACTAAATTGGGTTCCTCATAAGGGACGCCTTTGAAGAGAGCTTCGCCATTCAAGGCCTTTACCGCATGCACACTATTGCTCAAATAGTCTTTTTCCAAATCTTCGCGCTCAACTTCAGGCCAATCGGCAAACTTTTCCTTAAACAACGACGTCTCCATGTTTTGCACAATTTTGCCCAAAATGCACCAGTCTCCGCGCTTATCACAACGCTTGGGGAATTTATAACTGTCTCTGGCACCAACAATGCTAGAGAAATGCATGGGATTTAAATAGCACTGGGAGAAGTCCAGCTGGCCCTCATCATAGTGTTCCTGGGCCAATTTGATGGCAGCTCGTTTAGCACTTGAAGGAGCATTTTTACCATTCCATATGTACATTTCAGAGCCAAAATCGAAGACCAATACTTTTTTCGCATCCAGCATCTCCACTTTGGGTATACAACCCCAGTACTTCTCAAATGGCACTAAAGAATCATCTTGGAATTCATATATTTTATTTGTCTCTATGAGACTGGCCTCAAACAAGTCATCCTCGTCGGCATGGCCACTGTCGGGAATTTGATAGTCTTCCGGTTTGTGCAGCAAATCCCAAAATATTTTCCAGTGACTTTCGTTCATAAATTTGCCATCGGTTAAAATGACTTCGCAGTTGGCCGTACAACCCAAATCTTTGTTTTCCAAAATATAGGCACAGATCTTTTTGCTGCGTGATATTTCTATGATATTGGCGTATGAGCCAACATAACGATACAATTTATCGCCGTTGATCAAAATGAAACAGTCTCCTCGATTGAGAGACAAGTATGATGGCTCCACCAATCTGGTTTGTACATGAGTGCGGCCCTTGACGTGAAACAGCATGAGAGATTTATATGGCAGCCACATTTGATTGAGTGGCAAAGAAGAGGATTTCAAAGCAACGGCCTTGAAGTCTTCAACGGAAGCTAAGCCCGCAATAGCTTCGGCTGCCAAATTAGGACGACAGCCAACTGAAATGGGAAGTAAATTATGAATATAGTCAGCTGGATTATCAATATTATAGCGGAATTTCCTCAGAAAAAACGACTCATATTCTAAATTATTTTGCAACAAAAACATGAAAAGGTGGACAACTGCTGGTTTTTTGTTTTCAATTAATTAACTTTCTACTTCTAAAGCTATTTCTTCCATAATTGCTTTTGTATAATGTTTATCGGATTTCGGACAACTAGCCAATTTATAGCAGTCACGCTGAGTGGCTTTAGAGTCGCTTCAGAAGCATGAGGCTCTGAGCTATCAAAGACAGTTGCTGACGAGAAGCGTGGCGGTTACGAAACAGCTAGTTGTCCCCTAGCTGATGGCTTTTGATGTATTCTTTAGCTCGGTCATTGTCAATTTTTAGTAATTGCGTATTTCATAACAATTTAGGCAGTAAATATTTACACATCATTGTATCTGCTTAGGAAGAAAATAAATTTTAGTAGTAATTTGCATGTTTTTGTAATTTTAAAAGAAAAGCTGGCGAAAATATTTCATTTCCGTCAATTTATAGCACATACTTTTTTCCGTAAAGATTTAATGAAAAGAAATTTCTCTTCATAACAGGTGTCAGGGGTGAATGCAAATTTTTGAAATATAAAAAAAATCGAAAGTTCTTGCTAAAATACACTGAAAAAGTTTTGTTCATAAATGCAATGAATTCCGACATTAATTTGATGAAAAAATTCAATAATTTTTAACTAATGTTGGGTTTCACTTAATCAATGAATTCTGATTCATTCATGACCAGAAGAATGAAGTATATGAAATTTGGTCATTAAGCTAATGAATTAGTTATTTTGTTTAATGACAAGACATCATGAACTGTATGATACGATTCATTAAATTATATAAACTATTTCATTGAGCTAATTAAAACAGAACATTAGTTTTATGAAGTCTGTCATTAAGGTTACGGATAATCTAAATAACAGATATACATAGTCTAATCAAAACAAAAAAGAAAAGAAAATATAATCAGCCTTATTATGAATTCCGAGTGAACAGCACTCGTAATGGAAAATCTCCGTCACGAATTCGTACAAAAAGGTATTATGAATTCCGACGGATTCGAAGTTAGTGTTGCCATCCTCTTGACCTAAGTTCGAATTAGTGCAACCAATTTTTTAGATGAAAAACAGATGTGTTTTGTTTACATTCTAAGGATTGTTAAAAATATTTTTCAAAAAATTAAAAGGAAATACAATGAATTTGATTGCTGCAGCCGTTTCAGTGACGGTAGACGAACAAGAGCTGTTAGCGAATAGAGCGCTAGCTAGTCTTGAGGAATGGTCAGAATTCCCTTGTTTTGGATTACCAGGCGTAAGTTGTTAAAATAAATTATGAAAATATGTACATATGTGTTTTCCAATTTTTCGTTTAGTTTTATTAAAAACTTCCGGCTGAACAAATCTGCACAATTCGATTTCCAATTGAATCTGCCTGGTGTTGGAAAAGATGTGGATGCTGCAAAGGCTTTTTCGTACCACTTTTTGCACACACATTTAATTCGATACACAAAAGGCGGTTTTTTTTTTGTTTGTTTATATGGTTAATTATTTTCCAAGCAATCTACACAGATGTTGCAATGGTGTATATGAAGCGATTTTTTCAACACATAAAATCAGCAGTTGGTTTGTGTTACTTTTTTGTTTCAAATCAGGGCAAAACCAATAAGTATTTTAAAACATACCAATTAATTATTAAAGAAATATAATTTTATAACAAAAAAATTATAAAAATTGTTTTTATTCAATTTAAGAACTTTTTTTTTCAGTTTGTTCTTATTTTTAACTATTTTTGTATTCTCCCGACAGTGAGAAGAGTTCTTTGACAAGAAGAGTTTTTTGATAAAAAAAAAAAAAAAAAAAAACGCTAAAAGTACGTTTCATTCAGAATTCATAATACCAATCTCCCGAATTTCGAAAAATTTCGGAAGAATTTCATAGCTACGTCATGATAGCATTTATAAGCATGAATATGTCGTTTCGTGAGTGAGGATATTTTTTAGGTGCTACTTGCAAATAGATTTGCAAAACCTTTGCAATACGTTAAAATATTTGACCATGTATGTATTTGTAAAACAATTTTTTACAGAAATTAACTTTACAAATCAAATAGGAATTGACTTAATAGATTTGAATGAATCTAATTATTTATTTGATAATACTGCACGGCTCCACGTGCAATAATTCTCAACGAACATAAGCAATAAAGTCGGCAGAATAACAATAAATAAATGATCATGTTCAAGTTTATGCTTTGCGGTATAGAACACGTAACGTGTATTGGACATAAATCAAATATATTCACTGTGAGCGAAATTCTAGAATTTTAGTTTTTTATTTTCTTTAGAAATTTATTTGATTACAACACTTGTTTAAATTTTTCAAGCACAAACTAGTATCACAGAAATTACGAACAAAATTTGGCAGCCCATGTTCATTATAATTTTCTGAAACTCAGCTTAAACAAGTATTTCACAATATATTTGCAAATAAATGCTTTTGCGGTCCACAGTGAACATAAGGTTTTGGCAATATAATTTGACATAATTATTTTCAACTGTATTTGCCGTGGAGACCCCCAGATAAGTGGCAATGGAAATTAATTATTTTAAGTTTGAAAATAGATCTTATCAATTGTTTTCTGTTTTTTTTTTCAGCCTGGGAATAATAGGATATGCAATAAGGTTTCAAATATTATTTTGAGCTTTTTCTAGTCTACTGACGAGTTGAAAAGCATCGACCAAATGTCGGCGGCATGTAGACGACTGAGAAAGACAAAAAGCAAATAATAAAGTCTATTTTTAGACCTAAAATAAAAATATTAATGAAATAAATTCGTTATAGAGTTGTGCTCATCAGCTACTTTAAGTGGGAGCTCTTTTTAATTCGGCCCCTTTTTTTTAACTAGGGGGCTCTTTTGGCTCGCTACTTCGCCATAGTTCGTTAGTTCAAGTTAAATGTGTATAGACGAACCTTGTAACTGAAATGTTGTTCGCAAACGATACCTGAGTACAGAGTGCTCAGCTTGAGCTGTCTGTGTTAATTAAAGACTATAATTAATATTGTAAAGTTAAATTAATGTTTAAAACTATTAAACATTTTTCAACTAAAAACAAATAGTTTAGCAGACTTTTTAGTGTTATCAATAAAATTTGTGTTATTTTCGGTTTCTTCACACTTGTTTTTCTTACACAATTAACACACCATTTTGTGACTAAAATTGAAATGCAAGCGAAAGAAACAAATAATATTTAATATTGATAGACTTTCGAAAAAGAGAAATAGTGAAAATAAAAACTATGCTGGCTTAAAGAACTAAACGAGATCGCTATTATGGGCGACTTTTTCAGTTCAATCGAGTGAGTAGTTCGATCAAACCAGTTCGTTCGCGAGCTACACATCTCTAATCCATTACAATTATGAACGAAAACTCTTTCAAGATTTAACTTAATATGCATATGTATGCTATATGAGCCAATTGAAATTTCTTAGTTTAGGTCTAAAAACACTTCCTTAACTGTTTTCTGTCTAACTTATCAGTCATGACTGCGGCATATAGACGGCTAAGAGGCTGGACAGAAAATAATTAAAGTGTTATTTTTAGACCTAAAGTAATTAAAAAGTATTTTGAAGTAGTCGTTTTTATCTACTTACATGATTCAGCCTTTATTCGACGCATTTCTCTTTGTGCTATACCCGACTTAACCTCTATATATTCTGAGGAAATATCACTGCGTGAAGCTAAGTTTCTCAAAGGATTGCGGGCAGCCCGACGACCTTTAGGAAGTTGTATATTACGTTTAACTGCCAACCTAAGAAAAAACATAATAAACATACTTACAGTAAGAAGTAAGAGAAAAAAAAAAAGAAAAATACCTCTCTGTTGGTTTGATCTTATCAAAATCTGCTATATCTATGCCTTCCTCCTCTAGAGTGGATTTAGCTTGAAGTTTCTTTGATACAAAGAATTTCTCAAATGTTTCTTCGTCATCGAATTTAGGTATGACAACACGAGCACCACGCACACCCTGGCCATGACTAGGACTGAGTAGTACTTGATTTGATGTTTGATTACTTATATTACGTTTATCTTTTTGGTCCTTTTCATTATCGCTCTCCGAATTACTGCCAGTTGAGTTCGATTCGGAAGCACTATTGGCATTGTCATCGTTAACGCTAAGACTACGTTGTAAAAAGAGAGCACCATTGCTAGTCTTTTGTCCAACACTGCCATTAGTATTTGAAGTTACCATCATTGAGGCACTTTTAGCCAAACCCAATTGGGGCTGGTTGGCACTGCGTATAATTTGTAGGGGACATTTTTTGGCTGCTGCATCTGGCGATCTTTCAAATTGCAATTCCACCGGGGATTGAGCTTTCTTTTGAAGTCGACCAGCGACTGTGAATTTCGCAGCATCTGATTGTTCTGTAAAAGAGTTATACATATGTATGTATGTATGTATGTATTTTTTAATGTATTGATAACATGACAATATGAACTTACCAACTCGGTTCTTCCAGCTTTCGGAAGATGTTTTTAGCTGGCCCAAACGATCCGATACTTTGCCTCCCTCGAGAGATGTAGGTATGAGTGGTGATGGCGCTAGAGGCTTATCGGAGATATTGTGTGATAAAGATAGAGATTCCTGCAAGAAATAAAGCAAGTAAAATTTTATGAGTATACAATTTACTTAAGATTATTTGTTAAGAGTCCAATTCACTTTTTAATTGAACTGTAATCTGTTTTTTACAGTCTTTTATTTGGGTTTATATTTACTTGAAACAAACTTTTTGTACCGGAAACCATAATAGAGATTGTAGTTCTCAGACTAACTAGTTCGATCGTACTGCTCATATCACTGAATCAAAGGAGTCGCTCATAACCGCAAGAACATTTATTTGTAAATATATTGCGAAATAATTTTTGGAAATTATGTTGAACATAAACTGTCAAATTTTCCTGGTAATTTCTGTGATGTCTGCCTATTTTTTGTAGGAATTAGAACTTAGTTTGTACTAGGAAAATTGATATATGTATGTACATACGTGATGTAAGCAAATAAATTAAAGTGTTTAGAACAAATAAATTTTTGAAGAAAAGAAAAATTGGTCAAAATAAAAAAATAAAGGCGTAGAATTTCATACAACCCTTCACAGTGAATATATTTTATTTTTCATGTTAACGATACGTGTTCTATGTCTCCAAACATAAGTTTGAACCTGAACATATTTTTACTGTTATTCTACTTAAATTACTGATTACCACAAAGGGACCTTTATAGGACCCAAGTGGGCCGGTTTTATTGCTGGCGACCCGCGCAACATAATATACATTATTGATTATGTTCGGAAATAATTATTGCAAGTGGAGCTTTGCAGTTAATCTTTTTCAAAAACAGGGTTGTAATTTTATATTTTTGGTAGAGCTGCAAGTGCAAGTAACTTAACACATTAACATTTTTTTTATTGCTAATACCGTCATACATAAGTGAGTTTTGGGCTCACTTGCCAGATATTTTGATTGCCAATGATTTTTTACTTGCTTTACTTAATTTTAATAGATAAGTTAATACACTATTTTAAATATATTATACCTTACATACCGAAGAAATAAGTTAAAAAGGAAAAAAATAAAATTATTGAAATATGGTTTCTATTAATTTTTAATATAAATTAATTATTTCTAATTAATTGGTTTTTTCGACCCCTGTTTTTATATTTTATATATGTATTTTATATTTATATATGTATTTTTTTATATATGTATTTTATATTTTATATATGTCTTTTTTTAAAAATATTTAATTAAAAAATATTTAATAATATTAATAATATTATTATTGATTTTTGGAAAAAAAACCTATAAAAACTATTTGCATTATTATCGTTCTGAAGAAGCTATCCGAAGGAGAACGAAATAGCGACAAAAATAATTAAATATTTTTAAAAAAAGACCTTTAGCTCAAAAAAATAAATATATAAAATTATTTCTTTTATAAAAAAGTTATAGTTCATATGGTAAGACTTTGGCAGCCCGGACATTAAAAAGGCAAGTTGATGAGTAAAAAGAGAATAAGTAACGCACAAAAACCATTTTATTTAACGGAATTTTGAAAATATATTGAATACATTTCCAATGTATTGGTTGTTAATATGTACACATAACTAATAACAAGTTACATACTTTCACGTGTAAACGGTATGTTAATTGGGCAAGTATTAACTGTTTTACAGTCAGCCCTGGTTTGCAGGCGCTGGTTTGTGATGATTTTTGTTTACTTGAAACTATTTTTTATTGGAAAAAAAAAAATTATGGTAGCCCACAAGGCGGCAGCAGTATCTTATCTTAACTTCAATTTACACTATCAATAAATCGAAAGTTTTTAGTCCGATGTCTAAGTATAACTATTTAATAACAATTGTTTCCAGAGAAAAATAAAAAAAGTTATTACTTTCTAATAATTTTATTAATAAAATATTAAATACTGGTTGCTATCTTTATGATCAAATAATTGCGTTTCAATGAAACTATTAACAAATAACATACATATGTGCCTTGATTATACGTAAAAGCTACTTGAGAATAAAAACTATTGATAAATATCTGACTCACAGTTTATACAAACGTTTAACCAAGAAGGTTAAAAGGGGAATGGTAAAACTCGTCTATGTGGTAACACCGTTACGCTTCATTATTTATGTGGTGCCAAGGCAGCTCGATACCAGGTGTCGCATAACTACAACAAACACTTTATGTATTTTGTTGGTAGAAATCTTGAACTACTGACACCGATTTGTTCTCATTTGTGTTGTGCATTTTGACAGCTCCACACGCTAAAAGCAGTAGTCAGCTGGGTTTGTGAGGCTACCTGGTAGCGAGCTGCCTTGTGTGGTGCTTACACAAGTGCCTAATACTCAAAATTAAGCTGAAGTTTTCAAGTGGCAACACTCAACACTTTATTTTCAAATATTTATTTATATGGTTTAATGTTGTTTTATTTTGAAAATCCTGTTGAACAATGGAAACGAGTTCTTGATATTTTCTATTTTCTCTTAACCGAATCAGACTGTGATACCAAAGACAACCAAAAGAAGTAAAAGCGAATATCAAAGTACATAATTAGAAATTGTGTGGGCTACAACTTTCGTTTATTATACTCAATTACTAAATGACCTTAATGCTTAAAGAAATCCACTTGTCAGGCAGGTAATAAAGACAAATTGCCTAAAGAACGAAATACACAATTAACAAAAATTAATTCACCTTCAAATTATAATGCGGCCTTTTAAGGCGTCCTAATTTTGTTTAATAAATTTTTTTTAAATCAAATGTGCACAGTGTGTTTTTTCTGCCAGCTTCATTAAGAAATTTATATTTGTGCTTTTCGATTTGAATAGATCAAGTTATGAAACATGTTGAAATCATCTTGTTAATTTTTAAGAGCAATTAAATCCTTATATGGGGCTTGAAACTTAATATGGATATTGTTTTTTATTTGAGGGCAATAAAACTAAATTACTAACAAAGCCAGAAAGTGCAGTAGTAACTAGGAAGGAAAACGTTTTTGCATAAAAGCTGATTTTTAAATATGAATATGTCCCATGCAAAAAAAAGTAAAAACGTAGTTGGTATTAGAATTTGATGTCATTGGTTTGGTAAAATGACACTACGATCTAGGGGCAAGGCTCAGTAAAATTTTATTAGGCTCTTTTACACAACTTCAACAAAAGTTGCTCATTTTTACTTCAATCAAGCAAAGTAAAGCAAACACTGGTGTATTTCTTTGAGTTTTTCCACAAGAATGTTTATTTGAAATTGTGTTTTTTTTTTAATGGGAATTTAATTGAGACAATTAAAGATGTAATTATAGAAATGAAAAAAATCATAACATTAATAATTGTTTAGTATACATAAAAAGCTTTTAGTTCATATTAACATTTGTTAACTTTATTCTTATTTTTATATATATTTCTTCAAAGTCTGCTTAATTATTTAGCAAACTGATTCTAAATTATGAAAAGAAAAAATACTAGATAAACTTGGTGCCACTCAAAGAACGTTCAAAGACCGATTTAAACTTTACTACTTATTACTCTAGTTCTAACTAGGCCTTATGCTAGGAACCCAACTGGGACGAACGACGAATTTTTCGCCGCTAATATTCGTCGTCAAAAATTAAACACATTGCTGTACGAACTTGAAATAGATTTATTTCTATTTCTTACTCCGGCGAACGACGAACAAATCAGTACCATGTGGCCATTTTGGTTTGTTTTAGTAAAAATAGTTGATTTTTACTTTAATATTTTTATTTGTGTGCTAAGTGCTCTAAGCTTTGACTTTTTGCATTTAAAATAAAAAGTCAGCATATTCGATTATAAAACATGTTTGTAGTGTTAAATTTTTTGTTTTTGGTAATGCGAAATTTTTTAGCAACCAATTTTTTAAATATATCAGATGAGAATCAGAAATGTTCAACCAAACCTTTAACACAGTAAACATTACTTTTCGTTTTGCAACTCTTTTACTTTTCTTTGCAACCTTCTATACAACGAGTCACCATTGGTTACTACGATTTGTATGTATTTGTGAAAGTATCAAAAAGTAAAAGCTTTTTTAATATTAAAATATGAACTTAATTATTTATTTGCTTTGAGAGCCAATTGAAATGTATTAATTTAGGTCCAAAAATTAACATTTTCAAAATATTTACTGTATTCTCATTTTGTTCATGGGAATTATGGAATAAGTAGTTAAGTTTCAAACAAACTTTTAAGAATTTTTCAAGTCTACTGATCAGTTGATTAGCAACAACGAAATGTCGTCGGCATATAGACAGCTGAAAAATACATTATATATTTTGAAAAGGTTCATTTTTGGATCTGAATTAACTAACGTAGCATTTAGACGGGATAGTAAATGCCTGAAAGTTGCAATACACTCACACTTTTTTACTAACATACTCACAATTTTCTAACTTTCAACTCAGCTTTCAGCAAAATTTTCCTGAAAGTAAGTTTTTGACATTTACTGAAAGCAAAGTGACAAGGTAGTAAACACGGTTGCCTACTCCACGGCACATACATAATTTCAGGATTGCAGTAGAATAATATTGGTGAATATTAAATTATTTGGTACTTTAGAAAAGATTTAAAACATTTTTACAGCAAATATGAATTAAAAACACAAATGAAGTATATTTATAGTGATAATTATTAATTAATTCCTATTACTCGAAATTTTTCTGTATTAAGTTTATCAAGGCTCAAGTTCTTTCTATATTATTCTTGTGATTGATATTAATTAAATTAGACAAGGAAGACATCAAAGACATTTATAGCAGGGTGGACAATAACTAGTTGTTTCGCAGCCGCCACACTTTCTCGTCAGCACCCGTCTTTGAACTCAGGGCTCATGTTTCTAAAGCGACAACCATGCCACTCAGCCACCCAAGTTGTTGCATATTTTCTGTCTAAATTTTAATTATATCAAACACATCATTTATATTTTATTTTTCTATATTTATCATTGCATATCTACCGGGTGAGAGTTTCTCACCACAAAGGTAAGTAAGTTGTATTTCAACTTTATTTCATATATTATTCTTATATTGTTAATTCAAATTTCATTTCTTAGATTTTTCAATTGTTCTGCTGTGCCCAGCGACTGTAAAGTTAATTAATTTCTATTATTCGAACGTTTTCTTATATAATTATTTCTGTATTAAGTTTATCAGGCTCAAGTACTTTCTATATTATTCTTGTGATTGATATTAATTAAATTAGACAAGGAAGACATCATCCTGCTATAAATGTCTTTGATGTCTTCCTTGTCTAATTTAATTAATATCAATCACAAGAATAATATAGAAAGAACTTGAGCCTGATAAACTTAATACAGTGATAATTATTAAAATAATTAATAAAAGTTTAGCAATAAAAATTATTTTCGAATGTTGCCCTATAAATTTGTGTTTGGTAACTCTTGGTAACTCTATTTCAGTAATAAGCAAAACTCTAACGATGGTTGTAGAACAAAAGACTCTTCGCTTTGACGACATTTTTAAAATGAACTTTCACGTTTGTTTGAAATTGAGCAAGAAATTTTCTTGAGTCACAGATTTCTTTGAAATTTTTATTCATAATACGTATACAAAAATTTAATGAAAGTACTTTCCCGTCTAGATGCAGTGTAAAGGTTGCTCTGATACGCAAATTAGCTGTAACTTTTGAACTGTAAAAGACAGAGGATTGAAATTTGCCCAGGATATGCAGCTAGAAGACCTATAGAGCAACATGTACCAAAAATAAAAAAGGAAAAAAATTTAAATGCGGCCCTGCACACGGGAGCACCCTTTGGTTTGAAAATCACCTATAACTTTAGAACCACAAGAGATAGAGGCTTGAAATTCGCACGGTGTATGTAGTGGCCTGACTTCTACTACAGCAAATACTAAAAACCATTAAAAAGTTAAAATCTAAAGGGTACCCCAAACACTTTGTCTACCACTTGCCCCTTGGTACGGAAGCCTTGCTGTGCGAGTCAGTCTTCTACCTGGCTCAATTTATTTTACTTTATTACTTGTGTTTCCATGGAGATACAAAAAGCTTTGTTTTATTAACTTGTTTATTATTATTTATTTGTTTTATTAACTTGTTTGCTATCATTTACTGCGACTGAAATCCCGCTTAACCGGATATTTTTCAATTTTTAACTGAAAACTGGGTGCCATTCGAGACCCGCTTTTTTAAAAGAGATGCCTAATCAATCTCTCTCTCTCTCTCTCTCTCTCTCTCTGGTACTCATATGCACGTATGTACTCATACAGAAATCATGAAAACTAACCTTTAAAAATAATGTTAATTTATTTAATGAAAAGTAATGGCAAATATGAATGTTAATCACTGCTTCGCAAAAGCATTTTAGAATGCTTCCTGTTTAATTAATTGATTAAATATTTATTTCCACACATACGAGTACCTATATATGTATATATGTATGTGAATTTTTCTTTAATGTGCCGACTTTTTGCTTTTACAATTTATTACCTCTGGAGTTTCGATTTCAATTTTTTCCGTATTTGCATTCTCAGTTTCATTATCCATTCGTTGCTGGAACAAAATACAATATAAATGCACTTTGTTTGTTGCCACTCCCGCAAAAATCACCACTTATTTATTTGTAATCGAACTTAAAATTTTCTTTTATTTCTTCGGCCTTTAAAAAGGTACGTAATTAATTAATTTTTATTAAATTTTTTTCTTTTATAATTGAACACAAGTGTTTATGCTTTAGACTTCAAATAATTAAAAACTACTAAACAATTTTTGACTACTGTCAGTCTAGGGGACCGATAACAAACGCCTCTCAAATACTAAAGTTATTGGTTTATTGAAACTTAATCAAGAAGTTTAAGAGAAAAAATTACAAAACTGAAAGTAAAGAGTCAAGTTTTTGGCCACTGGCAATTTGTTTCAGTACTTTTATCAGCAGATACGAGTAATGTTGATAAACTGATAAGATTAAAAAAATGTATATGTATGTCTATAATAACAATAATAATATCCCCACATTTGTGTATGCCAACAACATACACCCAACAGTAGTATTTTTAAAAGCATTCGCTTTACATGCAGCTTTTATTTAAAATCTATGTTAACATAAGATACAAATGTGTAGATACATATAAAGTGTGTTCAGAGGTTTTGAACTTTTTATGAATTCTGTTTATCTTGTTAATTCCAAGAGGTAAAAACGTAAAATGGGTGTTTTAAGCATGTTTTCGCGCTCCAAAGGAGTGCTTACAGCTTTTATAATTTTTTTTTTTTTCAGCATTACACAATTTATTTTTGTTGGGTTAAAAAGTATTTATAACACATCTATAAACTTTCCCTAAAATGTTACACAAAAACAAAAAGGAGTGCCATTTTATTGAAAAGCAGCAATTAAAAGAACTCGGTGCTAATGTACATAAACATACATACATACCGACACATACACATACAAATTAAACAATAAAGACAAGTGTTTTTGTTAATTGTAATTGTAATTGTAATTGAAATATCTTTAAATATGTACTCGTATGTTCTCTAATATCGTTTTAGGCTTGAAATATGTGGTTAGAAAAAAATCCACGATCTTATCAGTGAGCTATTGTCTATTTAATAAGAATTTGTTGAAATCGACTAAGCCAGTAAAAATAAATGGGACGGACTTAGTCTATCGGGGAATCATTCTGCGTTGCTGCATGAGGGCCAACTAGCGTCTCCTTTTCTCCAAGCGGAGGATTTCAACAGTTATTTGGTGTACAAGGGATTTGGTAATTTTTTTCTTTTATTTTCTTCACCCCCGATCGAATTGGAAATAAATATGTTGTTAATAAGCCAAACTAGCAGAATAATGGAACTATTTGTTCTATTAATTTGCTTATGTTAATGGCAGGATTGCCTTCGGAAAATTTCAAAAAATTGCATAGATAGACTCACATGTTTATTTAAGAAATATTTTTAAATTAAATTTCCTAATATTCAATCTCAAGATTGAAGATATTTAAAAAATATTTTACATTATTTATTTCGATATTTCAATACTCGTTAGTGTATCTTCATCGCAGAAATATCGAAATAAATAACGGGGGAGATATTTTTAAAAAAAATCTAAAAGTGACCTTAAGTATTAAGAAATCTAACTAGAAAAAAAAGGGCGAAAAATAAGCATCAAATTAAAGATTTTTTGGGATAAAACATTGGTTTCGGCGCCGTTGCCAGCAATTGGGTCTCTGCCACTCCACTATACGGGAATTTCAGCGGAAGGAGTTGGGTGTGAAACCTGTTGAAACACAGCTGGTGCAAAAATTGCAGCCAAACGGGTTACCACAAGGGCTAGATTTTTGTGAATGGCTGCTAACAAAGTTGAATGAAGATCTATTTTTTTTATCTTATCGTGTTTAGCGAGAGTGTACATTTCTTGGGAAATGGATACGTGAACAACCCAAAGTGCCAGCTACCAGATTCTAATACATCTAAACATTCTAATACATCTAAAAAATGCACTATTTAGTGAGGATTATGGGATGGTGGCAGTATTGGACTGTACTATTTCAAAGACGGCCAACGTTACTGTAAAAGGCGAGCGCCACCGTACGGAAATTACAATTCTTTTTTTTTCTTGAAATGGAAGAGCTGGACGTCAGCTATCATGTTGTTTCGACTATTTCTGACAAATGTTCGCGAAACAATGGCCCAATTGAGAAGCGCTTACGATAAACCGATTATTTAGCGTTTTGGGTTGTGGGCCTCCTAGTTTACATGACTTAACGGTCTCAGACTATTTTTTTTTGGGAGCTATGCTAACTTTCATTTCTAGAGGGGAAAGCCTGCAGCTGTTGACGCACTGGAAACCCATATTAAATAATTTCTGAGTGAGATACCCCGGCCGATGTGTTAGAAAAGTATGTCATAATTGGAAACAGTGTATAGTCCATTTCAAACGCAACCGTGATCAATATTGATGTCAATGAATTGAATTATTGAATTATATAGATCATTCTTATCGATTCAAGTAAAAACTTCAAATATTTCTTTAAATTTTGGTATTTTTTTTAAATAAAATTTTAAAAAATCACTCAGTAAAACCAAACTAAATATGTAGTTAACAATTGTATGTTAATGCATGTTAAGCTTGTTATAAAATTACTTAAGGTTTTGAAACGTTGGTAAAGGTAGTGAGTATTCCTTAAAATAACAATAAAAATTTATAAATGCCATTCCAAAGTACTTCCCAAGAAATAGGTTATCTCGTTTAGAAATTATTGTAAGAAAATACAGTGGAATCTCTCTTGAGCGGACACCGAAGGGACCGTTAAAATGTGTCCGTACAAGGGAGCTGTCCGGCCAAGAGAAAACTACAAATTTAAGTCAACAAAAATTTGTCTAAGATTGTTAGTTTCGATAAATTTCTCACGCTTAATTTTTCTTTGTTATACACTTCAATAACTTCTATTTTTTGCTTAATAGTTAATACAGACCTCTTTTTATCCATTTTCAAACGTCACGAACGTACTAATGTATACAAACGAATGAACAATGCTTTCCAAACTGCAATAAACAAACGCATACCTCTGTTATTTGGGGAATCCCATAAATCGCGTAAGTAATGGCATAGATTACAAGCTGTTGGTCAAATAGGTTTGTTTGTTTGCAAGAATTAGTATTGACAACTCTACGAAGCAGAAGAGTAAATTGTAGAAAAAACGTTAGATTGAAAACATTATGTGACATAGAAAATATTTAGCATACCCACATTTAACAATGTTATGTGATGTAGTAAATATTATAAACCGTGCCCTGTTGTTAAAGCGAACAAATTAAAAGAATCTTGGCAAGCTTTTTTGTAAATTATGACATGAAAAAATCGGAAAAAATAAGCTAAATGTCCGTCCAAGAGAATGTTTTTTTCTCAAGCGGATGTCCGCGTCCGTTCACGAGAAGCGTCCGTTCAAGGGAAATCGACTGCAATGCTTTTCTTATGGAGCGCTGCCGGGACCTGGCAACAATGTCCGTCTAATAGAGGTGTCCGCTCATGGGAAGTGTCCGTTAAGGGAGATTCCACTGTATTGGTATGTGCCTTGTATTTCGTTTTCCACTGTATATGCATAAGCGCATGCGCACATGTGTTGTTGTGTTTCTGCAAAACTTTAAACATACATTTTTCGGTCGTGTAATTGCAAACACATACATACATATGTATGTATCTGCCACTGCTGTTCACATTTTAATTAGGATGTCGAAATTGCTCGCTGATGTTTTTAGCACATTGACCCAATTCACCAGTTTGGCCCCAACCATTAATTTTAATTTATTTAAAGTGCAACTGTTTACATACAAATGTATATGAACATACATACTTAAGTGGTGCACAAAGAAATATTTACTTATTTAATAAAACAAACAAAACAATGACTTTCTCTTAAAATAGAAACTCTCTTTGCTACAGTTTTGTATGGAAATTTCTCTTTAAATAATAAAACAGGTAAATGCCAGCGAGTGTGAAAATTATTGAAATTAACTAGCACACAACTGTTTACCAAAAACAACAACCAACAACAAAAGATACAATGACTCATAAAATTTACTGATAAAAAAAAATGCGACAATCGAATCGTATAAAAAACGGAATTTTTATTATTAAAATTATATGAGAAAAAAATGCCATAAAAATTTATCAATGACAATGATTAAATATTTTTTTATTTATTGTAAGAAATGTAAACAAAAGATGATTCGGAAAAGGTATTTTTTTTTTAGGTTTTAATAAAAATAATTTATTTTGAAAGAAAAACCACATTTACTAAACTTTCGGGTATAGGGCGAACTCGACAAACAAACAATATATTGTTTTTTCCCTCCGAAGTGTTGTACGGTCGCATTAGACAATAACATTGCTAGACATTCATTTTGAATACTTTGAAAATATTGTGTAGTAAACTAAATATTCTAAGGTTTCATAAAAATCACATTAAAACATTTCAATATTATTTCAAATGCAAAAAACGAAACACTTGCCGTATTTGCAATAAATATCTTCTTTTTCTGGCAGAGAAAAATATAACAATATCTAAATTTATCACATTAGTCGCGAGATTTTTTTTTTTATATTTTTATTTAAAACAAATTCATTTGGGATGTCATAACCAAATATGACCAGCTTTTGGTTAACTCATATCACAACAGGGGCATGAATGAATGCCAGTTTGTATACATATGTATGTGTTTTGATTTTGAATATTGGTTCATCTCAAATTTGTTAATCCCTTTTAAGTATTGTGTTTTTAAGATGTTTCGAAATTTTAATTACTGTGATTAATTCTTTATATGGTGGTTGCTTAAAACCCACACATTACTTTCAGAAAATTTGTGACACTTTTGACTTTATTAAGAATTTTATTAGACTCGCAGCTAAAAAATAGTTTAACCGGCAGCTAACTTCGCATATAAAAAACAAATTTTAATGTGTTCCTTTCCAATTCACAAGAATTTACTGGAAGTCAACCAAAGGTTAGCAAGCGGACTCGTTAATATTTGGATAATATTTCTGTTTTTATTATGAGCATGTTTTAGCATGTATTTAGTACATACATACATATATTTTTTGTTCGTTAGCAAACAATTGCCAAAAGAAATAAGAATTACGCAAATAAACAGTAGTTTTTATTTTAAACTTGACCATCGTCAAGTACATAGAAAGGTCCAACTGACAAACACCACCACGAAGTGGCATCTCAGCTGTTTTGGGTAATATGTATGCCCAGTTCGATCTTAAAAATAAACAACGTCTGCAGATTATTGAATTCCAATATCAAAACTAGTGCTCAGTTAGGAGCGTGTATCACGCATTCCTTCCATTTTATGCACAGTTTGGACGACTTTCGGGAGCAGGTATTCGGAATCTCGTGACTAAATTTCGCCCAAATTTACATTACGGGACATCAAACCATCAACATGCATACGTAGAATGCGGGGAGAGGAAAATATCTTAGCTGTATCCAACAACTAAACTACATGGATATTTTTGCGTAAGAAGTGGGGTGTAAAACCTTTCGGAACACAGTTGGCACAAAAATTGAAACCGCACGACTTACCGCAACGGCTAGCGTTTGGTGAATGGACGCTAGCAAGGTTAGGTGAAGATTGAGTTTTTTTTTTTATCAGAAAAAAATTCCTTTCTCATTAAATGGATACGAGGACAACTAAAATTGTCATATTTGGTGTGATGAACAGCCAGACGCATTGGAAGAATTGCCAATGCACCTAGAAAATTTCGCCGTTTTATTTGGTGTGGATTATGGGACGGTTAAGGCAGGAACGCTTTTGTAAATGATGAGTGTGAAGAATACAACTTTTCTTCGCCTGAAATTCAAGACTTGGACCTAGCTGACATCAAGCTTCAACAAGAGTGTGCCACATGTCACACAGCATGTGAAGCAGTAAGAGGCGAGTTCGGTGAACAGTTTATTTTGCGTCAGATAGCTTTTGGCATGAGAAAAAATGACATTTAAAAAAATTATTTTAGAGGCATTAGATTTTTTTTATTTATGTTACGTGAGTCTGTAGGAAAAAAATTTCATTTCCGTGCCACCCATATATGGGCCTTTGGGTTTAATTGGTCCCAGGGCGCCTCAGAGGAGCCCAACGTATGACTTACCCCCAATAATTTTTTCTCCTCAACATTGTTTTTCCAACAAAAAAAAAAAAAAGACCTCGCACCATGGCCTTAAAGAGGCTCCCACAAAAAAAAATCGGACTCCTCGAAAATGACTTTGTCGTTGTGGAGCCTTGTTTTCTACATGCCAAAAGCTATTGAAAAATCGATGAATATCGATCGATCGCTAAATCGAGCCAGTGTAGTGAACAGTTAGGGCCGCTGATTACGGGCTCCAGTACCATAGAAGTACATACATACACAGAAAGAAAAATCACGTTCTAAATTTAAGGCTTTTCCACTTGATTTTAGTACGAAGTTTACTTGAAACTTTAAGTACACATAACACACAAGTGTACTTAAAACAAGACGAATAGGGATCACTAAAGAGAATCAAACCCTATAGGGATTCAAATATAAGTACGAAATTCTTAGGTGTATTTGTAACCAGCACTTGTGGGTGCTTGTATAAGTATTGAATTTTGTTTCATTTTTTAATTGCTGCAATAGCTGAACCGGTAGACTGCCACTCTACCGGACTGGCAGTAGTTAGGTTTCAGGTTGAGATCAGCAAAGCGACATTATAATTTATAAATTATAATTGAGTTGAGGAAACAAATGGGACTAGTTTAGTTGCGAATTTGGAACTAAATAGGATGCAGAAACATCAAATCAAGTGCATATTTATCACACTCAAAACAAATTCTATCCTTCCGTACTTTAAATCGATCTCAATCAGTGCCATAAATATGGTAAGTACGAATGCTCTTAAATAAAGTACCGAATAGTTGTTTTTAAGTACAGATTTTAGCTATACGAAACCAGGATTGAATATGGCTGAAATCAATCCTAAATAGGATTCAATATGGCTAAAATTAAGTACTTAGAGCTTGAAAAATCCGTACTTAAAACAAGCTCCACGTACTTGATTAAAGAAAATCCCAACTTGCCGTACTTGTGACACCGCTCAAGATTGATTTAGGTACAAGTGGATTGAATTGTTTTTTCAATGTAGTAATGTATGCACTTTTAGCCGAAAGTGCATACATTGTTAGATCACAGGCTTAATTTTCGTGATCATATTTCAATGATAGTAAGCAAAGCTAATGGGGTACTTGGATTCATGAAACGTTGGTCAAAAGAATTTATGGACCCATACATTACTAAACTTCTATTTACGTCACTTGTTCGACCTATTCTTGAGTATGGATCTGTTGTATGGGATCCTTGCTATTCTATTCATATTAACCGCATTGAATCTGTTCAAAAACAATTTTTAATTATCTGCCTTCGTGGTCTGGGGTGGAATTCGTATATCCTGCCTCCGTATCAAAGCAGGCTGGCTTTAATTAAATTGCAAACACTAAAAAGTCGACGCACGATGCTGAGCGCGTTATTTGTTCTGGGCCTGTTAAGAGGTGATGTTGATTCCGAGTTCCTGCTTAGTCAAATAAACTTCAACGTTCCAGTAAGACCAACCCGTAATTTTACATTCTTGGCTTTGAAATTCTACCGATCTGTTTATGCCAATAACGATTCTTTCCGTCGTGCCTGTGGGAACTTCAACGAATGCTACCATATAATTGATTTTTCTGATAATATTGAAATTCTAAAGAAAAAGCTAATAGTTTATCTTAATATCTGAATAATTTATTTTTGTAATTTGTGTTTTTCACTGCATATGTACGTATGTATATAGTCAGTAAGGATGTAATAATCTATTAACTTAATAAATAAATAAATAAATAAATAGCTAAATTACAATGTTTATTTCCCTGGCCATATTTTCCACAAAATTGACAAGTTGTTGTTCCTCAATATCTTTCAAACTTTTAGTGGAACAGCGCCGAAGACCATCCAATGTATGTTATGTTACGCGGCTCGCCGGTCATGAGACCGGCTCACTTGGATCCTAGAAAGGTTCCGTTGTGTTACCATCCAATGTAGGCAGTACTGCTTTTTTCAAACATGTCCCTTTTTAATATTAGCCCAAAATTTTAAGTTCGTCGATTGCGAATAGCTTTTATTAATTACTTTTACTCAACTTATGTTAACTTTAAATGTCTTTCTACACATTATCTAACATAGATATGTTTTAAAATCTTTATAAACGCTTTTAGCCCCTGATTAAATGACAATTTACAAACTTTTGCACACAATTGCCTAGAACCATCCATATAAAAATAAAGAAATAGTTAATATTAATAAATTGCCGCAATAACAATAAACATAAATTAAATCCTCAAGTGGGCATTTCGTTGTCGAGTACATACATACTTTAAGACTGGCATGAAGAAGAAGGGTCATTTTGTAGTTTTATTCTTGTATTCAGTTTAGTGTTTTGAGAAGAGTGTGCAAAGAATTTGTTTGGGTTGCTTGTTTTTGTTTTTTGAGACAGCCGTTTAAATTTATGCAATTACATTTACAATAAACTGCCGGTTGTGCTGCAGCAGCAACAAGTTTATAAAGTCAAAGTTCAATGGCTTTACGAAATTTTAAAAAGAAACAAAGATGTGAAGGATTATTTTTAACATCATGATTAAGATGCTGCTCTGTGGGTCAACTTTAAATTATTATACAGTAATGGTTAACAGAAATATTTAAAAAGTAAATTACTTCAATAAGAAAATTTATTTAACTAAACAGTTTGCAGCAAAATATATTTAACTCAAGAAAATAGTAAAATAATGAATATGGGCATTCAAGTTTTATTGAAAAGAAAAACCAATAACCACTATAATTAATTTTTTTAGTTTCCAAATATTCAACAGTTCAATACACCTCGAAATGTGTTAAACCACAATTCATATAGAAAAGTCAAAAGTAGTTTTTTTCCCAATTAGAAATCTTTGCCATCATCATTCATACAAATTGAAAAATGAAATATACTTTTATGTGGTTTTTTATTTGTAAAACACATGTGCACATATGTATATCTAGTAGGGCGGGTCGATTTAGCAATCCATGATGTGTAAACGACTCTTCGATAGTTTTTGGCATGAGGAAAAATAAGTTTTAGGAAAAATATAAATCATTTCAGATTTTAAATATTTACTTTTGGAATTTTCGTATGGAAGGAGGTGTGTGATATGTGGTCGTTGTGTTTGAAAAAATATTGGGGAACGAATTATTGGGGGTTGGCCACACATTCGGCTCCACCACAGACTAATTACTGCCAAGGGCCAGTATTTCAAAGCCTAGGAAATTAAACTTTCCCCCCACCACTCTAATTTGGCCCACGGCATTAAAACTACTATTTTGTATCACTGTGTAATATAGTAGAATCTCAAAAAAGTTTGCCAAAATGTTTCAAAGGCTATTAACTTTTATGTTTTCTAAGCCTAGAGGAGTCAAGTCAGTATGACTATTTTTTTTTTTTTCGAACACGCTAAGCCCGCCTCACGCCTTCTTATAGGGTTTCCATGCAAAAGAAGAAAAAATCGGAAGCCTCGAAAATATTTTTTCGATATGTCGTAGTTGAACTTTTTACCAACAGCTATCGAAAAATCGATGACGCAATATCGAGAAACCATTATCGATTCGGCCTAACGTAGAGTGAAGTTACGAATGTCAATTTCCAAAATACCAGAATGTGTATAGGAATATTTCTATTTATGCTCGCCAAATATGCAAATTTCCACCGATATTCATAAGAAATTTAATGTTGCTCATATACATTTTAGGGCAAATTTTTCAAGTAAAATAAAAAAAAACTGAAGAGTGTCCCCACACAACAGAGACCCAATATTTTATGAATATATAAGAAATAAATATCGTTTAAATATATATAAGAACACATTTGTTATATAAAACTTGTTCTAAAATATATTTCAACAATATTTTATTTTTTATAACATAAAATTTTGGCTCTCTGTTGTATTTTTTTTTTTTTCAATAATCCAATGAAAACGTTCATTACGTTAATGAATTTTCATAGATCTAATCAATAAATTTCATTGAAGACTAATCAATAAATTTCACTAGTTTCCACAATTTCGTTAAAAACTGAAATTTTGGATTTATGAAAAAATGTCATCAAATCAATGAACAATTTCATTAAATCAATGTAAAGGGTCCGCCATCTAACGTGTTTTTTTCAACTAGTGCTTAAATCGTGAATGGTAGCACTTAGCTCACGTCTGATTTGACAGATAATTAGTTTTATCCTTCCGCTAAACGAATATGGTTGTGTATACGCTTCGCTAAGTGGGCCTGCGATCGACTTACAGAAGATGCCGATTTTGCCAAAAAAAAAAAAAAAATCATCTTTTCAGATGAAGCTCATTTTGATTTTGGCGGGTATGTGAACAAGCAAAATTGTCGCATTTGGGGCACAGAAAACCCGCACGCATACATTGAAAAGCCGACACACCCAAAACGAGTCATTGTTTGATGCGGATTCTGGTCCAGACAAAAATGCTTCGAAAATGGGCAAGGAATGGCCGTTAGCGGGCCAATACCAACACATTTGGTTTCAACAGGACGAAGTTACACTCGATGTTTGCGCCCTGTCTGAAAAAAAAAATTATTTGGCGGACCCTTTACTTATATCCATGTACCACTATTCGGAGTATTCGAATTTGGCGAATACGAATTTCATAGAACAGGCAAATACTCAACAAATCGAATACGAATGTTCGTAACATCACTATTATGTATGTGTATAATTTTTCTTTCTCCTTAATTAATTTCATTGCATGGTTCTTAACTTTTATTGCTCCATAAATATGTTGAAGTATTTTTATTGCTCTTTTAAAAGTACATATTAACTTGTTGAAGAGATTGCTGTAAAAACTTTGAGTGTAACACATTTTCATGATAACAATTACAAAAAGCTGAAAACTATTTTTACTATGTATTACTTTTCAATTAAGAACAATTTTCAAGTGTGGACAGTGCAATGAGAAGCAACAGTATAACGACTATTTACAATCTTGAGCTTGAATATTGCAAATTGCACATATAGCTTGAGCTTTTGAAAAGGGCCATTACGAAGTATTCTAGTCTGAAATGTCTCCTATAGCAGAAAAAATATTTTTACTATAAAATATATCAATTTGGTTCGATTTTACTTTCTGAGAAGTGAGTGAGAAGTGAGACGGTCTGTAATGAAAAGCTGGTGTAGTACGATGGCTGGGCGCTGTTGAAACCAGTAAGAAAGCTGGTTCTAAGCAATTTGGGGGCTGATCAGTGTCGTGGTGGTGGACGTGAAACAGCCATGGAATGTACCCCAGGTAATAATTCTTCAACTTTACTTTTTTTGTCTTCCTTAAAAATACTGATCACTACAATTTTAGTACAAAAAAAAAATTGTTCTCAATTTTGAAGAAGCAAAATCGAACTCAAGCCTGATAAAACTATTAACAATTGTAAATCATAAAGTTCAATCATAAAGTAAAATCAATGTATAAAACATAACTTTATGGTAAATATCAGGTTTCTCCAGGCCATACGCTGCCATACTACTATCAACTTAAAACCTTACTAATTTGCAAAAGTTCCGTCGTTCACTGCTCAAGAACTAAAAATATATGTTATTATAATTTAAAGGTTTTTGCAAATTTAACATATTATTAATATAATTTGGGGGACAATTGTGCACCTCTACTGAAAAGTCCTTTGGTGCAGCCCTTATTCGCTATAGACTGAGACCTAAACTTTTCGCAAATCTCATTACGGCCGTAGGTTTGATGTTTCCGAGGTCCTTGAGATCCCACAGCCCAGGTTCTGCGGCTATACGCAGCGGGATATTCACAAAAGATGTGGTCCACCGTCTCCTTCTCCTCATTACAAAGTCTGCATGAATCACTGTTTACCTATTTCAGTTTTCTGATATGCTAATTTAGCTTACAGTGCCCCATGCTTTTTTCATGCCCCTGCCCCATGCTTTTTACCGCTCTGCAGCAGTCAGCAAGACTTTCTTCCTCCCATTACCGTAGAATACTGTTCTTAAAACTGTTGTTAGCCCCGCAGAACGGTTCAGTCCTTATAAGGGAGCTTAATCCGCCCTCTTTGCTGAAGCGGTACGCCTTTTCGTTGCCCTCATGTCCTTCACGGCCCGATATCGATATGAAAACTAATCTGTCTTCAAATACAGGGCCTAAAGAAGCTCGTAATATTCTCAAACTAGTCTTGACTGGAATGAGTAAGCTGTTAGCACGGTAAAGCCGCTTGACTATCAGAGAGTAGGCTCTAGATATATTCCTTTGCACCATGTTCTATTGTGTGGACTTCCACCTGGCAAACTGTAGCTGTTTTTCCCCATTGCAATCGCCTTCTGAAAGTTAGGCCGAACTGTTTCAGCGCCTAATTTAGCACAAAGCTGCGAAGCTTTTTGCTTGTCTGCAGCAGCACTCTGAGACTTCCGCGGGAATCGAAACTGCGACCTCCGTACTGTTAGTAGGGTACTCTACCAATTTATCTATCGAAAAGCTCTCCTATACTATGCAACTTAAAAGTAGGAAGCTCATAGGAGATGAGTGTATAGTTTCTGAATTGTATAACCAAACAGTATTCCAACGAAACCGCTCAAACGCGTAAATTTTCTTCCAGTCCATAAAAAAATATTATTAATGCACTTTTATTGATTTCCTTGCTGTGATTGAAATTGTTTTCATACAACTTAATTTTACTACACTCCAATTGTTTGGTATTGGCTAAGTAAACGGACTTAATTAAATTGTAAATAAATTTATCAAAATTAAAACAAAACAAGAAAAAAAGTATTTCAATAATTTCTTTCTTTGCATGAGTTACATGATATAAAGATTCATATCAATTGAAATAATGATGCGTCATAAGAGCCGTAATAAAGGGAAGAAAATGAACAAACATTTGTAAGTATAAATGAAATTCGGTCAAGCTTTTGTTACAGTTTATGAAATTAAATTAAATATGCCGTGAAGATTTTATTGCCCTCAATAAAACAGACCTATTTGATTTATAATACAATTATTGCACTAAATGAATGAAAATTTGAAATTATTTGAAATTTGTTTTAAATTGGTTTTGATATTATTAATTTTAGATTTAATTGACTTATTAATCAAATTTAAATAATGCAGGTTTTAATTACTACTTGTAATGAGCTGTATATTTATTAAGGGAAGAAATGGGAATTTTATGAGATTGTAAATGGAGTTGAGCAAGTATAGAAAAAATGTCGGTGGGAACTGAGCTTCCAATTGCATACACTTGGGAAAGTACTTATGTAGTAACTCTGTTGCTGAAACTGAATGTAATAAAAAAAATTTATATATATATTATATTTTTTCCGGTCGAGAGAGAGAGAGAGAGAGAGAGAGCGAGAGAGTATGTCGTAATCGGTTTCAGCGTATAAACCACTTGAGCCGCGTCAAGGCAGCTCGATACCAGGTAGTCTTACAAGCCCAGCTGACTACTGATTTTAGCTTGTATAACTGTCAAAATACACAACACAAACACACATACGCGAACAAACGGATGACAGTAATACAGTTTTCTACCAACAAAATACATGAAGTGTTTGGTCTTGTTGTGTTTGTTGTAGTTATCCGATTACCTGGTATCAATCTACCTTGAGCCGCGTTCAATAATTACAAGAAATCATCATTAATCATTTTAGACTTTTTTTTCTAATCAAATCCAAAAGTTCTTAAGAACCAACGCTTATAAACAATACCAAGAATTCGGTGGTTTTCATAAACATTTTCTCTGCGATTCATTTTTCTGTATTCTGCGAGAGAAAGTAAAACTGCAAATGATCATTATAGCTTAAGATTAAATTTAAATGTTGGCCTATTCAACATTCAAGCTCCTGTCAAAATCACTTTTTGTCGGTTACCTTATTTGTTTGTTTGGGGCTCGATATGTCGTCGTCCACATGAAATAAGTAATATTAAAAATTATTTTTGACTGAATATATTTCATTCACTCGTACTATTTATTTTTCGCAATTTTTATTTATGGTAATTAATATTTACTAACACTTAAATATTCGTTTTAATTTACAACTTTGATATTAGCATTATTTATACCAAAAACATAATCGCAATACTCTATTTAGATAAACATTTATTTTTTTGTATTTGTGCAAGACACATACACACACACCATCGTCCCTTTCCACACACTGGTATTATCTACGTCACACACATACCACATACACATTTACATACGAACATACATATATTTTCTTTCTTAAAAAATCTAAATTTTAAACAAAACCCCTTTAAACACTTAACCGTCATACACAAAATAAGCTAAACATATTCATAAAATACTACACACTTATTTTACAGAGAATTAAGGTTTATTTCTTTTTCGTTTTGCTTCTGAAAACAGCATAAATTAAATTTAATTTAAATTATCACATACATAAATTACATAAAAATTGTGTAAAATAAATTGACTGATAATTTTGTCTTCTTGATTTAGTCACAGGAAACTTTTGATGGAATAATCGTATGAAAATTATTTACACAAGATGAAACATGAGAGAAATTATGCAAGGGAAAAAAACTCCAATGACTCATTTACTTTCTGCCCGTATTTTATCTTAAACTTTTTAGTTTTATTAATTATAAAAACACTAAATACATATAATATTTGTGTAGTTTTCTTTAACTTAAAAACATGGCACTACGAAATAATTGTTTTTCAACTGAAATACATACATATGTTACAAGATTGTTACTACGCCATATTCAAAGAGGTTAACACACCGGTCAACCTAAATTATCACATACAAAAATGGTTGTTTAGCTGTCAAAAATTTCCATACTCAACAAAATGTATGAATGAGGAGGCATACCATTATAGAATTTTGACATTGTATAAAGTAGAGAAGGTAGTGGTAAAACAATTATTATTATTTTCTTTATCAACTTTTAGGTCCATCTAGGACTTTTATTATCACCCCACATTCTAAGAATCGTCGCCGTCGCCGTCGTCGCCATCACATCCAGTCGATCATCAATAAAAGCTCGCTTTTACACTTGTCATTGTCAAAAACTATCAAATGGTAAGAGACATCCCAGGCCCGGCACACCCAACCGTTGGCCCATTCATATTCTATTGGTGGCCCGCCTGCCATAATAACCAAACTGTCAAATACTTTAAATTTCGAGCAGTTCAAGAACAACTTTAGAAGCACTTGGTTGCAGAAATAGCACTGATATATTTTGCCAAGTGGATTCAATCAAACTCATGAATAATAATGCCGTGAAAATATATTCGTTTTTCCCATTCTTTGTACTATGAATAGAATTTTAGTTGAGAAAAAAAAATTGGGCAACAAAATGGAGGTATTTATTACAAGCTGGAAAAAAGGTTAGAACTTTTAATTTTTTACTGAAAATTTTTAATTTCATTGAACTAAGGTATTGTAATACATTTATAAGGTATTGTAACACATTTATAAGGTATTGTAATACATTTATAAGGATTGAACTTGAGCCTGAAAAAGTAATTTAATATAAATGTGTTAGAACTTTTTTTCATCGTTCTTTAGGGGAGAAAAAACCAAATTCGTAAAATTGCAAAACTACGAAAACTGTTTCGAAAAAAAAATTGTTAAAATCTAGACATCAATATAATTTTCGCATATTGAAAAAAAGACTACAGAGTAAACAATTAAGTGTCAATGTTGTTCTCGGTTTTGGGTATTTGTCTCAAATAGGGGATTTTTATTGGAAAATGGGGATATGAATTTCGCAATACTCTCCGAGATTTTGGAACAAGGGATTTTTGGATATATGATATTTTTATAATAACTGTTACATGTTTTTCTTGTTTATTTATGTTTGGCCAAATTTATATATTGTTAATTCACAATTTTTTTTATGACCGGTACAACAAAGAAAAAATATACACACATACACACAAGTATTTTTCCCGCGAGACTAATAAAACTTTGGTATCAATTATTGTGAATGTCAGCTCGTAAAAATAGAAATTAATTCTAAGAAAGTATTTACAAAATGTTTAAAAGTAGCTAAGGCGACACATTGGGGTCGTCGATTTAGCATTTTACATGGTGCCATCGTTTTATCAATATCTATCGAAAACAAACATTTTCGAGGCGTTCAATTTAAACTGTTATATTTTTGGATGGGGAACTTGGCATGGGTCGGTGAATTTGCAAAATATACTAGGGAATAAAATTATGGTTTTGATAAGCAAAGGATATGTATTTTTTAAGTATTTTAAACGATTTATCTAGAGTGTTTGCAGTCTAACACCGGTATTCATAAAAAATAAAACATTGTTAAAACACATTTTACAACAAATTTTTCATATAAAATTTGTTCTAAAATGTATTTCAACAATGTTTTATTTTTTATGAATACCGGTGTAAATGTTTTATACCAAAATCATATCAAGATGATAACTACTCGAAAAGAGTCATAGAAAAAGAACTTAAAGGTCCACTAGTACGGATTTAATTAAATGAAAGGCTCTACCAATATTTTACTTTTTGCGAATATGTGGGCACAAGACAAAAGCTAATTAGGGAACAATGTGCAATGAAAAATTGCGAATTGGGGCTCAAGTCTAAAAACTGGGAATACTGAATGTCACCTATTGAGTTGCTTTGACAGCTGAAACATTGTTCGATAACGATACGATAGACAGATACAGAAGCACAGAATGCTGTATGACAGAAAGCTGTATGAATGAAATGTACTGATATCTGTGTATTCGATTTATGGTGTAATTATACTTAAAATGTATTTTTATGGATTATTTATATAAACAATTTGTGAACTGAAAACAAATACCTATGTAGCTAACATTTATATTTTCCTCAGAATGTACAACAAACTATCTTTTTTTTTAAATTTAATTTTTAATTTAAGTTTAAAAGTACTGAAGAAAGTCACTCTGTGGCAAAAACTAAAACACGATCGAAAAAGACAAAATATATTTACTCTCGGGTTTTCTAAAACCTACACAAATTTTGCTTCGAGTATTTGTGTTGGAAATAAAAACAAATTTTCATATTTTGTTACTTTGTTATTGTTTTGAATATAAATTCAACGATAAAAATTTGTGTATATTCTAAAAAACCTGAAAAAAACATGAGACTATGACCAAGTAAGGAAATAAAAGAGCTCGCAAATATGATCGGCTTCTTTGGTTCAGTCTTGTGAATAGTTCAATTGAACTAGGTCGGTCGCTCGGCAACTGCAAAACGGTTGACTTCAATGAGAGGAGATGCTGGTCTTTCTGTTTCCAGAAATCTGTTATTGGCAGAATTTTCCTTCTAGAAAAGGTAGTTTTTTTTAGTAAAGAAATTCCGTGTTTATATTCATGATTGGGCTGAATGTGATAACGACGACGACTCTTGACATAAGAAAGGTTTACCGAATTCACAAAGCGCTTTCTATATGCGTATCATATACAATAGTTTATGTTTGCTTTTGGTAGTTTTCACATAAAAATTGCACTTTATACACTTTTGTATTATATTTTTTTGAGAAGCAGTTTGGTGATGGCGTTATGTGATGTAATGTGGATACTATACCAATGAATTTTGAAAATCAATTCATTTATATTTTTCAGCTTTACTTTTAACAAAAAATTACTTCTGATTACCTCTATTGTTCTTCTTATTTGCTTTCGAGGTTTAAATGCAATATACAATGGGTGTTCATCAGCATATAAGCACTAACATACATATATTAGCGCATTCTATGCAATTTACATTATACACGATTTTGTCAATTCGGCAAGTATTTCTACTTAATGATTGTCATCTATCAAGATAAATAAACACTGCATTATAATCCAAGTGCAGAAGTAAGGCGCAATTTTAGGGTGCTCTGTGGCGAACGTTTTTTTTTCGGTAAAGGTTTAGGTTTGAATCAGAATTTGGCAATTGTTTTTCGTAAAAATAATTACATAATACAAGTGAGACATTTACATATATACGAGTATTTAAATTAAGTGCAGAAAATGAAATTTAACTATAGTGTCAGGTAGTTAAAAAACCTTTTCATTATTTTACTTATTTTACGATTTACTGCTAAGCCCAAGATCTTCACTTCATATCGCATACTCAATTCAAAAGTGACTCAACTCAAAATTTCAATCGAAGAAAAATCCTGTTTTTGACATATGTATATAAAAATAGTTGAGAACAAAAACCGACCATTTAGTAGAAGATCCATAGGGAATATGATCTAAAAACTTCAAATCAAAACAAATTTTGAGTTGAGTCACTCTTGAATATGTATTATGAAAAACTAACAGGTTAAATTAACTCATCTTTAAATCTCTTTTATTTCAATATTTTACATGCTTGTATTAATGTATATTGCAAATTCTTATTTAGTTTACAAGTTTTAAACTTTTCTTTTTAACTTAAAAATAAAATCATGCCCTTACAACCGGCCCTTTTAGTTTGGCCAACAAATGCACTTAAAGTACTATTTGTGAGGCAAAACTTTTAAAACATAATTCTATGTTTTAAAAGTTGAAAAATAAAGCGTATTTTTAAATCACTTTAAACTCTAAAAGTAACGGTGAAACTTACGAGCAAAAACTAAAAAAACGTCTTTTTTTCCCTCTTTTAAATTTAACATTAAACGTATTCTTTGAAAACGTTCCTTATTAAATAATTTTTTTTTTTTTTGCTAAAATTTCAAGTTTTATTTAAAACCTTTAAAAAATTTTCCACATAAGTTTCATCCATGCCCTTGTTGGGCTCATCGTTTAGTAGATCACTTATGGAATAGGCCGACAAAGGTCGTGACAAACGGCGTTGAGACAAAATATCATCTATGGAGGTAACGGGCGACAGGGAGGAGCCAGCAGTATACAAAAATCCATCGGAGTTTTCGGCACTCTTGGCTATGGCCACAAATAGATCCTCCAGACTAGTGTTCATATTAAGTACAGGAGCATGACGTAAGATGGGCGAAGATGAGGTAGTCGGCGAGTGGCAGGAGCGCGGTGAAGACAACGGTGAGGAATGGGAGGGTGAAACTGTAGAGGGTGTGGCTGAGTTGCCATTTAAAATCAGGTTTGTAGGCACTTGCCGCTTTCGCCTTTGTATGGTTATGGGTTCACTGCGCCAGCTGGAGTTGAACGAATCATTATGATCTTCATGGGACAATTGATTTAACACATTTGAAGAATTTTCATTGTTCTCTTCTATTTCCTGACTCAATTTAGACAGTCGTTTTAAAACAATGCTTTCCTTCTTTTTAAGGCTTTCATGTCCTTGCTTAGAGTTATCTTTTGGTTTGTGGAAAATATCCTCATCATCGAAATCCATAGAGATGCGACGAAAATCGGTGGGCAGTACTGTGGGCGTGACGCGGTTGATTTTCTTTTGTACACCGCCATTCTCGAACATTTTGGCAATTTTATTCACATTTGTGTGTGTGTGCACTTGTCGTTTGTAAATGTTTGCCGGTTCATCGGGTACAGCAGGAGTGATTGTGGTGCTGAGCTCTTGCTTGACAGCTTGTTTTTTGGGATAAACTCGTGTAACAGCCTTGCGTGGCTTTTGTTTGGGCAAAGCTTCTCCCACTTCAGCTAAATTATGACAGCAAATGTCAGGCGCATAGCAACGATGCCATTTGTTACGATTCGCTTCATAGTCGGCCCTGGCAAATCGGTTGATCTTGCCGAGGGATTTTGGTATCAGGGTCAGAAACACAAAAGTATATAAAACATAAGGTAAATAATACCAAATTGTTTCTAGATATTCTAAATATTCCATGATTGGTTTTTATTTTATTTTGTCGTTTAACGTTAAACGATTTTAGCACTTGCTTCAACAGCGTGTGTCCGTACTGAGGTAAAGTCTTTTTTTTTATTTTCTTAATGATATTGTAAATTGTTTTTAATTATTTTTCTAAAGGAAAAAGAAATTATGTTTTCGTTTTCAACACCACTTTTTGATTTCTTTTGCGAAAAAGCAAAGGCGGAGCTTGAAGGTAAAAGTTCAACAACATTTTTTTAAAACCTTGAAGAGGTGTTGATTTAATTATAATCAATGCAAATACAAATTTTTATATATTTTGAGCTCGTTATTACAATTTACCGATAGCTGAAGACAGGATTTTGTTGGCCGCATTTCGCAATAACATTTTATAACTGAAGACTTAAAACAAGAGAGTGATTCTTGAATAACCAAAAGCTTTTGTTTCTGGAAATCTAAAACTATGAAAAGCTATTGCGTTCGGCAAGTTGCAGGAACGGGCCTTGGTATTTGATACCTTTCTTATTTATTTTAGAAATTTTTTGGATCAATATAAATATTTCGAACCTCATCGGTTCATCTACAGGATTTAATTTCTTATGTATTATGGCGGAACAGAGGAAGAACCAATGAAAATATTTTAATTTCCCAAACATTTTAGTTTTTACTAACTAAAATGTTTGGGAAATTCGTTACCTATTATTTTCAGCGAGTCGAGTAAAACTGAGGTGTTATTGTTAATTAGTTTTGTCGGGCTTTCATTCGATTTCACTTCCTCAAAATTGAAAAATATATCTTTGTCATAAAATTATATGGGCCAACATTGTTGAAGAAAACAAGAAAAGTAAAGTTGAAGACTTATCGATACAGCCACCACAGCTGTTTCAATTCTACCACAAATTGATTCGAACCCAGGTCATGACCATTTGCGTACTGTTTTTTTTCTCTTCATTACTAATTGTCTATATTTAATCTTATTGGTCAACTTTCAATTTTATCACTGTGTTTTTTTCTGTTGATTGGAATATATCTCTTATAGGGATAAAATTGAATTGAAGTTCGTTGCTATTGTATCAGTGATATCAAGGTTTTTCAAACTTTACGCTCAGCCCAGGGATTATTGTTCAATTCGATACACAGGAAAAGCAATTCAAGCTTTTATTTTCTACATTTTTTTTTAATATCTTTAAAGAATTAATATTATTGAAAAATTAATTTTAATATTAATCCCCGCCGGGCGCATGCTCAGTTCCCTGGGGCATACGGGGATGTAGTAGCGTACTGGTACCTCAGATTTGGCAAATTCAAAGCTGAACGGAGTATTGAGAAGTTCTTTTGGAATCCCTATCAAGGCCATAAACTAGCAAAATGGCAAAAGGGCCACGCTGTATTGTTATATTGGTGGATGGTTAAAGGGTATGTGCAGGTTAAGCATCTGGCTGTTGCTGCGTTTATACTTGAAATAAGAAGGAGGCTTTAGATAACGGCTGCAATGGTCATTTATTGGAAATTTTCAAGGTTGCTTATTATCACATCGCAACAAACACATACATACGTATTTCAAAAACTAAAAGCAGAAAACACCAGAGCACAAACGAATTTGATTTCTCCTTTTTTCCGCCTGCGCTGGCTGGGGAATTCTGTTTGCAGGAGGGATTATCTAGTATCGAATAAATGGCTGCAAGAAATTTCCACTTGTAATACCGATGGCTTGTGCCAAAGTGGCATTAGGCAAAGTAGTTTCGTCCATCGCCATTTATAATTCCAATTTCCAAGTTGACCACCTTCCTCTGATTTATTTATTCGGATTTATTTATTGATTTGTTTATTTGAGAAGCCCAGAAAAATGAGGCAATCTCCTAGTGGTCTAAATCAAAAAGTTTATTGCACTTTCATTCCCTACATGGAGATTCTGGAACGTGACTACAGGTATATGAAAAATTCAGTTTACTGTTAAAGACATTTACAGTTTCTTTTATTTTACGCAGTAAACGTTTTTACATGTACAGTTGCGTGCAAAAAATCAGGGACTTGTCTAAAAAGTTTGTACAGAATTTGAAAAATCAAAAAAATGGAAAATCACTATTTCCCGAAGAAGTTTTCCAGAGGAAAGCAAAATATTGAAAATAAAATTAATAACCAAGGACCTCAAGCGTGAAATTTAAGAAATCATATAATTAATATAGAAATTACTAAAAAAAAAAGAAGTTAGTGCTTTTCATATCGTCTCTACCACGTCAAACTATTCAATATGAAAAAATAAACAGTTTTTTTCTCATTTGTTAATTTGATCCCGCATTGGGTATGAGATTAATTGTATTACCATTTCAGAGAGTATTATAAACTATGCAGAACATTTTTAAGACTTTCCTTTTTGTGTGACGCCCTAATTTGGTGTACACAATTGAGTAGACATTTTCTATCTCCTGAAAATATAGATTTCCACATTGGATAGTTTGACGTGGTAGGAAGGATATAAAATTACATGACAAGTCACTTGTGTTGTGCCAACTACATATAAATAAATGGTTCTCTTTGCTATATCAAATAAGTCCACTTTCTCCTACCAATATTTTTAGATAAGACTTGTGAATGGAACAAAGCTAGACAACGATCAGCGAGCGAGATTCAAATTATTGGCTCTGGCGAAAATGATTTAAAACAAGAAGTTGGCATGAAGCTGGACTGCTTAGATGAAAAGATTATGTCCGCATAGTGGAAATGATCGTTTATTAAAATTGGATGAAAAAAGTAAATTTTACAAAACTGTTTATTTTGATGCAGCATTCCTTTAAAAAGCTTTGTGTTTATTTTCTTACGAGCTTATTTACACTTCTTCAGCAAAAACTTCTATGCCATGAGATTGTGTTAAACGAATTAAATAATAATAATAATAATAATAATATTGTTGTCTACAATTGAGTTATGTGGTGTTAACCACATTATATGGTTGTCCTACTCATGCTATATCGTTCCCTTAGCCATATTATACGATTTCAATCATAGCATTGTTATACAGAACATAACACTGCTGCTGCAACCACAATTGAACATGGTTTTTCTTTGCGTGTGAATAACATCCTGACTTCATGTTTTCTAAAGTGAAGTGAATTTGATATTCAAGAAATCACGTGATTTAAAAGCATGAGATTTTCAAGAACGCTTTTTGTAAATTTTTAAGTTGACATAAATACATATGCATGTCTTTAGGATCAGTTCCCTTTTGAGGAATATGAGCCAATATTATGTAGCTGGCATAATAAAAAGAACAAAGCACTGAGCACTATTCGTTCCACAATGAAACAAACAAAGTTGCGTGGCATCAACAAGCGATACATAAAATGAGTATTTTAACTGTTTTTCAAAGTTTTTGGATTCTACTGAGGAGTTGAGTTGCCTCAACGAAATGTCGGCTGCATATAGAAGACTGAAAAAAATTTTCTTTAGTAATTTTTTTTCATGTAATTTTATTATATCCATTTTCCAGAGCTGTCTGCTGGATAGGAACTTTCAGTACACTTTAATTCGGGTTTGTACCCGAATTAAACCAACTTGGAAGATTTTAGTTTTTCTAGAGAAAGTATTTTGCTTTTTTCAAAATATTTATACGATGTCCCTAAATGTTTGCGCTCCACTGTCTCTTTAATTGCTCATTTTGTAAACCGTGGAAAACTTCATTTATTATTTTTTCAATCCTATATTCAGCTAAATGTGGACAAGTAGTGAAGACAATCAATCCATTTATACATGAATCACTCACTATCAGCAAAAAAAAATTATGCAATTTAAGTTTTCATGTTATTGCTTCAATTGTCATTTTTACGAATGCATATATTCATATTTTTAAAACCGTTATAAATTTCAGCAAGACAAAGAATTTAAGCGAAAACAGAAATTTTGCACCAGCAGCGTTTTACTGCAAAAAAAAAAAACAAAACAAAACACTTGTTCAAATAAAACACAAGGTTTAATATGAGAACGACGTCAATATGAATACAAACATTCAACAATAAAAAAAACATTTTTTTAATTAAAAAAAATATTGTTGAACTTTTACTCTTTTCTTTTATAGTCGAGAGAAAACCTTTAGCATAAAATAGTTTCCGCAAATGTCATAAATATCATCCATCTTAAGATTCTTTTAAAGAATTTTCGTTTATGAGATCATTTTTATTTGCCTTTATAAAATAAAGCAAATGTTATATACTACATGTACATACATACATATGTATGCATTTATGTATTTATTTTTAAATTTGAATGAGTTTTTGCAAACTTAAATATTTCTTTCGCGCAAAATAAATTTTATTAAATTCACGTTTGTTTGCGTTATTTTGATAGTTTTTTTTTTCAACATTTTCTTTGCTTCAAACGCGTTTTTCTACCGTCGCGTGAAACGGTCGTTGCTTTTAAATCGAATATGCGGCGTTAACTAAAATTGTATTGAAATGTTGAACAAAAATTAACATTCAACCCAATAGATAAGAAACAGAAAGAGAAATAATGGGGAAGCCTTCAATGGTTACTAAGAGAGTGCCACAGCAGTATTGACATTCTGCTGGCAGAGGCGATCCCCCCTTTTGTGACAAAAATATGAGAGACTCTAAGAGCACATGAGTGATTGTTTTCTCTGCCTCGTTGTGAGTTTGTTTTTGTTTTAGGGAGATGCACATACACACAGTGATCAAGTGCTTGTTGTATTCACTGCATTTTAGAAATCTGTTAAATAACTGGTTTTTATTTTGTGGCTTTGTTTCCTTATTAATAGTCTTTAAAAGTTTTGCATCATGAGTTCTGTAAGAGATAAATACACTTTAAGCCTGGGTTCAGTGTTGCCAGAACAGTCATGCAGCAGAATGGCAAACTGTTAAATATGGTAAAGCGGTCAACAGTCGAAAAAATATCGTTTATTAAAACTGGATGAAAAAAGTAAATTTTAGAAAACTGCATGTGTACCATTTAGTATTTTCTTGAGCTGAAGGTGTTTTTATTATAAATATATTTTTTATATTTCTTCGAAATAGCCTTTTCTATTGTTTCGAAATATCGACAAAAATATTCAAAGATATATAAAACAAAATACCTTTACCTCAAGAAAATAATAATATTAAATAATACAGCGTCGAATGAATATTAAATATTGTTGAAACACATTTTACAACAAATTTTTCATATAAAATTTTTAATAAAATGTATTGAGCAACATACATATGTATGTATGTATGTATGTATGTTAGATGTGTATATTAATAAATGTGGCATAGTGAGCGATTTTTTGATTTCGTAAATCTAGAACCTTTTAAAAAGAATGCAGGCGCCAAAAATTGGCGTGATGGGATGAGATGAGAGCAACTGACGAGTCATCTGGATCAAAGTTCAAGAAAAGGGTGAAATATTTCACAAAACATGCTTTAACTGTCACATCCTAAAAGGGTAAAATGTGATACTGAGCCATATGTACATGCTTACCCTCTATCACCGCTCCTTAAGGGAGCTCCCATATATACAAAAAATTTTATTTTGTAAATTCAACCCCCGTTATCATAACTATAACATAACATCATATTGTGGAACTTTTGGAGGAGTCAAATATATGACATTTTTTGGGAATACACTAATTATCTATCTCTTTTCATTGGGGGCGCTCCCATACTAAACTGCTTTATTAAATTTCCCTCAACAGTCTCTAGGTGATTTCGTAGGAGTCAAATGTATCAGCAACCAATACGGGTTTTCTTTTGTCAACATTTTTGGGCAACGCAGTAATCTTCTTTTCTTTCCCATTTAAAAACTTCGAGCTGATTTGCCGGAATAGTTCGAACTTTCTTTTTTTTTTTAATCAACATGAAGCAATGTTAATTTCACATAACCTTTTTGTATAAATCTAACATTACTTTCAAACAACAATTCGCTACATTGAGTCCACAGTACAGTTATGTCGCCTTCACTTAATTTTCCATTAAATCCAACAACCCTATAACTGGCTTAAGTGTATGTCGCAAGACTAATTTTCCATGTAATTTCCCTCGAAAAAGTTTTTATTCAACACTTGTACCAAAAGGTGGTGGTGGCTATGAGAAAATGCCACCACCACCATGAAAAGAAAATTTCTTCAAGTGTAATAACACTTGAAGAAATGAAAATGAAGCCAGTACATAAAAAAATGCTAAACAAATATTTTAATACTTTACCGTCTAATTCATAAAAATTATAACAGGTTTATAAAGCTCTTATTTGACAGATTTTCGATACAAATATGTCAAATAACAGTCTTATAAGCCTGTTATAATTTTTATGAATTAAGGGGTTAGTCTACAGCGAAATGCTAAATATAGTAATAAAAATGTGAAAACGGCAACGCTGCCTTTGTTTGGAAATGGCATGTATCAGAAGCCGGTTCTGCTATGATTTAATATTTACTCTTTTATTTTCGAAGTTTAAGAGAAATACAATTCTCAGTTGCTTAAGGTATTTTTAGGTAGCTAAGTATTATAAAAGGCGAACTAGTCAAAACAGTGAGTATCATGTCCTTTTTCAATCCTTTTTATTACTCGTATGTATTTGTGATGGTAAGCGAGTTGTATCAATCATAAAATTCCTCAACATTTATTTTAATTTGCTGCTACATCACGATATGACATACTAAAAATTTTTATTTTTAACCTAAATTTAAAACGGTATTTTTTAGGAAACCTATTCCTGAGACCCCGCTTCCTCTGTTCGTCCGTCACAGCACTCATTCTCTTACCCCCTAATTCATAAAAATTATTACAGGCTTATAAGACTGTTATTTTACATATTTGTATGGAAAATCTGTCAAATAAGAGCTATATAAACCTGTTATAATTTTTATGAATTAGACGGTTAAACGATAACAACTAGAGAGCGAAACTTTTCAGAAGATATGCAGATAGCCTGCCGCTACAGCTAAATAAATACTGAAATAAAGGGTGTCGCCATAAAACAAACTGTGGCTTTCGAGCCATGAGCGGTAGGGTCATGAAATTTGACCAGAACATGGGCGCCTCAAATACCTAAAAACAACAAAAAGTTGAAAACTACATGGTGAAACATGATTTCAGAAAGCTTTATCTTTTCTGATGATGCGTTGGTGTCCCATGTGATTTTATGACTTTTTACACGCAAAGAAAAAATATGTTACAATCTGGTTGCGACAGCAATATTATGTGGCAAACAAAATATTTTTATTTGAAATGGTGTTTGTGCAGAATGCAAAATTTTATTAAAAAAAATTTCTTGTGTTTGCAGCATTTGAATTTTGTGTGCCGCCTTATTTTGCCAATCTAAAGTTAGCATGCAAATTTCACCTCAACAGAGCAAGCGATTCCAAAAGATCTCTTTATAATAATGGTCTAAGAAAGATCAACTCTTATCTCTGTATACAACTTTGTTCTCTCTCGAAAATCACCAGCTGCGAACTAATAAATTTATGAAGTAATTTTTTTCTTCTTAAAATTTACACACAAAAAAGGTCTTTGAAAAAAACAGCAAAAACTAAGTATGCATTTGAAAAGAAGGTGAACGTCTAAAGTATCAGATTCATTTAAATCTATAATTTTATTGCTGTCGTAAATAATTCTTTTTGTTTTTGTCACAAAGTGTTGATCTTGATACGAGTGCACACTGTTGAACGACAAGTTTTTATTCAAATGTTTGCGCTTTTATTTTTCGTGTGAAAATTTTATTTTTATATTTGTGTCATCTTTCTTAAATTGCGTTTAACAAAAATAATGTATGCAAAGAAAATCTTAATTATTAATAAATTATGAAAATGTGCTACACTTGTAAATTTTGTTTATTTTTGCAGTTACGGCATTTTAATGCATTTGTTAAAGCAACAAATTGCCATAAATTTAAAATTAAGAAATGCTATGAAACACATAGAAACTATGAATAATTTGCTTGCGAAAACGGTTTTTAATGAGATCTTGAATTCATATTGGCGTAATTTTCATTTGGGTTAATTGAAGAACTTTGAGCAGGAAACACCTGTTAAAAAATGTTGAGTTTCTAAGCAAGCAAAGCCCTTTTTAATTCTATTCGTTTGCATAGAATTTTAAAAATATGTATGTATATTTATTTTCTGCCTAAGTTTATACATTTTATGAATATAGAAATAATTATTAGGTTTTATAAAATATTAGAAAACACATTTTCCTGAAGAAGATACACAAAGGCGTATCGAAATATCGAAAAATTATCAACAAATAGAAAAAAGAGAATTAAGTGACCTTACGCTGATTTATAAAACCTAATAAAGTTAAATAAAAAAAAAAAGGTCGCAGAACGAGTATCCAGAAAATATAGAAATATTTTATGAAAATATTTCCGAGAGCCAAATCGGTTTTGTTTGTTTTAAAACTCACTTTGAAAAGTCTTCAAATCAAGAGGAAAAAGTTAATGTGATTTAAGGAGTATTATTCTAAATATTTTAAAATTTCATGACATCTGCAACAACAACAACAACAACAACAAAAAAGCAACACACGCAAAGTCACAATTTAACTTTTTCCCCAATTTAATTTATCATTATTATTTATGTACAAGTGTACAATGAATTTAAATTATCGACAAAAATAATGATCCCAACAGCATGTGAACAAACAGTTGTGAAGATTTATGCATACACATGCATACATACATATGTATGCACACACCAATGTATGTAAATAAGAGAATAAGCGCAAGGTACATTATTTAAAAGAAATTTCGTCTTTTTCCAAAATATTTTTTTAGTTAAATTTTTTCAAAGTGCTTTTTAAAAGAACCCTTTTGAGAGGCACATTTTTAAGAATGTTTGTTTGAATGGCACTTTTCTATATTTTTTTTATAGAAGAAGATATTTTTTTGACATAACTTTTAGAGCCAAGTGTAGTTTATTCTTTTAGCTCTTAAAATACCTCTTTAATTGTTTACTGTGTAGCAATCCAGTCCAGTTTATGTGTCGTGCAATTTCGTTAGTGTCACACACTCATCATTCGATTATTTTTTTGAGGAAAGAAAAATTAAATAACTAGTAAAGTGTACAAATCCCTTTTAAGGCTTTTTGAGTCTACTGACGAGTTGAGTGGCATCAACAAAATGTCGGTGTAATATAGACGGTTGCGCTTTTTTTTAAAGCTATTTTTCTGAGAATTATATTTTCTCAAAAATACTTCTTGTAAAAGGCCACACATTTGACTTTTCTAGGGGCACCCTGGGACAAGTTATGTAATAGGGGGAAAATTTCATTTTCGAGGAGCCCAAATATAAGCGACTGGGAGTGTTTAGAGTAGACAAATGAATGGCCAACGGCCATCAATTTATAGTCCTCGATATTTTTTTCCAACGCAACGACTTCGTACCTCACCCTTCTTAGTCAAAAATGTACAAAATAATTGTAGATCAGACGCCTCGAATATGATTTTTATATGTGGCAGTAGAATCTTCTTTTCCTCACGCCAAAAGCAATCAATAGGCCGAAAGCACTGTATCGATTTCTAAATCAACCCATCCTAGCATATATATTATGAAGCTACAAAGGCTCTGACTCGAAAATTTTTCAAACCCGGATTAATTACTCAAAATATAAAAAAACAAAAATATAATATAAAAAAAAAATAATAATAGACCCGTTCCAACAACGAAAAGTACCTTTCCAAAGATGATTTTTTTAAACGCACTTGGTTTCAAGGCTATTTGTTTGAGAAGCTACAATACTATTTTAAAGGAATTTCTTTAAAAAACCACTTGTAAGTTTTTTTCTTTTAAGAACAACATACCTTTTTAAAGAGATACTTTTTAAGCTCCTGCATTAAGAGTTACTTTTTCAAAGGTACTCTTTAAAAAATGAGTTTTTTAATACGGTTTTTGCGAAAAAAAAACTTGTTTAATCTGCACTACCGATTTCAAAAAGGGTTCTTCTTTAAAAAAAAAAAAAAAAAAAAAAACTTTTTTAAAGTAGGAACCATTTTTAAGGCAGCACTTATAAATTTTTTTTTGATAATTTTTTACAACAGTACTTTTTGAACGTTACTTGTTTCACAAAATACTTTTTTTAAGGAAATTTTTGAGAGGTAACTTTTCAAAATGTCTTTTTTTAACACGCTGTTTTAAAAGCCACAATTTTTTGCGAAAAGTACCTTTAAGGACACTTAAACCTGTGTCAAACTTGTTGTTATGTTTGTTTTTGCCACCAACTAACGATACAAGCATAAATTCCTTTTTCTAAGAAGCATTTTCAAAAGAACTGTCTTTTTTTCGGTAAAGGTACTTTTCAGGAAGCTTTTTCGAAAAATATACTTTAAGAGCGCTTTTTTGAAACAGGCACTGGTTTTCAAAAAGAACATTTCGTAGAAAACACTCTGACTCTTCTAATCTTAATAAAAAAGATACTTTTTTTAAACTTTTATTTGAAAGAAATACCTTTTTAAAGAAGAATTTTATTAAATAGCTCTTTTAAAAGGTTGTTTGTGAGGCACTTTTTTTAAAGAAATTTCTTTACAGGATTTTTTTAGCATACCTAATGTAGCATTTAGAAGCGGAAAGTAAATGCCTGAAAGTTGCAATACACTCACACTTTTTTACTAACACACTCACAATTTTCTAACTTTCAACTCAACTTTCAGCAAAATACTCCTGAAAGTAAGTTTTTGACATTTACTGAAAGCAAAGTGACAAGGTAGTAAACACATTTGCCTACTCCACGGCACGTACAAATTTTCAGGATTGCAGTAGAATAATAATTGTGAATTTTAAATTATTTGGTACTTTAGAAAAGATTTAAAACATTTTTACAGCAAATATGAATTAAAAACACAAATGAAATATATTTATAGTGATAATTATTAAATTAATTAATAAAAGTTTAGCAATAAAAATTGTTTTCGAATGTAGCCCTATAAATTTATGTTTGTAGTAGTCTTGGCAACTCTATTTCAGTAATAAACAAAACTATAACGATGGTTGTGAAATAATAATACTTGCAACTCTTCGCTTTGACGACAATTTGAAAATTAAAGTCACAGATTTCATTGAAATTGTTATTCATAACACGTATGTAAAAAATTTAATGAAAGTACTTTCCCGTCTAAATGCAGTGTAAAAAACTGTTTTCATAAAAGTACTTTTTTAAGAGAAACATTTTTATTAAACGTACTTTTTCAAAAGCGGAATTTTCTAAGTGTTGGTTTTTTACAAAATTTGAAGAAGGCCTTTTTTTTAAGCATAATAAGTATTGCAGCATGTATGTACGTAAATTTTACGCTGGTTGGAAACTAGTACTGCAGAGCTGTGCAAGCCTACAAAAAACATTTAATGCAAAAAAAGGTTCAGCATATGGCTTCCAAAATGTAGCGGCGCTGGTCGGCTGCTGCATTTACGAAAGTATGCGAACTATGTTGAGTTTACTTTTCTAGATCTATTTTTGCTAAAGCAAATTTTCTTCAAATGTAATATTTTAAGAGCAGGATATTTTATGCATTATAAAGTTTTTTTTTTTTTTTTTTTTGTTAAAAAAGAAATCAATTTCAAGTTTGAGAAAACTCACATTTTTAAAGAATTTTTATTTGATACGTCGTGCTCTTGTGTTTTATAGCAAGGAATCTTGTTTAAAATTATTTTAGAGCGAATTTTTCTCAAAACTCTGTTTGAAAGCTTGAATGGTTGAAGCCACTTTAGAGAAAGTTTTATTTTTGAACGCGTACTTGAACTTTTTAGAGCGTTTGGTCTTTAATTTATTTTATGGCTATGCATATTATTGTTAACATGGCCACATATATCATATGGTTATACAATGTAAAAATTTATTAAGCATTTTAGAAGAACTTCTAACATTTCAAACGTTTACTGCAAGAGTTGTGATAAAATTTATGGAAAAAATATTAGAGAAGGCTTAAACCATTTTTACGAATATGCCAATTAAATTTTATGACCATAAAATTTCATATCAACAAACAAACCCACTCAAAACGTGCTTGTTTACAAAATTCTTATTAAATAAATCTTTCATTCTAATTAAGTTATTTTCTAAGTTCAGTGACTTGGTGGCTACGAGTAGTTTCTATTTAGTTTTGAGCAAACATTTTTAATGACTTTAAGGTTTTACAAAACACAAAACTGGTGACTTGTTTGATGTCAATATCAATACTAAATAAATTGCCGCTTGCAGACCAACAACCAGCCAGACATTTATTACCCACCATAATTGTGGTATAAATACAAAATGGTATAAAAAAATGCAGTTTTACTTCTATAAAAAAGAAACAAAATGGCATAAATATTATGGAGTGATATTAAAAAAAAAAAATTGTCTCCTTACATGACGATAAGACTACATGTTTTACAAAATACATACTGTAACAAGTGTTTGTTTTTCCAAAATGAAAATCTTCCGCATAGTTTGGGCTTTAAAGACACACATCAAGTGGCAATACAAACGCAAGTGGGAAAATAGCAGTTGTATGAACAACTGATTGAAAACACTCTGGGCCTTCACTATAGTCAAACGCTAAAGTCGGTTCTTTTTAGAAACAACTTAAATTTTAAATAGTGTTGCTAACTTTTTTCTAACTATAGTCTAAATTAAAGTTGACTTTAATAGCATGCTTCCACGACATGTGCTTCGCTCTCTAGTGGTGCTTAACACCCCAATCAGGAGCGAAGCAACGTGCTTCGCCATACAAAATTTTGAGAGCGAATGAAGTTGCTTCATGTTGAAGCTGCATGCGAAGCACGTAAAATGCCTGTCTTCTCTAATTTATATCGAAAATTTATCTGCACTATCTGTCAAAATTATATATTGTAAACAAACAAAAAATAAATAAAAAGCAAAGAAAACGTAATACTCCCATAAAAATAAAAGTTAAGTTCTGGGCTGTATTTAATGCCCTCCAATGCCAACTCCGAAGACATTTTCATATGAATGTGGTTTTTTTGCCACAACACTTTCACTTACTTTTTTTGTTCATTTAGAAAAATTTTCTTTACGAAAATTAATGGAAAATTTATGCTGGCTTATCAAAAACAAAAGTCAAATCGAAGCACATAGACGAGTCGTGTAAACAGTGTGATTCATAAATATGATCTGAGAGAGCGAAGCGGGTGATTCAACTCGTAATGGAAACATGCTATAAGCTGAATCAGCTTTAAATGGGTGCCACATAATTTATCGAAAGTGCCAGTTTATTTGTCATACAACCTCTTACAAATTTAAGTAAAATCCCATCTCTAATGAGATGACTCTCAAAAATTATGCATGCATGTAAACACAAACCTACAGAAATGTAAGATTAGCGGAAATCACCCTTGGTTGCACATCTGCAATTTTAGCAGATATAGCATGATTTTTTGCTACAAAGCGTGAGTGTCTTTTTCAAGTGTTTAGCAAAATAATTATATCAGCTGATTTTAGAGTAACGGAAAATATAAATATTTTTGTTTTGCAAATTGAGAAGGAAGTTTAGAAAACAAATTGCAAAAATTTCATTATTCATCTTTTCGTTGGCCGTCTTTTATTGTTGACTTTTTGTTTAATTGCCTTAATTTTATTTTTACTTTCTTCATTTCCTTCCCTGTTTTATTTATTTGTTTACAAAATTTATTAAAGCGAGTTTGCCGCATGAGATAAGCTAAGCCGCAGCCAATATTTGAAAAGCAACGCCGTCGATAAAATTTGCACGTGAAGCAACCGCCCGATTTTTTGCTTATTTTATAAAATTTAATAAAAATGATGCATAATAATAGGTATAATATTCACTTTTGACTATTTTGTAAATGCTTCTTTGAGCAACGTTAGCATTAATTTAATTCCAGCACAGGCATGTTTTGTGGCGGCCTTGCCGTCATACAGTTTTTTGAGCGCAGGAGTTTACGTGTTGAAATGTAGAAAAACAAGCAGCTGTTTTAGCATTTAGCAACATTTGCAAATACGGATCTGCAATGGTTTTTAGTTATGCATATTTGCTTAAGTGATGCAAATCTCGGTTTCATACATTTTGTTTTTGTAGTGTTGCAGACTATGGCACATAAGCTACGGTTGCAATATCTGCAAGGTCTGCAAGGGTAATTTGCAATGAAGGGTGAGTTCCGCTATTGTATTAGTAAGTAAACAAAAAACATCAAAGCGAATTGAATAAAAGTCAAATTTTAAAGAAAAGAAATTTCTGATTAATAAGAGTTATTAAAAATCTTTAATTTAAAAAAATTTACATTAAAAAGCTTTTACATATATAAAAGTGACATGTCTTTGAGCAAAGCTGTTGCTAAATAAGTTAAAGACAACTTCTGCTGGTTTTCAGTTTAGAGCAAACTTTTTCACGTAAAGTCGACTTTTTCTCGTCTATAGTAGACAAAAAGCATACTTTTAATTAGCAGTGACTTAAAATTGCTTAAAGCATACTTTTTCGATGTCTTTAATCTCGAGGCGAGAGGGCATTGACTTGATTAGCTTTGGCACACTTCTTTTGCACACACCCGTTACTATTTTCAATTAAACTATAACAACAAAAATTTGCAAAACAACATTTGAAGACAAAAAACAAAAAAAAAAAAAACAAAAATATTGCTTGGCACCTTAAAAATAAAGAAAATAAATAAAAACAAAAGCTGGGATTTATCGTATGACTTCCTGACTTAGTTTGGCTTATTTTCACTTTATTTTTCCTATATTTATAGCATGATGGATTATGGTAAAATTTTGGTAGTGTTTTATTAATTTTTGTTTTCTTGTTATTAACTATTTATTACTACTTATTATTTATTTATTTAATGCTATTTTTGCGCATGTAAAACAAAGATTTAATGCGCCGGTGCATTTACGTCTTAATTGATTTCATGTTCACATCACAATGAGAAACCACTTAAACTTTGTTTCAAATGACAAACAACAACTTAATCTACGTTTAGATACATGCCTTCGCAAATCTTTTAGCGATAACATGTTGAACAACAAGAAAAAATTCAAATAATTTAAACAAAGTAGATAGATATACGTAAAGCAAACAATGCAGTTCGCGAATTTGTTTTCCAACTACTTGTAGGCAGTTTAGTTTAAAAATATGCATAAACATATGCGTATTACTCAGTTACAGAGTTTCGCAATATGCTAAGGAAACATGCTATGAAAAAGACAGATTTTTTTTTAACTCCCTGCACTTGTGATGACAACATAGCAACGTAAAATATAATTCATTGCAGAAAGCTTTGCAGCATAAAAATTAAATAAGTGAATTGAAAAAGGAGAAAATACGGATAGAAAGCTAAAGGGTGTTTTTTTCCGATGTATAGAACTTTAAGTTGGCATTACTGTTCAAGATGGTGACCGATTTAACAGCTGTCAAGTGATTTATTCTCAGTTTGGTTTGGCGATTCATCATGAATAGACTAACGCCTGAACAACGCTTGCAAATAGTGCAATTTTATTTCGAAAATAATTCCCGATTTTCATAAGCGAAATTTGTTTAGCGATGAAGTGCACTGCTGCTTGAATGGCTACGTCAACAAACAAAACTGCTGCATTTGGAGTGAAGCTAATCCTCAAGTGTATGTCGAAACACCGTTACATATACAAAAACTGACTGTTTGGTGCGCTTTATGGGCTGGTGGAATCATTGGTCCGTACTTCTTCAAAAACGATGATGGCCAGAACGTTACAGTCTATGGTGATCGGTATAGAGCCTGACATGAATAACCTTGATGTCCAAGAGATGTGGACAAGACGGCGCAACATATCACACAGCTCGTGCCACAATCGATTTGTTGAAAGACACGTTTGGTGACCGCCTAATTTCACGTTTTGAAGCTGTGCAGCTGGCCTCCAAGATCTTGTGATTTAACACCGCTAGACTACTTTCTGTGGGGCTATGTAAAGTCATTGGTCTATGCGCATAAGCCACAAACCCTTGACCATTTGGAAGACAACATTCGCGTTGTTATTGCCGCTATAGGGCCACAAATGTTGGAAAATGTCATCGAAAATTGGACGTCCATATCGGTCATATGCCAGAAATCATTTTTAAACTGTAATGCCACAAGATTACCTTTCGCGTAAATAAAATTCATGTCAATCGAATAAGCCATCGTTGTTTTATTGCAAATTAAAGTTCTATACATCGAAAAAAACACCCTTTATAATTAAATAAAATGAACTGAAAAAAATCACCACCGAAGAAAAAATATAAAAATTTCTTTTTCAAAATGATTAAGCATCAATTATTTGGCAGATAGAATAAAGGAAAAATCATATTTTCCCCGATTCGATTCCATAGATTTTTCAACATTTAACAAATCAGACATGAGCTGAGTGTTAAGACTCACGAAATAATTACTATTTGAAAGAAAAAAATACGTTAGAGGGCAGACCCTTTAGTATAATACCTATTAAAACCAGTCTTTCGAGTCGACTGACGAATTGAATGGCATCAATGACATGACGGCAGCATATGGATAGCTGAAAAGCTAGTAAGAAAAAAACAAAGTTTCAAATGAAATTTTTTTGCCATCAAAATAACTTTGCTTCCTGTGCATTTAATATGTCAAGTCTCAAAATGAAATTTTTTTTCTTTTTTTTTACTGGGCTGTTCTAGACTAAATTACATATTCTTTTATTTACCTCTGACAGGACTCGAACCGCAATATCACGACTGTAGAGCAGCCACCCAACCCACTCAGCCATCGCAACAATTAGAACGTATGAATAAACATGGAATTTAAGTAGATAGTTAATTCTAACACATTCTACTACAAAATTTAACATGATATTTAATCAAAATTTTGCCACGTTAATTTTATTTTTCCGGTTTTTGCTCTGTGTGCATGCGAATTAAAAACCAAATAAAAATTAAGAGCCCCTGCAGTGGAAATATTAAATAACAGATAATTGTTTACACACACACATATGCCTATACACATATTTGCAATTTAAATACTTGCATCGGAGCATATTTAGCAAAACTATTTTTACTTAGAAAAAAAGTCAATGCCTCATTTTTTTCCTTCTCATACTTGCAAACATAAGAAAGAAAAGAAAAAACTCCCGCATATTCTAGACAACATTTTGCATGACGATAAAAACAAAGACTTCCTAAGATATTCAAGAAACATTTGTATGAATCTGCTTTAATGAGAAACTCAAAAGACGAACTACTGCTCAAGAAAAGAACAACCAAATGGGCAACAGAATAATTTCAATGTATTTAAAAAAAGAAATATCTGTTGCATTTATTGCATCCAGTGACTAAATATGTTGCGGAATACATTTCTGGTTAAGTCGTCTCTAGAATGGCAGAAAAAAATAGAAGAAGAAATCCTTTAAGTTGTCAGAACAGTAGGGAAAATAAAAGAAAACTACCAATAATATCCACAATCATTGTTGTTGTTGCCATTTCAAAGCTTATCAGCATCGTGGAGCTAAACAGCGACTTGGACTTGGACTTGTATGGCGTTGTAGTTACGTTTCATTTCAAAGCCTTCGCTGTACATATGTACACACATGTGTATGGGCATTTCCATGAATACAAGTATCTGAATTATGACTGTAAAAATTAAGTTCCGGGAATCATGTCTCAAGATGGGTTTAATAAGATCAGAGACATTTAGAAGTTATGATAATTTTCTTCTTTTGCCCTTGAACTAATCCTGATTTTTTTTCCACAAATGTGTCACTTCAATATATTCTCAATATTGTTTTACATAAAAATGTAGACGAACATGGTTTTTATTTTTTTAGTTATTCATAGTTTTGGCACCCTTTTCTCTCGATCTTATTCACTCTAATTTATTAAAACTTGCATTTGAAGAAAAATGCGCAAAATAACTACACACTTTCTTCCAGAAAACAAAATTGACATGAGTTAAACAATTATATTTTCTTTCATGGGTATGTTGTGGACTTTGACAAGTCGAGATCCATAAAACTTAGCGTCCAATTGGTGTGTACATTAGGCTGGGTCGACTCAGCAAACGCTATTGTGCTATAAATTTTTCGTTAGCTCTTGACAGGAGTAAAAAAGTAAAGCACGCCACGACAAAGAAATCATTTTCGAGGCACCCACATTTAAATTTCATGCATTTTTATATCTCAATTTTGAGGAAGTAAAAATCGAACTATCGAAGCCCGATAAAATTATCCACAATTCTAAATCAGATAGCTAGCTATAAAGCGGTTAAATTCACGTAAATTGTTTTAGAGTTTAGACTCGAAATCTATATTAAGAATGAAAGAAATACAAAATATTACGCAAAATACCTTCAGCAAAGCTTCCAAGGGCGGGGTTTCAAGAATTCATGGCGAAACGTTTGAAACCGTTGTTAGCACTGGCACAATGGCAAAAAATACAAAAATCAATTGGATGTTGGTGAGACAATACAAAATATATTCCAATCAACAGAAAAACACAGTGATAAAATGGAAAATTTATCAATAATATTATATATAGACAGCCAGTAATGAAGAGCTCAAGCGGTAGGATGGTTACGATCCCTTGCTTCAAAGCAGTATACAAATGGTCATGAGCTGGCTTCGAAGCAATTTGGGAGCTGATAAGCGACGTGGTGGTCATGGTATGTAACCCAGCCAATAAGTCTTCAACTTTACTTTTCTTGTCTTCTTTAAAAAATGTTGATCACTCCAGTTTTATCACAAAAAATTGTTTCCCAATTTTGAGGAAGTAAAAATCGAGCTTAAAAGCCCGATAAAATTGTTAACAATTTACCTTTCTTTGTGTGTTTGTAGACAGTCTATTAGTTAAATTGATTGCTATAATTGGCACTGTTTCGAAGGCGCTATGCCTCTTATCAGCACTCAGTTTGGTCATCAATTGATTACTTTCGGTTTTTGTTTTATTATGTCAAATGGTATATAAAATCACATTCTTATGCTTTCCGGATTGTTTTCTGCCATCTCATACATGAAGTTACATTTGCGACTAATTATGAGATGGAGAAGATATCATCAGCAAAGCACAAAACTATAACTGCATATATTTGATATATGTAAGTATTAAATATATGACCAAAATGGGTGCTGGTGAGAAGCGTATGGACTTCAAAACAGCTAGTCTGAATTTTACTTTTTACTATTCATTATTCATAGTTACCGCTTATTATTTACTGATGATGCCAATTATAGTAATTATTTGAACTATTGACCTGTCTGCAGGTTAAGTTAGGTTGATTGGAGGGGTTTGTTTGCCCATGTCTTGCGACATACACTTAAGCCAGTATTCTTCTTGTTGTGCGCTCCGTGGATTTAACCATGAACAGTTTGATCCATAGGTCTTTAGAAACTCCGTTTCGTTCACAAAGTTCCTTAATTTACTCCAGTAAATGCTCCGTAATTTGGTTATGCCTGGTAGGGTGTATTTACCAAGATATCGTGCCCGTATTTGTGAGAAGCCTACACTGTATATACAGTAAAAGTAGTAACACCTGTGTTTCACAAAATTAATATCGATTCACGTTTCATTCACTCTTGATTTTGCAAAATTTATTCGAATCTCTAGCTGCACAAATATCACGTATTAATGCCGGTATGACACTACATTTTTCTCGCATTGTTTAAGTTTTGGAGAACAGTGCAAATATAATGTAATAGTAGAATTTAGTATGTGCAAAGAGTTCAACTATATAAAGATAAATGCAAAACTGTCAATATTTTCGTTGGAGTTATCGATAAAAAATCAGGTTATGTCGAAAAAATATTTAAAATTTTTCAACTTAAAATTGACATTTCAAACAATTTTTGCGATTTAATGCTTCTTTTTTGGAACACTTTTATTTCTTATCGCTTTCTTGAAATAAAAAGAATACAACACTTACAGAAAAGATGCCAGTTTTGTTTACGTTTTGTATATTTGGTTCTTTCTAGCAATCGCTGTTTCTTTCTATCAATTCTATACCAATTAATGAAAGAAAAATGAAGTATCATACGGGCTTAAGGCATGGAACTCATCATATGATTGTATGTATGAAAAATAGAAGAAGTTTGAGAATCTAAAACTTAATAAATAAGTTAATGATGATTCATGTGATGCTGAATGAGTGAGTGGCATTTGAAAGTTTAACAGGAAAAGATAAAAAATATACGTATATAAGTACATAAATACTTTGTGTTTAAAATTTCTTCGCCTAATGCACTAAAGAAGAGAAATAAATTTCGTTTTTATTTTTCACTTCTTTAATTAGAATTGTGGCGTCTTTAAAATAAATAAAAAAAAAAAAACTTGATAAAAAACCAAAGAGTATTTTTTCATTTCTGTTTGTTATTTATTGAAATAAAAAAATCAAATAAATCAAAACATGCCATTTAGAAGAAACCGCCAAATAAAAATATAAACGTGCAAACCAACTTTTTGTAACGTGTTTGTCACTAGTGTACTATATCAGCCAATAAAATATGTGCATGTAAAAGTGTACATACATATTTAATATAGGTATATACTTTTCGCCTATCGCACTTTGAAGCATATGTAGATGAGGAATGCAGCCAGCCAGACAATCGGTTTGTCAATGTGTGAATGGACAAGATATACATACATAGGGGCGACATTTATTCATGCACTTCTCACTATTTCACATTAAACCTTAAGTAATCATGAATCATCATTCATTTCGTTTTTTGTGTTCAAGATATTTCAAAATGTTTTTGAGACAAAACGAATATTATTTTTAGCATGAAATCAACAAATTTTCAAATGAAATTTGAAATGAAATGAAAAAAAAAGACCTTGCCAATGATGATAATGGATATAGAGACGTACTAGGCCCAAGGAATAATTAAAAGCAGGGCTCGAATTTTTATGCATGAATTTAGTTTCCCTCTGATTTTGTGGCACCGGAAAAGGCTTTGGCTAATTACACTGCCCAACACAAGAAAAAAAAAAACAATGTTCTGCCAAATGATTCTTCTAAAGAAGGCCAAACAAAAAAAAAAAAAAATCGGCATTTCAAAAGTTTATATCTGAAACTCATTTTACGGCCTAATAAAATCTGCTTACTTGTGTAGTATAAAAAAAAAAAAAAAAAAAACGTTGACGCCCCAAGCAGCGTCTGGAGAAGAACAAGTTTCACAACATTTACATAATATTACTCTGTCTGTACATGTCCTCCGGGAAGTAGTGCTTTGTTTATAATTTTTGATTAAATGAAAGAGAATGGATCTTATATTGATAAATGTTTTCTTTAATCTTAGCAATCATGTATGGAATACATGATTGAAATACAGATAAAATTTCTGTTAGCCTCATAAATGCGAGCCCTTTTGAGCACATGCTTCATTACAATGCAAATCTTTGTGCAAAATTAAGGCCAAAGTTGTGCTTTGAAGACCAAGCTACTGAGCATGGCTTTGAGCGAGGACGAGGTGACGTTAATGAAATGTTTTGCACACTTTCTTAAGCAGCAGTAATGTTTTCAGCCGATATTACAGTGCGTTGTGATTCCTCCTTTTTCGAAATCATGGACTACACGATAAATAGTGCGTCTTGTTGGCAAGTTGTTTCTTACAAAAATTTCACATAACTTTCTAGTCACAGTAATCGAGAATTGATTTTGATCAAATGTTTTAACGACTGAAACTCGTAGGTTTACCGAATATTGTTCCATAATATATTTGCCATGTCTCTACTTCACAACTGCCAAATATGAACTGTGTAGACTAAAATTTACCAAAATGGCGGCGAAAGAAAGTAGTACACTCTTCCGCCGGACTTCCGTATATAAGTATGTATGCATCGGCTGATAGGGCAAGTTATAATAACGAGGTTTAAAAGTTTAAAAATACCATGCAACAAAATTCAAATTTAACCAAATTAATTTTTTTTTTATTGTAAAGTACCTGTTAGAGATGGAATATTATTTTATTTAAATGACAGTTGCGGCTGGCCTCACAGCACCCCATTCGATCAAAAAAATTTTTGAGTATATGGGGTGGTAACACGGCAAAGGCATCGCGAATGTTGGCCTTCAAATACTGTACGGTCTGTGTTTTCTCGGCATTACACTTGCCACAGAAAATAGTCCAACGGTATCAAATCGCAACTTCTGGTTCTCTGATTACGGCCAATTAAACGGCCATCAAACGTTTAACACAATAAATCGATTATGGCATGAGATGTGTTGCAAGTTGCTGACCATGCAGTTGAAATTAAACACCGTTCACATTAATAGCACGAAACCAGGTACAAAAAAAAAGGCATAAGTGTCTACATTGACTGTTCATCACTTCAAAAGAAATATGTGCCCGCCGTAATTAGTGCATTGGCTTCTGTGAGACCAGGTGTGCATTTTTTGAGTTCGAAATAGAAAATTTTGCAAACTAACGTACCCATCAACGTGAAAATGGGCTCCACTCAAAGAGATGATTTTTTTCCTGTGCAAAATCTCCAATGGAAAATTTTTAATAAGTGCCAACGATGTGCAAGCGTAAATCGATTCAGTTTGTTTTGTGAAGATAATATACTCAATTTAGGGACAGAATAAAATGACATAAATATTGCCAGATTCGAAACAAATTGGTCCAAAAAGTGGACAGATAGATGACCCACCCTTTATAAATAGTCAAAGGCAAAACTTTGCCTATCTTCTTCTCCTGCGGCGAACTAATATATTATCGTATTAGCTACTTGTGAAACAATTTTCACCGGGACTTCCCAAGATGTCCCGGAAATACCGGGATCCCAAACCCTAAGCCCTTCACTTTTTAACCGTTCTTATAAGCATCGCTAAACTACTATTTGAAATGGAAAAATAAAACAAAAATAAATATCATCTTGTTAATTTACTTTGGCCATTTTGTTCATTACTCATACAAACTCTTCTTTTCTTAAAAGCAGAAGCTTTGAAACTTGATCGTTTTTTTTTTTTGTTCTGTTATTATTACATGTTCTTCGGATTGTATATCAAATTTACACAATAATTTGCAACTTAGTCTATGAAAGTCGACGCATTAAATCTACTTAAATAAAATATCAAGAAAACCAAAGCAAACATAGTATTAGAGGTATGCACAAAGCACCGAAAGTAGAGCTTGAGTTGAAAGCATTTTAATGACAAATTTAGTATATTCAGTTAATGTTAATTTCTTGCAATTTCAAATCGCACTTGAATGTCCTTAATCATTTTAAACTAAGATCATTTTTATTTTCGTATTCGTATTCGTTTTTTTCTTTTTTTTTTTTGCTCGCGGCAAGAATATATTTTGCCTGTGTTAAAATAATACCAGTCTATTCTTCTGCTTGACTCATTCGGCGTAAAAAACAAAATAAACTCCTGATCTTCTGTTCGAAGAAGCAGAAATAAATAACGATTTTTTTTTTAACTTCAGAGCGACTGTTTTAGGGATTGTAAATAAAAAAAAATCCAACACATTATTTAAAGTAATAAAAAGATTATTTGCAAGCGTGCTGTTCTAGGCGAATTTTTGTAGAGCAATATTTTATTTCTATTGTTGCATAAAATAAAAAATAAAAAATTCAAAGTATTTAAGATTATCGATAAGCAGAGCTTAGAATTTCAAACAGCTAAAAACTGATTCGAAGAGTTTAGCAAAATGTCCCTACACATGAAAAAATATCTTCATGTGGAAACGAAATGTTAAAAACAAAAAACAAATTCTTCACACAAAACAAACATGATAATTCATGTAATGAGATTAGAAAACTATTTCGGTCTAAATTTAGTAAAATTGTTAATTACTTTATGGGACTTTTGGTTCGGTTTTACTTCCCCAGAATTGAGCATGATTTTTTTATGTGGTAAAATCACAGTGGTCAACATATTTACAGAAGAGAAGAAAAATAAAGTTGAAGGCTTATTGACTGTGGGGTACATGCCATATTTGAGCGAAGATAAATTCGAATTTAGATCCCCGGACACAAACCACAACTTTTAGCAAAGATAAATATTGAAGCTAACAGAGCACTGTTAATGACTTAACAGTGGCAGCAAATTTCATCTTAGTTTTATTAAAACAACTAAACACATGCCGGAGCTCCAGGATCATAGCCCAAGATCATAGCCCAAATAACAGCTTGCAAGTGTTGGAAATGACAAAACGACACTCTTCTCCAGAAAAAGGAAAAATTCAGATTTTTTTTTTAAATTCAAAAATGAACTTATTTATTTGCTTTAAGAGCCAATTGAAATGTATTATTTTATGTCTAAAAATATACCTTAATGTTTTCTGTCTATTTCAGCTGTCTATATGCCGCCGGCCGACATTTCGTTGGTGCTAATCAATTCACCATTGGACTTAAAAAATCTTAAAAGAATGTTTACAACTCAACTACCTATACATATATTTAAAAACTCCATGAACTCGAAAAAGATTTTATACAGTAGGATTTTTTTTATTAAAAAAAAACCTACTTTTTTACTTATTCAAGAATTTTCCATAACTCCACAATTTGCTTGCGTGCTTTGAAATGAGTCTGACTTTAGTAAGTTAGAGAATCGAAATTATAATGAAAGATTCCCGGTATAGCATGTGATTTCCCCAAATTCGGCAATCTCTCAGTTTATAAGAAGTTGCCGAAAGAAAACCCCTAGTGCTACTCGATTGGTGCCATAAACTCCAGCAGCCATGTTGCCTCCTTACAAAACACATTTGGTCATAGAGAAGGATTTCCAAATGAGTTACAATACAGTTTAAAAAATGTTTTTTTTTTTTGTTACTTCTTTGATTCGTTTTTATGTACCTAATTGTTCTAGATTTTAGTGAGAACATCCATCGTTGCATTGCCGTTACAGAAAATGCTGCTGCTGCTGCTGCTGGTGATGGGTATGAGGATGATTGTTACAACGTGATGCTAGTTTAACAAGTTTCCTCGTTAAAGGGCCATAAATTATTCGTTGGAAGATCAGTCGCAAACATTTATATCATACAATGAGAGGCACAGACAGAAGACGGACAGACAGACAGACAGGCAGACACTTGAATGAATAGAGTTGAATTTGGTGTGTTGTTGATGTTACTTAAAGTTCATTTAGTAGACAAGAGCATGCCTGAGTTAACACAGCAAAAGTCAGGTAGCCCTGGTTGGGTTTCTTTTCTTTGGCATTGTGATCGTCATCAAAAATATTTTTCATTTCAGAGCAGTTTTACAAGAGATGGCACTATGAGTTATGGGAAGTGCAACACTTTATAACAGTCAGCTCACTTGCAAATCGTTTGCTCTTAGATTCATTTGCTAGTTTGTCATACAGAGCTAGCAAGAGAAGAAAAATCATGAAAGCTCAATCTTATAGCAGCAAATTTGTCGAATTTGTAGTGAGCAAAATGGAAGGGTTATAAAGGACATGGCAAAAGGCATTAAATAGAGCTCACCCATTTCCTGGACTATAGGAACAAAGGAAATTGCTCAGATTTTTCGACAGGTCACTCAGCAAGTCACCTGTACGCCTGCGGACGACCCTGTACGAACAAATTTAATTTAAATAGGAAGAGCAAGTCACGCCTGAAACAAGCCACTTGTTGACCATCCCCCATTTACGCGTGTGTGTGTGTGTGTGTCTTGTTAAACATGTTTGAGTGCATCTTCTTGGTTTAAGTTTAGACACTAGATTCTTTCTTATTTATGGATGTATGTATGTATATTCTTCTGTACTGCAGCATCGCCAGCCAACAATATTATTAACAATTATTTATAACTTCTTTAGCCATATTTTATTTCTTTCTTGAGAATTCTTATTTATTTGAGTTTCTTTGAAACCAATGTTTACATTTTTTTTGTGCTTTTGATAAATAATTGTAATAATGATCACATGTGAATTATTCAAGAGACAAGACAGGATGGTCAGAGAATAAAAAAATATATATGTATGTATAATTTAAACAATTTTTTATAATCAATTTATGGAATGCAATAAATTTTTTCTTTATAAAATGAATTTAACTAAGAAGAATCGAGACATATTTCATAGATCTCTTGCATAAGTATGTTTATTTACTTGTAGATTGTATTCAGTCAGAATCATTGACTTTTTTTGTTTTGCAATAAATGATAATGACAATTTTTAAAAATAGTTCTCCTTGAAGCTTAATCAACTGTCCAGAAAACTTCCAAGACTTAAAATTTTTCTGAAGTTAAACTTTTTATCAAGAATTCGTGTTTTGTAGCTGAGATTTCGTACTCAATAAATGTTATTTACATGAAATTTGGTTTCAGTAATATTTCAATACCGAAATCTGGACTAGTTGTAAAAAAACTCTTAAGGAAATCTGAACAAAACCTGTGGGTAGGCGATATCAAACTGCTTCTAATGCCGGTCGAGTTTGATGGCAATTTTAAGTGTTACATAAACTCAGCAAAAGTATTTATTTACACACATACTAATAGTGATAATGTGGGTTTCAATACAAGAATCCTACTACTAAGACTTAGCAAGCCCGAATTGAGTAGGAAAAAGGATATTATAAGAGGTCATTCACAACTACTGGCACATATAAGCCGGATTGGAATAGCTGGAGGAGATGAATGTATAGGGTGTGGAGAGGATAGTGAGACATTGGATAACTATTTATGTCCATGCACCGCCTTCTCACAAAAACGGTCACGCTATCTAGGGAGCAACATCTTACCGCACATAAAGCACTTATGACGTACATATATGCTGGAGGAAACTAAAGAACTTTGTGTATGACACCGAATTCCTATAGACCTATGAGTCAAAACTATTGCAGTAAACTACACGATCGCACAACAAGCCTACTCTGGCTTCAGTGCAGGTCGGAAGACATGGGCTTTCACACCTATCCTCTCAACTAATTTATTTATTAAGTAGCTGGGCAAGAGCTTCAAAATTAATATAAAAAAAACTTTCTGTATGGGAGCCCCTTAACAATGGAAAATAGGGGGTGGATGAGCTTCCCAAAAATTTTTTGATGAAAAGAAATAATGGTGATCCAAATAATTTGGATCCACTGGAGGCTGCCGAGGTCTGGTTAGGGCGAGGAAGTCATGTGTATACCATAATTTTAATGATACACACTTGTCAAGACTTGTCAAAATATTTTCATTGGCAATACATTTTTTTTTTTAAAAGAAATCTGGAGCTGCCTCTTTAAAATACTATTAGAAATACATTGAGTCGAGTTTAAGTTGCTATTGTCTTATAATATTTATAATAAGGTCATTTCGTTTTCGTAACGAAAATTTATTCTTGCGGCGTAATGAGCATTTCGAAAGCTCTAAAAAAATAAAAACATTTCTATAGTACCCACATAATTGTCACCCGTTTTTGGTTTAAAGGCACTTCTTTAGAAAACCCCAAAGTGTCACACTACTTAAAGTGCTTTTAAATTGAAATGAAAAAGAAAACATAAAATTTCTTCAGACAATTGAGTGCTCATTTAGAGCAGTTTGACATAAACAAGAAGTTCGTTCATTATTCATTTACCGGCAAAACTAAAAAAAAAACTAGAAGACAATTGCGGGCCAAATGCCAAAAGATTTTTACGAATTAAAAATACATTAAATAAATGCACGGAAAGTTACTTTCTTCTAGCTAGAGAAGCATAAAAACAGAAAATGAGCAATCTGAAATGAACACCTAACTGAAGTAAAAGTTGTACACAATACGTAAAACAAATTAAAACTATGCATTGCATTCAAAGGGTGTAAAAGCAGATAGAAAAGAATGAGCAATTATGGAAAAAGACAACAATGTAACAATATAATTTATGGCCAAGAAACACAACACTATTTAAGTAGTAAACTGCATTGACTAGAAGTAAGAAGATTATATCTAATAGATATTCAGCATTTTTGGATCAAAATCGCTTGATGAAATGCATGGAATCATCAAATCTCCGAATTAGTTAAGTTCAATAATAACTGAGGGTTTTCACCATGGTAGTGCAAACTGTGCAAACGAAGCCAATCTGAGCAAAAATGCTCTGCTTTTTTCTCACACAACAACAAAATGTAAGTATTTGCACTTTCCTTCAGTTTTTCTCATCTGCACTAAAAAAAAAAACTTCGAGCAAATAAATAATATAAACACCAACAGATGGCGCCAACAGACGGCGCCAACAGACGGCGAAACCGGCTAAAAATTTTCCGCAGAGTAGAAAAAACCATGATACAATTAACAGGGTAGCCTCGTCAGCTAAACCGTTAATCAACTGACTACTTTAGGTTGTCAAGAGATTGCAGAGATAAACGGCAGCCAAAACGAGGTAGCAAATCCGCGTAAGCTCAGTGCATCTCTCTTCTGTAAATGTAGAAGTGGCGTCTTTTTGACAGTTTGCATAAGTTGTACAAAAACAAAATGCATGCTATTTTTATTGAAGTTGTTCTTATTGTAGCGAAAAGGTTACCTTGTTAGTTGTATCATGGAAAAAACTAGCGGCGGTGACGAAAAATGTTAACACATTCATGTGAATTAAAAATTCGATTTTCTTTTCAACAAATGCAAGCATAAATTTTAATTTAATAATAACAAACAAAAGAATACATCGCGTTTTAATTTTAATTTATATGGGTATCTTTCCAAAAACAAAATAAGATCGGCAGCGACTTGTGACACAAAAATAAAGTGGTCGGTCGACGGCTGCGTGCCAACTTGACGCCGTTGAACTTTGCCCTCTGTGACATTTCGTGCCTTATTATTTGCATATTGCAGCAGCGTTATTTAGAGTTTTGAAATACATAAAAAAATTTAACCAATAAAGCAAAAACTGTGTTCTTAATACTAAAATAAAGAATTTGTTACCAAAGCAATGAATTTTCAATGAAGAATATAACAGATTTGCATAAAAAAAAAACGGCGCACTCACGATCAACCACAAAATGCACTGCCAATTTGCACAGCTACCATCGTGAAACTCCTTACTATCTGTACAATAAAGCAGGGTTGTGCCATTCACAAAAGAATTAATTCAACTGAATGATTCTGTCAAGTGAAAGAATGAAATATTTATGTACTTGCTTTCTATAGCTTTTGTCATTCTGTTTACTTTTCCATTTCTTTTTGCTCACATACAGACAATATTTTCGATTTATTTATTGATTCTAAATTTTAATAATATCTATAATATTTTTAATTTGTTTTAGTTTGACATTGTTCTATTTATACAAATAATTAATGTCTACAGCTGCTGTAAGTCTACGTGGAAGCTGTTTCTAAAAAAAAATACTTTTTACTTTTTTTTTTAATCAAAAAAAAAAAAAAAAAATAAAGACATTTTTAATGGTAATACAGCACTTGGAAGTTTTAAGAAATAGAGTCTTAAGAAACAGAGGTCTGAATGAGACATTTTCATTTTATTTTATTCTGAAATGTTCGTAACATTCAGAATGATAAATTAAAAGAAAGAATTAATTCCAAATTAGCTTTCTGAAAGAGAACGAACAATTCCCTAATGCCGTTTTTGTTTCTGCAGCAAAGGGCAACATTTTTAATTTTGTATGACAACCAAAATTTTGAAGAGTATTGTTTTATTAATTTTTTTTTATATATGGTTATGGTGACATTTTCCTTTGATCTTAGCATTTTAAGAAAATTTATTAATTCAGGTCCAAAAATAGCCCCTTCAAATGTTTTCTGTCGTTTTCAGCTGTCTATATGCCCAACCAACTCGTCAGTAGACTCGAGTCTACTGATTTCGTTGGTGCTAATAAGTTGATTAGCACCAACGAAATGTGGGCAGCATATAGACAGCTGAAAAAGGCAGAAAACATTTGAAAGGCCTGCATCAATTGGCTCTTAAACCAAATAAATAATTCAGTTCATATTTGAATTTTAAGAAAATGTTCAGTATTTTAGGAAAAACGGAAACGGCATAAAATGAAACATTTTGCCCAAAACTACAATGAAGAAGAAATGAAACACTACAATAAAGAAAAAGAAAGAATGATTCATTAAAATTAAACATTTCCCCAATACCACAATGAGAAACAAAACTTGTCAGGTCTGATATATGTATGTATGTATATTTGCCCAAATAGATTCCCCAATTCGAGTTTGTAGCTTACATTTGTGTAGGAAAACATTTGTGTTACGTTTGCATTTAACACGAAAAATTTCCCAAAAATCAAAAAGCTCATCTTTATGCTTTCACTGCTGAGCTGAAACCTTTTAGAATAATCACGGGCGTAGTGGTAAATTTTACGCCTTTTAATCATTTCTTTTTTTTTTTTTGTTTCTTTCAGTATATATTTTAAAATGCTAAATACTCTGTTGCTTTCAGTTTACATCGCTGTGTGTACGTATCTGCGTTTTAAAGTGTATGTTGGCCAATTATAAACACATTAAGTAGAGTGTGGCTAAAGTTACAAAACAAAAAATACAATAACGCAAGATTTTTTTAAGCACGACAACTTTTGTAAATTTTTATTTGTATCGCTATAAAGATATCTTAAAAAAAGTTCATGAAACTGTTGCCTTTATTTATTTTCATTTAATTTTAATAATTATTATTAATGACAACTTAAGCACAAATAAATGTGAGACATACATATGTATGTATGTACAACAATGAATAAACCTGCATAATATGTCGCTTATTTACAAAAATATATAAATGTATGTACTATATTACATATTTGTATTCATTACACAGTTTTTGCAATTCATCATTTATGGTATAAATATTTAGAAATAATTGCAAGTGCTTTTAGAATAATAATTATTTTTTTTTCTCAGCTAAAGTTGTTTATTAAAAATGTGATGAAAGTGAAATTGTATTGCTACAAATGTGGAATTGCATTGCCATATTAGCAAAAAGCCAAGAAAATAATTTTTTCCATATATGAAGACCCTAACAATAATGATTTTTTATATGCCCCAAAGTATGCTTTCGATTTTGTCGGAACACAATGACAGATCTTGCTAACAGAAAGCATTGCCAAGTGCACAGATTTATCAATTTTAAGTGCAACTCAAAATTAACAGTTTTTGAAAAGTTTATGAGTTTTTGTTATTCGAACTTTTTCATATATAATTATTTTTTTGTATTAAGTTTATCGGGCTCAAGTTATTAGTATATTTGTTTGTGATCGATTTTAATTAAATAAGACAAAGAAAACATCCACCGAGGCGCTCCAAAAGTGCGGGAAGGCTTTTCATGCACATCTGGATCCTGAGGGACCTAATGTGCTTTTTAACTTATTCATGCAATAATATGTTAAGCAAAATATATTTAAAAATCCTGATATTAGTTTTGATCACAAACTCAACATTGTGAGCCCGAGGGATGTCAATTTGCACTAAAACTGTTCCTGTACTCAAAGTTCGTGCAAGTGATGAGAGAGTTTTTGAGAGAGAAATGTTCTTGATCTTCTTGCACGAAACACAACGCAAAAAGTCTGCTGTTGCAAAAAGTAAGCAACAACAAACGAAAAAAAACTCATCTGAGTCAACCAACATAAGAACAGTTTTGATGTTTTTCAATTAGTAATTTCTACATATTTATAAAAGAACCTGCAAAGCACTTCGAAATCTAAATGCGCCCAGAAAAGCATTTCACTTTCCCAAATGAACGTTTAAGCTTTCATTATAGCATCAAAATATACCATGTGTTAGTTTTGTGGTTTTTAGAGTTCCCGTACTTTTGTGCTTTGTCTGTCTATTATGGAGAGAAATTCATGATTGCTCTCATATTACCGAACTTTGCGTAAATCAAACGGGATCAATTTTATTATTACAAACAGAGCTTGCCATTAAAGTAAAAATATTTTTATTCGGAAAAGCTTCGTTATTTAGGCCCCGATTATGGTTCACAACATTTGTTCATTTAATGTTGTATTTTTTGAAAAGTGATTATGGTTTACAACTATTGTATCAAGTGTTGTCAAAAACTTACAACACATAATAAGATGTTGTCAAAATCTTACAACACCTAATTAAGTGTTGTCTTGTTGATGTTACAAGTTAAATTACGAAAAAATGATAAAATTTGTGTAAGTGCATATGAAATATGTTGTAAAAATATAAAAAAAAAAAACAATTAATTATTAAAATTTATTAACAAAATATACAAATATGAACTAAATTGTTTATTTGCTTTAAGAGCCAATTGAAAAGTAAAAGAGTTGCAAGACGAAAATAGAAATGTTTGTTGTATTAAAAGTTTGTTTGAACATTTCTGATTCTCATTTTGTTCATGAGAATTGTGGAATAAGTAGTAAAGTTTCAAACAAACTTTTAAGAATTTTTCAAGTCTACTGATGAGTTGATTAGCACCAACGAAATGTCGGCATCTAGACAGCTGAAAAAATACAACAAATATTTTTTGAAAAGGTTCATTTTTGGACCTGAATTAACAAAATATAAATAAAAATGCATCTGTACACATAATTACTAACCATTTTTTAATATCAAAAGAGTTTTATTTTGTATTTTGTAGTTGCAATGGATTTAAACTGCAATGCACAATTTTTTGATCCTTTCATTGTTATAACCAAATTAAACATCAACATTTACATAAATTTGTATGGCTTTGTTTGTATTTTTCTAAGAAAAACATTTTTCATTCTTTTAATTTTTACCAATTTTTTCTACGCGGTAGTTGCCCTGTTATCTATGTATATGAAATACATCACCAAAAAAATCTCCATGTCTTTTGGTGGTAGAACTTGACAAAGAAATGTCAAAATTTATTATTCTTCGCTTGTGTTTGTGTAATGAAAGTAACATACGCGTGCATCTTTCGGGAAGGGTTGCTTTACTTGGTAGTTTTTTGTATGCAAGCATGTATTTTTGCGGAAATATGCTCTACAAATGAAAAACAACTCTGTCACATACACAACGCCTAGATGTTGTGAACCATAATCACAAAAAGAGTTGTAAGTTGTGTTGTAAATCTTACAACACAACCATAATCGGGGGTTACTCTTTGTTCTTTAGCCGTCAGCTGTTTAGCAGTCAGCTGTACACTAATGCCACTGTGGTTACCATATTGACAGCGCAGGTTTAAAAATCTCGTTATTAACAGAACACCAAGAAATCACCTCAGTGATTTTAAGCCGTTGAAGATTTAAAATCACTGTGAGTTCAGAACAGGCCATGTTCTTTTTTTTTTTTTAATTACCCCAGAAATACAGGTATCATGCCTATATTACAGTATATCAAATCTATATTAGTGCACCTTTTCTCGCTTACGAGAACGCAATTGTTTCAGCAAGATTTCTTTTTGCCAGAATTAATGCGTAGAAACTTAACTTTTTCTGCACGAAACATCTGACTGGTTTTAATTATTAGATTTTTTTTTTGCCTTTAACATTGTTAGTTTTTAGTGATAATTTTTGTTGTGGGCACTTTTTCTCCAAGTATAATTGTTAGGCTAAAATTTGCATTCAATCATAACATTTGATATTGTTATCGTTTTTCAGTGTTTTTGTTTTTTGTTTTAATTAAATATTTAAAAAGTTTCAATGCAGGACTAAAGACTATTACGGAGTTCATAGCATACCAGAAGGTAAAGTAGAAATCAGCTTTAACAATAAGAATTGTAAGTTATATAAGAGCTAGAAATAGTTAAATTTGTCTGTGACAGTCGAATCTGTGACATCCCAAAATATATTATTTTTTTGATCTTAATTTTAATGTATCACTTCTAAAGTTGTTTATTTATCTAATTAGCCAGAAAATATCATACGTTTTATAATTTGCTCAACGCTATGCACATATGTACGAATGCCGCAAATGCATTGCAACAATTAAAAGTCTAACTCAAATTACAGCACGCGTGAGGGAAACCAACAACTCTTTCAAACTTGTGCGAAATTGCAAAAAAAAAATATATATATATATATATAAAAAATTACATAATTAAAAAAAAAAGAGAGCAGAGGAAACAATTTTAGATGGGGGAAATACTTTTAAGAAAATAAAGGTGTAAATAACAAAGAAACACTCAATGAAAACCGCACAAAAAAGTGTGTGTGCAGCAACAAATGTAACCGAGCCAACATCGACAATGAAAAACACACATATCAAATAGTGAAATAAACATTAAAACAGCAAGTGCGTAATTAAATGTAATTGGAGACAATTACGGAAAAGAAAAGTAAATGCATACAAACAATGACAATCGCAGCCGACAATCGTAGTGGGTACTTTTACTACTTTTTTTTTTTAAATTAGTTGCGAAATTTGTTTCTTTTTAATAGACAAAAAAAAAAAAGGGTTCTGGGTACTCACATTAACAAAATTTTCGCGTTTTATCTCATCCATATCGTCACGCTTTGAAATGCGCCGTTTCCAATCATCTTCGCCGCTTTTTTGTAAAGCGGCCAAACGATCAGCTATAGAGCCGGTTTTAGATATTGAACGTTGATCCGGACCCATGACCTGGAATTAAATTTAAATTTTTGAGTATATTAAAATTATATTCCATTCAATAAAAATTATTTACTCACTTGAGTCTGACTGCGTCTTAGGCCGCCTTGTAAAAATGCTGGCAAAACAGTGGGTTGTCTTGTGTTCTCTGCTTGTTGGAGTTCTTCTTCTTTTTGTGTATCTTCCTCTGTCTCTTTAAAACTTTTAGTCTCTTGTTGCGGCTGTAGTTGATGAGTGCTGGAGGTGCTTGACTCGTTAGCGTTTTTGTTATCGTTTGGTGCATCCGCTGTGGCACCTACATGACGCAATTTAACAAAACCACCCGTTAATGGAGGTAATTGTGGTCCAATGCCAATTGCTATGCCACCAGGCGGAGGAGGTACAACAATGGCTGAATGACTTTTACTTTTGGCTATGAAATTTCTGTAAAAACGATCAAGAAAAGAACTGATGAGTCAAAAGAATAAACGCTACTTGTAATTTTATGAGAAGAAAATACATAAAATGGCTTGAAAATGTTTTCAAGAGGCAGCAAAGTTCGATTGGTGCTCCTACACAAAACTGAGTATGCAAATGATGGCTGAGGTGATGGATTCATCACAGAAAAATAGAATTAGACTAATGACGTTTATTTTTTTTTTTTTTTTTCAACTTGGACCAGGACTCAGGGGACGACCCCTATTTGTGCATGTGCATCGTGCCGGACCTGGGAAAATAGGTTTTGGGAAGGAGGAAAGAGGGAGTAGTGTTTGTGTTTGATTTGAGCATCTTTATATTGTAGCTGGCGGGGAATATGTTTGCAGGGGATTTGTTCCACAGACGGACCGTACTGCAGAAAAACAAATTTTCTATGTAATGCGTTGTGCGATTCGCTGGCCAATCGACTACAAATGGAAGTGCTCCTGACGATGTGCGTATATTGCATAAAAATATGCTGGTTTCGGGAACAAGATCCCTGATCTCGTCTGAGCAAAACCCATTATAATAGCGATAGAACAGTGTAACACATCCCACACTGCAACAATGCTCCAGTGAGTTAATAGAGTAGTATACCCTATTGACATTGATAAGCTTCTTCGCCCTCTCCTGCGGAGAGTAGTCGAGTAGTCTCAAAATAGAATTTGCGGCACCGGCCCAAATTTGAGAGCTGCATTCCATTTTCGGCCGGATATAGGTGGTATAAATAGTGAGAAGATCGGATGGAAGGAAATATGTCTTCCTTAAAATGCTTCTTTTACGACCTGATAAATATGCTCAGTCCAGCGGACATCGCATTGAATGTTCATACCAAGAACATTAAGAGCTTGCGACTCCTCAATGTTTATGCCATCCATTTATAATAATCTAAAAGCTTGTAGACTTTATGTGTTCTTTTCGCCTGCTTAAGCAATTCACTGTTTCAAAACGCGTTTTTGTAGCACAAGTGGATTTAAAACATTTTGCGACCTTTTCTTTCTTTTACTTTTATTAACCATTTTTAAAAAACTAAATATGAAAGTGATGTTTTTTAAATACTTTTTCATTACCTACAATAATCACAATCAATAGTAAATCTACATATATTTGTATATATGGTTAATTTTATTAGGATAACAATAATCAAAAAATAATGTGATATCTAATCCTAAATACGCTAGAGAGTTCGACTATGGACCAGGGTGTATTATAAAACCTTTTTTTATTTAATATTAAGCTATTTGTTTATTTGTAGTTGAATATGTTATTGAATTGAATAATAAATAAACGAAACACTAAAAAATTTTTTTTGCGAAACCGTGAACAGGAGATATAATTTTATTCAGTAAATATGACACTCATGAGTCACACAACTGCTCACTGCACGGCTTCACTTGCAGAAATTATTTCCGAACATAAGCAATAACGTCGGCAGAATAACAGTCAACAAATGTTCATGTTCAAGCTTATATTTTGGGGTATAGAACATATACACATTTACGGTATTCAAAGGATCGTCCTAAAGTCAGAAGTCTTAAAATAATAGCACGAAAATATATGACTGCTGTGAGCAACCTGTCACAAAGTAGAGTGCTATATTAAATATGAATCAGCTGTTAAAGAAAAGGAAAGCAATTTAAATATTTTTGTCAAAATGCCAAAAATAAGTGAAAAAACTTAATTAATAGCCAGTTTGTGCGATAATTATCTATTAGATGTTTTGATAGCTGATTCAAGTAAATTTTAAATGAAATATATTCATATTTACGAACAAATATACATTTTAATGCATTTATTTCTTAGGTGACGCTGTGATACTGTTAACTTATGACGAATCACTAAACACAGTCGATGAAGTCCAATTAATTTATGACGATTTTTGTTTGCAGCACAACAACAATTCTTTTAAACTATCATAAAATGTTAGTACTTTCTGACATTATGACACAATATGAGACCGTTTGAATACCGTAATTGTGTATTGGACGTAAATAAAAAATATTTGCAATAAATGGTTGTACGAAATTCTATATGTTTATTTCTTATTTTCTTTTAATCCAGACACTATAATTTTTTTTAATTACAACACTTATGTAAATTTTTGTTCTAGTTCTCACCAAAAATTACAAAATAAGCTCGAGCAACTATTTTGCAATATATTTGCAAATAAATGTTTTTGCAGTCCACATGTGACCATAAGCTGTTGATTAGAATAGAATTTGACAATTGTGAACATAATTATTTTCACATTTATTTACCGTGAAGACTCCACTTATAACTTTAAATCAGAGAATAGAGCCTTGTATTGCAGAGTACATAAGTAGCAGGTGGGCCAGAAGAAGTCATCCGATGTTGGTTGGCTTTCAGAATATCAGTTGTGGCTCGCGCAGTGTGTGCCGTTGCTCCACCCTGTTGGAACCCACGTCCTCCAAATCTAATTCGTTCAACTGCGACAGAAAAAAATTCGAATAACATGGTCCAATAGCGAGTTATCATTTTACCAGCGGCGTCCTGATTCCTCCAATGTGAACAAAGAAATATGCAGTCACTTTGAGCAGGTGTAATGATTACTTGTGCATTACTCCTGGATTTTCGATGCCCCCAGAAGCAATATTTTTGCTTGTTCAGGTAGCCGCTGAGCTGGAAATGAGCCTTATCGCTCATTATGATTCTGGCCAAAAAATCGTCCACTTTGTCATAGATACAATTGTTCAGCGTTCTTGGGGAGTGTATCGCTCCATGGCTTGTTCACTTGTATTCTACAGCTGTTTAATTCACAAACGTAAAAACAGATCTGAGCCATTTGTAAAAATAAGTGCAACTTCCAATAGGGTGATTTCTTTAGGCCCACCTGTTACAACAACAAAAACATAAAAATATCCCTAATGCTCCCGCTTTGTTAAAATCTGTTGAACTACGGAGGGAGGCAAGTTTGATGTTTTTTTCAATTCACTGCTTTATTTAGGGCTGCCGTTGTTAATATTTATACTAGAAACAGGGAATATAATATGCTCTCCTTGTGGGCACATAGTAAATGAGCACAAGCACGTATGTATGTATGTGCAGAAGACAGCACATTTGTTAAATTTTGATTTTTAAATGTGCAAGCTCTTCGTAACTGCTTTTCATTATTTGCTGATCCATTTCTATATGTATATTTTTTTTTAAGTCAAAAAGCATTTTAATAAAATAAGTGTGTGGAATGTTTTTGGGGGATTTTAAAGAACATTTTGGTAGCAAAATGTTGTCTTCTTAGCGGCTCTGGTTATGAAATAAACCAGCGTGGTTATGAAACTGGCCAGCGTGAACCGATGCTTGCCAGTGCATGAAATAGAAAACCTTTAAACCTTTTTAAGCCTTTAGTAAGAGGGATTCTAAGTTTTCTAGGGAACCCCCCAGTCGTCTACTATAACCTGAACTTAGTTTGTAGAAAAAAAGAAACCTCTCACATGTTTCAAAACGTTCGTCTGCCCAGTGTGTAATTCATTTATTCGTATATCATGTAACTCATTTCATTGCTTGCAGTAGTTTCGCGCTCACAAATTTCAAGTCATATTTTTAAGTTAAATAAGCAAGTCGTGATCAGGCACTTCACAATTTAATGAGAATATTTTTCATTAGTTTCAGTTTTCCTTTTTTACTTTGCATTGTGTGAGCTTTAACACTTTTCCTAGTGCTAAACGAAACTCAAAACAGAAATGTTAGAAATGCGCAAAGTACTCACATAAGAAAGTTGGATGAAATGCACTTAATATGGCGCCAAGAACGTTTCTTTAAGCTAGAGTTTTGTAGTTTTAAACAGTATTTAAGTAAATAATGTAAATACTTTCTCTTTAATTTTTCTTTTTAATAAAAAAAAAAAACTTTCTTCAAAGACGTGAAAAATGTTCTGGGTGCACAGAGGAAACCGATTCGTTTTGACAGCCGAATTTGTTGACAATCGAAATTTAGTCGTAGAATTTCTTAGCAATTATTTTCATTTGCTGCTAAAATTGTGGTACACTGAAAGAATTTTCGTGTATAGTTCTAATGAATTTATTTCATTCATATTTTTTATTGAGACGATGAAATTTCATAGATGTATTGAAATTTCCTTGTAAAAGTTAACGATTTCATTAAAAAAGTGAACTATTTCGATAGAGCACTCAACTTTTCTGTGCTCATTTGGATCCTAAAGAAAGATATAAGACAAATAATTTATCATTCTGTAAAGGCGTTTAAGTAGCACCTAAGATGTGTGGTACCCAAAAAAAAACGTTGTTTCAAAAGTATAGGACTGGAATTCGACATCTATCAAACCAATTCTTTTCTTCTCAGTTGAAAGTCTGACATTGACGAAAATGGATTTCTTAACTATCACACAACGCATAAAGATGATCAAAATATACCACAAAAAAACATAAAACAGCCACATATCGTGATTTAAGAGGAGATTATGGTTTACATAATCAATCGTTCAACTACGCAAGCAATTAGAAATATTGTGAAGAAATGTGAAAAGACTGGAGCGGTTACAAATATTGTAAGAACTGTGCATAATCGTTTGGCTCGTTCCGCTGAAAATAACGCTACTGTAAGTGAAAGTGTTGCCGAAGACCCGAATGTGTTGATTCCTCGTCGTACTCAGGAATTAGGACCGTCTGACGGCACATTATGGAGTAGTTTGCATTTAGATCTACACCTACCAGATCCATATAAAGTCCAGTTCACACAACAACTGAAGCCAGCAGCTGACCATTCACAACGTCGTAGATACGTGGAATGGGTGTTGAACAACAGGCGGTGGACGGCGATTTTTTGAACAAAATTTTCTTCAGCGATGAAGCAGCACATTTCTCACTCGGTGGGAAACAAAATTGTCGTATTTGGGCTTCTGAGACTCCTCAAGTAATTGAAGAGAGGTTATTACATCCAGAAAAAGTCACTGTTTGGTGCGCTCTTTGGTCTCGAAAGTCTGATTGGACCTTACTTCTTTGAAAACGACGATGGCACGACTGTCACCGTCAATACGGAGCGTTATGGTCACATGATAACCGACTTTTTCGCCTGCTATTGAAGAATACGACTTGGAGAATATGTGGTTTCAACAAGACGGTACCACATGCCACACAACTCGAGCGAATATGGCTTTATTGCAAGAGACATTTCCTGGCCGCGTAAATCGTCGTGGCGAAATATATCAACTGGCCACCAAAATCATGCGATTTGAAACCATTATACTTATTTTGTGGGTCTACGCGAAAGACCGTGTTTATGCAGATAAATATTTAACTCTTGACCACTTAAAAACCAACATTCGTCAAGTTATGGCTGAGATACCGGCCAATATGTGTCAAAAAGTGGTCGAAAATTACCTCAAAAGAATCAGTGCTTGCAACACTTTGCGTGGTGGTCATTTAAATGATGTAGTGTTTCACACATAATGTGAACGTTCAAACTTTGTAATAAAAAAGAAAAAAATATTTTATATGTGTGTTATTTACGTTTACTTTTGAAACCGCAAAATGGATAACCCATTATTTTATGCAAGGATCATCACCATTAATTAATCATATTAATTGTTAATAATTTTATAAGGCTTGAATTCGATTCGACTTCCTCAAAATTGAGAGAGACTTTTTTCAAGTCGGTCAGTTTTCATTCCAATTTTATAAAGAATCTTTTTTCAATTTTTGAAGAAGTAAAAGCGAACACAAATCTGATAAAATTATAAACAATTACTTGCCGCTTTTGAGTCATGACAGAATTTTGTACAGGACATCTTGTTTCCTAGTCTCTACAACACGGAGGCACTTTTTTGTTTAAAAATTAGCTATAACTTTCAAACCTAAAGACATATAGATCTGAAGTTTAGACTTGGTATGTTGTTGCTTGGCAACTGCCAGAACAAATAATAGGTCGAAATTTAAAGGGTGCCTCATAGAAGGCGTACTCTACCTTTGCTAAGTAAAATAGGTGGAGCAACTTGTGCGAAAGTACGGAACCTTTTCTGTACGAGCCAAATCTTGGCTGTATATCAATTCCTATACCCACTCAGTCATCGCAGCAATTATAATGAATGGAACAACAAGTATTTTAAGTAGAGGGTTCATTTTAAATAAGAACATTACCCAATAAATGGTTGGCATGCCTTAAATGAGAGCACGATTTATTTATTGTGCAACAACTGGTAATGAGAACGGCTTAATCGATTGAGAGCATCAATAAAACCTTAATCAATAAAATCAACCAGTAGCCAATTCCAAAAACCGATAAGAAAGACTTTGTAATAACTCATGCTTAGAAAGACAAGCCTTTAAGTTGCTAATACGAATAATAAGTGGTACTAAAATACAATTCTTAATATTTTATTCGACTATGCTATTAACATTCATTAGTTAGTCATCATAACAAAAGTAGGCTACCGGTTGCTTGAGACTTGTCGTTAAAATTATGATCACAAATTATATTCACAGAAAATTGACAGCCTGCGTTGCAACTAATATCTTATCCACTAAACCATTTTCCAGAGAATATTTTTCCCGGATGTATTTCATTTCAGCGTTTAGTTATATGTATATGTATGTTTTTGGAGCTTGAGGACGAATGTGTTTTCAAAATTCGAAAATTCCCAAAATCGAACTCAAACCCGATTATTTAAATTAAATTATTAACAATTGCAAATTTTTTAATAATTTTGTTTTTTTTTTTTTTCATACAACTTTTGAGGAGTTTTTTAAAATGTTGTAATATGCTCGTTAAAATGATTCTATTAAATACAAATATGTATTACTTTTCACTGGCAAACATTTTTAGTGCTAATTTTGTCAAATTTTTCAAAACCTTCAATTTAAAATGTACAAAACCGTTTTTAAAATATAGATAGTTTCGTGTTAAATGCTAATAAGTGTTCATGTATTTATTGGCCACTTTTACAACAAAACAACCGTTCTTAATGAAAATCGCAAACAAACTGAAAATCTTGGAAATTAAAAATTTTTTTTCCCTAAACTAAATACAGTGATATTTTTCCAAAGGTACTTATTACTATTATTAGACATTACCAGCTAAGCCCTAAAACCTAAACAAGGCAGGCATAGACAGGAGAAAAAAATCCATAAATATCCTGCGACTTAATAGCCTAAACAGAATGATACCTAAAACAGGCCAACAACACCAGAAAGTCAAAAATTTAGTACAACAAAAATCAATCACAACCCGCCTTTACAAATAATAACCGAAACCTTTAAGAACACCTTAAATAATTGCAAAATGTTTGTATATACATTTTCGTTACATGTGTATGTTTGTACCTACACATGCATGCAATGTTCATATGTATGTATGTATGTATGTATGTATGTCTGCCATAGACACTTGTGTATGTATGAACTAGAGATGTGGGCGTGTGTATTTTTTGGCACGCTTCACACACGCTCAAGATCAGAATAGTTTTTCTCGCCTACTTTCACACACAAAATTTGTTTGCGCCAGTTCACGAGCAGGAATTTTTCACCTCGATGCACCTCGATGGATGAATTGGTAGAGTGTCCTACTAAGAATCCCCGAGGTCGCAGGTTCGATTCCTGCCGAAGGCTTTGGGTGTTTCTGCAGACAAGCCAAAAGCTTTGCAGTTTTGTGTTTGCTACAAAAAAAAAAAAAAAAAAAAACTTACTCTTACACTTTGTCTCAATCACACAATTTCTCTCACGACCAACATAAAAATTCTCGCTATCACCTTCGTATTGAAGAAAGATTTAGAAATAATGGCATTCATCCTTATTGTGTTTGACGTAGTGTAAGAACGATAGTTATCGTTGTTGCTGTCAGTTTTAAAAGCGCAATATTAATGCGCGTTTCTGACAGTTGAATGCGCCAACCACGATTAACACTTGATTGTGTTCTTGAAGCAGATTTTGAAAAGTTTCACATTTTTTGCAAATCACATCATCCGTTTTTAAAAATTCCTGACTTTCGAAGCAGAAATGATAACCACAATGCGTGTGATTACCATGCACAAGTTATGCTTATGTATGTATATCGCACAGGTGCCCTAATACTTAATACAACACTATATTTCAAAATCTAGAGCTGATGGAAAAAAAAGACAGACCTTAATTTTGAAATCAGCTACCTTAAAGAACAGTTACGAAATTTTATACAGAACAACATAATAATGTTTGATTTTGTTTCGTAGTGTGATCAACTTTATGTTTGTGAATAAGTTTTATTTCGTTATGACGTAAGTACATATGCTGTTTTCTGCTTTATTCCACAATTTATTGTTTTTATTGTTTATTGCAATATGATAAATTTTTGTGCAAAAACAGTATTTTGTCAATATTTTCATTTAAGAAACGGCTTCGCTTTTTTTTAATATCCATCATGATATCGAAAAACATCTTCTCTTGTATATTATCTTCCGCAGACTGCTGGCAATCCAAAAAGTTTAACTTTTATGCAAAATACAATTTCATAATTTTCTGAACTAATTTTTTTTTTTTTCAAAGTGATGTTCATCCAAAAAGTCACTAGACCTTTGATCATGTAGAACTGGGAAGTTTGAATACGAAATCCCCTCAAATACGATAGCTTGCTTTTCTAATAACAAACAGTGAAAGCACTCTTTGCAATGTATGCTGTTTGGAAGTAGTGTCATGCAAGTTATGCTTTTAGGCCATAAACAAAAAAGCTACATGGATTGGAAAGAAACCACTATTTATATAACCATAACAGTCATCGCATTGCACAACCTATTATTATTGGGTTAAAAAGCTCCTTATGTTTAGAATCATCTTCTAACTTCCCCAAAGATTTTCCATACACGTTTTACCTTCCATTCAAATTGACTCAGACTAAAGTACAGATGAAAGTACATATATAGCAGAATCTCATTTAAAATAAACTACATTCAAAAGTGTGCTCCTGAAGCCTAAGAAAAATGTTTGTCAGGCCTGTTCTGAAATCACGGTGATTTAAAATCACAAACGGTTTCAAAATCACGGAGGTGATTTCTGGGTGTTCTGAAAATCACAAGACTTAAGAGTTTTCGGCGTGCTTTTCTATTTTCGAAATCCCGGATAAACAGCTGGTTTGTTAAACAAAAGAAAATAAATACAAAAACAAGAGAGTTGCCACTGTTCTAAACTGGGTATTTTTGTAATGTACATACATTTTTGGCTTTTATATCATTGAATTTACCAAATAAAATTAAAACTTTAATTATAAATTTAATTAAATTTTGCTTAAAATAATTTGTTTAATTGAATAAATTATCAATAATTCATTTGGCTCATACAATCAGGTAACCACAGTATATTTTCGAACAAAACAAAACAGCTGACTGCTAAAAAGTAAATCACGAAGATTATGAGCAGAAGTATTTTTTTTTTTTCTTTAAAAGCAAGCAGTGTCTTTGTGATTTTTTCAATTTATTTTGTATAAAAGATATAATATTATTGCATGAATAAGTAAAAAACACATTATATAAAGTACTCAATAAATTTTTTATTTGGTTTCTAACAAAAATAATTGTTAAACATGGGCAAATGATTTAAAATCGGTAGTCGTTTAGCTGACCGGTTTCAAATCACGAAATTACGAAAAAATGTGTGCACAGAAAACCATTTCAGTGATTTCAAATCACTTTCGTGAAAAGTGATTTTCAGAACATACCTGTATGTTATAATTTTTTCACGAAACTTCGTGAAGTGTTTTAAAAGTGTAAGTGCAGGAAATTTTAATTTTAAATCCTGCGCTCACGAGTGATTTTCGTTCAATTTAATCACGTGAATCATGCGTGATACAATATTTTCACGACATCCGCACATCTCTAATATGAACATAGATTCGTGCTCATTGTTTACCTGTTTAAAAGAAGGCATACAAACATATCTTTACATATGTTTATAACAATTTGCGGCAGGTACATATCTATAAACATTTCTGGCATACTAAAAATGTTAGTTATTGTTGCTGTTGAAAGCAGAGGCTTACTTCGAATGGCTGTCAGACGGCTTGGAGCCGCCGCACAATACTTTGTCGTGTAGACAAAAATGCAAACATTTTTCTGTCTGAAAACTTATTGAAGTATACGTTTATCGATGATTTTGTTTAGCTCTCCCCGACTCCACTAGTGGTGCGATTCACTAACTTATTTTGCCGATAAATTCAGCGTTAAAAATATTGCATTACAAAATATTTGGCTTTCTGATTCATTAGTGCTATATGTATGACCACAGTTATTGGTGCTAACTTAACAACTAGAAATTAATTACGGTTTATTTTAATCACAAAATGTTAAAATATTCTAGTGTAGTTACAAGTTACAAGCACAATTGATGTGACTTGACTATGGGTAGTAGTGAATTTAGTTTAGCATTCTTTTCGTCAAAGGTGCCATTTGATTCTTAATTTAAAATTATGTTGAATATGATAGTTTATGAATAACTGATTCGTTAGTGCAATCACCAAATTAGACTTGTATCGAACTCGTTCTTTTGTTCGGTTTTACCACGAACCAATGATCGAACCCATTTAAATAACATGGGTTTGATCGTTGGTTCGTGTCGGTTTTTTTTCGAACTATACACTAGTTCTTATGTTCGAACTGATAACTACTGTTGAATTTCATAACATAGAAATAACTTTTTGTCGGTTTCAAATCCAAATTCCGATAAGATCGGATTCTATGACACCAATATAAAAGATTTTTTCAATTTCACTCTTTTTCATCATATAACCGAACAGCATTTTATATGCAAAATAACATATTAGTTTCACTGTTATTGCCAAATGACATACTGAGCAAAAAAAAAAAAAACATCGCTTCCAATATCTATTTAACTTCTAATTTAGCAATTAAACTTCACATGCCACCGGCCGGCCATCATCACTTTAACAGCGGATGTTAATTTGAATGACATAAAACCGATTAAAAATCCATTTAATTATACATGCGATGCTCAATATGTTTCTACTAACATACAAGCAAATTACACAGAGCCAGAAGAAGAAAAACCCACTGGTTTACTTTCGATTTTTAATTAAAATAAAATCACCACAATTACCTGATTACACACATACAAACATGGCCACACGAACGTTACACACTGTTTATCTAAGCGTGCATTTTTTTTTCTTATGTTTTCTTTAAGACGTTCAACAACTTGCTTTTAATAAATTATGTGTTAATACTGCGGGCAAAAGCAACCAACGTTGTCCAGCTGCCTGCCAGTTGTTTTAGAAAACCACCCAACCGACCACAACCAAACAACGCGACACACATCGTAGCAGCCAAAGAAAATTATAATTTAATTCCATACGAATTAGAAACAATTTTATTAAAAAAAACTTGTCTAGGGATATGAAATATTTTATCTCAAACTACAAACTTGCATTTGTAGACATTTTTCTTGTCTTTGGAAGCGTTCATTATACGTGTGTTTTTTTTAATTTAATTTTTAACAGATCAGTTGAAAAATGTTTTAATTAAAATTTTTTTATTAGTGGTCTGCATTAGTTTTATTAATTTTTGAATATTAAAATATTAATTAAAAATTAATAAAATAAGTTTTATTTTAGGTCTAAGAATATACCTTATTAATGTCTTCTGTCTTTTATAGCCGCCTATATGCCGCCGACATTTCGTTGATGCTAATCAACTCATCAGTAGGCTCGAAAAATCTCAAAAGAATGTTTGAAATCCAACTGCCTATTCCAATCGCAATGGCATTGACAAACATTCCTTTGAGATTTTTCGAGTCTACTGATGAGTTGGTTAGCACCAACGAAATGACGGCAGCATATAGACGGCTGAAAAAGATAGAAAACATTAATAAGGTCTATTCTTGGACCTCAAATAATACATTTCAGTTAGCTCTTAGAGCAAATAAACAATTAAGTTGATTTTTTAATAAAATAATTTTACACCCAAAATATAAGTTTTTCTGTCTGCTCAAATGCGTAGAGAAAACAGTGTATAACAAACGCCCAATAGAACAGAAAAAAAGTTAATAAGATATCTTGATGGCAGTTTTTCAAGAAGGAAGTATTTTATTTAAAACCAACAAGTTAACTTAGAATTGACATTAGGTATTCTTATTGATTTTTTAAAAAAGCTTTTCTGGTGGATTCGAACCCACAAGTTTGCGAAAATTAGTCGGCCACTCAACCAACGCAGCCACCAAGGTACTCTAAGAAATATAAGCTAATACAGCAGCACATGATGAGCAAATGATCATTAGGAATATAAAAAAAACCACAAGGAATAACTTTTCGGAAGAACGAATAAGGTAAATTAAGGAAGGCAATAAGAAATGCTTATTGTATACAATGGAATCAATAAGTTTTTCTCTATGGATTTTTTTCGGCACCGAGAATGCCCGAAACTGAGTAAGCAAAATGTGAACAACAAATGTTGTTCTTGATTTTATGCGTTTTCGTTGTTAATAAAATTCATAAGATTTACTACATGAAAGTAAGATGGAATTCCTATAAAATAATGCACGTTTCTTTCTGCTGTTTCAGCGTAAAAATATTTTAGAGAAAAAATCTTATTGATTGTATTAAGTAGCTTTGGCTGTGTGTAGTATTAAAGGCCGTGATACACTATCATATTGAGTCGTACGATCTGTTAAAAATTACATGTATGTGTGTGAAAGACTTTTTGACAAGTCTGTCCGATTTGTTGATCTTTTGAAAATTTTCAAAAACTATCTTTTTCTATGCGATCAGAGTTGCCTTTTCGAAGTTGTTTACAAAAGTGTAATAGTGTGGCCGTTTTAATGCGACTTTTTAAAGTAGGACAGAATTCTATCAGATTTAGCTAGCAATTTTCAGTGAATGAATCGTACGATTGAGTAGCATAGTGTAACACGGCCTTTAACTAGAGTGTATTGTGGCTACCGTAGAAGACACTGTTCTAACGTGATCAGGGATTTGGTTGCCCAAGTCTTTCCCCCACGATTTAACAAAAAGCTTTTAGCCTTCTGCCCAGAAGTAGCCAGTCAAGCGATTAGCAAAACTGGCATGAATTTCCCTACTTATTGTACTTCAGGCATTTTGGCTTTCTAAGCCGAATTGGCCATTTAATTGCTCGAATTGAAAAATGCCACACATCGAAGACAGTTTGAAATTTTGCAAAACTAATTATTTTTTGTACAGTGTACATGACAGCCGTGACTGGCCTCAGACTACCTCATTCGATTGCACAGGCTTACGAGCACTTTATCGAGTGTATGGGGTCGTATCATGTATGGCATCACGAATGTTGGCCTTCAAATGCTCAATTGTCGCTGGTTTGTCGGCAAACACTGGTATTTAACAACGCCCCAATTAAAACAGTCCAAAGGTCTCATTCCTAGCGGCCAATTGAGCAGCTGTCAAACGCTTGACAAGATAAATCCATTGTGACATGAGATGTGTGCCAAGTTGCAAAATCCTGCTGAAAACAAACATCGTTAACATCAATATCATGAAGAGAGGGAGCAAGAAATCGAATGAAATGGAAAATATTTCAAAGTAATACCGTCCCAAACACTCACTCGCAATGCTGGTGCATTTGCTTCTGTAAGACCAAGTATGGGTTTTCTGAGCTCTAAATACTTCTAATTTTACTTATTATTAACGTATCGACCAGCATGAAAATGAGCTTTTGCAAAATCGACGTCATTGTGCAGTTTCCAGATGGGCCAACATCTAACTAAGCGAAAGCGAAGCGTAAATGAATTCATTTCGTTCAGCGAAATAATACTGACTTTTATGACAGATTCGAAAATAAAAACGATAGACAGGCCGACCTGTAATGCTCTGCATTATTCTTAGAGGTGTCGCTCTGTCAAATTCTCATCCGAAGAGGTAATCTAAATTCGAACGCCCTTGCTCTGCAGCGAGGCACAAACTGTTGCCACGCTTGCAAGCAAAGTGATGGTGGATTTAACCACCAATGCCAGGCATTAATGCAAATCAAGCTTCGCCACAAATATTTATCAGATTTATTATGTTCAAGTGATATTTTGCTGTTATTTCGTTGCTCAATGAAGTGTTTATAATTGAAAAAATCACCTGTCCCACCGCTTACATAATTATTGCATAGTATTCAGGCATAAGTGCCTGAATTCATTTGCTAATAAGCGTGTTTAACTTTTTGCGCCCACGTTAAAGTGTCAGCCTAAACAAGTTAAAAAATGCTTGTTTTTTTTTTCTTAGCAACAAATTAACCTCCAGTTTATTTATTACAAAAATTGTTTTTTCGTTCAGTGGTTTATGTTGAAAACAAATTCCGAACGAAAATGATTTTGTTTGAAACATGCGAACAGTGGGTAAAACGAAATGCAAGCAAGGAAATAAGTAGAGATTTCATATAATCATAAATTATAAAGAAAAACGATTATTATCAAGTTAAATAAATATTATGTATTTGGTTTCCAATAACTTATCTTTAAATTTAAAATTATATTCAAAATTAAAGACTGCTGTTAACTGTTTATTTATTTACTTACATAACTTTCGTTTAGGAAAGTTTGAAACCCCAAATCAAACCCCTTTGCTTACTATTGAAATTTTTCAAATTCTCTCAGTAAATATTGTTTAAAATCCACGCAAGTATGTACCGCTTTCAAATTTGTATAGAATATACAAGTACAATATGCATATCAGGTAAAGAAAAAATAAACAAACAAATAAAACAAAAAGTGAAATAAATAATAAAATATGTTTATAAATAAATTACATTGAACTAGTGAAAACTTGTTGCCCACAACAACAGTTGCTGTAGAGCCGCCACCGCTAACGCCACCACCATAGTCGTTGTCATCAACAGCAAGCAACCTACAGTACATTTTCCAACGAGCAGCAAACAGCAAGTGTGTTTGCATTCGATTGTCAGACACACTACTAAAACTGTGACAGAGAAACAGGCATCCATATGTAAATGACTGATTGTAAATGCGACTGCGTGACACGGTTACAAAAATGCATATTTACAGCAACAAAGCATTGACAAGTAGCAGCAACAGCTTAAACAACACAACAATAGCAACGGAAAAAAGCACCATCATATTTATTTCAGCAACTAAACCAACAATTTCATGTCGTCGTAATGAGTCGTGTGTTGCAGCAGTCTTGACTCAATGACTGACTGACTGACTGGCAATAGTGTGTGCGAGTGTGAACGGTTAAAAAAAAGACTATAAATAAACCGTTGCTATTTTAGAATATAGAAATTGAAAATTTAGGTCAAATTACAAAAAACAAAAAATATTCACATGAAAAACTTTAAATTATTATATTTTTTGTTTAAACAAACGTTTAGTATGACAGGCTGGGCTTGCAAAAATTCAATGTACTCATGTAATATATAAACATCTACATACATACAAATGTGCAAACCTAATGGGTGATTTCTTTTTTGGTAACACAACTTAAAGTTGCACAGCTGTGTTCGTGTAACATGTTACTGTCAAACATGTTCACTTTGTTCTACAATTTAACCATAATGGTCTTACAAATGAGTATAACAACTCATGTTGCGTTAAGAAAGTGCATTGAGCATTTCGCCCACGAGCAACGAAGTTCAGAACAGGTTGAATGCAGGCGAAAACCAGCATAATGGCCGTATTTATTGTACTGCATAGGAAGAAGGTAGAAGCATAGGAAGGACTGCTAATGCATCCAGAAATATTCACCGCGATCGTGATTAAAATGGGAAATATTTGTCCCCATAAAACTTTCATTCCCCATGAGGGGAATGAATGCTATCGTGAGTGTCATGGCAACTCATGTCCGTGCCACCAGTGCGTAGTGAATATATGTACTTTACATACATGTATGTATGTATATAAAACTTAGTTTAGACGATATGTTGAATCAGCATATATGTATATGCTAACAACTGTATGATTAAAAATAACATCAAATGCATATGTCATCACATATCATATGCCAGGTGTTTACACTATATGCTGAAACTACCAAATTTTTACAATTCAACATATTTCAGCAAATGGAATGTCAACATAAGAGTTAGCATATAATTTTTGTGTTTATACGATATGTTGATAATTACATGGTGATATGTATGCTGAATCGTATAAACATTTGCTTGTAAAATAAGTTTGATACTACTTTCTATTTATACAACGCGTTATTGCAGAAAATTCGTGTTTTTAATATAAAAAAAATTTCTTCGGAAGAAATATCGCTTGCTATTGCTTGTGCAGTCCTTGTTTTTGATAGTGATGCAAGTGAAGTAAAAGGAAAAAGAAGCCGAGTTTGGGAAAGAAAATGGGTAGAACGGCTGGCAGATGAAAGTTTTTGTGCAAAATTATACAAAGAATTATAAGACGTTCGAAGATCTGTGCCAATAAATTTTCATCGTGGCAGCCGCTGAAAACAAAAGTGGGGCGGCGGTTGAAATCCGGATGTATGCATGTAATCAACGCCTTGCAAGGGAATTTGCACCCACCTGGTATGAATTCGCCTTGAGCTATTTATTGTTTTTTAATTTGAGAGCAATTAATTCATTAAATTTAATTTCATTACGTTTGTGCTCGTTTGCAAATTTTGAAGAAGATATATGTGTATTTACATAAACGAAAATTGTCGGCGGCTCAACAAAGCCATTCGGCAAATATGCGTACAAATTAGATTATGCTGAAAAGCTTAAACAGCATTTTCAACAAATGGCATATCAGCTAGCATACGCAAGAAATTAGTCAAATACTAAAAACATACTGTTCACACGATATGCTAAAATTGCCAACATATATTTGTTAGTGTTGTTAACAAATTGTTTACAAACGTTGTTAAACATACGTATGCTGGTAAAGATTTTGTGGTTACACGATATGATGGCACTTAAAGAAAATTTTCAGCATATTTATATGCTGATTCAACATATCGTCTAAACTAAGTTTAAGACAAGAAGAATATAAAAATAGCAAAGAAGAAAAAGCTGTGTTAAAATTGATTAATTCCATAAAAATACGATAAAAATAATAAAAATGTTTAGAATTGGTGCAATAATTTTATTACATGAAGGAGTATCTAGGCAACATCGCATTGTTCGAAGACATTTGCGAATTGAAAATAATTGCGTGTAATTATCTGATACAACAACATAAGTTACTATAATTTTAGATAAAAGTAAGAGAATTCTAAAATTCAGTTAATGTATCTGTTGAAATTTTTACAAAACTGGTAGTAATGATTCTGATATTAGCATTATATTGAACTTACCATTTCGCGATTTATTCACAAATCTGGTCCTAGTGTTTAAAAATAAAATTTGATATTATAAGTAAAAGATACATATATTTACACATTGCATACAGTTCCTCAGCAAAAACGATGCGAACAAATCAAAGGAAAAAACGAAAATAGTACAAATAAAATAACTGTTGACGATCATACGAATTTTATTTGAATGTGAATTTTTTTCAGCGCTAATATTCCAAACTGAATTATACATAAAAAAGGTGAATACCTTTCAAGACGAAATTTAATAACGATTGCAATTCAGGGAAATGGGAAAAAAGTTTGTGGGAAAGCATGTTTGCGTAGAGGTGATTATATTTTTGATGTGGGTTATGGGCCGGTGACTCATGTCCGGGACTCATGTCCTAATATAGCGATAAGCCTGTCACTTGAAGTCAATATTGAAGAATTAATTCGTGATATAGCAACCGCTACGTTGGAGAGATTACGCCAAAATTGGAGCTAGCGCATGGAGCAATTAAGCTGTAGTCGTGGTCCGCATTTACAGGAAATAATCGCTAAACATTGAATTATGTATTTTATATATTTATTTTCTTGAGCTAAAGGTCTTCTTTTAAAAATATTCAATTATTTTTGTCGATATTTCGCTCTCCTTCGGATAGCTTCTTCAGGACAATAAAAACTATTTTCATTATTATTGTCCTAAAGAAGCTATCCGAAGGAGAGCGAAATATCGACAAAAATAATTGAATATTTAAAAGAAAAGAACTTTAGCTCAAGAAAATAAATACATACACCGGTATTCATAAAAAATAAAATGTTGCTCAAATACATTTTTGAACAAATTTGATATGAAAAATTTATTCTAAATTGTATTTCAATAATATTTTATTTTTTATGAATACCAGTGATAAAATATAAAAACGGGGGTCGAAAAAAACCAAATAATAAATTGAATTATATAGTTCATTTCAATGACTCAAATAAAAATTTCAAGCATTTCCCTAAATATGATGTGTTTTTTAATCAAATCCAAAAGCTCTGAAGAAATCACCCATTATGTGCGGGTTTAATTTTTGGGTGCAAGCACTTCCTCAAATTGAAATCCTACAAGAAAGTAGCGGTCACACATCTTCCAGCAAATATTTGCTTAATATGAGCGTAACTCAAATAATATATAGTAACATATATTATTAGGGTCTTATTCGTAATAAATATTTTAGGTTTATTAAACTCCTATTTGACAAATTTTCCATACAATTATGTCATATAAGAAATATTTTTTGTGAATAAGGGTGCTAGTATATAGTATAGAATCTTTATATTTACTCTTGAGCTACATATGTACATATGTTATTTTAAGAAAAATTCTCTATTTGTGTATTTAAGCAAATAAAGAGAATATTTTCGTCAAACGATTTATTTTTCCATATTTTGTTTTATTCTAAATTTTAAGATTTCAGGACCTTATTCAATAAATAAAAAATCTTTTTATAGCTATCAACCTGCTAAGTTTTATGTGTGTAAATTCCGCTAAAGGAAAGATAGCATGAAGTTAGTTAGCCAAAAGTTATTGTTATGAATAATGCCGTAAGCATTTACGTGTTGTGTGAAAAATCTTTGGAAATTGCTGTATTACGAAAAAGTTTTCTTTGCTGCGGTGCAAGCCTTTGAAAGGCACAATCATTTATATTTTTTTGTTCTTATATCAAAATGAAAATATGTATTCTTGATGCAATACTTGACTTAATGATCATTATTTAATTATTATTATTTATTCTTTCTATACAATTTTCTTTTATTACAGCAAAGGTGGGGCAGCTACGAAACACATGTGTTTGTAATATCGTCACATGTTCCACTACAAAGAAAACATATTTTATAAATTCTTTTTCTGTTTACTGTAGAGACACTACAGTCAAGCAATTAAGTTTTGTTAAGCGAATGCTTCTCACTTATATAATAATAATAATAATATTATATATGTATACATATGTATGTAATAATAAATTGTTTCAGGTTTAATCTCTAAACACATAGATGACAGCAGACAGCAAGCAGCAATATGTCAAAAATAAAATGCATGTGTTTAAATGAAAACGATTATTTTGACGGCAGCAGGGCAGCACGACTGCACAACAGCATTTGCTGCTGCTGCCAACTTAGGCTATTTTCTATTTTGACGGGCAGCAAATAAGCAAATATAGTGTTGCCATTATATATATAAATTGGACAAATTAGAACAAAAACTTTTTTTTAATATTAAATAAAAAAGACCATTGCAAAAATACAATAAATAAATAAATGTATGTGTTTTTATAGTTTTTTCATGATATTATTACATTTTTCATCAATATTTTCAATTTTATTCATTATGAAATAAGAAATACGGCATCCCTGAAATTAGCATTGCTAAAATACACAGCTATTCATTTTCAATATCAAAACAATTTTTTTCGTTTGAGCTAATTTTTCGTGATATTTTATTTAATTTTCAACCTGGTTGCTTTGAAAAAGTGTTCTTCACCTTTTTCCTTGAGCTGTTGTACACATGTTTTGTAAATGCCCTCCTCATCACGGGTTATATTTACTGGGCGAACCCACCATCTTCGGTTTCTTGTACTATTCGTCTTATGGACTTCATACATACACTTCAGCTGTAGTCTGAGCTATTTTAACAATTGTTGTGATAAAATTCGCTAAATTTTCTTCGCTCATTTTTTATATTTTTAAACATTGAATTTGTAATATTTATAAAAATGCAAAATTGATTTACACACCAGCTGATTATTATGTTGTTGCGGTCTTCAAAATAATTATGAAGCCGACTTCAGAGCAGCATTTGAAGTTGGCTGCACTTGAAGTTGGCAGCATTTGCAGTCTGCTGTCGTCTATGTGTTTAGAGCTTTATAAGACTCTTATTTGACATATTTGTATGGAAAATGAATGAGCTTATTTTGAATCAAGTATGGCCTACTTTATTTTAGTAGGCTACTACTAAAAAGGTAGGCTACTATAAATATTAAATATTAAAAAAAAAAAAAACGATGGACTACTATTGAGTAAACAAATAAAAAGTATTGGTACTGAAAAATAGTAGAATTCACAAGTTGTATTTGTGCTTGTGAATTGTACTATTTATACTAAACTAAAATTCGGTTTTTGAAAACTCTTAAGAAGAGCTGCCAATTTTCTTCATCACTGCCAGATGTAGAGTAATCTTCAATTAAACAAAAAAAAAAAAGAAAAAAAAAGAAAAAAAATGCAATATTTATGGCATGACCATGATTATCAATGAATAAGAAAATAAACATTTTAAACTGTTCATTCACATGTGAAGATTGCATTTTTTCGCAATTTTTTTTTTTTGTTGTTGTTGTCGTGTCATGAAAATACCGCCTCAATTCATTATCACGACCCAAACGACAAAAACACTGTGTGTCATGGGGCAGCGAAGAGACGCCACTTTGCGCCTCAACAGACAAACTGATGAAATGTCGATGGATAGTTTCCACAAAATTGAACACCAAACAGTTTTATTTTTATTTTCTTTTGTTCAATTTTATTTATTTTCAATTGTTTTATTTATTCTCTTGCCTCTGGTATTAGCCAGACTTAAAGCTGTAGAGCATGCAATTTGCAATTAAGCTTAAAAGTCTACAGTTAAGTGAATGACAATCGTGATTATTAGGTCAGAGTTTATTTAGCGAACATTAAAAGATGGCACTCCTACCTTAAGCAAAAAAGAGAAAAACATTATTAGTATAGAAATGAACAAAATGCCACGATAGTTTTTTTTTTACTTGATATTTTCTAAAAGATTTTACATTAAGCAAATTGAAATTCTATTTTTACGTTTTACTTGAGTTTGTGTTTAAGGAATACAATTTGTGGTTATTATTGCGGTTTTTTTATTTGTTCGTTAATTTTAATTATCAGCTTTTCATTGGAAAAGCACTATAGTAATTATATGAATTCTGTATAAACAAAATTACAAAATATGTTTGTAAATCAAAAACTATTTAAGTAACCAACTATTTAAAACAGCAGAAGCTTTAAGCTGTCTTCTTTTTGGAACGAAGTTCCTTAACGCGGCTTGCTGGTAGTGGAAATTAGTAGAAATCGTCACGAAAGCGTGTGAGCTGTTTATATGTATTGGTGTACTGTCGACAAGCAGTTGTATATGATGGGCGGTGTCTCCACTGACAGTAGCGGAGACACCTACCAATAAATATTAATTAGTTGGAAAACGTTCCAAAAATTTAAAGAATCATAAAATTTCAAAATCAACACAAAATAAAACATACAGATTTCACCTTGTATTACATTCAAAGATAAAAAAAAACGTAAGGAACTTCGTTCCTAACGGGGGTCCCCCGACCGCATTTCTTTTTTTATTTTATTTTTTTTTGTGAACTCTCGATGACTTCAAAACATAAGACCCAGATAACGGAAAATTGTCCAAATAACTTTAATAGAAACTACGAGTGGTATGATGTAGTGTATGTATGATGAATTATCTATTTTTCTGACCTCTTTTTTTACCTTTTTCATCATTACTTTTAGTAACGTGTGTATGGTGAGCTGTTGAAGGTGGAGTTTGGTTCGAGATGGCCACTTGTACTATGAACATTTTATGACCTGTTGTGCCAACTCTTTTGCAGGAAACTAAGCAGCCACTTCAGTGTTAGCAGCCCCTGTAGCACGCACGTATTAGCCCTGTTACATCATTTTGCAACTTGAGTGCTGCTTGGCCAGAAAAATTTGCCAAAGTTTCCGGAGTTCCCTTCCCGTATTTCTTTGTTAAGTCCGGTTTTAGATTTTTTACGATTCTTTTATACTTTGCACAAAGAGTAATTAAGACAACAAGTGTGAATAATTCAACCTCAATTTATAAACAAACACAAACAAGAAATCGTGGGTTATTCAACCGTGCTTTCGTTGATGTTCCCTGACAATACATGTACTACTTCAGTCAACCGCAATAATCCGTTTCATAATACTTATAAAAAAAAAATTTTATACATTAAAAAATTGTTCTATGGCAAAAAATCACGTTCAAAACACATTTTAAGAATCGTAAATTTTATTCTAATGAGTAAAACTCATCTGCAAACAACATTTATTTAAATAATTTCACGCTTGAAATATGAAAGGAAATTGGAAAAAAAAATTGCAAAAATTAAATTTTACAATTGTTAATAATTTGATCAGGCTTAATAAGATCGATTTTACTTCCTCAAAATTGTTAAAGATTTGTTGTGATAAAATTGGAAGGCTCAACATTGTTAAAAGAGAAAAAAAAAATAATAAAATTGACGACTTTAGTACATTAATGGATGTTTCATGATGAACGTTGTGGTAGACATAGTAGTTTCTGTCTTTTGATACTGAACATTTCTGTTGGAACATTTTTCTTTTAGTTTTCATTGCCATTTTATAGGCAGTAGAATAGAAAGTTTGTTTGAAGATTTCAAGTCTACTGCCACTCCCCCTCAACGAAACAGCTAGAAAACGTACAAGAAACAGGGTTAAGTTTTTGATTGCGAAAAGGGGCGCCGTCCTGCAGGGCTACGGCTTCCAGACAAACTAAAAAAAAAAAAAAATTCAAAAAGACGAAAGAGTTTTGGAAACCGGTTCATAGTTACTATCGGAGCTATTCAAAAATTTCGTTTTCGAACGGGCAAAATGTTCGTTTTCTTTAGCATGGGCAACAACAAATATTGTTAAAGGGTTCGAAAATATATACAGAGTTATTTCACTGACTCATGGTGAAGGCTTAAACTATAATATTAAAATGCAGAATTTGCTAAGTCACTTTTTTTTTTTTTGATTAATTTAAAAGCTAAATGCAGCAGCGTGTTATTGAAATTTAAGTAAACTGAGATAAATAAATTACCCACGAAGATGAGAACGTGTTTGACAATGATAAAAATGTTACTCAAGATTCATACATTAATATAAATAAATTTAAACAATTTTAAGCACAAACAATTAACCAACATAACACTCATGAAAATCTTGGCAAAACTTACGAGTTTTAAATTCCATCCAAAGCTTAAAGGTTGTTTGAAGAAGCTAAAATGTTCGCTACATTAGACACTTGTATCAACACAAATAAAATGCATCTCCTCAAATTCATATCGTTCACAATTACTGTCAATTTCTTGTCAAATTGTGGTCGTAAGTATTAAATTGTATTGCAAAGATACATACGTTATTAGATTTATGAAGGCACAATCACTGCATCCAATGTTCATGCAAACATTTGCATGCCCAATCATGTTATCCGTTGTGGTAACAAGTTATTACTGCTGTTCGCTGCTTGTTTTATTGGTTTAAGATAATTGTTAGCATCGAATGATGATGATTTGTAAAATTAAATTTGTTATTGATTGGTTTCTGCTACTGTTTGCTTAAATGCATAGAAATTAATGTTACACGTCTTACATGATAAATGTAAATAATATGTAATATTCTTTTATGATTGTTAATGCAGCTGCAGAGCGTATAAACGAGTATGTTATTTTATTTTTATTTTGTAACGGGTGAACTTTTACCAGGAATAGAAATTTAAATTTATTTTCTTGAGTTTGTTTAAAATTTATTTATTTGTTTAGTTTAGTTTATAATTAAAATTGAAAGCTATTTAAGCCACAGAGAATTACTTTTTGTATAAAGGAAAATACAAAGCTTTTAATAAAGCTTCTAATTCTATGCCATTAAATATCTCACCTTTATATAAAACATACGTTTGAATTATGTACGGATATTTTAATTGAGTTCATAATAACCCTGATATAAGCTTGGCATTTGAAAAATCAACTTTTGACGCACTTGATCTTGATTCTGATGTTTATTACTAAATTAAATACGAAAAAGGAAGCTGAGGTTGAAAAATGGTAAAAGATATATTTTAATTATAATTAACTTTAGTAATAACCGACAAGAAATTATTGAAAGTTAATTAAAATTTAGAGAAGTGGCCTTTTCATATCTATTTGCATACAAATATTTATGTAGGTTTTATCTAGGGATCATACTAAAATAATCGACGTTATGAGGGACATTTTATAAGGATGTTAAAATCTGTCGGCCGTTCAGCCCTGTACAATTATTCTATTGGGAATATGTTTTGATTTTTGTCTATGGAGCAAAGCATTGTGGGAAGCTGCTAAATTAAAAGAAAAACGGTTTTAAATCTATTATTTCAACTTTATGCCATTTGTTGCTAAACAGAGTTAGTACACTATTAGAAATGTCTGAAATATTTAGCTGTCAAGATAGACAGCCTTTTCTACAATACCTTGATTATACACTGAAAGAACTTTGTTCATACATTCAATGAAGTGCAACATTAATTTAATGAAAAAAAAAAAAAAAAACACATTAATCTGCAACCAGCATTGGAATTCATTGAATCAATACAAAAAAATTCGATTTTAGTGCCAATTCTTAAACAAAGTTTTTCTCTTCTGTACCGCTTTTTGTACGGCTGCAAGCCACTGTGCGGCGCGCCGTTAAGGCAAAGAACTCATCCATCAACCGTCCAACTGGGCACTGTGAATATGTATCTTGGAAAATCGAAGCCCAAAACAATAGGCTGCAGAAAATTTCACCACAGATTTGCTAGTGAAGCGAACAATGTACTCTCTTTGTATTTGAAACAAAGAACCATTTCAGCTTCAAGCCAGACAATCAATATTCGCCAAAAATGTTGTATCCTAAAGGAATTAAAATGAAACATTGCTGGTTGGGCAGAAAAAATAAACGTCTTGCCAAACGATGAAAACAAAGAAAGAAAAAAAATCAACAAGCAACATGTTTTTTCTTCTTCTTCTAAAAAGGCATCACACAAAAGCTTTAATTGCAACTTTATGCTTCAGAGTATAAAGAAAAGTGTAATAAACTTTTCTTTTTGTAGCATCTAAAACAAGAAGAGATCATCAATATTAAGTATCTGAAAGCCAGTATAAACAGAAGTCTGAGGAAAAACTCATTAGTACTCGATTGTTTTCGTATTTGAACACAGATATGCATACATACATATGTAAGTGTATAGGTAGATAATTATGCATGCATATAAATTGGAAAACATGTTTGTTGAAGTAAAAGTGTTTTCCTTTTCAAATGATCACCACTTGACTGACAAAAAACAATTGAATATTTTTAAATAAAAAATATTTCTATATACATACATTTCAGCAATAAATTTGTTCATTGTTGTTGCTTTCCATTTTAACAATAGTTGCATAATAAAAAAGAGAAACAAAACTTTTGTTGCAAGTTAATGTTGAAAAATTGAATAATGTGTTTTTCAAGCTTCAACGATTTTACACTTGTTTTTACCTGTTTGCTAAAAAAAAAAAACAAAAAAACTTAAAACAGTGCCGTTTTTCACAGGTTGTAAAATTATATTGTTTGTTTTTACATATTTTGCTCTAAATTTTGTAAATTTTTTGCAATTAAATAATACGAATGATAAACAAGAAAATAAACAAAATCAAGTTTCTAGAATTTAGTTTTTGTTGCAAGAATGTAAGAACTGATTAATCAAAAGCGAAGGACCACTTTAGAAATCTTAAGTATAAGTTTTCGAAAGCACACAATTTATCGCCAGGCCCACGCTGTAACTCGACATCGCTCACACACTTAGTTACATTAAAAACAATAACAAAATTCAAGACATTGTCAATGCTTTGGCATAAGCGAACAATGTCGAGTGACATAAGCTATTTTTAAGATTTCATAAGTAAGAGTATATTCTGACATAAGCAACTATGTAGTGACAGTTTAGAAATAAGTTGTGTAATATATGAGTCATTTCGCTAATCAATATAAAAGTTTATCCATTTCGTGGTTCCGAAAGTATAGGACTCGAATTTGACGTCTGTCAAACTAACTTGTTAGACCAATTTTTTCTTCTCAGTTGAAAGTCTGACATTGACGAAAATGGGACGCTTAACGATCACACAACGCATAAAAATTATCAAAACATGCTACAAAAATGGTGATTCTGCCACAGCCACATATCATGCTTTTCGAACAAAATTTTCTTCAGAGATGACACATTTCTCACACGGTGGGTATGTTAATAACAAAAAATATCGTCTTTGGGGTTCTGAGAATTCTCAAGTAATTGAAGAGAGGCCATTACATCCAGAAAAAGTTACTGTTTGGTGCGCTCTTCAACACCTTCGGACGTATTATTGGACCTTACTTCTTCGAAAAAGACGATAGAACGACTGTCACCGTCAATTCAGAGCGTTATTTTCATATGATAACCGACTTTTTTTGCCTGCTATTGACGAATACGACTTGGAGAATATGTGGTTTCAACAAGACGGTACCACATGCCACACAACTCGAGCGAATATGGCTTTATTGCAAGAGACATTTTCTGGCCGCGTAAGTCGTCGTGGCGAAATATATCAACTGGCCACCAAGATCATGCGATTTGAAACCATTATACTTTTTTTGTGGGTCTACGCGAAGGACCGTGTTTATGCAGATGAACCTTTAACTCTTGAGCACTTTAACTCTTGAGCACTTGACATTCGTCAAGTTATGGCGGAGATAGCGCCCAATATGTGTCGAAAAGTGATCGAAAATTACCTCAAAAAAATCAATGCTTGCAACACTTTGCGTGGTGGTCATTTAAGTTATGTGGTCTTTCACACATAATGTCAACGTTCAAAATTTATAATAAAAAAGAAATATCATGAAAAAAAATTTTACATGTGTTTTATTTAGGTTTACTATTGAAACCGCAAAATGGATAACCCGTTAGATTAAAAATTAAATGTTTTCAAAGATATGCAGAGAGCGCCTCAATGGATGAATTGGTAGAGTGTCCTACTAAGAGTCTCCGAGGTCGCAGGTTCGATTCCTGCCGAAGGCTTTGGGTGTTTCTGCAGACAAGCAAAAAGCTTCGCAGTTTTGTGTTTGTTTAAAAAAAAAAAAAAAAAAAAAAAAAAAAAAAAAAGACGATGGAACGACTGTCACCGTCAATTCAGAGCGTTATTTTCATATGATAACCGACTTTTTTGTTGCCTACTATTGACGAATACGACTTGGAGAATATCTGGTTTCAACAAGACGGCGCCACATGACACACAACTCGAGCGAACATGGCTTTATTGCAAGAGACATTTTCTGGCCGCGTAATTTTTCGTCGTGGCGATATCAACTGGCCACCAAGATCATGGGATTTGACACCATCAGATTTTTTGTGCGGCTACGCGAAAGACCGTGTTTATGTAGATGAACCTTTAACTCTTGAGCACTTAAAAACCAACATTCGTCAAGTTATGGCTGAGATAGCGCCCAATATGTGTCGAAAAGTGATCGAAAATTACCTCAAAAAAATCAATGCTTGCAACACTTTGCGTGGTGGTCATTTAAGTTATGTGGTCTTTCACACATAATGTCAACGTTCAAAATTTATAATAAAAAAGAAATATCATGAAAAAAAATTTTACATGTGTTTTATTTAGGTTTACTATTGAAACCGCAAAATGAATAACCCGTTAGATTAAAAATTAAATGTTTTCAAAGATATGCAGACAGCGCCTCGATGGATGAATTGGTAGAGTGTCCTACTAAGAGTCTCCGAGGTGGCAGGTTCGATTCCTGCCGAAGGATTTGGGTGTTTCTGCAGACAAGCCAAAAGCTTCGCAGTTTTGTGTTTGTTTTATAAAAAAAAAAACACAAACAAAAAATGTACATATGTATATCATAATTTTTTTTAAAGCTACATTTTGTTCACTTACGTATTTAAAGAACTATACATATATATATATGAATTTATGTAAATTAAGTACATGTGTAATTTAATACGACACATTACAATGTTAGTCTGTATTCTGTTTTTTTTTTTTTCTTTTTATACTTTTATTAATTTATAATTGTCGTAGTTTGGAAGACAGATTTCTATTCGCTGAGTGCTTTTTTTTAATTTTAAATTTAATATAATACTTAAATCAACTTCATGTATGAATGTAAATATGCATATGCACATTTTAATTCATTAGATTGAAATAAAAATCAGTTGGAGTAATATTTTATGTTCAAATAAGGCAAAATTTGAAAGTAAATCATTTTGGAAAAGCTGCTTATTTCGAAAATAGTCACACGACTATTAGTTTTGTTAACGTGAATAACTCATTATATTAAATATATATGTATATATACATATTATCAAAAAGTGGTATGATGAATTCCTAAATTAATAAATAACTAAATTTTTAAAAATTAACTTTAAAGTTTAAAATTGCTCTCCTGCAAAACCAAAAAATCAGACTTAAGCATTTTTTCCTTATTGCCACAGTATTATTCAATTATTCAATTGTTTTAAGGAATGCGTACCTGCAGTTTTTTTTTTTACTTTAATAAGCTTTAAAAAACATAAACAGTGTTTGTTAATTCAAGGTTATTATGCAATTTAAAATAAAAATTGTCGTTAATTCTCCAAGATTCATTTGTCACTTATGACCTGTTTAGCACTTTTATTCGTCGATATAAATTATCGACTTATTGAAAAGATTGTTTTGATAACTGTAGTTGTCAGCTTTTAATGAGCTTAATAAACTCTGGCTCTGAAAGTGTTATTTGCAATCAACATCTTGGGACGTATTTGTAGATGGATTTTAATCAATAATAAATAGCAACAATTAATACTAAGACTCTGGCTTTGGCTGGACTATTATGGCTAGTTCTTTGGAAGTTGTTGGCTGGTTGTTTCAAAGCCGCAACGTTTTTTATCAGCACTAATTCTAGTCATAAACACATTGCTTTTGTTTTATTATGTGTTGTATAATACATGCAATCGCATTTTTTCTTTATGGCTTTCGAATGAATGGACTTTTCACATCTCATAAGCACGAAGTTGTGTTTGCAATTGATTGTTTAACTCATATGCATATACATCTGAACAATTAGAACATTTTAACATTACTGTTAGTATGGATTTTGTTAATATGAACCTTAAAAATTACACTTATGGGTCAATTTCAAAAAAAACGTACATAAAGAGTTTTTTTTTTCTTATTTTTAAAGTTTCTTCAATTCGCCTGTAAGAGTGACCAATTTATGTAAAAATTGATGAAGAATCCGGTGGTACTTTCAGGCTCTCAAAAAAATTAATATTTTTTAATTTTTTTAAGGTTTTCTATGATTTCTAGCTTGAGCGTCACACACCAAATGTGTATAAAAGATCACTAAAAATGCAAAAATATTTGGAATACAAGCTTACCACGATGTTCTTTTGTTGCACAGGACTGACTTTTGTAAAATCACCTCTTCGATTATAAACTCAAAATCACTAGTCACCTTGATTTTTCATTTTTTTTTAAAGTGACTAGTTCTTTTTAAATTTTAAGATAAAAATATGTAAATTTTTATTAAAAAAAAGGCTTGAACTTATAGGTTACTTGCAAAGTAATAGGTTTGTAACAATGTATTTAAATAAAACTGCAATTATAAGCATATTAAGGAAAAAAAACTACTTGTGACGCTCAAGATATTTTGTGACGATCAAGAGATTTTGTTGCACGTAAACAAGAAATAATGCAAAATTTAATGTTTAACGAAAAAAAGTTTATTCTTTTACAAAAAGTAAATAAAAAAAAAACAAAAATGTTCATACAAAACTAAGATGTACATATTCTTTGATGTCTTTAACAAAAATGGAAAAAGGGAAGTAACTCTTGAAGAAACTTAAATATTTGACGCAAAACAATAACTTATTTTAATTTATAAATTTCCATTCGAGCTCTTATTCTGAATCTGAATAAACTTCATGAAATGACAAGCGGTTTTGTTTTTTTTTTCATTCTCATTCATTTTTACCACTTTTGAATTAAGTTTGTGGCAGTTGCATAAATTTCCGGTCTCCCAGAGGTTTAATTTGCAAAAGTACGAGAGAGATCTGTAAATCAATTCACCTCTGGATTTCGTAATTATTTGATGAATACCTCCCGTGTCTTGAACTGTCTTTAAATTTTTGGGCAATGTTTTGTTGATGTTGAAAATTTGATTTGGACTAACGTAAAACAATTTCACATCAATTTTGCCTAGAAGCGTGTGGTACAATTCTTCTGCACCTACTATGTCTGCTCCGTGAGCAACAAGCGAATCTGCGGTTCGCTTCACGACAGCACCAACTCCATCTGCTGCACCTTTTCCATGAGGTTTCTCAAAAAATTACCATGTTGCGCATGGAAATATTTTGTCAAATATTCGATTGCAGAAAAAGAAAAAATTGTTTTTTTTTGCTTATACTGAGAAGATGGCCCATCCGAAAAGAAGTGTATGGTCGATATTTCTGGAGCACAATCTTTCAAATAATCAATTATTGGATCTAAATGAGCCGAAATAGCACCGGGTCCATGATTTAAATCCGAAGAAATCGTGCAGAAGCTCACGGGCTTTTCAAGTTTCTTTAAATAAATTATGCCGGTATCGAGGGATGCTTTTAATTAAAAAATAAAATCAAAATTAAGCATTTTAAGCTACGAATCAATATAAATCAAAAGTGATGCTCATGAAATGTTTGCCTATTTTGGTTCTTATTGTAGTCAATTTATTTCTTAAACTCACAAATCATAAAAAAATGAGTTGAAACCTTGTAAACAGTGGTTGTCAACTTAAATTTTTTACATTTAATATAATCACTTTTTAAAAAATTAGCGTGACGCTCATGAAATTTTATCGTGCCCTTACCATGGCGTTCACAAAAACTACGCATATGCACACTTTTTTTAATAGATTTTTTTTTCGCTTTTTCACTTTTGTAATAATTAAATTTTGTACTTTTCTTACGTTATTTACTTTACTTAAGTGAAAATTGAAAACGAGTAATATTACTTGATTTATAAAAAAGTGATGCTCAACGCAAATTGTGGGGACAACTTTTGTTTGCAACGCCAAATTCTTACTAATTGAGTTTTGACGACTTTAACAAATCAAAACTTAAGAAAGAAACGCAATTATTCGAAAACCGTTATTACATGTTGCATATTTACTTTTTCCTTGATTTTATTTTATTCTGTTTACTGAAAATTCTAACGGGGGACACCTGCTTTTGTATGGAAGGAGTCAGAGGGAGAAACAAAACACTATTCTGAAAAAACAAAAAAACAAACATACAAATTTGAGAATTACGTTTTTTTGTTACATATTCCTCGCTGTTCACTCTCACAATTTTGTTTATTTTTTTCTTGTTTTTTTTTTACCTAAAATAGTAATATAAAGTGTGGGGACACAAAAATTGCATTTTTTTTGAAATTGACCCTTATATTATTTTGTTGCTATAGGTACTATATTGAAAAACAATCCCACAAAGAAGTAAATGTATGAAGGTTTTTTTTGTTTAATCTAAAGAAAGCTTCATGTTGTAATTTTTCCCATTATAAAGCGCGTAATTTTATTTTTAAATCACACTTACGCGTGATTTTTCTAAAATTTCATCAAGACGACATACATACATATTTATGACAACAGCGCATCTGTAGTAAAAAACATTCAATTGCTTCAAATGGAAGACAAAATAAAAATTATTTTCTACAGAACACCCCGTGTACTTCCAGGAACATTTCTCATCTTTTCCAATTTTCTTCAGTCAAAATTAAGTTCCACAAAAACAAATTGCAATTGAGCACAAAGCAACAGCAAATTTGTTCTCTTGCAGAGAGAAAGAGAAATGTGTATATGTCTATGGTGAGAAAACCAACCCCGAGAAATTTAACAATGTCCCCAAACAAAAGAAGAAAAACTATGACATGCACAACGTCTGTCTGGCAGTGGTCTACTACCGATTTTGACACGAGTTTGCAAAAAGCCGGCAAACAACTTCAAATAAAAATAAAAAACAAAACAGAAAAAACATGTGTTGCCTCATACTACTCAAAAAAGAAACTTTTGTTAAAAGCAGGTGTCTAGGGAACTCCCACCCACTTCATAGAGAAGGAGGAAAAAGGATAACCGAAAGCACACATAGAAAAACAAGGGAAACCAACCGAAGCAAAACAAAATAATCGATGCATTATAAACAAGGCCCGGCTGAACAAAACAAATACTTCAGACGAGTTGTTATGGAAATTTACAATTTATTGTAGTTATACGTAAGGGTTGGTTTTCATTCATATGTATGCAGCATATTTGATGCATTTTTCATTGAAGGGTTTGGTTTGGCTCGATGAAGGTTTAATTAAAATAAAACATACAGATTTGTGTGTAAGTTGTTCATCTATCTGTAGCAGATCTTCTATATCAAAGAATTTAGATAATCCACTTCAATTTTGATGTCATTCAGTTTAATAAGACCTAATAAAAAAAAGCTAAATATAAAACCTAATAAGAATAACACTTCTAAAAAATTTGTGGATATAATTTATAACTATTCAAAAATAAATTCTTTATGTGCTACTGAAACCACTTGAAAATTATTATTTCAAAACCACCTTTGGAGCCAAAATAATATGCATGTATTTTTTTAATCTATTACAAATGTTAATAATTTAATTGGGCTTGAGTTCGATATTTTACTTAATCAAAATTGAGAAAGATTTTTTGTGACAAGAAAAGTAAAGTTGAAGACTTTCTTAGCCATGGTATGTACCCCAGCCAGTAAGTATTTAACTTTACTTTTCTTGTATTTTTTAAAAAATGTTGATTACTCCAATTTCATCCCAAGAAATCTTTCTCAATTTTGAGGCAGTCAAAAATCGAACTCAAGCCCGTTAAAATTATTAACAATTGACTGCGATAAATTGTATGAAGGAGTTTTGCAAAAACAAATTCCTTAGACTAATATAAGTAATGCCGATCGACTAGTTTAAGGCCCTTGGCCTCACTACTTATGTATAAAATTTTTACTGGAAAAGTTTACTAAAAGACTCGGACTCTACTAGGGGCTTTAGAACCCGTTCAGTACCAGTTCATAGGCATAAAAAAATTCTTAGGTTTGGTGGACTTATCCCGTTGCTAGTCCACCAAAATACATAACTATTAAAATCCATGAAATGGTTTTCATTTATATGGCTAAGTATAATAACGCTATACAAGAAGTCTTAGAGGTGTTAGAAGGTATTGCAAACCCGTGTAATGACTGTGCGTCTTGAGGCGACTGCAATGGATATCGCTCTGAAATGTGAGAAATGTTGTTACAAAATGTGTGTTTTTTCATTGACCTATAGCATCGATATATCACCATATATCGCCCATAAAAGAAGCTTTGAATAAAAATCAAAACCCATTAAGTTTTTAAAATTTAAAAAGAAATACCAAACCTTACCGTTTCACTGGTCTAAATAATTAAGTTTCGGTAAGCTTAAGAAATTTCGCATTGTGCTACGTTTTAAAGTTATAGAGATTTCTGAATTAGAAAAGGTTGTTTTTCAAAAATATCAGTTTATTACATACAGAGAAACCAAATTTATTGCCAAGCAAAATTTTGGCCCTTTCACCAACTATTATAAAATTCTTGTGTAATAACAAAAATAAAACCACAAGGCAAATAACGAACACAAAAATTTTTTTTGAAAAACGACAGAATTTAAGCTCAATTTATAAACTCGAAAATTCTTTAAATGGTTAAAGCAACCGATTTTCTACTTTTGTCATGACTAATTTTTTTTTAACCAACACAATACTGCGAAGCCTTTTGTTTGACTGCAGAAGCACAAAGAGCTTTCGGTAGAAATCGAACCTGTAACCTCGGAGACTCTACCAATTTACCCATCGAGGCGCTCCCCGACTCAATTTATAAGCTCGAAAATATATAACAACAAAAATCGAAAAACTAGCATCAAGAATATAATTAATGAATTGACCGAATTAATCAAGAATTAATGAATTGGCAGAATCATACTGACATTACAATTGTAAAGATCTTGGAATGTTTTTTAGATAAACAGACGCTTGATAGATCGAGTCAAAATATAATTAACCCCAGCAATAATTTATCAACATAACCATTTTGCAATAGTTATACTGAGTGTATTAAGCATACATAACTAGAGTATTGTCGTTAATTTGGGTTTGTTAAAATTCCCGCTAATTTACATTTATGAATAAAAAATTCAAGAAATTCTGCTAACAAGAGGTTAATACTTGTTGCGGTTTAAATACTTATTTTATTCTTAACGATATTTTATGATTTCAATATTTGAATTTAACTGATTTATCCATTTATGATTTCGTGTTACTGATATGTATTAATATATCAGTTGTTATTTAATAAATCAACTGTGCGTTGATATTGTAGCCTTTGTTTTATGTGGTGACTAGTAAACCCTATGTTCATTTTCGTTCGTGAGATCGTAAAGTCACGAAGCAAATAATTTCAGGTCCACTGTCGGACATTTTTATTTTAAAGAATTAAAAGAAAAAGACGCTAAAAAGAAATTTGATTTTTAAGAAGGATAGAATTAAGTAAGTTTATTTTGTCTTTGTTTTTTGAGTATTAAATTTAAATTGTAACATTTTAATGTTATTTTACAGATAATAAAACTAATTGCAAACAATTCACAACAAATAATACAAATTTTAAAATAAATTTAGCCGCCACAAATTGTTTGTATTGTTTTTTTATTTTCTGTCCTGACTCGGTTTAATGCCGTAAAACTTGGACCAAGTTACAGCCGTAACAATACTCGTATAATATAACTCTTATTACCGAGACATTGGACCATAACTATAGACAACGGAAAAGTATACTTTAAGCAATTTTAAGTCACGGCTAAATAAAAGTAAACTTTTTCTTTTATATATTTATTTGAGCTTAAGCTCTTTTTATTAGAGAATTTGAGTATTTGATTATTTTTGTCAATATTTCGCTCTCCTTCGGATAGCGACAAAAATAATCAAATACTCAAATTCTCTAATAAAAAGACCTTAAGCTCAAATAATTATATAAAATATAAAAAAAGGGTCAAAATAACAAAATATTAAGAGTAAACTGTTTCTCTACTATAGACAAGAAAAAGCCGACTTCAGCCGCAAAAGTCTGCTCTAAACCTAAAACCAGCAGAAGTTGTCTTTAACTTATTTAGAACCAGCTTTGCTCAAACAAATGTCACTTTTTAATGTAAATTTTTTATATTAAATATTTAAATTAAAGATTTTTTAATATCTATTATTAATCAGAATTTTCATTGAAATTTTACTTTTATTCAATTCGCTTTGACGTTTTTTTGTTTACTTACTAATTCAATCTTATATTTGTATATGTGTCTGTTTACATTTATACATTATTTTTGAGAGTCGTATTATCAGAGATGTGATTTTGCTTAAATTTGTAAATGGTTGTATGATAAATAATTTGGCATTTTCGATAAATAATGTGACCCCCATTTAAAGCTGGTTCAACTAGAAGCCAACTTTAACTTTGACTATAGTTAAAAAACAATTTAAGTTGTTTCTAAAAAGAACCGACTTTAGTGTTTGACTATAATTAAGGCCCATTGCAGTTTGCTGGTCGCTTAAGCGGCAATCGATACGAAAAATTGCCCGCACTTTTCACAGATGTGTACCCAACTAGTCACAAAAAGTGATAGCGGTAACGAAAAATTACAACTTTCATTTCAGCTTTTAAAGTAACAACAGGCACGAATTCATTTTACTATGAAAATCACACTTTATTTAGGCTTAGGTTTCTGGCAATTAATTTGTCTAAGCTTCAATGCATTCTGCCCTCAAGGGAAAAAAATTCGTTTTTATCTAAAGAACATTTCAAAGGAAAAAGTTCTGAAAAACGTTAGCCTTTTTATTAAGAATGCTCAAAATAAAATAATCAACGAAAAATGCTATATGACATTGCCATTGTTTTGTAACATGTTGTACGTTGACATTGCCAGTGTAAAAGCCAACTAAGCCGCCAAAGAGCCAACAAAAACGTAGCAAAATTGTAGTAATTACAGTACATTCAACTGTATACTACATCATGCAAGCAGTTCAGTCATTCACTCACCATTGTCATTATCATGTTTATGATGGGACAATTTTGTGGGGCTTTTTGTTTTCTTTCTTTTTAAGAAAACAGAAAAGCACTTCTACCACACAAGAACAAAAAAATCTTGCTCTCGTAAAAGTAGTTAAAAACACGTTTATTTGTTGCCATTTCAATTCTTTTTTTTTTTAGAAAAACAAATTTTTTTAGTCGGCACAAATAAAAGCAAATGAACCCGAATGAATTACATATGGGCATTTCCAAATCACCATACGTGACACAGGGCAGAATATTTTTTGCCAAAATAATTAGCTGAAAAATAGCTTGACTATGGGGTAATATAAAAAGAGAAGCCCCATTAGGAAAATCGTTGTCCAAAATATCGAACAATATAAGGACACCGGATATAATATTGAAGTGATTTTAAGAACATTTCGCCTGTCTTAGAAGAGTAACCTAAATATAACTTAAGAATCTATTTTAATCGAAACAAAATATTTATATTTAATCGAAACAAAAAGAAAACAATCTTTGGATATATAAATAATAAAATTTAAATAAAAACAATTAAAAATTCCTGACGATGCTAGATAACAAATTGTTAGCGAAATATCGAATAATAAAGAAAGAAAAATATAAAGACCTAAAGCTTTAAAAAATAGTGTTGTCAGTTTTAACAAAAAAGGTCAAAAATTATAGATAAAATAATATAAAATTATTTACAATTGTAAATTATTATTATTATAAAATTATTGAATAACCTATGCAGCGAAAAAAAAAACTATTTTTATATGCTTCCAAACAAGTGTAAAATCTATTTGGTTCGTCTTAAAACAAGATGCAAGAGATTTAATTTTTGCGTTCATAATTGGAAATGTTCATTTATAATGAGCATGGAAACGCCCATACACGAATGTTTAATCAAATAAAGCCCTTAAAGACCCACTTAAGACCAACGAAATTTACACTACGACAATAGTCAAACAAAATTTTTTTTGGCTAAACAAAATTTTGTTTTAAAATATCAACTGCAACTTGAACTTGAAATTCACTTAGACTTATTTTTTCGACAGTTGAAAAATATTTAAATATAAAGTATATATTTATTATGGCAACAGAAATACAAGACCTCAAAATTAAATGGTAGCAAATCATTTAGCATTGAATATATTTATTTGTACGTTTGTTTCACGTTATTGCTTTGACTTGTTTTTTTTTTTTTGCCGAGTTGCAGTTCTTTTTTTCGTGTTTTTGGTTAATAAGCCACAAACAGCGAATTATGAAAACTGCTCAGCTTTAAGGTTGAGCACTGTGTGGTTAGAGTAATTATTTAAAATAAGTTTTTCTGTCAATTTGGAATGGTAATTCATAGACAGATATTAAATACTACAGCAATTACAAAAATTGAGAGATCTCTATGACTAATTATATTAATACGGTTTGTCGTTGCACAGACACAGTTTTACTTAAAACTCTATGTGCAGACGCATTGCAGCAGTAAAATTCTTTAAGCATTAACTAAATATTGATTATTTTCAATATTTTTCGTTATTAATGTGAATAGCTTAAGGCTCCCTCCAGTGGGGTATGGCATAATTTTTGTTCTGTCTTCAGTGAAAAACATTCTAGTCTTAAATACTTGCTGTGATTAATCTTTAAAAAAAGAAAAGTAAAATTTTTAAGCAAGCAACAACGAGTTGTTTTGCAGTCACGACGAGCATTGGGCTACGAACTCAAGCCCTGGCATACCTCCTCAGTTTCAACTGCACTTTTTAAGTCAATTACTTATCGTCTAGTCCTGCCAAATTTTGTTGAGACAAACATCAAACTCTATATTAAAATATGTAAAAAACCTAAAGCCCAAAAAAAAAAATTCAAGTAGAATTTGATTTTTGTCTCAACAAAATTATGTCCGATAAAGATGTTAAGTCAACCACATAAGCTCGTGTTTACTTTCAAAAATTTTAAATTTCTTAAAAAAAATGTTTGTTGTCACTTTTTTTCTAAAAACTAATTTAAAGCGAACATAATTTATAATTTTTTTTTTTATAAATGTACGAGGGCAAATTGATAATTGCAACTATAATTTTTTTTTTTTTTAACAAACACAAAACTGCGAAGCTTTTGGCTTGTCTGCAAATAGGCATATAGAGTAGTAAAACCGAATATGTCATTTCGAAAATATGATGAGATGCCTGCAGCAGCTTCTTCAAAAATTTTGTAGTTAAAAAAATTAATTTTTATTGCTTGAATTTTATTTTTCAATTATCTTGTATTATGTTCGGGAAACTCGTTCTTCGATCTTTTTTTATTTAACTTTGTTTGGTTTAATAATTGAGCTGATAGTCAATTAGAAAACACATTTTCCAGAAGAAGATACACAAAGGCATATCGAAATATTGAATAAACAATAAATATAAAGTATATTTATGGAAAATAAAGTGACCTTGAGCTCAATTATTAAACCAAATAAAGTTAAATGTCTTGTATTATTGTTAATAGTTTTAAAGGGCCTTCGAGTTAAATTTTTACTTCCTCAAAATTGAGAAAGACTTTTTTTGCGAAGAAACTGGAGTGATCAATATTTTGAAAGAAGACAAGAAAAGTAAAGTTGAAGACTTACTGGCTGGGGAACATACCATGGCTGTTTCACGACCACCACGTCGCTTATCAGCATCCAAATTTGCTTCGAACCCAGGCCATGACTAATTATATACTGTTTTTAAGTAGCAGCACATAGCCATCCTGCCACCTGGGCTCTTCCTTACTGACTGTCTATATTTAATCTTATTGATCAACTTTCCACTTTAACACTGTGTTTTTTTTTTTTTTTTGTATCTTGTATTATGTTTGTTGGTCTTATGTTCATTTTACACTATTTGTTGTGATTGATATTAGTTAAACGAGCAAATGAAAACATCGAATCCTCCTACTAGTTGTCGCCCAGCTTAAGGTCTCTAATGTTTTCTTTGTATGTCCTATTTAATATCAGTCACAATAATAATACAGAATGAGTTCAGTTCCAGTAAATGTAAATCAAGAAAATCTAAAATATTTATGTTTTCGGTGTGCAACCATAACGCATCAAAAATAATATGATGGTTACAAATTGTAAGAAAAGTTTTTTTTTTTTTGTTGCGCAGTGTAATGTGAGAAGCAGCATTAAAACAATTGTTGTTTTAATTTTTTGCCGCTACGTAAAAGAAAAGTATTAAAACATTTTATATAAAAACAGGGTTTTTAAATAGCGATAAATTTAAGAAAGAGCATAATTGAAATGGTCAAACATAAAAATAATTCAAATAATGAGTCATAGACATAAAGTTTATATTTATAGTCGTACCTTTTTAAAACCACCACAATAAAAATCAAATTAAATATTATGTTAACAGATTATTCATAGAGCAATGACATACTTAAACTTTTGCATACAGCAGTCAGCACAAGATGCGATAAGAAAATATTGTGAACGACTTTCAAGAAAACATTAAAAGAAATTATTTTCTCAAGAATAATTGAGAAATTGTTAGAAAGAAAAGAACATAAGATTAATTTAATTAAACTGCTTAAAACAAAAAAAAATTACTTGTTTTTTGTTAAAGACTTGAAAATAAAAAATTCTTCATTTTGTAAAGAATATTTTATCTGCATAAAAATGTAGCTGCAATACTGTTGGAAGCTTAAAAGAATCTTTTTCAGGCAGTCTAATCTTACTACAAAAGTTTTGTTTAACATAGAATTATTCTCATATATAAAACAATAATGCCCATTGCTTTAATATCAAGTATACATATGTATCCTAGAATAGAGGATATAAATATATATAAATATAAATAAAGTTGAAGACTTACTGGCTGGGGAACATACCATGGCTGTTTCACGACCAGCACGTTGTTCATCAACCCCCCAATTGCTTCAACTCAGACCATGACTAATTGTATACTGCTTTTTTTAAGCAGCAGGTCATAGCCATCCCACGACCTGAGCTCTTCATTACTGACTATATTTAATTTTATTAATCGAACTTCCATTTTATCACTGTGATTTTCAGCTGATTGAAATATACTTTATATTCGAACACCAGCATACAATTGGTATTCAATTGATTTTTGTGTTTGTTACTATTGTATCAGAGATAACAACGGTTTCAAACTTTTCGCCGCGCCCAGCGATTTTTAAGCCTTAATTTTACCTTTATAGTCGAACGAATGTTACCTGGCTTGAGTTCGATGTTAGCTGCCCAAAGTTGAAAAAGATTTTTCTGTGATAAAATTGAAATGATCAGTAATTTTGAAGAAGATAAGAAAAGCTAAATTGACATCTTACTGGCTGGGGTACATACCATGGCTGTTTCACAATCACAGCGACGCTCAACAGCTTCTAAATTGCTTGGAACGCAGGTCATGGCCAATTTCATACCGCTTTTAAGCAGCAGCGCTTAGCCATTCTACTACCTGATCTCTTCATTACTGACTGTCTTTATTTAATCATAGTGATCAACTTTCCATTTTATCGCTGTTTTTTAGCTTTTCCGTTAAAAATTCATGAACTGCCTTAAAATGGTAATAACACGCACGAAATTTGAATTTTAAATCACGCTCACGCACTCATGTGTGATTTTCCTATAATTTTATCACGGTGTCGTGGATCATGCGTGACGGCATACTTTCACAACAACCACACATTTCAAATAAATACCCATAAAAGGGATAATAGCACTTTTCCAGCTACAAATGCTGCTGAAATTTTCGCCATCATTGAATTGTAAGTTGAGAATAGACAACACAAGAAATCCTTAAGATCTTATTGAAGTTAGTTTTTACATTTTTAATTCTCCTGTAAAAATGGAAATACATAAATATGTACGCCACTTTTTCGCTTACACGCTTGACGCAGTGCATTAACAATTTAATAGTAATCTACGAGTTCTTATCTAATTATGTATGTGCATCACTCTAAAGCAAATAATAAAACTGCTACTGTATTTACACTTTAACGCCAATAACACCGGTGACCCAGTAAATATGCCAAATGATTCTAGAATATGAAAATACAGACATGCTTAAACAAGATAATGCAATTTCTATGTAAAATATTCCTCAAAGAAAGATAAGAAATCACAGCAACACAGCGTAGCCAAGCTGCCTCGATTAGAGTGAATGCGTGCCAAGATAAAAATATGTATGTTAAATTTGTCTACAGTTGAAAGGATGTCAAATAAAAATTAGCTTTCTCAAATATAATACACATTCTATAAAACAGTCTTTAATGATCACTGCAAGTGATCTTAACGTTTGTTGAGCGATAAAACGTCTTGGAATTAAAGAAATAGAAAAATGAAGTGTTTCAGGAAAAGCTTTTTAATAAGTTGTATGTTTCTAGTCTACATCGCCAAAACACATTCACAAAATGTTGCCAATCTATTCTATGGCTCTAGTTTGGCCTCTCTAAATCCTGCCATCTCAACGGGTTGTTTTTCTGATTATATTTTAAAGTCCAGAGAAATAAGTGAAGGCTATAGTCGGGACTACAACAAATGTTTGTTGGACGCAAAAGCAGATCGCCAAGCCACCGATGATAAAATGTTGGATAAACGTTTATCCGTCGAAGAAAGTTCGCAGCATATTTGTGAACGCCTGTCAATCTGTAGCAGTCTAAATACAACGCTGGAAGTTTTTCGCTGTCATGCTTTAATAGTAAGTACATGTAAAAAGGATGCACACTAAATTTCGAAACCAAAAGATAAATCGTAAAAAATTATCTAGATAGAAAGTAACATTACGTAGCACAAGTAGGTCTTCTTTTTTCATTCTGCCATATTTATTGATTGATATGTATCTAATAAATTTATTGATTTGAATCACCCATGATTGCGAAATTAACGAACAGCTAGCAACATTATTTTGAACATGTAACAAAAAGAGCAATAATCTTAAATTTATTGGAACTTCTCTTCTGCTTATTGATAAAAAAAATAAAAAATAGAAAATTAAAATTGAAAATTATAAATCAATTTTAATTGATTTATAATTTTCTTATGCATTAATCATAACATACATCAAAGATGAAAAATTTTAAATCTGATATATAGCCGAGATACAGCTAGAATAGATTTTTAAGAAATAAGCCTGGGAAGCTGAATATACAATTTTTGGAGCTTTCGGTTATAAAAAAGTTAAAAATTGCAATATTGGACGTACATAGGGAGGATGTAGCATAGCTAGGTTCTCGGAAATATTGCCGATAAGCGAACTAAAACCATTTCACTGATGCTAAATTTATAGCCAGCAAAACGTCTTTAAGAACGTGCAGCTGAAGAAAGTTCCCTTCTCAATTTCAGTCTAGAAATATCAAGTACTATTACTTGTTTTTATTGAGGTTACAATAGTATTTCCGATAAGTGAAGAAATATTTCAAACCTGAGGCCCCATTCTATAGCGCACTAAAATTAAAGATATCGCTAAAAAATGTCTAAACTCAACTAAGCGAGTTATGGCGACACTTGGACGGTGTGGGAGAAAATTTAATTTTAGCGCCGACGCTAAGGGTTTTATTCATAATAGATATTTTAGGTTTATTACACTCTTATTTGACAGATTTTCCATACAAATATGTCAAATAAGAGTCTTCTAATCCTGAAATAATTTTTATGAATTAAGAGCTAAGATTTTAGTTTTTTGCTGAAAGAAGTAAAATTTTTTACCTTCAAAAAAATTAAAAAATTTTACTCAAAAATATTTTGTTTTTCCTTTTAAAGTTGACTTTTTATGTTTACGTGACCTAAGTTAGAAGCAATTTGGGTGCTAATGAGTGTCGTGGTGGACGTGAAACCGCCGTGGTATGTACCCCAGCCAATAAGTCTTCAACTTTACTTTTCTTGTCTTCCTTAAAAACGTTGATCACTCTAGTTTTATCACAGTTTTGAACAAGTAAAATCGAACACAATCCTGATAAAATTATTAAGAATTGTAAATCATAGAGTTCAGCTGTAAAGTTAACATTAATGCATAATTTTTTTCAGTGCTAATTTCTGCTATGCAACCGCTACAGTTTGCTCTCAAGGTTAAGTTTCGTTGCAATTGTGCTCAATACGGCGAATTTTTTTTTTTTTAATTAAAACCAAGTAAGAGTCGAATATACGGCTGAGATTCGGAATCCCAAATATCCATACAGTCAACACTCCGAACCCTCAGATCCGGTGTACACAAATCGTTATCATAAGTCTTTGTGTTGTTTTCTTCTGTTGTTTTATTATTGTAACAACTTGTTGGCGCCAAAAATTGCTACCAGAACTTCATCAGGTTCACGTGCGGGTGTCATTTCTTCAGAAATTGGTTTCTGATGTGTCTTGGTTATGTGTTAACCGATGTCAAAAGCTTTTATCTATTGCCTCTGATAATATATATTTTATTATAAAATCAGATTTTGGAACCAAAAGCTTTTAAGTTCGCTTACAAGCAAAACTCTTTGAGAAATCGACTTATTTTGACATTGGACGTCGCTTTTAGTGGGCTCATTTATACAATGTCAACTTTTTGGAGCAAAAAAAGTGCCCCAGCTCTTGTATAGAACCAACTTCTTGAAAAATCGGGTTTCGCTATATCTTGGCTTTTAAGTTGTTTGCAGGAAGTAAGCTTATTGCGTTATAACATCAACTTTGTTTCAGCCGGCGTACAGCCCACAAACCGGTTTTTGCAATATCTCGGATATATATGGATGTCGGAAATTTTTAATTTTTGGCTTTTAATGACCACATCAAATAATAAAGATGGTGTATAAACCCTCAAGGAAAAATTTTGTTTCTAAAATTTTTATACAAATTTTCACTCAAATTTTGCTTACCTTTTGCGTTTTTTTTTTTTTTTTTTTGCTATATCTCAGTTATTCATGAGCCCATTTTGTTGAGTTTCAATAGCAAACACATAGCTCGATATATAAACAGTTTGGCATCAAAAACTTTTTTCGTAGTTAAATAGTTTTCTACGAAAATATGAAATACAACGTTAAATCGACTTTTCTATCCATACTGAACCATAATACATATACTGTATGGGATCGGAAATTAAAACTTAAGGACGTTACAAACAGAATCACAAATTTATATATACCATAAACACTGTTGCGAAGAGTTTAAAAAAATTATAATATTTAATACAAACGAGTATTAAAGTAAATTTGGGGAAAAAAAGCATTTTTGGCAACTTTCTTTTCAATTAGACAGCGTTGCCGAGCAGGAGCTTTCAGCTGTTTTCAGCCTTCGTTTGAGCAATTTTCTTCTTGACAACACATTTCTTTTTAATCTATCTAATTTCTCAATTTCAGGGTGCAAATAATACCAAAGACGTTTACAGCATTTCCGGTAATGCTTCCGAATATGCAAGTATTTTACAAGAAAATTATCGACAAATTGATTTGCGTCACGAGCAGTGCTGTAAGATTTCGGAACGTAAATATGTGGAAGCCACTGCCGCCAACTATCGTAATCTACAGAGTTGTTTGGATGGACGTCTTCAGCCTTCTCTAACAACTGCAACAACAACAACAACAACACCAGCGAATATTATAAATATTCCGAAAAGTAGCCTCAATAGGGAAGCGGCCCCACCTGATGTTACAGAAATTGAAGTTTATCCTGAAAATTTAGATGCCACCACTTTGCAGTCAGCCGGACTCACAAATACCACTTTATAATCTCTTAGGAATGTAGAAAAAGTATAAGAAAAGTGTTTCTATTCTGTAAAACCATAAGACATTGCAAAAATAAACTTAAAACGCTTACTTCAACAGCAATGTCCGTCCTTATATTGAGTTCGGTATTGGAAATATTTTGTAGATTTTTTAAGGTCAAAATATACAGCACGAGTTTAAGTGCGTCAACAAATTATAGAGCGCTGACAAAAAAAATTTAAATTGTATGTTTTCATACAAATAGTTAAACAAAAATGTTTTTACCGAATACGAGGAGAAAAGTTCTGCAACTATTGACTTTAGCATGCCTCCACGCGTTGAACATTTCTGTTCATAAAAGATTAAGAAAAACGATAGAAAAATTATGGAAGAAAAAATAATTTGTAATAAGTGCAGCAATAATAAACAAATATAACAAAAAATTTAAAAGAACTTTATTATAAATCACAAAGTGCCACTTATTTTTGGAACGAAGTTCCTTAACGCGGCTTGCTGGTAGTGGAAATTAGTAGAAATCGTCACGAAAGCGTGTGAGCTGTTTTTATGTATTGGTGTACTGTCGACAAGCAATTGTGTATGATGGGCGGTGTCTCCACTGACAGCAGCGGAGACACCTACCAATAAATATTAATTAGTTGGAAAACGTTCCAAAAATTTTAAGTCATAAAATTTCAAAATTTCAAAAACAACACAAAATAAAACATACAGATTTCACCTTGTATTACATTCAAAGATGAAAAAAAACGTAAGGAACTTCGTTCCTAACGGGGATCCCCCGACCGCATTTCTTTTTTTTTTTAATACTTGAGCAACTGAGGCTTGTGTTCTGTTTACTAAAACAGATTGTCAAATTAGACAATGAAAAGCTTATACATACACCCGCATCTAATGTAGAAGTATATTGGAATTCGTGTGTATTAAAAAAATATTAATACAAATTTGAAACCTACTTTAATCTATACTTTTCAATTGCATCAACTAAAGTTAACATTTATTCAATATTTCCAAATTCGTCTCCATAAAATATTCTTCCTCATAACAATTTTTATGACAACAATGACCAACAAAACCCTGACAATAAACTTGCCTCGCCATATAAATTTGGTTTGCCAACTTATATAAAAAAAAAAAAAAAAAATCGTGTCTAAAAGTATATAAAACTTTCAATAAGGAAAAAAATGTTTGCAACACAGTGACAACACTGAATGCGTTGACTGCAATTGAAATGTCTATAAATGGCAGACTAAGCAAAAATTCAAAAGCCACTTTAACTTAACGCCAAAATACTTTCAGACATGTTGCTGGCAAGAGCAAAACAAAAATTATTCCAGCAAATCAAATAAAAGGAAAATCGAGCCTAAAAAGGTGACGATTACTGCCGGGTGAAACAAAACACTTGTTTTTACAGCAGCACACTCTGCCGCAGACAAAAGTAGATACCGATTTTCACATTAAAAAAAAAATGGAAAACTGTTCAATTAAAACAGGTGTTGTCACCAATTATGTATTTAATTTTACACTTTGATTTTCTTATTCGAGTTTAGCTGCTGTTTCTAAAATGTGTTTATCAGTAATTTCTTAGTGGCATTTTGTGCAAAGAACGCTGCTAAAAAAAAGAATGAAATAATAAAAAACAAAATAAAAAATTGGTATAGTTTGTATACATAATTTTCCATATTTCTTTATATTTTGTTATGGTATAATAAAATACATACGCTTTTTATTTTTATAGTCGTAGCACTATGGTTTCGACAGCTATAATCGTTTGTAGAAATTTGTTTTTTTTTTAACTTCCTTTCAAGGCATTTGTTTTGGGAAACTATTGCCGTTTTCTTCACATATCATGGTAATATGTGTGTGAAGATAAATTTTAAAATTTTTAAGCACGGACACAAACCTTCAAAGTTAACGGACCTCTGTTAACGTGATAACATGGCTCTGTTAAGCCCGAAAATTAAAATTTTTATTAAAAAAAATACATTTAAAACAGATATTTAAAAAAACGTATTGTTAATTAACACCAACTAATATTATCAAATTGAATTTTAATGAAACGGAGTCACAAAAGTGTCAAACGAACTCGCAAATGAGGAAATTTAAAAAAAGGACTTTGGTCCTTTTCTCGAAAACAGTAGGAGATAGGCGAAAAAAAATTATTGGACATCGTTTTGGAGCCCATCTAATATAATGTCCAATAGTCAAAATGTTTGAAGCTGCATTTTTGTGAAAAATATAAGCATTTTTAAAAAAATCGACCCCTGAAAACATCCAATTTGTCTCCGTAGATTTTACTAAAGCAGGAGTGTTACGAATATTTGTATATTTTTGTTGTTCTACTCATGTATTCCCTGTAATACAAGGTTCTCTAAACGTTCATTTTATTTTTTTTTTATTAGACTGGGGCCAGTACTCTGGGGATGGAACTAGGAAGATAGGTAAGAGGGATTGGTGGGTGAAAAAACGAAAATGCGGAAAAAATATAACATAAAAACAGAACATTTTTGGCAAAGCTGAGTAAGTCAGGATTAAATATTGCTAATTTGTCTGTCTAGTGTCCAGTATATATACCTTCGACGCTTTAACGAAACCTCTACAGTATTGCAAAACGTTGACCATACAGAACAAAAAGACGACACAATGACCACGATAAGACCTATTACGAATATTTACTTTGGCGAACGTATTTTTAAAAATATATCATGTTTATTAAGATCTCATTTGGCAAATATCCATACATAATTTGGCAAATAAACGTTTAATAAACATGGAATATTTTTTTAAATAAGCCAATAAAAAAAAAGCATGTGTTCACTTATTACGACTACACATCACCAAAAACACGTCCGCTCTGGTCAAAGGTTCACAAACAACTTCGATTTGCATAATTTTTGGCTTTATATGAGCAAGCCAGGGCATATGCCATCTATTGCCTGACATGGAGGCAACATTTTGTGCCAGAAATTAAATTATTATTACCGTAGTCAATTGAAAAATTGTTACAACTTTTAAGAAATTCAAATTAAATATTTCCATTACAATATGCTTTACAATATAAGTAAATGATTAATTCCTTACTCATATACATATTTTATTTCACTTTGTTTTATTATTGGTACTTGAATGTAGTATTAAAGCAGAACCGCTTTTCAAAATCATGCACATGACCTTTACTGATTTTTATCTACACATACACTCTTTTTCGAAATAAAAAAAAAATAAAATAAAATATATTTGTGGTTTTGTTGTCAGAATTTTTTTGAATTCAACATTAAAGTACTACAACGAATTGAAGTGAATTAGACTTTGTGCTTGAGGTTTTTTATCTCTTTGAAACCATTATTGATTTAACTTAAAACAAAAAAAAAAAAAATTGTTGATTGTGAAACCCTGTTTAATTGCTTTCTAAAGATTTAAGATAAATATTTTTTTATTAAAATAATTACAGATTCAGTGTAAGCCGTTTAAATGGAATAAAGGAATTAAAACAATAAATGATCTTTTAGAAAATAGTTTTTGAAAGGAATTCACCCATACCCATACGGATAAGCGCTTATAGTTTCAAAGTTTTGCGACTGCAGCCAATCATTATCTTCCTTTTTGGGTTTCTACCATATTAATTTTACATTTCCATGATTCGACATTTCTACGTAATGAGGCAACTTCTTATTTAACTTGGCACAAAAAGGGAAAATAAAATCGCTTCCATATAAAAGCAGCCAACGAGAAATATGCCGCCATAAACGTTGGTTATTTTCTTATCGAATTGAAGAGAAAAAACTCGGTCGTCTTTAGTAATAATAGAACCGATTGCCATAAAATCAAAAAGTGTGCTGTCGGATGATTACAGATTTTTTACGGGAAGCCGATGCTGGTTATAGCACAGAGGAGAAAACCATTTAGCTCGGCCGATGGCCGGTTATCAAGAACAAATTTTGAATATCCCTGAAAAATCTTGTGAACTGAAATTGAAAAAATACGATTTTCGATATACATACATACATATGGAAACTGCTTTTCAATTCGGATCTTACGTTCTGTGCAAAAACTTTCCTCTGCTATCACTCTTTAACCAAGATTTTCATATTAGTATATGTAAACTTTGCAACTTCTACATCGAATTATTAATAAACTGTAAGCCTCCGGCAGCGGTTAACTTCAGTTTTGAGAAGTCTAAAGCCCCCCAACCCCCGTTTCCCCAATAAAACCCCATACTACTTATTTCTTTCAAAACCTGACTCTTTATTCTAAAGTTTCCCCGAAAAATGTATTGGGTTTAGCCGAACACTTGATTCTTCCAGAGTCAATGTGAGCTGAAATAAAAGTTTGAAGAACATTTTTGTAGAAAATAGGTAATAAGAGTAGATAATAGCTGGATGTGGGTCGAAAGACTGCTTGGAAGATTTAATTAGGGCATTAGTCAAGCATTTTTTTCTTCCAGAGACACCCTGGGCTTAGTTAAAATGAAGGGAAATATTTTTAATATTGTTTTTGCCTGGGATCGCACCACAGGAGGGGAGATAGAACATGGTTTGTGTCAAGAAAGAAGAATTAATGGGACTTGCAGTCTCCGGAGGTACATTTAGGGTAGTTATTACGATGGAGAGAATATTTATGAAAATCTTATTTTTGTATAGGAGCGACTTTATGAAGCGGAGATAGAGGGTTAGATGTGTAGTCATATGGAAGCGGTGCTAATGAATAAAAACACGAGGTTGATGTGTTTGAAAAAATTTTATATATAATAGTAAATGGCGGCCGGTTTCGCAATGTATCGCACTAGAAACGACTCCATGGCAGTTATAGTACATTTTTGAAATTTTTTTACATTTGCCTTCAATTTGTGGAGGGATGCAGCACGCCTTCTTCCAATGCAATCTGCTTAAAAATTCCCGTTTTGCTACGGTCAACATTTTGAACTGGAGCAATGATACGTTTCGAATTTCGAAAAATAAAAAGACACACTACATTTTTTATTCATTAGTTTAAACTTATGTTATGTTACGCAGGCTGGCAGTCGTGAGGCCCACTTGCGTTCTAGAAGGTCCCTTTGTGGTATAGTTTAAGCTTAAGAGTTTGAAAAAATCAAATTAAGGAATATTTCCTGAATATATGATGAGAAATTTCATCCAGAAGAGACTACAAAGAGCTTAATTTTTTATTAATATTGTTGAAGTAAAAAAACAAATAAAATTGGGTGAGTTTTGGTAATTTCATTTCGGTGTTGAAGACGAGAGACATCTGGATGTCCACCGTGCTCAAATTAATTTTGCCTTCAGTAACTATCACTATCCTACTCAATCGTACGATTCATTCACTGAAAATTGCTAGCTAAATCTGATAGAATTCTGTCCTACTTTAAAAAGTTGCATCAAAACGGCCACACTATTATACTTTTGCAAACAACTTCAAAAAGGCAACTCTGATCGCATAGCAAAAGATGGTTTTTGAAAATTTTCAAAAGATTAACAAATCGGACAGACTTGTCAAAAAGTCTTTCACACACATACACTTTAAGTCCAGACTATCACACTTTTTGGACACACATGTCATTTTTAACAGATCGTACGATTCAATAGGATAGTGAATCACGGCCTTAAGCAATATTAACCAAAATGCCAGCGTTCTATTAAAAATAACTTAAAATAAAAGATTTAAAAATATAAAAACCAATCATCAAAAGCCTTTTGAAGTTACTCCAATGACCGCATACAGAATTTGAGATATTGAGAGATTCAAATATTACATTTGTACAAAATTAGCTGATCCTCATCATTTCACAGCCACAGGCCTTTCAACAATTTCAATTAAGTGTTTTAATCCAAAAATTCACATCATTATATTTCGCATGGTAATTAGTTGCAAGTGAGAGTGAATTAACAAGTTATTAGCTCCTTTTAATTTAAGCCACAGCATTATGTATTTAAGCATTTTTTGTTTGTTTTTCTCTATAAAAATTACATCACATGGAGGAAAAGTTATAAGCACCAAAATGTGAGAAATAAAACAGAAAAACCAATTAAAGCAACACTAAACTTGAACTGGTTGCCTATAAAATCGAAAATAAAATAAAAATGCACAAGCGTACGTATTAAAAAAAAACAACAAAACAAAACAAAAAACGCAAAATTTAATTAAATATTTGCCAAACAAGAGTTTCATGCAACTCAATGGAAAACTAGTTGCCAACAGCTGAAAAAATTTAATAGGAAAATGTGTTAATGTAACGTGAGATATTCGAACATTGGATTTGTTTTTTTTTTATTTTCCTTTTTGTTTTAGGCCAATACGAAATCTATGGGAGACATTGTAGTTTGGCTTTATGACCAAATGCAATTTTTTCATATTGTACCATTTTAACTGGCCAGAAGAGAAATATTTAATGGAAAATATATAGTACATGTGTATGTATGTACATGCGAATAAAGCTTAAGCACATTTAAAACAAAAATGTTTTATGGAGTTTAAAGTCCAAAAATAATGAGCGGCATGTGGTTGGTGGTGAAGAATTTAAAAGAAGGATGTAAAAGAAATCGTATACAGCCAAACGTGATCACTGATTATGTAAAAAAATTTCAAGTATGTATTAAAAAGGAAAAGAGAAATAGAAAGAGATAGATAGAGAGAGAGAGAGAGAGAGAGAGAGAGTGCTGTGTACAAAACAATTTTAATGTGCAATAAGGTATTTAGCAATCTACCAACCTGGCTACAGTAATATGACTTAATTTAAGCACAACCTCTGGTTTAATATGATTTCTCTGCTATTAAACTGCAAGTCAATTCTCAACGCTGTCTCTCAAGTTTATTTGCTTGACATTTCGTACTTTTCACATCGCAGCCCAGCTGGTACGGGCCTGGCACCCTCTATGGGTAAGTGGCCTCATTTAGGGAGGATCGTTAATTTCTCATACTAGAAATTTGACATTGCGTAAATTGCATCTGACATATGCCATAAAGGCGAAGTGACTTAGTGCTGAACTAAGAAAATCCTCGCAGGTACTAAGAAAATCCTTGTTAGTTTCTTTTCCTCCCCTCATTAATACGTTTAAATTCAAGGGATAATACCATATGAGTTTAGAGTGTACAATAGTGGTGGCAAATATTTCTGATCTAGTATGTGCGAAAGCTTCCTTTTACTGTAACGTAAGTAACCACAGATCGGTGCAAAATCATCCACAAGTTGGATACAAATTTTAATATTTTTAATTTTTAATTATAATCTAGTTGAATTTTCTAAATTATTGCGGAAACAACTAGCTGTACGCCAGCTGAAAATTTTCACTTTTCCCCATTTAGGTTTACTATTTATGCAAAATATTTGTATGCTTAAAATTGTGAAAAGGATTATGGTTATTCTAATATTCTGTGATTTAATATATTTGCATGGATGTATTTATTTAAAGTACGATGCGTCACCAGTAATAAGGACACGGAAAGCGAAGCCAAGCTTCGGCATAAGGCAGACTAAAAAGTTTCTCTATGTGGTCAAAACCCAGCTATTAGAAAAACCGATGTATGCCAAAATATCATAAAAGAAAAATTCTCCCAAGCCTGGTTATTTGAAATGCTATGTCAGCGAAGCCGGTTATCGATATTCAGGTCTGCTATGTGGCATATTAAGTTCCGGTTGCGTTTCAATACTGCAGCCAAGCTTCGCTTATACAGTATTCTAACTAAGTAACTTCAGCAACCGTAGATTTTAGTAGGAGTCGTACTCAAAAATTTTAGAACGAATAACATGCAAGTGCACTCAAAACAAGTCGAAGAGGGGATTGCTCATGAAAGTCAATCCAAAAAAAAAAAAAATTAAAAAAACAATCAAAAGAGCAAAGAAAATAAAAAACAAGAAAAAATGTTAGTGAATACAATTCGTATTGATGTTAATGAATATTAGTGAATACAATTCGTATTTGAAACAGGCCCTCCCGTACTTGATTTAAGAAAATCTATACTTCCGTAGTTCTGACACCGCTTGAGATTAACGTAAGTACGGAGAGATTGAATTGCTTTTGTGTACGCACAAATAGTTGCAGAAAGATTTATTTCAGCACATGCCAAAATGGGCTTATCTGACGTTGTACCAAACTTCGCAGTGAAAATGAAACGTTACAGCACCGCCCCCCAAGTAGTGGTTAACTATTCGGATGGCAGCTAATTTGCTACGTTAGTAACACAACCCTTTGCTAAGGAGATTGATCAATCCAACTCCTATATATTGTAGTTCCTTATACAGCAAGGGATCTACCGTATAAATTGGGTAATCCAAAGTCCTCTATGGAGAGCATCAGTTCATTAACACTACAGACAACAGCACCACGACAAAAACGAACATCGTCCTTGGCAATATTTCCAACTACGTTTGACCCGAGGAAAGTTCCTCAATTTATGACCGGGTAGAGCAACCCCTAAAGGCCCCTAATATCACATTATTATACTATGTATTATTACTTTCATTGGACTTTGTAAGACAAAACTATAAATACACTGCTTGCGACTGTCAAAAAGTCTAACGTAAGTTACATTTTCTATTCACACCATACTTAAAATGAAGCAGCAAATTTGAGTAGAAAAGAAAACAGCTGTTCATAGTTTTTTACAAAACAGTAAATTTTAATTATTTTATCGTGTTTTAATTTGGTTTTACTTCCAAAAAAAAATGGAAAGGATTCTGTTTGTGATGAAACGATAGTGTTTTGTTTCATTTCATTAGCAAATAAACGTCCCAACTTAAAGCTTTAAAGTGCGGCCGGTGAACTATTTGATGTAGGCGGGACACTTGAAAATTTTCTGCAGTTAATATAATAATATTGTAAAACAGATCCAAATTTAATATCACAAAAACATGTTTTAGATATAGAATGAGCAAAATACATTTATATACTACAGTTATATTCCAAATTTCGAACTGTGGTATAACGACAAAATGTACTATCAGTGACGGCACGTTATCGCCTGTGAAATGCCGACTACTCAATTTTAAAATAGCTGGCTTGCTAAAAAAAACACAACTCTGATCCAATGAGAAGTGTTATCGTTTTAAAAAGTTAAAAAAACAACAAAGTCGTATGGCATGTCAAATGTTTATCGTACTATTTTTCGTATGTATGACATGATTACATTCCGACTATCAGACTTGCACGTATTGTTTGAATTTTCGACAAGTGTTAATATATTGTACAATAGTCTGAACTACCTAAAGGGTCACTCCGGTGTGCTGGTCCCAGCAGCACTTATTGACCTTGGATAGAGGGTATCCATTAACCTTCCACCACTTCTCTAGAATTAGATAGCAATATGATTAAGATTTTGGTCACGAAACGGACGGGAGCTAGATGGGAACATCGAGACGTACATTACTGAATCGCCGAGCAAACTGTGCGCAAACAGTCAGGTATCATAGTGTTGTGATCACATCACACCATTTAGTTGTTCTCTTCACCAAAAGTAAGTAATTGTTATATTAGATAAAGCATGTAGCTGTGACAAATACCACTTGATAATTAAGTCTATGTCGACCCAGATAGCTCACCAAGGCTGGAACCTTATAATTGACCTGAGAGGCATTCTACTTGACAGGCCAACCCGGGGCAGGTGGAGGACCATTATTTGCTCTATCTTTTTGCTAGTGAGGACAGAGGTCTATCAGTGATAAATAGCAATCGATCATTGAGTCTAGAGGTGGATAGCTTACAAAGGCTGGAAAATAATAATTGGCTTGAAAGGTCGGAGGCGGCGGAACTGTTGCCACAACTGCGTTGAAGAGAAGCTACAGCCGACTTTCATATCTATTTAAAATGAAGTGCCTAGATATTATGTGCACATATCTAGTGTTTTTACCCTATTAACCGGTTTTTTTTTTCTTTATTCTTACCGGAAACCATTTTTTTCTAAAATGCTGCTATTGCAGTTATTCGTAAGCCAGTATTTAAAAAGAGCGGAACAAGCGATCTCTACCGTCATAATCCATTATCCAGAGATGCTAAGAAATCAGTAACCCTTGAACTATTTGCATAATGCCACTACTTGAACTTTGCTTATGTTATTGCGTATGTTAAGCAGACAATTTCGAAGACAAATGTGCTTTTAAGGATCCGCACTATTTTTAAATTTTGTTTGCAAGCTTTTGGTGAAATCAGTGTGAGCCAGTGACCCGAATGATTATTTCACTTACATACAAATGTTGACTACATTTCTGTACAGCAAGTAATAAAATAGTTTGCAACAAATGATTTAAACAACTTAAAATACTCAATCGATCCTCAGTAGGGTGGCATATTGAGAGAAAAACTTGTTTGTTTATTAAGTTGACAAGCAAAAGCCGCGCAAGTGCAAGTGCCTTTAGGCAGCCTTTGTAACACATAAACAAAAAGGAAATTTTACTGTCAGGTTTTTACTTTTTTTTTTTCTTTTCTTCTTTTAGTTGCAAGTTGATAACTTGACTGGTTTAAGCCGATTTGACTAAGTTTTTGTTGGTGTAAGTAGTTTTAGCCATTTAGAGATGTATTCAGGTCAGTTGCGTTTCTTTTAAAGAAATTTTCACATATTCATTCGTTTATTTGGTTTTTGCTAACGACGACACTTGCAGCACCACAAATGTTGTTTTCCTTTTTTTTCTGTTTTTTGTTTATTTTTTTGTTTTGCCATGCAGCGCATAGTACCAGTGAGTTTCTTAGCTGGATGGATAGATGCTTTTATATAAATGTTTTATGCTTGTATATGGGGGTATTATAATGTGTGGCCAGAGCGACAAGTTAATGCTGTTGCAGTCGTTGCCATTCATTCAGTTATCCAGCAATTGATTCATGCATCGATTCGTTCAATCTTTGTGAACGAAATGATGATGTTGACTTTTTTAGTGTTCATGTATTGACCATTTGATGCTTCTAAATGGTCAGTTAAATATTCAAGATGATGACGATGATAATGTTGCCTGCTCTATGGCTTTTAGTGGCCAACCATTTCGAGGTTGATGTTGCCGATAAGCAAGATAATGATGATAAAGCGTTCGAAATTGCAACTTGACACTTTCAAGAGTTTTTATTGCTATTGCATTATTTTTTTCATGTTTTCATGAGATGCTCTTTCTAGTCTTTTATGCTTGTCAAAATGCTAATTATGCAAAAGACATTAATAATCGATTTACAAGTTTTTCTTATTGATGCTCAGCTTGTTTAGTTTGATTTTCTTATAGATAATTAACTTGTCAGTAGACGATGATTTGTTTTTGTTGTTGGGTTTATTATTGACTTTCTGCCTCCAGGTAAAATTTAGAAGGAAAAATACAAGTTAATAGAGAGCAAAATAAGGAAAGTCTGCAAAGAATACTGGATTCTAATTGCAGCAAAAAATCTGGGTACATTTTGTTGGGCTTTTTGAATCTCTTAATGCATTTTACAGTTCCAGTTTCACAGTGTTTGAATCGTTTATTTTTCAAAAATGCCATTGATAAGTTACATGAATTATGATTTTCTCACTAAGTCAACTTAAAAGACATACCATACAGCTGAATAAATAAGGTGTTTCCGTTTATTACGATTCAAAAAAATCTTCTAAAATTGCATATTATTTAAGTCTAAATACGAACAGATTCGAACAAAACAAAATCATTGTACAGAACCAAGACTACCCAATAGTCAATAAGATTGTGTTTAAGAAATGTTATTGGGCCGTGGAATATCCCAGTAGAAACGAAGAGTTTTCACTTCGTTATTATTTTCATGTGGTAAACATTATTAATTAAAATGAGTTATTAAGTTTATTCGACCCTCTTTTAGTTTAATTTTATTTTTTTGAGCTTTAGATCTTCTTTAATTTATTAGTTTTATTTGCCGATATATCGCTCTCCTTCGAATAGTTTTTTCAGAACAGTAATATAATATAAAAAAAAATATCCGTTTAAGGGAGACCTAAAGCTCGAGAAAAAAAAATAATACTAAATCTTATTAATTTTGTGCATAAGAGAAACACATAAAATCAAGGAGCTAACTTGTTATTCACAATTTTATTACGCAGTTTCAGATAATTTTGCTCAAAAACAAAAATTGGTGGAGAAAAGCTAATTTGATTAGATTACCATATTAATTTCTTCAAAGAGGTGTTCCTTATTGATTTCATTAGTTCTCTATGATCATGTGTACATCGTGTACTGTATTTTCTTAAATTTCTTTGAGACTGGCAATCACAAGTCTGGGGTGTTCGAAGATATCAAGAAAAAACTTTTTACAAAAAGCTAGTAACAAAATCGAATAACAATTTCAAGTTGCGTTCTTCAGTTTTTCCAAAAAGGGTTTCTTATTAAAATAAAATGACTTCCTTCTTGAAAAACTTCACATATCCCTATGTTATTAATTTTGTTTTAGGCTATAAGGTGTCTATTAGGTACTGGGTTCCCTGTGTACCAGTATGACTATGATTTTCCATCATTTGTACTTGAGCGTCCCAATGATGGCTGGTAGCTTGCCGGTGTGTTCCGTAAAAGTGTTGAAGATAAAAAATAATAATAACAGGACTCGTCTATACATTCGAATCCTCCAGCTAGCTGAGATGACAGAGGAAATATTTAGTATAGGAACGCCCTATCAAGGAATTCAGAGAAAAAAATTAAGGGTTGTTGATTATATATTTGGGTGCCGCAGAGACTTGCTGGTCTTACTTAGAATATCAGAGTAAATTTATGAATCATTTGTCTATGGCAACCTCTCAAGGGTCGGTTCTACCATAGACCTTTGGGGTTGCGGGTAATAGGAGCTTAGTGAGCACAAGGAAAATATTGTAAGGGAAATGTTAATGGTTCTCTATCTTATTCTTCTAGCAACGAATCAGAAGAGCAAGTGAACTTTTATTTCTAATATGAACTTTGCTGCGAGGTCATTTTTTCTGTCCCAATTTCGTCGCCCCGGCGGGCAAATCAAGCCATACTGATTAGGCACAATTTGGCTTTCTGCTCAAGGGCTATAGTGGTGCAGGATGACTCAGTTATTTCGGTAATGAATATCTTAATTCTGTGGCCGTCTGGGTCAAAATATCTGGGAGAAATATGCATACTCCAGCAAAGGTATATCGCGAATACGATAATCAGGGCCTTGGGATATCTCTTCGGACTTACTCTGCCTAGTAATATATTCGATAACCGTCCTCGGCCTGGTTATGGTTGATAACAAAATATCGCTTAGCATGAGAATAATACCTCCTCAGAGTGATGTTTACTTGAAACAGTGTGAGGAGCACGAAACATCGGATCTGCTTAAACAGCTGATGTTCTCTTTAGAGGACTTCGGGTTACCACACTGGTACCACAAGCTTAGTGCAGTTTGGAAAACTGCAGTATAGAAGAGTCAGATAGCTGAATACCCTGAGCAAGGGGTTGCGTTACGGATTAAGATAGCGGAGCAAATAAGTTGCCTTGCAAATAGTTAACCACTACATGGGGTCGTTGCCAGGACATCTTACTTTAATTACAGAGCTTGGTTCACCATCAGATAAGGCCATCCTGGTAGCTCCTGACTTAAATTTTATTACAATCTTCCCTAAATTTCGAAAACAATCATTTTATAGCTCTATGACCTTAGAGCTAAACATTTTACAGGCACCTAATTTCTGACAAGATGTTAGCCAGAAAAATGCTTTAAAGAATTAAACATTAAACACAAAATAGTCTTTTTTATTGAATAACCGTTGGGCATGGGAAATGTTTAAATTTTTTCATTATTCATATATGGTGAATTCATATTATTATTGGGCAAGATGTTTCATTTGAGTGAATCGTTCGTTCTCTTTCAGAAAGTTAATGTGAATTAATTCTTCCTTTTAATTCATCATTCGTTCAGAAAGAATGTTACACAAAGTCTCATTCAAATTAGGGTTTTGTTTCTTAAAACCAACAAGTACTCATAAAATCTAATATTTTTTTTAATAAAAAAAAAAATAAAAAAAGCAATATTTTTGAAAAACAGGCTACAGGTGGATTTACGCAACCACAGGCGCTAATTATCTGCATATGTAAATAACGCAAGGTCAAAACTAAAAGATTAAAAATAGTATGAATAGCTAATTAATTTGTATTATTCGAACTTTTTCTTATATAATTATTTCTGTATTAAGTTTATCAGGCTCAAGTTCTTTCTATATTATACTTGTGATTGATATTAATTAAATTAGACAAATAAGACATCAAAGACAATTAGCAGGGTGGAGAACTAGTTGTTTCGAAGCCGCCACACTTTCTTGTCAGCACCCGTCTTTGAACTCAGGGGCTCATGTTTCATATCACTCAAACACACCATTTCTATTTTATTTCTCTATATTTATCATGGCATATTTCCTGGGTGAGAGTTTCTCACCATAAAGGTAAGTAAGTTGTATTTCAACTTTATGTCATATATTATTCTTATATTGTTAATTCAAATTTCATTTCTTAGATTTTTCAAATGTTCTGCTGTGCCCAGCGACAATGCTAAATATAGAAAAATAAAATAGAAATGGTGTGTTTGATATAATTAAAATTTAGACAGAAAATATACATACAATAGTATGAATATTTTGAAAAGTGAGAATTAATATACATAAAATTATTTTTATTAAATAAAATTTACTAAAATTGATATCATCAAAATGTTGCTGTAAGCAAAAAGAAAGTAAACAGAAAGGTGAAAGATATAGAAAACGAATACAGAAGTAATTCATTCATTCAGTTGAAGAAATCATTCGGTTGAATAAATTCATTCATGAATGACACAAGCCTAGTTTATGTAATTGCATAAACAATCAATCGCAAAGGCGACATCGCGTAAAAAAGTATCCAAAGAGGAAAAAATGTATGCTTTGCCATAATAACAAAAGTAATACATTTATGACCAAAATCGGAGCTGATGGGAAGTGAAGCGGCTTCGAAACAGCTAGTTGTTCCCCAGCTAAGGTCATAATTTAAAATATAAAGGTATTTATTACTATTTTTATTATTTATTCCAATTATAATAATCACTTGAACCAGTAGTGTGTCTACAAGTGCAGTTCACTAAAACAAAACCAATGCAAAAAAATTTTTTTCAACATGTCTGAGCACTTCACGTTTATACTAAAGTTCGTACCAAAACGAATGTGCCTATTTTAAACCTTCCATTACTTTTTTTGTAAACGCTAAGTTTTTACTCACCCACTAAATCCAAACCGCGTATTAGAGTTCCATAAAAGTTGTAAATATTTGATCATTTACTAAAATATGCCGCTGTTCTCCCAATCACTTATTTTCTCTGTGTAGGGTATTCAAAGTCTTGCACTGATCTATTAGATTCTGTTACTTGGTTTGTTGATGTGAATGTTTAAATGGGCGTTAATAAATTATATAAAGTGCTTACACTTTATTACCTCAAACATCCATGGGGTACAGTGTCATGCATTTATGACAGTTTCGCTTATGAATGGTGGCATGTTGAGCAAAAAAAAAAAAAGAGAAAAACTATATTGCCTTCCGCATTTGGACAGTTAGAAAACGGTAAATTTGTTAGACGTGAACGTTATAAAGAATGTTATTGAAACAAAGTTGTAAAATATAAACAATAGTTTAACGCACTGTCAGAAGTGTTTTACACAATATTTGTTATCCAAGTAAGGAACGAACGGGAAGCCTTCATCGCAAACAGAAACCAAAGAAGCCAACAACAGAAGTGCCAACCAGTTATTACTGCTAAGGAGTATTTTAAATATATAAATAAAACATAATAATAATTTGTATTTTACAGAAGAAACATCTTAAAATTTTAATTAATAACCATCACAACAGCAATCATTTTATTTGTTTAAGTTTCAGTCGCTGAAATGCACTGAGTATAGACTCAAACGGAAAAGAGTTAATTAAACTGTACTTTATACAGTGACAAGAAATAATTTTTCTCAATGAAACGGAAGAGTAACAAAGACTAAAAAGTAGCCGTTTGTCTAAAGTAAAGAAATCTTATTTAGAAACTTTTTTTTTTGCCACCGCTCTAAGTGAATTTTATTCAACTTTTTGTAGTGTATACTATTGTATCTTTTATGCAGAAATGTGCACGCAATTCTGAAGACAATTTAATTTTAAGTAAATGTCTAGACAATTTAAACTTTAAAAAATAAACAAAATAGAGCCATCAGAACTTTAGTTCAGCCAACAGAAAAGGAGACGCAACATGAAATTCGCTACTTTTCCCTGTACTATTTGACTTACAAAGTGAAAACAAAAAAACATGTCTATCACTTTCTTGCATTTCTCAATGTATCAGTGAGCCAAAGATCACATGTGTTAAATGGTTTGTTGACAAACTCTGTGCAGCAGAAGTTAAGCATGCTTGTATACGTACATATGTATGTATGTATGTGTTCACGTTTGTGCATAACATTTTATTTTTAAAAGTTTCGAGAGCTACATGCCCCTCTTAATCAAAAAAAAAAAAAAAAATTCAAATTTGGAAACTGAAGAATGCGGTGATAAAATTGAAAATTGATCACAATATATTAAAGATGGAAAGTTACTAACGAAGAGCTTAGGTAATAGGATGGCTATACACTGCTGTATGCAGTATGCAATATAGTTACAACCTCAGTTTGTAGCAATTCGGGTGCTGATGATCGTTGTGACGGACATGAAACAGCCAGCCGTAATATATAATTATAAAATGTATTCTAGAGCTAATAAGTATTCAATTTTACTTGTCTTGTCTTCTTGAATCATCTTGATCACTAGAATTTTACCACAAAAAAAAATCTTTCTCAATTAGAAGGAAGTAAAACCGAACTTAAAAACCCACTTAATAAATATCAATTGTTAATTATAAAACATGCATACCATTAAGGGCTCTTTTCACTATCTAAAATTAAGTTCTCATTTAGAAATTATTAACTAACTGCCGGCTTGGTTAATAGGCACTATTTAACTGTCTGTTACCGATTTGAATTGCACCAACTTTAAATCAGTTAACAAATAAAAATGGCACGAAGTATGGCAACCATTATCTATTTTTGTATACGAAAATTAGTTCAATAAAGGAAGGCCCAATAATTTTTAGAAAAAAAAATTATAAAATGTATTATTTTAGGTCTAAAAATAGACCTTGATGTTTCCTGTCTTTTTTAGCTGTCTATATGCCGCAGACATTTTGTTAATCAAGTCATTAGTAGACTCGAAAAATTCTTAAAAGGATGTTTGAAACTCAACTTCTTATTCCATAATTCCCATGAACAAAATGAGAATTAGGAATGTTCAAACAAACCTTTAACTCAGAAAACACTTTTTCGTCTTGCAACACTTTTTTCTGAATTAAAGGCTTGTTTGAATATTCCTAATTCTTATTTTGTTCATGGGATGGAATGCAACAGGAAGCCAATATTGAAAAATCGTAAGGTAAGGATCGACGTATTGAAGAGAATATGACATAATTGGAACCAGCCTATAAATAATTTTAGGCGTAGCCAGGAATCATCTTTAAACATTGCATTATGCAGACCCAAAGAGATGTCACATCAAATCAAACCCGGGAGCTCTTAAAAGGTCACTCAATATGTAGAAGTTAAAAAAATAATAATTTTCTTGAAAATTGGGTTGACAAAAATTTTAAAAAAAGGTTCAAAATTTCCAAGCTATTGAATGAATTTTTCTGGATTTTTAAGAAAACCTAAAACTCACTCTAAGTACAATTAATTTAAAAAAAATCACAACTCTACGTTTTTCAACCAAAAATCTGATTAGATGTACGTAATGAAATTGTTAACCGAAATCGGTGCTGATGAGACGCGTAGCGACGTCGAATTCAAACAGTGTAATATTCTATGCAAAATTAGTGATATTTTAAAAATGCTAAACAGTTGCCAAAAATTACACTGGTGTGAAAGCACGACAATTTGAGAAAAATTTGCATAATTAAAACATAGTACGCACCATGATACAACTAATAAGGTAGCCTCATCAGCTGAACCTTTAATATTCTGACTACTTAAAACTGCCAAGAGAATACAGAGATGAAATGCAGCCAAATTGAGATAGCAAATCAGCGTAAGTTCTGTTCATCTCTCTTCTGTAAATGTAGAAGTGGCGTCTTTTTGACAGTATTCACAAGTTGCACAAAAACAAAATGCACTTTATTTTTATTGAAGTTGTTCTTATTGTACGGAACACGTTACCTTATTAGTTGTATCATGGTGCATACTACAAACGGTTTTTAAGGGCAATAAGCAATTGCAGAGAATGAAACGGAAACAAAAACAAAAAATTTTACAATGTGCAAACATAAAATGATTTTTCAAAATAATTTTTAAACAGCATACAATTGGTCATGGCTTGGATTCGAAGTAATTCGGGTGCTGTTGAGCGGCGTGGTAAACGGCCATTGAATTTTTTTTTTGTCTTCTTTAAAAATGTTGATCACTCCAATTTTATCACAAAAAAAAAACTCTCAATTTTGAGGAAGTAAAATCAAGCTCAAACCTGATAAAACTATTAACAATTAAAAAATGTTTCGTGCAAATCTTTCCTGTTTAACAAACGTTCTATCAGCTGACTTGGACGATTTTCAAGTCTTTTTTTTTTTTGCCTCTGTGTTCTCTGTACCTCAAATATAATCAAATATTTTCTGTATTTCTAGATTTTTAAAAAATTTATAAATAAAAGAAACCATTTATAAAATTGAAACAATTTCTGTATGTTTTTTTTGTGGGTAGCAAATAAAATATATTAAACATTTCTTATACAATTTGAACTTTTATTAAATACCGTAAACATGTTTTTAGTTTTATTACGAATGGCTGCGAGTTTGTAGTTGGACTGCTGTTTCCATTCTAAAGCATTGGCTTCACTTTTTATTTTATTATTTATCAAATAAAAAATTTCAAGTATTACATTGTTGTTTCCTGCATTAAAGATAGGCGGCGTAAAGCACTTCAAACCCATTAATAAAAGTAAAAGTCAATGAAAACAAAAACGAAATACTCAAAACTCAAGACGACTTTAATTAATTGTAAGTAAATTAGAAAGGTATGAAAAAAAAAGTTTTATATTGTGAAACATAAAGAAAGGGTAATTAAGTCTAGCTGAGCTTTTGCAAGATCGATTAATTTTTCGTTAGACTTACATGGAGCACTTTTCATATATACATATGTATACGAGTAATATTTCCTTAAACTTACCTGAAAAGAGAAAAAAAAAATACAATATGTTATTGACTAACCATAGAAAAAATATTGTAAAAAGAGAATTAGATTAGATATAGCGAATTTTTAAAAAGTTATATTGTTTTAATTCACATAAAAATTCTTCGAATAAGAAAGCATTTGTTTTGAGTTTTGTTCTAATGAATTTTTATTTTTTTATTTAGAATGAACTACACAACAGAACAAAATCAAATTTTTATGGTGTAGCATGCAAACGCTATAACATTTGTTTGCACCTGCCTTGTGACATACACTGAAGCCAGTATAGGGTTGTTGTGGGCTTCATAAACAGTTTGACCCATAGGTCTATAGGAACTCCGTATCATTTACAAAGTCCCTTAATTTTCACCAGCATATGCCCCGTAATAAAGTTATGTCTGGCATCGTATTTGTGAGAAGACGAGGCACTGGCATAAATAGTGCTCTAATGTTTCGCTCTCCTCCACACATGCTCTAAATTCATCACGCACCGCTCCGCTATTTCTATGCGGATAAGATGTGCCAGTAGTTGAGAGTGAACTGCCATAACTTCCATTATTCTCCTTAATTCAGGCTTGCTAAGTCTTCGCAGTCCCCCTGGTATTGCCTCATCTGGATACCCCCACAGAAGTCTTGCATTGATTCCCACGGTTTCGTTATTCCAGAGAGTTAAGTAGGCTCTATGTGCCCAATTCTTTAGCTCAGATTTAATTGCATTGAAAAGTGTCGCTCATACTAAGCTTATGTTACTTAACTCTTTTGCTCTTGAAGCAAGTGAGTTTGCTCTCTAATTTCCAGTTATTCCCGCACGCTCTGACACCCATATGATACGCAGTTCACCATGAGTCGAGTAACTGTTAATAGCGTGTTTGCAATTCGAAACTGTTTATGATTTAATCCGCTCAGCTGAGATCGCTCTCATGGCCATTTGACTATCCGTGAATATATTCACAGATCCTGGCCTTCCCAGATACACTCCGCAATTGCCCGAACTTCCGCCTGCAAAACTGCAGACAGAATAACAGTTCCGTGGTATTTTGTATATAAATACCAAGGTATCCATCCGTGCAACAATGAAGGTACATGGGAATCTGGTTTAAAGGGTCGGTCAACCAGGAATGGAAGTTGCTGTATCGCTATTGGCCTCTAGTCTGGTCTCCGGTATGCGATCTGACGTCACATTTTCCGATAAAGTCTCGTCTATGGCTGTAAAGATTTGTTGATGATTCGCTTCGTGTCTCAGATCGATCCATTCACTCATCATTTTTAGTCGCTTCGCTGTGAGAGCCGCTTTACATTTTCTACGAATTTCGATTGGTTCCACGGATAATATTGCATCCTTCGCCCTTGTTGATGTGGGTTTGAAAGCCCTACTTATACCAAGAAACTTTTAAATTGCTGTTCTTTAAATTCAAAAAAATACAAAATAAACAAATATCAAATTTTTTTGTCCAGGATGAAGCTGGTATAAAAATAAGTCAAGTTATGTTTTAGGCGAGATCTTTCAGACTTGGTATGTTTTTATTTAAAACTTGATTTAATCAAAAAATGTTATGAGATCTCTTAGCAAAAGAGTCCCTCTCAGCCTTTTTGAAATCCATTTTATTTGATTCCCAAGATTATTTCAGATATTACAAACCCCCCCCCCCCCCCCCCCAGGAGTCTTAGAGGACCCTTCAGGCCACCATTTGTATATGGTGTGTAGTGCGCTAAAGAGCTAATTTTTCCAAAAACGTTCCTAATCTTCACCAGAAATCTCATATTTTCAAAAATAGAGGCCTTTTAAAATTCATTTTATTCGAGTCCCAATATTATTTCAGATATCACACCCACCAGGGTCTTAGAAGACCCTTCAGGCCACCATTTGTATATATGGTGTGTAGTGCGCTGAAGAGCTCCTTTTTCCGAAAACGTTCCTAATCTTTTCCAAAAATAAAAAAAAAATATATTTTTCGAAATTAGTTTTTTGTTATTTCCAACACAAATTTAGATGTACCTGTGATCAGTTAGCATAGTGCAACTTCTAAACTGTGGTTTGCGCTATGATTTGGACAATATCATGGTTTTCCGGGACATATATAGTCCCTTTAGAACACTAAGATGAAATTTTCGGCCACTGTTAAGTCGTTAACAGTGCTCTGTTAATTTCAAAATTTGTCTTTGCTAAGAAATTTACCTTATGTCCGGGGATTTATATTCAAATTTATCTTCACACACATAAAATTAGCACCCCATCATCGTACGCTGTGCTACGTTGTTTCGAGCTTGTGAATTGAATAATTGTTTATTATGACAACTGTGTCTTTAACCACGATACAATTTTTCTTAAACACAATATAGATAATGCCACTATTTTACCACTACTGCCACTTGGTACCGTCCAAAGTAATCAATAATTTATTTTCTTTCCTTATTAAATGTTATACAGCAGATTTCTATTAAAAAATCAATACAATTCCCTTGCATATTTTTGCACACAATCGGAAGCCTGAAATGAAGTAAAACTTCAAAGGAAAAGACCAACAACTGATATGGAATAAAATGGAAATCTTTCACAAACAACATTTTCTATCCTTAAGTAAAATTGCATACGACTTTAATAGCCATGCAGTGGAAAAATGCTAGATTTAAGCTTGTCAGCCGGTTGTAGACTGTTTCTGGTCTCTGGTCCATGTACGTAGAGTGAACCAACAATGTTGCATCTTTGCTTGCAAATAAAACAACAGCAACAGCAAAAAAAAAGTACAAAGAAAGCAATAACAACACAAACTATTTATATGTAAGATATCATTACATATCTTTAAATAGGAATGAAACCAACAACCACAACTACTACTACAAGAGCAACATGCAATATAAATAAATATGTACCACCTCCCTGTTTCTTGGGGCACAGATTTCAAACTCATACTCATAATAATATACAACGTCTGCCGCAACACGTTCAATTGCGGTTAATGTACTTTAGTTTTAATAAAAGAATGGGATTCATTTGAGGGCACTGCATTATTATTGTTTAAAAGAGAAAAATGAACATTGCATTGCATTGTTCGAACAGTCTCCACTACATATTAGAAGCACTTTGGGATTTGTCTATTAATGGGCAGCTGGAAATTTGCTGCCCATTTTATGCTGCTCAGACTTTTATTTAGCTTTTGCAGTAGGAAACGAACGCAAAGCAACAAAAAAAAATAATAAGTCGCATACATATACATATGTATCTACAATCCGTAGGCTGCTTGTGTTGGGATGCACAAAAACAAAACTGAGTGAAACTGCTACGTAAATGAAAACAAAATCACGTTTATGCAAAAAGAGAAAAATAAAAACGAAAAATTAAAGAGATTTCAAATATTGATTGTATAAACAAAAAGATGCATTCATTGTTCATTTTAAATAGAAACTAAGGCCCATCACAGTCCAGCGAATCGTTTGTACCTACGCAATTTTAGAAGAAAAATTTAAGTTTGTTCCGCAAAAGAAAAATATGTTGAATTAAATTTAAGAAAAATTTGTCCCTTAAGCTAACTCAAGGATGTTAGCGCCTCAGTTAGATTAAATGACAACTTAATGAGACTACCCACATTTTTCCAAACTCTCTGGTTCAGCAGGATGAAATAATAAACGCTATATAAATTGGCGTCGCGGTTGCGACGCCAGTTATTAAATACCAAATTAAACAAGTGTGAAGGTTGTATTTGGCCCTGTTGAATCTAATTTACCCTTTACCAAGGTATATAGCGAAACAAAATTGTTGGGACACCCGTTGTTAGTACTCATATCTTATAACTGGGAAATGATGTTTTCCAATGAAAATTACATCATCGTGACATATATTTATGTAAACTCTCACAAAAATTTTCTGATATGTGCGCACTTTAACTGAACATACATTCTTGGAGAAATAAGAACATGTTCAATACACTTTGCTGCCATTTAAAAATTTTAAAACTACAAAATGGACAAAAACCGGTGGCAACGCTGACTACAATATATAAAACTTCTCTAAAAGTTGTATTTTAGTTCCACACAATCAATATATGTTGCTTAAAATTAATAAAACTCAGCTGCAACTCAATTTTGTTCAATATTTTCATTAAAAGTACCCATGTAGAGTAGTTTGTAAATTTTTGGGGGTTTGCTATTGTTGATATGACTTCTAAGTTGTGTTAAGTAAAATTGTACCAACTCGATAAACAAATCGCACGTAATTTTAAAGTGGTAATATGGTGAAGTTATCTCCATCACTTACCGTCGTTTTTAACGTCTCTGTTTTTGTTTACATTTTCCTAACAACGCACTGTCATTTTAACAGAATGCTCTGTTTGCTAACATTTTTAACATATTGCATTAACATAGAACAGTTTTAGATAAGGCATACAAATATTTGTTTATGCTAAAAACGAAGCTGTGAAGTTAGCTCCTTTTTTTTTTTTTTGAACACATTTAAAAAGCTGAATTAATGGCAAAAAATCAAAGAGTGGGGACGATACTATGCAGAAGTTTAATCGGCTATACGAGGAGCAGTTCCCCAAGGTAGTGCATCGGAGCTCTTCTGCCCAGTCATATGCACTCGATTTTTTTTCTTATGGAATTGTTTATTGAGATTTTTTCCAAGACAAGCCTGTGAACGGCCCGCCTTAAACATCATCAAACCTTCAGCATTGCATGTCGTTTATTACCACTATTTACATAGATTTTCGATTTCGTTACAGTGAAAACAACATAAATAAATCGAAGATATTTATCGTTTAGTTTTCAGGGAATTTAAAACATGCAATTTTGCAGCAATTTAATTTAAATAAAGTTTTTGTTAAGTTCTAGTACATACGTTTATTTTCTACCAGCATTTAATGCCCCGACAGAAAGAAAAAATAAACAAGAATAACTAACAAACTAAAGTTCATTGTCCATGGACTTTTGTTCTCGAGAGATTAGACTGCTCCTTGTTAATTGTTAGAGAAAAGTTAATGAATTGTCATGTTCATGTCAGTAAACAAGTTGAATGTTGTCAGTAACAAGTTGTAAGTAGTAACAAGTAAATCACTCATTACTAGAGATGTGCACGTGAGCGTACCTCGACACAGGAACGGGAGCTAAGCGTTTAGCTGCAGAGTGATGACATATTGACAAATTGGATTTTTAAGTTTATGAACCTGCATATTGGAAGCAAATACTGTAAAGCCACTAAAAGTATTTCAATTGTAAGAGCTGAGTTTTTATATGTTACGCAGGCCGCCGGCTCACTTGGGTCCTAGAAAGGTCCCGTTGTGTTATAAGTTTTTATATAAATATATTTTAGCATCTTCCCAAGTGGAAATGCAAAATGTAATTAGAATTGAAAATTTTTATTTCAATCTTGTGTATCTATACATATATGTTGCAACATATAATCAATACCAGATTCCGGCACATTCTGTGAAATTTAATTAATTGATTAATGAAAGGTGCATTGAATGTCTTCAATAAAACAATTATCTTAAGTTTATTTTTCATAGACTGCTTGCATGAAGTTTAATTTTGCAAAGCTCTGCGGCCATGACAAAATACACTTACATTAGAATTTGGCCATGACAAAATACACACAGAGAAAAAAGCACCTAATAAAGTAGAAACAAATCAATAAGATATCTCTATGGTTTTTTTTCAAGAAGGATTCCTTATTATTTTAAATGGGAAAACCTTATTGAAAAAATAACAATTAATGAAATTAAAAAGATGATTTACGTGTGTTTATATAGGAAACTAATAGAACCAATAAGTAAAAATTAATAGGATAACCTAATAAAATCAATAAGAAATCCTTATTGTATACAATTTACAAGAAACCCTAATAGAATCAATAAGTTCTTCTCTATAGAATTTTTTTTTTGGTACCATGCAAATCGGAAACTGTGTAAAAACAAACGTGAGTAACAAGTTTTCTTCTTGGTTTTATGTGTTTTTCTTGTTGAGACAATTAATAAGATTTGCAACATGGAAATAATAAGAAATACCCATAGAAAAATTTTCTTTTCTCTCTGCTGGGATACCCCTCAGCCTAAAAACGTTTCAAAGAGAAAATCTTATTGAATCTATTAGGAAGTTTTCGCTCTGTGCACTTATATCAAGGCTAATTACATTTGAAATCGGACTTTTCATGTTCAATGTTTTCAATCACACCCCAGGACTTCTCACGTTTACTCACGTGTGACACAATAAATTAGAACCCATCCCCCCCTCCAACCCTTTCTACTCATTACATTCAGGTTGTAAGAGGGACACCATAACAGAGACATTCGCAAACTCATTCACTCAGTCTTTCATTTGGATAGTCATGCATTCGTGGTGTTATAATTTGCTTTGTTGCTTGCAGTTGCTGCTCTGAGAAGGACTGACTTATAAGCATTTAAACAAAGGATATCAGTGCCATAAGAAAACATAATGAATAGAGTGACATAGGAAATTGCCTACATGGTTTAGAAAACATATACCTGCTTTTTTTCCTGTTATCAAAACTGTGATTGCTTTGCAGGAGTAAGAAAACGAGAGCATTTATTAAGAAGTTAATTGTATGTGTTTTTAGCACTTAAAAAAAAAGAAATAAAATTTTTTTTCCAACAGATTTCTCTGTTCTCAATTTACTATGCTAGTGAATAACTTTGTATCTTTTCTAAAACTTAGTTTTCCTACACTTTTTTTCTAGGCATACGCTACTTATTTACTACCAACATTGCAAATGTAAGATGGACACCTCCTTTACAGTATCAACACTTCCTTGATGTTTTGTCAATCTTCATAAATAAACAAAAACATTAAACAACTGCAGAGTTTCTATGGCCACTTCTCGTGTTTGCGAATCATTAAAATAGTTTGGTGATGACGCATATTCTGAAATATGAATATTTTTTAACTGGAGAATAACTGGAGAGCAACTTGATTTTATTGTCTGACTAAATGTCTAGTATTTGCGTCAAAGGAAATGTCTAAAAGGAAACAAAAGAAAATGAATACACCTGTAGCAATATTTACGGGCAATGCGTAGAACACAATTAAAAAAAACTAATCTTAGTTATTTGATTGCTATAAGAGCCTATTGAAATGTATTATTTTAGGTCCAAAAATAGAACTTATTAATGTTTTCTGTCTTTGCCGCCGAAATTTCGTTGATGCTAATCAACTCATGAAACATATTCTTTTAGAGTCTGCTGATGAGCATCATCGAAATGTCGGCGGCATACCGACGGCAGAAAAAGACAAAAACATTAATAAGGTCTATTTGTAGACCTAAAATAATACATTTAAAATAAAACTTTTTTTCATACAATCAAATTTTTAGGTTTGAAAACTATGTAACCGGAAGAGGATGGCATAATGCACGGCTTTTATGTAGCGATACTAATTTTGACAATAAGTTTTCGGAAGTAATTCAAAAAATACGGTAGAGGCTTTAGATATGAAGGCTAACGAGACAACGCCAAGGAACTCCACAAACCCATTAGGTAGGTCTTCCACAGGTCAAAGGGGTTTTCCCCTCACAAGAGCATATTTTTTTCTATATAGTCTTAGGTGGCCTCAGACTAGCGTATATTGTATTAGCCAGGTAATTTATCAGCCATTATAATCACCAATGGTAACAAAAGTCTTAAGGCCTGTATGTCATCGCATAAGCCATAGCCCACCAAAACCTACAATTTCCAACAGTGTAACAGGAAAAGAGAAAACCTATGTATATTCTCTCCCAAAGTGTTTAAGTTTTCCATCGTCATTTGGTGAATGGAAGTTCTGAGTTAGGGTTGACCCTGCCACCGCGACCAACTGCTCCACAAAAAGCACCACGGAACGACAGTTTTTTTCCTTCATTATTCAAACTCAAGCGGTGAAGGTGAAAATCCTCTACCTTCTCTCACACAAATTTTGCGTTTTATGAGGCATTTCGTCAATTAGAAGAAATTTTTTCGCTCATGCTTTTTACTCGAAACTTCATCCGAGAACGTGAAATCGAAAAGTCGGTAACTTTATTCAATTAACAGACAGAAGGCTCATATTCGCCACACAGCTCATCGTGTTCTTAAGTTTTATGTACATATAATTTCATTGCACATACTTATAATTAAAAAATACATTACATTTATAAGCATTTTTTCGGTATTTTACCAAAAAAAAAATGTAAGGAAATTTAAAATATATATGGACAAATACCCAAATATTGCTTAAAGATACGGGGGTTGTCTTTTATATTTCGGGATTAGAGAACAAAAACAAATATTATTCATCGAAACTCTCTTTATTGTTTTCCAAAATAATTCCCATGAAAATCTCTACACTTTTGCATGCGTTTGAACCAATTTCCGAAGAACTTTCGCCACTCTGATTGAGATATATCCAAAACATGCATTTCGAATGCAGCAAACGCTTCTTCAGGTGTCGGAAAAAGTGTACCCTTCAGTTTGTTTTTTTACGTACGTGAATAAAAAGAAGTCATTCGGTGCCAAGTCAGGACTATACAGAGGATGACTCATCAAATCGATGTTTTGGGTGATCGAAAATGCAGTTGTTTGAGCCGAAGTGTGAGAGTTCGCATTGTTGTTGTGCTGAAGAGTGATCCGTCTTCGGCGGTTGGTTTTCTTGAATTCTTGGTAGACAACTGGCAAACAAATCGTTGTATACCACTCAAACTCTACTGTTCTGTGTTGTTGTAGTGGTGCCATGGCGACATGTCCAGTTTTTCCGAAAAAACAGGCCACCATTTGCTTAGAAGTGCTTTGTTAGATTTTTATCATCTTGAAACACCCATACAGTCGACTGCTGTTTACTTTCGGGCTCATGCCCGAGTAGGCCCACGATTCATCATCTGTCGCAATATCATAGACATCTTTTGAAACAACGCTATGATATGTTTTGAGCATTTTTTTCGACCAATCGCCACGAGCCTTTTTTTGAGCGACTGACAAGCTTCCTGGGATCCACGGCGAACAAATTTTTTGACACACACATGCTTATGGATTATTAAATGTATGCTGGCCCCAATAATGCCTAAGGTTGTCCCAATCTCACGATAGGTCGTAAGACGATCTTGCAATATCGGTTCGCGCACAGCATCAATGGTTTTCGGCACAACAACTGATTTCGCACGACCTTCGCGGTAATCGCCTTGGAGTGAACTACGACCACGATTGAATTCACCCTACCATCGATTAACACTGGTCCTTGATGGAGCTACATCCCTAAAAATTGAATTATGTTCATCCCTAAGCATGGAGGATAGTCCATACCGAAAATTGTAAAAAAAAAATAATCGCACGGAAATGTTCAAGATGTAATTCCAATTTTAAGCCGAGATGAATATTTTAGGTTACTGAAAATGCAAAAACACAATTAGCGCTCGCCGTTTGTGTTGTCAAAACGTTCTGAGTACGCATAACCTCAAAAATAACTAATTTTACGATAGAGTTGTCAGTTGCCACCAGGGCAAATTAGTTGAAACTGATTTGTCTGTGTGGACATTCGAGCAATTTCAAAAGAGAATTGACAAAAGTTTCTTCAACAAAAACTTATCTATATGAACCAGAAGCTAGTTACAAAATTACTTGCATTATCATGGACAAACAATCCCAGACGTTGACTTAAAATTAAGCACTTTAAGAAGAGAGTTCAGTCATCGTCTTCATAAGTTTAGAAGTGCATTGGCCTTAATTTACACGGCTTGAAGTGACTGACCCCTTGACAACATTGAGCGTCGACGTGCCTGACATGTACGCTTGCTGCAGTAAATGTGAACTACTAAGTAATTTAAGGTCATTTTACTACCTCAGTGAGTAATAGCAACAACGGGTTTGGTCGTAAATTTAGCGACAACAATAAGAACAAAGAGATGCCAACGGACACCCGCGTTTTTTTCTTACAGAAGTTTTTGCTTAAATCAAAGTTTTTTTTTTAGTTTTGCACAGAAAGCAGCACTCGTTAAAGCTGCCGTGAAGCTAAAAGCGCGCTGCAGTTATCCATTACACAGAGCTGTTGTTTTCGTGAATCTTAAAATAACAAAAACCGAAATAAACGTGCGTGAGTAGAGTTTTTTTTTCTTTCAGTTTAACTGAGATTTTTTCCTCTTCTTTATTTCTGACATGAATTATGATTTATAAACATGCAGCAAGCATGCAACAAGAAGGCTCATGATTATGCAGTTTGTTCCACGATGTATGAGTGGTAAACATTTCTATTATTATGAGGGCTGCAATGAAGTATAAAATTGCCACAGCACTCACTCCCAGCCATGAGTTGAAAAGTATTTCCGTATTAAAGTGATATGTTTTACACTTTACAAATTACTAGAGATATTAAAGTGTTTTTCTTTTTTTTTTTTTTTTTTTTTTTGTATTAAATGGAAAGAGTTGGAAAAAGTCACGTTTTGCTTTTAAATTGTATTTATAAAAATTTTTTCTCTTCAGCTCTATGATTTTAATCGAACAAATAAAGTAAAATTAAAGTAAATTAATATATATTTGATGAGACAAAGATAAGAAACAGTTAAGAGAAAGAAAATGTTCTTGCTTAATTGTGGGAAAAAAAAGATTTGTATCATCAATTATGTCTACTTTTAATTATAGAGTGTATGTATATTAGGGGGTGTCGTCGATTTAGCAATCGATATTGTGCCATCGATTTTTCGATAACTTTTGGCATGAGAAAAAAAATTTTCCATTACAACATATCAAAAAAAATGGATAAAGTCAACAGTCTTCTGAGATGACAAATAGCATCGAAACGATGTAAAATTTTTGATATTTGAAATATGCCGTTATTGTTCATACGGACCTGTACCATGTTTACATGGTATAGATTTTTTTTCCGATATATGAGCAAGATGTTGTTTTTTTTTTAGTTTTATTTAAAGGCAAAGTTTTAGATCTGACTGAGAGTTCACGGGATATAGACTTAAGTCTAGTACATGTTATTTGAAAATTGTATTAAAACCCACCCCCAGCCGAAATCTTCAAAAATTAATTTTCAAAAAAATTCTTACCCCCCATTTACACATGCAATTAACTTGTTGCAAGTTGTGTGTACATATTAACAACCAATACACTGACAGCTGAAAGCTGTTGCTACTTGCATGATTGTTTACACAGGCAAGTGCAAGCTCATTTTTAAGAAAATTGTATTAAAAGAATTAAATGAAAGCAATAATAATAAAACAATTATGGGGAAAAAACACCAAATTCACTGTTAAATTTTTTTTATATTTAAAAATTACTGTTTTTTGCCTTTTTTGTGTATTATTTATTCTGTTTTTGTTCTCGTCCACATGACTTTTTAATGGCTGGGTTGCCAAAGTATTGTCACACGAACTGTTATGGAGAAGCAAATTATACGAATAACTTTTTTTTTTATCAAATAAATAGTAAATTTATATTAAGAATCCATAAAAGCCATAGTTTACTTAAATTTTTTTATATTTTATCTTATTTTTCGGTATGTAAGCTCAAAAAACAATCATTCCTTGTAAGTTATCTATTAAAATTAAAATCTGAACTTTATAAGGTAACACTGTTTTTGCTTTTTGTCATTTTACCGACATGCAAGTAAAAAAACATTACTGACAATCAAAATATCTTGCAGGTGAGCTCAGAACTTGCAGAAGTATGATGGTATTAGTAAAAAAAAAATCAATGTATTGAGTTACTTGCACTTATACTTGCGTCTGTAAATGGGGGTTTGGCTAATAATTCAAAACGCAGCTAGGGTTTTTTTCCACCATTATAAGCTTCCAGATTTTGGGTGCCTCAAATGGTTCAAGATTTTAGTGCTGAACTGTGTAATAACACAAGCGAAAAAATTTTTGTGCAAATAGTAACGGTAGTTGTTGCTTTATTGCCTTTCTGACCGGCGATACCATCCCTGCATATATGTACCTTCTCAAGACGTTTTGTTTGTAATTTTTCTTAAGTTTGATTTCATATGACTCACATTTTATATCTTTTTAAGTTAATATCGGCATAAAACAAAATGAAAAGATATAATTTTGAATTGTTTTAAACGAACAAAAATCTTCAAAACAGTTGACAACTGTTATGGACAAATTTTGTCCATAAATTCTAGTTTTACAGATCATAATATTGACCAAATAAAGAAATAACAAGAATAAAAATGTGTTTTTAAAGACACCGTCATGGAAATTTTAAATTCATTGTCAAGATGCCACCATGTCAATAGATATAAAACAAAGCTTTGAAGGCAAAAGTTTATTGGAATGTTTATAGTTTATTTTAAGTGAAAACTAGATTTTGATTAAATCTATTACAAAAACAATTTACTTGAAAAGTGGTCACAAAGAAGATCGAAAAAATAAAAGAATGTAGCACACATGTATAAGAAGTTTTATTATGTAACACTGTGTAAATTTTAAATTCATATATGTGTATTAAGGTGGGTCGCTAATGTATGGAAAAATTATGTAAACACATTGTAATAAAAATATTATGATGTCTGACGTTGTAAGCATGTTGTTTATTTCGCTTAAATCTAGCTTCAGACTTCTTTGGTTACAAATTGAATTAATAACACATTAGTGGTTCTCACTCTTGATACTAATTTTATCACTCTGCTATATTCACTACGATTTTTACCACAAAGCTCGAGTGACTTTCTTACCTCAAAGTCTGCATGTTCTTGCAAATATTCTGAAACATGCTGAATTTCTTTATCTGTCCAGCTTTTGTTGTGAATTTTGTCACATTTTCTCTTCACCAGTATATTTTTAATTGTTTTTTCCATATTTTTTATTTTCTCAACACAAAATTAAGTTTTGCCGGCAAAACGATTCACAGCACAGAATATCTGTGATTCCCAGTAATTTTTTTACAATGTTTACTAAAGCTTTTTCTTTGATTTTTTAATCACAGCGTAGTAAATAAAAGTTCAGTACATTTTGTTGTTGCAGTGATGTAAACACTAGTACTCTAATCAAATCTGCTACTTTAACCAAATGTGCAACCGAGTTTACTATCAAGAGTGAGAACCGCTATTATTGTTATTTTACAGTTCTCAAAACTTTACAGCTTTAATCACCACTGTTTACTAAGACACATTTTTTGCTCTGTGTTCTAATTAACACATTATTTTTTGTATTATGACTTTGTCCACTTTGAGAATAAGCGATTTACTCCAATAAAATATTTTGCCCAATATTAGATAAAATATAGCCGACTGCTGCTGTCTGTGCTCTACTTTTTTCCCTCTAGTAAATGTTTTCTAGAATTTTGTTATAAATACTAGGAAATACACAATCTCTAACACGTACATATCTGCAGAGACAACAATAAATTTTGCTGGACTAATTCTTAAGGTACGATCACATATGAACAAACATTTGCCCATTTTTGTTCAAAAAAGAACGTGACCACTACTTTCTTGTTTTTTTTTATTTGCGGCTAATATGTGCATGCAAACAACCAAAGTTACATGTGGGTATTTCCATGAAATGGTCCACCGTTACTTAAAAAATCAAAACGCTCGCACAATTTTTTTAAGCACAGAAAATTGAAAAAAAAACTGTTGACATTTTATTATGTAAAAAAAAATTTTGACTTATACTAATTTTAAATGATGGTAAAAACTTCTGAAAATATATATTAAATTACAAAAATATGTATGAAGGTAAAAAGTGTCACGTGCGTAGTGTAACGTGCGTAATCAAAAATTTTTTTTTTTTAGCCAGCCCATGAACACTTGTTTTTGAACAAACCATGATTATAAAGGTCCATTAATAACCTTTATAAAAACATTTTTTCCGAAATAAAAATCTTCTACAATTCGCCTACTTTTGCAATATTTCATGCTGCTTTAAAAGGCACTTACGTTTTTTGTCACGTGCGTAAGTCAACTTTGATCGCATGGAACTTGGGTACCCAGTGCACAATTTTCCAATATATATACTTTTTGGAAGGAACTCATCACATTAAATGTAACAATGGCAAAATTCCATTCAAAAATTCCAACCCATTTATATTTTTATAATATTCAAAACAATTAAACGTGTACAAATGTCACGTGCGTAACCATGGAAACACCCATATACATCGCCATGAAACAACGAAAAGGAAAGAGGGAAAAACGTAAAAGCATTCATTTTCTCAAGAGCATATTTTAAGGTTATGTTTAGTCAACGAGTATGTACAAAATTTAAAACAAAGTTTTTGTAGAATCAAATGATTGTTTGCAGCAAATTTTTTATTTGCACGTTAAGCAAACATAACCTTAAACTATACTATTCTAAAATTTTATGCTTTTATATTTTTTTCCAATTTTTTAGTTTTGTCGGTGCTATTTGCAGATGTATCCATATGTACGCCAGTACATGCATTTTTAATTATTTGCATCTATGTACTTGGCCAAAACAAAGGTCAACATGTGAGTAGTGGCAATGTTGTTTGTGTAATTATTGCCAATGCACCGTATATTTTGTAAAATTTTTTTTTTCGTTTTGCAACTTTTTTACTTTTTTTTTGTTTACTGTGTTAAAGGTTTGTTTGAACATTTCTGATTCTCATTTTGTTCATGGGCATTATGTAATAAGTAGTTAAGTTTCAAACATTATTTTAAGAAATTTTCAAGACTACTGATGAGTTGACTAGCACCAACGAAATGTGGTCGGCATATAGACAGCTGAAAAAGACAGAAAACATTTGATAGGTATATTTTTGGACCTGAATTAATACATTTCACTTGGCTCTTAAAGCAAATTAATAATTAAGTTCATATATGTTTCTTTGTTACCTTATATTAAGAAAAACAAAATTTTTAACTGCTAATAGGTACTAAAATCCAATAAGAAATATTTTATTCCTTTATGGTCGAAACATTTATTATTTAGTCATGACAAGAAAAAGCCAATCGGTGTCTCTAACCACTTTAAAAATTGTCAGAATCATATATTGCAAACAGCGAACTCGGACTGTTTTTGGATTCATAGAAAATTGTTAGCCTTAGCTGATATATGGTCAATCCAATCAATATTTTATCGACCTAATCCAATTGTCCAATCAATATTTTTTTGGACCTATAGAAGTGATTATGGGGAGAAGTAATTTTCGATTCTTCCTAATGTACATGTATACTATGTATGTATATTTGGGTGGGTCGACTATTCAATCGATGTTGTGCCATCGATTAATCGATACCTTTTGGCATGAAGAAAAAAAAGTTAATTATCGCAGACGTCAAGACGTCCGAATTTCCAAAAAATAATGTGAAAAAAAAATTATTGGAGGTTGGTAGTACTATGAGCACCCTGGGGCTGATGATTTCTAGGGGATGGTAGTTGGACGCCTCTAAAATGAAATTTTCCCCCCGTTATCATAACCTTCCCCAGGGTAAACGTAGAGAAGTCAAGTGCACAACCAGCCCTCAACAATGTGTTATTCCCAATATTTTTTCGAACACGCCGACCCCGTACAAAATACTCCCACACAAAAATACAGAAAAAAAAAATTTTTTTAGGAAAATAATTATTTTTCATAAAGCACAATATCGACAAATTGTTGTCCATAAAAATCGAACCGGTCTAATATATTTATTGAAATTTTGTTTCTCTTATCAATAGTGTCTGCTCTTTAAAGAGGTCGCTTCTAAATTTTACTAATGGGTTAAATTACTTTTTTTTAAATTTTAATACATAAATATGTAGACAGATCCGTCTTTTATCCGTCTAATTCATAAAAATTATAATAGGTTTATAAAGCTCTTATTTGACAGATTTTCCATAGAAATATGTCAAATAGCAGTCTTATAAGCCTGTTATAATTTTTATGAATTAGGGGGTATATTTTATATTGAACTTTAAATGTTCAAACAATTTTCTAATGCAAAACAAATTGACAACATATTTTTCTAAGGTATACAATACAAGTAGTTGATTTATTTTTTCTTTTTTTTCCATGGATTCTGCTGCCTGTATATATGTATAATCGGGTTTGTAGCCCACATTTTTTGTTTGTTTTTAAAATGAAGATACAACTTTTTTTTATAGGAAAAATTTAAATGTTAAACAAACAAGAAACCTGTTTAATTTTTTACGTATAAATTTGTATTATGTATGCTACAATGTGATTGAATCGTTATTATGTTGTTTTATGTGTAAAATTTATCAATGAAATTAATATCTTGACGCAATAATCTTGTTGGTGGGCAGGAGCTTTTAAAGCCGATACTATTTATTTTGCCTTTAAATATTTTTCTTTTATTGCGAATATAATTTCCTCTGAAAAATCTGTTCTCAATGTAATGTTGTGATACAAATTTTTGTAATTTGATTGTTGATTTGCCACATACTCTCCCCATATTATATGCAGCTACGTGCAACGCGAAGAATTGACAAATACGGACGTTTTTCAGCCCTGCTGGCCGCAGCCCCTAACAATTTACATTAAAAACTCTATCAAACACGCCTTAGTATTGGCACATTACGAAGCGAATCATTCGTCCTTTTTCACTAAATTCTTAACAGTGATCTCAAAAATTATATTGACCGAAGATATTACGAACCATCAGCACGACCTACCATTTCTATGTTTGTTAAATTTTAATTACAATTAGTAATCAGTTTCATTGTTTTTCAAACAGAGTCGTAATAATTATATACAACGCTCAACCACCCAGTAATGAAGAGCTCATATTGTGGAGTGGCTAAGCACTACTGCTTAAGTTCGCAGTATGCAATTTGTTATGACCTGGGTTCGAAGCCACTTGGGTGCTGATGATCGTCGTGGTTGATGTGAAACAACTTTACCTTCCTGGTCTTTTTTAATAATGTTGATCACTAAAATTTTACCACAAAAATATTTCCTCTCACAATGCTCTGTGGCATGAACCTCCACCTGAAAACCCCGGCTGTTTACCCCACTGCAAACGCCTTCCGAAAGTTAGGCCCTAGACTGCCAGCCTAAAATTTGGAGCCATCTGTAAACCAGAGTTGGGAACCCTGTTTTCCAACCAAGTTATCATTTCTATAGGCGCCGCGTTCACTAATGACCACTTTCAAATTCCTACGAATAATAGTGTTTTATTCATTCTACCTGAGACCGCAAGATTCGGCGTATGACAGAAAATTTTCAGGCTACGTACGTTTCATGTGAGATTTCCCTACCTTAGTGTGAGCAGATCAGGTAGTGTTAGAGCGGCCCTAACTGCCTCGGCCTTCACATAAATGTAAGAGGAGTACACCCTATTTGAGAGCTCCTGTGATACTCAAATAAACAATTCTGTTTTTTTTTTTTTTTGCTCACCATCAATTGAGTTTTGAAGTGGTCGACTTTGGCCCCCATATTTTTGACCCACATGTAATCGTTGGGACTATGATGGTCCTGTAGGACCAAGCCATTATCGGGCTTTAGTTCGATTGTGTCCCCTCAGAATTGAGAAAAATCTTTCGTAGTAAAATTGTTTTGTTTTCATTAGAATAAAATTATATCGAAAATATTAAAAATGAATTAAAAATAGTCCTTGAAAATAATCGTATTGCTTTTCGATTCCTTTTGATTCTTTTTCAATCTTAGTAAATACTCTAAAGTAAAACTCATCCGTTTTTTTTTTGCAATCGTAGTCAATTACCAAAGTAGAAAATAAACAATATTCACATTTTAATCAAATAGTTTGCCTTTAAAACGAAGAACATTTAATTTATAATGATTTTGATTTTTATAGCAAATTGCTTTAAGTTATTTTAGCCTTCATTCGAACAAAATTCAATTCTACTACTTAATTTTTCCTCCACGAATTTTCTCTTTCCCTCACACAGACTACTGTTTGAGGGAAATTAAATAAATTGCGAATATTAATAAATACTTTATTCTGTTAGAGCGGCAGCAGATGTGCAATAAATAGTATGCTGAAAGAATGGGGTTAAACTGAGTCAATTTTACACACCTGCTAAAAAATAGTTTTTTTTTTGCTCATGCATCAAATGGAATAGAAGAAATGGCTTTAATTGAAATTGCCAAGTGCGCTTTAAGTCCTCTTCTCCCTAATTGTTGAGGCAATAAAATGCATTATATCACCTGTTAAGTGTAAAACAATGTCAAAAGCTAGAATATACAATATTATAAATAAAATTGCAATTTTAACTTTTTTCCAGCAAATTTTAGCAATCGAAAAATTAGCAATAAGGCAGGTTTATTTTTCATTTCCTATTTCACAAGCTCATTTGCAATAAAATTGCAAAACACATTGAATTAGTTCTCTAACTCCAAGAGTAACAATAGCAAAACGAAAGATGAAAAACACTAATTTACCAATGAAAAGAATTTTAAATTTCCTAACAAAAGTTGCGACAATTGTGTAACTCAAACCGAAGAAATAAGTAATTATTACATACGATTTTTTATATAAGAAAGGATTTACTAAATAAGTAGCGTTACCTTAATACTCGAGTGTTCTTTGGAGATTCAACATAGTTTTCAAAATAATTTAATAAATCATAATATTAAAACAACTCGTCTTAGAAAAAATGGATTTCGGGAGGTTCCATAACAAGATAAAGATATGAATTCTGAATTGCAACACTTTTTGCAATTGCAAAGTAAGCAAGCGATATTCCCTTTGTTTAATCACACTAAAATATAAGAATTACAATTAAAATCATATGTATGCTTCAGTACTCGTATGTATCTATGTATATGCGTCAAGGTGGGTGAATTTATTCAGGGCCACAAAATCTGCTCGAAGGTTTCACGACAAAAGTTTGCATAAGCTTTACCTGAATCTACTTGCTTAAGAAACGGACTCAGGCGTGAGTAAAATGTGAAATTTTTATTCCCATAAAATTTTCATTTCCCAAGTAAAAAATATAAATACAAAGGAAATTTATTGAAAATTTGTGGGTAAGTGATGTCAAAAGTAATTAAATTTACTTAATTGATATTAATTAAAAAGTAGTGATAAACCAAGGGTTGAACTTAAGCCTGAAAAAGTAATTTAATATAAATGTATTACAACACAGAAGTTCAATAACAAAATTGCTAAGAAGCGCATCAAGCACTTCATGTGATACCAATGGAATTGTTATGCCAAGTTGTCGCATAAATGGTGCAAGCCAAAAGGTATTTACAACAGAGTACGTTGTCGCTTTAAGAGTCAATATTTGATGTGTATCATCAGTTATGTGCCAAACACGCTTCCAACTGGCTTCAATAACCGTATATATTGCGAAGAAATCGCTCACGGCGTCAGGCAATTGCCGATCCGTTTGACGAGCCCCAATTATCGTATTCGTTCTCAAGAGAATGAATAAATATTTAAAATTTATATTTTATACTCTTTGTTCAAAAAATGTCTGAATATAAGAACATTAGATTTAAAAAAAATTTGAATTTTATTTTCAAATAGTTTATTTTGTTTTGGACTTAAATTCTTTCTATATTATTTTTGTGATTGGTATTAAATTTTCAAAAAACCAAAAACAGCTCCTCAGCTTTTTCGGTTTTTTAATTTTTGGTTTGTTTTTATGAACAATGAATTTATAATCACTGATTTTTTGTCCACATAATAATTTTTTGGAAATATTTATTTTAACTGTTCGCGTGGCAAGTATGTTGTGATTCAAGCGTTTGAACAAACAAAAAGGGTCAAATAGCAAAATCATGGCTTTAGCTGGGGTACAACCAGCTGTTTCAAAGCTGCCACGCTTCTCATCAGCATCCGCTCGATCATTAGCTTGTATTTGCTTTCTGTCTTTAATTAACCACATCCAATACATGCAACCATATTATAAAAACATACATACATATGTATGTCTGCATGTATGTATGTACATACATATGTATACGCCTGATATGACAAAGTCAACATATCCACTAAGTTTAAGTAAATTTTGATATGAATCAACTTTATATTTTTGTTATTTGAGTGAAGTTGTTTAGAAAAACTCTATACGAACTTGCGGCGAAAAGTCGAGGGCTCTATTTCAAAAATTATGATTACTTGTAGATTACGTTTCTGCTGTGTTCTGGATTACCAAAAATATAGACCCGCCCTAATGTACTTACAGACACTTTAATAGTAGGTAGCTTGGTATAAAATAACCAGCAAGATTCAAACAACACAAAAATGTATACAATAAAAAGCTGTATTGGCGTAAGCCAATTTGTTTTTGCTGATTCAATGTAATTTTTTTGAATCATAACGAGAAGAAGTTAAACCGAAAAATGTTTTTAGGAATTTTCGAAGCCACAACTTAAATAAAAATTAATTAAAAGCTCAAAACAAAGGCGCACGTAACAACAAAACAATATTTGATCGACCAGTCAGAGCAGTCTGTTGGTAAACAGAGAAACACAAACAGTCAGAGATTTTTCTCTTAACTCATTAAATTTTCTCACTTTTAATTTTTTTGATTTAAGAACTGGTATAAATGTCAAGCCAGAGATGTGCAGCTGTTGTTGTCACGTCACGCGCGATTCAATTGAAGAAAAATCGCACATGAATATGTGTTCGTTCAATATATGTGCATAACATATCGTAATAAAAATTCATGAAAGTCCTAAATTCCATTGAAAAATATGGTGAAAAAGAAAATCCTCCAATACGAAATTGTTCGAACTTAATGCCATGAGATCTTATTTCCTGTAAATAATTTACGCACGAATGAAAAGGTCATAAGCATGTTAATAATTTTACATAGACAAATAACGAGCAAGGCGTTAGCGTTATTAACAGCCAGTTCATCGATATCGAATCTGTTCGTTAGCACAAACACAAATGAAATAAAAACACATTTTTGAAATATATTTTTGTCTTAAATGTATTTAAGGGAACGTGCGAACGCATTCGATATCGATGAACTGTCAGTAAGAATTTAAAATTTTGTTGATAAATGCTTTTTTTTAAGCGTAGGATTGCAAAGTTTAACGGGATCATGTAATTTGATACGCTGCACTGTATCCAGTCAAACATTTGATTGTGATTTTTTTTTTTAACCAACATTTTGCAGCGATACTGTTTTTTAATTAAATCGTCATAGGTTTGTATGTACGACAATACCTGATTATAGTGGAAACACGAGTTCATCTATAATTTAATGCAAACGTGATTGATCGTGAGGTTTGGCATTGGTCGCGTGTGAAATTGGGTGATCAAAAAAAGTTGGTGAGTGAAAATGCGGGATTAAAAAATCTGTCTTGTGAGATTATTATTATATTATTTTTCATAACTATACTAAATATATTCAATAATTATGTCTTAAATAAGAAGGTGATAAGCAATTCCAAACCCTTCGTTAATTTTGAGCCACCCTGTGTATATTTATTTGTTTTTCCATGTATGTATGTATTTGCTTTTAGTATATAAAAGTATATTTTTGCTTAGATTTTTTTTGTTTGTTTTATAATTATCCCAAGATTTACACATGTTTGTTTGTACGAAAATATTTATTGTTTATAACGACAACAATGAGTAGTACTACCTGCATAACTACAATTTGCAATGAACAAAAGGCAAAACAGAAAACAAAATATGATGATCTTTAAATGAAGTAAAAACAAATGTTTTTTTTTTTTTTCAAAACATAATAGGTAAATAAAACTGTAAGCAAGTTCTCATGGCAAATTGTTCGATGTGAGAGACTCGGACCTTTTAGACACCAACCAATATATATGTATAAAAGATATCAGTGTCGATATGATACTTCAGTCGAAAAAAAATGTTTTTTTCCCAGAATAAGAAGTAATTTGTTAATAACTGTTCGTTTTCTTAAAAAAACGTACGTTTTCAAATCCACTGACCTTTGAACTGTCGACGGCATATAGACATACTGAAAACTTAAAAACAGAAAACAGTTCTAAGCTTTTTGATTTTAGATAATTTATCAAATTTGCCATAGTCGAAAAAAAAATCATAAAAAGTGTTACAGACATTTCGAGCTGAAAATACGTATTTTCTTTGAACTAAAACTAATGTTAAAAATTTTTTGAAACCCATCGATTATTGTAAAATTATTATGATTTTTTAATGCACATTGACTAACTAGTATTGCACAAATGTTGAGTATTAGGGTACTGAGTATTTGTCCTTTTTTTGAGTATTTTAAAAGTAGCTTCTCAATACTTTCAGATTCATAAATACAACTTTAATTAAAAACCAACTCTGATCAATGTTGCTGCCCTGTTTAAGTTTAACGGTCAAATTTAAAAAGATAAAAAATAGAAAATATGATTAATTTTTTTAATAAATAAACAAAATATTTTTGTTCTACTCACTTATGTACGTATTTCTTACACATATGTATGTATATGTATGTATGTATGCACATATAAGAAAAAGACTACCTACCAGTCGCTTAAATACTCTTTTTTTGTAGATCATACGCAAGGTGAATCGTTGACATGTGCTCGCATCCTAATTCGCTTCAACATTTTTCCACCAAATTTTCTTCTGAGTTGTCAAAGCTGATAGCAAACGACAAGAAAACGTATGACAGCTCGAGAGATGTTGAAGCGAATTGAATTGGGACCACCTGTAGTTGAATAAAAACCTTAAGGTATGTTTCCATTACAAGTTGAATCAGCCGCTTCGCTCTCTATTATATTAAGGAACTACACTGTTTACACGACTCGTCAATGTGCTTCGATTTGACTTTTGTTTTTAATAAGCCAACATGAATTTTCCAGTTGTCACAAAAAAAGGCCCATTCATATGGAAATGTCTTTGGTGGATGCATAGCACGGCATTAAATACAACCCAGAACTTAACTTTTATTTTTATGGGACAATTACGTTGTTTTTATTTTTTATTTATTTATTTTTTGTTTACAATATACGATTTTAACAGATAGTGCAGATAAACTTGCGATAAAAATTAGAGAAGACAGGAATTGTTTGTGCTTCGCATGTAGCTTCAATATGAAGCAACTTCATTCGCTCTCAAATTTTTGTATGGCGAAGCACGTTGCTTCGCTGCTGATTAGGGTTTTAAGCACAAATAGAGAGCGAAGCACATGTCGTGGAAACATGCTATTATACTTTTTTTGGGTCGGCTTTAGTATAATTGCCGTAAAATGAAAGTGTGCTGGCAGATGCTTACAGATTTTGTACGCGAAGCTGGTGTTGGTTATATCATGGAGGAGAAAATCTTTTAGCCCGGCCAAAGGCCGGTTGTCAAGAACAAATTTTGTATATCTACGAAAATATTTATTAAATGCAATGTAAAAAATACGATTTTGGATGATTGAAGTAAAATCGCGAATTGTTAAACCATCAATTCGCGATTTTACTTTATTTATTTTATTTATTTATTTGATTTCAATACACTTTACACTTACTTTCTGTGCAAAAACGTTCCTCTGGCAGCACTGTTTTACCAACATTTTCATATTTTTCATAGTAAATTCCGCAACTTCAACATCGAATTATTAATAAACTAAAAACCTCCGGCCGACTTTGACTTCAGTTTTGGGAGGTCCACGACATCATCTACAAAACTATAAAACTCATTTCTTTCAGGCTTCTTCCTTTTTTTACGATATAATGAAATCAGGAACAAATCTAATTTTACCAGTTCATTTCGTTTTTCAGTTCAATCTTGACAATCCACAATTGGTCATGCCGAAAATAAACAATAGCATATTCGAAAAATCGTTTTTAGTTTAGAGTATGTAGACTCTATAACGAACTTCCTTGTATTATAAGGAATTTCAATCAATCTAGCTTGAGTTTTAAAAGTAAATTGCATGAGTTTTATCAGTAAAATCTCTCAAAATACTAATATATTGTATAATAGTCGTATAGCACTGTTAATCAGGCAAAAAAAAAAAAACAAAATATGAAATATGAAAATTAAATATTATTTCTAAGTGTGTGCAAAACATGTAAATATAACATATAAGCAAAAACATATTAAAATCTTAAATTGAATTTTGTTAAGATTTGGTATTAATAAGCTTACCAGTTTGTAAGACATAATTTGGGATCATGTATAGCTCGATTAAATTAATGGAATAAAGAAAGAGAGAAATAAAGTATAGCACCGAAAATATGAGTTTTCCGAAATATTTTCTTTTTTTTTTTCTCTTAGAATTCAATTTCCCAGCATTTGAATATGATTTGGTAACTATTTTGTCAAATTTGGCGATGCTTTTCTAAACAGTATTTAAGTAAAAACAGCTTTTTTCGAAAACCCTGAGAAAAATATAGAAGTGAATTGCTTTTCAATCAAGTCGTAAATTATTCATCATATTTTTATACAGTACTACACAAATTGAGTAGAAATACCTGAATACCTACATATATTGAATTTAAGTACATCTATGCTGCACAGGTGCTCAACGAATATCAAAAATAAAACCAAAATGCAAAACAATTTAAAAAACAACCGTGAAACAAAATAACTTTGCTATTGGAGTTTTCGATCCGTACCCAATAGCTCGCTCGAAGCAGACGTACATACATACATACATACATGTGTAGTAACTTCAATATGTTTCAAAACTGATTGGAACCAATACACCTTTAACACAAATACACCTTTAACAATATACATACATACACAAACACATTTAAGAAAATGAAAAAAATTAATAAAAATAGCATACAAACCTGGCTGTAATATGTCCATAAAAGCCGTTGAAGATTTGAAATTGCAGAATGCCTATACAGATGTATGTGTGTTAATTTGTATGTAGTACGGAAATTGGGCACCAGTTTGCTTTTTTTTCTAATAAGAACTTAATAAACAAGTTAAATTGGCAAACATCTACCGCGTGTGACAAACTATGTTTATGATTAAAATTGCATTCGAATTTTATCGCCAATTTTTTTTATAATTATTCATTTGCAAATTTCAATAATAAAAACTGCATTTATGGCAATTTTGCTGTTGTTGTTTTTACAATGCACTCTTGCACAAAACACTCTCTCGCCCTTGACAATCGCTTTAAAAAAAACCCTAGACAATTTGTTTGTAAAACATCACCATTCCAGACCGACGAGCAGCCAGATTGACAGACAATTATTTTTGCACGATCAATCTTTGAATAATACATGCTTACATACACATAAGTAGGAATGTATGTGAGTAAATAATAAACTTACTCTATATATGTATGTACATACATATGTACATATGTATATACTATGTATGTATGCACATTTGCCTATAGAAGATTTAGGTATGTACACAAGTGTGTGGTTATGTACATAAACAAATTTAGAAATAAATAAATACAAACATATGTATATAAATTAACATACATACATACATAGATATATATGTATACAGGTACTCAAGCAAGACACGCTGTTGCTTGTTTACTTTGTTTTTTTTTTATCTTTTCCTTCTGTTTTATTTTTATGACAGAATATGTACATACATACATACATATGTATGTATATGAAAAATGTTCCTATTTTGATTCCTTTTTGTATTGCAAGTTTTTAAGATATAATCTTAAAAATATACATACATATGTATGTATTTAATGCACTCTTAGGAAACTTTATTATTTTTCTACTTCACTCCATAAAATATTCCACAAACCACCAAATACTCTCACTATTCAAAAACACCAACCACATGAATTTTTTGCGCGTCCAATTTTTAATTTTTCACGAAAATATTTTCATATAACATTTCGCCAATGAGGTGTGTAAGTTTTTTTTTTTTTCGACACTTATTTATTCTACTGAAGAAACTCTCCAGCTGTTTCGTTTCACTTAATAGTTAAATATTTTTACGGGAAAACAAACACACAAAGTGCAGTTCCTTTCGAACACAACCTCACTAAACCAAATCTAAATATTAACTAAACAGCCGATTATTTGTTTACTAGGCGCATATTGGTGCAACAAAACACCAGCATAAAAGAAAATAACAAAAACAAGAGAGCAGTATGACAAAAACGAGAGAGAAACAAAGTGTACATATAAAGTTGCCAGACATAAAACGGAAGCAATCAGACTTGCAATATTACGTTTACAAAATATTGAATATATATTTCACATATATCTAAAAGTCTGTAGCAATAACATTTACACACGATTGTGTCGGTCAAAGCAACATTTTCTTCTATATATGTATAATAATACATAAAAAAAATTGTATTATTTATTTTAAGCTTCTCTTGAATTGTGTTTTTTGCTACTCCACAATTGGATGGTATTTTTCAGATGTTACCAGACAATCAAAAATAACTTACCAACAATTCCCATAAGCAACCCTACCAAGAAAACCGTTAGCTGAGACATTTCAATTGGAAAAATAATTTTAATTTAGAGAAGTAATTAACGAAGCAGTGAGATTTCTTCAATGAGAATCTATAAAACAAAACTATAAACATGTTGGGGTAAACTCTAAGCAGGATTTAAGAGAGATCAATGTACAATATTCTAAAATTGGAAATATTAAGATATTGATTCTTTAAATGATTTGGTAGAGTGGGATGCTAACGTGCTTCTGCACAGTAGCAAAAAACTGCACTACTCTCTGATTGGTAACAAAAAGTGCAAGTTTTGAAAAGCTAGCGTTGTTCAGGAAAGCCTGTACAAATGCCTCAGATTTTCGCTTCTTGACATTACAATGAAAGATTTTCAACAACATATCTAGCCTCCACTTAAAATGACAACTATAATTTTGGACAATTTGTATTATTTACCTTTCTGCTTTCCCCTCCTTTCAACCTAACCTAACCTACCTTTCTGCTGCACAAACATATGTATGTATGTATATGCCACATATTGGACATGTGAAGTTGTACAGTTTGCTGTACCGTTTAAAACGTTTCCTCGAATTTTTCATCTTTGAATTTTAGAGATATTATAAAGTTTATGCCGTTTTGGGTGCATTTCCCATTTTCAAGCATAGTGCTTTCTTTTGGAAATAGGGATTGGCGCACCGACTTCTATTCCAAGCCGTTACTAGCAAAAACTAGTCGCATTAGCGATTTTATACTAAAATCGGTCTATACTAACCGTCTAACTCATAAAAATTATAACAGGCTTTAAAGCTTTTATTTGACAGATTTTCCATACAAATATGTCAAATAACAGTCTTATAAGCCTGTTATAATTTTTATGAATTAGGGGATAAATATATTCAAATATTTTTTATTTATTAGACATTTTAATATGCGGTCTTTTATTATTGCTAGTATTACACAAATGAAGTGGTTTTGGCTTTTGAAAAGTTACATGTATTTTGAATTAAATTATTCTAACAACGGTCGAATTGTAATTGCATACTCTATTTTCTATAGCAGTCATTTTCATACTAGCAAGTATGGCATCACTGTATGATAGTCTGGCAATTCTATGTATAATTCACAGCACTGGACATGGGCTTGAATAACAAACACATTCGACACTTGAAGGGAAAGAACACAAAACTAAAGCATACTTTTAGACGCTTGATGCATTATATTGAATATTTTATTAGTTAACTATTCATTTATGAGGGATAATTTTTTTCAACACCTGTTCTGGAGAAAAACACACATTAATATTTAAATTTTCAGCTCATTTATTTATATCAAAAACGAAAAAATGTGTTTTGTTGTTTTAATCAAAAAATAAGTTTTAAATCGAACATTTATTTGTTTTTTTTTTTTTATAAATTTATTAAAAAATACATTTAATTATTTAGAAGTCTGTATTAGATAAGTTTATTAATTTATAAAAATTTTTAAGTATGAGTTAAGAAGTAAACGAAATATTGTAAACAAAGCTTTTAAGTAGAACAGATTTGTATCTGAAACTGTTAACCAAAAAAAAAAAAAAAGAAATTAGTTGCTAGTTTTTTATTTATGTATTTGTGTGTGTAGGTATTTTAAAATTTACACAAGGTTTTGTTCATTAAGACCTTTTGATTGTGATGGCTGTAATTGTTGTTGCGGTTGCAGTTGCAGTTGCTGTTGCACATAATAAGGATTTTGTTTAAAAGGCCAAAAATGTTGTGCAGTTGTGGGAGGATGATTTTTCAGTTTTGCATAAAAGAAGCTGTTTTTGTTTTGTTTTTGGTTTTGTCAAATATTTAAAAAAATAAATAAATAAAATAAAAACTTTTTGTAGTTAAAATAGCTGGGAAAAATGTGGCGGTTTTTGAATTTTGTGCAAAATATTTTGTAACGACATTTATAAATTTTCATAGAAATTGTTTTAAATGTGCTTTATTATTGCAGGCTTAAGTTTCATTCCTCTTAATGTATTTTTAGTTTTTAGTAATAAGATGTACATATGTGCAATTCAAAAATGCTTTTTCGTTTCAATATTTTTTTGTTTTTTTTTTCTGTTTTGCTAATAACTACAGAATTTTCATTTAAAAATAATTCAAGTGTATATCAAGACCAGTCTTAGGAAAATATTTCTAATTATTTTCAATTCTGTTAATTAACAAATTTCTAATATGACAATTCAATTTTATGCATATTATTGACTAACAAGTCTAACTACATTTCTTTTTCGCAATGCGTATGCCAAAGTAATTAGTAATTGTTGAGGGATGTTTTCAGTCAAACTGCTGTTGAGATTTTGAACAAATCGTTTAACCTTATGGATTATGTTATATACATATGTATGTAAATTTGTGTATAATTTTCTATGCTTGGTTGGAAGGTTGACTGGGTCCGTTTTCAAAGTATAAATTAATTAATGCACATGCTTTCTTCCTTAATGTAGCTTGCATACAAACACATATTTGATATTAGAATACATTAAAATAATTTAGAATCTAAATTTTATTAAACAAACACAATTAGATTTATTAAATTAATACTTAAAGGATTTAGTTTGAATGCAAGGGTCACAATCACATTAAAACTTACGATTAGTTTTCAATGCCTGTTGCGGGCATTTGTTTGATGAATTTTTAATTTTAATATTACACAATTGGAATTGTTTGCATTAAATGAATTAATTGCATTAGTTAAGAAATAGCCAGGGAAGCTGTTATACAGTTTTTAATTATCATCTGTTGGTACTAACTAGTTATTATAATAAAAAAAATCACACATTCATCAAACACTTAATTAATTTTTTTGGTTTTGGAAACTTTTTGCGTTTTTTATTAGAAGCCTGTTTAGTACATAAGAACTTCTTGTTGTGTGCAACTTACCCTTCGTTAAATTTACGCCGACGTGCTATGGCACTATTTTTAATAATTTCTGTGATTTCACGGCCTCCCGAGCTTTCACCTTCTGACGCCGAAGCAATATCAGGCTCAAATTTCATGGGGTCTCTTAGTTGAGCGGGCGGTTTACTCAAATTCGTTAGATTTCTAACTAAACTGACAGCATCATCGTGTTTGGCGGCTAACGGCAGGACCGCAGAAGCATTCGCTGTTGTGGCCGATTTGCTCAGATTAGAAACGGTGGCGTGTTTGGAACTTTTAAGACGGTTCTTCAATTCATTGCTCAAATCCATGGGCATAAAACCGACACAACCCGACTTAGATTTTAAAATACCGCGCGACGAGTCTTGTGGTGCAAGAGTTTGTTTGGCAGATGATGACGCTAAAGTAACAATAAGTGCGAAAGAAAAAAATGTAAGGTTAAAAAATCGATTCTATGCAAAAATAGTTTTGTGTGTTAAATGTTGCACATACATACATACATACATACCTTATTGTTAGGTTATGTTTAACAATCCTCATGCTCAACTTTATTAAGAATTAGAAAACATTTAAAAGAAGGCATTTCTTAAGTTTCGAGTTTGACCGAGCGCTAAATTATGCAAACAAGTCTTAACAAAATGAAAAAATAAAAAATAACTTAAGCAATATGGTTCATGCATTTTATATACATACATATTCCTATCTGTAATAATCGGGTCTGTTCTGGAATCCGAATTCACTCTAAAGTGGATTACTTTAGAATTTTTGGTGTTCTGCATTCCAAATCCCCATGTTTTTATTCGTTTTCAATTAGAGTATTTAGGGTGAGTGAAGGTAAATAGAATCGCCTTTTATTCATGCAAGTGATAACTTTTTTAATAAAAACTAAATTTTCTCTTTTAAATTGAAGTGTTTTTTATTATCATAGATCGTAGTAGTTCATGTGCTCATAGCCGGCAAACTGCCGCTCGGGTAATTTCACAACCTTACTTGCACCCGTCGCGGTGATAATTGCTGCTGGCGGTAGAGCTGCTTTCTCAGAATAATCTATTAATGTTTTAGTTTTTGTCATAAATTTAAATTAATTTTTAAATTTTTCTGCGTGATTGTAAAAACATTGTTTAGACGGTCGTCAACAGTCGGTTTTTGGTTTGCCACCGGCGACTATTTGTATGTTAATCTATCTTTTATCATCGGCTTCGTCCTCTGATAGTTCTTTTCAAAACATAAAAACCTGTTGTGTATGTATTTGACATTCAGAATTTTTTTTCGAACAGAAACTTCGAATATCTAAAAACATTCTGAATTGAAAACACCAATTTATGAATTATGCGGATTAAAAAAAATTTGCTAAATCAATCCGAATCGGATTCTAGAACAGACCCGTATAACTAAACAAAAATATTACTTCATGTTGGCGATTTTGCCCAGGTGGGAGGGAGATTGAGTTCCAAACGAATTGCATGCAAAAATAAAAGTAATGTCACAGAAATTATATGGAATGGTTCTGATTATGAATCTATAATTCGATCGATTTCGTTTTGCCTTCTTCAGACTTCATTGATTTGCTTTATGCCAACACATTTTTAACTTAATTATTTTTTTTTTCAAGTTCAATGTGCTATAAATCAAAACGCTAGTGTATGGAAATTAAAGAATAGCACCAAATAAAGTAAAAAGTGGCCATAAGTGTTTTAAATTTATTTTTCCACCATTACACACGGAAACTACTAGTGCGACCATAAGACTAAGTGATTTCACGAATCCAAATCGAGAGCTATATTTACTGCTAGTTTACCGATGTCGCAGCTGTTAGTTCGTCCGTATTGATACATGTAAATCGAAGCTACTGGTTTTTCAAACTTTAGTTTAAGTTCATAGTCAAAGTTTATGATTAGCAATTAATTGTTAATTTCTTTATTGGAGTTTGGTTCGATTTTAGTTTATCAGCATTGAGAAAGAATTTGTTTGTGGCAAAATTATAAATGATCAAGCAGTATACAATTAGTCATGACCTGGGTTCGAAGCAAATTTGAGTGCTGATGAGCGAAGTGGTGGTGGGAAAACAGCCATGGTATGTACCGCAGCCAGGAAGTCTTCAAAAAAAAAAAAAAAAAAAATATTTATCACTCCTATCTTGTCACAAAAAAAAAACTCTTTTTCAATTTTGAGGAACTAAAAACTGAACTAGAATCCCCGATAAAATTATTAACATTAAAGCCACGTTTTTGATGCAATTTATTTTTAGAAATCACATGATTTCAAGTAGTGATTTTCAGAACAGACTTGACAGAATTTCCCATGCATACACAGACTAGACAGATATTCCAAAAGTGACTTTTGCAAAGTGGCCATATCATTTGTTTGGGGCCAGCAGTCAGAAGTGAGCAGTACAGAAAATCGTAGCAACATGAGTGCATGAGACCAACTAGTGTACACAAAACAAACATAAACAACGAAAAAATGTTCTTGAAAAATATTGGTTTTGTTGTAATTTTTCCGAAAAAAAAGTAGAAAACATGAATGAAAAGTTTTGAAAACTAAGTTTTAGACATATTCCATGCACAGCTAGTGATGTACTCAATGCAAATAAAATATGAAATACAAATAATTATTATTTGTGTGCTTGTACAGCTGCTTTTGTTTGCATTAGATTTGCACTGAATTTTTGTAAACAAAGAGCAAATGTAAACAAATGCAGAGTCTACCAACAGAGAAAGCTATATAAATATTTTCAAGTTTGCTGTCCTTCACTGGATGCTCCAGCACCGCAAGGTTGCCACTTTCCTGAAATTTGACAGAAAATTGGTAATTTTTGTAGTCCGGCAGAGCTGGTGACCCTTCTGGTAGTATTCTGTGCGTTTTATGCATAGAGAAAAAGAAACTGAATCACAGCCAAAGAGCAAGTGGTTTAAATAGGGACGCTACAGGACCAGCTGTAATTGACAATAAAACAATAACCCCCTAATTCATAAAAATTATTATTAATTCATAAAAATTATAAGACTGCTATTTGACATATTTGTATGGAAAATCTGTCAAATAAGAGCTTTATAAACCTGTTATAATTTTTATGAATTAGACGGTAAGAAGCTAAAATTGGTGTTTTCCAATAAACTGTTTAATAATATTTTTCGCACTTTTTAAATAGATGTGTATATGCCAACGTATGTATATACATATATTCATATATGTTTGATTAATTTATTAATAACACATAAAAGTTTTTTTTTTTTTTCTTAACAACTCATTTAAATAATTAATTATTTGTATAACCTTTTAATATTATTTTTCTTTTGTAAAATTAAGTAAGAAATATTAAGCACGTGGGCAACATTTACTATATGTATTTATTATTACTTTTTTTAATAAACATGCCTATCTTTTTTTTTTTAATAAGAATAATAAATAAAATATAGATTTTTTTTTTAAATGATTAAATAAGAGAGCTTTTTTTTAAGAAAACATAATTTTTACTGTAATTACACAAATGTACATTTATTGTAAAACTAAACAAAAAAAAAAAAAAACATTATTAAGGAAATTATATATGTATGTACTATAATAAAATTATTTTAATTATTTTTGATTAAGTAAAATTAAGAATTGAAAATGAATTTAAGCATTTCTTTTGAAGTATAAAATAAACATTGATTAGGGCTTCTTTTTTTTAACAGGTATTAATATAAATGAAAATCGTTTTGTTATCGTCGTTTATGTTGTATTCGTTTAAAATGTTACTTCTAATATTGATTAAATTTATTTAATTCGTATTTTCTGTTCAGCATTGTATTTTATTCTTACTATTTAGGTGGAGAAGTTTCTCTGTATTTTTTTAATTATTTATTTATATATTTCAACGATATGGCTTGTGGCCAAAACCCAAACTGAAAAGTTTTCTTAACACTTATTATTTACTTAAGTAAAATTTATGTAACTTATGTAATTGTATAGAAATAAATTCAGTTCACAAATTCATTTTTTTCCCCATTATTTTTCAACAACAACAAGTATATATCATGATTTAAGGAGTAATTTCTTTCATAATTTAGGCAAGCATGTAAGGCATATGGTGCGTTTTATCACTTCCTTTTGCTCTTAAGTAAATTTGAGGTTAGAAAGTAAAAATGGTAAAATGTCAGGCATAAAACTGTCATTCTCTGCCATTTATTCCCTAAAAAGTTGGAAAATTTCTACCACGAAATTTATTATCTAAATTGTAATTTTGCTATGAAATGTGAAACTTTACAAGCCACAGCGGCCGGCCCAATAATTTAGTGACCCTACAAGAAAAGCATGATCAAAACCAATACAGACAAACATTTTGTTACTAATGCTGTCGCAGGTCGCATGTTGACAAGTGCCATATTCGACAAATGTTCAAGGTCCATTTATCAGGTCAAGTAGAACTCTACAACAACAATAACCCCCGATTTTTGACTTGGGACTTAAATACAAAATTTAATTGTACAGTGCAGGAAAAAAGTAGATATACAATGTATAACAAATTGATATGTATGTACATATATGTACGTTTTCCATATTCTATTTAAATTTTATTTTTTTATTAAAAGCTGTATGCTTTAATTACACCCCCGATTTTTGACTTGGGATTTAAATACAAAATTAGTAAATTTTCTTTAAAATTTAAGTTGGATTTAAAATAGCTTTCTGTTTTACCGTCTAAAATTATTTTTGATGTTTCTCATAAGCCTACATGATTATGCATGTCCACACTTTGGGCCAAGCAATTTTGGCTGACTTCCTAGTAACCTCCTTAGTTTTATGTGCTTTTATTCTACTTGAAGTGTTTTTTTTTGTTGGTGAATTTTTTAAACTATTTTAGCCTACATCAGAGAAAAGCATAACTGGCTGTTGGCCAATACCAGCTAAGCACTCTATTTAATGGCAAGTAGAAAAATATCTTTAGCAACATAACACAGAAGAATTGTTTTATTGACTTTAGAAGAGCTAAAATTTATGCATGGCAACTGATACAAATAAGAATGGTAGTAAAAACTTCAAATTTATGGCTCATCACTTACCCCCGATTTTTGACTTGGGATTTGAATACAAAATTAGCAAATTTTCCTTAAAATTTAAGTTGGATTTAAAATAGCTTTCTGTTTTACAGTCTAAAATTATTTTTGGTAATTAATTGTAATAAAAGTACGGCAGCACAATGTAAGTGTCAAAAAATTATCGATAACTCAATAAAAAACAGCTGTTTAAACAAATTTGGAAGCAAGTGAAATTGTGAAAAGTTTAGAAAATAATAAATTGTTTTGTAAAAATTATGAAAATTAGTAGCAAAACTGATAAAAGGACTTCCAATTTCACTGCCACAGAAGTTTATTACCTTCTGGAAATAATAAAAAATCAAGTTATGAACCAAAAAAAAAAAACATGTGCAATTTTCTTAATTTGTAGAACAAAACCAAACTGTCAAAATCATATGGCAGTACGAAAAACTTAAATCGATTTTAAATGGGCACGGCAGGCCGTTTAAGTTTGATTTGAAATAGAAACTGTTTGACTCAATTTTGTATTTAAATCAAATTTAAATTGCAAAGGCATTTAAAATCCAAGTCAAAAATTGGGGGTAAGTCTGCTTGTATTTTGTTTGTGTAATAATAGTGGTGAGACTGTCAAACCTACACACAACCACATACATACAAGTGTGTACACAGTTTTGACAGTTTTACACAAAATCATATGGTGAGCTGAATTGACCTGATAATTGGACCAGGCATTGATTGGTTGATGTAAAAAATGTTGTGTTTGCTTTTAACATTGTCTGGCTGTTGTGCAAAGAAAATCAATAATTTTTATCAATTACAAAGAGATTGTAACACAAGTTTTCTAGTATGCTGCTATAAAATGGATAACGAGCAGATAAGTATGTATGTATGTATATACACCCGTATTCATAAAAACTATTGAAGGTTTATTACACGTTTATTTGACAAATATTCCGTAGAAATACGTCAAATAAGAGCTGAATAAACTTACAATAATTATTATGAATATGGCCGATAGTGTTTTATTACAAATAAATTGTGGCAAGAAATATTTCTCATAAATATCTATAATTTTTTAGGTGCACACGTGACTTAAAAGCAAGACAGCTTAGAATTGTAATAAAAATGGCTCCCAATTTTGTTGTTTTATTTGAATTTTTTTTTTTTTCGGTGGCATCCATTAACTGAAATATCGCAGTGTTTTATTTCAATCAATAAGTTTGTCCACACAACGCTGACTTTTTATAAACAATCAGTAGTGGCAATATATTCAGCATGCTTGATCATGATACAACTAATAAGGTAACCTCTTTCCTACAATAAGAGTAACTTCAGGAAAAATAACATGCATTTTGTTTTTGTACAGCTTCTGAAAACTGTCCAACAGACACCTGTGCTACAAACTTGACTGCATTTACAGAAAAGAGATGAGCAGAGGTTACGCTGATTTGGTACCTTCTTTTGGTTGGCTTTCTCATCTCTATATTTTCATGACAATTCTATGTAGTGAGATGATTAACGTTTCGGCTAATTAGTTGTATCATGGGCTTGACGATTCAATGATGGCCATAATTACATTAATTTATTCTCATAATTCCATTAAGAGGAAATAGAAAATTTTTTTAACCTGTTTTTGTTCCAATTGCTACGGCAGGAAATACAATTTTCTTTCGCTAAGGCGCAACAGATTCAAAATGTTTTCTAAATCTCATTTATTCGAATACAGAGTGGCACAAAATTGTCGAAGGAGGTTTTTTATTTAGCCCAGTTATTAATCTCCTTGCGGAAGTTCTCTTTATGGAAAAACATTTCTCTCCAATTCTACACATATGGGGAGCAAAAAGATGAAACAGTTGGCAGCACCTCATTTTGAAATCAGCTGCTTTGCTTGCCGACAATAAATTCTTCCCTTCTTACCCCCTAATTCATAAAAATTATTTCAGGCTTTTGAGACATATTTGTATGGAAATTCTGTCAAATAAGAGTTTAATAAACTTACAATAATTATTATGAATATATGGCCTTTAGTATTTTTTTAATTTGTAAATTTGTTTTAAATTTTCAATAATTGTGTGTTTGAAAACATTTTTAATAGCATATATTTCTACTATCATGTGTGTGGCATGTTTTTTTGTTTGTTTACAATTTATTGCATTTTTCATTAACTCCTTTAAGAAAAGCTGGAAATTGGACTGAATATTGAATTTTTTTCCCCGGGAATTTTGTTCACAAAGAAATTTTTATTCATAATAGAAGAAATGGGAACAGACACTCTCATAATATATTTCATTATTTCTTAGAGAGCTCTTGGGAATTTGAAAACAGAACAGCATACACTTGAACAACGTGACCAAAGCGTTAAACTTTATTCTTCAAACACAACTTGATTTTATATTATAATTTAATTATGGGTTCGTTAATGATCTAAACTGGAAAATTCAAAAGAAGTTGAACAGAAAAAAAAGAAAATATGTCTACATATTGTTTGGGTTGGAAAAGATAATTGGCCCATTTTTTTTTTTTTACTTTTTTTCCAAAATGAGCTCGGAGTCGCCTCTTCCACCACCGCTGTTCGGATGTTCAGTCAGTATCAGATAATATTAGAAAATGTTTAAGATATGTAATTATTTTCTTGAGCTGAAGGTCTTTTTTATTATAAGTGTACATATGTATATATTTTTTGATTTATTCGAATCCAATCAAAACATATGCGGGTTTCACGCTTCATATTAAAGTACCATTGTAGATCTTTTAAATTTAATAAATTTTAAATCTTTTAAATTTAATAGAGATATTTTAAATTTAATAAATCTTGATAAAATTAAAACTCGGCAACAACAAATCTCATACATTTTTAATTTACAAAATTAAAATCTCTGCAATTCCAAAAACAGTAGTAGATTTACTAAATGTAGTAAGTGCATTTATTTACAAGTATGAAACAGCTGAAAGATTTGGCGCCACATTGTTTTGAATTGTAAACATTTCTTAAATTTGCCATGGAAAATACTTTTGGCTGTAAAATATCTAAACAAAAGTCAGCTGTTTCAACTGTTCTACAATACCATACAAAAAGTCGCTCACACTTAGAAGTATTATATTTAAAAGTATTTTAAATATAATACGAAATGTGAAAACCGCTATTTTCAATATTATTGTCCTGAAGAAGCAATCCGAAAGGGGAGCGAAATATCGATAAAAATATTCGAATAGATAAAAAAATACCTTGAGCTCAAGAAAATAATTAATCATTAAAAATATAAAAAAAGGGGTCGAAGAAAACCAAATATGTTGGAATTTCTTTTTTTTTTTTCAACTCAGACAGACGTTAGTAAGTTTCCAAGAGAGCGGAGCCAAAACGCACACTACAAAAGACACAATGACTTGTTTACGCGGCATCTTCGCTGAACGCATAATTCTCCGCACAAGCGATTTTAATTGGCCGGCCTCCCGCGTTTGAACGCTCTCGACTGTTTACTGTTTCGGGTCTTCCCACGGAGTTCCTGATAATGAGCTCAAGCCTCTTCGCTAATTTTGAGCCACCCTGTAGTGTTTTTGTACATTTGAACGTCTAAGTCAAAATTTAACTTTTGAAGAAACGTAAATTGTTTAACATAAAACTTTTATACCTTACACTTATTTTATTTTTTTCTATTTTTTTTTTGGGTTGGGTTTATGCTGCTTTTGTTAAAAAAAAACCATGTAGAGCTATTTTAATACATAAAATAATATATAGAAAAAAAAAGAAACGTACAAATACATAGACTATATATTAAATTAGGGCAAGAAACAAAGAAATACATGACTTTTTTCAAGAGTAAATAAAGTTCCTAAAACAAAACATGGGAAATTAACGAGAACACAATTTTCTGCCACTTGCAAAAATATTTCTGACACTGAGAAGATACTCGTATTAACATGATGTTTAGCTTAATAAGTAAAAATGCAAAATTTCAAATGCGCATCGCGCGTCTCCTAAAATCACATGATGCTCGAGAAGATTTTTTCCACTTCTTTGGAGGAGTGCTTCAGTACGGAGTCATTTACTAGCAAATTGTCGAATTCCTTAGAGGCCAATTTAAGCTCCCTTTCGGTGACAATGATTTCCTCGAACTTTTTCAATTCTTGTATGACCGAGGAGATACGATTAACGCCTCTGCTTGAAGAGTGCCACAGACGAACATTACGATTGATGGCAGCCGCAACAGGGGGTGATGGATTTGCTGCCGTCGCCTTCAGTTGTGGCCCAAAACTTTCGCCCAATATGGGTGTTGAAGTCATCTGCTTGGGTAGAGGCGGAAACAGATTGATGCTGGCAGACTTTGCGGAAGTGGCCAAACCAAAATACTTGGCATATTTCATATCCACCTGCGGGGCTGAGTGGGGGCCGTTCAATGAAGCTGATCTGGGTGTAAGTTGGCGCGTAACGCCACTAGCAGTGCTGTTATTAAATGATTGTGATGTATTGGCTTTACGGGTGAATTTTCGCCGTATTTCTACTACGGGTGTGGTTTCCTCTTTGCGGGAAATATCCACATTCTCTTTACCCGAATCTGTGCTAAAATCTTCACTCTGTTGATGGCCGGTGACATTTTGAGGTTTTCTTTGATTAAGCACCCCACCATTGCCCAGACCATTATTGATATTCGCGGGCGACACATCCATGGCATAGTGTTCTGCACTATTTTCCAAGGAACTCAAAGCCATCTGGGAGTTTTGGGTTTTATTATTGTAGTCAAATTTTGAGCTTCTTTGCGCTTGCCGGGTTGCACTTTGATTGCAATTTTCTATAAAAGGCGATTTAATTTTACCGATTTTTTTCGGCGGCCCAGAATTTTCACTCTCTCCATTTTGATCCAGGTGGGAAAAGGACAGCTCTTTGCTGGTGGAACACTCTTTGGAACCATTGCTGTTGTTGTTGTTGTTGTTGCGATCATTTTTCAAAAACGTTGAGGGCAACATAAGTTTTCCTATGGTCTTGAGTTTAATGCGTTTCATGGTGGGCGTTAGAGCAGAAGTGGGCGTAGTATCTAGTTCTGCCAGCTGCACAGGCTTGGGCAAGACCGGTGTTTGTTTGCTGGTTTGTAGGAATGGAGAAGCCTTTACTATGTCCGCCTTAATAGCGAAACGAGAGTCCGGAAAATCCTGTTCAGACTCAACGGCATCTGCAGCAGCTGCACTATTTGCCAATGTCGAGCAGGCTGTGCCATTCTTTCTCAGCAATGCTGGTGTTTCCATGAAATGGGGCAAGGGATTTTCCACGGGTGTGGGCGTAACACTGGCACTGCTGAGACTTGTACTACTGCGCGGCGTAGTGGCCATGTAATAGTGATACGAACTAATGCTAGAACTGCGTTCTATGGAATTAAAAGGTGGGCTACGGGTGAAAGAACAAGAGTTACGTTTGCTGGCGTCACTCAAGCTGCTGAAAAACTTTAAGCGTTCTGCTAATGGCAAAGATGACGGCTCTGGAAGAAACATTGTTGAGAGAAAAAATGCCATGGGATTCTTATTATGATGCCGTAACATGGCTTAATAAAAGCCGAATGTGACAATTATGCGACTCACGTGTTTTCATTTTAATCACTATTTTCTTATTTCACAAATTATTTGCTTTGTTCAAAAATTTAGAATTTAGTAGTAGATAGTGCTTTGAGAGCCAATTGAAGAAGGTCTGTTCAGACCTAAATTAATATAAATACATATTTACGTTATTGCTTGTTTGTTTTTTTTTTTTTTTTTTTTTTTTTTTGTTAACATTTTCTTTCATTTTTTGGTTCTAACTTTATATTTTATCTTTCTGCTTTGACTACCAAATGAGAATTAATCTTGAGATTTGAAATTATTTCTTTCAATGGCTTGATTTAAAACGCCACGATTTTAGTTGTTATCGTTGCACAAGGAAGTCATTATAATCGTTCTGGGTTTAATTTTCTGGTTTTCAATGTGAGGTTTTCTTTTTTGTTTTTTCAACTGTTTCGCTTCTGTGGTGATAATTTTTAGCTTTTCTCTGGGTTTCAATGAAATAAGTGGTGATAACAATCATTTAGCAGGCGTTTGCGTTTTTTTTTTATTTACAAATCAGGGCTGGAATGTGAAATGTGCATGTAACTACTATGAGAGGAAAAATTCTTTAATATTTGCGTCAACAAATGAGAAGGATAAAATAAAAATATATGTAAGTATACATTTTATGGCAATAATCTATATATATATAAAATTAAGTGGCAAAACTTCCTGTTCGCATACTCCTCCTAGACGGCTTGCCCGATTTCAATGAAATTTTCAGGGGTGATTGGGGTCTATGTGGAGGGTGCACATAAGAAATTTAATGTGTGTAGCTTTGCGCGTTTTGCAAAAACAAAAAAAAAAGAGTTTTAATCGATTTAGGTGTAGCGGAGCGCACCGGGTAAAAGCTATTCTAGATCAAAACGATTTGTTTTTTAAAAAATTGATGTTATTATTGTATTATTTACGTTTCATTTCATACTTTGCTTAATATCCTAATCGCTTGAAATATCATGCAGGCCCACGTCTGTTATCAGGATTTTGCAACGGAAACAGACTTGCAGTCAAAATTAAATTTGAATGCAGAATAACGTTTGCTGGGTCAGCTAGTTTAATAAAAAATAAAAATTCAAACGACTTCAGGTAGGAACAGGTAGGAGCTGAGCTGGCTTCACAATAATCACAATCATGTATATTAGGCCGGCTCGATTTGTGTGGACAAAAATTTGTCCATATTGTGCCATGAATTTTTCGACAGCTTTCGGCAGGAGGTACGTAATACAAGGTGAAATCTGTATGTTGTTTTTGAAATTTTTAAATTTTATGATTCTTTAAATTTTTGGAACGTTTTATTTTTTACTTTTGACACATGCAGTATTTTTTTTTTTTTGTCAATCTGTTACAAAACGAAGAAAAGCAACTACTGTTGGCCAATTTTTTAATATTGCCGATTTTTTTTTGTGACGCACTTTACTTTAGCGACATCTATTAACTGATAGTGTCCGTTTTCACAACTAATTAATATTTATTGGTAGATGTCTACCAATCATACACAATTGTTTGTCGACAGATAAACCAATACATATAAACAGCTCACACGCTTTCGTGACGATTTCTACTAATTTGCACTACCAGCAAAAGCCGCGTTAAGGAACTTCGTTCCAAAAAATAATTTTCGAGGCGTTCGATTTAATTATGTACTTCGTTAAAACATTTTGATGCAGGTTGACTGCTTTTAAGCTTGAACTCCACAATTTAAGGCAGGTATTTACGCTTCACTTACAATAAATTCCAAAACAAGAAATTCAGCATTTTTAAATGTTTTTGAAGAATATGTAAAATGTTCTACACTTTTTTTTTTTTATAATAATAATTTCAGTCATTATTTTTTTAATATCCCACATGAACATGCAAATTTAAATAATTGTTATTTCCCCAAAATTATATAACCAATTTGAAAAATTTCATTTTCCTTGGAAACAAAATTAAAAATTCATAATCACCAACCGTTCATCACACATTTATGGAAAAATGTTTATTGTTTAATTTTTTCTTTTTTTGTTTTATGGAACAAGCCAGAAGAAGAAGAAGAAGAAGAAGAAGAAGAAGAAGAAGAAAAAAAGCAGCGAAACAAATGAACAACAAAAAGTGCATGCGCAACATAAATAAATGTATTGTTTAATAAAAATAATCAAGAAAAAAAAATAATGCATTCCAAAGTTAATTATGAAATAAATAACGAACAAAAAAGTGTAAAGGGTAGTTTTTCAGATGTTTGGATTTTGTTGATTTTTTTTTAACGATGTAAATCCAGTTAACATAACATAAATCTAGTTTTAGATCTCCTCTGATATACCAAAATCGGACACCATCTTCACCTAAATTTATTGCAACAAATCAAAGATATATACTTTAAATGCCAACTGGTGCTGGTGAATTTTACTATTCAAATATGAACTTAGGTTAGGTTAGGTTAGGTTGAATGGAGGGGTTCTTCTGCCCATGTCTTACGACATACACCAAAGCCAATATAGGCTTGTTGTGCGCTCCGTGGGTTTAACCGTGAACCAGTTTGACTCATATAGGTCTATAGGAACTCCGTGTCATTCACATAGTTCCTTAGTTTCCTCCAGCATTCGGCCCGTAATTGGGTTATGTCTGGTAAGGTGTCTCTCCCAAAATGTCGGGATCGTATTTGTGAGAAAGCGGGGCACTGACACAAATAGTGCTCCAATGTTTCGCTTTCCTCCCCACAAGCTCTACATTCATTTACATCAAATATGAACTTCATTATTTATTTGCTTTAAGAGCCCCGATATTTGTATTTTATTTTGAAAATAATGCAGCTCTGGAAGTATTGACTAACTACTTCTGAGTATACAAAAAAAAAGTACTCAGTACTTTACTTCACCAGCACAACAATGTGTTCAGCTGATCGCCATCCACAGTGATGATATGAATCCCATAGAAAATTTCCAAGCTTATCGCAACACAAAAGATGAAGAATACATGAGCTTTGATCCCGTACTAAACATTGGGAGCTCGCAGAGTCCCAAAACTGTTCCCTTGCTCAAAGTTCGTGCAAGTGAGAGAACTTTTGGGAGAGAAATATTCTTGTTCTTTTTGCACCAAACAGCCCGCACCTTTTCTTGATGCTAGTTTAGACAACTAGTTAAACAATCAGCTGTTGCAAAAGGTAAGCAATAACAAACAAGCCATTTTATCGGAAACGACCAATATTGCAACAGTGTTGGTGTTTCTCAATTAGTGTTTCACGGTCTCGTTATGCCAGAGTGTTAAATGTGATCTATATGCCCGATACTTTAGCTCAGATTTAACTGCCTCGAAAGGTTTCGCGCATAGCAAGCTTAAGTTATGTTTCACGGGCTGACAGTCGTGAGACCGGCCCACTTGGGTCCTAGAAAGGTCCCACTATGCTTAAGTCACTTAACTCTCTTGCTCGTGCAGCAAGTGAGTTTGCTCTCTCATTTTCAGTTTTTCCTTTTCCTTAACTTTTAATAGCGTTTTTGCAATCCCAACTGTTTGTGATTTCATCCGCTCATCAGAGATCGCTCTAAGGCCCATTTGCCTATCCATGAATATATTCACAGATCCTGGGCTGTGCATTTCATTGACACGTTTTCGTTAAGTTTTCTTAATGGCCAATGCATTTTAATTCTGATTTTAATAACTGAATGAGTGGGCATTTAAAATATATACCTTTTGGTTTCTACAGATTATTTTGGTGAAAAACGATCTCCAAGGTTGACTGGGCGTGATTGTACAATTTTAAATGAGAACCAAAACATTTCAATGCCTAGAAAACATATTTATTTCCATGACTTCATATTTCATTTAGTTGATACTTGAAAAAATATTTGATTTTCTTCAGAGTAAAAAACCAAGCGCTCAAAAAAATTTCCCTTTAAAACGAGTTTGAAATGATATTAAAACTAAAAGAAAAACGTAATGGCATGAAAATGTAATAGAAATTAATGTTACCACAATTTTCAAACGTAACAATTGCTCTTGTTCGCATTTTGTATTCCGATAATTAAATTAGTAACGCATTATAGTGAAAATTGTAGGCCAGTAAAAAAAAAATGATAAATTTAATCTTCCTGCTTTAAAATGGATTTCTAAATTTGATGAAAATTAAACTGGAGTTGATTTTTATCTCAATTTAGATCAGCTCATAAATTTACTTATTTTTTATTATTAGTAGATATGTTACGAGTATTAAAAAGGTATTAATTAAAATAATATAAGAAATTCGCAAAAACAAACAAACAAACAAACAACAACGACAACAACACAAACTGCATTCAATGAGCAACAAATCAAATAAAAAGACTTAAAATAAAAACACTTTGCGTCCATTAAAAAATTAATTTAAAAAGTTAAAAATAAAATATTGAAAAAAAAAATTGTTAAAAACGAAAATAGCTTTTATAAAATGCGAAAAATATTTAAGCCAACTTACCGATTTCATCATCTGGGTTTTGTGGCGGATGGCATGGCGTTTTCGTTTCGTCTGCACTAACAGGTGGCGGCGAAGGTGATACACGACGCGGTGCTGGAAAATAAAAATAAAAATGATTAACTTGCAACTTTAAATTCATGAGGATAAGAAAGACAATTTGTTTCATAAGGAATGCTATAAAGTATAAAGTCAGGTAAGCCTTCATCAAGCGATGACGATGTAAAAAAAAAAACATATGCATAGTTAATATAAAAACATATTGACAGTAAAACTGCGAAGCTTTTTGGCTTGTCTGCAGAAACACCCAAAGCCTTTGGCAGGAATCGAACCTGCGACCTCGGGGACTCTTAGTAGGACTCTCTACCAATTCATCCATCGAGGCGCTATATGTATGTATATAGAATAATTTTCTAAAAACAAATGCCCCATTCTAAAGTTATTAGAGTACGACTGAGCGCAACAGGCACATGGACCTCAAGATCTTGAAGGCATTCAAGTTTACTGGAGACCAGCGATACGCTCACGGAATTAATCAATTAGAGAACGCACAAACTTTTTCTCATGAGGAGATTCAATTTTGACATCGAAAATTAGATCAGTTCACAACTTTATTAGGTCAATAAAATCGTTCATTGACTTCTCAATTCTGAAGTCTATTTGAAGTCTATTTGCGAGTAGCACCCAAAAAGTGTGGTCACATATAAAACGGTACTTTTTTATATTTCGGGATTAGGGAACAAAAACACATACTAATCATTGAAAATCACTTGAATATTTAAAAGACAATAATTTGTTATCACTTGAATATTTTTCAAAATATTCCCTACGAAGATCTATAAACTTATGCATGCGTTTGAACCAGTTGTCGAAGCACTTTTACCACTCTGATGTCCAAAACTGGCATTCTGAGTGCAGCAACCGCTTCTTCAGGTGTCGAAAAACGCTGACCCCTCAGTTCGTGTTTTGCGTACGGAAATAACAAGAAATCATTGGGTGGCAAGTGAAGACTATACGCCGGATGACTCATCGAATCGATGTTTTGGCTTAATCGCAATGTCGTGGCGAGTCAATAGTGACTCTTCTTCGGCTATTGGTTTTCCTGATTTCTGGAAAGACAACTAGCAAGCAAATTATTGCACATCACTCAGAATTGACTGGTCTGCGTTGTTCTAGTAGAGCGGTTGCGAAATGTCCAGTTTCTTTTTTAAAAAACCGGCTTTTAAGTGCTACGCGCAGGTCGACTTCCCTTTACTTTGGGGCTCATAAGCGTAAATCTACGATTCAACATCTGTCACGAATCTGTCATAGACATGTTTCGAAGCATCGCGATCGTATTTTTAGAGCATTTCCAAGGCGAATCCATTACAGGTGCCCGCATCCCAATTCGCGTCAACATTTTTGCACTATTTTATCTTCTGACTTGTCAAAGCTGATAGCAAACGACAACAAAACGGATGGCAGCTCGAGAGAAAATCTTGAAGCGAATTGAATTGCGACCACGTGTACTTGATTCGCCTAGAGCACTTGTTTCGACCAATCGAGACGAGCCTTTTTTTGAGCGATTGACAATTTGTGTGGGATCCAAGGCGAACAAATTCTTTTGACACAGTCAAATGTTTATGCAATATTGAATGTATGTTGTTCCCCCTGCGTCAAAAGAATTTGTTCGCGTTGGATCCCACACAAATTGTCAATCGCTCAAAAAAAGGTTCGTCTCGATTGGTCTAAACATTGAATGTATGTTGGTCCCACTAATGCCTAAGGTTGAATCCATATCACCAGTTCGCGCACAGCCTCAATGGTTGTCGGAACAACATTTGATTTGCGAGACCTTTGCAAAACTTGTCTTGAAGTGAACTACGAGCACGACTGAATTCTCTCTCTATACCCTCGATAAACATCTGTTCTTGCTGCAGCTTCATCACTAAAAATTGAATTAAGTTCATTCATGCACTGTTGCTGAGTTAATCCATGTCGAAATTTGAAAAAAAAAAATCGCACGAAAATGTTCATTATTTAATTTCATTTTTGGGCCGAACTGAATCTTGTAAGTCATTGCAAAAACAACACAAATAGCGCTCGTATGTCAAAAGATTTTGAGTACGTATAACCTCAAAAATGTGCAACTTTACGATAGAGCTGTCACTTGTCATACTGCAACACTGGGGTAGCCAAGTGCCTAAACCTACAAGTCAACCCTGGTATCTGCTATTCAAATTATTGGTAGTCTTAACTATGAACTTCATGAAAAAATTGTTCTTCTTTCATTACCTTCATGAAAAATTCAGGTATTGAAACAACCATTTCATTTAATTAATGAGCTTTTGTCATTAAACAAATGAAATAATTCATTAGCTTCATGACAAAAATTCGAATATTTAATGAAGAGATTATTGATAAAAATTGAATAAATCAAAATTCATTGATTTAAGAAATTTCAACGTTGGTTGTAAATTCATCAAGTTTTTCATTAAAGGAATGTCGAAATTCATTGGATTTATGAACAAAACTAGTTCAGTGGGCATAGCACGCAATGGCGCATTCTCACTTTATAGGCGTTGTACGCTTCAAACGCTTCCAGGTATACAAAACGTTTTTCACAAAAATAATGGCATGGATAATAATAATTTTCATGGACTTGCTTATTGTTGTTGCAGTTCTTATATTTCATGTTTTTTATTTTTACAATTAGTTTTGTTTTTCTCTATTGTATTCTTGGTTTTCTATTGACTACAATTTGAAACGCGTCTAACGCTAGAAAAAGTTCAAATTTGAGGAACTTTTAGCAGTGCACATATTTAAAAGCTTTTTGTGTAACCTACTTAATGAGAACTTGCAACACTGTTTTAACTTTTTTTTTTTGGCAAACTTTCCCCAACCGTCCTAATTAATTATATGGGTCCTTTTCATTCAAAATGTTCAAAATCTTTAAATTCTACTTTAATTTAAACATTATTGATAACACTTTTATAAACGTCACATGTTTAGATTCAGTTAATATTTTAAAATTGAATAATATGATTGGAAGTGGCAAAAGTAGTCATTCGCCAAAAATTAAAAGAAAATCTGATAAGATATAAAATGGCATCGAAAACAATTATTTTGCATTTATCATTCTTAAACTCAAGATTGTTAAAATACTTTTAATTTACTTTTATGTTTATATACATAAATAAAATACCTTTTTAGAAAAAACAAAAATAGTTTTTTTTTCAATCACGAGCGCTTTTGAGATCAAGAAATCGATCATTAAAATTGCTTGCTTTCTAAAATCGAGTCTACTTCTTATTTGTAATTCACTACCAAATAAATTTACTAGTGATTTCCATTCACATTCCTTAAGGGCGGTTTATAAGGTAAGATTATACGTACGACGTGTTCAATTTTTCTGTAGAAGAGAATGGATGAGACCGTCTAAACTCGCAAGTACGTAATGAAACGAAGAGAAATTGGTAGAAAATACGGATGAAAATTTGGCAGTTGTATGGATATTTTTTTTTTTGAAAATTAAAAGAAACCATCACTCACCAGGGATGCAAAACAATGTAAAAGGATTCTGTCATACGATTCTTACCCACATTTTTTTAAATACGGATGATAGTTCTGGGGCCAAATTCTGGCATTCGTGATTGAACGATTTCGTTATAGAATGCTGTGTGTTTGTTGCTCATTTTGTTTTTGCTCTACATTGTTTTTATTATCGAGTATATTCGATCACGAATGCCAGAATCCGGCCCCTGGATATTTTCTCTGTAATTTTGCCTATGTAATGTATTAATGTTTAAGATGCGGCACTATGAAAAATCGCCCAAAAATAAAAATGAAAAATCGCCCACAAATTTTTCATACAAATTTTGGGTGATTTTGCTTGTTTCAACTTCTAATAATTTTTTTTACTACTAACCCAATTTTTTCAGATTATAATTTGTTAATCTTTTGGTATTTTAGTTTTTGCAATTTTTATGCGCATAAAAAATATTTTTAGAGCACATGTTCATGGTCCCTGGTTATCAGAGATTTACTGAAAATTAAATGTACATACATATTTACACACTTTACTTGTTTGCAAGTCTACATGTTTTTGTAACATTTTTTTTTTTTTACTCCACAAAATAATTACTCTGCTTTCTTTTGCGAAGGTTGACATTATTTTGTCAGGTTAATAACACATTAATGAACAAACTCGTCAACATTGCAATTAAACTGTACAATTTTCTTTTAAGCTTTTTAACCACGCTTGGTAGTTCAAAGCCGCAGTTATTTATTTTGAAAAAAAAAAAAAATAATAAAACATGTTCCAAATTAACTCATTTACGCTTCGTAAAACTTTTGGAAAGAATATTTCCTGGCTGCAGCGTATCGCAAAGGAAATGGGTGTAAACTTGGGAAAATAAAGAAAAATATTATTGTTCTTCAAATCGGGTGAACTTAAAGAAAATTGCAATTCATTTGTAAGCGATGGAGTCAGCGTTAGCGGCACAAGTTAAGTACAACACACACGACATGTTTTTAACACAGTATTTGTCCATTTTTTTAACAATCAAATGTCTACATGTCATTTGTAATTTGAAAAGCTTTGGCTTTTTAAAAAAAGCACACTAAAAGTAGCCTGACACAGTTACAAACCGAGAGTGTTCTGTTTGCTTATGTGCAACCAGGGCTGGGCAGTATTTGAAATACATGTATTTGAAATACGTATTTAAAATACAAATACGTATTTTGTATTTGTATTTTAAATACTTCTCATGAATGTATTTGTGCTCTGAAAATACATTTTGAATTTGTGTTAAAAAATATGCTCTAAAAATTATTCCATTCATACATCAACTAAAACCCGACAATTTTGCTACTGTTTTATTTCCAAAAAAAAAAATAGCAATACCACAATTTAATTACCAAAGTACCTGTGTAAAGTAAACGCAACTGAATGCACATGCATTGAGAAAGTTGTCAAGCTGTCAGAAAGTTAAATAATGAAAAAATAAAATACAAGCAAAAATCGTGTTCGACATTTTAATCTAAAACAAGAGAAAAAATATCAATCAAATGTTAACTTATATATACTATATATATGTAGTTATATAGCATTTGGTGAAACGGTTTTTAATTGTCACTTATTTCCTAATTCCGTTATATGTATGTCTTTCAATAAAATATCGTTTTCTAATATGAAATTGTTGAGATTTTGTCGTTAGCTGGTTTTCTTTATTCGCTTTTGAAAAACTGGTTTTTATGAAAGAAAATGAAAATTTTTTTGATTAAAAGTATTTTGCATTTTAAATACATATTTTTGTTACACTGTATTTTGTATTTCAAATACCTGCTTTTGGATTTGTATTTTAAGTACATGGAAAAAAAGTATTTGTATTTTGTATTTTAAATACATCAGCGCATGTATTTTGCCCAACACTGTGTGCAACCATATGACATTGAAAAATATATGCCTGCGAAAAAAATTAATGCAGTTCATTTTGAGAAGCCTTCCACACAGCAGACAAGATAAGGCCTATCGGCAGGAAACGTGCCATAACTGTTTCACGTCTACCACGTCTATCCACGATACACCAGAATTGCTTCCAGCCCAGGTCATAACTAATTGCATACGGCTTTTAAGCAGCAGCGCTTAGCCGTCCTACTAACGGAGCTCTTCGGTACAGACTGTCTGTATTTGATTCTATCGAACAACTTTCAATTTTATCGCTGCTGATTGGAGTATATTTTACATTCTCTCATACATTTTGAGCTATTCTATCAGGAATGACAACGCTTTCAAACTTTGCACCGGGCCCGGCCTGAACTCTGAACTGAATGAAGAGTGTTTCCCTCTAGATTTAGTGTTTTTTTCTCTTAGGGGTGAATTTGGGGTGTAAAATTACTTGGGCAGACCGACGCTACATGGGCTGGCGGATGTGTCGCAGTTCGGATTGGACAGGGTGAAGTATTTCAACCGTTCATCTGGCTGGTTCAGGGCGGAACCGGCGGGAGGTATGTAGGGCTATTTCCCTACAGCCTCTTCGGGTAACAGAGTGGAACCTTTCTAGGACCCAAGTGGGCCGGCAGCCCGCAAAACATAACATAACATAGTTGAACTATTTCAGCCCCTACTGCTACACTCAGAATATTTTTACAGTAACTGACAGTAGTTTATTCTAGAAGTAATCAGTGCAATTATTTTTAAATGACAAAACATTTAAAAATGCATGAAATTATAATGTTAACTGATTTGTGCAGTTACTTAAAAATCTAACTACAGATAAATACGGATTTTCGCTGACAGCTAATAATGACAGTAGTAACTTATGTTACACATACATACATGAAGGAACCAAGCTGTTAATATGTGCATACATATTTATAATTTGATTTCTGCATACACATATATGTAGCATACATACTACTCTTTACTTAAATTGATTGTTGTTGAATTTGTTCTGATTGTTGCGACGGCTGAGTAGGTATGGCAGCTGCTTTAAAGTCGAGATGCTGCATGTTTGAATCTCAGCAGAGACTTTGCAGTACAAAAATTAAATTAGCGAATTGAAAAAGGAGATAATTCGGATAGAAAACTATAATTAAATATAATGACAACCCAAGAAAATATAAAAAAAAATGTTTACCAGTTGATTACGCATGGATTATTTGACAGTTAGAATAAAGTAAAAATCATTATTTTTACCGATTGGCTGCCGTAGATTTTTTAACATTTAAACTCAAATGAAGTGTTAAGTAAATTTAAGTGAAAAATAAGTAGGACGGTTTTCAAATGTATTTTCATTTATTTTAAAGAGTGTTTTCAGTTAATTTTACTGACAAAGTTTTCTGAGTGTACTCAAACTCCATGTTTCTCAAACAAGAAGAAGTTTGCAATAAGTGTTACAACAAAGTGGCACTAAAATAATAAAATTTCAAAATGACTTACCTCTTTTCGTTGACAAACGTTCCTCCCGATTTAAGCCAGCGCCGTTACCCGTCTTCTCCTGCATTTGCTGGAACATATTTGCTCGGGCTTTGACACTGTTCGTGCGCACTACACCAACCGCCGCTGATGCTGTCGTTTCATTTTCTTGATTTTCAGTCATATCGACATCCGGTTCCCGACTAGACATTTCAAATATACGTTCACTATTGGTGGTGTATGAAAGATTCGAATCGCCCGCAGTTGAAGTTACGTTTGTGTGCGCTTGCACTCCGCTCAGATTGGAACGCGCTGGCGCTTTACGCGGCAAAGGGACAGGTGCACTTGTTTTAAGTGACGACGAAAATGATTGAGGTGGCGTATGAAAGGAACTTGAAAGCGGTTGGGTAAATGAACGCGTTAAAGTAAATGCTGATGGAGGAGCGTTAGGCGACCGATTACCGTGCGAAGATATTTGAGCAAATCCCAGACCCTCTAACGACTGAGCCGGCTTGAAAGCAGATCCACTGGGCAAAGTGTCACTTGCAGATGGTAGGTTATTTTTAAAGCTATAAAAAGTAGTTATTCATAAAGTTGTATTATTTCTGTTTTCACTTTTTGTTTTTGCAAATTGTTGGCTCATACAGAAAGAAGAAGAACAAGAAGAACAAAAAGCCAGAGGTCACACAGTTTTTTATTTTAAATATTTTTTTTTTTTTAATTTTGTGTTTATTTTAATTTTCTTATGTTTACTTTGTATTCTTGCAATATTTGCCAAAAATAATTATATTTATTTTTTTTTTTCAAAATTTCTTGCTAGATACTTTGACACATTTTCATTTCTTTGGAATATTTTTAAACATTTACACTCAAATTGGATTTTGCGCAATTTTTTAAGCAGTTTTCATACTCTTTTAATTTTTAAGACTTTTGTATTTACTTTCTGGTTTAGAACGAAATATATTTTTAGAATTTATGTATTTATGTACATACTTAAAAAGGACAAACAATTTTTTAGCTGAACAAGAACTTTTTATTTTTCTCGATATTTAAAAAAAATTTTGTTTTTCTTTAAATTACGATTTTTGTAAGATTTTGCGTCATGAACTGGAGGCTACTAGATCTTGCAGTTAAAAACAAAAAAACCTAAAATCAATCGAGTCAATCAAAGTAGTATACGGGAGTTTTGGAATAATTGGAATTAAGTTTGAAAACATTATTTTAAGATCTTTCGAGTCTACTGATGAGTTGATTACCATCAACGAAACGTCGCGACGGTGGCATATATAGAGGGCTGAAAAAGAACGAAAACGTTAAGGTCTATTTTTAGACCTAAAATAGTTATTTTTTTTAACTATTCGAAAAAAGAAAAGTAATTTGCTTGCAAATTTATTTAAAATAAAAAGTTTGGCCATGTCTACGATGGAGATATGGTTCGACGATTCCTCAGATGATGATCGTGTAGTGGAATTGACTAAAAATACAAAAATATTGAGGGACGCTTCCAACTGATTGGAAGTGAATAGCAGCGCGTAAGTAAGAGATATATATTTCGACATGTTAGTGTGCATAAAAACAGGAAGTTAGTTCCCGATTTGTAAACAACTTTCGCTTATGCAAGGATGCGTTCATGTACTTGATGTTCACTACAGATGAGCTGCTGCAACAGTGCACACCAATTGGCCAATAATTCGCCAATAACACTGTGCTTGAATTTAAAATTTTTTTTCCGACAAACGGGGCACCCAGTGACACAACCTAATTTGGGTGCGCTGAATTCAGTGGTACCGTTTTCTTCGGTTAGCTCTTGTTTTTGAGATATACCGTTTTTTTAAAAATGGAGGAGGTAGGAATATATATTCCCTTTCCTCAAAACCGATTTAAAATCTTGGAAAAAGCTCAAAAACCGAAATTCGGCAATAAAATTATTTTTCAACAACTGTAAAAATAGTTTTAATGAGTTTAGCAGTTTGGAAAATACAAATTTTTTTTTCGATGAAAAAAATTAAGTTTTTTGCATAAGTTCGAAATTTTTTGTTCTTTAAAACAGCATAAAAAATCTAAAAATCAAGTTATGCTGATGAATTTTTATTTGTTCATAACAAATAAAGTTTCAAACAAACAAAGAATTAAATGACTAAAATCGGTGCACGACTTTGGAAGTTATTCACAAAAAATCAAAAATTGCAGTTTCAAACAGTCACCAGACGAAACTTCAAAAATTAAAAAAAAAAAATTTTACACTTATTGAAAGATAATTTTATTGCCGAATTTCGGTTTTTTTCCAAGATTTTAAATCGTTTTTGAGTTAAGGGAGTATATGTAGTCCTACCTCCTTCATTTTTAAAATAACGGTATATCTCAAAAACAAGAGCTAACCTAAAAAAAAACGGTTAGCACCACTGAGTTCAGCACACCCGAATTAGGTTTAGTCACTGGGTGCCCCTTCTGTCGGTTTTTTCAACTAGCATAGTGTAATTAGTACTTAGTTGCCCAAATTGAAAAAGTATACGAAAGCTAAATTATATTTGACAAAAATTCGTTGTGACCACAAAACTTTCGACAGTGCTACCAGCTCATAATACCAATTTTACATTCGATTTTCGATACTCAGCGAATATTGAGTCTTGCTCATAATAGAGGCCCGAATCAACAGTGGAAAAAAACTCTTGATTATTATGTAGTTGATTCTGCACTGAAACCACAAAGACTAAAATTATTTTCGCTGAAAGTTGATATAACCTCACATCAAATCAAACTACTGGAGATGTTTTTTTTAATTCATGTCTCCCCTGATACAGCTTGTGAATTGAAACAATAAATTAAATTATACCGAAAATACGGCAGTATGAAGTACATAGTGCCTCATGCGAAAAGTGAACTTCCAAAATTGGAAATTCAATAAACCCAGCGAAGTTTGTTGAATTTTTGGGCTCCATTTAGAAATTTATTTTTAATTGATATCTATTTTAGCAAATCAATATCTTATAATTTAATGCATTCTTTTAACATGTTAGGTCTAGGTAGCCCTTTTTAATTGTCTTTTTGAACCGGCCGTGTGACGCCGACATTTTGTTAATGCTACTCAACTCGTCAGTAGACTAGAGAAAACTTCAGGAAATGTTTAAAACTTTACTTTCTGTTCTATTATTCTCATGAAGTTAATGAGAATTTCAAGCTTTCAAACAAATCTTTAATAAACTACACAATCTAATCGTTTTGCAACACAATTTACTTTTAATATTCAAAAGTTTTAAGTAAAGCTTAAAACTAAAGTAAAAGAAAAATTGATCTAAAATAAAGGTCATATTTGCTTTGGCAGGTCAGTGACTTTTAGCCTTGTATGTTATTGGTCAACACTACACTAATCATTAATTGGTTTTGTTTATTCGAAATTATTTTCGGAGCACTTTTCTAATTCAAATACTACTTTTATTTGGTTTCTTTTCAAATTTTTTTTGTTTTTCTAGCCCAAAGACAAACTGATAACTAAATTTTTGTGCACATAAAATTACATGTCTTTTTTTTCCGTGCAGCTTTATCAATATTTCAAATTAATTTTTAATATATTTATCACAAAAAAAAAAAAAACAACTGAATAACAATTGAAGTTTTATTACTTTTTTATCAATCTTATTTCTTTTTATTAAAAAAAAAAATTAATAGGACGCGATTTTTTTTTCTACACTGAATATTTTAAACGGACACAGAAGAACAGCGTGAAAATTCAAATGGCCGACCGTTACCAACTGAAAATGCAAAAAACGTATTTATGTTTACCAACTCAAGAAATATAAAATATATGTAAAACATGTAGTGTTTGTTTCGAAATTGTTTTATTTAAATCAAAACTAAAAGCATGTGTGAATGTGTGTGTGTGTATAAAACGAGCAAAGAGCATAAAAACAGAGAAAGAGAGCGCCAAGTGGAAAAAAGCTGCGCGCGCTTTTTTTCAATTTTCATTTAGTTCTCCCCATGAAATGAGCTCAAATTAGTTAAATTATTTCATTATAAAATAATTAAAGTAAAAAAACTGTTTCTCATTGTGTTTACTACAAACGATCGCATTTGTTTTGTTTTAGCTTTTTGATACATACATACATACATGTATTTTTTGTATTCTGTTTTGACCAAATTTTGTTTAGTCCATTTTGAGAGCAACATGGTTTAAATATAAGTGTTGGGTTGGAAAATAAAAGGAAACGCTAAAGTAAATCAAATGAAATCAAAATACATAAAAGCATTTTGAGGGAGCGGAGCCCCAGCACTTATTGGAAAATTGGGAAGAAAATGAAAATATTACGTTTACACGGGCATACAGACAGAAATAGCTGGGCAGTTGTATAACGAACATTCAATGAGCTACATACATGGTGCAAACGAGAGGCAGCAAAACTGGCGATAAATCTAATAGAAGGGATCTTTTATAGAGTTCGTATTCACAGAGTGACAACGTAACACTATTACTGAGACTTCACCATTCTCCAAAACGATCAAAGCTAAAGCGCTAAAAATTTATACAGGATATAAAGTTGCCTGATTGACAGAATAACAAATACTAAAAATAGAAAAAAAAAATAATAAAAAAAGTTTAAATCTAAAGGGTGTCTCCATACAAGAAACTGTGAAAAGCATCTTTATCTTTCGTATCACAGGAGTTTGAGACCTGAAACTCACACATGACTCTTGGCTCATATCTCTACAACCAGAAATACCAAAAAACAATAAAAAGCTCTAAACTAAAGGGTGCCTCTACAATAAATTGAAAATTAGCTATAAGATATACATACATATGTAGATTAGGCCTAAGATATAGACATGAAATTTGCACAGCATATGTGGTGGCGTAGGCTCTACAAGAAACGACAAAAAATTGAAATTCAAATGAAATTTCATACATGAGGGCACCCTTTAGTTTAGAAATTAGCTGTAACTTTTGAACTGTAAGAGATAGAGGTTCAGTAAATGTATCTAACTTTATTATGTTTTATAAATGAGCGTAAGATCACTTAATTTTCAATAAATATATTTTCTATTTATTGATAATTTTTTGAAAAATCATCAATAAATAGAAAATATATTTATTGAAAATTAAGTGACCTTACGCTCATTTATAAAACATAATAAAGTTAAATAAAAAAAAAAAAGGTCGAAGAACGAGTATCCAGAACATGTAAATGTATCTAGTTGCCTGGCCCCTGCAAAAAAAAAAAAAAATAATAAAAAAAAATAACAAAACGTGGAAATTCAATTGAAACTTCATACAAGTGGGAACCCTTAGGACTGAAAATTGGTTGTAACTTTTGAACCGTACGAAACAAAGACCTGCAAATTTTCGCTGGATAAATAGTTGCATGGCCGCTACAAAAACCAATACTAAAAACAACAATAGAAACCCTGGTACCCAGAAGGCTCAAACGATATGCATCTTCAGAGCAAGTTTACCGCTTTTAAGAGCAAGTTTTTACTAGAGCGAATATTGCAAGAGACATTTCCTGGCCGCGTAATTTCTCGTCATGGCGATATCAACTGGCCACCAAGATCATGCGATTCGACACTTCGAGACTTTTTTTTTTGTGGGGCTACGCAAAAGACCCTGTTTATGCAGATAAGCCTTTAGCTCTTGAGCACTTAAAAACCAACATTCGTCAAGTTATGCCGGCGATACCGCCCAATATGTGTCAAAAAGTGGACGAAAATTACCTCAAAAGAATCAGTGCTTGCAAAACTTCTGGTGGTGGCCATTTAAATGATGTGGTGTTTCACACACATTCAAACTTTATAATAAAAAAGAAATATCAAGAAAAATAATAATTTATTTTAAGTTTACTTTTGAAACCGCAAACTGAACAACCCGTTGTTATTATTTGAATTTTGGGTATGAAAAAATGTGAAATACGGGTCGGATACCTGATGGCTGGCAGGGTACTGATAGAAAATTCGGTTAGGCGATGTCCGCCGCTCGGTCTTTCTGTGTGTAGGCTGTGAAATTGTTACTTGCTTGCTACAGAAACTCAGCGAATCTATTTACGAGCTAAGAATTTTTTGAGACTAAAAAAACAAAGAGATTATTTTGCTCCAAACTTGGCAATGCATTGCCATGGCACAACATTGTTTTCTTTTATTATTTTCCTTTGTAGCTATTATTTTTGGTCTAATCAAACGTTTTCAAGCACTACTCCCTCTCTTTTCTCCTGCCCATAATCTATTTTCTGAAAGAAATGAATCACTGCATATGGAGGAGCTGTCCCCTGAGTGCCAGCGCCACATAAAAAATCAACCACACTCTTACTTGTTTCCTTGCTAAATTAGCACAAATTCTTCACATTTTACCACTATTATTCGCTAAATTATTTTCTTAAGTTAATGCAATAATTTACCGTTTTCTAAAATACGCTGAATACATGATGAGTTTAATTGCCTTTTTCCCAATTTGTTTCCATATGCTTTTAGCTTTTAATTTTTATTTTTTGTTTGTTTAGTAAACGGCCTCCCACAACAAACTTTGTGCAACAACTAAACTCTGAGCCACGAAGATACAACAACAAAGCCAATCAATCTATACGAAAATGATGATTGTAAGAATAACATGTTGCTAACATATGTATTTGTTAATATATTGGTTAAGAAAAAGGCAATACAACTAAAAAATGTTAACGAAATTAAGTTAAAATTCAAAATCACCCAAATACCCCAAATAAATACAATGAAACTAGAGACAACAGAAATGAATAAATAAGTAAACTACTTTTACGAAAACAATACAAGGTAATTTTGTCTTTCATTTATGTTTTGCTTCAGTTTTTGTTTTATCGCTTTTCAACAAATCGAAAACAAGTGCAATACTAGTATTTATTTGTGTCACTACCCCAATAAACACTAATTAGGCATTATTGAACTAAAGAAAGAAAAAAGAAATAAAGAAAAAACAATATTGCTACCAGCACTTGAAAAAGAAAATGATTAGTATGACCATGCGCTATTCGCAAAGGGTGCTTTAAAAAATGTGTTAATTTTATTGGCAACATGGTGATAGCAGTAGAACGTAAATGGAATGATCGCCAAATGAGGTGATAAGCAGGACCAGAGAAGCAAGTCGTATCGACTTGGCCTCAGGCTAGCTGCACGGCCGGTTATTTTTCTAACGAAGCCGCGCCGGCGCTGAAGTGCTTGGCTAATCGGCGGCCAAAATTCAATAAACTTTTACAGTGTTTTTTCCCATATGACTTAATTGTTGATGATTTTACCAATTAGAGGTTTTTCTCCAGTGGTAGAATATTTTACCAAAGTAATCCCATTGCTGTTTTCTTAATAAGGGGCTGCGTTGACGCTTTTTGATGACTTTATCTGCCCGACTTCGCTTAGAAATGAATTTGGTATAAAAAGTGCTCTTCAACACAGACTTTTTAAAGAGGTATTTTTAGATCTAACGGGTTTTCAACAGTAACGCTATAAAAGTACAGCGACAGGGACAGCAGACGACGCCATATTCTTTGCTGCTCTTTTGACATTTCTCTTCAGCAACGTTTGCCGTTTCATGATGGAAAGATATACGAGCCAACAAAGAGTCGAAATTATTAAAATTTACAGCCGAAATTAGGAGTCAGTGCCACTCAACGTTAAGAGCGCTACGTCCAATTTATGATAAGTCTCATTTCTGCCTGAATGGCTTAGTCAATAAATACAATATGCGTTATTGGTCAGGCAGCAATCCACAAGTACTCCATGAGTCATCATTGCATCCCGAAGAAAATAACGGTTTGGTGCGGTTTATGGGCCGTCGGCGTCATTGGACCGTGCTTCCTCCGCGCTGATCATGTTACTGTGAATGGGAACCGAATATTTTTGGCCCTAATTGGATGATATGGACAATTGGAGGACACAGCGAATGTCACAATAAATTTAATGAAAACCAAGTTTGGAGAACGTGTTATCTCACGAAATGGTCCAGTCGATTGGCCGCCTCGGTCGTGCGATTTGACGCCGTTAGACTATTTCCTGTGGGGCTACGTCAAGTCTATGATCTATGCCAACAGGCCAGCGACGATTGATGAATTTCGTACGAATATCGAACGTGAAATTGCAGCAGTATCGGCCAATTTATGCTTGAATATTGAAAACTGCCGAAAATTGGGTTTAGAGTCTGAACTTGTTTTTCGCGAGATGAAATAAATACAATATATTTCTATAACTATTATACGCCTCTTGCCAAAAGCTATCAAAAAATATGTGGCGCAATATCAATTGCGAAACCGAACCACCCTAATATGCATTGACAAGAACATAGGCTGTGTTTCACGGGCTTCCAGTCGTGAGACCGCCCCACTTGGGTCCTAGCAGATATCGTTGTGTAACCGAACAGGCGGTGGGGAAGCAGCTTTGGCAACTTCTTAAACATTATATTTTACAAGAGAAATATTGATAAAAACACTATTATATTAAAAAAAAAAGCAAATTGAAGACAAAATTTAGTAAGTTGCAAGCGTTTGTTCGTTTTAAGGTTAATTCCTGGCTAACAATAGACCCAACTATGTACATATGTATATTCAACAGTAATATGTTACACGAAAACAGCTGAGCTGATAAAAACAGTGTTGCCATAACAGAAAGTTACTAAAAATCACCTGTTAGATGTTTAAAGTTTGAGTTCAATAGAGACTTATTTTATGGCGGCTCAAATTTCTTTAAAATTAAACGAAACAAAATACGAGAATGTTTATCTAATTTTTTATGAAAAATTAATTTTTATATTTTATATACTTATTTTCTTGAGCTAAAGGTCTTTTTCTAAAAATATTTAATTATTGTCCTGAAGAAGCTATCCGAAGGAGAGCGAAATATCGACAAAAATAATTAAATATTTAAAAAAAAGACCTTTAGCTCAAGAAAATAAATATTTAAGGTCATATTCATAATAATTATTGTAAGTTTATTCAGCTCTTATTTGACGTATTAATAATAAACGTGTAATAAACCTTCAATAGCTTTTATGAATATGGGTGATAAAATATAAAAACAGGGGTCGAAAAAAACCAAACAATAAATTAATTTTTATTATATAATTATTTTTTAAAATTAAATTTATCAGGCTCAACAAGTTGTTTGGAAGCCGCCATACTTTCTCGTCACCACCCGTCCTTGAAAATCTACAACAACTTGGCTGTCTGAGTGGCATGGTTGTTGCTTTAGAAACATGAGCCCCTGAGTTCAAGGACGAGAAAGCGTGGAGCCTTCGAAACAACTAGTTGTCCAACCTAAATGTCTAAATGTCTTTGATGTCTTCCTTGTCTTATTTAATTAATATCAATCACAAAAATAATATAGAAAGAACTTGAGCCTGACATTTTTATGAAAAAAAAAAACAAAACAGTATTGACTTGAAGTCACTGTTTTCAGCTCATTTTATTTTTAATATTTCAGTTTCGTTTCGTGGTGACCCCAAGCTCAAGAAATCATTATTAATATTTATGCAGAAGATCGAAAATTTCATATAAAAAACAATTGAAAAAAAAAACAGTTTTAAAAACATCACCCTGTCCACTTTTAAAAACGTTTACTTTTATTCAAAAACTACTGTAAATTCTTTTGTTCGCCCAACATGTATGTCACTAATGAAACTGACAATTTCTTTGCAACTAACATTTTGCCTTGAGCGTTAAGGGTCATCGTGTTTACAAAAGGCCTTTTAAACATTCAATTATCACAACGAAATAAACGGCTTTTAAGCTCAAAACATGATAAAGAAGAAAAGAAAATTAAAATAACAAACAAACAATAAAACTGATTTAGTACTTGTTTAGTAAAGTCGTTCAACTAAACTTAATATTGGAACAAAAGTTATTCATAAGTTTATTATTAAAAAAAAAAAGAAAAAAAAAACCTAAACAAAATTCGCCACATCAAAGAGAAGTTACGACTTGTGAACTGTTTGCAATAAACCCCAGAGTAAAAATACACATTTCTTTTTAAATAATAATGTAACAAAAACGAGCAAATGTGTTTTGTTCCAGTTTGTGGATTTAAACAATTCATTTCTATTACTGTTTTACTTGTTACTTTTTTTATTTTGAATGTGTATGTTTTATATTGAATCATAAATGGGTTTATATTTGTATATAATTTTTACATTTGTTACGAATAGATTGGAATAGTTATAATTTTGAAGCTCTTTGCAAAAGTTTAATATTTCCGATCAAATGATTTGAATTTTTCATTTATTTATTTCCGGTTTATGGGGTTCACTATGCAAATGTTGTGCTCCATTTCAATGGAATTGTCGACATTCACCGAAATCGTAAATTTTTTTAGTAGAAATTGCCTAATACATTTTTTGTACCATAATAAATTTGTTATTAACAAAAATTAATAAACAAATAAAATGGACCAACACAAAATGGTGTCAAGACAAAAGTGCTATAGGCCAAAAAAAAGTTGTTAAATTATGCAACACATGAAAAACTATTTTCTGACTTTGGACAGCCACTCTACTTATGGTCCACTAGCTATAAAACTCAGCTATGTTAAATTACTTTTCCAGGCTCCAGTTCAATATCAGTTCTTTTGTCAATATCAATTAGTTAAGTAAAGTAAAATTTTATAAGTATAAAAGTATAGGGGTCTATTGTTAGCCCCCTATAAACTTTGGACCTGTCAAATTTCACAATTTTGACACAACCCCTTTAACCACTCGGCAACCAAAGCTCACGCAATTTCACTTTCTATTTATATACTTAACTAACATTAACGAAAGCAGTGATCTTTTTGTAGTCTATTTTATGGATGATTTTTTGTCATCTCAGTAGACTGTTAATTGCTTTCTTTTTATGAGAGCCTTTTTCGTACATGTTCTGGTTTGCGTCCTTGAGATCTAGAGGCTCATTTTTAGGGTTCCGTACTCATCAGAGTGAAACGGAACCCTATTACGGAGACAAGTACGTCCGTCCGTCCATTCTCCGAAACGGTAAGAGCTAGAGAGCTGAAGTTTTCACAGGATGTTGTTGTACCTTGCCTCTACAACAACAAATACTAAAAACAACAACAAGTCGAAAACTACCAGGTGTCCCCATACAACGAAAAGTTACAATTAGCTATAACTCTCGAACCGTAAAAGACAGAAAGCTAAAATTTGCATAGTGTATGTATTTATAGATGCTTTACAACAACAAATGCTAAAGACAACAACAAGTTGAAAACTACCAGGTGTCCCTATACAACCTAAAGTAACAATTAGCCGTAGCTGCTAAACTGTAAAATACAGAGAGCTGAAATTCGCACAATATATGTATTCACATATGCGCTACAACAACAAATGCTAAAAACAGCAACATGTCGAAAACTACCAGGTGTCCCTATACAACATAAAAAAACATTAGCCGTAACTTTCAAACTGTAAGAGACAGAGAGATGAAATGTGCACAATATATTTACTCGCATATGGCCTACAATAACAAATGCTAAAAACAACAACAAGTCGAAAACTACCAGGTGTCCCTATACAACGTAAAGTAACAACTAGCCGCTACTCTCGAACCGTGAGAGACAGAGGGATGAAATTTGCACAATATGTGTATTCACATATGCTCCGCAACAACAATTGCTAAAAACAACAACAACTGTAAAACTACCAGGTGTCCCTTTACAACGTAGAGTAATAGCTATAACTCTCGAACCGTAAGAGATAGAGAGCCGAAATTTGCACAGTGTATGTATTCCCAGATGCCTTACAACAGCAAATTACAACAACAACAAGTGGAAAATTACTAGGTGTCCCCATACAACATAAAGTAGCTGTAAAAACAGGGAGATGAAATTTATAAAATATACATATGTATTCACATACGCCATTCCATACATACATTATACATACATACGTACGGAACCCTAAGAGTGCGAGCCAGCCTCGTACTTGACTTAATTTATTTAAATATTAATTCTAATTTTATAAACGAACTGTATGATTTACAGTTGTTAATAATTTTATCGGGCTTTCTAGTTCGAGTTTCTACTCAGAAAGTCTTTCTCAAAGTTGAGAAAGAATTTTTTGGGATAAAATTGGAGTGATTAACATTTTTACAGAAGACAAGAAAAGTAACGTTGAAGATTTACTGGCTGGGGTACATAACATGGTTGGTTCACAACCACCACGTCGCTCATTAGCATCCAAATTTGCTTCGAACCCAGGCCATGACTAATTGTAAACTGTTTGTAAGCAAGCAGCAGCGCATAGCCAATCTACCACCTGAACTCTTCATTACTGATTGTCTACATTTAATCTTATTGATCAATTTTCCACTTCACAACTGTATTTTTCTGTTGATTGGAATAAATTTTTTTTAACAAAACAAATATTTTTGCAACAATATTTTAGAACAATATTTTTTTTTTTTTATTGTTTGCATTTGCTTGCAGTAGTTGCAGGGCTACCGTTCGACGACTAAGTCGCTATTTGCTCCATTTTGTGGAGGTATGTGGCTTCTAATTTTGCGAGTTTTTTTTTAAAGTTTTTTCCAAAGAGAACCGAGATTATGTGTACGATTTCGATACTATTGTTAACAATATCTTAGGCCTTTGTAAACTTTGTAGAGTCAAAATTCCTATGAAAGAGGAGAAACTAGGCCACTTACAATTGCCAGATTAAATACTGGAGTAAACGGACAGATTTATAATAGAGTCTTAGCCCAAGTTGGCCAAACCACCCTCTTTTTTCCTGTTCCACTTGTCACAAAATACGTCATATTAAAGCAGAAAAATCAAATTAATCGAGCAGATGTACAATGTATTTTAAAACATTTTCTACATTTGTTTATTGGTACATAGTATATGTATATGTATTGTACGAAATGTTTTTAGGTATAACTTAAAAAACTTACAAATAAATTCTCTAAATAAAAAACAAAGACCAACACACAAATTTTCCATACAAATTTTCAATAAGACAAAATTTTTTCACACTTTTGGCTGTAAGCCAAAAACGAAAATTGTCTTTCTTTTCTATTATCTACGATGGATGCTCTTCCACAATCTGTAGAGACTTTGGCATGCGCCAAAAGGCAAAAACAAAATAAAAATGTTTTTAAAGTATAAAAAAAAAAAATTCCTCAGAGAAGTTTTTTTGAAATGCATTTTAGAACTATGAAAATTTTCAATCTGATGCAGCAAACAAATGCATTTATTTTTAAATAGTCAGTTGTCGTGAACGTTCCAAAATGTTTAGGGCTAATATTTTTAAATTAAAAAAAAAAACAATATTTGGAATCTAAATATCTTTAAAGGGAATTTAAAGTGCACATATCTTTATCTAAAATGAAACTTACTTTAAGTTTAAAGGCAAAAATCTGTCATTCTGTAACATATAGTAAGTTGACGCATCTCGCTTGCAGAGCATTGATATGCCAGGGAGAATTCTCTAAGATTTTAATAAAATTTATTAAAATTTTAATAAACATTCAGAAATGATTTTAATATAAGCTAATGGAAATTGATTATTTAAGGTATAAAATACACCTAAAATAATATATATAATAAAATATAATTTTTAAAGCGATGTATTTTAAAGAGATGTTTCTTATCGAGGTGAAGCATAGAAGCATCATGAGAAGTGATAAAAAAAAACATGTTTTTTATGCCATTTGTTATAATGGGCCGTTTCAGTTTTTGGCGACGATATGGCATGAAAAATCTTATTCATGTTATATTTTTTAATATGCATATTTTACCACAAATGCAATGGTTCAATGTTTGTCGCCAATGAAATTGCTAGAGTTTATTGCCTTTTTACTTCAATGCTCGAGAATATTTTTTTAATACCTTCATTATGTACACTCATAGAAAACTTTATCTTTATACTGATGGTAGGGTGCCATCAGAATTTTGAGTTTAATAATTATGTAAAGCGACATCGACGATTTAGGAATGTTGATGTTAATCTGAGGGGCGAAAGTCAGTTTTGGCATAAATTAAAATTTATCGTTGGTTAGACTGCGGTGGCATCAATTCTATGGTGCATACTAGAGATTTGCGGTTGTGGTTAATATATCGTATCACGCGTGATTCGGATTAAATTTTAGAAAAATCACATGTGAGTGCGTGGGCGTGATGAAAAATTAAAATTTCATGTGTGCTAGTGCATGATTACCATTTTAAGGCAGTTCACGAAGTTTCACAAAAAATCTAACACACTAACTTTCTATGGCTTACGAAAAAAATTTTCACACACTTTACCTGGAATTATTTGGCAATGCACACTGCTTACATGCAGACTCGATTTATATGGAAGGAATATAACCATTAGACTTTATTTTGTGGGCTACACGAAAGACCTTTAACTCTTGAGAACTTAAGAACCAACATTCGTCAAGTTATGCCGGAGATACCGCCCAATATGTGTCAAAAAGTGGTCGAAAATTACCTCAAAAGAATCAATGCTTGCAACACTTCGCATGGTGGTCATTGAAATGATATAGTGTTTCACACATAATGTCAATGTTCAAACTTTATAATAAAAAAGAAATATCATTAAAAAAAGAAATGCGGTCGGGGGACCCCCGTTAGGAACGAAGTTCCTTACGTTTTTTTTTCATCTTTGAATGTAATACAAGGTGAAGTCTGTATGTTTTATTTTGTGTTGTTTTTAAAATTTTGAAATTTTATGATTCCTTAAATTTTTGGAACGTTTTCCAACTAATTAATATTTATTTGTATGTGTCTCCGCTGCTGTCAGTGGAGACACTGCCAATCATACACAATTGCTTTTCGACAGTACACCAATACATATAAACAGCTCACACGCTTTCGTGACGATTTCTACTAATTTCCACTACCAGCAAGCCGCGTTAAGGAACTTCGTTCCAAAAATATTTTATATGTGTTTTATTTACGCTTATTTTTGAAACCGCAAAATGGATAACCCCATATGCTACAACATTCTACTAGCAGAACTTCATATTTATGTGAAATATCCACGTCTCTAAAGGGCAATTCAGACTATTTTATACTGTGTATTAATACCTGCCAAAAATTCAAATAATACGTGCAAGTGTGAGGGTGTTATGAAAACGAGAAATAATACGATAAAAAATTGGCATCCCATAAGACTTCACCGTTTTTTGAAAATTTTCTAAACGATAATACATTTCATTCGATCAGGGTTGTTTTTTTTTTAACACAAGCAGCTGTTGAAAAATTTACTAGCCAGTTGTTTCACAGCCGATGGCGTGCCGTCACTGAGGGTATTTGATTTCGTTATACAACAAGGGTTCAAAATTTGGAATTTGGTTACCGTATACAAATGTATTTTGCTCTAGCTGTATTTAGAAGATAAAATATTTTTGTGTTATTCAATTTGGTTCTGTTTTACATAACTATTATTTTAGCTGCTGAATATTTTTTTTAGCGCCGCCACATCCAACGCCAACATGAAATTGCTCTTCTGCCGCCGTGTAAAGTTTTATGTTGGCACGTTTATTCTGTGATTAAAGTTTAAATCATTAAACGTATGTATGATTTACGTATGTATATGCAACAGCTGTTTTCTTTTCCACTCAAATTTTTTATTTTATTTGAAGTGTGATGGTGTGAATGTAAAATGTAAGTTACGTTAGACTTTTTGACAGTCGCTAGAAATCTAATTATACTTTCATCTCACAAAACTCGATAAAAGTATTCATATGTACTTGTATAATAGTCTGAATTGCCCTTAACTAAGTTTGTTACTTTGCACTGTCGAATCATTAAGACAAACTGTTTCAGCAATTTTTCGACGAGAAAGTCCATTTTTATAATGGTGAATAACCGATTCTCGCTGCTCTATTGTAGTGCGTCGCCGCATTGCTTAAAAATATGCCTTCGTATCAACCAGCTGTAAAAATCACACTAGAAGCTTGTGCAAATGATTGAAAACACAACTAAAAACAATATTTATTGGAAATTTACCGTTACACGATAAGTGATGTCAATTTCATACCTCTTATGTATTGCTGGTTGAAATAAGCTGTGACTACAGAAATAGCGACGTTTTCATAACTTTTGTTCTTAATTTTGTAAATATGTGAAATTCAGTCTAAAATAAACATTTTTACGATGATAAAAGAGTTTTTTATTATGTACAAGGCGACTTTTTTCAATATTTTGTTTCATTCAAAATTTATACCGATTACATCTTTCTGAAAGAAGGTGGTTGAAGTAAGCTGTGAACCACTGTATATGAATTGCAGCAAACAAAGAACAATAACATAACCTCTCTAAATTTTAACTAAATACTTACATATATACATATCTGTGCTATATTATCAGTATCTGCCTTAAAGTTCATTCTCCTATCTACTGGTGTGTTATTAACAGCGAATTATCGACAAAAATATTTAAATAATTTTAATAAGAGAACATCTTTAGCTCAAGAAAATAAATATATAAAATAATAAATTAAGTCAAGTACGAGGCCGGCTCGCACTCTTAGGGTTCCGTACGTATGTATGTGTAATGTATGTATGGAATGGCGTATGTGAATACATACATATGTATATTTTATAAATTTCATCTCCCTGTTTTTAAAGGTACTTTATGTTGTATGGGGACACCTAGTAATTTTCCACTTGTTGTTGTTGTAATTTGCTGTTGTAAGGCATCTGGGAATACATACACTGTGCGAATTTCGGCTCTCTATCTCTTACGGTTCGAGAGTTATAGTTATTACTCTACGTTGTAAAGGGACACCTGGTAGTTTTACAGTTGTTGTTGTTTTTAGCCAGTGTTGTTGTGGAGCATATGTGAATACACATATTGTGCAAATTTCATCCCTCTGTCTCTCACGGGTCGAGAGTAACGGCTAGTTGTTACTTTACGTTGTATAGGGACACCTGGTAATTTTCGACTTGTTGTTGTTTTTAGCATTTGTTATTGTAGGCCACATGTGAGTACATATATTGTTCACATTTCATCTCTCTGTCTCTTACAGTTTGAGAGTTATGCCTAATTTTTACTTTACGTTCTATAGGGACACCTGGTGGTTTTCAACTTGTTGTTGTTTTTAGCATTTGTTGTTGTAGCACATATGTAAATACATATATTGTGCGAATTTCAGCTCTCTGTATTTTACAGTTTAGCAGCTACGGCTAATTTTTAATTTACGTTGTATAGGGACACCTGGTAGTTTTATAGTTGTTGTTGTCTTTAGCATTTTTTGTTTTAGAGCATCTATAAATACATACACTATACAAATTTCAGCTTTCTATCTTTTACGGTTCGAGAGTTATAGCTAATTGTAACTTTTCGTTGTATGGGGACACCTGGTAGTTTTCGACTTGTTGTTGGTTTTAGTATTTGTTGTTGTAGCGGCTAGATACAGCAACATCCTGTGAAAATTTCAGCTCTCTAGCTCTTACCGTTTCGGAGAATGGACGCTGTGACGGACGGACGGACGTACTTGTCTCCGTAATAGGGTTCCGTTTCACTCTGATGAGTACGGAACCCTAAAAAAAGGAGTCGGAAAAAACCAAATAATATACTGATATTAAAAAAATTACAAATTTTATTTTGTGCGTGTGTGTGTTTTATTGCATCCAGTAAGCTCCGAGTCTACTGGAGCAATTTGGAAACTTCTTTCACCATTGAGTAGCTACACTATCAAAAATAAGGGACAATATAAATTAAAAGAATTCATTCATTAAGCGAATAACCACACTTTCGTCACAATAATTTCTCTTTAGCAAGCACCTGCATGTTTTTTCAAAATTTTTGGTAAACACCCGTGCGAAGCTGGGGCGGATCGTTAGTTATGATATAAACCAGAAACGAGTTTTCTGTGTGCTTTAGTGATCATTTGCATGAATTTCCATTCAATATGAGCCAACATTTTCTTCTTAGTACATTAATAAAAATAATAATAATAATAAAATATCACTTACAAGTTTTTTTCATCGCTGGTCACCGGTTGAGTTTTAAATCTGTCCTTATAGAGATCACGCCTTATGACACTAGGTTTCAGTATTTTGACGCCTTCAGCTACAGTGCTGGAACACAATGACTGATTTTGTGGTTCCCACGATGTGTTCACAGCAGAGGTGACGACAGGAATTGTGGCTGTTTCACCCGTTGATGATTTAATGCCACTTTGATTCGCAAGGAACTTTTCAACCGACTTAATGCGTTCAGCAACTGATATATTTGTTCCGGCTGTGGTATTAGTCAGAGACGAAACCAATTCACTGGGCAGAGCCTGCGAGGTAGCAATTGCATTGAGAGCAGCAGCTAAGTCTATTACTGGCGCTTGATCATGACGCTCCAGTGAACGTGTCCGTCTTTTAAGTAGGAAGGGCGACAGAGATTCACGTTGCTTGTTTTCTTGATTGCTGCCATCTGGTTCACCCAGCGAACGCCTCTTAGAAGGTGAATCGTTTTTAAGTATAGGTTTGACATGGAGTTCTTGCGAGCCATCACCATCTGAATATGCGCCAAATTCGAACTCCTCTCTACTCGATTTACGCGACGTTTTAAGTATGGGCTTAATTTCATGTTCATCCGAGTCTCCTGATGATTTCTTCTTTAGTATAGGTTTTGGTGGTTTGAACGAATCTTCGCCCATAGAAGAATCCAATTTAAGTATGGGTTTTATATCATATTCCTCATTGTTAGGGGTATAGTTGAAGACATCATTGGGAAATTTTTCTCCTGTATCAGTGGCAGCAAAGAGTTCAGCTGCTGCTAGTATCACAGCCTGAGAGATCGATACGTGTTTGGGTGCATGGTCGCCGCCATCGGAAGGCGTTGATGTTGAGTCTTTTTTCTTGAGTATGCTCTGAGGTTGATGAGGTTCTCTACTGGCAGAAGGACAGCCATCACTTTTAGAGCTGTCATAGCTGCTCTGTTTAAGAATGCCGTGATGCGCTGAGCCCTGAGCAGAAGAGGAGGACGAACTGCCATTAGCTACTTCTTCGAGAGAGTTACGACGGGCTGATTTGATCAAAATACTTCGTTCATCTGGAGAATGAGAGCGTGAATAGTAACGCGATTCATCTAAAGATGAACGTTTTTTGAGTATACCAGCTCGTTTTTGTTTCGAGGGAGTATCCATGACACTAGACGAGAACGTTACCGGCGAGGCATTGCTCGAAGCTGAACTGGACTCACCAGCAGAGAGATGATCCTTTTTCTTTAGTATGGAGACAATGTGATTTGGAGTAGTGGAATTAGAGCCTGGTGCTAGTAAATTGTGGGGACAATCTGTGCTCTTGCGTCGTAAGATGGGTGAAAGTTTTGCGGGTTCATAAGCTGCTGTTTCCCTTTCTATGCTCTTGGCCTTAAGCATGCGTAGGGAACGCATAATGCCACCTTTTAAGTGCTCAGAGTCTCCAAGGGAGTTTTCAGTATGTTCTAAAGGATCTGGTTCATAATAAATACACTCCTCTTGTACAAATGTAGCATGTTTAACCGGAGACGGTTTACGCGGCTCCTCGCGTATACCGCTAATGGTGTCTGGCAAATGAAGGGAATCCGTTTCGTTTTCTCTTTCTTGGCTGGCTCTCAAACGATTCATGGTGTGAGTCAAATGGGTTATAGCATTAGATGGAGTTGGTGAATTCTCACTAACATTCTCTACTATTTTCATGATTTCCTCCAAGCCAGTGCGAGTTCGCTCATTTAGTTTACGATTAACCTCTGAAGAACGTTCTTTACGCATTTCACCCATGCTGGTTGTATCACAACGTTTGTTAAACTTTGAAATTGGTATTGAAGACTTGGGCGATGGACAGTCTTTTGGATTTTTCGGACTGGCTGTCTGAGCTCTGCGTCTTTCCGAAGTAGTGGCCAGGTCGAGGCCTTTCCTAGCCATTTCCATGTGATAAGATAAATCATTTCGTAGGGCTAATTTCGTAGGAGATGGCACACGTGTCTTGTGAGGAGATATAAGAGCTTTCAGAGAGGCATCATCATTGGGCACCAGCGGACGGGACATGCCCAATTCACGGCGACGTCTTCTGCGTAAGGCGATGTCATCTAAAAGAAAGTATAAAAACGAAAAGTTAGTCAATCGATTTTCTTTCCTTTTTTTATAGTTTTTAAGCTAAATTAAAGTTTTAATATCGATGCCTTAACGTACATGCATTGAACAATTCTTTAAAATCACACTGAAAACAAACGTATGTTACACAAGTACTTCGGGTTAGTATTTCAAATTGTTTATCTTTTTTTTGGCTTAAAGTGAATGATTGCAAATGTAAACGCTTGAATTGGGATTTAATGTCAACTTCGTGTGTTAAGTGCATTCGAAAGTTGTTTACGTGTAGCTTTAATGTTTTACTTTTGGCTTGTGTTCAACGACTAAATTCGCTATTTGAAATTATGCAGATTTTTGTGTTGTGAGCAGCGAAAATGAGTTTCTTGTAAAAATTCTTCAATTGCATTTTTATGCTTAAGTAATCACGGGCACTCAACCAAATACAGAAATTTATAGATACTTTTATTTGTTTTTAAAATGAACGCCCACCTTAGAATTGATGTTTAAAATGTAACATCGATACGCCATGCTAATTATGAAACGAGGTTCAATTAAAAGAAATTGTGAAATAATTGGAAATAAGAAAAAAATTGGAAAAAATACTGTCTTTAACTTTAATCATACTTATTAATCTGTACTAGTTCTTTAAATGATTTTGAAAGAAAAACTAAAATTCACGTTTCGAAAAGGCAATAAACTAAACGTTATTCAATTACTAAGATATCGCTAGTGTATACATATATAAAGTTTTAGAACTGTATGAGTTAAACGAGTTAATGCAGAAGCCGAAAAGAGATTCGTTGTGATGGGAGAACTAGTCAGCTCTTTTAACAAAATTTAAGATTGTCGAATGATGTACCGTTATTTTTCGTCAAACTTTGTAATTGTTCAGACATTTTTCAGCTCTAAGCCATGTTCAAAATTAAGCTTTCTAATTGTCCTAATTTAACTTCTTATTTCGGAAAATAAACACTAAAGATGGTGGCACAATGCCGAAACCAGTCTGGGCAGAGACGAAGTATGTCGCATGAGTTTCAAAACGAAAAAAATGTTTACTGTGTTAAAAGTTTGTTTAAATATTCCTGATCCTCATCTTGTCCATGGGAATTATGGAATAAGTAGTTCAGTTTCAAACATTCTTTTAAGAATTTTTCAAGTCTACTGATGAGTTGATTAGCGACAACGAAATTTCGCCGGCATATAGACGACTGTAAGACAGTCGTCTATATGCCGTTGTAAGGTCTATTTTCTGGACCTGAATTAAGATATTAATGAATGAGAGCTCAATATTGAATTATTTTGCCGGAATTAAATTTATTTTTACTTCCTCAGAGTTGAGAAAGATTTTATGTGATAAAATTGAAGTGATCATCATTTTTATAGCAGACAGGAAAAGTAAAATTGAAGACTTATTGGCTGGGGTACATTTATGACGCTATTATTCATAGCCTCAAAACTTTTCGCCAACTAACTTCCTGCCACTTTCCTTTTATGGGAATTTATACACCAGCACATAGCAAGCGTTTTGTTGTTGTTGTTGTGCTTAAGCCCGTATGATACTTCATTTTTCTTTCATTAATTGGTATAGAATTGATAGAAAGAAACAGCAATTAATAGAAAGAACCAAATAATATACAAACCCTAAACAAAACTGACATCTTTTTTCGGAGTGTTGTATTATTTTTATTTCAAGAAAGCGCTAGAAAATAAAAATGTTTCAAAAAAGTAGCGTTAAATCACAAAAATTGACCATAAACCGCTGACACAACAACATGCAAGTTTGAAATGTCAATTTAAAGTTGAAAAATTTTACATTTTTTCTGACATAATCTGATTTTTTATCGATAACTTCAACGAAAACGTTGACAGTTTAGCATTTATCTTAATATAGCTAAACTCTTTGCACATACTGAGTTCTACTAATACATTATATTTGCATTGTTCTCCAAAATTTAAACAATGTCCGCTTTTCAAGGCTTCCTTGAAAAGCGGACACCGTTTAGGTTATGACTTTTAACTTAGCGCTCAGGTAATATATTATGCCTTTATTATTGAAAGAAAGCTCAAGAGATAATTTGATTTGGCTTTTGAAGCTAATTCAAGTTTATTTTGTTTTAGGTCAAAACAGCCTTTTTAACTTTTTCTGCCATATGCTACATATGTATATGCCGTCGACATTTCGTTGATGCTACTCAACTCATCTCAAAATACAGTGAGAAATGAAAAAAGTTACTGAGAAAAGAAAAATATGTAGTAGCAATAGCATTAGCATGATTTTTGTATTGAAAACTTGTTTGAATATTTTTATCAATTCTTTTTCCTTCAAAATCAATAGAATGAATGAGAAGTGAATTTGTTGCACAGTTTTTCGAGTCTGCTGACGAGTTCAGCGGCATCAAGGAAATGTGTGCATCATATGGACGGATAAAATTGCTTTCGAATGCAATATCATAAATTTCTTGTCAATGTTTCGTTTTGAGCGCCTAAAATCACTAAAATAATTTCCAATTTAAAAATATATAATTGTGGTTTTCAACACTCGAGATGTTTTGGTAACGGTTCGCAAACTTTTAGAGTAATTTTATTTCTACTCTCATTGGTCCAAACTAGTCCAAGATCGCAAATTTTTAGAGTAATTTTATTTCTACTCTTACTGGTCCAAACTAGCCCAAGCAAGATCTTATTCAGCTGATCTAATATGAGCAAAAGTTTTACTTTTTAACACTTTGCTGTAAATGATTTTTCCAACCTATTTGTAATTGAATTTAACATATTTTTGGTTTTTTGCTGGAATCTATAATTTTCCCACTGCTTTTGTATGTGAAATATAAAGAAAAAACTTGGTAGTGAGATATTTTTGATATGTCAGAGATGGAGAAACAAATTTGTAAGAAACTCAATTTTTTTATTTCAAACCTCACACATAGATTATGTGTGAGGTTCGTTGTTTCATGTGAAACTTTCTACGCGAGAGTAATACAGAAACGAAGCACTGTTACTGTTTTTCCACATCGCATTTATTGTACAAAAATTAACATACTCATGTTACTGAATAAGACTGCCTTTCTGAGAGCACGAAATAAGAAATGACATCGATTCCGTATAATTTCTATATTATACACTGAAAGAATTTTGCTTCATAATGCTAATCGTAGGATATCGTTGTAATTTAATTTTTTAAAGTTTAGTAATGAAATTTACAGATATAAACCTGCATAACTCATTGAATAAAAGACCGCCGGCATTGGTTGAATACTAATGTAAAATTTCGTTAATTTCAAGCCATTAATTCTCTCAGTGTAGAGTATTTTTTTCTAGCATAATTTCGATAAACTATGGCAACCCTTGCTAAGGAAAACTGAGAGTTATCAAAGTTCCTTTCGTCAATGAAAAAAAAGTTCTTATCTTTGGTGCCACATAAATACCGCTTAACTTACCACCATCTGGTGTGGCCTCCTCGTTTAATGAACGATTTAAGTTCGATTTACGTTTCGATGATTTATCGCGTTCTTCATTGTGTCTAGGTGATCTATTGGACTGCAATAAAATGATGGAATTAGTAATGGGATTTCTAGGTGTGTGGTTTTTAATAGCAAAATAAAACTTACTGTTCTGCTCTTATGAACCGGACTCAGTTCAAAATAGTTTTCGTTAGTCTGGCCACCATTACTTAATGATGTTTTCGATGCTTCCGAGTCTGTATACATGGTGGAACAACGTGGCCTTAAGAGAGCATTTCTCTCATTGCTCTCCAAAGGCAAATTGTTTATTTCCAAGAAATCAACATCGATTTCATCGCCATTTCCAATATCTTGTGATGATTTCGGAGAACCAGCATTTGATCTGGTTTTAGCTTTAGGTGAGGCCGTAATTTTTACTGTACAATCTATACTGTTAATGTGTAGTTTCTGTTTGGGAGATTTTGGCGAACTGGCATTCGAACGTAAATTTTTCGTTCGGGTGGCAATACATTGGGTTTCGCTTAGATTCTGTTTCATTGAGACGGAAACTGAAGGTATCAACTTTCTGGTGCCACGATGCGTTGGCGAACTACTGGCAGATGATATTTTGTGGTTATGTTCCACTTCGCAGCCACTAACTGTTTGTTTTACATTCTCCAAACAGTTGGCAGAAGGTGAAATACGTCGTATATGTTGCGTATAGTGTTGAGGTTTCGGTGATGTCGGGGAGGTGTATCGTAGTTGCTGTAATTTTTCTTCATCTTTTTTCTTGTCTAATATCGGAATAAAAGCAAACAATCAAAAGGAAGGGAAGTTAGTTATACAATCACTGTTTAGTGGAACAAAATAAAGGGATTCATTAATCGGCTGTCAGGCTATAACGTTTTTTTGTTCGCTTGAAGCATCAGCAAAAAGCTGGACTGTAATTCATGCACTTCGATCTTTGAGATGATCAGTTTTTGAGTAAAATTCTGCCAACAGCCCACTAACGATGCCTTATAGTTATTTCAGTTAGAACGCACAAAAGTTAAGCATATTAGTCGAAGAAACTTAGGCAATAGACAGAAAATTTAAGTGGTAAAGGGAGAGAATGGTATAGAATAGACAATACAGTTTAAAAAATGTCCAAATAATTTCAATGTTTTCATTGTAATTCTTGAGGGTTATATACATTGGGTAGTTTCAGAAATTTGTATTAATTAAAAAACACCATTTCAGGTCTAAACTTCTATTACTAATTGTTTTCTGTCTTCTTCAGCCGTCAATATGCCGCCGACAATTCGCTGATGCTACTCAACTCAACAGTTGGCTCTAAATATCGACTCTAAAAGAGAGACAACAATTAATTAGGTAAATTTTTAGACCTGTTATCACACATTTCAATTGACTTTTACAGCAAATAAATAATTCAATTCATTTTTGAATGTTAAAAAAAAACATCCACTATTCTACAGTAAACCCGATATTAATTAAAATTTTGCTGAATTGATTTTTGATTAGAAAAAGGGTCGAACTTGAGCCAGTTAAGAATCAAATAATACCGAACTGAGCATATTTGCAATTTACCAAATACAACACTGTCAAGAACAAGAATAAACTTGGGTAAACTTTAGAATAAGGTTTTGAAAAAAAAAAAAAAAATTTTTTTTTACAGGATTGTAGAGGGGGTCATTGGCCTCCCAAAACTGAAGTCCAATTCTGCAGGAGGCTTGTATTTTATTAAAAAATTCGATGCTAAATTAAGAGAAATTGCCAAGAAAAATTTGAAAATATTGATTTAAGAGTGTTGCCAGAGAAAAAGTTTTTGCACAGGGCAAATTCGTGATGATTCAAAAACGATTTTAAACCGCCAAAATCGTAACTTTTTGAATTCAAATTCATAAGATCTAGCATACAATACATGGTCATGAGAACCGACTTTCAAACGTGCTCAGAGATATTCTTCTCTGTCATAACAAAAGAACATCGGCTTTGTGTACAAAATATATCAGCATCTGGCAGCACATTTTTTTACATTGCCGCCGACCTTAAAATTTCATTAGAAATTGTTAACTGTAGTAAAACTGCTGGAAAAAATTTTTCAGTGAAAACAAGCTCAATGAAAACAAGCTTATCGAAGCTAAAATCAATAAAAAAAAGTTAACTGCAATAATTTTAATTTTCTCTAATTATTCTTCCCGAAACATATTAATTTATTAAATTTTTTTTTAGCACAGGTTGGCCAAAAATTAGCGAAGTAATTTAATTGCTTATAAATTTTTTATAATAATTTTTTTTCTTCTCTTCTTTTCAGTGTTTGGTAAAGACAATTTAAAATGGAGCAGCACTCCATTGAACAACGTGCCCAAATTGTTGAGCTTTATTTTTGAAATCAACGATCCATTGTTTTGACTCAGCGTGCAAATCGTCGTTATTTTAATGTCCACAATGGACCCTCAGAGTCAATAAACAATAAACCCCTCGACAAGGGGCAGTATTGTATTGTATTGTATTATTACTAGGTTGGTCCAGAATGGCCCTTTGCACTGCGACCAAAGATGATCTATTGTGCAACCCTTTGTCCCTCACGAGTTTAATACATCAAGAAACATCAAGTATCAAGTATCCACCTTCTGTGGAAGCCCTTGCAAGTCCTGTGAACCCAATGTATAGGCCTGCAACAGCCTGTGTCTTCTGTGGCCTAGTGCCACACATTCAATAATCAAGTGTTCCATTGTCTCCTCGTCTTCTCCGCAAAATCTGCAGGTTGCCGTACTGGATAGTCCCAAGGGGCAGTAGGGAATCTCTTCCTGGTGCTGCCAGGCGACAAACGGTGCACACGGATGACAATATTGAACTGGTACAGAGAAGTATTCGCGCAGATGCAGAAACATGAGCCAGGACACGTTCGACACAACTTGGCCTCTCCAGAGTGTCGCTGCAGAGAATTTTGCATACAATAGCAATGTTTCCATACAAGATTCAGCTTGTCCAAGAATTGAAACCGACAGATTACCAGCAACGACTTGATTATGCAGTTCTTTTTCCCGGCAAAAAGCAGAAGAAACTCATTATTTTATTCATAATTTAATTATGAGCGGCGAAGCCCATCTTCAATTAAGTGGGTTCGTTAATAAGCAAAACTGTAGCAGACGGGGTATGAAAAATCCGAGAAGGTGCGTTTTATAAAACTTGAAAAAATTACCAATATGTTATGAATGTACTATGTACACAGCAGTACGCTATGCGTTAGTACATAAGCACAGCTAATCTACAATCGTTTTCTGGAGATAAAAAAAAGTAGACAAAAAGATGGATGACATGGTGGATTTACAACGAAGAGCGGTGAATTTTGAGGGGTACTACACATCATTTGTTTGCTAAAGACGGATCACTATCCAGCACAACAATGCGAGCTCTCACACATCGGCTCAAAGAACTGCAGTTTTGAGCACCCAAAATATCGATTTGATGACTCATCATCCGTCGTATAGTCCTGACTTGGCCGGAATGACTTCTTTTTATCCCCGTACGAAAAAAAACCAACGAAAAGGTCAACGTTTTTCGACACCTGAACAAGCGTTTGCTGCATTTAGAATGCTTGTTTTGAGAGATACCTCAATCAGAGGGGAATAATTAGAAAAATAATATTTTCGACGATTAATATTTGTTTCACAAATGCATTCTACACTTTTTCACATTTTTCTTAGAGTTGTGTTGGGATGCAGTACGCCTTCTCGTATTAGGGTTAGGTTAGGTTATGTTGAATGGAGGGGTTCGTCTGCCTATGTCTTACGACATACACCTAAGCCAATATAGGCTTGTTGTGCGCTCCGTGGGTTTAACCGTGAACCAGTTTGACTCATATAGGACTATAGAAACTCCGTGTCATTCACAAAGTTCCTTAGTTTCCTCCAGCGTACGCCCCGTAATTGGGTTATGTCTGGTAAGGTGTCTCTCCCAAAATGTCGGGATCGTTTTTGTGAGAAAGCGGGGCACTGACATAAATAGTGCTGCAATGTTTCGCTTTCCTGCCCACAAGCTCTACATTCATCTCCTCCCGCTAATCCTATGCGGCTAAGATGTGCCAGTAGTTGAGAGTGGCCTGTCCGAACTCCCATTAATCTACTTAATTCGGGCTTGCTGAGTCTTAGCAATACCCCCGTTTTTTCCTCATCTGGATCCCCCCCATAGGATTCTTGTATTACTTCCCACAGTTTCGTTATTCCAGAGAGTTAAATGAGCTCTATGAGCCCAGTTCTTTAGCTCAGATTTAACTGCATCGAAAGGTTTCGCGCATACCAAGCTTATGTTACTTAACTCTCTTGCTCTTGAAGCAAGTGAGTTTGCTCTTTCATTTCCAGTCATGCCCTGGCACCCATTTGATGCGCAGTTCAGCATGAGACGAGTAACAGTTAATAGCGTTTTTGCAGTCCCAAACTGTCCGTGATTTAATTCAACTATTACAATCTGCTTAAAAATTTTTCACAATATATTTTTTGTTACGGAAACGGTTTTTTTTTGTGAGACTGCAATTTCGCATTTTGGAAACAAGGCACTCTGGTGGACTATCTACATTATCCACAACTTCATTTTACTGTATAGTGTAAGTTTTGAACACTACAAATTTTTTTTTTTATATATCTAAGCAAAATCTAGTATGAATATGTGAGGTTTCAGGCCAAACCTGGACGCCAAAACGTAGTATCATTCGATCGCTCGAATGAACTCCGTCACGTACGCTCCGTTTGATATTTTGTTTTTCATTACATTTACTCGATAGTGCTTTCGACTTGGCACCTGGCCGTTTTAATGAAACTTATGGTAACAAACGGAACCATACCATCATATGTACTAAATTTTGATAAAATCTCCTCAATCTTACTCAGTTACGTACTGTATAGGCTGCATCACTATCATAGTGATATGCCCCCGATTTTGTTCAATAAAAACGTTAAAAGATTTCCATGCAAATCTGTTATATTTTGCGTAGATGTAAATTTAGTATTATGCTCTTTTTCAAAGTTAATTTTTGTTAAAAACCAATATTAGTTGCATTGTTACGAATTAGGGAGTTAAAAAAAAATGGTAACACCTCTTTATTAGCATTTTTAGTTTAGAAATTAATTTGATCCGTTTTTCCACGAACTACAAAGTTCTATCATACAAGTTGTATTCTTAAATTAAATACAAAAAAATTAGTAAAAATGTTTATTAAATGCAATTAGGAGAACAACAACAACTACTTTACACAATGAGTTTGCAGTTAATTCGAAATAAAATCAAATGCACAATTGGGGTCACTTTGGAAGGATCAGAGGGTGGTGGTTGGTATCAACAAAGAAAAAGAAAAAACAAATGTATTGAACACAATAAAAAAAAAAAAAAAATAATCCGTACCCAAATCTCTTTGTTATTTATTTTAAACTAAATTTTATCAGTGTATTAAGAGCACTCACCCAGTGCAGCGGCACGTAAACGTGTGGTTTTCGTGGTACGCACTAAATGCACTGACGAGGAACAAGTTGAAGAAGAGTTTGGCGAGAGCGGTGACAGAGTTAAGCCCAAAACTGGGCTGGCCGGCGATAATTTCATAGAATGCTGTGTCTGTGGCTGTGACGGCAGCGTCATATTCACCAATTGCTGTGAAGGTGATGGCAGTGATGTGTTTGAAAGTAAAGGTGGTGCATTTGTAGTTATTGTTAGCGGTGACAAAGGACATTTGCGATATTTTGATGGTGATAGTTTTGCATTTGAAGCGAAAGTTGTTGAACAGTTTGCAGTGAGATTTTGTTTGCGCTGCTTAAGCACTGAAGAAGCAGTGGGCGTGGCATAATTATTATTGCAATTATTATGATTATTGTTAATGTTACATAAACTTAAGCTATGATTGTAATTGTTTGAATTGATTAAGTTAAGTTTATTAGAAATTTTAAGTTGTTGCAAGGGAGTATGTTGTTCTTGTTGTAGTGGCTGCTGTTGTGGTTGCAGATGGTGATGGTGATGATGAGTATGGTCCATTAGTTTCTTTTGCCAGGCAGACATTGTTGGGCAGGCAGAGGAACAAGCTAAAGATATTCATAGTTTATTTGGTTTTTTTCTTCTTCTGAGTTTTATTGAAATAATGAAAATGAAATGGATGGTACACACCTATAATAAGGTGTGTAAATTTAATAATATTCTATAAATGTATTGCCTTCAAAATGTTACAACCATACAGGGGGAAAAAAACTAAATATATGGATAAAATATGAAATGACTTTTGCTACAAAATTCACCCGAAATCATTCCCCACTCTACCATCACAAAGTGAAGATCTACTGCTCTTGCACGCAATCTTGTTCAATAAGGAGACCAATGCTTGCTTAGATACCTCAGAAAAAAAAAGAAGTAAACACTATTTGAGCAGACCCAATAAAGCATTTTTTTCATTACCATATGATAATTTTTATTTTTTCTGCTACAAAAATAGTTCCTTGTTTCGGAATCGTTGAAGAGATAAAATGACAATATATGAAATCATACGAATATTCTGATGAACATTTCAGAGCACAATAATCCAATTGAGAAAAAAGAAAAAACGATACGATAACCAATACTGAAACAGCAACTGTCAATTATAAAAAAAAAACTAAATTAAGTTGAACAACACTTCAAGATAAAGACAGCGTTAAGTTCAATATATCACATTTTTATCAACGAGCAAGTTCAATAATAAATAACATTTCATTTATTTGAGTTAAAAATACAAATCATTTGTTTTCAAACTTTTTTTTTTTTTTTTTAATTATAAACTTAAGTGGCCACTAAGGAAACAGCACTGCAAACAAATGACCTTACAGCAGTATTCAATCATTGTGTGGGCTTTTCAAAATACTGCACAACAAACTAATAATAAAAACAATAATAATTTTGAATTGCTAACGGGTTCTGCTAGAAGAAATTAATACAGAAAAATTTTGTATTTATATTGCTTAAGTGAACTATACATATTACGAGTTTGACTGATTGCTAGGATTGACATTTATAATAAATACTAAACATTAAAAATTGTAATTATGACTTTTGCTAGGGAACAACTGTCTGTCTCGTATCCGCTACGTTTTTCATCAGCACTCCTTTCAATCATAAATTTCTTACTTTCATTTTTTGTATTCCTCGTTTTTTTTTTATGCCAATTATATGCAATCATATCTTTTGTAGTTTTTGGATAACTTTTTTCTATCTCATAAGCAAGAAGTTGTTCCCCAGCTAAGGTCATAAGTTTACCTTTTACTATTTATTGTTAAAGTCCATTAAAGCAATCATTTGAGCAAAGTCTGTCTAAAAATACAGCAAAATACGAAAAATATTTGTTTTTTGTGAGTTTTTAGCTGCACTATAATTTAGTAAAACGGAGGACACATTTTCCTGTAGTAAAACAATTTCATCACCAAAAAAATCTTTCTAAATTTTTAGGAAGTAAAATCGAACTCAAGCCTGATAAAATAATTAACAATTTCAATAAAGTAATGATTGAACATTTTGTTAGCTTTTATAACCAAGAATGTAATATATTCAGCAAACTTATGCAAAACCATTCTACACACAACAAAATGTATTCCTAAAGGTGGGATCACACGATTGCCGCAATGCACCAATTTTACACAATTTTTATTGGCCTGAATTGGTGCATAATAAAAAATTTGTCCCAATCAAATTCTCTGCAATCACATGATTGTCACATTTTACTGAAATTTTATTGTCGCAAATTGCCGCAAAACAATTTAGTACCAATAATTGCCGCATTATGGTCACACACGATTGTTATATTATACGGCAACTCTGAGAAACAGCTGTTGTAGCTGATGACAAACTTTGTTTTCCCAAAAAAAAAAAAAATAAAATTAATTAAATGTTAAAAATATGGTTTGTTCATTAAAAAGAAAGAAAATTGCTTCGGCTATTATTGTAATGTTGTGCGGGATGAAAAAAGCAAAAAATGAATAGTACCAACAATTGAATTTTACTGATTGAAAAGCAGAAATCATGTTTGGAAGACGCGTTTAAACAATTTTGAAACTAAATAAATGTATATTATTGGCGGGCATTGTCTTCTTTGGTTGCCGCATGAGAACACAATAAATATTGGTGCATTTTTAGAATTTTTATTGGTGATTAGTTGTATGTCAAGTGTTCACACGGTTGTCGCATCAGGGTTGTATTTGATTGAGACAAATAGGAACAACATTCGTTTTGGTTGCCGCATGAGCCAATAAATTGTGCTATCACACGATTGGCACACAAAATGTAACAAAAATTGATGCATTGCGGCAATCGTATGATCCCACCTTAAGTATTAAATGATTTTACTTCACTACTCTTTTTTTTGTTTATATACATATTTGTCTAAATCCATGTGTACAGTAGCGTCCGTCCTTTGTCTGTGACTTTAAAGACGCCTTCAAAAACAAAACACTGAGCGCCGAAATACGGTAAACGGCATCGAATGAATTCCGTCACGTATGCTGCATGTTTGTTGTTTATATTATTTTTTTACATTATTTTTCCTGGCTATTTCATTCGATCAAGAAAGCCGTAATACGTTTTCCGGAGCCGTTTTTGAGTTTTTTATACAACATTTTTTCTCAAAGCTGAAAAGCTTAACAACATTTAATTTTTTTATGACGTCAAACGCCACTTACCGTTTGTCTATCCCAATAAAATTTGTTGTTTTTATGCACATGGAAGAATATTCAGCTATTGTCAGGTTCTACAAACTTTTTTTTTTTAAATAATTTCCTAGAAATTTACCACAATTGAATTAATTTCTTCCTTTTACGAGCTAGCGTTCATAATTATCGAAACTAGAGATGTGCGCGTGAGTACTTGTTGGGCCACGCCACGCTTGCTTACGATCAGAATAAGTTTCCTCACACACTTTCACGCACGCCAATTGTTTTTGTATTTTTGTATTTTCACGCACGAAAAACGAAGAAAAAAATTCTCACGATCAATCACGTTTGTATTGAAACAAATTATAAATGTAACAAAATTAAAACTGTTTGTAATATTTATTCGACCTTCTAATTGTTGTATATAAATCGTAGAGATTCAAGAGGCTGAAAAATCTCTACGATTTATATGAAACAAAATTTTATTTCATTCGTCGGAAGCGAAAACAGAATAAGTCTTAAAACAAGTTTCCAGCAAGTGAAACGACATGCTTGAAAAAACCAAAAATGGGCGATTTAGCAGATTACTCGTATAATATTGAAGAATTCATATGAGATTTAATAAGAACTTTTGGGAAATTCTAGCGCTTATTGCTGATTTTATAGGACTTTTTGTTCTCTTTGTGTCTTTTTAATAAACTTAGTTACAGACATGGAGATTTCATGTGAATATGAAGTTCTGTTAGTAGAATATTGTAGCATATATAACCCGATGTCGTCTTAAGTCGACTTATGTTGTTGAAGATTTTGAACACATCGTTCAGTTATGTAAACAACGGACAATTGCACGGCTTTGCTTTCCTTTTTAGTATCCACCCTGAAGTCGAAAAACGTTCTACAGAATCTGCTGCAATGTTTACAATTTCTTTTGCTTAATGATTCAAAAGTCGAATATCGCACGCAGATTGCCGGCATTTCAAAATGTTACAGCTGGCACTGATTTTTACTTTTATGTACAATGCAATTTAATTTTCAATACAACTTTTTTCCGAACTATATTTCCTTATACAAGAAATCATTCAATCTTTGATCATGCAGAAGTTCTGCTGAGTTACAGCAAGAAATCTCTTCTATACATCATACACCTATACATACATATCATAACTTGTTCTTCTAACAATTCATTTACTTTTTACAATCCATACTTTTTGACCTTCGCGTCATGCATCTTATGCTTTGAGGGTGTTAATTTTTATTCATAAACAAAAAGGGGCATACAAAGGGTTTTAAGAAACAATATTTAGTTCCAATTTTTGGCTTAATTATTGGATTAAAATTACCCATGCCATCATTTTCCCCAAGGATATTTCAAAAGTTTTTCCTTCCACATAAAACGAACAAGACTAATGTCCACATAAACTACATATGTACATTGCAAAATGCTTCAAGAAAAGAAGTGCGAAAGTTGCTTTGTAAACCAAAAACCAAAGCAAAATTGTTTGACGGTGATGAAGCAATTGAAATGTTGTCTAATAACTTTCACAATTTCAAAGAGAAAATATTCTTTTCTGCTGACCACAACTACAGTTGTAATGAATTCCTAGCATCTGTTTCTCCTCAAGTTGAAATTGAAGATATGGGAAATGGAAGCAAAAAAAAAAAATAACTTTTGATCAAGGCAGTGACGATATCGGTGATACTAATAGAGGCTACACGGGCTATCAGAGAATATTTACAAAAGAGAAACAAACCGAAAGTCCAAAAGGTCAAGTAATACCAATTCTCATTGTTGTCCAGTCAAATTTTAAATCACGCTCACACACTCACGCGTGCTTTTCTAGAATTCAAGCACGATCACATGTGACACAACATTTTCACCATAATTCATACCACGGTTTTTGTGTTGCCAGAAAAGAATGTTTATGTATGTAGCACGATTATTTCGTTGTTGGCCCGGCAATAGGAAAGGCATGAGCTGACAATGCATGAAGCCTAAAGCTCTAAACACATAGACGACAGCAGACTGCAAATGCTGCCAACTTCAAGTGCAGCCAACTTCAAATGCTGCTCTGAAGTCGGCTTCATAATTATTTTGAAGACAGCAACAACATAATCAGCTGGTGTGTAAATTAATTTCGAATTTTTATAAATATTACAAATTCAAAGTGTAAAAATATAAAAAATGAGCGAAGAAAATTTAGCGAATTTTATCACAACAATTGTTAAAATAGCTCAGACTACAGCTGAAGTGTATGTATGAAGCCCATAAGACGAACAGTACAAGAAACCGAAGATGGTGGGTTCGCCCAGTAAATATAACCCGTGATGAGGAGGGCATTTACAAAATATATGTACAACAGCTCAAGGAAAAAGATGAAGAACACTTTTTCAAAGCAACCAGGATGAAAATTAAATAAAATATCACAAAAAATTAGCTCAAACGAAAAAAATTTTTTTGACATTGAAAATGAACAGCTTTAGCAATGCTAATTTCAGGGATGCCGTATTTCTTATTTCATAATGAATAAAATTGAAAATATTGATGAAGAATGCAATAATATCACGAAAAAACATATACATTTATTTATTTATTGTATTTTTGCAATGTTCTTTCGTGTTTAATATTAAAAAAAAAGTTTTTGTTCTAATTTGTCCAGTTTATATATGTACATATAATGGCAACACTATATTTGCTTATTTGCTGCCCGTCAAAATAGATAATAGCCTAAGTTGGCAGCAGCAGCAAATGCTGTTGTGCAGTCGTGCTGCCCTGCTGCCGTCAAAATAATCGTTTTCATTTAAACACATGCATTCTATTTTTGACATATTGCTGCTTGCTGTCTGCTGTCGTCTATGTGTTTAGAGCTTAAATATGTTATAATATATTCCCTTGTTATAAATATATTCCCAAGCAAAAAAAAAAAAAAAAATTTCCCAAGAGATTTTCCTGAAATTTGTATCCCCAATCACCAAACAAAACCCCTTATTGGGCGGCAAGTCCCCAACACTGAGAACACTGCCTCTGAATGGAACACCCAGCACCAAGTTCTGTTATGTATGTAGATACATATAAAAAATTTCAGTTACGAGGATGCCAATAGAAATACCCATATGACACAGAAAAGAATTTTTCGTTATAACAACTGTCACCAGTTTTTTCTAATTTAAGTTTGAAATAAGGCACGTACAAAAGTAGATTAAATACACTTTTTATTTATACAAATTTGGTAGTGTTATCTTTTATTTAAAGTACATATTTATATATACCACCACAATTGTTTATAACGTGTATACGTACGTGAATAGTTTAACATTTAAATACAAAGAGAAAAAAAAAAAATAGTAATCATAATAAATGAGAAAACTCCAAGTAAATATTTTTATTATTCGATTAAAGCGAATGATAAAAAATAACGGACAGACGCCTCAACATAAAAAAATATATTTTTTTTTTTAATTAAAAAGCTGTTTTGTTTAAAGTTTCTGTTTGTTTTCCCCCCTTTTTTTTGTTTTTGTTGTTGTTGTTTTTGCTTTAACGATCGTCAATTTGAGACGTTAGAAAAAGTCAGCCAATAACTATTGATTTATTTATAAGTTTATAATTTCTTTTTTCGTGTTTGTTCAATTTGCATAAATGAAACATTACTTGATTCGATGGCTGGATGGATGGATGGATGGCTGTGTTGGTTGGTTGGCAGCTTTTTGGTGGCTGGCTCTTGACAGATAAATACATATGTATTTATATTTATACTGTGTTTTGTAGACAGACAAAACAAACAGACAGACAGCCAGACGTCAGACCCATCAAATAGGGCAAATAAAATATTCAAAACACTTGACTGACAGACAGACAGACAATCAGACATTCGCAACCGATAGACAAAAAGTCAAATCGACATGTAGAAATTTATATAATTTTACAAATAGTGCAATAGAAAACAAAGCAATGGCAATCAGTTGTATTTTATGATTTTTTTACTCTTTAATGTATCAGCGTTTCCACGAATATTTAAAGAGGAATATATAAATGATAAATTAGCTGGAAGCCATAAAAATCTCATATTTTGTAAGAAATTTATTTTATTTTATTGCTATTAAATACTACCAACAATCAGATGAAAGAAAAAACACGCACACACACACACACACACACAAAATGACATAATTTATTAACGAATTTAAATATTGAAAATCAAACAAACAAGTACCTAAAAATTAAAAATGTGTGAATTTTTCTTTGTGTTTTCTTTTCTTAGATAACAGTGAAATAAAATACTTAAATACCTGTGCACTTATGTATGTAGGTACCTATGTATTAGAGATGAGCGATATTTAAGACAAACGTTTGATTGACTTTGTATCTCATTTAATTCTACAGGCAAAGCTCGGTGTAACAAAATCGCTTTAACGAAAATTGGATATAACGAACGCCATTATTTTTTTCCATTGAATACCTTATACTCTGTTCACATGTGCCTTTTTAATTGAAACAATATTCAGTTAATTGACAATATCTTTTTGGTGTTCATACATACTTAATATTGCTACGACAATTATCATTTGACAAGTGAAAAAATTATTGTTTAAATTTGTTCTGTAAAAATTTGGTTATTTTGTAAAGGGTGTTTTCTCCAGGTATAGAACTTTAAGTTGGCATTACTGTTCAAGATGGCGACCGATTTAACAGCTGTCAAGTGATTTATTCTCAGTTTGGTTTGGCAATTCATCATGAATGAATAGACTCACGCCTGAACAACGCTTGCAAATAGTGCAATTTTATTTCGAAAATAATTCCCGATTTTCATAAGCGAATTTAGCGCACTTGTGGTTGAATGGCTACGTCAACAAACAAAACTGCCGCATTTGGAGTGAAGCTAATTGTCAAGTGTATGTCCAGAAAAACTGACTGTTTGGTGCGCTTTATGGGCTGGTGGAATCATTGGTCCGTACTTCTTCAAAAACGATGATGGCCAGAACGTTACAGTCAATGGTGATCGGTATAGAGCCATGATTACTAACTTTTACCTTCCTGAATTGAATAACCATGATGTCCAGCAGATGTGATTTCAAGAAGACGGCGCAACATGTCACACACCTCGTGCCACAATCGATTTATTGAGACACGTTTGGTGACCGCCTCATTTCACGTTTTGAAGCTGTGCATTGGCCTCCAAGATCTTGTGATTTAACACCGCTAGACTACTTTCTGTGGGGGGCTATGTAAAGTCATTGGTCTATGCGGATAAGCCACAAACGCTTGACCATTTGCAAGACAACATTCGCCGCGTTACTGCCGATATACGGCCACAAATGTTGGAAAAAGTCATCGAAAATTAGACGTTCAGATTGAACTACATCCGCGCCAGCCGTGGTGGTCATATGCCAGAAATCTTATTTAAAATGTAATGCCACAAGATTATCTTTCGGATAAATAAAATGCATGTCAATCGAATAATCCATTGTTGTTTTATTGTAACTTAAAGTTCTATGCATCGAAAAAAACACCCTTTATCATAAAAAATGGAAAATGTTTTTTGTTTATTTATTTTGTTGACGTTTGATTAGTCAAATTTTAGCATTGTTTACAGTGAACGCTCGTCTCTAATACCACAGTTTGTCATTTCATCAATTTGATGATTTTTATGCAAATGAGATATTGAAAAAAATTTGTAATATGTAATTATCAAAAGTAAAAATTGTTGTGGCTTTTGTTGCGGTTGCTTTTAAAACGGATGACATTTCACAAATTTATTTGGTCTATTTCCTTTATAATTAAGGCACTAGCACATACACAGGTCCATGTGTATATTGAAACTAGAGTAAATTTATGCGAATCATAAACATTATTTTGGTGTGTTATAATATTTTCTTTGGGCAAATTATGAAATTTCTGCCGTTCATTGAAATAAACACAGAGTAATGGGTTCACGGTTGGGGGTTTTGGGCAGAAACGAAAACATCGTCATTAGTTTTTGGCAGCTGTCAAGTAAACCAGACTTTAATTTTTAAACAAAGCCAATTATAGTCATATGTACATCACTATAATTTATTACTTTATTATTAAATTATTGTTTTGGCAAAGAAAGTAAAAATTATAATTAACAAATTTATTTTACATAAAATTTCGAAACCATATTGACAAAATGGTGAATCAATCACTAAAAACCGGTGATCACATCAAGTATTTTCAACTACAAGCTTCAGAATTCGATTGGTGACGTGTGGACTTTAGAAAATAGACTTCAATAAATTGTTTTAAAGAAATATGGTTTTAAGAAAACCATATAATAAATAATTGATTTTTTTCCGAGAACGATTAGCTTAACCGAATATCGAGTGTATTTTATTCGCTTGGGTTGGCTGCGATATCACTATGAGAACTGATTCATTTATATTGTTTTTTCAACATTTTTCCTTAATTGTTAAACTTTTGCAAAGTTTAATAACTTTTTTTTAAATATGTGAAATAAAATTTGATACGCAAAAATAGAGGAGGCAACGGGCTCCAATCTGATAGTTTTGTTCTACAAAATTGTTGTTTCAAGTATTTCAATTTATTAAATGCTTGGACAAGAGTCTTATCGTTGATACGTGTTTAGTAAAAGCCACGTTTATGAATTAAGTACATCTATACGTGACACATTTCACTAGGGATACTTTACTTTGACGAAAGTGCTACAAAAAGTAGCTTTCCAGGAAACGCATTGTTTAACATAATCATTTAATGACAATTAGTTATAAATATGCTTTTTTTTGGAAAAATATGTGTGTTTCGGCTAATATTAATGTATAAAAAAAATCATCTTGTTAAGAAGTATTTTTAAAGAAGTAGTGTATCTTTAAGAGCGCGCTTACATCTTTTATAAAATTACCGTAAACAACACCTTTTAAGAAAGTACCTTTTAAAAAAGTACCTTTTGAAAAAAGTAAATTTAAAAAAAAGTACCTTTTAAAAAAGTTACTTTTATAGAAAAGTACCTTTTAAGAAAGTACCTTTCAAAAAAGTACATTTTGAAAAAGTACTTTTTAAAAAAAGTATATTTTAAGAAAGTACCTTTCAAAAAAAAATTCCTCTTAAGAAATTACCTTTTAAGAAAGTACCTTTTAAAAAAGTACCATTTAAATAAATATTTAAAGGTATTAAGTACGTATTAAGAAATATTTAAAAATATATAAAATATAAACAATTAAAACAATACTTTTTAAAAAAAAATAACCTTTTTAAAAAGTGCCTTTTTTAAAAGTTCCCGTTTGAAAGAGTTTATATTCTAAAGCAATACCTTTCTAATAAAGTGATTTTTCAAGCCAACAGTCTTTTCAAAAAATACATTTTTACAAAAGTACTCTTGAATCTTTTAAGAAAGTACCTTTTAAAAAAGTACATTTAGAAAAAGTAATTTTTTAAAAAAGTACCTTTTAAATAAATATTTAAAGGTATTAACTACGTATTAAGAAATATTTAAAAATACATAAAACGTACATATTTAAAAAGTACCTTTGAAACAATACCTTTTTAAAAAATTGCCCTTTTAAAAAAAGCAACTTTTAAAAAAAAAGTAACTTTTACGGAAGAGTACCTTTTAACAAAGTACCTTTTAAAAATGTACATTTGCAAAAGTACTTTTTAAAAAGGGCACCTTTAAAAAAAAAAGTACCTTTTCAATAAATATTTAAAGTTATTAAGTACTTATTAAGAAATATTTAAAAATATATAAAACGTACATATTTTAAAAGTACCTTTAAAACAATACCTTTTTAAAAAAATTACCCTTTTAAAAAAGGAACTTTTGAACCTTTTTGAAAACATTTATATTTTAAAATAGTACCTTTAAAAATAAAGTACGTTTTTAAACCAGCAGTTTTTCCAAAAACTACCTTCATATTTGCAAAAGTACCGTTCTAAAGAAATAAATTTTTGAAAAAATACCTCCCTAATAAAAAAGCATCTTTATAGCATATTAAATTTTTAAAAATTAAATTTTATGCAAAGAACTTTTTAAAAATCTACATTTAAAAAAAAACCTTTTAGAAAAATCCTTTCTTGCTAAGTACTCTTTGAAATTTTACCTTAAAAGAACTTTCTAAAAAGTCCCATTAAAAGTTTATCTTTTGTTCAGAAAGTTCCCTTTTAAGGAATAGGTACCATTAATTAAAGATTACCACAATTACCTTCAATGAAAAGTATTCTTCAAATACATACTTCTCAAAAATACAATTTTGAAATAATACGATTTAAAAAAGCTGATTTTTAGCGAAAAACTAAAAAAAAGATAACGTAAAACAGCCATTTAAAGAAGTTATTTACTTTTAATGCCGTTTAAAAATAGTACTTTTTGAAACAGTAAATTCTCAAAAAAAGCCTAATGGAACAGTATATTTAGAACGCATATGTATTTTAATATTCTTCTTATATGTATGTGTGGGTGTGTGGTTATGTGTCACCGAAAACTCGTGGTGCAGTGTTTTCAACGTGATTTAAAAAGTACAAAGAAACAATTTTTCTTTCCAAGAAAATCAAACAATCTTTTCGATGCAATAATAATTTTATAGCAGGGAGTAATAATAATTGTTTTTGCTTTTTCTAATAAGCATTTTTGTTAAATTCTTCTACAGGGTTCTGAAACTGTGGGCACGTTCAATGAAAATAATCCCTCACTCATCTAATTCCTGTGATCGATAAGAAAGGCGCATTTTTCTTAATTAGGAGGGGCAAATTAATCCGGTATGTGAAACTTTTATTGTAAAAACCGAAGCTTAAAATAAAAATAGTTCAGTGAACCTCAGAAGCAACGTTTATAGATGAGGAAGCCTCTCAAAACAACACCCTATAAAATTGATTGGAATTGATTTGTAAAAACTTGAATAAATATTGACATTGATAAAAAATATGTAGATTCTTTTGTATTTAATTTTCTGTTGAAATCAAAATTCAAATAAACAATAAGTACATATAGAAATATGTACATGTCGAATGAAAGTCAACAAAATGAGAAGAAAATGTTTTACATGAATGTGTAGGAAATCAGAAAAAAATAGCGATAAGAATGTCCAATAAAATCTGAATAAAATGAGAAGGAAAACAACAATCACAGAATTTTATAAACAAGAAAAAAAAAACATGCAACAGAAATAAAGAATGAAAAACAAAAACACAAAAATCAAATAAAGATTTGTAATCACTTGTGAGAAAGAAATTAATTGAAAAAAAATTATAAGAAACAACAACAAAACTGCATTGAAATAAATACTCAATAACGTGCATTTAACAACAACTATAAAAGTAAATTTGAGCTAAAACAAATTGAAAGAAATCAACAACTTCACAATTTACCTGAAGTACTTGAACATAAAGAGTCCGGGTCTGGGTCAGCAGCAACAGCAGCAGCTGTTACTGCTGCCGTCGCCGCTGTTGCAGCAATGGTTGTTGCTGCTTCGCTGGTTAGAGGAATTTTCATTTTTAATTCTTTACTATTAGTTGCTGTTGCTGTCACAGTCGTAGTCGTTTTTGATTTTTTACCCGAGTTATTGGTCATTTCTTCCTCTGTTTCTTTATCGTCACCGTTCGTTTCAATCGTATAACCGTTACTTTCAACTTTTGTTGCTGTTGCCGTCGTCGTTTTACAGTTCGTGGTTGCTTTCAAATTCAATGGCGGTGTTGCATTTAGGGCTGCTGCATTATTTTTAACAGCTGTGGATGATCTGGATTCATTTGTTTGTTCTTGTTGCTGCTGCTGTTGTTGTTGTTGCAAACGTTGGGAACGAGTTATATATCTGGAAATAATTTTTCAAAATAAGACATTTATTAAAAGAAAAATATTGCCATTGATAAAAAAATATATGTACGTATTCATTTAAGAGAGTAAACGACGAAAAACTACGCAAAAATATCTGCACGAATCCAAAAGAGAAATATGTTTGTTTTATAGAGCAGCTTTTCCCAAACACTAGAGCCAAAAGCTGGAGTGAGCGCAAGTGACAACTCATTCTGGTCAAAGTTCAAGAGAAGGGTGAAAAATTCCATAAATTTACAATGACTGCAGCATAATTACTGCTAAAGCAGTAATTATTGTAAGACTGGCCCCATTTAACCTCTTATTTCACTCCCTATCTCCGATTCTTACGGGAGCTCCTTTGTTAAAAATTAATTGCACTGCCTTCATCCCAACTAGTCTCATGGGTGTTTTTTGTAAATTGTATACAATAAGGATTTCGTATTGAAATTCTTAGGTTATTTTTTTATTTTCCAAAATCGTATTTGTGCTATCTATGCCACCAATTTTAAATAGAAATTGGTGGTTTAGAGAACAAAAATTAGCTTAGAGCACTAATTTAGATTGTACCGTTGTTGATTTCAATAGGTTCACGGTAAAGTGTATGCCATTGTCTTAAATTTCTTTGGTGTCTTGACGGCCGACTGATAATCGCAGGGTTAAGGATTCGAATCTATTAAGAAAGAGCTTTTTGAAAATTCAAGAAGAATGCCTAATAAGAATTATAAGTTTCCTTTTTGATTAATTCAATAATCAGCCCAATCATGAATGATAATTCCGTGAGGGTTTTTTCTCTTTTCCCATTCCTCTTATTATATTGAAAAATTCGTTAGGAAATTTTTTTTAACCTTCCCTGTTTTAGTCACATCGAAGGGGAGAAATAGTTTCTCAGGTAATTTATGATTGGAGGAATTTTTTCTCGAGAAACGTATTTTCCCTAGGAATAAAATTCCTTGAGAATATTCATGATTGGACTGAATATTTTCTGCATTAAAATAATTTGACTTCCTTCGTGAAAGAAAACCATAGGCGATTGCTAATTACTTTATCGGGTAAAATTGTAGTGATCAATCAAAATAAAGTCATAGACTTATCGGTTGGGATACATACATATATTCCGCTCAACAGGAAAACACAGTGATACAAGTGAAAGTTGATCAATATATTTAAATATAGACAGTCATCAGTGAAGAGCTCAAGTAGTAGGATGGCTGAGCGTTGCTTCAAAAAAACTGTACGCAATTATTTATATCCTGCACTCGAAGCAAATTGGGTCATGACGATCGTAGCGGTGTTAGTGAAACAGCCATGAGATGTAGCCCAGCCCATAAGTATTCATTTTTAATTTTCTTGTCTTTTTTCGAAAACGTTGATCCATAACTTTTTGTAATATTTCTATTCAGCCTTTTTATTAATCAATTAAATAGATATGAAATTAAATAGATTTGATTTTATTTGCCTAGAACTTGTATAAAATCGTGTCTATTTAAATGTTGATCTATATAAAATTTTATCAACAAAATGTAGTAAAATCATAAAGTAATATAGTTGTCTCTTTTTAACAGTGAAATAGTATACTAATTGCTATCAGCTGTGAAGAATGTACTTTGCTATAGCAAAATATTGATTAAGTGAAAATAGAACTTAAGCTACAGCTGAAGAATTTTACAATAAGTCTGCCGAAATTAAGTACAAAATACAAACTTGTTCTATGTACTATATAATATAAAAGAAAATGTGAAGTTAAGAAATGTTTTTCGACTGTAGTAGTTTCTAGAAACATACTATTTGAATTAGTATGTCTATTGCTTATTTATTTTTTTTCTCAATCTATTTTGCTTTCTTTCTTTTCATCTGTAAGCCGACTCCGATGGTGGAAGATTTTTGTTTGGTAATTAGCATAATTTTGATAATATAAAAAAAAGCTGAATTTCTTTTTCATCAATAAAAGAAACTTTCAACTGTTTGTTTTGCTAACGGGTTTGTCTTTCTCTTCAGCTTTTGTTTATCATAATTAATCTTTTGTGTATTAAAAAAAAAAAATCTTTTTTTTTTGTTGTTGACTGTTTTCTCTTGTTACGAAACTTTTTTTAAGGTATTTTTCCATTGACTTACTATTAATAAATAATAAATGGTTGTCAGAACAAATTGCAAATTATTGTTTCGAATACCTGTTAAAAATATGAAAACTTACATTTTAACGAAAAAATATATAAATACAAGATTTTATGGTTTAAATCATAAAAATTTTGCAATGAAAGGTTATAAAAAGGTTAAATAAAACAAAACGCAATTGAACAAGTACTTCAAAAGTGTCAGTGTAGTTTGCGACAAAACTGTTACTTTCAAAGTCAAATCACATATCTTCAATATTTTTATGGAGTTATGAAGTTCTTAAACTACAAAACCTATAATCATGTTAAAATTATGACGGTTGGTAGCCCTGTTTTATTACGAAACGTTGCCAACATTTAGTTTCTTCTTAATATTTATTTTCAGGGATACAAACAATTTTCAAAATAACAATTGTTATTTTATCAATTGGTTTTAATTTCAGTTTTACTTCCTCTAAAAGCAGGGAAAGATTTTTTGCGATATTATTAAATAACACTAAAAAAGTAAATTTCAAGTCTTATTGGCTCTTATTCAACGTGACGGCAGCGACACAAGATGACACAAAGGTACCTTTTCTGACTTCAAGAACTGTCAAAGTACACAACACAAACGCAAACCAATTGGTGAAGAGTATAAAGTATTTCTAGTAACAAAATACAAGGTGGGCCAACAGAAATCACCCCATTGGAAGTTGCTCTTATTTCTGCAACTGGCGGCCAATGTCAAATCTGTTTTTACATTTGTAAACTAGACAGCTGTAGAATACAAGCGAATAAACCATGGAGCTATACACTCCCTGAGAAAGCGGAATAATCGTGTCTATGATGAAGAGGACGATTTTCCGACCAAAATCATAATGAGCGTTGAGGCCCATTTCCGAATCAGCGGGTACGTGCACAAAGCTATCGCTTTCTCTGACACCGAAAATCCCCTGGCGATGCACGAGGAGTCAGCGCCCAAAGTGACTTCATGGTGCACAGCTCTCACTGGAGGAGTCATTGGGCGATATTTTTTTTTCAAGGAGGCCGATGATCCAACAGTAACGCGCTGTAGGCCCATGGTAACCGAGTTTTCTCTGCCGCAATTGAACGCCACAACCGATATTCTGAAAGCCAAACAACAACACATGACTTCCTCTGGCCTGACCTGTTACATGATCGTTAACACCGCGGAGCTAAACGTTTTCCTTAAAATATGTATGTATGTACTGTTAGCGCCAATTTTTCGCGGGTTAAATGTTCATTTTATAGTTTGATTGCAGAACAAATCTAAAGGAAAAAAATGCAACAAAAAGATTCCTGAACTGTTCATTTTTCCATTTTCATGTCTACAGACGAACCACCGTTTTTGTGCTTGTAGTTTTAGCTGTTTACATTTAACAGCTGTTCATCTGGCCGCATATTTATGAATAATTTTTATACAACTTAATTTTTTCTATTGAGCTCAACAATTGTACAATTAGGTCTTATGAACGAAAATTTGGTGTTGATTAACATTCAGTTAAAGCACCACCAATCTAAAATGCCAATAATAAAACAGAGGGTTGTCGTGCAATAACAAAAAGCGTCTCAATTTCTATGGCAACATAAGGGTGGGTTCAATTTAGGGATTTCAATTACCGGCTTTTTAATTGTTTGCAAGTGAGACATTTAAAAGAAATAACATTTGAAGGTTTTTAAAAAATAATACTTTGTATTAAGCCTTGACAAAAACTCTAAACAATAGCTGCAAGTGTAGTGCATGCAGGTGTCAAAGTAAAATATTCTCAAAATGCAACACAGTGTCTAATAAGCATCTAATAAATTTTGGAACAAAGGTAATAACATCCCATTTTTTTTTCTTTTTTTTAGAAGGAAGTCTCATTATGCTCCCATATGTGTGCAAATTGTTTCAGAGACCACTAATTTTTCACACTGTCATTGTTTAAAATTTTTTTTTAATATTCTCAATTTTAAAATTTTTATTTATCAATATTTTTAAATATTCTTTTATTTTGTTATAAGTAGTAACATGTGTATATTTATTTATGTCATGTTGGTATAATGTTCGCTTACGAAAAACATATTGATCTTCACACTTAAATATTTCGTTACGTTATTTCATTACGTTAAACATATTTAACTCGGCATATTTATCTTCACACACATCAATTATTAATGTAATTAACTGTTGAATTTGTTACTCACTTCCGTTTTTTATCTCGAAGGTTAAAGATAATAGATTTTTGTCTAACGGCCAGTTGAGTTGAGTTGATAATTAAAAGTGAAATTAGTTAATTTTAAATATAGTGTAAGTTCTTTAGTCGTCGTAAGCAGGACTGGGCAGTATTTGAAATACGTATTTAAAATACAAATACGTATTTTGTACTTGTATTTTAAATACTGAACGCTTGATTATTTTGTATATTGTATTTCCAATAATTGTGCTCTCAAAATAGATTTTTCCAAATACATTATTAATTAATGTTATGTTACGTTATACGGAACACAAACCCGAGGGTTTATGACCAGTATGGCTACCAACGTTCCCTCCCATGCGAACTTATGGTAGCAACCACAGCCAGTACGTTTCAGCCAAGAAGGCTCCTCAACCTATGACCGGTGAGATGACTCCGTAGAGTCATCTCGGGGCTCCGGTCCCCTTACTGCCGCATTGCCCCTCGGTAAGGGGTTTCAGCAAATCCCTCAGGACACGCCGCTATCCCTCGGGACACGCCTAAGATTTCTGGCCACCAAGTTAGCCGAGGTATCCTGCACCCCTTCAACCCCGTTGACGCTACATCAAGCTGGTTACGATCAGCAAGATGCATATTGTTCCCCCGGGGGGGAACGCAACCAGTGATGTATCATTTTCTTAATCAAAAATCATCTGTTCTTTTTATTGCCTGTTGCAAGGCGCCTTTATACCAGGTATCCTTACAAAAGCAGCTGACTACTGCTTCTAGTTTTTAGAACTGTCAAAGTTTTGTTCACAAACTGCATTAATACACAACACAAGAACACAAACTTCTACAAATGGGGGACAGAACATAAAGTTTGTAATTCTATCCAAGGTACCTCGATATTAGGAATCGTATAACTACAACTAATACAACACCAACAAACACTTCATGTATTTTATTGTTAGAAATCTTTAATATCTTTCAGAAATATGTTCGCGTTTGTGTGTTAGTGTTGGGTATTTTGACAGTTCTTCAGGCTAAAAGCAGCAGTCAGCTGGGCTTGTAAGGCTACCGGGTATCGAGGTACCTTGATTGTATCAATAAAATACATACTTTGATGGTGTTGTGTTTGTTGTAGTTATTTGACAATTTTTCTCAAATTTTCTCATGACAATTCCATAATATGTAGTGCAAGCAAAGGACTTGTAAAATCAAAATTGTAATAAATAAATTTGTAAAAATTTTTTTTTAATAATTTCTATCAAAAGTCGCTTATTTGTGTTGTGGAACATTCACATTGCTTTTAATATTTGCACCTTTTTGTTTTGCAATAATATTAAATATTTTTGAACTTCAGTTAAGCACACATAATTTTTAAGCACTTTCATCCATATGTACATGCCTACATATGTACATACATATGTATATATGTTGAATACATAAGTATGCATGTATATTAGGGTGGGTCGATTTAGAAACATAACTTGTGCCATCAATTCTTCGATAGCTTTTGGCAAGAGAAAAAAATATTTCTACTGCAATATACTTATCAAAAAATAATTTTGCAATGTTTTTTCTTTTGTAAGGAAGCGCCTCTTGGGAGGAGTGGTATGTGGTCGGTGTGTTCGAAAAATATATTGGGGAGAAATATTTATGGAGGGTTGGTCACACATTTGACTCCTTCTCTGGATACTTTAGAACTGATAAGTCTCAAGGACCCGTATGTGGGCGCTTTGAAAATGAAATTTTCAATCCACCGCCTTCGACCCCGTACCACGACTCCTAAGGGAAGCGGGAAAACTTTAAAATAAGGAGCCAGAATTTCTTTCAAAGCGTTTTATAGGTTTGTAGAGGTGGTGGTGGACCTCCCAAAGCTGTCGTCAAAGTCTGCCGTTGGCTTTTAGTTTCTTAATAATTTGATGTTGAAGTAGCGAACTTACTACGGAAAATATGAAAATGTTGGTAAAAACAGTGCTGCCAGAGGAACGCTTTTGCACAGAACGTCCAGCATCCAAAATCGTATTTCTTTATTTTCATTTCATAAATTTTTTCTTGACAACTGGCCTTTGGCCGGACTAAATTATTTGCTCCTCCATGGAATAACCAACACCGGCTTCACGTAAAAAATCTCTAAGCCTGTGGTAGCACACTTTTTCATTTTACGGCAATTGATACCATTATACTAAAGCCAATCCAGGAAAGCTCCCATACAAAAATAAATTCGACGCTTCGAAAATAATTCTGTGATATGTGGTAGCGTATCTGTTTTTCCTCATGACAAAAACTATCGAAAACTCGATAGCACAATATCGACAAAATTTTGTTATTACAAATCGGCCCGGCCTAATGTGTGTATTTATTTCTGTTTCCACTTATGAGTGCAAGTTTACACTATTCTTATTATTCTAAAATTCACTTATTTGGTTTTTTTAAGAAATGTTGCAACAGAATTCTTTATATTGCATTTTTTTTTTTTGCCTCAAGTACAGGAAAATACTTTCATATTTATACATTTATCAACTACAAGAAGACACTTCATTCAAGCCATTCACTTATACAACATTTGACGGAAGGAGATCTTAATTTTGATTTTTTTTTTTGACTCAACAACTTACATTTACATATTTATTTCTTTTTCGTTATCAAATGATCGTTTAACAAACTATTTTTAAGTATCTCCACACATGCTTCAAGAAAAACGTATCTGTTGTATTTTTCTTTTTTGCAATCGTATACGAGTATTTTTTTTTTGTCTTTTTGTTTTACTAAGAGACGTTAAGTTATCGCGTTTGACTGACTGTGGACGACGGCACACACGCACTGTTTTAAGGTTCGCTGAAAACTAAACGTTACTAATATTTAAAACTTTCTGTAGAGCGGCAAGCAGCAGGCAGAAAAGCCGACAGACAGACAGACAGATACCAGCCAAAGCCAAACGAGTAATAACAAAAAAATATTTATATACATATATAATAATAAAACAAAAAGTAAAATATGTACAATAAAGAATAAAGAAAATATTTCAACAAACACAATGCAAACAAATAAAACTAGTGAAGCAAACATCCAACCAGCATTACAAAAACAGTGGTAATAAAATGGTATCAAAGAGATAAATTGTCCACTAGAGTTGCCATCACCAGCAACTGCGTATACCCACAGACTTCATTGCGGTGATGTGTTAATTATATATAATACAATTTATTTTTGACTAATCTTTACCTTGGACCAGAAGTAAGCAAAAAAAAAAAAAAAAAGCTGCAATTATATTTTGTGTACAAAATTCAGTATATTTGATTATATTCAAATATTTAAATTTCTAGGCTTCCATATTCAAAGTGCCCAACACTGCCCCCGAAACTTCATCTGCTTAAAGCAGCGCCCACTCTTCGAAATTTTAAAAGCTACACAACCACATATTACATAATTTAAAATGGGTGGTCCAACCGTAATGCACGCTGCTAATTGTGACTCACACCTTAACATACATTTTTTTGTCCTATTTAATTTGACTAAAGATGTGGGATCACAGAGCCCATTCAAATCTCCGGAATCAATGTAAGGATTATATAGGGGGATCTAGACGAGGGAAAACCGGGGGGAATGCTATGAATTAGCAAGCCGCCCAAATTAAGTAGAGTAATGGGAGTTTTCACAGGCCACTCTCACCTACGGGCACATCTGAACCGCATAGGATTAGCGGTAAGAGATGAATGTAGAGCCTGTGGAGAGGAAAGCGAGACATTAGAGCACTATTTATGCCAGTGCCCCGCCGATATTTTGAAAGAAACATGGGGCATATGCTGGAGGAAACGAAGGAACTTTGTCAATGACACGGAGTTGCTATAGACATTTAAGTCAAGCTGTTTATGGCTAAATCCACGGAGCGCACAATGCTGTTGTGCAAGTAAGAGTACGCTAGTGATTTTTGAGAAGCCGATGCCTCCACAAGGAGTGATTGCTTGGTGCGCTTTATGAGCTGATGGTGGCATCTTTTACTTCGAAAAAGAGGTCAGCCAAGCAGTTACTGCGAGTTGATAATAGAGTTTTTGTGGCCGGGTATTGGGGGACATGGACTTGAACGATATGAGGTGCTAACAGGTTGGAGCCACTTACCACACTGCCAACGAAACGATACGATTGCCGAGTGGTTAAAGCGGCTGTACCAAAATTGTGAATATTGACACGTCCAAAGTTCATAGGAAGCTGATGAAGGGTGTTTGCTACCCAGAAACAGCCACTTGTCCACCTAGCTATAAAAATTTTACTTTTCTTTGCTTAATTAATATTGATTAAAAAATGACAAAGCAAGGATTGAACTTAAGCCTGAAAAAGTAATTTAATATAAATGTATCTAAAATATCATAGTTCAATAAAATTGAATTTCAGTAAAATGGAAACGATACCTCTTTTGAACGAGAAATTCAATGGCCATGTTACCTCACGTCGTGGGAATGTTAATTGGCCACTACGATCATGTGATTTTGTAGCGGCCACTTCTTTCTTTGGGGATGTTTAAAAGTAAACGTGTACGTATGTTCATAAGCCAAGAATAGTTCAAGTGACATTGATGTATCAATCATGTCTCAGAGCAATTGAGAGTATGGACAATTCAATAGATATGTACATATGTATATACCACTGAAACCCCGTGTTGAGAATTTTGCCGATATTTTGTTTCGCACATAAAAAATTTCTAGCTGTGTTGACGATCATACTCTTCTTATGCTTAAAAAAAAAATATTTGTCCTACCTAATGCTGTTGGCTTCTTATGCCAATAAGTAAAAATTTGCTATATCTCATTATATCTTAATATGGAAGTTTTGAATTATGTATATTTAATTTATAGCGAAAGTTTAATGCTACAAGGCAAAAACTATTAATTACTGTAAAAATGTCATCATTTGCTATTTCTAGAATCAAGAAAAAAAATAAATCATAAAAAATTGTTAATTAGTTCGTTTAAGAAAAATAACATCGTCCACATAAATTGTCATAATTGTTGGTTTTTGATAATTTTGCCAACTAACAAATCCGCAATCGCACTGAAAGTTCATTTATCTCTTAGTATATTGATGTAGTTACATACGTACATGTTTGGAGATTACCTGAATGTAATACCGGCGAACGAACACATACGATCGACCCGGCAACTCTAAATTATAATTGTTGAAATGAAATAAATGAACAAAACAAAACTTTGGTACTATAAGAATACAAATAAGAAATAGAAACGTTTAGCAAAAAAGATGCGAGATACAACACACATACATACGTACATTTGGATGGGGATGTGTTGTCACCAATGCAGAAATTTTTGTATTTTTTCATTGCACTGAAGTTTCTTTTAATTTTAAGGAATAAGAAAAACAGTCGGCACTTTTTAAATCACAAAATATAATATGTACCTGCAAACATATGTACATACATATATAATTAGCGTGATAACGAAAAAAGTAATCGGCGATTTGCCTCTTCAATTCCAAAGGAGAAGTAAAATAAAAGATTTCATTCGATTTTAAGAGAGAAAAATTGGAGAATGTTTAATATAAAACCAGATTATACAAATAAACAGTTATTTGCAAAATGCAGTGCTGCCAGAAAGGTTTTCGTTGTATCTCCAAATTTGGGAATATTATACTAAACAAAAATTTCTTGGCCGCAAAGAAAATTCCCGAATGAAAATACTGGTTTTGGCTGATTTTAACGAGTTGGGCTAAATTTAAAAGTTTCATAATTAATTAATAGAGGATGGATGGTTTCGATAATTTAAAGGCTGCTTTTTTTTTAGCAGTTTTTTTTTTTTGTTGGGCAACACTTTTTTCGGCAGCTCAGCTGTTTTCCTGTAACATGTTACCATTAAAAATGTTCAGTATGGTCTATAACTTAGCCATGAATCGACTTAGAAACCAATAACGCCTGCATCTTATTGAATTTTACAATGAAATTTCATGATCCGCTAGGAAAGTAAATTGTGTAGAGATAACTTTTTTTTAAATTCATAAATTTAATTTAAAATTTTTTAAAATTGTAGTTCTAAAGAAAAATTAAAAAACGTCCAATCCAAGGCTTCATATACATATATATGTATATTATCACCGGTATTCATAAAAAATAAAACGTTGCTCAAATACATTTTAGAAAAAATTTTATATGAAAAATTTGTTATAAAATGTGTTTCAACAATGTTTTATTTATTATGAATACCGGTGTATATATATAAAGTTTATCCAAGTTAACATATATAATTATTGTAACAAAAATTGTAATTTTTAATAGCAAAATGTGCTAAATAAATGAGATTAACTAACTAACTTTTTCCACCAGCGAAGCAGCTGAATTCAGGTTGGATGGATACGTGAACAAACAAAATTGCTGTATTTGGTATGATGAGCCGAAAATGGTAGAGATGGATTTAACTTTCAACGAGACGACTCCACATGACATACAGCAAGCAAAACAATAACTCAGCTGAAAAACGATTTCGGCGAACAGTTTATTTCACATTTGAGGCCAGTCAAATGGTCGCCTACATCGCGCGATTTGACGCTTCAAGACTACTTCTCATGGCGTTACAGGACTGTAGTTTGATTCTTTAGCTATAATTATAATGAACGTAGAGTACAAAAGTAGTTATGTATGATGATGATATTTTATCGAATTTGCTACTACTGGAATTGGATCGTTCTATTTATTCAAAGTGTTTTTTTTTTAATTAACTCCAAAAGCTCTTAAAAAATCAACCACTATATATTATTGACAAAAGCTAAACAAAGAAAATTTTGGCGATTATTGACACTGAATCCAGCTTGGATGTATTATTTAAGTATTTTGCAAGTACTAATGCAAAGTGTTGTAGTCTGAAATGATCTTACTGGGAAGTTTCGATGGTAAGATTTTTGCAGAAGAGAATAAATGGGGTCGTCTAAGCTCATCATGTAATAATAAATTAAGTCAAGTACGAGGCTGGCTCGCACTCTTAGAGTTCCGTACGTATGTATGTATAATGTATGTATGGAATGGCGTATGTGAATACATACATATGTATATTTTATAAATTTCATCTCTCTGTTTTTAAAGCTACTTTATGTTGTATAGGGACACCTAGTAATTTTCCACTTGTTGTTGTTGTTGTTGTTGTAAGGCATCTGGGAATACATACACTGAGCGAATTTCGACTCTCTATCTCTTACGGTTCGAGAGTTATAGCTATTACTCTACGTTGTAAAGGGACACCTGGTAGTTTTACAGTTGTTGTTGTTTTTAGCAAGTGCTGTTGTGGAGCATATGTGAATACACATATTGTGCAAATTTCATCAATCTGTCTCTCACGGGTCGAGAGTAGCGGCTAGTTGTTACTTTACGTTGTATAGGGACACGTGGTAATTTTCGACTTTTTGTTGTTTTTAGCATTTGTTATTGTAGGCCACATGCGAGTACATATATTGTTTACATTTCATCTCTCTGTGTCTTACAGTTTGGGAGTTATGGCTAATTTTTACTCTACGTGTTTAAGGACACCTGGTAGTTTTTGACATGTTGTTGTTTTTAGCATTTGTTGTTGTAGGGCATATGTAAGCACATATATTCTGCGAATTTCAGCTCTTTGTCTTTTACAGTTTAGCAGCTACGGCTAATTGTTACTTTAGGTTGTATAGGGACACCTGGTAGTTTTCAACTTGTTGTTGTCTTTAGCATTTGTTGTTGTAAAGCATCTATAAATACATACACTATGCAAATTTCAGCTTTCTGTCTTTTACGGTTCGAGAGTTATAGCTAATTGCAACATTTCGTTGTATGGGGACACCTGGTAGTTTTCGACTTATTGTTGTTTTTAGTATTTGTTGTTGTAGCGGCAAGGTACAACAACATCCTGTGGAAATTTCAGCTTTCTAGCTCTTACCGTTTCGGAGAATGGACGCTGTGACGGACGGACGGACGTACTTGTCTCGGTAATATGGTTCCGTTTCACTCTGATGATTACGGAACCCTAAAAAGGAGAGAAGTTGGGTGACATATAAATTATTTATATTACCAAAATACATAAAGGATTTGCTTGTGTTGTAGTTGCTCTATTTATATGGCTACCTGCTATCAAGATAACGATTGCAAAATACCATCGCAAACCATTACATCAGGGATGCATTTTTATACATTCCCTGTACTTGCTTTATTCTCTTACGACTCATAAAAACTCAATAAAATCTCCTAAAATCTCAAAACACTTTCTCTACGATTTCAAGTACGTAAAGTATTACCGTCTAAACCACCTTCAAAGTGACATTTTGTTTTAAAAAAATATGATAAAATCGATATACATACATACATTACAAAAATTTCGGATTATAAGTCATGCTTTACGTATGTAAAATCATAGACAGACAGACTATTATGAACCTCTATTCAAACAACGAAGGGAACCATATGACTGCTAAATTTTCATCCATATTTGCTAACAATTTCTCTACGTTTCATTACATACTTACGGTATTCAAACGGTCTCATATTGTGTCATAATGTCAGAAAGTACTAACATCTTATGATAGTTTAAAAAAATTGTTGTTGGTGCTACAAACAAAAATAGTCATAAATTAATACGACTTCATCGACTGCGTTTAGTGATTCGTCATAAGTTAACAGTATCACAGCGTCACCTAAGAAATAAATGCTTTAAAATGTATATTTGTTCGTAAATAGGAGTATATTTCATTTAAAATTTACTTGAATCAGCTATCAAAACATCTAAACGATAATTATCGCACTAACTGGCTCTTAGTTTAGTTTTTTCACTTATTTTTGGTATTTTGACAAAATTATTTGAATTGCTTTCCTTTTCTTTAACAGCTGATTCATATTTAATATAGCACTCTACTTTATGACAGGTTGCTCACAGCAGTCATATATTTTCGTGCTATTATTTTAAGACTTCTGACTTTAGGACGACCCTTTGAATACCGTAACTGAGTTTATGCGATCCCATTCGTTCTCTTGTACAGAAATATTGAGCACTTCGTACGTGAAATCTTATCTTCTAAGCCGGCCTTTAAAGCCCCAATTAGCGATTGATATCTACAAATTGGGGAGAAATTCTCTCGTCTGGTGACGCCGGCAAACATTTTAATACCAGTCTGTTTGTCTGCCTGTCTGTGTCAATATGTAGATACAGTACGACAAAAAAAAAAGCGGTCACTGTAGATATACATACATACATATGTATGTACATGCCTACACACAGAAAATAGTAACCCATTTGTTTCTTTTTGCTTTGCTTTGCCGCATTTACATGTTGCATTTGTTAGTTTATTTGATTTGTTGAAATGCGGCGCATACAACTGGGTCTCGTTTTGCTAGTAGGCAGTCAGCATGCAGTTAGCAAATCTATTCCATAGTGGCATGTTGCGTTGTACGTTGACACGATTTGACGTTTAAATGACAGAACATGCGTTAAAAAGTGGAACATTAGGTTTGCCAAATACGTACTGGAATGAATAAATATGTGCCGAATTTTTTCTTTTTAATTGCTTTGCTTATTAGGTATTTTAAACACAGAGATTTACAATTAAATATCCGCATTTTATTCTTATAAAAATTCAAGTTTCAATATTTGACAATTAGAGATGTTCAAAGTTTAAACAATAAATATAAACAGAGATGCTATAAGAAGCCGCTTCTAATTAAAGTTTATTATTTTAAGTCTAAAAATAGACCTTATTAACATTAATTTCAGTTGTCTATATGCCGCCGACACTTCGTTGAAGCTCATCAACTCATTGGTAGACTCAAAAAATCTTAAAAGAATAAGTAGTTACTCCAAAAGTAGTGCCATGAACAAAATCAGAATTATGTTCAAATGTTCAAACAAACCTCTAATACAGAAAACATTTTTTCGTCTAGCAACCCTTTTCCCCTTTCTTAGCAACTTCCATGCAACGAATCACCATCGGTTACTACGATTTGTATTTTTGTACATAACGGGTTATCCATTTCGTGGTTTAAATAGTTTAGGACTGGAATTCGATATCTGTAAAATTAATTTTTTTCTTCTCAATTGAAAGTTTGACATTGAAGAATATTACGCATACAAATTATCAAAAAATACTACAAAAATTGTGATTCCGCCACAGCCACATATCGTGCTTTAAGAGGCGATTATGGTTTACATAATCGTCCGTCTAACTACGCAAGCAATTGCCAAAACTTTGAAGAAATTTGAAGAGACTGGAGCGGTTACAACTATTGTAAGTCCTGTGCATCATCGTTTCGCTCGTTCCACTGAAAATAGCGAAAGTATTGCCGAAGACCCGAAAGTGTCGATTCCTCATCGTTCTCAGGAATTAGGACCGTCTTACTGCACATTATGGCGTATTTTGCATTTAGATCTACATCTACCAGATCCATATAAAGTCCAGCTCACGCCATTGACAACGTCATAGACACCTGAAATGGGTGCTTGAACAACAGACGGTGGACGGCGATTTTTCAAACAAAATTTTCTTCAGCGATGAAGCAGCACATTTCTCACTCGGTGGGTATGTTAATAAACAAAATTGTCGTATTTGGGAGAATCTGAGAATCCTCAAGTAATTGAAGAGAGGCCATTACATGCAGCAAAAGTCACTGTTTGGTGCGCTCTTTGGTCCGAAGGTGTGATGGGACCTTACTTCTTCGAAAAAAATTCGGAGCGTTATAGTCATATGATAACCTACTTTGTTTTGCCTGCTATGGAAGACTACGACTTGGAGAATATGTGGTTTCAACAAGACGGTGCCACATGCCACACAACTCGAGCGAATATGGCTTTATTGCAAGAGATATTTCCTGGCCGCGTAATTTCTCGTCTCAAGTGGCCACCCAGATCATGCGATTTGACACCATTAGACGTTTTTTTTTGTGGGGCTACGCGAAAGAAGGGGTTTATGTAGATAAACCTTTGACTCTTGAGCACATATTGGGCTGAGATACCGCCCAATATGTGTCAAAAAGTGGTCGAAAATTACTTCAAAAGAATCAATGCTTGCAACACTTCGCGTGGTGGTCATTTAAATGAGGTAGTGTTTCACACATAATGTTAACGTTCAAACTTTGTTATAAAAGAGAAATTTTATGAAAAAAAAAAAATATTTTATATGTGTTTTATTTACGTTTACTTTTGAAACCGCAAAATAGATAACCCGTTAGTTATTATTCATAAACAGGACGCTTAGCTTGTAAACAAATCGCATCAAGCATACTGTCTTGGGCGATCTTTACATGTACCAAAATTTCTTCTTCTTGTACACAACTCGCACGTGCACAAAAATGCTGCAGGCTTGTTTTGATCTTATCGAAGTTGTATCAAATGCGAATAAGACGGCTCGATCATACTTGTTGCAGCTCACTGGTAACCACATATACTGTGAAAATTTCAAAAATTACAGCTAATTTTTACAGTTTCTTGTATGGAGACGGCCTTTAGTTTCAAATATTTTTAGTCAAATTATAAGAAAATAAAAACTAAAGCACAATCAAAAATTGCCATAAAAATTGCCGCGAAAATTAACATGTGTCGAGAATTATCTTTTGTGATCTTGGACCAACCACTTTTCTGTGGTGTAAAGACATTTTTTAACAATTCAAACTAGATCACATCTATTCAAAAATTTTGGTACCAGTTAAATCCAACAATTATTGCAAACCGTAAGCAAATTTCCAGTTAATTCACAGACGAAAACAAAAATTGTTACAAAACAGATTCAACCTACTTAATTACGAGTCTCCATACATACATACATACATACATACATCCGTGTTTCCATTCATAAGATAATTTATTGATTTTTATATATGTAGTTTTCATTTTTTATTTATTTCCTTGTGGTAAAATAAAAATGTCATTTCTTTTGAATGCAACAGAAGTCAAACTATTAATCTAAGAGAAAAATATGTATGTATATACATATATAAAACTTTCGCTTTCGGGAGTTAAACGCCTTGAAAGAAAACAGAAACCGAAAAAGAAAAGAAATTGTTTCATCAGAAAACAAAATTACACATGCAAGCGAATTTCTAATTTTTTTGTTGCCGCCAAACAAATTATTTGATTCCATACTTTGTCGCTTTTGAATGAAAATTATGAGTGGCATTGCTGAGCTGAGCTGAGCTTCCGACCAGTGATGGAAAAGTTGATAGGATTGAGAAAGTTACTGAGCTGTGAGTCATCCTGGCATAAAATGGTGCTGTTGGTGCCATACTTTTATTTGGTTTTACTTTTTTGTTACAAGCTCTGAGCTTTGTTATAAGCTTAGAAAAAGAATATAAACAGTTATTTCCGCTTAATTGAGTTTCCCGCTTTATTGCACTAAAACTCATGAAACAAAATCATTCAGTATACCTGTCCATGTTAAAATATCCGTTTAATTGAGTTCCGTTTCACTGCATTACCCGCTTAATTGTTTCGCAAATTAAGACCGCATTGCGAAAAGCAAGAGCACATGTTGCGCTTAATTGATTCCGTCTACTTAATTTTTTTTTTTGCTCCACAAACGTAAAAAAAAATTATTTTACGGCAAAAAAAGTCATGGTTCTGTTCCTATATAAACATTGTATGATCAACGTTTCAGATTTTTATTTTGTTTAATAGACCTAAACAATTTTTCAACTTAATATGTAACTTAGGAAATGAGTTTTATTTTCCATCTACGCATGGTTGTTTCGCTTTATTGCACATATTGCTCAATTAAGCAATTTTCGTTTAATTGCGTCGGCGATTTAATTAAACGAGTATTACTTAATTGAGTTCCCGCTTAATTGCGTCAAAAGTTGTACATTTTTAGAGACTCAATTAAGCGAAGAGTTGCCAAAAAATCTGATATATACCTCACACACTTTAATGGCCGATTCTTCAATATCAAGCACTTCTGAGTTGCTTTTCTTTTTTCAATGTAATTATTCGAATGAATAAAAACACACAATATGGGAATATCGAGCATTATTCAATTTTGCCAGGCTTTTAAGACATGCATGCCGTTTTTGACAGATCGCACAACTGTGTAGGATAGCTATCTTTATAGAGATCTTTTTCAGAAGGGCATAAAAGGTAAGAGAGAGATACATTTTTCAAAGATACTGAGGTTTTCCTAGTTTTTGAAAAGCTCAGCAGTTTTAAACATTTGTCGTCGCCTTCTCGTCGCATTTTCCATGCCTGCTCTAGACTGACTGATACTCAACAGTGGCCACACCAACCAACCAACCACAACGTTTGTCATCGTTATAAACAAAAACCATTACGACAATAGTTACTAAAGTGACATGAATACAAACAAGTAGTTTTTCAAATTAGATAAAAATAGAAAAAGCAACACAAAAAACAATATTTATTTATAAATAGATGTTAACGAGTGTGTTCATATGAATTTCAGTCAATTAGCTGCTGGATTTATAACAATAATAATATACATACGTATATGCACAGCTAGTCGCAACCAACACTTCAAGTATTTCGTTGGCAGAAATCTTGAACTACTGCCACCCATTTGTTCGCGTATGTGTGTTTCTGTTGTGTATTTTGACAGTTCTACAAGCTAAAAGCAGTAGTCAGCTGGGCTTGTAAGGCTACCTGGTAACAAGCTGCCTTGTACATTTGTGTAGAGTATGGCAACGTTTGTCCTGTTTACGCCGCTTCACAAACTCGAGCACACATCAAAACCGTTTAGATTCTTACCAGTGTTCCCAGGTCAATGTATTTCTTCCCCCCAGAAAAATTTTGAAACCCCCTAAAATTCAATGTTTTTCTACAAAATCCCCTTAAAAAAATTTTAGTGAACATTCTGCTTAGTTTGCGAATCACTATATGTATGTATTTGTCAGTAGTGCATGTGTTATGATTAGAGGCGTATGTATATTTTTTATAAGTTTTCGATTTATTTGTATAATATTTTAAGATCTAAGTACATATTTATAGGCAGCTGGAAATTGTTATCTCCGTATCTAGAAAAAACAAGTGTCTCCATAAATATTAAGAGTTTCTAAGTCTTCTTCGCTCTTTACGTTCTTTTGACATTTTCATAAAAAGAGTTTAAATTTTATCACAGGTTCTTAGATATTTTAATTTTGCCAATTCTTAAGAAACGGAAAAAATTCAAAGAAATGACCCATAAAGAAAAAATTCATTCAAGTCCACAAAAAAAAGTACTTAAAATTACCAGTTGCAAAATTATGTTACTGAAGCTACCAGATGAACATAAAATATATCATTTAATTTTACTTTAAAAATCGTTAAAGTCTTCAAAGTTATCAGTTTAAAAATCTTCTAACTCCTGCCATTTTACCATTCAGCCAAACATAGAAATCCCCTAAAAATACCCCCAAAAATAAATTGTTCCCCCCTAAATTTTTCCCGAAAGAATTTAACACCCCAAATTCACCCCTAAAAGAAAAAAACCCCTAAATCTAGGGGGAAACCCCCTAAACTGGCAACACTGATTCTTATCCAGTTCACTGCGAAAGTTAGAAATGTGTTTTATTACCAACTCGTACAATGGGAAGAGTGGATCTACTTTCTACCATGATACAACTTATAAGGTAAACTTTTCCCTACAATAAAAACAACTTCAATAAAAATAACATGCATTTTGTTTTTGCACAACTTCTGCCAACTGTCAAAAATGCGCGACTGCTACATTTACAGATGTATGTGAAGTTTCTTTTTATCAATCAACGGCAAAATTTGTTATCAGAATTAATATGGTGTCTAAGCTGTTGTAGCAGCCAAAATTTATCGCTAGTACTAATTTTTGGTTTAATACTGATTTACTGCTCGCTTTTCGCAAACATACAGCAATATTCTCTCTTGGCATTAACTTTAAACTAGCAATAAAATATGTACGTCAATTTGTTTATGATTTGAATATACTAAATTCGAGAATTAAAAATTGTGTTCGTTATCTAAAAGCAGGCAGTCCATGAATCACAGCACAGTCATGATTAAATTTGTCATCCCACACACATTAAAAAGGGTTGAAAAAATTTTTTTTATTGTCATTAAAGTTGCATTGTCTTCTTGATTGAAAATTTATATGTCTTCACTTAATAATCAAGCTATTAAAGGCATTCAAATAAAAAAGCTTAGAAATGTATTTTCATGACTAGAATGCAACTTCCTTAAAAAAAATTTTTTTTTCATTGAATTAATTACCAACTGTGTTCTTAATTGTTCTTTAATTTTCAGAAATTTAAAATTTACCTGCTTATTGCTATTCAGTGCGAAGAGTTGCGTGCAAAGACATTTCCCTGAATTAAGCAATCAAGTTATCGCTTATTAAAAAGAAAAGAGAAACTGATAAAAAGAAGAGGGCAGTTGAAATGCATTTTAAAACTCATTTCCAAAGTCGCCTTGTTCACTTCACTTGCCTGAATATTTAAATCAGGGACCGTAACTCTTATGAGTTTTATCAAAAAAATCAAGAAATAAGAGTTATTTTTGATTTTTTTTTTTTTTTTAGATAGAAAATAAGAGTTATTTTTGATTTTTATTTTTTTTTTAATGAAAAATAAAAGTTATTTTTGATTTTAATATTTTTAAATGAAAATGAAAGTTTTCGATTTTTATCGCAAAATATAAGTTTTCGATTGGCCAACTGTTGCTTTTCTTCGCTTTGTAGCAGATTGACAAAAAAAAAAAAATACTGCATGTGTCAAAAGTAAAAAATAAAACGTTCCAAAAATTTAAAGAATCATAAAATTTAAAAATTTCAAATACAACACAAAATAAAACATACAGATTTCACCTTGTATTACATTCAAAGATGAAAAAAAAAAAAAAACGTAAGGAACTTCGTTCCTAACGGGGGTCCCTCGCCCGCATTTCTATTTTTTTTTGAAAAGAACTTTTCATATTAATTTTTAAAAAACTTTGTTGGTCTAATTGAATTTTATTAAAAGTACATACATATGTACGTACTAGTTTTTTTTACTTATTTCATTACCAAAGCTTTAATAAACACATACATATATACTTTTTTTATAACTAATGGTTTTCTTCTATTTGAATGACAAAAATGCGTAGGGATTTTTGTAGGGGAAATTTTTTCAATGTGTAGGGAAAAATCGGATTTTTTTTTAGCATGTGTAGGTATTTTTTCGAGTAACCTACTGGCAGCACTGTTCACACATCACAGGAAACACGTCCGCTCTGATCAACAGTTCACAGACAACTCAACAATTTTCGGCAATGCTTACCATGATCTTCAAAATCGATCATTCCGCGCATCGTTTCGGTTTTAGGTAGGAAACAAAACTCAAGAAACTTACATTTTGTATCCTTGCTGGCATAACTACCATGGCATTATCCTTGCACATCTCCTCTGAAGGCGAACTATGGTTCCCTTTGTGGGAACCATAGTTTAACTAAAGAATGGGGTGGATATAAAAGCTTGCATACTGAAAGTTATCTGTCCCCAAAAGCAGGTGCTACGCGACCCGTGCCTACCTGTTCTCTTTACAGTCGGGGATTAGGAGACTGTACGGAGCTTTGCTAATATCTGGGCATCTCAGCAAATAGACCAGGCCGCCTGCACGTAATTGGGGGCTATGACGTCGAGATCACTTTCCTCTACACTCGTGGATCCAAAAATGGATTTCAATTTAAGTCCACCAAAATAAAATGAAACACTAACGATGACGACGAAAATGGAAATGGAAAAAATTCTACAGCTACAGCGTTACCAAACAGGGAGGTAGATTTGATAGTACCCAGCTGGAACTTAAAGAAAATCCAACTTCTAGACACATTTGGTGGAATACCAACTTTGACTCTCTAGATCTAAGCCACTTAGAGGGATCACACAGTCGCACAAGCTGGACAGGTTGGTGGATGAGGTGAGTGACAAATTTGCGAGCCTAAACACGAAGAAAAAGCGGTTCTCTGGACCTCAATGGCGAAAACTTGTCAAGAAGAATGCAACATACTGTAAAGGAAGTATTGCAGACTCCTTTTGCCTCAGTAAAAACTGGCAAGAGGATCCGATCTCCAGAAGAGCAGACCATTACGGAGCCGAAGAATAAGAAACAATGCTACTCATCGATCATTAAGTTGCCAAAACCGTTTGTCTTCCTCTCTCCAAAGCATACTGCTAGTAAGGGAGGCATAAGTGCAGCACTTACTGAGAAGGCGGGTACGTCGGTGAAATCTTCTCCCGAAGCAGAGAACCCAAAAAAGTGGAATCTCTTCACGCGTAAGAGGAAGCTAGACGCAACAGCCACCGTCTTATGCTAAAATAGGCAGGAGGCAATACAGCAATGATCTCGTTGACACCTCACATCCAACTGGCAAGAAATTCAAAAGCAAGCGGTTGAGGATCTGGTAACCAACACAATATTGGAGTACGTTATGACACCCAATAACGGATCTCTAATAGTAATCAATAGCTGCGAATTCCAAAAGGGCGTATTGAGATTAAAGTTAGCATTGCACACCAGTGAAGCCATCCTTAAGAAAGCGGCAGAAAGAATCCCTCCGCCATGGAACGGCCATAAGCTGGAAGTGATGAGGGGAAGAGATATACCAAGGCAAAGAATGTTCTGGAGGTTATTGGTAAATAGAACAAAGAACTGGTGCTAGAGAAATGGGAGGTGGAAGGTTGTCAGGAAGAAGGACCAAAATGGAAGTTTCTTTGTAGTGGGCATCGACCAAGGATCTATTTCCAGCCCTTCCAAGTTCAAAGGGAAAGTGTTATTTGTTTCAAAAACAGTCTATTTCACAATTAGCAGGTCTTGTATAGGCAGTAAAGGTAAAACAGGTCCCCCATCAGAGACGGAAGAAACAAAAAAAAAGGGCTGTATCCAGCTAAAAGCAGGTGGCTATCTCATAGGTCCAGACAGTCAAGGAGGAGGTGAAGGCTGTAGTGCTGTTTTTCGTCAGATTCCAAACTGCTAGGTACTTTATTTTGGTCGGTATTCCGCTGTGAATGTCGCTGCTTAGAAATCGTTTACAGTGGGCATAACAAGAATGATGGTAAACAATGATACACATTTTCATTGATCACAAGACAGCATTTAACAACATACTACGTTAAAATTATGTATGTGAAAATTATTTTAGGTCGTTCTTAGCCGTCTACATGCCAATTAATAGGGGCTATTTTTAGGCCAAAAACAATTTCAAAATACATTTCAATTGGCTGGTGTGACAAATAAATCATTAAATTCTTGTATGTGGTAATTTTATATTAAACATTTCTGCTGTAAACTTTGAATATTAAAAAGAAAAACAAACATGTGTGTGTACACGTCATGAAATTGATTGAATGACCTGTCAACAGACACACCAGCCGTAGAAGTCAGCTCAGCTCTATCAACTATAATATTCCTGGCATGACAATAATTCGCACTCAAAGCAAAAATTGTGTGCGTTTAAATTGAAATAAAAATTTAAAATTCAAATGCGCAAACGAAAAACTCTTTAATTGCTTATTTTCTAACGACATTTGAAACCAGTATTGCTTGATAGTTTTGGCAGGATGTCGTTGAACACATGCTGTTTGTTGTTTCTGAAGAGTTAAGGTGACATATTGTCTTGTTTTGTTGTTGTTGTTGTTGTTATTTTTGCTTCAGTTCACCATCTTCAAATTGTTTCTCTAATGTTTTTTATGGGTGTGCTACAAATGCGTAAGTAAAAGATGCACAGTGGTAAAGTTGAAGTTTGTTGAAAACAAAAACTTTCTAGAAAGAAACGTCATACGGCGGAGCTGTCAAAAAATTTAAATAAATATTGGTAGGTAGGCATGCATTTTTCCTGGCACCTTTTTATGCTAAAAGCTTTATTTTTATCCTCAAAGCTTATGCGTTGGACGTCAGCGTTTTCGTAGCAACTTCTTAGCAGAAAATATTTTATAACACAATTCTTGCTTACAGCCACTGTTGCTGCCCCAACATAAAATTATGAAGTGTATGAAAAAAAAACAAGTGCGTGAAATATTAATTTTGCATATAAATGATTACAACAAGTAAAAGAAACAAGAGACACTGATGTTTATGAGACAATTTGTTCAGATACAACAAAAGCAACAAACAAGCGGTAAATGATGGTTTTTATTTTTGGCGAAAAGCGTCATCGTTACTGCATGGCCGTAGAGGCAGGGTCTGGCACATTGGTTGCACCTTAATTTGTCAAAAGCTGGTTAAACTACGTCCATGCAAGCAACCTGAATGTAGAAAATATTGAGTTGAGAAAATGAAATTCAAACTTGAGAGTTTGGTCGTTAATTAATTTATTTGCCGATACAAATCAATATACACTAGAGCCCCGACTTGCGTCGTTAAAGGGGACCGGAGAAACGCGACGCAAATCGAATCACTTTTTTCTATATAAATGCACTGAAATTTAATTTGTTGGGGAAAATATTTAAAACAGAGCAAAAATGTTGTATTTTTGATATAAAAAAAAATACTAGTATGAGTACGTTTTTATTTATTTAATTTACTTCAACAAATGTTTATACCTATATGTATGTATATTATAAAGAAATAACAAAACCATAAATTAAGAAAAAAAAAAAACATAAAATTAAATTCATTTACATACATACATAAGTATATTATTCATAAAAAGCTAAAAATGGTAATCCACAATTATGCAGTAAAAAATGTAACCGTGATTAGCGACGCAAATCGAAATCAAAACGATGCAAATCGAATCGATGCAAATCGGGGTCAAAACGACGGAACTCAAACCGACGCAACTTGAAATCGCAACGACTCAAATCGAATTTTTCCAGTTTTAAAAAGCGACGCAAATCGAAACGACGCAAGTCGGGGCTTTAGTGTACATATGAGTGCTTCGCTATTTGCTTGTTTTGTGCGGTTTTCCATCGTTGCGTAGACAAACTTTGCTGCCAACAGAAAGTGAAACGGATTTATTTATAAGAAATTTAATTGAAAGAAAGTAATACACATTTTCATTGACCACAAGACAGCATTTGAAAATATTTGATACCGAAGATTAACATTTAATTAAAAAAACGTTGTAACAGATCCGCTTTTAATATGGCAGACAACCCAAAAAATATTGATTATTTTTGCTGGTCTAAATGATGTAATGAAATTTGTTTCTTATTTTTATTTATTTATTTAACAAAATAAAAATACATCAAATTGAAAGTCACCTCAGCGCCCCTATTAGAACTAAAGAGGGAATATTTGGCAACAAAGTATTTTCATTGAAATTAACATTATTCAGAAATAAATATTTGCAAATATGACAGGTACAGAATATAAGTCTTTAATCTGTTGCTACTACTACGACATAAGCAGTGCTTCAACATTTTGCATTAAATAAGTCTTCAGAGTAATTTTTAAATGTTGAGAGAACTGGAATTTTTTTTTTTTTTTTTTTTTTAGTAAATTTGGCAGTTTATTAAATTCATACGGTCCTGAAAACGTAAAGCGCTGCTTTGTTAACTACCCTGCAAGAAATAGCTGATGGAAACTAACACATTAACAGCTTAATTACTAACACATGCAAAGCAATTTTATAGGTTTCAGCGTTGCCATTACAATGATTGTTTTAGTATTTTGATTTTCCCTTATTAATTTGGTAATTTCATTTGGAACTAACGTGTATGCATTAATGTTTTTATAGGTTCATTTGTCCATTTTTTTTAAATGTAGTTTATTATATTCTCTTTGGATTGTTTTTTGAAAATTTTCGAAAATTTCTTTTTTATTTATCAATATAGAAATTAATAGCATTACATGTGGGGCATTTTGTGGGCATTTTGCAAAAAAGATTTTGAATGATCACTTTGCTGAGGTGGTAACGCTGGTTAAAAAAAGAAATCACACATACACGAATGTTTACATCAGTTTTTTCATTTTGCCCTTAAGAAAATGAGAGAAACGCTGATGTATGAACCCATCAGCAGTGTCGGTCATATGATGGATCATATGACCGACACTGTTCTTGCACGGTATAATCGGCATTTTGAAGACACAAGGTTTTCTGTCTGGTACTTCTGTGAGTAATTGATATATTTTGGGAAATTCAATAGACTAATGAGTGTTTCCTCTAATTGTTTTGAAAATATATCGGGTTAACCATTTCGTGGTATCAAAGGCAAAGGACTGGAATTTGACATCTGTCAAAATAAGTTGTTAAACAAATTTTTTTTCTTCTGTTAAAAGTCTGACATTGACGAAAATAGATCGCTTAACCATCACACTACGCATAAAAATTATCAAAACCTACTACAAAATTGGTGATTCTGCCACAGCCACATATCGTGCTTTAAGAGGCGATTATGGTTCACATGATCGTCCAACTACGCAAACAATTGGCAAAATTGTGAAGAAATTTCAAGAGACTGGAGCGGTTACAAATATTGTAAGGCCTGCGCTTCAACGTTTCGCTCGTTCCACTGAAAATAGCGAAAGTGTTGCCGAAGACCCGAATGTGTCGATTCTTCGTCGTTCTCAGGAATCAGGACTGTCTTACTGCACATTATGGCGTATTTTTCATTTAGATCTACACCTAAATCCATATAAAGTCCAGCTCACGCCATTCACAACGTCATAGACACCTGAAATGGGTGCTTGAACAACAGACGGTGGACGGCGATTTTTCAAACACAATTTTCTTCAGCGATGAAGCAGCAAATTTCTCACTCGGTGGGTGTGTTAATAAACAAAATTGTCGTATTTGGGAGAATCTGAGAATCCTCAAGTAATTGAAGAGAGGCTATTACATGCAGAAAAAGTCACTGTTTGGTGTGCTCTTTGGTTCGAAGCTGTGATTGGACCTTACTGCTTCAAAAACGACGGTCAAACTACTGTCACCGTCAATTCGGAGCGTTATGGTCATACGATAACCGACTTTTTTTTGCCTGCCTTTTGAAGAATACGACTTGGAGAATAGGTGGTTTCAACAAGACGGTGCCACATGCCACACAACTCGAGCGAATATGGCTTTATTACAAGAGACATTTCCTAGCCGCGTAATTTCTCGCCGTGGCGATATCAACTGGCCACCCAGATCATGCGATTTGAGACCATTAGACGTTTTTTGTGGGGCTACGCGAAAGAACGGGTTTATGCAGATAAACCTTTGAGTCTTGAGCACTTAAAAACCAACATTCGTCAAGTTATGGCTGAGGTACCGCCCGATATATGCCAAAAAAATGGTCGAAAATTACCTCAAAAGAATTAATGCTTGCACCACTTTGTGTGGTGGTCATTTAAATGATGTAGTGTTTCAAAAAAGTTGATTAAAAAACTCCGAATAAACGTTGAAATAAAAATAGTTTTTCTCGTTAATTAATTTTTTCCGCTCGGTTAGAGATGAACAGTTTCTTCAATGTAATACGCTGTGTTTCGTATGCAACTACAAATTTGATATTGCAGCTCCAAGAACCAAACGTACATTAGTTGTACGAACCCTGTTATTGGATACTTTCAAGTTCAAGGACAATTATCGAAATTACAAGTCAAAAGTCTAGGCGGCAAATAAACGATTATCGTGCCAAAACGAAGACCAAACAAAATGTGAATAAGAAAAGGAAATGTAAGAAAACGAAAAAAAACTAAAATTAACCCTGCATTAGTGGAACTACAAAAGCGTATGTATAATGTTTCTAAAGCACTTACCTTTTAGCATTTGCAGCCGCAGCAGCAGAACTAGATAAATTAAGAAAATCGTGACCGGCACCATTTAAATCATAAAATTGTGAAGGATGGTGATGATGATCATCATTATCATCACTACAATCACGAGCATGGTGACTACTGCGCTGGCGATGATCATTATCCGCATAATTCGTAAATTGATCATCGCCATCAAGATCGTTTGATTCAGATGGAAAGAGTTGAATGGCACCATCAGTATGACGTCTGGGTTTGTTGTCACGCAAACGCCGAAGTTTACGTAAATTACGATCTGTTTTCCCGTGCGGTTGCTTGAGCTGGTCAGGTTGCTGCGCTGCACCTGTTTTTGATTGTTCGTTTAGCGAACAATTACTACTCAAATGCACATGAATGGGTTCTACACTTAAAGTTGTGGTGGTGTTGGTGTTGGTGGTGGTATATGATGATAATGATGGATTGGATGATGCTGATTGTGGTGCATGATTTGCTATAGAGCCTGGCAAAGTTTTACTACCACTACTGGATTTGACACACTCTATGGGTTCTTTAGCTTTGTTTAAATTTGAGATGTTGGATAATGAGTCATGACTGTTGTGATGATTTGCTGTCGCCGTCGCCGTCGCAGTTGCCGTCTGAGGTAACTTGCTTAAATTGAATGGGCCTGGCGGTAGTGAAGAAGATTTTGATTGTTGCAGTTCATCCCAGAGATTGGATTTTTTATGTGAGTTGCGCACGCGGAGGTTTTTGCGTGAACAACCTCCCTCTAAGAGCTGGCTCTCACCGGCATCGTCATCATCATCATCGCTGAGATCATTTATAAAAATGGTATTTGGTGAGTAATTATCACTATTATGTTTTCTCTGTTGCAAAATCGACCTATACTGGGCATGATCACCACCTGACGAATTATTGCCCATGTTGGGGTTGTTTCCACAGACAAGCAAAGGTTTGGCTTGCCTTGACAGCGAGCGAGAATGTGATCTATTGGATCTGCTTTTGTGTGTTCTGTCGCCTTCGCGACTAGGCGAGGGTGAAGAGTCCTCGTCGTTTGTGGTGGTGGTGGTGGTTATATCCAGACCTTTTTCTTTGCATATTATGTCATATAAAGCACTGATGGGACGCGATTCGCTGCGAACGCGTACAGCTCGTTTGCGACTTGCGAAACGTTGGGTGTTACGACTACGACTGGTTGCGTTCGGAGCGTTTAACTGCGATTCTTCGTTCTCTATGCAAGGTATAAAATTGGTGCAAGCAAAAACTACACTACTGTTGGCTGGCTGCGCCGCCAATGGCAGCTTACTACTATCTTCGTTAATTATTAAATCTGAGGGTGAACTACTTTTACCTTTGCAAGGTTCCGGCAATTTTTTGTTTGATGGCATACAAGGATCGTTGTAACTCGTTTGTCGTGGCTCGTTGCGCGCCAAAGCCCCACGAAAAAATGATGCTTGATTTTCCACTGGCACTGACGACTCGTGGCACAACTTTTGTCTGGGACTTAGAGGTAGCGGTGCTGGTAGAGTGGCTTTTACTGTTTTCGGGAATTGATGCTCGTTTGTGATTAGTTTTGAGGGTGTGCGGTACACACTTTGATAGTTCTCATTAACCGAATCCTTTGCTTCGGGTGTGTGTATTTTAAGGTGCAGGTCTGTATAATAAGCAGGTGCCGTATGATGATGAAAGTGTGGATGATGTCCTTGATAACGTTTGGGCAATTTTCTGGGTTGTGGTTTTGATGCCGTTTCTGGTTGGCTTGAATATGGTTGCTCCTGTTGTTGCTGGCAGCTTGGTTTGGCAGTGGCTGAATTTGCTGAACTTAAGTCATTCACAGAAACGTCAGTAGCGGATTCTAAAATAAAAGAAAAGCAAAAGACACAAGCTATTTAAATAGTCTTAAGTGGGAATTGAGAAATATTTTTTTTGTAATAAAATTGCAGTGATCAACAGTTTTAAAGAAGATAAAACGAGTACACTTGCAGTCTTGTTAGCTAGGGCACAACCATAGCTGTTCCACGTTTACGAAGTGGTGATCGCACCAAAATGCACAACCTTAACTGTAGATTAGGTTGAGTGGAGGAGTATGTTTGCCCATGTCTTGCCACTATAGGCTTGTTATGCAAAGGTCTATAAGAACTCTGCGTCATGCAGAAAGTTTCTTAATTGGGTTATGTCTGGTAAGGTGTCTCTTGCAAGATACCGGGACCATATTTGCAATAAGGCGAGGCACTTGCATAAACAATACTCCAATATCTCGCTGTTCTCTCCAGAGCCTCTTCATTCATCTTCTTTTGCTATTCCTATGCGATTAAAATGTGCCGGTAGTTGAGAGTGACCTGTCATAACTTGATTCTACTTAATTCGTTCTTGCTAAACCTTAACAGTCCATCCGTTTTTTCCTCGTCTGGATTCCCCCATAGAATTCTTCCATATGCTAATTGTAAATAAAACAAAGTTTTCTGCGAATTAAATTGATATTTTTTATTATGACAGTATTATCTATGACCATAAAGTATGAATCAAAATGGCAGCCAAATGGTCGCCAAGGCTTTAGTAGCACACCTCTATCCCATGGGTCCATAGCTTCTTAACAAATTATGTATGCATATATGATATGGAGGGAAATGCCGATCAATGGACATCTGATTTGTTATATATCATATAATAAGCTTATAACAGATTTGTAACCAATTCTTAAATGCATTTAACACCACTGCGATTTCTTTCTTATGGTTATATGTTGCTGTTTTCTTGCTAGGATGGAAAAAAAAACAAAATAACAGCTTTTGTTTTTTGACTCCCGTATTCTGTGCATCCCACTGTCATGAGCTGGTATACTTAAAAGCTTTTCATTATACCAACTTGTTTTACCTTCAACTGCGGCAAATTTCAGTTTTTTTTTCTCTAGAAAAACATACACTTACAAAACATACATACATAAAAGTGCATAATTCAGTTGAAAAAAAAATCTTAATATCTAGTCAAAGCTGGAGGCACATATTTCTAAATAAGAAACGCCACCACACAAAACAACACACAAAAAAAGAAGTCAAGCGGAAATAAACTTCTGCTAAAGCAATAGAATTAGAAATGCTTAGAATCATTGTTGTTATTGTCAAACAACAGGCCAAATTTATGACTTATTGGCTGAAACATTACAACTACAATTATATTCATTAGCGAAAATGACAGATGAACTTGATAAATGAAAGTTTACAAAAATTCTCTAATCTCGAAAATTGATGTTCGACATTGTGAAACCGAATCATATTCTTCACTAATAACAAGTGTAATTTAAACACACACTCAACTACATATGTCCATTACTCGACCTCTTCAACTTGGGCATGACATGAAAATGTTGCCGGCAGAGCAACGATATTATTTCACTCATGTTTTTGTACCTGGAGAACTCGTGTGTCCAAATTACAATTTTTGACTTGTCCGAGTATTTACTTCGTTCATATTTTTGGTTTATTTCAGTGTTTTATGTATATATCCACTCAATTTTTGTATTTTTAAATCTGTAAAACTTTTTTCTATTTTTCAATCTTTTTTTATCCCTTTTCTGTGGTATTTTTGAGGAGAGCTAAACTGTCAAACAGAAAATGATGTTTCATGCTCAACTTCACATGGCGAACATGGATGCTCGGGCATATACTTGAGCATCGCTGCCCGAATATGAACAGTCTTCATTAGGCATATGAGCGAGCATCGCTGCCTGAGGATGGTCGAAACATGAACACGAGCCGTCTTCATTAGCCATGAGCGATGTTCGATATCATGTTCATACCAAGTTCATGGCTAATGCAGACTCCTAGTTAGAGAGCAAAGGTGCTTAAGGGTACTTCAGACTATTATACAAGTATAAATACTTTTATTGAGTTTTGTGAAATGAAAGTATAATTCGATTTCTTGCGACTGTCAAAAAGTCTAACGTAAATTACATTTTACATTCACACCATCATCACACTTCAAATAAAATAAAAAATTTGAGTGGAAAAGAAAACAGCTGTTGCATATGTACGTATGTAGATACGTTAATCATACATACGTTTAATCACAGAATAAAAGTGCCAACATAAAACTTTACAGGGCGGCAGAAGAGCAATTTCATGTTGGCGGTGGACGTGCCGGCGCTAAAAAATATTCAGCAGCTAAAATAATAGTTATGTAAAACAGAACCAAATTGAATAACACAAAAATATTTTATCTTCTAAATACATCTAGAGCAAAATACATTTGTATACGGTAACCAAATTCCAAATTTCGAACCCTTGTTGCATAACGAAATCAAATACCCTCAGTGACGGCATGCCATCGACTGTGAAATAGCTGGCTTATCAATTTTTCAACAGCTGCTTGTGTTAAAAAAACAACCCTGATCGAATGATATATGTTATCGTTTAGAAAATTTTCAAAAAACGGTGAATTCTTATGGGATGTCAATTTTTTATCATATTATTTCTCGTTTTCATAACACATTGCATTCAGACCATCACACTTGCACGTATTATTTGAATTTTTGGCAGGTATTAATACACAGTATAATAGTCTGAATTGCCCTTTATCAGTTTTTGGCATAATATATATATATATATATATATATATATATATATATATATATATATATATATATATATATATATATTAGCTCGTGGTGGCCGTGAAGTAGCCATGGTATGTACCCCAACCACTAAGTCTTCATCTACACTCTTCTTGTCTTTTTTAAAAATGTTGAGCCCATCAGTTTTATCACAAGAAAAACGAACTCAAGCCTGACAAAGTTTATAACAATTGTAAAGCATATAGTTGACCATTAAATTAAAATTAAACACATTAATGTTTTTTTAATACGCATTAAATGTTTAAAGGAGCTTATTTTAAGGTTATGTTTGCCCAACGAGCAAATACATCGCACTCAAAAATGCCCTTATGTTAATATATAATATGATGTGCTTATGTTAATATATAAAACTAAAATTAAAACGTTCATAAAACACAAATCATACAAAGTTCTTTTTAAAGCGAGAATGAAAAACAAAACATGATTTCTAAACGAATTTATATGTCATTTTATTTCGATTGTAACTGGCCCTAATGAATTTAATAACACTTAACGCTACACTAAACTAAATAACAAATTTAACGGCCACAAGCAAACAAATAACAATAAGAACAATTAAATAAACAAATAAATTTAGATTAAGCCAATTTGTGTAAAAAAAAATAATAATATAATGAAAATAAAAAAAAGCATACCAACACCCACAAAATTTAATGGATAGAAGAAATAAAACTTTTTGTTTTGTTTGAATAAATAAATTTATTTTGCCTGAATTCGAATGTAAAACATTTGTTTTGAAACACAAAATTGCCTCTTAAAATGTTCTTGTCAACAAATTCTTGTTAATGCAGTTGGCCTAAAATCGCTAGCTAGATTAAAGGCAGCACGTAAAACAAATAGATTCTTGCAAATTATAAAATACCCTACATTATGGCATTTATTCGCTAGAGCTAAGAATTGGTTTGCTGGCATTTACACACATATATGGCTTGTAAATGCAGGAATCAACCGTAGAGTGCACATTTTTTTAAATGTGAAATGGCAGCTTCGCTCCCTTAAAAAAATGTTCTACACTGTTGCTTTATTACTAACAAATGCAGAAGAGGAAAATCTAGTTGGGCTCAGTCAAACACTTTACTCCTCGAGAGGCATCAAGGGGCTGGCTAAGAAGGTGGAAGGAAGGTTTTGGGAATAACTTTTTCAGATTTATTGGGCAGTGATAAAAAATATACACTTTCTTAAAACAGGGCACCATATTTTAAAAAAATGCGAAATGGCAACATCGCTCCCCCAAAATATATTCTACATTTTTGCTTTATTCCTGGGATCAGTCAAACACTTGACTCCTCCAGAGGCATCAAAGAACTGACTGGTTAAGAAAGTGCAAGAAAGATATTGAAGACATATTTGTACCGAGCAGAAATCGAGACTACTCCTTATATGCGTGTAAAAATTACTCCACAAGGGACCCAGACTAGTCCAAAAGTAATCCAAATACATTTTTTTTTTTTTTCATTTTACATCCTAGGAGAGGACCATGCAATCCAAAAAAAAAAAAAAATTGCTTCAGATTAATCCAAAAACTAGTCCACATTACATTATTCTGTCAAATAACACCTTTTGACTCTGTTTTCAATAAAGTCAGTCCCAGGATGTCACTCGCTAACGTGCGCAAAAGAAAGTCAGTCACTCACGTTCATGCGTCTGAGCGCCCCACTAATATCCCTGCCGGCAACTCAGTTAACTAGTAATGAATTATAAGCTAACTTTTTTACAACTGGTGGTGGTTGACACTTAGATTATTTTTAATGGAGATGACTGACTATTTTAACATTACGATGTCCTAGGAGGTAGCCAATTGTCCGACGTTGCATTACTTTTTAACTAACTTAAAGTTAGCTACTTAAAAGTCAGTACCTACAGAAAAAAAATTACAAATTATTAAATTAAATTTCATCCTACTTTCCTTTTTTTTTTGTTAGCCTTTGGTGGGAATCGAACCACTACGCCTCAAGACTGGTGAGCAGCCAACATACTCACTCAGCCATGGCAACATTTAAAACGACTGCGACAATAGACAATTTAATTAAAGAGTTATTTACCGTGTATGTGTGTATGTTGTTATTTGAATTTTGGATTAACTCTGCACTACGTTTCAGCTACCTTGTAACCAGTACACAAAAAGTGAATTACAAATCGATTGTATTGTAGCTAATTTGAAGCTAGTCCATAAAAGTTAACGTAAAGTTAATTATTTTCGTAGTCGACTACTCAATGTCCGACAGGGATGAACTATAAGTCGATTTTGTTTGTAGTCGACTACCAATTTGCTGGCAGGGATGTGACTTGACGTGCGCATGAATTTACGTGTTTTACGAAAACCATTTTCAGGTTATCAAATACTTGTTGTTGCCATATAGATATTTATCGAAAAAAAAAACGCTTATATGGAAAAATTTGTTCTAAAAAAATGTAACTCTGTGTGTTTGAAAGACATGAAATTTGTAAACAAATAAAAAGAAAATAAAGTAGAAATAAACAAATTTTTATTTGAAAAAAAATTATTTTTTTTTTTGAAATAAAAGACAGGCAAAAGAAATACAGGTAACTCGCGGTAACGTGAACTTCCACTAATGTGAACATTCATTTACTTATAAGAACTCTCTAAATTGTGAGCATAATTTTATGACTCTAAATAGTGAACAACAGTTGTTTGCAGAAAAACAACTCCCTACAATAAAATAAGCTCATGTTCTATATGACGTTCATTTGACACCGAACATAGTATGTGCTGCGATGTGTTGCTCTCAAATATTTTATAAACTCTTCACGCTATTTTCTCATAGTTTTTTATGATCTCTAATTGCTTTTTTGAGAGTAAAGCAAACATATACTTATATACATATATTTAAATGTTCTAAATGTTATTTAAAATTAAGAACAAACGCAAAAGCAGTCTACTTTTGCCACGCAAGGGAGGCGCTTTAGTATTTCTTTGCTAACTTTTCAGAAGTGGGAATTCATTTCAATATTCGAATGGTCTGAACACTATATCATCCGTTAAAGCGGGCTTGGACTGTATTTTTTTAAAATGTATTATTTTGTCGACGGCAAAAATGTAAGTGCCTGATATTGACATTTGGTTGCGTACAGATGACAACCAAAATTATTATTGTGGCGCAAATTTGTACTGAAAGACTTACGTTGTCACTTATTTGCGACTTGTCGTGCTGGAAATTTCAAGAGATACGCAAATCAGCTGTTTTACGACCAAATTGCTTGCGAACGTTAGTGAGTGACATCCTGGGACTGGCTGTATGTGTATGTATATTGGTGCTCCAAACCCAAATCTGCTTTCAGTTTTTCTCTATCACGTAAGGATTTCTTTTATGGGCGTGGCTAATTTTGCTCTCTAAATTATATATTTTACCATAATTCGTAAGACCCTTCTGCAATTTTAATGAATAGCACATCAAAAAATGTGGTACAAAAATTTTTATATCAAATACTGGTATACAATTTGTTTCCATCTTTTTGTGTTACAAAGTTATTCTGGAACTAATGGCGAAACATTTTTTTTATGCAAAATTCGCTTTCTTTTTTGTTTTTAATATTCAATAAGAAAACATAAAAGTGGGCAGCATTTTACATTTTTTACATTTTCCTTTAGTTTGTTCCTATGAAATCTGGAGAAAGGAAAACTAAAGGAAGCTGCTTATACATTTGGCGGATTAGGGCGACAGGGTAATGAGAGCCCCCCCAAAAAAGGGAAAGAGACGTTGTGTTGTGCCAAAGTGCCGATACAGGAAAACTAATGGGTGCTGGTCATACGTTCGACTGTTTTAAGGGTACAGTGGAGCCATACCAATGGACCATGGATAGAAAACTTATAAAATTATTTTTGTACCGCAACCCTGCTAATGAACAGAGATACGAGGTTGTTAAGTTGGGGAGAAAAAAACTAATGGGGTCGGTCTGAAATTTTGTGAAGTTTTTCTTCATGACTTCTTCTAATGCAATTTGTCTAATTTTTCATAATGTAATTCCTGTTTTTTGATTCGGATAGCATATTTTTGTGTATCAGTTTGTAAGCATGAATACTTTTTTACTTATTGTGTTATCGATACTTCGATAGATTTTAACATGGAACAACAAAAATTTAAAACGACATATCAAATACTTTTTGAGCAGCCTGAATTGAAACTTATTGCAGTTTTGTATAGAAATCTCACGAAAAAGGCGTGGTACGAGTTCGGTGTGACCGAAAAACACATCGGAGAGGAAAACTTATTGGGGATTGGTCATTTATTTGATTTCTATAATGGCATCCTGGGACTGATTAATATGAGGCAGGGAAAATTTGCCCTCCACCATGCTAATCGAAAAATGTATGGCGCAATATAGACTGCTAATTCGACCCACCGTAGTGAGCATCGATCCAACTTGGCGAAAAATGTTGATACATACAAAAAATCCGTTCAAGGTCACCTTATGTCCAAAGGCGCAGTTAGTCTTGGCTTAAACGTACCATTATTAACATTATTATATACTAAGAGCGCATGACATTGCCAACCCGAAGTTTAAGAAGTCAAGAAAATCAATCATTATTATGTTTTGCGTATTGAGCTTCAAACAACATGACAAAAGTAAATGGCCCCTCATTGTTTGTTAGCAAACCAAAGAAAACAAATTTAAATGGTTCGTTTTTGTATTGAAAATAAATAAACTAAAATTTATTTGCATCTAAATAAAAATGAACAGACATGACAGCCACCAACCACCAAACTAAGTGACAAAATTATTCTTTAAGAAAACAAACAAACAAACAAACGAAATACAATTTCGACACACAAAAGAAAAAGAGTGACAGGTAAAATACATTAAATCGAAAGAGGGCGTATTAAAAATGGATTAAGTATTTTTTGTTTGTTAATATTTCTATTTTCTGAAACTACCAACCATGAAAGTATTAAATAGAAACAAAAATAAAAGTTGGCACAAAAATTCGACAATTCTATTTGACCAAACAAGTCCACCTGTATTCGTGTCAAGGTTAAGTTAATGAAAGAGAAAATAAGTACAAAACATGAAATGAAATTTCAATTTGCATTTAATTTATTTTTAATTCTAATGATGTCAAATTCTCTGAAACCCGCTGCAATTGCTTAACAAGCATTTTTATGGTACTTTGAGAAAAGAAAACATGGACGACGATAGTATTTTAAATTTTTCAAAGAATAGTTTTTCTTAATTCTAACGAATTTGTTTAGTTTGTTTGATTGATCCGTTGGTGTTCATAATGTTAAACAAAATATTTACGGCAGTGTGCATAAGCAAACCTTTCAGGCAATTTAACTTCCTCTATGGGAACTTGCAAAACAAAACAAAAAAAAAAAAAGAAACTTGGCGGTCTAGTTGTCAACCGATTAAGAATAATTCGATTAATGGCTAAGACAAAACTATTGCTTGCAGAATTTTAAAATGATAATTTCGGAATAATGTTGCGATTGGCATCAGATTCGATGAGCCATTTTTCATTCCGATTAATTAATCGATTAATCGTAGTTCAAAAACGATTAGTATTTTTTAGTTTAAATAAAATAACTGCAAACTGATTTAAATCGTTACATAAAATGTAAAAATTATTAATAACTATTTTATTAATAGGAACTCGGTTCAATAGATAAAATAAAATTAATAAAACTAATTTCCCATTAACGTCACATTACGTCGACGTAAAAAACTTAGCACTTCTTTTCTCGCTACCAACAACAATTGAAGGTGACTAATAGGCTGTATATAACCTTTGGATCCAAAATATATCAAAATGTTTGCATAGAAGCAGCAAATTGCTGGCGAAGAGCAGTGCACAAGTGCTAGTTTTTCGATGTTGACTTCATGTGACGACCATTAGAATATGGGAGGATATAAATTCTTTGGCACACTAGTTTTAAGCAATTAAATTACAAAGCTTTTAGTTGTCGGTTTCCAAACATAACGTTTATTTATAAAAAGCTGAATTTTGAAATAATTTTAACATGGAAGGCCTCATTTCATCCAGGCAAACAACGTTTTCACTTGTGGACTATAATTCGTGCTCGATAGCTCGGAGTTCTCGTTCGAAAAGCTTTTCAACTACATTTTTTGGAAATTCTTGTAGCAATTCTGTTGAAGCGTTTTACGAAAATTCTTTGATCATCATAATCTACGAAATGTGTACACAATCGACTTCTAATTCGTCGTAATGTCCAACACTCAAACATCTCACGAATATCGCAGTTGCGAAGTTTGAATAGAAATGTAAGTTTACACGCTTACTCAGGTTCAATTGGCTCAATAGCTGAAACCTAATTACCATTTCAAACGTCGCCAGTACGTTGATTGGCTGGCTGAAGAGACAAAATTGAATGGTGACTTTACAAAGAACAAGACACACTTTCACTTCAGTGGATTCGCCAGCAAACCGAATTACTGCTTTGGGGCAAATAAATGAGACCTGTCTAACAATTGATGAAAACTCGATATAGAGCGATGATGCTCTTTAATGCAGGTTATGGCCTGGCAGCCTCATTGGACCGAACTTCTTCGAAAATGAGCTCGAAGAATGACGACCCTTACTGCCAGTAGTGCTTGCTATTGGCAGATGATAATGGATTTCTTGTGGTCAGGAATTGAGGATGTGGATCCTAAGGATATGTGACTCCAACAGGATGGTGCCACTTGAGATCTTGAGATCTCACGAGGCAGCATTTTCAATTGTTTGAGGCAATCGTGCGATTTGACACTGTTGGATTTTTTATCATAGGGCATATTGAAAGGAAAGTATAGATAGTCAGTAAGGCAGACGAGCGCAGGTAGTATGCCGTACGCCGCTGCTTAAAAACAGCAGGATACAATTAGTCATGACCTGTGTTCGCAGCAGTTTGATTGCTGATGATCTTCGTGGTGGAGGTGAAACAACCATGGTATGTTCCTCAGCAGAGAAATCTTCAACTTTTCTTTTCTTCTCTTCTTTAAGAATGTTCATCACAAAAAAACAAGAATCTTTCTCAATTCTGAGCCCGATAAAGTAATTAAAAGTCGTAAATTACAAAGTTTATACGTTAAAGCCATATGAGCTGCCAAATCTTTATCATATTATTCTTTGGTATAATGCAAACTGCCAAACTTGAATTTTTTACAAGCGTTAACACACAGTACAATAGCCTTAATTGCCCTCACGCAGTTTTCCAAGAATTTACTTTGATTTGAAAACCATGACAGCATATTTTTCGTGCGTGTATTTTCATTTACAAAGATCATTGACATTGCACTACTTTTCAATCGCATTTCAATTTTCACACATTCTGAACAAATTTCAGTCGCTAGCCCCAGCGGTATTGAAACGAAAAGGAAAAATTCTATGGTTTCCATCGGAAATACAATTAAGTATTTTTTTTTTAGTTCGACTTGACCAAACACAAAAAAAAATGTGCGAAGTGAGTTTTTGACGCCACATATTTCAACTTAAACAGTTTAATCATTTCACAGTGTATGATTCCATCTGAGGCCAGCAAAATATTTATTATTTGAAATATTTTCAATAGTTTATTTTATTATTGCCTAAAATATTTCAAACATTTTTCGTATAAATTGTTTATTTATTTAATTTTTTCATTATAATTTAGTTTGTTTAAATACGCTGTTGCTTGGAATTTGCGGTCTATTGTGTATTTTTGCAATCTGTTCGTCAAAGTTATCGGCCGGCCAGTGATAGTTATAAAGTTCTTCGTTGCACATAAATTGCAGAGAATGGCAAAAGTTTTCCGGATAAATGATATATTCTGTATAAAAAAAAAATAGATATTAAGAAAATGCAAATTGTTTTCATTTTTGTTTCAGTTTCTTGCCCTTTTCATATTTACAAGCCGCTATTTCCATGTGACAGTTGGTTTTGAAATGTTTAAAACAGGTTCGTTCTTTGTCGAAATAACACTGATTCTTCACTTTGATCTCACATTTATATTCATGGCAATTGCTGGCCAAATTCAAAGAGATCATCTGTAATATAAAATACACTAAAACAGTCCTTCAACTCAAGGCTGTAAATTAGATTTTCTGCAAAGCAATCTGCTACAGTTTCAGTTTCTTACCAAACAAAACAATAGTGTTGAACAACATCTCAAAGTCAGTTTTATTTCCGTACTAATTCTACTTTGAGTTGTTGGCTGCCTGAGTTGAGTTGAAGCAAATAAAAACGCAATTTCAACTCACAAGTCGGCCTTCTCAGAGATTCTGTTTTGTTTACATTTTCCGGTGATTTCCTTGTATTTATTTTTCTTTGTTTAATGTTCTTAATAATTTGTGCTACAGGCATCTTTTTAAAGCGTATTTAATTAGCAAAAGTAAAACATATGAGTATTTGTTTTAATTCATATTTCCATTTACAAAAGCTGTTTAGTTTTTAATTTCAAATGAAATGTGAGAAACGTTTGACAAATGATTTTTGCTTTTGCTGAGAATATAAATAAATGAAAAATCTCACTATTAGCTCAAAATTTGTTTATGTAAAAGTAACTTGATATTTACATATGTATGTATCGTCATGTTCAATGCAAAAGCAGGTAACAGACAAAGAAGGTGATTTTCACTGAATGAGATGATGTTATCAATAATACAACTGCCCCTAAGACTTTATCGGTTTAAAAGTTTTGACAAGCTCAGAAAATGTTTTCATTTCTAAACAAATATATGCACTACTTCTATTGCACTTTTTGCCTAAAATGAGAGTTTAATGTTTGTAGGATTAACTGTCAATTTCGAATTTGTTCGAGCGTTCGATATCGTGCAACTGCCAGTAAGGTGAGAAGAAATTGTAACAGGTGGACCGAAAGAAATCACCCTACCAGGAGGAGAAGGTGTGGCTCTCTTTAATAGGAGAGCGAAATGCTTGGGCAAACCGACACTACATGGGCTGGCGTACGTGTCGGAATGTGAATGTTGGAATGAGTGGAGTCGTTCATCCGTTCATCTCTGGCTGGTTCAGCGTAGCACCAGTAGGTGGTGTGTAGGGCTGTTTCCCTACCGCCTTTTCGAGTAGCACAACAGGATCTTCTAATTCCGAAATGCAAATTGACGTAACTGAAAATTTTTTAATTTGCAATGAAAGAGATATTATTATCGCTTAAAGGTTTGTTAAATAAATTATTCAAGCTTAAGATTTTTTTTCACCAGCAATTTGTTAACATCTTCAGGAAAATAGTGATAAGAAAAAATGATAATGATAAAAAAAACCAAAGATCAATAGCTTGAATAATTAATATAACAATATAAATATCAAATAATATAAAGATAAACCGATAAGAAAAAATGTTATCGAAATATTGAAAATAAATATATGTATATAATTGTTTCCAATTATTTTTTAAAAAAGATCTTAAGCTTGAATAATTTATTTAATAATCTCAAGATCAAATAATATGAAAATAAACCGATTTAAAGTTTGTTTTAATTAAAAAAAATTTAGTTTTCTGTTTAGTTGTAAAATATTTTCAATATGAATTAATACAAAAAAAAAACTGTTTTTAAATATGAATTGGAAGCTTGTGAGGAATTTTCAATACACGATCAAGCATGCACGCGCAGGAACTGCGGTGTTTGTTTATTGCATCAGCATTATTATTATTATTATTATTATTATTATTATTGTTATTATTTGTTTTTGAAGAATTTTGTTTTGAATTTCTTTCTAAATTTTTGCATTTAAGTAAAATTTTGTTTTATTGATTTGGTTCTATTCCAGCGTCTTCAATATATATATATTGCCAAAAATTATACAAGAGGGATTAAAGAAATCTTATTTAAATTAAGCCTTAAATTCTATTTATACACTCTATTTACACAAATAAATTGTTCGACTTCATTCGCAATATGAAACAAATAAAAGCGCGTCAAGAATTTTTCAATCTCAGTCTCTTTGCATTTAGATGTGTGTTTTTCTTTTGCACCCAGAGCTGATAAAGTTAGTACAGTCATAAGTTTTTCGCTACAATTTAAGTTTAAGCTTAAAGTGTGTGGCTCATTGTGCACTAAAGGCTATGCTCAATATTAATTGTGAGTCATACATTGACCTCAAGTATTTTTTTCACACCTTAAATTGACATTAAATTTCGAATTTTATTGCTAACTTTATAACTTACAATTGTTAATTACTTTATCGAGCTTTTAGTTCCATTTTACTGCCTCAGAATCGTTAAAGATATAAAAATGTAGTGATAAGCAGTTTCAAACAAGCCAAGAAAAGTAAAGTTGAAGACTTTATTGCTCGGGTACATACCATGGCTGTTTCACGTCCACCACAACGCACATCAGCATCCAAATTGCCTCGAACCCAGGATATAACTAGTAGCATACTGTTTTTAAGCAGCAGTGCTTAGCTAGCCTACTATCCAGACTCTTTTTACTGACTGTTCATATTTAAGCTATTGATTAACTTTTAATTTTATTACCGTGTGCTTTTGCTTTTATTGAGTGGAATATATTTTATATTTTCTCACCAATATGCAATTGATTTTTGCATTTACTGCTCTTGTTTCAGTGATGAGAACACTTTCAAACTTTGCCTCGGGTCCAGTGACTTTCAAGCTTTAATTCTTAGCTTTATAATCGAACTTTACTTACTTTATCGATTTTACTTCCTCTGAATTAAGAAAGATTTACTTTACTCTCCTTCATTGTTTGATAATCGAACTTTATTTAATTCATCGATTTTACTTCCTCTGAATTAAGAAAGATTGACTTTACTCTCCTTCATTGTTTGATAAATTCAGCCATGGAAGTGTGCACAGTTGAGCAGCACATTAAGATTGTTGAAGCTTTTTAGGCAAATGGGCACTCAAATCAAAACGAATTTTGTGGTCTTTGTATTTTTGTTATTTTTTTTTTTTTTTTTTTTTTTGTCATTACACTTTCACCTCAGTGGATAAGTTAACAAGCAAAATTATCACATTTGAGAAAATGAGAATCGAAGAGTTACTGATGAAAAGACAATTCAAGAACAATGGCTTATAGTTTGCTGCGGTCTATACGGCATCTTCGGGACGTGCGTCTTCGGAAATTAGGTCGGACAAGGTCTCCGTTTTCGTCAGACAACAAGGGACTTCTTACGGCCAGAAACTGAAGTTAAGGACCTGGAAGATACGGGGCGCCAATAGCATGATTCCATTTGACACACAACCAATCAAACAAAGACTATTTGGTGTGAGAAATTCATTGGAAGTATTATCTCACATCGCCGTCATGATCATGTCATTCGATCACATCGGACTTCTTTCTTTGGGGTTATTTAAAAGCATAAGTATAAGTCAATAAGTCACGGAACCTTAATTATATCTCAAAGTCATTGACCATCATTGCATGCCAATGAACGACGTGGTAGGTATTTGGCCCATATTTTCTTTCACACGTAATTGTCATATATCCTTCTATCATAATTAAAACTATAACGATGATTCCCCAAAAACTTTTGGTTTTATTCAAAAATGAACTTAATTTATTCGCTATACGAGGCAATTGAACTTTATTAACTTTTTGTTTTATTTACAATTAATCTCGTGCGTTTTGGGGCGACTACTCATTATAAGAAAATTTTCCATTTTGTCGTTATTATTTAGTGGTATTTCGTAACACAATATCCCCCAACGTAGTGTCGTAATACCATTCATGATCAGAAATTCACAGTTTCGTTCTCAGCAGCCCCAAGAATAGTTACTCTTCGGTGTCTTGAACTCTAACTTCGATTGCACATTATTCTAAGCAAACGGGGGTTTTATCAGGGGAAAGGTGTTTTCAATGTTGGATTTTGGTTTTGCTCAAGGCAGTTTTTCGAACAAAAAGAGTCTCTGGCCGGACGCAAGATTTTCTGCTGTGCGGTATTTCAACCTCCGGCTTCACTTACTGTGAAGCCATTTTTGATCTCAGCGTTAGTGCTGGTTTTACCGATAAACCAAATGAAAAAGAATTAAACTGTGATATTAGTTAAAGGTGTACAAGTTTTACATTCAATGTTTATTGTATTTTCCATATTGTAACGATTAATTTTCAATGTTGTATTTTCAATGTTTTAAATAATTTCTGCTGCCATAAAATATAAAAACCCTTGAAAAAGTCGACAAAAAATAGACGAAAAGTCAGGTACAACAGTAATTAAAGCTTTGTTTTAATTATAAAAGATATTAGGCCTAATAAGCTAAACCAGAAATGGGAAAAAACACGTAAAACAAGGAATTGGCCAATACATACTAAAACACAAGTTTTATTAAATGAAAAAGTGTTTGTAGTTTTGTGCATGCAGGAGAATAAATCCAAAAATCTCTTCCACTTAGCTAAACGGAAACCCATAGAATATTACTGTGAATGTAGTTTTGCACTATTTCATGGCGCATAAGTAACTAAAATTTATTAAGAGAAAATTTTTAGTACTGCTGCTATTGAAAAAGTACACTTTTAAAATCTCTTTGCTACGAAATTAATTTCCTCATTTACCATCCCTGAGTGCAGTTTATTAAGTAAATACAAATAGATTTTATTTATACTGCAGCAAGATATTTTTTGTTTTTTATTTATTCCAGCAGGAAATATCACTAGCGTTAAATAAATAAAAATAATATTTAAATAAAACATAAAAACATACATGTACATTTGCGTGTGCATCTGGTAAGGAATATTTTAACACTCCCACAAAAAAAAAAAGAAGAAAAAATAAATAAATCATTGAGCAAGAAAATGTTAATGAATCACGGATTTGGGGTGCCAGACTTTCTTTACGAAATATTATAAATTTTTAATGAAATTATTTTTATGAGAAATTCAATATAATTTGACAAAATCCCAAATGAGAAAAACCTATGAGATTCTGAAATATACTTCCATTTCCTAAAATTTAGGTATAAATGCCATTGATTATAAGTCAGTTCCTAAAACTCTGAGCCAATATCACAAAAAAAAAACTACGAAAAAACATGCAGTTTACAAAAACCTAAATATTAAATATGATTAAACAGCACAATAGATTAGAAGACAATCTTCTAATACACACAGGGCTGGGACTGTTAACAAAAAAATTGAAATTTATTAAAGATAACACTGTGCTAGTTGAAAAAACAGACAAACAGGGCACCCAGTGACTAAACATAATTCGGGTACGCTGAATTCAGTGGTGCTATCCGTTTTTCTAGGTTAGCTCGCGTTTTCGAGATTTACCGTTATTTTAAAAATGGAGGAGGTTGCACTACATGTATTGAACTAACTAAAAAAATTTTTCGTTTATTGAATTTTAGTAAAAACCGAAATTCCGCAATAAAATAATCTTTAATTTGATATATAATTCATTAAAAAAATTATGAAGTACAAATTATGCAAAAAGGTTTCATAACACTTTTTTAACACATCTTAATGTTAGATAATTACAAAAAACTTTTTATATGAACATGCAGAAATGTACTTTAATTAACAAGAAAAATTGTTTTTCAATTTTTGAGGCTTCGTCTGGTAACAGGTTGAAACTAAAATTTTTCATCTTTTGTGAATAAAATCAAAAGTTGCCCACAGACTTTGGTCATTTAAAGCTCGTTTTGTTTCAAACATAATTTTTTATATACACGGGAAAATTTGTTGGCATAGCTTAATTTTTCAATTTTTTATGCAGTTTTAAAGATCACAAAATTTCAAGAATTTGCAAAAAATAATTTAAAAAAAAAAAAATTTTTTTAAATAAATTATATATCAAATTATAGGTTATTTTATATCGGAATTTCGGGTTCTTACTAAAGTTCAATAAACGAAAAATTTTTTTAGTTAGTTCAATACATGTAGTGCAACCTCCTCCATTTTTAAAATAACGGTAAATCTCGAAAATGCGAGCTAACCTAGAAAAACGGATATCACCACTGAATTCAGCGTACCCGAATTATGTTTAGTCACTGGGTGCCCCGTTTGTCGGCAAAAAAAATTTCCAAATTCAAGCACAGTGTAATCAATAACCCTTATTGTAATTCGACTTTTGGAACGAAGTTCCTTAACGCGGCTTGCTGGTAGTGCAAATTAGTGGAAATCGTCACTAAAGCGTGTGAGATGTTTATATGAATTGGTGTACCTGTCGACAAACAATTGTGTACGTGCCAATAAATATTAACTAGTTGTGAAAACAGACACTATCAGTTGCTAGATGTCGCTAAAGTAAAGTTTGTCACAACAAAACACAGCAATATTGAAAAATTTTCTTCGTTTTGTAGCAGATTGATAAAAAAAAAATACTGCATGTGTCAAAAGTAAAAAAATAAAACTAAAAATTTTAAGAAGAATATAAAATTTAAAAATTTCAAAAACAACACAAAATAAAATATACAGATTTCACCTCGTATTACATTCGAAGAGCTTCCTTCCTAACGGGGGTCCCCCGACCGCATTTCTTTATTTTTTTGTAGGGCTACGTGAAAGGCCATGTTTAGGCAGATAAACCTTTAACTCTTGAGCACTTAAAAACCAACATTCGTCAAGTTATGGCTGAGATACCGGCCAATATGTGTCAAAAAGTGGTCAAAAATTTCCTCAAAAGAATCAATGCTTGCACGTCTTTGCACGGTGGTCATTTAAAAGATGTAGTGTTTTACACATAATGTCAATGTTCAGACTTTAGAATAAAAAAAAAGAAATATCATGAAAAAAATATTTCATGTGTTTTATTTACGTTTACTTTTGAAACCGCAAATTGGGACATAGGACCTTAAAAGCTAAAGAAACATACGCAACAACACATAGTGTGTGATGTACTTTAGAAAACGCTGTGTATATGTAAAAGGTGGTCGCATCGGAGTGCACGGAGTGTCAATTGTAAGTCGCTCCTTAACGTCGAGTTTTTCGCCCACCTCAATGTATCAGTTCTTAATTTCAGAATTACACAATTGAGAAGCACGTTAAGATATTTGAATCTTTTGACGAAAATGGGCAATGAGAAGCAATTCCACCACAGCAACCACATTTTTGTAAACAAGAATTCACGAGTAATTGTTGAAACCAGATACATTTGCAGACAGTGACTGTTTGGTGCGGTTTATGAGCTGGCGGTGCCATCGGGCCATATTTCTTTGAAGATGCGGTCGGCCAAGTAGTGCTTTCACAGAGTTAAAGTTCTTTTTTTGGGATATTTATAAAGAAAACCTTAGAGCATTTAGCAAATCAGCGACCTTCCACTTTACTAGTCTATGCTAAATTAGCCCGTGAGAGCAGTATTATTACCATCTAAACGAATCATTTTGTATGGAACAGGCTAGTTTAGACAGTAAATTAGTCAAGCATTGACGTGCTAATTAAGGTTGCCCTGTTAGTTATGTCTTAGTCATTGAATATATAGACTCCGTCAGAGAGAAGTATACCACCGAGAAAGTGGTGAGTATTTTGGCAATATCTGTTTCACACATAATTCTCACAGATCCTTCTAGCGTACTACAAAATATAAGAGAGTTCTCTGAAAACAGTTAACATTGCCCGTTTTGGTTGGATCATATTTTACCTAAGGGTCAAGCTGTCAATTTCTAGAACAGCCTTAAGCGTCTGCACATTTTCATTGCCAAACCTTATTTAAATAAAAAAAAAAAAACTATTTGAAATACTATAATGCTACCAATAATCACATCACCGTTTCATGTTTAGAAAAGCGTAAAAAATTTAATATCAAAATTTTATGGTTTAATTATCAATTTCAAAATTAATTTGCAATATAAACAATTAAGATTTGACTAAGTTTATTAAAACAAATCTCTATACGAGATCATAAACACGTTACATGAGTTTTCTAGTAATTAATATTTTTTTTTTAATTTAATTTTGGCTGGGAAGAATGCCAATAAATTTTTGCTTGCAGTGAAAAAGAAATTTATTATAAATAAAATAAACATTAGCAGACGACCAGCGAGTAAAAAAATATTAGATTTTTAATATAAATAAGAGCAAATACTTTCTTTACATACTTTCACAACAAGCGAACTATAACGCCGCTGCAAAAAAAAAAAATAATAATAAAAATCATTTAAGACTTGAAAAACGCGCCCTGACAAATTAAAATTTGTGCGAATATATTTCAGAGTAAGAGGAGGCAAGATTGTGTTTTCGAGCACAAGAATATTTGTAATGATTTTCTTTGTGTTAAGAAATTTTATTTTTAGAAAAAATTGTTTAGCCTCCAAAGAAAATTATATACATTAAGGTGGGTGGATTTAGCAATTTAGCATGAGGAAAGAAAAGTTTCACTACGACATATCGAAAAACCCATTTTCCAGGCATCCTAATTTCAATAGTTTGTATTTTTGTATGGGAGCATTCCGGGCCCGCATATTTTCTTTAATCTTGATTTCCACTCCATCACACTAATCAGTCCCAGGAGGCTCGTAGAGGAGTCTAATGTACTATCTCACGAATAATATTTTCTCTACAATATCTTTTTTCCACACACTGACCCCTTGCCACGCTTCCTTAGAGTTACTCTCATACAAAATATACCAAAAATGGAAATTCGAGTATCTTAAAAATGATTCTTTTGATAGTGCTCACTGTTCACACTGTGAAACTCTGAAATTTTCTTTGGTAACTGCATTCGCGTTCATACAATGAAAATTTTGTTTCACTATTTTAGCCCTTCAATGAATGAACTACTCAATGAGCATGAACTGAGAATAAGATACTCAACAAAAACTTAATGTACCTGAAACACAGTACACTATTCCATGCCTCTCACCTGTAACCTGTAAGTAGCAAACTCAATATTTCCGAAAACTATTTTGGCTGCTAGGGAGAGAATCTAAACTATCAACCCAACAAAATTATAGCGCCAATCTGGAAATATGGCGTAGAAATCTGGGGCACCGCAAACACAACTACTTGAAAAATTATTCAAAGAATCCAATCCAAAGCACTGCAGACTATAGTCAACGCTGAATGCTACATCCAGATCTAAACCCCGAATTTTGACTTGGGATTTAAATACAAAATTAGTAAATTTTTCTTAAAATTTAAGTTGGATTTAAAATAGCTTTCTGTTTTACAGTCTAAAATTATTTTTGATAATTAATTGCAATAAAAGTACGGCAGCACAATGTAAGTGTCAAAAAATTATCGATAACTCAATAAAAAACAGCTGTTTAAACAAATTTGGAAGCAAGTGAAATTATGAAAAGTTTAGAAAATAATAAATTGTTTCGTAAAAATTATTAAAATGAGTAGCAAAACTGATAAAAGAACTCCCAATTTCACTGCCACAGAAGTTGATTACCTTCTGGAAATAATAAAAAATCAAATTATGCAACAACAACAAAAAAACATGTGCAATTTTCTTTTTCTCTGCAAATACAAAACCAAACTGTCAAAATCATATGGCAGTACGAAAAACTTAAATCGATTTTAAATGGGCACGGCAGGCCGTTTAAGTTTGATTTGAAATAGAAACTGATTGACTCAATTTTGTATTTAAATCAAATTTAAATTGAAATGGCATTTAAAATCCAAATCAAAAATTTGGGGGTAAATGTCAAAACAGTAAAAGAAGTCATCCGCGACTGCAGCCTCCAACATAACATTCCAACGCGGAGCTCAGGCAGAAAACCTGGCACCCAGAAAACTCAAACGATATCGCTTCTAAGAGGATCACGACGATGCGTAAAACTAAGTTTTATATATGTTTATGTATTAGTTTTGATTCGACACAAGTTATCTTATTTATTGATTTAAGATAATTAGCACCCAACTATGTATGTAAATTCAATTACCTATTGTCACATGGTGACAGGTGTAATAGAAATGGGTTACTAAAAAAAATGGTTGTTTGCATCTCGTCAAATTTTTACTCTGGTTATATTTTCACGAATCCGGAAAAAAAAACTTTAAAATAGTACAGTATTTATCGGATATAAGAACATCTCATATAAGAACAAAACGCTTATAAGAAACATTTGCAAAAACACCATATCTTTTTAGTGTTTTTTCTAACAAAAAAAGTTTCATATAAGAAAAACGCTTATAAGAAAAAAACTGATAAAAGAACATTTTTCTTGAACACCAAAACCACAAAATGTATAGAAAAAGAATTTATATAAGAAACTATCAAGGGCACCACTGAATTTATGTAGTTTGCATGGACAACTCTGTTTTCTGACAGTTTTACAACAACAAAAACGTTTTTTTTTTACTTTTAGTGCTCATGAGAAGTTTTTGTTTCTTGCCTCGTATAAATAAATAAATAGTACAAAATGAATTATGTATGTACATGTATTTACTACATATAATTTTTTTTTTAATTGAAGTTGTCTAGTTTTTTATATCTATTTACTAAAGGGGTTAATAAAATAAAATTTGATTTGTTTTATTTTTCTATTTACATACATACATCTACGTATATACATAAAAAGGTAAAAAAGCTCGTATATTCATATAAGAAACAAATGCCTTATGGCCATAGCTACTTTTATAAGAAATAAGTTTCTTATATAAAATAATTGTATATAAGGAAGAAACGCTTATAAGAAACTTTTTTCGTGGATTTTTCAAGTTTCTTATATCCGATAAATACTGTATTTTCATCTTTTTAACTCTTCTTAAGTCTTCTGGCTAAATTCACTAGCCAACAAGGTTTTTGAGTGGAACAACCGAATACCGTTTCTAGTGTAATATGGTGCGCTGAATTCGAATCTATAAATGGTTTTTCTCTATCACGTCAGGTTTTCGAGATGTGAAAAAAAACGTTTATTGGATTTTTTCATAAAAAATTATAATTTCAAAATTATAATTATTAGTTTATTTAAAAATCAGTGAGCTTTCAAAAGTGAATAGCGTTATATGATTGTCGTTTGTATTTCGTTGGTTCAGTTTCACGTATTAGAGTCCAGCAATAGTCTACCAGCATACTTTTATCCCAAAATCCTTGAAAGTTTCTTTCAATTAACATCAGTGCAGTACAGAATGGAGTCTTTCTTTTCAAAATATGCCGCAAATTCCAACCCTCTTTTACTATAGATTGTTACTTTCGTCCCAGTTGTAAGATGTTTCCACTAATGCATTGCTTTGTTAAATGCAAGTCCCGAACTAGATCACTCAGCTCAGCTTGAGTCACTAAATGGCGTTCATTACCAGCCTCATACAAACTACAACTGCTGTTGAAAGATATTTCGGACTCACCGGAAATAACTGGTAGTGGATCAGTTGATAGACGTTGAACTGGTTTAGAAACTGATGGGACATTAGGGTGGTAATACTTTTTCGATTTTTCATATTGAATCCACACAGAGCGAAAACTTCCTAATAGATTCAATAAGATTTTCTCTTTGAAACGTTCTTAGGCTGAGAGGTATCCCAGCAGAGAGAAAAGAAGATTTTTCTATGGGTATTTCTTATTATTTCCATGTTGCAAATCTTATTAATTGTCTCAACAAGAAAAACACATAAAACCAAGAAGAAAACTTGTTACTCACGTTTGTTTTTACTCAGTTTCCGATTTGCATGGCACCAAAAAAAAAAAAAAAAAAATTCTATAGAGAAGAACTTATTGATTCTATTAGGTTTTCTTGTAAATTGTATACAATAAGGATTTCTTATTGATTTTATTAGATTATCCTATTAATTTTTCCCTATTGGTTTTATTAGTTTCCTATATAAACACACGTAAATCATCTTTTTAGTTTCATTAATTATTGTTTTTTCAATAAGGTTTTCCCATTTAAAATAATAAGGAATCCTTCTTGAAAAAAAAAACCATAGAGATATCTTATTGATTTTGTTCTACTTTATTAGGTGCTTTTTTCTTTTGTGCAGTAACTTTTGTTAAACAGAAATCACAATCAGTTTGGTGGTTTGGAGAATCTCTCCAAAAGACTGGAATTGAAAAGTCTAAATAGATTTTCTCGCCATTTGACCACTTGTATAAAATAGTTCTGCAACGATGGCAAAACATTGACCGGTATCCACGGTTTGCGCAAGTTTCCGACAGCAAAACCAAAATAATGTTAGATATGCAAATTTTAGTGATTCTGATATTGCATATCATTTTCTTTCAATCAAATATTCACCACACACAAAGCAAAAATAGCTCGGATTAGTAACACACGATCTCAATGACATGCTTAAACTCTATCTTTATACATATTTATAACGCATGTAGGCTTTTGTCAAACTAATAACTGTGAAAGTGTAGCGTCAGTATTTTACGGTGTTGCCAGCATGTGATAAAAAACGAACTGGACGTGATGGCCCAACTTTGTTGCCAGATTCGAATTCAGCGCACCCAGATTAGCTAAAAAACATGACGCCTAATTTGTTGGCCCGAGTGTTTTATGCTTGAATTCTCGAGCTATTTGAATCGCGGAATAAACAATCTTTCCAGTAGTCCTGCAGATGTTTAGTACGCACAAAATATTCCCACATTTGCGTAAAATAGTTTGCGGAGCAAATCATTCAGTTTGAAATTTTATATAAATTTTTTAGTGAATTAAAAGTGTATTTGGTTTACAATTTGCTTGAAATTCAATTTCTTTCAATTACCAATTTGATTGTTTGAAAAACTTTTCTATTCATTTGTGGAATTAAATTGTTGTTCTCTTTCGTTATTGTAATTCAATACTTTTTGTGTGTGTTTTGCGTCTCTATTTGTTTTTTTTTTTGTTATTCAATTTAATTGAAATTGAAAGGTATTAAAATTTCTGTTAAAATTCTTAAATACATACATTGTTGTTGTTATTGTTGTTCTACTTTGTTTTTCTAATACATTTTACTACTAACAATTATAACCACGTTACGTTCATCATGTTGCATTGGGTTTGTTTTTCTTTTTTTTAAGCGCTTTAAAGGTTTTTTTTTTTTTTTTGAAAAGTAATTACATTTACATACATAAATTATTTGAGTTGGCCTGCACAACAACTTGATAAAACCATTTAATAACAAAAACTGAGAAAATATGTACGTGCAACTTGGTCAAGGTGAAACTAAAAAGAATGGGGAAACATACATGCGTGTTTTTTTTAGGAGTAAAAATATTGTTTTTGAAGCGACTTAAAATTGGGTAAATGAAAATTTGAAAGCTTAAGGTAAAATTTAAAAGATTGGGGAGAAAGTACAAGTGCATACATTAGCATATGCATTTTTGAAAGGAAAACGTACACCATGCAACAGCCAAAAGAATCATTTATAACCAAGCGCCAATTTTTTTTATTTTAACTACAAAAATCATTAGCATTTCAGATTCTAAGAGAGGTTTTTTCTATTTTTATTTTATTTTTTTTTTATACTATAATCACTCCGGTCCGCGTTGTGGGATGATAAAATATTTGTCTTAAATATATAATATTTATTTGATCTTTTTTAATTATTTGAAATACTATTTAGTACAGCTTCAGATCGTTTTTATATAAAAATTTTTATTTACAATATTATTCAATATTTCGATAACAATTTATTTGTTATCGAAATATTGAATAATATTGTAAATAAAAATTTTTATATAAAAACGATCTGAAGCTGTACTAAATAGTATTTCAAATATTTTTCTTAAATTTAATTACACAGTGCAGCACTAAAATCTTGAACTTGAATTGAGACCCCCAAAATCTGAAAGCTTATGACGGTAGAAGGGAACCCCTAGCTGGGTTTTGAATTATTAGCTAAGGTTTTTTTTTTAATTAATTTTTAAAATTTTCGGCTGTGGGGTGGATTTTAGTACAATTTTCAAAAAAAAAAAAAAACATGTACTGATTCGTAAGTCTATATCTCGTGAACTATTCGAAATACTGCTTTTTTGTCTTCAGCAAATTTTTACCGCTTAATTAGATCTGAAAAATTTTGCTGGAGATAACATAAAAAAAAAAACAACAACATCTTACTCAATCTTAATCTTAAATAATGTTTTGGCAGATTTCGAAAGACAATTGCCAACAGAATCTGATGAGCGCTTCCACCAAGTAACCATTCCGAGGGAAAAGCGGCTCAAAGGGGAAAAAATAGATGCGATGCTTGGCGAAGTATGCTGGTCTACCCATAAAGTACTTTCATACGAAAATAAAGCTAGCGAAGCTGTCTTCAGAGATGATGAGACTAGCTCCGAAAGCGACAACTAAAGATCAATATTATATTTATAAAGATTTGAAGTGTCCTTATTTTCGATTCCTTATGTTTAAAATCATCAATTTTTCTAAATACCTATTTTAAAATATGTGAAGTGTTCTTACATTGTCATCATCATCAAAAATAAAATTCTATGACGAAATTTTATGTTTTTTGACAGGTTTGCTGTCTATATCTCGTGAACTATTCGAAATATTCCTTTTTTTGTCTTCAGCAAATTTTTTTGCCTCTTAATTAGATCTGAAAATTTTTTCTTGAAAAAAAAAAATCAAAAAAACAAGATTGAAAGTTGAGCAATAAGTATTTATATATTATATCCTGTTCATACATGCAGCAATATTCAAATTATAACAATTAAAGCCATTATTGAGACAAAATTTTCATATAAAAATTACAATTAGCTTATTGGCAATTAAGAGATAATTGTTTCAATAATGAGTAAAATTTATAATGCAACACTGTTAGATTTGTATTAACAGTACAATTTGTATTAACAGTACAATAACAGTACATATTGAACACTCCTTGTGAAAATTTTACTAATCAAATGTCAACAAAATAAATAAAAAAAAACAAAATTTTTTTTTAATTTTTTATGATAAGGGGTGTTTTTTTTCGATGTATGCAACTTTAAGTTGCAATAAAACAACGATGGATTATTTGATTGGCATGAATTTTACTTATCCGAAAGATAATCTTGTGGCATTACATTTTAAATATGTATGACTTCTGGCATATGACCGCCACGGCTGTCGCGGATGTAGTCCAATCTGGACTTCCAATTTTCGATGACTTTTTCCAACATTTCTGGCCGTATATCGGCAATAATACAGCGAATGTTGTCTTCCAAATGGTCAAGCGTTTGTGGCACAAGCATGTTGCGCAGTCTTGTTGAAATCACATCTCCTGGACATCATGGTTATTCAATTCAGGAATGAAAAAGTTAGTAATCATGGCTCTATATCGATCACCATAGACTGTAACTTTCTGGCCATCATCATTTTTGAAGAAGTACGGACCAATGATTCCACCAGCCCATAAAGCTCACCAAACAGTCAGTTTTTGTGGATGTAACGGTGTTTCGACATGCTCTTGAGGATTAGCTTCACTCCAAATGCGGCAGTTGTGTTTGTTGAAGTAGCCATTCAACCAGAAGTGCGCTTCATTGCTAAACAAAATTGTGCGCGATACGTATTCTGCACAGCACCATTATTTTCGAAATAAAATTGCACTATTTGCAAGCCTTGTTCACGCGTGAGTTTATTCATGATGTACATATTGCCAAACCAAACTAAGAATAGATCACTTGACACCTGTTAAATCGGTAGCCATCTGGAACAGTAATGCTAACTTAGAGTTCTATACATCGAAAAAACACCCTTTACAAAATAACCAAATGTAAACAATAACTTTTTCACCTGCCAAATGCTAATTGTCGTAGCAATATTAAGTATGTATGAACACCAAAACGATATTGCCAATTAACTGAATATTGTTTCAATTAAAAAGGCATATGTGAACTGCATATTAAGTTTATCAGGCTTAAGTTCTTTCTATATTATCTTTGATATTAATTAAATTAGACAAAGAAAAACATCAAAGACATTTAGCAGGGTGGACAACTAGTTGTTTCGAAGCCGCCACACTTTCTCGTCAGCACCTGTCTTTGAACTCAGGGGCTCATGTTTCTAAAGCGACAACCATGCCACTCAGCCACCCAGGGTGTTGAATATTATCTGCCTAAATGTTTGATTATATCAAACACACCCATTCATTTCTATTTTTATTTGTTTATATTTATCATTGCTTCGAAACAACTAGTTGTCCACCCTGCTAAATGTCTTTGATGTTTTCATTGTCTAATTTAATTAATATCAATCACAAAGATAATATAGAAAGAAGTTGAGCAATAACACCAAATATGGATAGGCAGTGATGAGGAGATCAGCTAAACGCAGTATGCAATTATTTATGACCTAAGTAGGTTCCAAGCAATTTGGGTGCTGATGAGCGTTGTGGTGGCCGCAAAAACAGCCATGGTATGTTCCTCAGCAAAGAAATCTTCAACTTCAACCTTTCTCGTTTGGTATAAAAACATTGAAAACTACAGCCTAATTACAAAAAAAAAAAAAAAAATTATTTTCATTTCCATTATAATGTTTATGACTGCATATGGAATTGGTAGGGTAGAAAAATGTGTGACCTAAATAAAAGTTAAGCAAACATCCAAGAGCTTATAAAAGTTGTACAAAATCCTAAAGAAAATAACATTAGCTTCCAACGATGATGAAATGACCCTTGAAATATCACCTCAAGTGCAATGTCTATTTACATGAGATATGAATACAAAGACACAAATTGGACAACAATAAGAGCGTAAAAGGGAAATGAATTCTGGCACCAACCACTTAGTAAATGTAACAAAAATATTAGAAAGAAAAATTTGAAAAATCATACACAAAGAAATATTAGCGGAACACCGACAACTACCTGACAAGAGCACAGAATACATATGTACATATGTATGTGTATATTCACATATATACATACATACTTATAAAAGTACATACGAGTGGGTATTGTAGGGAAAACTAGTCTATTTAAACTACAAGAAAATTTCTACTCAACAATACGTGAAGACAATTCATTACACTGTTCTTCTGTTGGCCGACAAATTTCAATCAGTTGTTTCCACAAGTTACTGGTATGATTTGGATTCCCATACACTTTGTACTCGTAACTAAATAATGCTTTACACAACAAACCTACCAACAAATTTAGTTTTTTTCTTTTCTATTTCTTGTATGTTTTCCTTACATCACAAAACCTTAAGCAAATAAATTTTTATTAAAAATATGGGAATTAGATAAAACTTGAATGCATATAATACTCACATGTTTGTTATATCAGCAAACACGTTGTTCAAATTTACACTGTGGGAAATTTACAGTTTGGGAAGATCGGTTGTCCAAAAAGAAAACACAATTTGTTTGATTAAATTGGGAGAAGCACAAAGAAATTTAAAACCTTTATAAGGGCTGGTGCAAACATACACTCATAGAAAAATGTATTTTCATACTGATGACAGCGTATCATAGAAATTTTAACATCAAGATTATGCCAAACGACATCAAAGATGTAAAACCTGATATTAACCTGATGACAAAAGTCAATAGAGAATTTCGGCATAAATTGAGTGTCACCAATGTGAAGACTGCTGTGACATCAACTCTATGGTGCAAAATGTTAATAACTTTTATAAGTTTTACCAAAAGGAAAGAAATAAAACTGTATTAAGTTTTATTAATTATAATATTTAAAAAAAGTTATGGTTTAATTTATTATTTTTGTGTTTAAATGTATTCCTAAACGGTTTCAATAAATGGCATCATATTTATTTATTATATTTGCCATCATTGCAGTAATTTTTCATAAACATCATATTGATGACACTGGACATGGCATTGATGTAACAATTGTTATATTTATCGCTAATAACAATTAGAACACCTTATGTAAAATTTGACATCACCGTGATGAAAAGTGTCATGGGGTCAAAAACGATGTTTTTTGTCATCGTATTCATGTTAAAATACATCATAGCTATAATGGTTTTTCTATGAGTGTAGTGCACGATGTTAATTGTGAGTACCACCATTTAAGTGAAGTTTTTTGTGCTTAATTTGGCAATTCTTTGCTTCAGTAATTCATTTATTTACCCTGCAAGAAATAGCTGATGGAAACTAACACATTAACAACTTAATTACTAACACATGAAAAGCAATTTTATAGGTTTCAGCGTTGCCATTACAATGATTGTTTTAGTATTTTGATTTTCCCATATTAATTTGGTAATTTCATTTGGAACTACGTTTATGCATTAATGTTTTTATAGGTTCATTTGTCCATTTTTTTTAAATGTAGTTTATTATATTCTCTTTGAATTATTTTTTGAAAATTTTCGCAAAATTCTTTTTTTATTTATCAATACAGAAATTAATAGCATTACATGTGGGGCATTTTGTGGGCATTTTGCAAAAAAGATTTTGAATGATCAGTTTGCTGAGGTGGTAACGCTGGTTCAAAAAAGAAATCACACGTACACGAATGTTTACATCAGTTTTTTCATTTTGCCTAAGAAAATGATAGAAACGCTGATGTATGAACCCATCAGCATATGATGAATCATATGACCGACACTGTTCTTGCAGGGTAGAAACGTGAGCCCCTCAGTTCAGGGACGGATGCTGACGAGAAGTATGGCGGCTTCGAAACCGCTAGTTGTCTATTTAGCTAAAGCTAATGGATGTCTTCTCTGTCTTACTTTATTAATCACAAAAATAATACAGAACGAACTTAAGCCTGATAAACTTAATACAAAAAAAAAAAAAAAAAAAAAAATAATGCATGATAATTACTTTATCGTACTTTTAGTTCGATTTTATTTCTTCATAATGGAGCAAAATCAATACATCAAAGAAAGACAGATACTCTCCGATAGTCAGTCGGTACTCAAAGCCCTGAGCAGCTATACGTTCATATCCAGGACAATGGTCATGGTATGGAATGCTCAATGAACTGGCCACTCACAATCAGATTACTCTGATATGGGTGCCAGGTCATGAGGGGCACAAGGGTAACGAGTTGGCTGACTCCTAAGCAAAAATTATTGGCCTTAGCAAATTCCTTCTCAGGGAGGAGATCAGCAAATGAACAACATCTATCACAGAAAAACTGTGGAACGATACTAGGGGGCTGGAACACTCAAAGAAATTTCTTAGCTTTGATGCTAAGAGGGCGGACCTCGCTGTAAAACTAAATAGAAAGATACTAAGGACATGGTGTGGGGCGCTAACAGGCCATTATACCTGCAAGCAGCATCTATACAGAATGGGACTATCCAGTACGGCAACCTGCAGATTTGGCGGAGAAGAAGAGGAGACAATGGAACACTTGATTATTGAATGTGTGGCACTAGGCCACAGAAGACACAGGCTGTTGCAGGCCTATACATTGCGTTCACAGGACTTGCAAGGGCTTCCACAGAAGGTGCTAATACTGTTTCTTAATGTATTAAACTCGTGACTGGCAAAGGGTTGCACAATAGATCATCTATGGTCGCAGTGCAAAGGGCTATCCTGGACCAACCTAGTAATAATACAATAATAATACAAGACAGTAAGGTGGTAGGATGGCTAAGCTTAAAAACAGTACGCAATTAGTTATAATCAGGGTTCGAAGTAATTTTGGTGCTGATGAGCCATGTGGCAAACGTGAAACAGCCATGGTATGTACCTCAGCCAATATATCTTCATCTATACTTTGCTTGCCCTCCTTCGCCATGCTGATTACTATAATTTTATTACAAAAAACCTTTTGCACTTCTAAGGAAGAAAAATGGAACGAAAAGCCCAAAAAATGTATTATTAATTTCTAAATATTTTTGTTTCCAAAAAACGTTTTATTGTTTGAGGTAAATATAAATAAAATATAAATATAAATAAAATATAATAAAATAAAAATATAAATAAATATATTTCATTTCATTTTCAATACACATGTTACAATATTAGTATTTATGTAAGTTTACTAATTTCGTTTTAGGAACCATATTGAACAAACATGTATTTGAATCAGCTGATTTTGCTTTTAAAGGGTTCAGATAATTGTTTCTGTGTATCAAGTCACTTATGTTTAAAAGTGCACAAGAATACGCTTAGAGCACAGCGTAATATTTTTATACCCTTCACAAATTCTGGATCAGAATCAATAGAGATTACGATTAAGCGATGTCCGTCTGTCAGCCTGTCCGTCTGTAGTCGTTGGAATACCGTTTCTGAGAAAACGGTTTCTGATAGAAACCTCATTCTTTCGCTAAAATGTGTTAAATAGCGGTAGTGGGTCTGCTATTGAAATTCAGTAAGATCGGTCCACGGATAGCCGAGATATATCTAGAAAACCGGGTTTTGAGAGGTATTTTTGGCCATTTTTTTGGTCAGATTTTTGAAAAAAAAATTTTTTCCTAAAAAGTTAGCCATATCATTATCATAAAGCCCATTAGATCCCAAAAACCGAAGAATTTTTGATATTGGCATATATATGCCCGAGATATAGCGTCTACCGATTTTTCAAGAAATCGGCTTTATAAGCCAAATCATACAACTTTTGGCACCCAAAAACAATCAGAATGGTACATATAGGCTATTTAGAGGCAAAACTGGAAAATTGTTTGACATCGGCCCATATACACTCGAGATAAGCGCCTCCCGATATCTCAAGAAGTCGGTCCTGGAAGCCAAACGAAACAATTTTTTGCACTAAATATTTGTCAGAACGGTACATATAGGCTGTTCAGAGCCAAAATTAGAAATTTTTTAGTCATCGGCCCATATGCATTCCAGATAACGCCCCTCATGATTTCTCAAGAAGTCGGCATTAAAAGCCAAATAAAACCACTTTTGGTACCAAAAATCAATCAGAATGGTACATATAGGGTTTTTAAAGCAAAATTCGAAAACTTTTGAAATCGGTCCATATATACCCGAGACATAGCGTCTCCCGATTTTTCAAGAAATCTGCTCTATAAGCCAAATAAAACAACTTTTGGCACCAAAAATCAATCAGAATGGTACATATACCATTGTGAAGGGTATTTAAGATTCGGCCCAGCCGAATATAGCACTCTTACTTGTTTTTTTACGACTTTACTACAAATCTGTGAAAAGCCCCACAGCCATCATTTTATACGCCGCTATTTTTTTTTTTATTTTAACTATTAAATTTTCTCGTAATTTTCGGAACTTGTGGTCAATGAATGTTTTTGTTATTTTTATGCAGATAGCACTTTGTATGAAAGAAAGAAAAAAAAAATGAATTTTGTTGTTTATTCTGGGCCACACATCTTTTTTTGTATGTTAATTGACTGCAGTTTGTGAGATTCTTAAAAATAAATTACTAAACACTTTTATTTATATAAATCTTTTTTCGATATTAAAACTTGTAAAGTGGAACACGCAATTAAATCTGTTGCCCGTCTTCTATAAAAAGAATTTCGACAAACACAAGCAAATTAGAAGATTTCAAAATCGCAAAAAAAATACAACAAAATAAAAACAAAAACTAGGTACAAACTTTTGGGTGAATTATTCATCATATTGAGATTGGAGCCAAAACTGTAACGATTTCTGTACAAATTGCAGGCAGGATTTACATCATATTGAACAGCCGGGTTGCTTAGAGATGAATTATTTGTGGGAAGATTTGGAGGATTGAGATTTAGCACACCTTCACGTATTAGACACTCTTTAATGGCCAACATGTTATAATAATTTAAATTTTCTTATCCAATAACTTTTTCTTTGGTTTTAAAAAACAAATCACTTTATTCAATTACTTTTTAGCTTAATTAATTGAGTAGCTAATTTGACACTTTTAATTCTTTTATTTACTTAAAATTTCTTTTGCTCTTTTACTCGCAGTAAACTCGAAATAAATTAATTTATTATTCGCACTTGAAATCAAGATTTAATCTTCATGATGGCATAAAAAGAAAATATTTTATTTTTTTTTTGTATTTAAAAACCAGTTTTTCTTTTTATTGTAAATTCTTGAAAAATTTTCTATCAGATTCCTTAGACGTCTAGTCGCGATCTTGTGACAAGTTACAATAAATAAAACCATGCGTTATAATCACATACAATAGAAAAATTAAAGAAACAAAACACGAAGGAAAAGAAGAAAAATAATGAAAATACTTGACGACTACAACGACTTGCAGCGGCAGTAAAACTAAATAAATGAAGAAGAATTGTACACATTTCTGGGCCCATCATCATTCACTCACTCAGTCATTCAGTCGTACAGCCGCTCAGTCAAGTCATTCATTCATTTGTTCATTCATTTACTCGCCTCAGTAGCATAAGTACAATCTGTATCGGTTTGTATATTTTCTGTTTACAATACAAAAAGATTGTGTGTTTGCAGCGAAAGTATCTAGAACTCTCACCTCCAACGATGGCACACAGCCGCAGCCGCAGCCACAGCCCCAGCCCCAGCCACAGCAGCAGCAACGGAAAACAAAAGCTGACATGAGGCTCATACATAAATACATACATACATATGTATGTATGTATGTATGTATGCTAATACACACTCATATATACAACATAATAGGTACTGCACAGTGTGATCAATTGGTTCAAAATAGATTATTTCGTTAAGCGATGCGATAGTTTTGCATGTTGGCGTACCGGCTGAGGGGGAAATCAACCTCATCGCTCACAATGAGTTTGATCGAAAATTCGTTCACTTCGCCATAGATTATTCCACGTTCTTGAGGAGTGTATCGCTGGACGGCTTGTTCACTTGTGTTCTACAGCTGTCTAGTTCACAAATGTAAGAACCGATCTGACATTGGCCGCCATTTGCAAAAATAAGAGCAACTTTAAATAGGGTGATTTTTTTTTTTGCCCTCCAAGATGTTAATAATAACGAGCTTTGGTCTATGAACCAAAAACTCTTTTATAAACACGTTAATTCTTCCCACTTTACGCAATGAAAATATCAAAGCAACAACAAAAGACCTTTAGACAACTCAAAACTTACACATGAGCATCTCATGAATAAAACTGATCGCACTTAATGCCCACAATGCGATCATGTTCTGACTATCGGGTGAATCATTCACCCCTATCGTAAGTAAAATGTGAAATTTTTATTCCCATTGTTAAATCGTAACTATTATTATTGCTATTTTTGTATTCCCTTTTTTAAGCACTTAAAATTTGCCAAAATACTTTTATGTATTTTTTGAATTCTAATATATTGGCAAAATTACATGATTATTACTAAGTTCACCGTGGAAAGAATGAATTGGTTCCGACTCTGCAATTGACATATAAAATATTGTGAATTAGTTCGTTTATCTAAATGTTAAACTTAACGAATTTGCTGGTGCTCGTATTGAATTTTTGGGCTTTTAAAGTCAGTCATTTCAGACAGCCCGACACCAACAGATTCACCCAACTCCATTTTTCCTGTAATAAAGATGATCTGTTACCAGTTTGAAAAGAATCTCCGCAAACTATTTTATTAATTTACAAAACATTGGTTAATCAGAGTAAGTCAATAAATCCCAGCTATACTATTCCAAAAGGCGACTCGGTGATCTCCCACCAGTAGCCTTAACTTTCATTTTTGTCAACTATTTGTTTCCCTTAAATAAATAGTTGCAAATTTGTTCACCCATAAAATTTTCATTTCCCAAGTAGGGAAATTTGCTATCATGAATATTATGGGAACGTTTGGGAAGAAGAAAATATAAATACAAAGGAAATTTATTGTAAATTCGTGGGTAAGTGATGTAAAAAGTAATTGAATGAAAAAAATTTTCATTATAGGGGTGATTAACACAAAAAATGGGAAAAATGTCTTTGAAAAATCCATTCACGATAAGGGGAAATTTCGAATGGGAACACATTTTATGGGAAAATTTATTCATGATCGCACTTTTGGGAAATGGGAAAAAATTTTAGGTGAAATATTATTCATGATAGGGGTGATTGTCTCAATAGCAATGTCATAATTCCCTAATGTATGAGCTGTTTTCGAAAAACTTCCATTATTTTTCGGATTCCCTACTCATGACTGAAGTTAAATTTTCTTCGTTTAAATATGATTTAAGTATTCATAGGTTTAACGGTTTACTAGTTTAAACGTAAATAAAACCAAGCACGAAGATGGACTAGCTTTAATTTTTTGGGCATTAAGAGCACATGATTTGACTAAAATTAAAAAAAAAAAAACTCCCTTTTTATTCACGAAAAACCTTTCACTTCACACAATCCCACTGTGCGGCATCAAAAAAAAAAAAAAAAAAAAAAAAAATTTGAAAATACATTTGTAGAAAAACAAAACAAAATTAAGGAAAACTAAAAACGACACACAAAATATTTGTATCTATTAGATGGTAAAACACAACAACTACAAAAAGTGCTAGACACAAATAAACAAGCCAAAGTGTTGTATTAGTATCTGTTGGGTTCGTATAATTGTGCTTGTGTATCTAAGAGATACTTACTTGTTCACTCTTTCACATTTTTATTTTCATGTCACTTCTTCTTTTAATTTAGTGTAGTCTCTTTGTTGTTCATGTGCATAAATGAACATGAGAAATTTCCTCATTTCCAAATTAAATTAAGAAAGAAGACAACGACAGAAACCACATGTGTTTATGATAAATTGAAAGAATCAAAACAAATGTGATGATGAAAACAGCTTCAAATAAAAAATATTGAATTAGAGGCAGGCAGAAACGAAAACTATCGCACTTGAAGAGCACTCTACATCCAGTTGAGCACTCTACATCAAGTTGAGATATGTATGGAATGATTTAAAGAATTTTTTGCATATGCTTGACTGCAATTGCAAGTCGTTCTTTTATTAAGTGTTGCTTACATTTTGGAAATTGATGATGAACAATATATGGATAATTGGATGTTTCACGTACCTGCAAGGACAAGAGAACAGATTTCTATTTTAAATTACATATATAATTTAAACTGTAAAGTAAATTATATAACGGGTCCGCCATTTAATGTTTTTTTTTTCAACTAGGGCACAGAAAACCCTCACGCATATATTGAAAAGGCAACGCATCCAAAACGAGTAAGTGTTTGGAAGAAGTGTTTGGAAGAAGATTTTCTATGGAGAAAACAGGTGATGAAGGGTGTTTGCTACCCAGAAACAGCCGGTTGTCCACCTAGCTATACAAATTTTACTTTTCTTTACTTAATTAATATTGATTTAAAAAGTGACAAACCAAGGGTTGAACTTGAGCCTGAAAAGTAATTTAGTAATCATGTATGTAGGTTGAGGTCTTATCTTATAACAAATATTTATTTTATAAGAAATATTGAATTCTTTTGAAAAAGTAATAAATTCATGGTCAAATTGCAGCTTCGCAACCGCTAGTTGTGCCCCAGCCGAAGTGGTAGTTTTTTTGTTTTATTTGAGTCTGTTGCCCAATGTCAGTCATTTGAACCAAGGCCCGCATATAATGGGCCATTATATGTAATGAGAATTTCGACCACATACCGCTTGAAACCCTTCGTCCTGTCTAAAATTGTGAGCAGAAACTTGTGCTAGACACTGTCTACGAAGATGAACAAACACGCACACGTTCTTCTAAACAATCAGTGTATGTGTCAGCGTGGTAAAACTTCAATTTCAATAATCACTGTGAAGCTTTTGGTTTCTCGCAACAATGTGGTTGTCTTCTAAAATTGTCGGTCTTGTCTGTCTGTCTGTCCGACTACTTGGATGCCAGCCTTATTAAATAAATGACTATTTGTTGTTATTTTTGTGATTTTTAAATTGTTGCATGTTTACGAAAAGTTGGAGTGGAAGAGAAAATGGAAAATCAACAACAAAACAATTATTGTTGATTTGTAAAGATTTTGTTTAATTTTTGTAATTTTGTTTTATTATTACAATTCCGTTGATGTTGTTGTTGTTGTTGCGTTTTCTTTTGTTGTTGCTGTTTTTGTTGCAAAGGAGGCTGTTGTTTACATTTTTCTCGGTGTGGGAGTTTATTAAATAAAATACCACTGTGCCTCCAATGTATGATTTTGACTCACAATGCACAGTGTGCTTTTTTGCCAGCCAAACAATGGCAACAACATTAAATAAATGGTGTGTTGTAAAAGTTGATGGGGGGAAAATGTGCAGAAAACAAAGAGAATATAAAATTAATAAAAATAAATAGTTTATTTATTGTTGCTAGAAATTAAATATTATTTAACTAAGATTTACTGCTGATGGTTTTTTAGTTTCCTGGGCGTATTGAAATGCCTTAAAAGCATGTGGCAAAAGTAGTTAATTTCCGTAAGAAATGAATAACATTAAGATCTTGTTAAATGAGATTAAGAGGTACCTATAAGTTTTTTTTTCCATGAACATAATAAATAATGCGAAAAAAAAACTTTTTTAATTGCATATAATTAAAAGTGAATAGAGGATATGGAAAAACTAATCGCGAGGATCGCCCGTGTTTTCTTTTGCGGCAAAACATGTTGCCATCATTTTGTGCATGATTTAAAATAGGTAGGCTACAACGAGTGTTACGCTCTCATATGGTGTTGAAGTTTTATCAGAAAGGAACAAAAATGATGGAAATGTTTATTTCCGAATTGAACAAATCGAATTATTAATTATTTGATTGAGCCTGATCAATCTTTAATCCCTCAGCATTGAGCTCGAACTGTAGTGATCAACACTCTTAAAGAAAAGAAGTAAATTCGAAGACTTACTGGCTGTACCCCAGCCATAGCTGTTTCACGTCCACCACGACCCTCATTAGCACCCAAATCGCTTCCAACCCAGGTCACGATTAATTGTTTACTGTTTTTAAGCATCAGCGCAAAGCCACTCAACCACCTGAGCTCTTCATTACTGACAATCTGTATTTAATTTATCTATGCATTGGGGAAAATACACCCATGTATAAATTTTCTTTGTCCGCAAAAGGCAATCGTAGATTTAGTCAAAGTCTACTAAGCCAAGTTTAGGCAAGTCAAGCTGATCGATGTTTTTCTCGTTTAGTTTTACATCTAACTGTTTGATATTTAGATGTAAAACGTTTTGTTTTTGTGCTCAACAATTTTTCTGTCGATTTGAAAAGTTTCTCAATATCTATATAATTGGAATCCATTAAATACACAGCTAAATTCGTCAGAAGAAAGAAAACATACAAAAATGCAAGACATATGTTTCGCTTCTGCAAGATTTTCGCAAGAGTTTCTCTATAAAACTCAGAATCGGAGCTTGCATTTTATTTCAGGAAAATTAATAAATGTTTATTATTCGAACTTTTTCTTATATAATTATTTTTGTATTAAGTTTATCAGGCTCAAGTTCTTTCTATATTATTTTTCTGATTGATATTAATTAAATAATTCACAGACATTTAGCAGGGTGGACAACTAGTTGTTACGAAGCCGCCACACTTTCTCGTCACCACCAGTGTGGCCTTAGAAATATGAGCCCCTGAGTTTAAGGAGGGGTGCTGACGAGAAAGTGTGGCGGCTTCGAAGCAACTAGTTGTCCACCCTGCTATATGGCTTTGATGCCTTCCTTATTTTATTTAATTAATATCAATCACAAAAATAATATGGAAAGAACTTGAGCCTGATAAACTTAAAAAAAAAAAAAATATCAGTATCAATATTTATTTTAGATTTACTGCCTATTTTTATGCATGAAAAACTCTTAATATATATTTATTTCACGAAGTGAAAAGTTTGAAGTATATTGTGATGTAACATTGTAGTCTAACAAGCATATGTATATGTTTGCATGTCTATGCATAATAAGCGGGTGCAAACTTCAACTAGGCACCTGCCATGATTGTGTGGGAAGGACCGGCTGACATGGAGCACTGGCACAATTATATCGTCTCCTGGTACCGCAGCAGCGAATCGACGCCCAGGCCGCGCCTTATCGCAAAGGTGCCAGTGTGCGGCGGCGTCCAGGGGAGAAACATGTGAGGTAGGGAAAGCATCAAGTTATTGGTCAGGCGTTGGAAAGGATTCGAAGACTTCTTACAAGGACTTCTCTTCTGCTGTCTATGGTAAGTTACCAATATGTGAAATGGGGTATAGATAAAACATGACAATTAATGGCACATATCCAGTTGTAGCACCCTTTAGTAAAAGTGCACTTACTTTTGGGGTTCCAAAAAAGAAAGCTCGTTAGCACATTAAATGTGCTAAAATAAGTAAATGAAAAACCCACTTTAAGCCAACCAGATAGATAAGAACTGTATGAATGTAGAAAAATTAAAATGTCTAATAAAACTGTTTAATTTTATGACACTTTTTTCCACTATTGTACTTGGTTCACAATGCAGATGTTGTAAAATTGTTGGCAGTAGCTTTTTTATGGCAGAGTTGTTGTTTTATATCATTTGTGTTTTCATTTTTGTGGATTGTTCATTTTAGTTTTTAGTTGAGAGTAGACAAACAACATGAAAGTGTCTGTACACATTTGTAGGTGACAGCAATTAACCAGTAGTTCTGATAAGCTTCATATCAAATACTTTTCTTTGAAGGCCCAAGCTTCAAAGGATCTTAAAAGTAATTTAAATTTATTACTTTAGGTCTAAAAAAATAGACCCTAATGCCTTCTGTCTCTTTCAGCCGTCTATATGCCGCCGACATTTCGTTGCTGCTAAACAACTCATCAGTAGACTTGAAAAAACAAAAAGAATGTTTGAAGCCCAACTACTTATTCCAAAATTCTCATGAACAAAATGAGAATCAGAAATGCTCAAACAAACTTTTTTATACAGAAAGTAATTTATATGGTATGATGTTATGCAATATATTTTATTAGTTTTTCGTTTAAAAACATAACTGTGACTTTTTTTCAATGTTCAATAATTTTACCAAACCTACAGGGCAAGTAAATTAAGTAAAAAATTTGTCAAGGTATCAAAGCCTCGGACAAGAAATCAGCCATTGAATTATTGCGGAAAATTCTATGAAAAAATTTGTATTCGAAGAACAACATGAGGCTGTAGACAACAAATAGTATGGTTGTAAACAATAGAATTATGTGGTTGCAATCATACTATATGGTTGCCTTAGCCATATTACATGCATTTTAAGCAGCATAATCTCAGTTTAAGTGTAATTTCTTGACAAGTTAAAATTTTTTAAAGGCTCTGTAGTTTAAATAAATGTGTTAAATCTTGGCTTTTTTAATATTATTACGAAAGCTTTACATGGTATTTACTAGGAACCCGCTAGAAAATTGTGTAGTATTTCTTTACCTTCATCAACATGTCGTATTCGTAGCAGGTGCTCGCGCAATAAATGTTTTGTCAGTACAATCATATGTACGTTTATTTTAAATTTCAAGGAATTACAGTTATTGCAAACATTTATTGAAATACAACTTGTGTCTGAATTTATTTGTATCATAGTTGACCTTTCTTACTTACACATGTGTGTTCGTTCAATTATTGTCATTCATTCTTGTGAAACTCCATTGCCAAAGATGAAAATCCTTGAAATTGAATGTTAAAATTTAATATGTTAACAATGTGTCCTGAAGCGCTTCCTTGTAATGGGAGGAAAAAACCTGGACACACTTTTCGAATGCAGTTCATTGCAATGAATGAAAAATCCTGTTAACATGACGTATGACAGGTACAGTATGCCGTATATTGTGGCATTACTTACTTTTTGTAGAACTTGATATGCTTTGTAAACAATTAATGTCATTTGCTATTCAATTCTATTGCAAACATTGCACTAAGCCAATATACATAAATTTGTTTTCTTTTTTTTTTTTCTTAGAAGTATGTATCAATGTTATGCACAAACATGCATAAGCATGCTTGTCATGAACGGAAAAGAGATACGACAACTGAGTCAATGTGATGAGCAGGGAAACCGAACAAATGTTCTATATAACCACTTTGTGGTTTCAAAAGTACAGAACGAGAATTGGACATCTGTCAAACTAAGCTGTTAAAGCAATTGTTTTTCTTCTCAGTGGAAAGTCTGACATTGAGGAAAATGGATCGCTTAACTATCACACACAAAATAAAAATTATCAAAACATGCTACACATATCGCGCTTTAAGAGGAGATTATGGTTTACATAACTATGTCCAACTACGCAAGGAATTGGCAAAATTGTGAAGAAATTTGCAGAGACTGGATCGGTTACAAATATTGTAAGACCTGGGCATTATCGTTTCGCTCGTTCCGCTGAAAATATCGCTGCTGTAAGTGAAAGTGTTGCCGAAGACCCAAATGTGTCGATTCCTCGTCGTTTTCAGGAATTAGGACTGTCTTATGGCACATTATGGCGTATTTTGCATTTACACTGAATCAAAAAAGTCTCCGTACAGTTAGTTTGATTTTGTTGAGTAAGATATATCTCGTATTTTGCATTTAGATCTACAGCTCACACAACAACTGAACCCAGCTGACCATTCACAACGTCGTAGATACATGGAATGGGTGCTTGAACAACAGGCGGTGGACGGCGATTTTTCCAATAGAATTTTCTTCAGCGATGAAGCACCACATTTCTCACTCGGTGGGTATGTTAATAAACAAAATTGTCGTATTTGGGGTTCTAAGAATCCTCAAGTAATTGAAGACAGGCCATTATATCCAGAAAAAGTCACTGTTTGGTGCGCTATTTGGTCCAAAGGTGTGATTGGACCTTCTTCGAAAACGACGATGGTACGTCGTCTGTCATCGTCAATTCGGAGCCATACGATGACCGACTGTGGTTTGCCTGCTATTGAAGAATACGACTTAGAGAATATGTGGTTTCAACAAGACGGTGCCACATGCCACACAATTCGAGCGAATATGGGTCTATTGCAAAAGATATTTCCTGGCCGCGTAATTTCTCCTCGTGGCGATCATGCGATTTGACACTATTAGACGTTTTTTGTGGGCCTACGCGAAAGACCGTGTTTATGCATATAAACCTTTAACTCTTGAGCACTTAAAAACCAACATTCGTCAAGTTATGCCGGAGATACCGCCCAATATGTGTCAATAAGTGAACGAAAATTACCTCAAAAGAATCAATGCTTGCAACACTTCGCGTGGTGGTCATTTAAATGATGTAGTGTTTCACACATAATGTCAATGTTCAAACTTTATAATAAAAAAGAAATATCATGAAAAAAATATATTTTATGTGTTTTATTTAGGTTTACTTTTGAAACCGCAAAATGGATAACCCTGTATAAACATTTGACACGTTTGTTAGCATTTTGTTGTTTCAAAATAGCCTCGGTGGAAGCTATTATTTTTTTCCTACATAGGTTGTTACCTTCTTGTTTGGTATGGGAAATATATTCACCACGGTACTGGTTGGTCTTATTTCGGGAAGATTCCCAGTGTAGCTGTGGGCAAAACTCAATTTCAAAACCGTAAATTTGGATCAGACAATAGTATCATTGGACATGACAAAACAATAATATGGTACCCGTTCATATGGTATTTTACAATTAATATTGGGTAGACTGTAACCATATATTTCAACAATAATATGTTTCCCTTTAAATATGGTTATCTCAAGTATATTATTAACTCAGCTGTTTGTGCCGCTATAATAATATATGTAACTTTACACAAAATAATACCATGTAAACATGCAAAATACTTGCAACAGACTTTTATTTGCTTTTTCACAAAGTCGTTCTACTTTGTATTACTACAAACTCACTTTTTGTCAACCTTTGACCAGGTTTGTGTTACTGTTCATAATAATTAGTATTACCGTGTAAACTAGCATTAAGTAGCATTTACACATGTTCGGTTTCCCTGGTGATATGAGTCTGCAATGCAGAGCACGAATTAAAATAATTTTATTTGCAAAACGAAGAGTTTTTAAAATTGAAATTCGACTACGCCTAAAACAACATTTTAAAGCACATATTTAAGGCTTAAATTAGAGTAAAAAAATAAATATGTAAACGATGGGAATTGATAAATTTTCATTTTGAATTATGTTTTTGTTTGAATTTGTACAAATTTAAAATAGCGCAGTTCACTGTTTGGTGCAAATGTCTTGCGTAAGTGCGAATGCAAGTAATCGTTGCTTTTTCTTTGCAACCCAACAACAAAATATACAAGGTTGCACTCGCAATATTTTTGCATTTACGCACCGCTAATGACCTGTTGCTTTTTTTGCATGAGTATTGCGTTTGCAACACTGACACTCGAACAGCTGACATTTTAAAACAAAGCAAACAAAAAATTGTAGAGCTGGAGCCAACAGCAATTACCAAAAAAATAAAACGTGAAAAATTAAAAATTGTGTATTTGGAGTGCAATAAAATTTGCAAAGTTGTTAAAAAGGGTGCTCAATATTAGTTGCAATATAATCGCAAATGCAAGTAGTCGCCACCAAAAACGCACCAAACGCTGAGTACCGCTAATGATTTGTGTGCATCAGTTTAACAAACAAATAAAACTGCAGTCATTAGTTGATTTTTGCGGAAATCCATATCACATGAGATTATGGTTGATTGCAAATGATTATGGGAGGCAAAAAAAAAAACGTACATTTAAAAAAAAAAAATACCAAGATAAATGTCGTCTCAATGAAAAATGTTTTTACAATACTGCATTTTTCCCCATTTGAAATATTTGCTTAAAACAAGTATTTAAAAAAAAAGTTTAAACACAAGTGTGTTTGCAGTGAATGTATTTTTTTTTTTATTTTTTTTTAAAGACAAACTCCAACTCTAACTCTGATTGAGGTTAGTTGAATAAATAAATCAAACAACCTACTAGCGAATTATTTTACAGTGGTAACCAAACGAAAACAAGTGAAATATTGCAAAGAGAATATAACATGAAATCTTGCAGAAAAAACGCATCTGTGATACTGGTTGGTATCATTCAGATCTAGATGCTCATTTATTGATACAACTTAAACATTTACGCCATGCCAGGCGATACACACCACCTACGGGTTCTGCCCTGAACCAGCCAGATGATCGGATGAAAGAATCCACCCTGTTTAATTCGAATTCTGACACTTCCGTCAACCCATGTAATGGCGGTCTGCCCAATTAATTCGCTCTCTAGTAAGCAAGAGTTGCACATCGGCAGAGGAAGTGTTTGACACTCTGCTTCTTCTCTTTTTGTGTATGCAAGTGCTTCTTCAAATATTGGAGAGCTTTTAGTAACTCGAAATAAGAGCAATCCTGAAAGTAGTGGTCACGCTTTTTAAAGCAATTATCTATTCTATGTGAATATGCACCTTTAACCAACTTTCTTTATGTAAATGTTTTTTTGTTGAATTTGTAGATGTTTGGACATTTTTATGAAGTTTTTATTCCCACTTATGAGCCCACTGTCCACTTACTTACAGACTGGTGTCTACAACAGTGTTATTGTGATACACAAAATCTGTTACACAGAAAAAGTAACACAACATCAATGCAACATGAAATAAATAAGACGTAATTGTCATTCGGTTTAAAATCACAATTTTATTTACTACTATTGCCACTACTTTAATCATGTTACGAAGACCACAAATACTTCTTTCCATGATGTCTTCAAAAAAAAATAAAAAATTTTTAAACGAACAAGTAGATACAAAATCAAAGATGCTGTCTTGATCCGGTTATAATTTACAAGAGAATTCAATTTAATATGATAAATATTTAATATGCAATTTTATTGCTTTTGCTGCTTGATTATTTATAAATTAGTTAGTAACGTTTGTAAATTGCATACACATGCGGACACACATACATTTGATTGGTAGTTTTTATAAAGTTGTTGCTTGTTAAATGTATTTTGTTTTTTTCTTTTTTTTTTTTGTCATACCTCATGCATTAATGAGAAATAGCGGTGAAAATATTATCATTACAAAATAATCGAATAAAAACAAAAGCAAACAAATAACTGTAACACTTTAGCTCACAATAATGTAATTACTTGGTTGAAAAAGAAAAAAAATTTACGACAATAAATTATCAGGATGCAATTAAAAGAAAAAATGACCATAATGAGGGTAATGTGTATTAAAATGTTTGACGAAGCAGTGCCAATAATGTCACAGCGTTACATACATGCATATGCAGGCAACTGCAATCGAACATAGTAATGAAAAAAATATATATGTATACATACATATGTATATTGGCGTCATTAAAAAGAATTAAGTAGGCTGGAAGTAAATTACTTAAGCGAATTGTATAGTTAAAACTCAATTGTAAAGGGTCCGCCATCTAACGTTTTTTTTTTCAACTAGTGCTTATTTCATGAAAGGTAACACTTAGCTTATATCAGACTCGACAGATAATTAGTTTTATATTTCCGCTAAACGCTTCGCTAAGTGGGCCTGCGATCAACTTACAGAAGATGCCGATTTTGCAAAAAAAAAAAAAAAAAAAAACATCTTTTCAGATGAAGCTCTTGATCTTGGCGGGTATGTAAACAAGCAAAATTGTCACGTCTGGGGCACAGAAAACCCCCACGCATATATTGAAAAGCCGAAGCACCCAAAACGAGTCACTGTTTGGTCCAGAGGCATAATTGGGCCATTTTCTTTGAAAATGAACCAGGAGATCGCCGTCAATGGCGATCGTTATCGGGCCATGTTGAACGAATTTTTGTTCATAAAAATCGAAGAGGATATTGGCACCATTTGATTTCACCAGGACAGCGCTAAACAGCGTGCCAAACAACCAAAGCTACATTCGATGTTTTGCACCGCTTTAAAAAAAAAAGTTATTTTGCGGACCCTTTACACTACAGACTTATTTTATGGTTCTTGATAATAATTATTTTGAATTACATTCATCGGGCTTAAGTTCTTTCTGTATTCTTGCAGTGATTGACAATAATGAAACAGGACAAGGAAAACATCAAAAACCTTTAGCTGGGGAACAACTAGCTGTTTCGAAATCGCCACACTTCCAGCCAGCAGTCATCCTTGAACTCACAGGCTCATGTTTCTACAGTGACACTCATGATGTCATCCTGCTTCATTTTAGCCAGTTGGCCCCCAGCTAAAAGCCTTTGATGTTTTACTTGAATTGTTTAATAACAGTAATATAGACTTAACTTAAAACCGTTTATAAAAATTTTTTCAACAAAACACAAATATTTATTTATATCAATATTTCGCCCATAATTTGTTGGCTTCTTCAGGAATATTATTTTAAAAAAGGGTTGAAAAGGTTCACTTTTGGACCTGAACTAATACATTTCAAAAATTAAAAATTCATTTCTTAAAGCAAATAAATAATTTCATATTTGCATATTCAAAAAGCTTTTACTTTTTGATACTTTCAAAAATACAAATCGTAGTAACCGATGGTAACTCGTTGTATAGAAGATTGTAAAGAAAAGTAAAAGAGTTGCAAAACGAAAAGAAATGTTTACTGTGTTAAAGGTTTGTTTGAACATTTCTGATTCTCATTTTGTTCATGGGAATTATGGAATAATTTCATAAGTTTCAAACAAACTTTTAAGAATTTTTCAAGTCTACTGATGAGTTGATTAGCACTAACGAAATATCGTCGGCATATAGACAGCTGAAAAAGACAGTAAACTTTTTGAAAAGGATTAGATTTAATATTAGAATTATTGTATCAGTCAACACTACTTAAGCCACGGACATTGATCAAATCACGATAACAAAATCGACGACGGGTTGGCTAAAATGGCAATGTCTGTTCAGAATCAGCACACTCAGCCTTTCTGGTGACTAACACTTTAAACATGTTGTAAACGTAGAGGACTTTACGCACGGCAATAGGTACAGCAAATATGGTCTTCAGAATCCAAATGCTGCATCTCGTTGAACATACTTCTTCGTTTGGACTTAAGAAAAATGTGAAAGCTCTTGAAGCTACGTAGACTTAATATTAAGATCATTGTAGCAGTTATCTTTGGGCTCTGTATCTTCCGGAGAGATGCTAGATGCCTAGAGGTTTAGCTTTACATGACTTCTGCAGAAGTTGTCAAGATGAGGACGAGAAAGAGACTCCGTTATGCACTTGGAACCTGTCTTGCGCTGACAGAGTTTTGCTAAAAATGTTTACATAGAAGCAACTTCAGTCGCTTCATTTCGTTCCGTTTCGTCGATGACGGGATCCAGTATACTGAGCGAGTTCTCAATTTATACCTTGCCACCCTATCACGCTCTTCCTTCTCCTCACTTTCCTCATTATCTATCGTTCCAAACTTTTTCCCCTCTTTTCTTCCTTTCCCACTACTAAGTTATTATAAAGGGATTACCATGTGAAGGAACCACATGGGCTGGACATCTTTATATTTCACTTCACAGCAGTCCATTTACCTAACCGATTTGAGCGCTCACCAGAATACAATACTATCAGTGCCGCAATTCAATAACGAGACTATGTAAATCTGGCTCTAGGTATTAGTATCACCAAATCGAGCAAATCATGTTGCAGAAAATTCTCTGGGAAAAACAAAATCTTACGTCAGTATATAATTTCAATCTTAAAAAAGTTTCCGTAAAATATGACAATTTTGTTCTTGACTGACTGAAAGTTCTTGACAACCTCAACTTGGAAGAAGTTTTAATTTGACTATTCACTTTTCTTAAGTTTTCTAATGATGCAGCCAGTAACTATCATACAGCGGTTTGGCACATAATTCTTTTAGAGAAAAGCCCAAAATAAGCTCTGAAAATTTCATATGGCATCACTGGTGGCGGCAACAAAGTGCGAGTTTTCACTTTATTGCCTGCCAGTAGAAAAAATGTTCTTATTGAAACGTTTGCTTTATTATGGCAATTTTGCGCTCTGCTGCAGCTTTTTTAAGACTGCAAAGTAAACAATTAGTTGCATTTATAACCAACAATTATTGAGTAAATTGAAGGTTAAACCACTGTATTATTAATAATAAAAACTGTAAGTACGTTTATGCAAACACATACATAATGGTTAAACTTAAGTGTATAAATAATTTGAGTTTAGTTTACATTTTAATGCGGTAAAATTGTAAGATTCTGATTTATATTTAATACGATGTGAAATTGTATTTTTATATTAAGAATTTGAGGTTTTTGAATCTCCATTGCAATTGTTGATTAATTATTTAAATGTTTCGCAATTCGTTGCGGCAAGTAAAGTGTTGCTATTTGCCAAATTGAGATTGAATTTAGAAGCAAAAAATTAAGAATTTCTCAATTTTATACTGCCTCTGAACGAAACCTGGCGGCAAAAGTCTCCTAGTCAACAGTTTTGTCGACTCTATCGGTGACTTATTTATGCACATCAGAGTTTGTCCATGATTTTTTCTTGATATTCTTATATTAACTGGAGATATATACAAATATTATTGAGGAGATACTAAGGGGTTATCCATTTCGTGTTTTCAAAAATACAGCACTGGAATTCGACATCTGTCAAACTAAGTTGTTAAAGCAATTTTTTTTCTTCTCAGTTGAAAGTCTGACATTGACGAAAATGGATCGCTTAACTATCACACAACGCATTAAAATTATCAAAACATGCGACAAAAATGGTGATTCTGCCACAGCCACACATCGTGCTTTAAGAGGAGGTTATGATTTACATTATGATTATGACATACATAAGCCTGACTCCTGCAGCTCTTAAAGACAATATACGTCAAGAATGTGAGGACCTATCGCCGGAAGTTTTGGCCAATGTGATGGAAAATGCTATAAAAAGGGCTCAAATGACAATCAACTGTGGCGGCGGCCATTTATATGACATCATATTCTCGACTTGATGCAAAAAAATTAAAAGACCAAATAAAAATAATCCACAAGAAGAATCAAAGTTTTTAATTTTTTTTTTAATTACAGCCAAAAAAGGAAGGTTATTTTTGCGCCACCCTGTACCACGGTCGTCGTCACAAGGTTCCATTAGAACAATTTAGTCATAGTTATTCGGTCACTAGTTGCTTTTTAATGAAAAGCGCGTGTTAAGTGTTAATAGACCAAAAAGAATTGTTTCAGGCATCTACACCACTGGCTGCCGTTTGAGGGTTGCCTTTTATGTTTTGCGATTTGGTGACCCTAATGTTGCAGTCTGGCATCTCTATAACAAAGTTGGACATTTTTGAGATTATACGTACTCAGAACGTTTTGGCATACGAGCGCTATTTGTGTTTGTTTACAGTAACTTAAAAGATTCATCTCGGCCCAAAAATCTAATTAAATCGTTAATATTTTCGTGCAATTATTTTTTACAACATTCTACGTGGATTAACAAAAGTGCAGGGCTGAACTTAATTCAATTGTTGGCCATGAAGCTCCATCAAGCATCAGTGTTTATCGTATGGTGTGGTGAATTCAATCGTGGTTGTAGTTTTGCAAAGGTCGTCCAAAATAAGTGGTTGTGAAAGCCATCGATGCTGTACGCGAATTGATATTGCAAGCTCGTCATGTGATCTATTGTCAGATGGATTCAACCTTGGGCATTAGTGGGCCCACCATACTTTCAATATTGCATAAGAATTTCAACCGCTCAAAAGAGGCTCGCAGCGATTGCTCGAAAGAAATGCTGAAAAAAATACGATCGCGGTGGTTCGAAACACATCATGATGTCGTGACAGGTGATGAATTGTGAGTTTACGCGTATCAAGTCGAATGTAAACTGCAATCGACTTTCAAGATGAGCAAAATATAAAAAATTCTTCGCCGACGAAGCCCTTTCAAGCAAATGGTCACCTGTTTTTTTTTTTTTTTTTGGAAAAACTGGACATGTCGCAGCAGTACCACTAAAACTGAGTCAATTCTGAGTCGTGTACAACAATTCTTCTAGCAGTTGTCTTCCGCCGCAGACGGATCACTCTTCACCACGTCAATACGAGCTCTCACACATCGGCTCAAACAACTACATTTTTGAGCACCCAAAACACCGACTTGATGGGGGTATGGTCCTGACTTCTTTTGATTCCCGTACGCAAAAACAAGCTGAAGGGTCCACGTTTTTCGACAGCTGAAGCAGCACTTGCTGCATGCAGAATGCATGTTTTGCAGATACCTCAATCAGAGTGGCGAAAGTGCTTCGACAATTGGTTCAAAGGCATGCAAAAGTGTATAGATCTTTATGGGGAATATTTTGAAAATCAATAAAGTGATTTTCAATGTTCTATAATCCCGAATTATGAAAAGCAACTCTCGTATCAATAGTGAGTCACTAGAGTTTTTTTATTGAAATTTTTTTTTAGGCAGCTGATTTTTAGTTGGGAACTGATAGTGGCATTATTTGTAAACGAATAATAATCTCCTGACTTGACTTATAAGAAAATCGAAAGAAAATCTCATGCACTAAAAGCTACACGTAGAAAAAACTTTGTGGTGTAAATGATTGAGAATATTATTGACTTTTTTATATGTATATTACGTTACCTTAATTTCAAATAAGTTTACAAAGTGCTTCGTAACAATTCGTACCTGCAAAGAAAAACAATAGAGAATTGTTAATATGTATGCATATTTAATAATCACATTATATGGAAAAATTTATTATTGCTGCAATTCTTATTGATTCTTATTGTCATGTGTTCGCCTGGTAAAATGTAACAACTTTGAGCACTTGTTTCTTCAGCAAAAGCTTAATAAGTGTAACGAAAGTTTTTCCATTGCGCCCAGTAAACAAATGAAAAAATTAAGTGTGAATTGCACCATTATTATAAATTCTTTTTTGTTTGTTTTTGTTTTCAACGAATCTAGGTAAATGGGCTTTTGAAAACATTTATCATGCTGTGCTAGACTTAAATGCTGAAAATGAAAAACGCATACATGTTTTCAGTACTATTTCCGTTTTGCCAAAAAAAATTTCAAATGTATGCACAAACAAACGGAAGTCTTTATACCACCGCCCTGCCAGAAAATACCAAAAACCGAAACAACAAACAAACGGGTTTGATTGCAGAACATGCACTTGCATAGAAAGGTGTTTGTGCTGGTCTAGTACACTACAAGCCGCATGAACAAGGGAGTTTTTGAAATTAACGTTCGAGCACTAGGGCTATATTATATCCGCTTAAAATATCAAAATACCAACAGAGAATCATAACCAGGCTTAGGCTTGGACACAGTAAACTTACCCACCAACATTATATAAACAAAGAAAATGCTCCAACCTGCACTAAATGCTCCGAAAAACTCACAATCCTTCATATACTATCATGTTACAACAACCCATCAATTTCAACCAACCTCCTAAACTCTGTTAAAAAATTGGATTTCAATCTAATTAAAAAACATATTCCAAATTATATTCTAAAGGAATTGTAAAAACGAAATATTTATATTTATGAAAAGGACGAAGGCCACAGCAGCCAGCTCCTGACAAGTGAAGTTATTAATATATAAATTTATTTTCTGTATTAATAAATAAAAATAAAAATAAAATAAATAACGTTCGCGCAGTTCATGTGCTCGAAAAGCTTGACTTTCACTTAGCTACCACCTACCAGTTTTTCATTCGGTTTTATGGGTCCGTATTAAGTTACCCATCTATCGAAATATCAATTTATCTTTAAATGTCGATTTAGCTTGCCAGTTATAAAAAGGGAATTCGAATAAAAATAAAGCTGTGCTTTTCACTTTGTGTCCAGTGTGTGCTTTAGAATTCCCCAGGTAGGACACAAAGGCTCTCCGCCATATCAACTAATCGTCGAAACAGATCCCTCAGGGTTTGGTGGTATCTTCACACAGTTTTTGAGGCCTCCACAGAAGTGTAACCCGTATTACGGAAATCAGCTGCATCCAGGGGCTCTTCAGGTTTACTTTGGCTACCTACCGATTAGTTGAGGAGCCCACCTCAGCTGGCAGATAGTGAATGTGAATGATACCATAAATACGTATGGAAAAGAATGTTTGTAAATTATGATTAAATCTTTCAAATATATCTAATATAATTTATAAAAGTTTTTAAAAAATTCGATGGGCGATTTTTGTTTTTGACCAATCAATTCAGAATTTTTTGTTGAAAAATTGTCCGAATTCGTCCATTGCTGGATGTAGCGTGTATTCTTTTTCGAGTTTAAAATTAGGAATACAGTAAATTTGAAAGCCCATACTTTGACAATTTTTAAAAATTTTTGTTTTGATTAAACATTAAAAAAAAAACGTCAAACAATTAAGCTCCATTTTTGTCAAAACTTTGCCATTTTCTTATATTTTATATATTTATTTGAGCTTAAGGTCTTTTTGAAATTTGAGTATTTATTTTTGTCAATATTTCGCTCTCCTTCGGATAGCTTCTTCAGAACAAAAATAAATACTCAAATTTCAAAAAGACCTTAAGCTCAAATAAATATATAAAATATAAGGAAAAAAAGGGGTCAAATAACTAAATATTAAATCTTTGCCATTTTCACCAATTTTTCAAAGACTTGACTTTGATCTCTTTTCACGAGCACACGTTTCACGATAATTAAAAATTTTCTTTTGTGTAATATTAAAACGTATCGAAAAATTAGTTTAAAACTATTTTTAGGCATTTGGCTATGCCATTACCGGAGATACATATTTACAAAATAAGAAACAAAGTCAAGGCCAAAAACAAAAATTTCAAAATTCAAAACCAAATATCTTTTAAACTATTTCCGCTATCAACCAAAACTAAAATGCGTTTTGTTAATCTATTCATTTTCTTTCGGAAAAATGTAAATATTTTTAATTAACAGAATATACATATTTACAAAAGTTATGAATCGTACAAACTTTTTCATACCTGAGTTAGTCAACTTTAACACCCTGCAGGCCAACGTGTGATACAACAGGGTGGCTCAAATTTCATTACTCTGTAAGACTAGGTCCTCCTCTATGATTCTTTCATACATTGTTGTATAATCAGCTCGCTTGCTTCAAAGATACAGATTTATTACCCTCTTTTTGCGTTTGGCCCCACTGTGCAACGCGAGGTTATACCAACATGGCTAGCATTAGATCTAGAGGTGTCGCCGAACTACATACCTTTCTGAAGCAACTCAGTGTTATCGTGGTAAACAAAAACAGTAGATGGATTCCTTGGGGTTGAGGCGTGTCTAGAGGGACACGTCAAAAATTTACACCACCAATACTTGGATCAGCAGCCCCAGAGTGGCTGAGATCAGTGTTCGAGATCAGCCACGAGCAAAATTAACAATAAGTAGATGTGAATTTTGCACTAAAATAAATTTGTTTGGAGTAATTACTTCAAACAAATTCATTAGATATAATGCCGATTATAGATTTCTCGGTAGAAATGTAGTGGCTGCCGGTGGCATAATAAGTCACGTGGAGGAGGACGCGGTTAATTTTTTATACAAGAGTGCTTGGGTGCCATGTTCGCAAGATCAAATGCGTTTCGGTATGCCGCTTCCTTGCAACACAACCTGGGAGTCACTGAGGCTGGTTAAAAATGTTTTTCAAAAGATTTCGGTCTGCGTGCCATAGCCTCTAAATTTTATGCGATCTCGGGGATTACGCTGCGCAAGAGAAAATAGCAACCCTAACCCGAGCTACACGAGGCCGCTGGTGCTACATTTTCCATTGCATCACGTGGATTTGATCCACCGTGGGACTAAGACTCGTAAGCCAGGTATCGACATAAATCACTTCACATCTGCATCTCGGGGTGCTGTTCACTTGGTGTTTACGAACTTGGTTCATTGGTGTTGCAGTTCTTTGGGGATCTATTTAATACCGTATGCAAATGAGTTTGCAAAATAGCTACTATAGCACACACATATGTAAGTATGTATAAGCAATTTTTTGTTTATCAACATTTTCGAAGAAGCTGCAATTGTTCATAGTTTTGTAAACAGCATTCATTGAACAGGGCTTAAAAGATTTTACTTTAATTGGGAATCCCTGTTTGAGTTTGTTGGCATGTTTCTCATAAGCCTACATGATTATGCATGTCCATACTTTGGGCCAAGCAATTTTGGCTGACTTCCTAGTAACCTCCTTAGTTTTATGTGCTTTTATTCGACTTGAAGTGTTTTTTTTTTTGTTGGTGAATTTTTTAAACTATTTTAGCCTACATCAGAGAAAAGCATAACTGGCTGTTGGCCAATACCAGCTAAGCACTCTATTTAATGGCAAGTAGAAAAATATCTTTAGCAACATAACACAGAAGAATTGTTTTATTGACTTTAGAAGAGCTAAAATTTATGCATGGCAACTGATACAAATAAGAATGGTAGTAAAAACTTCAAATTTATTGCTCATCACTTACCCCCGATTTTTGACTTGGGATTTAAATACAAAATTAGCAAATTTTCCTTAAAATTTAAGTTGGATTTAAAATAGCTTTCTGTTTTACAGTCTAAAATTATTTTTGGTAATTAATTGTAATAAAAGTACGGCAGCACAATGTAAGTGTCAAAAAATGATCGATAACTCAATAAAAAACAGCTGTTTAAACAAATTTGGCAGCAAGTGAAATTGTGAAAAGTTTAGAAAACAATAAATTGTTTTGTAAAAATTATTAAAATGAGTAGCAAAAGTGATAAAAGGACTCCCAATTTCACTGCCACAGAAGTTGATTACCTTCCGGAAATAATAAAAAATCAAATTATAAAACAAAAAGAAAACATGTGCAATTTTCTTAATTTGCAGAACAAAACCAAACTGTCAAAATCATATGGCTGTGGGCACGGCAGGCCCTTTAAGTTTGATTTAAATAGCAACTGTTTGACTCAATTTTGTATTTAAATCAAATATAAATTGAAATGGCATTTAAAATCCAAGTCAAAAATTGGGGGTTAAAAACAAAAATTGGACTCAAGATAAATTTTGTGGTATTGGTTCTGCTTTTTCTCTAATGCTTGTTCTTCGCTTTTTTAAAGGCGTTCTGCCTGAACTTTTAAAACTCTATCCACTGTTTTGGAGATGAGAGCAGACTTTTTCAATCATATGGGCGTAGCCCTCGCCTACACACAGAGTAAAGCTGCAAAGTTAAAGAGCAGAAATTTTCACAGAATGTTGTTGTATCTTGCCGCTACAACAACAAATACTACAAACAACAACAAAGCGAAAACTACCAGGTGTCCCCATACAACGAAAAGTTACAATTAGCTATAACTTTCGAGCCGTACAAGATAGAAAGCTGAAATTCGCACAGTGTATGTATTTGTAGACGCTCTCCAACAAATGCTAAAGATAATAACAACTGTAAAACTAACACATGTTGTGCATCTATTTAGAGGGGTTTTCTATGCAGTTCTTTGGTATGGAATATTTCTCAAATTACAACTTATACGCTAAAAGTTGGACAAGCCTGCAAATGCAGGTCGTTTTGTGGTCTTCTTCTCTAAATATTTCTGTTTTCAAATTTACTTTTTAGTCCCCTGGACACTATACAACCTAAAGTAACAATTAGCCGTAGCTGCTAAACTGTAAGAGACAGAGCTGAAATTCGCACAACATATGTATTTTCATATGTCCTACAACAACAAACTCTAAAAACAACAACATGTCGAAAACTACCAGGTGTCCCTATACAACGTAAAGTAACAATTAGTCGTTACTCTTGCACCGTGAGAGACAGAGGGATGAAATTTGCATAATAGATGTATTTACATATACTCCACAGTAACAAATGCTAAAAACAACAACAACTGTAAAGCTACTAGGTGTCCCTTTACAACGTAGCTATAAATCTCGAACCGTAAGAGGTAGAGAGCCGAAATTCACACAGTATGTATTCCCAGATGCCTTACAACAGCAATTGACAACAAAAACAACAACAAGTCGAAAACTATTAGGTGTCCCCATACAACGTAAAGTAATAATTAAACGTAACTCTCAAGCTGTAAGAGTCAGAGAGATGAAATTTATACAATATAGTATGTATTCACATATGCCATTCCATACGTACATTACACATACGTACGGAACCCTAAGTGTGCGAGCCAGCCTCGTACTTAACTGAATTTTTAATCAATATCAGGTAAGTAAAGAAAAGTAAAAATTTTTCTTTTTTATTTTTAATTTGTAGTTAAAGCCCACTGTTTGAAAGTTCGCGGAAATTCTCAAAAAAAGCAATACGTAGAGATTTTAAAAATCTCTGAAATTATATTTCATTTAAAAATTTATTTTAATATTTATTTTGTGAAAAATTTGAAGCAAAAAAAAATGTATGTAACTTGTCTATTTTTATTTATACACATTCCCCCCAAAGCGAACATGTGGCACTCGCAATTAACAAGCACGTAATTATAAAAATTTTACTTGTATATAAAAAAATAAATAAATATCACATATTATTTATCACTTGTTCATGCATGCGGAAAATTATTATTATTTGGTTGTTTTTTTTTTTTTTTTTTTCATTAAAAGTCGTTGTCATAATTTGGGAGCATATTATTTACGTAGTGAAAATCTTAAACATGTATTTATGCACATTTATTTTACAAAAAAAAAAAAAAATTGAACATGATGAACATTTTGCAATACGGGTATTTTTTTTTTTTTTTTTTTGCATTGATAAGGCCTACTAAAACAGCAAAAAACAAAACAATATACCAGTATAAACCTTGACTGGCAATAAGTGTCAGTCAGTCATTGTCAATCAGTACACTTCAACCATGTCGTCAGTTAAAAGTCGTCGTCACATCGTACAAAAAAAAAAGAAGAAGCACTAAGTCAACAATATACAGTGTATTCTCTATACAAATACATTGTATTACACAGAGCAGGCACGAATGCGAATCATGGTGGGTCAAGGACGATTTTGCCAATAACCCATAATTTGATTTAAGTTCAAACTTGTACATGTGCTCTGAGCTGAGTGAAGGTTAAGACGCCACATACGCTTACAAAAAGTACTCGTATGCATTGTTGTAAAAATTACAAAATATTGCATCTGAAGACATTTTGCTGTGTGCACTGAAAATTATAGTTTTTCTCAATAAAGAATAATTCTCAAGTGTGGGACTATAAAAGCCACTGTTGCTCTATGAGGGGGCAAAAGGGGACTTTTATGAGCTTTTAAAATATTTTGCTACATTTCGCACATTTAATGCTCCGCCCTCTACAAACCTATAAAACTCATTTGTTTCAAAGCCTGGCTCCTTATTCTAAAATTTTCCCCAAGTGTGCAATATAAATTATGGAACATATGAAGAGCTGCTTTTCTTGTGTGCATAAGCAAGAGCTTTGAATGGTCTGTAGATGTGTAGATGGCTGAGTGGCAAGTGTTGCTTTAGAAGCATCATGCTCTGAATTCAGGGATGGGTGCTGACGAGAAGTGTGATGACTTCGAAACAGCGCTAGTTGTCCACCCTACTAAATCTCTTTGATGTTTTCTTTGTCTTTTTTAATTAATATCAATCACAAAAACAATATGGAAAGAACCTAATACCTTGTTCATACATGTATTTCTAATTGAGGTAATATTCAGTTTATTGACATAATATTTTTTGCGTTCATACATACAAATATTGCGCTAACTCAATTAGTATCTGACAGCTGAAACAATTTGTTCTTTTTGTTTTGGTAGTGAGAAAAAAAGTGAAAAATATTTTCCAATAAGAAAAATGGAAGAAAAACTGCCTTTTATTAAAAAGATTTTAGTGTTGTACAATAAAAATATGGAACTTGTACAAGTAGTGCGTTCATGTTATGACTCCAAAGCGGCAATAATAAAAAGAAAGAGAAATAAAAATTTGGAAATGCTGCAATGTTTTTATTTTTATTGTATTTATTTTTATTTTTTATTATTTTGTTTTGTTTGCTTTTGTTTACATTTATCACTTCATTCATTTCGCATTGTATACTTTTGCTTATTAAACACATCTTTTACAGTGTTGTGTTCCATCTTTTTCTCAATATTCAAAGCAATATAGAGTTTATTGAGCAATAACTTTATTGACTTTTTGTATGGAATATTGAGCTCAATAATGGACTTTATTGCGATTACCTCAATAAAGGCGCATGTATGAACATGGTATAAGCCTGGTAAGATTAATAATTATTTTATTGTTTCTAAAAAATAAGTCAACTAAAAATAATTCAGATGCAAAGTATGCATATAGCCTTTTAACACATGGCACTCGAAAACGCATTGATAATGACAGACATTTATTAATTCAGGTCCAAAAATAGTCCTTTCAAATGTTCATATTGGACTGACACACATTGGAGGGCCTACAACACTATTTTAGCACAACCTAAGCCAATGTGGCAAACTGCATGTTTAAAAATACTAATTTTACCATTTAATATTGTTTTCCTTTTTTACCTCAACAGCATAAAATACCATTCAATTGTTTCATATACATACATGCGTATCTTGCAATGATTTTCAACTTTTTCCAGCAAACTGCAGCACTTCCAAAAGGTAATATTTAAGGAAAATAAAATTGTGTAACTTTCTCTAGGAAGGTCAAAGCGTTTAAAAAGCTTAGTTCAATTGTGTCTGCATCTGTGCGAGCACTTTCAGTTCATACAAGATGTTTGTTGTGCAAATGACCTCGATTTTTATAAAAAATTAAAAAAAAAAGTGGCAAAAGTTTTTTATTATTTTTTTTTATTTTAAATAAAATAAAGACGAACACATACAATTCAATTAGTCTAGCGAAACCATCATCACTGCAACCGCCATATGGCTGAGGAGTTGGCCTCCACACACTTTGATTGCGATGTTTATGAAAACCAGTCTTTAAACACATAATGAGTAACGAGAAAAACGATTACTTGGCTGAGAGAATAAGGCCACAACAAGAATAGGGAAAATTATGCATGTTTTGAAGCTTAAGCCTTAAAGTTTGTAAATAGAAGTGTATTTTTAGTTAATGAAATTTAAAAATGGAAAGAAAAAGACTTGCCCGTGTGTACTTATTTCAATTACGTTAAATTTATGCCAGAGGTTACGGAAAACTGTTCTGGTACAGATTTAACTCAACTTCGCATTGCACATGGGGGAAGAAGCAAATATACAAATACAGTAAAAATACAAATTTTGAGCCAGAGTTGCAGCATATCTACAAAAGATGGATGAAAATCTAAAATGATATATCAGAACAATATTTCCTCCCTCTTTAGCTCTCGTATGGCCAGTCAGTATCGCCTAGTGTGGAGAAGCTCTTCATTTTTTTTTTGGCGCATTTTCTCGATTCTTAACTTGTATTACACAAAATGTGCACTAAAAGAATTTTCTTCATAAATTTAATGAATTCCGTCATCAGTTTAATGAAAAAAACCATTATTTTTGAGCCAACATTGGGGTTCATTGAATCAATGAACATATTGACATTTTGACATATTGAAATTGTCAATATGTCAAAATATCAATATGTGAACATGTCAAATTGTCAATATGTCACAATGTCAATATGTCACAATGTCAATATGTCAAAATGTCAATATGACAATATATCAAAATGTCATATGTCAATATGTCAAATTGTCAAAATATCAATGTGTCAAATTTTCAATATGTCAAATTTATATTGATGATCGTTTCATTAAATATATGAATTGTAGTCATTAAGCTAATCGACTATTTCATTGGTTTAATTTAATTATAAAAAATCAAATATGAACTTAATTATTTATTTGCTTTAAGAGCCAATTGAATTAATTAATTAATTCAGGTCCAAAAATAGACCTTATAAATGATTTCCCCCTAATTCATAAGAATTATTACAGGCTTATAAGACTGCTATTTGACATATTTGTGTGGAAAATCTGTCAAATAAGAGCTTTATAAACCTGTTATAACTTTTATGAATTAGACGGTTTGTCTTTATCAGCCGTCTAGATGCAGCCCACATTTCGTTGATGCTAATCTACGATGGTAATTGGGGGTTAAGTAGAATAACACTGTGGAGCAAATTAAAATTAGCTAAAGTTAAGTCGATTCTGAGAGTGAGGGGTGAATATAGAGGTTAAATAAGAAGACCCGTAACGCGGCGTTTGTTTATGTTAGTTCGAATTGTTTTTTATCGACCTTCGAACTTTGCAGACAAATGTTTATTTCCAGCATATTGTTTATAACTCGTCGACTAATTGATATTTTTTAAAACCTATTCTTGATGCTAAAAGCAGTCCTGAAGAAGATAACCATTGAGGTATTGAAATATTGAATTTAATAAACATTTATATAAAAAAGAAAACAGCTCGAACTATTAAAATATTTTTTTTAAATCTGTAAAAGCCAAATTACTGCTAGAGACCTGTGCAACAATTATAATTTAAAAAAAAATCATTTGGAAAATTTTTGTGCTGCTTAAGGGCAATTCAGACTATTATACTGTGTATTAATACCTGCCAAAAATTCAAATAATACGTGCAAGTGTGATGGTGTGAATGCAATGTATTATGAAAACGAGAAATAATACGATAAAAAATTGACATCCCATAAGACTTCACCGTTTTTTGAAAAGTTTCTAAACGATAATACATTTCATTCGATCAGGGTTGTTTTTTTAACATAAGCAGCTGTTGAAAAATTTACTAGCCAGTTGTTTCACAGCCGATGGCGTGCCGTCACTGATGGTATTTGATTTCGTTATACAAGTGTTCGAAATTTGGAATTTGGTTACCGTATACAAATGTATTTTGCTCTAGCTGTATTCAGAAGATAAAATATTTTTAGGTTATTCAAATTGGTTCTGTTTTACATAACTATTATTTTAGCTGCTGAATATTTTTTAGCGCCGGCACGTCCACCGCCAACATGAAATTGCTCTTCTGCCGCCGTGTAAAGTTTTATGTTGGCACGTTTATTCTGTGATTAAACGTATGTATGATTAAAGTATGCTACAGCTGTTTTCTTTTCCACTCAATTTTTTTTTTATTTGAAGTGTGATGGTGTGAATGTAAAATGTAATTTACGTTAGACTTTTTGACAGTCGCAAGAAATCTAATTATACTTTCATCTCACAAAACTCGATAAAAGTATTTATACTTGTATAATAGTCTGAATTGCCCTTTAAGGGCACTTCAGACCATTATACAAGTATAAATACTTTTATCGAGTTTTGTGAGATGAAAGTATAATTAGATTTCTCGCGACTGTCAAAAAATCTAACGTAAATTACATTTTACATTCACACCATCATCACACTTCAAATAAAATAAAAAATTTGAGTGGAAAAGAAAACAGCTGTTGCATATGTATGTATGTAGATACGTTAATCATACATACGTTTAAACACAGAATAAACGTGCCAACATAAAACTTTACACGGCGGCAGAAGAGCAATTTCATGTTGGCGGTGGACGTGCCGGCGCTAAAAAAATATTCAGCAGCTAAAATAATAGTTATGTAATACAGAACCAAATTGAATAACACAAAAATATTTTGTCTTCTAAATACAGCTAAAGCAAAATACATTTGTATACGGTAACCAAATTCCAAATTTCGAACCCTTGTTGCATAACGAAATCAAATACCCTCAGTGACGGCATGCCATCGACTGTGAAACAATTTTTCAACAGCTGCTTGTGTTAAAAAAAAAAACAACCCTGATCGAATGAAATGTATTATCGTTTAGAAAATTTTCAAAAAACGGTCAAGTCTTATGGGATGCCAATTTTTTATCGTATTATTTCTCGTTTTCATAACACATTGCATTCACACCATCACACTTGCACGTATTATTTGAATTTTTGGCAGGTATTAATACTGAATTGCCTGCCCTTTAGGAAGTAAAATGTTGGAAAAATAATTTTTTTTATGCTTTTTGAAAATATATTCCACAGAGGATTCCGTACTACCGTGCAATTTCTAGACAAAGGCTAACTCTGGTGTAAACTTTTTATTGTTTTTAATAGTTATTGTTGTTGCACTGTGTAAATTTAAAGCCACTATCTCACACGGCTTAAACGTTGTAGCTGATTTTCAAACTAAAGGGTGTTCCCATGTCTGAACACCATTTAAATTTTAGCTTTTTTCAGCTTTTGGTATTTGCTGTTGTAGAGGCCTACGAACTACATATGTACATGTAATGCGTGAAAATGCAAGGTCTCTATGTTTTACGGTTCAAAAACGAAAGTCAATTTTCAAATTAAAGGACGTCCCCGTACAAAGAGCGACATTTAATTTTCTTTGGTATATGTTGTTGTGTAGGCCTGGTGACTGCATATGTTGCGCAAATTTCCAGCCTCTATCTCTTACAATTCAAAAGTTACAGCTAATTTCAGTTTCTTGTATGGAAGCACGCTTTAGTTATTAACTTTTTGTTGTTTTTTTGGCATTTGTTGTGTTAGAACCCACATATCCTGTGAAAATTTCAGCTCTCTAGCTCTAATGGTACAGAAGTATAGCTAATTTTTGGCTAACTTTCACAGTTTCTTGTATGGGAGCACCATTTAGGTTTACATTTTTTGTTGTTTTGAATATCTGCTGTTGTGATTACATATCTTATAAAAATTTCAGCTTTCTAGCTCTTATGGTTCAAAAGTTACAGCCATGATACAATTAACAAGGTAACCTCGTCAGCTAAACCGTTAATCATCTGACTACTTTAGGTTGTCAAGAGATTGCAGAGATAAAAGGCAGCCTGAAAATGCAGAAGTGGCGTCTTTTTGACAGTTTGCATAAGTTGTACAAAAACAAAATGCATGCTATTTTTATTGAAGTTGTTGTTATTGTAGCGAAAATGTTACCTTACCTTATTAGTTGTATCATGGTTACAGCTAATTTTATATAATTTTCACAGTTTCTTGCATGGGGATCCCCTTTAGTTTCCAACTTTCTGTTGTTTTTAGTTTTTGTTGTTGTAGCGAACGGGTACATGTGGGTAACCACATGTACTTTGAAAATTACAGCTCTCTAGCTCTTACCGTTTGGGAGAATGGGGCCTGTGACGGACGGACGGTCCGAACCCCCTCTACATCATAGATGCCCAGTAGTGGCTGATATCAGCAAATTAAACTCACACGTATACTTACGCTCTTTTGTTTGATCGTCAATCAACCAATAGGAAATCACCATGTTGAGTGCGAGAGACAAACTACACTTGAAGAACTTCTGTGTGTCATTTTACATTTTAGTCGTCGTCGAGACTGCTGTCAGTGAACATGTTTATGATTCATGAACATGTATATGATTATGTTGAAAATTCTTTCAGATTTTAAAACTCAGCTATTTTTACTTGATTCTGCAGACTTTTCGGACTTTCCGAAAACTTCTGTTATTTAGGACAAGGATTTTGATAATATTAAGCATTTACTGAATATTTTTCAAAACTCTTTTAAATGCGATATATTAAAGTACGAATTTCCAATCCAAACAGAACTTATTATTCTTCGAAGTGAATTAGATGTCCCTGATAATTTTATCAATATAGAACTCTGGAAAAATCTGGAGGGTACAATATATCCCGAAATAAAGAAGAAATATTGAAATATTGAAATATTTATCCTTATTTCCCTCAACGTATCGTTCTTTGCGAACAAATATTTTCAGATATCAATTATATTTGCTCAAAAAAAACGCAATAAGCTGAATTCTTCTAGTTTGAGAAATATACTTTTATTGCGTAACTGCAGTGAGAGTATCCATAGAAGATTTCATTACTTTTTAATTGCAAGATCAGCAATGATTAATTGAGGGAAAATTTATAAACACTTCGAAGAATCTTTTTATTTCAAAATATTTCAGACTACCAAGAGTATTACTAAAATATGTACAACACCCGCCACACATGTGTCACAATCTCGTTGACGACTAAATAAAATGAATAGCAAATTGTTTTCTTCCAGTGTTATTTTGTCACTCTCACCAATACCACTACATTGGGCATCTATGCTCTACATACATATGTATGTACCTATAAAACTCATATGTATCATTCAAAGCCTGCTTCCTTATTCTAAAGCTTATGCTAACTTTTTTAATGTGGTTAAGAATTTAAGTACGTATTCCCGAAATATTTGCTAAAATATCGCAAATATGTACTGAATATAATATACCAATGTTCGGGGCATCGCATGCGAATATTCGTAGCCTTACTAGTGCGCATATTTATGTATGTATGTGTCATGGCAAGCCGGTTTGTTTTTTGCGTTTATTTTTTTTTTTTGTACTTCTTTTCCCCTGAAGAGAACATGATACAGCATAAAAAAATACAACAAAATCATCTACCGTTAATTTTTTTCCAAGTGATTAATTACAACAATAAAAAGGTCAATAAATAAATAATAAACTACTAACAATTGTTTATGTTTATGCATAAAAAAAACGAAAAAAAAAACGTTTGTTAAAGGAAAGTTAAAAAGGTCGGAAGGTGCATGACTACTAACCACAATCTGTAATTTCTGGTTGCTTCTCATTTTAATCTCTTCCTCAGCTGGATTCTTTCAAAGTTTTTGCACTTTTCTTTATTAATTTGTTATTCTTTTATTTTATAACAGGTAACATCACAACTATAACTCTACCTATTAAACATTTAAAAATAGATTCACAAAAAACACTGTTTATGAACTAAACTTTAATAAGCAACAAACAATATTGAAAGAAAGGCGATTGTATTTCTATTGTTTTATTCCAGTTCTAATGAAAGGTATGTTTATATGTATGTACGTATGTAGGTTTATATGTATGTATGTGCTCTTTTTATTTACTTATTTTGTTTCAATTATTTAATTCTTGCTTTTTAGAGTTTTAAGAACCGTTTCGTATCGCATTTTCAACAAGACTAAACACGTTTTGTTTCTTTCTTTTTTTTGCATTGCTGAAAGTTATTGCTTATTGTTGTTGGTCATACAATTCAATGCATTCGTACATACATACATATATGCATGCATACATACATATGTACGTACAAGAGTATGTTGGTATGAATGTTTGTTGTGTGAACAAACGTAAGGTTAATGTTGCTGCAGGTTTTCTATAACGCCAACAATAAAACAGGCTTTTTAGCCTTTAACGAGCAACCAACCATACAAACAAAAACAAAAAATCATTGTTGCATTTATTGCAATTATTTACGTGCACAAGTAAGAGAAAGAGAGCGTGAGTGGAAGAATTATGTTCAGTTTCCCCAACTTTAAATCTCTTTTTATTATTTGTTTAGTTCAGAGTTGCCATCATTAGAGAATACATATGTATGTAAGTTCTTTTCAAAGGAAAACTTTAAGCTAATCGCTTCAACTTGATCGCTTGTTTTGATTTTAATAGAATTTTACACAGATATGTACATACATACATATACATACATATACGTGTATTAAACTCAAAAAATCGACTATACCTATTCTATTTACCTTTTTCGGAATCCAGTTTGACAACAATTTACCCGAACATTTATGAGCCAATTTTCACAATTCTTTTTGCTTTTCTAAAGTGTTTGTCAGTAAAACGAGATTACACATTGTTTTTTGAAATTTACATTTTCTTGAAAGCGAGAAAGCTTGCTTTTTATATAACTCAGTCGTTTATAAACTGATTTTCACAATTCCTGATGCTTTTTTTTAAATGAGTTTCTCAGTGGAACAGGAATTAGAACGTATTTTTTTTTAAATTGAAAAAGTTGCTTTTCAGCAACTCTTTTTGCTTTTGAAAAATGCTTATCAGTAAAATTAGCGTATAAATAGCGTTCGTATGTCACAACGTTCTGAATGTGTATAACCTCAAAAATAGCTATCCCTTGCCAGATTGCAAGATTAGGTTGGCCAAATCCTAAAACGAAAATGAAACTCGCCACACACAACACCAAGGAAACTTGTAAGTTCGACGCTGGATCGAATAATTTCAAACAATGTATTATTATAGAGCAAAAGTATTCCTTTTGGAGTATTAGAGGCCTTTTCGTAGGCTCTCTTATTTCTCTTCGTTACATAATTTTCATGGATGTTTGGCTTTGTGTTGCATATTTTATTATTTTTTGTTTTGTTTAACTCAGAGAAAAAGGTGTTAAGGCTTTATTTAATCCGAAGTGAAGCGTAAACCATTGTATTATAAATACAAAACAGCATTTAAATTTTTCATTCCAAAGAGAGATTTGGTATGTTTTTAAGAGCAAATAAGAGTGAAATCATTGCAAATGTAACGTGTACTTCGAGCGATAAATAAACATGAGATCACGAAAAGGCAACAAGAATGTGACGAGTGAATGTGTGCAAGTGTGTATGCATGTACTTGAAAGTATTCAGTTATAATATATTTAGATATGTATTTTATACGGAATAATAAAAAAGTATTTGTGGCAACTTATATTCGAGGTACTACTGTATAAAAGTATTATTTAGAAAAGGTACTCAGCATGATGATAAAGAAGTAGTTGCTAAAGTAATATGTGCAATACAAAGCAGACAAAGTAGGACAACATTTTATTATGGCAAATAAAAAAGCGCAAATTTAGGGTCAGTGTTGCCACTTTCTATGAAATAGTGCAAAAATTTTACTGCATTTAGGTATGGCTTTTTTCTGCTTACGCTGGCGTTTCTTGGCAACTTTCTTTTCGTCATCACTGTTTCTAGCAGCTCAGCTGTTTCCCTATGACACATTAGTGTTAAACATGTTTAGTGTAAAAGCAAATGAATAATGATTACGAATTTTTTAATTTTGTAATAAAAATTAATTTTGGGTTAGAAAATGCGTCATGCAACTCTTACATTTTATAGTGTCCTGTGATTAAATTTCGCACCAAATTTAAACTATTGGAGAATAAACCACCAATACCCAGCTGTAGAGCATGGACAAAGAAAAATAGCACAGCTGTAGCAGCCAGTGTTGCTGATGATCGTGAATTATCGTCTCGGTGCCGGTTGCAGCAATTGGGCCTCTGTTGTTCTACTGCGTAGAAAACTTTGCGGAAGGATTTGGTTTTTAAAACACAACTAGTGGGAGAATTAAGGACACACGATATACCACAATGGCCTGCTTATGTGATAGGTCTTAACAAATCACCCACTAAAACTTTTCTAACAAAATTAAATATGTTCTTTAGCATGCCAAGCACAATCTATTTTTTGCAATTATTTTTCTATGTGTTACTAAAACTCTGTACTTCCCAAAATATGTGCCAGGCCCACAATGTCACACGACATCGTTAGCTCGCATAAAAACATTGGCAACAACAACCAAATTTTAAAAGTTGTTATCGATATCAAGTGACATCTTGGGCCTGAAAGCATGTTTAAAGGTACTTTTTATAAAAGGTACTTTTCATAACAGGTATTTTTTATAAAAATGAAATTTCTTTATAAAAGTTAGTTTTTTAAACAGACACTTTTTATAACAGGTATTTTTTATAAAAGGTACTTCTTATACAAACTACCTTTAAGAAAAGGTACTTTTTATTAAAGATCGTTTTTATTAAAGGCGGTTTTTATAAAAATTACTGAACAAATTCGTTCGGTTTCTTTAATAAGAAATCGAAGGAAATGAAAATTAAAGCAAAAATGTTGGGAGATCACCAATTTGCTAGAGCCTAATAATGAAATGAATTGTAGGGCTGAGATTTGCCCAGTGTTATAACAAACTTATGTACGTGTGGGAAGAATGTTCTAAGTGATTAAAACGCTGAGTTAGTTTTCTTGCTTAGATTAACGTACATGAATGTTTATTGGGGGGAAACAATTGGGGTTGACTGAAGCTCTTGATTCGTCCTTCTGGAGGTTTCGTACGCTAATGCTATTATAAATTCAAAAAGGCGCAATCAAACCAAAAGCTTCGTTCAATTTGGCTAATCGCCATTAAAACAATTCACAATATGTGTGGATATTTGCAGAGTTGGAACTACTTCACTATTACTACCGCTCATTGCTAATTTATATATCTAATATAATATTCAATATATTTATAATTTCAATATACATGTTTATAATTTCAAAAATAAAAGTTCAGTTAAAAGGGATTTCAAGGGAATTCAATATTTCATAATTGTTAAAAATTTTAATTTCGATAATGTTCACGTTTAAACAATTACTTTTTATAAAAGCTATTCTTTTTTAAGATTATAAAAGATACTTTTTATAAAAGGTACTTTTTAAAAAATGTAGTTTTTAGAAGAGGTACTTTTTATTAAAGATCTATTTTGTTAGATACATTTAAGAAAAGGCCCTTTTTTAGAGAGACTTGTATAAAAGGCACTTTTTATAAAAGGGTTTTTTTTTATAAGAGATACCTTTTGTGGAAGGTTCTTTTTATAAAAGGTACTTTTTTTCAAAAGGTACTCTTTACAAAAGGTACTTTTTGTAAATGAAAATTTATTCTATATAAAAAGTTCTTTAAAAAAGGAGGAGCTTTCTATAAAAGTACTTTTTGTTAAAGGCACTTTTTGATGAAGGTACTTTTTTTAAGTTACTTTTTATAAAAGTTACTTTAAATTACTTTAAAATACTTTTTAGAAAAGAAACTCTTCGTAAAATCTACTTTTTATAAAAGGCGCGTTTTGCAAAAGGTACCATTTATGAAAGATACTTTTAACAAAATGTGCATTTTAATACAGGTACTTTTTTTAAAGATACCTTTTAAGAACTTAATTCTTATAAAATACTCTTTTATATAAAGTCATTTTATCAAAGTTACATTTTAAGAGGCAGCTTTAACAAAAGGCTCTTTTTCTAAAGGGTACTTTTTGCAAAAGTACCTTCATAAAATACTCTTCATAAAATATACTCTTTGTAAAAGATGTAGTTTATAATTTTATTATTAACAAGAATTAAAGCCACTTTAAATCAAACTTTCTCCTGCTCAGAAATTTACTTTGAAAAGTAAACATATTACCCGACTTAAATTACTACTATTGTGGTTTCTTAATGGCTGAAAATTAGATTTCCTCTTTAAAATTATTTGCAACATCATTATTATATCAAGTATCTCATATTCTTTTATTACCAGCATATTTCTTGCATTCATTTAAGGACAAAACATTTTCCTTTGCATTTATATGAAGAAGGATACAAAAAACGCAAGCACGCCACAAGGTGTATGGATGTGGATGTTGCATGGTAAATGGGTTTGAGCACTTTTTTTTCAGCAAAATATTTGCTACAAGTGCTTTAAGGAAAAATTATGATAAACACTGAATAGTCCCAAGACTTTGGGAGATCTTACACACAAAAGCACTTAAATTATTACAAGTTGTGGAAGAAAAACACAACTGGGGTCGGGCAAGTGAAGCGCTCCATAGAAAATTCACCAAACGCAAGATTTCTTTTATGTTTTTATGACTTAATAAATAACAACAAAAAAATATATAAGTTTTCTTTAAGATTTTAATTTTTCTCTGGCTTCAGTGAGTGAAATAAAAATGTGTAAGAGAAAGGAAGAAAAACTCAGGTTAATCTAAAAGGACATAAGAACATTTCAGAAAGTACAAATTTAGCAAATAAGGCAAATTAAATACGTAAAGAACCAACTAGCCAGCGCACAGAAGAGTATTTCGCAGTTGTAGCCGGGAAAAAAATGCAACATTACACTGAAAAAACAATTTGCACTTAAATCAATCATACCAAGCGGTGTCAGCAGTTCGGTGAGTACGGATTTTCTTAACTCAAGTACGTTGTGATTAATTTAAGTACGGATTATTCAAGCACTAAATATTTAATTTTAGCCATATTTAATGCCAGTTTCGAATTGATTTTAGCCATAGCCAATCCTAGTTTCGGATGTAAATATGACTAAAATCTGTACCTAAAAACAAGCACAGCGTACTTTATTTAAGAACATTCGCGTTTAGCATAATTTTGATACTGCGATTAATGGATGAATTGGTAGAGTGCTCTGCCAAGAGTCTCCGAGGTCGCAGGTTCGATTCCTGCCGAAGGCTTTGGGTGTTTCTGCAGACAAGCAAAAGGCTTCGCAGTTTTCTGGTTGTTAAAAAAAAAGTACGGAAGGATTGAATTTGTTTTAAGTGTAAGGATTATGCATTTGATTGGATAATTCTGAAGTCTATTTAATCCAAAATTCGTACTATCCCCTCTAATTACTTAATGCTATAACAACTTATAAATTCTTTTGTCTCTTAGCTGATTTGAACCTGGAACCTAGCCACTGTCCTTCCAGCCACCCTACCAATTCAGCCATCGTGGTAGTGAAAAAATTGAAACAAAATTCAATACTGATACAAGCGCCCACAAGTGCTGGGTCCATAACAGGATTGATTCTCTTTAATAATCTCTATGCGGCTGGATTTAATTACACTTGTGTGTTACGTTTCAAGTAGGTTTCATACTAAAATCAAGTAAAAAAAAAAACTTAAATTTAGAACAAGTTTTTTCTTTCTGTGTAACATTTTTTCAAGTCAATTTCTGTGCAAATCAATGTTAAGCCCCATATCCATTTTCCCATAAAAATCTACTACAACGACTGTGGAATTGGAACTTAGTCAAGATAGAAACCACGGCATAAATCTTAATGATGAGAGATTCGTTTAGTTCAAGCTTAAAAACATTTTAATATTATTAAAGTTTGGTGTAACAATATTGGTATATATACTTTATGCTTTTGTTGTAACATTGTTGCAAGTTCTTTTAGGCGGATGATCTTTGAGCCAACAGTCATGATGTTACTGCCGCGGCCACCTTTATTGAAATGTATCTTTGCAGAATGATAGTAATCGCTGGAATCTGTGTATCTACCAGAGGTCACTCTGCAGGCGATATGAGGGCAACGCCAGCCAAGGTACCATTACCTTTTGTGGCGGATGGCAATTGATTTTAAGGCAAGATAACTGACAGTGGGGATACAGTACGGCTGATCACAACAAGAACATGGACCAATGGACCAATCCATGGGGCCAGACGAGTACAATGGAGACCAGAACTTCTTGGTTCTTGGCCATGCTTCCCAAGTCTTTTCTGTGAATTTTCGAATTGAGCCGGAGCCCTGCAGACATCCATTTGTAATCAGATGAATTCAAGATGGCAAAAAAAGGGATCTTGGACAACAAGGATTTTGACATCAGAATAGTTTTTGTTCTACCAAATAAATGTAGCATTTCATAGGCGGAGTTATCGGCCATAAGAACAGCAGCCAAGTACCTTACGTTTTAAGGAATATACAGATTGTGATACGATTTACACCAGCACCTGACCGTGGGCCCCAGTCTGAAGTTGGATTGTGAAGTGGGATGGTGCAAGCAAGACGCCACACCACGGCCAGCTATTTATTTGGGTGGCAGTTTATTCGCTACTATATCTTGGATAGTCACACAACCCCTTACTGAGGACATCGATCGAGCTATCCAACTTATCTGCATTGCAATTCCCTACATTTGAAAAAATCCACTTTGCCAATAAGTAGTAAGCATTCCTGTATATAAAAAATCTGCCCTTTAGTTAGGGCAGAGTGCTCCCGCATAGTTCATTATTATAGACAACGGCACCTTGATTTAATATAGTCTCAGCAATATTCTACGATCAATCACAGAAAGCGGTGGAAAGCTGTTTAACCTAGGGCAGACCCATCCGTATGTGCTGCTCTATAGTGCCCATTGATGCTCAATGGAGGGTAGACATACCGCTCCGCAAGTGACTAAGATTTTGACCTCCAAGTTGGTCTCCAGTTATCCTGCACTTCTCGTGCTCGTTAAATTGCTCCAGGGAAGTTAGACACACCCCCATAACCTACATAAAAATGATTGAGATTTTGACCAACCCGCTCGTTAAATTGCTTCAGGAAAGAAAGATTATATACAATTCGAATGTTCTGTTGATAGCTATAAAATCTGGGACTGAACTTTACAACCTACAGGCTCTTCAAAGATTGCCGAACATCTTCGAATGAAATGGCGAGACAGTGAAATTTGGCTCTTAAATGATTCTGTGGATATGAGGTCAATCAAGCCCAGAAGATCGCTGATGGTAAGGCTACAACGGCGATGTGAGTCCATGGATAGAAATGTAATCAAGAAAAGACTATCGCTGATGGTTTGGCTCTTCATGGTATCGATGCCGTCTGTAGACTGTTTCTTTCCACGAATAGAAATCTAACCAAGAACAGAATATCGCTGATGGTTTGACTAAAACAGGGACGTCTCTTCATGGCAGCGATGCCGTCTGTAGACTGCTGGAATTATCATACAGGATTAGGAAAGATGAATTTTCATCACGAACAGAGTATGACACATGAGAACATGGGAAGTGTTGGATCTTCCCAGCTCCCACATAAAAATCATTGCATCAGTTATAACTAGCTATTGTATCTTCAAGAACCACGTCAGACGACTAGCTTTAGATTTCAAAGACTTTTTTAGAAGCTGTCAAGATGGAGATAAAGTAAATAATGCACGAAAACTGGCTGAAATTCGCCCTGCGCTAGGTGACCTTTGTCAAAAAAGATGGCACAGATGTGGAATGATTAACGTCAGTACCTGCCATATGGCCTTACCTGACGGTGGTCAAACCACGTGGTGCAATCAGGACGTCACACCACCGCCCCCGAGCAGCCGGAACAACTGCTCGGGTGGCAATTTATTTGCTACATTACTTGGCCATAACAAAACCCCTTGCTCAGGAGTTGAGCTATCTAACCTCTGCTGCAATGCAATACCCTAGACGGCAAGGGATACACGACCACCGTAGTAGCCCGAAGTCCCGAAGAGCATCAGTCCTTGAACCAACGCTAATGTTCCCGCCAATCCAGTTCCTTACAAAGCAGCGTCTGTTGCTTAGCAACAGCACTACGGGCCCATTTGGGCGACCGAACATAGACCCGAGGGTCTATGATCAGCATAGCTACCAACGTTCCCTTCCATGCGAACTTATGGTATCAACCACAGCCAGTACGTTTTAGCCAAGGAAGGCTCCTCAGCTTATGACCGGCGAGATGACTCCGAAGAGTCATCTCGGGGCTCCGGTCCCCGTACTACCGAATTGCCCCTCGGTGAGGGGTTTCAGCAAGTTCCTCAGGATACGCCGCTATTCCTCGGGACCTGCCTAAGATTTTTAGCCACCAAGCCAGCCGAGGTATCCTGCACCCCTTCTACCCCGTTGACACGACACTAAGCTGGTTACGATCAGCAAGATGCATATTGTGCCCCCGGGGGGAAAAGATGGCACAGAAAGAGCTTTAGACACCTCTTGCAGCAGTGGATGGCTGACATCGTCATAATATGCTCGAGTTAGCGCTATTCACATTTCGCTTAGCCATCTACATACTTTTCAAGACTTTGTCTTAAATTTCTCTTCCCTCCTTCTATTAACATCTTTTCAGGTTGTCATGAAGGGATTGCCGTTGGATTGCAACTACCACGGGGTTCGGACATTTTTATATTATACTCCCCGGCAGCCTGTCTAACTAACCTAACTTTCTACAGCACACTCTTTCTCATGCTTTCAATGTTGAAAATGTTTAAAGAATTGTTCCCACTCTCTGCTTATTGTAGTGTGATAAGAAGTTTATTGTGTCCCATGCTCTATTTATTATATTAAAGTTTAATGTTGAACTTTTTTTTGCATGTTGCCCTGCATCATTATAAGTGGCTCATAAAATGTATTGGCCCCATCATAACAAAGCCATTAATTGTTCTATCCCGTCATAGATTGGCTTGCATTATTAAATATTTATCTTACCATTCTACACCATGGTCCAATAAATGCAAACAGTTAACGAACGTTTCCTACCTGCAACGACAACAAAAAAAAGAATAATATGGAATAATAAATATTTATTAGAATTTATATAAAACATAATAAAAATAGAAAATAAAATGCAACACACCAGGTACTTAAAGCAAGTATTAAAAATCACAATGGAAGATAATAAAAATGTCATTGTTAAATCAGATAAATTTATGGAACTTTAGCACAATTGAAAATTTACACTTACGGTTGGTCGAAGAGCAATTAAAAGTGATTAAAATAAACAAATCAGATTTTATAAAATATGTTTTCCAAAGAGTTCTATAATGATGGACATTTGAATGAAAAATTGGCTTCGTCTGTTGGTAAATGTTAGAAAATTAGATTTTAATTATGAATATTTAAAAGTTGCAATGTGGTCCCAGTTTTCGTTCGGAAATTCGGAGTTTGTGGATGGTGGCGGGTAACGAATTGAGTTTCATGTGATCTCTGAAATTCTCTTGTGTTCTTTAATTTGTAGTAATCAAAATGAAAATGTTAGTATATAAACATTTAAAAATCTATTATTTCATACAAAAAATTTCAATATATAGACATGAATGAAAGTTTAAAAGAGAATTAATAATAGTTTCAGAAAGAACATTTTCATAGGGCTAACCAAGGCGACTTTACTTAAAAGTTGCCAGCACTAGACTAAAAAAGTTTGCAATAATTTTAAAACAATTGTTTAAAAACATTAAAAAGAGCGTTTTGTGTTTGAGCACTTTAGTAGAAAATATGAGAGCATATTTTCCTTCTAAATAAACATGCAAAAAGAAAAAAAGTGGGCATGTCGCACATGCCAAGGCTGTTTCACTACCACCACGTCGCTCATCAGCACCCAAATCCCAGGCCATGACTAATTGTATAATGTTTTCAAACAGCAGCGCATAGCCATCTTGTCTTCTTTAAAAATGTATCACAAAAAAAAATCTTGCTCAATTTTGAGTAAGTAAAAATCGAACTGAAGCCTGATAAAATTACACTACACAACAAATGGAAAAAATTTTCTGACCATGGGTGACCACTATATTTTTTTGATGTGTTATGCCTATCTAAGTACAAAAATCATAAAATTTTCGAATTCTATGGATTAGTTTTTTTTTAGAATTTTTTTTTTCTAACATATGAGATTTTCGTAAAGGTTGCTCCAGACCTCTAGTCATGACTGAAAAACGGCGTGTCCGATTTTATCATGTAATACGTCAAAAAATTATAAATTATGCCAGCTTTAAGTTTTGCTAACATCATTTGTTGATGTCGCTAATAATTTTAGAGTTATTAGAAAAAATAAAACAAAAAATAAAATTTTTTTCGAAAAAATTAAAAAAGTTTTGATTTTGGAAAATTTATAAAAAATATAAATTTGCAAATATTTTCCAGTTTTTTTATTTACTTATATAGCTGCATGTAATAGCAGTAAATTGAATTTATAAAAATAAATAAAAATCAACTTATTAAAATCTGTGAGTTAATGTTTATTTTATTCCCGAAAAAGCAAAAATACCCATTTTGGCCCAAAAAAAAAAACACTTTTTTGTTGTCATTGCCCAAAACAGAAGCAATTGCTCATCTCAGTAGCATGAAATAGATAGCTGCCAAAAAAATAATCAAATAGTTACATACATACCGTCTAATTCATAAAAATTATAAAAGGATTATAAAGCTCTTATTTGACAGATTTCCCATACAAATATGTCAAATAACAGTCTTATAAGCCTGTTATAATTTTTATGAATTAGGGGAATAGTATGTATGTTTGTTATAAGCTACAATAACAAGTAGACTTTGTATTTCCGCACCCTTTTGCTACTTGCATACTCCTGCAAAAGTACACACTTTCACCAAAAAAAAAAAAAACCCCCCCTCTTCTAATGGCCAAAACTTTTAACAATAGCTTGTCTTAGTGGCATGCAATAGGCACCTGTGTATGTCTCAATGAATTATCAAATCATTCAGCCCAATCATGAATGATAAATCCGTGAGAGTCTTTTCTCTTTTTATGTTGACATTCTTCTTAGTATGTTGGTAATTTCTTGAGGAAATTTTTTTTTTACCTTCCCTGTTTTAGCCACATCCCTGTTTTAGCCACACAAGAGAAAAAATTGCCGGCGGAGGAAAAAATAGGTATTTTAAAAACATACATATGTTTTTTGTTTTTTTCCTATAAAAATCGATATTACCAACTTTTAGTTTTTTGTTTCTCAGGTAATTTATGATTGTGTAATGTGTAATATAAAAACTACTTGTCATTTTAAAAATAATAATAATCAAATATGAACTTAATTATTTATTTGCTTTAAGAGCCAATTGAAATGTATTAATTCAGGTCCAAAAATGAACCTTTTCAAAAAATATTTGCTGTATTTTTCAGCTGTCTATATGCCGACGACATTTCGTTGGTGCTAATCAACTCATCAGTAGACTTGAAAAATTCTTAAAAGTTTGTTTGAAACTTAACTACTTATTCATGGGAATTATGAAATAAGTAGTTAAGTTTCAAACAAACTTTTAAGAATTTTTCAAGTCTACTGATGAGTTGATTAGCACCAATGAAATGTCGTCGGCATATAGACAGCTGAAAAATACAGCAAATATTTTTTGAAAAGATTCATTTTTGGACCTGAATTAATAATAATAATCATAGAACGTTTGCATAATATTGTATATAGACAATTGAAAATAAAGACAGTTTTAGAAAAAGCAAATTACAATTGGAGGAATTTTTTCTCGAGAAGCGTATTTTCCTTGGGAATAAAATTCCTTGAGAATATTCATGATTGGGCTGATTATGTTTCTTATAAACTAGAATAGCAAGTAGACTTCGTATTATCGCACCATTTTGCTACCTGCTACCTGAATTGGTTTCATGTTTTGTTTACAATTGGCGGATTTTTTTGCTCTGAAAAATGTTTTTCTGTGTAAAGAAATCCCGTAAGAATATAGATAATTGGGCTGATAGATGGTTCTATGGACTCAAACAAAGAGTTCATAATTTTTTTTTTTTAATTATATATCTTTGTATGTACATCATTCAGATTTGACTTAAAAAATCATCCAATAACAAATAAATACAAGATTTCACATTTGTTGCTTAACTAGTATGTTTGCAAAAATCACGCGTGCTTTTGTTTTTCTTTGACACAATGCTTATTCAAAATTTTAAAGCCAAACAAAACAGTCCTCCATGACGGGCAGAAAATTTTAGAGTTTAACAGCATGACAAAAATGCGAATGCGTAAATGCAAACTGATGGACAGCCAGCAAGAGGTAGCTGAAAACTGTCAGGACTCATTTATACTAAAAGCAAAATAAAATATATGCATTTAAATATACAAATATACATACACACATACTATGTATGTATGTATGTATGTACAAGCCGTTAGGCCGGTAAAATAAAGCAAACAATGTTCAGCATTTTTTGTTGCAGTCCGTCCGCCACTGTTGAAAATTTAATTCGTATTAAAATTAATGATTTAATGCTTTTTATAATTTGTTTATTTAACTTTTCGGCCAGACATGACATTCAATGGTCAATGGCAGTAATTTGCAGTGTGTAGGTCGTGATTACAAATCTCTTCTTTTCTCTCTCTCTCTCTCTCTCTTTCTCTCTCTGTTTCTCTTATAACCCTGAAAATTGTCTGTCATTGAACGCTGCTGTCTTTAACTTATGTAATGTGTATGAGATTAGATGACAAATAAAAAAAAAAAAATAACTAAAAATAAACACAAATAACATTTAATTAAATACTTTAATCAGTTAATTAAATCTTCTCATTAACAAAGTCTACACAAGAGTTTGTGCTGCAACAAAAGAGAAACCATAAATTCAAAACTGTGAGTTTGCACTTAATTCTAGCAGAAGAAAATTAAAGACAATAACAATTTTTTTTTCTTAGAGAGCAGAAGCAGTGGTAGAGAAATAACTTTTCTGTGTGTATGAGAAAGTTTAATGGAATGATTTGTTAACACAATAAATTTGCAGTACATATAACTGAAAGAGAAAGAAGAGCAAAACAGTGAGTTAATTGCAATAGCAATGATTGTCTTTGCTAAACCAAGCCGCCTTGATATCAGGTAGATGCATAACTATAACAAACACAACACCAACAAACACTTTGTATACTTTGTTGGTAGAATTGCTCTATATCATAGATGCCCAAGGTAGTAGTATTCATGATACAATTAACAAGGTAGCCTTTTCGCTACAATAAGAACAACTTCAATAAAAATAACATGCATTTTGTTTTTGTACAACTTATGCAAACTGTCAAAAAGACGCCACTTCTATATTTACAGAAGAGAGATTCACTGAGCTTACGCGGATGTGCTACCTCGTTTTGGCTGCCGTTCATCTCTGCAATCTCTTGACAACCTAAAGTAGTCAGATGATTAACGGTTTAGCTGACGAGGCTACCTTGTTAATTGTATCATGGTAGTATTGGTGAAAGTGACGAAATAACACTGGAAGAAAACAATTTGCTATTCATTTTATGCATGGCTTTGTGAACATCTTAAAATTTCTTTTTTAAATTATATAGGTACCTATCTTAGTTTTTTTATATGTATTATGGCAAATAAGACATTGCATGTCAACAAAAGCATTTTGTAACATAAAATACTTTTCGGCTGACATCATTAATATCTCGCAATAATTTGAATTTATTTGTTCACTGACAGCAGTCTCGATGACGATTGACACAGAATTTCTGCAAGTGTAGTTTGTCTCTCCCACTCAACATGGTGATTTCCTATTGGTTGATTGACGATCAAATAAAAGAGCGTAATAATACGTGTGAGTTTAATTTGCTGATATCAGCCACTACTGGGCATCTGTGTTCTAAATCATAGATGCCCAATGTAGTAGTATTAGTGAGAGTGACAAAATAACACTGGAAGAAAACAATTTGCTATTCATTTAATTTAGCCGTCAAAGAGATTGTGACACATGTGTGGCATAATAAGTTCTGTTTGGATTGGAAATTCGTACTTTAACATATCGCATTTAAAAGGGTTTTGAAAAATATCCAGTAAATGCTTAATATTTTGAAAATCCTTAAACCTGTCATTAAAGTTATTAAAAAAGCGTTGCTAATATTTCTAAAAGTCCAAACTTTTTCAAGTTTTTCTCCTTGTAGTATATAACAGAAGTTTTCGGAAAGTCCGAAAAGTCTGCAGAATCAATTTGAGCTGCAAGTAAAAATAGCCGAGTTTTAAAATCCGAAAGAATTTTCAACATAATCATATACATGTTCATGAATCATAAACATGTTCACTGACAGCAGTCTCGATGACGATAAAAATGTAAAATAACACACAGAAGTTCTTCAAGTGTAGTTTGTCTCTCGCACTCAACATGGTGATTTCCTATTGGTTGATTGACGATCAAACAAAAGAGCGTAACTATACGTGTGAGTTTAATTTGCTGATATCAGCCACTACTGGGCATCTATGCTCTATATTCTATCATTTGTTCGAATTTGTGTGTTTGTGCTGTGCAGTTATTGAGTTTGTAAAACAAACCTCTGACCGTTCAACCGCTAGAAGCAATGGCCAGCTGCTTCTGTAAGCGTACCTGGTATAAAGATACCTTGTGTTAAGCATCCCAAAGAACAGTTGTTGTCTCGGCTAAATAGCCCCCAGTATAATTCTACTCAAGCATTTGAATACACATAATTTGAATACAAGGAATTCGAAAAGGATAGGCGTACATTTTTTTTCCTTGTGAAGAATCGCTATTTAGGCAAAATGAACGAGGGACAATATCAAAAGCCGCAATGTGGTCCATTTTGCGAGATGGCCTTAAATAATCCATAACTTTTTGTTGTGTGTACATTTTTGTAGATGTGGTTTTTTCTTCAGTTTTCTTCCCACCTTCAAATTTCAATTATAAAACGTAAGACTCGCAGTTCAATTCATTATTGAAAATTAGCGCTCCTCCAAAAGTATTCAAAACAAATAAACTAATTACCTCTTAATTGTTCCTGATGAACAATGTTCACACAACGTCTTTATTTTGAATTTTCCCCATATTTCATGCTCAAAGAACAATTGAAATTTTTTTTAGCTGCAGCAACACACGTTCCATCAATTTCGTGAATTAAAATCTTTTAAATGTTCAAATTGTTAAAGAATTATTTGTTTCACAGACAGCAATAATAATTTAATTTACTATTAGATTATTTTTTTCCGCTTTTGAAATGTTAAAAGTAAAATAAATTATCAACTTATTTATTTGAAGAATATTGCCTGCTTTGCTTCAAAAGCAGCAGGGATCGATATCAAGGTACCGAAGATACCAGGTTGCCTTACAAGCCCAGCTGACTACGGCTTTTAGCCTGAAGAACTCTCAACATATGTATACAACACAAACACACAAACGCGAATGAATGGGTGACAGAAATACAGTATTTCTGGCAACAAAATACATGAAATGTTTGTTGGTGTTGTGTTTATTGTAGTTATGCGATTACCTGTTATCGAGGTACCTTGGATCGCAATAAAAAACTGTTTTCTTAGTTTTAGAACACGCACAAAAACTGTCACAAAAAATCCAAGAAAAAAAAAACGTGACCACTACTTTCTTATTTACATTATATAATATACATTTACATATGTATGTATATACCATACACGCTCGCCAGATTCTTTCTTATTGCTTTGCGTAAACAAAGTGTATGCATGTACTTTTATATAATGAATTTTTTTACATTATCTTATTTACGATTAATCGCAAAAGGTAGAGCGATTAATAGAAGCAAATCAGAAGGCGTATAAATAAGGCGGTGACTTTTTAAATGAAACACAGTTTTTTTTTATCAAACAAAAATTTCTTTTCACCATAATCTCCTTTTAACACAATACACTTAGTCCAAAGTTTCTCCAGTCTCTGCAACCCTTGCAAAAGCAAGGATTTTTTTAGGTGCTTAAAATGGGCATTAATTTTATCGCTGGAGCTAAATCTCTTTCCACCGAGCCATTTCTTACGGTTTGGAAACCCGAGGGCTGCCTTTTATATTTCGTATTTTTTAAAATATTTCCCATAAAGATCTATACACTTTTGCATGCATTTGAACTAATTTTCGAAGTACTTTTGCCACTCTGATTGCGCTCCAATCTCCAAAACATGCATTCTGAATGCAGCAACCGCTTCTTCAGGTGTCGAAAAACGTTGACCTCTCAGTCTGTTTTTTACGTTCGGGAATATAAAATTCAGAACTATACCGCTGATGACTCATCAAATCGATGTTTGGGGTGAATCAAAAATTCAGTTGTTTGAATCGATATGTAAGAACACGCATTGTCGTGGTGAAGAGCGTTCCGTCTTCGGAGGTTGGTTTTCCTGCATTCTTGGAAGACAACTAGCAAACAAATCATTGTATACCACCGAGAATTGACTGTTTTGCGTTGTTCGAGTGGACGATTGCGACATGTTCAATTTTTTCCACAAAACAAGTGAACATTTGCTTGGAAGCGCTTCGTGCACGTACAACTTTAGTTGGATTTTGCTCATCTTGTAACAGCCATACGGGCGACTGGCGTTTACTTTCGGGCTCATACACTTAAATCCACGATTCTGTCATGTTTTATATTTTAATTATTTCTATTTTTATTATATCCTGGATGATCCCTTGGGAATCTTAGGCTTGTGTTATTGTCCTGGAGGGAACCGTAGGTATCTCAGGCTTCCCAATAATTTTAAGGTCCCCCAATTCAAAAGATTCAAGTTTTTTCTTTTATAGAATTATACCGATTTATTTGTATTTGTCAACTGCTTCTTCACTGAGTCTTCACCTGAGTCTTCAACTGAGACTTAAACAGAGTCTTGAACTTCTTCAACTGAGACTTCAACTGACTCTTCAACCCTCCACCAACTGATTATATAGTATTGCAGCTGCGGCTGCTGCTATTGTTCTTGTTGTTTGTTGTTTTGACCTCATTTATTATTCTTGCATAATTGGCTGACGGGTCCTCCACATCTAACGTTTTTTTTTTTCAACTAGTGCTTATTTCGTGAATGGTAACACTTCCCTCATGTCTGATTTGACAGATAATTAGTTTTATCCTTTCGCTGAACGAATATGGTTGTGTATACGCTTCGCTAAGTGAGCCTGCCATCGACTCAAAGAAGATACCGATTTTGCCCAAAAAAAAAAATCATCTTCTCAGATGAAGCTCATTTTGATCTTGGCGGGTATGTAAACAAGCAAAATTGTCGCATTTGGGGCACAGAAAACCCGCACGAATACATTGAAAAGCTGACGCACCCAAAACGAATCACTGTTTGGTGTGGATTTTGGTCCAGAGGCATAATTGGGCAATTTTTCTTCGAAAATGACCCAGGAGTGGCCGTTACAGTCAATAGCGATCGTTATCGGGCCATGTTGAACGAAGTTTTGTTCACAAAAATTGAAGAGTAGGATATTGGCAACATTTGGTTTCAATAGGACGGTGCTACATGCCACACAGCCCAAGCTACACTCTAGGTTTTGCACCGTTTTCAAAAAAAAAAGTTATTTGCCGGACCCTTTAGTATTGCGACATAAATAATTGTGCTGATGGTTCAATTTATTGATCGCTGCTTGTGGTGAAATTATTGTTTGTTGTTCCTGTTGGTATTGTTGATAATCAACTCACTCCCTGTGCCGATGTCATAGAAGTATTTCAAAGAACCGCGATCATATTTTCTGGGCATTTCTTTCGACCAATCGGCACGAGCCTTTTTGGAACGAAGTTCCTTAACGCGGCTTACTGGTAGTGGAAATTAGTAGAAATCGTCACGAAAGCGTGTGAGCTGTTTAAACGTATTGGTGTACTGTCGACAAGCAATTGTGTATGATGGGCGGTGTCTCCGCTGACATCAGCGGAGACAATAAATAATAATTAGTTGGCAAACGTTCCAAAAATTTAAAGAATCATAAAATTTAAAAATTTCAAAAACAACACAAAATAAAACATACAGATTTCACCTTGTATTACATTCAAAAATGAAAAACAAAAACGTAAGGAACTTCGTTCAATTGAATTCATCATACCATCGATAAACGCTAGTCCTTGATGGAGTTTCGTCGCCAACAATTTAATTAAGTTCATTCATTCATTCATGCTGAGTTAATCCACATCGAAAGGATGAATCATTTCGAAATAAACCTTTTTTTAGGTTACTGTAAACAACACAAATACCACTCGTATGTTAAAACCACAGAATACAACCAGAAGGGTCACCAGCTCTGCCGGACTATAAAAATTACCAATTTTCTGTCAAATTTCATGAAAGTGGCAGCCTTGCGGTGCTCAAGCATCCAGTGAAGGACAGCAAACATGAAAATATTTATATAGCTTTCTCTGTTGGTAGACTCTGCATTTGTTTACATTTGATTTTTGGTTAGAAAAATTCAGTGCAACTCCAATGCAAAGAAAACAGCTTTACAAGCACACAAATAATAATTATTTGTATTTCATATTTAATTTGCATTGAGTACATCACTAGCTGTGCATGGAATATGTTTAAAACTTAGTTTTTAAAGCTTTTCATTCATGTTTTCTACTTTTTTCGTAAAAATTACAACAAAACCAACATTTTTCCAAACACTTAACAACAACATTTTTTCATTGTTATGTTTGTTTTTGTGTACACTAGTTGGTCTCACACCAGGCGAATCCATTACAGGTGCCCCCATACCAATTCGCTTCACCATTTTTCCACGATTTTATCTTCTGAGTTGTCAAAGACGATAGAAAACGACAACAAAACTTGTGACGTCTCGAGAGAAAATGTTGAAGCGAATTGAATTGCGACCACCTGTAGTTGATTCGCCTTGGTCTCACACACTCATGTTGCTACGATTTGCTGTACTGCTCAATTCTGGCTGGCACAAAAGTCACTTTTGCGATGTCTGTTTAGTCTGTGGTTAAAACGTTCAGAGTACGTATAACCTCAAAAATGTCCAACTTTGCAATAGAACTATCAGATTGGCCAGATTGCAACACTAGGGTTGCCAAATCCCGAATTATACAAGACAATCCTCATAGCAAGTAGTCACTAAGCGCTAGGTCCGGAGCATATGGCGGATGAGGTACCAACTCGTAGTCCTTTTCATAGAAATTTACCATTGAGACAGCATTTTTTAAGTCCGCTTTAAATCGGTCTAATAAATTGCCACATTATTATTTTTCATTAACTGACTACGATCAGTTACTGCAAAAATATTCTGAGTCTAAGAGGTAATAATTACATTTGTGCGAAAGATTAAAAAGTTATGAAGCAAACAGTTTAAATATTTATTCATATAATGGAAATAGTTTTGTGATGTGCTTGACATCTAAGAGGACCGGATTTATTCTAGTTAATCTCTTGCATCTCCGCTTTTTTTTTCTATGAATTTCCCATACATTTAAAATTTATAGTATTAAACATCGATCTATCAAATAACAAGGTTTGCTGCGAAAAGATGTATCGATTCAACGATTAAGAATACAACGTTTAAAAACATGTTTAGTTTTGGTGATTGCATAAATTTTTTGTCTATATTATTCGGAATTATGCACAAATGTATGTTGAGTGTTCATATGCAAAGAAAACGAAAAATAGTTACTGCAAATACGGCCATTATTGCCAACCAACTGAAACAATAAAACAAAGATAAATTCATTTTATTGTTTTTGGAGGTTTATGCAAGTCTGTGGGTTTTGCCGACTGTCTGCCAGTCACTAAGACGGCTGGCTTGGCCTGGCCTGGTATGGTATTGTATTGTATGGTCTGGTCTGGTCTGGCCGGGCTGGGTCATAATGCTCCATGTAGGTTTCGCTTGAATGATGTTGGGTGCCTCATGATGCAACTTCAACGGCAACAACAGCAACAACAACAACATCGGCAGCAGTGACAGAAAAAAATTCCAGCCAGTTGTAAAAATTGTCATTATGATTTCAAGCGAATACTCACTCACTCACTTGTATGCTGCTGCTTTCTGCTGCTGCTGCTGCTGCTGCGGCTGCCTTGGGTGTCATTGTTGTCTTTGGGCTTTTGTTTAAACAAATGAAAATGGAAAGAATGATTTGTACGCTGTTTATTTTTAAAACTGAAGATTACAAAGATTTAAGCAAGATAAATGTCTCTTGTTATTGTAAGAGTGTTTTTTTCTTCTTCATCTTCTCTGGATTCTTCTGCGAAAGAACATAAAATACTGAAGCTGCACACACCAACACTTGAGTTAAGGAGGTTGACGAAGGAGTTGCGAGCACAATGGCGATGGAAGGAGAGTTTTCCCATCTACAAATATGTGGACAAACCTGCATCTGTTTAAGCACTTATACCTACATGTATAAGCTGTTATGCTCGTGCTATAATTGGAGATTTTGTTAAAGACTTTAAGAAAAATGATGTTTTTAAAGTTAAACAACAAACTTGTTACTTTTTTTTTAGCAACTTGTTGTATGATTCGTTGACATTTGCGTTTAATTATGCCTTTTCATATTACTTAGTTGATTTAGTTATTTATTTTAGTAAAATATGGCGACTATTGAGGAATATTCATATTAAACAAATGTTTGCCGCAGAAAGTGTGACCACTAGATTCATTTTGGGAAAGTACATGCGTTCAAACAAACATAAGTGCGAATACAACTGAAAACGAATAACAGCTTAAAGACAAAATAAACGGAAAAAAGTCTGAACATTAAATTTGCCTTCAGGATATTTTAAGAGAAGTTTGTTCAAACAGACGGTAAAGGCAACATTTTAAACACCAATTTTCGTATTCGTTTGTTTTACTTGGAAAAATATATTCGAATAAATTTCTATGAATAATATTAATCGAAACTATTTTATTAAAAGAATCATGTATGGTGTGTATCAGTTTAAATAATAATATATATTAAAAAAATCAGTTATGTGTCCCTGAATATTCTAATAAAATTCTAAAGTTTAAAAATCATTGGGGCCGTCGCAAAATGTGAGAGCGTTGTTATCACTGATACAATGGCAAATACAAAACTCTATTGCATGGTGATGAGACAATATAAAATATATTCCCATCATCATAATATTTTTTTTCGAAAACACCAACCTCGTGCCACGTCTACTAAGTGGCTCTCTTATAAAAATAAATCAAATTTAAATTAAAAGTCAACCCTCTCGCAAATGATTTTTCGTTTTAAATCAATAGCGGTTGATAAATGTATATAATAATAAATTATTTTAGTTCTAAAAATATAGACCTTTTAATGTTTTGTGTCGTTTTCAAATGCCAATGACATTTTGTTGATGCTACTCAACTCATCAGTAGACTCGAAAAATCTTAAAAGAACAAATTGAGAATCAGAAATGTGTAAACAAACTTTTAATGCAGAAAACATTTCTGATTCTCATTTTATTATTTATTTTTATTATATTATTTAAAAATTTGCTCGATTTTTGAAAGCAAATCCAGTCTCTGGGCCTTAAAATTATATATAAGAATTCGAACCTTGAAAATTGTAAAATCTGTTCCAGCTTTATTTACTTTCACAAATCAATGGATTCGTTTAATAAAATCCCATTATATAATGGGAATAATAATACCGCAAGAATCGCATCAGCTTCTACGAATAATCGAAACAAACATTGTGATGAATTGCATCAACTGATTTGAATAGTTGTATCAAAAAACTAAAATAGTTTAAGATATTCAAGTATATAATCGAATATTATTCGTTTCCATGAAATTAAGAAAATTTATTTTGTTCGCAAAAATTTATATATGGAACCTGTTTTTTTTTTCAAATAATATTCAAATTGCTAAATTAAATAAAAAAAAACGTTTCCCAATATTGGAGTTAAATTATTTCAATAATCGATTGTTTGATCGAATATGATGTGTCTATTATACATTTAAATTAAAAATACATTTATTCAGATGATGAGAAATAAGTTTTTAATTTTTTGAAAAATTCAAATTATTCAAATTGTGGGATTTTGCTCAGATTACTAAACGAAAATATTCGTAATAAATTATTGCAATAGTCGAAATTTGGGTAAGCTTTAGAATAAAGAGCCAGGCATTGAAAGATATTAGTTTTATAGGTATACAGAGGGGGTCATGGACCTCCCAAAACTGATGTTAAAGTTTGCCGCAGGCTTTTAGTTTCTTAATAATAATTCGATGTTGAAATTGGGGAATTTGGAAATTATAAATATGTTGTAAAAAAATGCTGCCGGAGAAATGTTTTTGCACACAACGTAAAATCGCGAATTCATAAAAGATTTTGAAGCATCAAAAATCCTATTTTTTTAATTTCATTTCAGAAATTTTTTCATAGGTAAGCAAAAGTAGTTCTTTCGGCCGGGCTAAGGGACTTTATCCTCCATGGTATAACTAACACCGGCTTCGTGTACAAAATCTGTAAGCGTCTGGCAACACTCTTTTTCATTTTATGGCAATTGGCACGATTGTACCAAAGCCGTCTCCGAAATTTTAATCGAATATAATATAACGCTTGCATAACTTTAAAAATATAAAAAAAAAAAAATGCGGTCGGGGGACCCCCATTAGGAACGAAGTTCCTTACGTTTTTTTTTTCATCTTTGAATGTAATACAAGGTGAAATCTGTATGTTTCATTTTGTGTTGTTTTTGAAATTTTGAAATTTTATAATTCTTTAAGTTTTTGGAACGTTTTCCAACTAATTAATATTTATTTGTAGGTGTCTCCGCTGCTGTCAGCAGAGACACCGCCCATCATACACAATTGCTTGTCGACAGTACACCAATACATATAAACAGCTCACACGCTTTCGTGACGATTTCTACTAATTTCCACTACCAGCAAGCCGCGTTAAGGAACTTCGTTCCAATAATTTGTAAAAAAATTGGTGAATGAATTTTTACAAATTGCTAAATGAAATAGAAAATTTGTTTCTCACAATCAAAGGATTGTACTAAAGCCGTCTCCGAAATTTTAATCGAATATAATATAACGCTTGCATAACTTTAAAATATAAAATAATTTGTAAAAAATTGGTGAATGAATTTCTACAAATTGCTAAATGAAATAGAAAATTTTTTCTCACAATCAAAGCAGTACAGTTTGAATTTAATTAGTTCTTCGGTTAAAACGAAATATTTGTGCAAGTTATCAAAATTGTTTTTCAGCAATCGAATAATATTATTCGATTAATCGAATATATTTATTCGAACAATCGTTTATATTTATTCGAATAATAGTTTATTTTTATACTGCCAATAGATTTACCACCACAAAATTCGTATCTTTTTGTGTTGACTCAAAATCATTTCATGCCAAAATGGGGTTAATAACCAAATTAGTACAACGACTTCTGCAGAAAAATTTATGTATAAAATATCAAACATCAATAAAAAAATTTTTACTTTACTGAATTAAATAAAAAAATATTCCCTTAATATTGAAATTGAGCTATGTCACTAATCGAATGTTTGATCGAATATATTATGTCTGTGATAGAAATGTAAAAGAGTTTTATTCAGATAATGAGAAATAAATTTTGAATTTTTCGGAAAATTTATTGTGGAAATTCCCACAAATTGCTAAACGAAAATATTCGTAACAAATTATTGCAATAACCGAAATTTTTAATAAATTTTAAACTTTAGCAGCGGTATTCATAAAATTTAAAATGTTGTTGAAATACATTTTAGAACAAATTTTATATGAAAACATTTTTCTAAAACGTATTTAAACTACATTTTATTTTTACGGGTATGAAAAATATAAAATTGTTTGTAAAAAAATTATTTCTAAATTTTTCAATCAGTTTAAATTATTTGAGCAGAATGAATGAATTTTTACAAATTGAAGAATGAAATAGAATATTTTTTTTTCTTACAATCAATTAAAACGAAATATTTGTGCAAGTTAATAAAAAAGTTTTTTGAGTAATCGTGTAATATTATTCGATTAATCGAATATATTAATTCGAATAATCGTATATATTTATTCGAATAATCGTTTATTTTTATACCGAAATTTACCACCACAAAATTCGTACCTTTTTGTGTTGTTTCAAAACCATTTCATGTCATAACCGGGTTAATAACCAAATTAGTGCAACGAGTTCTGCAGAAAAATTCATAAAATATCAACAACTGCAAGTGGCAAAAAGCCAATCACGCAAGACAAAAAATGTAACTTTACAAAAAACAGCAAAACTTTTTCATTTCAATAATGACTGTTTAATACAATACAGATCCAAGAAGAAGAAGACTGTTTGTAGCAGCAACCTTAAGACCCAAAACCAACAACTTGAGCACAAGTTTATAAATACATGCACTTGCTGTCAGGTTCAACTGCAGCAGACAAAAATAACAACAACAACAACAACAATCATACAAAGCAATGAAGAAGGATTAAATAAACTAAGAGACGTGATAAAAGCTTGCAATTTTTCTCAAAATGATATTCGCATGTTTTTTTCATCTTTTATTGTTGACAACGAAACAACTGCACTTTTTTTTCAAGACACTTAAAGAATTGCTGTTTTTTTAATTTCTTAAATCGTTTATAGCTTTAATTAAAGCAATTTGCTAAAACAACAACCAAACACAATAACCATTTTACACATTACTTTAATAAAAAATACAAAATTATACACATATGTAAATGGGCGAGTTTCAGCCATTTATCATTTTTCATTTTAAGTTCAAAAGGAGTTTGTTTGTGTGTTTTAAAAAGATATGATTCAACATTAATTTATAAATTCTTTTTCTTACTTTCCTTACAAATCTATAACGCCTCCAACAACTTTTGTTCAAACACTTGCTTTTAAAGATTTAGTTTTTGTTTCCTGGTATTTTATCTTCAAACAACTTTAACTACAACTTTCTTTTGTTTGTTTTAATTTTCTTTTTGTATTTCATTCTTTATTCAAAACTTAATAAAACAAAATGTTTTAGTAAATGTTGTTTTTGCGGCAACATAACTTTTACAACTAACTTGGCCGAAATGCAATGATGGCACATTAAGGTTCTAGTTTGCCGCAATTTGTTGCGAGACGAGACGAAACAAAAAGAAGAAAACCAACAACAATTACGCAGACAGGTTTCGTTTCATCGTGCTTTTTTTTCATTGTTTATTGTTGTTATTGCTTTGGCCGTGTAGCCATTTCAAACAACGCAGAAAATAACAACAATAAGAAAAAAGAGATATTTTGTGTTTTTTTTTGCATTTGCGGCAAGTGTTGGGGCAACAAGATGATTATTGTTGCCATTATCCTACGAGTATACAATGAAACACACTTTGCAAGTTAACATTATTTTGTTAATAAAAGGTTAAGGCGAAACCGAAAAGAAGAATAATCAGCTGTTTGTTTCGAACTTTTAACACAAAAGCACACACACACACACACACACACACACATCAACTCGCATACATACCAAATGGGGTGTTGTTTAAGCAGCAGAGATGTGCCACTGCTGCGAGACAAAGAGAGCGGGAAAATAGTGGAACTTTTTGAGATGTGATAATTTCGATTATTTTATTTACACTGCAGATATCAATTTTTACTAAAGGTATGTTTCCATTACAAGTTGAATCACCCGCTGCGCTCTCTCAATTATATTAAGGAATTACACTGTTTACACGACTCGTCTATATGCTTCGATTTGTTTTTAATAAGCCAACATGAATTTTCCAGTTGTCGCAAAAAAAGGCCCATTCATATGGAAATGTCTTTGGTGGATGCATTGCACGGCATTAAATACAACCCAGAACTTAACTTTTATTTTTATGGGACAATTACGTTGTTTTTATTTTTTATTTATTTATTTTTTGTTTACAATACATGATTTTAACAGATAGTGCAGATAAACTTGCGATAAAAATTAGAGAAGACAGGAATTGTTTGTGCTTCGCATGTAGCTTCAATATGAAGCAACTTCATTCACTCTCAAATTTTGGTATGGCGAAGCACGTTGCTTCGCTGCTGATTAGGGTTTTAAGCACAAATAGAGAGCGAAGCACATGTCGTGGAAACATGCTATAATGTATCAATTGCGTCAGAAGTGCAGACATTTAATACATTTTTTATAGGAAATAAAGCAAAACAGCTATTTGTTTATTTGTAGTGGATTATGTTATTGAATTGAATAATAAATAAACGAAACACAATAAAAAAAATAAAAAAAAATAAAGCAAAACAATTCAATTTTACAAGAGCGCCGCATTTAAGTGTTATGTTTGCTCAACGAGCAGGTACTCCAATCAATAGAATAACATAGTGAAACAATTTTAAATTGCTCAATAGGTTAAAGGCCATATTCATAATAATTATTGTAAGTTTATTAAGCTCTTATTTGACGTATTTCTACAATATATTTGTCAAATAAACGTGCAATAAACCTTCAATAGTTTTTATGAATACGAGTGTAAATCTAGACAGTCGGCAATGAAGAGTTCAGATGGTGGGATGATTGTATGCTGTTGCTTAAAAAAACACAATGCAATTTGATTATGACCTGCGTTCGAAGCAATTTGGATGATGATGATCGTTGTGGCGGACATGAAACAATAAAGTTATGCTGTCCAACTAATAAGTATTCAACTTCAATTTTCATGTTTACTTTAATATTGTTAAGAACTACTGGGTGGGCCAAAAAAGCGGCTATGCCAAAATTGTGAAATTTAACACACACGTCCAAAGTTCATAGGGTGCTGATGAAGGGTATTTGCTACCCAGAAACAGCCGGTTGTCCACCTAGCTATAACAATTTTACTCTTCTTTACTTAATTGATATTGATTAGAAAGTGACAAACCAAGGCTTGAACTTGAAAAAGTAATCTTCTATATCTATATGTATATAAAATTAAGTGGCAAAACTTCCTGTTCGCATACTCCTTCTAGACGGCTTGCCCGATTTCTATGAAATTTTCAGGAGTGATTGGGGTCTATGTGGAGGGTGGACATAAGAAATTTAATGCGCGTTTTGCAATAAAAAAAAAGGAGTTTTAATCGATTTAGGTGTAGCGGAGCGCACCGGGTAAGAGCTATTCTAGATCAAAACGATTTGTTTTTTAAAAAATTGATGTTATTATTGTATTATTTACGTTTCATTTCATACTTTGCTTAATATCCTAATCGCTTGAAATATCATGCAGGCCCACGTCTGTTATCAGGATTTTGCAACGGAAACAGACTTGCAGTCAAAATTAAATTTGAATGCAGGACAACTTTTGACGGGTCAGCTAGTTTAATATAAATGTATCATCCGATGTTGTTGGGCTTTCAGAATATCGGTTGTGACTCGCGCAGTGTGTGCCATTGCTCTGTCCTGTCGGAACCACAGGTTCTCCAGACCAAATTCATTCAATTGCGGCAGAAAAAACTCGGTTAACATGGCCCTATAGAGCGTTGTCGTTTGAATAGCGGCGTTGTCAAAACAAAGAAAAAATTGGCCCGATGACACCTCCAGCGTGAACTGCGCACCACATAGTCACTGTGAGCTGGTTTAATGGCTCCTAGTGCGTCATTCGTGGATTTTTGGTGCCGCAGCAGCGATCATTTTACTTGTTCACGCACCCACTGAGGTGGGAATGAACCTCATTCGCTCATAATGGGTTTGGTCGAAAAATCATCCACTTCGTCATAGAGCGGATTCTTGGGGAATCTATCGCTCCATGGCTTGTTCACTTGTATTCTATAGGCGTCTAGTTGACAAATGTAAAAAGAGCAACCTGATATAGGGTGATTTCTTTTGGCCCACCACAAAAATTTTTTTTCAATTTGGCGTAAGAAAAAACGAATTGAAAAGCCCAATATATAACACTGTGCTTGAATTTGAAGCTTTTTTTTCCGACAGACGGAGCACCCAGTGACTAAACCTAATTCGGGTGCGCTAATTCAGTGGTGCTAACCTTTCTTTAGGTTAGCTCTTGTTTTTGAGATATAACGTTATTTTAAAAATGGAGGAGGTAGGACAACATACATTCCCATAACTCAAAAACGATTTAAAATCTTGGAAAGAATACAAAAACGAAAATTTGGCAATAAAATTACCTTTCAATAACTGTAAAAGTATTTTTAAGCGGCTTAGAAGTTTAGAAAATATAAATGTTTTTTCGATGAAAAAAATTTAATTTTTTGCAAAAGTTCGAAATTTTTTGTTCTTTAAAACAGCATAAAAAATCTAAAAATAAAGTTATGCTGATGAATTTTCATTAATTCATAACAAATAAAGTTTCAAACAAAAGAAGCCATAAATGACTAAAATCGGTGCACAACTCTGGAAGTTATTCACAAAAAATCAAAAATTGCAGTTTCAAACGGTCACCAGAGAAGCGTCAAAAATTAAAATAAAATTTTTTTATGATATGAAAGTAGTATGGAAGAAACATTTTGTTTGCTTATCAAAATGAAGCAATTTCAACTGACGGTAGTAAAAAATAACTTAGATATCGCTACCCAAGAGGCAAAATTCCGTAAATAACAAGTTATATACACAGGACGGCGCTACGTGCCACACAGCCGAAGCTACACACGATGGTTTGCGCCGTTTAAAAAAAAAAAAAGAAGTTATTTGGCGGACCTTTTAAATGTTTCATAGTGATTGTTCGCTATAGATTTACACCGGTATTCATAAAAGATAAAACATTATTCAAACACATTTTACGACAAATTTTTCATATAAAATATTTTCTAAAATGTATTTGAGCAACGTTTTATTTTTTATGAATACCGGTGTTTGTATTTGCCAGGTGAAAGAAATAACATAACCTTAAAATACACTGTTTTTGCAAAAATCATATTTCTTAGCGATGGTTCGCTATAAATTTTGTATTTGCTCGTTGAGCGTAATAACATAACCTTAAAATATACTGTTGAGAAATTTTATATTTTTACGTTTTCTTCCGTTAGTTTTTTCTCTGCGTTTGTTGTTTGTTGCTATGTGTAGGCATTTTAGTTGTTTGTAGACATGTATTTGGCCAAATCAAAGGTCCACAAAAGTATAGTGGTCACATGGTTTGTAGGCTAATATTTCCCAATGTGAGCGAAAAAGGCCTAGAGCCCATACAGAGTTAAGTTCTAATTGACCCGTTTTGGCACATTTGTAATAGAAAGAATTGCAAACTTTTACATAAATATGTTATCGTTTTTTTTTTGTCAATCAATTTACTGTCATCAGTGATGCCAGAGCTCAACCTGCCATCGCTAATTTCGAATTACAGAATGAAAAAAAAAAAAATTGTACAACCCCAACAACGGACGCCACCGCATGGCAGACATTATGGAGAAAAGGAAAAACTTGATGCTCACCAACTGTACAATACAATTTGTTTGTACTTGCGCAGTAAAACAAACAGCCCGAGCGATTGCTTTTACACCCAGATTTCAACTAATTTTTCGACATTTTTATACGGAAAAACTTGTTTGTGGAAAACAAAAATTAAAGAAAAACAAATTCAATCACTACATTATATATTAATATTTAAAGCCTCTGACAGAGGGGGGGGGGGGGGGGGGGCTTTAATATTTACAATACATGCATACAGCTTAGAATGAGTAATTTATGGTCATACTCACACATACACAACCTCATGTACAATACGAAAATAAAGGAGAAAGGATACACATGTATGAATGTTTAATTCCTGCTGATACCCTTCCGTTTCTTGACTCACACTAATTCAGTCAGCTTTTTGTTTTTTTTTTTTTTTTGGTGTAGTAGTATCGTAGTTTTCTCGTAAATGCTTAAAATTGCCATTTTCAGCTTCTCCCTCATGCCGGAAATATTTTGGAGTCACTGCTGGCTGACTAACTATAAAAATATTTCCCTATACAAGTTATTCCAATAAAAGCAACCATACGACAATGGAAAATAAAAATCTCTTTTCCATTTTTGTGAAAAGAAGGCAATCTTTTCACTCCCTCCTTGTAAAATGTTGGAGACAAAGAACACTTTAAACTTAATTGTATACACAAACAAATACGTATTGTGGCTGCTGGTGAAACAGGACTGAATCCTTATTTTTTAAAAATGAGGACTGAATGTGTTTGAAAGAAAAATACGATGATCACATGACAATTTTATCCAAAAAAAAAAAGAAATGCGGTCGGGGGACCCCCGTTAGGAACGAAGTTCTTCACGTTTTTTTTTCATCTGTGAATGTAATACAAGGTGAAATCAGTATGTTTTATTTTGTGTTGTTTTTGAAATTTTGAAATTTTATGATTCTTAAAATTTTTGGAACGTTTTCCAACTAATTAATATTTATTGGTAGGTGTCTCCGCTGCTGTCAGTGGAGACACCGCCAATCATACACAATTGCTTTTCGACAGTACACCAATACATATAAACAGCTCACACGCTTTCGTGACGATTTCTACTAATTTCCACTACCAGCAAGCCGCGTTAAGGAACTTCGTTCCAAAAAAAAAAAAAATCATTCTGAATTGTGAGGAAGTAAAATCGAATTCCAGCCACAATAAGGGAAAATTCATTCATTCGGGTAATGAAAGGGCTTCCTGGCACGTTCTTCACTGCACGAATGAGCGATTTCGTTTCTACAATGAAAAATATTTACAGCCATAGGCGACTCTGACAGATCGCATACCGGTGACCGGACTAGAGGCCAATTGCGAAACATTGATTCCTGACTTCCATTTCTGGTTCACCGACCCTTTGAACCAGATCCCCATGAGGCTTCATTGTTATACGGATGGATCAAGGGCGAGGTGAAAAACAGTACTTGGTATATTTATAGAGAAAATACTACAGTATTAATTTCTATCAGATCGGTTTTAGCACATTTTTAATAGAATGAATTGCCAACTTTTACATAAATATGTCATCGTTTTTTTTTTTTTTTGGTCAATCCATTTACTGTCACCAGTGATGACAGAACTCAACCTGCCGAATTACAGAACGAAAATACTGCGGCAATAAACAAAATCTTACAACCCTCCACCATATGGCAAACATTGGGGAGAAAAGGAAAAACTTGATGCTTCTCAACTGTACAATAAAATTTGTTATTCCGTCCGGCAGGCGCAAGTTTGGTCAATTACGGAGTGTATTAGTGAGGTCAGTGGAATGGGGACCTGTCAGGACCTGTGAATATATTCACGGATCACAGATTTGTCAAATGGCGAGTGGATTAAATCACAAACAGTTTGACATTGCAAAAATACTATTAACAGTTACTGGACTCGATGGCGAACGGAGCGTCATATGGGTAACTGGAAATGAGAGAGCAAACTCACTTGCTGCAAGAACAAGAGTCTGGTAAGCAACACCTTACCAGGCACAGCCCAATTACGGGGCATATGCTGGAACTTTATGAATAACATGGAGTTCCTTTGCATGTGCAAGTCCAGGGTGAGCACAACAAGCCTATACAGGCTTTATATCGCCAGACAAGGGCGAAAAAAGCCCACTAATCAACCTAATCTAACCCATCCTCCCCACAAGCTCTACATTCATCTGCTTCCGCTATTCCTAAGCGGTTTAGATGTGCCTGTAGTTGTAACTGACCTATTTGTACTTCCATTGGGACTTGCTAAGTCTTAGTAGCCCCTTCGGTTTTCCTCTTCTAGACCTTCCCATACGCCGCTAGTATTGAGTCCCAAGGTTTTTCATTATTACAGGGAGTTGTGTGAGCTCTGTGTGCCCACTATTAAATAGTGTAACTCTGAAAGTATTGAGTAACCACTTTTTAATATTGAGCATTCAAAAAAAGTACTTAGTAATCAGTATTCGGTACTCCAATACTCTATACCTTACCAACACTACTGGTTGACTTACGCAAATTTGAGTTTATTTTATTTTTTCTACCAAAAAAATGAGAAAAAAAACCCCAACCAGGAAAGAAATAAAAATAATAAAGGGTCCGCCAAATAACTTTTTTTTTTTTTTTTTTTTTTTTTTTGAAAACGGTGCAAAACATCGAGTGCAGCTTCGGTTGTGTGACACGTAGCTCCGTCCGGTTGAAACCAAATGTTGCCATTATCCTCCTCTTCAATTTTTGTGAACAAAAATTCGTTCAACATGGCCCGTTCATTTTCGAGAAAAATGGCTCAATTATGCCTCTGGACCAAAATCCGCACCAAACGGTGACCCGTTTCGGGTGCTTCGGCTTTTCAATCTGTGCGTGCGGGGTTTCTTTTTTTGCTTCTTTACATACCCGCCAAGATCAAAATTAGCTTCATCTGAAAAGATGATTTTTTTTTTTTGGCAAAATCGCATCTTCTGTAAGTCGATCGCATGCCCACTTAGCGAAGCTTAAGTGGGCGTGGGACGAATTTTTCGCCGTGAATATTCGCCGTCAAAAATAAAACACATTGGTGTATATAAAATTGCACACAGTCACAGCGTCGGTAGAAATTCGTTGTACGCGGCGAACTTGAAATAAATTTATTTCTATTTCTTACTGCCCGTCTAGACCTGCAATAAAAATGTTAACATTTATTGCAGCAAACGTCAAAATGATGTCATGTCTAATGTGGACTGCTTATTGCAAGAGGTTGCAATAATTGATGCAATAATTGTCAACGAATTCTCGTTAACAATTATTGCAGACATAAAACGTCAAATTTGGTTGTCATTTGAGCTTGACATATAAAAACACAAGAGGACCACAATTTTTCAAGCGTATTTGATAAAAAAAAGTTTGTGTTTTAGTTTTATAATAGTTTTATAAATAAAAATTATTAATAATACTGTGTATTTATTATGGATTGGAACATTGAAGACATATTTAAATCAATAAATCTTGCGCAAAAACTTCGACCGTACTCTTTGGCTTCTTTTCAAATGTGAGTTAACATAAATACGATTACACAACCCCTTGACATAAACATAGCAATAAGCAATATTTTACCGTTGTTCTGCCGGCGTTATTGCCGTATTGCTAAGATATTTATTGCAGGTCTAGACGGGGTGTTACGCCGGCGAATGACGAACATATTAGTACCATGTGGCCATGTTGGTTTTAGTTTACAAGTGTTTTAGTAAAAACAGTTAAACAGAAAGCACAAAATAACAGTCTTCTGAGATGATAAAATATCGTCCAAGACTGCAAAAATATCATTGCTTTGATTAATGTTAATTAAGTATACAAACAGAAAGTGAAATTGCGTGAGCTTTGGTTGCCGAGTGGTTAAAGCGGCTGTGCCAAAATTGTGAAATTTGACACGTCCAAAGTTCATAGGGTGCTGATGAAGGGTGTTTGCTACCCAGAAACAGCCGGTTGTCCACCTAGCAAAATAAATTTTACTTTTCTTTACTTAATTGATATTGATTAAAAAGTAGTGAAAACCCAAGGGTTGAACTTAAGCCTGAAAAAGTAATTTAATATAAATGTATTAAAAAACAGTTAATTTTTAGTTTAATAGTTTTTATTTTAAGTGCTAAGCTTTGACTTTTTGCATTTAAAATAAAAAGCCAACATATGAGCTTATAAAACATGTTTGTAGTGTTTAATTTTTTGTTTTTGGTTTTTGGTAATGCAAAATTTTTTTTAGCAACCAATTGTTTTAATATGGGTGACCATCAGCTGTTCAACTATAATAAAATAAAATTAAAAAAACTGAGAATGAGATGTTTTTGTTCTTCGTCGTTATTGGGCTTCACGCGACGAATTTACACAGCGAATTTTGACCGGCGTATTCGTCGTATTGGGCGAAATACGTCGTTCGTCGCAGTTGTGTTCCTAGCATAAGTGTTACCATTCACGAAATAAGCACTAGTTGCAAAAAAAAAACGTTAGATGGCGGACCCTGTACAAGTGCGAATCGTTGACTGTTTCTATGCTAAATAAAATAAAAATGAAATTGGGTTAAGTATTCATGCAAAAAAAAAAAAATAATAATAAATAAATAAAAGGAAAAGCTCCCTTTTCTGTGTTCTATCTCACAGCCAATTTATTTGTTTAAAATATCTTCAACGCACAATAGGAAAAATCCTTAGGAACACTTGAACTCATAGTGTCTTCAACTTGTAAAGTGTAAAGTGTACAAGTATGGTAAGTAAGCGTAATTAAAATCAAGGAAGTAATTAGACTGAATTGCTGACTTTACCTGGTGTATTAAAAACTGCCAACATACACATGTACACATCACACCGCTTGCTGTTTGCCAAAGTTGAGGTTAAGAGGTATTTGAGGTTTTCGAGAGCACCAATAAACAATTGTTACATTTCTTCTACAAAATTCTATTTCACTGAAATATTCCTCATTTTTTTTTTTATAACTTTGGTGTTTTGTGTGTTGGGGGTGTTTCTGGTTTCCTCTGTCTGGCTGTTTGGGTGTTTCCGTTTTTTTTTTTTGTTTTTTGCGGAGGGGAAATAAATGTACAAGTTAATAGATTTCCTTATTTTCTTGGCAGTTGATTGTGTATACACTTACTTAAGTGTGTGTGTGTGTGTGTGTGTGTGTGTGTGTGTGTGTGTGTGTGTGTGTGTGTGTGTGTGCAAGGGTCATTGAACTTTGAAGAGATTTCTTTCTCTAGTGGCAGCATTAATGAGTTTGAATGGAGGTTCTTTTTATGGAGGTTCTTTTCACTTTTTCTGTTTGCAAAGGTGGAACTTATTCCTTTGTTGGCTACTGAAAGTTGTTGATAAGGAAACGTGTAGATTTTCGTTGTACTATCAATTTGTATTTCTTAATTGAATTACACGCACATTTTATTTGCAAATAAGAATTTGATATGATAGAGATGTTTGTTTGTTTTTTAGCAACTTATTCAGGCACTTAACAAAATATAGCAATTAAATTTTTACTAAAAGAAAACTAAAAACTTGAGGTAAAGCAAGTAACAGCGGTATATTCGGCTGGGCCGAATCTTAAATACCCTTCACAATGATATATGTACATATGTACCATTCTGATTGATTTTTGGTGCCAAAATTTGTTTTGTTTGGCTTAGAGAGCCGATTTCTTGAAAAATCGGGAGACGCTATATCTCGGGTATATATGAACCGATTTCAAAAGTTTTCGAATTTTGCTTTAAAAACCCTATATGTACCATTCTGATTGACTTTTGGTACCAAAAGTTGTTTTATTTGGCTTTTAATGCCGACTTCTTGAGAAATCATGAGGAGCGTTATCTGGAATGCATATGGACCGATGTCTAAAAAATTTCTAATTTTGGCTCTGAGCAGCCTATATGTACCGTTCTGACAAATATTTAGTGCAAAAAATTGTTTCGTTTGGCTTCTAGGACCGACTTCTTGAGATATCGGGAGGCGCTTATCTCGAGTGTGTATGGGCCGATGTCAAACAATTTTCAAGTTTTGCCTCTATAGGCTATTCTATATGTACCATTCCGATTGATTCTTGGTACCAAAAGTTGTTTTGTTTGGCTTAAAAGCCGATTTCTTGAAAAATCCGGAATCGCTATATCTCGGGTATATATGGGCCGATTTAAAAAATTCTTCGATTTTTGGGATCTAATGGGCAATAAAAATTATATGACTAATTTTTTTAGGAACAAATTTTTTTTCAAAAATCTGACCAAAAATATGGCCAAATATGAACTTAATTATTTATTTGCTTTAAGAGCCAATTGAAATGTATTAATTCAGGTCCAAAAATGAACCTTTTCAAAAAATATTTGCTGTATCTTTCAGCTGTCTATATGCCGACGACATTTCGTTGGTGCTAATCAACTCATCAGTAGACTTGAAAAACAAACAAACTTTTAAGAATTTTTCAAGTCTACTGATGAGTTGATTAGCACCAACGAAATGTCGTCGGCATATAGACAGCTGAAAGATACAGCAAATATTTTTTGAAAAGGTTCATTTTTGGACCTGAATTAAAAAATATGGCCAAAAATACCCCTCAAAATCCGGTCTTTTTATATATCTCGGCTATCCGTAGACCGATCTAACTGAATTTCAATATCAGACCCACTACCCGAATTTAACACATTTAACACATTCTAGAATGAGGTTTCTATCTAAGACCGTTTTCTCAGAAACGGTATTTCAACGACTACAGACGGACATCGCTTAATAGTAATCTCTATTGATTCTGATCCAGAATATACATATATACTTTATGGGGTCTTAGATGGTTATTTCAATGCGTTACACACGGAATCACATTTTTGTGAAGGATATAAAAATCTAAAGCCTAATAAATAAATTCAGTCAAGTACGAGACTGGCTCGCACACTTAGTATTCCGTACGTACATATGTATGTATATATGTGTAATGTACGTATGGAATGGCATATGTGAATAGATATGTATATAGTAAAAATTTCATTTCTCTGCCTCTTACAGCTTGAGAGTTACGTTTAATTGTTACTTTATGTTGTATAAGGACACCTAGTAGTTTTCGACTTGTTGTTGTTGGTGTTGTTGTTGTCATTTATTGTTGTAAGGCATCTGGCTATACATACATTGTGCGAATTTCGGCTCTCTATCTCTTACGGTTCGAGAGTTATAGCTGTTACTCCACGTTGTAAAGGGACACCTGGTAGTTTTACAGTTGTTGTTGTTTTTAGCATTTGTTGCTGTGGAGCATATGTGAATACATCTATTATGCAAATTTCATCCCTCTGTCTCTCACGGTGCGAGAGTAACGACTAATTGTTACTTTACGTTGTATAGGGACACCTGGTAGTTTTTTAGTTGTTGGTGTTTTTAGCATTTTTTATTGTAGGGCAGATTTGAGTACATATATTGTGCACATTTCATCTCTCTGTCTCTTACAGTTTGGGGAGTTACGGCTACTTGTTACTTTACTTTGTATAGAGACACCTGGTAGTTTGCGACTTATTGTTATTTTTAGCATTTGTTGTTGTAGAGCATCTGTAAATACATGCACTGTGCGAATTTCAGATCCCCACCTTTTACTTTTCGCCAGTTATAGCTAATTGCGTTTCAAATACTGCACAGCCCTGCTCCTGGGACATTGTAATGTAAAATGGAGCAGGTTTTTCCCATATATTTGGATTACTTTTGGATCAGTCCTGGTCCCTGGTTGAGTACTCTTTACATACGTGTAAGCAGTAGTCTCGATTTCTGCAGGTTAACAGCAATGAAGTTAATTTGAAACACATTGAAATTAACTAAATTGCCCACAGATTGGTTGCTTAAATTTTATTCTTGTATTTTGTACAGTAAAGCAATTTTCTTTAAGACGATTTTCTAAGACGACATTTTAAAAATGAGCTTGCACTTGCCTGTGTAAACAATCAAGCAAGTAGCAACAGCTTTTATTGTCTCTGTCAGTGTATGGCTTGTTAATATGTATACACAACTTGCAACAAGTTACTTGCATGTGTAAAAGGGAGGTTATTTCAATTATCAAGGACTAGCTTTCAACTATTTTAGAAGAGCAAGTTACTTTTCATCAACTGTGCAATTTGTGCAAAACCTCACAACATAAATTCATCTAAAAACAATTTCAATCTTTTACTGTAAATTTGTAATTTTTGTTATTGAACTTCTGTGTTGTAATACATTTATATTAAATTACTTTTTCAGGCTTAAGTTCAGCCCTTGGTTTATCACTACTTTTTAATTAATATCAGTTAAGTAAAGAAAAGTAAAATTTAGTAGCTAGGTGGACAACCGGCTGTTGTTTTTCCATTTTTGAACGTTTATAAATCAAATTATTTTCAACTTTTTCAATTTAATTACAAATATTATCCTAAAGATGATAACAAACTGTTAGCGAAATATTGAATAATATTGTTAATAAATTTTATGCTAAAAAAAACGATCTGAAGCTGCATAAATTAGTTTTTTTCAAGAATTAAAAAAGATCAGTTAAAAACTGCAATAAAAATTAAGCAGGAGGAAATATAAATGTTTTTTATTTTTATTTAGACAACATCCACCCATGTGCGTGCAGGCATGTTGTTGGGTGGTGGCCATAACAATTGAATAACATTAAAGCCTAAATTCCATTTCAACTCGAATGGATTGTGTCTATGATAAATATAATGTACACGTTGGTCTGGCACAAACTAAAGTTTGTCACAAAATTTCACAAGCCGAGACAGATACCAGCAATAATTCATTATTCACTGTTATGCTGCTACAGACCGCTAGGTGGCGCTATAATTAAATTACTAACAAGCAGTGTTGTGCAAAATACATGCTCTGGTGTATTTAAAATACAAAATACATGAAAGTTGTGTATTTAAAATACAAAATACAAATACCTTTTTTCCATATATTTAAAATATAAAATACTGCATTCCAAAAGCAAGTATTTGAAATACAAAATACAGTGTAACAAAAATATGTATTTGATATACAAAATACTTTTAATCAAAAAAGTTTTTATTTTCTTTCATAAACACCAGTTTTTCAAAAGTGTTATCAGACAAACAGCGAATGAATAAAACCAGTTAACGACAAAATCTCAATGATTTCTTATTATTATTGAAAGACATACAACGGAATTAAGAAAAAAGTGACAATTAAAAAACGTTTCACCAAATGCTATATCCTATCCAAGTCAACATTTGATTGGTATTTTTTCCTCTACATTAAAATGTCGAACGCTGTTTTTCTTTGTATTTTATTTTTTCATTATTTAACTTTCTGACAGCTTGGCGGCTTTCTCAATGTCTGTGCATTCAGTTGCGTTGTCTTTACACAGGTACTTTGGTAATTAAATTGTGGTATTGCAGTTTTTTTGAAATAAGACGACAGTAGAAAAATTTTCAATTTTAGTTGATGTATGAATGGAATAATTTTTAGCGCATATTTTTTTTAACATAAATTTAAAATGTATTTTGAAAAATGTATTTTGAGAGCACGAGTATTTGAAATGCAAATTACTCAAGCGCTTAGTATTTAAAATACAAAATACAAATACATTCATGAGACGTATTTAAAATACAAATACAAAATATGTATTTGTATTTTAAATACGTATTTCAAATACATGTATTTCAAATACTGCCCAGCCCTGCTAACAAGTAACTATTGCTTCATTCGCAAGCTTCCGTGTTGTATGGCGTATTAAAATATTTATTTGTACTACATCTTGTGAAGAGAGAATTGTATTCTATTACACCGGTCGTATATTATAAATTGAATAATATTGTTAATAAATTTTGTATTAAAAACAAAAAAAAAAAAAACATCTGAAGCTGTATAAATTAGTTTTTTCAAGAATTAAAAAGATAAAATAAAAATTTATATATTATGGGTCTTATTCATAATATACATATATTTTAGGTTTATTAAACTCTTATTTGATAGATTTTCCATACAAATATGTCAAATAACAGTCTTATAAGCCTGTTATAATTTTTATGAATTAGACGGTATATATATAAAATTCTTTGTGTGTATACATATGTATGGCAAAATCCAATTTTCATATTGCACCACCAATGACATATGTATGTATGTATGTATACATAAATATACATATAGTACATGCATATATACCTATAGGTATTCCATGGATTTTTATTTAAAGGCCGTAAATTTCATCAAAAATTTTTCTTAGGGCCAGCAACGCGGACCGGGTCAGCTAGTTAAGAATAAATCTCCAATATCACTCTCTCTAAACATTTTAACTTTTCACATTGCTTCGCAAACACAATTTGATACTGTTTGACAGATGGATTTCATAAACATAACAACCCTGCAAGAACAGTGTCGGTCATATGATCCATCATATGACCGACACTGCTGATGGATTCATACATCAGGGTTTCTATCATTTTCTTAAGGGCAAAATGAAAAAACTGATGTAAACATTCGTGTACGTGTGAGTTATTTTTTTAACCAGCGTTACCACCTCAACAAAGCGATCATTCGAAATCTTTTTTTCAAAATGACCACAAAATTACATGCAATGCTATTTATTTCTTTATTACTAATTAAAAAAAGAGTTTTTTTCGAAAACTTAAAAAAAACTATACAAGGAGAGCAGAATAAATTATTTTAGACATATTTAGATAAAATTAAGAGAAATAGAGTAGTCAGTAGCAGTTTTAACAATAGAAAACTGAATCATATGGAAAAAACATCCACAGCACTATATTTTTTCAAAGAAAACAAACCAAATGAACCTATAAAAACATTAATGCGTATACGTAGTTCCAAATGAAATTACCAAATTAATATGGGAAATTCAAAATACTAAAACAATAATTGTAATGGCAACGCTGAAACCTATAAAATTGCTTTGCATGTGTTAGTAATTAAGCTGTTAATGTGTTAGTTTCCATCAGCTATTTCTCGCAGGCACCGGACAAATAAAATTTATTAGTATAGTGTAAAGGGGTACACAAATATTTGTACCAAACATGGCTGACACAAAATTTTCTGTTGTTTGCGCAAATAAAATAAAATTCAAACAAATATTAGTGCAATCTAAGCCCATGCCCAAACATTTGTCACAAACCATACATACTATTAGCCCAAACAATTATTTGTTGTGTTTGGACAAATATTAGCATAGTCTAAACGCACCTCTACTTTTCTTTTTAAAAAGGTTCATTTTTGGACCTAAATTAATACATTTCAGTTGGCTCTTAAAGCAAATCCACAAATAATTAAGTTCATATTTGAATTTAATTTTTAGTTTTTTTTTTTAATTTTGATTATTTTTTTTTTACAGATTTTAGCACTTTTGTGTCTTTTGAGACTGTTTGGTTCTTTTAAAAACCATTTTTATTAAATTTTTTAATTTTAAAAACTTCTCGCCAATTTCAGCGCTTTTTCATCCTGTTGGACTTTTTCCAACTGCTGAAATTTTTTAAAGCAAATTTATTTTGTTACGCGCCGCTAATGTTTATTAATAAAAATTGCGAGTGTTCTTACTTCCTTATAAAGCAGAATAAATTGGTCAGAGGCATGATAAGATGTTCCAGCTAGCCAGTATACGTTTGGTTCTTAACCCTTTTATTCGCGCGTAATCAAAAAAAAATATACGTCATGCCAATAAAATATAACCGCATATGTTTGGAAGACTGAAAGGTCTAATTATCGGTGATGAGGTGAAGTGTCACTTGGGGTACAATTTTCCCTCCCTGCATAATCTGTGTATGCAAAAACTCCTTGACAGTGCTGATACCAGTAAATTTGATCTGTCCCTTAAAGATAAACATGACTTTACTTACATAGATGCACTGCTGACATGGGCCATCCTTCCCTTATCGAATTAAAAGTTTAGAGTTTCATTTCATTACAGTGTTAACAACAAGTAAATTTATTTATAACAAAAGAAAACCAATAAAATTCACTGATCAAAAGAGGTAACTTCTCAATTGGAGAGATTTCTTAAAATGCAAAAATCAAACGCAAAATCTCTCAGTTGATTGTTAATAAATATTAAGAATTACCTAAGAACTACTAAATAAAAATAAATAATTAAAATTTTTTAAAGCAAATTTAAATTAATTTTAGGGTTTTGTACTCATAGAGTGCAAAACGTAACCATATTACTGAGACTACGCTGTCCATCCGTCCGTCCGTTACAGCATCCACTCCCCGAAACGCTACGAGTTAACGAGCTGAAATTTCCCCCGTATATTGTCTGTCTCACTCTACCGCTACAACAAGCTTTTTGCATTGTGCAAAGGCTCGATATGTATTTTTTTTTTTTTTTTAGGTTATAAATAAATATTTTAGAGTATTTTCTTTTCACACAAGATCGTTTTCTTATTCCCTGAAAGGTTAAAATTTGGGGTGCAAGTAACAATAAGAATTTTAAATGATTTTCAGATTACAGTTTAATTGTTTGGCAATAATAGCTTAGTTTTCATTTTGTATAGCATTATAAATTTATTTATTTAACAATATAAAAACACATACGAATAATAGTGGGAGCAGCGGGCATATATGTATATGTAATAGGATTAGATTAGATTTATTCACGCATTAGTCAAGCCACCTGATTTTGTAAATAAAACTCAGCATTTATCTTTGATGTTACTAAATTATTTTATTCAAATGCACTTGAAAAAATAATTGATGAAATGATATTTAATGCAAAAATTTAAATATATAAAAATGTAATGCGACCGACTATAAAGCGATTGTAATGAAAAGCAAAAGTAAAGTACAAAAAAAAACTACACTTTTGTAAAAATTTTATAATTTATTACCAAAAACTACGAAACAGTGTACGAAATACAATTATTTCAAAAAGTAATAATGAAAGTCGCTAGATTTTACGGGAGTCACTGCTTTGCAGTTTGTTCGGGAGTCACCTTCCTTCCCCCTCTACCGTTGTGCAAATTTGTCAGTCATGAAGATGTCGCAGTGGTCGAGTGATCATCGCGCTTTCGCTGCGGCACAGAGTATACAGAGATGAAATAAGCGAGTTTTGAAAATCGCCCAAAGCAGCTGATAGACAGCACAAGAACAACGTAGAGCAGCTAATTCTGAGTGGTACACAGCGATTTGTTTGCTGTCTTGTCTTCCAAGAAATCAGGAAAACCAAGCGCCGAAAACAGATCACTCACTCTTCGCCACAACAATGCTCTTTACGCTCACATGGGCTCAAACAATTGCATTTTTGAGCACTCAAAACCTCGATTTTATGAGTCATCCACCGTCCTGAGTTGGCATCGAATGAATTCTTTTTGTTCCCATATGTCTAAAACCCAACTGAAAGATCAACGAAAGATCGACACCTGAAGAAGCGCTTGCTGCATTCAGAATGTTTGTTTTGGTGATACCTCCATCAGAGAGGCAAAAGTGCTTCGACACTTATTTCAAACGCATGCAAAAGTGTAGAGATTTTTTTTTTTTTTTTGTTGGGAAATATTATAAAAAACATCCTGGATACTAGTTTTCCGATCTTTTTATTTAATTTTATTTTGTTTATTAATTTAAGCTCAAGGTCACTTTTAATTATTTTTAAAAGTTGTTTGATATTTCGATACTCCTTTGTGTATCTTCTTCAGGAAAATGTGTTTTTAAACATAAATAAAAGTGACCTTGAGCTTAAATTAATAAACCAAATAATATTTTAAAAAACAATAAACTGATTTTCGATGATTAATATCTGTTTTATTTCACTAATACCGAAATATAACAGGTAACTCTCGTATCAATAGAGTTTTTTTAATGACATTTTCTTCAGGGGCGTTATAAGTTTGGAGGATTTGATAGTGGAATTATTTGTAAATTAATCCCCTGGCTTGAAAATGAAAATAAGATTTAATTAATATATTTTTTCTATTCTCCAGTCCCGAAATATAAAGCGTAACCCTCGTATAACATACATAAATGTTATAAAGCAGGTTTCTTATACGCTTTTATTAAAAAACACTAAAGAAAAATACAGGGTGGCCCCAAAATTAACAAAAAGTGCTTATCACTTTTTTATTATAATTTTTCTTCTTCTTTTCTTTTCAGTATCTTGTAAAGAAGAATTTAAAATGGAGCAGTACTCAGTTGAACAACATGCCCAAATTGTTGAGCTTTATTTTTCAAATCAATGAATTATTTTTCAAATTAATGTCCGCATTGGAACCTCAGACTCAACAATAAACCAACCGTCTGCTTACAAATGTTCGACAACAAGGGGCAGTAAGGAATCTTCCTGGTGCTGCCAGGCGACAAACGGTGCACACGGATGACAATATTGAACTGGTACAGAGGAGTATTCGCGCAGATGGAGAAACATGAGCCAGGACACGTTCGACACAACTTGGCCACTCACGAGCGTCGCTGCAGAAAATTTTGCATACAATAGGAATGTGTCCATACAAGATTCAGCTTGTCCAAGAATTGAAACCGACAGATTACCAGCAACGACTTGATTATGCAGTTCTTTTTCACCCCGCAAAAAGCAGAAGAAAATCATAATTTTATAAATAATTTAATTATGAGCAACGAAGCCCATTTCCAATAAAGTGGATTCGTTAATAAGCAAAACTGCAGGATATGGGCTATGGAAAATCCGAGAGTAGTTCAACAGCGAGAATTACACCCACCTAATTGTACGGTTTGGTAAGGTGTTTCATCGGAAAAGACAATTGGTCCTTATTTTTTTAAATGAACACGGGGTCTTCGTTTCCGTCAATGGTGTCAGATATCGCACAATGTTGGAATATTATTTAAGGCCCACCGTAGAAAACCATCCACAAGTATGGTGCCAATAACATGGAGTCACAGCGCACACTGCAAGGGACACAATGGCTCTATTGCGGGACATCTTTGGTGAACGAATTATTTTGCGTACAAGTGATTTTAATTGCCCTCCAAGTTCACCGGATTTAACCGCTGTAGACTGTTTTCTTTGGGGTTATTTGAAGGGAAAAGTCTACACTAATAAGCCCAGAACCATTCAGCACTTTAAAAAGCAATATACGCGGGGAAATAAACAACATAACACCTGAATTTTTGCGAAATGTTATGGAAAATGTATTGCAAAGAGTACGAATATGCGAAGCAGAAAATGGCCACCACTTGCGAGATATTAGTTTTCATAACTAAACCAAAAAAATATTCCCCATTTATACACTGTTTAAAAAAAATAAATAAAATTGAATACTTATGTCTTAAATAAAAAAGTTATAAGCAATTCAAACCCCTACGTCAATTTTGGGCCACCCTGTATAGCAAGGTGTGGTTTGGCAACTCTATAAAAGTGTTGAGCTGTGTTTATTCGATATTCCCTTTCATTAATAGCTGACATTGATGATAAATAAGCATGTTGCTGGAACTTTATTTCGAATTTAGCCAAATCGAGTAATTTGTAAAACATCAAGTAATTGTTTGCTCGTTTTTGAAAAACGGTGAATTATTCGAGCTGGTGGGGGTTTCTTCTATTATTTGAGGTCTAAAAATATATCTTATTAATGTTTTCTGTCTTTTTCAGCCGTCTATATGCCGCCGACAATTCTTTGATGCTAAGCCACTCATCAGTAGGCTCGAAAAATCTTAAAAGAATGTTTGAAGCCCAACTACTTATGCCAAAATTCGCATGAACATTAATAAGATATATTTTTAGACATAAAAAAATCATTTCAATGGGCTCTTAGAGGAAATAAATAATTAAGTTCACTTTTCTGTCTTTTCTTCTATTTTTTTTTTTTTTTTATATTTTACTAAAATGAGCACTTTTATTACAGTATGTTTCCATTACGAGTTGAATCACCCACTTCGCTCTCTCAATTATTATATTTATGAATCACACTGTTTACACGACTTGTCTATAAGCTTCGATTTGACTTTTGTTTTTAATACGCCAACATAAATTTTCCATTAATTTCGTGAAGAAAATTTTTCTAAATGAATAAAAAAAAAAATTCAAACATTCATATGGAAATGTCTTCGGAAATGGTATTGCAGGGCCTTAAATACAACCTAGAGCTTGACTTTTATTTTTATGTGCCAATTACGTTTTCTTTGTTTTATTTACAATATATGATATGCGATATAAATTAGAGAAGACAGCAATTTTTTGTGCTCCGCCTGTAGCTTCATTCAGTATGAAGCTACTTGATTCGCTCTCATAATTTTGTATGGCGAAACACGTGGCTTCGCTCCTGATTAGGCTGTGTAACATAAATAGAGTGCGAAGTGCATATCGTAGAAACATGCTATTAGGGCATAGATGCCCATGCTAGTAGTATTGGTGAGAGTGACAAAATAACACTGGAAGAAAACAATTTGCTATTCATTTTATTTAGTCGTCAACGAGATTGTGACACATGTGTGGCGGGTGTTGTACATATTTTAGTAATACTCTTGGTAGTCTGAAATATTTTGAAATAAAAAGATACTTCGAAGTGTTTATAAATTTTCCCTCAATTAATCATTGTTGATCTTGCAATTAAAAAGTAATGAAATCTTCTATGGATACTCTCACTGCAGTTACGCAATAAAAGTATATTTCTCAAACTAGAAGAATTCAGCTTATTGCGTTTTTTTTGAGCAAATATAATTGATATCTGAAAATATTTGTTCGCAAAGAACGATACGTTGAGGGAAATAAGGATAAATATTTCAATATTTCAATATTTCTTCTTTATATCGGGATATATTGTACCCTCCAGATTTTTCCAGAGTTCTATATTGATGAAATTATCAGGGAAATCTAAATCACTTCGAAGAATAATAAGTTCTGTTTGGATTTGAAATTCGTACTTTAATATATCGCATTTAAAAGAGTTTTGAAAAATATTCAGTAAATGCTTAATATTATCAAAATCCTTGTCGTAAATAACAGAAGTTTTCGGAAAGTCCGAAATGTCTGCAGAAACAATTTGAGCTGCAAGTAAAAATAGCTGAGTTTTAAAATCTGAAAGAATTTTCAACATAATCCTATACATGTTCATGAATCATAAACATGTTCACTGACAGCAGTCTCGACGACGATTAAAATGTAAAATAACACACAGAAGTTCTTCAAGTGTAGTTTGTCTCTCGCACTCAACATGGTGATTTCCTATTGGTTATTGACGATCAAACAAAAGAGCGTAATAATACGTGTGAGTTTAATTTGCTGATATCAGCCACTACTGGGCATCTATGGTTTAAGGGCACTTCAGACCATTATACAAGTATAAATACTTTTATCGAGTTTTGTGAGATGAAAGTATAATTAGATTTCTTGCGACTGTCAAAAAGTCTAACGTAAATTACATTTTACATTCATACCATCACACTTCAAATAAAATAAAAAAATTGAGTGGAAAAGAAAACAGCTGTTGCATATACATACGTAAATCATACATACGTTTAATGATTTAAACTTTAATCACAGAATAAAAGTGCCAACATATTACTTTACACGGCGGCAGAAGAGCAATTTCATGTTGGCGGTGGACGTGGCGGCACTAAAAAATATTCAGCAGCTAAAATAATAGTTATGTAAAACAGAACCAAATTGAATAACACAAAAATATTTTGTCTTCTAAATACCGCTAGAGCAAAATACATTTGTATACGGTATCCTCCCCCCGGGGGCACAATATGCATCTTGCTGATCGTAACCAGCTTGGTGTCGTGTCAACGGGGTAGAAGGGGTGCAGGATACCTCGGCTGGCTTGGTGGCTAAAGATCTTAGGCATTTCCTGAAGGAGGGCGGCGACTCCTGAGGGACTTGCTGAAACCTCTCACCGAGGGCTAATTCGGCAGTACGGGGACCGGAGCCCCGGGATGACTCTTCGGAGTCATCTCGCCGGTCATAGGTTGAGGAGCCTGAAACGTACTGGCTGTGGTTGCTACCATAAGTTCGCATGGGAGGGAACGTTGGTAGCCATACTGATCATAGACCCTCGGGTCTATGTTCGGTCGCCCAAATGGGCCCGTAGTGCTGTTGCTAAGCAACAGACGCTGCTTTGTAAGGAACCAGATTGGCGGGAGCATTAGCGTTGGTTCAAGAACTGATGATCTTAGGAACTTCGGGCTACCACGGTAGTCGTGTATCCTTAGCCGTCTGGGGAATTGCAATGCAGCAGAGGTTAGATAGCTCAACTCCTGAGCAAGGGGTTTTGTTATGGCCAAGTAACGTAGCAAATAAATTGCCACCCGAGCAGTTGTTCCGGCTGCTCGGGGGCGGTGGTGTAACGTCTTGATTACACCACGTGGTTTGACCACCGTGAGGTTGGGCCCTAGTGGCAGGTACTCACGTAAATCATTCCACATCTGTATACTGTAACCAAATTCCAAATTTCGAACCCTTGTTGTATAACGAAATCAAATACCCTCAGTGACGGCACGACATCGGCTGTGAAACAACTGGCTAGTAAATTTTCCAACAGCTGCTTGTTTTAAAAAAAAAACAACCCTGGTCGAATGAAATGTATTACCGTTTAGAAAAATTTAAAAAAACGGTGAAGTCTTATTCTTATTTCTCGTTTTGATAACACATTGCATTCACACCCTCACACTTGCACGTATTATTTGAATTGTTGGCAGGTATTAATACACAGTATAATAGTCTGAACTGCCCTTTAGCTGATAAGGCTACCTTATTAGTTGTAGCATGTGGTCTATCGCCTGTATTATGAAATTCCTTTCCGTAGAGTTGAGTCAAAACAAAAATGTTTTTTTTTTTTGTTTTTACAAATATTTTATTGATATTTTCTTTTTCTCAAATTTTCAAGGTTATTTTAAATAATAAGTAAACATAATATAATCAAGTATAACTTAAAATTGTTATAAACTTAAAAATTATAAACACAAAATTGTTTAAAATTAAAATACTTAAAACGTAATTGTCGGGGGCGGGGTGTGTTTTTGGAGATAAAAATTTATAAAGCAAAAAAAACAAATGCTTATTTCCTTCATTTTCAAAAGCAGAATTACGAATAATAATAATAATAAAAAAGACCATATTCAACAGCTTTACAAAAACAGAAACGTAATTATGAGAAGCTTGTTTCATTAATAATCAAAGAAAAATATTGCAAACTTTAAATGCTACTTAAACTACAAATTAGCTGAAAATATATGGAAAGAGAAATATTTAAATAAAAAAGTAGTTGTTAAAGGCACTTAAAAATTAGAAAAGTTAATTAAAGGAATATAATAAAAGAAATTTATAAAATCATTGGCACAAGTTGCAGTCTAATATTCAAAATTATAAAGAAAATATATGTCTAGTAAAATTGTAAAATATTATTTATGTATGTATGTATATATAAAATGTAAATACATACAATGTATATGCAAACATTCTGGTTCATGGGAAAAGGCACATCAAATCAAATCAAGAAGGGTAAATGATTTTGACAATTTCGTTGGAAATTTCCTTTTAAAAGTTTGAGCTCTCAACTAAACTGAAGAGTGAAGTTTAATGGAAACGCAAAAATTAATTACTCTTTAATAAGAAAAATAGTGCGCATTTAAGGTGGTGGTTGAACAAAAACGAAATGTTTCTTAACGCAAAAAAATTTAACAACAACATTTAACAATTTCATTATTATTATTATAATTACTATGCATTTAGTTGAATTTTTTGTTTGTTTTCAAAATAAGGCAAACGCTATAACAATTACAATACCAATGACTATAAGACACAGTGTAACTAGATCATCCGTATTGATGATGCCCAAAGTACAAGCGACAACAAGATGCTCTAACAAAGTCAAGCCATTCACCGCTTGGCGCTGCTCACCCAAGACATTTACCACAGAGCTTGCATGCGACTTGGAGCTGGTGGATGGCAATTCTTCTTCCCTGTTCTGCGGTTGCCAAACACTTAATCTGGTATCGTTTTTGGGGGACAATTGGTTTTCGTTTTCAAGTCTATCAGATTCTTCTCTTAAGGCTTCATTTAGCTTCTGAAAGTCCAAACTTATTTGTTCTACCGTCTGCTGCTGCGGCTGGTCATCATTTTTCAGACAGTCTTCTTTGAATTCATAGTTTATTTTCTCTTCCATGATATTCATTGCCAACTGTGGCGTTTCTATAACAATGCTGCTTTTGCGCAAAGTACCTACATGTTCGCTCTCTTCTAAGCTAAGCGAGCTGGTGATTTCAACCTCATCGGGTTTTCTCGGATTTTGTTTATCTCTTAGAGCTTTTTCTTCTAAGGCTTTTACCTCCGCCATTATTTCATCTCGTGCCCAAATGATTTTCTCTCCCAGCAGTTCATGATCTTCCCTGGCCAAAGCCAGTCTTTCGCGTAAACTATTTTGTTCTCCCAAAAACTCTTCGGTTCTCTTAAGGTTTTCCTCTAAACTAGAATTTTCTTTCAAGCTATTTTCCAACTCCTCAGCTGTAGGCAGCCTGGGAAAGTCGGCCAAAGCCTCGTTGCGATTGCCTATGGTAACCTCTGTCTTAAAACAATTCCTAACCTCGAAGCGTGTATTGAAATTGGTATTCAGTTGCATGCTATTGTTTACACTGTGTTGGCCTAAAGGAAAATCAGCTAAGCTAACATTTCCCGAATCGGGATTTGAAGAAGTCTCCTCCAATGAGTTCAAGAAATCGTATTGGCTTAAGCTTTGAACAGGGTGGTGGTAATCTTTGATCTTGTCCACATTTATGCTTAGTTTGCTATTATAGATTTTATTAAAATTGGCTGATAATTTAGTGTTGTCGTCATAGTGTTCTGGCTTAGAATCTACACCGTATTCGGGTATAGTTTCTAATCTAGAGGCAGACGATGACGACGACGTGGACGACGATGATGATGTGGATGATAGAGGAGAGAGAGTAGCATTATTAGTAGTATGAGAGTATGAGCTGGGATTTAATAATAACAAACAATCATTAGTTTTAGCACAACATTCACAAATATCATTATTAGCGGAACAGTCTGGTAGGGATGCAGCGTTAGTTTTAAGGTTTTCTTGTTCTAGCAGTAACTCGGGCGTGGTAGCGTTAGAGGTGACATCATCTTTACCTGAATTATTTTGTAGTTTTTTCGCTTTAGATTTTTCCTCAATGCCAAAAATCATGGCCAGTTCTTCGGAGGAGTTGTATTGGGAGGGCGATGATGAACGTCCACGTTGGGTGTTGGACGCCAAGGTGGCACTGCAGTTGCTCACGGGCGTAAGATTGAGCGGTGGCGGTGAAGGTGAATAGCTAAATGTACTTATGGTGGTTAGATTTGGTGTGGCACTGGTTGTCGATTGTACATCGTAGGAGGTGGTGCTAAAAGTTTTAATGGGATCGGTGCTGGGTGCATGAAATTCACTACTTGGTGATTTAATGTAATCACTGGACGAATAGGGATTAAAAGAAGTGACGCTCGAGGAGAAACGTCTACTACCCGAAGGGCTAGATGACTTGGCCAAGCAGTCGCTAGACGATGAGAAAGAAGAGGCGGTGGTGCTGGAAACATTCGCCTTTGCCTGGGTTACACCTTCAGCAGCTATTTTCAGCTTTTCATTTTGTTTTTGTTTGGCTTGATCCTCGCATTCCCTCATTATCTGATCGATCTCCTCGATTTGCTGTTGTTTGGGTTTATTGGGTGGTTTTCTCGTTTCTGTAAGATTAGAAGTGGTCAAATCATTTGTCGTTTCGTCTTTTGTAACCTGTGGTATATTACACGAAGTGGCCACCGCTAACTCCGTTTGATTCAAATTGTCGTAGTCATGACTGTCTGCCAAGTCGCTCAGTTGGCGCATACACCTTCTGGCTATGGCCTCAATATTTGTTGAATTAGCGGGATCTAGTTTCTTAATTAAGGCAGGCATAACCAAATCCTCGTCCCTGTCAGCTGGTTTTTGTGCCGGTCGAAGAGCTTCCTGCACCACTATGGGTGGCTCGGTGGTAACAATATCCTTTAGAATTTTTTCACACACCTTATTGGCAGCCTCTGATACCTGATCAATGGCCTTTATTAATTTGTCTTCTTTGTGCAATTTACGTGCCTTGACAGTATCATCTGCTGCAGCTAGTTCATTGTCGGGCAAAGTGTTCAATAGCATTTCACCACATTTTTTAGCTGCCTGAGAAACTTTCTCTATCTCTTGTAACTCCTGCACCAAACGCTCTTCTTCGGCATTAGCTTTCTTGGGTTTGGAGGCTGTAATTAAAGCCTCTTTTCTAAGTTCTTTCAACTCCTGACTCAATTTCTTGCTGCTCTCTTGGGCATCTTGGGCAATTTTGTTTAAAGCTTCCTCCATTTTATGTGTGTCAGTACTTAGTGGTTCGGGTGTTAAGGATGTTCTGGGTTTTGGAACGGGTTTGGCTGGTTTGTCCTCTTCCTGTAGGGCAGCTGCAAGTTTTTGCGGCAATTGGCAAATAGCTCCGCCTTGACTGGGATGACGAAACGGTATATGGGCTTTTTTGGCTTGATGATGCTGTTGCTGCTGTTCCCGTTCCTGTTCTCTGAGACTTTGCAACAGCTTCAGAGTAGTGGGTATGTCGCTGGCTGAATCGTGTTTGTGGAGATCAGACAGGCTACCCGAACGGTCGATACTTTTGGTTAGTTCCAAATAAGAGTGCAAATCACCTCCTGACGGTTTTGCCGCATCTCTTTGAATCAAAGCATAAATATTGGCCGATTGGGTACGGGTGGCACGATTTTTTTTGATTAGACAGCCCGTGGGATATTGATATTTATCTTTGTTTTCCACGGGATCCTTGCGCAATGCTCGGACTGCCAAATCATCTTTGATAACATCTGGCGCCTTGGTTTCGAAAGTCATTAGATTGTGGCGTTTGGGCGTCACATGTAAATAGTCTGTTAAGGGGGCTGGCACTATGGGACCTAAGGGTATGCCGAATGGCGGCTGTCTTTCCGCTGTTTTGGGTTGCAAATTTGCTAGTTTTATATTGCGGTAGGCAACATCATCTCTAACCGGATCGGGCTCACCGGCGGGAGAATCTTCTTCGTCATACTCATCCGCATGAGCCAAAGCATATTTCTCAAAATCATTTGGTGTAGGCACGCGTTCTTTTTTGCTTTCGGGCTCCGGTTCGGTTAAGCCTAGAGAACGATATATGGCTTCTAGTTCATTTATGGCCTCCTCTAGATTGGCTGGTTTCTTGCGCGGAAAACTAAATTGGGGCACCTGAGGCGCACCAAACGGTTTTCTCAATGGCGGCTGAGGAGCATCGAAAGCAGGATTGTGGTGTTGCTCACGGCGCTCATTAACATATTCCTCATATTTGTTGGGAGTGGTGGAAATTTCTCCCGAGCGCCGGTGATAATGATTGGGCATGGATTGGGCCTTTTTGCCCTCTTTGTTGCGTATTTCTACAAAACTATTGCCATTTTCCTGACTAGGTTTTATGTGCAAGCTGCCAAAAATTACTCCATCCACTGCATCGTTTCCCTCAGCTGCAGTTAAATTTAAGGGCTTTTTGGGTTTATAAACTTCAGAATACATGGGCACTGGATGGCTTCTGAGTTCAGTTACGCGAGAGCTGGACACGGACCGGGGTTTGTGGCTGCCCTCCGCATTAGCGGAACGCTGAATATCACGTCCTCGTGGTGCTGGTACTGGTGTTTTGCTCTGGGCAGATATCTCTAAACGTTTCCAAAACTCGGTGGCCTTTGGCTTGGTGGGTGAAGTAGGCAGACCACTTTTGGTAGTGCGTAATATACCACTTGAAGGTGGTTCATTTAAATCGGTTTCAAATGCTTCCGGTTCAATCAAGTGGATGGGTTTGCGAGAGCGTGGTGTAGCATCAGCCACATAATGGAAATCCAAACCATTGGGCAGAGATTTCTTGCCAGGTTGGGCATCTCTTTCGGCTCTGGTAATAAACCTGCGATGTGTTGGGCCCGACGCCTGTAGACTGCCCTGATTGGGCGTTATGTTCAGTGAGTGTATTGATTGATAATGAGGTTGCTGAGCCCAAATCTTGTCGTCCGATACACAGCGACCATTTAAGCCTGTTGTTGGCAAAATGGGGATACCTGTCTGATCGAAAGCATATGAAATGGGTCGCAGATCATTGGAACTGCCCTCTTGCAAGTGGCCGTTAACATTTACCCTACGCAAAGGATCCCTGGGAGGAGGTGGTGGCGGCATTGGCTTGTTTTGTAACCTGCCGTTGGCATTTTGCAAATGTATATGACTGTCATAGCTGATGCTACGTTTGGCGTCATTGACAGTATTTTGTAAGGTCACAGGTGGCTGCTGTTGCTGCATTTGACCCCATTGCACATACGGTGCCATATGCTGCAAGCTATTCGTATTGCGCAAACGTGGATATTGAGTGTTTGGTGGAATACTCGCAGTAGAACGTACTTGAGGCTGAGGTTTTTGGGCTGAGGAAACTTGCTGCTTGGGAGCCTGATATATGGACAGGGGTACAGGCTGAGTTTTCCATCTTTGAGTGGGCTGTTGAGCGTACAAAACGGGAACCTGCCCGTGGCTAACTTCACCATCACGTGACAAACGTTTATAATAGCGTTCATTGCGTGCCGCTCTGGATCGCCGACTCTGACCATTTACGTGACCACCCTGACCACCACTATGTATACTTTCATCACTGCGATATTTGGAGAAAGTGGTTGAATTTAAAGATATTATTTCCTCCTCCGAAGAGGAGCCCACCAATGGTGTTACAGTAACACCATTTTGTGGTATTTTCTGGATGACGTGCTGTTTGGTGCGTGACGATCGACGATCGAGGGAGAGTGCTGATCTACTTATTAGTTGCTGTTGCGTTTGAGGTACATGTGGCAGGTACTGTTGTGAATGATGCAATTGCTGCTGTGGCGCTGCATTCAGTGCCTGCACTTGTGTGTTGTTTTGATAGTACGGCTCTTCAGCCGCTACAGTTTCCACAGGCAAGAAAAACTCATTATCCACATGCTGTGCGGATGCTGAACTTATATGCTGACTGTTTGCAGCATTGGCTGCATCGCTACTGGTCAATTTACTGCCACGTCCTGTGGATTTTGTTGATTTGGTTTTCTTATTTGGTGTTGAGCTTATAATGGCCGGCGAATTAGAGCTAGTGCCATGATTATATTTTGTTAGGGGCAAAAAGCCCGCTTTGCGGTCCTCCTCCGAAGATGATTCCGTTTCAATTTCTTTTTTGCGACGAAACAAACGTCCAAAGGACCATTTCTTATTCGTATTAGGGCCATTCTGGCTGCCATTCGAAATTTGTGAACCATTTACAGAAGAGTCTTTCTTATTGTTGCTACTAAAATGAAATCGTTCCATATCGCTGTCGATAATTTGTATTTCCTCGATATCGACTTCGTCGTCTGGCAAATAATCAATTTGACTACTCTCATTTGAGAGAACTTCTTTTGGCAGGGGTAGTTGTGGCCGCCACGACGTTTGAACAGTCTGCAAAAGAAAGAATAAATGATAAGCGTGATTAGAAAGACTGCAAAATGTATTTGAGCGTATAAAAAAAAATCTGCACTGTTTTCTATGCTACATTATTTCAAGACATAATGAGGGGAACTAAGGAAAACAGAGTCCTACAAGTTGCAAGTTGAAAAGCTGAAATATAATATAGCAAAATGTCGAAATTAAGGGCTAAGTTCTCAAATTTTAAGCAGCTCTTTTGTGTAATCTGAATGATTTGTTTAGATTTTATTTACAGGACCGGTGTAATTATCAATATTATTGGTCCTCAGCGATTTTTTCTATACTGTCTGCTGAAATCACAACAACAATATCTTCACTAAAACAAAAGGAGGGAACAACTGATTTTTCAGTTATATAGATACTTACGAAATTTTCAGCAAATCTCAATATAACTGGTGGACCAGAATAGCCTGCAAATAAAACACCCTGCCGTGATCATGGCCGAGGAGCTTACATTAAGCTATTTGTTAGGACAAAATCATGGAAAGAAATATTTTATTTTAGCATATGTTGTTTAACAATATACTAAATAAAAACATTATGATCATAACGATCAAGCTGCCCTTTACACAGAGTCCCTTGTTATGTATCAACGCCGGGTATTTTTGAAAATGATGGCAAGACTGGGTCCTTTAACGGATCCATTGACACCCATAGAAAAGCAGTAATAACATCGTTGACCAGCTAAAACAAAAGGTAAAACATATTCATTCGGAAGACCCTTAATCTTTTCTGTGGATGGATAAATCTTCTCATTATATTAAAAGCGTGAAGAACTTCCGATACTTCAGTGGGCCGCCGAAAGGTATTTTTTAGAGTCTGCATGCTTCAATTTAAATATTTGTTAGGCGGGTAAAAATTCAATTTTTACAAAAAATTTCATTGGAACTTATATTGCAATTATTTAATTAAAATTGGAGATCAATGATAATTTTCACACTTAAATACTTGACTTATTATTAACTTCTTTATATTTATTCCCCCTAATTCATAAAAATTTCTTATTTCAGCTTATAAGCTGGTAATAGTTATCATACACTAGCAGTGTTATAAGCAACACATAAGAAATTCAATTCATAAACACATTGGGCCTTAACTATAGTCAAACACTAAAGTCGGTTCTTTTTAGCAACAACTTAAATTTTAAAACGTGTTGCTAACTTTTTTCTAACTATAGTCAAAATTAAAGTTGGCTTTAAGCTGAATCAGCTTTAAATGGGTGCCACATTATTTATCGAAAATGGCAAGTTATTTATCATACAACCTCTTACAAATTTAAGTAAAATCCCATCTCTAATGAGATGACTCTCAAAAATTATGTATACGTGTGAACACACATCTACATAAATGTAAGATTGTATTAGTAAGTAAACAAAAAACATCAAAGCGAATTGGATAAAAGTAAAATTTTTAAGAAAATTCTAATTAATAATAGTTATTAAGAAATCTTTAATTTAATTATTTAATTTAAAAAATTTTACATTAAAAAGCTTTTACATATAAAAGTGACATTTGTTTGAGCAAAGCTGTTGCTAAATAAGTTAAAGACAACTTCTGCTGGTTTTAAGTTTAGAGCAAACTTTTGAGCGTAAAGTCGGCTTTTTCTCGTCTATAGTAGACAAAAAGCATACTTTTATTTAGCAGTGACTTAAAATTGCTTAAAGCATACTTTTTCGGTGTCTATAGTTATGGGCCATTATATGCGTGAAATAACTAATAAACTCTTTTGTTACTTTTGTACTTTATTGTTGGCAATACCATGCAATGTTCGCTCTCATTTTGTGCCTAGTGCTGCATATATGAGATGTATGTAAGAAACGGTTTATTTGCGTAGCTTCGAAAAATGCAAAATATTATTTACTTATATAACATAATTTTGTTCGAATATGAAATAATTTATTGGTTTACCTATTTTTATTGTGATAAATATGTATACAAGGCTTTGAATTGTAAAAAAATTATTTCTAAACACATTTGTTTAATGTCTGTTACCAAAAGTAGTCGACTACTTACTCTCTAGCATTTGTTTGTGCAGCACTATAATTATTTGCAAATATTTTTCATGAAAACATAATGAAAAGTAGTAAATATTATTTAATTGGCAAATATCTTTTATTAAAATGATTTTATTGATGAATTCCTTCTTCGTAACTCTTCATGAACTTAACGAATGTCTCTTTATCAAACGCTTATGGTTAAGTAGAGGCCAATGCGTGTGTATACATTGTAAATACAGGCAGTATCGCTACTGTTGTTTGTGCATAGATATGTATGTGTATGCATGCATACATACATATGTACAAATGTACATGTCAATTCAAATTTGCAAAAGAGATAGTACTATACATATTTATGTACGTCTGTATTTCTTTGTGTATTGTATCGATATAATTCGTCAAAACATTTGTAATTTACTATATGAAAACTAAAGAAAATTTTGTTTGATAAAAAAATAAGATGATTTTTGCAGGGTTAAAGTGTCTTTATGACTGTATATTACTGATTCTTACACCACATCATCAGTAGAATTTAAAGTAAGTATGTATGTACATATTTTCGAATTTCATAGTTTAATGTGTAATGATAATTTGGTGTAAGAAACAATGAAATGCAATCATATACACATTCAAGAAGCAAAAAATTGGTAAATATTGTTAAAATAAAAAAATCATCAATTCAACAATTTTCACTATTAAACGCTTATAGTTGGGTAGAGGCCACAATAAAAATATCCAATTTATTAAATGATTATAAGCAGCATAATAAGCTATAAGTGGATTATGAATACACTTTTCTGGATTTTTGCTTATAAGTTGGTTATAACACTCTTATAATGTGTTTATGAATTAGGCCGATTATGTTTTAGATGAAGCAGGATTGCCAAAAAAAATTTCAAAACAGTTGGGGGCATTAATGAAATAGCACAGGGCTGGGAAATGCATTACATTGTATGGAAAATGCATTATATTGTTTACTCAGGTGAACAGCCTTTGTAAACGAAAGACTACATCACATGGAAGCATTGCAGGGATGAATATTGAGCTCACATATCGTTTTATTTTCTATTACTTCATATTGGAGTAGGTACAGTCAAGATAGAGGTGGTTTCTGTACTACAAGATTTTCACCTCAGTTGCATGTGAAACATTTTATTTGCCGCCTCTTAAGAAAAAAGTCAGCACAAAATGAAATCGAAAGAATTTGAGCTGGAAACTGCTACCAACCAAGTACGGAAATTTGAAATAAAGTCAGTTGCTATTGTGCAATGGACATAAACTTCTTATCAATATTTTACTTTGTTTAGAAATAGTTTCTATTGCCCTTAGAACTTCTCACTCCATTTCTTCAAGTTCTTGGCAGCAGTCTGTTCACTCTGTTCTGCAAACCATATTTTTCCCCATTTTTTTGACACATTTTTGGAAAGAGTTTTTACGACTCTTTGAAATCGCATACTGCACATCTCACACACCTGGTAGTCGTAAAATACTTTGGCAATTTTTCGACACCTCATTAGTTCAGAGAACTGATTGTATTTTTAGTAAGCGGCCCACCGGTGTTTATGCACACTTCTTTACATTGCTTTGAAATGTTTAATAACAAACAAAATGGCTGGTTATCAATCATATGCAAAAAAAATAACCATTCCCGTCCATTTAATTAAGCTGATGAGCGCATGCCAGAGCTGGCTCTTTTGCTCTGTTCTTTTAGGTTTCGAAAAACATATTAATCTAAATTCATCACTAAACAGCTGTAATACTTTAGTGTGTTTTTGAAAATAGTATGCCTTCAATAACATAAACATTTACACCAACAACAGCCACCACCCCTTTTCAAGTTCAATTCTGTGTTGTATGCGGTAGCCTGAGAGGGAAGAGGGAGGCCAAAATGAATGCCTTCATTTGTTTATAAATGAGTCTGAAGTAGGAAATTAGCTTTTGTTTTTCATGTTCGTTGATTTATTTAAAACAAACAATTTGTTTTTTTTCTTAATTTAATTATAGAAAATGTTTATTTTAAGAGGCGTGATGATAAATTAGGGAAGGCGAGGAAAAACTTAACAAAAAAAAAAAAACAAATTTTATAGCTCTTCTTGAGCAGGCAATTAATGTTTTATTTTTCATATATGAAAAACTAAGAAGCCACGAATTGATATTGACCTATTAATTTAACTTCTTTTATTGTCAAACCACATAAAAATCTAAAAATAAAAGCAAGTTTACAAAATTTTTGGTTGAGTGTAATTAAAGTAAGTAAAATTTAGAAACGATTAATGTGGTATGAGTCTACTCACTATCAGTTAATGGTGACATTATCAATACCAAAGACAACTTTTTTTTTAAAGTCGCTAACGTTTTAATTTTGCCTTGATAAAACACAATATAAAGTTATTAGGGTGTCTCGTTTTAGCAAACGCTATTGTGTCATTCATTAATTTTTCGGCATATCAAAAAAATCATGCTCGAGGTATCCGATTAAATTTTTTTTTTCATTTTTGTATGGACGCCCCCTTAAGGCGGCTACCAGCATTAGAACGCACAGTCTAATCAATTTATTTTATCCGTATGAGTACTTTAGTGAATGGAATATAGGCTTCACCAATATATGGGTGTAGTATGGGGCCAGTGTTCTTGAACAAAATATTGGGGGGTGGATCATTTGACTCATGTACGATCACACTGGTACTGATTAGTATTAAAGGCCCGTAATTGGAAGCCTCGAAAATTAAATTGTCTCTTCATGCCACTAACTTGCCTCCGGGTTAGCCGTAGGGGAGTCAAATATATGACCGACCTGCAATAAACACAATCTGTCCGAACACAAAAAAAAAAATATATTTTAAGTCTAATAGCATGTTTCCATGACATGTGCTTCGCTCTCTATTTGTGCTTAACGCCCCAATCAGGAGCGAAACAAAGTGCTTCGCCGCACAAAATTTTGAGAGCTATTGAAGTTGCTTCATGTTGAAGCTACATGCGAAGCACGAAAAATTCCTGTCTTCTCTAATTTATATCGCAAATTTATCTGCACTATCTGTCAAAATCATATATTGTAAACGAAAAAAATACATAAATAAAAAGCAAAGAAAACGTAACTCTCCCATAAAAATAAGAGTTAAGTTCTGGGTTGTATTTAATGCCCTGCAAAAGCAAATGCCAACTCCGAAGACATTTCCTTATGAATGTGGTTTTTTTTTTCAACAACACTTTCACTTACTTTTTTTGTTCATTTATAAAAATTTTCTTTAAGAAAAATAATGGAAAATTTATGTTGGCTTATGAAAACCAAAAGTAAAATCGAAGCACCTAGACGAGTCGTGTAAACAGTGTGATTCATAAATATGATTGAGAGAGCGAAGCGGGTGATTCAACTCGTAATGGAAACATGCTATAAAGGTGGGATCATACGATTGCCGCAATGCACCAATTTTTGTTACATTTTGTTTGCCAATCGTGTGATAGCACAATTTATTGGCTCATGCGGCAACCAAAACGAATGTTGTTCCTATTTGTCCCAATAAAATACAACCCTGATGCGACAACCGTGTGAACACTTGACATACAACTAATCACCAATAAAAATTCTAAAAATGCACCAATATTTATTGTGTTCTCATGCGGCAACCAACAAAGACAATGCCCGCCAATAATATACATACATATACATTTATTTAGTTTCAAAATTGTTTAAACGCATCCTTCAAACATAATTTCTGCTTTTCAATCAGCAAAATTCAATTGTTGTTAGTATTCGTTTTTTGCTTTTTCAGCCCGCACAACATTACAATAATAGCCGAAGCAATTTTCTTTCTTTTTAATGAACAAACCATATTTTTAACATTTAATTAATTTTTTTTTTATTGTTTTGGGAAAACAAAGTTTGTCATCAGCTACAACAGCTGTTTCTCAAAGTTGCCGCATAATATAACAATCGTGTGTGACTATAATGCGGCAATTATTGGTACTAAATTGTTTGGCGACAATTTGCGACAATAAAATTTCAGTAAAATGTGACAATCATGTGATTGCAGGGAATTTGATTGGGACACATTTTTTATTATGCACCAATCCAGGCCAATAAAAATTGTGTAAAATTGGTGCATTGCGGCAATCGTGTGATCCCACCTTAACGCCTCGAAATTGATTATATTGTTATGTCATGCCCAAAACTATCGAAAAATGTATGATACAACAATGCCAAATTTCTCTCTGTACAAATCGAACCAGCCTAATAAACATACATACTTTTATTCAAGTACATTTGCTTTTTTCATGACCATAAATTATTTATCATTCTTAAGAAACAAAAAAAAAGCAAATAAATTTACTCATGTGAACACAATTTCACGTTTACATGGAATTTGCGTCAACATTTTGCGATTTAAGCAGTATTATTAAATAAATTAAAAAAAAAAATCGTTCATTTAACTTAAAACTAAATTACAGCTACAAACAAAAAAGAAAACAAATAAATGAATAACACAAACACACATACACTTGTGGCAACATTGTGATCAAAGCCGCAGGGATATGGAAATTCAGGAATGATGTTACGTTTTTTGTCATCCCTTAAGCAGCCATTTTTCTGTTTGTTATTTGTGTGATACAAATCAGACGAACGGTTAAATTTGTTAGTGGCAGAGATGTTAAAATTATTATTGATGGGGCTGTGGCCACAGCGTATAAAAATGAAGCCCTCATTGCTGGGCGACGAAGCCGATTTTTTATTGTGATTTTGATTATTGTGATGACGTTTTAAGGGAAATTTAAACATTTCTTTTGAGATTTTTCCGATTTTTCCGATTTTTTTTTTTTTTTTTTTTTGTTAATTAATCAAACACAAATACTCTTACAATTAAATTTATAATTTAGCCAAAAATAAAACAAACACATTGTGAGGCAAAAGAAGAAATACTTAAGAGAGAAAGAGAACAGAAAAATAAAAATTTTTAAAAATTACTTTTAGGAGCAAAACAAATACAAGATAAAAATTAACACTTTGAGGGTGATAAGAAAGTTATTTTCCACAATTTTTCAAATGTCAAAAAAAAATTAATTATTTCTGAAAATTTTAAATAAATAAAGCACGATTTTTTCCATGTTTTTGTATGAAATTTTTCTAGAATAGTGCTGGCGAATTTTATTATTTATCATTACACGATAATATATCAATACTTTTCAATCGGAGAGATAAAGTATGATTATGTGTATTGGCTGCGGTTAAAGCACAAGTAAGTTTTCAAAACACCAAAAAGTTTAAGTTGTCAGCATGTGTATATGCCAACGACATTTCATTGCTGCCAATCAACTCTCGTCAGTAGACTTGAAACCACTTAGGAAAACTTTTTGGTTTTAATAGATAATAATAAACTATCATTTGAATAACAAATAAATATTAGTTTTCAATACTTTCAAATATAAAAATCATGGTGTCCAGAGGAAACTCGTTATAAGAAAGTTGTTAAGAAAATATACGATTCAGCTGTAGTAACGTTTTGTTTTATACAAAACGTTTCTGTTTGCCTGCGGAAACACCTAGCGCCTTCGGCTGGAATCGAACCTGGGCCTTTGGAGGCTCTTAGCAGAGCATTCTACCAATTCAGCCATCGAGACGCTCGCTCTGCCTGTCTTTTTGGAACGAAGTTCCTTAACGCGGCTTGCTGGTAGTGCAAATTAGTAGAAATCGTCACGAAAGCGTGTGAGCTGTTTATATGTATTGGTGTACAAACAATTGTGTATGATGGGTGGTGTATCCGCTGACAGCAGCGGAGACACCTACCAATAAATATTAATTAGTTGTGAAAACGGACACTATCAGCATCTAGATGCCGCTAAAGTAAAGTATGTCACAACAAAAAACAGCAAAATTAAAAAATTTACCAACAATTGATTTTCTTCCTTTTTAGAAGATTGACAAAAAAAAAAAATACTGCATGTCTCAAAAATAAAACGTTCCAAAAATTCAAAGAATCATAAATTTAAGTTTCAAAAACAACAAAAAAACATACAGATTTCACCTTGTATTACATTCAACGATGAAAAAAAAACGTAAGGAACTTCGTTCCTAACGGCGGTCCCCCGACCGCATTTCTTTTTTTTTTATCAAATTGGGTTCTTACATTTTTGGAACTCTAATTAATGAGAATATGAAGTCAAATGTTTGAACATATGTATTTGACTTCATATTCTGACTCATAAGACAGGAAAAGAAAAGTTGAAGACCCACCTAAGGTTTGTGAAAATGAAGATTTTTATTAGCTTGCCAGAAATAGAGGCCGGCCGCTATTAGAAGCTTTTTTTCAAATTTAGATTTTTGTTTGACTACGTACTAAACTGCTTTGATAGAAATTGTGTAGCGGCCCTCAAAGTGTTAATTTTTAAAGATTGTACTTAATGCTTTGTGTATATATTGTACATATGTATGTTTATATGTGCTTGCCGGAAAATTTAATAAACAATAAGAAGTATAAAGCAAAACACAAATATATCAAGCCCTAACGGCAAAAGTAACATAACGAACAAAACTTAAATTTGAAGTGTTTTTTTGTTGTTGAGATTTTCTTATTTGGTTGTAATATTTTATGAAAAATTAACTTTAATCCAAAATTGAAATAAAAGCATGGCTAGATTAAATGAATACTAGCACAGCAATTATTGGGTACTACTGTGCAAGTGGCAGACAAAGGGTTGCCCTGTTATTGGCTACACTTTAGTTGTTAACTTTGTATTGTTTTTAGTATTTGCTGTTGTAGAGGCCAGACAACTACATACATACATACGTCATGAAAATTTAAGCCTCTATTTCTTACGGTTCAAAAGTGTCCCAATAGGTGTCTTACTAAAGGGTGTCCCCATAAATAAATTTTAACTTTTTGCTATTTTTGGTATTTGTTGTGGTAGAGGCCTGCGAGCTATGCACTGTGCAAATTTTCTAGTCTCTATCTCTTATGATTTAAAAATCACAGTAGATTTCAGAGTTTATTGTGTGGCAGCATAATTTAGGTCTTATTGGTTTGCTGTTTTGGATATTTGTAACCACATGTCTGGTAAAAATTTCAGCTTCAAAAGTTACAGCTAATTTTATTAAATTTTCACACTTTCTTGTATGGGGACCATTTTTAGTATGAAATTTTTGTGTTGTTTTTAGTATTTTTTACTTTTAATGGCCGGGTAAACCAAATGTACAGCTCTCTAGCTTTTGCCGTTTGTAAGAATGGGGCCTGTGGCGGAAGTACGGACGGACATAAATGTCTCAATATTACGGTTCCGTTTTCACTGTACGGTACCCTAAGAACAGGGAAAATTATTCTAGCCCAGAAAGATTTTTTAAAATCTTTTTAGGGTTCCGTACTCATCAGAGTGAAACGGAACCCTATTACCGAGACAACTACGTCTGTCCTTCCGTCCGTACGTCCGTCCGTCCGTCACAGCGTCCATTCTCCGAAACGTTAAGAGCTGAAGAGCTGAAATTTTCACAGGATGTTGTTGTTTGCTTGCCGCTACAACAATAAATACTAAAAACAACAACAAAACGAAAACTACCAGGTGTCCCCATACAACGAAAAGTTACAATTAGCTATAACTCCCAAACCGTAAAAGATAGAAAGCTGAAATTCGCACAGTGTATGTATTTGTAGACGCTCTACAACAAAAAATGTTAAAAACAACAACAGCTCGAAAACTACCAGGTGTCCCTATACAACCTAAAGTAAGAACTAGCCGTAGCTGCTAAGCTATAAAAGACAGAGAGCAGAAATTCGCACAATATATGTATTTACATATGCCCTACAACAATAAATGCTAAAAACATCAACATGTTGAAAACTACCAGGTGTCCCCATACAACGTAAAGTAAGAATTAGCCGTTGCTCTCGAACGGTGAGAGACAGAGGGATCAAATTTGCATAATATATGTACTCACATATGCTCCACAACAACAACTGTAAAACTACCAGGTGTCCTTTTACAATGTAGAGTAACAGCTATAACTCTCGAACCGTAAGAGATATAGAGCCGAAATTCACACAGTGTATGTATTCCCAGATGCCTTACAACAGCAAATGAAAACAACAAAAACAACAACAACAACAACAAGTCGAAAACTACTAGGTATCCCCATACAACATTAAGTAGCAATTAAACGTAACTCTCAGGCTGTAAGAGACAGAGAGATGAAATTTTGACAATATACATACATATGTATGTATTCACATATGCCATTCCATAGGTACATTACATATACGTACGGAACCCTAAGTGTGCGAGCCAGCCTCGTACTTGACTGAATTTATTTCTAAATGCCACAGACATTTCGTCGATGACACTGAGCAAAATGAACGGAGTTAAATTGAAAAAGCTGATATGAAAAAATGCGTTCTATGAATGATTTGTTTTCATTGTATAAACGAAATTGAACATTCGTATGTTTTGAAGAACATCTACCAAAGCCCTTTTAATTAACCAAATGAATTCGTTTTCTCATAGTGTAGTAGAACTTCACCATCTTGCTTTAAATGTTATTTTCTTTGTACCGGTACAGGTATTTTGAAAACCAGTAAAGTGATTTTCAATGATTAATATTTATTTTTGTTCTCTTATCCCGAAATATAAGAGCCAACCCTTGTAGCTGGCTTTTATATCAAATATTTATGGCCGATTTCACGATTTCGAACCTGTTCGAGCATTCGCATAAATACATTTAAGACAAAGACTAAAATCTTGAAATTTGTTTTTTTTTTTTTTGGTTTTAAATGTATTTACGAGAATGCTCAATGAGCTGTGTGATATCGTGAAACTGACAATTAATTAATTTTTGAGAATTGAGTAAAACGAAAATGCTCCTGGACGAATTTGCTCTTTTCCATTACGTTACGTTTTTGCAGTTAGGGCTCGATATAATAATTGTACAGGAGTTATATATGTATATGTATATGAAAATAAATTAGAAAGAAATTCTAGGCAAAATGCCAATGAATTTACTCAGATTTTTAAAATAAAAATTTTTAAAAAATATAATTAATAATGAATATTAAAAAGGATTACAAAGCGACATAGATCACACATAAAACTAAAGATAAAATTAATTTTAGAAAAAAATAGTCACATTAAAATTTTAAGTTATAACAAAAAAACACTTATTCAGTAGGCAGTTTTTTTTGTTACATTTCAACACACATGTATTTACTATTTTTAAAATCTTTCGTTATTTGCGCTAAATTTTTGTTATATTTTTGTAGCGGAATTTTCGTCACTTAAACACAGGTATGTATATGTACATACATATGTACATATGTATGTATGTATGCATTTGAATAGAAAAAGTTTTCACATTTCGGAATATGCAAGGCTGGCGGTTTCGAATTAGTTTACAATTTTAAACGTTTGTCTTCTTAAATACACACAAGTGCTGCTTATGTTTTATTTATTTTTTATCTTGTGATTCTTAAGTATTTACAAAAAAAAAAAACAAATTTTAAAAATAAAACTAGAAAAATAACAACAAAAATACGCAAGAAGAAAAAAAACCGAAAAACAACTAAAAATCCAAACGTTTATAAAACAAGCAGCAGTGTTAAGCTGCTGTAGCGTGATGGGAGACGACTAAAGGCGTTGAACGATTTTGTGGCAGCTAAAAGCCACCAACCACATTAAGAATATTAAAAACTATATAAGTACACACATATGTACATATATGCTTATGTATGTATAGCTAACAACAACAAATTTAATAACACAAAAATAATTTAGCCACAACATTTAACAAAAATAAAACTGAAAAATGCGTTAAAAATCGTTCACAACAAACTACATACAAAATACTCAGCAAGATCAGCGTGTGAGAATTAACCAAACAAAAAAAAAAAAAAAAAAACAAAAATAAAAATAAAAACACCGCTGCCAACAACAGAGTAAACGGAATGATCTTTCTCTTACACACAATAAAAATGAAAATTTATTTTGTTGAAAAAAAGCAAGAGAATGAAATAAATAATCTAAAGCAGAGCAACAAAAACATGAGCAGACTAGAGTCTAGTGAGTAGACTCTAGTCGCTGCCACTGATTGTTCTGAAGAGTGTAAAGACTAAGCGGATTTAATTTAAAAGTGTCAGCACTGGCAAATACTTACAGCAAGCGGACGGAATCTTAATATATAGTCATGGATGACATAGTCTTTAAAATATAAAATCTGCATTCCCATTCCATCCTTTAATACTCTTGTAGTGCCATCTCTGCTTTTAATACTAAAAATATCAACTTAAGGTGGGATCATACGATTGCCGCAATGCACCAATTTTTGTTACATTTTGTGTGCCAATCGTGTGATAGCACAATTTATTGGCTCATGCGGCAACCAAAACGAATGTTGTTCCTATTTGTCCCAATCAAATACAACCCTGATGCGACAACCATGTGAACACTTGACATACAACTAATCACCAATAAAAATTCCAAAAATGCACCAATATTTATTGTGTTCTCATGCGGCAACCAAAGAAGACAATACGCGCCAATAATATGCATATGTATACATGTATTTAGTTTCAAAACTGTTTAAACGCGTCTTCCAAACATGATTTCTGCTTTTCAATCAGTAAAATTCAATTGTTGTTACTATTCATTTTTTGCTTTTTTCAGCCCGCACAACATTAGAATAATAGCCGAAGCAATTTTCTTTCTTTTTAATGAGCAAACCATATTTTTAACATTTAATTTATTTATTTTTTTTGGGAAAACAAAGTTTGTCATCAGCTACAACAGCTGTTTCTCACAGTTGCCATGTAATATAACAATCGTGTGACTATAATGCGGCAATTATTGGTACTAAATTGTTTTGCGGCAATTTGCGACAATAAAATTTCAGTAAAATGTCACAATCATGTGATTGCAGAGAATTTGATTGGGAAAAATTTTTTATTATGCTCCAATTCAGCCCAATAAAAATTGTGTAAAATTGGTGCATTACGGCAATCGTGTGATCCCACCTTTAGAATGTATAAGTAGCGAGTAAGAATTAGCATGAATAATAAAAGGCAGTTGATATTCTACCATCCACCACACAACAGGTCTAGTTATTTATGGGCGGAATCGTGGCACTCTTAATAAAACTTTCTGTCTATTATTACGTTTTCATTTATACTATGTTCACATATGCCTTTTTAATTGAAACAATATTCAGTTAATTGACAATATCTTTTTGGTGTTCATACATACTTAATATTGCTACGACAATTAGCATTTGACAGGTGAAAAATTATTGTTTACATTTGGTTATTTTGTAAAGGGTGCTTTTTATCGATGTATAGAACTTTAAGTTGGCATTACTGTTCAAGATGGTGACCGATTTAACAGCTGTCAAGTGATTTATTCTCAGTTTGGTTTGGCAATTCATCATGAATAAACTCAACGCCTGAACAACGCTTGCAAATAGTGCAATTTTATTTCGAAAATAATGGTTCTGTGCGGAATACGTATCGCGCACAATTTTGTTTAGCGATTAAGCGCACTTCTGGTTGAATGGCTACGTCAACAAAGAAAACTGCCGCATTTGAAGTGAAGCTAATCCTCAAGTGCATGTCGAAACACCGTTACATCCAGAAAAACCGACTCTTTGGTGCGCTTTATGGGCTGGTGGAATCATTGGTCAGAACGTTACAGTCAATGGTGACCGGTATAGAGCTATGATTACTAACTTTTTTATTCCTGAATTGAATAACCATGATGTCCAGGAGATGTGGTTTCAACAAGACGGCGCAACATGTCACACAGCTTGTGTCACAAACGCTTGACTATATGGAAGACAACATTCGCCGTATTATTGCCGATATACGGCCACAAATGTTGGAAAAAGTCATCGAAAATTGGACGTTCAGATTGGACTACATCCGCGCCAGCCGTGGCGGTCATTTACCAGAAGTCATATTTAAAATATAATGCCACAAGATTATCTTTCGGATAAATAAAATTCATGTCAATCGAATAATCCATCGTTTTTTTATTGCAACTTAAAGTTCTATACATCGAAAAAAAACACCCTTTATCATAAAAAATGGGAAAAAAAATTTTTTTTATTTATTTATTTTGTTGACGTTTGATTCAAGTCAAATTTTAACAAGGAGTGTTCAATATGTACTGTTGTTGTAAAAGCTTGTTCATTTAGTACTGTTAATACAAATCTAACAGTGTTGCATTATAAATTTTACTCATTATTGAAACAATTACCTCTTAATTGCCAATAAGTTATTTGTAATTTTTGTATGAAAATTTAGTCTCAATAATGGTCTTAATTGTTATAATTTCAATATTGCTGCATGTATGAACAGGGTATTAGGTTTGAAAATATAAATCTACTACCAGACACCCTACATTTTGCCAAGACTTTACAAAGCTCTTCTAAGCCATTAAACGAATAAACTGGAGTAGACTTGTTGTGTAACAAAAAATATTTCTTAAGTTTATTTTTTGTTTGTGTTTTTGTTTTCAAACAAATGAACTAATAAAAATTATTAATAGACAAAGTTAATTTGTGTTTTTAATTTTCTTAAACTGACAAATACCAAATTACAAGCCCAACCAGAACTTGTTAAAACAACACACACACACACACACACACACACACAAACATCAAACATCAAACGAAAACAACTGACTGCCGAAATTTTAGGAAAAAATCAAATGTGACAAATCTTGAAGTGTTTCAGAAATTTTTATCTAACAAGAATTTTGTAAAATAGAATATATGTATGTATGTATAAAATTAGCTTGATTTATGTTAAATTTAATAGAACAATCAACTTGAAGATCTGTTGAAATTTCTCTGGTGCTTATTGTGTATGTTAAATTACCTCTCATTTAGGTGGTGGACGGCGTGAATGCTGGAAAATTTTACATATTTTCAAATATGAAATTTCTTCACAGAGTTCATGAGTAGGCCGACTCGAATGAAATGTAACTACGATATAATGTAATGAAACGGTCGATCGATATTGTTATGTGTACAGTAAGGGGTGGACTATCTACACAGTAAAAAAAAGCTTGTTCTAAATTCAAATTTTTCTGCTTGATTTTAGTACGAAGAGTACTTGAAAATTTAAGCACGCATAACACACAAGTGTACCTAAAACATAGATGCCCAGTAGTGGCTGATATCAGCAAATTAAACTCACACGTATACTTACGCTCTTTTGTTTGATCGTCAATCAACCAATAGGAAATCACCATGTTGAGTGCGAGAGACAAACTACACTTGAAGAACTTCTGTGTATTATTTTACATTTTAATCGTCGTCGAGACTGCTGTCAGTGAACATGTTTATGATTCATGAATGTATATGATTATGTTGAAAATTCTTTCGGATTTTAAAACTCAGCTATTTTTACTTGTAGCTCAAATTGATTCTGCAGACTTTTCGGACTTTCCGAAAACTTCTGTTATTTAGGACAAGGATTTTGATAATATTAAGCATTTACTGAATATTTTTCAAAACCATTTTAAATGCGATATATTAAAGTACGAATTTCCAATCCAAACAGAACTTATTATTCTTCGAAGTGAATTAGATTTCCCTGATAATTTTATCAATATAGAACTCTGGAAAAATCTGGAGGGTACAATATATCCCGAAATAAAGAAGATTTCATTGAAATATTTATCCTTATTTTCCTCAACGTATCTTTGTGAACAAATATTTTCAGATATGAATTATATTTGCTCAAAAAAACGCAATAAGCTGAATTCTTCTAGTTTGAGAAATATACTTTTATTGCGTAACTGCAGTGAGAGTATCCATAGAAGATTTCATTACTTTTTAATTGCAAGATCAACAATGATTAATTGAGGGAAAATTTATAAACACTTCGAAGTATCTTTTTATTTCAAAATATTTCAGACTACCAAGAGTATTACTAAAATATGTACAACACCCGCCACACATGTGTCACAATCTCGTTGACGACTAAATAAAATGAATAGCAAATTGTTTTCTTCCAGTGTTATTTTGTCACTCTCACCAATACTACTAGCATGGGCATCTATGACCTAAAACAAGACAAATAGGGATTATTAAAGCGAATCAATCCTGTTATGGTTTAAAATGAGTACGAACTCCCTGTGTGTATTTCTAAGCAACACTGGTGTGTGTGTGTGTGTGTTTGTATATGTATTGAATTTGGTTTAAATTTTTCAATCGCTACGATGGCTGAACTGGCAGTAGTTAGGTTCCGGGTACAAATCGGCATAGATACAAAATAATTTATAAATTATTATTAAATTAAGGAAGTAGAACGAAATATTTCAGTTACGAATTTGCGATTAAATAGGCGTCGAATTGCACTCAAAAAAGATTCAATCCTTAGGTATTTCAATCAATCTCAAACAGTGTTAAAAGTATGCTCTTAAAGCAAATTAGTAATTAAGTTCGGATTTGAAATTGTTTATAAACGAGTAACAACTGATGTAAAAATGCCAAAAATTTTTCAATATACGAAACTCATTTCAAATGATTTATACAAATTAAGTCTAAAAATTACAAAAGGTGTGAAAATTTTAAAAAAGCAAACATGATTTTAAAAGTAGTTTGCAAAAGCTCTAAGCAGTTGCAAATAATACAGCTGGCATTTCACTTGTGAGAAATTTTCCAAACCAAAATTACATTTCAAATAGTTTACAAAAACTTAACTTATCATGAATGATAAAAGACGGGAAAAATGCACAAAATGGAAATATGATTAAAAATGGTTTTTTAAAATGTTGAGAAACTCCAAAGAATGCAACTAAAGCAACAGGGCGAATATTAGGAAGAGTATATAAGTCTTATATAGTTACACTTAACACAACTCGCGAGAAAGTTCGCGAAAAATTTGTAGAAAAGAAAACTCAATTTAAAATTTACCAAGAACATGGTTGTTATTAAAGCGAAGAATTCTTTTAATATATCAAAATATTTTTTAAATAATTTACAAAAAAAAAAATCAACAATGACAAAGAACAATACTACTGCAAAAGTGCGAAAATTCGCGAAAAGTTGGCAAAGGGCGAAAATTGATACAAAAAGGTATATAAACAATTTAGAGAGCAGTAAGAATAAACACAACTGTTGTGAAACCCGCAAAAGAGGGCAAGCAACTGTAGGCCATAAAGCAGAAGACTACTAACAAAAAGCGAAAAATTTGCAAAATGCGAATATGATTAAGAATATTTTTTTTTTAGAACTGTTAATTATAAAAAACACAACTTGAGCAAAAGGGAAATTCGCGAGAAACATGCCAGAGTAAAAGAGTGGACACAAAATATTATGTAACTGCTTCAAATAGTTACAAATAGGAAAGCTGGCGCGAAAATTAGCGAAACAATTTGCCATTGTGAAAATAAGTTTCAAATAGTCTAGAAAACTTAAACGAGGTACAAACACCACGAGTGATTTAGAGTTACGAAGATTCTCTTTAAAGGCTTTAAATAACCACAAAGAATACAACTATTGGCATGTCGCGAGGATGAGCGAAAAACCTGAGCAGAGTAAAAATTAGCTTAAAAGTATTAAACAGATCTCAACAAACACAACCAGGACAAAAGCATGAAAATTAGCGAAAAGTTTTAAAGAATTTAAAAAAGTTGATAAAACAGCTTAAAGGTCACAAAATAACGAAATACACTTAGAATAATTTATGAAAATAGCAGCACAAAAGTGCGAAAATTCGCGAAAAACAAACATAAATTGAAAATAGATTAAGCAGACTTCAGCAGTTGTAAGGAACATGTCTAGCTCGTAAATTTGCAACTAATTTGTAAAGGCAAAAATGGAATTAAAAAGTGAAAAGGCGCGAAAATTCGCTTATATTTTGCTCTCACACATTTCTTTTCGGGAATTTGCGTACTTTTTTTTTTTAATAAATATGCTCTTGGCAGCTGTGTAAGACATCTATAAATTATTTGAGTTTCAATTTCACTTGGTAGATGTAACGGATGGAACAAGTCCCATATTATTTTAATCATTAGCTTAATATACATTTTTCGTTTAAAACAAAACATATGACAAGTGTTCATGCTGCATAATATCACCTACATACGTAACGATTTCAGTTTACATTATTACATTTCAGTTGCGACGGCATTTACTAAACATTTAAATATTTGTAAAATATATATGAGAATCTGGAGCACCAATAAGAAATGACTTCACTGGGAATTGAATCAAAACCATACCGATGACCATCTGTGACAAGGCTGAATATGTGGGCAACTCGTACTTTTCGTCTTTAGTTTTTGACGTAATCAAATGTTTGTCTATTGAAATTGATGTCTGTATCTGCCAAAAGCAACACACTTTTGTTTTTATTTTTATTTGGCAGGAAGAACATGCGAGAATTGTCGTTTTTGTTTTTTGTTGTCATTTTGAAAAATGAAAAAATTAAAATACTATAGAGAAAAAGTCATTAAGCCACTCAAAAAACAAATAAATTGCTTTATTTAAATTAATACAAAATTTTCCTTTATGATTCACAAATTTCACAAAATCATTTCTATTTTGGATGATTTAAAAATCAAAGACAGATGCTGGTGACTACGAGAGCAGCATTTCAAGTTAATAAAGAGAATTTCGATCGAAATGTTAGATTAAAAAGGAAATTTATTTATAAAAACTAAAATTTCGGAACGTAAACTATTTCGTATTAAAACCCTACAAGCAAAGAGACAGAAATGGTTGAGGTGACCATATTCGAAAAGAAACATGCTGTTAGAAATCATGATGTTTTTATCATGATGTTTTAATCAGTTAGGTTGATGGCCGGGGTTTGTTTGCCCATGTCTAGCGACATTAACTTAAGCCAGCACATCCTTGTTGTGCGCTCCATGGATTTAACCATGAATAGTTTGACCCATAGGTCTATAGAAACTCCGTTCCATTCACAAAGTTGCTTAATTTCTTCCCGCATATGCCCCATAATTGGGTTATGGCTGGTAAGGTGTATTTCCCAAAATGTCGGGACCGTATTTGTGAGAAGGGGAGGCACTGGCATAAATAGTGGTCTAGTGTCTCGCTTTCCTACTCACATGCTCTACATTCATCTGCTCAGTTAACGTCAGTTCAATTATGAAATGACTCTCATATTCAGTAAAGAAGTCTAATTTAAATAACTAGGAGCATTGCCATACAGACGAATTCAATAGAAAGATATCGACGAACACAAAATATACCGCAATGCAAAAGTCGATAATACTGGCCTCAGGTGTAGATGGTTCTCGACTTAGAAATTTCGGGAAACTAAGTTGGAGTATAAACAGAGGCATGCACTCGCATTTGAGATGAGTATTGTTTCAACTGTGCTCCAATCAGTAGTGCGATTCTGCAACCTTTATAACGATAATCGAATCGTTAAAATAATTATAACGAAATTTTATCGAATTTGCTACCCTGTAACGTGTTTTTAACGATATTCGCTGTCGATCAAAATCAGCTGTTAATTTTACTGCCGATTGTCGATATCTTAACGACAAAAATGTTCTTGTTGTTCATTCAATCGTTAAAGTGTATTTTGTGATTTTTTAATACACAAAAATATTTTTTAAATACTTCACAGCCATATACTTTTTTAAAAACAAAAATTTCAATATAATTTATTCAATCGGTAAAGTGTGTTTTGTGTTATAATGGCTTTTGAACGTTTGGCATTCGGACTTGCCAGGGATGAAACAAGTTTGAACGCTTCAAGGGATAAGCGGTGTGTTCTTCGGGAATTGGATGATCCCGTTGAGTTGACAGCTGATGAATTTAGAAAGCTATATAGGTTATCACCAGCCTTAGTTGAGAATATAGTTCTTACGCTTGATGACAAACTGAGGGTATCTCGAATAACAGCCTGACGCTAGTTCCGGAATTTCCACCATAAAATCAATCCGCCAGTTGTGCTCATTCTGTACCTTAATACAAATTAAATAATATTTATTTAAAAACTAAAACCACAAAATATAAAAATGAATATGTATACATATTGTTATGTCAAAACTTATTGTTTTTTCTTTTCTTCTTTGTGGTTTTCGCTGTTTTTGGCAGAGATGCCACGTAATGCTTACATGAATGAACAGAAAAATACAGCTGTTTACCATCGTTAAAATTAAGTTACAGAATCACTCAATCGTTACTGCAAGCGATGAAATTTATAGACAAAAGTTGCGATTATCGGATCGTTAAAAGTTAGAGAATCGCACTACAGGGGTGTAGGAAAATTTGTCCAGAAAACGTCAAATTTTGTAAAGAAAAACGTCAAAAAACGTCATTTATAAAAATGTACAAATAAACTAAAAATTAATTAATTTTATTTAATAAAATCATTTATACTGTACAAAACGCAATTCACCATGTATTTTACTATAACAAAACAGGTACAATTAAGAAATTAAAAAAAAAATATTAATATGTACGTATTATAAAAATTTTATATTAATTCAGGTCCAAAAAATGAACCTTTTCAAAAAATTTACTGTTTTTTTCAGCTGTCTACGACATTTCGTTGGTGCTAATCAAGTCATCAGTAGACTTGAAAAATTCTTAAAAGTTTGTTTGAAACTTAACTACTTACATATTTCATAATTCCCATGAACAAAATGAGAATCAGAAATGTTCAAACAAACCTGGTTCATGCGTTGTGCAATAGTTAAGCGATCCATTTTCATCAATGTCAGACTTTCAACTGAGAAGAAAAAATTTGGTTTAACAATTTAGTTTGAGAGATGTCGAATTCCAGTCCTGTACTTTTGAAACCACGAAATGGATAACCCGTTATGAATTATGACGATAATTGAAATGTGGAGTAATTTGCTTAAGTTTGAGGTCGAATATTCGTGTACGAAAACTCGCAGTTCCTTCCAGTTGTGTTCCTGGCAATTAACAAAATGTTTATGTATTTATTGCGCCAGAGCATTGATTTGCTTTGCTGCTCGATTTTACTGCCTGCTCAAACAATTTTAATGCATTTCTTGTATCTATTGCTTATCTAATTCTTCTGCATTTTTTGGCTAAACAAAAAACATTGTAACTAAATTTGTATCTTTGCTATTTAATTTGTTTTCTACTCTTTTCAAAGTTTTCTTTTTATTTTCCTTGTAAAATGCTTGCCAAAATACCTATTAACCCATATTTAGTTTCTATTTTGTTCATGCCAGACGCCTGCCTGCCTGCCTGCCTGCCTTTCATTAATTGCACAGTATGTGCCAAAAAAGCAAAAAGTGCATTAAGCAACTCACAACATTTTTTTCGAATCTGTTTTGTGAATTCAGCTAGAAGCACCCACTTCAATTAGAAGTTTGTTAAGAGAAGAAATTACACACATTACACGAAAACAATAAATGAATGTCTTCCGCATTTTCGACATTTCTTCAATAACTCCGCCACTTTTTTCTTTTCGAAAACAGAGAAACAACAACGTAAATAAAACATTTTAATCCCACATCAAACAAGCAACGAAAAAAGCGAGCGACCTACTTTTCAAGACAACACCAAAATAAATAGCAATTGTCAATTTGTTGTTAATTTATTTTTTCCCATCTTAAAAATAGCTTAATTGCTTAAAGAAACAAAATTTCTGTTTAAACATAAAAAAAAAAAAAAAAAAAATTACAGGTGATTCACAAGCCTTTATTTTTATCTGTTGAAGTGCAACAAAACAGCCAGAAATTTGTGTGATTTATCATGAGTAAAATTCAATTTATTTCAGCGACTTCTGAAAAGATGCCAACAACTTTGAATGGCAGAGCGAAAGTAACTGTAAGGCAAAGAAATATCAAATGAAGGCTTATTTTAAATAAATAGTTGCATTCACTCTGCATTTCATGTTAAATTAACTCAGTTCGGTTTTTAGTTTAATGGTAGTTAATAAAATTGACAGTGAACCAAGTTCGAGCAACAAAACCACTAAGAACCAGCAAACAGCAACACATACCGAAATCAAAGCTCAGTTGGTTGAGACATTAATTAAGGAATCACTGTACTAAAAGAGCGCTTGTTCAACATCAGCTGAGTCCGAAGCCAATTCGGATGCTGACAAGTGTTGCGGCGCATACAAAACAACTCGCTGTTCCCCAGCTAACAAATTTACATTTGTTGCCTGCTTTAAAAATTGTACACTCAGAATATTGTTGCAGTAACTGACAGTAAATTATGCGAGAAGTAATCAGTGTAATTATTTTTAAATCACAAAACCTTTACACCGGTATTCATAAAAAATATAACATTGTTGAAACACATTTTACAACAAATTTTTCATATAAAATTTGTTCTAAAATGTATTTGAGCAACGTTTTATTTTTTATGAATACCGGTGTTAAAAATTAATGAAATTTTAATTTTAACTGATTTGTACAGTTGCTTAAAAAACTAACAACAGACAAAAGCGCATGTTTGGTCACAGCTAATAATGACAGTAGTAACTTACATGAAGGAACCAAGCTGGTAATATGTGCATACACATTTATAATTTGGTTTCTACATACATTTGTAGCACGCATACTTCTTACTTAAATTTGTTGCTGTTGAATTTGTTCTGATTGTTGCGATGGCTGAACCCCCCCTTTACACATGCAAATAACTTGCTGCAAGTTGTGTGTACATATTAACAACCAGTATACTGACAGAGACAAAAAAAAGCTGTTGCTACTTGCTGGATTGTTTACACAGGCAAGTGCAAGCTCATTTTTAAAATGTTGTCAAAGAAAATGGTCTTAAAGAAACTTGCTTTACTCTACAAAATACAAGAATTAAATGAAAGCAATAATAATAAAACAATTATGGCGAAAAAAACTACAAGATCACTGTTCCATATTTTTATATTTAAAATTAACTATTTTTTGCTTTTTTTGTGTATTGTTTATTGTGTTTTTGTTCGTCTTTATGACTTTTTATTGGCTGGGTTGCCAAAGTATTAACATACGAACTGTTATGGGGAAGCAAATTATACGAATAGCTTTTTTGTCAAATACATTAATAGCAAAATTTATATTAAGAGTTTAATGGACTCTTTTAATGGCTATATTTTACTTCAACTTTTTTTATATTTTATCCTATTTTTTGGTATGTAAGATCAAAAAAAATAGCATTCCCTGTAAGTTATCTATTGAAATTAAAATGTGAACTTTATAAAGTAACACTGTTTTTGCCTTTTGCCATTTTACCGACATAAAAATTATTGGCAATCAAAATCTCTTGCAAGTGAGCCCGCAACTTGCAGAAGTATTAGAAGGTATTAGTAAAAAATGTATTAAGTTACTTGCACTTGTACTTGCTTGTATAAATGGGAGGTGAGCAGGTATTGCAGCAGAGGCTTTGCAGTACAAAAATTAAATAGGCGAATTGAAGGAGGAGATAATACAGATAGAAAACCACAATTAAATAAAATGAAGTAAGGAAATCACCACCGAAGAGAAAAAAAAATTTTTTACAAGTAGTTTACGCAATAATTATTTAACAGTTGGAATCAAGGGAAAATCATTGGCTTCCCTAGATTTTTTAACATTTATATGCAAAAAAAGTAATTAGTAAATTTAAATGAAGAGTAAGTAGAAGGGTTTTTAAATGAAGTTTCATTTTTTTTTTTTTATTTTAAAGTGTTTTCAGTTCATTTTACGGACAGAGTTTTCTGAGTGTAACTGCGCGACCACACGAGCTATCTATTGTGTCTTGATATAAGAAATAGCGTCAGCAGAATAGCATCAGGTTTATGAAATTTTTTTATTGCTTTAGAAACGAATATTTACCATAAATTCTGAGAGGTCAAATCAAAAAAACAAAACAAAAATCTACAAAAAAAAGTTTTACATTTCTAAAGTTTGAGATATTTTTTATAATGCTATTTTTTCTTATTTCTGATTATTGAAAACAAGTTTACACTTAATTTGACAGCTTGTGTTAAAGGATTATGGCTCGGTAATAGCTTCCAGCAATAATTGCAGAACATGTATTCAAATAAATTTTCAAGCAGGGCACACGTTAATTTATTGCTTTGGCAATCAAACTTGAGGCAAAAGCAACATGTGGACCCTATATAGCAACTATATAGGGTGTATATAGGCAGTGCCCACAAGGACAATTGCTCATGTGGAGCCTATATAGTCACTACAGTTTGACAGAAACATTTGCTCATCATGAATTTGTATCTCTTCATCGATTTTTAAAATTTTGCAATTTCGTTTACCCATTAAATGGGCTTAAATTCGGTTTTACTTTCTCAAAATTAAGAAAAAAAAATTTGTTGGAATTTTTTTTTATTATAAAATGTTTTCTTACATCAATGAGTGACTGTCACAGCTGCTTTTAGTGATTTCAATCGAATCGAAGTTTTGAAACCCGAACATGTAGCGGCGGAAATAAAATGCATTTAATGTGCCTTGGAATACAAGAATTTTCAAGTTCATAAAACAAACAAACAAAAATGTAAAATTTTTAATTTGATCAAAAAAAATTTAGTCACATAATTTGGTACAAATCACACGTGCATTTGTTTATTTAATACAATGTTTCTCTATTATTTAACACGCAATCTGGTAGTTTTATAGAAAAAAAAACATAAATAATTTAAAAAAAAACTGAATAACAATCAAATAAACAAAATGCCAAGAGCTGCGTGTCTATACAAAATTGAACTTGTTAGAGCATGCCAATGCATGTTTACATGCCAAATATAGGGTATTCTTTTAAGAGTCTGACCACTTAACATGATAATGCAAGACAGGAATATTATTCATAATCTGGTAGAAATGAAATTACTATGACATTTGTTTTTTTAAATATGATTCATTCATTCAGCAAGTTAATTTCTAGCTATTTTGCCCCCAAAAAATCTGATCGTATAGAGACTTGAATATTGGTGTGAAGTTAGAGCTGTGGAAGCTGTGTAGAAACGAAACAAATTGAAGGAATTACTTTGATGATAGAAATGACCCGCACTTTTAAATGACTGGACTGTTTTCTCTTTAATGAAAACAAACGCAAAACTGTAGAAACATGCAGAGCCTTCGGCAGGAATCTAGCCTGGAACTGTTAGTATAGAACTCTATCGATTCGCACCTGATACACTTTTCAATTTCATTGGACTTTTCAACCATACAACCAAAAACTCACGTATAGTGAGTGAAAACTTAATTTATTAATTTACTATTTGATTTTTTTCGACCCCTTTTTTATATTTTATATATTTATTTTCTTGAGCTGAAGGCCGTTTATTAAAATTATTTAATTATTTTTGTCGATATTTCGCTCTCCTTCAATTGTCCTGAAGAAGTTATCCGAAGGAGAGCGAAATATCGACAAAAATAATTAAATAATTTTAATAATAGACCTTTAGCTCAAGAAAATAAATATACAGTATTTATCGGATATAAGAAACTTGAAAAATACACGAAAAAAGTTTCTTATAAGCGTTTCTTTCTTATATACAATTATTTTATATAAGAAACTTTTTTCTTATATAAGTAGCTACGGCCATAAGGCATTTGTTTTTTATATGAATATACGAGATTTTTTACCTTTTTATGTACATATATACGTAGATGTATGTATGTAAATAGAAAAATAAAACAAATCAAATTTTATTTTATTAACCCCTTTAGTAATTAGATATAAAAAACTAGACAACTTCAATTAAAAAAAAAATTATATGTAGTAAATACATGTACATACATAATTCATTTTGTACTATTTATTTATTTATACGAGGCAAGAAACAAAAACTTCTCATGAGCACTAAAAGTAAAAAAAAACGTTGTTGTAAAACTGTCAAAAAACAGAGTTGTCACTGCAAACTACATAAATTCAGTGAAAGTTTCTTATATAAATTCTTTTTCTATACATTTTGTGGTTTTGGTGTTCAAGAAAAATTTTCTTTTATCAGTTTTTTTCTTATAAGCGTTTTTCTTATATGAAACTTTTTTTGTTAGAAAAAACACTAAAAAGATATGGTGTTTTTGCAAATGTTTCTTATAAGCGTTTTGTTCTTATATGAGATGTTCTTATATCCGATAAATACTGTATTACTTACTGCTTAAGCAAGTAGGCTAAAATTTAATGACAAGCAGAGTGTTTTTTTTTTTTTTTGCAATTTACTATCGTTGACGGTGTTTACGTGCACGTATGCTCATGTTTATTCGTTTAAGTGGATGTAGTTATTCCAAAATAAGAAAGTAGTGGTCACGTTTTTTCGCCAATTATTAGTTTAATGTAAGTACGCAATATAGCAAGTCGAGTTGCCATTGATATTTAGCTGATTAATGTTTGCGAACAAAAATTCAATCAGCCTGATTTGATAGCGCAGCCATTCACCATAGCGGCAGTTGCTTTGCCATTGGAAGCAGCTTTCCTGGGGGGTGTTAAACGATCCACAATGATGTATTTAACAAACCTTACTGCAAAGAAATGTCAACACAGTTGAACATACTCAGCTGCCAATTTATAGTCGTCGATATCGAAAATTCCCCTGAAGCTTGAAAAAACACCCTTTATGAGTATTGCATATTTCTCCATAAATTATTTCACAGCTTTTGCCTTAATATTGCAAAATATGTTAACTTAAATATCTCAACTAAATAGTTTACATCCTCTTTGAAATATTCTCTTCATTTTAAGGAAAAAAAATATGTTTGTGCTAAAATTGAATACAAGTAGCAGCCACTAAAAATAAAAAAATTTAATCATTTTTCCCTTCTTTTTTGTTGTTGTTGTAAAAATCGGAAGTAATTAAACATAATTTCCGTTGTCATCCATCCACTCGTGTTGAGATGTTAGGAAATCTGTTTTATGTTTCACTTCTCTAGTTTATTTTTTGTGCACAAAAAGTGACTTGTTGTTGGTTGGGCGGGCGTTGCAGCTGGAACATTGTTTTGCTTAAAACAAACACCAGCTAACAAAGAAATTAAGTGTGTTTTTTTTTCGGTTAAAAGGTCTTAAGATGAGGGCTTATTGTCTGCCGTGTTGACATAATTGAGGTTAATTTTTCATTTTTTCTTCACATGTTTCTTTAGTTTTGTGTTATGACAATATTTTTTTTTTATTTGCGACGTTTTAAAATAAGTTACTTGTAGTTTTTTACATGAGGGTTTCAATTCATAAGTGCATTTTTGTGTTAAAACAAAAGTGATATTAGAGTTGTGTACAAGTTTGTATAGAGACAGGAGATTTGTCACATTATATACATACATTTGTCACACATATACATACATACACGGATGCAATCAATACAGGAAGAGATACTCAATGGCATTTTGTGGCAAGACGGAGGTTTTTCTTGCAATAAGATTAATCACTTTGATGTTGAGAAGACATACATACATACCTATAGCGGGTGATTTTTTTTAGCTACATGAGAACTATTGATATCGTTAACTAGGGTTTGACAGCTGCGAATGTCAAACTGTGCGGACATTTCTGTTCGGTGAAATGAAAATCAGCCCCGCCTTAACTTAGTTATAATAAATTATTTTTAAGTTTTCAATAAATAAATAAATAAATAAATGTATAATAGTCCGAACTGCCCCTTGCGACAATGGGGAAAAGTGTTATGAAGTTGTGTTTTGTGTGGGAGCCTCCCTAAAAAGAGGAGGTACGGGTGTGTTGTGTTGTGGAAAAATGTTAGAAAAAAAGACATGCAGTCGGGGGACCCCCGTTAGGAACGAAGTTCTTTACGTTTTTTTTTTTCATCTTTGAATGTATTACAAGGTGAAATCTGTATATTTTACTTTGTGTTTTTTTTTTTTTTTAATTTTTAAATTTTATAGTTCTTTAAAATTTTGGAACGTTTTATTTTTTACTTTAGACACATGCAGCATTTTTTGTCAATCTGCTACAAAACGAAGAAAAGCAACTGTTGGCCAATTTTTTAATATTGCTGTTTTTTGTTGTGACATACTTTACTTTAGCGACATCTAGCTGCTGATAGTGTCCGTTTTCACAACTAATTAATATTTATTGGTAGGTGTCTCGGCTGACAGCAGCGGAGACACCTACATAATTGTTTGTCGACAGATACACCAAGCCATATAAACAGCTCACACGCTTTCGTGACGATTTCTACTAATTTGCACTACCAGCAAGCCGCGTTAAGGAACTTCGTTCCAAAAATTGTTGACGACAAAAAGTTAATGGTGGTCGGTCATAGAGTTAACCCTTCTGGGAACGAGATCAAGGCCAGTTGTGAAGCGTTTCGAGATTTTTTCACCCTTCTTCGCAATTTCTTTCAAGTTTTTTAGGATACTTGTTTCCCCAAAATCCATCAAATTAGAAGGTGAGACTGGGAGAAGTCAGAAATATTTTGTTAAAGGCCACCCTAATGAGAATTCAATAAAAGCAAATTTTCAGTACATAACGTTGAGGAGTTCACACTAAAGTTGTAATCTTTTTTTTAACTGAGAACAGTTCTAAGGGAATGGCCCCTAAACATGCATTGCATGGTACAGGAACTAGGAAAATAGTTAAGAGGGATTGGTGGGTGTCATAATGTAATGTAATACGGTACAATCCCGCCAAATCAACTTTTTGCTGATCCATTCCGCTCTTCTCATTATTCACAGATTTAGTACACCAAGAAGCAGCAACAGCTCCCTTGGTGGTCAGTCATACTGGTTTTCCAGGAACAATAATTGGCTTTCTATTTTATAACAATTTGCTGTATTCAATTTATCATAAAGACCGGTAGTAAAATTAATCTTTAAGGCAATCGTTTTATTGTTCTTTTAATCATAACCGATTTTTTTTTTTTTTTTTGAAAATTTAAACACTTATTTTTTTTTTTTTTTTGCAAACTTGAAGGCTATAAATTATGACATGCAAATTTTCAGGTTTAATATGCGTGTATATGTTTACAAAAAAAAAAAAAAAAAACACACAAATATACACATTTTTTTGAACAAATAAATACGTCATTATGTATTTGCGTACTTTCAACGAAACGTCGAAAAAATAAAATAAATTAAAACAAACAAAAAATTAACAAGCGATTATTTTAATGCCAAAACTACAAAACGTGCTAAATAGTCGCGTTTCTTTAAATAAAAAGTGTTTGGCACTAAAAAAAATGTTAAAATCGCAAAAAAAAAAAATAAATAAAAAATGTTTAGCACTAAAAAAAATGTTAAAATCGCAAAAAAATAATTAAAAAATGTTAGCACTAAAAAATATGTTAAAACCGCACATGCAAAATATTGAAAGTAAAAAATTCAAAAACAAGTGCAAAACAAATAAATACAAGTTGAAAATATTATGTGAATCAAGATAAACTTATAACGTTTTCGTTTCCACACATAATTACGCATTTATTTTGCACTTTTTTTCCCCCCTAAAATGGCACTTTTAAGATTTTAGTAAAAATCGAAATAAAATGTCACCGTAAATAATTAAAGAAAATTAATAAAACAATGCGCTTCAGACTTTTTGGTTGTCATACTGTAGAAGCCATAATATTGCCCTTTGCTGTAGGAACGAAAGCGGCCTTAAAAGTGCTTGTTTTTCTACACTGACATTAAAATTCTTTAAGTGGATGTTGGGCAATCTGTAAACGAGCTGAAATCACGAGGGCTTAATCTAAAGATGAGATACACGGGCTATATACTAGGATTCCAGGAAAACATATTTGGGCACCGCGAAACTGAAGTTCTTCTCCCATCACGATTCCAGGAAAACATATTTGGGCACCGCGAAACTGAAGTTTTCTCCCATTAATTGGCGCAGTGTCCGCAACTCGCAAAAACTTGTGCTCTTCAATGTTCTTTTCGAACAAACTGACCCCATACCACGCTTTCTTAGGGATCTCCCACACAAAATACAAAAAAAAAAGAAAATCACACGCCCCTAAAATAATTTTTTTTTTTTGATATGTCATAGTGCAACTCTTTCGGCTATGATAAGTCATTGCCACAATGAAAATGTTCGCTGGGTTAATGCAAAAATATTAATGCAATAAATTCATTAAAATAATGAACTACAATTATTTCAATGTAATGCAAAGTAATTGGTTTTCGAATCCCAGCTGGGCCAAACATCAAAAAAATTTTTTTTTCTGCTATATACTAATTATTTCTATCCAGCAAATATATATTGTGGACCCGTCTTTCTATTACATACGTCGTGGAAAAAAACGTTTTCTGCATGTATTAACTGCAGATTTCGCTAGCTAGTTCTATAGCTCCATGGATCCATAGAACTATGTACCAAAACTAGACAGTGGTTTCTAAACACATGTACAAGGTGGGCCAAAAGAAATCACCGTATTGGAAGTTGCTCTAATTTTTGCAAATGTCGGCCGGCAAATGTAAAAACAGACTTGACGTTTTTACATTTTACATCGCCAGGGAGCGATAGGCTCCTTAACAATGCGGAATAATAGTGTCTATGGCGAAGTGGACGAATTTTCGACCAAAATCATTGTGAGCGATGAGGTTCATTTCCACCTCAGCAGGTGCCTGAAAAAGCAAAACTGTAGCTTCTGGGGCACCGAATCCACGAGTGATGCACACCCGCCCAAAGTGACTGCATGGTGCGCAGTTCGCATTGGAGGAGTCATCGAGTCATATTTTTTCGAAGACGCCACTGGTTAAACGACAACGCGCTATCGGGCCAAGTTTATCATTTTTTTTTGGCGCCATTTAACGAATTATATCTGAAGGACGAAGCAGCGGCCCACAACCGGTATTCTGAAAGCCAAGCAACATCGGATGACTTCTTTTGGCCCACCTGATACCGCTGGAATATAATTATACATGTTTGTAGGTATGTCTATAAGATTTAAATATTTTCTTTGAGTACTCCCAAATTTGTTACAGTGAAAAATCTGACCGTCAAAGAACTTATTTTAAAAAACAGATGACAAGCTTAACTTGGTTTTTTTCTGCTGAATTATTTCAAGCTTTTAATTGAAACCTTAGAAAATAAATGTTTCTATATTGTTCACACCATATTTGTAAGCACATAAATTCTTTGGCCTTTAAAAGAAATGCCTACAAAAAATAAAAAACCAAGCCGAATGCAAAAAAATATCAATCCAAAAACGTGCACCAATGCAACGCATTTCAACTAAAAGTATTTTGTTAAAAATCTTCATAAACACAAATCAATAAATGGCAGAAAACAAAGCGTTAAAATAGTTAACAAAATCAAATAAAACAAAACACATTTGTCGCAGTGTCTAAAGCTAAATGTTAATACGTATTTTAGTTTATTTTGCTTAAAAGTTTTGTTTTACAAAAACCTTTTTTGTGCGAACACAAATTCAGTACAAGGCAGTTCAGTTTGCTTTAGTTGAATTTAAAGCGAAAAATAAATAAAATAAAAAAAAAACAGACCCAAAATAACAAACGAAACTTTTTCTTCAAAACCATTTAATTTCTAAAACAGTTTTTTTCTTTTTGTTTTTGCTAAAAAAAAAAAAAAAACTGGTTGGCTGTGTGAGAGAAACGTTGCCGGGTCGTTTTGTTTGAAGTGTTACAAGAGTTTAAAACGGTTTAACTGTTTTCAATACAACTTACGACAGGTTGTAATCGTACAGGTTTCCGTTGCCAATCAAGAGACTGTGTGAATTTCGCATAAATAAATTACAAAACAAAGATGAAAAAAAAACCAGACACAAATAAATTCTTGTTTTATTATGACTTTTAATCACCTTGAAGAAATCATAACTCATTTCACTTGAGAGGCAGAAAAAAGCAAATAGAAACATCAGCACGTTGGCACGTCAGGCCTAATGGATTTGTTCCACGCACCAACCACACTTAGTTACATCAGATTGTTTTTTTATATACAGTCAAAGCCCGGTATAGCGAATACTCAGTTTAACGAATATCCGATATAACGAATGGCGAAATTTTTACATTAACTGCCTTATATAGCGAATGGCAAAAAAAAAGAATCTCGATTTAACGAATGACAAAACAAATTTGAAACTCGTTACAGAATCGTAAGACTGTGGGTGTTTTTGGCTTCCTTGCTTTGTATTGAAAGAACGCGAGTGATGCGTTGCTTTTTTCCTTAAAATTTCAGTAGTTTTGGTAGGTTCATTGTGAAAACGAGATGGCGATTTCTTAAGAAATTAATAATATGAATGAAATGTAATAATAAACCTACACATGTTAATAGCATCCAAATATAAGTAAATATGTAGATGCACCTACATATGTATGTACATTTATGATTTTTAATGAATTTTCATATTAGAAATTAAACAAATCTTAAATACACATCAAAATATAAATTAAAGTTTTAAGTTATTAATACAATTAAATTTTGATGTTTTTAAAACTGCGGACCACCGTCTTTTATAAAATTTTAAGATAAAAAATTATTGTTCGATATAACGAATATCTCGGTATAACGAAAGGTCTGAACATTAATCATTCGTTAAACCGGGATTTTACTGTATATCTTTAACGAATTACCCCCTAATTCATCAAAATTATAACAGGCTTATAAGACTGTTATTTGACATATCTATTTGTATCCAAAATCTGTCAAATAAGAGCTTTATAACCGTCTAATTCATAAAAATTATAACTGGTTTATATAATATAAATGTATATTCTGAGTGTACACATATAAATATACATACGTATGTATATAAGTTTTCTTTTTTTCCGGTTATTTTTGTGAACTATTTATTTATTTTTTTTTTTCTATTTTTCACCTACTGCTTGTCAAAATTCAATAAAATTGATAGCTGTGACGTAGGCTGCACGCAATTTCATAACAATTCGTTTTCAAGATGCCGTCAAGAAGAAAATTAAAAATAGCTTCTTGCATATTCTGCTAAAAAAAATTAAAGCAAAACCTCCTCTTCCTCCTCTTCTATTTAAATATAATCATAATATACAAATAACTCTTTTTAAAATTGTATTTTATATATTTATTCGAGCTTAAGGTCTTTTTTATTCAATTGAATAAAAAAGACCTTAAGCTCGAATAAATATATAAAATACAAGAGAAGAAGGGGTCGAAATAACTAAATATTAAATCTTTTTAAAATTAATAAATTTAATGGAAATCAATGTAAAAATAAAAGTAAAAAATTTGTTGCTTTTGCACGTAAACATTTTTATTTCTATTTTTAACTTTGAATCCGTTTAATTTTTATCACTTTTAATTGCAACTTTCAAACAAAACAAAAAAATATTTGCAAACAGAACGAAAAAAAAAATTGTTGTCAGCTGTTTTGTTGATTGTGACTTGATGCTCTCTATGGAAAGCAAAAATTGTCATCAAGTTTGCAACAATTTTCAAAATTGTGAGTGTATTAGTAAAAAAAAGTGTGAATGTATTAAAACTTGAAAGACAAAACTTGATCGTGTAACCCCCCAAGTTAAGCATGGGTGCAAGCAATTTTAAAAACAGTTTATTTTGCAAAAGACGTTAAAATGAACATTTCAGCCTAAAATTCAGTTATGAATACAGTTTTATGAAAAATTCCCTAAAAAGTGTTTGAAATGCTGTTCAATTTGTTCTTATGAATACAGCCGCAAGAATCAACCTTTTTGCTAACAAAAACTAAAGGTTTGCCACATTGTTTATTTTTCTAAAATGTAGCCATATTCAATCAATGAAACCAGCGATGCCACCATAATGATTTTACTGTATCACCATATTACACCACCATATCACCAAAACCAAATACACAAACAAGTGACATTGTTTTGTGTCAGTTGAAAAACTGTAAGTGGATCCAATGGATCCACTAGGCTCCCTTTCGTGTCGAATTAACGAAATAAAAAATGTAATTCATATTTTACCACACATGTTTCAAATGTCAACCAATTGAATTCATGTGAAACAAAAGCAATTACTCTGTTGGCAAATTGCTGTACGCTAATATTTAAATGTCAGTTACATCAAAAGATTTAAACTTATTTAGCAAAAAGTGTTTATTTAATTAACAACACATTTGCTTGACACTTTTAACCTCTTTTGTGCATAAAACCAAGAAGAATGTTGAGAGAGAAAAAAGTGTCACTGACCTGTGGCCGTTTTATGTAAATTAATTGTGTGTGTGTAGTTGTTGTTGTTGTTGTTTTGCTGCACCAGTGTTACTTGTGCTGACTTTGTATTTGTTTTTCTTTTTTTTTTCTTTTTATTGTAGTTAAACAACAACTAAGCAAACAACTAAAAATAATAATAATATAAACAAACAATTTAAATTGTTAATGCACAACACGTTCCGTTTTTTAACACGGATATGTAAGGTCGATACAAATTAAAGATAACCTGACAACAACAGGGAAAAAGCAGCATTTTTAATTAAAATTATAGAAAAAAAAAACACATCTTCAAATAGCCAATAAAATTTTTTTTATTATTATAAGTCATTTAATATTCTAGGCAAGTGGAGAGAAAAAAACATGTATTCTATTAATAAAAAATATTAAATAAAATATTTGAATTGAAAGGCGGCAAAGAATGCACTGTATTCTCTAACAATTCATGAAGTTGAATTTAACTTTATAGTCGATTTATATGATTTACCATTGGTAACTATTTTACTTCTTCAGAATGGCAACAAGAAATATTTTTTTGTTGGAGTTTGTGCACTGAAAGAATTTTCGTTCATAGTTCCAATGAATTTATTTCACTAATAAATTTTTTCCCAATGAAAATGTTTATTAAGGCAATGAATTTTTATAGATCTAATGAATAAATTTCATTAAAAACTGTTCATTAGTTTTCATAATTTTATTAAAAAATATCATTGAATTTAAGAAGAAATTTCATCAAATCAATTTGTATTTGTTCATTGAGTCTACTGATGAGTTGAATAGCATCAACGAAATATAGGCGGCATATAGACGGCTGAAAAAGACAGAAAACCGTTGTAAGATCTATTTTTAGACCTGAATTAATAAATTTTTTGCCCAACATTAATTTGGATTTCTTATTATCAATTTGTTTTTCTCAATATCAAATTAGATTTCTTGTTAAGACTTTGGCAATTAGTTTTTCTCAATATTAATTTGTGTTTTTTCTCAATTTGTAACTTGCACTTTCTTAATTTAAACTTTAGCATTTGTATTATTGACCAAAAAATTATATCACCAATGAGTTTACAACTCCCTATTTACAATTGTAAACCAAACGATAAAATCAAATAAAATACCAAGCGAAAATAAAATGCCAAGCGAAACTGCTGTCACCCAGCAAAAAGTCAACAACTCATTTTCGGTATTTAGTTTAAGGTTTATTTTTTTTTTTTTTTCTTTACTTCCACAATATAAAACCCACTATAGATCTTATTAAGTAACTATTTATTGGGTTAGTAATAACATTTTTAAATTTTCTTTTCTAATTTGTTGATTTCACAACTTTTTTTTTTTTTTTAACAAATTTTATGCATGAAAATTTATACACTGATGTGCATTTTAAGGTTACAAATCTTGTTTCTAACAAAATTCAGCCGAGTCTTTAAAAGAAAAAGAAGCCAAAGCATTTAAATTTTGTTAACTTTCTCCTAAATACTTACATATTTTATAGAAATAAAAACAAAATTGTTAAAAAGAAACACGTATGTAGGCATGTGTAAATTCAAGCACATACGCATGCGCAGACACCAAAGTATAAATTATTTTGTAAAACCAGCATAATTTTATTTTTTACGACCATTCATTCAGCTGAGACATACGGACAAAGAAGTGTCTTTAAAAAAAAAAAAAAAACAGAGCCACCAAAAATTTTATCAATAGTTTTCTAGGTACTTTATTTATTTTTGTTTTTATTTCATGTAAATTGATTTTTAATTGACTGTTCACTTGTAAATAAATTGTCAGGGAATTTGTAATAAAAACAAGCTTGAAAATTTATCAGTTCAATGGAAATTTAAATTTCGCTTTTTTATAATTGAACAGAGGGACAGATATTTAAATCAGCGATTAGAAAACGAACACATTTTTCCATAAGTTTTGTTAAAAAAAAGAGTTTTTACTAAATTAGTTCTCTACTCGGCGCTTAAAGTGTAAAATGTTGCACAGTGTCAGGAAATATTTTTATATGTAAACGATTGACAATTGTTAATTATTTTAACTATAAAATCAAAATAATGTATACAAAATTTACTTTGACAAATTTCTTACTTTCTTAATTCAAAATTTCATTTTTGTTTTCACATGTTATTTATCGCACATTATGATTTCTGAAAATTGGATGCAACAAAAATTGTTTATTAAAATTGAGCTTGACCATGAACTAGTTCAAGTTCAAGTTTATAAGTAAAGTGTAATTGTAGACCACATTTTAACAGCTTAGAAGCATAAAAACTAGAGAGTAGCATTGGGTTGCAGCCATCATTTATGTTTTCCCAATAGAAAACACAATAGTTGTATTCACCATCTTGAGCAAATGGTGTTGCATTGTTGTGTTTGCAAAAAATCGAGCAGAGAACGTGAGAGTAGATTTGATTAAATTTATACAGTCAAAACTACACAAAAAAATTTTAACAACACACTACATCATATTAACATAAGAATTCAGGAACACCGACAAAACAATTCAACTGCCTGTTCCCCAATATCGAAGCCGTGCGATTGTTCGCATTCTAAACGAAAAAAAAATCGATGACGTTATTTAATTCGAAGAATTATATAAGCAATTTTCAAGCAATTTTTTTTTTCACGATATTTCCTTTTTATTATAAGGTTTGAACGTTAACATTATGTGTGAAACACTACATCATTTACATGACCACCACGCGAAGTGTTGCAAGCATTAATTCTTTTGAGGTAAATTTTTGGACACATATTGGGCGGTATCTCGGAAATAACTTAACGACTGTTGGTTTTTAAGTGCTCAAGAGTTAAAGGTCAATCTGCATAAACACGATCTGTCGAGTAGCCCCACAAACAATAGTCTAATGGTGTCAAATCGCATGATCTTGGTGGCCAGTTGATATCGCCACGACGAGATATTACGCGGCCAGGAAATGTCGCTTGCTATAAAGCCACATTCGCTCGAGTTGTGTGGCATGTGGCACCGTCTTGTTGAAACCATATATTCTTCAAGTTGTATTCTTTAATAGCAGGCAAAAAAAAAAATTCGGTTATCCTATGACCGTAATGCTCCGAATTGACGGTGACAGTCGCTTTCGAACAAAGTAAGTTCCAATCACAGCTTCGGACCAAAGAGCGCACCAAACAGTGAATTCTGCTGGATGTAACGGCCTCTCTTCAATTACTTGAGGATTCTCAGATTCTCCCAAATACGACAATTTTGTTTATTAACATACCCACCGAGTGAGAAATGTGCTGCTTCATCGCTGAAGAAAATTTTGTTCGAAAAATCGCCGTCCACCGCCTGTTGTGTTCAAGCACCCATTCCACGTATCTACGACGTTGCGAATGGTCAGCTGGCTTCAGTTGTTGTGTGAGCTGGACTTTATATGGATGTATATGGACTGTCTTACGCCATAATGTGCCGTAAGGCAGTCCTAATTCCTAACAACGACAAGGAATCGGCAACACTTTCACTTACATTAGCGATATTTTCAGCGGGACGAGCGAAACCATGATGCACAGGCCTTACAATATTTGTAACCGCTCCAGTCTCTTCAACTTTCTTCACAATTTTGCCAATTGCTTGCGTAGTTGGACGTAGTTATGTAAACCATAATCTCCTCTTAAAGCACGATATGTAGCACCATATGTGGCTGTGGCAGAATCACCATTTTTGATCATTTCTATGCGTTGTGTGATAGTTAAGCGATCCATTTTCGTCAATGTCAGCCTTTCAACTGAGAAGAAAAAAATTGCTTTAACAACTTAGTTTGACAGATGTCAAATTATTGTCCCATACTTTTGACACCACGAAATGGATAACCCGTTAATTGTTGTTGTAGAGCCTATGTAATCACACATCGTGTGAAAATGTCACTTTTCTAGCTCTTATGGTTTTACAGTTACAGCTAATTTTAGCTATTTTATACAGTTTCGCACCCTGTAGTTCTAAATTTTTTTTGTTATTGTGGATATTTGTTATTGTAGAGCCCATGTGTTTACATATCCTGTAAAAGTTTTAGCTTTTTAGCTCCCACGGTTCAAAAGTTACAGCAAACTTTATCTAATTTTCACAGTTTCTTGTATGGGGACCGCCTTTAGTTTCTAACTTTTTGTTGTTTTTAGTACTTGTTGCTGTAGCGGCCGGGTAACCACATGTACAGCTCTCTAGCTCTTACCGTTGGGGAGAATGGGGCCAGTGACGGAGGGTCAGACGGCCATAGAAGTCTTGGTAAGAGTGTTTCGATTTTACTGATTATAAGTAGGGAGCCCTAGAAATTAAGAAAAAAATTTGTCTCCTGCAATTTTTTTTTTGGCACAAGTATATTGATTGAATGGGTAGAACTTTTTTACGCTCTGCAACTTCAGCTGAAATGAACACAGGCAAAAGTAGGAAATGGATAAATTAAGGCGTGTTTAATTCAATAAAATTGTAAAGAACTTTTTGTGTAAACAAAACGTGAGATTTGAAATTCATTTTGCAACCAAATGAGCCTGCAGCCCGTCTTCAGGAAAATCAATAACACGTCCAAAAACCTTAAACGTAACAATATTAATAAACAAGAAGTTGAAAGCATTTTCTGACACAGAAACTCTCTAACCCTTTTGTAAGTTCTGCCTAACTTAAAAAATATACCCAATATATCCTAGAAATTTTATTTGCTTGAAATGAGTTGATGTGGTCTAATCATTGCAACCTCTTTTTTATTGTTGTAATATTCACACAAAAAAAAAACAGAGATTTCAAAATCACTTTAATTGAACTCAATTAATGCGAATGTCATTTTATTGAAAGCCACAAAATGCAACTATTCAAACAACAATACCAGCAAACCGTTTGTTTTCAAAATTGATATTGAAATTAATTGGATTTAATTCGAATGAATAAAAGACGAAGCAAACTAAAAAAAATAAAATAAAATAATTATTGTGATTTCAACAATAGAAAAGTGTAGGAAAATGAGCAGCACTCAGTTCGTGCAGGCATACTTAACTTGAGAAGGGGTCAGTACAGTTTTTTTTTTGTTTTCCTGTTACATTCAACAACAATTCATTATACATACCTGAAAAGAGACAAAAAAAGGGCAAATATTAATAAAAATAGACCTTTTAAAAATGTCTGTTAATTTAAAAAAAAAAAAAAACAAAGTGCTTAAAAAATTTAAAAACTAATTTAGAAACAAATGTTATTAAATAATTTTTCTTTTTCTACGAAAATTACGAAACCTGCCACAAAAAATCTGTATGTGGAAGTTAAAAGGGTTTGAGTGGTGGGTAACACCTGCATTAATTACACCTTCCAACTTCAATTAAGTGAATATGTGTGCGTGTATTGGGATTTCCTCATACAAGATTTTTATTATTTATGAGCACTTATGTTCGTTTATGTTCAAGTACTTTGGTAAGGGATCATGTGTGTGCACATGTGTGTATGATGGCATAAAATTCATAAATTGAAAGAGGTAATATTTTGTATTGAACTTATAAAAAATGATCTCTGTAAATTAAAAAAGGGGTCTCTATAGTATTTTATAATTACCTACTTTTGTATTTAATTAAACATAACGCACACAGTATAAGGAATCTTTACGAAAATTGTTTAAATAATTATTTAATGCATCATGTCGAGTCTGTGATTTAAATTGAAGAGCAAATTCGTGAGAACTTTTTCTCCTCTCTTAGTCATGATGTTATGATGAAGAGTTTTAAAAATCATATCGTTTCAAATCACATGTGGTTTTGAAAGCACACTTGTGATTTTGTGATGCTCTATAAATCACACCCTGTTTGTGCTTTTCGTAATGATGTTTAATTGCCGCAAAAAACACAAGCGAAAAGTTGTTCAAAGTTTTTCTTGTTTTTCTTGCAAAACTGTCAGTTCTACTAAAAAAAAAAAAATTCATAAAAAATACTTTCACGTCTTTTCTAAAATCCACTTTGCTGAAATCACATCATTTCTAAGAACAAATTTCATCAGAAATCTGACTAGGCAGATCTTTTAATATTTCTCTAAAGTTAAATCGCTTAAAATGTTATTCCACACTTTACTGATAGATAATATAGAATTTATATTTATTTTATTTGATCTTTATATTGTTAAATTAATTATTCAAGCTCTTGATGTTTCGTTTTTTATAAAAAATAATTTTAAACAATTATTTATTTATTTTCAATCACCCCTATCGTGAGTAAAATGTGAAATATTTATTCCCATAGAATTTTCATTTCCCAAGTAGGGAAATTTGCTATCATGAATATTATGGGAACGTTTGGGAAGAAAATAATATAAGTACAAAGGAAATTTATTGTAAATTTGTGGATAAGTGATGTAAAAAGTAATTAAATTTATGTTTTATAACTAATAAACAGAAATTTGTAGTTTAAAAGGTAAAAAGGGTGAATAAATCGGAGTTTTCATGCCTATTGAATATTTCGACAGATTCTCTGTCGGAAAAAAAATCATTTGATATTCCGCCCATCGTAAAACGAAGCGCATGCTTACGTATTTTTTGCAGCGGGTGGATACCAAAAAAGTGTTGGAAGAGATTACAAAGTAGGAAGGGCGCAATCCACTTTTTGCAAAGTGCTCTCTAAAGTGTTAGATGCTTCAGAAAAGTCTGCGCAGAATGGATAAAATATCCATTTATAAAATTCCATTCATGCACTTTTTTAAAAGGAGGGCCAGCACTTTTTAGTTCTTCTGTAAGCGAATATCAAACTTCGGCCACCACATCTTTAGAAACCTTCACAACACCACATGCAATGGGTCGGTTATTTTGCAACCTATTGAGAAGCATGTCATATTGCACATTATTGATTTAGACCTAAAAATACTTTTCAGCTAATTTATATATCCATTAAAGTGTAGCAACTATTTGCATTTTTTTTTTTTTTTTTTTTTTTTTGTAGTTCCCCAAAGAAAATAAAATGAACAAATTGATACAAAAAATGGGAAAAAAGTCTTTGAAAAATCCATTCACGATAAGGGGAAATTTCGTATGGGAACACATTTTATGGGAAAAATTATTCATGATCGCACTTTTGGGAAATGGGAAAAAAAATTTTCACGATAGGGGTGAATATTTTAATAGTTCGAGCTTTAAGCTCACTTGGTTTTTTCTAAATGTTTATTAAATTCAATATTTCGATACCTAAATGTTTTTTTTTTTTGTTTTTGAAAAACGTCAATCATAAAAACATTCCTGAAGAAGATATCCATTGATATCGAAATATTGAAGGGGAAAAAATTTTCATTATTAATTGATTAACACAAAAAATGGGAAAAATGTCTTTGAAAAATCCATTCACGATAAGGGGGAATTTCGAATAGGAACACATTTTATGGGAAAAATTATTCATGATCGCACTTTTGGGAAATGGGAAAAATTTTAGGGGAAAAATTTTTTCACGATAGGGGTGAATATTTTCTGAAGATGCCAACAAATTGTTGGCGAAATATTCAAAAATAAATTTTTACTTTTCTTTACTTAATTGATATTAATTAAAAAGTAGTGATAAACCAAGGGTTGAACTTAAGCTTGAAAAAGTAATTTAATATAAATGTAAATAAATAATTGTTTAAAATTATTTTTTTTTTTTTTTTGAAAAAACGAAAGATCAAGAGTTTGAATAATTAATTTAACGATAATATAGAATTTTATTTTAGTGAAGTTAGGCTTATTTAAGCCTTCGCTTATTGAAGCCTTTCGTGGCTTTTTTAAGCCACGAAATCATGTGCTTTCAAGGCACGCGATTTGCAGAACAGACCTTATTATTTTAAGCAAACTATCATGCAACGATAAAAGAAAAGGGTGAAAAAAGTGATTTTAAGACTGCCAGCAAGTTAACTGCCTGGGGCCAAATAGTCGGATTCGATATCGAATGAACTATCGAGCAAAAATAATGTAAAACAAAAACAAAATAAACAACAAACACGCAGCATAAGTGACGGAATTCGTTCGATATCGAATGCGACGATTTGGCCCCTGGTTTGTGTTTTCTCATCCCATACACAAAAAGTTGTTTTCAATACTGGCCGGTAGGACTGAACATTTTTAGAATAAGCGATAGAATAGAATGTTCAATACTAATCAGGGTGCCCGCAGAGAAGTCAAATGTATGACCAAACTCATCGAACACACCAACCCTGTGTGATATTGATCACCATCAAACACAAGGTGACAGTTTTGTCACTTTTCGTGATAGTTATCGGTTCTTTTCGAACACCAGATTGGATATATGGTAGAAATGCTATAAATTTTTTTGTGTGCCATATGTTATTACTCCAACGACGATCAACATACAAGTCTGCGACTGTCACATCAAAAAGAAGAGACGTCACCGGTTGTGAGGCGCTTTTTGCCAAACTGAGCCAAAATTGCAGGTCCAGCATGCGTTGCGTCAAAAACAATTATAATGGAGTAGCAAATTTCCTTAAAATTTCAACTTTTATCGAGCTTAGAAAGAAACACCCTTTACAATAGTGATGACAATAAATGTGCTGTGAAACTTGTTGTTCAGTACACCTGCATGCCATAAGTGGTAGTTGCCAAACGGCTAATGGTTAAAGGTCAAGTCTCAATTATTCAGATTTTTTTTTGTCAATCCATAACATACAAATACACTTTGATAATAAAAACAGAAAACACATTAAAATCATTATATGAAGAATGGATTCTACGCTTGCGCTCATGTTTGTTTATTCAAATTGAAAATAATTATCAGATTAAACAAACAAACAAAAAAAACTTTAAAAACAAAAATCTACAGCAACACATTCGTATCCCTGCCTGAGTTCAAATTTGCTTAATGAAATATTATAAGTGGTTATGCTGGAGTACTCATTTTACAGCAACAAGAATTTCGAGTTAAGAAAAAATAACCTGTAATTTGAATCTTAAAACATTACAAAAAAAAAAATAAATAAGATTATTAAACAAAAGCCTAAAGATTGCGGGTATTAAAATAAATATAAATAAAGCATACAAAATATATAAATAAATATCAAGTAAATATCAATCCTGGTTAAGTGAATACCCGTGTTGCTGGGCAATGACGTTAAAGTACAATGAGTGCAGTCAGGGGTGTAGTATTACTAAGATTGTGTATTTCAAAGGAAATGTTAATGACTTTTTGGATAATGAAATTTAAGGTTGCTGAAATAGTATTAAGTATGCACTCATAAGGCTGTGTGAAAAGAAAATAGAAGAGAAATAAGCAATTAGAAGTGCTACTGGCGATAGTAGTGAATTTTGTGTACATTGCAAAGAAACAGATCTGGATTTAGTTCAGCCACTACCATACTAATCAAGTCAGTTGGTGGCTCACCAGAACTGCTTTTGTGACGCTTTAGAGGCTCTTAATGTTGGCAATTCTTGTAAGGAGCGATATTTTAAAGTTTTCCTTATGGCCACACTGTTTTTGATAGCTCAGCTGTTTTCGTGTAACATGCCTGCAAGAACTGGCTGATGGTAACTATAAAACATTAATACCCTGTCAGAAACCAAGCTAACTTTAAGCTAACTATTATTTCACAACAGGTACTGGTTGAGGCCTGGATTACTTCTCAATGCAAAACACCTGACTATTTTAACATGGTGATGTCCTAGGAAGTAGTCAATTGTCCGACGCTGCATTACTTTTTAACTAACTTAAATTTAGCTACTTAAAAGTCAGTACCTACAGAAAAAAAAATAACAAATCAAGGCTGATTTTACATTTTTCGGTGGTAACAATTCACTTTATTAAATTAAATTTCATCCTACTTTGTTTTTTTTTTTTTTTTGTAAGCCTCTGGTGGGAATCGAACCAGCCAACATTCTCACACTCAGTCATCGCAACATTTAAAACGACTGCGACAATAGACAATTTCATTAAAGAGTTATTTACCGTGTATGTGTGTATGTTGTTATTTGAATTTTGGATTAACTCTGCACTACGTTTCAGCTAGCTTATAGCCAGTACACAAAAAGTGAATTAAAAATCGATTGTATTGTAGCTAATTTGAAGCTAGTCCATAAAAGTTAACGTAAAGTTAATTATTTTCGTAGTCGACTACTCAATGTCCGACAGGGTAGTTATTAATTACTAACACATGCAAAGCAATTTTATAACTTGCCATTACAATAATTTTTTTAGTATTTTCATTTTCCGGTTTTAATGTGGTAATTTCATTTCGAACTATGTTTCTGCATTAATGTTTTCATTATTATTTATTATTATTATTATTGCTAGGTCGGTCCAGAATGGCCCTTTGCACTGCGACCAATAATGATCTATTGTGCAACCCTTTTCCCTCACGAGTTTAATACATCAAGAAACAGTACTAGCTCCTTCTGTGGAAGCCCTTGCAAGTCCTGTGAACCCAATGTATAGGCCTGCAACAGCCTGTATCTTCTGTGGCCAAGTGCCACACATTCAATAATCAAGTGTTCCATTGTCTCCTCTTCTTCTCCGCAAAATCTGCTGGATAGTCCCATTCTGTGTAGATGCTTCATGCAGGTATAGTGTCCTGTTAGCGCCCCACACAGTGTCCTTAGATTTCTTCTGTTTAATTTTAGAGCGAGGTCCGCCCTCTTGGCATCAAAGCTAAGAAATTTCTTCGAGTGTTCCAGACCCCTAGTGTCGTTCCACAGTTTTCCTGTGATGGATGCTGTCCATTTCCTGATCTCCCCCCTGAGGAGAAGCTTATTGAAGCCAAAGGATGGAGTCCAATAAAAGCCCCATTGGCTCCCCTTTTCGCATAGGTGTCAGCCAACTCGTTACCCTTGTGCCCCTCATGACCTGGCACCCATATCAGAGTAATCTGATTGTGAGTGGCCAGTTCATTTAGCCCATCGTGACATTCCAGTATTGTCCTGGATGTGAACAAAAAGCTACTCAGGGCCTTGAGTACCGACTGGCTGTCGGAGAATATCTTGATTCTGACTCCTGTATGTCCCCTTTCGGATAGCACAGCAAGAGTTACTGCCCTGCGTGCCCTATAGTTTCATTTGTCCTTTTTATTCTATTCTATTCTCTTTGCATTATTTTTTGACATTTTTCGAAACACTTTTTTTTATTCAATAATAATGAAATGAATAACATATAGAATGTTGTGGGTATTTTGAAAAAAAGATTTTGGGATGATCACTTTGCTGAGGTGGTAACGCTGGATTAAAAAACGAAATCACACGTAAACGAACATTTAAGTATATCAGTTGTTTCAGTTTGCCCTTGAGAAAATTATAGAAACCCTGATATATGAACTCATCAGCAATGTCGCTCATATGATGCATCAAATGGCCGACACTGTTCTTGCTGGGATGTTACATGTTTAATCTGGTTTATAATTTAACCATGAATCAACCTGCAAATCAATAACTTCTTGAATTCTATTATCAAAATAAGATTTCATGTTCAGTTTGGACGACTATCAGAGATGGCTGATGGGAAACTTGTGACTACACACTCCAGCACATGTAGACTGCGAACACAGGAAGATATTACAACTGTAACCGAAAGTGTTATTGATGTCTAAGAATTAACGATCGCAGTGAGTGGACATCGGTTTTCCTACCGTGTCAAATTTTGCGAAAGGATTTGCCTGCAAAACGTTATGAAATGCAGCTGGTGCAAAACCTAATGCATGTCACACAACCTGGGCTGGGCAGTATTTGAAACACATGTATTTGAAATATATGTATTTTAAATACGTATTTAAAATAACGGGTTATCCATTTGGCAGTTTCAAAAGTAAACGTAAATAAAACACATTTAAAATATTTTTTTTTTTCATGATATTTCTATTAGATGTAGAGCGGGATGGAATGAATGTGTTCAAAAAAACTATTGGAGAAAAAATATGTATTCGGGCAGGGTCCTACATTCGACTCCTAGGGACTGCTTAGTGTAATAGGGGGAACATTTTTCATCCAAAATTTAAATTTGAACGCAACGAATCGGACAAATCAATTGCCCTTACAAACGCGACCTGCCCTAATGTGTACTCGTACACTCAAAGAAAAACCATTATAGCTATGATGTATTTTAACATGAATACGATGACAAAAAACATCGTTTTTGACCCCATGACACTTTTCATCACGGTGATGTCAAATTTTACATAAGGTGTTCTAATTGTTATTAGCGATAAATATAACAATTGTTACATCAATGCCATGTCCAGTGTCATCAATATGATGTTTATGAAAAATTACTGCAATGATGGCAAATATACGTCAATATGATGCCATTTATTGAAACCGTTTAGGAATACATTTAAACACAAAAATAATAAATTAAACCATAACTTTTTTTAAATATAATTATAATTAATGAAACTTCACACAGTTTTATTTCTTTCCTTTTGGTAAAACTTATAAAAGTTTTTAACATTTTGCACCATAGAATTGATGTCACTCAATTTATGCCGAAATTCTCTTTTGGTAAAACTTATAAAAGTTATTAACATTTTGCACCATAGAATTGATGTCACTCAATTTATGCCGAAATTCTCTATTGACTTTTGTCATCAGGTTAATATCAGGTTTTACATCTTTGATGTCGTTTGGCGTAATATTGATGTTAAAATTTTTATGATACGCTGTCATCAGTATGAAAATACATTTTTCTATGAGTGTAGGTTTTGTGATTGCATCACCTTTACATACAAGAATTTAACCAGTGTTGTTTCTCATGTAAATTATATTTTTACAGAACAAATTTTGTAATAAATTATGCTATAAAATTTTCACTTGAACTTGAACACCAGTTACATGATAAATTAGTGACAAGATACAAGTTAAATAATGATACACATGGAAATAAATCTCTAAAACTCGACATGAAAGAGTTCTTGAATTAAAAAAAAACAATAATTTTTATCAAACATTAATGCCCCAAGTAATTGATACAATATGGGGAGATTAAAAAACCACGCACAGAATGAAAACCTTTTAATGTTTGATTTCCTTAACTTCATTTTTTTTTTCTTTTGGACATCCAGGGTTTTGTACAGACAAATGGCTTGAGCACACCTTAAAAGATTAATTTCATTGTTTCTACAAGCCACCACAATAACGTATGCGTTTTATTTTGCTGTTATATATTGCTTAACACATGACTGACAGCATAAAATTATAATAGATTATCCCCAACATTTGGCGCTTTGGCGGCAAACGATATGAAGCTTTTCTTTAAGTGTTTGTAAACAAAAATCCAAACATTTTGATTGTGAAAGAGAAAAGGGAATTCTTTCAAGAATATATTGTAAAGATTAAAAGAAAAAAAAACAATTAAATAATTTTGTCGGCCAAGCTCTGTTTTCTTAAGGGATCTTCTTTCGTTTTTTCCGCATATTTTAAAGAGTATTCTGTTCAACAGTTTCTAAAGACTGATGTACCAGCTAAATTTTTATAGTTTTTAAAAATCTAAGAAAATTGAAACCAACATTTTGTGAAGCTTTCTATGCGTGATATTCTTTAGTACCAAATACACACAGAACCAACTGCAATGTAAAATTAACATGTTACAATGTTGACTGCAAATCAAGCTCAGTTATATGTTTCATAACATTTCATCATGAAAAGTAATTTCTCCAGCCGATTAAAATCGATGCTCTGAAGGTGTAACGCTTATTAACTGGTCGGGTGTCTTAAGCTAAATATTGTACGTTATACTAGGGCGGGGCGTGACATATAAGACGCTGAAAACTGCTCATAAGGTAGCACCTTAGACAGATTGCAGATGTATTAAATCAGCAGTAATCAAAAATGTTGTTATGGCAAAAAGCTAAACGAAAAGCATTATCGATAAATATGTAGGAAAATCCAAGAACCAACCCATGATTTTATGCGAAGGTTGGTATAAAGTTAAAGTAAAAAAAAAAAAAAATGGGGAACAAATTTTGTTGGTAAAACTATTTGATAATAAAGCGAGGGTCGTCTTTAATGTTTCGAAATTTGGCAACCCTAGTGTTGCAATCTGGCAACTGACAGCTCTATCGTAAAGTTGGACATTTTTGAGAAATACGTACTCAGAACATTTTGAGATACGAGTGATATTTGTATTGTTAACAGTAACTTAAAAGATTCATCTCGGCCCAAAAATGGAATTGAATCGTTAACATTTTCGTGCGATTATTTTTTTTTACAACTTTCGTCGTAAATTAATTCAGCAATAGTGCAGGGATGAACTTAATTCAATTTTTAGCCATGAAGCTCCATCAAGGACCAATGTTTAACGGTGGTATGGTGAATTCAATCGTGGTTGTAGTTCACTCCAAGACGAATTTCACGAAGGTTGGCCAAAATTAGTTGTTGTTCCAGATATGGCAAGATCGTCATGTGACCTATAGTGAGATTGGGACCAGTATTCCATATGCATAAACATTTGACTGGCAAAAAAAATGTGTTCGCTTTGGATCGCACACAATTTTTCAATCGCTCAAAAAAAAAAAGACTCGTGTCAATTGCTCGAAAGAAACGCTCAAAAAATACTATAGCGGTGCTTCGAAACACGTCTATCATGGATTCATGCGTATGAGCCCGAAAGTGAACAACAGTAGACTGTATGCGTGTTTCAAGATGAGCAAAATCCAATCAAAGTTATTCGCACACGAAGAACTTCCAACAAAATGTTCGCCTGTTTTCTTTTTTTTTTTTTTGTAAAAACTGAACATGTCGCAACCGTACCGCTAGAACAGTCAATTCTAAGTGATACATAACGATTTATTTGCCAGTTGTCTTCGAAGAAATCCAGTTGTCTTCGAAGAAAACCATCCGCCAAAGTCGGATCACTCTTTACATTCACGACATTGCCAGCTGTCACACATCGGTTCAAGTAACTGCATTTTGGAGCACCCAAAACATCGATTTGATGAGTCCTATAGTCACTTCGTTTTATTCACGCATGTGAAAAACAAACTGAGAGGACAACGTTTTTTGATACCTAAAGAAGTTGTTACTGCATTACGATTGCATGTTTTGGAGATATCGCAATCAGGGTGGCAAAAGGGCTTTGACAATTGGCTCAAGCGCATGCAAAAGTGTATAAATCTTTATGGCGCATAGTTTGAACAACAATTAAGTAATTTTCGATCCCGAAATATAAAAGGCAACCCTCGTACAAAATTTAATAAACAAACTTGGAACTTTCATCTGCTTGTTGAAATAATCTTTGGAGTCCCATACCATGACTTCTAAAAACACTCCATATAAAGTAATTTTATGGGACTTCAAAGATTATTTCAGACATCCCAGGTAGCCAACTCTCCAGACCACCATGTCCATATGGTCACTACTTCGCGGAAGTCCTCATTTTTCCACTCATCTTCTCCACAAATATATTCTGCTATAAAACTAGAGCTGTTAACTTGTTCACAGTGATCTGCTAACTTCAAAATGTGTCTTTGCTAAAAATTGTGGTTTGAGTCCGGGGACGTATTTATCTTCACACACATAAAAAATCAAACAAATAAAACAAAGTGCATAGATTAAATAGTACTACCTTTAGTAACGCATTGGGATCAGTTTACATTATTTAAAATGTATGTATTGCCTCGTAAAGCGCAGCGCATCGAACTTTGAATGTCTAGTTTGTTAACAAATGTTATTTATACGTTCGAATTTTATTTGCAAAAATGTTGCACGCTTTTGATTTAGAATCAATTATTGTAATTTAATATTTTTTTTTTTCTAATATAATCTTGTTATCAAATACATGTTCCAGTTAATTACAAAAGCTTTGGAAAACATGTCGGGGATATTTATAAGATAATATCTTTATACTTAGCAAAAGCTACATATATAAATAAATGTTTGCAATGGAAAGAATTGTTTTAGTTTATTTTCGTTCAAAATGTCTCTAAACGTTGTATGGAAAGTTATAGTGATGGCCACATTATTGCTAATAATTCAAATAGTGAGTTTAGTAGAGAATAAGCCAAGTGAATTTTGTATTTACGATTGATGTACACATGCTTCCAGGTTGCCCACAAATATGTAATCACGGTCACAGACGAGAAAATATTTTCACCTTGCGATAAGCCCAACACCAATTTTATCGATAAATATTTCGATTTATCGAATATACAATTTCAATACTTGGAGAATGGATCCGTTTACCTCAGTGGCGAAAGTGTTTTGATCCAAGACATGGGAACGAAAGACGTAAAATTATCTTTAGTGTATTAATATACAATATATATATATTTTTTATTGCAAACAACTTTTTTTATTCTTTTGCTTTATGAAACCTAGAACCCAACGTCCATTCAAATATTTAGAAAAAATCGTGATTCTTGGATTAGCACCGTGTATAATATGAATCGTGATGATGTGTGCAAACATCTGTATGACGAAACCGAGTTGTGGTTTACGTATGTAAAGGATATTCCCGAGCAAGAACGAACGTGTCCGTTCGTTAAAGGTGTAAGTATACTTTTGGTGCACAGTGTAGTTGACAAAAAAGTTATGCCAAAAACGAACAAGCTGCTCTCATATCGAAATTATATGACATTCTATAGCAAGGGGCATTGAAAAACTTCGTATTGAAATGAATGTGAAATTTCTAAACGGGACGATATGGTATAGTTTTATTTCTACCAGACTATCTAGTATTTCTTTGATAACGATACTACACGCAAAGGAAAAACATATTTAAATGTGGTTGAGGCAACAATGTTATGTTGTGTATAATGAGTGTAACCATATAATAGGGTTAAGGCAACCATATAGTTCGTTTGTTTATGACAATATTATGGTTGGCTATAACTATACCACATTCAACCTTATATTTCAATAATAATATGTTTCTCTTCGAATACATAGTGTTGCCGTGCGCATCGCAAAAAGTTTATAAAAAAAAAAAGAAAAACCAAAAAAATTAATCGAACAGCGACTTTGATAATAAAACTCGACTTTTGAATTTCTCTGCCCTTAAATTATTATTAACATAAAAGTAGATATGTGCATTAAAGTCTGAGTTATCTGTATGGGCCAACTGCTTTTGCCAAGTTTGGGTTGTCGCTTACCCAAAAAACGTTTTTTGAGGCAAAAAAGAAAACCCCCTCCACTTTGTTTCAAACCTTTTGCAGGTTCTATTAAAACTTAGCGTGGACATTCACCCACAAATTGAAAGAAATGTGAACGAGTTTCCAAAATGTGCCATTACTGTCCTGGAGTTGAGCCACTTACAACCTAAAGTTAAAGTTTTTCAATATTCAAAAATTAACTTGTTTATTTAGAACTTATTTATTTATTGGCCAATTGAAATGTATTATTTTAGGTCTAAAATTAGACCTTATTAATGTTTTCTCTCAAAAAACTTTTACGTTTTGATACAAATCGTAGTAACCGATGGTAACTTATTGTATAACAGTTGTTAAAAAGAGTAAAAGTGTTGTAAGACGTAAAAATGTTTTCTGTATCAAAGGTTTGGCTGAACATTTCTGAGTCTCATTTTGTTTACGGGGAATTTTGGAATAAGTAATTGAGTTTCAAACATTCTTTTAAGAATTTTCCGAGTCTATGATGAGCTGATTAGCATCAACGGAATGTCGGCGACATTTTTTATAGACCTAAAATCATGCCAAATAATAAAGGGTCCGCCAAATAACTTTTTTTCCAAACAGGGCGCAAAACAACGAGAGTAGTTACGGCTGTGTGGCACGTAGCGTCGTTCTGTTGAAACCAAATGTTGCCAATATCCTCCTCTTCAATTTTCGGTGAACAAAAATTCGTTCAACGTGGCCCGATAACGATCGCCTTTGATATTGGGCCGATAACCACTCACTCTGCGGGGTCATCTCGCCGGTCATAGGTTGAGGTGCCTCCTTGGCAGAAACGTACTGACTGTGGTTGCTACCATCAGTTTGCATGGAAGGAAACATTGGTAGCCGTACTGATCATAGACCTTCGGGTCTAAGTTCGGTGGCCCAAATGGGCCCGTAGTGCTGTTGCTAAGCAACAGACGCTGTTGTCTAAGAAACTAGATTGGCGGGTTGGTTCAAGGAATGATTTTCTCCGGGACTTCAGGCTACCAAGTGTGGTCGTGATTTCTCATGCCGTCTAGGAAATTGCACAGCAGCAAGGATTAGATAGCTCAACTCCACAGCAAGGGGTTTTGTTATAGGCCAAGAAACATAGCAAATAAATTGCCACCCGAGCAGTTCTTCCGGCTGCTCGGGGGCGGTGGTGTAACGTTCCAATTACACCACGTGGTCTGACCGCCATCAGGTTGGGGCCTATCGGCCAGGTACTGACGTTAATCACTCCACATCCGTTCGCCATTTGCAAAAACAGGAACAACTTCCAATAGGATGATTTCTTTTGGTCCACCTCTTACAATTATTAAAATTTGGGAAGAAAATTTATTTATTGCACTTAAAAAAAGAAAGTACTGTCATATATTAAACAATCAAGTAGCAAGCAGGGAAATGGCCGCCCTCAAAACGAGGAGTTGCCACTCTTACAAGTTTTTGATGCATTTTTAACGACAAATTATTTTCTTATTACAGAACAAGTTTTATTTTGATGCTGTATCTGACATGGAATTGGATCTAGTCGATCCACGTTTGGCTGGTGAATATAAAATACAAATACTTGTAAGCATAGCAGAACTGAATGAGATGTTGTGTGCAAACATTATGGCAGAAGTATACAAGAAATAAAAATAAATTTTGTTAAAACTTTTAAGCAAAATATCACATAAGTAAAACGAAAATCGTGAAATAAAGCAGTATTTTATTTATTGTGATTTTTTTTTTAGGTGAAGCTACAGAATCACTTGCATTCCAATACTTGCCTCGCACCTAAAGTTAACTGTATTCGGATGACACATTTATGACAGTTGATGGTTTTTCAAATTAATTTTAAAAACTAACAACCGTTAATGTACTGTAATCGATATTGTCTCATCTCTGTGTCATGCAATTTATGTGGCTTGCTCCATTTTTAAAACGGCAGGGAAATATGTTTGTTTATAAATAAATAAATATATAAAAGAAAATAGCAGAGACATTGAATCAATGAACTTTGTGGTTTCTGCAACATTAGCAGCAACGTTGTCAGTATTGAAATTTAATCCATTTGCGGATTTTGTGCCTTTTGTTTTACATGTCGCATATTCATTTCAAATTTATGTTGTGTCCACGGAGGGAAAGATGGTACCATGAAAACAGCATGACTTTTGTGACAAAGATGGGAGTGCTGAGCTTTTGCTTTGTGTTTATGTTGTTATTTGTCAGTACAAATTTATTATTAAGGAAATCTTTTAAGAGTTTTTAACGAAGAAATATTTTGTTTAATGTTGAATGACAAGATAAAGAAATAAATACGCATTAAGATGCTTATAAAGGGTGCCACCATTTTTGGCAGTTTCTAAACGAAATACATATATATATTTTTTTGGAATATTCAGTGGTGGCCACAAATTTAAAACAATCGGGGATAACTAAAGCTAAACATCAAAATTAAAATAGCCATATCTTTTGATCGAAATAGAGTCTTGCCAAAAACTAAATAGCGTTTTGCAGCCTTTTTTTTATATCCAACTTGTACAATATTATGTAAGTAACAAAGGAGTTACAGGGTAGAACTTGAAAGTCATATTATTTTAATACATTTTTTACATACTGGCTTATAAATATTTATATCTCGATTTTTATCGAGCTCCGAGTTTTGTATTTTTAGTATTAATCTAAGTAATCACTTTCAGCTGTAACATAATTTTTTTTAAGGACGAACAAAAAAGCATTATGTTGCTAGATAGCCCCGATTTTCAGGTTCTTTGATTGTGGACCTTTAACAATTTTATTAACCAATAAAATATTTCATTTCCCCATTTTTTTTTTTTTTTTTTTGTTAGTGCATGCAAATATATAATAAAATAATACACAATAAAATCTTTCTGTTAAACAAAAAATTTTATGGCCAAAAATTAAAAGGTCTTATTAAGCGGATTGTTATAGCGACAAAATTCTGCTCTGTAACTTTTTTGTTCGTCAGTACAAAAATTATTTTATAACCAAATGTAATATCCGAGATTAATACTAAAAATACAAAATTAAGAGCTCGATATAGATCGAGATATAAATATTGATGAGGCAGATATAAAAAATGTATTAAAATTATAATTCGATCAAAAGACATGGCTATTTTAATTTTGATGTTTAGCGTTATTGTTTTAAATTTGTGGCCACCATACATTTTTGTTCTTAAGACTGAGAAATTTGCCCTCCACAAATGTTGGCCATTTGGCATCCTCCCACTAGTTGCAGGCAAGTGTGAAAAAATTCACAAAATGTCCCATAACTGCCGTCGAGTGAACTCTAGACGAATCAAATTTGAGACCATCGCAATTAATTTTTTCCGTCAGATACTCTGGCATTGCTTAAGGATGCTACCACACCAGCACGAGGCTCACTTTAATGTTTTGGGTTTGGTAGCCCTGTTGTTGCAATCTGGCAACTGACAGCTCCATCGTAAAGTTGAAGATTTTTGAGGTTATGCGTACTCATGATACAATTAACAAGGTGGCCTCATCAGCTGAATTACACTCTGCTAGTTCAAAGAACCAACAGACGGGTAAACCTAATTCGGCTGCTAACCGTTTTTTTTTTTTTTTGTTTGGGTTAGCTCTTATTTTTGAGATATACCGTTATTTAAAAAATGGCACAGGTAGGACAACATATATTCCCTTAACTCAAAAACGGTTTGAAATATTGAAAAATATACAAAAACCAAAATTCGGCAACAAAATTACCTTTGAATAATTGTAAAAATCTTTAATCGGTCTAGTAGTTTAGAAAATAAAAACATTTTTCGATGCAAAAAAAATTAAATTTTTTGCAGAAGTTCGACATTTGTTGTTCTTTGAAATTTTTTGTTCGTTCCATCGTCGTTTTCGAAGAAGCAAGTTCCAATCACAGCTTCAGACCAAAGAGCCCACCAAACAGTGACTTCTGTTGCATGTAACGGCTTCTCTTCAATTACTGGAGGATTCTCAGAACCCCAAATACAATCATTTTGTTTATTAACACACCCACCGAGTGAGAAATGTGCTGCTTCATCGCTGAAGAAAAATTTTTTGTTCGAAAAATCGCCGTCCACCGCCTGTTGTGTTCAAGCACCCATTCCACGTATCTACGACATTGTGAATGGTTAGCTGGCTTCAGTTGTTGTGTGGGCTGCACTTTATATGGATCTGGTAGGTGTAGATCTAAGTCCGAAAAACGCCATAATGTGGCGTAAGACAGTCCTAATTTCTGACAACGACGAGGAATCGACACATTCGGGCCTTCGGCCACACTTTCACTTACAGCAGCGATATTTTCAGTGGAACGAGTGAAACAATGATGCACAGGCCTTACAATATTTGTAACCGCTCCAGTCTCTGCAAATGTCTTCACAATTTTGCCAATTGCTTGCGTAGTTGTACGTAGTATTGTAAACCATAATCTCCTTTTAAAGCGCGATATGTGGCTGTGTGAAAGTTAAGCGATTCATTTTCATCAATGTCAGATTTTCAACTGAGAAGATTAGTTTAACAACTCAGTTTGACAGATGTCGAATTCCACTACTATACTTTTGAAACCACGAAATGGATAACCTGTTATTTATCGTTTTCCTACTACACAGCATAGTTCTTAAAAAGAATTTTTCGCTAAGGAATACCATAATTTCGAATACATCAAAATGACCTTTCGTTCAGCTGAAGGAAGATGAGAAAAAAATGTAAATTCTTTTCGTTCATTGAAGATTTTATCTGGCAAGATCTTAAAAGAATTTTCAAAGATCTTAAGGACAAATTTAAGTAATTTAATTACCCCAGCAGAAGCGTAATGATTGATTCCTTTCCCTCTAGTTTCTCACAAGGATTTAACCACTTTTCTCTCATATTTTCCTCATATAATTCATAATAACAGAAACAGGTTGTAACTGCTTCATTTTACCATCAATCTTCTTCACATCGAAGAATGACATCACAATTGAAGAGAAGAAAAGTTAATCTTTAATTTTGTATGAACTGACACGTTATAAAAATATGTATGTATGTAATACGAACAAAAATAGGATCATCAACAGCAGCTACTGAGCAGTAATCAGAAATTGTCTACCTGTAACACAAAACACTTGCTTTTGTTAGAAAAAAAAAACACACACACACACAAAAAAAATCATAAACGATTCCACAGAATTAAACCAATATATTATTTACCTGTTGAAATTATCAATGTTTTGTGTTTGAATATGAGTGTAAGAATTCTTTTGACTTCTTTTCGAAACAATATTTCCCATTGTTTGGTAATAATTTCAAGGAATTTAAATGAATTTTTTCTTAATTAATTTGTCACACTACTTTTTTTTCTGAAAGCAAATGTTTCATAATTTTATCTGCCCTGACGGATTGTATTAAATGGCTTTAATAAAAATTTTAACGACCGTGTAATAATTTGTTTAAAATGTAATCCATTATTTCGAATTAACAAAAAATTTTGTGTTTTTTATCAAACCCATAAGACTAAAACTAAAAATACGCGGCAATTTTTAATATGTATTAATCTGTGTGGGAACATGGAATTTAGAAATGTTGTACTAAAGCCAAAAATAATTCAAAAATAAATCTGCAAAATGTGCTACAACCGGCTGTATCGAATCTTACATACTCTATTCTTTAGGAAATCATTTAAGAGTCCAGTTCCAAATATACCTTATTAATTGTTTTCTGTTTTCTCCAGTCGTTTATATGCCATCGTTATTTTATTGATGCTACTCAACTCGTCAGTAGACTCGGAAAAACCTAAAAGAATGTTTGAAACTCGGGTAGAAATTCAAAATCAGGTTTTCGCCGCAAATTTTTGCTGGGACATTTTTCAATGCCACTATCGTAACTTTTCTTTTTTATTGCTGTCTTTAAAAATAAGAAAATATACATAGCTATTTAGCAGCACAACGTTTTTATGATCATTTTCTTAAGGTTATATGACACTACATATGTATGTATGTATATAGTAGGAAAATACACCATGTGAAAAGAGCTCAACTATACCGATGTAAATACCAAGAGTGGTTTTCGAACAAGTTCAGGATTTTCTTTTTGTGCCCCTTTGATCTTCCCAAAATTCAGAATTTCAAAAACAAACCCGACACCTGTGCGATTGTTTTGTATTAGGTATTCAGGCCCTTTTAGAATTAATTTTCATTCTACCGGATGGCCCAAAATTAACGAAGGGGTTCGAATTGCTTATAACTTTTTTAATATAATTTCTTTTTTCTTCTTTTCTTTTCAGTATTTTGTAAAAAAGACTTGGGGAATTTAAAATGGAGCAGTACTCAATTGAACAACGTGCCCAAATTGTTGAGCTTTATTTTTCAAATCAATGAACCATTTCAGTATTTCAGTCAGCGTGCTTATAATCGTTATTTTAATGTTCGCAATGGACCCTCAGAGTCAATAATAGAGCACCTGATTGCAAATTTTCGACAACAAGGGGCAGTAAGGAACCTTTCTGATGCTTGCAGACTACGAGCGGTTTACACGGATGACAATATTGAGCTGGTACAGAGGAGTATTTCGGGAAGATGGAGAAACATCAACCAGGAGATGATCGACACAACTTGGCCTCTCACGAGCGTTGCTGCAGAGAATTTTGTAAACAATGTAAGAATGTTTCCATACAAGATTCTGCTTATCCAAGAATTGAAACCGACAGATTACCAACAACGACTGGATTATGCAGTTTTTTCCCCCGCAAAAAGTAGAAGAAAATCATAATTTAATTATGAGCAACGAAGCCCATTTCCAATAAAGTGGGTTCGTTAATAAACAAAACTGCAGGATATGGGCTATGGAAAATCCGAGAGCAGTTCAACAGCGAGAATTACAGCCCCCTAAGAGTACGGTTTGGTAAGGTGTTTCATCGGAAAGGATAATTGGTCCTTATTTTTTTTAATGAACACGGGGTCAGATATCGGATAATGTTGGAAAACTTTTTAAGGCCAGCCGTGGAAAACCATCCACAAGTATGGCTCCAACAAAATGGAGCCACAGCGCACACTGCAAGGGACACAATGGCTCTTTTACGGGACATCTTCAGCGAATGAATTATTTCTTGTACAAGTGATTTTAATTGGCCTTCGGGTTTACCGGATTTAACCGCTGCAAAGCTCGGTCTATCCGAATTGCAAACATTTTTTTTTTTTTTTTTGGTCTTTCTGAGTCTACTGACGAGTTGAGTAGCATCAATGAAATATCGACGGCATATAGACGACAGAAGAAAAAAATTTGGAAAATACTGCATTCTAAAAGCAAGTATTTGAAATACAAAATACAGTTTAACAAAAATATGTATTCAGAATACTTTTCAGAATACTTTTCATCAAAAAACGCCAGATTTTCAAATGTGGTATCAGAAAACCTCTTGATGGCGAGCGAATGCATATAACCAACTAACGACAAAATCTCAATGATTTCTTGTTCGAAAACGATATTTTATTGAAAGAGAAATGACGGTATAAGAAATGAGTGACAGTTAAAAAAACTTTTGACCAAAGGCCATGCACATAAATATATAGTCTAGCCAAGTCAACATCTGATTGATATTTTTTTCTCTTCTTGTTTTAGATCAGAATGTCAAACGCTATTTTTTTCCGTGTATTTTATTTTTTCATTGTTTAACTTTCTGCCAGCTTGGCGACTTTCTCAATGTGTATGCAATGTGTGGCTTCTACTTTACACAGGTTAGTTTTTAGTTGATGTATTTTGCGTTTTCAGTTGATGTACACTGATAGAAAAATGACGATCTAAATTTAAGAATAAAATTCTCGATTATAGATTGCAGAAATCTTAGATATTCAATCTTGAATTTCGGTAAGTAAGATTGACGTTCTTGAATTTGAGTATACATTGTTGGTTTTTAGAATAAATTCTTAAAATCAAGAACGCAATCTTAATATCAAGATCATAATCTTAATTTTAAGAACGTCAATCTTAAACTCAAGCATACATTCTCAAAAGTAAGATTTAATTCTTGATTTTTTCTACATTTAGCATCACTGAAAACGTTTTGTTTATAATTTGTAAAATTGTGAGCAAAGAAGACGTGTATTAAAAAAAAATTGTGAAAAAAATAATAAATTTTTATTAAACATACATAAGTGCAATGGAAAATACGAGCACCGAAGAAATTGTACTTCTAACGATGCCAATGAGTGGCAATTTCTTTGGCAAGTGGAAACTACGACATGATCAGCAATGATACAAAGTCTTTTACCAGAGTTTAAAATGGAGTCTGTTTTCAAGTATCTCAAGGGTAAGTACTTCTTATTATTTATATGTATTTATATAGAGTTAAGAAAACGTGAATAATTAAAGAATTACATTCATATCGCTCATTTGCTTTAAAAGAGTCATGAACAAATTGTTTCGAAAGCTTTGTCTTCTCAAAAGACCAACAGTTAAAATATATTTATGAAATTTGTGTACAATATAAACATTGATATAAGTATTATTAAGTATAAAGTTTGTTTTCTATTCATGACTTTTTTTTATTAAATGAGCGATATGTGTCAAAAAAAAAAAAAAAATTTTATATGCATACATTTATTTAATTACCTGTCACTGGACATTAAATTAATTTGTTTCGGACTCAAAAGTGACTTTTAAAAGTTTGCAGTATATGAAGAAAGATGATATAAAGGGAACAATTCCTCCACTGGGACTTAGAAAAATCCTTTACATTTATATTCCATTAATAATAGAAAGACATATGTTAGAAATAAGTTGATATAAGTATCTATGTAATATATTCGTATTGTATAATTATTATTTTTAATACAAATAAATAACAATAAAATGCAAATAAATAAGACTTAGAAAACTAAAAAAAAATTGTTTTATTCCAACATTGGAATTTGAATAAAAACCAATAGGGATATTTTAAAGAACCCAGTACTGAAATAATCTTAAAACAAGAATTTTATTCTTAAAATAAGAATTTTATTCTTAAAACAAGAATTGTATTCCTAAAATTCAAGAATTTCATTCTTAAAACAAGAATTTTATTCTTGATTTAAGATTTGTAATCTTAAATTCGATCTTGAAATAAGATTTTCTTTAAGATTATATTCTTAAATTTTGAGAATGTAATCTTGATTTGGGATCGTTTTTAAGATTTATAATCTTAAATGCGATCTTAAAAAAATCAAGATTTTATTCTTGAATCAAGAATTTTCGCGCTTAACAGACTTTTGAAACTGAAATTCTTGATTTCAAGCATAAAATCTTGATTTTAGCACGTCTTTTCTATCAGTGTATGAATGGAATAATTTTTGGCGCATGTTTCAACATAAATTAAAAAAATATTTTGAAAAATGTATTTGAAATACAAAATACTCAAGCTCTTAGTATTTAAAATACTAAATGCATGCATGAGACGTATTTAAAATACAAATACAAAATACAGATTTGTATTTTAAATACGTGTTTCAAATACATGTATTTTAAATACGTATTTCAAATACACGCATTTCAAATACTGCCCAGCCCTGGAATGCAACAGGCCTACAAATTAAGTTTTCTGGGCATTTTTCAAAATTCTGAACACTGCAATTTATCACGCAAAATCTTTCTCATCCTTGAGCAAGTTAAACGAGCCCAATTTAATATGTATTTTTTTTTTTTAAATTTCTGCATTTTTCTATTATGCTAACAAGCGGAGATAGAGTGGGCGCTACATATAAATAAAATTTCTTTGATCCCTGCTGCTTCATATCCCCATTTGCACATGGCAAACAAGTATTTGTTAGCTGCTTAGTAGTGGCATTCTTCATTAACCCTCCCAAACAAATTTGCTTTTACGAATTCTTCAAGTTTTCTCTATTAAAAAAAAAAAAACAAACGTTTTGTTTATCAATTCCACTTTTTATGTTTTATTTTCTGATTTTTGTAATTTCTAGGTTAAATTTAGTTTCGTTTTATATTTATGATTTGCTGAAAAGCCAACGTCTTCTATTGTTTTCCTATTTTAATATTCTATTTTATGTCACAATTTCTATTCGTGTTGAAAAAGACAAGTTGTAAATAAAATCAGAATACGTAAGTATGTATGTATGTATGTAGTAGCTACTTTGTAGTACAACAACCATGTAAATATGTATGTACATATGTTTGTATAATAAACAAAAACAAACAAAAATGTTGAAGGTAAACCACATTTTTTTCTAAATTCTCTGTTTGGCTTAAATCAAGAATATGACTGCTTTATACAATTCTGTATGTTTGATCTGGTCAGAAAATGCATTTCATGGTAACCAGAGAAAAAACAAAAAAGAATGCAAAACAAAAAATAACAACAAAATAGATACAAAAAATGACAAGAACAACCAACCACAACAAAACTGTACTATTATTTACTTATTTATCTTTTGGTTGATTTCATGCCCGTCTGTTGTTTGTTTGGTGGTGTTTTTGCTGCGCAAAGGTACACAAGTATTTCAGTCAGCCTGTATTTTAAGCATGAATGGGTTGAATTTTGTCTTCTTCTTCTTCTTTAAGCCAAGTTTTTTGTTTGGTAATTTCTATCAACATATATAAATTTTTTTTCTTCTTTTTATGAATTTATGTAACAGAATCCGGGGGGGGGGAGGAACACTATAAATATTGACTGTTATGAATATAAAATTAAAATATTTTCAAAACAGGGTGATGTTTTAAGAGCATAGTTTTTTGGTTAATATCTGCACAACGTGATAGTAGACACATACTTTTAAAATAAGCCAGTGGGAATCATAGACTGAAGTAGATAATTTTGCCAGTTAAATCCATAGATCACTGGTTCAAATCCGGTTCGAAGGACCATGAACAAAAATTGGCAGTTTTCAGCTCTGAATTTTGTGGTAAAATAAATTGACTTTGAGTGATTACTTGTCGCCAATTCATTAAATATAATTTACAAGGAGTAAATTATATTTGAGTTAGGGAAAGGAAAAATTACAAGTTTTAGTTAGTTAATTTCTCCTTTAACTTAGGGTTTGAGTGGATAACTTTACCTCTCCTTAGTTTGGGTTGTAGACATCAAATTAGATTTGTATTTTGTCTTAAATAATTTAAGTTTTATTAATTTCAATTTACAAATTAAATAAATTTAAAGGTTAAATCCAAATTGGTTTATGGTTGATCAAGAAGTGACCTGAAGGTTTTTAATCCATAATGAGGAAAGTTATAACTCTTGGAAAACCCGCGCTTTTCGTATAGAATTTTCCATTTGTCAATTCTAGCAACATTTAGTACAAAGTTATATTTAAATCAATTCAAAACAGGTATATAAAAGAATTCAATGTTTACCCAAAATGTAAATATTAGATCAAATATAAAAAATTCATAAATACTTTCATATGTATATAAAAAAAATAACTGAAAAAGAAATAAGTTGTCCAATGTAATTTGGACAAAATTCAATTTTAAAAAATTCTAAATTACAACTCTGCTATGAATCCATCAATATGAACAATAATCTGATTCCTTTTATGGTGTCCAGCCAAAATGGGCTTTCAAGATCATTAGTTCATCTTTCCATTTAAAAGAAAAATTGCGCGAGTTAGTTGACATTAGATAGTGAGATGGTTAACTGCGATATTTTCTTGTGATAATTAGTTTTTTTTTACCAATTATTTATTTTTGTGTTTGTGATTGTCCAGTTTACAATGCAAAACTGTGATATATTTACATGCATGTAAAATTTAAATAATTTGAAGAAAAATTGCACTAGATAAAAATTTACCCCTGAAGAAGTTGGAAATAAACCAACGAAACATCGGGAACGATTTAAATGAAAAAATTTATTTTGGAACGAAGTTCCTTAACGCGGCTTGCTGGTAGTGGAAATTAGTAGAAATCGTCACGAAAGCGTGTGAGCTGTTTATATGTATTGGTGTACTGTCGAAAAGCAATTGTGTATGATTGGCAGTGTCTCCACTGACAGCAGCGGAGACACATACAAATAAATATTAATTAGTTGGAAAACGTTTAAAAAATTTCATAAAATTTCAAAATTTCAAAAAACAACACAAAATAAAACTTACAGATTTCACATTCAAAGATGAAAAAACAAACGTAAGGAACTTCGCTCCTAACGGGGGTCCCCCGACCGCATTTCTTTTTTTTTTTTTTTAATGAGAAGATAAACTTATGCATTTGACAGCATAAACAACAACAGCAAAGCCGATGATAACAGATAGCTTAACATACAAATAGCCAACGGCGGCAAAGCAAAAACCGACGGTTGACGAGCGGCTAAACAATGTTTTTGCAATCACGCAGAAAAATTTAAAAATTAAGTTAAAAAAAGACAAAAACTAAAACATTAATAGATTATTCTGAGAAAGCAGCTCTACCGCAAGCAGCAGTCAGTCGCTCTTGACCGCGACTGCGGTTGCAAGGTTGTGAAATTACCGGCGCGGCAGTTTGCCGGCTCTGAGCACATGAACTACGATCTTTGACAACCATATGCTGTATAAAGAACGTATTGCCAGACTATTACAATGGCATTTGACCACTAAATACAATCATATTAATATAAATATTGCTTAAATTAAACTAAATATAGGAAATTTATTATAATTTCCTTTAAAATGTAAATTTTTCTTTTTCAATAAATGCTGATTGCATTAAGCATTAGCCATTAACAAACAACATTGACATATCATACTTTAATGTGTAGGGCAACTTCGTGTTTTCGAACACAAGCAAAACTTTTGTATTTTTGTTTTGCGCAAGTGCCATTTGGCAAAACATACAAAATTTTTGGAAGAAATTATAGAAAAGGTTTTTTTTTTTTTTACTAATAATTGTGTGTAAATTCAAATTTTTTTTATTATATTTAATAAAAATAAAAAAAACACTTCAAATTGAAAGAAAAAATTTAGTTTTTATTAGAAAAGTTATCACTTGCATCAATAAAAGCCGATTCTATTTACTTTCACTCACCCTATAATACTCTAATTGAAAACGAATAAAAACATGGGGATTCGGATTGCAGAACAACAAAAATTCTAAAGTACTCCACTTTAGAGTGAATTCGGATTCTAGAACAGACCCGATAGTCGAAGTTTTAAAATATTCTTGAGGTCACGTTAGCCATTGTTGATTGGATAAAGTTGAAGTTTATACACTGATCACGAAGCAGACAAATTAGCAGCAGTTAATTCTGCAAAATTAAATATTCTATTTCTATGTTATAATTTTTTTTTTGTCATTTCTTCTCTCTTCAATTTCCCTTTTTGCACCCCTCACCACTTCCTCTTTTCCCCTTCTAATTTGCTTAGTTTCAGTTCAATGTCATCTGAGTAATGGTCCAAGATAAAGAAGTATATATGTTTATTTGGAGTTGGTTCAAAAATATTTTTCCGGTGTGCTACAAAACGAAAGCAGCGACAAACACACCTTAGTTCAGTTTGACCTAAATGTGCAAATTATGTATAAGTTTTATTTTTCAAGAAATGTTATTAACAAGAAAAAAAAAATAATTTCTTTTTCTTAACAACTGCTGCTGCAAATAAAAAAACTTAAAAAAAAAATAGTTTTTTCCACACCGAATAGGAAATTTGCCAACATTATAATAAATTATTTAAATGAAAAACTTCAAGAAAATTCCTGCTCGTGCCAACAATGAAGGTGTACTTTTGCCATGACTTTATTTATTCAAAAATAATTATGCAATTGTTTATAATTTGCACACATGGGTGGGCGATTTTGTGAGCTTTCTAAGAAAAATAATTAAACCATAATGAGCGAATTTTGCGCCAGATGGTTGGTTGGTGGTTGTGGACAGCTTAGAAGAATTGAAGGAATTCGGTACATAACCATTAAGAATTGCTCTTTATGGCGTCAGCTACGAATGGGCTGGTAAAAACAGGTGGACTGGTATCGAACTTTTTCTTTTAATCGTTTTTGCCACGCACCAACCATCGAACACATGATATTTAAATGGGTTTGATCGTAGGCTCGTAAAAGAACGAGTTCAATACAAGTCTAAAAACAGGGTCGATTTCAATCAGTGTTGCCAGGTCAATGCATTTCTTCCCCCCTAAAATTCAATGTTTTTCTACAAAATCCTCCCAAAAAATTTTGGTGAACATTCTGCTTTAGTTTGCAAATCACCAATATTAATGCATTGAAAATGCCGAAAATGCCTAAAATTGTTAAACTTTTCCCAATTAGAAAGAAATAAAAATTAACTTATTATTTCTGTATTAAGTTTACTAGACTCAAGTTCTTTCTATATTATCTTTGTGATTGAGATTAATGAAATTAGACAAAGAAAACATCAAAGACATTTAGCAGGTTGGACAACTAGTTGTTTCGAAGCCGCCACACTTTCTCGTCAGCACCCGTCTTTGAACTCAGGGGCTCATTAACGTATTATATGTATTTTTAAGTGCAGATGTTTTGATTACAGGCGTATGTATATTTATTATAAATTTTCGATTTATTTGTATTCAAATATTTTGAGATTTAAGAACATATTTATAGGCAGCTAGAAATTTTTATCTGCGTATCTAGAAAAAATTAAGTTTCTCCAAGAATATAAAGAGTTTCTAAGTCTCTTCTTGGTTCTTTACGTTCTTTTGATATTTTCATAAAAATAAATTAAATTTTGTCATAAATATTTTAATTTTCCCAATTCTTAAGAAACGGACAAAATTCCAAAGAAATGACCCATAAGGAAAAAATTCATTCGACTCAATAAAAAAAAATACTTAAAATTATTAGTTAAAAAATTCTGTACTTGAAGCTACTCCTAGATGAATATAAATAAATTTCATTTAATTTTACTTTAAAAATCGTTAAAGTCTTCCAATTTATCAGTTGACAAACATTTCTAACTCCTGCCATTTTACCGTTCAACCAAACACAGAAATTCCCTAAAAAAAAAAAAAATACCTCAAAAATAAATTTCCCCCGAAAGTATTTAACACCCCAAAATCACACCTAAAAGAAAAAACCCCTAAACTGGCAACTCTGATTTCAATGCTCGTCAGATAGTGTTGTTTTTTTACGCATGATCAATGGTGCCACTTCACTTGGGATCTCATAGTTGCATTCATAATCCAACGAATTCCGTTGCGTATGCTGTGTTTTTTGTTTATTTTATATTATTTTAACTGGATAATTCATTCAATATCGAATGCGACCATTTGGCCGCTGTACTCATGAATGGCAAAAACAGCGTCGTAGACAATTAATGAATTTTTTGAAAAATCTTAGATTGTTGCAGTTGGACAGGCGCTAATTAGTTGCATGTCCAACTGAAATGAAGTCGATGACGACTACTGACATAAAAGGGAATTTATCACAGCGTATTACGAATGCTAGTGTAAATATTATTCTAACCCCCGATTTTTTACTTGGGATTTAAATACAAAATTAGTAAATTTTCCTTAAAATTTAAGTTGGACTTAAAATAGCTTTCTGTTTTACAGTCTAAAATTATTTTTGATAATTAATTGTAATAAAAGTACGGCAGCACAATGTAAGTGTCAAAAAATTATCGATAACTCAATAAAAAACAGCTGTTTAAACAAATTTGGAAGCAAGTGAAATTGTGAAAAGTTTAGAAAATAATAAATTGTTTTTTTTTACTGTAAATTTTAATTTTATTGAACTTCTGTATTGTAATACATTTATATTAAATTACTTTTTCAGGCTTAAGTTCAACCCTTGTTTTGTAAAAATTATTAAAATGAGTAGCAAAAGTGATAAAAGGACTCCCAATTTCACTGCCACAGAAGTTGATTACCTTCTGGAAATAATAAAAAATCAAATTATGAAACAAAAAGAAAACATATGCAATTTTCTTAATTTGCAGAACAAAACCAAACTGTCAAAATCATATGGCAGTGTGAAAAACTTAAATCGATTTTAAATGGGTACGGCAGGCCGTTTAAGTTTGATTTAAATAGCAACTGTTTGACTCAATTTTGTATTTAAATCAAATTTAAATTGAAATGGCATTTAAGATCCAAGTCAAATATTGGGGGTTAGACTTGTTTAACTTACTTGATTTAAAGTCAATGGTTTAAAGTTATTAATCAACAATCACAGCTTGTAGGAACTTACCTGCAAAGAGAAAGAAAAAATTATGAAATTTTGATTTATTTCTATAAATATCTAGCAGACCGGCCTAAATTAGAGCATCAAGCGTATTTTTGCTGTCTAAACCATACCTTTCCTTACAAAATGAACGATTGAGACAGCCATAATACGCTTGACACGCTAAGATGGGATGGACTGTAAGAACATTTTTTTAGAATTAAAAGATTCTGAGTCAAAAAAAAATAATAATTTTCTATAAGAATCAAACGAAAATCTTGACATTTTTTATACTTAACAAAATTCAAATTGTGCACGGAAAATTTTCAAAAAGTAAAAAATATAAGGTATTGTCATAAAGGCTAATGCCACCGAACCGCACAATACAAATTGCCAGAAGTTTTCAGTGAACAAAATTAAAATTTTTGATAAGATAAAAGAATCTACGACAATTATGTGTGTAACAAAATATCGGCCAAATGCTCGCCTCTATCCGATAATCCATATTCTCAATAACTCCTTCGCATAAATGAGATTCAATGTCGTTAATGCACCGAATTATTTCCTCCTTTAGTTTTTCGATTTCTTCTTGTCTTCTTTCAAATATCCGACAAGGAAGAAGTCCACCAGCGTACAGTGGGGCTAAGCGGAAAAGAAACTGTGTTTTTGAAACCTGCTATTTGATTATGAAACAGTGTATGGAAGAATCGTAAAAGAGGACTCAATCTCTAAGAATAATAAAACTTTAACCCACCCTGTTTTAACAAACAGGGTGACTAATAGTGCGCCAAAGATGACTGACTACATGATACAACTAACAAGGTAACCTTTTCGCTACAATAAGAACAACTTCAATAAAAATAACATGCATTTTGTTTTTGTACAACTTATGCAAACTGTCAAAAAGACGCCACTTCTACATTTACAGAAGAGAGATGCACTGAGCTTACGCGGATTAGCTATCTCGTTTTGGCTGCCTTTCATCTCTGCAATCTCTTGACAACCTAAAGTAGTCACATGATTAACGGTTTAGCTGACGAGGCTACCTTGTTAGTTGTATCATGACTGACTACTTTGGGTATGATATGAAAAATTATATTATCGTTGATGTCTGCTGTGTCTAATTTAATTAACATCAGTCACAAGGATAACACAGTACAACATTTTTCAGGTGATTGATTCGGGACTCAATTCCGATAATTGTTTATGAAAGTAGCCCCAAAAAGAAGAACTTCTGCATCATTCGTTTGGTCTTGGTACCTCAAATAATAATTTAAAAATTAATTTGAAGTTAGTAAGTATAGTGTAGGGGAGTTTGTCACGTTTTAGGCTCTTTGGTTTGTCATAACTTTAATAAAAGCGAAACGCGTCCATCGATTTTTATGATTTATATCTCATTTTGTTCATAGGTTATGCGACTCTACGTGAAAGTAATAGGACTTGACACTTTTTTACCGTTGTGAATTTTTTATAAATTAAAAATTAAAAAAATTCATTTTTTTAGGCAAAAAATATTTTTTTTCTTCATACATTTGTTTATAACTGCGAAACTTTTGCTTATGTAGCGAAAAGTTGCATAAACAAATTAAAGGAATTGTAGTTCTTAATTTTTTAAAATTTTTTTCAGCTTATTCGAACCAGTGGTTCTCGAGTTATGACAAACAAAAGAGCCTAAAACGTGACAAACTCCCCTACACGATACTTACTAGCTTCAAATTAATTTTTAAATTATTATTTGAGGTACCAAGACCAAACGTTCTTCTTTTTGGGACTACTTTCATAAACAATTATCAGAATTGAGTCCCGAAATCATGTGTTGTACAGTGTAATATAGAAAGAACTTGAGCCTGATAAACTTAATACAGAAATAATTTAATTATATTTATATTAAATTACTTTTTCAGGCTCTCAAGTTCAACGCTTGGTTGGTCACTTTTTTTTTATCAATATGGATTAAGTAAAGAAAAGTAAAATTTTATATTTAGATGGACAACCGGCTATTTCTGGGTAGCCAGCGCCCTTCATCAGCACCTCAAGAACTTTGGAAGAAAAAAGTGACCAATCAAGGGTGAAACTTGAGCCTGAAAAAGTAATTTTATATATGTAAATATATTACAACATCAACATTTTTCAATGTAATTAAAGTTTCAGTAAAATGAAAAATTTTGTTGGCTTCATAACTTTTGCAAATATGATTTAATTTAAACAAATTTACACTTGTTGTAAAGCTTATTAACAGATAAAAAAAAATTTATCAACAAGATTCAATATAGACAGTCAGAGGAAAGAGCTCAGCTAGGAGGATGGTTATATGCTGCTGCTTAAAAGCAATATGCAATTAATCATGGCCTGGGTTCGAAGCACTTTGGATGGTGGTGAGCGTCGTGGTGAATACGTAACAGCCATGGTATATACTAGAGATGTGCGGTTGTCGTGATTAAAGTTTAGAAAAATCAGGCGTGAGTGTGATTTAAAATTAAAATTTCCTGAGTGAGAACCAATTTAGCACAGTTCACGAAGTTTCACTAAATTTCACGAAAAAGTTAAGAAGCTGACTTTTTTTTGGTTTCTAACACAACTTTCAAACATTTTTCCTTGTATTAATTTGCAATGCAATGTACTTTAGCTCAATATCTACTACACATGTGATATAACGGGTTATCCATTTCGTGGTTTCAAAAGTATAGGACATCTGTCAAACTAAGTTGTTAAACCAATTTTTGTCTTCTCCGTTGAAAGTCTGACATTGACGAAAACGGATCGCTTAACTATCACACAACGCATAGAAATGATCAAGACGTTGTACAAAAATGGTGATTCTGCCACAGCCACATATCGTGCTTTAAGATGAGATTATGGTTTACATAACTACGTCCAACTACGCAAGCAATTGTGAAGAAATTTGAAGAGACTGAAGCGTAAATGCATAAATTTAAAAATTAGTGTCAGCTGTAACATTTTGAAATGCCGGCAATCTGCGGTGGGTAACCCACTTTTGAAACAAGGTGTAAGAGAAATTTGTAAACACCCCAACAGGTTCTGTAGGAATATAACTAGTAAAGGTGTTTTTCGACGTCAGGGCAGATAGTAAAAGGTGAGCAAGGGCGTGTTATTGTTCATTGTTGGCGTAACGTCCTGTGCTCACAAGCGGTAGCAACATAAGTCGAATGAAATCAAAATCGTGTTATACAGTAGACTCGCGAAAACGTGAACATCCAAAAACGTGAGCATTGTTCTTTTAACATTGACTACTCTAAAACGTGATGATGGCTCTAAAACGTGAACTTTTTTTCTAATCAGTTTTTATTTTCTTAAGTCAGTTCTGTAGTTTTTATAAATTTTGGCAATAGCGGTATTTTAATTTATTTACAGTTTAGTGACAAAAACATCTTTTAGAAATGTATACACACCTACATACATACATATATACATATGCACACATACAATACTTAATTTCAGTTTTTATGTGGTGATGATTGTGGTGGAAACATCTCTACGCGTTTGAGTATAAATAAAGGGTACATAGAAACAAGTGAGTTTAAACTCAGTTTCAAAGAAAAATGTCTGCCAAGAAACCAAAAGTTTTAACTCTTCAAGACAATGTGATATTATTGAACATTTAAGGAAAGGTGCGTCAGTAACGGGGTTGTCAAAAAAAAGTACAATATAGATATAGTAGAGTGTAGATTTACTCGATTGCTAAGTCGGAACAAATTTTCCACTTTTTCATAGTTTTACATCCACTGAAATGAAGTATTGCAGTAAATTTATTAAATAAAATTTATTATATATGATTTAGCCTATTACACGATTCTGCATACTGATTTTCAACGTATTTTCATGTAAAAAAAATCCAATCTAAAACGTGAACAAAATCCAAAACGTGAACACCCTCGGTAAAGATTAGTTCACGATTTCGCGAGTCTACTGTATATGCAATAATATTCCACTAACTTTCACACCTACTAAATTTCACATAAATATGAAGTTCTATTTAAGTGAAATCTTCATGTCTCTAACGAAGTTTGTTTTGAAAACATACCAAGAAAACAGAATTGAAATTATTCTTAATTAAAGTCCTATGCAATTCGCAATAAGCGCCAAAATGTGCTAGAAGACATGCTTTTATTAAATATTGTATGAAATCTTCAATATTATAAACTTTAATTTATCAAAAAATTGTTACAAATTGCCCATTTTGATGTTTGTCGTTGAAAGCACAGCATTGCCGGAACTATGTTTCAATACAAACGTGATTGATCGTGAGAATTTCTTTCAGTTTTTCGTGCGTGCAAATGCGTGACTGAAAATGCTTTGCTCGTGAGCGTTCGTGAGGAAAATTATTGTGATCGTGAGTGACATGAGCCAAAAAACAGTCACGCGCACATCTCTCGTATGTACCCCAAACAATAACATCAATATTCATAAAACCTATTGCAGGTTTATTACACGTTTATTTAACAAATATTCCGTAGAAATACGTCAAATAAGGGCTTAATAAACTTACAATAATTACTATGAATATGGCCTTAAGTCTTCAACTATACTTTTCTTGCCTTTAAAAATTTTGATCACTACAATTTTGTGACAAAAAAAAGAATCTTGCTCTCAATTCTGAGGCAGTAAAAATTCGAACTCAATTTAGAAAAAAGAAACACTACTCCCTCTTTACACCCCTACAATAGTTTCCCCTAGTTACGATGCAATGCAATGCGTATGTATGAGGTTGTGCCAGAGGAACAAAAATTATTGTTAAACCCTCCAACGTACATTGAAGAGTTAAAAGTTAATTTAACTCTTCTTGAGAAGTTTTTTACTTTTTTAGAAAAGCTAGATTCTTTAAAAAAGCATCTATTTATGTGACCGGAAAAGCGATTAGCGTGAAAAACCCTTTAGTTAAAAATATTTTTTGGTATGAATCAGTTGTAAGACACGAGAGAGTTTTCTCAGGCTCGTTTTCTTTGCCATAAGAAAAGCGCTTATCTGCCATAAATTATAATATTATTTTCATTAGCTTTATAAAATATTTTACAAAACATGATAAACAGAATTCCAGACCTTTCAAATTTGTACAGACTTATGTAATAATAAAATGTGCTACAACAAAAGACTGGGGAAAAGCAACAAAATTTGATTTAAGTTTATAAAATACTCAAGAACACCTGCTTCAAAAATTCTGGACTTATAAATACGTAATACAAAACGTTACTACATGTGTTCTGAGTAGATAATTTATGAATTTTTCTTATGTTACTAGCCGTATGCTAATTCACTATTATTTAAGGCTGAAAATGATTTTCTTTAATATCTGTAAAAATGAATTTTTGGTTGCTGTTGATAGAATTTGTTCTTCAATATAAAATTAATTTTTCTTATACATACATATGTATGTATATGAGTATGTGTTAGAGGTTTTTTTTTGTAATGAAATGTTTTTTTTTTTTTTTATTTTCAACAAATTGGTTTTCCTATCAATGATTTTTTAAAGCTTTTAAATGCCCTTAATTTGTTGTTAGACGCATTTCGACTTGTCAGGTGAATTTGAATGGAATAAAAAAAAAAATAAGAAAAAAAGAACTTAATAAATTAGGTTTTAATTAATGTGTTTTTTATTGTAATGCGTTTAATTTCAATCCAATTTAAATCACGGACAATTTGAGTAACAAATTGAATGCAGACGTGTGTACGCAAGTGATGCCAAGTTCTTCTGCCTCACAAGTTCACAAGCGCTAAAATATTAAATTGTTTGCCAGAAACCAAGAGTGCAAGATTTTTTTTTTAAAAACCAATTTGTTGTACTAGTGTCTCTAAAATATACGGTCACATTTGAACTAGTGTTTGAGCTTTTGAAAAAAAAAACGTGACCACTACTTTTTGGGGAAGTGCATGAATATAAACAACTAAAATTTATATACATTCAAAAACAACAACACAGAGAAAAAAACGGAAGAAAAAGACGTAAAACATTAAATTGCACAACAATAAATTTTGAGGTTATGTTTGCCCAACCACAACATACAAGACTTAAAGCAGATTTGGATTTGCTGCTGCAAAGTTTTTGTGCTGTAATATCAAAATAATCATTTTCTGCTACAAATTTGTTGTTATAGCAAACAATTGATTGCTGTGAATCATGTTTTTGTTAGTAGAGCAAACATAACCTTAAAAAACGCTCTCATAAATTTAATAATTTTATGGTTTCCCTGAAGTTGTTTTCATTAGTGTTTATTAATGAATTCATATGCACGTTTATGCAATGCTAGTTGTTTGTGTCCACACGCGCTGGGCTGCAACAAAAGTCAATAGGAAAGTAGTGGTCTCGTTGGGTGATCGCTATTATATGCCAATTTGATACCACCTTAAGACACTTGAAAATAGAGAATTTTTTAAGACAAAAGAAGGCAGAATTTTTTTTTTTTTTTGGAATGAAACTGTTTTACCCTTCAAAAGATGTGTTGTTTACGGTTTCGTTTATAATTCCCTCAATTTCCATTCCCCACCTAACACAGTAAAGACAAGTCGTTTAAGCGAATACCAGTTGACTTAGAAACATTTTTTGAGGTAATCTATTAAAATAACTCGCTAACAGTATCTCAGATCCCTTTTATGGTCAATTTAGAATGATATACAACTTTTGTATAATGAACTAATTATCTGCTGCCAAACAATTCGGTGGTAATTCCTTCACCACCACTTTGTTATAATTTTGTAGAATGCACAAAAACGCTACTTTTTCATTCGTAATGTGGTATTGGGGTTAAATTTTCTTTGAAAATTAATTGTTCAAACATTCTGGAATTAAATGCATTTTTATTCAGTTTTTGTTAAGGAAAGACTTGTTAGTAACCAGTTAAACGAAATAAATTAAAAAGCAATAAAAATAAATTCAAATGTTGCACACGAAAGAACAAATAAATGACTGATTTAATGATGTGTGTCTGGCGATTTTCTATGACTGATTCTAAAGGCCAATAACTTACATTCAAGCATTATGGGAATGATAGAATAATAATTTAAGTCCATGCTAAAGACACGTATTTAACGGAATTGATTTGAAACAAGTAAGAGTGCTATATTCGGCTGGGCCGAATCTTAAATACCCTTCACAATGGTACATACATTCCGATTGATTTTTGGTGCGAAAAGTTGTTTTATTTGGCTTTTAAATGGGCCGATTTTTTCTGAATTTCAATATCAGATCCACTACCGGGATTTAACACAGGCTGCAAAACTTTTATTTAAATAATTCCTAATATGCTCAAGTTCAACCACTGGGTGACACCAATTCTTTTTAATATCATTGAAATAAAGAAAAGCAAAATGTATTTCTTAATTATTTATCAGTTAACTTTATAGTAAAATTTATTTAACAAAAAATTGCATATAATTGCATTATTTTTGAGTTATAATGCTAAACATTGCCATTAAGTGTGATTTGCCTTTCAATTTACTTACGTATGTGGGTACATGCATACGTATGTATGTATCTATAATAAAAAACTCTAAAATAAATTCTTTATTATTGAATATTTTCAGTGTGTTCCATAAAACAATGATTATATACATACATACATATATACATACATACATATTTACATTGCTTGCTTTTACAAAATTATTTTTTTCTTGTGCACGTTGTTGATGATCTATTGCGTATCATCATACACATGTGTGTGTGTATGTACATATGTAAGTACGTAGGGAAACCCAAAATGATTTTTTGTGTGAATGAATTTGAAGACGCAATTGTTTAAAAGAATTTCATTGCGTACCCTTTTTTCAACAATTCTTTATATCACTTTCATTTTCAAGCTCGTGTATACATTTGTATGTACATACATACACATTTTTACACCAAAGCAAAAAAATTGTTTATGCTAACATACTTGCATGCATACATACATATGTAGATACATACATACCTACATACATACAAACGTATCTACATACATACATACATACATACATACATACATACATACATACATACATACATACATACATACATACATACATACATACATACATACATACATACATACATACATACATACATACATACATACATACATACATACATACATACATACATACATACATACATACATACATACATACATACATACATACATACATACATACATACATACATACATTCATACATGATCGCAAATATTATATACATATGTATATAATATTATATACATATGTATGTACCATTATGATTGATTTTTGGTACCAAAAGTTGGGTGCATATGGGCCGATGTCCAAAAATTTTCTAATTTTGCCCCTAAACAGCCTGTATGTACCATTCCAACAAATATTTAGTGCAAAAAACTGTTTCGTTTAGCTTCCAGGCCCGACTTCTTGAGATATCGGGAGGCGCTATATCTCGAACATATATGGGCCGATGACAAAAAGATTTCCAGTTTTGCTTCTGAATAACCTATATGTATCATTCTGATTGATTTTTGGTGCCAAAAGTTGTTTTATTTAGCTTATAGAGCCGATTTCTTGAAAAATCGGGAGACGCTATATCTCAGGTATATATAGACCGATTGCTGACATTTTCAAATTTTGCTTTTAAACACCTCATATGTACCATTCTGATCGATTTTTGGTACCAAAAGTTGTTTTATTTGGCTTTTAGAGCCGACTTCTTGAGAAAACTTGAGGCGCTATATCTCGAGTGTATATGAGCCGATGTCCAAAATTTTCCACGTTTGCCTCTAAATAGTCTATATGTACCATTCTGATTGATTTTTAGTGCCAAAAATTGCTTTATTTGGCTTAAAGAGCGGATTTCTTGAAAAATCAGGAGTCGCTATATCTCAGATATATATGGACCGATTTCAAAAATTTTCCAATTCTGCTTTTAAACACCTTATATGTTCCATTCTAATCGATTTTTGATACCAAAAGTTGTTTTATTTGGCTTTTAGAGCCGACTTCTTGAGAAAACGGGAGGCGCTATATCTCGAGTGTATATGGGCCGATGTGGAAAAATTTTCCACTTTTGCCTCTAAATAGCCTATATATACCATCCTGATTGATCTTCGGTGCCAAAAGTTGTCTTATTTGGCTAATAAAGCCGATTTCTTTAAAAATCGGGAGACGCTATATCTCGGATATATATGGGCCGATTTCAAAAATTCCTTCATTTCTAGGATTTAATGAGCACTAAAAATTATATGGTTTAGTTTTTAAGAAAAAATTTTTTTTCAAAAATCTGAATACAAAAATTACACAAAATATCCCTCAAAACCCGGTTTTTTGAATATATCTCGGCTATCCGCGGACCTATCTTACTGAATTTCAATAGCAGACCCACTACCGGGGTTTCACACGTTTTAGCGAAAGAATGAGGTTTCTATCTCAAACCGTTTTCTCAGAAACGGTATTTCAACGACTACAGACGGACAGACGGACAGACGGACCGACGGACAGACGGACAGACGGACAGACGGACATCGCTCAATCGTAATCGCTATTGATGCTGATCCAGAATATATATACTTTATGGGGTCTTAGATGGATATTTCAATGCGTTACAAACGGAATCACAAACTTATATATACCCTTACACATTTATGTGAAGGGTATAAAAAGTATAGTAGTATTCATTCAGTGCCAAACAACTTACAATTCAAAACTGTTTATAATGCTTAAAATAAATATCACACATAAATAAACAAACATGCATTCGAGGTAGAATTATATTTTAAGTTCTAGGAAACTGGGTGCTTAAATAATAGGTGTAGTTTTTGGTGTTTATTTAGAAATGAATTCTAAGAGGGCTGCATTTTAAATGAAAACTAAATTTGCAGCTAAAAACATTATTTCCGTTTCTTCACTGAGGAGAATAGGTTTCTGTTTGACGTATTTCTGAGTTGGTTACTCTAGTTTCTGTTTTTCAACTCTCGAATTCATAGCGACTTTTTGTTAAATTTTCAGAAGTGTTTTTCAATTGCTAAATTTTTAGCTTTTTAAAATTTGGTAAATTTTTAAAATCCAAGCGATTTTTAAGCTTTCAAACCTTTAGTATTTTTTTTTTAAATTTTAAAATTTTGTCAATTTTCAAAGTTTTTGCCATTTTTTTTAGCTATTAAAATTGTTAAAATTTTTTTTAGTCAACAATTTTTTAGTGAGTTTTTAATTTCAATTTCTTTTTAGTTTCAAAAATTTTTTCAATTCCCAAAACTTTGGCGATTTATAAAATTTTTGAATTTTTTTTTTTTTTAATTTTAAAATTTTTACAATTTTTTGTTTTAAAAATGTCAACGATTTTTTTTTTTTTAATTTTTAGTTTAGGCCATTATTTTAGTATGCAAAAATATTGACTACTTTATTAGTTACCAAAATTTTGGCGATATTTTAAATCTTCAGATTTAAAATTTTCTTTTATCTTCAAACATTTTACAATATTTTAATATCTCAAAATTTTAGGGATTTTTCTAATTATTAAATTTTTGGCGATATTTTTAAATTTTGTTGACTTCAAATTTTTAATCTTGACAATTTCTTAGCTCTAAGACTTTGGCGATTTTTCCACTTTTAAATATTTGCGGATTTTTAAAATTTCAATATTTTAGCAAATTGTTCGATTTTAAATATTTTTAATTTATTTTTTTAATTTCTAAAATTTTTACGTTTTTTGAATGTTTGTAGCCTTGATGATTTTTCAATTTTGGCGACTTGCCCAGTTTAAATAAAATTTTAGCGAGTTTTACAATGTTGAAAACTATTACGATTTTTAAATTTCTGTAAAATTGGTTATTACAAACATTTTAGCAGTTCTTTGTCTTTCATGATCCTGTTTATTTATTATATTTAAAATTGTGACGATTTTTTTTTTTCAATTTTAAAAGTTTTGTCGATTTTTCAATTGTTTTTGGCGATTTTTCAATTATCAAAATGTATGCAATCTTGTTGGAATTTCAAAATATTGGCTATTTTCTAAAGGTTTGAATTTAGAATTTTCTAATTTTCAAAGAGGTGAAAGCTGCTTCGGACGATTGGATGTTGAAATTTAGGGGTAATTTATGTTCGATTTTAGTTATGTGAGAGTTACTAAAACAAAAGTTAAACGGCAAAACTCAACTTTGTGAACTCCGGAGTGTCCAGCTTGCGGTACAATCTGACTAATGCCTAAGAAAATCAAAATCTTTCTATGATTTAATTGCAATTTAAACATGATTGAATTAAATCAGTGAACCATTTATTATTGATTGTTTTTTACAATAGAAATTTGGCAACGTTGCAAAAACTGTCAAACAGCTGATGTTTTGCACTGTTTAGTGATTAAAGTTTCAATGTTAAATTGAGGTTAGGTATTCTCGAATTAAAAGATTTAGGGTCTTATTCATAATAAATATTATTAAATCAGTGAACCATTTATTATTGATTGTTTTTTACAATAGAAATTTGGCAACGTTGCAAAAACTGTCAAACAGCTGATGTTTTGCACTGTTTAGTGATTAAAGTTTCAATGTTAAATTCTCGAATTAAAAGATTTAGGGTCTTATTCATAATAAATATTTTAGGTTTATTAAACTCTTATTTGACAGATTTTCCACACAAATATGTCAAATAAGAGTCGTATAAGCCTGAAATAATTTTTATGAATTAGGGGGTTACTAGTTTACAAGTAAATTAAACCAAGCTCGTAGATGAAATTGGCTTGATTTTTTTTTTTTTTTTCTTAATATTAATACCTTTGCGGTAATGTTCTGGATGAAGTTTATACCTAAGCCCATGAGAAGAGAAAGTTGCTAAGCATTAATGGTGGTGATATTCCACTTTAGAGGAACGAATGCCCCTCGAGAAGCTGCAGTACTTTGAAGCATCAAATACTTTGCTATCAAAGAATCAGCCAGCTCGGAAATTAATGATGAGATTGTTGAAGGTATTTTTTTCTTTTTTGTGGGAGAGGGGATTTGGAGCTTGACTTCCGGTTTGCCTGAGAAACTTCTTGCATGGAGCAAATGGCTCGATATTTGGCAAATGTTTCCACATCAAATATTTGCACCTGCGAAGCGCTTGTCGAGCAACATGAGTTCCGCAATGAATGACAGGTACTGACAGTTTCACATTTGGAGTAAATGCTGAGATCTCATACAAAAGTACATTCAAAAATCTGTTCCAGTCTCTATAAAATAAGTGGCTTATTTATAAAAAAAAATATTTCAGTTTATTAAATGCTTGTTGTACAGATATTAAATAGAATTTTATACAATAAGAGCCTAATAAACCTGAAATAATTATTGTAAATAATATGCTTAAGAGTTGCTTCTTTAAAAAAGTCTGCTGTCTCGGATTACAACAGATGTTGAGAGTATTATCGCATTTCATCTTAATTAAATATTTAAGGACCTGATTCATTATGTGTAATTTATTCAAACGAAAAATTGTTCTCAAGCGAATATCCAGATTCAGCGACTATTTCAACAACAAAAATTTTATTAAATTTGTGCTGCTTTGATTTTCTGTACAGAAATCTTCATAAAGAAACTAACAAAAAAGCACCCTGTTGCACTACGGCCAGAGCCAAGCTTTTCAAATTTCTAGAATTACAAACTTTATTTGAAAATTTCTTTGCAGTCCCCATTGTGTTTGTGTGGCCGATTTAATAATTGTTTTAAGAACCATATCAAGATTTCAATGTTTGATTGAACAGAATTAAAACTCTTAACAATTTGTCAGCAATTCAATGTTAAGCACACGCATGTTATTGGCTGGCTGACTGACTGACTCACTGACTGACAGACTGACTGAGTGTTTGACTGACTCCAAGTGTGGCAACGACCAGCAACTGGGAGCGCTTTAAGAGTGAGTCAAGTTATCGAAAATGTTTCCATTTAGTTTTGCATGACTTGGCATTTGTTTAAAGAACCGTACGATTTTATTGCATTTTAATGTACAATTTAAGAAATATAAGACGTTTAATAAAATTCATAAAATTCATTTTATATTTTGTAATGCCAGCAGGCATGACATGTTGGAAGCCAGAATTCATTGAATAAAATCAAACACAATTTTCCGTTGTAACAATCATGTAGGATTTTCTGATTTTATGCCTATTATAGTGTTAATAAAATAACAAGACTTTATAATTGTGAACTATAACAAAACGAACAAAAAAAAAAACTGCAGCCATTTCCGCTTCAAAGCTTAAATTTAATGCCTTTGGGGCAGAAAAATTAGAAGACTGACAATAAAGCGTTTGTTAAGAAACTACAATCTAAAGTAACGCAATATCAAGGTAATAAACTGAAGGTTGCTATACAGAAAGATATTTTTAATAATCTTAAGCTTTTACCGCTATTTTCTATTGTCTAAGATCTTATCGATATCTTAGAATAAATACGATACAGACTAATATTAGTTGTTAATAAAAAATAAACCGTTAAAAATCTTTAAAACTGCTACAATAACACAAAACAATTATTCTTTCAAAGATTTCTATCAGAGACTTTACGCACTACACTGAAAGAGTTTTCGTTTAAAGTTCTAATGAATTCTTTTGATTAAAAATTTTCAATTAATCTAATGCAAATGTTCAATAAATTAATTAAAAGTAATTAAAAACTGCCATTTGTATTCATGATTTCGTTGAAAAATATCATTAGATTTATGAAAACATTTCATTAAGCCAATGAACAATTCCCTTAACTCGATGAAATCGTTTATCGTTTTGTTGATACTACTCAACATGTCAGCAACCACGAAAAAATTGAAAAGAAATTTTCAAACTTAACCACTTATCCTATTATTGCCATGAACAGAATGAGAATTACAAATGTTCATAAAAAGAATAGCAAACAAGCTTGCAACAATTGTCGCAGCACTTTTGCACTTTTTTCTGAATGGAATATGTCTGCAAGCAATTTGTTCCACAGACGAACCGTACGGCTGAAAAACGAAATCTCTCTGTAATGCGTTGTGCGGTTCAACGCTCAGTCCACCGGACATCACATTGAATAGTCATACCAAGAACATTAAGAGTTTCCGACTCCTCAATGTTTATACCATCCATAAGTACATCCATGGGCGTTCGTCTATGTGTCAATAGACAACACTGGGTCTTACGAGCATTGAAATCGACCCTATTTTTACGACCCCATTCGGAAATTATACGCAGATCGACGTTGAGTGTATGACTCATGGTCTGCCTCTTGGCATTGACCTGCGATATACTGGGTCTATGATTAAATGAATACGAATGACAAATACTGCTGTCGTCTGCAAAAGAATGGATAGGTTTTGAAGTTTGACAAAGAAGATCGTTGAGAAAGATAAGAAATAGTGTAGGAGAAAGTACGGAACCTTGTGGTAACCCCGAATTCAACTTGAACTCATTAGAAGAGGCCCCATCTATTACAACACGTATAGTGCGGTCTCTGAGGAAGCTCGATATGAATCGAGAGAAGTCATTACCGACGCCTAAAGCAATAAGTTTCGACAGTAATGCACCATGCCACACTCTGTCAAATGCTTTAGAGATATCTAGAGCCACCATTTTAATTTCACTTTTGTGTTTGTGTTGTATAAGTTGATAGTTCTTGAAGCTAGAAACAGTAGTCAGCTGGAGTTGTAAGGCTACCTGGTATCGAAGTATTTTGGACAAATAAATATATAAAAAACAAATAAATCTCAACTAAATTATAAACAATAAGAATAAAACAAAGATCTCACCTGTATTAAATACATTTTGTTGCAATAAATATGTTTTTCTTTTAACAAATCAAATTGGTGTCGAATGAAATTATAATAAAATAATGTGCAAAGAAAATTATACAAAATAAAATTTCAACACATTAAAAATTACAATTCAGTGAAGTTGCAAGATATTTCAATTTACTTTTCAGCGCACAGCAACAGATGTGTTTGCTGGGTTTTACTATCAGTTGTATTAAAAATTAAATAGACTACAAATGCGATTTAATTGCAGCAAATTTTAACTTTGTGGCTGTTATAATGCTGCTGGATACTGCTGCTACTGCTGCTGCTGTTGTTGTTTTTGCACGTTCTTAAGGTTTTCTTTTGTTGCAATTAAACGCGTCTGTTCTTGAGTTCTGTGGCAGTTTTGCTCTAATTGTTTATAATGTTACTGGTTAGAAATCGTTTATTTAAGGTTACATGATGTGTGGAGCAGCAAACGGTGGATGTTTTGTGCTGATTTGGGAAATTTATTAAGAGTTTGTATGGTGATTTTTTGCTTGCTTTATTTTTCTTCTTAATTTGAGTTGCTGAGGAGATTTTTATTTTTTTAGGTTTTTCTTTTGTCAAGTTAATTTTATTTTATTTATTAATTTTTCTGTTTGCTATTGGTCTTAATTTCTTTGTCATTTCTCAATTGCTGTTGTTGGTCACAGTGTTAATTATTGCGAATAATTTGTTTCACTTTTTCTTTTTTTGTGGAGGTATTGCGCAATTTTTTGTTTTATTAACGAGTTTTCATGTCCTTCTTCATTAATTAATTCTTTTCATTTAAATCAATTACATATATGTATGTATGTAAATTGAAGAAATTGTTTAAATAACATGGAAGTTATTTAAATGATTGTTTAGCTATTATTTAAAACAAATTTCAATACTTCAGGCATTTCTGGATATTTTTTCAATTAAATCGTATATTTTAGCTCCTTAAAGGGAGCTTTTCCCTTTTCATTTAAATGGTTTAATTTGAGCTTTTAAAAGCTTTAGTTTTCAATATTCAATTTTGCTTAAGCTTCTTTATTATTTATTTATTTTTTTCTTAATTAAATTTAGTCTATTATTTTTTTTTTTTTTTTTTTGCTTTTTCTATTACAGTGAAGTTCGGGAAATTAAATAAATATTTATATTTTTACTTAAATATTGATTGCTTCAAACAAAAATCATTCATTATGGGTTTTGGAACTAAACCATTTGATGCGTCCTGGTTTTCATCACCATATCCACGTATTTTGTTTTATTTTTCATGATACAGCTTTATTATGGGTCTTAGCACTAAATCATTTGATGCATCCTGGTGTCGTATTTTGGTGTTTTTTTTTTACTTTCGTTTACTTTTCATTAAAATTATTTAACAATTTTTTTGGATTTCTTTATCAGCCAGATTTTAGGTTTAAATATTTTTTTAATTAAAAACTGGTTTATTGGAATAAATATTTTAGCTGTATTTTATATTTGGTGATTTACTTGTGTTGTTTAATTAAACGTTTCGTTAAGTTAATTAAATTTTTTTCTATTTTATATTTTCTGATTTACTTGTGTTGTTTAATTAAACGTTTCGTTAATTAAATTTTTTCTCCAGTAAACAATTATAATATTTTATGATTTTTATGCCAACAAGGCTTTATGTTTGTTGATTACAGATATCTTCTATTTTTAATTAAAAGTTTCGTATATTTGTTTAAATTTTTTTTATTTAGTAAGACATAAGCACAGGGCTTTTGCTTTGATGGGAAGTTTTTTCTACTTTTGTTTAGTTTTCATTAAAATTATCAAACAACTTTTTCGATTTCTTCATTAGCCAGTTTTTATATTTATTGACTTAAGCATTTCTATTACCTTTTTTCGTTTGTACAAAAAACTTTTGTTTATTGTATTAAATAGTTGTCTCCAGTAAGTTTTTGTAAGGGACACGAAAATTATTTCAGGACTTCTCAGTGCTCTGGTTTGTTAATTAGCAAATTTTTTTGTTTGATGATTAAGAAATAATTGAAATATTTCGTTTTTGATTAAAAGTTTTGTTTATTTGATTAAACTTTTTTTTCTATTTGTTTTCACTCAACACAAGAATATGAGTTTGTGATTTTAATTTCCAGTCATTAATTTTCATTAATTAATTAAAAGTTTCGTGCATTTGATTAAATCTATTTTTAGGTTTTAAACAGAAGAATGTGATTTTATAATTTTTTTCTAGCACTCATGCTTCATACAGTTAATTTTTTTTTTTTTTAATAAAAAAAAAATCCTTCATTTGATTAATTATTTTCTTCTCAAGTACTTTAGTAGACACAACACAACATGTTTTTATGATTTCGTCCTTAGTCAGATTTTATGCTGGATGATTTAAACATTTTTTTTAATACTATTATTGAGTTTCGTTTTGAGTGATTAAATTTTTTTTTTAAACTAGTTTCTTGCAGACTCTAGAACATGTCCTCAGCATGTTTTCAACAAGGCTTGAATATTGCAAGTGTTTTTTTGTTTAAGATGTGTTCATTTGATTAAATTTTTGTTGCATTAAGCAAATAGTTTTTTGTTATTTTCAAATTTGTTCCAGATATTATTGTCTTTATGAAAACTTTTCATTAAAGTTATTTAAAACACTTGCTACAACTGTGTTCCCTAATTTTTACTTTGTTAATGTTTATTTCTGGCAAACAGGTTTTATTTATGATTTTTATTCGAATATTTTATTTTGAAGCAACTTGACATTGAATTTTAAAAAGCTGATGTATTGAATTATTAAACAAAGGACTTTATTTTTTCTATTAAATTTAAAAAAATTTTGCCGAAAATTTTCTTTTTTTTCGCAATAAATTGTTGTAAAAGTTGGCCAAAAAAAAATTTCACTTCGATTTCGTTTTCCAAAGGACAACTGATTTTTTAACACTTTTAAGCAAACACAAAAGTGAATTCAGTCTTGTTTGAGCGTTTCTTGTGGGTTTTTTTTTATATTTTTTGAAGTGAAAGAAATAAGACATTTGCTGTTTGAGATGATTTAAAGAACAAAATTATTCACACGCGTATAATTTTTAATAAATCTACAGCCAAATGCCAGAAAAGGAAAGAAATTGCAAACGAAAAGCAATATTTTTGAGCAACAAAAAATGTTTTTACATAATTTGTCTTTAATATTTGTTATTTTTTTTTTTTTTAATAAGCTATTTGCTCTTATGGCAAATAAATAATTAAGTAAATTTTGAAAACTATTTTTGTGGCATGTTTGTATTTTGTGGACTTTTTCTTGACATATGTATTTTTTGTTGCAAGTTTGATCGATTTTCTTGTTCCTTCCGGTAATTTATTATTCAGTCACTCCATGAATTATTTAAATATTATCAGCAGTCTCTTAGTCACTAATTTTTTTATACCTGTTTTTTTTTTTATTATTATCATTTACACACGTTTTATGAATTTGTTTTGGTCATTATGGTTTAACAATTGGCCAAAGACTTTCTATTGCGCTTGCGTTTGTTTTGTATTGCATGTTGTTTTGGTAAACAAAACTGTCATTTAACTGTAACGTTCTTCGCAAATTGTCTTTCTCGTTTATCCGTTAAATTAAACATTTCCTACCTTTCGTTCCAAAGGTTGTTACGGTATTGAAATTCATGGAATTGGTTGCATTCCGAACACGTCGTTCGAAGGCAGTAAATTTTTTTTATGTTGTTTTACAACATGTTGTGTGTCAGCAGGTCTAAAGTAACATGTTGTGTTTATATTTATATAAATGGTAGGATGGCCAAAAGCAACCAACAAATGGCTCACACACATGTCCGTACAAACATTAAATTAAGTACAGTGGGTAAGTAACAACAAGAGATATACTTCTTACAATCTATATACATAATATTGCAACGTGACTGACTGACTGGGGGATCATCGCTAAATCAACGGCTAAAACTAGAGTAATCAAGTTTCGTATATGGGCAGTCCTTCTGATGTATGGATCCACAAAGACGGGATTTTAGCAAATTCGCGCCGGAAAGGGGTAAAATCGGCATAATATTGCTTTTTTTGTTAGACTAATTACGAAGTAAACTCGTCTGCCTGTTTTTATTTCAGTTGCCCAATATTAAATTTTTATTTTAAAAACAAATATTAAAATCTTTATAAGCATTTCAACAACTTTTTAGCTAAACTGGTTTTATCTCTTAAAAAGCAGTTTTTCAAAACCGGTATTCATAATCAGTTGTTTAACCAAAAATCATTTTATCGAATTTATTTGGTATGGCAGCACTATTATTTTTACTTGTTATTTTAACACGCCATTTATACACGCAAGTACAAGTGCAAGTAACTCCATACATTGACATCAAGACATACCATCATACTTCTGCAAATTGTGAGCTCACTTGCAAGAGATTTCGATTGCCCGTAATATTTTTTACTTAATTCTCGGTAAAATGACAAAAAGCAAAAACAGAGTTAACTTATACAATTCATATTTTAATTTTAATAGATAACTTACAAGGAATGATTTTTTTTATCTTACCGAAAAATAAAATATAAAAAAATTGAAGTAAAAAATATGGCTTTTATGGATTCTTAATATAAATTTTGCTATTTATTTGAAAAAAAAACGCTATTCGTATAAAACACTTCTCCATAACAGTTCGTATGTTAATACTTTGGCAACCGAGCCATTGAAAAGTCATGTAGACGGCCAAGAACAGAATAAACAATACACCAAAAGGGCAAAAAATAGTGATGAACGGAACAGTGATTTTATAGTTTTTTCGGTATAATTGTTTTATTATTATTGCTTTCATTTAATTCTTTTATTTGGTAAAGTAAAGCAATTTTCTTTGAGACCATTTTCCTTGACATTTCAAAAATGAGCTTGCACTTGCCTGTGTAAACAATCAAGCAAGTAGCAACAGCTTTCATTGTCTCTGTTAGTGTATTGTTTGTTAATATGTACACACAATTTATATTATACAAAATTAATTACGGCTAATTTCACAAATTTTCGAAAATAATTCATTTTATTTAAGAAAAAGCTAAAATTCATTATTGCTTACATGGAGAGAAACAGAGCTCACATTACAAAGTAAGATTAATGTGTTTAATCTAATATCATAGTCAAACTTTAATCTAAGTACAGCCTTTTCGCCTATACAGTTGTTGATATTGTAGTTACGGCTACAAAATTGGTCTAAAAAAATAAAAAAAAAAAAACGTATTTTAGTTGAATACATCATAATCCAGTAAAAAGTGGATTTTGGATTTTTTGTCAGTTACGGCCTTTTGATTTTAGATAACGATAAAATAATTTTCAATTTTCTTTTTCTTCTTCAAATCAAATTTTTTCTTATTTTTTGTTATGGTAATTTTTCTACCAACCATACGAAAACATGAACCATTTCAGCAACCATCTCTGTAGCGAACAGCTGTTTGTTTATTTATTGTAGTTTAAAATGGAAAGCAGACTCATTTATTTTAATTTTAACTTAACTTTTTTGTATTTTATGGGCATTTTTTGATACAATGGATGACAAAAAATTAAATTTTAAGATTTAAGAAGCTTAAGTCAACAAATAAGTCCTCCACCTCCAATAAATTAGAATTAAATTATGTTTTTTATTTCAACTTTCAATGAAAACATTTTATTTAATTTCAAAATATGTTTTTATTTTTTTTGACGTTTATCAAATTTATAACTGCTCGACTGTCAGTACGTTAAATTACGTTCCGTTAGCTTACGTAGACGTTCGCATAACTAGGCCTTAAGTATTTAACGTTTAACACTGAAAATCCCGAAACGTTCCACTGTGCTGTGTAGTGTTTTGAAAAGCATGTTTTCCCACCAAAAAGTTTGTTTACTTTAAAGGCGAACAATAACAAAATGTATTAAGCAAAATCTTTATCAAACACATAAACAGCGAACAAGTTTGATGCTTGAGGATTTAATTACAGCAACATGTTGCTGAAACATTTACATAATTTCGTTTTCAATGCAGCACAGTAAAAATTGCTGTTGTACGCACATTTTTTTGGAATACGTACAATGCATAAAGGCAGGCATTTAAATCTAGTAATATACTTACATATACATAAGTGAATTTTGTATTTTAAAAAATACAAAAAGAAAATAAGAGGCAGTTGTTACCAGTACGCAAAAAGTATCTGTTGTGTAAATGCTGTAAAATAATGAAACAACTGACATACGCAGTCAACTTTTCATTATAAAGTCTTGTTTACACATATTTTTGTAGATATGTTGTATGTATGTATGTATGTATGTATTTTTTACCTTCCACGATTTTAGCGGAAATTGCTTACAAAACCAATATGAACATTAAAGAAAAACTGTGGGCAAAGTAAAAAATTTGAAATCTTTTCGCAAGTGCGCTTTTTTTTGGGATTTCAGGCTTTAATTACTATTTAATGTAACTTTAAATGTTTCAGCGTTCGATTGATTTGCAATTGAAAACAGTAATGAGTTTTAGTATCCTGTTTTGCCATAAGTTTCATTTTTTTTTTTTTTTTTTTTTAATCAACTAAAGTATTTCATAACAAACTGACATATGTATGTATATTAAAAAAGCAAAAATGAAATTGAAAAAATGTTGTTGCCTGCAAGAGGAAAAATGTTTTCATAATCATTGTCTTTAACTTGCGATTTTTAACGGCTGGGCCTGTTCGTTTTCTTTTTTGCTTATCTTTTGAACATTTTACTCTTACAAATTGCCACCAATCATTTTGATTGTGTGTATTTTCTTAACATTTTATAAATTTAAAAACTTCTTTTTTTCGCCCATAATATTTCAAGCAAAAGCCGCCTAGTTAATAAGTGAATATTAGGGGGGGAGACATTTCTAAGTGACTTCACACAAACAATTGTTATCTAGAGCGTGAGTTAAATCTTATTACATAATTCTTATTTATGTAGGAAGAAGACATAAAAACCACAAATTTCTGGCTGCCAGTAATAGACAATAGAGCCACAACTGCAGTTTATACCGGCTTCGAAAGTAAACGGTTTCAAAAGTAAACGTGAATAAAACACATATAAAATATTTTTTCTTCATGATATTTCTTTTTTATTATAAAGTTTGAACGTTGACATGTGTGTGAAATACTACATCATTTAAATGACCACCATGCGAAGTGTTGCCAGCTTTGATGCTTTTGGGGTAATTTTCGAGCACTTTTTGACACTTATTGGGCGGTAGCTCAGCCATAACTAGACGAATGTTGGTTTTTAAATGCTCAAGAGTAATGCTCTAAACACATAGACGACAGCAGACTTCAAATGCTGCTCTGAAGTCGGCTTCATAATTCTTTTGAAGAAAGCAACAACATAATAATCAGCTGAGGTGTAAATCAATTTCAAGTTTTTGTTCAAAGTTTCAAAATATAAAAAATGAGCGAAGAAAATTTAGTGAATTTTATTACAACAATTGCTAAAATAGCTCAGACTACAGCTGAAGTGTATTAAGCCCATGAGACGAATAGTGCAAGAAACTGAAGATGGTGGGTTCGCCCAGAACAGCTGTGTATTTTAGCAATGCAAATTTCAGGGATGCCGCATTTTTGATTTCATAATGAATAAAATTGAAGTTATTGATGAAAAATGTAATAATATCACGAAAAAAAACTATAAAAACACATACATTTATTTGTTTATTGCATTTTTGCAATGTTCTTTTGTGTTTAATATTAAAAAAAAAGTTTTTGTTCTAATTTGTCCAATTTATATATATATATATAAGGGCAACACTATATTTGCTTATTTGCTGCCCGTCAAAATAGAAAATAGCCTAAGTTGGCAGCAGCAGCAAATGCTGTTGTGCAGTCGTGCTGCTCTGCTGCCGTCAAAATAATCGATTTCATTTAAACAACATGCATTTTATTTTTGACGTATTGCTGCTTGCTGTCTGCTGTCGTCTATGTGTTTAGAGCATTAAACGTTAATCGTGTAATGGTATCAAATTGTACGATCTTGGTGGCCACTTGATATCGCCACGACAAGAAATTACGCGGCCAGGAAATGTCTCTTGCAATAAAGCCATATTCGCTCGAGTTGTGTGGCATGTGGCATCGTCTTGTTGAAACCACATATTCTCCAAGTCGTATTCTTCAATAGCAGGCAAAAAAAAGTCTGTTATCATATGACCATAACGCTCCGAATTGACGTTGGCAGTCGTTTCAACGTCGCTTTCGAAGAAGTAAGGTCCAATCACAGCTTCGAACCAAAGAGCACACCAAACAGTGACTTTTTCTGGATGTAATGGCTTCGCTTCAATTACTTGAGGATTCTCAGAATCCCAAATATGACAATTTTGTTTATTAACATACCCATCGAGTGAGAAATGTGCTGCATCGCTTCATGTGCACGAATATGGTTATCTCAACCATATTTTTTCTTTACGTGTACATATGCAGGAAAATAGATTTTGCAGGGGTGGAGGAGAGAGGAAGTAGTGTTGGTGTAAATTTGATTTGCGACTGAAAGAAAATAGGTCTGCAGGTAATTTGTATGAGAGCCAGAACGCAGCGTTATAGGCCGATTGTGAGACACGTTTCTATAGTGTGGTGGACACCGATGGAGTACGGGTGTTATATCAACACGATATGTCTTGGTATAAGTGGCGATACAGGTAATATTATCTGTCAAGCGGCTTTAACAGCTAAGCGAATAAAGGTAAGTGTAAGGACACGAAGCGCGCCACCAATTCAATGTTAAAGCCATGGGTGAGTTTACACTGGACAATACGAGGTCAGATCGCTTACCAGGCAACATACTAGAGAGCAATGGCGATCCAGACGACAAAAGCGACGAGACCGCAAAGGCTGAGCAAGCCCGAATTGAGAACAACGGGAATATCAACAGCTTACTCCCACACAGAGAAAAAAGCACCTAATAAAGTAGAACAAAATCAATAAGATATCTCTATGGTTTTTTTTTCAAGAAGCATTCCTTATTATTTTAAATGGGAAAACCTTATTGAAAAAACAACAATTAATGAAATTAAAAAGATGATTTACGTGTGTTTGTATAGGAAACTAATAAAACCAATAGGGAAAAATTAATAGGATAACCTAATAAAATCAATAAGAAATAATTATTGTATACAATTTACAAGAAAACCTAATAGAATCAATAAGTTCTTCTCTATAGAATTTTTTTTTTTTTTTGGTACCATGCAAATCGGAAACTGAGTAAAAACAAACGTGAGTAACAAGTTTTCTTCTTGGTTTTATGTGTTTTTCTTGTTGAGACAATTAATAAGATTTGCAACATGGAAATAATAAGAAATACCCATAGAAAAATCTTCTTTTTTCTGTGCTGGGATACCCCTCAGCCTAAAAACGTTTCAAAGAGAAAATCTTATTGAATCTATTAGGAAGATTTCACTCTGCACAACTGCTGGCATATAGAAACCTCATAGCAATAGAGGCAGACAAATAATTTAGATAGCGAGACATTGGAGCACTTTTTAGGATTCGCACAAACACGATTCCACCTTGGCAACGACACTTGACCAGACATAACACATCTATAAGGAACATGCTGCAGGAAATTAAGGATCTTTATGAACGACAACGAGTTCCTATAAACTTATGTGTCAAAATTAGCACGATTAAATCGTGCACGGAGCTCAGAACAAGCCTACACCGGCTTAAGGCGATTTCGAATCAACTAACCCCAGACTATATGATGCGCTAAAAAGCTAAAGAAAGTAAACTAAGTTTTAGGCTACTTTTTGTTTCAAAATTTATATGTATTATGGTGAGATCTTCTTTTGAGGGACCCCCCTAATTTACCTACAGCACAAAGAAGCTCCTCTGCAAATCTGTGTAGTTTTTTTTTGGTGAATTCACTTATTTTCTTGTATTTTCAACAACTTCTTGGCATGAGTCAAGTATGTTGTAAGTATCATAAATAACAGGGAGGTGGTTAAGAGTTTTTGCAAGTTAATAAACAAGTTCTACAGCATCTCAACATGACCACCGCCAACAATTCACAAAATGTACATGTTAGCAGTTACAACAACATCTTGATCCTCCAGTTACCATAATACACACACACATGCACACATCGTATATCAGGCGCATAATCATCTTCATCTTGATCGTATGATTAAATTCAGCTGCCTGTCGGTAACCACATGTGGTTTGTGGGGCTACTAAACTTTTTGACTGAACATTTTTTCTCTACTCGTATTTTTTCAGTTTCAGTTTCTTTCTGTTAAGTCTTTAATAAATAATTTTCAATTTTACTTTTGCACTTTTTAATGTTACTAAATAATTATTTTGATAATAATTCAAACTGACAGTTTTATTTTGATGCTTAATAATAGAAAATAGATAAAGTGCCTAAAAGGGTTTAGGGTGAGGAAAGATATAGGAAGGAGTGTTAACCGAAATTGCGCCAGAAATTTCATTTTTTTGACATATGTATATTAATTCAGGTCCAAGAATGAACCTTTTCATTTTTGGATCTGAATTAATACATTTCAATTGGCTCTTAAGGCAAATAAATAAATAAGTTCTTTTTTTGAAATATTTTCAGTTCAAGTTTTTTCAGATGTTTTTTCTTTGCAGAAATATTGCTGTAATATTGCAAATTAGTTGGCTGTGGATGTTTGTTTAGGGCAGACGTGCTTTTTCTTGTTTGTTTTGTTGTTGTTGTAATTTGTTGTGGAGGGTCTTTCACTAGACCGTTTGCTTTCATTAAATTCAAATATGTAGAATAAATTATATGTTTGAGATATCCAACGATCGCCAGGTAATCGAAATGTGAAACTTTCTATAACTCTGATTTATAAATCGGGCATACATAGATAAAGACGACCGCTGTGGGTTAATGGCTTATTCGCATACATTTGAGATGAAAGAAAACCCCGCATGAAAAAGTCTACAGTAGTTAAGTCGCACGATCTCCGTGGCCAGTTCACAGCATCTGCATGTGAGATGACCATACCCTAAAAATGCTCAAGCGTTTGATGCAAGAATCCAAATGTTCATAAAGACGAATATAGGCGATGCAGTAGATTTTATATACTATATTAAAAAAAGGAAGGGTGAGGAAAAATTTTGAAGATATCCAGTGCTTCATAATATGTATGAAAAGTAACGCCATCCTGTTGAAACCACTAGTCCTGGCACGAACCTGGCCACTATCGACCTGTAACCCTCGCCGTTGAGTGATGGCTTGACCAACGTCATTTTCAAGCAAATATTGACCAATGCCGCCGCCAGCCCAATATTCACACCAAAACGGTCACGATTGTTCAGAAGGCATTCCATGCTTTTGGTTCTCATGTGGATTGGTATCGCCCCAAATTCGAAAATTTTGTTTTCTTATGTACTAATTCATTCGCGTTAACAATTCAGGTCAATTACCAACTGCTGCAGAGATCATTCGGCGAACACTCGTCCTTGTCTATGGTCATTTGGCTTCAGTTCCTGGGACAATTGAATTTTGTACGAATGCTGGCTCAAAACACGATGCAAGATTCCCCAAGATGTGTTCTGCGAAAGTTGGAGTTCTTGTGAGCGACGCTCACAATATCGATAGCCTTGGTTACTCCTCAAAACTCTTATGGGCCGTTGCGACATACGGGTGTTGGCCGCTCTTTGCTGTACCAATGGGCTCAATTATGGCGACGGGGAAAAAGCGGTACGCTGACCGAACAAAACTATCAATTTAATAAAACAATTTTATAACGTTTAACGCTACAGCCGTCCAGACTGATTTGGCTAAACAATAAATGACGACTACGCGGGTTGCCTTTTATGTTTCGCGATTTGGCATCCCCAATGTAGCAATTTGGCAACTGACAGCTCTATCGTAAAGTTGGACGTTTTTGAGGTTAGACGAACTCTGAGCGTTTTGATATACGAGCGCCATTTATGTTGTTTACAGTGGCTTAATGCTCAAAAATGGAATTAAATCCTAACGATAATTTTTTACAGCATTTGACGTGTATTAACTCTGCAACAGTACATGGATGAACTTAATTAAATTTTTAATGATGAAGATACATCAAGGACCAGTGTTTATCGAAGGTATGATGAATTCAATCGTGGTCGTAGTTCGCTCCAAGACGAATTTAGTGAAAGCTGACCAGAATCAGTTGTTGTTCCGATAATCATTGATCCTGTGCTCGAACTGATATTGCAAGATCGTCATGTGACCCACCGTGAGATTGAAAAAACCTCAAGAATTAGTGGGACCAGAATACAGTCAATATGGCATAACCATTTAACTGTCAAAAAAAAAACAATACGACACAACAATGTGACAATCGTTCAAGAAAAGGCTCGTGTCGTGTCGATGGGTCGAGAGAAATGCTCAAAAAAAATATTGTGGTGCTTTGAAACATGTTTAGGGCATTGTGACAGGTGATGAATCGTGGGATTACGCGTATTAGCCGGAAAGTAAACAGCTCTCGACAGTATGGGTGTTTCAAGATGAGCAAAATCCACTCTTGTTGGATTTTGCTCATCTTCACCCGCGAATTTTCATATTAAAATTTCTATCCAATTTGTTTTCGTATTTAATAATGCAAAACTGAATTCAATGTCATAACAAAAATGTCTCATTAAGTCTTAAGAAAACAAATTCCATAAACAGCGCGCAAAAGTTAAGCAAACGAATGATGGCCACACATAAATTAAAATAAACACAAGTAAAAAAGAAATGGGTTTATTACCGAAATAATTCTTAATTTTTTAATTATAAAAATTTAAATAAACAACAGCTTTATTAAAAACGACAAATTTATGCGCGTCAGTAAAACAGATTAAGGAGATGAACAGAAGAAAAATTGACGCAAGAAGCACTCCTTCCCCAAGGGAAAATATTGCGGCCAAAAATGTGATGTTATAGAAGTTTGTTTGTAGGTTTCAGGCACAAAATATAAATTTAAAAAAAGGCATATGGAAATGCTTCAGAAGGATTACAGTTAAACACAAAAGTATTTAGTTTTGCCATGCATGTTGTTTGTAATTGCAGTAACATTTATGGAACATATATAAATAATTATGAGCGTTGGATATGAGGGCTGCCTTTTATATATCGGTATTGGAGAACAAAAATATATATTAATCGTCGAAATTACTATGTTACTAAAAAATTAACAATACTCCCCATGAAGATCTATATACTTCTGCATGCGTTTGAACCAACTGCCTAAGCACTTTCGTCACACTGATTGCGACATCTCCAAAACATGCTCCCAAGAGATATTACAACATTTTATAAAAAAAAAAAAAAAAATTCTTTATCTTTCACACTTGCTAAACAACACAACCTTAAAAATAGTTATCGAAACTGGTTTCTGCTTAATCGAATCCGGCTTACCCCCAATTTTTGACTTGGATTTTAAATGCCATTTCCATTTAAATTTGATTTAAATACAAAATTGAGTCAAACAGTTGCTATTTAAATCAAACTTAAACGACCTGCCGTGCCGATTTAAGTTTTTCGTACTGCCATATGATTTTGACAGTTTGGTTTTGTTCTGCAAATTAAGAAAACTGCACATGTTTTCTTTTTGTTTCATAATTTGATTTTTTATTATTTCCAGAAGGTAATCAACTTCTGTGGCAGTGAAATTGGGGAATCCTTTTATCACTTTTGCTACTCATTTTAATAATTTTGCAAAACAATTTATTATTTTCTAAACTTTTCACAATTTCACTTGCTTCCAAATTTGTATAAACAGCTGTTTATTATTGAGGTTATCGATAATTTTTTGACACTTACATTGTGCTGGCGTACTTTTATTACAATTAATTACCAAAAATAATGTTAGACTGTAAAACAGAAAGCTATTTTAAATCCAACTTAAATTTTAAGGAAAATTTGCTAATTTTGTATTTAAATCCCAAGTCAAAAATCGGGGGTTAAACGCTGATGCGTACACAGGGTAATTAAAGCATACAGCATCATAAAATTTAAATAGAATATGGAAAACGTACATATACATATCAATTTGTTATACATTGTATATCTACTTTTTTCCTGCACTGTACAATTAAAGTCAATCATGCCAAAAGCAATTAAATGAAAACGCATTTTTCTTGGGACTTGCAACAAAAAAATAAATAAATAATACAAGAATAAAACAAAAAGAAACTGGTGATTTATAAATGAATTGATCAAAGAAAAAGAAAATAAATACAAGTAAACATGCCTGGTGGAGGCTGCCACGCTTACAAACAAACCCCCACATACATCTGTACAAACCAGCCGAGAAGGAAGACACAACAGCCAAATTAAGAGCGCTGCATAATGATGATAAATGCCACATTTAACAACGGATCAATGAAAATCACGACAAGAGTGTTGCCTAGATTTCACTGTACGCAAAAATCAAAAGAAATATTGTTGTGCAACATTTGCACAATCATGCACTCATTTTCAAGTTAAAAATATAAAAAAAGAAAAAATAATAAATAAAGGAGACCAATTTCAAGAGCATGTATAGAGTGTGTTTTAAGCTGTATCTCTGTATATATGTGAATGCAAAAATATCTTTTATAACATGCTGCAAAAAACCCCATCAAATTGGCAATCAAATGAAAACATAATGTGGCTTAAAACTAGTTTATTGATATAGTTCTAAAATCGCCAAATTCTCTATCACTCTACGACATGGTAATAGAGAATTGAGGAAGCAAGAAGAAAATATGAAACTGCTGTATTTTATGCAGTTCTATGGTATGGAATATTTGTCAAATTACAACTTATACGCTAAAAGTTGGACAAAACTGCAAATGCAGGTCGTTTTGTCGTCTTCTTCTCTAAATATTTCCGTTTTCAAATTTTGTGAAGAAGATGTATTTTAGAAAATACAGTAGAAACAAGTTTATAGTCAGTTGTTACGATGGGGGGTGGAAGTTGGATGCATTGGACCAGCTTAGACCTTTCAGTGGGTATATAGCACTACCGTGCATGTATGTTTCAAGTGGCCAATTTCTATCATCAGACGTACTCCAATGCACTTTTACGTGCTCCACACAACTTCCACCCGCTATAAATCCGCCCCTGAGAAACAATTAGGTAAGCTTCTTACGAATTTTTATATCACTCTCCAAGAGCTTTTATTTGATATATAACAGTATTGTGTTAGTTCTTCTGATTTTTAGTGTTTATTATTTTTGAATCTTGGGAACTTTTCGACAACGTTGCACACCACATTGCGACTTTTCCAATGGTTTACTTGCAACAGCTTTTTTTTAATTTAACAGCTGATTTGGAATACCTTTGAAGTCTTGTTTTCATTTTTGAGCTAGTTTGGTCCAAATGGCCCAATTAGATCTCTGAACATAGCAGTATTTTCGTTATTTCATGTAGACCCTATTTAGCACCAGCTGTAGCTTGGCCCCTGACAAACAATTGCATATGATGCTGATTGTTTTTTATTTCTTTTTTTTCCTCATTCTAAAAATATATGACACAACCGTGCATGTCTCCCCGAAGTACCCCTACACCCGTCCGGGAAGGTGCCATATTGACAATTAAAAAATTCTAACAAAAATAAAACATTTTCATATTTTTTTTTAATATTTATAATTTCCTAATGTTTTCTTTCATATAACAAAAAAAAAGTTAATTATTTCGTCTTTTTACTTAAAAATAAAGAAAATTAAAAAATTACCTTTTTTAACTGTGTTCAACATTAGTGTGGAACTCAGTTAACAGAGGTGTGGGACGTATTTAACTCACGAATTTATCTTCACATCCTTAATATTTAGAGCAGAAGGCTACGAAACAACCTGCATTTGCAGATTTGTCAGCATTTTCCCGTATAAGTTGTAATTTGACAAATATGCCATACCATAGAACGGCATAGAAAACCCTCCGAGATTTAGTACAACATTTTCATATTTTTTTTTACCAATTATTATGTTCCAAAGTTTTCTTTCATATAATTAAAAAAATAGTTAATTATTTTGTGTTTTTACTTAAAAATAAAGAAAATTAAAAAAATACCTTTTTTACCTGTGTTCCACATTAGTGTGGAACTCAGTTAACAGAGTTGTGGGACGTATTTAACTCACGAATTTATCTTCACACCCTTCATTTCGTGTTACATGACTATTTGATGTCCGTTACCTATATTGAGTTCGGCATAATTCTGGTGTTGTTGATCGTTGTGGTGGCTATGAAGCAGCCATAATCTTCAGCTAATAAGTCTTCAATTTTACTTTGATTGTCTTCTCCAAAAATATCACATTTAACAAAAACACATCTCTCTCAATTTTGAGGAAGTAAACCTGAATTAAAGCCCAATAAACTAATTGGACAATTGTATATCATCATAATTTCGACTATGCAGTAAAGTTATTGGAACTAATTTAAAAAAAAAAAAGTCACAAAAAGTAACACTAAAAAATCAAATTAGTAACTATTTCCTAATCTTTCAAAGTCGCTTAATAATGAACAGTTTTGATATTCGCAATTGCACTGAATTTGTCATGCCTGGCATGAACCCCAAGTATAAATAAAACTACTTAAACACAGAAAAACAAGTGTGTGGCAAAATGGGCCAACATTTTAATTTCACGTGTTTTCAGTCAAATAGAAAGACAGACAGACAGACAGTCGAACGCAAAATGGACGGACATGGTTTTGCGTTGTGCACATTCACAACGGAACAACATCATTATGAAATGAAAGAAAAACGACAAAAGCAAATCGCTTTCACCTTTAACACAGTGATCAGACGGAAATATGAATGAATGCCTAAATGAGTAACTAAGATCATTTTTGCAAGGCGTGATTGGTTTAATGGGGGTTTGTTTTATGTTGTGGACGAAAAACACAAATCCATCTTGTTTATGAAAATAGATTTGTACAATTTGTCGGAGGAGACAACTGTGAAAGTGAAATGGGTATTTGGATGCATGAAAATGAGCTAAGAACATGGAATGAATATTATGTTTTCAAATAAGGGGGCTTTCAACGGGGACGCTACAAAAGTACAGCGACAGGGACAGCAGACGACGCCATATTTCTTGCTGCTCTTTTGACATTTCTCTTCTGTAAGGTATGCCATTTCAGGATGGAAAGATATACGAGCCAACAACGAGTCGAAATTATTAAAATTTACTACCGAAATTCAGAGTCAGTGGTCTGAACGTTAAGAGCGCTACGTCCAATTTATGGTCGTCATAATCGTAATAGCAGATCAACAATTGAGCGTCTAGTGGAATAATCTGAATCCACAGGCACAGTACAAAATGTTCCTGTGCCAGTGAGACAGAGAAGTGCTCATAGTGTCGAGAATATTGTTGCCGCTCAGGCTTTAGTTGAAGAAAGCCCGACGTGTGTCTCTCAAACGTCGGGCATCTCTGTGATGTCGTTCTGGCGATTTTGCGAAAAGATCTCGGCCTACATCCTTACAAGATCAAATTGACGTTAGAACTGAAGCCGCTTGACCACCAGAAGCGTCGTATGTTCGTGAATTGGACTGAGCAACAACTTGAAAATGATTTGGATTTTCATCGAAAAATCATCTTCAGCGATGAGGCTCGTTTCTGCCTGAATGGCTTCGCCAATAAACATAATATGCGTTATGATCAGGCAGCAATCCACACCTACTCCATGAGTCATCATTGCATCCAGAAAAAAATACGATTTGGTGCGGTTTATGGGCCGGGGGCGTCATTGGGCCGTACTTCTTCCGTGATGATCACGTTACTGCGAATGGGAATCGCTGCCATTCAATGATAACCGAATATTTTTGGCCCCAATTGAATGATATGGACCTGGGGGACATATGGTTCCAACACGATGCCGTCACAAGCCACACAGCAAATGTCACAATCAATTTATTGAAAACAAAGTTTGGAGAACGTGTTATCTCACGAAATGGTCCAGCCGATTGGCCGCCTCGGTCATGCGATTTGACGCCGTTAGACAATTTCCTGTGAGGTTACGTCAAGTCTATGGAACTATGCCAACAAGCCAACAGCGACAATTGATGAACTTCGTACGAATATCGAACGTGAAATTGCAGCAGTATCGGCCAATTTATGCTGGAAATTGGGTTCAGCGTCTGGACTTCTGCAAGTGTGCCCGTGGTGGCCATGCAAAAGAAATCGAGTTTCATACGTAATGTTATCAAACGTGTTTTCACAGGAATAAAGAATTTCATTAATATCATTTGTTTTATTTTAGAAAAAACTTTTGCAGCGCTTTGTAACCCTTTACAAGTTATTTCCTTGTTAAAATTGTAGACAACAAGTATTTTTTATTATGCTCCCACTTTAAGGATATAATTATTACTTACGGATTTAATACGATATAGTAGTTCGATTTTACTGCCTAAAAACTGAAAACGAAATCTTGTAATGAAGTTTTTCAAATCCAAAAAAAGTAAATTTTACAACTTGTTAGATGGGGAACAAAACAGGACTGTTTCACGTTCGCCACACTTATTATCAGCATCCGATTAATTTCTACTCCAATCCCAACTAAATCATACACTGTTTTTAAGCAGTAGCGTAGAACGTAGTAAAATGGCTCTACGCCACTGCTTAGAAACTACAATTGGTCAAAGAATCAAGTTAATTGATCAAAAAACATAAAGATGTATATGAACATTTATTAAGCGATATAAAATACAAGCATTAAAACTTGACTCTTGGAGAACCAAGACCAAGACACCCATGCGGACGACACTTAGAGAGAAAGTCTCAACAGTTGCAGCACATTCTCAGGATGCGAAGCAACTGGAGTAGACAGTGCGGCCTCAAGACAAATCAAACCAAAAAGGAACTTATGTATACTTTTTAACTAGAAATACAAGATCCGCGCTTTCATACCTTTCAAAGTTACACCACGTGGTGGAGGGTTCGAGCCATGTACCGACGCTAAATCATTGCACATCTGTCTCTATCAACATCTTTTTCAGATTATCAATACCAAATAATCGCTCTGTAGTGGACTGCCGTCATCTTGCCGTGTTTCTGTTTCACTATCGAGCAGCCTGTCGGCATAACTTAAACTATTTTTCGCCGACTACATGAAACTGTTCATCTGCCAACGATTTTAAGGCTTTGCCAGGGTGCACGGTATTTTTAATTTTATGTCAGATGTAATCGTCGAAATGCAAATATGTAGTAGTTTACGTGCCCAAGAACATGCATTTCAACTCCTGTCTTACAAAATCCAAAGAAAGTATTAAGACCTGTGTAGTTAGTAGTGTGAAATGTCCTTTAACAGACGCCTAATTTAGTCGTCACCACTGTTTTTAACATAAAGACATTTATTTTACAGACATATTTTCTTTTCTTTTTTTTGCACATCTATTATTAAGTGTGCAAAGACAGGAAGAGTGGTTGCTTATTTTATGAAAAATTTAGTTTCGTGCGTAAAGAAAGCAAGATGTGATGTGGCATACGAAGCGCAAATGCATATTACAGGTTAGAGATCATTAGGCGCGTCATGTTGTAAGTGTTTTGAGTAAAACAACAATTACAGCTGATAAAAGTGGCCAATGCAAACAAAACATTAATTTTAAGCAGAAAACGTATGTCTACGCCAAACTGTTAGAAAGACAGACCTGAATTACAATCAGGCAGGCAGGCAGGCAGGCAGGCACACATTCAAAATTGCAAAGTCTAGAGCCAAAGTGTCTAATGTCTGAGATGCTGGCTGGAAATTTGTCTGCTTTTTTGGCGCATTAAAAATTCAAATTAAAAAAAAACACTATTGCATGAGTCTTCACATAAAACAACGTTTTGTAAGGAGTTGTCGTAATTTCGCTTTTATTAAGTTGAGACTAATACACAAAACTTGCTTTGCATAAAATTGATCATAAATATTCAGAGGAGTTTCCTTCAAATCAAACCAGACCGAACATACATATATGTATATTAGGCCGGTTCAATTTGTAGGGAGAAAAACTTGCCGATATTGTGCCATCGATTTTTCAAAAGCTCTTAGCATGAGAAAAAAAATCTACTAAAAGATAATAAAAAAAATCATTTCGAAAAGCCCATTTTTTTCTTACTCACATTTTTCTTACTGGACTGCCATACAAGTCCACTAAGAACGGGATCGGTATTTTCGAAAAAAAAAATACTGGAGAGAAAAAAAATTATGGGTGGTTGATCATACCTTTGATGTCTCTACGGGCACCATGAGGCAAACTAGTGTGATGGGGGGAAATATTTCATTTTCGAGTCTAACAAATAATGGCATTTAATAATAACCACAGGGTGTTCCTGGGAAATCAAATGTGTGCCCCATCCGCCACAATATATTTTCCCCAATATTTTTTCCAACACACCTATCTCGTGCCAATCCTCCTTATAGTATGTTACCATTACGAGTTGAATCACTCGATTCGCTCTCGCGATTATATTTAGGAATCACACTGTTTACACAACTCGTCCATGAGCTTCGATTTGATTTTTGTTTTTAATAAGCCAACATAAATATTCCATTTATTTCGTAAAGCAAATTTTTCTTAATGGACTAATAAAAAAGTATCTCAAAGAGTTGTCGCAAAACGAAACACATTCATATGGAAATGTCTTCCAAAACGCTCTTTGGTCCAAAGGTGTGATTGGACCTTATTTCTCCGAAAACGACGATGCAACAACTGTTACCGTCAATTCGGAGCGTTATGATCATATGACAACCAACTTTTTTTGTCTGCTCTTGAGAAATACGACTTGGAGAATATGTGGTTTCAACATGCCACACAACTCGAGCGATTATGGCTTTATTGCAAGAGACATTTCCCGGCCGCGTAATTTCTCATCGCGGCGATATCAACTGGCCACCAAGATCATGCGATTTGACACTATTAGACTTTTTTTGTAGGGCTACGCGAAAGATCGCGTTTATGCAAATAAACCTTTAACTCTTAAAAACCAACATTCGTCAAGTTATGGCTGAGATACCGCCCAATATGTATCAAAAAGTGGTCGAAAATTACCTAAAAAAGAATCAATGCTTGCAACACTTTGCGTAGTGGTCATATAAATGCCGTAGTGTCTCACACATAATGTCAACGTTCAAACTTTATAATAAAACATAAAAAAGAAATATCAGGGAAAAAATATTTTATATGTGTTTTATTTACGTTTACTTTTGAAACCGCAAAATGGCTAACCCGTTATGATTTTGACAGATAGTGCAGTTGAACTTGCGATATAAATTAGAGAAGACAGGAATTTTTCGTGTGTCGCGTGTAGCTGCAATATAAAGCAACGTCATTCGCTCCCAAAATTTCCGTAATGCAAAGCATTCTGCTTCGCTCCTGATTGGGGTCAACTAGAGAGCGAAGCGCAGGTCGTGGTAGCATGCTATTAGGGGAGCTTCTACATAATAAAATAAGAAAATAAATAGAAATCGGACGCCTCGAAAATGATTTCTTTAATATACTGTAGTAGAATTTTTTATCTCAGGGCAAAAGCTGATCGAAAAATCGTTGGCGCAATATTGAAAAATGTTTGTCCTTTCAAATCTACCCACCCTAATCTGTATACACAAAAATTTAAACAGCCAGACTTTAAATTTTACAGGTAAATACATGCACATACGCGGATAAGGAGCAGCCTTTTTGTGGAAAACAATAAACATTAAAAAAAAACTAGACGGCTAGACAAATAGGAGTCTTTCCACTTTCAAGTTGGAAAACAAAAAACATCCAAAATAATTGTTGAAAAGTAGGAAATTGGAAAATTGCTGCAGGAATAGATAGGCTGATAACTGAAATGTTAATTACTTCTTCATATGACTAAATGAGTCATCTTCACGAGTGTTCAATTACATTTTTCCAGGAGCTTGATTTCCATCAGTTTTAGGACGGGCAATATACATAAACCAGAGAAAAGGATAATTTTTACATACACGCGCTAATGGCTTTGTAGCATTTTTTATTTCCAAAATAAAATTATATTCAATACTTAAAATATTTCTAAGAATGTCTTTTGAACACTTAGCGGAATCTAAGGATCTAATTTCTTTATCACTGGCTGCAGAGATGAGTCAGGTTTTTTTTTACTTACAAGACTTTAAAGAGATGTCATAAAAATTACATTAGCATGAACTTACCTGAAAAGAAAAGAGATAAAAACTAATTAAGGATAATCAATACAAGCACATAAAACAAAAACTATTTTATTATAAAAAATAAATAAAAGGCAAAAGGTATAACAAATAAATAAAATGACAAATAAGTAACAATTTGCTGACGAAATGTTTTGATAAAGGAAACCGAAAATATACGCATACTAGAGATGAGTGATATTTCTCTGCAAGTGAGCAGAAAATCACTGCTGCTGAAAAATGGCGTTACAAGTTGTTGCATTACTGCTACTATTGAAGTTGTGACACACTTGAGGAACGATCACTCTGAGGAACGATCGCACTGATTGTGGCCAAACATTGGCCTACAATCAGTGCGACCACTACACTTTTGTTGGTCTTTTTGGAACGAAGTTCCTTAACGCGGCTTGCTGGTAGTGAAAAATACTAGAAATCGTCACGAAAGCGTGTGAGCTGTTTATATGTATTGGTGTAGCTGTCGACAAACTATTGCGTAGCTGTCTCCGCCGTTGTGAGCGGAGACACCTACCAATAAATATTAATTAGTTGTGAAAACGGTTGCTAGATGTCGCTAAAGTAATGTACATATGTCACAACAGAAAACAGCAATATTGAAAAATTTACCAACAGTTGCTTTTCTTCGTTTTGTAGCAGATTGACAAAAAATACATACAGATTTCACCTTTTATTACATTCGAAGATTAAGAAGAAACGTAAGGAACTTCGTTCCTAACGGGGGTCCCCCGACCGCATTTCTTTTTTTTTTTTTGGCCAAGCATTGATACAAGAAACTAAAAATTGAGATGAATAAATCAATAAACACCAACAAAATGATAATAACTGGAGAAACTTTGTAAAACTATTAATTTAATAGTATTTAATAGTATTAAATCTTACAAGGGAATATTTTAAGGTTATGTTTGCTCAATGAGTTTGCTCAATGAGCAAACATAAGCAAGGTTGAACTTGAGCCTTAAAACGTAATTTAATATAAATGTATTACAATAACATAGTTCAATAAAATTAAAATTTTAGTAAAATGTTAAAGAAAACTAGTATTTCTAGGAAAGATTATGTTCAGCCATATAGGCTAAATGTATTTGTTAAATATTGTGCTGTACTGCTTTAAAGAAGTTAATACATATTCGCCCCGTGTGAGCACAGATTTGTTCTGTTGTGAAGTTATTTATGATCAGTAACGGGGCAAAATACTGGTTTTATAAGTTGAATTGATACGTAGATTTTAAGGAAGAAATTGAAATAATAAATTTTTAATTGCAAAGTAAAAGGGCATTGAACCGGTCGTGTTTTCTTAAAGCGTATTATTTCCACCGATCCCTAAACATTTTTTCATTTAAGCTATAAATTAATTAGCTTAAATTCGTATTCAACTTAAAAGTTATTTAAGTTGATTTCTTTAAAAAAAAAAACATTAAGGAAAAACAGATTACTTTCAGTAAAGAAGGCTACATGAATGCCCAAAATATAATAATTTTTCTATAACAATTAATTCGCCCAGCGAAAATTTTGAAACCGCTGTTATCACTGATACAATAGCAACGATTACAAAAATCAATTGGATGTGGATGAGAGAATATAGAATATATGTATGTATTCAAATCAGCAAACACTGTGATGACATTGAAAGTTGATCAATAAGATTAAATATAGACAATCAGTAATGAAGAGCTTAGGTGGTAGGATGGATATGCGGTGCTGCTTCAAAACAGTAAACAATTAAGTCATGGCCTGGGTTCGACGCAAATTTGGGTGCTGATGAGGGTTGTGCTTCTTCAATTTTGGTGAATTAAAAATCGAACTTCAGTCCGATAAAATTATTAAAAATTGTAAATCGTATAGTTCGACCATAAAGCCAAAACTAACTGCCTGTTTCTCAATGTCGCAGTCGTGCGATTGTTCGCTTTCTAAGCGAAAGAAAACTATTTTGGGTTCCTCTATGAAGTTCTTTTATTCGAACGATGACCCGATCGACAAGTCGCAAAACGTAAGTGTTTTCATACAATATCCAATTCCTCAATATCGATCATGTCGTCAGCACTGCGAACACAAATGTCAAAATCAAGCACTTGATGTTTTGCTATCGAGTGGGAGTTTATATAGAAAAAAAAAACGAAATACAGTCGGGGGACCCCCGTTAGGAATGAAGTTCCTTACGTTTTTCCTTCATCTTCGAATGGAATACAAGGTGAAATCTGTATGTTTCATTTTGTGTTGTTTTTGAAATTTTGAAATTTTATATGCTTCTTAAAATTTTTGGAACGTTTATTTTTTTACTTGCAGTATTTTTTTTTTTTTTTTTTTTGTCAATCTGCTACAAAACGAGGAAAATTTTTCAATATTGCTGTTTTTTGTTGTGACATACTTTCCTTTAGCGACATCTATCAACTGATAGTGTCCGTTTTCACAACTAATTAATATTTATTGCTGTCAGTGGAGACACCTACAGAATTGTTTGTCGACAGATACACCAATACATATAAACAACTCACACGCTTTCGTGACGATTTCTACTAATTTGCACTACCAGCAAGCCGCGTTAAGGAACTTCGTTCCAAAAATGTTTGCTCTTTCGTTAAAAAACTGGGAAATAAAACTACAAACCCCGCTTATTTTTTATTTTTATTTTATTTAGTAAATATATTAAACAATTATTACAAGCATGCATGTAGTTTTCCTAAACAGTTCACTTGTTTGCTGGATGGAAGACAATCCTTAGTTTGCCAGAGGAATACCTGGTGCTCATCGCGTCAAAATACTTATGAAATGTCTATGCAAAATAATACTTTTAAATTTTAAAAGACCACAAAAACTATTTCCGCACTTTCAAAATGTTTGCTTTTTTATTTTGTACTTTTTTAGCACAGAGGACTCTGTGTTATTTATGTGGCTTGTCAAATACAGCAGACCAGTTTTATGAAGGGTTCTATTTACACAAGAATAATTTAGTAGTTTTTTTCAATACTGCAATAAAAAATCAACTAAAACTTTAATTTACCCATCTGGCATCTCCGTGAAGTAAATGCCAATCATTTCATGACGTAAGACTATGCGAACGCAAGCTGGCGACATAGAGGAATCCAAATTGATTCGAAATCGAGCGACTACATTTCGATCGCTTACATTTTCTTGCGACATTGAGGAACAGGCAGTAATGATTATAATTATTTTTGATATTTATTTAGCTTCACACATTCTGCAACAATTATAAAAACTGTTCTTATCTAAGTTCACGAAACAGTCATAAATTCCTAATCGTAATTAAATAACAAGCGACTAAGGAAAACATTTGATTTGTTATTTTTGTTTTTTTTAATTGCATATTCCAAAACAAAATGTTGTCTAAATCAAAAATGGTCAATAAATCAAACTGTCCATACAGACGTTATTGCCCAATATTGAAAGTTTCGTTGATTTTTTTTTTTTGTGTTGCTGTTGTTAGTTTTCATGAAGGATTTGTTGAAATGAAATTTATCTTTAATAATTTCTTTTCAAATGCTTCATTCAAACTGTCCTCTGCCACAGCTGCACACAAAACAATACGACGCAACGCGATGCGAAGTTGTGTGCATCACACAAACACACTCAGTCCCACAAAAAACACGCAAGTGTTAAAAAGTATTTGTATGGAGTGAATGAAGTAGTAGTATCCATTAATAAAGTTCATTGTACCGATGTAACCCTTTAACAAAAGAAGCATGTAATAAAAATACAGCAACAACAAGAAGGGGCTCCCACATTGTTGGCAATAAAATTATTGGAATCATTATATTGAAATCATGCAGGAGCTTATTCTTTTATATTTTTATGTTCGATTGTATTTCTTTTTTGTTTTCGTTTGTTTATGCTAAGAAACACATGAAGACTCGCTTATTTTAAATCGAAATTCTGTGATTTAGGACTACAATAAATAAATAAATACAGAAGCGAAAGAAAATCAATAATCGAGTATATTTCACAATTAATTTATTCTTTTTTTTTTTTTTTTTTAATAATGAAAACTAAATGCAGCACAAATAAATGCCAAGGCAAGTTTGGGTGTGTGTGTGTGTGTGTGTGTGTGTGTGCTTGAGTGGGCCAGAAATTTGAAGGAATGCTACAATCATTCCAGAAACGAAATACGAAAATATTTTTGCGCACTTTTTAAAAGTTCCTTTTTGGCATCTATTTAATGTTTAATAAATACTATAATGCTTTATAATTAGTACTTAAATATTAATTGAATTAATTATTCAAGCTCTTGATCTTTGGTTTTTTTTATAAAAAATAATATTAAACAGTTATTTATTTATTTTCAATATTTCGCCAACAATTTGTTGACATCTTCAGGAAAATAATTATAAAATTCAAAAACAAAAACAAATTATTGAAAAATTTTGATTAATAAACATTCCAAAAATTCAAAAATATGTTGAATTTTAACAATAAAGATTAAAAATTATAGATAAAATAATATTTTGAATGTTTATTAATCAAAATTTTTTCAATAATTTGTTTTTGAATTTTATAATTATTTTCCTGAAGATGCCAACAAATTGTTGGCGAAATATTGAAAATAAATAAATAATAAAAACAGAAGCTTGAATAATTAATTTAACAATATAAAGATCAAATAATATAAAGATAAACTTAAATATCAATGTAGAAAAAGCCAGCCAAAGTTAAAACTGTGGGTTAATACAAGTTTTCTGCCGCACGAGTTTTGTTTTTTGACAAATTTCTCTCCACGAAAATTTATAGAGTAAAAATTAACGCTAAATAAAAGGGGTTAAAGAAACTTTTTTTTAATATCAATAGCAAGTTGACATCAGCATATAGTCTTAAATTAATTCCGATTTGTGGTCGAGTTGATGTCGCGTCGGCAAAAGTTTACTATGGCTTAAAAGGGTAGTGATAGATGGCGGCAGCAACCTCTTGAGAAATCTCATATTTCAAAACAAAAATCCCATCCATACATAGAACCAGACAAAATGATAATTTTCCTGATTGGGGTTTATAACGCATCAAAAAAAAATAAGGGGGTTGGTACACAGAGCGAAAACTTCCTAATAGATTCAACAAGATTTTCTCTTTGAAACGTTTTTAGGCTGAGGGGTATCCCAGCAGAGAGAAAAGAAGATTTTTCTATGGGTATTTCTTATTATTTCCATGTTGCAAATCTTATTAATTGTCTCAACAAGAAAAACACATAAAACCAAGAAGAAAACTTGTTACTCACGTTTGTTTTTGCTCAGTTTCCGATTTGCATGGTACCAAAAAAAATTCTATAGAGAAGAACTTATTGATTCTATTAGGTTTTCTTGTAAATTGTATACAATAAGGATTTCTTATTGATTTTATTAGGTTATCCTATTAATTTTTCCCGATTGGTTTTATTAGTTTCCTATATAAACACACGTAAATCATCTTTTTAATTTCATTAATTGTTGTTTTTTCAATAAGGTTTTCCCATTTAAAATAATAAGGAATCCTTCTTGAAAAAAAACCATAGAGATATCTTATTGATGTTGTTCGACTTTATTAGGTGCTTTTTTCTCTGTGTAAAGCATTTTTTTTTTTTTTGCTTTTGCAAAGTGTTAATAACACTGTGCTGGAATTTGAAACTATTTTTTCCGGGTGCTCCACCCAGTGACTAAACCTAATTCGGGTGTGCTGAATTCAGTGGTGCTACCCGTTTTTTTTTTTTTTTATTTAGGTTAGCTCTTGTTTTTGAGATATGCCGCTATTTCAAAAATGGAGGATGTAGGACAACATACATTCTCTTAACTCAAAAACGGTTAAAACCATTGAGAAAAGCATAAAAACCGAAATTCGCCAACAATTTGTTAGTTACGAAATTTTGCTTTTGGGTATCCATATGTAAGTGGTTTTTTACTTCCGTTACTTACAATTGCTTTATTTTGATAAAAGAACAAAATGTTTTTTCCATACTACTTTCATATCATACAAATGTTTTTTTTTTTAATTTTTGAGGCTTCGTCTGGTGACCGTTTGAAACTCCAATTTTTGATTTTTTGTGAATAAATTCCAAAGTTGTGCACCGATTTTTGCAATTTATGGCTTTTTTTGTTTGAAACTTTATTTGTTATGAATGTATGAAAATGCATCAGTATAACTTTATTTTCAGATTTTTTTATGCTGTTTTAAAAAACAAAAAATTTAAAACTTTCGTAAAAAATTTAATTTTTTTCATCGAAAAAATAATTGCATTTTCTAAACTACAAAACTAATTAAAAAGATTTTTACAGTTATTGAAAGATAATTTTGTTGCCGAATTTCGATTTTTTTATCTTCAACAATGTTTTAAACCATTTTTGCATTAGGGAATATATGTATGTTGTCCTACCTCCTCCATTTTTAAAATAACGGTATACATACCTCGAAAACAAGAGCTAACCTACATAAATTAAGTCAAGTACGAGGCTGGCTCGCACACTTAGGGTTCCGTACGTATGTATGTGTAATGTACATATGTATGGAATGGCGTATGTGAATACATATGTATATTTTATAAATTTCATCTCTCTGTTTTTACAGCTACTTTATGTTGTATGTGGACACCTAGTAATTTTCCACATGTTGTTGTTGTTGTAATTTGCTGTTGTAAGGCATCTGGGAATACATACATCAACTTGTTGTTGTCTTTAGCGTTTGTTGTTGTAAAGCATCTATAAATACATGCACTACGCAAATTTCAGCTTTCTATCTTTTACGGTTCGAGAGTTATTGCCAATTGCAACTTTTCGTTGTATTGGGACACCTGATAGTTTTCGACTTGTTGTTGTTTTTAGTATTTGTTGTTGTAGCGGCAAGGTACAACAACATCCTGTGAAAATTTCAGCTCTCTAACTCTTACCGTTTCGGAGAATGGACGCTGTGACGGACGGACGGACGTACTTGTCTCGGTAATAGGGTTCCGTTTCACTCTGATGAGTACGGAACCCCAAAAAAATGGTTAGCACCACTGAATTCTGCACACCCGAATTAGAATTAATCAGTGGGTGCCCCGTCTGTCGGTTTTTTCAACTAGCACAGTGTAATTTATAATAAGCTCCTTGCAGCATTTGTGGTCAAGTTCATACAAGTTAAAATAATCGATTTAGCATGAGTTTCGTATAGAAAAAAATTCATAAAAATTTGCTTAAAACTCTCTTTCAAATATATTTTATTTTTTTATGAATGTAGGTACCGTTTAAAGTTTATTTTTACTTTCACGACAAATAAACCAATTAAATTAATGATTTAAATGTAACAGCAACAACACTAATCCTATGAAATCTTTACAACACCATCTAATAAGTGTTCGCGTAGAGTCCAATGAGTTGTCGTCACTCGATTGGTGGTGTGTTGCTGCAAATTATTTTTTAAACCAATTTAAAAATGTTTTTAGTTCCTGGAACCTGCAGTTGCAAAGATCTTTTAAATTTATGAAACTTGCATATAAAACTGGAGAAAATTATAACCAAATGTCGATTATGCAATAACCAGCAAGATAAATTCAAACATGCAAATGTTTTCAATAATAATAAAAATATTTGCCTTCAATAATTTGTCTGGCATTAAAGAAAGTTTTTTTTCTTTCACAGACATCGTTATAGTTAATGGAAAAACAATACAATTATGGAAAATGTCTGCTGGTCAGGTCTGGCCGGCTGGCTGGCTGGCTGGCTGGTGTAAAATGTTTAGGCACGTTCCTGCTTTAATGAGTGTGGAAACGAAACCACAGGAATTTTACTTTAAATGTAAATTTATTTGCTTTTCTATGGACAGTTAATTTGATTTTCATGGTGTGAAGTGTAGCAGAGAAATTACATGGAAACTGTAAGCGCTCGTATGTCAGCAGCCCCCAGAGGGCAATTTATGAAATTTTAATTGAACACATATTTTAATGGGCATAAATAATGAACATACAATAACATATCAAGGAATAAAATTAAAAAATTATACTATTCCAGGAAAGCATGGAGGTTTTTAATTTTCTTCATAAGCGGAAAGATCGTTTTTACATTGCAGACAATGTCGCGCGCGTCACACGTAACGCGTATACAAACTATTGTTGACAAATTCTTTAAAAAATAATAAGATCTTTGAAAATCAGTTTATAATTGGAAAAGTGGTTGAATTGATGCTGTGAAATCGCCATATTTGGTGTATAGATCAGAGAAATGCATCAGCCAAAGAACTACCAATGCCCTACGAAAAATGCACTGTTTTATGTGGATTATGGACCATACTAGGGAGAGTTGCCAGATTGCAACACTAGGGTTGCCAAGTCCCGCCCACTCTCCACGTATGTATGTGTGTTAATGGTTTAACATCTGTTAGTAAATTGCAACCTTTTTTTTAAACGAAATATTTCGCTTAAAAACGTGTTAGAATTGAAAATTTTGCGTCTTCTTTTTTTGACATCTAAATAAATCAAAGATGAAAGATGTTGTCAATGTAAGCGACTGTTTCACATTTTCAACATCTTTCATGCGTTTCACGTGGATGTCAGTCGGTGTAAAAAGACTATAAAAGAGCACGCTGCGTTTTGTAAATAATCTGCTAAGGCCACACTGTTCTTTATTGAATACCATACATAATTTTTCTTGTCACAGAAGTGCAGATGATTTTATTTTCAACTCCCACTTAAGACAAATCACAACATTAGAAAAGCAAAAATCGCCGCCATGATATGAGATATGGCAACGCTTGTTCGCATGCGGCAAATTGTTGCTCAAATAGAACACATAAATAACCTGTCTTAATAAATCGTTAGCATATTGTATTTGAATTACGCGCGCATTACAAAATTGTTAACTTTCGTAAACGGTATTTGTTAAAAGGCAAACAAATGCAAATTTTTATGTAGTTTGTTAAATTAGAAACAACATTAAAAATCTTAAAACGTTTCAATAAAAGAAAATTAAATGAATAAAATTACAGGTACGACTATTGAAATTCAAACTAAGTAGATGAGCAGAAATACTTTTAAAACACAACTAAACATTCTTCAAAACAAAATCTTTTTTTTTTTTTTCTTCTTGAAAGGTATTTTTATAATTTTATTTTTTATTTTTTTTTTTTATAAATAATTCCTCGCATGATACGTGAATAGATTTTTTAAATCTAAAACAACAGCAGCAACATCAAACCAAAAAAAAAATATATATGTATATATTTTTTTGAAGCACGCACCTTCACGGAATTAAAGTACAGTGGCAGCTACATGTATTTAGACATGCCTCTTTTAACAAAATTTCTTGAAAACCAAGTTTGGAGAACCTGTTATCTCACGAAATGGTCCAGTCGATTTGACGCCGTTAGACTATTTCCTATGAGGCTACGTCAAGTCTATGCCAACAAGCCAGCAACCGATTGATGAACTTCGTACGAGTATCGAACATGAAATTCCAGTAGTACCGTTACAGACTAAACCGATATCCCAAAGGTGGCTTTTGTTAAGTGGCCATATCATTTGTTTGGGGGCCAGTCAGAAGTGAGCAGCACAGGAAATCGTAGCAACATGAGTGAATGACGCCAACTAGTGTACACGAAAACAAACATAAACAATGAAAAAATGTTGTTGTAAAGAGTTGGGAAAAATTTTGGTTTTGTTGTAATTTTTACGAAAAAAGTAGAAAACATGAATGAAAAGCTTTGAAAACTAAATTTTAAACATATTCCATGTACAGCTAGTAAAATATTATCAATGCAAATAAATTATTAAATACAAATAATTATAATTTGTGCGCTTATAAAGCTGTTTTGTTTGCATTAGATTTGCACTGAATTTTTCTAACCAAAAATCAAAGGTAAACAAATGCAGAGTCTACCAACAGAGAACGCCATATAAATATTTTCATGTTTGCTGTCCCTCACTGGATGCTCGAGCATCGCCAGGCTGCCACTTTCCTGAAATTTGACAGCAAATTGGTAATTTTTGTAGTCCAGCAGAGCTGGTGACCCTTGCAACACGTCGAAAATTGGGTCCAGCGTCTGCACTTCTGCAAGCGTGCCCGTGGTGATCATGCAAAAGAAATCGAGTTTCATACATAATGTTATCAAACGTGATTTTACATTGATATCCAAAACCGTTTTTGTTTTATTTAAAAAAACAAAAACTTTTGTAGCACTCTTATTGAAAACCCCTGTACTTTCATGTCACTTAAATATACATACATATTTCGTGTGATTTAAATCAAATTTTATGCAAAACAATCAAAAAGAATCGAAACTAAAAGTTGAAAATAGTCAGATTACTTTTCGATTCCTTTTGACTCTTGTTAAATAATTAATCATTAATTTTGTATTTTTTGTAATCGTAGTCAATTACCAATAGTGAAAAATGTAATCGTATTTTAATTAAAAACTTTGCCTTTAAAGCAAGGAATTATTATGATTACTTAACATTAGCATTGTAATGGACCAAAAAAAAAAGCATATAGTTCATATGTCAGAACATATATGCCTACCACTGTACGTTAAAACATACACGTAGTCGTACATGTTTGTCTTTAAATAGCTAAATTTCTGATTTGATAGTCATCTATTAGAGATCTTTTTTCCTTTCTCGCTTTTTCATTTGTCAAATTGTGTTGCATTTAAATTGAAATTATGACAATCTTGTCGTACGAAATGTGTTTTTTGTTTGATTAGTTGACTGCAATACGAAAAAGTAATAACTTTAAATTCTTGTTAATTTGTTGCATTTGAAAATAAACTAAACAGAGAGAAACTTTCTTTAAAATCTTCAACAGCAGTAAACAATTGAAATCTATTATGTGTTAGCAAATCACATACATATCCACATATTTTTAAAAGTATTAAAAATTCCTCATGCTCTTGACATTTAGTGACAGACAGACGGTATGAGATATGAAAAAGATTTTTGGTTTGATGGACAAATAAATGTTTATATTAGCATTCGCTTCGTTTAATGTTCACGGGCCCTTTTTAAAAATCATGGTGCCAGAAATACACATCGAATTGTAAAATATTTTTCGAAGTAATTTTGTAAAGTAAAATTGATAAAGTAAAATTGATATTTGAAAACAAGATCGACTTTAGTACGAAAAAAAAAAGAAAGAAGTGAACAAAAATCGTATAAAATTTTTGAGAAATGGGTTTGATAAAAACTAAATGTATGTAGGCCGGCAGACGAAGGGTTTACGCAGTCATGCGTAAAATAAACAGCAATTACACCATGAACAAAATTTTGTACGAGTACAGTGGGATCTTTAAAAATATAAATCACAGCGATAGGTTACGAGCTGGAAAGCTCGTTTATGTGCAAAAAAAAGCGGTGTTACAAAGCAGACAATATGTAATAAACTTTTGAAATGGCATAATTTTGCTTGAAGATTAACCAGAGTTAATCTCTAAAAATCGAATTTTTTGTGACAGTCATGTAACATGTTCCTAGAATTAATTTAAAAACTGAATGGTCAGCAAAGAATTTTAGAATTTTCCGAACATTTAAATGATTTTAAATCAACAAATTCTTTTTAAATTTATCTAAACTTAAAAATCTGAAACTAAAGTACAAAAAAACTGCCAAAGTTTTGATATAAAAAGTAGCAACAATTTTGAATATTGCAAAAAACGCTTAAATTAAAAAAAGGCCAAATTCTTACAAATTAAAATAGAAAAAGGCTTGCAAAAGATGCCAAATTTTTTAATTGAAAAAAACTGAAAAACTTATCAGAACTGGCAAAATCCCCAAAATGCTTAAATTGGAAGAAAAAATTGGTAAAATTCTAAAATTATAAAAGCCGGGAAAATTTCAATATCAAAATAAATTTAAAGTTCTAAAATATACTGGATACTCGTTCTTCGACCTTTTTTTTATTTTACTTTATTATGTTTTATAAATGAGCGTAAGGTTACTTAATTCTCAATAAATATATTTTCTATTTATCGAAAAATTCTCAATAAATAGAAAATATATTTATTGAGAATTAAGTGACCTTACGCTCATTTATAAAACATAATAAAGTTCTAAAATATAAAAAAAAAAAAATCTGAAAATTGCCAAAATCGCCAAATATTAAAATTGAAAAATTGCCCAAAGTTTTATAAATTGTAGAAACTGATCAGATTCCAATATTAAAAATTTTTTAAATTTTTTTTTTAATTTTTGTCGATTGCGAAAATTGTCTAGCGCTTAAAACTCCAAAATTTGATATTGAAAAAGTTGCAAAAATTCTACACTCTAAGAACGCTAAGATTTTAGTGTTGCAAAAACCGCTAAAGTTCTTTAATTGGAAAGAATTTAAAAAAATATGTGCAATATTCAAATAGAAAAATTTTTCAACCGATACCAACTAATGTAACAAACTAAGTGTAAGTTAACTTTGATACAAACATCTACATATGTAATTATATATGTATAATTTAATATTGATGTTGTTGTTTACTCTTTTTGATATTAATAAATAGACGCATCCCCTGTAGAAGTGAACATAAAATACACGAAACGTGGGGATAAAATATGTAATAAAAAGTCCATGCATTTTTATTAACATAAAAAGAAGTTAGGCCTCACCAGCTAAAGAAGAAACATAAAAATACTTATAAGAATTGTTAAGGTTTTATAAATTGCCAAAATTGCTAAAGTCAATTGCCGATAGCAAGCCGTTGCTGATCTTTCTTACATAGTGGCTCAAAATGTGGTTTGTCGTAGTCGCATAGAAATAAATTTCGTTCACGCCCTGTCTTACAGATAATGTGATGTAGTCAGGGCTGGGCAGTATTTGAAATACATGTATTTGAAATACGTATTTAAAATACAAATACGTATTTTGTATTTGTACTTTAAATACGTCTCAGGAATGTATTTGTAAAGGGTGTTTTTTAAGCTAGATAGAACTTTAAATTGTAAAAAGTAACACAAAAAATTAAATTTTGATGAAACTTTTTTTTTATTTGTTTCAGTATACTCTGATAAATCATCATGAATGGACTCACGCTTGAACAACGCTACGAAATTATCCAAATTTACTTTGAAAATCAGTCGTCGATTCGCGCAACTTATAGACGACTTCGTCATTTGTATGGCGTACATAATCGTCCATCTGAACAAGCCATTCGTCGAACTGTGGATAGATTTCGTACCACATACTCTCTAGAGGATGCAATAACACCAGCACGTCGAAGGAATGTGCGTCATGAAGACAATATCGCCGCTGTAAACGAAAGTGTGGAAGAAGATCCAAATTTATCGATTCGTCGTCGGTCGCAGGAATTGGGGCTCTGTCCGTCCACTACGTGGAAAATTTTGCGCAAAGATCTCGGCCTACACCCGTATAAGATCCAGCTGGTGCAGGAATTGAAGCCACGAGACCATTATATGCGTCGTTCTTTCGCCGATTGGGCTCTAGAGCAGTTGGCAACTGACCCGTTGTTTTATCGCAAAATTGTGTTAAGCGATGAGGCGCATTTTTGGCTTAACGGGTTTGTTAATAAGCAAAATTGCCGCATATGGAGTGAGACCAATCCACAACAGACCCTACAGACTCCATTACATCCAGAAAAATGCACCGTATGGTGCGGTTTTCACGCTGGTGGCATCATCGGACCTTATTTCTTCAAAAATGAGGCCGGAGCTCGCGTTACGGTCAATGGAGATCGTTACCGCACCATGATCAATGATTTTTTGTTTGAAAATATGGATGACATTGATCCGGAGGAGATGTGGTTTCAACAGGATGGCGCTACGTGCCATACGGCGAACGCAACCATCGACTTATTGAAATCAAAATTTGGCGATAAGTTGATTTCGAGAAATGGACCTGTCAATTGGCCTCCAAGGTCGTGCGATTTGACACCTCTCGATTATTTCCTGTGGGGATACGTGAAGTCACTGGTTTATGCTGATAAACCAGCAACAATTGACGCCTTGGAGGCCAGCATTGTTCGTGTTATTCGTGACAGTGCTCGAAAAAGTGGCCCAAAATTGGACGTCCAGAATGCACTTCGTCAAGAACAGCCGCGGTGCCCATATGCCCGAAATCATTTTCAAATGTTAATGTCACGTATTGATCTTTCGAATTAAAAAAAAATTTTGATTACAATTTAATTTTTTGTGTTATTTTTTACAATTTCAAGTTCTATCGGGTTTAAAAAACACCCTTTATTTTGTATTTTAAATACTAAGCTCTTGAGTATTTTGTATTTCAAATACTCGTGCTCTCAAAATACATTTTTCAAAATACATTTTAAATTTATGTTAAAATATATGCGCTAAAAATTATTCCATTCATACATCAATTAAAATCGAAAATTTTTCTACTGTCTTATTTCAAAAAAAACTGCAATACCACAATTTAATTACCAAAGTCGCTGTGTAAAGAAAACGCAACTGAATGCACAGACATTGAGAGAGTCGCCAAGCTGTCAAAAAGTTAAATAATGAAAAAATAAAATACAAAGAAAAACAGCGTTCGACATTTTAATGTGGAACAAGAGAAAAGATATCAATCAAGTGTTAAATTAAAAACCGTTTCACCAAATGCTATATACCTATACATAGTCTATCCAAGTCTGACTATATATAGTTATAGAGCATTTGGTGAAATGTTTTTTAATTGTCACTTTTTTCTTAATTCCGTTATATGCCTTTCAATAAAATATCATTTTCTAATAAGCAATCATTGAGATTTTGTCGTTAGTTGGGTTTCTTTATTCGCCATCAAGAGATTGTTTGTCTGATATCACTTTTGAAAAACTGGAGTTTATGGAAAAAAAAAACTTTTTTGATTAAAAGTATTTTGTATTTTAAATACATATTTTTGTTACACTGTATTTTGTATTTCAAATACTTGCTTTTGGAATGCAGTATTTTGTATTTTGTATTTTAAATACATGGAAAAAAAGTATTTATATTTTGTATTTTAAATACACAACTTTCATGTATTTTGTATTTTAAATACATTAGAGCATGTATTTTGCCCAACACTGGATGTAGTTAGAGACTTTTACATGCTCTTACACATAACGATTACTTTTGCAGTTGAATATTTCTAGTGGACGCCACGATTTCCGCCTACATAAATCTACTTATATGCCGCCGATAAAGATTTTACCATGAATATTTTATATTAAATAAAAATAAAATTTTCAAGAGAATTCTGATTAATAATACATATTGAAAAATCTTTAATTTAATTATTTAAAGCAAAAAAAAAAATACATTTAAAAAACTTTTACATTTTAAAGTGACATTTGGTTGACTAAATGGGTTAAAAACAGCTTCTGGTGGCCTTCAATTTAGAGCAGACTTTTGCGGGTAAAGTCGGCTTTTTCTCGTCTATAGTAGACATTTTTTTGAAATCAGATTCAACAAGCAGGGCTTAAGTACCTGAACAAAATGAAAGACAATTTCCACAATGCCAGCAGTGTCACCCTGCTGAACCAGTGCAATTGGAAAGGCAAGTGGGAAAAGCAGGCGTTGCGATCTGCATCCATGTTTTCAGAGGTACGTATGAGCTTCTATGGTATAAGAAGCAATGACTTAAAATTGCTTAAGGATCATACTTTTTCGATGTCTATAGTTATGGCCCATACTGTATAGACGGACGGTTAGGAACATTCTACAAATTATTTTTGTATTAAGTTGATCAGGCTCAAGTTCTTTCTATATTATTTTTGTGATTGATATTAATTAAATAAGACAAAGAAGACATCAAAGACATTTAGCAGGATGGACAACTAGTTGTTTCGAAGCCGCCACACTTTTTCGTCAGCACCCGTCCTTGAACTCAGGTTGAACAACTAGTTGTCCACCCCGTTAAATGTCTTCTTTGTCTTATTTAATTAATATCAATCACAAAAATAATATAGCAAGAACTTGAGCCTAATAAACTTAATATAAGAAAAATTAATTAATTTGAATTGAATTTATTGAGACTTCAAAATTAACATTCTACAAAATATTATCAAATAAGTAAGTTGAACATATGTCACCATTTTTCAAATTCAAAACAAACGGTACGTTCAGCATAGTTCTACGACTTTTAAGAGGTGTTAGCACAATGAGTGGAAGCAAGACAACTGGTATACTGAATGAAGTTAAGCTTAGGATCTGTGTTTGAAAAAACTCTTTCTTGATGACTTCCCAGGGAATAATTTACGCTGAAATTACCCTGTGGTAACGTTTCATCCTTAGGTGTAATTGACTCGACATTAAACCATAGCGGTACTCAGCGTTTGGTGCGTTTTTGGTTGCGACTCTTTGCATTTGCGATTATATTGCAATTAATATTGAGCACCCTTTTTATCAACTTTGCAAATTTTATTGCATTTCCAATAACAGCTGATAAATTAATACACAATTTTTAATTTTTCACGTTTTATTTTTTTGGTAATTGCTGTTGGCTTCATCTCTACAATTTTTTGTTTGCTTTGTTTTAAAATGTCAGCTGTTCGAGTGTCAGTGTTGCAAACGCAATACTCATGCGAAAAAAGCAACACGTAATTAGCGGTGCATAAATGCAAAAATATTGCGAGTACAACCTTGTATATTTTGTTGTTGGGTTGCAAAGAAAAAGCAACGATTTCTTGCATTCGCACTTACGCAAGACATTTGCACCAAATAATGAACTGCGTTAATATGTTGCTTCCAGTGCATGAAACTCAGTAGTCCGCAAAACGTTGCTGAATGATTTGTATGTATGTGCCATGTAATGTGTAACAAAGAATTTCTTTTTAATTCTTTGCATGCCATTACAATTCTAAATGCTTTCATTTTTAAATTTCTTCATATAACTTCTATCTGCTAAAAAAAACTTAAAATACTATTTTGCGTAACTTACAAAAGTTTATGATTGAGGTGTTCCTTAGAACCATATTTTCAAAATACACATGTACATACATACATACCGCCGCCTCACTATTGTTTTGGTCCCAGCAAATACTTGAAAAAAAAATGTGTTGATTTTGTTGTTTGAATTGCGTGTTGTGCGTGGCATGTGAAATCTTTATTAAATAAAATTTTATGTAATTGGGCTAAATGAAAGTTTGTATCAGTTTGGTTTTTATCATGAAAGCAAAAGCCATGAAATCGTTTTAAAAATTAAACTATTCTTATCACAAAACTACACCTGTGGTAACAACAATAAATATCTAAGAACACATTTGAAATAAATTGAGGTTACCAAGGGAAAAAAAGGGTCGATGTTTGCATTTTGAGCTGCTTTTCAATTGAAATCAATTGTATCACATTTAGAATTTTCTGTTATTAAAATGAATATGTTATAAATAAATCTTACAGTTTCATTAAAGTTTCCTCCAATTACAAGTTCTATTTGTTTGGTTGGTCTTTTGTTCGTTTATTATTGTTATGTTTCGGTCTTGTTTCAATTGCATTTCGTGTGAAACAATGCGGCTCAAATTAAAAAATTCCAACGAATCGTTTAATATTTTCATTTCAATTTCGAAAGTTGTCGTCAGTGTAATTTAAATAACTAAATATGTATTTGGAATTAGCACACCACTCAGGGTAAATTTAGTGAAATAGAATTAATATGACTGTTTTAGAATAAAACACCAAGCAACAAAGTTAACGAAAGTACTGGGGTTCGCTTTTATATTTCGGGATTAGAGAACAAAAAACAAGCACTAACACTAGCCAACAGCCAAAGATAACATGGTTGACGACTATATATATATTTTTTTTTGATGTGTTATGCCTATCCCAGCACAAAAATCATAAAAATTTCAAGTTCTATGGATCAGTGTTTTTTTTGTTTGGAATTTTTTCTCTAAAATATGAGATTTTCGTAAAGGTTGATCCAGACCTCTAGTCATAAGTTAAAAACAACGTGTGCGATTTTATCATGTAATATGTCAAAAAAATTATAAATTATGCTAGCTTTAAGTTTTTATATAATCATATTTTGGTGTCGTTAATAATTTTAGAATTATTAGGAAAAAAAAATAATTTTTTTTTGTTGAAAAATTGCAAAATTTTTGGTTTTGGAAAATTTATGAAAAATATAAATGTGCTAATATTTTCCAGTTTTTTTATTTATTCATATAGCTGCAGGTAATAGCAATGAAGTGAGCTTTCATTTAATGAAATCTGTGTGTTAATGTTTATTTTATTCCCCAAAAAGCAAAAATACCCATTTTGACCAACAAAAAAAAACACTTTTTTGCTGTCATTGCCCAAAAGTGAAGCAATTGCTCATGTCAGTAGCATGCAATAGATATACATATGTATATCAAAAAATAATTAAATAGTTATGTTTATTTTAAGCTATAAAACAAGTAGACTTGGTGTTTTCGCACCCTTTTGCTACCTGCATACTCCTGCGAAAGTACACCACCAAAAAAAAATAACCCCCCCTCTTCTTGCCGTTATTGCCAAGAATTTTAACAATAGCTTGTCTTAGTGGCATGGAATAGAAACCTGTGTATAACTCAATGAACAATCAAATCATTATGCTTGTTATAAACTAGAATAACAAGTACACTTTGTATTATCGCACCCTTTTGCTATCTGCTACCTGCATACTCCAGGAAAATCAATTTATTGTTTTTCAAAATATTCCTCAGGAAAATCTATACACTTTTGCATGCACTTAAACCAATTGTCGAGGCACCTTTGACTGAGGTATCTTCCAGATATGCATTCTGAATTCAGCAACCACTGCTTCGGCTATCGAAAAACATTAACATCTCAGTTTTTTTTAGGTATGGGAATAAAAAGGAGTTATTCAATGCCAAGTCAGGACTATACGGTGGATAACTAATCAAATCGGAGGTTTGAGCCGATGTGTGAGAGCTTGCATTGTCGTGGTGAAAAGTGATCTGTCTTCGGCTGGTTGGTTTTCCTGATTTCTTGCAAGACAGCTGGCAAACAAATCATTGTATACCACTCAGAGCTGACAGTTCTGCGTTGTTCGTGTAATACGGCTGCGACATGACCAGCTTTTCCGCAAAAATAGGCGATAATTTTCTTGGAAGTGCTTCGTGCGCTAACAACTGTTGTAAGATTTTGCATCCACATCCAACATGCACACAGAAAGAAAAAGCTCCTTCTAAATTTAAGTATTTTTTCTGCTTGATTTTAGTAAGAAGCATACTTAAAAATTTAAATACGCATACACACACAAGTGTACTTAAAACAAGCCGAAAAGGGATTATTAAAGAGAATCAATCCTGTTACGGCTTAAAATGAGTACGAAATTCTTGGGTGTATTTGTAACCAGCACTTGTGTGTGCTTCTTACAAACCCTGTCGGACATTGAGTAGTCGACTACTAAAATAATTAACTTTACGTTAACTTTTATGGACTAGCTTCAAATTAGCTACAATACAATCGATTTGTAATTCACTTTTTGTGTACTGGCTATAAGCTAGCTGAAACGTAGTGCAGAGTTAATCCAAAATTCAAATAACAACATACACACATACACGGTAAATAACTCTTTAATTAAATTGCCTATTGTCGCAGTCGTTTTAAATGTTGCGATGACTGAGTGTGAGAATGTTGGCTGCTCACCAGTCTTGAGGCTTAGTGGTTCGATTCCCACCAGAGGCTTAAAAAAAAAGAAAGTAGGATGAAATTTAATTTAATAAAATGAATTGTTACCACCGAAAAATGTAAAATCAGCCTCGATTTGTACATTTTTTTCTGCGGGTACTGACTTTTAAGTAGCTAACTTTAAGTTAGTTGAAAAGTAATGCAGCGTCGGACAATTGACTACTTCCTAGGACATCACCATGTTAAAACAGTCAGTTGTTTGCATTTAGAAGTAATCCAGGCCTCAACCAGTACCTGTTGTGAAATAGTTAGCTGTAAGTTAGCTTAAAGTGAGCTTGGTTTCCGACAGGGAATCTATATGCCGCCTTCATTTCGTTGAGGCCAATCAACACATCAGTAGACTCGAAAAATGTGGGCGGCATACAAAAACATTAGTAAGGTATATTTTTGGACCTGAATTAATACATTTCAATTGGCTCTTAAAGCAAATAAATAATTAGTTTGAATTTTGAGGACTGATTCTCTTTAATAATCTACACATATTCGGCTTGTTTTAAGTACACATGGTGGTTATGCGTAATTAAATTTTCAAGTACGTTCGTTTCGTACTAAAATCAAGCAGAAAAAAACATAAATTTTATACGAACTTTTTCTTTCTTTCCGTGTACTTTATCGGCCCTCCTTTAGCATTATTTTGCTTACTCAGAATTGAGAAAGATTTTTTATGCTAAAATTATAGCGATCAACTACAACTTACAAAAAAAAAAAAAAAAAGTTATTAAAGAAGGCAATTAAGGGAAAGCTGAAGACCTATTGGCTGGGGTGCATGCCATGGCTGTTTCACGTCCACCACGACACTCATTAAAAAATCTTCCTCAATTCGGAGGAAGTAAAAATCGAACTGAAGCCTAATAAAATAATTAATAATTGTATATCATATAATTATAAAGTTAAATGAATGCTTAAAAATCACTGGGCTCGGCGAAAAGTTAGAAACCGTGATTACCACTTATACAATAGCAACAGCAACAGACACAAAAATCAATTGGATGTTGGTTAGAGAATACAGAATTTATTCCAATCAACTGAAAAAAACTTGCATGAAATTGAAAGTTCAACAATAAAATTAGATATAGCCAATCAGTAATGCAGAGCCCAGGTAGTAGGATGACTTTACGCCGCTGCTTAAAAACAGTTTGCAATCAGTCATGGCCTGGGTTTGAAGCAAATTTGGGTGTTGATGAGCGACATGGTGGTGGTGAAAGAGCTGTAGTAAGTACTCCAGCATGTAAGTCTTTAACTTTACTTTTCTTGCCTTCTTTAAGAAACTGTTGATCACTCCAAATTCATCACAAAAAAACCCCAAAACCGATTTTGAGGAAGTAAAATTACTAACAATTTTAAATACGCATTATTTTGCGTTTTTCTTAACACGCGTATTTCAATATTTCAGTGACATTAATAATATCTAAAGAAAATGTCATTATTCGTATTGTGCATATATGTAAGTGCATACAATTATTCCGCCGGCATATTATTGTGTCAAACGAATTTGATTACATTTCGCAACCTCTAAGTGATATTGTATTTATAGGTTTTGCCTTCCTTCATTAAACAGAACTAATCGTATCTGAGATTAGCAAACGTAGTTATCTGCTTTGAAATGCAGAAATTTTGTATTTAATTAAGAAACACATACAATTTTACATCCATAAATTGAAAGAAAATTAAATTGGACTGCTAAAATGGCCTAAATGTATATGTTTTTCCAAAAGTATATTTTGGCAAACGTTTTCCCACTCAAGGCAATTATTCAAAACCGAAAAAATCAAATCGATTTTAAATAAAAACACATACATACATAATGTTTAAAATAAAAATGACGTTGTTGAAACGCCAAAATGCCGGGTTGATTAGTTAAAATCAAATAAAAATTATATTGAGAAATTTGTTGTTCTGGCAAATATTCTGCTTTGCACAAATGCTACGAAAATTCGTTATAATTAATTGATCTCAAAATGAAACAAAGAAAACAAAATGTTGAAGAAAAAAAACACAAGATATTAAAACAAACATAAAATGCTGATAAAATGAAACAGAAAATATATTGCAAATAAAGTCAAATTTAAGAAAAACTAAAGATAAATTAAAAAATAATCGTGCGCCAAAGAAATTTTATTGGAAAAGGCAAAAAAAAAAAAAATAAGAGAGTGAGAGCTGAGCCGACTCTGGGATACCCTGCACAATATTCATGTTCACAAGTGTTTTAGAGTGCGCCTTATTTGTGTGGACCAATTTTTTTCACTTTCCCCAAAAATCTCAAACAACTTACATTGTGGAAATTGCCATGGAGTCAGCTCCTGGTTTTTGTCGCCAACCTAGTACCTCTATTTATTTGGATGCCTCCCATACAAAAATAATATTTTTGGTAAATTTTCTACCCATCACACAGTGTTTGTTGCGAAATAGAGAGACGGCAAAATTAGAATCTGCATTGCAGAAAAACGAAACTTTGTACATTGGTATTGATTGACAGTCCAACCTAAATTGGAGCGTCAAGCGTATTATTGCCGTCTAAGCCACCCATTTTGTATGAAAATGGCTGGTTTACACAGCAAAAATACGCTTGACGTGCTAGTTGGCCTGTAAGTAAACTAAGCAAAGAAAATTAAGCTTGAAAAAAATGGTGCATAGACACGCCCACCTCCCACATACCATTTGTCTCAATAACTAAGTTGCAGATTTGCTTTTCATTAGAATATGCTGAAAATTCATAGGTGCTTCTAGAATTCTGCATTCCAACTTTAAATTTTGTTCAGCTCATGGATACGACCCACCTCCCATATAAAATTTTTCTCAAAAATTGTGTTTTTCATTGGCGTGCGCTTAAAATTCATAAGTCCTGCAAGAATCATGCATTCTAGCTCTACCCTAAATTTGTTCAAATTTGATGCATGGACACGATCACCTGCCATGCACCATTTAAATCAAAAACTAAATTTGAGCAGTGGTTTTCATTATAATGCGCTGAATGTTTTAAATGTTTTTAGAAATCTGAGTTTTGGCTTTGCTATAATTTTCGCAAATTCGATGCAAGGACACGCATAAGAGTACATGCAACAAGACTAAATCTTCCATATAATGACTTCCCCAGAGGCTGCAGAGATGAAGAGGAGGAGGAGGAGAAAGTCAAACACTTCCTCTACCAACTTCTGGCTCTTTCTAACAAGAGATCGAATTACTTGGGCAGACCGATACTATATTGGTTGGCGGATGTGTCGGAAGGCGAATTAAACAGGGTGGAGTGATTCTCTCGTTCAACTGAATATTTCAGGACGGAAGCAGTAGCTGATGTGTAGGGCTGTTAGCGGAACGAAACCTTCTAGGACCCAAGTGTGCCGGCCTCACGACTAGCAGCCCGCGAAACAGAAAATAATATAACATAATTTCGCTGTTGATTTTGCTTTAAGTGGTGTGAGGACACGCCCTCCTCTCACACCCTACTTTCTTTAAAAAATGCACTGAAAATTCTAATTTCAAATTTTTTAATTTTCGGCAGAAAATCTTAATTTTTTTTTCATTTAGGCATTAGATCCCCTAACGGAATTACAAAATCAAAAATAAAAAACAATCTTTTTTATACATCGTTGAACTTTGTGTTGCCAAAAAAATATTTTTAATTCCAATACTAATTTTTATTTTTTATTTTTTGCTAAAAAAAAACATTACACTCAAAAAACTTTGTCAGTAAAATTAATGGCAAGCACTCTTTTAAATATATCAAACTGCCTTTAAAACCCGTTCTACTTATTTTTCATTTAAATTTACGAATTGCTTCATTTAGAAAGTTTACCCCATCGTTTTAACCATCTCCAAGGTGCCTCGGGAGGAGTAAAATGCAGGACTGACTTCCCAAACATTTTGTCGAGCGCAGCCGCCCATTATTTATCATTCATACACTGATTGAAAAAAGTATTTTCATACTGATGACAGTGTACCATAAATATTTTAACATCAATATTATGCCAAACGACATCGAAGATGTAAAACCTGATATTAACCTGGTGACAAAAGTCCATAGAGAATTTCGGCATAAATTGAGTGTCATCAATGTGAAGACTGCTGTGACATCATCAATTCTGTGGTGCAAAATGTTAATAACTTTTATAAGTTTTACCAAAAGGAAAGAAATAAAACTGTGTTAAGTTTTATTAATTATAATTATATTTAAAACAACTTATGGTTTAATTTATTAGTTTTGTGTTTAAATGTATTCCTAAACGGTTGCAATAAATGGCATCATATTGACGTATATTTGCCATCACTGCAGTAATTTTTCATAAACATCATATTGATGTGACTGGTAATTCTACGTAACTTTCTTTGACATCAAAGAACGCAACAAAACAAACATGCTAATCATATCTATCAGGTAACCGCGTTTATGCATGTTTGCTGTTTAGTCTACAAAGAAATCTATTTTTTATTATTATTTCATAATTTATTTTAATTATTTTGTTTTATTAAAAAAATTTTTCTTTAAAATAAGTTCAGTAGTCAAATATGAACTTAATTATTAATTTGCTTTAAGAGCCAATTGAAATGTATTAATTCAGGTCCAAAAATGAACCTTTTCAAAAATATTAATAAGTTCAGTAGTTTTACTTTTTCAATTCGAATAATCTTTTAGTTGAAGTCATTTCTGTAATGTTAGTATATCATCGGATAGATGAGTTTTTAACATCAAATGCAATCGAAGTTGTCATTTAGCTGATGTTAGTTTGTCATTGCATTTATTCCAATTGGTCATGTCTCTGAAGTTGAAGTTTCACCATATTGACGTACGAGTAATCATGGCTTCGGTGTCAGAATGACATGGCATTGATGTAACAATTGCTATATTTATCGCTAATAACAATTAGAACACCTTATGTAAAATTTGACATCACCGTGATGAAAAGTGTCATGGGGTCAAAAACGCTGTTTTTTGTCATCGTATTCATGTTAAAATAATGGTTTTTCTATGAGTGTAGGGGCCACCACCACAAAAAATTTCCTAAAACTTTTCTTACACCTTCCTAACTAGTCCCGTGGTGCCTCTGGAGGAGTTAAGTGTACAACCGCCAACAATTAGCTTTTCCTCTTCGGCATTTCCTCCTAATAAAACAATCATCTATTTAACTTGGCAGAAAAAAAAGAGAAAATAAAATCGCTTCGCGAAGCGAATAACCAACGTTTTTGTAAGAAATATGAAACCGGTCCACATATAGCCGGACTGAAGGCGGATTAAATAAGAAGCACTTGGCAGCTCAGCAGGCAAAATCAGGATTTGGCACAACAACAAGATTTTTAAACTAACAAATTTTATGGGATTTTCGCGAGTGATCATTTAGGGAGTTTGTTTGTTTTTTCATATGCTTCTTTTATCACCACATTTATTGTTGACACTAAAAGCTGTTTTTATTTTATTTTGTTGTTGCCGGAACTACTTCTATGGGAAATTTTCTGAAAACTACATAAGGACCGATTTACAATATTTTTAATGGTCATGCCAATTATTTAAAAAATTCCATCGAAAATTATCCACTTTCCATGCCTGAAAACCAGGCCATTCGGCGACCTATTACGGTGAGCTTTAATAGCGCAAACACCTGATACGCTATTGTAATAAACTAGCACAAGCCAAGTCAAGTGTTTTTTTTTTTTTCAGAAATAATGTTGCAACAGCCTACACAAACGGCCAGGCAGACCTTGCTCAATATACTTTTCTGATCACGAATACATGTACGAGTATGTATGTATGTATGTATGTTATATACTTTATGGGGTCACAAAAGAAAATTGTGGAAATTCCAAACATAAACATAAACTTATAGAACTTGTTGTTGTGATGGGAATACAACTACATACAAAAAACCAGACACACGTTCTGTATAAAAATCTCTAAATTCAAATTTATCATTAAAGAATGACAGCATAAACAAGTAGAGCAAATAATAATAAATAATTAGACGAAACAAATAACAAAGACAAAGATGCGAACAAATGCACGTCCATATGTCTTAAGTTTGGCCAAAAGTTCTCTTTGATTTTTTGTTAAATTAATTAAAGGATTATTAAGTCAAGCAATTTTATAGATATACACCGGTATTCATAAAAAATAAAACATTGTTGAAATATATTTTAGAACAAACTTTTCATATCAAATTTGTTCTAAAATGTATTTGAGCAACATTTTATTTTTTATGAATACCGGTGATAGTTTATGAAAATATGTTGGCTTTCGCATTATAGAAATACTTTTATTTAACTTTTCTTTAGATCAAAAAAAACAAAAAAATTGTAGTAAATAAAATGTGAAAAATTCAAAATCTATTCAAAAGTAATCTGCAGGTAGAAACATTTGAAATCAATAAGAATTTGGGGTTAATCGCATCAATGAAAGAATGAGTCAACATCTGTACAATATCATTTGTTAAATTTTATTTCTAAATAAGAAAAATGTTCTTGGCAAATACACATCTAATAAAAAAATTTAATTACAACAAATCTTCAGGCAACAAAATCAAAACCGCATGACGAAACAACACAGGAGACTGTTGAAAATAAATTTGCAGTATTGGTTTAAGGGCAGCTCAAGTATTATTACTTTCTTGCACCTTATGAGACAAAAGTCTAAATACATTTCTTGCGACTGTCAAAAAATCGAATGTAAATTACATTTTGCATTCACACTATCATGCTTCAGATAAAATTAAAATTAGTGCATGCCGTGGTAAAATCTTCATCGAATGCATATGTCGTGCCGCCCGCTAGAAATATTCAACTGCTAAAGTAATCGTTATGTGTAAGAGCATGAAAATGTCTATAACTACATCCCATTATCTGCAAGGCATGGCGTGAAGGATAGTTTTAATAATAGTTCTATACGGTTGCTAAGGTCCAAATTTTAGTCATTAAGCTAATGAAGTATTTCATTGGTTTAATGACAAAAAATCATTAGCTAAATGAAACGATTCATTAAATAAGGGAATTTGTTCATTGATCTGATGAAAACAGAACATATGCTAAACAACGGCATGTAGACGGCTGAAAAAAGACAGAAAGCAATAAGGTCTATTTTTTTAGACCTAAAGTAATAAATTTAAATTGACTCTTATAGCGAATAAATAATTAAGTTCATTGTCGAATATGCAAAAACTTTTAATTCTTGATACTTTCAAGAATACAAGTTGTTGGTAACCAAAGGTCACCTGTTGTAAGGAAGTGCTATAAAAAGTAAAGGTGTTGCAAGACGTAAAATGCTTTCTGTATAAAAAGTTTGTTTGAGCATTTCTGATTCTCATTTTGTTCATGAGAATTTTGGAATAAGTAGTTGGGCTTCAAACATTCTTTTTAGACTATTCAACGCTACTGATGAGTTGTTTAGCAGCGGCATATATGCTTATGTCGGCGGCATATAGACGGCTGAAAAACGACAGAAAGCAATAAGGTCTATTTTTTAGACCTAAAGTAGTAATACATTTATATTAAATTACTTTTTCAGGCTCAAGTTCAACCAACCCTTGGTTGGTCACTTTTTATCAATATCAATTAAGTAAAGAAAAAGAATAGCCAGGTGGACAACTGGCTGTTTTTGGGTAGCAAACACCCTTCATCAGCATCCTATGAACTTGGGATGTGTCAAATTTCACTGTGCCAAGAATTGCTACCCAGAAACAGCCGGTTGTCCACCTGGCTATTAAAAACATTTTACTTTTCTTTACTTAATTGATATTAATTAAAAAGTGAACTTGAGCCTGAAAAAGTAATTTAATATAAATGTATAAATTTTAGTCATTAACGATAAATTTATATAAATTTTAGTTCAAACGATTCATTAAACATGGGAATTCGTTTGATTGATTTAATGAAAACTGAACATAATTCTTATGACGTATATTATTAAGGTTATGGATAATCTTATTATTAACAGATATTCCAAAAAAAAATGTCGTTGTATGTGTGATGCCACTTTTTAGGTGTCACTAGCAGTAGAGTTCAAAACCTTTGTTACCTTATATCCAAATTTCTTTACAAATCAAATGAGAATTGAACGAGTACATTGATTTAATGAAATTGTTCATTGATTTGACGACATTTTTTCATAAATCCAATGATATTTTTAACGAAATTATGAAAACTAACGAACAGTTATTCATTAGATAAATGAAAAAACACTGCCGGAACGAACATTTTCATTAGATTAATGAAAAAATATTAGTGAAATAAATTCATTAGAACTAAGAACGAAAATTCTTTCAGTGTAATATGTTATCGACCTAACCATTTTTCAACCACCCTTTTTTCGGGGTGAAAACAAAATACTAAAGTACTCCGCGGGATATAAATTGCGAATAGAACACAAACACACTGTTTCAAAACGCCAAACGGCTTAATTTGCAAAACACCATGCAATCAAGTAAAATCATAGATCGTGGCTTAGAGGGTTAATTGAAAACTTTGCTTTTGAAACCGCAAAAAGATCGTTGACCATAATATGTAGTTTGTTGGAAGAAAAATAAACCGCTTTAACAATAACATAACAGCATCTTAAAGAATGTTAAACATGTTGCTGAGTGTGTACTAGAGATGTTGTTAATCGCCACACATGATCAGGCGCAGCAACTGCTCACCTGTTTTATTTTCGTTTTCAAGGCTGGTAAAATAAATTGTAATAAAAATAAAATATCAAGTGAAAGTGAAATGATATTATTTCTTTTATATATACACACACACACACATACATGCATCCAAATATATGTATTGCTGTTTTCAGAAACAATTTGAATAAGTTTACAACATTAATTTGAAAAAATATTCAAAAATTTAAGTATTCATAACAGATTTGATTGCAAATTAGTTTTAATTTTTTAAATGAAACAAACTGTGGCAATTGATTTTGTTAACATTATTATAATTAGTAAAGAAAAAATATGCCAAAAAGTTATTTTTCTCTTAAATTGGACTAATAAATAAATGTTGTTTTGCAATTCAAAAGTTTTTTTTGTTATATAAAAATTAATCAATCATTTATTTTTTTTTTTTTGAAACTAACTCTTGCAGCTTTGATTAACGCATTAACAAACAGACTTTCTCCCATCGTGAAGTGAAGCCTTTTGCTGGAAAACTCAAGCAAAGCATTCGGTTCAATAGCAACAAAAAGGCCAACTGCAAGATCAGCTGCAGCAATAAAATCAATTGCAACGAAATTAACTTGGAAAAATACTTTTTTTTTTTTTTGCAAACTAAATTCAACTGAAACCTTTTGTTGTAAAATGAGCCGTACAGATGCAAAAAAAAAATGATGGGGAATAAAATTGCCAACCAATTTGTTGTTGACTTGTATAGTGGGTGGTGTTTGTATTTTCAGTGACACTTCATACCCAGAGGCATGTTTTCAACAATTTTTTATCATTAATAGAGTGGATATTTCGTTCTTTTCTTTACAAGTGCCAGCAACGGACATAAAATGTTAACGTTTAGAAATTTGTTTAAAACAGATAATTTATGCAGTAACACCATTTGGAATAGAGTGCATCAGTGATAACATAAAAGCTTTGGAATGAAGAGAGGGGTGGCCTAGAGCTGCAAGACAATCGAGCTGGTGACATCGGTAGTTTTATTTTTAATGAGCCATCCGTCCACCAAATCACTTTTTTTTTTTTGAAAAAGGCGCAAAACATCGAGTGTAGCTTAGGCTGTGCGGTAAGTAGCGCCGTCCTGTTGAAACCAATTGTGGCCAATATCCTCCTCTTCAATTTTTGTGAACAAAAATTCGGCCTGATAACGATCGCCATTGACTGTAACGGTCACTCCTTGTTAATTTTCGAAGAAAAATGGCCAAACTATGCCTCTAGACCAAAATCCGCACCAAAGCGAGTTACTGGTTTTGGGGTGCGTTGGCTTTTCAATGTATGCGTGCGGGTTTTTTGTGCCACAAATGCGACAAGTTTGCTTGTTTACATACCCGCCAAGATCGAAATGAGCTTCATCTAAAAATATGATTTTTTTTTATGTGTGTGAAGATAAAGTTAACTTTGACTAGCGAAGACATACACCACTTTACAAATTTTATGGTTAACAGAGCTCTGTTAACTGCTTAACAGACACTGCCAAATAGATGGATTATTTCCACCAATCTGAGTAACATCCTGGGAAGATATGAAGTGGAAACTGTTCTCTGGAATATGTATTTTGTAGTTTTGGCTATAAAGTATATTGAAAACTATTCCCAAGGACAAAACACACTATTTGAATAATGTTATTTTCTTGGAAAGACAAGCGGTCGTATTGGAAAATTGGGAGATGGTACACATATCCCACCATATACAAAAGCTGCTCCAAGCAGTCCACTAAAGTCCACAGTTAGCGGCATTTCCGAAATAATTTTGGAAACAAAAAGTTTTGAGCAAAATAATTTTTTTTGAAATTTCTTGAGAGGAGAAGTGGATTTTTTGGAAAAATATGGAATGGTACAAACATGCCACTATATGGAAGAGGTGCTCCAAGAGGTCCACTAAGGTGCACAGTTAGTGGCATTTCTGAAATAATTTTGGAAATAAAACTTTGATCAAAACATCGGAAATTAACGTTAATTTGATTCAAACCGCTAACAGCAATGTTTTGTTTACAATATAAGCTTCAAAACAATAAAGCAATATATGAGAAAAAAATTCAAGACTATAATGTAATGCACATTTGAAAATCCAGTACAGCACCAGGTAGATATTAACCGTCTAATTAATAAAAATTATAACAGGTTTATAAAGCTCTTATTTGACAGATTTTCCATGCAAATATGTCCAATAACTGTCTTACAAGCCTGTAATAATTTTTATGAATTAGGGGGTAAATATTCAATACATACAGCCAATTGAATAAATAAATGCAAATTTTCTTTGTGCAAACGGCTTTGGTGAGAAGAGGCGGCTTGAAACTGATGATAGTATCGATACTTTAATAGTGAACTATCGAAAATATCGAATGGCGCGACTATCGATAGTTTTGCAGCTCTAGGGTGGCCATTACAGTGCACTGTTGATCAGAATCACCTTTGGGCCACAGCTGTTAACTACAGAAATAAACTTATTTATTTGCTTTAAGAGCCAATTGAAATGTATTATTTTTGGTCTAAAAATAGATGTTAATATTTTTAGATAACATTAAGGTCTATTCAAATATGAAGGTTGCAAAGAAAAGTAAAAGAGTTGCAAAACGAAAAGAAATGTTTATTGTGTTAAAGGTTTGTTTGAATATTTCTGATTCTCATTTTGTTCATGGGAATTATGGAATAAGTAGTTAAGTTTCAAACAAACTTTTCAAAGAATTTTTCAACTCTACTGATGAGTTGATTAGCACCAACGAAATGTCGTCGGCATATAGACAGCTGAGAAAAACAGAAAGCATTTTGAAAAAGGTCTCTATTTTTGGACCTAAAATAATACATTAAGGTCTATTTATAGACCTAAAATAATACATTTCAATTGGCTCTTAAAGCAAATAAATGAGTTAATTTTTGAATATTTAAAAAACTTTTACTCTTTGATACTTTCAAAAATACAAATCGTAGTAACCGATGGTAGCTCGTTGTATAGAAGTTGTAAAGAAAAGTAAAAGTGTTGCAAGACGAAAAACTGTTTTCTGAGTTAAAGGTTTGTTTCAACATTCCTAATTCTCATTTTGTTCATGGGAATTTTGGAATAAGTAGTTGAGTTTGAAACATTCTTTTAAGAATTATTCGAGTCTAATGATGAGTTGATTAGCATCAACAAAATGTCGCCGGAATATAGACGGCTGAAAAAGACAGAAAACATTAAGGCTTATTTTTAGACCTAAAATAATACTTTTGACTACAGGATATGTAATTACATATCTTGTGCAAAAACAATAAAAAGTTAAAAACTAAAGGAGGTAATTTTCGAACCTTAAGAAATATATAGACCTGAAATTTTGACTGGATATGAAGTTACCTGATCTAAAATCTAAAACCCAAAAACAACAGAGGGTCACATACAAGGGACACTCTTCGTCTGCTGAGTGAAGTGGCTTGAGCCCCTAGCACAGTAGTACGGAACCTTGTTGTCCAAGTCATTACAGTCATTTCCGCTTAATTGAGCCCCGCTTAATTGAGTTCCCCGAACGAACGAAATCATTCAGTATACCTGTCTATGTTAAAATACCCGTTTAATGGAATTCCGTTTAATTGCGTCTCCCGCTTAATTGGTTCGCAAATTAAGACCGCTTTGCGAAAAACAAGAGCAAATTTTTCGCCTAATTGATTTCGTATACTTAAGTTTTTTTTTTTGCTCCACAAACATAAAAAAATTATTTTGCCGCAAAAAAGTCATGGTTCTGTTCCTTTATAAACATTGTACGATGAACGTTTCTGATTTTTATTTTGCTTAATAGACCTAAACAATTTTATGTGTGTGAAGATAAATTTTAAAATTTTTGACCACGGATACAAACCTTTAAAGTTAACAGACCTCTGTTAATGTGATAACATGGCTCTGTTAAGCCCAAAAATTCAAATTTTTATAAAAAAAATACATTTAAAAACAAAAATTTAGAAAAAATTTATTGTTCATTAACACTAACTAATATTTTCAAATTGAATTTTAATGAAACGGAGTCACAAAAGTGTCAAACGAAGTCACAAATGTGGAAATTTAAAAAAAAGGACTTTTCTCGAAACCAGTAGGAAATGGGCGAAAAAAAATTATTGGACATTGTTTTAGAGCCCATCTAATATAATTTCCAATAGTCAAAATGTTTGAAAGTGCGTTTTTGTGGAAAATATAAGCATTTTTAAAAAAAATCGACTCCTGAAATTTCAGAAAGGACTTTGGTCCTTTTCTCGAAAATGGTCCTTTTTAGAAAATACAGTAGAAATAATTCGTGCACCGCGGGGGGTTTTCTACGCAGTTCTATGGTTGCAATATTTGTCAAATTGCAACTTTTACGCGAACATTTTGACAAACCTGGAAATGCAGGTCGGTTTGTAGTCTTCTTTTCTTTGGTCCAAAGTCCTTTTTGAAATTTCAGGGGTCGATTTTTTTTAAATGCTTATATTTTCCACAAAAACGCATTGTGAAACATTTTGACTGTTGGACATTATATTAGATTGGCTCTAATACGATGTCCAATAATTTTTTTTCGCCCATCTCCTACCGTTTTCGAGAAAGGGACGAAAGTCAAGAATTATCTTGAAAAAAAAAACATTTTATATGTGTTTTATTTACATTTACTTTTGAAGCTGCAAAATGGATAACCCTTTATATTTTTTCTGTTTCTTTTGATTAGTGTGAAAAATTATGTTTTCTAATAATTCAAATTAAACAAAAATATAACAAAACCTTCATAGTTTGATTGAGAGGATGCATATTGTTTGCGAATTGAGGAAACATTTATTACAACAGTCGAAAAGTTATCTAACACTTGGTAGTGCGTTTCCGTTCAAATTGTGTACAAGAAGTTTGCTCGAACAGTGAATCATTTCCGAAAATTAATTTTCAAATGAATTCTTGCTGTAAATGTTTTTGTTTATGTTTGCTACGATGCATAACAAAAACACTTGGCAGTTTTCTTTGCAACCAAAGAACATCATTTGTAGAATCTACAGAAGGCCAATAGGAAATAGAAGCAATGTAAATTAATTTTTAGAAAAAAAAAAATACTCCCACAGACTGAAAAAACCCATGAAAATCAAACAAATGCTAAGTCATTCCTAAAAACACTTCTGAGCATTACATGCAGCCCAACCATGAATGCTGATTCCGCGAGAACTTTTTCTCTTTTCCCATGCCTCCTATTTTGAACAAAAATGTTCTTGAGAAAAAAATTCCGCAGGAAAATATTATTAGTATTATAAATTGAAAAAAAAAAAGATTAGGACTTCTCCGAAGTTTCTTCTCCGTCTTTTATTATGGGAGATAATGAAATAAACAATGGTTTAACTGCAATCACATGAAAATCTATTTTATTGATATGAAAAGCACATTAAGAGTCAGAATCTCTTACAGATTAAAACAAAAACTATAGAGTAAACAAACAATTGTCAGCAAACAAAATGGTCGGCTCAAAACGAGGAGATGCCGCTCTTTCATGTGTTTTGTTCCCAAGAGATCTATGATTGGAGGCATCTTCTCTCGAGAAAAATATTTTTCCTTGAGAAAGGAATTCCGTGAGAATATTCATATTTTACGGCATGCAAAAGAGCTCTAAATTAGATTTCTTCACTATCTCGGAAGTAGGAAAATAGGTTTTGTGGAGGGGGTAAGACGGAGTAGTGTTCGTGCACGTTTGATTATACATATACATTTTTGCATTGTAACTGTCGGCGAATATGTCTGCAAGCAATTTGTACCACAGGTGAACCGTACAGCTGAAAAACGAATTCTCTCTATATAATGCGTTGTGCGATCCACTGGCCTATGTAAGTCAAGGCTCGTGTCTGCATAGACAAGCCCACAACGGTTGACGCACTGGAGGCCAATATTAAAGAATTTAATCGCAATTATCAATTGCTTTATGTCGTTTTAATTCGAATTTACTTCTTCAGAATTGAGAACGAATTTTTTATGGTAAACTTGTAGTGATAAACATTTTTAAAGAAGACAAGAAAAGTAAAGTTGAAAACTTATTGGCCGGGGTACATACCATGGCTGTTGCATGTCCAACTGTCGTAATCACTTAAGCGGCTTCAAACACAGGTCATAACTAATTGCATATTGTTTTTAAACAGCAGCGCTTAAGTACTAACTAAGCTCTTCATTGATGACTCTCTACATTTAGTCTTACTGATCATATGGCCAGCGATTTTTAAACATTAATTTAATTTTATAGTCGCACTTTGTGATTTACAATTGTTACTGACTGTAACGGGGTTTAGTTCGACTTTACTTCGTCAGAATTGAGAAAGAATTTTTGCGGTAAAATTGTAGTAAACGATTTATTAGTGATATTTTTTAATGCGTATTTTTTATTTGTGAAATATTTTGAAGGCTCCGCTGAGAAACTTCTCACAAAAACTTACGTCAAAAAACCTGATTGAGGAAAACGGAAACAGTTTGGTGAGAAACTCCATTCTTTTTTATAAAAATCACTTAGATGTTCTGTGAGTTCCACTGTTTCATGTGAAACGCTTTTTTTCGGGCGAGTAATACAGATGGGAAGCCTGGCATCACTTAATAATTGAAACGCCTTAAGAAAGGCAAATTTGACAAAAACTTAAGTTTGTTAATCACAAAGAGTGCCAACGTATAAACAATTATTATAATTTCAAAATTATATGGCATTTAGGAGAGAGTTTGTTGAAATAAACTATGCAACTAAATTTCCTACAGGTGCTTTAATTCTAAGCATATTCAAATAACTTGCTTTTGTTTGTTGTGCTTGCAAAATGTTTTCAATGTTACCTCATTTTTGTGTGTGTGGTGTGTGTGTGGAAAAGGGAAATTGAATACAAATGTCAAATATTGATGTTTTAAGGGTCAATGCATGCATTTGCATTCAAATAATAAAGTGCTTAGCGTACATTAATTTTTTTCCATTTTATTTGCGGTCTTAAAGAGCAGCTATTATACTTGGCCGTTTTTACTTTTTTTCTTTTTCTAAACTGATGTGGAAATGCAATACGCATTTAAGTAAAAATGTTTCTATTTTCTTTGAGTAAAACTTAATTGAGGGTGCATTATTTTGTACATGTTGTTTAGTGCCATGACAATTAACCCTAATTTGTGCCAATGAATTGGAAAGAAGATGATTTTTATGATTTTTTTTTTCTTTCAGTTGTGTCCGAACATAGTTCAGTTTTATAAAATGAATCCCTATAGGGTTCGACATATTTTGTGGGATTGGTATTTTTAACACTAAAAGAAGATACCTTGCATATAAAATTATTTTTGCAGGGTTCGAATTTCAATTTTGAAAAAATTTCCATGTTAAGTACGGCCCGATTGCTCAAAACCTATAAACATTTTAAACAAAAGGTAAGCGGGGCTAAAATGCCTGATATAAGGTGAGTTTTCTATGCAGTTCCACGGCATGCAATATTTGCCAAATTACAATTTTTACCCTGCTAACTTTAAAATGTGTCTTTGCTAAAAATTGTGGTTTGAGTCCAGGGACTTAAATAACCCTGCAAGAAATGGCTGATGGAAACTAACACATTAACAACTTAGCTACTAACACATGCAAAGCAATTTTATAGCTTTCAGCGTTGCCATTACAATGATTTTTTTAATATTTTGATTTTCCCGTATTAGTTTGGTAATTTCATTTGGAACTACGTTTATGCATTAATGTTTTTATAGGATCATTTGGTTTGTTTTCTTTGAAAAAACATAGTGCTGTGGATGTTTTTTCCATATGATTCAGTGTTCTATTGTTAAAACTGCTACTGACTACTGTATTTCTCTTAATTTTATCTAATTATGCCTAAAATAATTTATTCTGTTGTGCTTGTATAGTTTTTTTTAATTTTTCGAAAAAAAACTCTTTTTTTAATTACTAATAAAGAAATAAATAGCATTGCATGTAATTTTGTGGGCATTTTGAAAAAAAGATTTCGAATGATCGCTTTGCTGAGGTGGTAACGCTGGTTACAAAAATAACTCACACGTACACGAATGTTTACATCAGTTTTTTCATTTTGCCCTTACGAAAATGATAGAAACCCTGATGTATGAATCCATCAGCAGTGTCGGTCATATGACCGACACTGTTCTTGCAGGGTAAGTATTTATCTTCGCACACAGTATGTCCTATCTTCAAGGCCCGATTGCTCAAAACCTATGAACATTTTGAACAAAAGGTAAACGGCGCCAACATACTTGATATAAGGGCTATCACCGCCAATTATTCGTTTGTTTCCCCCCTTTGATTTTTTTTTATCATTAATCAAACTTTTTAAATATATTATAAGAAAAACGGAGCTAACTTCTCAGCTTCGTTTTTAACATAAAGAAATATGTTAGCACGTTCTCCAAAAATGCTCTATGTTAATGCAATGCATTAGAAATGTTAGCAAACAGATCATTCTGTTAAAATAACAGCGTTTGGCTAAGAAAATGTAAACAATAATAGAGATGATAAAAATGAAGCTAACTTCACACACATTATTTTTTAAATCTGTAAAAGCCAAAATATTGCCAGCTATTGCTATTGGTCTCTAGCAATAATTTGCCTTTCAATTAGTCGGCGAGTTATAGCCAAAAAACTATATAAACAATATGCTGAAAACCGGCATTTGACTGCAAAGTTCGAACGATAAAAAAATATCGAACGGGCCTTGTTATTTTAACTCTATTTTCACCTCTCACTCTCAGAGTCGTCCTAACTTTTGCTAACTTGAATTCATTCCACAGTGTTATTGTGTTATTTATATGACACAACGGGACCTTTCTAGGACCCAAGTGAGCCGGCCTCAGGACCGGCGACCCGCGTAACATGTTATTGTTCCGATAATTTAACGCTCACTATTGGTGAGAAGAGAGGGAAGCTGTAATAACGAAAAATGTTTTATCTTCATGATAAAATAATGCTTTTAACTAAAGGGCAAGTTGTAATAATAACCCTTACTAGCGGACTACTCAATATCCGACAGGGTTTCTACAAAACTACTCAAAAACATTACACTGTATTTCATTTCATTTTCTTGAGAGCATTCGTTGATTTGCATTCCGGCCAATAATCAATACTGGATTTGCACTGCCTTGATAATGTTTCTATTTCAGGTTTAAAAATGAAATCAAAAGAAAATATTTAAACTACTTACACTAAGGTTTCGTACTGATGGACATTAAAGAAATTTTGTGGCGTCACAATCCCACCAAAGCTGGTGTTAATGCTGTTGAAATACTTCCTTGCGTTTTTTTTTTTGTTTTTTTGTTTTTGAATTGTTAAATTTAAGTAACTGGTTGACCAGGGTGTCGTTACTTTTAAATGAATTTAAAAAAATGTGTAATGTGTGTAAAAATTTTCCGGTGTTTTGTAATTCGTTTAAGAAAAACTGTATTAAAATTTAAGCCAAAATTGGCTAATGACAGCTGCACTTTTCTTCTGCTTATTGCTGTTAGTTCGTTGTAAGTCTTGTGGTGCCAGTATTGAATTGTCAAAATTGGTTGTCTTAGAAACCGCACTACAACGTGTGTGTAGGTGATTTTAGAGGAGAAAAATTAACACGCACACGTTTTTTGTTAAAAGTTTTTTAAAGGATTAAAAGTGAGTTTACCGATATTGATTTTTATATGTCATTGCTTGGGATTTGTACTGGTTTTATGTGAGAAAAACCAACTTTTACATTCTGTTAATGTTTTTTTTTTTTTTGTGGAACATAAACATAGAAAATATATAAACAAAAGTCTGGCTGGTTGAGGAAGTCAATGGAACAAAGTGGCATAAATTACCAAGTATGTAGTTAACGTTTTTGCTTTTATTATTCGCAGGCAGAGTTTTGCTGTTGAGTGTAAACACACGTCGTCAATCCAATTAGAATAACAAATGGTTTTGAATTACAGATTTTTTGCCCACAACTCGGTTTAACTCTTTTTCATTTCTTTCTTTCTTTTTTTCACATATAAACACAACACAATTCAAAAAAGAAAATAAAAAAGCTAGAAAACGCCTTTTTGCAAATAATTGATTTTATTAGATTTGTAGCTGGCTAAATCTTCAAAATTAATTCACTTCAAAAGACCACAAGCACTCACGTTTTGCTTTTTCTTTTTTAAATTGATTTGAACGCGTGAAAACGCTGTTAAATTTTAAATCTTATTCTTTTCAGCCAGAAGATTCTTTATTTCATGACACCGGAAATGTTTACTTTTTAATTCACAAGAAATTATTAAATAAATACTATAGGCACGTATGTATATCGTAACGTAAGAAAATAAAAATCTTAAACCGCTGCACGCGAGACGCGACGCGACGATTTTTCACACCGAAAATATGTACGAGAAAATGGAAACACGTTCGTTTTAAGAACTCAACAATGCTGAACTGAAATCACACTAGAATTTTGTTACCCCATCAAGTAAAATGTAGACAGACGGACAGACAGATACATAGATGAATGGATAGACAGGCGGCGTAACACTTTTGCGCAAAAACATCAACACTATAAAAACAACAGAAAATGGAAAATTCAAAAGAAAACTAAAGAAAATATAACAAAAAAGAAAAAAAATATGCACACATATGTAGCGAACAAAAAAAAAACTACATCGAAAGTGAAACACAATTCTTTAATGTGCGGTAATTTTGACGGTATAAAACAAAACCACACAAAAACAAAATATGTAAATAAAATTTTAACTTTTCATGCCCTACATTCCATCACATTCGCAGCGGAAACGGTATGTTAAGTTGGAAAATGAATTTGAAAGCCAGCTGGAACTGAATTCATCCCTAAAAATGTTATCCACTTAGTAGAATTTGTTTGTTGCAAGTTTTCTGCTAACTCCTCTTGGAAAATATTGTGCAATAGTGCAGGGTTATCGTTCCTCAGCTAAAGTCGCAATTTCTCTCTTTTGTGAGACTTTTTGAAACTCAATTAAGTTTGCAATATTTTCTTCTGGAAGTGGAAACAAAATTTCCATTTCTTTTTTCAACGAAATCGTTTTACATTAAAAACGCAGCTTTCACGAAACTACGTTTTAAGACTTAGGCTGTTATCACTTACAACCACAGTTTATATTTTATTTCAATACAAACGTGTTTCCTGCGTGAAAATGCGTGATTGAAAAAATTTTGCTCGTGAGCGTGCGTGACATGAACCAAAAAACACTCACGTGCACATCTCTACTACAATCTATCACAGTCGTAACGGAAACAGTATGTTAAGTATGGAAATGAATTTGTGTCAAAAAAAAAGAAAAGAAAAAAGAAACACTCATTGGCTTGTAAAGCCAGGTGGAACTTAGTTCATCCCTAAAAATGTTATCACTTAGAATTTGTTTGTTGAGAATTTTCTGCCAAGTTCTGCTAAGAGACAGTGGCTGCTTGTGAGACCCTATAAACTCAACTAATTTTTCGGTATTTTCATTTCGTAGCGACTACAGTTGTGCGATTGTCGTGAAAATGTGAGTCACGCGTGATCATAATTAAGTTTTAGAAAAATCACGCGTGAGTGCTTAAGTCGCAGCTTGTCTTTTTTGTGAGAATTTTTAAAGCTCAAGTAATTTGGCAACATTTTCTCTCGGAGTGGGGCTTTTCTTGTTTTTTTTATGAAATTTCCCACAAAAACACAATTTGCATAATCTTAAATTACTAAAATTTTATCATATAGAATTTGTTTGTTGAAAGTTTGGTCCTAGATCTATTTACCAAAAATTGTGCATTGGGAGCCTTAGAGGACCTTACTGCGCCTTTCTTGGCTAAACAGTCCGCCCTATCGTTGCCCTCATGTGCTTCGTGTTCTTCTGTTAACCATATGAGAACTTATCTGTTCCTGAAAGATAGGATCTGAAGAAGTTCGTATCATTCTCAAACTAGTCTTGACTGGAATGGGTAAGTTGTTAGCACTTTTGAAGCTGCTTGACTATCAGAGAGTATGCATATGTGGGCTCCAGATATGTTCTTACAGAAGCATAACCTCACATAAAGCTCTGGGGTCTGGACCTCTGCCTGGAAAATTGTGGCTGGTTTGTCCAGTGCAATCGTCTTGTGACAGTTAGGTCCAACTATTCCAACGCCTGCACTGTTACCCTATAATTTGGAGCCATCTGTACGCCAGAGTTGGGAACACAATTTTACCCGGTCTCTATTTCGTTTGCCTTTCATTTTTTGCTGGGTATTTAACAAAAAAAAATTGGGGGACACCTCTTAACTTTTTTAACATTTTAGTAATTATTTTTTTCATTGTAACGGAAAGGCCACTACATGTTTTGTGAACATCATGGTCCTAATTTTTAAAGTTTTCTGTGTGGGGACACACTTTAGTTTTGTGGTTTTTAGTATTTGAAAATTTAAGGTTTCTAGTTTTTACTGTTTCGAAGAATGGACACTTTGAGGGACGGAGGACAGCAAAGTTTCTATAATAGAAATGCGTTTTCGGTCTATGAACACGGAAATTTAGAAAGGTTCTATTTCGAAAGAAAAAAATCCGCTGCTTAAGTAACTAGACTGGTGCCGACAACATGTCTAGTCCATAAAGAAAAAGGTTTGAGTAAAATAATTTTCAAAGCTAGAGTTATTTTGTTCTAGTCTAATAAAGACAACCCTTCAATTCCTACCTGCTATTTAATAATTTAGGAATAAATCCTTTTGACACGAAGCCTAAGCTAAATTCTTTATTTAAAATAATACTGTATATTGGAATAAAGTAAGCAGAAAGGAATACTATTGTAAATAGCACTTCTCTTGGGGCCGAAATGCGGCATTTGTGATCAAATGAGTTCGTCGTCGAATGCTGTGCGTTTGTTGCTTCTTTGGTTTTCGTTTTACATTATTTTATTATCTCGTTAGCTCGTACGATCACGAAAGCGGTAATTCGATCCCAATTATTATTAAAACGCTAATGTGGTAATTGAGAGTTGATCACGGCTTTAGCATTGTAACAAATACTGTTTTCCAACAGGGACAGCAGACGACGCCGTATTTCTTGCTGCTCTTTTGACATTTCTGTTCAGTAAGATTTGTCATTTCATGATTAAAATATATACCATGATGAAAATATATACGGGCCAACCACGAGTCGAAATTATTAAAATTTGCTACCGAAATTCAGAGTCAGTGGCCTCAACGTTAAAAGCGCCTCATCATAAATTGGATGAGGCTCATTTCTGCCTGAATGGCTTCGTCAGTAAACATAATATGCGTTATTGGTCAGGCAGCAATCCACACCTGCTCCATGGGTCATCATTGCATTTTGAAAAAATTACGGTTTGGTGCGGTTTATGGGCCGGCGTCGTCATTGGGCCGTACTTCTTCCATGATAATCATGACCGGCACGTTACTGTGAATGGGAATCGCTATCGTTCAATGATAACCGAATATTTTTGGCCCCAGTTGGATGATATGGACTTGGAGGACATGCGGTTCCAACAGGACGGCGCCACAAACCACACAGTGAATGTCACAATCAATTTATTGAAAGCCAAGTATGGAGAACGTGTTATCTCACGAAATGATTCAGCCGATCGTGCGATTTGACGCCGTTAGACTATTTCCCGTGAAGCTGCGTCAAGTCTATGGAATTAGGCCAACAAGCCAACAGCGACGATTGATAAACTTCGTACGTGCAATGGAACGTGAAATTGCAGCAGTATCGACCAATTTATGTTTGAAAACTGACGAAAATTTGGTTCAGCCATGGTGGTGGTGGCCATGCAAAAGAAATCGAGTTTCATACATAATGGCATCAAACGTGCTTTCACAGGAATAAAGAATTTCATTGATATTTAAAACCGTCCAAGTAGTCCACCCTATTTCTAATATTGTATTTTATAAATTCATCTTTGTAAAATACTTTCATTAAATAAAATAAAACCGTTTTTGTTTTATTTAAAAAACTTTTGTAGCGCTCTTATTGAAAACCCCGTTATTATAAATTTTTGAACTGCTGCTATTGTGTAAAATGTCGTTTTGACCAGACTCCAAGCAGATCTTGTTTCTTGTTACAATCAACATTAAAGAACAAAGCAAACGCACCTACAAGGAACAGCAATTGCACAACAAGCTCAAAAACAACCCTCTACAAGACAAACCAAAAAAAAAAAAAAAAGCAACAGCAACAACTAACACATTTTAAATGAAAAAAAAAACCAAGGATAAATAAATACAGATTGTGATACGTATAAATAAAAATGTACTGCAGAAGAGTACAATTGAATGAGCGGACAATAACATTAAAAAAATTAATAAAATAAACAAAAGCCGCATCTGAAGGAAAAAAGTACAATAGAAGGCGTAAAGAAACGTTTACATACATATTTCTCACTTTGCTACTAACGACAGCGTCATCAATAAATAATTTACTTATTAGGGATCATTGTACACACATACATACATATTATTGGTCTTATGTAGAAAGGCCCCAACTCACATTTTTTTAATATGGGTTTTTTTTTTTATTTCAATATACGATCCTTTAAAAAAATCTGAGATTAAAATAAGTGCCAGTTGGGGCCTTTTTACATGAATAAATTATTTGTTGAGATCGCTGTCGTTATCTTTAAACAAAAGATTTGTTTCAAAAGCAAAAAGATGATACATTTTTTGTTTAGTTTATTAATACAATACAGAAACATTTCGATACCTTTATATCTCTTGAAAATATTTTTATATATTTTGATGAATGGAAAGAAAGTCTTGTATTAATTTCTAATTCATAAATTATGAGGTATAGATTTATAGCTTTTTGTAACTCTTCATAAATTATTTTAATGGCGTTCTATATCAATTTAGAAATGCTGTGCTTCAATTAATCCCCTGAAAACTCTATCACCGGTATTCATAAAAAATAAAACGTTGCTCAAATACATTTTAGAAAAAATTTTATATGAAAAATTTGTTATAAAATGTGTTTCAACAATGTTTTATTTTTTATGAATACCGGTGTATATGTGTAAAGATAAACATGCCGAGTTAAATATGTTGGACGTAGGGAAATAACGTAATGACATATTTGAGTGTGAAGTTAAATATGTTATTCGTAAGCGAACATTGTACCACCATGGTTAGCTGTGAAAGTAAAAATGTCCATAAATATATACATATAAGCAAATTATTATAAAATAAAAGAATATTTAAAAATATTAATAAAAACCTTCAAAATTTTAAAATTGAAAAAATTAAAAAAAAAAATTTTAAACAGCGGCTCCGTGAAAAGTCGATTATCTCTGAAAGAATTTGGACATACATACATATGTATACGAGCACATTTTGGGAGTGTAACTCAACTGGATCACATGGAAAAGGAAGCCAAGAATGTGGTGGTTTCTCAATTGCATTTCAGAATTTCTTAAAAAGTTTTTGAAATTTTGACTCAGTAATAAATTGATGCTTTTTTAAGAATTAATACACTTCATTTCTATCAAACATTTTGATAGCAAAAGTATATTTTAATGCAGGGGTGCCCAAAACCTTCTTATGGAAGCGCAAACACCAATACGTATACACTATATTGACGCACACAAGGAAAAACAGAAATATTTCATTACGTACACTGGGAAAAAAATTAAATTTCATTTTCACAAAATTTATGTTCTGTATTAAAATGCCTTTCCAAATCATATTTATTAATCGTCTTGATTATTTGAAAGCAAATCATACCTACATTGTGCTCGATTTTCAAAATTTTTAGCGAAAAAAAGTCGGTTTGTCACGTGTCATTCATTCTACAAAATAAACTGTACAGTTTTTTTTTTTTTTTTTTTAAATTTATTATTTATTTATTTATTATTTATTTACTTATTATAAAAATCATACCATTTTTTTGAAACTAATAACACAAAATTATTTCTTCAAGTGCTTCATACTCACGAAATCATTAAAAAAAAACAACAAAATCATGAAAACAAAAAAAAAACAAAATTTACGCTTGGCACCAATGTGTACCAACAAAGCCTGCGTTCGTATTGCTGTGCATATGAAAGTGTTGTTGCTTTGAACTTGGGGTATGTGTGTATTTCATACAAAGAGTTGTGTATACATATTAGAATGCTCAGCCAATGCTTCGCGCTTTTACAAAAACAAAAGCGTACCAAGCGTATAGGCCGTGGGCACCTCTGTTTTAATGTTTCAAATAGAAAAGATCGTGTTCATCCAGAACAAAGGACATATCGGACACACTTGCATGAGCTGTAAAAATCAGTGCGAACTCCATGATCAGGGATCATCGATGTTTCACGGTGCCGCTGTTTAAATTTTTTTTTTTTTTAATTTTCTCAATTTTAAAATTTTGAAGGTTTTTATAAATATGTATTTTTAAAAATTCTTTTATGTACCATGCATGACTGTGCTTGAATATATTTTTGTGTTGTGCATTTTTTTTGCGAACTTTGGCGCTTTTGTTCCAGTTGTCTAAGCCATTTTGAATATATTTTTTGTGTTGTATCTATACACTTTTTGTGAATTTTCGTCTCTTTGGTCCAGCTGTGATGTTTGCAACTCTTGAAATCCCTTCTTTTTTAAATATATACCTACTTTTATAAATATATTTTTAAGAAATCGAATAAAAAATTTGTTCAATATAATTTAAGTTATTGTGTATTTTTTTTTTTTCAATTATAATTGTACATAGTACATATGTAGGTATATAATTTTTTATTTCGAAGAATCATTGAATTGTTATTGACTATTTCTGATTCTTTGCAATAATCAAAAGTAATGCCGATTATTTTAAGATTTTTTGTCTTCATAATTATTGCTAATCAGAAATTGCCTGAAGAAGGATAAAGAAAAAGAATGTAATTGATTAGTAATCGCAATGGAAATTTAACAGCTCTGCTTAAAACATATGTAACTAACTTGCTATAGATCGTCCACAGTGGCCACACAAAGCAGTGGAATTTGTCAACAGTACACATTGTCAGAGCATATTCTATGAGCTACCATAATCTAAAAAGTTGTCTAACAACTACATATTCTTAAGTGCTTATAAAAATTTACAAATAAAAAGTTACATATGTATTTGCGTTCAAACGATTAACTTACCTCGATCAAACAAATGCATTAAATACTTTGCAGAATCGTAACGTACAATCTAGAACGCCACATGCTGTTAATGTTGTTGTGAGTGGCAGTTATATGTATGTATGTACACAATGGGATGAGTTTAACCTTGACCGAATTACAGCTACATGTGTATGAAGTGTCGAAGAAACACCAAACCATCTTTAAATTTTATTTACATAGATGTTAAACTTTTCACACAACATTTAAAATTACTCACTTTCACTTAAAAAAAGAACACTTTCTTGTAAAAATTATAACATCCATTTGCAAATGTATAGGTACATATAGCACGCACGCACGGACGTATGCATGTATTTTTGCTCCGATTAATATGCCCACTACTCCCGATTTTTATTAAAAACCTTATGAACTTACCTTAATCACTAACTGAATTTGATGGTTAATTTTGTTTTCAATGATTTTAAGATTTTTTAGCACTACAATGATTTTGCTATATTCTTAGCAGAAATAAACGCTATTAATATAATTCCAATTGGATAAAAGAACTTTGCTTTACAACCGCTATATTGATTTAAATATTACACTTAACAAATTATAATAACTTTTTTCCGTTAGCAACACTTTGAAAACTTAGTTAGCAAATAAATTATATTTATTTAGAAAATTTAACACACACTCATCCCAGTTTGATAATTATTTTCTTCGTTGGTATTTTGGAGGGCTTTATTTCTCTGTGTTTGTTATTTATTTGTTTGGGGAATTGAGATTGTAAACAGATGTAATCATTAAATCAGGGTTGGTCGGCTAACAAGTATGATATAAAAGTGTGATGCCAGACTTACAATAAGAAACAAATTGCTGCAATTACTCATTAAAATATATCCACTCCACCATTCGCATATTAAAAAAATAAGAATACGTACTACAGAATTTTCTCAGAAAAGTGTAAAACGAATACACAAAAATGCATCCCTGATCTAATTGTAACTGATGGTTTTTTGAAAATTTTAACAAGTTTTATTGTGTTTTTGTCTTGACCTCTCAGAAGTCAGGTTGAAGATTTATGGTATATAGCATGATACAATTAACAAGGTAGCCTCGTCAGCTAAACCGTTAATCATCTGACTACTTTAGGTTGTCAAGAGATTGCAGAGAGGAAAGGCAGCCAAAACGAGGTAGCTAATCCGCGTAAGCTCAGTGCATCTCTCTTCTGTAAATGTAGAAGTGGCGTCTTTTTGACAGTTTGCATAAGTTGTACAAAAACAAAATGCATGTTATTTTTATTGAAGTTGTTCTTATTGTAGCGAAAAGGCTACCTTGTTAGTTGTATCATGGTATATAGTATTTTCTTTAGTTTGCCCACGTTACTACTTGCATCATGACACAGCGGGTTGTTCGTGTGTTCGGCCAGTTTAATATCGTAATGTACAATGTTAATTGGTAATCAGCATGATACAACTAATAAGGTTACCTTTTCACTACAATAAAGCCCATATGACACTACATTTTTCTTGCATTGTTCAAGTTTTGGAGAACAGTGCAAATATAATGTAATAGTAGAATTTAGAATGTGCAACGAGTTCAGCTATATTAAGTTAAATGCAAAACTGTCAACATTTTTGTTGAAGTTATCGATAAAAAATCAGATTATGCAAGGCAGATTTACTAGGTACAAGCACTAGCAGAACATCATGATACAATTAACAAGGTAGCCTCGTCAGCGAAACCGTTAATCAACTGACTACTTTAGGTTGTCAAGAGATTGCAGAGATGAAAGGCAGCCAAAACGAGATAGCTAATCCGCGTAAGCTTAGTGCATCTCTCTTCTGTAAATGTAGAAGTGGCGTCGTTTTGACAGTTTGCATCATGATACAACTAACAAGGTAGCCTTTTCGCTACAATAAGAACAACTTCAATAAAAATAACATGCATTTTGTTTTTGTACAACTTATGCAAACTGTCACAAAACGACGTCACTTCTACATTTGCGTAAGAGAGATGCACTGAGCTTACGCGGATTTGCTACCTCGTTTTGGCTGCCTTTCGTCTCTGCAATCTCTTGACAACCTAAAGTAGTCAGTTGATTAACGGTTTAGCTGACGAGGCTACCTTGTTAATTGTATCATGGTTTGCATAAGTTGTACAAAAACAAAATGCATGTTATTTTTATTGAAGTTGTTCTTATTGTAGCGAAAAGGCTACCTTGTTAGTTGTATCATGGCAGAACATAAAAAAATACACGAGAGTTGTTGGTAGAAAAATAACTGCATACTGTCAAATTCTTCTCTCATTTGTTTTGTTAAACTGATTTGTGAGTGTGTACAAAAAACGAAATTACACAAATTTCATAAAATAAATTTATTTAAACCACTTAAAAATTATTACTTTACTTTTTTATGGAATAAAAGAAGCAAAATCACTGGCTTATTTTACTTTTTCTTCAATAGTAGCTACAAAATCACTTGCACATTTCTTAGAAATCAGAGCACGTTAAACGGCTTGTAAACAAACTTTTGACAGTGAGCAGTTAATAAACAACGAGCAGCTGGTTTAGTGATTTTACCTGTTTAATCTGCCTTGAGATTATGTGAAAAAAATGTAAAATTTTTCAACTTAAAGTTGATATTTCAAAGTGTGTCAGCGGACAATTTTTGCGATTTAACGCTTTGTTTTTGGAACATTTTTATTTCCTAGTGCTTTCTTGAAATAAAAAGGATACAACATTTACAAAAAAGATATCAGTTTTGTTTACGCTTTGTATATTCGGTTCTTTCTAGCAATTGCTGTTTCTTTTCATCAATCCTATATCAAGTAATGAAAGACAAGTAAAGTATCATACCGGCTTAAGAACAACCACAATAAAAATATCATGTATTTTTTATTCGTACAACTTTTTTAAACTGTCAAAAAGGTGCCACTACTACATTTACAGAAGAGAGATGAGTAGAGCTTACGCTGTTTTGCTATCTCCTTTTGGCTGCGTTTCATCTCTGTATTCTTTTGCCAGTTTTAAGTAGTCAGATGACTAACGGACTACTTAAAACTGCCTTATAGTTGTATAATGGTACTGAGTTTGAATAGGGGTACTCCGACTGAATTCATATGGCAACTTTATATTCTATTCGATTGAGATACCCTATTCGAAAAACTTAAAACAGCTCTGGTTTTTATAATTGTGCAAAAGGAAAATAAATCGCATGCCTTTAGATATTCCAAGTTTTTATTGTATTCTCTAGTTTTTATACTTTTATCAAACATAATATAATTGTAATGGCAAAATTAGAGAGCTCCCAAGCCACGAAATTAAAAGGCAAGAAAAGAAAACACAATAGCACTGGAACAGAAGATGAAGTAGCAGACAAAAGCGTTATAGTTGAGACACTAGAATCAAACGAAACTGTACAGATGGATGCAGAAGCTGAACAAGGTATTAAGTAATTATTGAGCAAACATACATACATTTGTATAGTAAAATGCTAATTCATTTTCTCTAGCAAACAGAAAGAAACCCAAGAAACGTAAGAACAAAGAAAAAGGAGACATTCAGGAAAAACGTAGTAAAACGCAATCTAATGATGCGAATTTGAACCCAACTATTGATGACCGCGAGACAGACGGTGACTATCATGAACCTTCACTGGAAGAGTTGAGGGAAAGCGAGAAACCAGAAAACAATTTAGCCATAGTAACAGGTCGTCAGAAGAAAAAGCAGAAGCATCAAAAGCTGATAGAGGCGCAAAAGGGGCAATCTGTCGAAAAAGATAAGGAACGCAATGCTGAATATTTGAAGAAATGGAAGCATATGCGAGACTGTTGGAAATTCGAAAAACTGCGGCAAATATCCATACAGCAGACTATGTTCGACAGCGAAAAACTTGATGCGGATACATGGCCAATTGCCTTAGAATATCTGGCCGGTAGCAACGGTGCAGCGAGAGATAAAATTATTAAATTAGCAAATGATGTTATCGATGAGATTGACAAAGTTTGTGAGCAGCAACAGCAAACAGAGCAGGAAAAACAATCTAATGTCAATTCAGTAAAATATCAAAGAGCAAGGGACTTACTTCAAACGTTGGACTAAAAAAGCTGCTCAATACCTTTTGAACAAAATATCACGACTATTTTAAACTATTTTTATCTGAAAGAATAGAACTCGATTTTATGTTTGATTAAAATTAATTACTTGTTAATGTTAAATTATATATGTATGTATGTATGTATATATTTTTTTTTTTAAATATGGATGAAGTTCATCAGAGATGTTTTTTCTTAAAATTAAGAAACAAATGACATACATATAAGTACAATACACATATATCGAAAACAATTCGCAAATAATTTGCTCATGAATTTAATGATTGCACCCAAACACAGCGTTAAAGGATATAACCAGGCTTGTGATTTCTACCAATATTTTATTGCTATAGTATGCTTATTTACAAATCAACATAAGCTAATAACTTATCAACGTAATCCACACGCTTTTGTAACAAATCCATTTCTTCTTCACTTAACTTTAAGCTCGTTTTCTGTTCTTTAAGCAGAAAATGCTGTAGAAATAGACGCAAACTCTGTTTAAATTGTTGAAGTTTCGAATTTTTCGCTAACCTTTCGAAAGCTTCATATAAGTTTTCCTGCTCTGGAGACAATAAGAGACTCTTACAAATTTCTTTCATCAAGGCAAATGACTGCTTATCGAGTTGCAAAAAGTCTACAATCTTTAAAACAGCCAATTGCAATCCATTATTAATTATCAGATGCTGTAGAAATCGAGCCAAGTTCCGTACTTGTATTTTGTTGAGAGAATCAATTTCATTTATACGATCCCAACAGGCAAATTGATACGCTAATTGGTATTTCCGGTTGTAGTTACAAAATTTTAAAGCCAAATGGGCGTAATAGGGATTTGAAGATTTTTCATTGAGACAACAGTGTAAAGTGACATATGCTATTGAACGCTGATCTTTCACTGCTAAATGCAATATTTTTTCAAAGGCATCAATGTAGTCGTCAGCACTCATTATGATGCAGAATATGTTGCGTCTTTCGTTGGTATTCATTTTTTGCTGCTTGGCAAGTTTAAGCAGCTGCTCGGAGAACTTTTGTTCTTTTGAAAATTGATCTGTTTTCACATTCTTCTGAGCTGCAGCCATTTCATTTATATTACCTGTCCATGCAGATCCAACTACCCACCACTTTCCAACAGTATCAGCCCGGAGCAAATCATCCATGGTAATATTAAGTGTTATTACGTATTTATCATTTCTTAGCATAGCCTTTAATTTTTTTCTTAAATTTTCATGTAGCAAAGGATCGAATTTGGGTATTTTATTCATGTTGTTATTTTTCACTGCATTTAATATGTCTACCATAAATTTGAGTCTTAAATTCTCTTTTAGCTCCAATGTGGATGCAGCAATTTTTGTTTGCACACTTATCATCATCTTTTTAAATTCTAATGGATCGTCTTTTCTTAGTTTAAAGCCAACGGATTGAAATATTAGTAATAAACACTCGACAGTTTTTTCCTCCAACTGACTTGCTAAACGATCTATAATTTCCAGCAGCAATCTATGCTCAAAGATTTTAAAAACGTACATATAGCTAAGTACTAGAACTATATTATTTAATCGTTTGTCTTCCTGCTGCAATTGAGACAAGTTCTTTAGCATGGCATCGAACTGCTCAACAAACATTTGCAGGAAATGAGCTCCTATTTCGTTGCCAATATGTGCATGTAAATAAGCCAATAGAACCATATGTTCCTGTATCATTCGTTCATTCGTTATGACTCGGCTTATTAAAGCTTCCTGCAGCAAATTATTAAGTGTTTCATTCATATTAAATCGTGAGTTTTTCATGTAAAGCTCTTCGATGCCGTTGGCAATTTTATGAAGATTAGCTTCAGATAACCGATTAAGCAAACCTTTGCATTGCTTGCGAATCCTTTCTAAATTCTCAGCTTGTTTGCTGTCTTTGTTGGCGGATAGCAAAGCTCTTTGATGAGGTGGTATATATTTTTGGGAGCCGTCGGTAACATCGTCTTTAATAATATTGCCAAATTTATCGCGTTTTCGACCGTAAATATCTTCCTTAACTGCAGAAAAAATTAAATAAAATAGAAATAGAAAGGTATTGAATTTCATTAAGCTTACATTCATCATGTTCCTTATTAGATTGTTTTCCACTTGTTTCTTCATTTTCCTCTGATTCTTCTGCATCCGTTTCGAGTACATGATTTTCCTCATCAAGCTCACTTCCCTCGTGAGATTTTAAATCATCAACGTCCGAGCCATCAGATTCCCCGCCACTACCAAATATTGCATTAAATTTCTCTTCATCTTGTTCTTCATCGCTCCAACTAGGTTCTTTGCTTTGTTGCTTTTTCATTTCTTCCTTTCGTTTATCTTTAAGGGCCTGTTTTTCCTTTTCTTCTTCATCATCCAAACATAGTTCCAAGGCAAAATTTAAGCCATCATTGAACATTTTTCGCACTAAACGGTTCTTATCTTTGGTTTTATTCAAACCTAATTTCTTTTCCAACTTGGCAATCATTTTATCCTCTTCCTCATTTTCAAGTTTCAGCTGCTTTACACGATGTTTCTTTGCCGCATTTGTTATTTCTTTTTGCCGTTGTAGTTCTTTTCGATGAACATCTTCGGCATTGGGCCGAATTGGCTGCATTTGTTTTGGCTTTTTTCCTTGTGGCTGTTTCTCCGTTTTGGATTTTTTCGCTTTTAATCTTTCCGGCAACAAGGAGTCTACTTCTTCATCGCTAAAATCAGAATCTAGTGATTCATCATTGTCGGAAGCAACTTCACCAGACAATAGTTGTTCGATAGGAATATGATCTGGATTTATTATATTGGCTGTCTTCTTTTTGTTGCTTATCTTCGTTTTTCGATGAACCTTGTTTTCTTGTTGAAGCTTAGCCTGCGCTACAAGTTTTTTGCCTTCAGTCTTGTTCGAAAAAAATAAACGTTTATGTTCCTTCTTTTCCAGTACCTTCTGTTTTCGCGATTCCTTGCGAGATAATTTCTTAACAGGAGCTGTTTTAGGTTTAACTTTCTTTTTACTTAGATTTCCCATTATCCAATATTATTAACCACAAAACAAACAAAAATTGGCTTTAATTCATAAGAAACAACAAAAATACAGCTGTTCAAACACGTGCAAGGAAACCAGTAACGCCAACTCAGCGCCTCTATAGCTATTTGCAGCTTTTTTTCGTTGTGTGAAAAACGCATTTTTAAAATTTTGTCTTATTTATAAAAAACGTAATTACTTTCAATGTTCCTCAAATATGTCCTCATTATTCAACGCTAATACAATTTTACATTCTTGTACGCAAAGTTTGTTGCTGTTGTAGCCACAGTTTTCTTTCATAAACCTTCGTAGATAACCTTGAAAATGCATATGGCCATTGCAATTTTGTACAACTATGACCATGCCACTATTATTACGCCTCGAGCCCCGACCATGCGAAGGCCTGTTTAAAAATGGTGAAAATGGGCCTTCGACTATTTTTGGTTCGTTGACAACCTGACAGGTTGAGCTTATCATGTCGATAGCATAGCTATCGCAAACTCGCTATCGATAATTACCTAATGCAAAACTATCTACAGTATTATCGTTAGTTTCACAGCTCTATACTTGATTTAATTGCAATAAGTGTAGCTGTATGCTGTAGTGTAGTGGTGCTGATACTGCCGTTTGTTATTGTTTTTTTTTTGATAATAATTAAAATAACTATGCTGGCCAGACGCTTTTTTAGTAAATTTTCTAACACGAGATTTGCGCAATTGTCTTTGGTAAGTCAGCTTCCTTTGAACTTTTTTAGTTTCATGGAGTTTATAGATACAACGCAGTTTTATCGTGTCTTACATAAACAACAATGTTCTTAACATTTAAACACGTATGAAATTATAGATTTCTGCAACTAACTATTCATATTTACCAAAAACATTGAAACCCATCGGAAGTTCTTATGGAGTCTCAAGACCTTTGCAAAATTTTACATGCCAGTATTGCTCAGCCAGAAATGCAAGTTCTACAACTACCGGAGTAGAGCAAACAACAGATGCTAAAGATAATGGAATACTGAAAAGAGTTTTTAAAAAAGTCGGCTTTTCGGCAAACTCCAAAGCAGTAAGAAAATGTTGATTGTTTGTTACTGTGTTTTACATATTCTTATTTCATATTTTTTAAAGCGCTTGAGAGTGACAAGCCATTTGTTGTATGAGAGTGTGGCCGACAAAATTAATTATTTGGCGTTTTTCAAGGACTTTGAAATGCCTAATACATTTAATTCTTGGTTCCTAGTAACTGAGTTACACGTTTGGATGCTGTTGGTTAGGTCCATGGCCGAAGGCTCAGAAACTGGTGAAGATGGACGATTCTTGCGAAACTGCATTGTTGAAGCTATGTGGTTGGATGTTAATACAAGAGCTAAGAAACTTGGGGTATTTTAAGTTATATTTCCATATTTACTTTAATACAATTATTTTTACTGATTTAGAGCAATAATCCATCACGCACACGGCAGCAAATCGGAGAACTTTCAGAACAATTTCAAGCTGCCTTAATAGCATATGATGAGGGTCTTATGTCTGAAGACACAATATTGGCTGCTGCATTATGGCGACGAATTTTGGAAATGAACTGCAATGATTATGAACAAGTTGAACGATTGGTTAAGTATGTTCGAAGCCAAGTCCAAATGTTAGATAATCTTTCGCGACAAGAGTTTCTTATAAAGCCTAAAATACCGTGGCAAGATCTGGGTAAAATAAATATATAATTGCGTTACTTTCATAGAGAATTGTTTTATTGTAAAGAAGAAAAATAAATATTTAATCGAACTGAAGCCACTAAAAACTATTAAGCTTATTACACAAACAAGTCGTCTATATTTTGATCGCTTAGTGCTCTTAACTGGCATTTGCATAGAAATGCTATTAAGCGTCTTTCTATACATTGCAAAGTTTCTTCCTCAAAACTGGAAAGTAGTGTATGAATTTTGCTATAGTTTTCCAATGTATTATCGGTACCATACTCAATTTCTTCTTCACCATGTTCAGTACCAACAACTTCTTCAGCGATTTCTTCTATAACATGATATTCCTCATCGCCCACATATGCTTCTTGTATAACATTTAAATCGTCTTCTTCGTCACATTCGACGCGTACAACATCAACTTCTTCGCTGTGAATGGATTCGTTATCAACTTCTGCTTTCCAGGCGATTTCTTGTTCCATTTCTTCCAATTCTTTCAACTTACGCTTACTAATTTTTTGCTTTTTTGGTTTATTGGCTTGCACCGTGCATTCAAGAAATCTCATTCTCTCTAAATAGGGCCAGGTAGATTCACGTATTACACCTCTCACCGGACATAAGGTATTGCTAAGTTTTAATTCTTTTTGAAACTGTCCGCGTAAGTTATTCCAACGATTTAAACAGAATTGAACTGAAATTCAGTGGTTATAACATTAGCTAAGTGATTTAGGGACGCATTAAATTTATTATTCCTACCAGGATAGCCCATTTCTGCAGCTATTTGTTTCCACACTCTGTTTTTTGCTTTCAATATGTCAAATGTAGACATGCCTGGCATTTGTCGCATATATAAAACTGGATGAGGCTGTACCAAATCGATTAGCTTAAAATCAAACGGTCTGTTCTTTTTATGGCTAGTTTTCGTCATGCTTGTATTTTTGCCACTTTTTTTCTACAAACTACTTTAATTTTAATTTGTTCCACGCACAAATCTTCGCAGCGTATATTGTCTCACTTGATGATTTCAATATAAACTATACTTTGTGATGTAAACAAACAGAAACAAAGTGATGCCAGACTGATATAATGTACTGGCCTTCCAACGAGAAATATCCCTGACAGATGGCGCTGTCGTTTATAAGTGCTAGGCCACACAGGGCAATTTTAGTTGGTTGCTCTCACATGTATTGTAAATTTCGGGAAGGAAATTACAAATGAAAACTATTTCCCGTATTTGGCGGATTCATTTTCTGCTGTTATTCGTTTTTTTTTAGTGCTGCTATCATTAAAAATAGTAATACTATCATTAAAAATATGTATGTATGTGGGTATAATTGAAAAATGAAAATGTCTTAAAAAAACTATTTAAATTTGTAACATGGTATGGTCCATTTATTAGGCCAGTACAAGTTTACAAACATTTGCTTTTAGTTTGTTTGTGTATAATTATGGTGAGATTGTCGAAAATATATGCATGCAATAGCGAAGTGCCAACATATCTATAACTTTTGACAGATCCTCTACAAGTGATTCAATGCATTTTCAAATGATGACCTGATTTTTAAGAAATGCTGCATATTTCACACTTACACAAGAATATATGTAAATTTTGGCATAGACCAATAAAAGTGGAGGTACAAGCGTTCATGATACAATTACCAAGGTAGCCTCGTCAGATAAACCGTTAATCAACTGACTACTTTAGGTTGTCAAGAGATTGCAGAGAGGAAAGGCAGCCAAAAAGAGGTAGCAAATCCGCGTAAGCTCAGTGCATCTCTCTTCTGCAAATGTAGAAGTGGCGTCGTTTTGACAGTTTGCATAAGTTGTACAAAAACAAAATGCATGTTATTTTTATTGAAGTTGTTCTTATTGTAGCGAAAAGGCTACCTTGTTAGTTGTATCATGCAAGCGTTAAGCTCGTATGATACTTAATTTTTTTTTCATTAATTGGTATACAATTGATAGAAAGAAACAGCAATTGCTAGAAAGAACCAAATACACAAAACGTAAACAAAACTGACATCTTCTTTTTAAGTGTTGTATTCTTTTTATTTTCAAGAAAGCGCTAGGAAATGAAAATGTAAAAAAAAATTTTAATGAGGTTTAAAAAAAAGTTTTAAATTTAAAAATTGTCCATAAACCGCTGACACAGCAACATTCAAGTTTGAAATATCAATTTTAAGTTGAAAAATTAAAAATTTTTTTTTTTTTACCTAACCTGATTTTTTATCAAACAAAACACCTATGTAGCTATAAAAAAATTTACTTTTCTTTACTTAATTAATATTGATTTAATATTGACAAACCAAGATTTGAACTTGAGCCTGAAAAATTAATGTAATATAAATGTGAAATTTTATTGTAATAAAAATTAATGTAATATAAATCATAGTTCAATAAAATTAAATTTCAGAAAAATGTTAACAGTTTTGCATTTATCTTAATATAGCTGAACTCTTTGCACTCTTAAATTCTACTATTACATTATATTTGCACTGTTCTCCAAAACTTAAAGAATGCAAGAAAAATATAATATCATACGGGCTTTAAGCTTTTTTTCGCAATCTAAGCCAAGGGCCATTTATTAGGTCAATGCAAGGCCTATTCATCAGGTCAGTGCAACTCTACGACAGCAAAAAACGTGCTTGCATTTTGTTTGTGTAATAATAGTGGTGAGACTGTCAAACCTACAACAACCACATACGTTGTAAAGACAGTCTCACATTGAAATCACACAAAATCATATGGAGAGATGCATTGACCTGATAATTGGACCATGGGTCCAATGCATCTCACCAACTCACTTTGTGTGTTTTCATGGTGAAACTGTTAAAAGTTATACATACGCATGTGGTTGTTGTACGTTTGAAAGTCTCGCCGCTATTATTGCGCAAGCAAAATACATGCACGTTTTTTGTTTTCGTAGGGTCGTACTGAACTGATCAATAGGCCTTAGTCTACACTAAACAATCCCATACAAAATGAGCTGTTGAGGTAGAAAAAATGCTTGACCTCCTAATTGAGGTTGGTCTGGTAAGAAACTAGAGCTAAGAAATAATCACCTGCGCTTCCAAGCTCACCCGGTGGAATTTTCCTTGACTAATTACAAGAAAAACTTTAATATTTAAGTTTCATTTCCCTCATTTCGAAACAACCCTGGGATAATGGATATACCAAATCTTAGTCGCAGCACAATACATACATACTAAATTATAGTTTTTTACTGGTAAATCTTTGCAATATCCTGAGATATGTTCTATCCTCTGAGACTACATATTTACATAGTAATTAATGAATAAGAAATAGTTACAACCGAAATAAAATAAAACGCATACGCCATGCATAAACAGCATATGGACTAAGTCCAATGGAAATATTCTCTCAAATCGAGTTGTTGTGAGTCAGCGTTCACGTTCTTGGTACAAGACTGATCTACATACATACATACATATATAAGTAATTGTCTCTGATTTGATATATGTACGTATGATATCACAGAAACTTTTCATCAACTAATATTAAAATCCCATGAACAGTTTTGCTGGTTGGCATTTTCAAATAATGGGTTTTTTCACTGAAGAACAAAAAATATTGTTCCGAGGCACCTTAATACTTTATTTTGTATATTTGTGCAGTTTGTAAACAACCTTTGACATTTCAAAGGTTTTATCATTTGATAAAAAAGCTATTCATATACATACTTTGCTTTCCCTTAACAGTTTTTATGACAATACTTTGGCAACCCAGCCAGTACAAAGTCATGTAGACGGCCAAAATAAGCAAAAAATTGTGATTTTTAAATATAAAAAAAAGTGGAACAGTGATTTTGTAGTTTTTTCCGCATAATTGTTTTATTATTATTGCTTTCGTTTAATTCTTTTATTTTGTAAAGTAAAACAATTCTTTTTATATTTATATTATTTGATCTTTAGATTATTAAATTAATTATTCAAGCTTCTGATTTTTGGTTTTTTTATAAAAAATAAGTTTAAACAATTCTTTATTTATTTTTTATAAAAAAACCAAGGATCAGAAGCTTGAATAATTAATTTAATAGTAATTCTCTTTAAGACCATTTTCTTTGACGACATTTTAAAAATGAGCTTGCACTTGCCTGTGTAAACAATGAAGCCAGTAGCAACAGCTGTTTTTGTCTCTGTCAGTGTATTGGTTGTTAATATGTACACACAACTTGCAACAAGTTACTTGCATGTGTAAATGGGGGGTTTACTAGTTTTATCTTCTTCTTCGAAATTGTCGCTCATACCGAGCAACAATGGATGCTATCAAAAGTTGGTAGACTGGAGAGAAAAAAACTGCAACAAACTCAGGGTTTATACACAGAGAAAAAAGCACCTAATAAAGTAGAACAAAATCAATAAGATTTGGTTTTTTTTTCAAGAATGATTCCTTATTATTTTAAATGGGAAAACCTTATTGAAAAAACAACAATTGATGAAATTAAAAAGATGATTTACGTGTGTTTATATAGGAAACTAATAAAAACCAATAGGGAAAAATTAATAGGATAACCTAATAAAATCAATAAGAAATCCTTATTGTATACAATTTACAAGAAAACCTAATAGAATCAATAAGTTCTTCTCTATAGAATTTTTTTTTTTTTTTGGTACCATGCAAATCGGAAACTGAGTAAAAACAAACGTGAGTAACAAGTTTTCTTCTTGGTTTTATGTGTTTTTCTTGTTGAGACAATTAATAAGATTTGCAACATGGAAATAATTAGAAATACCCATAGAAAAATCTTCTTTTCTCTCTGCTGGGATACCCCTCAGCCTAAAAACGTTTCAAAGAGAAAATCTTATTGAATCTATTAGGAAGTTTTCACTCTGTGTAGTTGCAGTTTTTTGGTCCGGTTCAGAAACGAAGATTTGGCAGGTATTAGTTGTATCATGAGTCTATCCATGATACAATTAACAAGGTAGCCTCGTCAGCTAAACCGTTAATCAACTGACTACTTTAGGTTGTCAAGAGATTGCAGAGACGAAAGGCAGCCAAAACGAGGTAGCAAATCCGCGTAAGCTCAGTGCATCTCTCTTACGCAAATGTAGAAGTGACGTCGTTTTGTGACAGTTTGCATAAGTTGTACAAAAACAAAATGCATGTTATTTTTATTGAAGTTGTTCTTATTGTAGCGAAAAGGCTACCTTGTTAGTTGTATCATGAGTCTATCTAAGTAATTTGCTATTTTGTTAAGAGGGAGCTGGACCCTCCTCCTCCTTCTCTTCATCACTGCAGATGTCATTTGTAATGTATTTTGTTGGTAGCAATACTTTATATTCTGTCCCCCATCTATTCACTTTTGTGCTGTGTATTTTGACAGCTCTTGCTGCTAGAAGCTGTAGTCAGCTGCTCTTGTAAGGCTACCTGCTACAAACGTAACTTGCTTAATGCACATACTTACAGGCTTCTGTTCTTTCTACATCAAAACTCGCATTTTTCATGGTTTTTATTGTTATTTTCTTTTTGTTTTTTGCAATGTTCATAATATTTTATTTTTTGTGTTCATTTGTTTCTTAATGTTTTTTCTTGTAATTTTTCACAGTTCACAACCTTACAAATGGAAAAAGCGAAAAAATCAAATAAAATTTTCTAATCCTTGAAGTTGATATTTGAACCAAGTTCTTAAAATTATCTTCCTATTTTGGTTGTCCCTCCCTCCTTAATGATTTGTTGGGTTTTTGGACATTTTAGTTATTTCACATAAAATAAATATGCAATACTTCATTCACGGTAAAATTAATTAACAAATTCATAAATTCAAATGGGACTGTGATTGTTCTGGTTCATGTTTTAATTTTTTTGTTGTTGTCAAATTTACTCTTTCGCTTTAGAAATTTAGTTTTAATTTAAACTAATGTAAATCATAATATATACTATATGTGTATGTATGTCTGTATGTATGTATATATTTTTAAAAATGTTTAGCATTAAGTAAATATGAATATATATTTTATCTTTAGGGTTCTTTTCTTTTGCAAGGAAGATATATAATTTGATCTTGTTCTTTATGTTCGTTTTGTGCTAAAATAATCAATTTTCATTACTTTTTTGCGTTATATTTATGTTTTTTTAGTGTTTGATTTGTTTTCTTGTTTACGGAGTTGTGAACTCAATTAATTTAAGTTTATGGAAATTACATAAATTTTGTTTTATATTTTGGCACATATTAGATACATCATCTTTTTTTATTATATAAGTTTCATATTAATTTTATTTTTTAAACTACATTGAGAAGTATGTATTTGTTAATAAAAGAAAATTGGTACAAGAAAAACCCTCAATTGAAATAATTTTTAAATTATAACTTAACGAATAAATATGTAAGTACATACTGTGTACTATGTAACGTAAATCGAGTTACGTTGTTGTCGGTTTTCAAACAAAACAATTTTTCATACTTTTATATTCTCATATTTTTACAAAATGTATATTTTGATTTTAAATTCTATAAAAAAAAAAATCGTATATCAATTTGTAAAAATTTGCTTTTAAAGTAATATTTTTAATATGGACATTTTTCAATCTATTTGTTATATTATAGTACATACATATATGTATTAACGGTGGATTTATATTATGTTTAATTTTCAAAATATATTTACCATATTTTCTTTCAAAAGCATTTCAGCTGGTTTGAATTGCATATTTCAAAGCCAAAGACATTAAATTAAGGTCTACATCTGACACTTTTTTTTTTTTGTTGAGACAAACATGGCGCTGCATTTACAAAGGAAACTACTTCCGTGAAATATTTGTAAACGTCCCTGCCGGCAACTCAGTTAACTAATAATGAATTACAAGCTAACTTTTTTACAACTGGTGGTGGTTGACACTTAGATTATTTTCAATGGAGATGACTGACTATTTTAACATTACGATGTCCTAGGAGGTAGTCAATTGTCCGACGCTGCATTACTTTTCAACTAACTTCAAGTTAACTACTTCGTACTGACTTTGAAAAAAATACAGAAAAAAATGTACAAATCAAGGCTGATTTTACATTTTTTGGTGGTAATAGTTACTTATATTTTATTAAATTAAATTTCATCACACTTTTTTTTTTTTTTGTTAGCTTCTGGTGGGATTCGAACCACTAAGCCTCAAGACTGGTGAGCAGCCACCTTAACCCATTCAGCCATCGCTACATTTAAAACGAATGCGACAATAGGCAATTTAATTCAAGAGTTATTTACCGTGTATGTGTGTATGTTAGTATTTGAATTTTGAGTGAACTCTGCACTACGTTTCGATTGTATTGTAGCTAATTTGAAGCTAGTCCATAAAAGTTAACGTGAAGTTAATTATTTTGGTAGTCGACTACCAATTTGCTGGGGTATTATAAATAAGAATGTCAGTAAAATCTACGACTTTTCTAAAAATTTCTTGAGCACTTTCACTGGAAACTAACCCGTCATTTAGACGGGAAAGTAAATGCCTGAAAGTTGCAATACACTCACACTTTTTTACCAACACACTCACAATTTTCTAACTTTCAACTCAGCTTTTAGCAAAATTTTCCTGAAAGTAATTTTTTGACATTTACTGAAAGTAAAGTGATAAGATAGTAAACACGGTTGCCTACTCCACGGCACATAGAAATTTTCAGGATTGCAGTAGAATAATAATTTGAAATAATTCAAATATGAACTTAATTATTTATTTGCTTTAAGAGCCAATTGAAATGTATTAATTTTTGAAAAGGTTCATTTTTGGACCTGAATTAATAAATTTGAAATTATTTTGTACATTAGAAAATATTTTAAAAATTTTTACAGCAAATATGAATAAAGAACACAAATGAACTTATAGTGATAATTATTAAATTAATTAATAAAAGTTTAGCAAAAAAACTATTTTCGAATGTTGCCCTATAAATTTATGTTGGTAGTAGTTTTGGCAACTCTATTTCAGTAATAAACAGAACTATAACGATGGTTGTAAAATAATAATACTTGCAACTCTTCGCTTTACCCGTCATTTAGACGGGAAAGTAAATGCCTGAAAGTTGCAACACACTCACACTTTTTTACTAACACACCCACAGTATTCTAACTGTCAACTCAGCTTTCAGCAAAATTTTCCTGAAAGTAATTTTTTGACATTTACTGAAAGTAAAGTGACAAGATAGTAAACACGGTTGCCTACTCCACGGCACACGACACACAGAAATTTTCAGGATTGCAGTAGAATAATAATTGTGAATTTGAAATTATTTTGTACATTAGAAAATATTTAAAAGATTTTTACAGCAAATATAAATAAAAAACACAAATGAACTTATAGTGATAATTATTAAATTAACTAATAAAAGTTTAGCCGTAAAAATTATTTTCGAATGTTGCCCTATAAATTTATGTTTGGAGTAGTCTTGGCAATTCTATTTCAGTAGTAAACAAAACTATAATACTTGCAACTCTCCGCTTTGACGACATTTTTAAAATGAACTTTCACGTTCCTTTGAAAGTGAGCAAGACATTTTCATGAAAGTCACAGATTTCATTGAAATTTTTATTCATAATACGTATACAAAAATTTAATGAAAGCACTTTCTCGTCTAAATGCCGGGTTAATGAAAGCACTTTCCCGTCTAAATGCGCGGTTATTTTATAAAAGAGATATTAAAATTTTCACGAATATAACAACGCCAGGTTTGGAAATAATTGTTATTGTTAGTTATTTTGGTTCTATATCATATCAAATTGACATCAATTCTATTCTTTATGTTTATTTTAAGAAGAAAGTTTAAAGTTTTGGTTTCCATTTTTAAAAATCATTCAACTTCAATAGACAACGGCATGATACATACAGCTAATAAGGTAGCCGCGTCACCTAAGCAGTTAATCATCTGACTACTTTACATTGTCAAGAAAATGCAGAGATGAAAGGCAGACAAAACGAAACAGCAAATCAATGTAAGCTCTGCTCATCTCTCTTCTATAAGTGTAGAAGCGGCTCTTTTTGAATTGTACAAAAACAAAATGCATGTTATTTTTATTGAAGTTGTTCTTATTGTAGGGAAAAGGTTACCTTATTAGTTGTATCATGGGCAACCGTGAAATCGTCGGAAAATTGGAGCCGCTTCACACTTTGGCAAATGAAATACAAACATGTTTTTAATCATGATACAACTAACAAGGTAGCCTTTTCGCTACAATAAGAACAACTTCAATAAAAATAACATGCATTTTGTTTTTGTACAACTTATGCAAACTGTCAAAACGACGCCACTTCTGCATTTGCGTAAGAGAGATGCACTGAGCTTACGCGGATTTGCTACCTCGTTTTGGCTGCCTTTCCTCTCTGCAATCTCTTGACAACCTAAAGTAGTCAGATGATTAACAGTTTAGCTGACGAGGCTACCTTGTTAATTGTATCATGTTGTTAATTCTCATTTGGTCACCCCCCAGGGCTTACACACACTTGGAAAATAGATAGACAGACGGATACACAGCCACGCTGGATCAATGTTCTTCTATATTCACTGCTGAAACTACTACCATTCTTTACACTCTCAACACGGAAAATTTATTGTTAATTTGCTCTGATTCGAAATCAGCAACAACTGCCACCCAAAATATAAACAATTTCAATCCATTGGTCTCAAAAGAAACCTTTTAATATAGTCATATTGGCATTGAGGGAAACACACTAGCCGATAAGGCAGCAACGTTTGCAGCCTGTAGAAATCTACCCTTCTCCCAACAAAACATCAGACATCAGAAGAATTATTTCAAAGAAATCTACAACAAAGTAGACGAAAGTTGGTCAACATACGATCATATCTACAAAACTTTCAACCCATCTGAATGGTCACAGCAAGATATATATGTACATATATATGTATATACAAATACATAACACTGAGATAGGGACATACTCTCTCAACTCACGCACACATATTTAAAAAAAAAAAAAACGCAACCGAATGTTTGACACCAACTCCAACAGTATATTAGACACAAACCATGATACAACTAATAACGTAGCCTCACCACCTGAACCGTTAATCATTTGACTACTAAAAACTGTCAAGAGAATACAGAGATCAGCGTATGCTCTGTTCATTTCTCTTCTGTAAATGTAGAAGTGACAGTTTTCAGAAGACGTACAAAAACAAAATGCATGTTAGTTTTGTTGAAGTGGTTGTTATTGTAGGTAAAATGTTACCTGATTAGTTGCATCATGGCGCAAACCAACTTATATTTAATTGGATAATGTTCGTGAAAACCTCACAGCTCACCGCCTTTAGAAAAATCAAACTTCCGGAATGTTTAAAAACTATTAACCACAACAACATTAAAAACATCTGCGCCCTGTCAAAGTATTGCAATTTTTGTAATCGTATATAAATAAAATGTTTAGGTTAGGTCGAAAACAACTAGTAGTAGCAACTAGTAGTACCGTTGACGCTATTTTTTTTTTTTTTTTGTTGTATTCATAATTTATTATCTGCCTGTTCCTCAATGTCGCAAGAAGGTGTAAGCGATCGAAATGTAGTCGCTCTATTTCGAATCAATTTGGATTCCTTTATGTCGACAGCTTGCGTTCGCATGGCATTACGTCATGAAATATTTGCTATTTATTACACAGACATACCAGATCGGCAAATTAAAGTTAAAAAATTACTGTATTAAAATATAAAAAGTAAACATCTTGAAAGTGCGGAAATAGTTTTGAGGTAATTAAAATTTAAAAGTATTTTTTTTTTGCATAGACATTTAAAAAGTACTTTGACGCACTGAACACAGATATTCCTCTGGCAAACTCAGGATTTTCTTCCATCCAGCGAACAAGTGAACTGTTTACGAAAACTACATACATATGTATGTATGTACATACAGATGATAATTGCTTAATAGATTTACTAAATAAAATAAAAATGAAAAATATGTGGGATTTCTAGTTTTATTTCCCAGTTTTTTAATAAATAAATATAAAATTCCAAGACAGAAATTCCTCATAGCTGCCACAGCCAACCACAACCACAATCACACACATACACCTCACAGTATTAAAATTACGCTGGCATGAGAAAATTGATGTGAAGCAACAACCAACAAAAATATTCAGAAATGTCTAGTACAGATAGCCACTACCGCACATCCTTCCCTTTCAAAAGGTCTGGCACCGGTTCACCCAGATTACGAAGTCTTCGTGTTTATTTCATAACCAGAGTCGCTATGCTGACAAACATTTTCTTACCAAAAGGGTTGTATTTAATGTTCCTCAATGTCGAAGTCGTGCGATTGATTGTTCGCTTTCTAAGCGAAAGAAAATTGTTCTTTTATTCGAACGATGACTCGATCGATAAGTCGAAAAAAACGTAAGTGTTTTCATACAAAATCCGATTCCTCTATATCGATCAAGTCGTCAACGCTGCAAACACAAATATCAAAATCAAGCACTTGCTGTTTTGCTAACGAGCGGGAGTTTTTATAGACACAATTTTTGTTTTCTTGTTAAAAAACAGGGAAATAAAAATAGAAACCCCACATATTTTTAGTTTTTATTTTATTTAGTAAATATATTAAACAATTATCGCATGTATGTATGCATGTATGTAGTTTTCCTGGATCGAAAAACATCCTGAGTTTGCCAGAGCAATACCAGTGCTCAGTGTGTCAAAATACTTACAAAAATACAAAATGCAAAAAATACTTTTAAATTTTAAAACACCACAAAAACTATTTCCGCACTTTCAAAATGTTTGCTTTTTTATTTTGTACTTATTTATATATGTACATATGTATTTGCTTTGGCTTGCCAAATATAGCTGACCAGTTTTATGAAGCGTTGTATTTACACAAGCACAATTTAGTAGTTTTTGACAATACTGCAATAAAAAATCAACCAAAACTTAAATTTACCGATCTGGCATCGCTGCGAAGTAAATGCCAAAAAATTTCATGACGCAAGCCCATGCGAACGCAAGCTGTCGATATAGAGGAACCTAAAATGGATGCGAAATCGAGCGACTACATTTCGTCCGCTTACATTTTCTTGCAACATCGGGGAACAGACAGACAGACAGACAGTAAAACTCTTTTTGAAATAACAAAAATCACTACTTTTTTAATTTTTTTTTTTTTAGAAAGGAACTGAAAAAAGCTCTTTGGTTTTGCTTACAAATTCTAGAACGTTTACAAAAACGAGACGAATAGAGTTTTTGTTTTGATCTGTGTACTTTGTGACGCCTGATAAAGTAATTAACAATTACACTGTGCTAGTTGAAAAAACCGACAAACGGGGCACCCAGTGACTAAACATAATTCGGGTACGCTGAATTCAGTGGTGCTATCCGTTTTTCTAGGTTAGCTCGCGTTTTCGAGATTTACCGTTATTCTAAAAATGGAGGAGGTTGCACTACATGTTTTGAACTAACTAAAAAAATTTTTCGTTTATTGAACTTTAGTAAGAAACCGAAATTCCGCAATAAAATAACCTTTAATCTAATATATAATTCATCAAAAAAAAAAAAAAAAAAAAAAAAAAATTAAAAAAAAAATATATTTTTTTTTAAATTAAAAAAAAAACATTTTTTTTAAATTAATTATATATCAGATTAAAGGTTATTTTATTGCGGAGTTTCGGTTTTTTACTAAAGTTCAATAAACGAAAAATTTTTTTAGTTACTTCAATACATGTAGTGCAACCTCCTCCATTTTTAAAATAACGGTAAATCTCGAAAATGCGAGCTAACCTAGAAAAACGGATAGCACCACTGCATTCAGCGTACCCGAATTAGGTTTAGTCACTGGGTGCCCCGTTTGTCGGCAAAAAAAAAGTTCCAAATTCAAGCACAGTGTTATTAATTCGAGAATTCGACCAGTTAAAATTAATGACTACAAATCCGACCTTGAAAAAGAAAAACTCTGCGAACGCTGGCGTAGGCAAAAATGATTGTATAGATAGATGGTTTATGCATATCAGAAGCGATAATCAATTTTGTGACATTTGTAAATATGAACAATCCCGAAAAATTTCAACTGTCCTTGTTTTCATTAGTTCATATTAATGCGAGTGCATTGTATTCGTATAGTCAAGTTACTTGTATGTGGTGGAGAGCACGCGCACGTGTGCATCTTCATTTCAATCCTCTGAAAAAAAAAAATGTCAGCGAAAATGTTTCCCTTTATTAAAAATCAGTAGTCAGCACCTTTGAAGTACATATTTTAAATATTGGAGATTGAATTAGACAACACAAGCGAATTGAGAGTTTTAAGTGTTACCTGAGCAGTAGTTAAATCTAATTCAAAATTGCTAGAAATGCCTTTGACCTTTTGATTGTTATAAAGTAAAACTAGATTTCACAATTTAAATTGCTTTTTCAAAAAAAAAAAAAAAAATAAATATAAGAAGTCGCGTTTGTTGGTGAAATACTAAATTCAATTAAGCTCAATTTATGCCAAAGGCCAAATTGCAACTGTCGAAGAAGATTTCTGGCAAAAAGCAATTGTAATGAATTTCTTAGTTTGTCCAGCGGGCGAGTGAGTGCAAAGTGTTCAGTGATGCATTTGTTTGGAGAAATAAATAATAAAAAAGTATTTCTTTAAAATTTCAATATATTTTTTTTATTTAATTTTTTTTTATATTTTTTATATTTGTATGTAGAAACTCATAAAACAAATTAAAAAATAAGATTGTATGTATGTATATATAAGAGGGAAAAAAGTTTCTAAGCAAAAATGAAATATTTTTGAACTTTTTAAAGTAAAATAAATATACAAACTACGTACATTTTGTTTTTCTTGTTTCAATATTTTAATGAATAATTTTTGTATAATTCAATTAATAATATAGAATAATCATAGATGTTTTATTTATTGTTTTCTTTTTCTGTGTTTTATTCTATGCTGAGGTTTAAATATAAAATTTTCTCTTTTTTATTTTAATTTTTGTTTTATATTATTTGATAAAAGCTACAATTAATTTGGCAATTGATGGGTTTGATTTGTTTGTTTTCATTATTTTATGTGTTTCTTTCACTTGTCTTGCTGGCTTGCACAACGTTTTGTTTTTGTTTTTGTTTTTGTTTTTTTCCTTGAAATGTCATTCCTTTTCGCTTTCAAGGCGAAATTTAAGGAACGAACAGTTCTGTGCAAATTCAGAAAACAATCAGATATTGTAATTATATATTACTGACATTTCTTAAAAATTGTTTAAAACTACTTTTATGTTTAAAAACTAATTTTATTTATGTATGTATGTATATGTTTGTATGCATATGTTTACTTTTCTTTAATTATTTATATTTTAAAAATTTTCTTCAATCATAAAAAGTTAAAAAATACGAAAAGTATTGGAAAATAAAATATGTAGGTGTCATTAAAAATTATTAAAAAAATAAAATAATAAAATGTTTGTTGTTACAATTAAAAATTAACTTTGGCTTAATGTTTTGTTAAATTTAATTATTAATACAAAAATAAAAAGAGAAGAAATCTTAACAATTATTACTTCTTTATTGTTCGAAATAAGAAATTTCTTTAAGTGTGTGTGGTGTGTGTAGTTGCTGTTGTGTAGTGAGTATTTTTTGTTTTCAATATATTTTTGATTTTTGATGAAAATAACTTGTTTTTTTTTTTACTTGTTTTTATTTGTAACAGGAAGAAGAGGACGTTTTTTTTTTCTTTTTAAATTTAAGACTAAATTTACAAATATGAGCATTTAGTATTGTTTTAATTTCATTTACATACATAGTATATTATTGTTTTTCAACTCTGTTGAAATTTATCTGAGCAATATTAAGGAAAGATTATAAAATAGCCAGATGACACAAGCAAGTTTGAAACAAGTTATACAATTTTTAATTTAACGAACTTACTGAGTAAAAAAAGTACTGCTGCATTAAAGGAAAACCACTTTGCTTCAAAATAACAAATTGAGAAATGTTTGACTTGCGATTTCGGATAAAATAATAAACCAACTGCTTGCTGCTGGCCAATACAAGTAAAATAACAGAAAATATTCTTCATTTGGAAGACAACTGAATTCAGAGTTTTCTATCTTATTTCTCTTGTATCATACAATTAGGAAGACAACTGGGATGAGAGACAGACATTTGTTGTCAAACATAAAACACGCTTTCTAACCTTATTATTTATTGTCTTGGCACACATGCCAAAGAGCCGGAGTGAAAAACAGCAAACTAAGTTTTTTGAAATATACCCGTTATATTTTCTTGTATTTGCACCAATGTTTCGCCGCTTCTGGCATATGTTTTGAATGAAAATCAGCCCAATTACCAATATTTACGCGGGATTTCTTTCCACGGGAAAACAGTTAGTTTTCTCCCTTCAAAATTCCTTGGCAACAAAAACATGGAAAAGTTGGCAGCACCTCTTTTAAAAAACAGCCTTTTCGCTGCTGGACAGTCTTGTCACATTATTATTATTATTATTTTTTTTTTTTAATTTAACTGCCTGTTTCTCAATGTCGAAATCGTGCGATTGTTCGCTTTCTGAGCGAAAGAAATTTGTTTTGGGTTCCTATATGATGTTCCTTCGAACGATGACTGGATCGACAGGTCGAAAAGACGTAAGTGTTTTCATACAAAATCCGATTCCTCTATATCGATCATGTCGTGAGCACTGCGAACACAAATGTGAAATTCAAACACTCGTTGTTTTGCTATTGAGTGGATGTTTTTATAGAAAAAAATTTATATTTATTTGTTAAAAAAGTGGGAAATAGAACTAGAAACCGCACATATTTCTCATTTTTATTCTGTATTTAGTATTTAGTAAATCTATTAAACAATTATCATATGTATGCATGTAGATTCCCGAAACAGTTCCCTTGTTCGCTGGATGGAAGAAAATCCTGAGTTTGACAGAGCAATACCAGCAGTGTTCAGTGCGTCAAAGAAATAAAATACTTTTAAATTTTAAAACGCTACAAAAATTATTTGCACACTTTCAAAATGTTCCTTTTTCATTTTGTACTTATTTATGTATGTATTTACTTTGGCTTGTCAGTTTTAAGAAGAACAATTTAGTAGTTTTTGTCCATACTTTAATAAAAAAAAATCAGCCAAAATTTTAGTTTACCGATCTGGCATCTCTGTCAAGTAAATGACAAAAATTTCATGACCTAATGCGAACGGAAGCTGTCGATATAAAGGCACCCGAATTGATTCGAAATCGTGCTACTACATTTCGATCGCTTACATTTTCTTTGCGACATCGAGGCACAGGCAATAAGATAAAGCTTTTATTCTATCAAAGAAACTTATTTTGCATCTGTTTTTTGGCAAACACATAAATCGTTTTTTTTTTAGAAACCATTCAGAACACAAAATAATTATGTATTTAGAAAACTTAAGGTAAATAGCAATTGCTTCGAAGGAATAACATTTGTGCACTAGCTGTTATATACATATGTATTTCTTCTTTAATGCTAAAAAACCTCATCTTCAAGTTCGGTTTAATTTATATTTAAATCAGTGAATACTTAAACCACATTTAAACACATAGAGAATTTAGCGTTTAAGCTTCAGTCATCAAACAGTGCAAAACATCAGCTGTTTGACATTTTTTGCCGAACGTTACCGAACTTTTATTTCTAAAAACTATTATCGATAATAAATGGTTCACTGATTTTTTTACTCCCGACAAGTTTAAGTGCCAGGGCAGAGATGTCACTCGACATCAGCACTGAAAGCAACAACAAAGTTTTGAATTTTGTTATTGTTTTGCATGTAAATAAGCAAGTGATGTCGAGTGATACCCACGATTATGGCAGTAAATTTTGCTAAACTAGAATCTTCGCTATAACTGATTTTTTGGACATAAGAAAATGTGTTCGGTTATTATCATAATGTTGTGCGGGATGGCCGTTTTCTGGCCCCAGACCAGTTTTTGTTTTTATTTTCTTTTTTAAATTTTGAAATGCAGTTTTAACATTGGCCCAATTAGCTTTACAGTCTTCCACCGTATGATGCATGAGAACACGATAAATATTGGTGCCTTTTTAGAATTTTTATCGGTCAATAATAGTATGTATATAAAGTGTTCACACGGTTGTCGTATTGTATTTCATTGGGACAAATAGGAACAACATTCATTTTGGTTGCCACATGAGTCAATAAATTGTGCTATCACACGATTGGCATGCAAAATATAACGAAAATTGCTGCATTGTGGCAATCGTGTGATCTCACCTTTATCATCCATTCGTATGGATTTATTTGATTTTTCTAACAAAGACGTTTTTTAGATTTTTATTAATGCAACTCTATCCGGTAGCCACGCTATTACAAGAAATATAACAACAACAAAATTTCCATATCTTTTGATGGTAGAACTTGACAAAGAAATGTCAAACTCTGTTGTTTTTCGCTTGTGCAACTTTCTAGTAGAGTTGCTTTATTTGGCAGTTATTTACTTGCAGCCATGTATTTTTACAGAAATATGCTCTACAAAGAGAAAAACAACTCTGTGACATACACAACGCCCAGATGTTGTAAACCATAATCGCAACACAACAAAAATGTTGTGTTGTAGATGAAACAACACAACACTTAAATGTTGCAAACCACAATCGGGACATACATATGTATGTATGTTTCTTACAGAAGCAATATTTTTGAGTTAATACACTGCATGTAGACATTTTGTTGTGACACACACATACATATGTGCATTGCTAGAAACACGTACTGTGTGAGGTACTTAAGCAGTGCTCAATTCAGATTTTTCATTTAAGGCACAATGCGTTTCCTTTAGTGCAGATCAGTACTATTCTGCTCTTGGTCTAAAATTCACAGATATCAGCTAACTAATAGTTAACTAAGATCCACATGAAATAACCCTTGTCAGCAGTTCATTAATGATTGTACATTTGAGCGTTAGAAATGTAGGCCCTAATTTTATGGCTCACAATGCAATACCACATTTTAGCATATTTTAGAAATTCATATCTAGGCCCTGCTGCTCAAAACTTACAAACGTGTATTACAAACTAAATATGCCTTTGGTTTTCCTAATCGCAGAAAACGAAATACTAATTTTTATGAGCGCATATCTCTCTTGTAATCAGGGCTGGACAGTATTTGAAATACATGTATTTGAAATATGTATTTAAAATACAAATACGTATTTTGTATTTGTATTTTAAATACGCCTCACGAATGTATTTGTATTTTGTATTTTAAATACTAAGCGCTTGAGTATTTTGTATTTTGTATTTCAAATACTTGTACTCTCAAAATACATTTTTAAAAATATGCGCTACATTTTAGAAAATATGCGCTAAAAATCATTCCATTCACACATCAACTAAAAGCGCAAAACTTTGTTACTAGCGGCACTCAGCGTTTGGTGCATTTTTGGTTGCGACTATTTGCGTTTGCGATTATATTGCAACTGATATTGAGCACCCTTTTTAACAACTTTGCAAATTTTATTGCACTCCAAATAACAGCTGATAAATTAATACACAATTTTTAATTTTTCACGTTTTATTTTTTTGGTAATTACTGCTGGCTCCATCTCTACTATTTTTTGTTTGCTTTGTTTTAAAATGTCAGCTGTTCGAGTGTCAGTGTTGCAAACGCCATACTCATGCGAAAAAAGCAACACGTATTTAGCGGTGCGTAAATGCAAAAATATTGCGAGTGCAACCTTGTATATTTTGTTGTTGGGTTGCAAAGAAAAAGCAACGGTTTCTTGCATTCGCACTTACGCAAGACATTTGCACCAAATAATGAACTGCGCTAATGTTTTATTTCCAAAAAATGGCAATACTACAATTTATTTAAGAAACGCAAAGTATCTGTGTAAAGTTTAACGCAACTGAATGCATACACATTGAGAAAGTCAGTGGCCAAGCTGTCACAAAGTTAAACAATTAAAAAGTAAAATACAAGGAAAAAACAGCGTTTGACATTTTGATCTAAAACAAGAAGAGAAAAAAATATCAATCAGATGTCGACTTGGATTAGACTTTATATATCTAATCCGTGGTCAAACGTTTTCTCATTGTCACTTCATTCTTAATTCTTTTTCAAAAAAATAACGTTTTCCAATAAGAAATCATTAGGTTTTTCGGATAGCTGGTTTTATTCAGTCGCCATCAAGAGGTTTGTCTGATACCACATTTGAAAATCTGGTGTTTATTAATTAATGGAAATAAAAACTTTTCTGATTAAAAGTATTTTGTATTTTAAATACATATTTTTGTTACACTCTATTTTGTATTTCAAATGCTTTTAGAATGCAGTATTTTGTATTTTAAATACGTGGAGAAAAAGTATTTGTATTTAGTATTTTTTTATATTTTTATATTTATATTTTATTTATATTTTTTTAAATACACAACTTTCATGTATTTTGTATTTTAAATACACCAAAGCATGTATTTTGCCCAGCACTGCTTGTAATACACATTTGTATGTTTTGAAAACCGGGGCGCTGAAGGCATAATTTTTTGTCGCTTTAAAATTTGCATAAAATGCAACAACAGCTTTGTTATTGCTGCCTTATAAATCTGGCGTTGAGTTGTGCTTTCTAAAATTAGGGCCACCCATGTTTTAAAGTGGATTTTAGGGATTTTAAGATTAGTTAAAATTTGTGCTTGTTAATTTACCCTTCCTTGCTGTGTTGCGCATTCAAATTTGAACTTTTAATAACTAAATAGCTTTAAATTTTTCACTTGTAAATTCAGCAATTTCTTAAAATTTCACAAAAACAAAAATCTAATAGCTCAAGCTTTTCTATACTTAAGCTTAAGCTTAACTTGTAAGGGGAAGTTCAAGTGTTTAACTCAATTTTTAATTGAGATTTACATAAGAGTAAAATGAGTTTTTGTTTCGTTTTTTTTTGTTGTTGTTGCAGTTTTCATAAAAAGTGCTTATTTTGTCAGTTAAAAAGTGCTAGATTCTTTTTTTTTTTTTTTTTTTTTTTTAACATAACTATCATTTCTTTTAAAAGCAATAATTTTCTTGTTTTCTTCTGTATTTATTTAATTTTATATATAAGTAATGTATATACTATGTACATCGAAACAATTGCACATTTAAACACGCAATACATTCATACAAATAAAATTATGAAATAAAATTACAAAAAACAAAAAAAAAAAAAAGGAAAGAAGGAAAGACTAAACACACTTAAGGAAATATTTTTGTTATTCAAGAGCAGAATTCGGTGACTTTTTGTAATATTTAAAATATTTGTATGGCTTTGTTTTACAATCCTAGAATATTTTTCTTTGAGCATTGTTTTATATTTTAAATTTTTTTTTGTTTTTTTTTTTTTGTATTTTCTTAGTTGTAATTTTAAAGTAGCTGTCTTATAAAATTAAATTTTCTTTTATTTATACTTTGAACACACTCATACATACAATTATGTTTCTTTTATTCTCATTACAAATTTCTTTGTTTGTTTTTTTCTTGCGTTTGAGTGAGGAAAACTTTTCATTTTAAAATAGTACATTGCTTCTTCGATAAATTCTTTGGAAAAATATTTTATTTATACATAAATTAGAGGTTTTTGTTTTTCTTTGATAATTATCTAAAAAGAATTCAAATAGCTTTTGATAATTTTTATATGTTTAATTGTTATTTAAATTTTATACTTTTTTTTTTTTATTGTATATATCAAGGATATGTCTACGTTTTTTCACTAAATTTTATTTTCTATATAGAGTTTTATTTTTTATTTGTTTTGTTTTATAAATCTCTGAAATTTACTTTAAATAAATCAGCTGCCAAAAGGGAAAATAAATCGACCATAAACTAAACAAAAAAAAAAATTGCCACTTGAGCAGAAACATAAAAAATAAATAATCATTAAAAAGCTTATGAATTTGGATTTTAAACAGGATAAGAAATTACATTTACACTAAAATTTAAATCAATATTCTTAATTAACCGCATATAAAACCAATTTTAATAAGATTGAATTATATACAGCGCACAGAAAATAATTGTAACCATTTAACTATTGTATGTATCAAGTTAAATTTACATTTTTCTTTTCGAAATCACTAGTTGTTTTTCTCACGAATTTTCTTCCTTCACAGCAAAAATTAACATCAAAGTGTATTCAATCAAGCACTTGCTACTTTTTCCTTCCAATAAAAACTGTTATTGTTGCTTAATGTTACAATATCGAATTTAATTTTCACTAAATATGTTACAAAATTTATTACTGAATTTACGTATTTGATTGTATTTGATTGATTGAACAAAAATTAATTTGATTCAGCTAATATTGTGTTTGAATGGAAAAAGTAATTTTTTCTGTGTTCTTTCGTTAAATAACTTTTTTGTCATTAACACTTTAAATTACAATAAAGATCCATTCATAATTTTATTTGGATGACATTTACGGCCTGTTTTCGAAAAAAAAACGGGCAGACACAAATTTTCATCTTTTGTACTTGTTTGAATAGACATAAATTCAAGAAAGAAAATTTGTGCCTTTTTTGAAAAGCAGGCGGCTAATGTTCATTAAACAAGACCCAATGCTAAAGATACGATCACATACATATAAACTAAAGCTTCGTATAGACGGTTGTCAGATCTTACAATATTGCAAGACCTAACAACGTGCTGGCAAACTACTAGAAATACAAAATTGTCAGCATTAAGAAAATTATCAGTTCAGATAATTCTAAGAAAGTCTTACAATTTCATTGTCAGACAATTGCCTGACAATAAATTTAGCTGCCAACGAAAATTGTCTGCTTACACGGATGTAAGATTTTCTACGTATCAAAAATTACCAGCCTATTGTTGTCATTATCAAAATACACACACACACACATGCCATTATTCATTCTTTATTTTTCTCGCTCAATAACCATGTTTTTATTTTTTTTATTCTCTTTTCTGCAACTTTCTACCTCTCGTACTATTCTCTTGTTTTTTCCCTCCCTTTCGTACACACACAGTTTTCTTTAATATTCTTTGTCATTACTTTGACAATGACGCCCCATTGTAAGGTGTTGAGAATTTATGCATCTTACAATATGCCAATGCCTGACAATGTACTAGCACTGATAACGCCAAAGTGTTCAGACGATTGCCAGATAACTGACAATTAATTGTTGGGACGATGGTCTGTCAATGCTTTCAATTTGTCAGGAAGAAATTTGGTTGGTTAAAAATATTCTATACATTTTCTGACAATATTGTAAGATCTTACACTCGTCTATACGTAGCTTTATATTTATTTGCTAATTTTTGCCAAAAACGTGACCACTACATACTTGTTGCTCTGAAATTGGGCAAGTAGATGCATACAGAACACTAAATTCATATGCATTCACAACAATAACAACAAAATGAAAAAAAAAATACTAAATTTCAAGAGATCCTATTTTAGGGTTATGTTTGCTCAACGAGTAAATACAATATTTGGAGCAAATTTATGTAAGATCAAAGAATTGTTTACTGCTGGTTTTGTATTTGCTCGTTGAGCCAATATCATCTTAAAATATACTCCTGTGAAATTTAATATTTTTAGGGTTTATTCTTTTTGCTGAAGTTTGGTTTCTTTTTATTATTTATTTATTTATTATTAAAATCACGCAAGAAAGTGGTGGTCTCGTTATTTGTTGGCTAATATTTTCTAAAATATGACCGTGCATTAAGATAATATCTTTGCAAGTGTTATCATGTTCCAGGAGAAAAACTTATTAATTGACATATTTTAAATGTATTTTTTTTTTTTTTTTTATAAAATCCTACGAAATTTGCACAAAATAATATCTTTTCCAAAAGTGCATTGTAAAATCAACATTGCTTTAATTTTGTTACTGCCCACTTTCTGCGTAGATATATTATGTATTTCAAAATTACTCTAAAACAAATTGAAGTAGAAACAGATACAAATTGATGTTAGAAATTTCCATGATACTTCATTATCGAATGATAGAAAAACTACATAATGTGTTGATATATGTATATATTATATATGAAGAGCCACAGTCACTAGACATGCGCGATGCCATGACTTTTAAAGAACATCTTATAGATAAAAAGAAATATTTCTCCATTTAGCAGGTTATTTTATGCCTCAAAGTCAGACAAACGTGTAATAAACATCAAATATTTTTTATAAATAAGCTTTTATCTAGCTTTTTATCAACTTTTGCCATAAAATTAGAAAACTAATTTTGAATAAGAGAAATGGGATCAATTTTTATTTTACCGACATCATTATAATTAGTTGAAATAGTTCTCCATTTAAAATGTTTTTTATGTCTCTTAAGCCGCTATGGAATATTCTCAAGATTTGAAAGGTAAATTTTGGCTCTAATATTGTAATGCCTGTGTGACAAAAATTCTATGTGATAGATTTTTTGAACAAGTCCCTCTGATTCTCTTCTTTTTATATAATTTCTTCACAAATTTTTCGAAAGTGATTTATTTTTGGAAAAACTTTACTATGTGCAGAAGTCGAACATCAACAGCAGGCGTTCAATTTTGTTCTGGCTTTTACCTGCATTCAACTGGTTTTTTTTTTATTTTTTATTTTTCAGTATACATATGGAACATTTGTTTTTTGGTTTTAGTTTTATAGCCGGCTATTTAAGTAATAAAGATTTACTTTTTTGAAAATTAAATACATTTACAATTTAGAGTTCTAAAATTGAGATTATCTCAACCAAAAAGATATACAAATTATTAAACATTAATAAACAATTATAAAAATTCTTATTTAACAAACCGAAGAAAATAAATCTTTACAATAATGATTATTTGCTCATAAGATTGTATTGATTTATGATTGCATTAAATTAGAAGAGAACAAAACTTTCTTTCTTAATATGTATATGTATGTAATTATAAAAGATTAAATTATAAATATAATGAGTATTTTGTAAATAGTTGCCAAAATAAAGGAAAACATTGTATTTTGTTTTGTAGAAAATATACATAGTATGTATATAAATTTATGATTTAATATTAAGATTACATAATTAAATTATATGATTTTTACGGGCTGACATTTTGAAACAATTATTATTTATTGCGCACTTTATTATGTATATGTTTAATGTATATTTTTCCCCCGGAAAAGTTAAAGAATGCGACTGGATTCGACTGTATTCTGAATAAAGTACAAAGCAGTACAAAGTGACAAATAAAAGTATATCAAGCAGTAACCGCGAAAATAATGTAATCGACGAAAAGAAAATTTCGCAACCACAGTTTGTTTTGATGATAGTAGTATTCTTTTTGGATTTTTTTAAAAGGAAATTTTAATTTTAATCTCAAAGAGACAGATTAGCTGGCTTATTTATAAAAAAAAAATATTGCATGTTCAACAAATGATTATTTGACAAATATTGAAGAAATTTGTTGAATAAGAACTTACAAATACTGCAGCAAATCAACTGCTGGGGCCAAATCATCGCATTAGATATCGAACGAATTCCGTCACTTGTGCTGTGTGTTTGTTGTTTATTTTGTTTTTGTTTTACATTATTTTTGCTCGATAGTTCATTCGATATCGAATGCGATGATTTGGCCCCTGATTAAATTTCAATTTTCATTAAAAAAAAAACACAAAAAAAGGAACAAAGGAATAATCTGTTCCTGCCAAATTAGGTTTTTGTCGGGGCTTAAAGAATGCAAGTTTAGCAACAAATAACTGCTGTTGTGCAGATTAAATGAAATACAATGCTTAAAAATGCTGTATTTACTCGTTGATCAAATGGGCCAGCCAATAGTGCGCATACGACAGCAAAGTGGTTACTCTTCCGTCACCAAATATTTATCTGATATGACCCATTTGTCTGTTATGCCCATACCCAAAGCTGAGTTTAACCATTTGCTTCGAACAAACTGAGGTATCTTAACACCAGCCGCATAACTACACCAACAACACACACAAGCACTTTGTGTATTTCGTTGTGTCGTCTATTTTGACAGTTCTTCTCGCTAGAAGCATTAATTAGCTGGTCTGGTCAGGCAACCTGGTATAAAGATACCTTGGAGCAAACAAAATAGCTTTTAAATATGTATTAACGTCTTTCTTTTGCAAAGAGAGAGCAATAATTTCAAACAAAGTACCAAAAAAAAACAATATTTATGCTTGTTCCGGTTCTCGACTTGGTCAAGAGTTTGGTATAGACTTCTATACTAAAGTCCATACGACTACTTTTTCTTTAGACTTTTACAAGCTCCTGTATATTTTGAGAGTCGGAATAAGCACGATTGTGCGCAGCAAATGGCTGAATCCAGCTTAAGCGAATATTTGCTATTTGCGAATTAATCGTAATCGTTCGTTCGCAGAAAAAACTTTCAATATTGTTTTTGCTTTGAATGTTATTGAGTGCACAAACGAGAACGTTCACAGGTGAGATAAAGGACCTAAGATTTTTTTTTTTTTTATGAATTGAAAGAATTAAATGTGTTTAAACAGTTTTTATACTTTATTAAAAAATGTAACTGCAGAAAAACCAAAATTCGCCATTTTTTTTAACAGTCAGGCAACATGAAAACCTTGATACTTTTATATTATTACCATACCATATACATATATTTCTAGCAAGGTGATTCAACTTCTTTTTACTAAAAACGCTCGTTTTTTTTTTGTAAGACGGCCACTAAGCTTACTGGTTCATTTTTAAAATTTTTGTGCTTTAAAAATGAGCATTTTTGAGAAAAGAAAATTATATCACATTTGGCTTTTGAACTAAATGAAAAATTTTTTATATATTTATTTTCTTGAGCTAAAGCTGTTTTTTATTAAAAAATATTTAATTATTTTTGTCGATATTTCGCTCTCCTTCCCATAGCTTCTTGAGGATAATAATAATGAAAAAAGTTTTGATTGGGTTTTTTTAAATCAATTTTAATAAAACTATTTTTTAAAGCTTAAGAAGGTCTTTTATTTTTCTTTATTAATTCTTCGATATTTCGCTAACAATTTGTTAGCATCGTCAGGAATCTTTAATTGTTTTTATTTTCTATTATTTATTATTTATTTATTATTAAAAACAATTAAAGATTCCTGACGATGCTAACAAATTGTTAGCGAAATATCGAAGAATTAATAAAGAAAAATAAAAGACCTTAAGCTTTAAAAAATAGTTTTATTAATTTTAACAATAAAGGTCAAAAATTATAGATAAAATAAAAATAATAAATCAATTTTAAATCAATTGGTTATTATCAATTATTATGATTGATTTTTGAAGAAAAAACAACCAATTAAAACTTTTTCATTATTATTATTCTGAAGACGACGCTATCCGAAGGAGAGCAAAATATCGACAAAAATGATTAAATATTTTTTAATAAAAAAAATATCTTTAGCTTAAGAAAATAACTATATACACTGGTATTCATAAAAATAAAACATTATTGAAATACATTTTAGAACAAATTTTTCATATCAAATCTGTTCTAAGATGTATTTGAGCAACATTTTAGTTTTTATGAATACCGGTGATCAAATATAAAAAAAAGTGGTCGAAAAAAAAACTGAATGAAGAAATATTGTTTTCTTAGGTGTAGGCATTCATACTTTTCTGTGTCACTGTCTGCACTTAAAGCAATTATTGTAATGTTTCCATAATACAACTTGTTATAAACATTTTTTTATAAAAATTACTCAATTATATTTTATATATTTATTTGAGCTTTTTTCAAAAAAAAAAAACCAATCAAAACATTTTTCATTATTATTGTCCTGAAGAAGCTATCCGAAGGAGAGCGAAATATTGACAAAAATAAATACTCAAATTTCAAAAAGACCTTAAGCTCAAATAAATATATAAAATATAAGAAAAAAGGGGTCAAATAACTAAATATTAAATTACTCAATTATTTAAGTGCCTACTCGTATTGCGGAAAACAGCTTGAATTGTAAAATCCATAGAACTGCTTGAAACAGGCTTCTTATTTTCTCTACTTTTTCTGGGGGGTTTGTGTAAAATTGTTATTGGCGCATGTACAAAATTTTTAACAATAATCAAAAAAAAAAAAAAAAAACTATAAAACTGAATATCGAAATTTTTACAAATTTCAAGTTTTTTTTTTTTTTTAATTTTAATCGAAAACTTAAAAATTTTTTTTTTTTTTTGGTTGCTAATTAATACAGAAAGTAAATATACATATTCTCTAGCAGTGTAGTTTATCTTTAAGAGAAGCTTTTGAAAGTTTTGATATACATATGTTGTAAATTTGCGTTTTTTTAAAGTTTGCTTTTGCTTGCAAGAATTACAGATTGTTTTGGTTGCTTTTTTTTAAATTTAAAATTAATTCTTAAAATGTATTGTTTCTGTTGCAATTATTTTTCTATTGCATTTTTCATTTGCTGGACGACATTGAATTTGAACAAAACTACTTTTACTTTTGAATTTCTTTAATATGTAATTGAAATATATTAATTTTAATTTGCATTTAATAGATCTTACTTATGTTTATATCTGGGGACTTTTTGTTTTTGTATTAGACAACGCACTTTAAACGTGTGTTATAGATTTGTGTTTATTTTTATTTTATAAAAATTTTATTTATTTTTTTTATTTTTAATGAGTATTTTTAAATTGTTATGTATTGAGCATTATTTTTTATATTGGTTTGTTTTCTTTTGCAACCCCTGTTGTGTAGATGTTGAGTATTAAAGAATGAAGTTGTTTGTTTGTTTTTTTTCACCTTAAAATTAATTAAATAAAAAAATATGTAGATTTTTTTCTAACAGTTTGTTTGTTGGTGGTGATGATGAGTTTTTAATAAAAACTTAATATGGCGTAAAACGATTGAATCCTCCACGATACATGGTAGCCTAGATTATGAAGAAAAAGAGAGTATTATTAGAACAATTTATTAAAATAAACATGTGCACTGGGGTGGAGCATCAGATGTTCAATTCTGAATAGCACGTTGCATTTTATTTCTGTTTAAGCCACAAAGTAGAACAGAGCTGAAACGCCACCAGAATGAGGTAGCAAGTCAGCGCAAAGCTCTGTACGTCTCGTTTTCACAATCGCTCGAGAACTTGTAATCAAAACAAAAAGCATTTTCTACAGAAAAAGTGGTGGTTTTTTGTATTATAAATTTATGAATGCTTAGAAAGTATATTAAATGGTTTTTTTATAATATAAAACTTTATAGTATTCACTGTTTATAATGTGCTAAACATTATTTAATTGTGTTTTATTTTGTAACTTTAAAGATATTGCTTTAATTTTACTTTGCAGTGGTGGTTTTGTGAGCAAAAAATACACGCTCTTCGTAATCAATTTGCAAACACTCAAAAATGTATAATCAAATCCTAAGTCAAAGAGAACTTTTAGTTGACCACTTTTTATCAATTTTTTGCTTTTAATTTACTTTAAATTATTAAATTTTTGCTGTTTCGGTGCTGTTTTTACACGTTTCACAAAAACGTGTTATTTTTTGTTTTGTTTACATTTGTTTTTCGTAAAAAATGCATACTATAGCCTAGCTCTTTACACAATCTGTCTAGAAGTTGATTTGAGCCATTTTCAAATGTCAGTTTTAACATCTCTGTGTACTCTGTGGTTTAAGCGAAGTATGCTCGTCTAATGGAATTTCAAGTTTAGTTTAAAATTCAACATTTATTGCAACAACAAATAATCTTTATTTAAATTTTTGGCGTATAATTCTTGGTTTTCTTGAGTGACATTTGATTATGGCAGTTCAAATATTAAACTTTTTTTCCAAGTGTATTTACTTTATTTACAACAAATACAATAACTTACAAAGTACATGTATTTTGTTTGTGTGAAATTTCTTTCTTTCCGGGCACACAAAAGTTTATATGTCTATTCTATTCAGAAAACCTTTCAAATGTAAGAACTCAACAATTTCGCACCTGAATACAAACGATGAAGTTTTGAGAACTGAAGCAAACGCCATTGCACGTATTTTTTAGTGATAACACTGTGAAACAAATTCAAGTTAGCAAGAGTTAGGTCGATTCTGTGAGTTAGGGGTGAAAATAGAGGCTAAATTAGAACACCCGTATCACGGCATTTGTTTATGTTTGTTCGAGTTTTTCTTTTTTCAATCGTCTACGAACTTTGCAGTCAAATGCCGATTTTCGGCATATTGTTTAAATGGTTTTCTGGCTCTAACTCGTCGACTAATTGATATTTTTTAAATTTGTAAAAGAAAAATTATGGCTAGAGACCTGTGCAGCAATTAAAAATTAAAAAAAAAAAATGATTTAGAAAATTTTTGTGGTGCTTATGAAGCAAGATGTTGGAAGAATTTTTTTTTTCAAGCTTTTTGAAAATATTTTCCATAAAACTAAGTCGTTTTTGTTTTCTGTTTGAACTATAATATGCTTCTCAGTTTCTTCAATAAATGACATTTCAAAAGCAATAATTTGGGTATCACATATTTAAAAAATTATCAATTAGTCGTCGAGTTTTAGCCAAAAGCCTATGTAAGCAATATGGTGAAAATTGGTAATTGACTCCAAAGTTCGACGTCGATTAAAAAAATTCGAACTAACATAAACAAGCGCCGCGATATGGGTCTTCTAAGTTGGCCTCTATTTTCACGCCTCACTCTCAGAAGCGACCGTAAAGCTTCGCAAAGACTGTTGTTCGATCTTACAATATTGTAAGCTCTAACAATGTGCTGGCAATCTACTGCAAATACAAAATTGTCAGCTAATTAATTTCTATTATTTGCACTTTTTCTTATATAATTATTTCTGTATTAAGTTTATCAGGCTCAAGTTCTTTCTATATTATCGTTGTGATTGATATTAATTAAATTAGACAAAGAAAACATCAAATCCATTTAGCAGGGTGGACAACTAGTTGTTTCGAAGCCGCCACACTTTCTCGTCAGCACCCTTTAGAAACATGAGCCCCTGAGTTCAAACACGGGTGCTGATGAGAAAGTGTGGCGGCTTCGAAACAACTAGTTGTCCACCCTGCTAAATGTCTTTGATGTTTTCTTTGTCTAATTTAATTAATATCAATCACAAAGATAATATAGAAAGAACTTGAGCCTGATAAACTTAATACAGAAATAAACAAAATTGTCAGCATTAAGAAAATTATCAGCTCAGACAATTGCGAGAAAATCTTACAATCTCATTGCCAGATAATTGCCTGCCTGACAATAAATTTAGCTACCAACGAAAATAATCAGCTTACACGGATGCAAGATTTTCTAAGTAGCGAAAATTGTCAGGCAATTGTCATTACCAAACACACACATGCCGCTCTTCATTCTTTATTCTCCTCGCTCAAAAACTATGTTTTAAATTTTTTTCTCTCGTACTCACTTTTTCCCTAATCTCTTGTTTTTTCTCCCTCTTGTAAGCAGACATTTTTCTTTAATATTCTTTGTCATTACTTTGACAATGACGCCCCATTGTAAGGTGTTGAGAATTTATGCATCTTACAATATGCCAATGCCTGACAATGTACTAGCACTGATAACGCCAAAGTGTTCAGACGATTGCCAGATAACTGACAATTAATTGTTGGGACGGTGGTCTGTCAATGCTTTCAATATTGTCAGGAAGAAATTGTAAGTTCTCACGATTGGTTAAAAATATTCTATACATTTTCTGACAATATTGAAAGATCTGACAATCGTCTATACATAGCTTAACTTTTGTTAACTTGAATTTGTTCCACAGTGTAAGCATACTATTACGATCACCAACACTTCGCCTTCAGATAGTGTGGTTTTAAATTATGCACGTGAACTTAATGATGTAGTCCTTACTGATAGTGACTTTTTTGAACTTACAGATTCCGAAGAAGTAAAATCATTCGTATTGTCTTTAAAAACTAATAAAGCCTCTTCTGTAGATAATATTATCTTAAATCATACCGGAATACTTTGTTCAAACATTAAGCAAACTTTTTAATTGCTGTTTCAGAAATGGCCACTTTCTGTAGGCACTTAAAAAGGCTAAAGTAATACCTGAGCCTAAGTTCATAAAATTGTTCAAGCATTAAAAAAGTGAAATATAATTTGATATTATGTAACATTTTGGAAGTAATTTTTTGCCTCCACCCCAATGTACACATGTATAACAGATATACTTATGTATGTAATTGCATTCAAAACATTTATGTTGAAATCTTACCCCATAGCCGGGTACAGGTCCAATACCATGTCCTAGATAAGGATCAGCATATTCCCGAGCATAACTGTGACAACAACAAGAATTGAAAGTAAAAATGTTTTTAGTTTATTAGTTTAAAATTTTATGTAACTTGGCTGAGCGTCAATGCGACAGTTCAAAATGGCGTTGAATTATAATTCTTGGATTAGTAGCAGTTCCGTTTGCAAATAATTCGATTAGTGGATTAGTTTTGTGAGGTTAGTTATTAGTATTCATTTGTTTTGTTCAATATTAGTCAAAATTATTTAATTTCGTTAGAATTTTGCAAAAGTTTTCGAGCAACATTTTTAGATTTTCAGTTTTTCTTATTTCGTTTTTTCTAAAATAAAAAAAGAAGAAAATTTGAATCAAAATAAAAATTAAAAGGGAAATAAAAAAAAGAAAAATTAAAAGTCAATCTTACTCCTGTTCACATATAGAAGAAAAAATTAAGTCTTTTTGGGTAATAATTTAAAATAAATTAATAAAAAACAAGAATTTCGGAAGCTTCTAATTTTTAAAAGAAGTTATCGCCGACACTTCAAAGCACTAATGGCTGTACTCAACTTCGATACAGAGAGAGGAAAATGATGTTTTAAAAACGAAGTGAATTGTTGTTAAATTGAAAAATTTTCAGCTTGAAGCAAATCAACGTTAATTTAACACTCAGAAGCCTCAACTTGATTTTTTTTTTCTGGACAAAAGTTAAAATTTTTTTGCACTTTTTTTTTTCTCAAAATACAAGTTTTAACAGTTTTTTTTTTTAAGAATGTGAAACATTGTAAAACTCTCTATTTTTCTTTAAAGCAATAATATTTTCTAGTAGAAACACTGAAAAAAGCAGTGTCAGAAATTCGGTAAGTACGGATTTGCTTAAATCAAGTACGTTGAGCTGCTTTTAAGTACGAATTTTTCAAGCGCTAAATACTTAATTCTAGCCATATTTAATCCTGATGTTCGGATTGAACAAAGCTCAAATACGTGCTTAAAAACAAGAACGCCGTTCTTGATTTAAGAACTTTGGCACTTACCCATACTTTTGACAGCGTTTGGGATTTATTTAAGTATCGAAGGATAGAATTTGTTTTGCGTGTGATGATTGATTATGAACTTGATTCAATGTTTCTGCTGAAGCCTACTTAATCCCAACTCCGTAACTAAAATATTCCGCTCTACTTCCTTAATTTGATAATATAATTTCTAAATTATTTTGTGCCTTTGCCGATTTGAACCTGGAAGCTAACAACTGCCAGTCCAGCCACTCTACCAATTCAGCTATCGAAGGAATTAAAAAAATTAAACAAAATTCAATACTTAAACAAGCGGACACAAGTGCTGCGCTCCCATGCTGTAACTCGCTAAAATTAGAGACATCGCCAAAAATCTGTAAACTAAACTAAACGAGTTTTAGCGGCAACCGTATTTGTATAAACTTTTGTGAGAGAAAATTGAATTTTAGGGCCGTTGCTAAAATCTTAAAATGTTCAAAAAATTAAAATTTTTAACTTCAAAAAATATTTGTTGCTAAAAAATTTACTTTCTAGGAATAAAAAATTAAGATTTTAGCAACAGCGCTAAAATTTAATTTTCGCCCATAAAAGTTTTTGAAAGTGAAGTCATCGCTCATAATGGCTTAGTTCAGTTTAGAGATTTTTAGCGATGTCTCTAGTTTTAGCGAATTTCGTACTCATTTTAAGCGAAAACAGGATTGATTATCTTTAATAGTCCCTATTTGGCTTGTTTGAAGTACACTTGCCTGTTAAGCGTACTTACATTTTCAAGTACTTAAATTTAGAACGTGCTTTTTTCTTTCTGTGAACATAACCTTAAAATATGTTCTTGTGCAAGTTCATATTTTTATTATTTTGTTTTTATTGTTATTTGTTGTTGTGTCCGTGTGAATGTATATTCATTTTGAGTTGTTATTAGACCCAAAATAAAGGTTGATAGGAAAATAGTGGTCACGTTTATTTTGAGAAATATTCGCTCACATGTCACGGTTTTCCGGAAATGTTTCGCCACAGTAGCAGCTGGACAAAAATGGGTTGTTTCTGTGAATTTCTACAGATTAAAAATATTTCTCAACATTTTCGAACTACTGGGCAGAAATAGTGCTTCATGGCTTCTTGATGGTTTTCTTATCGACTTTCGATTTGTTGTGGTACGAGCCTTTCTTTAAAAAAAAAAAACAAATTCTTATTTAGCAAGCCCCAAGTGACTTTAAAAACAGTTGCCAAATCGTTGCATTCGATATCGAAATTATTAATTAATAGCAAAAAATAGTGGTCACGTTTATTTTGTGAAATATTTGCTCACATGTCATGGTTTTCCGAAAATGTTTCGCCACAGTAGCAACTGGACAAAAATCTGTGAATTTCTACAGATTAAAAATATTTTTCAACATTTTCGAACTACTGGGCAGAAATAGTGCTTCATGGCTTCTTGATGATTTTCTTATCGACTTTCGATTTGTTGTGGTACGAGCCTTTCTTTAAAAAAAAAAATAACAAATTCTTATTTAGCAAGCCCCAAGTGACTTTAAAAACAGTTGCCAAATCGTTGCAGTCGATATCGAACTTATTCCGCACACACACACACACTCATGCTGTGTGTTTGTTGTTTATTTCGTTTTTATTTCACATTATTTTTACTCGATAGTTCACTCGATGTTGAATGCAACGATTGGTCGGTCCCCTGCAGAATATTCCTTAACAAACAAATTCCTGCGCAATTGTGTTCTAAATTACGGAACGAAAAGTATTTTTCAACATTTGTGAACTGGAGCAAAAACTGGAATTTGGAAATTAAAAAAAAAAATATACATATACCATAGTTAACAAAAACTAATAAATAAAAAGCACTACAATAAAAATATACAAATTCATGATTTTATATAATAATTATTTCTATTTCAGGGAAATAAATAAAACGATATATGAAATTCATAGGTTTTTTTTTTTTTGTTTAGGAAAAAATTATTAAATGTATACTTTATATTAAAAATATTATGCCTACACCCATCAACGGTGTTGCAATCAAACCACAACATAGTGAACAATTTTTTCCCAAGGCATTCTATACCACGAAAGCGGTTTAGATTAGAAAAAGTTGAACACCCATGTGCATATACAAAATTTCTGCTCAAAGTATATTCAACAGGGTGGTAGATGCAACTCAATATACGACGAGAAAGTGAAAAATCAAGAATACAAAATAAAATTATTTTCCTAATTTTCTTTTTCAATTCAGCAATACACATTTTATACCTTGTTCATACATGCATTTCTAATTGAGATAATATTCAGTTTATTGACATAATATTTTTTGCGTTCATACATACAAATATTGCGCTAACTCAATTAGTATTTGACAGCTGGAAAAAAGTTGTTGTTTTTGTTTTGGTAGTGAGAAAGAAAAAGTGAAAAATATTTTCAAATAAGAAAAATGGAAGAAAAACTGCCTTTTATTAAAAAGATTTTAGTGTTGTACAATAAAAATATGGAACTTGTACAAGTAGTGCGTTCATGTTATGACTCCAAAGCGGCAATAATAAAAACAAAGAGAAATAAAAATTTGGAAATGCTGCAATGTTTAAAAATTTTTATGTCTTTATTTTTATTTTTTATTTTTTATTATTTTGTTTTGTTTGCTTTTGTTGACATTTATCTCCTGATTCATCTCGCATTGTATACTTTTGCTTATTAAACACATCTTTTACAGTGTTGTGTTTCATCTTTTTCTCAATATTCAAAGCAATTTTGAGTTTATTAAGCAATAACTTTATTGACTTTTTGTATGGAATATTGAGCTCAATAATGGACTTTATTGCGATTATCTCAATAAAGGCGCATGTATGAACATGGTATTAGAGAGAACGAAAAAAACTAATTTGAATTGGCAGGCATAATTTTTTCCTGATGGAAAATCAGAAAAGAAAAGAAATCAATCAGTTGTCGATTTGCATAGATTTTGTATTAGTACACGACTTTGTTTCTGCTGCTGATCAGCTGACAAATCAACTCTACTTTGTAATATTTTGACTGTTAACAAATAAAGTGCAAATAAAAATGAAGAGGTTCAAGCAATTCGAAAACTCAAAAGCATTGTTGTTAGTCGGCCGAATTGTTAAAAGTTCTTGTTATAGTTGTTTGTTAATTTGGTTTAGTATGTTGTATGTAGATAAGAAGTCTGGTTAAAGCCATTTCGCATTTGTTTGTTTGCTTTCCTTTATTGACACCCAAAACTTACCCCGCAACGGTGGCATAACCGGCCAAAGCTGGTTGAGCTGCCGCAGCAGCAGCAGCACCATAAGCTGCTCTAGCTGCTACAGCAGTATATGTAGTGGCTGCCGTAGCATAAGCTTGTTGAGCCTGAGACAAAGGTGTCTTTAACAGAGGACCAGTAGCCTGTAAAATGCGTTGAAAAAGTAGAGAAGAAAAAAAAACAAAAATTCTAAAATTAACAAACTTCAAATTCAATTGGCTGCTGCCAGAGCACAACCAAAGAAAGGTAGAAAAAAAATTAATATAGAAACAGAGTACTTTAAGAGAGGTGAGATTTAACAATAAATTTAAATTTTTTGCTTTCATTTTGAATTTGATTTGGAATATTAGTGTGTGATTTAATCAAACAGGTCATCAACAACTGATAAAACATTTTATATGAACGAACTGACTGACACATGTCAATTACAAACACTCTACAAACAAAATTAATGTTTAATTTCAAAATTTGAAAAAAAAAAAAATAATAAATGAAAAGAGAACCAAAATCAGAACAGAACGTTTATGCAACTGACAATGACAGTCAAATAATTTAACAGTTGATTTTCGAAAATCGGGGTGCATTTCACTAGTTAGAGATAATTCCAAATTAATTTTAATTTTGTTTGCTGCAAATCAATCAATCAATCATTATAAATGGACATACATACATACATTAACTGAAGTAAGGTGCATTTTGCTTAGATATTATTAAATCAATACAAGTTCAGTCTTCAAATAATGCGCTTTTTAATATAGTATATAAATATATAAGTTTAAAATAAATAAAAAAAAAGAGCAGAGAAGTCAAACAACCATAACCTTTATACCAAATTGTAGCATTTTGTTTTAAGATGATTCAATTAAATGAAAAGCGGGTTAAAATAATAAGGTCACTTCCATATTGTTTTTGTTTTTTTTTTTGTTTTGTCTATTTCAGTCCAGTTCATAATAACGACGATTACTCTGCTTAAGATTAGAATTTTTGTTTTACTAAAACATAAAAGATTGCTTGCATGTCTCGATTAGTTTTGTTTTCTTAAAAAAAAAAAATGAAAATAATAGAGCCTGATATTCAAAGTCACAACACGTGACTGAGACGTTCACACTCGAAATATTGTGCAGTCCTAGACGCTGAAATGACACTTGTCATTAGAAATCGATAACAATGATGACATTTCTTCATAAATCCAATGATATTTTTTAATGAAGTTATAAAAACTAATAAGACATTTCTAATGATATCAATTAATTAGATCTATGAAAATTAATTATTATAATTATTTATTAACAGATAAATATTTACATAATTTTTATAATTGAATATAGATTATATATGTAAAAATTGATGTATAAATGGCTTAATCTTATAGGTGAAAACCAGATTGGCATAAATAAACTATTTGAAACCGGCTACCCGTGATGAATTATTCGCAAGTGTTTATATGTAACATCTCTAAAAAAAAAGCCTTTGTGGTTATTGCACTGATATTTTACAAATAAAATAAATAAAATTAAATAAAGAACTGCGTATTACCGTTTGACAATAAATATTAAAATTTTAAATACATTCTTACATGTACATAAGTACATAAAGAAATGTTTTTTTAAGCTTAATAATAAGTCTTGTTTTCCCATGAAGGGCACCACGGTGCACCGCAAAAGTCAGTAGAGCAGTGCATGGAGACACATGTTTTGTTCTTGTAAAACTTACGTTTTTATTTGTTCGATCACAATTTCGAAAAAGGCAAAACGCCAGCAAATCGCTTCGTTTCAGAACATGGTTAAATGCGTTTTGTGATTTAAAAACGATTTGCGATTTGAAAACGCGGCGTTTTTCAGAACATGGGCGTATATTTGATGAAATCCTCCACCATGAATGAATATCGGCTTCTGTTCTGGCTGACACAAATAAAAAGTGTTTTCGCCTCTAGGTATTTAATTTTTAGTACAACACTGTTTCGGCAAACGTGGCAGGTGAAGTCAGCATGCTCACCTGGGCTTGCCACCACATAGAAATATAAATTTGCATTGAATTTCGTTGTGCTAAAATAAAAATTAAAAAAAAACACGAACCGAAGCATTTCACCAACTCAAAAAAATTTTTTTTACAAGTCCACAGTTCATAGAAAAAAGCGTTGAAATCAAAATACATTTTATGTCTGGGTATATATATTTTTTTACTCTGATTTACTCTGAACACAGAACGTGACACAATTTGTGTTTTCTATAACGGTAGAGTTGAGTGCAGAGTATTTACGACTCGTGTTTTCGATTTTCTATTCTTAGCTTCAGTTTTGTAGTTATATTTATGGTATTCAAAGGGTCGTCCTAAAGTCAGAAGTCTTAAAATAATAGCACGAAAATATATGACTGCTGTGAGCAACCTGTCATAAAGTAGTGTGCTATATCAAATATGAATCAGCTGTTAAAGAAAAGGAAAGCAATTTAAATATTTTTGTTCATAATACCAAAAATAAGTGAAAAAACTAAACTAATAGCCAGTTTGTGCGATAATTATCGTTTAGATGTTTTGATAGCTGATTCAAGTAAATTTTAAATGAAATATACTCATATTTAGGAACAAATATACATTTTAATGCATTTATTTCTTAGGTGACGCTGTAATACTGTTAACTTATGACGAATCACTAAACACAGTCGATGAAGTCCTATTAATTTATGACGATTTTTGTTTGCAGCACAACAACAATTCCTTTAAACTATTATAAGATGTTAGTACGTACTTTCTGACATTATGACACAATATGAGACCGTTTGAATACCGTAATTATTTTACTGCGATGTGTTATCGTCATATTGCGCCAAGCATCACGTCATCCTTGAGTCAGCTTTTAAGTTTTTGCTTATATCTGGCATTAAAGCCAGATTTTTGACTCGATCATGTGTGTTTTGAGAGCTATAATGAAATTGTATGATAAATATATATTTTCGCAGAAAATTTTAACCCCATAAATCTTTGTTTGAAAGGCGATTTCCGCTTAACAAAAAGCAAAAATGCAGAATGTATCCATTTCTAGAAAAGGTAGAGGCTTAATGTTGCCGGAAATTATCGGAAACATAAAAAATCTCAATATCACACGAATCTCTACGTTCTTTCTTTCAATAAAAAAAAAGTGCAAATTTAAAAAGGCCGTAAGAACAGTTTCAGATGTAAACTTTTAAAACGCCCAGAAACATATATCACTTTTTTAGCCCCCTCAATAGGAATGAGCAGGCAAAAGATTATTAATTAAAAATAAATTTCGTTTTGTTGTTGTTCTTTCAAAGGATACCAATTTCCTTGCAACATATTTATGAATCGAAGAACCATAAATATGTTTGCCTGTAGGTATAGTAAGTGACCTTATTATTTTGACCTCAGTGTATGTAACTGGTTCATAGAAATCAAAACAATTTACCAAATAAATTAATCATGCTGCAATTATATTTTCAAAATTATTAAAAACGTTCTTTTTTTTCGTTTCAGTTGTTTCAGCTGAAATATAATTAAATACATAATTAAATGGTAATTAAACATTAAATAAATGTAAAACTAAAATTCCAACACACAGCAACACCTGTAAAGTATAAATTTTAACAAATAATCATCATGCTGAGGCCTGAAGGTTTTATTCATATTTCTACATTGAAAAAACAACAAAAAAGTAAGCAGTGTTTAAACTAAAAAAAAAGGATCTCTAAAGGTGAAGGATATAAAACAAAAGCAATGGAAAAATAATAAAAACAAACAACAGCAAGAACAACGATAACATTAATATACAATCCAGCTATTAATTGTCTAAAACTAAATGATTACAAGAAACATAAATTCATGTAGATTTTTATTTTTACCAAAACATTCTGTGGTACCGGTATGCGGTTGATCGTATGTGGGGTACTGTTTAGCGTTGTCACAGTGCGGCGCTGTAAGTTTTTAAGTAAATTTTCGTTTCTTATTTCGGGTATTTTTTCAATAATTTCTTTTTTTTTTTAAATCAAATGTATGCAGTTGTTTTGTGTTTTTTAATTTTGGTGTTAATGTGAGTTTAAGAATACATATGTATGTGTAAAATTGGTAATAAAATATTTGTTAATGAGAAGAAAATGGGAGCAAGAATAACAAAAAATTAAAGGGGGTTAAGTGTTAGAAAAAATATCAAATAAAACAAAACATTTGTAGAATGCTGCTTAAAGAGAAAAAAAAACTTCTTTCTGCTTTTCGCGATGAAGCATGTTTTATGACAAATTATGACAAATATGTACATGTAACCCTCGCTTTACGCAGCATTTCATTTATGCCATTTTGATAATTTTGAGTGTAGGGGGCTCCACCTGGCGTAACGAAATAAGAGGGTCAACGTCTTGTTCAAAAGCAATAACTTGATATTGTCGGGTTCATGCTTAAGCCTCGCCAGCTTCAAGCGATAAACTTTTACAGGAAACGATAAAATTTTGCATCCTCGTAAGCAAAGAAGGATGCACTGTGTACCTTGATAAGATAAATTTGATTTTAAGAGAATATGATTAGCATCCAGGGAATTGCTTTAGTGAGGCACCATACCCTCGATAATAAACACTGGTCAGCACCACATTCAAAATTTAATTGTAGAAAAAGTAGGGAAAACTTGCAGATTCTCAGCAACTTTTATGCCCTGCAAAGCACTATGAGTTCCAGCTGAGAAAGTTACCAAACAATACACATTTAGTGGCAGGCCTCCGATGTCACTCGACATCGTTCGCTAGCACAAAAATACTGAAAACAGTAACAAAGTTTTCAAAATTATTATTGTTAACCAAGCGAGCGCAGTCGAGTGACATCATGAGATGCCAGTGTTTGAGCATACCCGTGTTTAGGATCTGTTTCACTTCTTACGTAATCGGACGATCTGATCACAAAGTATCATAGTGTGGACTACAAGACAGATTTGCTGATCTGTCCATTTATCTAATTTTGTGAAAAATTTCAAACTCCATTTTTTCTACGCAACCAGAGTTGCGTTTGAGAAGTTGTTGATTAATTTTATTTATTTATTTTAATCAACCGTTACTTTTGTAAGTGGAACAAAATTCTTTTAGATTCATCTATCAGTTTACAGTGAATGAATAGTACGATTGTAATAATGCATCAAGGCCACATTTCCTGAGTCTGAGAACGTATCATAGACATTGTGGATTTGCTTGAAGACACTCAAATATGTATATTTTCAAATTCTTATAATCAAAATTCTAAATGTAACAAACAGGTCAAAGGCAACGTAATATTCTGTAAGTAATAAACATGCATCTATGAGCGCCATGATTACTTTGCTCTTAGATGAAAATGGAATTAATGTCGATGAAAGAGACGATATTTATATGCTTGGGTTAGGTAGATTGGAGGGGTTTGGTTACCCTTAAAGTAGGCGAGGATCCAGGGGTGTAAAAAGGGATATTATCCACCCCCCCAAAATGATAAATATATTTATTTCGCTAATAAGCGATTTACCAATAATTACACTTTATTTTATGCCATAAAAAATTCCCCCCCCCCCCCCCCAAAGCTTTAGCTGCATCCCCGCCTGCTTAAAGACAGTATAGTTTTCTTGTGGGCTCCGTGGATTTAACCTTAAATAGTTTGACTCATAGGTCTACAGGAACTCCGTGTCATTCAAACGGTTCCCTAATTACCTGCCATGTAATCGGGTTATGTCTGGTAAGCTGTCTGTCCCAAGGTATCCGAACCGTATGTGTGAGAAGGCGGAGCACCACATGCTCTACATTCACCTACTCCCGCTATTCCTATGCGATTAAGATGTGCCAGTAGTTGAAAGTGACTTGTCATAAGCGCCATTATTATACTTAATTCGGGCTTGCTAAGTCCTAGCAGTCTCTCTGTTTTTTCCTCGTCTGGTCCCCACCCCCCCCTAATCAGCTTACGTGCCATATGCTTTCTCATTGTTACAGTGTGTGATTGGTTTTTGCAAGTTCTTTTTTAGTGATTTATTAGTATTAAAACGAGTAAAATTATATGAGTTCGAGTAAGAGTTCACTTTTATATTGGAGTGGTTGTTGAAAACATGAAAATTACTTGCATTCGTTTGAGAAAACACAATCGATTAATGTCTTGATTTGTTTTACGGCAATAATTTTACCATTTTCAATCGTTTTCCCTTCAAAGTTTATTGGCGCCCATTGACAAGAAACCTGCACTGTAAGAGGGAAAAGAAGTGAACATTTAATTCTTTCTTATCGCTTTCATTTCATTTCATTTCTTTTTTTTTTTTTTGCCGAAAACTTTCTAAATATTTAATACTTTCATAAATCTGAATTTATTAATACTTCTTTGCACTTTTATTTTTTAAGTAAATCTATTAAACACAAATTAATATTAAAAAAAAAAATTTTGTTTCTTGACTTGAAACTTTTGCCGCTTCTTTTATATTCGTGCATCATAAAAAGGGTCACAAAATATAAAAAATTTATATTCATCACTTTTTTTTCTTTCGCAACGAGAGGACAAACAACTTCTTTTACAAGTTTTTCCTTTAAATAAAATAAAAATGAGCAAGGAAGAAACACCCCACAAAAAAAAAAAAAAAAAAAAAAAATTACAACTTACATCATATTTGCATGAAGGAAATTGGTTGAATTTTTATATAAAAATGAAAAATTCGTGAAAAGAACAAAGTTGCAAGAAAAAGAAAATAAAAAAAATTTCATGAAAGGCAAAGTGAAAAGTAAAAATTACGAAAAAAAAATCACCATGCTCTTAAACGAAATCATTACAATCTTTTTGAAAATAAATATGTACATACATAATAACAAAGGAAAAAGTTTTGCAATTTTTATAGAACATTTTCTCTTTTCTTGCCTTTCTTTACTTTCCCCAACAAAGTAAAATTCTACAATTTGTATGAAGGTACAAATGTGCACGACAAGAAGAAATTTCGCTGCGAAATTTCATAGATGAGACACACTCATGTATATTAGGGCAGCTCAATTTTTAAACAGAAAAATTTGTCGATATTATGCCATCCATTTGTTGAGAAAAAAAAAACAAGTTCCACTATGACATTTTCGAGGCGCGTAAAACCTTGTCAAACAGTGATAAAAAAGTGGGTTCTCATGCACCGAATTCTGTTTTGCTGGAGTCCATAGATAAGAAAAATGCCGTTAGTTTTTTTTAGGTCACTTCGAAAAGGGCTTTTATAACGAGAAAAAACTGGATTTGTTGCAGTTTTGAATTGAAAGAGTTATATCTTTGTTGTTTCCCAACGCATTTCTACCAATTTTTTTCTGTTTCAAGAGTTTAAAATTAACTTTTAAACAAGGCACAGTTGTTGTAAAGCGCATAATAAATAGCAAAGTTATAGTGGTTGAAACTTAACAACACATTTTTCCAAAAAAAAAAAAAAAAAAAAAAAAAATTTCTTTCTCGGTCTCTATATATGTATACATATATTTATTTTTGTAAAAAACGAACATTATGGAAGCTTTCCAAAATAGGTAAACAACAATTAAATCTGTTAAAAATAAATTACTGAAGCAATTTTTTCCAAACACATTTCTTTTTACCCACCAAACCACTTTTTGCAATTATAATTTTTTGCCTCGGGCTCTCAGACTCCCAACAAAACAGAATTGGTGCATGAGAACCCCTGAATAATTTTGATGTATCACGGTGTAATTAGCTGGACTTTTGTATGGGAGTCCAATAAGGAGGCAACGCGCGAGAGGTCAGTGTGTTCGCAAAAAAAAAAAATTGGAGAAAAAGTTACTAAGAATAGGTCATACATTTGACTCTTCCACGGGCACCTTGCGTTGTGACTAGTCGCAGTTGAAATTGCACCTCTAGAATGCAATTTCGCTCCCATCACACTAGCTTAAATCCGAGCGCCCATGGACTAACTTCCAATAATTTTATTTCTCCCTACTGATAATTTTAATTTTATTTCGATCCACCAAAAAGCGGACGTCTTGAAAATAATTTTTTTTGATAGATTAGGTTGAATGGAGGGTTTTGTTTGCCCATGTCTTGCGACATACACCTAAGCCAATATGGGTTTGTTGTGCGCTCCGTGGATTTAACCGTGAACCAGTTTGACTCATAGGTCTACAGGAACTCCGTGGCATTCACAAAGTTCCTTAGTTTCCTCCAGCATATGCCCCGTAATTTGGTTATGTCTCTCCCAAAATGTCGGGATCGTATTTGTGAGAAGGCGGGGCACTGGCACAAATAGTGCTCCAATGTTTCGCTTTCCTCCCCACAAGATCTACATTCATCTCCTCCCGCTATTCCTATGCGGTTAAGATGTGCCAGTTGTTGAGCGTGGCCTGTCAGAACTGCCATTAATCTACTTAATGCGGGCTTGCCAAGTCTTAGCAATACCCCCGTTTTTTCCTCATCTGGATCTCCCCCTAGGATCCTTGTATTGATTCCCACAGTTGCGTTATTCCAGAGAGTTAAATGAGCTCTATGAGCCCAGCTCTTTAGCTCAGATTTAACTGCATCGAAAGGTGAACACGTTGTAACTTCTGATAGCACCCTGATTAGCAGGATTGAGTGGACTGTATGGGGCGGTTTATACGTACGATTCATTCACTAGAAACTGCTAGATAAATCTGATCTACTTCTGTACTACTTCGACACAGCTATCCTATTATGCTTTTGTCAAGATCTCAACATCTCTGATCGCATAAAACAAGATGAATTTTAAAAATTCTCACTAGATTAGCAAATCGGCCAGACTTATCTAAAAATCTTTCACAAACATACAATTTTAGTCCACAATATCATACTTTAGATCACACATGTTATTTTTAATAGATCGTACGTTTGAGTAGGTCGGCCTTTAAAGAGCACACGAAATTTCCTTTCTTCTATTTTCTTTTAAAAAGGCGCGCTGGACTGCTATCACTGGCTGCCAAGCACAGACCAATTAGTGCAGCTTTTTCAAATTCACACAGAATTCAACGGACAGCTACAGCCTGTTTCCCGGAGAAGTTACAAGCTCACAAAAACTTGAATTGGTCTTAAAGATGTGGGGTTACCGAAACCATTTAATTACTATCAAATGCCAGTACTGTACAACACCGGACATTGGTTTTTTGAAAACGCACCGTGCGGAAAAATTGTCTCCCAAAAGTAGGCTGTTAGTTACCTTATAACAGTAGCAGTATTTCTGTTATCCATGGACTTATTGCCCCCGCCCTTGCAAAACCATAATAAAAAACAAAAGGTTTTTATGAATGAAACCGCATCGCTTGTAGGTTGTGTTTTGTAATCTTCAAGCAAGTGTATAGAGCAGCAGATGCTAAAATTAATTGAGGCTTGTTATATGGGTTTCATTAGATATGTATGTATATTACAGATAGAAAGCATTTTTTTCAGTTTAGGGTAATTGCATATTTTGATTAATTGAAGTATCTTTTGCATGATGCCTGAAAAAAAACGTAAAATTTGAAAAATTGTGATCAAGGGCCTTTCCACATGAGACCAAGGATTTGTGTATTTGTGGTAAGATGTTATAAGTCATCAATAGTTATTATTTATACAAGAGGTTAGTTTGAAAAATCAAAAAAAAAAAAAAACAAATGAGTTGTCTTTTTAGCACTTACTAAAGCAATTAAAAGGGGAAAAAATAACGATATTAAACCAAAAAAAAAAAAGTAATTACCCAAAAAAAAAACAAAAGTAACCAACGAAATTAAGGGACAGACGGCAACGTAAAGTAGCAAAGTTTTAAGAAAAATTGGCAAAGAAATAAAATACATATGTATGTTACTGACAAGAACTAGGTTTTATACAAGACCATACACAGTTAAAAAAAAAAAACATGTGAAATCAAAGGTAATTAAATAAATAAAATTAAGCATAGTCAAGGGGACCAAAGAGATGAGTTACAAAAGTATGTTTTAAAATAGTTACTAACAAACAGATATTAAAATGATTCAAATAAATGAATAAATAAATATTTAGGTACTTCTTTTTTTTTTCATTTATAAAAATAAATTTTGTTATAAATATAAAACAATGATTACATTTATAATTGCGGCTGGCTGTGCTGCTGGAACTTCTGTGACCGGTTTCGCTGCCTGCAAAATGTTACTTTTAGTTTGATTTTCGTTTAGGTTCATATATTAAAAATAACACAAAACAATTTCCTTAAATTTAACTTAAATTTAAATGATCCTAGCCCTGAAATATTATTCAAATTTCTTGTATTTTTTTTTGCTTTCTAAAAAAAAAATAAAATTAATCAATCAGTCTTACCTGAAAACGTAAATTGGGATCAGCTTGAGCTGCAGCGGCTGCTAAGTAGGGATCAAAGTAAACACTGCGAAAAAGTGCAAGAGAGAGAGAGAGAGAAAGAGGAAAGAGAAAAAGAAATAGTGTGTTTGTTTTGATTCAACTCATAAAAAATTCTCAACTTATCGTTATACATTTGGTAGACAAATAAATAGTCTAATTAAATGATCTGAGTTCTTAAAAGCAAAATTCATTTAAATCGTATTTGTTCTTTCTGATCGTTACAGCTCGGATACTTCGCGTTCTTAAAAAAATACACACACATATATGTGTGTGTATATATATATATATATATATATATATATTTCGATATTGTAGACCTAGAGTACGTTTTATTACACATTCATTCAATATGTCACATTCGCTCTTATTAAAATGGGTTTATTGCCTTAACGAACTTACTCCTAAAAGTATTTGTAACTTGTGGTATAAAGTATACTTATTTAATATATGGCTTAAGTTTTAAATTATATAACAAAAAAATATCAGAAAGAGGGAGAGGGAGAGAGAGTAAGCCAATATTTTAAATTTCTATTATTATCGGGTCTGTTCTAGAATCCGATTCGGATTGATTTAGCAAAAATTTTTTTTAATCCGCATAATTCATAAATTGGTGTTCTCAATTCAGCACGTTTTTAGATATTCGAAGTTTCTGTTCGAAAAACAAAAATTGTAAATGTCAAATACATAAACAACAACAGCGAAGCCGATGATAAAAGATAGCTTAACATACAAATAGTAGCCGGCGGCAAAGCAAAAACCGTCGCGACGGTTAACGATCGTCTAAGCCATGTTTTTACAATTACGCAAGAAAATTTAAAAATTAAGTTAAAATATGACAAAAACTAAAACATTAATAGATTATTCTGAGAAAGTAGCTCTACCGCAAGCAGCAATCAGTCGCTCTTGACCGCGATGGGTGTAAGGTTGTGAAATTACCGGCGGCGCGGCAGTTTGCCGGCTATGAGCACATGATCTTTGACAACCATATGTTGTAAAAAGAATGTATTGCCGGACTATTACAATGGAATTTGACCACTAAATACAATCATATTAATATAAATATTGCTTAAATTAAACTAAGTATAGGAAATTTATTATAATTTCTTTTAAAATGTAAATTTTTATTTCATTAAGCATTAGCCCAAACAAAAACATTGACATATCACACTTTAATATGTAGGCCAACTTCGTGTTTTCGATCATAAGCAAAATTTTTGTATTTTTGTTTTGCACAAGTGCCATTTGACAAGAAGGTTTTTTTTTTACTAATAATTGTGTGCAAATTCAAATTTTTTTTATTATATTGTTACAAATTTGGTCGTGAACGGACCGATTGTGATTGTTCTAGAACGTACTAAATCATCCTTATTTTATATGTGCGTATATTGTCTTGTTATTATTTGTAAATGAACACAGGAGGTATATACACACATGCATACATAGAAGCTTGTTGATAAACAAAACGGCAGCACAGCGAGTGTGCACATACTGACACACATGTGTGGATAAATAAGCACAACAGCGAAATAAAAGAAACCACCACCGCACGATACAATATTCGTGTGTGCATGTATGTGCGCGACTCAGATGCTTGAGTTTTACTGCCGCGTGTATGTATGTCGGTGTGTGTGTATATCTTTTGTTCATGATGAGTCATCGCACATCGCACTATAGATGTGGCGTGATTAGCTTCTGTAAACGTCTAGAATGTTCGAGTAATGATCATTAGAGGTATAAAAGCAGCTGAGCTTAAAGGTGAAGTTACATGACCCGCTTTAGACGCGTCCACGCTTTTCATGCTTTTTATACATTTTATGCGTTTCATACTACAAGTTACATACATACAACGCTTCATACGCGCCATCTTTTGTTGTTTTGATCAGCTGTTGTGCAAATATTTTTAGCATACAAAACAAATATTAACAAAATGGAAAGTGAAATTGAAATTTTAAAAGAATTAATGGACTTTATAGAGTTCATAAACATTATTATTTATGCGATAAGAGCTTACGAAAAGCTCCAAAATTGTACATTGTATGTATGTATGTATGTATATGCATACGTGGTAAATTAAGCTCCTTACTTATTGCACTCCATGCAGCTGCTCTTTTATTTTTGTTCCGATAGAGCAGCAAGGTTTTATTATATAAAAGCTCGTGGTTTTTAACTGCATTTATTAGCTTCTCTTCCATATCGCTTGTTTTAATAAATTGAAAATATTTGTAAACATAACAGTGATGATACTCAGTATGCAAACGCAATCGATAAATCGAATCCAAATTTCGTTAATGAAAAAAGTGTTGTAAATAACAATTACAATTTGTTTTATTCGTAAAAATGTTTATAAAATTTGTAACAAAACTTTTCTTTTTTATTAAAAATGTTTTTTTTGCAAAAGATTTTATAAATTATTTTACGATATAAAAGGTATTTATCGATAACGTTGAGAGTAGGCACATCATTGGTTATTATAAACAGCTGACTTTTTCTCATGACGCTTGCGACGCATATAAAAGTAGAAAGTAGGCCTACTTTATGCGTTCTACGCGTCTTCGCGTTCTATGCTTTGTGCTCTGTAACTTGTCACATACAAATGCACTAATCCTACTTTTTTGACAAAGTGAAAAGCGTCGACGCGTAGAAAGCGTACTGTGTAACTTCAGCTTAACGCTGGAAAGTCAGTCGATTTTTAGCTGCGCTAACGTGTAAAGTGTCTTAAGTAATTAAAAGTGATTAAGTGAAAGTGTTGTTCTTTTAGTAAAGTGTTTACAAGTATAGTGTGTTAAAATAAATAAAGTGTTGAACTGTTAATTACTGTAAACTGAAGACGTGAGTGTTTTAACTTCATTACAATTAAAGAATCTACGAGAAACCTTTTGAAAAGGTTAAAACGTAACAATATTTAATAAAAAAAAAACACTTCAAATTAAAAGAGAAAATTTAGTTTTTATTAAAAAAGTTATCACTTGCATGAATAAAAGCCGATTCTATTTACTTTCACTCACCCTGTAATACTCTAATTGAAAACGAATAAAAACATGGGGATTCGGATTGCAGAATACCAAAAATTCTAAAGTAATCCACTTCAGGTGAATTCGGATTCTAGAACAGATCCGTATAACACACATTGAGTTTTTGTCACAGCGTTTATGACTGATCGTTTGCGACATTATTTCTAACTCTAAAATTAAGAAAATCATTAATTTGATTGATTTACTATATGATTTACAATTGTTAATAATTTTATGGGGCAGCATCTGTCAAGTGTTGCACAGTATTGCATCCACGCCAGTGAAAGTCAGCAAAATGCAAAATAGGCTTCAAATATTTTATAAAGAAACTTTGTTAAAAAGCACAACAAGAGACATAGCGTTAAAATCCGCTACCGATTTGATAAACTGTAGAAAATAGCTCAAACTAGTTTATAAAAACCACTAAATTGTGGATAAAATTAATTCATTACTTTTGATAGCTTACAGGAAAGCAAAAGAGTTGCCATAAAGGCAATTCGCAGGTGACTTTTATGACTGCCATTAATGAAAGAACACAAAGACAGCGAAAATAAAACATGAACTAGGGTACAATAAGGCTTCTTAACAGCACCCATTCTGCCATATACTGATGTTTAGCTTAATCATTTCAAATACATGCAATCAACAGTTCTATTTGTTGTGTGTTACGCGTCTGTTCAACTGTGTAACCTCATGTCTGGGCATTGATTTTATTTTTTGAGCTTTCTAGGTGGTCTCTAGCTGAGTTTTTAAATATTAATTTCATTAGTGATACTAATTAAAGTAGTAAACAAAGATATAAAACATTTTAGCTATGATACAGTTAGCTGTTTCGTGTCCGCAATGCCTCTCATCCGCACTAATTGGTCTCGTTATGCTGCATTACTTCAGCACTGCTGCTCAAACCACTTGGCCCTCTAAGTTCTTGCTTCCGATTTTTTAGTTTAAACAATTTAAAATTTATATTTGACTTCTGCAAATGTTTAGACTATTTTAATATTATTTATGACTTATGCACGCACATTTTTTTTTGGGAAGTTTCTTATTTTTGCAAACTGTTGTGCTTTTTGAAAGAGTTTAAATGTTCAAAAACTGTAAGCCAATTTTTGCATTTTGAAAAGGTTTCGTTTGCATTTTCTTATTTGCGATATTTAACATTTTCTTTGGCTTTGGTTAAAATTTCAAAACTACAACGATATCTCTGAAACTACTCGTTCAAATTAAAAACAATGTAGGCACGGATTAAAGATAATTTTGTTGACGAGTTTCAATTTTTTTTTTTAACTGAATATGATGAACCGTTTTCAAGTTATTTAAATATGTATATTATGTATTGGAAGCGCCATAATTGTAGACATGTAAACGGTATATCTCAAAAAGTCGAGCTGATACAAAAAAACCAAGTGCAGACTTGGATTCAGCGTCCCAAATTACCTTTAAAACAACATTCAGTTCATAAACAACAAATACCTTGTTCCCTTGTGTTATCAATAATTCATTTGGCTCATACAATCAGGTAACCACAATATATTTTCGAACAAAACAAAACAAAACAGCTGACTGCTAAAAGGCAAAAAGTAAATCACGAAGATTATGAACAGAAGTTTTTTTTATTTCTTTTCTTTAAAAGCAAGCAGTGTCTTCAGTGATTTGTGATTTTTTCAATTTATTTTGTATAAAAGATATAATATTATTGCATGGATAAGTAAAAAACACATTATATGAAGTACTCAATAAGTTTTTTATTTGGTTTCTAACAAAATAATTGTAAAACATGTGCAAGTGATTTAAAATCGGTAGTCGTTTAGCTGACCGGTTTCAAATCACGAAATTACTGAAAAATTTGTGCACAGAACACCATTTCAGTGATTTCAAATCACTTTCGTGAAAAGTGATTTGCAGAACATATCTGATAATCTAAACGTGTTTTACTTATGTGTGTGAAAATTAGGCTTTTCTTTTCCACTTTTTCTATATTCAACCACTTTTAAAGGAAACAAGAACTTGACTCGATCATAACAAATAATTTGACACTTTCCGTTTCAATATTTTCGTTTAATTCTTTTCGATTTGTCAGTTAAATCCAGAAGTTAATAACAAAATTTGGAACGATCAGCTTCTCTCTCACCCTCGTTATACCTATACATACATACAACTTATAAATTAATGACAGCACATTTTTTTCACAATTTTTATTTTTAAATAGGTAATTAAAAATAAATTTAGTTGCTAGTTAGGCAAAAAGGAAAATGAAGAGCGCAGCATGTTATAAAAATCGAAAAGGTCTTCGCTAAAAATCTTTCTGTTTGTAGGTATATTTAAAATAAACTCTTTGCTTTATAAAAAAAAAAAATTATTATAATGAGTTTTCTTAAATCTCAGTGAAAAACAAAACCAAATACTTTAAAATAATTAAATAACCCAAAAGTGTGTAAGAACAGAATAAAATAAAAAATGTTTAAATCGTAAATAGGCATGATTGTTGTTTCAAAACATACATTGACATGCGCCTAAAGGGTATGCAAAATATTTTCAAAACAGGAAATGAAACACAAAAACCATTATGTAATTTGATTTAAAAAACAGATTCGCCTTCATTCGTATTCCAGTTTTTATTTTATTATGTCATTCAATTGTTTTGCTCATGTTGCAGTTTTGTTTTAATAGAAAATAGCGAGAAATTTTAACATGCATACGGTGGGTCCCCAAGAAAAGTAATTAAAAACTTTACACACACACATAATTAACTGCTTCTGTATTCAAAAATAAAAATTAACAATATTACAGCTATTTACAAAAAAAAGAAGAAGGAACAACATTATTGTCATTATCATTCAAACTGCATGTAGATATGTTTGTACGAATAAATATATCATATTATTTATTTATTAATTGTTTAAGCCTAAAAAGATGCTTTAGTTCAATGTACAATTATGATATGGTTGGTAACTAAGCTAAACATTTTTTTTTTTGTTTTTTGTAAATAATTAAAATCGAAAATATATTATACATACATACATACTTGTATTAAATAGGTGTTATAAGATTTAAAAAAGGGGTCGGTGAGCTTTAGTGACATTATTTTATGTAACAATACGTAGTTCTAGAACCCCTCTTTTTTTAATTCAAAATTTCGTTTACCAAACATGCTTTCTGATAGAAAAAAAAAAACACACATACACACAAAAACCTTTTTCAGATTATTAATTGTTTTGTTCGCTTTCAATAACCAAACTAAACTTACTGGTTTTATTTTTGTTTTTTAATATTTTTGATAACGAAAAGCTATTATTAAAAAGTTTTTGTTTAAATGCAGTAATATTTAAGAGAGAAAAAATTATCGGTTATTTTGTTTTAGCATTTAAAAATGTGCTAAATATTAAATTACATTGAAAAAAAAAGAACCCAAAAACATTTCTTTTTAAGACTACAAACAAATGTTAGTAAAGCAAACTACAAATTAAAAAATTAATGTTAGTAGCGAAGAAAATGTAAAGTGTTTTGTAACTCTTGAGGACGACTTTTCAATATCTACATATAATTGTAAGCTAGTTAAACAAAATGAAGTTAAAATAGTTGTGGGTTAATTAAATACGTCCCAAAAAATGGTATCACAACTATGTATTGTAATATTTCAATTAATTTTTACAGTAAATTATAATTTAATTATCTTAATTCAAGCTAACGATCCCTGCACGAGTAATTAATTTCTGCTTGCTTCTGCAACACTGTGGAACAAATTCAAATTTGCAAAAATTAGCTCCATTCTGAGAGTGAGAGGTGGAAATAGGGGCTAGATAAAAAGAACTGTATTGCGGAGTTTGTTTATGTTCATTAGAATTTAAATTGATTCCTTTTATGGTGTCCAACCAAAATGGGCTTTCAAGGTCATTAGTTTATATTTTCATTTAAAAGAAAAACTACATCTTTTCATTTAAATCGTTCCCGACGTTTCGTTGGTTTATTTCCAACTTCTTCAGGGGTAAATTTTTATTTAGTGCAATCTGGCAACATGATTAAAAAAAAAATTTAAAAACAATATTAAGCAACAACAATAGATTTTGGTAATTAGAATTTGTTTTAATAACTTCTGCCGATTTTCAGCATGTTTATATGGTGTCCCAACATTTTGCTTCATAAGCACCACAAAAATTTTCTAAATAAATTTTATAAAAATTTTAGTTGTGCCAATGTGGTCTCTAGCAATAATTTGGCTTTTACAGATTTAAAAAATATCAATTAATCGACAAGTTATAGCAAAAAAAACCGTAAAAACAATACGCTGAAAATCGGCATTTGACTGCAAAGTTCGAAGTTCGTTAAAAAAAACAAGATTCGAACAGACATAAACAAACGCCGCGATACGGCCTTAAGCTTAGTTTAGACGATATGTTGAATCAGCATATATGTATATGCTAACAACTGTATGATTAAAAATAACATCAAATGCATACGTCATCATATATCATATGGTAGGTGTTTACACTATATGCTGAAACTACAAAATTTTTACAATTCAACATATTTCAGCAAATGGAATGTCAACATAAGAGTTAGCATATCATTTTTGTGTTTATACGATATGTTGATAATTATATGGTGATATGTATGCTGAATCGTATAAACATTTGCTTGTAAAATAAGTTTGATACTACTTTCTATTTATACAACGCGTTATTGCAGAAAATTCGTGTTTCTAATATAAAAAACATGTCTTCGGAAGAAATATCGCTTGCTATTGCTTGTGCAGTCCTTGCTTTTGATAGTGATGAAAGTGAAGTAAAAGGAAAAAGAAGCCGAGCTTGGAAAAGAAAATGGGTAGAACGGCGGGCAGATGAAGGTTTTTGTGCAAAATTATACAAAGAATTATAAGACGTTCGAAGATCTGTGCCAATTAATTTTCATAGTGGCAGCCGCTGAAAACAAAAGTGGGGCGGCGGTTGAAATCCGAATGTATGCATGTAATCAACGCCTTGTCGTTGATTGTTGATTATTCCAACTATTTCAAGTAGAATTCATACCAGTTGGACTTGAAACACAGGTGATTATTTTCGCTTCTAGCTGTTTGTTCACCTTGAAATATATGTAATGAAATACATGTATTTTTTCATTTTGCAAATTCCCTTGCAACCACCTGGTATGAGTTCGCCTTGAGCTATTTATTGTTTTTTAATTTGAGAGCAATTAATTCATTGAATTTCCTTTCATTACGTTTGTGCTCGTTTGCAAATCTTGAAGAAGATATATGTATATTTACATAAATGAAAATTGTCGGCGGCTCAACAAAGCCATACGGCAAATATGCATACAAATTAGATATATGCTGAAAAGCTTAAACAGCATTTTCAACAAATGGCATATCAGCGAGCATACGCAGGAAATTAGTCAAATACTAAAAACATACTGTTCACACGATATGCTAAAATTGCCAACATATATTTGTTGGTGTTGTTAACAAATTGTTTGCAAACGTTGTTAAACATACGTATGCTGGTAAAGATTTTGCGTTTACACGATATGATGGCACTTAAACAAAATTTTCAGCATAAATATGCTGATTCAACATATCGTCTAAACTAAGCTTTAATCTCAGAATCGACCTAACTTTTACTAACTTAAATTTGTTCCACAGTGTAATTCTTGCAGAATTTATTGTCACTATGTTCATTTTTCATAGCCGGCAAAAGCTCAGTGCTATCGCCTACATATTTTATGAACATGCTCGCAATCTTATACGCTGTTCAGCTAGACATTATTTATTGACACAACATTCTCTTTACTGACAAAATTAGTCTTCTGTTCATACATACATATCAGTGTTGCCAGTTTAGGGGTTTTTTCTTCTCTTTTAGGGGTGAATTTGGGGTGCTAAATTCTTTCGGGGAAAATTTTGGGAGAAACAATTTATTTTTGGGCTATATTTGGGGGATTTCTGTGTTTTTGTTTAAACGGTAAAATGGCAGGAGTTAGAAGATTTTTCAACTGATAAATTTAAAGACTTTAACGATTTTTAAAGTGAACCGAAATGAAATATTTTATGTTCATCTGGTAGCTTCAAGTACAGAATTTTGCAACTGGTAATTTAAGTACTTTTTTTTGTTTAGTTGAGTGAGTTTGTTCCTTATGGGTAATTTCTTTGAATTTTTCCGTTTCTTAAGAATTGGGAAAATTAAAATATCTAAGAACCTGGGATAAAATTGAAACTCTTTTTATGAAAATGTCAAAAGAGCGTAGAAGACTTAGAAACTCTTAATATTTTTGGACACATAATTTTTTCTAGATACGCATATAACAATTTCCAGCTGCCTATAAATATGTACTTAGATCTCAAAATATGTGAATACAAATAAATTGAAAATTTATAATAAATATACATACGCCTGTAATCATAACATATGCACTGAAAAATACATATAATCAGTTAATTTTTTTTCTTTTTAATTAGGGAAAGTTTAACAATTTTCTGCATTTTCCGCATTGTCAGTGCATTAATATTGCTGATTCGCAAACTAAAGCAGAATGTTCACCAAAATTTTTTAAGGGAATTTTGTAAAAAAAAACATTGAATTTTAGGGGGTTTTTGAAATTTTTCTGGGGGGAAGAAATACATTGACCTGGGAACACTGATACATATAATATCTAACTAGCGCCATAAACATTCATCAGTTGAGAAAAACATCCGCCTGCACTTCAGTAGTCAACATTTCAAAGACTTTATATAAAAAAGAAAATAAAAAGAATTCGGGAATCACTAAAACTTCAATTGCCATCACAGTAAATTCCTCGTCCCTAAAGTATGCTAAAGCATCCATCCATCGCTGCTTGACAGTGTCGCATTTTAATTTTACTCAATATTGGAAAAAAAAATTTGTACATTAAGTTAAATGATTTCGTTTGCATTGGTTTATTTTTATTCACAAACTAAAAGTTTTAGGGATTTTTGAGCGGCTATTTGCTATAGCGATTTTTTCAGACCGCATAACGATTTTCCAACATCATTGTATTGATGGCAACATTACTGCCCTGCAGCAATACCGTGTTCAGATCGATCTCTTTATTGCGTTTATTGCAATAAACGCCGGTATTGAGCTTAACATTCCACACAAAAAGTCCATAAGTTATTGTTATAAGCAGCGTTGCCCCGTTACTGATACTGAAGTATCACTTTTACTCTTTTTTCATGCCAATGACACTTTTATGACCCTTTTTTAAATTGATCCCTTTGTATAATTTTAAACAAATTTATGCCACTTTTTGACCCTTTTTGAAAATTAGCAGAAGCTTAATAAATTTTCCACAATAGTTTTTCGTTGTACGCAGGTTTTACTCAATTGTGGATATGCCTTCTTTCATTTAATTCGGCAAAAGTTTCACGGCGAAAAGTTCTTGTATATATTAAATAATATATACAAGAGCTTTAATAAAAAAATGAAATTATTAAATGTGTATGGTTTATTCCGATTGATTTCCATCAAGGCGTCTAAGACTAGGTAGCCGTCAGCTGACTATTGTTAAACACAAACGCGAACAAATGTCTTCAAAATGTTGACATTTCTTTGTTCTTTTCTGCCAAAAAAAAACTAAATGGTGGTGTTGTATTGTGGTTTATGTTATGTTTTCTTTAGTTGGAAAAAACATGTATTTTTTTAAAATATTTTTAATAAAAATGAAATCTAATTTTGTATTTTCGTTTATTATTTTGGTTTAGATAAGGAAAAAGATTAAAAAAGATTTTTTTCTGGAATGTCAAATTTTGAAAAAAAAATATGGTAACACTGCTGTGAATTGTTTTTTTTTTCAGCTTTAAAATTACTTTATGGTTTAAATACCAATGTGTATTATATTATATTTACTTTTATTTTAGTCTTGCCCCCTGATTCGTAGAAGTTATTTCAGGCTTATTTGTATGCAAAATTTGTCAAATAAGAGTTTAATTAACCTAAAATATTTATTATGAATAAGACCCTTATTATTTACTACATTGTTAAAATGCTTCGTTATTTTTTCTTTAACTCAAATAAATCTTCATTAGTGAACCCTATTTTAATTTTATAATTTGTTATTTTAATATTAACGGGCTATTAATTCTTTTTAGTGATTAATGACTTTTAAAGAAGATAAGAAAATTAAATTTGAATCTTGCAGGGACCGAAATTAACTGTTATTTTTGAATTTTTTTTATTAAAAAAAGCAACCTCAAGGAAATGTCGGAGAAAGAAACCAAGTATACCATTTTGAAAGTCTTGGACTAAGTTGTCAGAAAATGCGATGCTTTTTAAAAAATCTGATTTTTATTTTTTCAGGCAAAAATAACAGTTATTTTTTGATTTTAATTTTTTTGAGCAAAAATAACAGTTATTTTTTAACATTTATTTTTTTGAGCAAAAAAATTAAAGTCAAAAAATAACTTTTAATTTTGCTTGAAAAAATAAAAGTCAAAAATAACTGTTTTTTTTTCGAAAAAATAAAAGTAAAAAAATAACTTTCGATTCTGCTCGAAAAAATAAAAGTGAAAAATAACTGTTATTTTTGCTCAAAAAAATAAAAGTCAAAATATAACTTTTATTTTCTGACTTTTACGATAAAAGTTATAACAGTTACGGTCCCTGGAATCTTGTTATTAAAATAAGGCCTTTTTTTATTTTAAAGTACCCTTTTTCTGACCCTTTTTTGAAAAGAATACCCCTTTTATGACACTTTTTCAAAATTTTCAACGGCAACCCTGGTTATAAGCAGTTTATTCAAATTTACCACAAAATCAATCTACTACATATAAAGTCTAGGCGAGCCAATGATTTCTGTCTAGCCTGGATTTACAATGAATGTCAAACCCTAGGGTCGAATTGTGGCACTTGTGACCGAATGCTGTGTGTTTGTTGCTTATTTTGTTTTTACTTTTTTTTTACTATCGAGAGTATGCGATCTCGAGTGCCTGTATTTAGCCCCTGTTTTATATTTGGAGCCCGTACTTGTGCCCGCAGAATTTTTTGAGATGTGTCGTAGTGAAACTTTTCTTCCTTGTGGCAAAAGCTATCGAAACATTTTCGTTTTTCTGTCACCTGTAGCCTCAAATATCATATCTGGAAGAAAACATTTTCAGGGTAATTATGCATTTTAGAAATTTTCGCGATATCAAATCAACTCGATTTACAAAGCGAAACGCACTGGACATGATTCTTAATCACTATCACTTTCTCATAATGCCATTCGTTTATGAAAGACATGGCTTCAGTGGTTTTGGTTACTGATTTATTAATATTCATGAGAGCTACTCACTAGCAGCAAAATCAGTAGGCGTTGACGTACCCCCCCGACTCTTTTCTCGTTAGGATCATGATTGCAAAAATTTACCGCCAGGCCGACGCTGTCATTCGATATCGATCGCTCGCTTGCGAAACACGCAAAAATGTAACAACTTTTAAAATTTTGTTGCAGTTCAAGCGAATGATGTCGAGTAACATCGGGGGTTTGGCACATACAATTCTCCTAATCCAGTGCAAATACCGTTTTTCTAGTAAAAAAAAAAAAAATATTATATGTGTTTCGAAAGGCTTGAAAAAAAAACTTCGCGTTTTTTTTGCCTTTGAGTCCAAAGTAAACACTTTACATTTTCTTCAATATCACTTTGCATGTTTTGTTGTATTTATTTTTTTAAGAGATGCGATTTTTTTTTTTTATTATTTTTTTATGTATTAATTGAATTACTTACGGTGCATATCCATGCAATGTGGTACCAGCAGCCGCAGCATTAGCAGCAGCTGCTGCATTCGCAGCCGCGGCCATTGAGGCAGCTGTAGGCTGAGCTGGTGGAGCGGTGGTTAGACGTGCTGCATACGCAACGGCTGCTGCCGAGGAAGGATTTGGTGCTGTAGCCGTTTGAGCAAGGCTTTGTAATTGTTGCTGAGCACTGGGCTGCATGGCGGCTGCCGCGGCAGCATTTGCCGCATTAGCAGCCGATGATTGTGCCTGTAAGGCCTGTTGCAAGCCTAAGTGCTGCTGTTGTTGCTGGTGCTGTTGATGAGCAGCAACGGCGGCGACCGCAGCTGCATGACGCTGTTGCTGCTGTTGGGCGGCTACAGCAGCAGCTAAAGCTGGATTGAAGGGAGCACCGACGACACCGACATGTCCACGTTGTATGGCCACACCGCGCATAGCAGCAGCGGCTACAGCAGCTATTTTTTTTTTTGCAATTCGAAATGAGTGTATGTGTGTGTGTGTGTTTTTTGTGAATTTCCGTTTCCGTTGTAGGCCGTAGTACAGCATTGTTGTTACACCAGAGCAGTGTTTTCAGTGTTTGATGAGTTATGGTGTGTGTGTGTGTGTAGGTGTGGTTGTGTAGAAATGTGAGTTTTTGTTTTATTTCAAGTGACAAAATATATTTATTAATTTTTTTTTTGTACAACAATAAACAAAGACATCATCACAAAATTAAGTTTCAAATGGAACATTTTCATTCAGACCACAATAATAAAAGTTCATAAACACATTTAGTGGGTTTTGCAATTTTTGTAGTTGTTGTAGTTTGTAAATAATTTTTTGTTTGTTTTTGTAGGCCACATTTTCAGGTGTGTGTTGGTTGATGGTGGTTGATGTATTTGTGTATTTCATGTTTCGAATTAAAATGGTTGTTTATTGTTTTAAATTTATTTGCCAAAAACAATGTTATAGATATTTGAGAAAAATGGAAAGAAAAGAAAAAGAGAACAAAAAATGCATGCAGTTAGTTTTATATATTATTTTAATTTTTTTTTTTTTCAATTTAATATTATATAAAACTTCTACAGTGATAAAATAATTTCGCTGAAATCAAATAACATTTTTCCTAAAAAACTATATAGACCCTTTTACATGATAATTGATGATTTTTATAAGAAATATTTACACATAAAAATTTTCATACACATTTTCTAGAAATATTCTATATATGTTTTTTTTTTATTAAATTTTATATGTAAAATAGTTGCTTAAATAAAAACACATAGAAAATTCCATGAATATAACATACATATACATATGTAACTTATTTATGAAAATCGCATTCTATACTGGTAAATAATATTTTAAAATAAAAATATATTATATTTAAAGGCATGAATGATTATTTTTATTAATAGAGAAAACGCTGCTGAAGCATACAAATTAAAACGTCAATATTTCTGTATACATGTCCATACCTACGATTTGCAAATATGTATGTATGTGTTGTAAAAAGCACATTTACCTAATTGATTTTACTAAAAGTTAATTTTTTTTTTTTATTAAAATACATACATGTGTGAGTAAAAAGATGTAATTAGTGAAAAGGATGCTCGTTTCTATATTTTATGAAAAAAAAAGTTGTTGATTAATAATTGAAAGGATAAAAGCGAAAAATTGTTATTATCAAGTTTAAAATTTACTAAAGCGGAAGTAAGTTGTAGTTGTTGTAGATTAAAGCAATAAACTGAGTACCAATATGATTCATTAACTTTTTCTTGGATTTCGTCTTACTGGCAAAAAAGGTTGCTGTAATTAATGCATAAACTTTTTCTTAACGTTCAGCAACAGAATTGAAAATAAGTAGCGTTAGAAGCATAAAAAGTTGGTGTAAAAAAAAAAAATTAAAGCACAACAATATAAATGCCAATACAATTTTGAGTCAAGAGCCTCGAAGTGGGTTTGATGTGTGCACAGGAACACAGCTCAGGTGAAAACTTAGCGGTTTTCGAACACGGAGCTGTTCAGTTCTGTCGTTATAATTGATTTAAATTGCTATGATATGTGCAATTAAATTGTATTCCGTGAAAACGAGACGATTAGGCACAATTTTAAGCCTGATAAATATTTTCACTCAATTTCTTTCTCCACAAAAATATTTTACTCAAAAACAGATTCCTCTAATTATAAATTCCTTAGGCGCCAAAAATATGACAGAGTGGCAACTCTTCATGTCGAGAGGCTGGCCATTTTGCTTGTGTCAAATTGATTCATCTAATTTTCACAACGATTTTTTAACTCATGGCTTTTTCTTATTTTTTTCCTTTATAGTTGCTACCAAAATCAGGTTACGTTTTCACAATGAAATGTCTTTTTTTTTACAATGGAGAGGAAGCAAATTCTGAGAAAAATTTTCCACGAGTATTGCATAATTTTTTAGCTTAATATTTTAGACTAGTTACTGGTCCGGACTCACACTTTCTCTTGTGGAAATTACAAACAGAGATATAAGCTTATGGTCATATGTACACACACGCTTCGCACTTATTGTGAAGGATATATAAAATAAATTTTGGGGACTTAATTATTTCGCCAATTATCTGAATGGAAAGTCTTTGGTATTAATATCAGCATCTAGAACTTGCGTTATGCAAACGTAAAAACAAAGCAAAGCCAGTTGTAAGAAGCAACAAACAGTCTTCTGATATTAATTAAATTATTAATTTTTTTTTTGCATTTTGCATACAAAAGTCAGTAAAAAGTAAAATGAAACAAAACACTACCGCAAAATATTAAATCAACTTGTTTTCGATATTTGTAGCTCGATTCTTTTCTGTGTAAATGTGGAAGTCTACAAAGAAATTTGATTATTGTTTTCATAACACTGTACAACACATGATTGCGGGACTCAATTCTGATAATTGTTTATGAAAGTAGCCCCAAAAAGATGAACTTCTGCATCATTCGTTTGGTCTTGGTACCTCAAATAATAACTTAAAAATTAATTTGAAGTTAGTAAGTATCGTGTAGGGCAGGGGTGCCCAAAATCTTCTTATGGAAGCGTAAACACCAATACGTATACACTTTATTGACGCACACAAAGAAAAACAGAAATATTTCATTAGGTACACTGGGAAAAAAATTAAATTTCATTTTCACAAAATTTATGTACTGTATTAAAATGCCTTTCCAAATCATATTTACTAATCGTCTTGATTATTTGAAAGCAAATCATACATTGTGCTCGATTTTCAAAATTTTTAGCGAACAAAAGTCGGTTTCCCACTTGGGATTCATTCTACAAAATAAACTGTACAGTTGAAACTAATAACACAAAATTATTTCTTCAAGTGTTTCATACTCACGAAATCATTAAAAAAAAAAAAACAACAAAATCATGAAAACAAAAAAACAAAAAACAACAAAATTCACGCTTGGCACAAATGTGTACCAATAAAAGCCTGCGTTCGTATTGCTGTGCATATGAAAGTGTTGTTGCTTTGAACTTGGGGTATGTGTGTATGTGTGTATTTCATACAAAAAGTTGTGTATACATATTAGAATGCTCAGCCAATGCTTCGCGCTTTTACAAAAACAAAAGCGTACCAAGCGTATAGGCCGTGGGCATCCCTGGTGTAGGGTAAAAAAAATCCTATTTTTAGGCAAACAATATTTTTTTTTCTTCATACATTTATTTATAACTGCGAAACTTTTGCTTATATAGCAAAACTTTGTATGAACCTATTATTGCAGTTCTTAATTTTTAAAAATTTATTTCAGCTTATTCGGACTAGTGGTTCTCGAGTTATGACAAACAAAAGAGCCTAAAACGTGACAAACTCCTCTACACGATACTTACTAACTTCAAATTAATTTTTAAATTATTATTTGAGGTACCAAGACCAAACGAATGACGCTCAAGTTTTTCTTTTTGGGGCTACTTTCATAAACAATTATCAGAATTGAGTCCCGAATCAATTACCTGAAAAATGTTGTACTGTGTAATGTATCGGCTTCACCCGGCTTAGAGCCGGCGTAGACGATTTTAACACTCAGCCTTCGGCGCAAATGTTCAACTTCAAGTTTAGACCGCTCCCACAAAAAGTTCACATCCTTTCACATACATCACAAAATAATTATTTTTCATATAAAACGATAATACCCTTAATACTATCAGAATGGTCTATTTTCTTTTTTAAAAAAACCGAGAAATCGAAGTTTATTAAATTATATAGTAATTAGCTCCACACAGTTATTGCACAATATTCTGCAACTCTTATAAAATTTTTCCAACCACAATAATTTAATTTTCATTAAACTAGCAGAAATTACTTTCATTCTTAATAATCTAATTTAGATTATAAAAAAAAAAAAAAAACAATTTAGCAGGAGTGAAATCAAATATTCTTACACAGTTTGGACTTTTTCCCACCGGAAAATGTTGTTGTGGTGGAATTGTATGCGATGTACAGACAAGGTGGGCCAAAAGAAATCACCCTATTAGAAGTTGCTTTTATTTTTGCAAATGGCTGTCAGTGTTAAATCTGTTTTTACACTTGTGAACTAGACACGAATGGTAGAATACAGGTGAATATACCAGAGAGCGATACACTCTCCAAGAACGCGGAATAATCGTGTCTACGACGAAGTGGATGATTTTTCGACAACAATCATAAGCGAAGAGACTCATTTCCACTTCAGCGGGTACGTGAACAAGCAAAACTATCACTTCTAGATCAACGAAAATCTACCAGTGATGTACGAGTGACTGCATGATGCGCTGTTTACGCTAGAGTAGTCATATATTTTTCTAGGCCGCCGCTGGTCAAACAACAACGCCGAGTTTGTTCTGCCGTAATTGAACGAATTAGGTCTAGCGGGCATGTGGTTCCAATAGGACGGAGCAACGGCACACACTGCAAGAGCCACAACCGATATTCCAAACAACATTGTATGACTTCTTTTGGACCACCTGCTATAACCGGCTGAAACGAATTGTGTCCAAAAAGTTCGACAGAGTCGTAAACCATTTTATAAAAGCTAAATTTTTATAAAACAGTTGACACATTGATTCAATTTGCAACGGAAAATAAAAGCAACTGCGAACTAAATAAGGGTTATATAAAATATAAAAATGCCCGTTCTGCGAATTTAGTGAGGGAAAATGGTTCCACCAATCACAACAATAGATTTTCACAAGCATCTCAATTGAATTTTGTTGCATTTCAATTTAAAACCAGTACAATCTAACCTTTGCCATAAATCGTTTTTGCATTAATAAAAAAAAAAAATGACTGCAGTTCTGATAACAAAAGTACAATTTATTTAAATGGCTTTTTAAATACTTTTCAATAAAAATTAATTAAACTACAGCAAATAGGAAAAAAACTATTTATATAATCAGTAAACATGGAGTGTGTGCTGCAATGCTAAATTGCCATTTTGAGCGCCTAAATATATGCTACAAACTTTTCAAAAACACTATCGCTTATATGCAGTACTAACTTTATTTAGCAAAACTAATTAGTAATAAATTAATTAAATATTCCCCTCCAACAGCCCACGTCATTATTAATGGCACATATTTAAAATGCAATAAAAAAACAATTTTTTTTGTCTATTAAAAATTATGTTTAATTAATAATAAAATTTATTTCTACTGCAATAGATGATTTTTTTTTTGTGAAAATCATTTTATCATTTATAAAGTGACGCTAAAAATAAAAAAAATATATATATTTATTAAAAACTAATCAGTGATAAAGTAAATAAACTTTTATGGCTTTATTTAAAATGAATAACTAGATAATTTATGTTCGTTTTAAAAACAAAGGTATTGGAAACAAACTCGGGTGTGAGTGTTGCTGCACTACACGAAATTGTCGTAAATATTTTCCTTGGAAGAGGCATGCCATAATGACCAGCGCCATATTGGCCATGTATGGATTTTAGGACACATTAAAAAGGGACATAAAACCCATTAAGGCCGTGATTCACTATCCTACTGAATCGTACGATCTGTTAAAAATGACATGTGTGTCCGAAAAGTGTGATAGTCTGAACTAAAAGTGTATGTGTGTGAAAGACTTTTTGACAAGTCTGTCCGATTTGTTAATCTTTTGAAAATTTTCAAAAACCATCTTTTGCTATGCGATCAGAGTTGCCTTTTTGAAGTTGTTTATAAAAGTATAATAGTGTGGCCGTTTTGATGCAACTTTTTAAAGTAGGACAGAATTCTATCAGATTTAGCTAGCAATTTTCAGTGAATGAATCGTGCGATTGAGTAGGATAGTGAATCACGGCCTTTAGCAGCGTAAAACAAAGTCTATGAACTATTGAGAGAACAATGAGCGAAGCCGGATATCGATATACCACAGAGGAAGGACCCTTTCAGCTCGGTAGTAGTCCAACTATTTGAATACCATGTAACCGAGAAGCTATAATTCGGCATATGACTTTCTTCCTCTCGCCACAGGGTATATCAAATTTAGACTATGCTTTCACAGCAGTCTAGTAACTAGCATTCGTCCAAGCTTAAGGGATTTCTCATCTACGCTATGCCGCATCTTATGACACTGGACATTAAGACATGTCACTAAATTTTTAGAAAAATTTTATAAATTACACAGGTAGCTCCGTCTACATCTGCCCTCTTCTTTTGGCGCTATAGAAAGGGACCATCGTAAATGAAACCATGTAGGCTGGAAAGCTATATTTTTAATCTGGCTTATAATACAATTGCGACTATTAGGAATCATTACTTCCAAAACCCCTTAGTTAACTTCCGTTCAATTATGAAGTGCCTAAAAGTATAACTCCCATATTAAGTAGAAAAGTTTAATCTCAATAACTATGCAAATTTGCCATGCAGACGGAGTCAATAACACTGCCATAACGTAAGCTAACGAAAATAGAAAGATCTGGACCAATGCAAAAGACTATAATACTCGCATTGGGCGCTGTAGATGGTTTTCGGCTTAGAAATTTCTGAAAGCTAAGTTGGAGTATTAATAGGGACACACATTCGCGTTTGAGATCAGTATTGTTTTAACTATGCTACAAGCTTGGTTTTTACAATCGTGGTGTGACAATGTTAAACGTGTCCATGTAAAGTGTTTTAACAGAGTGGAATATTTAATAAAGTGTTGAACTGTACAGTGATGTAAATAAAAGAGCTAAGTATTCTTTATTTTCATTTGCAATCAAAGAATCTATAAAACCGTTCTTTATTAAAGAGTAAAAATGTAAGAATATTAATTAATTAAAGTATCACCGCAAGATTCATAAGCTGCATATTAAATTCATGTCGAATTCATTTGTTTTATTGTTCCGCACTCATCGAGTGAAAAAGAGAACGCTATTACAGAGACTTCACTGTCTGTCCGTCCGTCCGTATTGTATTGTATTGTATTATTCCTAGGTTGGTCTAGGATGGCCCTTTGCACGGCGACCAAAGATGATCTATTGTACAACCCTTTTCCCTCACGAGTTTAATAAATCAAGAAACAGAATTAGCTCCTTCTGTGGAAGCCCTTGCAAGTCCTGTGAACCCAATGTATAGGCCTGCAACAGCCTGTGTCTTCTGTGGCCTAGTGCCAGACATTCAATAATCAAGTGTTCCATTGTCTCCTCTTCTTCTCCGCAAAATCTGCAGGTTGCCGTACTGAATAGTCCCATTCTGTGTAGATGCTTCTTGCAGGTATAGTGGCCTGTTAGCGCCCCACACAGTGTCCTTAGATTCTTTCTATTTAGTTTTAGAGCGAGGTCGGCCCTCTTAGCATCAAAGCTAAGAAATTTCTTCGAGTATTCCAGACCCCTAGTATCGTTCCGTCCGTCCGTCACATGCACCATTTTTCCCAATGGTAAGAGTTAGACAGTTGAAATCACAGAACTTGTGGCAACTCCGCCGCTACAACAACAATACTAAGAACGACAAGAAGTTAAAAACTAAAGGGGTGCCCATGTGAGAGAAACTGTGAGTGTTTCAATGTTTACAGCTATAAAGTACAGAAGTGGCCAGGACACGCGCAACAAACTCTTCACACAGTTTGATTAAGTGCCTACCGTTTACTTCAACAATTTGTCGCAGACATACGATAAAATACATCAAACATAACTTTTGTGACCTTGTGGCGTTTGTTTCTATTCTACCGTCGGGTCGAATAGAAACAAAATCTTAATGCATTTGCTTGGAGTGAAATTAAAAAAAAAACGGCTGTGCCAAAATTGTGAAATTTGACACGTCCAAAGTTCATAGGGTGCTGATGAAGGGAGTTTGCTACCCAGAAACAGCCGGTTGTCCACCTAGCTACTAAATTTTACTTTTCTTTACTTAATTGATATTAATTAAAAGTAGTGACAAACCAAATTTTTTTTTTTTTTTTTAGAAATTTGTCATAAACATTTCTAGATAGGAAAATATTTAGAAAATTTCGCAAAACAAAATCCTACATAAAGAATACGTTTCCAAAATAAAAATTTTTTTCCCCTTTAGTTAGGGAAGTTCCCGTAATTTTTGACGTCGGAATCCTAAATCAGGCAGTCCTGCATTAAGTTACCAGTTTAAGCTTTTTCAAACCATATTCCGCTTCATAAAATCATGATACATTGGTATATACTATGAGTCTTATTCATAATAATTATTGTAAGTTTATTAAGCTCTTATTTGACGTATTTCTACGGAATATTTGTCAAATAAACGTGTAATAAACCTTCAATACTTATTATGAATATGAGTGTATGAGTCTTATTCATAATAAATATTGTAGGCTTATTAAACTCTTATTTGACAAATTTTCAATACAAATATGTCAAATAAAAGCCTTATAAGTCTGAAATAATTTTTATGAATTAGGGGGTATATTTATAAACTAACCTCTTACTAATGAAAACATGCATTCCAAAACACTTTTGTGATAATAACCGATACATTTTAATGGCATTGCAAATAAATAAGACAAATTTATTCCTTTTAAAACACACAACATGTAGAAAATTTCTTTTGAAAAACAAACTCATGCTTTTGATAGAAAACATAAATTTATAAACAGAATTGAAAAGAAAACGAATAATCAAGAAATTATGTTACAGCCGGAAAATAGAGGATGTTGTCAAAATACTGCTTAATGGGGGTTTGAAAAAATAAAATAAAATGCAATGTCAAAGTCAAAGTCTTCTGCACAGATATTGTACTATAATAAAAAAGAAAACTTTTTAATTTCATAATTTACAGTTTTTAAGTCAATAACTCAGAATATCAAAAATACCTCAATCTGTATTATTTTTAAAGACTATAAATACTTGCACATCACACAATAAATATGAGTTTTAATAATTTCTATATATGTAGTACGAGTATATGTAAATAGGTTGTATATAGAATAGAATGTACATATGTATGTGTATATGTATTTAACAGTTAGCATAAGATTTAAACAAAAGTAAGTAAAAACTAAACTAGAATCCATTATAATCATATCATCATCATCATCATCATCAGCACATCTTTGTCGATTGTTATTTTCAAACCCAAGAGCAAAAATACAAAACAAAATTTCAAACAATTTCGCAAACAAATGCCAATTGTGTTCTTTTTTTTTGTTGCTGCTGTTGCTGCACAAACATTTAATCAATCATAATTAACTAGGTAAAATTTTCGAGTGTATGTAGAGACAGAATTTGCATTTGGTATTTTGTTAATGAATTGTGCTTTTAAGCCTCTCACTTTATGAGCATCCAATTAAGGTTATTTAGAACTTTTAAATACCTCCTTCTTTGAGCTGCTGGTCGTGTTGCCAAGACAATGGGGGCAGGCGCTGGTGCTAGAGGAGTAGCAGTGGCTGGTGCTGCTCCGGCTGGAACTGACGCTATTGGTGTTGCACCTATGGGTGCCCCCAAAAACGGCCACGTTGCCACCGGCAGTCGATAACCTTGATAATTATAATTATTGACGTTGATGTTTATTAATGTTTCTTTTTTCATGTTCATGTTCATGTTCATGTTCATGACAAAAGGATTACTTAGTTTTACATACATACATAAAATAATTTATAATAAATTCAAATTATCGTTCAAACAAGACAACTCAAAATTCAAATGCATTTTTTTTTTTTTTTTGGCGTTTTCTTCTTAGAGAAATAATGAAAATCCATGAAACCATTCATAAAAATAGTTAAAAGTGTTTTTGCTAAAATAAGTTTAATAAACAAATTAAGAAAAATCACAGAAATTATTCATTCAAACAAGTGACTCTAAGACGTTGCAACTAAACTAAAAATTTCGCTTGAATTTCTATTGAATGGTTGCTTGACTGTGAATTACAGAGAACCCGTATCCAGGCGTGACGTTTTGTAATTGTTAATTACTTTGCCAGACTTCGGTTCGTCTCTATTGCCTCAGAGTTGAGCAGCATTTTTTTCAACACAAAAAATTAATCTTTTTCAATTCGGAGGAAGTAAAATGGAACTAAAGCCAAAAAAGTAATTAACAATTGTAAATCATAAAATTAGAATATAAATAAACTTTAATTATTTATTTGCTTTAACAGCCAATTGACATGTTTTATTTTACACAATTTTAGCCCATTAGCAATTAGGCGGTTTTGCAAACCAGCAAAATTGTTCCATATGGGGGCGTATAGTCCTCAAAACATCATTACAGCCACAGAAAGTGACCACATGTAGTTTGAGAAAGGAAACGCCGCGGCGTCACCGAGCGTTCTAGCGACGGCGTAAAATTGAACTCAAGCCCGAAAAAATTATAAATAAAGTTAAAATTAATGCATAATTAAACCAACTTGCCTTAGTAATGACTTTCTGGCGCTGAGGCCAAATTTAATACATATGTAAAAATGATTTTGTTCAAATCAAGTACGCAGCTAAATTCGTATGGATGTTTATGTAGCTGAAAACTTAAAAAATTCCTATTTATTTGAATTTCATCGAAAAAATTATTTTAATTTTGTATTCACAAAAACACAAAATTGGCCACAATTCAAACGCCACTTAATAACAACTTATAATTATTTTGTAGTAGAAAAAATCCACTAAATAAAACCATAATCACAATCAGTTTTAACTCAATTTAAAACTTTTTAACAATTATTTTTCAATCAGTATATGTACATAAAACAAATAGTTAAAGTGTTAAATGCAGTTTTGGTTTTTTTTTTGCCTGATTTTAATCGTTATTGATATAAATTAAAAAAAAAAAAAACAAAATAATTGTTCTTTTTAACTATTCAATGCAAGCTAAAAAAATATATCTTTGCTATTCATTTTTATTTTTGTTATTTATTCTTTAATGAATAGAAAAATAATCTGATTAAAAAGTCTTTAAACCATATTTAAAATTTAAGTGTTACAAAAAAAATTCTATATAAACGTTCAGCACAAAGAAATTATATGCATACATTTCATTTATTTTTTTTTTTTTTAATAATAATTAACAATCATTTTATCAAACATTAAACAATGGCTATTTGATTGTTAATGCCCATTAACTAATTACTTTTTATTTATATGCAATTGGAATTTTTAATTAAAAAATTCTTTAAGCAAAAAAAGAAAAACAGTTGTAAATAACTGTCATTAATTTAGTGTTAATTAAAACATGTTTTTGCTTTTTAATTTAAAGTTATTTTGCATAAATTATTTGAAATTAATGAAATTCTTCTTTTCATTTATTTATGCTCACGTTCTAAAGAACCTGATTATGTGTGACTAATATTCTTTAAATGCGGCAAAAAAAAAAAAAAAAAATTGAAACGAAGACTGAAGCTGGGGAACGCCACTCATTAGCACCTATATGGTCTCTACAACTCAGGCACGTGCAGCCAAACTTTTATTTAAGATTAATATCCTTTGAGCAAGGCGAAAAATTTAAATGAGGAGTGAAGCTGGGGAACGCCGATCAAACTATTATATATGATTAATATCCCTTAAACAAGGCAAACAATTGAAACGACTCTGAGACTGAAGCTGGGGAACGCTGCTCATTGGCATCTATATGGTCTCCAACTTAGGCACGTGGGAAACAATTATTTGTGATTAATATCCCTTAAGCAAGGGAAAAAAATTTAAACTAAGATTGAAGCTGGGGAACGCTGTTTATTAGCAGCCATATGGTGCACGTGCGATCAAACTATTATTTGTGATTAATTTCCCTTAAACAAGGCAAAAAATTGAAACCAATACTAAAGCTGGGGAACGCTGCTCATTATCACCTATGTATATGGTCACCAACTTAAGCACGTGAGATCAAACTAGTATTTGCCTTAAACAAGGCAAAAAAGCAAACTGAAGCTGCGGAATGCAGCTCACTAAGCTTTTTGTCAGTGACATTTACACCATCCAACCGCTGCTGAGCTACTTTGCCATTCCAGCCTTACTTAAACCAAATAGAGCTAAACATTCGGACATGATTGATGTAGACAACTTTTAAACCTGTTGTAGCCAGCGTTGGGCAAAATACATGCTCTGATGTATTTAAAATACAAAATACATGAAAGTTGTGTATTTAAAATACAAATACTTTTTTTCCATGTATACAAAATACAAAATAGTGCATTCCAAAAGCAAGTATTTGAAATACAAAATACAGTGTAACAAAAATATGTATTTAAAATACAAATTACAAAATACTTTTAATCAAAAAAGTTTTTATTTTCTTTCATAAACACCAGTTTTTCAATCTCTTGATGGGCGAATAAAGAAACCCAGCTAACGACGAAATCTCAATGATTTCTTATTAGAAAACGATATTTTATTGAAAGACATATAACGAAATTAAGAAAAAAGTGACAATTAAAAAACGTTTCACCAAATGCTATATATAACTATATATATAGTCTATCCAAGTCAACATTTGATTGATATTTTTTTCTCTTGTTCCAAATTAAAATGTCGAACGCTGTTTTTCTTTGTATTTTATTTTTTCATTATTTAACTTTTTGACAGCTTGGCGACTCTCTCAATGTCTGTGCATTCAGTTGCGTTGTCTTTACACAGGTACTTTGGTAATTAAATTGTGGTATTGCTATTTTTTGGAAATAAGACAGTAGCAAAATTTTCGGTTTTTGGTTGATGTATGAATGGAATAATTTTTAGCGCAAATTCTTTGAACATAAATTTAAAATGTATTTTGAAAATTGTAGTTTGAGAGCACGATTATTTGAAATACGAAATACTCAAGCGCTTAGTATTTAAAATACAAAATACAAGTACATTCATGAGACGTATTTAAAATACAAATACAATTTGTATTTTTATTTGTATTTTAAATACGCATTTCAAATACATGTATTTCAAATACTGCCCAGATACGACCAGGGCGTATCCTGGTTTTGTTGCTTCTCATTATTAGGGTGAGTGAAGTGAAAGAAAATACTATTTCAACAAAACAGTAAATGAAGAGCTTGTAAACTAAGATTCTATAAAATGTTGTACACGATATGTTTTCAAGCTGTTCCTGCAATTTTTTTTTTTTTTTTTTTTTTTTGGCTAATTAATCCAACAATGTATTGGTTGCAACGTCAAAAATTAAAATAAATACAAAAAAGAACTGTCAATCAAAGTGTAGGGGAGGGAACCTACCACAAACAACACAACTTTTCATACTTCAGAGCAAAATTTCCCAGACGAAAATAATATAGAACATACTGACTGGTATAACAAGTAGTTATAAAATTATAAAGTATATAAGCATAAATGAAATATTTAAATAAGTAATGAAATTAATATGCTTCATAAAATGGAAATTCTTAAACGATAAATTTAAAGTAAGCATTTATAAAGCAAAATAAATGAATAAAATAAACTGTTTGCATTTAATGAAATCAATGTTGTGTGCTTTGCTAAATTACCTTAATAAATGCCATTATACTTTACTTAAGTTTATAAGTTTATACGATACTTATAGAACTGAATAAAATTATTATTATTATTGCCCTTCGCACTGCGACCATGAATGATCTATTGTGTAAAGAACTGAATAAAATAAAGTTGTAAAAACGATGGTAATATTATGAAATATATTGTAAATAATCGATATTTGCTATTCAAGAGCTTTTAAGCACTGAAATCAGTTGATAATATTATAACATATTATGGCAGCAGTGATGCTTTTATAAAGCATCAACTTTTTTTCTCAACTTTTGATTTGACATTTCTTTGCCTTAAATTTTGACAAATTTCACCATGGAGGTCTTCTCTACTTTTTTTTTAGCAATAAAAACAAAATTATCTGCAAGGAAGACTTGTGCCCAATTTCAGTAGGCCGGATCTGTAGGAAATGTGAAAATGCATGTGCTTGTTCCTCCCGAAAAACATTGCGGTTGTTTGCAATAGGGTGATAGAACAGCCAGACGTCCACCCCAACACGTCCTTGAGCTGAGCAATTGAACAACGCTGCAAGGAGTTTTGGATAAAGATTTGTATATGCAGGCTCGACTAACTCAAGAGCCGAAGCTTTAATACCCTTTTAAGTGGTGTGAATGCTGACTTTTCAAAGAAAATCATCTTCAGTGGCGAGGCAAACTTTCAACTCGGTGGATTTCATTAACAAGCAGAATAACTGAATTCAAGCAAATCGGAGTCCATGAGTGATTGTGCAAAAGCGAATGCATTCACAAAGTGTGACGGTTTGCTGGAAGTTTGGGGCGGCCGTACTTCTCTGCAAATGAGGTAGGCCCAGCGACTGAGGTGAATGGTGGTGTTATGTGCTCCTGCTGCCGCCATTTGCAAATGTTAAGAGCATAGTTTTAATAATAATAACAAAAAATTTAGGTAAGGCAGTTTTTTAGACACTGATTGTTAATACTCTTTGGCTTTAAGAGCCAATTGAAAAGTATTAGTTTAGTTCTAAAAATATACCTTAATATTTTCTGTCTTTTTTAGCCACCCATAGGCGGCCAACATTTCGCTGATGCTAATCAACTCATGAGTAGGCTCGAAAAATTCTTAAAAGCATGTTTGGAGCTCAACCACTTATTCCAAAATTCTCAAGCGGAAAATGAGAATCAAAAATGTTCAAACAAACTTTTAATACAGAAAACATTTTTTCGTCTTGCAACACTTTTACTTTTCTTAGCAACTTCTATACAAAGAGTTACCCTCAACTACAAGACAAAAAAAAATATTTTCTGTATTCAAATTTTGTTTGAACATTCCTAATTCTAATTTTAATCATGGGTATTTTGGATTAAGTAGCTGAGTTTCAAACATTCTTTTAAGAATTTTCCGAGCCTACTGATGAGTTGATTAGCATCAACGAAATGTAGGCGGCATATAGAAGGCTGAAAAAGACAGAAAACCTTAAGGTCTATTTTTAGAACAAAATAATACTGTTTCTTAATAATAAAGGGTTATCCATTTCGTGGTTCCAAAAGTATAGGACTGAAATTCGACATAGGTCAAACTAAGTTGTTAAACCAATTTTTTTCTTCTCAGTTGAAAGTCTAACATTGCCGATAATGGATCGCTTACCGATCCATCACACAAAGCATAAAAATTATCAAGAAATAGTACAAAAATTGTGATTCTGTCACAGCCACATATCGCGCTTTAAGAAGAGATTATGGTTTACATAACTACGTCTAACTACGCCAGCAATTGGCAAAATTGTGAAGAAATTTGAAGAGACTGGAGCGGTTACAAATATTGTAAGGACTGTGCATCATTGTTTCGCTCGTGCCGCTGAAAATAACGCTGCTGTAAGTGAAAGTGTAGCCGAAGACCCGAATGTGTCGATTCCTCGTCGTTCTCAGGAATTAGGACTGTCTTACGGCACATTATGGCGTATTTTGCATTTGTAACTACATCCATATAAAGTTCAGCTCACACAACAACTGAAGCCAGTTGCCCATTCATAACGTCCTACATACTTGGAATGGATGCTTGAACAATAGGCGGTGGACGGCGATTTCAGCGATGAAGCAGCACATTTTTCACTCGGTGGGTATGTAAATAGAGAAAATTGTCGTATTTTAGGTTCTGGGAATCCTCAAGTAATTGAAGAGAGTCCATTACATCCAGTAAAAGTCACTGTTTGGTGCGCTCTTTGGTCCGAAGATGTGATTGGACCTTGCTACTTCGAAAACGACGACTCGGAGCGTTATGGTCATATAATAACCTACTTTTTTTTGCCTGCTATTGAAGAATACGACTTGGAGAATATGTGGTTTCAACAAGACGGTCCCACACACACAACTCGAGCGAATATGGCTTTAGTGCAAGAGACATTTTCTCGCCGCGTAATTTCTCGTGGTGGCGATATCAACTGGCCACCAAGATCATGCGATTTGGCACCATTAGACATTTTGTTTGTGGGGCTACACGAAAGACCGTGTTTATGCAGATAAACCTTTAACTCGTGAGCACTCAAAACCCAACATTTGTCTAGTTATAGCTGAGATACCGCCCAATATGTGTCAAAAATTGGTGGAAAATTATCTCAAAAGAATCAATGCTGGCAGCACTTCACGTGGTGGTCATTTAAATGATATAGTTTATCACACATAATCTCAACGATAATAAGAAATATCATGAAAAAAAAAAAAATTTTATATGTGCTTTATTTACTTTTGAAACCGCAAAATGGATAACCCGTTATAAGTTGCATTAAACAATTGTTTTCTTTTGTTTTTAGATGAAGAAGCACATGACTTTTGAAATATCTTTCGTTACGAAAACGTGAAGCGAAACTTCCACAGGAATTCTAGTCTTTTTCAATTTCTAATAAATACTTTTTTTCTGCGAGTTCGTTTTTCAATATTTTTTTTTTTTCTATAATGTGGGGTCTGAGTAGAGGAAAAACCTTTATTGGGCTGATGGTATAAATATGTGCTGAAAAAATTCATGTACATTCAAGTGCGGAGCTTTGTGAATGATACGGTTTAAGTATATTGTCACACGACCCCTCCATTCAACCCAAACTACATTCGCACATGTGTTCATATGTATATTTTGAGTTCCCAGTCCCCATTTAATTTCGCCATAAAATTTTAAATTATATACTACATACATACATTTTGCAATTAATAGCAGACTTAATATGTCATTCAGTTATACTTATTGTTTGCGTTCAATTCTTTGACACTTAATAATAACTTACTTAAATAACTCTTTTTGTTTAAGTTTTATGTGTGAGCAAATAGAAAATATGCCCTATTAAAAATTAATGAGTTCATGTGGAAATACAAAAGGAACTATTATTAAAGATTTTTTTCTTTTCGTATTTTACTTTTCTTTGCTGGTATATGAGATTAATAAATGTAAATATTTCATTAACAAAAATCACAATTATATTATGTGTCAATGCGTATTTTATAATAAACAAAAATACAAATAATAAGAGAAAATAAGAAAAAAGCTCTTTATGTTTGAATATAATAAAATGTATAAATATTAAGTAACAAAAACAGACACACATTAACAATACGACACAAAAATACAACTCACCTTCGGGCCATTGTACACAAACTGGCAAATTCGAAATGAATGTTCGTTCACAATTGTTTCAAGTTGCGTACAAGTTGCATACAATATTATGTTATGGCATCATTGGTTTTCAACGGGCGTTTTTAAGTTGGATTACATGCAGACCATGTTGATGTTATTGGTACAACGCGAACAAGAAGTAAAGAAGGCAGGGTCCGGCATCATTTCGGGCGCGTTCAGAAAGCACATTTTTAATTGCAATAGTTGAGTGATGATACAAATAATAATAAAAAAAAAAAAAAAAAATAGAGAATTATTATTAAATAAATTAAGCTACAGAAATTTTAATTTTTTAAATTGATTTCAACAACACACATAAATTCATAAATTATAATGGTCATACTTATAAAAATTATTTTAGAGTCATTAAGCTCTTACACACTTCTATACAATATTTGTGCAATTTAACGTTTAATAAATATGAAATATTTCTTTTTTTTAAATAAGCCAATAAAACACTAACACATATGTACGTATTCATAAGAAATAAAACATTGTTGAAACACATTTTACGACAAATTTTTCATATAAAATTTTTTTCTAAAATATATTTGAGCAACGTTTTATTTTTTATGAATACCGGTGTAAAGGTACAGTCACACTTAGGCTTTTGTTTGTCAATTTTCGGCTAAAAATAAGGCGACCACAATTTTTTTCTTTACAGAGCAAAGAAGCTACAAGCATACATACATATATCAGCAACTAAAAATGTATATACACAGACAGATATAGCAACAGACATCAATGAAAAGAAAAACTATTGAACTTGACAGCTCGGGTGATTATTTTTTGCTTCTCGCCATTTTCATCTTGTTATGTCAAAAATTGTTTACAAGCCATCTTCACTGTGCTGTGAGATCAAGCAAGGCGAATTAACTACAGGTGGTCGCAATTCAATTCGCTTCAACATTTTCTCTCGAGTTGTCAAGGCGAATCCATTACAGGTGCCCGCATCCCAATTCGCTTCTACATTTTTCCACGATTTTATCTTCTGAGTTGTCAAAGGTGATAGCAAAGGACAACAAAACGTATGACGTCTCGAGAGAAAATGTTGAAGCGAATTGAATTGCGACCACCCATACTTGATTCACCTTGCGAGTTGTCATACGTTTTGTTGTCGTTTGCTATCATGCTTTGAAAACTCAGAAGATAACGTGCTGGATAAATGTTGCAGCAAATTGGGATGCGGGCACCTGTAATGGATTCGCCTTGGAGATCAAGTGAACATGTCATTTTCTCTGCTGTGAGAGTGAGTGAACAGAGCCATCAAGGTTGAAACGATTGGAATTTTTGCTTGTAACCGCTTAGTTTTAATCGCCTTGATTTCACAACATCATATTTGATTGTTTTATTTGCTTAACGAGTGCAAATGAAATTTGGAACAAATTTCTGTTTGCTTGTTATTGCTCTTCCAAAGATTTTGTAAGATCAAATAATGGTTGGCTGTAAATTTTGCTTTTGTTCCTTGACCAAACAAAACCTTAATATATACTCTGGTGAAATTAAATGTTTTTACTCTCGAGGATTTTGTTTTACATTGGTGTATTTTGATGTGTCCATATGTATGTCTATGAATTTTTAGTTTTAGTTTTAGTCATGTGCTTGGCCAAAACAAGAGAACAGTGGTCCCGTTATTTGACGGCTAATATTTGATAGTCTGACCGTACCTTAAAGGTACTCATTTCAGCTTCTTTCTTTGCTGAAAAAGTGGAAAAAAGGCAAATAATTTATTTTTGTTTACAGAAAATAAAAAAAATTTTTTTAAATTTTTTCTTTCTTGCCGAAAAATAATTTTTTTCTTTTTTACTACATTTCCAGCTACGAAACAAGCTGTAATGAACACCCATATTAATGCGTTCACACTGAATTTGGTTTACTGGCTTAAGCAGCCAACTATTTTAAGCTTTTTTTCAAATTCAGTTTGAGTGTAATAAACAATTGCGGCAAATAACAAATTTTATGCATCGTGAATGTCTTTTAGAAAGGCCCTAACTTGAATTTTTTTCAATCTTTATTTTTTTTTCATATTTTGATTCTACTGTACAACAGTGAAAATGGGTTCAAGAAAAAAATTTGCAGGTTATACGTATTTGGGTGCTCTAAACCTAAATCTACTTTCAATTGTTCTCTATCACGTAAGGCGTGGCTAATTTTGCCCATATATTTCAGCATAATTCGGAAGACCCTTCACCGATTTTAGTGAATAGCACACCAAAAGATGCGCTATAAAATTTTATTTCATGTACCAATTTGTTTCTATCTTTCTTCGATACAAAATTATTCAGAAATCAATGGCGAAAACATTTTTTTTCATGCAAAATTCGCTTTTTTTTCCTTTTTAATATTCAATAAAAAAAATAAAAATGGGCAGCATTTTATATTTTTTACACTTTGCTAAATTCAACATGTCACAGCAATAAAATAAGCCATAAATCATAAGAATCCATAAGCAAATGTTGATTTTATTCACAATTTAAAGCAGGTATATCTAATTGTAATAATTTGTATGTATACATTTTAGTTCTGTTACCTGCCTGCAATAGATAATGTTGAAATTGTATGACCAAATGTATAATTTTCACATGGTATCCTATTCACTAAAATTTGATAAAGGGTCTTTCGAACTATGGTTAAATATATGAGCTTAACTCTATAATTTAAAGGGCAAAATTAGCCACTCCCATAAAATTAAATGCTTACGTGATACAGGAAAACGAAAAGCAGATTTGGGTTTAGAGTACCAAAATATATACATACATATATGTAGTCTATATATTTTTATTCAAAACACAACCAAAGAGTGTTATTTTGCAGCACAGTGTTATAAGGTTTTATATTGAAATATAAAAAAAAAATCCAAGATTGAAAAAATTTTAGTTAGGGCCTTTTTACACATACGACCAGTGTTATGTAAGTATGTGTGCATGTGTTTTCTCAATTATCGGTTCGCCACAAATAAATGTATAAATTGTATTATTTTCATAATTTAGTTGTAATAGGGCATTTACACCCAGCTGAAATCTAGTAGATTTGAATTAAAATTTCGAATAAAATCTGAAACGTTTACATTAACTTCTTTTCAATATTCCACAGGATTTTATTTCAAACTTTTTTTTTTATCACATAGCTAATGCATCAAGTTAAGCTGTACTTTCTTATAGCGGCGTAGCGCTTTCAAGTGGTTAATGTACTTAGTGGAAGTGGTTAATGTACTTAGGGAAGATTTCGCCAAACCCAAAAATCAAAGTAAATTTCACGTTTTATGGAAAATCTCATCGAAATTGAAAATACTCTTGTATCTTTTCGAAATGCCACACATACTAGATTTCGCTTGGGTGTAAATGGGCTATAATTTTTATGTTTTTAAGTCCACATTCATGCTGTGGTTAAGATTTGGTTAAAAATTATCATGCGATGTTATTTTTTCAACACTTTTTTTTCACTGCTTTGAAATCGGTTAAATAGGAAAAGTTAATTTTTTCTAAAGAAAATAAACCACTAGATAAGCTTTTTTTACCTTAGCAAATTTTTGTTGAATAAAAAAAAAATTTTTTTTCCACATGAACAAACAAAGTGCTCGTTTTTTATTCACATGCTTATCACAAGCTTTTCTTTTATTCTATGAAAATTTGAATTTTAATCAGAGCTGTTAAATTTTGATTACGATTACTTCTTTAAATTTTGATTACAATTACATTAAATTTTGATTACAATTACATTCTTTTTCAAAAAAGAATTTTAGTGATTACATTATACTTCTTCCAGAAATTTCTGATAACAAATACTGTTTAGAATATTACCCATATAATATTTCAATCAATAAAGAGCCTCAGAGTTACGGTTTGCGTCTAACCTATTAGATTCTTTTTGAGTTGCTTCGCTTTTGTAAATGTGGTTTGGTGCGTTTTGTGATATTTTGATTTTAATTTTGCGTCATTGTACTATCAACCAAGTAAAGCTTTTGGGAGGGGAAATTTTGTATGGCATAAAATAAAGTTTTATTATTGGTAAATCGCTTATTAGCGAAATAAATATATTTTGCAGGGGGAAATATTCCTTCCCCCCTGGATCCGCACCTGACTACCGATGTGCATCGCTCTAAGTCATAACTGTAGGTGAAAATTGTCTCAATGTTCTTATAAAACGGTAATAAGAATGATACTTTCATCAGATCTTGTGTTTCGCCGTTTAAACAGTGATCATTGAGACCAAAATTAAACCACCACAATGCGAATAGATCGCGCGGTAGGCCGATCATGGCAGCTGTAAATTCCTGAAGCGCCTTCATGCAGTGTCAGAGTGAGTAAATGCCATAGAATTCCATAAACTCAGCAGCCCCTATTGAAAGGCCTTATAAAAGTATTTGGTAATTGTTAAAACATGACTGCATTCCCATTAATTAACTCTACAATTTTTGATTCTTTCTCAATTTTTTTGTTCTTAATAAATTTTACAAAATTTCACACCAAAGTTTTTTTTTGTTTGTTCAAAAAGCTTTTTTGTGCCACAAATCGATTGTAAACCTTTAGCAGTTTATTCGTGATATAAATTTAACACACATGTGGCCTTAAAAAGCAATAATTCTTCTAAGACCTGAATTTATTACTTAAATTATTGCATTTTCATTTGAACAGTATGTTTCTTTCGGAAGTTTAACTCCTGAAGAAAAACGCAGTCGTATTTTTTAAAAGAAGTTCTTAACTTTAAGCATTAACCAAACAAACTTGTGTCATTTATCTCTAAAATGAAGCTACAAAGTATCAAATGTAAACTGTAGACAACAGTTGGAGCATTAAACCAAAGAAGGTGCACATTCAGCAAAAGGTATTTAAAGAGAAGAGAAAAGAAAACAAAACTCTGGTATACATTTTAACAGTAAAAACTTTGTTAAGCGGAACAATTTCAGTTATTTGAAATGCCATTATTTAAACTTATAAAAAGAAAATGAGCTAAAAAGCCAATGAACTGAGTACCCCCCAGTGAGATTATGTCAAATGCTCTTGTCTTCGTGTGAAAGTAAATCCGCGTTATACAGAACTGAGGCTACCAATTACCCTGCATACGATGGGGTAACCCCAAAAATAGACTATCGAAGCACCGGCCCAAACATAAAAGAATAGCTGGTAAGGACATTGTATGGAGTGGAGTATGTCTCATACCGTTTCAAAATACCTGAACACCTGAATGTGCTCAGTCCACTAAGTGCCAGCCCCAAGATGTCACTCGACATCTTTCGCTCGCATAAAAACACAGAAAACAAAACCAACAAAAAATTTAAAATATGTTATTGTTTTGCCTGTAACTGTAAGCGAGCGAGTGTTCTTAAGTGACATCATGGATCTGACAGTAAATTTTCATTCTAAGATCATTGAGAGATTTTGACTCCTCATTATCTATATCCGCCATGGGTCAGAGATGACGCAGCATTGGTGTCCGAGTGTCTGTGCGTTAATAAACAATATGAGATCTTGGGGGGCTTGAAATCAGCCCCCATTTTTACGATCGCGTTTGAAGATTGTAGGTAGATCGTTACTGGATATCATCTCTATATTTTGTCTTTCCACATTAATAAGCATGATCTATAACTAACTAAATGAGTACGTATAATAAATGCTGCTGTCAAAATACTGAATAGGGTTGCAAGTCGTGGACAGAACCTCATTAACAAAGATAAAAAATTGAGTAGAGCAGAAAGAACGGAACCTTGCGGTACCTCTAAATTAATCTTCAACTAGTTTGATGCCAACCCATTTATAATAACTCATTTAGTGCGATCGCTAAGGAAACTCGATATAAATCGAGAGAAATGAAAATTGAGACCGCACCCAATAAACTACTGCTCCTTGAGAGTAGTGCGCCATGCCACACTCTTTCAAACTCCTTGGATATATCTAGAACCACTATCTTAATTTCTTAAAATCTTGGATTAAATGGCAACATTTTGTTTGGAAAGATATGAAAGGAGATTGACCATGGAACGACCTGTACGAAATCTATATTGACGATTACTAAGTTCTTAAAGAAAATCCCGTTCTAAATGGTTTATTTGAATATTCATTACCACCATCTATATATGTGCAGCGAATCAGAGTAAAGTAACGCCGGAACGACGCCCCAGCCTTGACAGCTCAAACTGATGCTCTCTGATCAGTAGTGAAGTGATTGGATATGGATTTAAAGCAAGAAGCAACGCCTATTCACAAAAATGCCACTACTAACAGGAATGTTGCTATTACAGACGCACTATTTCACTATATACATATATGATTTCGAAGAAAGAGGGATTGTAACTGATAGGCCCAAGCATGGACCACAAAGTACTGCAAGATCCGCTGGAAACATTACTGCTACTCCAGAAAGTGTTCAAAATAATCCATCAATCTCAACCTTCGACGCCGAGCTCAGAAGCTTGATCTTCAAAGAACAACCTTGGTCACAATTTCGCACAAAGACTTGCATTTGTTTCCATTTTAGATACAGTGCACACAAGAGCTTCTTCCAGAAGGCCATTTACGCCGCTGGACATATGTCCATCGGATGTTACAGCTCGCACATGACAGCCCCGATTCTCATGAAAAAATCATAATGAGTGACGAGGCACCTTTTCATTTGTATAGAATAAAGAAGAATAAAGAGAATAGTTGATTCTGGACAAATGGAAAACCTTCAAAATATTCCTGAGTCATCTTTGCATCTATTAAAAGCGACAGTCTGGTGTTCAATTTGGTCAGGAGGAGTCATTGAACTTTCCTTCTTTGAAACTGAAAATGTCGCTACGGTAACTGTCAACTGGGAGCGATAAGATTGAAAAATTTTTAAGGCCACAACTGCATGCTTTTGGCTTGATTAGCAGATGGTATTAACAAGACGGTAACACATCGCATGCAGCGTTACATTACAATGGAATTACTGAGAGACCTCTTTCCCCAACAACTTATTCCACATATCCACCGTGGCCTGATTTTACTGCTCCAGACTTCTTTTGTGGGGATATCTAAACAGCAAGTTTGATGCAAACAAATCAGAAACGCTGGAACAACTTAAAATATTCGTGATGAAATTATTGAAATACCGCGTGAAATGTGTGAGGTGGATATTTATCCGGTATTATATTTCATACATAATTGCCGGGGCTAAATAAAACATTTATCAATGTAAGATCAATACTCATTCATTTAATCAAATGAATTATACCTTCTCGGCGGACACCTACAAGGTGTCTGAAAAATACTGCCATAATCAGGAAAATGATGAGACTTCTATATACCAAGGCTGTCACAGAAAATGCGGGATAGAATAATGCAAAAAATGCTCTAAGTACAAAGAACTGTCTTATAAAAGATCCTTGAATTATATGATATCTTATTGTTTTCAAAAACATTTTCATATCTCACATTCTATAAGAACCCCACCTAAATACATCCAATTACTTATGGTCACTTTGGTGACAAGCGTAATAAAAATGGGACAATAAAAAACGACAATCCAACTGTTTAACCTGTCCTAGACATTTTACTGTTTATCTTCAATGTTTACTGTGACTCTGTGCTTGCACTCGTTTGCTAAGTGTAGGTGCATAAATACAAACATAAACTCAGACATGTGTGTGCACAAGTACTTTCAAGAGATTTGAAAACGAAGTATTTAAGAGGCTTTCAATGTTGTTGTACAAATAGCAAATACTCGTAGAAATGGCTAATATTGCCTGCCGCTGCTGCTATTCTATTGCCTACCAAATAGCAAACATTTCTACTCCATAAAAAATAATAAAATGCACGTGAAGGTTTGCATTTGCAAAAGGATCAAGGTCACATGTATGCAAATTTGTTACTTGGAGTGAATTTTAAAAATCTCTATATTTTACTTAAAATATTAGGCGAGTAAAGTTTAGCATACTGAAACGATGAAGTAAACAGAATATGAAAATCTTCTACTATTTGCTGTCGGCAAACATGGGAATACATTCAAAAGCGATGTGAGAGAATATTTAAACATAAAGAGGGGGGGGGTTTAAGTCCACATGAATTTGAAATCTTTAGTATTGATTTAATTTAATTTTATTACATATTACAATTTGTTACATGGCTGATAATAATTCAATTAAAGGACAGCCATAAAGTTAAATTCGGACTTTTGCTGGGCTACAACTAGTTGTAGCGAATTTGCCACGCTGCTCATCGGAAACCTTTGGTACATAAGCTTATATTTACTTTCGGTCTTTATTAAGTCATGAAAACAGCTAATTGTACCCCAGCTAAAATCATTTTTATGCTTTAAGGTTTATATTTATTTTCATTACATTTCATTTCGGTCTTTAGTTGGTCTAGAAAATGGCTGATTGTATCACAGCTAAAATCACTTTTTGGCTTTAAAAGTGTTCTTTATTTTCATTAAGATCAGTCACGACAATAATTTGAATTCGATACTATCTAAAAGCAACTGCCTGTTTATAAGCTGAAGAGGGCCACCTGAAAGAAAACATTATGACTGCAGGTGATATTTTATCACATGAACTCATATTTGCTGAAAAAAAACGTGACCACTATTTTATAGTTGAACATTGTTTGGCACTAAAAATTCATAAAAGTAATAACTACCTGGATACAACAACAAACAACAACGTGGAAAAAAAGAAGTAAAAAGCCAAACATTTGTAAGACCATATTTTAAGACAGTTTTCGTAAGATCCAATATATGATCACTACACCTAATTTTTGTATTTGCTCTTTCAGCTAATATTTATAAAAACAAAGAATATGCTTACAGGTGTTGGCTTTTATGTTTCGGGTTTCCACAAGCGTAAAGTCGCAATCTGGCAACTGATAGTTTTATCATAAAGTTGCACATTTTTGAGGTTATACGTACTCAGAACATTACGACCGCTATTTGTGTTGTTTACACTAACTTAAAACATTCATCGCGGCTCAAAAATGACATAACAATTTTCAACTTAAATCAATTCTTGGCGATGATGGACCGCTGTTTAGCGATGGTGAATTCAATCGTGGTCGTATTTCACTCCACGACGAAATCATTTGTTGTTCCGAAAACCATTGATGCTGTGCTCGAACTGATATTGCACGATCGTCATCTCACTTACCGTGAGATTAAGACAACCTTAGTGGGACCAGCATAAATTCAAAATTGCATAAGCAGTTGACTGTGAAAAAAATTTGTTCGCGTTAGATTCCATACAATTTTTTAATCATTAAAAAAAAGGTTCGTGGCGATTGGTCGAAAGAAATGCTCCAACAATACGATCGCGGTGCTTCGAAACAGAGCTATGACATCGCGGCAGGTGATGAATCACGGATTTACATGTATGAGCTTGAAAGTAAACAGCAGTCGACTGTGTGGGTGCTTCAAGATGAGCAAAATCCAACAGCAATTGTTCGTGCATGAAGCACTTCCAAGCAAATGGTCACCTGGATTTTCGGAAAAATTGAACACGTTGCCACCGGGCCACTTTAACAACGCAGTGCAGTCAATTTTGAGTGGTACATAACGATTTGTCTGCCAGTTGACTTCATAGAAATCAGAAAAACCAAACGCCAAAGACGAATCACTCTTCACCACGACAATGCGAGCTCTCACACATCGGCTCAAACAATTACATTTTCATGCACCCAAAACATTGATTTGATGAGTCATCAGCCGTATAGTCCTGACTTGCCACCGAATGCCTTCTTTTTTTTTGCCGTACGTAAAAAACAAACTGAGAGGTCAACGTTTTTCGACACCTGAAGGAGCGGTTGCTGCATTGAGAATGCATATTTGAGAGATACATCAGAGCAGCAAAAGTGTATGGATCTTCATAAAGAATATTTTGCAAAACAAAACAGTGATTTTAGATGATTAGTATTTGTTTTTGTTCGCTAATCTCGAAATATAAAAGTCAACCCTCGTAATATTTAGCTTTATTCGACCCTTTTCTTATTTAAAATTAATATCTTCTTACGCTAAGGGGCTTTTTTTATTATTAATATGTTTTATATTTCTCCATATACATATTTTTGTTGATATTTCGCTCTCCGTCGTATAGTTTCTTTAGGGCAAATTCAAAATGTGCTGACGCAAATACTCGAAGGAAAGCGAAATATCTACAATAACTTGCAAAGAATTATGAAAAAAATACACAATAAATTGAGCCAAGTACGAGACTGACTCGCAGAGCAAGTACAAATTCTAGGCAAAGGGTAACCCTGCTATACCCTTTGGTTTTCAACTTTTTATTGTTTTTAATAGTTGTTGTTGTTGTTGTAGAGGTCAGACAACTGCCTCCTGCACTGTGTAAATTTAAAGCCTCTATCTCATACGGTCTAAACGTTATAGCTGAGTTTCAAACTAAAGGGTGTCCCCTACATGTACAAACACCAATTAAGTTTTAACTTTTTGCAGCTTTTGATATTTGTTGTTAGAGAGCCCTGCAAACTATATATGTACATATATTGTGAAAATTTTAAGTTTCTATCTTTTACGGTTCAAAAACGAAAGTCAACTTTCAAATTAAAGGGTGCCCCCGTACAAAGGCCGACATTTCATTTTCATGTTTTGCTATCTTTGGCATATAATGCTGTGTAGCTCTGGTGACTGCATATACTGTGCAAATTTCAAGTCTCTATCTCTTACGATTCAAAAGTTACAGCTAATTTAAGTTTCTTGTATGGGAGTACACTTTATTTCCTAGCTTTTTGTTGTTTTTGGTATATGTTCTTGTAGAACCTATGTTTTTTTTTTGTATTTTTATTATAGATTTATTGAAAAGTAGTATTTTCCAGAGAAAATTCAGCCATAACCCAAAATATATTTTTTTTTATTTTTTTATTTTCTTTATTTCAATTAATAAATTCAAAAATTCAAAATTAAGAAATTAAAATTAAAATAAAATTTATTTATTGATTTTGATTCCTTCCTATCCTAGAAATCTTTTATGATTGAGAAGCAACAGCTTTATTTGCTAATTTGCACAATTTTTGGTATGGGGACCTCCTTTAGTATGTTTTTGATGCAAATTTTTCGACCTTTGTTGTTTAGTATTTTAATTGTTCGAGCCTTGGGTCCCTTGTTTTTTTAAAAAATATTTATTAAATTCAATAAATTTAATAAATATTAAAAAAAAAACCAGGGACCTAAGGCTCGAACAATTAAAATACTAGACCTCCTTTTGTTCTTAACTTTTTGTTGTTTTTAGTATTTGCTGTTGTAACCACATATCCTGTGAAAATTTCAGCTCTCTAGCTCTTATGGTTCAAAAGTTACAGCTAATTTGATCTAATTTTCATAGTTTCTTGTATGGGGACCCCCTTTAGTTTCTAACTTTTTGTTGTTTTTAATATTTGTTGTTGTAGCACATGTACTGTGCAAATTTCAGGTCTCTAGCTCTAAACGTTTGGGCGAGTGGGGCCTGTGACGGACGGACGGACGGACGGACGTAGAAGTCTCAGTAATAGGGTTCCGTTTTTACTCTATAAGCGCAGAACACTAATAAAAATACCTTTAGCTTAAGAAACTACAATTATAATAGAATTATATCTTCTTATTTTCGTGTGAAATGTAGTGCCAGCCCTACGAATCACTCGGCATCGTACGCCTGTTTAAAAGCACAGAAAACAACAACAAAATGTTTGTATTTGTCATTGGTTTGGATGTGACTCAGCGAGCGCACGATGTCGAACGTCATTGTGAGACTGACAATCAATGTTTTTTTTTTTGCATTTTTTTCCTACTAATCTTTTCGTTGGGGTTTCGATGATAATACCCATGTTAATGATTATGCTTATTTAATTATTTGCATCCGTGTCTACTGGCCATGTCTACCAACCAAAGTTCAACAAGAGAATAGTGGTCACGTTGTTTGTGGGCCTGTGTGAACGCGCTTGAGTCCAGACAGACAGTAAATATACATACATAAGCTCATTACCGAATGGTTGCTTTAGTTCGTGCCAAGTATTTAAATTTAATAGAATAGATTTCAAAAATTTTCAAAACAAAACAGTGAATGCACCATTGCTGTAGTGCTGCAAAACTATCGATGGTCTTGGCAATCGATAGTTTCGATACTCTCGATAGTTTTAGGCCGCCGTTTGTTACCGAAGCCGTTAGCAAACAATATATAAACTTTAAGTTATTTTACATTGGTTGTAAGTGTAGAAAATATCATGTCTGATAGTGAAAAATGTCAAAACTATTTGAAGAATTTTAATATTTAATCATGTATGAAATTGCTTCTACGTTTATTATAATGGATTTTTCAACATGGAGGCTACAAAAGTACAGCGACAGGGACAGCAGACGACGTCATAGTTCTTGCTGCTCTTTTGTCATTTCTCTTCAGTAAGGTTTGCCATTTGATGATGGAAAGATATACGAGCCAACAACGAGTCGAAATTATTAAAATTTACTATCGCAGTCAGTGGCCTCAACGTTAAGAGCAATACGTCCAATTTATGATGAGGCTCATTTCTGCCTGAATGGCTTCGTCAATGAACATAATATGCATTATAGGGCAGCCAGCAATCCACTCATATTCCATGAGTCATCATTGCATCACGAAAAAATTACGGTTTGGTTGGGGCCATACTTCTTCCGTGATGATCATGATCGGCAAGTTTCTGTGAATGGGAATCGCTACCGTTGAATGATAACCGAATATTTTTGGCCCCAATTTGATGATATGGACTTGGAGGATATGTGGTTCCAACAGGACGGCGCCACAAGCCACACAGCGAATGTCACAATCAACTTATTGAAAACCAAGTTTGGGGAACGTGTTATCTCACAAAATGGTCCAGTCGATTGGCCGCCTCGGTCGTGCGATTTGACGCCGTTAGACTGCTTTCTGTGAGGCTACGTCAAGTCTACGGTCTATGCCAACAAGCCAGCAACGATTTATGAACTTCGTACGAATATCGAACGTGAAATTGCAGGAGTATCGGCCAATTTATGCTTGAAAACCGTCGAAAATTGGGTTCATTGCAAAAGAAATCGAGTTTCATACATAATTGCATCAAACATGCTTTTACAGAAATAAAGAATTTCATTGATATCCAAAACCGTTTTTGTTTTATTAAAAAAAACTTTTGTAGCGCTCCTATTGACAAACCCTGCATTTTATAAGCGGCGAGATTCTAGTGTTGCGGTTTTATATAAGAAGTCGCCGTCAGACTAATTTCATCGGCTTTGCTCTCTCTTTTACTTTTATAATAAAATATTTAATACCGATAGCATTACTGTCGAAGAAAAAACATCAATAGTCCATTAAAACTGAATTCAACGATAGTGCCATCGATAATTTTGAAGCTCTACATTGTTGACTCCTCTCAATAGTTTGCTGTTAATTAAAGAGTTTTACTACATGCAATTTACATGCTTGTATATTTGTAATGTTCTTAATTTATTTTATGCAAATCAAACAAACACAAATACACATATACAAACAAAACAAAATATCAACAACATTCCTGCTTCTCTTCTCTTCTCTTTTTTTTTTTTTTTTTGAAATTTTCTTTGTTTAGGTCTTTAAGTTTTCTAAAACAATAAGAAACAATACAATTAATTATGGAAGAAAACAAAAGAAGAGGAATTCAGACAAAAAGGAAGAACATTAAAACCCAAACACATACATACAAAAGAGACACGTGTATTTGTGTTGTAGTAACTTGAAGTTGTGGTAGTAAGCAAAAGTAAACTATGTAATAGTAATAAGTAGTAGCAGCATTCAAGGAGTATTTAGTATCTGTTAAATAGCTGTAAGTAATGTTATATTAAGAGTATTTGGTAGTGGTAATTGCAAGCAATACACAAAAGAATTTTCTATTTTTATTTTTCATTAAATTGGTTAAAGGAAACCCACTTTAGGATTCTATTTTATAGGATATAAATTCATGCACACAATGACTTATGCAAATAAGCATTTCTTTCATATGAATGTAGTAGTATTATGTTTCGAAAACATCAAATTTCATAACAATCTACTTAAATGCAGGCACTGAAGCAACTAACATAAATTTTTGTTAACAGGTATAGAGGGGTTTTAAAGAAATTTTCATGTAAGTAGCATTATTTGATTTAGTTAAATTAAAGAAATGAATTTTCCATGTGCTCACCTAGAGCTGGGGCCGGTATGGCACCATCTTTTGTCAGTACAACTAATCATTTGTTTGCATTGAACAAATTATTTGTTTGTTTTTCAGTGCGTGTTTGAAGCAGGTTTGGTTGTGGTAACGAGTTTGATGGGCGTAAAACATGAAAAAGAAAAAAGTTTATTAAACTTAGTAAAAGAGTTTAACTACCAAACACTCATATCTGTTCTGTAAGCCGTAGCGGAGTAAAATTTTCGCAGTAAGAACGAGTTTTCGTTTTTGGTGTTCTAAAAACTGGATTCACATACTTTTGCTCAGTCCAAAATCGAAAACATATACCTGGGCGAGAGTAAAATAAGATGCTAAATATTCTAATAAATCACTGCAGTAAACATAAAAAACAATAGTCTCTTAATAATTTCTCAATATTCATTGTTAATTACTTTATAAGGGTTTTTGTTCGATTTCACTTCTCCAGAGATGAGAAAGCGTTTTTTGTGGCAAAATTGTAGTGATCAACATTTGAACATGAAAAGTCACGTTGTATATTTATTGGCTGGGCAACAGACCAAGGTTGTTTCACATCCACCACGTTGAATCAAGGTCACAACTCGTTGCACACTGCCTTAGGAAGCGGCACTTAGCCCTCCCAGTACCAGAGCTCTTCATTACTGATTATCTATATTTAATTTATTGCAGAACTTTCCAATTTGTCATTGTGTTTTTTTACTATTTTCAATGAAAATACTTTCAGTTTTATATATTTAAGCGTACAAATTTTCGATTTTAAAAAAACACTTTTCTGGTAGGGTCGCATTTTCCAATGCTTCAAATTGAACAACAAGACCACTATTTATTTTAATTGCATGGAAATAAACAAATAAAATGCATATACAGTCATTTAACAAAATTAATAAGCATCAATGATATGGTAAAAAAAAACACAAAAACTTGAAATTTTACAGAATCATATTTTGAGGTTATGTTTGCTCAAAGAGTAAAAACAAAATTTACAGCAAACAATTATATGATCTAGCAGAAACTTTGCAAGGGTAAATACAAGTTTCCTGCAAATTTTGGATTTGCTAGTAGGCCAATATAAGGAACAACAAGAAAATAGTGGTCACATTTTTTTGGCAAACATGGTCAATGTGACTGTGCCCTTAAATTTGTACACAGTTTTGCACATAATATCAAGTTCAATACTTAGATGCACCACCTAAACACTTTAACTGTGAAACTTTTGCTTCCCCTTTTGAAAAATTGCTCTTAAAATAGTAAATGGACAGATTTGGGTTCAAAGCAATTTGGGTGCAGATGAGAGTCGTAGTGAACGTGAAACAGCCATGGCGTTTACCCCAGCCTTTAAGTTTACTTTTAGTGTCTTTTTTAAAAATGTTGATCACTCCCATTTTCACACAAAAAAAAATCTTTCTCAATTTTGAAAAAGTAAAATCAAACTCAAGCACGATAAAATTATTACCAATTAAACAGATTTTCTTGATATATATGTTGTATTCCAATTAAAATTTAATTGAAAAATTTTACATAAGTCGACAAAATTTCGAAAACTTGCCAAATTTGCTAAGTCGAGTTGAGACTTTTCGAACACCTAAAAGTCATTTGCTCATTTCTTGGAAAATAATCGGTTTACAGAACAGATCGGATTATATGTTAAATTGTTAATAAATTTAATAGGAAACGATTCTCAAATGTTTTTTTTTTACTATATTTAAGCAGACTTTTAGAGCATTAAGTCCAACTTTTCTGAAACTCAACCAGTCCAACCTAAATTAGAGCGTCAAGCGTATTATTGCCGTCTAAGCCACACATTTTGTATGAAAATGGATGGTTTACACAGCAAAACTACGCTTGACGCTCTAATTTAGGTTGGCCTGAACTGCAGTTGAAAAGTCGTGATACAAAACTAGAATCATTTTCGTTATATTGAGAGGATTTGTAGTCACTGGCCAAAGGCGGTTATCAGCTGCCCCAAAGTGGGCGGTTTTTACAACATGACGCTAAAAAATCCATAACTTTGGACTGGATGAGAATATTAATACTGGGCTGCTTGTTTTGTAGGTAAAATTCCTAAATTTTTGCTTTGAAATTTAAGAATCAAGCCATAAGGGTAGAAAAATTATGAACAGTCAAGCCATAATTTTTTAATTCTCAACACTATGCCAGAATTTGAACATAAAATCGTAGCAAATTTGAAATTATTGAAAAAAGCCTGTTGTTGCTCAACACTACAATGAGGCGGTCATATTTGCATTTTGTATTTCACTTTCATTACAATTAGTAATCAATTACATTATTGTACAAACAGAACTGTAATGGTTGCATTTCTCTTATCAGCGATTTACGATATGTATTTGATTACGATGAAAAAGAATTTAAAAATAGCCAGGAGTATTTTGAATTATAGAAAAAAAAACAAAAGTAATTGAAAGGTAATTTCAATTAGAATTTATAATTTTCTATATATTTTCCTTAAGTTAAATTTTTGTTGCATTCTGTTTTCCTCAAAATCAAATCATCTGGAAAATAATAAAAAGTAATCCATGAAAGTAGTCAGATTACTGTTCAATTACTTTTGATTCTTTTAAACTCTTTAATATTTTCTGTATTAAAATTTTGTTTGAATGTTTCTGATTCTCATTTTGTTGGTCATGGGAATTATTAATTACACGACGTAGCAGTAAAAAAAAACTACTGTTTTTCTCAAATTTTTTTATGTGTGTTATGGTACCCTAATCAGATTCAGATTCTATGGACAGGTTTTTTTTAAGATTTTTGTTTTGTTGCGCAGTCCTAATTAATTTCTTTAACAGTCTTATTATGAATTCCGTGGCAACATCACTCGTAATGGAACTCTCCGTCACGTATTCGTGCAAAGAGATATTATGAACTACAACGGATTCGAACTTAGGGTTGCCATCCTCTTGACCTAAATTCGAATTAGTACCTTTTAAAAGAAAAACTGATGGTTTTCGTTTATATTCTAAGGATTGTTAAAAATATATTTCAAAAAATAAAAACAAAAAACAATGAATTCGATGGCTGCAGCCGTATCAGTGACAGAAGAGGAATCTCCAAACAAAAGACGTTTGCGAATAGAGCGCAAAGTCTTGAGAGATGGTTACAATCTTTGATTTGGATGACAAGGTGTAAGTTGTTAAAACAAATTATCAATTACGAAAATATTTAAATATGAACTTAATTATTTATTTGCTTTAAGAGCAAATTGAAATGTATTAATTTAGGTCCAAAAAGAAAAATAAAAGAGAGTTGCAAAAACGAAAAGAAATGTTTGCTGTGTTAAAGGTTTGTTTGAACATTTCCGATTCTCATTTTGTTCATGCGAATTATGGAATAAGTAGTTAAGATTCAAACAAACTTTTAAGAATTTTTCAAGTCTACTGATGAGTTGATTAGCACCAACGAAATATCGTCGGCATATAGACAGCTGAAAAAGACAGCAAATATTTTTTAACAAGGTTCATTTTTGGACCTAAATTAATTATGAAAATATGTACATATGAAATTTTCTGTTTAGTTTTATTAAAAACTTCCGGCTGCACAAATCTGCATTGAAGTATGTGCTTGATGTGGTGAAAGAAGGTCCATTGGGTCCGAGTAATAGAAATGGAGTGTCACCACTTGGGTACGTTGCCAGCACAATTGGACTTTTAGCACAAGCTGGCTATCAGCATGGTGTTGGAAAAGATGTGGAAGTTGCAATGGCTTCTTTGTACCACTTTTACTTTAAAAATTAAAAATAAACTTTACAAACTTATGAAACAAAATGTAACATACATAAAAGCCAGTTTTTTCTTTCTTGTTTGTTTACATGGTTAATTATTTTTTAAGCCATCTGTCAGCTGTTGCAAATGATGTATTAGCAGCGTTTTTTTTTTCAACACGTAAAATCAGCAGTTAATTTGTGTTTTAGATTTTTGGTGTCAAACCATGGCAAAACCAATTATTATTATTATTTTTTTTTTAATTAACAAACACAAAACTGCGAAGCTTCTTGCTTGTCTGCAGCAACACCCAGAGCCTTCGGCAGGAATCGAACCTGCGACCTCGGGGACGACTCTTAGTAGGCCACTCTACCAATCCATCCATCGAGGCGCTCAATTATAAACTATAACACTTAAGTAAACGCACCTTAATATTTGTCCAAACACAATAAATAATTGTTTGGGCTAATAATATGGTTTGTGACACATCTTTGGGCATGGGTTTTGTATGGCACTAATATTTGTTTGAATTTTATTTGCACAAATAACAGAACATTTTGTGTCAGCCATGTTTGGTACAAATATTTGTGTACCCCTTTACACTATACTAATAATTTTATTTGTCCGGTGTGTCTGACAAATATCTGTCAAACAATGTTGTTATGCTTATGAAATCCATCTGTCAAACAGTATCAAATTGTGTTTGTGAAGCAATGCGAAAAGTTAAAATGTTTAGTGACAGTGATAGTGGACATTTATTATTAATAACTGCTGGAGCTATAGCAGCTTCAGAAACCCAGCAAAAAGAAAAAAAGAAAAAAAAAGATCCAGAAGAATATGGGTGCGAGCTTGGGTGCAGCGCCGCCAATCTCAGTCCATGCATTATCCCGCATGGGTTTATTATGGTAGTCAGCACTTGATGCATTCCAAATGCAAGGATGGCATTCCACTTCGCCGATCAATTTCAATATATCTTGTTCGCTCCAGTCATGCGTCATCTTTGCATGCGTCATCGTTGCACCGTTGTCGTGCATTTTCTTTCAGAAAAATATGCGTTATAATTAAGAATTACGGAAATGCGTTTTTTACTTATCAATCTGTCAAACGAATTGACCAGTATTGCCATTTCAATTTGTTTTCATTTTTCATATGTTCAGCACTGTCAAAAATAACTGTTGGCAATCCACGTTTCTACAATTATTTGTCGCTGTTTGTTCCGCCAAAAATATTGCGAGCACAAACAAAAAATCGAGCCAAATATTTGTTGCGACGTGCTGACAAAGTGTTTACACTATCCAAAGGTTTCTTCACAAACAAACATTTTTGTTAGCCAACAAACAGTCGGAAAATATTTGGAGGCTAACAAATTCGAGTGTTTACACTAGGACAAACAAAATTTTTATGAGTTTGCACAATTATTAGCATAGTCTAAACGCATCTTTAGTTATTAAAGAAATATAATTTTATAACAACCTAAAAATAGTTTTTGTTCAATTTAAAAACTTATTTTTTACTTTTTTCTCATTTGCAATTACGTCCAGTATGAAGAGTTCGTACACATTTTTGATAAAATGCTGAAAGTACGTTTCCTTCGGAATTCACAATGCCAATTTGTCGAATTTCGTAATTTTCGGGAGAATTTCGTAGCTACATCGGAATTCATGATAGCATTTTTACCACGGAGCCTGCGACGGAATTCATAATAATCATGTAATAATTTTTTCTTCTTCTTCAAATTATTGGATTGCTTGAGCTTTCCATTTTATATGCTTTTCAAGTGAAATATTATTATGGATTTATTTTTATTAGAATAAAGTGAACAAAAAGGCCTGTACAAATGCTATAGATTTTTGCCTCTTTTATAAAAAAATATTTATAACAAAAATATGTATAATTGGCAAAACTCTATGAGCATAGAGTATTAAATTTCATAATATAAAATATTAAATTTAAATTTCAGCTGCTTCCAGTTAAATCTGTATTACAGATTGTGTAAACTTTTCCCGTTCAAATTTCAATTATGTTTTCAAAAATACTTTTAATTTAATTATTGCGGTTTCAATTTTAGTTTTGTTGTTTTTTTTTCTCATTTTTGCTTTTGCTTTTACTTACCATTTGGAACGGTGGTCACTTTTTTGGTTTGTACACGTGCAGTTGCATTATTGACCTTTTCAGATTATAAAATACAAAATAAAATACATTAGAAAAACAAATCACATTACAACAAAAAAAAAAAAAAGAAGAACAAATTAAAAAGTAACTATTTCTATCGATATAAACTAGTGTTAAATAACTTCATTTATAAAATGTATGAAAATCTCATTAAGAAGCAAAATTGTGTGAAGCTGTTTACATTGACATGTTTGCATTTTATTTCACTTTTTTTTTTTTAACTGATGCTGTTGGGCAACAACTTATCATTTTTGGTTGTAGCTCAAAATGTAAAATGTTTATTAAAATAGAGTTTTTAATTAAAATTTTAATTGCCGTTTTACGGTAGAAGTAAGTTTGATGCACGCAACATATTGCAGCTGTTAAAATAATTTTAATATTAAAAAATAATTGTTGCCAAACTAAACTTACAGTAAGTTACAGGAAATTATTGAAACAAAATTATAATGCTTAATGAAATAAAACTTCAGCCTTAAAATTAAAATACAGAGCACATAAAATCTGTGCCAGCAGATGCTGGCTAAATATCGAAAGGACGAAGTCCTTCAAAAATTTCCCAGCTAAACAACGAAAATTTTTGGTTTTGTTCGTAAGTTTTATTGTATATACCATGTAATAAACTGTTCTTTAATTCGCTTACTATTTTTTCATTGCCTTGAATATGAGTGACTTGAGTGTAGCTTTGGAAACATGAGCCCTTCAGTTCAAGGACGTGTGCTGACGAGAAGTGTGGCGGCTTGATGTTTTCTTTGTCTTGTTTAATTAATAGCAATTTACAAAAGTAATATTAAACTTAAGCCCGATAAACGTAATAGACTTACTAATATATATAAAGATTAACAAGCGGGCATGCACAAGTTCGTGCCCCAGCAGCACTGCATCACCATAAACAAACACCGAAAAAAAATTTTTTTTTATTTGTCTCGGAATTTTATGTACATCTTAAACAATTTTTTAGGAATCGATTTTGTTTAACCTTCCCAGACTTCAGCCGGGGGGCACTAACAGCTAGCGAATTTAAGTAAAAAAAAAAAAAAATTAATCAATAAAAACATGAACTGAATTGATGCAAGAAAATACTAATCGAACTGCACATAGAGTGAAAACGGAACGGTCTTACTGAGACTTGAAATTTTCATAGCAAAGGTAATGTGCAGGCCTCTAAGACAAGAAAATTGTAAAAATAGCAAAAGCTTAAAATTTAGTTGGTGTTCATAAATACATACATATCATTACAGGTAGAGATACCTGCATTAAATTGTGAATCAAATCAACATTTGCTCATGGATTTGCATGATTTATAGCTTATTTTATTTCTTAGACATGTTGAATTAAGGAAAATGTGAAAAATGTTAAATGATGCCTATTTAAATTTTTTTTTTTTTATTAAATATTAAAAACAAAAAAAAAATTTTTTTTGGATGAAAAAAAATTTTTTCGCCATTGATTTCTGAATAAGTTTGAAACGGAAAAAATAGAAACAAATTGTATACCAGTATTTGAAAAAAAAAAGGTAGCGCATATACGATAAAAAATTGCCATCCCATAAGAGTTTACCGTTTTTGGAAAATTTTCTAAACGATAATACATTTCATTCGATCAGGGTTGTTTTTTTTAACACAAGCAGTTGTTGAAAAATTTACTAGCCAGTTGTTTCATAGACGATGGCGTGCCGTCACTGATGGTATTTGATTTCGTTATACAAGGGTTCGAAATATGGAATTTGGTTACCGTATACAGATGTGGAATGATTTACTCGAGTACCTGCCACTAGGGCCCAACCTCACGGTGGTCAAACCACGTGGTGCAATCAAGACGTTACACCACCGCCCCCGAGCAGCCGGAACAACTGCTCGGGTGGCAATTTATTTGCTACGTTACTTAGCCATAACAAAACCCCTTGCTCAGGAGTTGAGCTATCTAACCTCTGCTGCATTGCAATTCCCCAGACGGCTAAGGATACACGACTACCGTGGTAGCCCGAAGTTCCTATGATCATCAGTCCTTGAACCAACGCTAATGCTCCCGCCAATCTGGTTCCTTACAAAGCAGCGTCTGTTGCTTAGCAACAGCACTACGGGCCCATTTGGGCGACCGAACATAGACCCGAGGGTCTATGATCAGTATGGCTACCAACGTTCCCTCCCATGCGAACTTATGGTAGCAACCACAGCCAGTACGTTTCAGCCAAGGAAGGCTCCTCAACCTATGACCGGCGAGATGACTCCGAAGAGTCATCTCGGGGCTCCGGTCCCCGTACTGCCGAATTGCCCCTCGGTGAGGGGTTTCAGCAAGTCCCTCAGGAGACGCCGCTCTCCCTCGGGAAATGCCTAAGATTTTTAGCCACCAAGCCAGCCGAGGTATCCTGCACCCCTTCTACCCCGTTGACACGACACCAAGCTGGTTACGATCAGCAAGATGCATTTTGTGCCCCCGGGGGGAGGTTACCGTATACAAATGTATATTGCTCTAGCTGTATTTAGAAGATAAAATATTTTTGTGCTATTCAATTTGGTTCTGTTTTACATGACTATTATTTTAGCTGCTGAATATTTTTTTAGCGCCGGCACGTGCCGCCGTGTAAAGTTTTATGTTGGCACGTTTATTCTGTGATTATCGTATGTACATACATATGCAATAGCTGTTTTCTTTTCCACTCAAATTTTTTTATTTTATTTGAAGTGTGATGGTGTGAATGTAAAATGTAATTTACGTTAGACTTTTTGACAGTCGCAAGAAATCTATTTGTACTTTCATCTCACAAACCTCAATAAAAGTATTTATGCTTTTAAAATAGTCTGAAGTGCCCTTAAGCGAGCAAAAAAAAAATTGTTGGAGCCCAAAAGTACTTCTACTTCCGATAATTTCTCTTATACATTTTCCCAACCACTTCAATCTCAATTACTTCAATTTGAAAGTTATTATTGTGATTAACATTTCTGAAAGCAGACAATAACACTCAAATTCAAGATCTTAGCTGGGGGCCAGCTGGTCCACTTCCCAGTAGCACTGTTTATATCTCAAACTTAGGTTCCTCTTAAGTATTCTATTACTGCAGCGAAATGCTGAAGCCAAGCAGTCACTTCAGTTCCTGCTCTTTTGTTCTACTAAAATATATAGTGCGTCATAAAGTTTTAAATTCCATCATTTGTATCTTTATTTTATCAACCAACTAATTGTAAAATAATTCTATTTTTCGCAAGTGCGTTTAAGTTTCAAATTGTTATTATCCTAGCGGCTGTTTAATGATTATAAGTATAATAATATAAGTGGAACAGTTTTTTAAATTTTTAATTCATTCTAAAGCTTATTATGACACAAATTAAAGCAAATGATTGTGACAATGGCAACTGCTAGTTATGTATTATTCAAAAGCAATGGAACAAAGAAGCAGAGAATACTTGAAATGAAATAATTTAACTAAGTTGCAGTCCGCTCTTAACTTATATAAATACTTAAAAGCCTGGAAAATCATACATTAAGATGAACCCTAAAAAAATGATGTAATATTTTTTTTTCAACCAATTATAACTATCCCACCACGCACAAAAATGATCAAAATGTACTATTAAAATGGTGATTCTGCCACAGCCACATATCGTGCTTTTTGAAAGGAGATTATGGCGATATCAACTGGCCACCAAGATCATGCGATTTGATACTATTAGACTTCTTTTTTGTGAGTCTACGCGAAATACCGTGTTTATGCAGATAAACCTTCAAGTCTTGAGCATTTAAAAACCAACATTCGTCTCAAGTTATGGCTGAGATACCGCCCAATATGTGTCAAAAGGGGATCGAAAATTACCTCAAAAAAATTAATGCTTGCAACACTTCGCGTGGTGGTCATTTAAATGATGCAGTATTTCATACACACTGTCAACGTTCAAACTTTATAATAATAGAAAGAAATATCATGACAAAAAAAAATATTTCAAATGTGTTTTAATTACTTTTAAAACCGCAAAATGGATAACCCATTACTAGTCCATCTGCGAAAAAATTTATGGCAATGTTTTGGCTTAACGTTTAGATTTTGAATAAAACTTTTTTCACATAAGTTTGAAGCATTTCTAGAACATGATGGATGACGTTTCAAATATACACACTTCCAACTCAGAAAAATTTGCAAAAAAAAAAAAAAAAGCAGTATTGCAAAAATGTTGTCCATAACGATCAGTGCCACCCTTATGTATGAGTAAATGTATATCTACCACAGAACATTTGCTGGTACGTAAAAACATATCACTACTGACTTGCTGCTTCTATTTCTTTTTATTTTCAGTCCTTTACTTGGGATACATATCAACCGGCATTTATAGGGAGCTGTGTGGTTTCTGTATGGTGTGCATGTGCTTGAGACTTCTGTGTGTATGTGTGTGTGTGTGTGTGTCTGTATGAGTTTGTGTTAATGGCCTCCATTAGGATTGGTAAATTGTACAAAAGAAAGTTAATTACTAGACTTGCTAAGTGAAATTTGAGGCCATAATAAAACCCATTTCGTTTTTGCTGCTGTTCACATCAGATTTTCTTTAACTGCAACTTTTTGTTGTTGTTGTAACTTTAAAATGGCTTTTCAAGTTGCTTTCATTTTGCACCTATTACTTAGCACATATTGGTGTCTTTACTTTATTAAAACATGTTTCCTAAAGAGAAGTCAGCTGTGTTAATGTAGAAAGGTCCTAATGCATGTTTTTTGAAGAAACGAATTTTGATAAATTAAAGGATTTGGTATAGCAATAACACTGGATTTTAGAAAGTGTGTATATATGATATCAATCCTGCAAGAAATAGCTGATGGAAACTAACACATTAACAACTTATTTACTAACACATGAAAAGCAATTTTATAGCTTTCAGTGTTGCCAGTACAGTGATTTTTTTAGTATTTTGTTTTTCCCGTATTAATTTAGTAATTTACTGTTTAACTACATTCATGCATTAATGTTTTTATAGGTTTGTTTGTCCTTTTTTCTTTGAAAAAAAAAAAATTGTGCTGTGGAAGCTTTTTCCACATAACTCAGTTTGCTATTGTTAAAACTGCTACTGACTACTGTTTTTCGCTTAATTTTGTCTATACGTTTTTCTAAAATAGTTTATTCTATTTTGGAATTGAATTGTTTAATTAAATTTTTCGAAAAACTCTTTTTGTATTTAATAATAATGAAGTTAATAACATTAAATGTAATTTTGTGGGTATTTTGAAAAAAGGTGAATTACACTGCTGGTCATAACAATCATTTGAACTGCGCTCATTCGAGCACTGCGTTGGATCCAGCCATCTACTGTTCCTAACAAAGGAAAATAACGAACTCTAATGTGTAGTAAAAATTTTCGAGACGCAATTGAAGATGCTTCTGAGCCAAAATCTTTGAAGCAAGTCCCCCACTGCAGAATAAGTTCAAAGGCGGTGTACCACAGACTTCTGCAGTGGTGTCATCATCTGGACAACTCAGATCCCATTGAAACTAATTTCAGTAATTTAGTGGGGGGTTCGTAAAGAGAATTTTAGATCTGGGAAGCTCCAAGAGACCCATCCAGTGTAAACCATAATATCTCTGTATATTTAATTTTATTTAAGGTCACTGGCTTCACAAGAAGCCGTAAGTTTGATTATCTTTGCATTATTAAATGCTTAATGAAGCAATTGTATGAATGATAATAATAAAAATAATAACACATAATAATCATCTTTGTTAAATGACTTGTTACCTGTCCACGAACCTTTATTGCTCATTTACTGAAATAGATTATTCCAAATAATTTCTTATTAGAGTTGAGGTATTCTCAATAAATGCACAATTTCCAAATAAGGCTCCTCGACCACAATTATACATTTTCTGTGGCCATTTATATAAATTTACCATTAATTTTTGATGGTCTAATGTGGTGTGTGTGTGTGTGTGTGTGTGTGTGTGGGTTGGCAAACATTTTTCTCTTGCTTTACATTGAAAATAATTGCTTTATAAATATTGTGAATGTGTTTGGCCAAGACTTGAACAAGGTCTTAACATTCGTCTCAAATGTCCAAACAGGGCACAGACAATGTCGTCAATACTCTCTTGAGTTGGCAACAAACACACCGAGCTGGGGATCACATTTAAAGGGGTAAAAACAAACATGAGTGAGTAAGTAGTGTGTTGCTGTTGTGAAAAGGATTACAGCTGAATGTGTTTTAAAATCTACAGAACAAAATAATTTATATTACAAGTATTATTTTAAAGGTTTGTTTGCTCAAAATGTTTTTTGTTTTTAACATGTATTTGTGTGTAATTTTATTTGAAGTGGAGTCAAGCATGAGCTGTGAAATGTATTTACATAAATTCACACCTGCGAGCTGAGCAAAATTTTAAATGTTTATGCCCCCCACTCCCTGCAAACAGCTTTAAGAAAATTAAAAAAAAAAACTAAAATTATTGGCAGAACATTTACACAATCGGATGAATGAAAAAACCAAATGAAAACAATGTTAATTTTATATTTTTGGACACATATTCATGCTTATTTCGGTTCTCGAAATGTGCAGGAGTTTGTACTAGCTTAAAGGCTATTCCAAGCTCACGACGACCTATTCGACAGCCATACAATTTAATTAACTAGTGTTCATTAAATTCTTTGCATTTAAAATATTTAAATTTATTTCTTTTCATTTGTTTATTTTTTAGCTTTTTTTTTTTTTTTTGGTTGGGAAAAATCACTATGTAATAGTTAAAATCATTGAAATAATTTCTATCATGATTTGAGCATGTTCATGCATGATTGACGAATATGTAAATTTTGAAAAATTAAAGATATGTACAACCAACCATACAAATGAATTTCTATTTAGGAACAACAATAGTATGTAATTTTTGTTTTTTGTTCTATTGCCATTTAAATGAACAACAACGTGAAAACATGAGAGAACTATAAAATGCACAACAGATATGTGAAAAAGAGGGAAGCAGAAGGGAGGCAAAAAAGTGTTTTTAATTAAAAGTGACAAAATTATTGAGCCGAAACCAAACCAAACAAAACAAAACAAAAAAAATTTAAATATATGCACAGAAACATGAAAATATAAATTTTATTTATTTTAAATGTGTGCTGGGATCAAGGTGTGGGAAAAGGACACTGCAACAGCAAACAAACGCTAAATTTTGTAAAACGTAAAGTTTTATAAACAATTGTTAATACTTTTGCCACCAAGCACAACAGGAGCATCATCAAATGCTTTAAAAAAAAGCAAGAAAATACATGTTTGCATATGAGCCAGACCTGGGAGTAAAGCATCACATAGACTAATTATGTGCCGATTTCATGGGCATTAAATTGAAGTAAATGTCCATGAATTTTTTACATTACAACTACTTTTTTCGTTTTATAGTTTCATTATCAACTAAAAATCCAAAAAAGACAACAAACAAGTTTATAGACGATATGGCACATGAGGAGAAGTTTGGCTGCTGCGAAACTCTTAGCTGGATCCCGGTATAACATTGCTTTATTTGTTTTTGGTAAAGAATATCAGTCACATCAACCATGTGAACGAAATCCCATCTACATACATATATAATCAGCTGCAACCCAGCAGAAATCGAGACTACTCCTTACACGCGTGTAAAGAATACTCCACAAGGTACCAGGACTAGTTTAAAAGTAATCCAAATATATGGGAAAAACATGATCCATTTTACATTACAATGTCTCACATTACAATGTGCAACAAATAAAATCATATAGACAAAAAAAAAAAAAAAACTTCTGTTTTGCAGCATATCTCGATGTTGCAAAGGCGTTTGATAGTGTGTGGGGCGCAAAGGTCTCCTTCACAAGCTGAAAAATAAATTACCAAAAGATTTTTATCCAATACTACAAAGCCATTTACAAAATGGATTTTTCTATATTAAATACAAATCCAAGTGCTCAAAATGTTTCTGTATGAGAGTTGGGGTACCCCAAGGTAACGTCCTCGGCCCAATGATTTACACCTGACATTCCCACTCCTACATTAAATAACAATTGCGGTTTTCACGCTTCGTATTAAAGTACTATTGTAGATCTTGGAGATATTTTAAATTTAATAAATCTTGATAAATTTAAAACTCAGCAACAACAAATCTCATACATTTTTAATTTACTAAATTACAACCTCTGTTGCAATACCAAACAGTAGTAGATTTACTAAATGTAGTAAGTGGATTTATTTACAGGTATGAAACAGCTGACAGATTTGGCGCCACATTATTTTTTGCTTACATATAATAAAGTGAATTGTAAACATTTCTTAAATTTGCAATGGAAAAAACTTTTGACTGTAAAATATCTAAACAAAAGTCAGCTGTTTCAACTGTTTTACAATACCAATCAAAAAGTCGCTCACACTTAGAGGTATTATAATTAAAAGTATTTTAAATATAATACGAAGTGTGAAAACCGCTAATATGACAGCTACATTTGCTGATGACACTGTTCTGCCATCATCTCACGAAAACATTAAATGGGCTATGCACAATATATAACAGCTGGGGTAGTTCCGCTGTTGGGGAATACACTAATAGAAAAATACCAAATATTCAGCCGGCTAAAATAAATAGCTCACCAATTCTATGGGACACAAAGGCAAAATACCCTGAAATGATAATTGACTCTAAGCTCATATGGAAAGATCACATCACGCAAAAGAAAAAGGATTTGAAGAACAGATAACGACAACTTTTCTGGCTGCTAGGTAGAGATTCCAATCTGTCAACTCAAAACAAAACGATGATAGCCCCTATTTGGAAGTACGGCGTGGAAATTTGGGGCACTGCAAGCACAACGAACATAAAAATTAAACAACGAATCCAGTCCAAAATATTGCCAATGCTGAATGGTATATTAGAGAAGAGGACATACACCGAGATCTATGTACATATGAATATGTCAAAACAGCGAAAGAAGTCATCCGTGTCCGTAACACAACATTCCAACACGGAACTCAGACAGTTGCTGGCGAATGAAATCCTGGCACCCAGAAGACTTAAACGATATGCGCCATCAGAACATGTTATCCGTTACTAGAAGGGTCACGTTGCTGTTTAAAAATAATTGATTTTTTTTATAAATATCACATTTCTATTAAAATACGATATAAGCTATCTTAAGTATTGATTTAAGATAACTAACACCTCAACTAAGTATATCCAATTACTTAGTGTCACTTTGCTGACAGGTGTAATGAAAATGGGTTAAAATAAAAAAATAAAAAAAAACAATGTCTTAGGAGAGGACCATGTAATCAAAAAAAGAAATGCGGTCGGGGGACCCCCGTTAGGAACGAAGTTCCTTACGTTTTTGTTTCATCTTTGAATGTAATACAAGGTGAAATATTTATGTTTTATTTTGAGTTGTTTATGAAATTTTTAAATTTTATGATACTTTAAATTTTTGGAACGTTTTATTCTTTGTCCGTTTTCACAACTAATTAATATTTATTGGTAGATGTCTCCGCTGCTGTCAGCAGAGACACCGCCCATCGTACACAATTGTTTGTCGACAGATACACTAATACATATAAACAGCTCACACGCTTTCGTGACGATTTCTACTAATTTCCACTACCAGCAAGCCGCGTTAAGGAACTTCGTTCCAAAAAAAAACTATTCCTAATAACTATTCCTCACAGGGTTAGACTTGAAACTACTCCATGTCACTCACTACTCCGTGGATTTCCACATGTTTTGCGAGTACTGCCAAATAATTTTTTTTTATTCACGGACCATGTTGTAACTACTCCTTTTTACTTAAAACAGATCATGTACTCCAATAATATCTGCAGGGAATGTGTAATACACTGAAAGATAAATTCTTTGGTTTTCCTAATTTTGTTAAGTCATAATATTGGAGTGACGAAAAAATTTCCTTACATCAATACAACATTTCATTAAAGCAATGAAATTTTTCAATTATTAATTAATAATTTTATCAGGCTTTTTAATTCGATTTTTATTGCCTTAAAATTTGAGAAAGATATTTTTGTGATAAAACTGGAGTAATAGAGATTTTTAAAGAAGATAAGAAAAACAAAGCTGGGGTACATGGCATGGTTGCACAACCACCACGATGCTTATCAAGCACCCAATTTGCTACGAACCCAGGCCATCACCAATTTTATACTGTTTTTAAGCAGCAGCACAAAACCATGCTACTGCCTGAGTTCCTCATTACTGACTGTCTGTATTTAATCTATCGATCAGCGTACAATGCCATTATTGTGTTTCAATGAAAGAAGTAAGTAAATGTAACAGGATTTCCCATTGTACATCGTTGTGGCATCCCTAGAGTTTCGATTTCATTGAATTCTGCTATTTAGTAAAGCACAATGGTTTAGTTAGGTTTTTTCATTCTCATTAAACCTCATCAACGCCCATGAAAATTCAATGCCAATCAAATATTCCCAGCTATGATCTAACCACATGCACTATACAGACATCTGTATGCATATGTATAGGTGTGCGTCTATGTAACTTGGTGTTGGTTTACAATCACAAATAGACGGCTCTTCAATAACTACATAGAGGAAATTAAAAAAAGATCTGTGTGTACTTGTTTTTTAATATTGTTTTTAGGAACGACTGATAAATTTTAAGCTCGAAAAAGTAATAACAGGCTGCAATAAATAAAACAATATACATTTTATTCTATTGCAATTGGGCACTTGAATTTGAGGCAACATACAAGAGCGTGTGTAAATATAAAATTTCGTACAGTATGTCCAGCAAATACTACAGCAAATATATGAAAAAGAATATACATATGTATATGAAAAAGTAAAACCGAATTTGAGCCCATTTAATTTTTAATTAAAAATATTAAAACTTGGCACATAACTTAGCATTTAGACGGTAAAGTAAATGCCTGAAAGTTGCAATGCCTTTTTTTTGTTTGTTTGTGAATTTTTGATCAGAGCTGACGTCTCTTTGGTGATGTGAAGTCGTAATAGGTGAACGCGTGCTTTTTTTTATGGCTTATTTAAATAAAGATTCCATGTTTATTAAACGTTTATTTGGCAAATTATGTACATATAGATATTTGCCAAATAAGATCTTAACAAACATGATACATATATTTTTTTTGAAAATTAATCCGCCAAAGTAAACATTCGTAATAGGTATTGTCGTGGTTATTTTTTTAACGTTTATTTTTTTGTATTTTTTTTTTTTTTTTTTGTATAGTCTAACGGTTTGCAATACTGAAGAGGTTTCGTTAAAAGTTGTTAAGTGGATAGTGTCGAAGGTATATACACTGGACACTAAACAGACAAATTAGCAACATTTAATCCTGACTTACATATTTGTGATTTGCAAAAATAACTGATCTGTTTTTATGTTAGAATTTTTGTGCTTAATCAAACGTTCACAAACACTCCCCATTTTTGTTTTTCCACCCACCAATCCCTTTTTCCTATTTTCCCAGTTCCAGTACAATGCAATGCATGTATAGGGATCAGTACTGGTCCCAGGCTAAAAAAAAAAAAGAAAAACAAAATACACTCACAATTTTCTAACTTTCAACTCAGCTTGCAGCAAAATTTTCCTGAAAGTAATTTTTTGTCATTTGCTGAAAGTAAAGTGACAAGGTTGCCTACTCCACGGCACATACATACATACAAATTTTCAGCATAGCCGTACAATAATAATTGTGAATTTAAAATTATTTTGTACATTAGAAAATATTTAAAACATTTTTACAGCAACTATTGAATAAAGAACACAAATGAAGTATATTAATAATAATAATTCAACAATGAACTTAATTATTTATTCGCTATAAGAGCCAATTGAAATTTATTACTTTAGGTCTAAAAAAATAGACCTTAATGCTTTCTGTCTTTCTCATATATAGACGGCTGAGAAAGACAGAAAGCATTAAGGTCTATTTTTTTTAGACCTAAAGTAATAATAATAATTATTAAAAGTTTAGCAATAAAAATTATTTTCGAATGTTGTCCTATAAATTTATGTTTGTAGCAGTTTTGGCAACTCTATTTCAGTAATAAACAAAACTATAACGATGGAGGCAAAATTAAATCACCAAAACACATTAAAATTAATTAATTTATATCCTTCATACCCAATTTTGTGCTATGTGAATCATAAATAATCTAGGTGGAACGATTTAAAATAAAAGGCATATGATAACATGTTGCAAAGGACATGGGTATGAAGCCAGAAATAGTGCAAGGGAAAATTCGATCGTTGCTTTGACGATATTTTTAAAATGAACTTTCACTTTCCTTTCTTAAAATTGAGCAAGAAATTTTCATGAAATTTCATAGATTTCTTTGAAATTTTTATTCATAATACGTATACAAAAAACTTAATGAAAGTACTTTCCTGGTAACGAGGCACAGATTGTGCTCATTTTGAATGGATGAAAACTAGCAAATGGTAAAATGGGCTTTCAAGAAATAATAAAATCCATTACTTGCTTTTTTTTCTCTTTTTGTTTGTGTCAGATAAATTTCTCCACACACTGTATTCGTTTCATTTTGCAAATCCCAACACGTTTGCTCCATTTGGCACTTCTTTTACAAGCAATTTTACGTTGAACTTAATAAATAAGTAACCATATAAAATTGCTGGATTCTGGTATTTTTATTATAATCCAGTTTTTTGTTTTTCAATATTTTTTTTTTCGTTTTAATTGTAGCTTTAATCCTGGTTTGTCGTTGTTAGAAAATTTTCATTGTTGGAAAATACGAGCTAACGAATGTACATACATATGTATGTGTGTGAATGAAAAACATTATTTTCTAAGGAAAACCACAATCGAATGACCACAAATACAATTTGTATTCGTACGTATGAGTATTTCAAAATTAAACAATTGGGAGTTTTGTTTAAATGAACTGAGTTTCGGTACATTACAAAGTGTTGTAATTTACTTGAACATTAAGAGACAGAGAGAGAGCGAGAGAGAGAGAGAGAGAGAGAGAGATGAAAACTTTATGAACACTTTTAGAGCAACTCCAAAAGTTGATTAAAAATTTTACTTATTATTGTAAAATTGCAACCAAATTATTGTTTTCAATTTTCCAAAAGCAATTGGCATACATGAGATTAAAGAAAAACTATTTAAAAGTTTCAAATGAATTTAGTAAAAAAAAGAGAACTGATATGATTTAATAGCAAGCATGAGGTTTTCCACAACAGTTGGTTGCTGTCAATTATCTAGAGATATGCGAAAAATTTCCTCATAAATTCAGTTATTTTACGCAGCGATAAAAAATGTAATGCCATACTCTTAAAAATGTTTCTTGCGGATTCTTTGAATGCGATAATAATGTACGGTTTCTTTATTTAAAACAGTTTTAGAGTGAATTTTCTAATCGAGAACCTCGCACTTCTTTCGCACAATTGCATTGCAAGCAAAAACAAAACGTTGAATGTTATTTTTTTTTTTTTGTATCAGTCTTGAGTTTGATTTTACTTCCTCTAAATTGAGAGATGTTTTTTTTTGTGATAAAATTGGAGTGATCGAAATTTCTAAAAAAGACAAGAAAAGGGTAGAACAAAAAGTTTGAACCCATGAACATTACTTATACAATAGCAACAAACACAAAAATTAATTGTAAATCAATTGGATGTTGGTGGAAGAATATAAAATATATTGCAATCAACTGAAAAACACAGTGATAAAGTGGAAAACTGCTTAATATGACTGAATGTAGACCGTCAGTAATGACGAGTTCAGGTGGTAGCAGGGATATTTGCTGCTGCTTAAAAGCAGTGTACAATTGGTCACGATCTGGGTTCGATTTGTAGCAATTTAGGTGCTGATGAGAGACGTGGTGGTCGTGAAACAGCCATAGTATATTAACCAGACATTAACATTTGGCATTCTATAACCGTAGCAGTTCTTTTTTTTCTGCCCAAATGTCGAAACAAATAAAAACAACATTGTTTGTAAATATATATTCAGCATATTTTCTCTCACTCTCTTTTCAGAGTGATTGAAGCAAATTCAGTGAATTGTACGCAAGTAATGTGCACAATTTATAGCAATTGTTCAATTAATAAATTGCATTTTTTTGTATGTCATATTGAGCTTAATTAAGGCCATAATTGCTCAAAACTCTTTATTGGCGCATTTTCGAATTAGATATGCCGGGATTATTTATTTATTTATTTATCCATCTAAGCCTATGGAATACAATATCCTTACAGGCTAATAATAATTTAATTACAAAATATATTAAATAAATCCTTATATTCTAATAACAATTTAAAATCAGTAATCGGCAACGAAAAATCAATGCTAACGATATTATTGATGCTATTTAAAGTATGCAAGGGCCGTAGCAACGGCTCACGCATTGCATAATTAGTAACATGACTAGAAACATAGAATAAATTACTGGATCTGAAAAACTTACATGGCACAAAAATTTTTATTAACTTTAATAAGTATGCACAATCGATATGACCGTTTATCAAGTTATAAATTACAATAGTGGATTGCATAGTACGTCTTACAGAAAGTGGCTTCAAACCCAAAAGCAAACAACGAGCATTATATGAAATTGGCATTGACAAAGTTTGAAAATTACGAAGCGCATATTTAACAAATTTCTTTTGAACTCTTTCAATTCTATTTGTATGTACATCGTAAATAGGGTTCCAAATAAACGAGCAATACTCTAATTTAGAGCGTACAAAAGCTGTATACAAAATTCGTAAAGTAATGGGATCAGCAAAGTCTTGACAGCTTCTTCTTATAAAAGAGCAGACGGAATAGGCTTTAGGTATCATGTAGTCAAGATGAGCATTAAAGTTAAGTTCACAGTCCAAAATGATACCCAGATTTAACATTTGATTGACCACTACTAAATTGCAATCAGATAACTTGTACTGGAAAGCATTCACAGAACGAATATTAGGTTTGTGAAAGGACGTTTGATAACATTTATTTACATTTAAGGACATATTATTCATATTACACCAGTGGGATATTTCATCGATGCAAGACTGAAGAACAAATGCATCATTGTCTGATATTATTTCTTTAAAAACTTTGAGGTCATCAGCATACAACAAAAACTGTGAACCAGAACAATAATTTCCAATGTCATTAATAAAGATCAAGAAAAGTAGCGGCCCTAATATACTACCCTGTGGTACCCCGGATGTTGCAGTGTATGGCAGGGACACAAAATCTTCCAGAACAACTGTATATTTTCTATCAGAAAGATAAGACCTTAACCAATAGAGAAATGAGCCATGAAAGCCCATTCTCCTTAGCTTAAGACAGAGTATATTATGTGAAACCTTATCAAACGCTTTGCATAGATCCATAAAAATTGCATCAACTCAATTATGTTTTTCAAAAACAGAAATACAGTATTGGTTAAAAACTGCACAATTTGTAGCAGTAGAACGGCCAGGAAAAAATCCATGCTGTTCATTACAAATATAGCGTTTTATTGAAAAAAAAACATATTTTCCTTCGTAATGTGCTTAAAAATTTTTGATATATTAGGCTCCTAAGCTATCTCAACTCTATCTCAAGGGCAACTACGGGACAAAACTAATTAAGGGTAATTCTATCAGGTCGGTTTTGAAACGATAATTCAAATTACGTGATTTCTGCAGACATATTGCTCCAGAAAGTGAATTGAAGCGAATATCTTTTTGGGTTTTTCCACAATTAAAATGTTTAAAATGCAATTTACAGCTCTAAATAAGTAATTTAGTAATAAGTAATTATTGAAGTAATACCATATGCTATATCTGAAATCACTTGATTGGAAAACAAAAGATTTGCAGAGCAAGATTTTATGACACTGCTACAAAATAACCATTTGTGTTTTCTCAATGCCAAATCGCATTTTTTTTTTTTTTTTTTTTTTTGGAAATAAAGGTATAATATACAAGGGTAGCTCTCAATACTTCGGGATTAGAGAACAAAAACAAATATTAATCATGGAAAATTACTTTGCTGTTTTTCAAAATATTCCCCAGAAGCTCTATACAATTTTACATGATTTCTGGGGCCAACTACTTCTTTGAAGTAGTCATCGATTACGATTTTGACAACAACTTAAATTGACCCACTATAATGTACACAAGCATCTGAAAGCTGCATTCTGGTTTATGTTCTGAGTTTAGGATGCTAAAACTAGGATGCTAAAAATGGAATTTTGTCTTGTTGATGTAACACCATGTCGTGCCAGGGATGTAAGTGTTGCTACAATTTCACTTTTTTCTGCTATTTGGAGGCAAAAAAAAAAAAAAAAAAATTATTGCTCCACAAATTAGTTTAGCACAGAAAAATTCAACTATTAGCACTAATACTAAGTTTAGCTACCTGTGAAAATTTGCTATAAATGAAATACACTCTTTTGTGAAAGAGTGTATTTGCAATTTTGCATCCCTGTCTTGTATACAAACATTTAATAATATTGTAGTTCAGGGATGCCCACGGCCTATACCCTTACACGCTTTTGTTTTTGTAAAACCGCGGAGAATTGGCTGAGCATTCTAATATGTATACACAACTTTTTGTATGAAATACACACATACACACATACCCCAAGTTCAAAGCAACAACACTTTCATATGCACAGCAATACGAACGCAGGCTTTATTGGTACACATTTGTGCCAAGCGTGAATTTTGTTGTTTTTTGTTTTTTTGTTTTCATGATTTTGTTGTTTTTTTTTTAATGATTTCGTGAGTATGAAACACTTGAAGAAATAATTTTGTGTTATTAGTTTCAACTATACAGTTTATTTTGTAGAATGAATCCCAAGTGGGAAACCGACTTTTGTTCGCTAAAAATTTTGAAAATCGAGCACAATGTATGATTTGCTTTCAAATAATCAAGACGATTAGTAAATATGATTTGGAAAGGCATTTTAATACAGTACATACATTTTGTGAAAATGAAATTTAATTTTTTTCCCAGTGTACCTAATGAAATATTTCTGTTTTTCTTTGTGTGCGTCAATAAAGTGTATACGTATTGGTGTTTACGCTTCCATAAGAAGATTTTGGGCACCACTGTTGTAGTTGCTGAACTTGACAGACCTACTATTGTTTTCAAACCAACAAAATGCAGACCAGCTGTTGTTGTTGTACAGTTGCACAGGCCTTATGAAGGCACCATGACCATAAGTATGTTGAAGAATTATAAAGACTTATCAAAAATTTGACAATTCTTATTGTTGTTTCATATAATGAGTTTATTTTTTTTTTTTTTGGTAGATCAGATTTGGCTTATTTTATTTTTAAATGAACAAATTGTTAATGCAAAAATATGCACAACAAATTGTGGTCGATTTTATTTTACAGCCCCATTGTGCAGCAACTAAAATCATATGGCATACACATTATTCATGTATATTATTATATATTTTTGCACTTTTACATTTAAGTTACAAATTAACATTTAAGGGGGGGAGGGAAAAAATAAAGCCTTCACACGCGCCACATTTCTGCACGAAAAAAAAAAACGTAAATAAATAAAACAGCAAAAGTACATACACAACTAAAAATATTTACTCAAGAAAAACTGTCCAAAAAACACACACTTTTCACTTTGAGTGTAATTCTACATTAAAATAAATTTTCAAAACTGAATCTGTAAGTATGAATGTGTGTAGGCAAGCATGTGGAAGAGTGTCAGTTTTTTTTTCTTCTTATTTTCGTTTTTATTTTTGTTGGCTTGTTTATCCCTCTTAACATATGCAAACGAAAACAACTGTTAAAAACTATTTCACATACAAATATTGTTGCATATGTTGAAGGCTTTGAACACATGCAAAATTTGCGTTTTTTTTCCTCAATTTTTTTGTTGCGAATATTTCGTTACACAACACCAAACTCGCATACATAATAAGCCAAGTAACGTTCTTGGCTTAGATTTTTCTTTTTTTTTTCTTTCTTTTCAAAATAACTATCATTATATTTTGCTGTACTTACGCTACAACTATAGTTATTTCGCTTTTTTATTTTAATGCAAAATACTTGTATATTTAAATTGTTTTTTAATATATATTTTCTCTGTAGTGTAGAAGCGAGTGCTTTTATATTAATATATAGTACATAATAACGCTAAAACATGAAATATGCAAAACTACATGGTGGGCACAAGCTAACAGTTCAGGCATACTTCAGCTCAAGTGGGTGTTTATTATAAAAAGAAGCAAAAAAAAAAAACAAGAAACAAGAATTCCAACATTTACTTCTACCATCATTGTCAAGGAGGTCATGGTCGCCTGCTTGTATGCAATGCAATTTTATATTTTACTCTGTGCGAGTGAGTTCAGGTGTTTAGTGTAAGAAAAAAAAAATGCAATTTTTGTCTGTGGAGGATATATTTGACTTGGATAAAAAAATTTCTTTTTGAAACAGAAAGCTTTTTACCACAAAAAATATTTGTATTTTTTTATTACTCTTGCAATGTAAAAAATGCTTATTACAGTTTTGCAAAATACACAACTCTAGTGTGTTCTGGCGTATATTTCGAAATACACATTTCATTAACAACGTAATAGCAAGCCTCTATAAGCTTAATTTAGAAATTTTCAGCAATCTTGTCAAGTTTCATAAGTCAAGTTGAGCCCTTGTAATATTATGCCAATGGTTGCCTACTTTCAGGTGATGCTGCAAACAAAGGGGGAGCTCATTTTTGTTTTGTATGAACCGGGGGTGGAAAAAAAATTGATTTTGTAATTGTTAATAATTTTATCAGGCTTTCTTTCTAGCTCGATTTTTACCTTCTCAAAATTGAGAAGAATATTTTTTTTGTGATAAAATTGGATTGAGCAACATTTTTAAAGAAAACAAGAGAAGTAAAATTGAAGGCTTACTGCCTGGTGCACACCACATGGTTGTTTCACGACCATCTCGTCGCCCATAAGCACTCAAATTTGTTCCGAACCCAGGCCATGACTAATTACATAATGCTTTTAAGCATCAGCGCATATCTATCCTACCACCTAAGCCCTTCATTCTTGATTTTGTATATTTAATCCTATTAACCCTTAAATGCATAGCGCACCATATATGGTACTGGCTTTTTAACGTGCCGTATTCTAAGAAAATAAACTCAAATGTGTCGAACTTTCCACTTTATCACCGTGTTTTTCTGTTGATCGGAATATATTTTATATTCTCTCAACAACATCCAATTGATCACCACCAATTGCTAACATTTTACTGAAATTTTAATTACATTGATTTATGATATTGCAATAAATTTATATTACATTACTTTTCAGTAAAATGTTAACAAATACCGCATGGCATGACAAAGATGTTTAAGTTGTATCAATAAAATAGGCCTCTAGACCACAACATGTATGGAAAAAGCACTCATGGAAAGAGCAAGTAACATTCTGCTGAGCTGACAAAAAATCATCCATAAAATAGACTACAAAAAAGGTCATTGCTTTGGTTAATATAAGTTAAGTACAGTGAAACTTCGATATTACGAACTTCATTATAATGAATTTTTAGCTGAGTCCTTTGAAAAAAAAAAAAAAACCATTTTACAAAGTTTTTCATACAAACGAAAAAAATTCTGAGCTACAACGCCTCCATATGGCAAAGTATTTTTTCAAAATAGCCTCTATACAACGAAGTCTTTAACTATAGCCTCCATACAATGAACTCAAAATAAAGCATAAGGCAAAATTAAATTTTCAGCAAAACGGAATGGAAGTCCCTTTTAAAAACAACGAAAGGCAGATTAACTTGTAAAGCGCCACAAATTACACTGTCAGTTCTGTTTTGGTTCTTTGCTAAAATGAGTGTATGAAAGCCTAAATCAATTTCTATACGAGAAAAAAAATTCTATAATTGATGCTGTTGGTCGTGGCGACAAATCTTGGCAAGAAATTGCTAAAGAATTTAATATACCGCTAAAGAATTTAATATACAACATCCATCACAGAAAAACTGTAGAACGACACTAGGAGTCTGGAACACTCGAACAAATTTCTTAGCTTTGATGCCAAGAGGGCGGATCTCGCTCTAAAACTAAATAGAAAGAATCTAAGGACACTGTGTGGGGCGCTAACAGGCCACTATACCTGCAGGAATAATATATATATATCATGCTTTCTGTCTTTCTCAGCCGTCTATATGCCGCCGACATTTCGTTGCTGCTAAACAACTCATCAGTAGACTTGAAAAAGCAAAAAAGAATGTTTGAAGTCCAACTACTTATTCCAAAATTCTCACGAACAAAATGAGAATCAGAAATGCTCAAACAAACTTTTTATACAGAAAGCATTTTACGTCTTGCAACACCTTTACCTTTTATAGCACTTCCTTAGCATTTCTGATTCTCATTTTGTCCATGAGAATTTTGGAATAAGTAGTTGGACTTCAAACATTCTTTTTTGCTTTTTCAAGTCTACTGATGAGTTGTTTAGCAGCAACGAAATGTCGGCGGCATATAGACGGCTGAGAAAGACAGAAAGCATTAAGGTCTATTTTTTAGACCTAAAGTAATAAAATAAATAATGTAACTATGCTGCTATATCCATTTATGAATAGAAGGTCACCCTTATAGCATGTTTCCAATACGAGTTGAATCACACTGTTTACACGACTCGTCTATGTGCTTCGATTTGACTTTTGTTTTTGATAAGCCAGCATAAATTTTTCATTAATTTTCGTTAAGAAAATGAACAAAAAAGTAAGTGAAAGTGTTGTTGCAACAAAAAAAAAAAACCACATTCATATGGCAATACAGCCCAGAACTTAACTTTTATTTTTATGGGAGAATTATGTTTTCCTTGCTTTTTATTTATTTATTTATTTTTTTGTTTACATGAATATGATTTTGACAGATAGTGCAGATAAATTTGAGATATAAATTAGAGAAGATAGGAATTTTACGTGCTTCGCATGTAGCTTCAACATGAAGCAACTTCATTCGCTCTCAAAATTTTGTATGGCGAAGCACGTTGCTTCGCACCTGATTGGGGTGTTAAGCACAAATAGAGAGCGAAGCAGAACAGTTCGTGGAAACATGCTATTAGTAAAGATAATAAGATTATACTTTTTAAGTCCATCTTTATGTCTTTATTATACTACGGAGCAACAGTGTGGAGTGATGCAGCTGAGTGCCACATAAAAATGCTTCAAATAAGTCAGAAAAATTTGTTAAAAATGATATAATATAGTCTTCCATGGCATTTTCCTAGGCACCGTTTACATTCTATTCATAATATCGATATAGCTAAGGCTAGAATTGCAAAGCTAACCAATAATTATAATATTCGATGTGAGTTGAACTGAACATGCACATATTAACGGATTAAATGTGAGCAATTAAGGTGGGATCACACGATTGCCGAAATGCACCAATTTTACACAATTTTTATTGGGCTGAATTGGAGCTTAATAAAAAATTTGTCCCAATCAAATTCTCTGCAATCACATGATTGTCACATTTTACTGAAATTTTATTGTCGCAAATTGCCGCATTATAGTCACACGATTGTTATATTATACGGCAACTCTGATAAACAGCTGTTGTAGCTGATGACAAACTTTGTTTTCCAAAAAAAAAAAAAATTAATTAAATGTTAAAAATATGGTTTATTCATTAAAAAGAAAAAAAATTGCTTCGGCTATTATTATAATGTTGTGCGGGCTGAAAAAGCAAAAAATGAATAGTAACAAGAATTGAATTTTACTGATTGAAAAGCAGAAATCATGTTTGGAAGACGCGTTTAAACAATTTTGAAACTAAATAAATGTATACATATGTATGTATGTATATTATTGGCGGGCATTGTCTTCTTTGGTTGCCGCACGAGAACACAATAAATATTGGTGCATTTTTAGAATTTTTATTAGTGATTAGTTGTGTGACAAGTGTTCACACGGTTGTCGCATCAGGGTTGTATTTGATTGCGACAAATAGGAACAACATTCGTTTAAGTTGCCGCATGAGCCAATAAATTGTGCGATTACACGATTGGCATACAAAATGTAACAAAAATTGGTGCATTTCGGCAATCGTATGATCCCACCTTTAGTTTTAAGTTTTATCTCGAAATAATTTTTTTTTTTTTTTTGTTCAGAAGGTTTTTTTTAACCTTTTGCCTAAACGTTTATATTTTAATTAACCACAAATGTAATAACACCTATTGTAAATACTTTTGTAGCTTTTTAAGAAGAAAAGGCACCTGCTCGCCTGAACTCTTAGCTGATACAATAACACTGTAAATACCTCATCTATGTTAAATAAATATATAAAAATCTAGCATACTTTTAGGCATTTCAAAATGTAGCCATAGTAAGCTTAGTGGTCATAAAAACATAATAAGAAGAATATATTTTATCTATGAAATCCATCTTAACTGAAATTTATTACTCACTTTTGGCATTTTCCTACATTTAGTTTATTAAATGAGAAAAAGAAAATATATAATTAAATTTGTCTGTGTGCCCACCTTGACTTGATAACAAAAATGATACTCGAGCCAAATGCTTTTTTTCTCTTCATTTTGTTGAGCAAATTCTTGGCATTTAATTAAATGCTAATTGGTTTATTTCTAATTAAATAAGTTTTTGCAAGAGCAGCGTTTTCATTAATACCCGTATACAGAAAAAAAATACATTTATATGTACATATATATTAGATAAAGAGAAAATGATTAAAATGGCACAAAAATGATGAATGACAGAATAGGATTGGGTGAAGACCATCATCAGGAGAAAAGTATAAAACAAGTATATTAGGTTGGGTCGATTTGTAAGGACACACATTTATTAATATAGTGGCAGCTTTTGTCATGAGAAACAAAATTCCACTAAGTCATATTCAAGGCTTCAGATTTTAATTTTTTTTTTATATTTTGTACGGGACCCCTCTCTAGGAGGTGTCAAAAATATTGGGCAGAGAAAGTTATTGCGGGTTGATCACACATTTTACTCTTCTATGCGCACCCTGGTTCGAGTTAGGGTGATGGTGTAAGCATTTCATTTTCGAGGCACCCAAATAAGAGCCTCTGATTCGCCCCATCGTACTGTAAGCAAGCCAAATAAATTACCACACTGAAAAAAATATTTCTTTCATTCAAACGCAATGTAAGCTGAGTCAAGTGAATTTTTGTTCAATTCAGGTCCTACAACAAATTTCGTAAAATCAGTCACAAATTTTGTAGCATGTTTATTGAAAAATAAATTCAATATTGTAATATCGAACAATAATTTAATAGATACAGTAAAAATGTTTGTTGGAAAGAAAAATATTTTATATAATTTTTTTTTTGTGCAACCTCCAATAACCAGCCGTTAATTTGAAGTTACCGAGATCCTAGGGACCCAACAAACCAGCGCCCAGGTACGTGATGCTGTGTCTACATGCAATGGGACATTCCCAAAGTATACGTTTCACCGTTTCTTTTTCCCCATTGCAGAGTCTGCGGGAATCACTGCTTTCAGTTTTTTTTTTAAATACCATTTACCATTGGTAGCTCTGTATATAGTCTAATATCCCTTCCGTCGAGGTTCACAATACGTTCAAGCTTCATATTGTCGCGAGCCATTAGCCTTTTTGCCTGCCGCATCTTCTTCAGCACTCTCCAGCAGCCAACAAGGCTTTCAAGGGCTCGATTTTGGTTGAATTTTGTCCTTAAATCTGTTGTTAACCCCGCAAAACGATTCAGGACCTATAAAGGATTAAACTGCACAGCTTTTGGCTAAGCACTAACCACTTTCGTTGCCCTTATGCCCGCCCTGGCCCGGTATCTGTAGGAGAACTAATCTGTTCCTCAAGGAGAGAGCCTGAAGAAGTTCGTAACATTCCCAAACTACTCCGGACGGGAATGAATAAGCTGTTAGCACTTTTAGAGCTGCTTGACTATTAGAGTGAATGCATATGTCGGCTTTAGATATATTCCCCCGCAAACATTCTGTCGCACAGAGCTCCAAGGCGTGGACCCCCGCCTGGAAATCGGTTACTTTTTTCTCCATTGCAATCGCCTTCAGAAAGCTAGGGCCTTACTCCGATTTGGAGCCAAAGTTGGGAACCCCATTTCACAACCACGTTATCATGTCTCCAGGATGCGCGATCACTAATAACCACTTTGAAATACAAAGAGAATGATAGTAGTTTATCTATTCTCTCTAAGACTGCAAGACTCGGCGCAACCCAGAAAATTTTCAGAATGCTAATGTGTTCGGCAGCAATAAATGCACTGGCTGGTGTTTACACGACATCAAAGTTGGTTCATGAATGCCGGAGATCTCTAAATGAGATAGCGAGACATTCAAGCCTAGAGCTTCTCTGGGTACCAGGACACAGTGGAGTGTCTGGAAATGTAGTCGCGGATGAACTGGCTAGATCTGGGGCCCGACTACCACAGGAGGACATTGACGAGTCTGTCGGTGTTCCACTTAGTAGCTGCAAAAAGTTGATAAAACAACAGCTGCTAGGAATCGCTCAAGACAGATGGTCAAATGTGACCGGCTGTCGAATATCGGGGCTCACATGGCCCGTTTACGATCAAAACAAAACCTTAGCTCTGTGGGATTTTCCCCGACAAAGGTTAAGCGCCTTAGTGGCAGTTCTAACCGGACATTGTCATATAGGCGCACATGCGAGAAGACTAAATCTTCCGTATAATGATTTTTGTAGAAGCTGCAAAGACGAAGAAGAGGAGGAGAGTGTTGAGCACTTCCTCTGTAATTGTTCTGCTCTATCCAATCTCAGAGCGATATACATAGGCAGACCGATACTGAACAGTTTGGCGGACATATCGGAGTGTGACTTGTTTAGGGTGGAATCTTTCATCCGGTTATCTGGATGGTTCAAAGTTGAACCAAGGGAGGGGGAGTAGGAGTTACCTGCTGCCCTCAGGGTATCACAACGGGACCTGTTGGGACCCAAGTGAGCTGGTCTGTTGTACTGGCGGCCCGAAAACATAACATAACATAATGTGTTCGGCGGGAGTGTCCTGCCTGAGTGTGAGTAGTTTGGCCGCCCTTGCCATCAGCAAAGGACTAACCAAGGCCGCTCTTCATTAATATTACCATACAATACAATTTGCTAATCAACTAGCTAAAACAATGCTACAATAGGTTGACAAAAGATAGGAATTGTTCTTACTCATTTGTACTAACAAACTGAGGAAAGATTTTACTTATGCTGAGTTTACTTATGAGTATAATTCTAAAGTATTTTAAAAGTGGCAAAACAAATTTTATACAAATTTTTCTAACGATGCTCTGTTGGCATAACTACAAGCATTTCTGGGATATAAAAATCCGTTACAGTTCATGGAGCAGCTTTCAGCACAATACGTTTTTATACTTTATTCAAATGCAAGGATATAATTATGTTAACCAGCCAGTTATATGCATGTAAGCATAGCAAAGTTTTACGTAAAAATAAGATATTTAAAAATATAATGAGATAATTCATACATTTTATATAAATTTAACATTAAAATAATAATAATAGACGCTGCACTTTGCAACAAGCGCACAGAAAATATTGAAACGCCTTAAAGTAGGCTATTATTTTCTGTACGCTTGAGTGATAATATGGATTGAAACGAGCTTTATTGTTATTATTTTATAAGCTAAGTGAATAATATTTATATTTATAGATGGCTATGTAATTAATTAAATAAAAAAGAAACATGCACCCACCTCTATTTTACGTCCCTCAACCACAGTACCGTGTAGACGTTCACGTGCTCGTTCTGCGTCATTGCTGTTAGCGAATGTTACAAAACCAAATCCCTGTGAGTTTATATGTGTTTTTATATTTTATGTAATTTTGTTGTTTATTTTTTTTTTTTTAATACAATTTTTACGTTTGCAGTTTTGTTTTAATTTTTGCACATTCCATTAACAAGTAAAATGAAAAGTAATTAATTATTTTTTTTAATTCCATTCGCGTAACAGTCATTATCATCATTATTATCATCATCAATCATCATCATTATCATCAATGAACACATCACAGTCATAGCAAAACATGCAAGTATTTTAAAGGAATAGAAAAAAAGGAAAAAAGACAAAAATTATAATATAATTTAATTTTTTTTCTTTTAATTTATTACTGCTGTTTTAATATACATAATTATGTGAATAATTATTTGGTTTAATTAATAGTTAATAATTTTTAATGGGACCAGGGGTTATAAATACTGCTGTAATATTTTCTTTTTTCTTCTTTAACTTAAAACATACATATTTTACAATACAAAGAGGCAAACATGCAGCTGCAGTTTATATGAAAATTATTGAGTTTTTTCACTAAATTGAAAAAAATATACATATATATATATTTTTTCACAGGATATACAGTTAAACGGCTGCTATAACAACATTAATATGGATTAAAAACCATAAAAAGTTGAAAAGTAAGGGATGTACCCAGGCAAGAAAGTGTAGAAATTTGCACAGAATTCATCAACTGAATTTCCAACTACAAAATAAGAAAAAAAAAAAAAAAATAAGAAGCCAAGTAATTTTTCGATTTGGCCGCTGCATAAAAACTCTCTGGGGCCATTTGAAAAGCCAGGAAGACGTAAACAAATCCTAACTAATTGAAGCTGTGGAGGACAAACTTCAGCGTTGTATTCACGAAATAGGCGAAATGTTTCTTTGCAAAATCTGGTTCAAAATTTTGGAAAAAGAGCTGACTTGCCAGAGATGGACATTTTCTCAATATCATATCACATTACTAATTCCCATATTCCAACTTCACAATGGTAAATTTTGTAAAAAGTATGGAGGTGTGCCGACATGCTAGAGTTGGACATTTGTCCAACATCATAAATTACCATATTGCTACTTTACATTCAGTCAAGTACGAGGCTGGCTCGCACACTAAGGGTTCCGTACGTATATATTACTTTACGTTCTATAGGAACAACTAGTAGTTTTGGACCTGCTGTTGTTGTTGTCATTTGTTGTTGTATCATCTTATCAGCATCTGGGATTACATACACTGTGCGAATTTCGGCTCTCTATCTCTTACGGTTCGAGAGTTATAGCAGTTACTCTACGTTGTAGAGGGACACCTGGTAGTTTTAGAGTTGTTGTTGTTTTTAGCATTTGTTGTTGTAGAGCATATGTTAATACATACATATATTAAGCACTCACGGTTCGAGAGTAACGGCTGATTGTTATTTTACGTTTTAAAGGGATACCTGGTAGTTTTCGACTTCTTGTTGCTTTTAGCATTTGTTATTGTAGGGCATAAGTGAGTGCATATATTGTGCACATTTCCTCTCTCTGTCTCTTACAGTTTGGGAGTTACGGCTAATTTTTACTTGACGTTGTATAGGGACACCTGGTAGTTTTCGACTTCTTGTTGCTTTTAGCATTTGTTATTGTAGGGCATATGTAAATACATATATTGTGCGAATTTCAGCTCGCTGTCTTTTACAGTTTGGAAGCTACGGCTAATTGTTACTTTACGTTGTATGGGGACACCTGATAGTTTTCGACTGGTTGTTGTTTTTAGTATTTGCTGTTGTAGCGTCGAGATAAAACAACATCGTGTGAAAATTTCAGCTCTCTAACACTTACCGTTTCGGGGAATGGACGCTGTGACGGACATAGAAGTCACGGTAATAGCGGTACGGTTCCGTTTCACTCTGATGAGTACGGAACCATAAAAATTAAATTGAGGTTATGAAGTAAATTGTGTTTTAAAGCTAATTTACTTCATAACCTCAAATTTGCCAGGGTGTCCGGCAGAAAGTTACACTACTTTGTTTTGCAGCCATTTAGGCAAACATTGGTATTGACAGTTCAAATGTGGCAGTCATGAAGTAGCGACACCCTGTATAAGCATTGAGCTCATGGCTTTGTCCACCAGCGATTTAGTTAAAAACGGTGTCGATTAAAAACTAGCCAGCCTTTAGAACAATATGTAGACTAGTAATACGTAATTTGCTAAAATAGACAGCGTTAATTTGACAATATCTCAGTTAAACTTGAAACTCGATTTAAGATTATAACGCAGGAAGGATGACTTATGCAGGATGAACCAGCCACAATGTTGCACAGCGTTAATTGTAAGTCCCATGTCGAGAGTTTTTGCCCAACTTAATTTAACACTTTTTCGTTTCAGTAATTGGCCACTTTAATTGGCCAGATATGGGGTTCTAACAGGAGGACAGTGTCACTTGCCACACAGCCCCACGACGCAATGCATTTATTTTAACACACATCTTATTTTAGGTCGTGACACTGTTAAGTGGCCGAGTTTGATGGCTCTTAAGCGACAGTAACTCGAACAACAGCAATGTTTTCAAGAGAACGACCTGCTCGAGCATGCACGGGTGTTCTCGCATATTCTACTGAGCCGGCTTGATGAAATTTACTTAAATTTCACCAGGTGGCAGACACATTTGTTCGATTATGCTGATCAGAAAAATTCACTTTGCATATTGATTAGAATTTTGAATCAATCAATTGCATAAAATTTAGCAATTACTGAAGCCAAGAAATCATACGATTTTATAACGTTGGACTTCCGGCTTTGAAGACATCTAAAAGAAGAAGTTACGTTAATAAGCCAGGCGCAATACAGAGATTAAAGGATCAGGTAATTCTGCCTTCTAATTGACAGCACTGAACCCCAATTATGGCACAACGCTGATGAGCGACGTGGTGGTCATGCAACAGCCATAGTATGTACCCCAGCCCGTAAGTCTTTAACTATACTTTTCTTGTCTACTTTAAAAATGCACTTTATTTTATGACAAATTTTTTTAATTTTATGACAAATAAATCTTATTTTAAGGAAGTGAAAATCGAACTAGAAAGCCTAATGAAATTCTTTCTCAATTTTGAGGCAGTAAAAATCTAGTTCGATGAAAATGGGATAAAGGATAAAAATTATTAACAATTGTAAATCATATAGTTCGACTATAGACTTAAAATTAATGCTTCAAAGTCGCTGGGGCTGGCGATAGGCTTGAAACCGTTGTTTTATCACTGATACAATAGCAACATACAAAAAATTCAACTGGAAATCAATTGGATGTTGGTGAGAGAAAATAAAGTATATTCCAATCAACAGAAAAAAACATACAGCCCAATCATGAATGATAATTCCGTGAGAGTTTTTTCGCTTTTCCCATTCCTCTTATTATGTTGATAAATTCCTTAGGAAATTTTTTTGTTAACCTTCCCTGTTTTAGCCACATCGAGGGGGAAAAATAGTGGGCGGAGGAAAAAACAGGTATTTTAAAAACATATGTTTTTTGTTTTTTCCTATAAAAATTTTCGATATTACCAACTTTTTTTTTTTTTTTTTTGTTTCTCAGGTAATTTATGATTGGAGGAATTTTTTCTCGACAAATGTATTTTCCTTAGGAATAAAATTCCTTGAGAAAATTCATGATTGGGCTGAAAGCGGAAATTTGATCAACAAGATTAATTATAGATAGTCAGTAATAACGAGTCCAGGTGGTAGGATGGCTGTTGCCTAAAAACAGTATACAATTAGTCATGGCCTGAGTTCGAAGCAGCCATGGCAGGTGCCCCAGCCAGTAAGTCTTCAACTACACTTCTTTTCTGGTCTTCTTTAAAAATATTGATCACTACAATTTTGTCACAAAGAATTTTTCTCAATTTTGAGAAAATCAAACTTGAAAGCCCAATAAAAGATATTAACAAATGTCACAGAGTCATTGAAGGACCATGGACCATGTAACAGAGCTATGCCCCCAAAGTCTTCGCAATTGTCATCGATGCCCTTATTACAGTATAAAATATTAAGAAAGTTCTAAGAGAATTTTGTTTTTATTTACATTTCTCAATAATAATTTTAATTGCAATACTATTTATTATTTAAGACAACATTTTCATTCAAGCTGGGGTACAACTATGGCTGTTGCGAAGCCGCCACGCTTTGCATCGGGCTAATTTTATTGGCGTTGGCTGCATACTGACTGAATTAAGAGAATCTGGTGCTTTCCACACTTTTAGCTGTGCTCGTTGAAACACTGCTGTCCAGGCGAATACATTTCATTTTGTAGAGAGTTGCTGCTGTTCTAGTTATTAATATTTTAAACACACTTTACCGAGTTCACAAACAATTTCAGAAAAGCATTGTTTATTAAGCACTCCAACAGAGATTAAGATGGGTTTAGTGGTTGGTTTTTATTGTCTACAATAATGTTTTAAAATGGCTTGGCTTTTATAGCAGGCGTTTGTGAGAGGGAGAGTGCGAGTGCGAGTGTGTGTGTGTTAGTTCCTGTTGCTGCTATTTGCAGTAGCTTTTGGTATTTTCTATGACTGGTCGTAAAAAATAATTTTAATATTTTATTATTTATTGTTACAAGAAATGTTGCCGTTTTTTTTCTTCTTTTCTTTCGTTACATATTAATGATAAAATTTTGTGCTTCCTCCTGCTTTCCCATTTTCTTTTGCACTTTTTTTCTGTTTGTTTATGAGTATAGAATTTTTATTTATGTTGAACTTTTTTCTTTCAGTTGGCTGTTTTTTTTTGTTGCTCTTTTCAGAGTTGTTGAAAGGGATCTTGGATTTTTTTAATTTCATTCGTTTTTTTTTTTTTTTTTTTTTTTTTTTGGTTTCCAACGGTCTCTTATCTTGGGATGCATAAAAATTCAAGATAATAAACAAAGTTTCAGTTTCTTTTCCAATTTTTATTGGAGTGTTTCAGCACGCCATTTTGATATGCATAAATTACTATACTTTACAAATATATACAATATATACTGCACTCGTAAAAGGAGCCAGCAACATTAACACAAGTGCTGCATGTAAGAAATGTTGCAAAATATGTTTTGTTTTTCAGTGTGTTTTTTAGCCACCTCTTTGTTAACAAAGGAGGTAAAGGAAAGAAAACAAATTTACATTTTAACAGAATTTTAATTATAAGCAATAAAACCAAAACTTAGTACTTGCCGTTGGAAATTGTGATTAAGAATCTGTGCTATTTTCAAAGTAAGATTTAAGCTTATGGTATTATTTAGTATTTAAAAATTAAATTGTCATTTTAATTTGATTTTCCTTCATAATAAATCTGCTTAAATTTAAGCTCTTTACATTTCATTTCTGTTTGAAAAGCAGTTTCTTCTAGTTGCTTGCTCTCAATGGTATCTTAGAAAGTGTGGTTGCTGGCTAAAAGAACCCTTTTGTAAAAGGCTGTTTCTGGTGGTGTAGCTGTCGTCGTCTACTTAACAGCTAAAACAGCTTTTTCGCATTTTTAAGCCGTTAAGTGTTTGCTTAAACAAATTGCATTTGACAGGCAAATATGGCAAAATAAAAACGCTCACACACACACACACACACACCACGTCATCAACAACACAACAGCCCCCTGGCTGGCATTTGCAACAGGATACCTGTCATATATTTCACAGGATTCCTGAACAAATGTTAGAGGTAGAACAAAGAAGCAGGAAAAAAAAGAACTTAAAATTCTTGACGGTGCTATTGATTAAAGTGATGGAAAAGAGAAAAAAAAGTCGTTGTAAAATAGCTAAATAAATACGTTGAGACCGAAATGCAATTTATTTTCCTAAATAATTAAAATTAATTTAGAAAATAAAAATAAAAATAAAAATAAAAGACCAGGCAAAGTACCAACAGAAACTTACAAGTGCAGGGGGAACAAAGTTGTGTGTGTGTGTGTGTGTGTGTGTGTGTGTCGCAGTTTATTGTGGAGTCTGGCTTTTATTTATTTTTCAATTGAGAAACGTAATTAACTACAATGCTAAAATTAAAGGGTTTCTCATAATGAGGAAATGGTTTATTTTCTCATAGTGGATTTCTTAGATAAAGTGGTTAAATATTAATTTAAGTAAATAAGTTGAGCCAAGTACGAAAAATAAAAAGCAAAAGTTCATAATCTGTGTTTTTTTTTTCTTAGACCAGTATTCACGAGATGACCCTGTAGCCCGTTGCTCCACATTGTATGAGAGCTGGCAAAATAAAAAGGTGGGAAGAGGGTGTTTGTGGAGATTTGATAAACAAAATACTAATAAACTAAATCAAATGCGAGACGGACTCCCACAGCAATTGTTCCGTACTACTACCGTGCAAGTGGTAGACAAAGGGTACCCCTTTAAACTTTATTTCTTTATAGTTTCTAATACTGGCTGTTGCAGAGGCCAGACAACTACATACAACGTAGAAATTTCAAGCGTATATCTCTTACGGTGCCAAAGTTTTAGTTAATTTTTAAACTAAAGGGTGTCCTCATGTATCAACTAAGTTGTAACTTTTTGCTATACAGTTATTTCCGCTTAATTGAGTTTCCCGCTTTATTGCACTAAAAATCATTGAACGAAATCATTCAGTATACCTGTCTATGTAAAAATACCCGTTTAATTGAGTTCCGTTTAATTGCGTCAGCCGCTTAATTGTTTCGCAAATTAAGACAGCATTGCGAAAAACAAGATGAAATGTTCCGCTTAATTGATTCGGTCTATTTATTTGGTTTTTTGCTCCACAAACGTAAAAAAAAAATTCTTTTGCGCCAAAAAAAAATCCTTTATAAACATTGTACGATGAGCGTACCTGATTTTTATTTTGTTTTAATAGCACAATTTTTCAATTTAATATGTAACAAACGAAATGAGTTTGGTTTTCCTTATACGCATGGGTGCTTCGCTTTACTGCACACATTGCTCAATTAAGCGATTTTTCGTTTAATTGCGTCTGCGATTTAATTAGCCGAGTATTGCTTAATTGAGTTCCAGTTTAATTGCGTCAAAAGTCGTTCATTTTTGGGAACTCAATTAAGCGGAAATAACTGTATTTGGCTTGCCAGCTACATACACTGCGAAAATTCCCGTACTACGGGCAACATAAATATTTTCACTTTCTGCTATTTGCGGAATTTGTGGCTGCGTAGGTCTGGTAACCCTACCTGCTGTTCTAATTCGATTTTCTATATTTTATGTTTTAAATGTTACAGCTGATTCCAGTTTCTTGTATGGCAGCACCTTTTAGTTTTTACATTTTTCTTGTTTTCGGCATCTGCTGTTAGGATATATTGCAATTTTAGTCAATACTAATTGCACATTGCATGCTGGCCTGGCACACGAGTAGGCTTGGGCTCCGTTTCAATGAATATTGCTGCCGTTGGAGGAAACTGTCTTCCACCTACTCAGCGAACTGATTTTTCCTTAAAATTTCATTTTCATCTTGGGTGAGCTTAGTTAGGACTAGCGATATTGGCCTGTTGAGGAATCTTACGGCTATATTCTGGATCTAATACCACGATTACATACACACTCAGCGGCTGGTGAGGTCGACAGTACCTACCAGTGTCTTTTAACTTGCTACATACGGTGGAGTGTTAAAAGGCACAATCGATATCAGGAAATTTATTATTCCTCTAGATTTCATATCCCATTCTGAGAGAGATAAAATATTAGACTTGGCAGCAGTTCTAATTATACTAGCTGCTGCTGCAATCAATATAATGCAGAAGTTTACAAATGGTTTGTACAGTTTCTAGAAGAGATTTTGTAACACCCAATAACAAGCCACTGTGAGACTAAATTTTTGTTTACTTTTCCATCCCTGGTATCTGTCTACTACAACGGCAACTTTTTGCCAACGCGAAGAAAACTGTTTTTATTTAATGAAACTTGTTTTTTTTACAAATTAAAATTTTATTTGGTTTAATAATTGAGCTCAAGGTCGTCACTTTATTTTCAATAAATATACTTTCTATTTATTGTTAAATTATTCAATATTTCGATACGCCTTTGTGTATCTTCTGCAGGAAAATGTGTTTTAGCGAAATATTGAATAATTTAACAATAACTAGAAAGTATACTTATTGCAAATAAAGTGACCTTGAGCTCAATTATTAAACTAAATAAAGTTAAATAAGAAAAGGTCGAAGAACGAGTATCCAGAACATAAATAAAAATTTGCAAAACTTTTAAAATTTCCAAAATTCACAGCCCACAACAAATTTACAGGGTGACGTCAAGGGGCGTGGCAAAAAAATATAAATTTAATACATAAAACGTGATACTCAAAATATTGGCAACATTTTATTATTTGTGTAACGTATAAATATGCCCAGTTTAATATGTTTGACGTAACGAAATAACTTAACGACATATTTGAGTGTGAAGGCAAATATGTTTTTCGTAAGCGAACATTGTACCAACATGGTTATCTGTGAAAGTAAAAATGTCCGTAAATGTAAATAAGTAACTTATTATAAAATAAAAGAATATTTAAAATTTTTAATAAAAACCTTCGAAATTTTAAAATTGAGAAAATCTAAAAACAAAATTTCAACAGCGGCACCGTGAAAAATCGATGATCTCTGAAAGAATTTGGACAATTAGAGCAAAAGAAAGTGGTCTCATTAGTGGTATAAAAGCCATTTCCCAATTGTATTTAAAAATTTAAAAGAAAAATTCTTTTTTGAAATTTTTACTAAGTATAAAATGGTTTTAGAAAGCATTTAGACATATATGGGCAAATTTTTTGAGTGTAACTCAACTGGTCCATTGGAACATGGAGAAGGAAGCCAAGAATGTGGTCTGTTTAGTGGTAGAAGTGCCACCAAATATGCCACATTTTTGGCTTCACTTTCCCTGTGGTCCAGTTGAGTTACACTCAAAAAATGTGCCCATATATGTCGAAATTCTTTCCAATATCATTGATTTTTCACTTAGTCAAAATTTCAAAAAAATTTTCAAAAATTCTCAAATACAATTGAGAAACGACACTTATACCACTAAATAGACCACATTGTTGGCTTCCTTTTCCATGTCGTCCAGTGGAGTTACACTCAAAAAATGTGCCCATATATGTCGAACTTCTTTCCAAGATCATTGATTTTTTACGGGGCCGCTGTGTAAAATTTTTTTTTTTTAATTTTCTTAAATTTAAAATTTTAAAGGTTTTTATTAATATTTTTAAATATTCTTTTATTTTATAATAAGTTATTTATTCACATTTACGGACATTTTTACTTTCACAGATTACCATGTTGGTACAATGTTCGCTTACGAAAAACATATTTAACTGCACACTCAAATAGGTCGTTACGTTATTTCGTTACGTCAAACATATTTAACTCGGCATATTTATCTTCACATACATACATATTTTATTTTCGATTATAAAACAGCCAACAAATCTACACAGAGCGAAAACTTCCTAATAGATTCAATAAGATTTTCTCTTTGAAACGTTTTTAAGCTGAGGGTTATCCCAGCAGAGAGAAAAGAAGATTTTTCTATGGGTATTTCTTATTATTTCCATGTTGCAAATCTTATTAATTGTCTCAACAAGAAAAACACATAAAACCATGAAGAAAACTTGTTACTCACGTTTGTTTTTACTCAGTTTCCGATTTGCATGGTACCAAAAAAAATTCTATAGAGAAAAACTTATTGATTCTATTAGGTTTTCTTGTAAATTGTATACAATAAGGATTTCTTATTGATTTTATTAGGTTATCCTATTAATTTTTCGCTATTGGTTTTATTAGTTTCCTGTATAAACATACGCAATTCATCTTTTTAATTTCATTAATTGTTGTTTTTTCAATAAGGTTTTCCCATTTAAAATAATAAGGAATCCTTCTTGAAAAAAAACCATAGAGATATCTTATTGATTTTGTTCTACTTTATTAGGTGCTTTTTTCTCTGTGTACATGCCTATTTAAATAATTTTAATAAAAAAAATCAAGCTATGGCAAGCAGAATAAATTAATTAAATCCTCATTACTTGAAAAATATTTTACAGAAATTTGTCAATTACAGTCTTACTTAGCTTTAACTAAATTTTTTTTTTGTATCAAAAACCTTTTTTCTCATTTGATGTTATTCAGTCTTATGACCTTCACCTTTTCTTCTGCACTTGCGACTGCTTAAATATTAATTTTCCTTTAGTTCTGTTTAACTCATGACAGATTTCATTAGCAAATATGACGCATTTAATGTATCATGAAGTGTAAGAGATTATTAATATGCACAGAGATTGATGATAAAAGGAATCAATTATAGTATACGACAGCTCATATTAAATTTATTCACCTATACAAAAGAAAAACTAAACAGACTAATAAATAATTTAATGAATTCTTAATTGGAAACATTATCACCTGATTTAATAAGCTAAGCAAAATTGTAAGTAGGGAGAATAATATGGAGGACATGCTGTTCCTTACTAGGAAATATTATACAAAGACATTGCAAACTATTGGGATATTTTGAGCAACACTGTGGGCAGTGAACGTGATTGAAAAGTGATTGTTCACGCTCTAGCAAACCTGTTTATTATTTTATTGGCAACTGTAAGCCCTGTTTTATATTATTTTAGCTTTTAGTTGATCTATAACGCAATGTACGGTGATTATAGTTTTAAGCAATGGATTTTATTAGATTAATAAAAAATATGCAAAAATGTGGGAATACATCGCCTCAATAGGATTCCGACCGATAAAGGATTCGAGACGAGCTGCTGTGCAGATAACGTCATCATGGTTCTGAAGGGCAGGCATCTTAGGCTTGAAGGGTTCAGCTAAAAGCGTTGAATGAAAGCCTGGACAAAATTGAAATTTGTCTATTTGCAAGAACGATGCTCTTCCTGGAAACAACCCTAAACAGTTCCGACAAAGTGAAGTATGTAGGAGTCATGTTTGATGTTTGAGTGCATCCTCCGTTAAAAGTCTGCGGACAAAGTGAAGACTGATGAGTAAGTGGAATGACCAGGGATCCGAAGCGCATCATCAGCAGAATTATACAGCCATAGACGGGGTCACAGCGGACAGACTAGACACACTGATGCTCGACATTCATTCCTGGTTGACCGACTCCTCTAGCCAGATGGATCAAGAGCGAGAAGGAAAACAGCACTCGCTATTTATCTAGAGAATATCAATACAGAGCTATTATTCCGTCTGCCAGGTTACTGTACAGCTCTGAGGGCGTAAGTTCAAGCAAAAAGGGAATGTATTAGATAAGTCAGTGGAATGGGAAGGCGAGGACCTGTAAATACATTTACACGTAGACAGATGGCCATAAAAGGATCCCAGCTGAGTGAATTATATGATGGACTGTTTCGGATTGCAAAAACGTTCTCTACTTACGTTATTCGATGTCTGCTACTGGGACACGCGAGAATAACTAGAGATGAGAAGGCAAATTCACTTGCCTGAAGAGCAAGAGATTTAACTTCCATAAGCTTGAAATCTTTTGCCGCAATTAAAACAATTGGGCACACAGAACCCACTCAACTCGCTGCAATAATAAAATCGCAGGACTCAGTACAAGCATTCTATGGTGAAGGAAAACCAGATGAGAAAAAGTCAAAGAGGCTACGAAGACTCAGCAAGCCCAAATTGAGTAGTACGAGCATAATGGGAGTGGCAACATCTCACTCACAACTACTGGCATATCTAAACCGCATAGAAATTGATGCAGTAGAGAATTAAAGAGTATGTGGGGAAAATAGTAAGATAAGATGGGAGTACAAACACAATCCCACCATCTAGCGACCGGTACTTTCCAGAACATAACCCACCTATCGGGTATATGCTGGCGAAAAAAAGGGATTTTTGTATACTACACCGAGTCCACGGAGTGCACAAAAGCCCACACTGGCTTCAATGTAAATTGGAAAACATAACCTGAACAACAAAGTAACAACAAAAAAATACAAACAAAAAATTTGCTTACTTTCAGCACATTCTCAAGATAAACCAAAAAAGAAAAAAACATTTGATTAATTTCCCTAGTTTATGGAAAGAGATAATCCCCTTAATTTTTATTCAAAACCAACCATCTGAGGTTTGAAAAATATTATTGTAATTGATTTTAAGTAAAAGAAAATTTGATTTAAATTGCATGAGAACGGTCTACTTCCTTTAAAAGAATGATGTCCTTTTACTTTCCGTTTCTCTGCCTTAACATGATGTAAAAAAACACAAACTAAATTTTTCTTATTTTTTCTCAATGGCGCAGCTTATTCTCATTCCTATCGGTTTTATTTCTTGGCCACAAATGTTGTCTAGATCTGCTTGTTCCTTTTGTTATTTAATTCTATTTGATACTTTTAGGTACTTTGTGGTCTTAATAAATGTATTTTCCAAGAGAATTTTTCTTTTAAACATTTTCATTTTTTTCTATTTATTTTCACTGCTGCTGTTTCACTATTATATTATTGGTGAGAAGACAAGTGAACTGTTTACTTCATGAGGCTAGGTCCCACAGAGCAAATGTTGAAATGACCCAAGCAAATTTAAAGAAAGGTAAACATTTTGTATGGCAGTTAGGAAAATTTCCCGACTTATGAATAACAGTTCAACCCCCGATTTTTGACTTGGGATTTACATAAATACAAAATTAGTAAATTTTCCTTAAAATTTAAGTTGGATTTAAAATAGCTTTCTGTTTTACAGTCTAAAATTATTTTTGGTAATTAATTGCAATAAAAGTACAGCAGCACAATGTAAGTGTCAAAAAATTATCGATAACTCAATAAAAACAGCTGTTTAAACAAATTTGGAAGCAAGTGAAATTGTGAAAAGTTTAGAAAATAATAAATTGTTTTGTAAAAATTATTAAAATGAGTAGCAAAAGTGATAAAACTACTTCCAATTTCACTGCCACAGAAGTTGATTACCTTTTGGAAATAATAAAAAATCAAATTATGAAACAAAAAAATAAAACATGTGCAACTTTCTTAATTTGCAGAACAAAACAGAACTGTCAAAATCATATGGCAGTACGAAAAACTTAAATCGAATTTAAATGGGCACGGCAGGCCGTTTAAGTTTAATTTAAATGGCAACTGTTTGACTCAATTTTGTATTTAAATCAAATTGAAATTGAAATGGCATTTAAAATCCAAGTCAAAAATTGGGGGTAAGTGCTTGAAGCCTCAATTCGCGGTTATAAAGGGTGTTTTTTTTTTCGATATATAGAACTTCAAGTTGGCATTACTGTTCAAGATGGTGACCGATTTAACAGCTGTCAAGTGATATATTCTCAGTTTGGTTTGGCAATTCGTCATGCCTGAACAACGCTTGCAAATAGTGCAATTTTAGTGCAAAACGAGATTGCCGTTGTTCCCGATTTTCATAAGCGAATTTTGTTTAGCGGTGAAGCGCACTTCTGGTTGAATGGCTGCGTCAACCAACAAAACTGCGTATGTGTATGTCGAACTGCGTAAGTGTATGTCGAAACACCATTACATCCAGAAAAACTGACTGTTTGGTGCGCTTTATGAACTGGTGGAATCCGTACTTTTTCAAAAACGATGATGGCCAGAACGTTGAAGTCAATGGTGATCGGTATAGAGCCATGATTACTAACTTTTTCATTCCTGAATTGAATAACCATGATGTCCAGCAGATGTGGCTTCAACAAGGCGGCGCTCGTGCCACAATCGATTTATTGAAGGACACATTTGGTGACCGCCTAATTTCACGTTTTGGAGCTGTGAATTGACCTCCAAGATCTTGTGATTTAACACCGCTAGACTACTTTCTGTGGGGCTTTGTAAAGTCATTGGTCTATGCGGATAAGCCACAAACGCTTGACCATTTGGAAGACAACATTTGCCATGTTATTGCCGATTTACGGCCACAAACGTTGGAAAAAGTCATCGAAAATTCGACGTCCAGATTGGTTTACATCCGCGCCAGCCGTGGCGGTCATATGTCAGAAATCATATTTAAATTGTAATGCCGCAAGATTATCTCTTGGATAAATAAAATGCATGGCAATCGAATAATCCATCGTTGTTTTATTGCAACTTAAAGTTCTATACATCGAAAAAAAAACACCCTTTACAAAATCGTTAGACGGCATTTGAGCTCAAAAATCGCGATACGAGTTTTAAAATGTAATGAGTTATTAGGACCAGCTTATTTAGAGAGAGAGAGAGAGAGAGAGAGAAAGAGAGGGAAAGGCAGTTTTATCGACCATACACATAATTTTCCATTATCACACTTTCCTTTTGACATAAAAGTGAGCAATAAGTTATCTACAAGATATACTAAACTGATAGTTAACGAGGGGCTTGACTTTTCTTTTTACTCATACCACATTTCGTTAGTTCCTTGCTATAGAAAATTGAAATGGGTGATTGCTTGGATAAGTTGCTGTCTTTAGACTTAAAACTCTCTATAACACTACCCAACAGATAGAAAAAAAACCTTGGATGACCGCTATATTTTTTCTGATGTGTTATGTACAAAAATCATAAGTCAGTTTTCACTTAAATGATGTAGTGTTTAACATATAATGTCAACTTTCAAATTTTATAATAAAAAAGAAATATCATGAAAAAAAAACATTTCATATGTTCTTGATGCTAATTTTTCGACTTTTGTTGTTTAGTATTTTAATTGTTCGAGCCTTTAGGTGACTTTTTTTTTAAATGTTTATTAAATTCGATATTTCGATATCACAATCTTCCTGAAGAAGATATCCATTGTGATCTCGAAATATCGAATTTAATAAACATTCATAAAAAAAGCAAGTGACCTAAAGGCTCGAACAATTAAAATACTAGTATTTCATGTGTTTTATTTACGTGTACTTTTGAAACCGCAAAATAGATAAACCGTATAAGGATGGATTCTCATTATTTTTGAAAGTGATGATGGCCACTATAAAAATACACTGGCAGTTTTATCGTTTTACATCATTAACGTTACTACTTTTTGTGACTCGTGGAATGCATGCCTGTGAAAAATACAATTGCCACTTAAGGGACCAGCAGCATACAAAGCTTCGTGTGTCACCGTGACAAACAAGTGACGTGACTGTGCAACTGTGCTCAAGTTTATGCTGAAAAATTACTATAACTGCCAGCACAGTGTAATTTCATTTAAACAAACACTAAATCAATTCAAACTGAGTAAAAATCTTCTAAAGATTAATAACTCTCCTAAAGAGAGGTGATTCTTTTTTTCTTAATTTGAGCGAATGCAGTTTTGAGTTTGATTTTTTCAATTCAAAGAAATATTTTAAAAGAAAGAAAGAAAGCCTTTTAAATAATACTTTTGGAAATTTTTTTCTTTTAGAAATTTTTTTTTTTTTTTTTTTGCTTAATCTGACCTGAACCTCTGAAATAAGCACAGACCAACGCAAACATACACTTACTTACCTTTATCCTTAACTGCATTTTAAATCAAAATAACAACAACAACAACTAAAAGTGCTATCTGTGGCAACCGGCAGCTCAAATACGATTACTAGTCTCAACTTCTATACGTCTACACAGGAAATTGATTTATTTCCTTACTTTATGCTTTTGTTTACTTTTCTACACTTTGTATTTCACTTTAAGGATGCAATACCAGAGATGAAAAAAGTTAGTGGGGAAAATTTCAAAGGATTTGTTTTAATACTTTTAAAAATTGCAAGTGCAATACGAAACCTTAGTACCTATTGTTCAGGCTCGAATTTTAATAGCGCAATTAAGGAACATTTTCGTAACTTCCGCATAGTTAGAGGCGCGGTTTTTATCGGCCATGATAGCGTCACTGCCCCGACCAGCTATTGCAGGCTGGTCGTTCATCGATTATTTGCTTTATAGCCTTTTTACACTGACGTACATCTTACATCTTTCATCAATTTGCAAAGATGTTTACATCTTCCCATAAGAATTATACAGGCCGAAAATTGTACATCTTTCTACATCATTTTGTTCCATCTTACATCTTTCGATTTTTTTAGTGCCATCACTAAAAAAAAAATTGCAAAAAATCTTTTGCTTTTGCACCATCACTAGCAAAATGACATTTCAGAAAATAAAAACACAAAAAATTCAACACAAAACCAATGATCGGAATTTTTAATAATTTATAAATAAATTCATTTTTATTGCAATGCAAAAGAAAGCTGGTGTTCGAATCGTATATTCAATCGATATGGAGAACATGTTGCTTGTCCTATGGGAAGAAAAAAGTCCAAATGTCCTCCTCCAAGTCCATTTAAAATTTTTTATTTTTATTTTTCAAAAAAATTGTGCGTCTTCTTTTTGACAGCTAAATAAATGAAAGATGAAAGATGTTGTCAATGTAAACGACTGTTTGACATTTTCAACATCTTTCATGCGTTTCACGTGGTTGTCAGTCGGTGTAAGAAGGCTATTAAGTATACTACAATTCATGACAGATGTAAAGTTTATATCTCTCAAGGGCAATTCAGACTATTATACAAGTATAAATACTTTTATCGAGTTTTGTGAGATGAAAGTATAATTCGATTTCTTGCGACTGTCAAAAAGTCGAACGTAAATTACATTTTCCGTTCACACCATCACACTTCAAATAAAATAAAAAATTTGAATGGAAAAGAAAACAGCTGTTGCATATATATGTAACAGCAGCTAAAATAATAGTTATGTAAAACAGAACCAAATTGAATAACACAAACATATTTTATCTTCTAAATACAGCTAGAGGCACAAAATGCATCTTGCTGATCGTAACCAGCTCGGCGTCGTGTCAACGGGGTAGAAGGGGTGCAGGATACCTCGGCTGGATTAGTGGCTAAAATCTTAGGCATTTCCTGAAGGAGGGCGGCGACTCCTGAGGGACTTGCTGAAACCCCTCACCGAGGGGCAATTCGGCAGTACGGGGACCGGAGCCCCGGGATGACTCTTCGGAGTTCGGTCGCCCAAATGGGCCCGTAGTGCTGTTGCTAAGTAACAGACGCTGCTTTGTAAGGAACCAGATTGGCGGGAGCATTAGCGTTGGTTCAAGGAGTGATGCTGTTCGGGACTTCGGGCTACCACGGTAGTCGTGTATCCTTAGCCGTCTGGGGAATTGCAATGCAGCAGAGGTTAGATAGCTCAACTCCTGAGCAAGCGGTTTTGTTATGGCCAAGTAACGTAGCAAATAAATTGCCACCCGAGCAGTTGTTCCGGCTGCTCGGGGGCGGTGGTGTAACGTCTTGATTGCACCACGTGGTTTGACCACCGTGAGGTTGGGCCCTAGTGGCAGGTACTCACGTAAATCATTCCACATCTGTATACGGTAACCAAATTTCGAACCCTTGTATAACGAAATCAAATATCCTCAGTGACGGCACGTCATCGGCTGTGAAACAACTGGCTAGTAAATTTTTCAACAGCTGTTTGTGTTAAAAAAACAATCCTGATCGAATGAAATGTATTATCGTTTAGAAAATTTTCAAAAAACGGTAGTCTTGTGGGATGTCAATTTTTTATCGTATTATTTCTCGTTTTCATAACACATTTGCATTCACACCATCACACTTGCAGGTATTATTTGAATTTTTGGCAGTATAATAGTCTGAATTGCCCTTAACGGGCACAAAATGACACATTTTTTCAAGAGGTCAAGCAATAGCGATTCGTAAATAGAGGTTTTTGATTTATGAACAACATAATTGTTAAAATTAATTGAACTAAATATTAATACGTAAATCAATCAATTTAATGGGATTCCAAGTTTTTTTTTTTTCTTTGTACTCAATTTACACACTAAAAAAGTATGTATAAGCTGGGGGGGAAAAACCATAGGTTAATTTTCTTAATACAAATTTCATAAATAGGAGTTTTAGCGTTAAATAAAATACACAACTGGATTCATATATTTCTGGCCTTTTATTTAACGTTAAAAATTTGGTAAAAATTGAGTGCGCAAGCGAATTGCCGCAATAGGCCAGATACACAAATTTTCATTACCACAACTTCTGTTTGACATAAAAGTGAGTGCCGAGTTAGCGGGAATATAGTCAAACCGGTGACTTGAGGTCTAGCCTTTATATTCACCACATTTAGTTATGTCTTGGCTATATTAAATTATATGGGCTGAATGATTGGATAATTTCCTTTGAAATGAGTCATTTTTAAGCCATTTACTGTTTTCTCAGACTTTAACCTTTCAATAGTATTGCCACACCTTGAGAAAAATACATTTTTTCTTATCGCTTGGTTATGAAAAGAAAACTTGCTACCGGACAGTTTATAGTTCACCTCTGCGAAAGATACTTTTGGCTAAAGCCAACTCTAACGGGAAGCTGTAAAAACGGCTCCAAGAAGTTTACAAAATTTAATTCTTAATTGAGCTCAAATGGGCATATAGTAATACAATTATTACAATAACAATTAGTATAATAATTCACCACAGCAGAAGAGAGTTAGAGAGTGCTGAGCAAAGCCTGTATATATGGCCTGATTATATCTACAGGCATATTTGTAGTGATTTTAGATCACTGAAATAGTGTTCTTTCTGCGCATAATAAATAAATAAAATCCCTTCCATGTTTATTATGAAGGCTCCGATGGAATTCCGTCGTACAAATGCTATCATGAATTCCGACGTAGCTACGAAATTCTCCCGAAATTTTCTCTTTTTATCAAAAATTTGTACGAACTCATAATAACAAAAAAAAAAATAAAAAAAAAAAATTCTATAAAAACTTTTTAATTTATTTACAATTAACATTGTGCGTTTTGGTCGGACCCCCCTTTACTCTGTGTTGAAATATCTTTCCTCCAGACTGCTTGTTATACCAAATGTTAACTTTCCTCAGAAGTTACTCTTAATAACCCGATTTCTTTGGAAACCGACTTTGTCTATTACCTACAGCTGCTGACAAAATTCTCTCAACCATTTCCATGTTCTAAATACCAAAAACTATTTACTAAATCTATAAAAGCTATTTATCTTAAGAAGTAAGCTTCACACAAGAACATAAAAAAAAGTCTTTGTCTGTCTTAGCAAAAGCCCTTTTTGGTGTTAAAGTAATAAAAGAAAATTTTCCTCAAAGCTTTTAGTGTTTCGCCCAGGTTTTTCTTTCCACAAAGTATAGCAAAAACTTTAAGCTGATTTTCAATACACCACAATGACATTTTTACAAAACTCTTAATGGTATTGAAAACCAACGTCAGACTTATGAAAGAAAAAATAAATAAAAATAAAACTTTCTTAGAAAAAGTAAAACGACACTAAACAAATTTTAGCTTAAAAAGCAAAATAAACAAAACAACAGTCGCCAACAAAAGAAAAACTAACAGCTCAGTTTATGAATAAAAAAAAAAAAACAAACTTTTCTTTAATCTGCATGGCTGGCAACTTTAATCAGTTGGCAAAATCTTCTAAAAAATCATATTTTGACAAAATTTTTGAGAAGAAAAAGAATAAAACTTATTGTGCAGAAACATTTTTCTTAATATTAAACGGCCATAAGTTGAACGAAGTTTTCATTCCCCTGCTTGTATTGAAAACAATAACAATCACCCCTATCGTGAGTAAAATGTGACATTTTTATTCCCATAAAATTGTCACTTCCCAAGTAGGGAAATTTTATGGGAATGTTTGGGAAGAAAAAAATATAAATACAAAGGATATTTATAGAAAATTTGTGGGTAAGTGATGTAAAAAGTAATCAACAGAAATTTGTAGTTTAAAAGGTAAAAAGGGTGAATAAATCGATCGGAGTTTTCATGCCTGTTGAATATTTTGACAGATTTTCTGTCGGAAAAAAATCATTTGATATTCCGCCCATCGTAAAACTAAGCGCATGCTTACGTTTTTTTTTTTTTTTTTGGAAGAGGGTGGATAATAAAAAAGTGTTGGAAGAGATTACGAAGTAGGAATGGCGCAATCCACTTTTTGCAAAGTGCTCTCTAAAGTGTTGGATGCTTTAGAAAATTATCTGCGCAGAATGGATAAAATAACCATTTATAAAAATGAGGTCCAGCACTTTTTAGTTCTTCTGTAAGCGAATATCAAACTTCGGCCACCACATCTTTAGAAACCTTCACAAAACCACATGCAATGGGTCGGTTATTTTGCATTATATTGAGTAGCATGTCATGTTGCACATTATTTATTGATTTAGACCTAAAAATAGTTTTCAGCTACTTTATATATCCATAAAAATGTAGCAATTACTTGAGTTTTTTTTTTCTAGTTCCCCAAAGAAAATAAAATAAACAAATTAACATAAAAAATGGGGAAAATGTCTTTGAAAAATCCTTTCACGATAAGGGGAAATTTCGAATGGGAACACATTTTATGGGAAAAGTTATTCATGATTGCGTTTTTGGGAAATGGGAAAAAATTTTAGGGGAAAATTTTTTCAAGATAGGGGTGAATATTTTAATAGTTCGAGCTTTAAGCTCACTTGGTTTTTTCTAAATGTTTATTAAATTCAATATTTCGATACCTCAATGTTTTTTTTTTGTTTTTGAAAAACATCAAACATAAAAACATTACTGAAGAAGATATCCAGTGATATCGAAATATTGAAGGGGAAAAAATTTTCACTATCGGGGTGATTAACACAAAAAATGGGAAAAATGTCTTTGAAAAATCCATTCACGATAAGCGAAAATTTCGAATGGGAACACATTTTATGGGAAAAGTTATTCATGATTGCGTTTTTGGGAAATGGGAAAAAATTTTTCATGATAGGGGTGAATATTTGAATTTTAATAGTTCTTTTCAATACATGTATGTGTTGTTGGCATTATAAAAACAGGTTGTACATTTAATTGTGGACTTTAAATTGAGCTCTCACATTTGCCGTTCACACACCACAATTGGTTTGTTCAATTAGCAATTGCTGCTTGTTGAAACAACATTTCCAGAAAAAAACTAAGCAAGTCAATTAACAAAGTATATTTACACTTACTATTAATATCAATTTTTTTCATTTCTCTACATAATCTTTAATATTTATGATGATTATCTTCAGTATTACCGCTGAATATCTACAAATCGCTACTCAGCAAGAGGCAAACATAAAACTTAAAATGGTTTTGAAGAATGTCATTCAAAACGCAGCTGTCGCACAGGGAGGCGAAATGAAAAACAAAAACCGGTAATAAATCTGTATCACTTGCTTCAAGAGCAAGAAAGTTAAGTAACATATGCTTGGTATTCGCCCGACCTTTCGATCTGAGCTAAAAAACTGGGCACATAGAGGGCCCACTTATTTTTCTAATATAACAAAACTGTGGGAATCAACGCAAGAATTTTATGGGAAAATCCAAACGAGGAAAAACCAGGGGGATGATAAGACTTAAGCCCGTATGATACTACATTTTTCTTTCATTAATTGCTATAGAATTGATAGAAAGAAACAGCAATTGCTAGAAAGAACTAAATATACAAAAAGTAAACAAAACTGACATCTTTTTTTTTAAGTGTTGTATTCTTTTTATTTCAAGAAATCGCTAGGAAATAAAAATGTTGAAAACAAGAAGCATTAAATCGCAAAAATTGTCCATAAAACGCTGACACAGCAGCATCCAAGTTTGAAATGTCAATTTTAAGTAAAAAAATTTTACATGGTTTTTTTTGCCATAAATTTATTTTTTATGTCGATAACTTCAACAAAAATGTTGACAGTTTTGCATTTATCTTAATATAGCTGACCTCTTTGCACATACTAAATTCTACTATTACATTATATTTGCACTGCTCTGCAAAACTTAAACAATGTAAAAAAAAATGTAGTATCATACGCGCTTTAGCAAGATCGAATTAAGTGGATTAATGACAGGCCACTCTCAACTACTGGTACATCTTCGCCGCATAGGAGGAGAGGAGAGCAAGACCGATCAAGAAAAACGAATTCTCCCTGTATTGCGTTGTGCGATTCACTGGCCAATCGACTACAAGCGAAAGGGCTCGTGATGATGCACGTGCATTGCGTAAAGGTATGCGGGTTTTGAGAACAAGATGCTAGATCTCGTCTGAGCAAAATCCATTATAATAGCAATAGAGCGGTGCAACACACAACACACTACTACGATGTTCCCGTTTCCTCGTCCTCCCCTGTACACGGTCGAGTAGTCCCAAAATAGATTTTGAGGCACCGGCCCAAACATGACAGTTCCATAAAGATTTCGGTCGGATATAAATAAATGGTATAAATAGTGAGGATATCGGATGGAGTAAAGCATGTCTGGCACCGTTTCAAAAAAATAGGCATTTAACAATAAGTAGTGCCTAGGACAAGTTGTGCCCCTTTAACACATTTCTGTACTTTAAATATAAGTGAGACCTTGTTGTACAGGAAATGGAAATAAATTAATAAAATAAATAAATAAATAACAATAAAAGCTATTGCTACTTCCTTGACTGTTTACACAGGCAAGTGCAAGTTCATTTTTAAAATCTCTTCACAGTATATTGTCTCATAGAAAATTGCTTTACTTTACAAAATAAAAGAATTAAATGGAAAAAAATTATAAAATCACTGTTCGATTTCTTATATTTAAAAAATCACTATTTTTTGCCTTTTTGTGTATTTTTTATTCTGTTTTTGGCCGTCTACATGACTTTGTAATGTCTCTGGGTTGCCAAAGTATTGTCATACGAGTTGTTATGGCGAAGCAAATTATACGAGTAGCTTTTTTTAATCAAATATGTAGTAAATTTATATTGAGAATCTATAAAAGCCATATTTTACTTCAACTTTTTTTTATATTTTATCTTATTTTTCGGTATGTAAGATCAAAAAAAAAAAAAATCATTCCTTGTAAGTTAAATATTAAAATTTAATAATTCAGGTCCAAAAATGAGCCTCTTCAAAATATTTACTGTATTTTTCAGAGTTGCAAAAACGAAAAGATTTATTTATTTATTGAAAACTTAAAATAATAAATTATAATTGAGTTATACCTTGTTCATACATGCATTTCTAATTGAGATAATATTCAGTTTATTGGCAAAATATTTTTTGCGTTCATACATAAAAATGTTGCGCTAACTCAATTAGTATTTGACAGCTGGAAAAAAGTTGTTGTTTTTGTTTTGGTAGTGAGAAAGAAAAATTGAAAAATATTTTCAAATAATTTACTTTGTTTTGTTTGCTTTTGTTGACATTTATCTGGTCATTCATCTCGCAGTGTATACTTTTGCTTATTAAACACATCTTTTACAGTGTTGTGTTTCATATTTTTCTCAATATTCAAAGCAATTTTGAGTTTATTAAGCAATAACTTTATTGACTTTTTGTATGGAATATTGAGCTCAAAAATGGACTTTATTGCGATTGTCTCAATAAAGGCGCATGTATGAACATGGTATTAAGGCGTTGGTGAGCACTAGCAGCAGTGGCCATCGGCTCATTTTGTATAAAGTGACTGTTTAATTCTACTTTGTAATTTTTCGGATTTTTAGGATCGGTTAATATAAATATGTACATACATTTATTTTGCTTTTACATTTTCAAAATGTTTACTGTATTTTTCAGCTGTCTATATGCCGCCGAAATTTCGTTGATGCTAATCAACTCATCAGTAGACTCGAAAAATGCTTAAAATACTTATTCCATAATTCCCATTAACAAAATGAGAATCAGACAAAAATGTTTACTGTGTTTACGGTTTGTTTGAACATTTCTGATTCTTATATTTTGTTCATGCGAATTATGGAATAAGTAGTTAAGATTCAAACAAACTTTTAAGAATTTTTCAAGTCTACTGATGAGTTGATTAGCACCAACGAAATGTCCGCAGCATATAGACAGCTGAAAAATACAACAAACATTTTTTGAAAAGATTCATTTTTGGACCTGAATTAATACATTTCAAGTGGCTCTTAAAGCAAATACATAATTAAGTTCATATTTAAATATTAAAATTTAAAATATGAATTTTATAAGGTAACATGGTTTTTGCTTTTTGTCATTTTAGCGACATGCTAGTAAAAAAAAAAAGACTAGCATTAAAAATCTCTTGCAAGCGAGCTCACAACTTGCTGCAGAAGTATGATGGTATTAGTAAGAAAATATCAATGTATTGAGTTACTTGCACTTGTACTTGCGTGTGTAAATGGGGGGTAAATTCTTCCTTGGCGACATGAAAAATATGCTGAGTCCAGCAGACATTGCATTGAATATTCATTGCACAAGAGCATTAACAGCTTCCGTTCCATAAGAACAAATGAGAGAGCATTTTCGGAAAAAAAGTCATAGGGCCGTAAATACTTTACCATTGTTGTGTGTTTCTTTTGATTTGCAAGGCCTGCAAAAACAGTATGTAATAGAGACTGCATTGCCCTAATGTTAACAATTGTAATAAATTTTTGCCTGAGATTTATAAAGAATTTTTCAAACCAAAGACCTGTGGTGTGTGTGTGTGTGTGCTTTACGGACCCCAGAAAAAAAACCACTTTGACTCGTTGCATTTAAGTTTTTTAAGGTTTTCTTGGGGATTAAACAAAAACTACGACAAATACATTTTAATGAACGTTTCTAATTCACAATGTGTGAATTACAAACCGCACAGTTCTTAGTCCCGGTCAGCACAGTCAACCATTCACGTACTGCAAATCTTGTGTCTTCACAATAAAGCAGCATAACTTTTAAGCTCAAATTAAAATAAAAAGAGCCCTAGAAAAGATTTCTTTAACGTTTTCAAATGTGTTTTATTTATACGCTTACGTTCAAACTAATTTGACAAGAGCTGTAAAATGTATACAAAACTTTTTCATATTCTTGTGCTTAAGAGTTTAAGTCTGGCATACATATAATAAAATTCTATTTAATACCCTGTTTTTCTCTGTTTCATTTTCACTGCGCTTGAATATTCTCCATGAATAATTTTTAATTTTTCTCCTTTTATTATTTGCTTGATGAAAGATGTATTTTAACTCAATTATGTCAATATTTAAATTGTTTTAATTTCCTTTTTCCTGTTGTTTTTAATTTATTTTTTATTCGTATCAAGTCATAAATTTTATAGAAAGAAATGTATGTAATAAAACTTACATCCTGTTTAAATGTAAAACAATTTAAAGGCAAAGGATATTAAAAACAGAATCTATGGAGACCAGAACAAATTTCTTGAATTTTTCTTTACCACATTTTCTAGCAAAATTGAAATTTCAGAATCACTGTTTTTCTTTTCTATACGATTAACAACAAGCTGACATTTAGAAGTGTTTCAAGATGTGATAAAAATTAGCAGGAGATTTATCATAAACTTGGTAGTCCTTAAGGGGACCTGAAGCTGATATTGGGGGCATTCAAAAAAGTCTAGGAGTGAAGAAGAATGGCGACTTTTCGGGAAAAGAGTGTGCTGTTATTTTGCACTTTTCTCCAAAACCGCTAGTTTTAATAGTTTAGAGAGCTTAAGATCAAAGGAAAAGGTTGTGAAAACCATGAATAAGTAAAAAAGGTACATATACATTTCTTATGCAAGGCAATATTGAAAGTATTGCACTTATAGTAGAAAAGAAAATATGCATAAATTAATTGTAATTACAAAGTAAAGTATGTCTTGCACCATTTCAAAAAAAGAGGCATTTACACATGCAAGTAACTTGTTGCAAGTTGTGTGTACATATTAACAGCCAATACACTGACAGAGACAATAAAAGCTGTTGCTACTTGCTTGATTGTTTACACAGGCAAGTGCGAGCTTCAACTGAAGTCTTCTTTGTTAAAATTCAGGCTGTGAAGAATATTTCATTCGTGTTGAATTTATTTCCACAATAAAGAAATCCTTTTTATGACTGGAATGAATGAATGATGAAAAATAGATTGTTTTTCTAAGTAATTATAAATAAATTCAGTCAAGTACGAGGCTGGCTCAAACACGTATGGAATGGCATATATGAATATATATATATACATATATATATATATATATATATATATATATATATATATATATATATATATATATATATACAGCTTAAGAGTTACGTTTAATTGCTACTTTATGTTGTATGGGGACATCTAGTAGTTTTCGACTTGTTGTTGTTGTTGTTGTCATTTGATATTTTAAGGCATCTGGCATCTATAAATACACTGTCCGAATTTCAGCTTTCTATCTTTTACGGTTCGAGAGTTATAACTAATTGTAGTTTTTCGTTGTATGGGTACACCTGGTAGTTTTCGCTTTGTTATTGTTTTTAGTATTTGCTGTTGTAGCGGCAAGGCACAACGACATCCTGTGAAAATTTCAGCTTTTTAGCTCTTACCGTTTCGGAGAATGGACGCTGTGGCAGACGGACGGACGCAGTTGTTTCGGTAATAGGGTTCCGTTTCACTCTGAAGAGTACGGAACCCTAAAAAGAATTCAATTTTATCTAAAAAATGCATTTATAGTTGCAATATTTGCCATTGCTTGATTATTCATTATTTTAATATACATAAGTGACTGTTTTTCAAATAAACTTGGGGATATCAAAGTCCATATATGATCTGATATTACATATTTATATGGGAAAGCTTCTAATTATACTGTGGTAAAGGGTATCTACGATTCGGCACAGCCGAATCTTACTTGTTTTTATTATTTTCTTTGTTATGCTTCTATTAGTTTGTCTCTTTGAAGTTGAAGCGGCCAATGACTTTTTTAGAATTTCTGTTTCAATCAAGGCATATGATGTATTTATAATAAGATATGAATAAGAATTACACATGTAATTATAACTGACCGTATTATTTTGTTCGTAACCGTAGACACATTGCTTTTACTTGGCCCTTTTTTAAAGTCCATCTGTTGTTTTTCTATTTTTCAACTGAAACATTTACACCTCCTTAAGATTTTCGTGAAAATCATTTCGAAACCAAAACTGTTTTTGTTGGCCAGTTTTTATTGGCCATTTAAATTAATTTACTAACGGAAAATAAAATTCATTGTGCTGGAATACATTTTCACAACTTTTTTTTTGCAATTTCTTTTTGCAGCGAAAAAACTCATTAATTTTCATATGGTTTTAAATGTTGGTATTATAACAAACAGAAAAAAAAAAAACTTAAAAAATTAAAGAAAACAAAAATTAAAAAATAATGTTGGTATAAAATAGAATAAAAAACACTTACCTTGCTGCCGCGTTCATTGAATATAATTTCGACATCAAGAATGGTGCCAAATTGCTAAAGGCGATCCAAACATGGAGCAAATATTATTATTGCAACATCGTAACACACAGACACACAATCAAATAAAAATTAGAAAAATGTTTTGTATATGATTTTTGTTTTGGTTTTGTTTTTTTTTTGCAAAAAATGTTTCAGCCAACCAGTCAGCAGCCAACAAACGTACCAAAGTATCAACCAGACAATCAGGCAGGCGCGCGGGCGGGCGTTGATAAGACACAGGCAGACAGACGGACAGTCAAATCAACAATTTTCATTTTAAAAAAAAAAAGTCAGCATTTTTTTTTTTTTTTTTGTCAACAAATTTTTGTTTTAGCAGGTTGGTTTCAAGCATTATTTTTAAGAACAATAACGAGATTGGCAGGATGCATGTTAAAAATGAAAAAAGAGAAAAGAAAAATATTTATACAATTAGTTTAGCGTTTAGAGATTTTAATATAAAATGTCTTTATTAGCAAAAATTCAAGATATATGTAATTACAATTTATGAGAAGAAACAACACATTTTTCTTTGCAAAACAATTAACACAAAGCTAAAATTAATTTTAACAACACAACTTGTAAATCAATTTTTAATATTAATGCTGCTTAAAAGTTTTTGGCAAAACAAAAGGGGCCTTGACCCCAGAAAAACACTAAAGACGAGTCTTTTCGAAAACAACTTTAATTTGAACATTTGCTATTAAATTTTTTCCAAACCAGCATGATGCTAGAAACACAACTGGGACGAACGACGAATTTTTCGCCGTGAATATTCGCCGTCAAAAATAAAACACTTTGGTGCAGTGTTGCCAGTTAAGGGGGTTTCCCCCTAGATTTAGGGGTTTTTTTTCTTTTAGGGGTGAATTTGGGGTGTTAAATTCTTTGGGGAAAAATTTAGGGGGAACAATTCATTTGTGGGGTATTTTTAGGGGATTTCTGTGTTTGGTTGAACGGTAAAATGGCAGGAGTTAGAAAATGTTTCAATTGATAAATTTGAAGACTTTAACGATTTTTAAAGTAAAATTAACTGAGACATTTTATGTTCATCTGGTAGCTTCAAGTACAGAATTTTGCAACTGATAATTTTAAGTACTTATTTTGTTGAGTTGAAAGAATTTTTTTTTATAGGACATTTCTTTGAACATTTTCCGTTTCTTAAGAGGTGGTAAAATTAAAATATCTAAGAACCTTTGATAAAATTTTAACTCTTTTTATGAAAATGTCAAAGAGCGAAGAAGACTTAGAAACTCTTAATATTTTTGAAGAAACTTGATTTTTTCTAAATACGCAGATACAAATTTCCAGCTGCCTACAAATATGTAAATACTTAGATCTCAAAATATGTGAATACAAATAAATCGAAAATTTATAATAAGTATATATACGCCTGTAATCATAACATATGCACTGAAAAATATAAACATATAATCAGTTAATTTTTACTTCTTTTTAATTGGGGAAAGTTTAAGAATTTTATGCATTTTCCGCAATGTCAGTGCATTAATATTGATGATACGCTAAACTAAAGCAAAATGTTCACCAAAATTTTCTGGGCGGATTTGGTAGAAAAACATTGAAATTTAGGGGGTTTTAAAATTTTTCTGGGGGGGAAGAAATACATTGACCTGGGAATACTGCTTTGGTGTATATGAAATTGCACACAGTCACAGCATCGGTCGAAATTCGTTGTACGCGGCGCACTTGATATAGATTTATTTCTATTTCTTACGCCGGCCAACGATGAACAAATCAGTACAAGGTGAATCTATTACAGGTGCCCGCATACCAATTCGCTTTAACATTTTTCCACGATTTTATCTTCTGAGTTGTCAAAGCTGATAGCAAACGACAACAAAACTTATGACGTCTCGCGTGAAAATGTTGAAGCGAATTGAATTGCGACCACCTATACTTGATTCGCCTTGAATCAGTACCATGTGGCTGGCCATTTTGGTTTTAGTTTTCAAGTGATCAGTAAAAACAGTTCATTTTTACTTTAATAGTTTTTATTTCAAGTGCTAAGCTTTGACTTTTAAAATAAAAAGCCAACATATTAGATTATAAAAGATGTTTGTAGTGTTTAATTTTTTGCTTTGGGTAATGCTAAATTCAAAAAATTTTTTTACTGGGCATCAATGCTTTAGAACGACTTAAAAATGTTGTAGAATTTGAAAGCTGTAAAAAACTTTAAGCTTTAATTTGCAGGATTTTAGGATATTGATTGAGTGTTTTTGTTGCTTAGAGGAATTGCGACAGAACACTTTTAAGCCACCACGTACACTCATTGGTTTTGGTAGTTTTATAAAATTTGAGTTGGAGCCTTTTTATAAACAAATAATATCAACTACTGATTTTAAACGAATTCAAAAGCTTTATAATATTTTTCTTCTTTTGCAAAGACATCGTCTCTTTTTCATCATCTTGGAGTTCTACATTTTTATTACTAAGACCCCTAATGGTGGACGATTGCAATTCGAATTTTAAAATGTAACCTTCATTTTGACATGTAAGCGATTTACAAGCTTTTGCTTTGCTACAAAAAGAAAAAATGTCTACCTGGATGCAGTGCGCGTTGGAACATATTTTCCATAAGAAACTTGTTGTTCTATATAGAAATTTGTTTGGCATAAGAGCATTTGTTGGCAATTAGCAACGAAGGCACTACAAAAAGAAAAACTTATTTTAATTCGTCTTCACCACAATATTCTACTCCAAAATTTTGTAAGCAGCATTAATCATCAATTTACCAGTGGCACCTTATAATTCAAAACAATACGACAATCACTCAATGCAATTAGTTTGTATTTGCTAAACAAATGCTTCATTTTCGTAACAGGCAAATTGCTTACTTACCCCAAACATGGCTCTTAAATCGGGATCACGAAAACGAAATGGTATATTGGAGACGTGCAAACGTTTGGGTGTATTTTTGGCATCATTTGAATTTAGTGTTGCAACGGTGGTACAGGTATTTTGTGGCTGTTGCTGTTGATGTTGCACAGGGACTAGAGCAGTTGATAGACTAGTGGCTACAGGTGTGTTCGGTGTGGCCGATGTCATAATACCAGCAGCTGCGACAGCATTTAAATTTGCCATTACTTGAGCTGTGGACGATGAGGGAGTCAAAACACCACCACCAGCGCCAGCGCCCACCATCGAAGTCATTATTGATGAGGTATTAACAATGCCAGCTGGATTTTGTGTTGACAGAACGGCTGGCAAAAGCCCAGTGGCAGCTGATGTGGCGGTAACAGAGGTGGCTGCAATGGCTTGACCAGTTGATGTTTGTAGCTGATGCTGCTGCTGATGCTGCTGCTGCTGCTGCTGCTGCTGACTTATAGCGGCCATCAATTGTTGTTGCTGATGTTGGTGCTGCTGGGTAGGTGTTAGCAATTCTCCATTAGTTGTAGTGGTTGCGATGCCATTCGTTGTGCTTAAGTTGCTGTTTGTGCTGTTGTTGCTATTGGCATCTGTAGCTGTACCGCCCGCGGTAACGAGTGTATTTGTGCTGCCATTTATGGCTTGACTTTGGCTTGAGGATATATTATTGTTAGTATTATTAGCAACCGCTGCTGCGGCCGATGATGAAGCGGTGGTTGTTGAAGCTGATGTGGGTGATGCTGTTACTATGCCACCTCCGCCACCAGAACCGCCACCGGCATTGCTGGCCGTTGTTAATGTGGTATCGATTAATTCATTTTTCACCAATACTGAAGCCTTAAAATAGAACAGAGGCAAACAAAACGATCAATTAAACAATCAAATTACAAAACTTACAAAAATGTTTAATAGAGTTTAATATTCTTAAGAGGAAGAAAAGCGCACCAACGAATTGACTTCGCATACTTTTCAGATTGTGTGTGAAAATAAAATTGCGTACGAAAGCCACAGACCAAAAACCACAACTTTCAGCAAAATTAAACTTGGCTTTACATAAGGCCGCGATACATGTAAAGAAAAAATATGTTTAAGGTAATCATATTCGAAGAGAAACATACTATTGTTGAAATGTTTAGGCTAACAACATTAGTTGTTTAATAAAACATAAACAGTCTGATTAATACTAATTTCAGTGATTAGGTTATTATGATCACTGATCATGTTATTGCTACACTCAATCATAATCTTAGCATGGCCGACACTACTCTTGTCATTTTCAATCATATTGTTGTCGAATCCAATATTACTATTGCCACTTTCTGCCACACTATTGTACCAAACCAAACATATGATCAATTCTAACCATAGTTTTGCAATTTCTAACCATTCTAAAGTCAAATTCAACTACCTTATTTTCACATTGCAGGTTGCACATGAAAATATTGGCTGAAATTAAACAAACCATGGTTCCAAATATGAACTTAATTATTTAATTGCTTTAAAAGCCAATTGATTTGTATTAATGTAGATCCAAAAATAGACCTTCCAAATGTTTTCTGTCTTTTTCAGCCGTCTATATGCCGCCGAAATTTCGCTGATGCTAATCAACTCATCAGTAGACTCGAAAAATGCTTAAAAGACTTATTCCATAATTCCCATTAACAAAATGAGAATCCAACAAAAATGTTTACTGTGTTAAAGGTTTATTTGAACATTTCTGATTCTTGTATGTTGTTCATGGGCATTATGGAATAAGTTGTCAAGTCTCAAACATTCTTTGAAGAGTTTTTCGAGTCTACTGATGAGCTTTTCGTGAGTTTTTGCCCATTGTATTTTTTTAACTCCTAAGTTCTTACAACCTACTTGTAATAGATTTTAGTATTTCGGCATGATCTGTTTTATGTGCACTATTCTAGAATAGAAATAGCGGGAGCCAAAAAAGCAGTTTTTGTTTGCTTTTGTCACAGATATATATATAAAAGGCTGCACAGAGAAAAAAGCACCTAATAAAGTAGAACAATATCCATAAGATATCTCTATGGTTTTTTTTTCAAGAAGGATTCCTTATTATTTTAAATGGGAAAACCTTTTTGAAAAAACAACAATTAATGAAATTAAAAAGATGATTTACGTGTGTTTATATAGGAAACTAATAAAACCAATAGGGAAAAATTAATAGGATAACCTAATAAAATCAATAAGAAATCCTTATTGTATACAATTTACAAGAAAACCTAATAGAATCAATAAGTTGTTCTCTATAGAATTTTTAATTTTTTTTTTTTTTTGGTACCATGCAAATCGGAAACTGAGTAAAAACAAATGTGAGTAACAAGTTTTCTTCTTGGTTTTATGTGTTTTTCTTGATTTGCAACATGGAAATAATAAGAAATACCCATAGAAAAATCTTCTTTTCTCTCTGCTGGGATACCCCTCAGCCTAAAAACGTTTCAAAGAGAAAATCTTATTGAATCTATTAGGAAGTTTTTTTGCTCTGTGTGATGTACAATCTCTTGAAATTCTAATATTTTGTCTTAAGGATTAAGCAGTTCTAGGCAACATTGAATGAATTTTTACCACTCAAATCCTTTAGGCAACCAGATTCAATACCATTTTTCCAGTCATGTTTGACATACGCATGAAAATACCAATATTTTTAAGGCACAACCACATGACAAACAATGGCTTTCGAAAATATATATTTATTCTTCTTTCACTGATTTTCATTAAAATAATTCTTATCTAACCTCATTATCATTTGCTTGTTAGGGTAATAAAATCACATTAAATTTTGTATATTCAAATCTTGTAAATCGAATAACTTGCAAATTTTTTTTTTTTGGTTTATTTGCAGTTCTGCAAGGCAAAGTGATTGAAAGAAAGAGAAATATGTAGGAATAAAAAATAAATAAAATAAACACACATATTCCTCACACAAAATTCAGGATAAGAAATAAAAAATATTAATGTCGACATTACGACAATCAAGAACACAAAAGGCAAAATAATCAGACAAGTAAAAGTCAAGTTGAAATTAAGCTTATGAACATCAAAACATACATACAAACACACACACACACACACACACGAACATGAGTTTAACATTTTTATGCAAAATATGTGTAAACAGTACAAACATGAAAAATGCCTTGTGTGACAAAATGACAGCAGGATGAAGTTAAAGAAATGAAAGCAAAAATGAAAAAAACCAAGCAACATCAAGGAAAGATCTCCCACATTAGGAAATCAGTAAAATGAAGACAAAAAATTCCTTTGCCATACATTCTACATGGAAGGCAACAAACAAATGACACGATTATGCATGCAAAAATAACAATAATAATAGAGCATTTGACAAATCAAATACTGGCAGAAATAAATATTTTGTTTTGTATTGTATTGAGAAACGAAAAAAAACAGCATTCAAACCGACAAAAAGATGCAAGAAAAATCCAAAATCCATTACCCAACAAAGCAGGAAAAATAATTTATAAACTAATGGTAAAAAAAAATTACAAAAGCAATTGCTAAGAAAAATAAATACCCCAAGAAAAATGCTGCATATTAAATACGAAATTAAGGAAATAAAACCCACAAAAGTATGCAACATTTTTCATTTGAAGAGTTAAGAAGAAAAAAAGCCATAGAGCAAAGTTGCTGGACGTCTTTTCAAACCCTTTCTGCATCTCTCGCATCGATATTTTTTAGCACATGAAGCAGCTTGTTTTCATTAATACACTGTTTCATATTTGAGGAGTCATTTGAAGTCTTAAATAAAAACAGCAAAAACAGCAAAATTGCCAGATCAATTGCTTTTGAACAAAATAATATACAAGCGTGCAATTTGTGTGCAAATAAGAGAGTGAAGGCGGCCCATGGTATCATTTAATATACAAATTTAGACCTACTTTTTATTAGGATAACTTTGGACAGCAATTGTGTGACCAAGTTGCACTAACTACTAAATGCCACTCATTTTAAGCCTGGTATTTATTTTTGCTCATTAGCACTAGTTTTTTTTTATCCATGTATGTCATCAAATAGTATTTGTCATCAAAAAAAAAAAAAAAAAAATTGCACAATTCATTAGCTCAGTGGCTGAATTTCATATAACTAATGAAACGATTACTAATAGAAATTTAACGAATTAGAATTCACTGATTCAAGGGGATTCTTTGTTGGTTGAAAATTAATAAATGTTTTCATTATTTCATGTCGAGATTCATAGGACTTCTGAACGCCACAACGCTAAAAAACTTTCGCATCGAAATTACTTTAGTATCCCAATAAAGAGCAAACCCTTTAATTACGATCGACTACTGATGTCAAAACGACCTTAGAAATAAACTTTTATACCCGATTCACAGATCTCTGGTTCCACGACACAGCTCGAATTCTAATGGCGTCCTACGAAAAAAACCCCCCTTCACTCATTGACTTAAAATAATAAAGAAAATAATGTACATCGCATATGATGGCAGTAAATGTCAATTACCCATTAATCTTTGAGCCCATCAAAACTCCCGGAGAATTAACTGTAAAACATTTTTTATATCAGACTGCAAATTATTCTGGCATACAAACAAACAAACAAAAAAAAAACAAAAATCATTGTACTATATACATTAATACCTTTAGTTTTGCTGCCCCATTACGGAGAAGAAGCACAAGGCCTGATACACATTTCCATTTAAAGTGATAAAGAAGCAAATGGAAGGAGTGAAGGAGTTTGATTGAATAAAATCGAGAATAAGTGCATGGCTGAAATGTATTTATATTTGCTGATTGTATTGTTGACAGCAAACACCACATACTTGTCTACCATTGAAATACAACGTAACGTAAGCACAGTAGTTACGTGCAAGTCAAAGGCTTCCACAACCATCATCATGGTGACAATAAAACTGACACAAATCATGTCAACGAATACATCACAGGCAAGCAAATAATGAGAAAAGTTGCAAAAACTATGAAAAAATAGGTAAATAAAACAGAGGCACGAGGAACACTTTAGCTGGTTAATAGAAAGAAAAGAGAATTAAGAAAGGGAATAAATAATAAAACTTCTACACACAGTTTGCAACACAAAAAAAAAAAAAAGGACAACAAATAATAGCAATTTAAATACATGTTACGTGGTCACCTATAAATGACACAACATGACAAAAGTAATATAAATCGAAGGCACAGAAAGGAAGACAAGCGAGCAAAAAGGAAGTAGTATAATTTATGAACAAAACAGCCGCACAATATACATACATACATACATACGAGTAGAAGGCAGAAGAAAGTAAGTCTGACTGACTGACCATCATGTTTGTTAATCATAATAAAGTTTTGATGAAGAAATACTGAGCAAACCGATAAAAAAAGAAAATTGCTGTGTAAATTAAAAACAAAAAACCTTTAGAGATTTCTAGTTTAAAAAGATTTAAAAAGATTAGTTTACAAAGCTGAGTTATAATATCTATAAGTAATTTATCAAATTAGGTGATTTCCTTTAACTTGTTAGAACTACTAACGGAGAAAATAGAAAAATTTTATTTTTTTTCGCCATCTAGACCATGCGAAAATTTTGAAAGAATAAAAAAAATTAATCTAATCGCTTTCCCTCTTTAAGAGTGTTTCTTTGCATGCAATCAACTTCCCCAATGACAAAAATAATATTTGGTGTTTAAGCCCGCATTCAGAATAAAATCGCATTAAGTTATAGCCTTTTCACACTTATCAACATCTAACATCTACCATCAATTTGCGATGATGTTGAAATTTCCCCATAAGAAATATACAGGGCTAAAAACGAACATCTTTCAACATCTTTATAAAATGTTCCTAACTCATTTTGTTCCACTCAACATCTTTCGATTATTTTAGTGTCATCACTAAAAAAAATTACAAAATTGTAGTGGCATCACTGTAAATTTTGACATTCAAAATCATTAAAAAAGGAGTTGTGTCCAAAATTATGTCTTCATGATCTTCTTCCTCCAGCAAGCTTTTTATGGATTCTATACACTGCATTAGTAGTAGAGATTGTTCTTGCAAGCTAACTGCTAATCAAGGCAGATTAAATAGGTAAAATCACTACAACAGCTGCTCGTTGTTTATTAACTGCTTAGTGTCAAAAGTTTGTTTACAAGCCGTTTAACGTGCTCTGATTTCTAAGAAATGCGCAAGTGATTTTGTAGCTACTATTGAAGAAAAAGTAAAATAAGCCAGTGATTTTGCTTCTTTTATTCCATAAAAAAGCAAAGTAATAATTTTTAAGTGGTTTAAATAAGTTTATTTTACGATTATTCTGTTCACTAGCACCAAAAAAAAAAAAAAAAAAACACGTTGAAAAAAAAATAACGTATGTACATACATATGCAACAGCTGTTTTCTTTTCCACTCAAATTTTGTATTTTATTTGAAGTGTGAATTTGTGAATGCAAAATGTAATTTACGTTAGACTTTTTGACAGTCGCACTGTGTTGCGGCTAGTGGAAAAGTAATTTTTTTCCGATTATTTTTTTCAGTGTTTTTAATGATGCGATTTTGTCACAGACATTCCAAGTAAACAAAAACCACATAAAGCTTATTTTTATGTTGGCCCGTTAATTTTTAATTGATTTTAGAAGTCAAATATACAAAATTTTCACGAAAAGAGGGGATTTCAGGGCTGTATTCAAAATGATCTCATTTGATTTTGGTGCCAGATATTTTGATTCGGAAAAAAAAATCTGCCTTCGGACAAGTATCTTCTGTAAAAAAAAGGAATGTTGTTTGAGACATTTTCATATGCACCTTTTTTAGAGCGAAACCCCCACTAAAGGTCCATTTTTCCTTAAAATTTGGGTTAGGTAAGCAATATCTAAAAAGTCCCAGAGAGTCCCAGTTCCAAACCACTACAGAAATGTTACATAATTTGTTTTCAACGAACTGTGAAAAAATCAGCTGCCCATACCTGCCCTCCTGGGAGTTATAGCGATTTTAGTATAACACTCTCAGTATTGCCTGTGTTATAAAATAGTATCTTCAAAGTTTTTATTTTATTCTACATCTACTCTAGCACTCCACAAAAATGAGCATAACTCTCTTAGAACTAAAGCTATTGACTTCAAACCGGTATCAAATTAAAGCTTTTATTGACACCTTTCAAATAAGAAATGAAATAGATTTTGGTTTTATATAAAATTTCAGAGTTATTCAACAAATATCGAAAAATCATGAAAATTTTACGTTTATAATTCTTGTTCGGACCACCCTATAATTTATTTTCAAAACTAATCATAGGGTATTTATCTGAAATAAAAGAAGAATTAAAATAAATTTTTTTTTTAATTTTTCGAAAATTTTTTTTTTTTTATTTTTGACTTTTGTTGAAAATTTGACCCAACAATTTTTTTCGGTCTAAATTTTTTTTTTCACTCATTCTGTTTGGGATTTCATTCTGACCAATCTGTAGAAGTTTCTCATCGATACAATTAAAATTACAGTTTAGGCAATAAGATTTCCAAAAAATTCCGGTTTCGCAACACTGTGAGTCGCAAGAAATCTAATTATACTTTCATCTCACACAACTCGATAAAAGTATTTATACTTGTATAATAGTTTGAATTGCCTTTTAAAAAATATCGATAACAAGTCTACATCAATGTATACTGCTAAAATTTATTTTAAATTTATCGATTTATTATCGAGTTGATGTAGGCGTCGCCAAAATATGACTGTGCCTAAAAATGTACAATGATGTTGACAATGAGCTGACAATACGGGGGAATATACATAAGTGATTTTGGAACAAGTGATTTGATGCAATTCAATACCTAAAACGATGCAACACAAAATTACAATTTATGGCTCTTCATTTAAAGTAAACAAAAAATTGTCTCCGATAATACCCGTTACATGAATGCGAGAGCACTTAAACACACTCATTCATATTATTGACATATACATACTTACATACACATTTACATGCATCTGTTTTTTTTGCATATATCTGCATATAAAATTTTGTGCAAAATTGTCAATTTTAATATTATTGAATTCCTAAGAGATATACAAAGAATAACCCCGCACAGACGGGGGAACACACACAAACTCACATACACTCTCGTACTCCGTGAGAAGCAACACAAACACACGCTTATGTTCGTATTGTTTATTTAATGAAATTCTCTTGTTGCATTGAGATATTTATGAACCATGTATAAAGATCTCATATTTTTATTTTTTTTTTCTCTGAAAATATTGTGTTGCTGCCGGGGCTCAAACATTTATTCCCTTGTTGGAGAATTCAAGGAGCATGTGGAGAAATCTGCATGTGAATATTTATGTAAAATTCATTTAATTTAAGGAAAAACTGATAATAACACAGAAACTGAAAGAACAAAAAAAAAAAAAAAATATAATAACGAAATAAAACTGTAAATGTGTATGAATGCAGTTGGCATAATTTTTGCATTCGTGCAATATGAATATGAAATGCTTAATTTTCTGAGAGAGTTGATTCATTGGTGGGATGAACTGATATGGTCTGGAGTGCTGTGTGTCGATGTAGTATGTGGGTATGTGTGTTGAACTTTTGGTTTGTTATATGACACAATTTGTGAAAATGTCACTAGACTATACAATTTTAAATTGCAATTGTCATTTGACTGGCAAAGGATAAAAGCTAGGGAAATATAGCAATGTGTGTGTGTGTGTGTGTGTGTGCGTGCGGAGGAGCAATGTATGCCTGTGAATGGAATGGAAGCGTGTGTGAATATAAATGTTAAGCAGTAAAATCGACTGTTTATTTATTAAGAGAAACTTTTCCATTTGCTGAAGATATTTACATACATATACACACATATACATATGTATATCTGTGAAGACATTATGGTTGGTCATAATTTCCTTAAGATGATTAAGATAAATCTTAAAAAATATATACTATTATATTTAGCAATACGAATAATAATAATAGAATAATATAATGAAATAAAAGCTCTAATAAACTAAATCCTTAATTCAACTGAGAGGTCGGAAAAAGAAGTTGATATTTAAAACTCTAAAATACTAAAACAAGCACAGTTTTACTGTCCGTTTACCGATACCGAAAATAATCGATCCTTCCCCTTTATACACTTAAAACAAAATCAACATTTTGAAACTTGCTTTCGTTTTCCAATTTACTTTCGGTTATACATTTTGCGCTTTCAAAAGTAAACGTAAATAAAACGCATCTAAAATGTTTTTTTTTCAAGATATTTCTTTTTTATTTATTATAAAGTTTCAACGTTGACATTATGTGTGAAACACTACATCATTGACATGACCACCACGCGAAGTGTTACAAGCAGTGATTCTTTTGAGGTAATTTTCCACCACTTTTTGACACATATTGGGCGGTATCTCAGCCATAACATGAGACGAATGTTGGTTTTTCAGTGCTCAAGAGTTAAAGGTTTATCTGTCTTTCGCGCAGCCCCACAAGAAAAGTCTAATGGTGTCAAATCGCATGATATTGGTGATCAGTTGTTATCGCCACTACGAGAAATTTCGCGGCCAGGAAATGTCTCTTGCAATAAAGCCATAATCGCTCCAGTTTTGTGGCAAGTGGCACCCACCGTCTTGTTGAAACCACTTATTCTCCAAGTCGTATTCTTCAATAGCAGGCAAAAAAAAAAAAAAAAAAAATTCGGTTATCATATGACCATAACGCTTCGAAGTGACGGTGGTTACAGTCGTTCCATCGTCGTTTTCGCAGAAGAAGGTCCAATCACAACTTCGAGCCAAACAGTGACTTTTTCTGGATATAAGCGCTTCTCTTCAATTACTTCAGGATTCTTAGAACCCCAAATACGACAATTTTGTTTATTAACACACCCACCGAGTGAGAAATGTGCTGCTTCATCGCTGACGAAAAATTTTGTTCGAAAAATCGCCGTCCATCGCCTGTTGTTCAAGCACCCGTTCCACGTATCTACGACGTTGAGAAGGGTAAGCTGGCTTCAGTTGTTGTGTGAGCTGGACTTTATATGGATGCCGGATGTAGATCTAAATGCAAAATACGCCATAATGTAGCGTAAGCCAGTCCTAGGTCCTGAGAGCGATGAGGAATCGACACCTTCACTTACAGCAGCGATATTTTCAGCGTAACGAGCGAAACGATGATGCACAGGCCTTACAATATTTGTAACTGCTCCAGTATCTTCAAATTTCTTCACAATTTTGCCAATTGCTTGCTTAGTTGGACGTAGTTATGTAAACCATAATCTACTCTTAAAGCACGATATGTGGCTGTGGCAAAATCGCCATTTTTGTAGTATATGTTTTGATAATTTTTATGTGTTGTGTGATGGATCGTTAAGCGATCTATTATCGGCAATGTCAGACTTTCAGCTGAGAGGAAAAAATTTGGTTTAACAACTTAGTTTGACAGATGTCGAATTCCAGTGTTATGCTTGTGAAACCACGTAATAGATAACCCGTTATTATTAAAAATCCAGTATTATTTTTGGTCTAAAGGAAGATCTTAATGTTTTCTGTCTGTTGCGACATTTCGTTGATGCTAATCAACTCATCAGTAGACTCGAAAAATGCTTAAAAGAATGTTTGAAACTCAACTACTTAATCCAAAATACTCATGAACCAAATGAGAATCAGAAATGTTCAAACAAACTTTTAATACAGAAAACAATTTATCATTTTGTTGCTAAAGGTAACTCTTTGTATAGAAGTTGCTAAGAAAAGTAAAAGTGTTGCAAGACGTAAAATGTTTTCTTTATTAAAAGTTTGTTTGAACATTTCTGATTCACAGTTTGTTGATGAGAATTTTGGATTACGTAGTTGGGTTTCAAAAAAAAATTTTTTCAAGATTTTTCGAGTCTACTGATGAGTTGATTAGCATCAACGAAATGTCGGCAGCACAGAGACGACTGAAAAAAAACAGAAAACGTTTGTCAGGTCTATTTTTGGACCTAAAATACATCATTTCAATTGCCTCTTATAGCGAATAAATAATTAAGTTCTTATGCAGTACTCAAAAGCAGTATATTAAACATATTAGAAAGTTATAAGCATACAACGCATTATACGCTGAACATTAAGGTCTATTGCTAGACCTAAAACAATGAGAAATAATCTTTCTCCATTTTTGGACAAATAAACGTACAAATGAACTAAAATCTATTTGGAAACCAAATAATTTTTCCGAAAGTTCTATCGAAAAATTGGACTTTTTAACCCTTTTTTAAAAAAAGAGTTTCTTAAAATATGCCAGCTTGCTGAAAGCCAATTTTGCTGGGCTTCAACAGTAAACACTAGAGCCAGTGTGGCAAAAATTAGTAAAAGAAAAAAATTTCCAATTCTACCGGTTTTCTCAGAAAACGCATTTCGTATTTTCATGAGCTTTTCTTTCACTTCCGATCGAATGAATGAATCTACACTTTATGGGATTCGAAATGGAATTACATACTTAAATACAAGTATACTTAACGATTGTTGTGAAATTCAGGACATACAATTGTTGGCTGTCAATGGACAGCGATATGTTTACAGAGACCCCAACACGTTTGTGTGCTGTTATCATTCTACTGGCGAAATTTAACCCAAATTTCACTACAGTTAATGCAACGTTAAAATTTAAACGAGGAATTAAATGTATTGAACACTGGCAAAACTTTTTCTAAAATTTCAAATGTTTCCTTTTCGATCATTTATTATTTTAAATTTATATGTATTACCTTCTGGCTGTACGTGTATTTTTGCAGCGTAGAAAACCATGCACTTCATTCTAACATTTTTATATATTATAAAAACACTCTTAAATTGACGTTTTAATGTTGTTTTATATAATTTTTGTATTTTTCATTCTTCAAGCAAAATGTTGCCGCAATTCATTGTGGGTATTTTAAGAACATAAATTAAGTAAACACTCAATGGTGGTAACAAATGTCCTTTTGCGACAAAAAAAAAAAAAAAAAAAAAAAAAAAAGAAAGAAAAATTGTACAAATGAGCACGAAAAGCATACAACAGGACAGAGATAAAGAAACAGTGGAAATACGTGATTTTAATGGAAAATAAATAAATCAAAGATTTAGGTGAAAACCAAAATCATTTAAAACAAAAAAAAAAAAAAAAACAAAAAACAGAAGAAAAAATGTAAATAAATTCTGTAAGTGCAGGTAAATGAAATGAATTACGCAATCAGTAGGATTGAAAAGAACTTTAAATAAAAGGCAAACCGAAAAAAAAGAAATAAACATTTCGCTAGTCAATAGCAACATATTCTAATTTGAGGGAGAAGAAACATAGCTACAGGGTGGCCCAAAATTAGCCAAGGGGTTTGAGCTGCTTATAACTTTTTTATTATATTTTCTTTTTCTTCTTTTCTTTTCAGTATTTCGTAAAGAAGACTTGGGGAATTTCAAATGGAGCAGCACTCAATTGAACAACGTGCCCCACATTGTGGAGCTTTATTTTCAAATCAACGATGCATTGTTTTGACTCAGCGTGAATATCATTGTTATTTTAACGTCCGCAATGGACCCACAGAGTCAACAATAAACCATCTGGTTGCAAGTTTTCGACAACAAGGGGCATTAAGGAACCTTCCTGGTGCTGGCGGCCAACGAATGGTTTACACGGATGACAATATTGAACTGGAAGTTCTACGTTCGACACAACTTGCCCTCTCCAGAGTGTCGCTGCAGAGAATTTTGCATACAATAGCAATGTTTCCATACAATATTCAGCTTGTTCAAGAATTGATACCTACAGATTAGCAGCAACGACTTGATTTTAAGAAATGTCAAATAAAGTTGGACAAATCAATTGAAATTCTAAGGTGTGTTTAGGCTGGCCAAACAAATGATGAAAGTGCAGGATATATATTTTGATTCCAACAGCCATCTTCGCAAATGGCTTTAACAATTTTAGCGCTTAATTGTCTGGCTCTATGCGATAAGAATATTCAAACACTGAACCAAGGGAATGTCAACAAATATATGCACTCAACACAAAACATGCAAAAAATATGCAATTTCAACTTTTATTCCTAAACACATAAAAAAATTGGCCTAACGACTCCTTCCAAATTTTTTTCTCAAAATTTATTCATTCCAAAAACTTTTTAGCCACAACTCAGTGTTAGTGTTAAGGACAGCAGATGTGTATTTGCGTAAGAACCCTTACCCTGCTTATTTTTAAGATACAAATGCAAGCAAAGCTCGCCATCCTTTTAACGATATGTAAAACAAAAGTAATAAATACTTTGATTAACAAAGAAAATGATCAAAAATATCCTGTTGCCTTCATTAAAATACACACACGTATTTCAATGATATTTTTGTAATCTACATGCATCGACTATTTGGGAAATGAGATTTATTTCTGAGAAATTGCTCTGTTTTATGTCACTTTTATGCCATTAATTAAATCTCGCCATTAAATTTACGCATCGCTGTTAATATTTTAATACATGTCAGAAATGAAAATTAAGAAGTAAAACGCAAACACTGGCAACCGAAAGCGAAAACATGTGCGGCATTAGTTTTACTTAAAGTGCCATAAAATGATAAATAATAAGAAAATGATAATTTTGTGAAGCTTTAAATATTTTCTTAATAATATGAGTAATAACAAGATGGCATGCTGAAAATTTAAGAACAGAAAAGAGCTGTAAACTTTCTGGGATTTTGGAAAAAAATTATTTTTTTTTTTCGATACTTTTCAATAATCGTAGCAAAAATCGTAGCATTCGTTGGAAATTAAATGTGTGAAAGAAATACAGGATGTCTGTCGGAAAGATATGCTTTCCACTTTGTTTTGCTGCCATTTGAGTAAACAGTCTTCAAAGTTCATAGTAGTTTATAGGCAGTAGGGAAGTAGAGACGTGGCAAATTTGTTATGACGTGACATGTGACACACATCGCCTACAGCCAGGATTACAATGGAATTACTAAGAGACCTCTTTCCACAACAATTTATTTCAAGAAATGGTGAGTGTGTGAAGATACATATGTAACAACAGCAAATACCGAAGACAACAACAAAATAATAATACAAATTAAAAGGTTCCCCCACACAATAACTAGAAATTATCTATACATTCTGAGTCCTATGAGAGAGAGAGAGAGAGAGAGAGACTTGAAATTTGCACAGAATATCCAGTTATCTTGCCGCCTAAAACAACGTATACAAAAAAAAGGCAAAAATTTAAACGGCAACCAATAAATGGGGGCACCCTTTCTTTTGCATATAAGCGGTAACGTTTACAGCCTGTTCCTCAATGTCGCCAGAAAATGTAAGCGATCGATATGTAGTCGCTCGATTTCGAATCAATTTGGATTCCTCTATGTCGCATAGTCTTACGTCATGAAATTTTTGGCATTTACTTTACAGAGATGCCAGATCGGTAAATAAAAGTTTTAGTTGATTTTTTATTGCAGTATTGAAAAAAAAACTACTAAATTGTTCTGGTGTAAATACAACCCTTCATAAAACTGGTCAGCTGCATTTGACAAGCCAAAGCAAATACATACATAAAGAACACAGAGTACCACAGAGTACTCTGTGATAAAAAAAGCAAACATTTTGAAAGTGCAAAAATAGTTTTTGTGGTGTTTTAAAATTTAAAAGTATTTTTTTTTTGCATAGACATTATTTAATAAGTATTTTGACGCCATGAGCACTGGTATATCTCTGGCAAACTCAGGATTTTCTTCCATTCAGCAAACAAGTGGAACTGCTTAAGAAAACTACATGCATGCATGTAATAATTGTTTAATATCTTTACGAAATGAAATAAAAATTAAAAATATGTGGAGTTTGTAGTTTTATTTCCCAGTTCTTTAACAAAAAAAAAAAACAAAAAAAAATAAACAAAAATTTTTTCTATAAAAACTCCCACTCGATAGCAAAACAGCAAGTGCTTGATTTTGATATTTGTGTTTGCAGCGTTGACGACTTGATCGATATAGAGGAATCGGTTTTTGTATGAAAATACTTACGTTTTTTCAACTTGTCAATTTGCGTCATCGTTCGAATAAAAGAACTTCATAGAGGAACCCAAAACAATTTTCTTTCGCTTAGAAAGCCAACACGAAGCACGACTGCGACATTGAGGAACATGCAGTTAAACTGTATGAGACATAGACCTGACTGGACACTAGCCATATAGGGCCTGTTCGTAAATGCATAACAACTCTCTATGTTATGCGCACGTTCGAAAATGCAAACGTTGGCAACACTGCAGCAGTAATCTGTTCGTAAATGCAACACTGACGTAGATTAGGCGCAAATAAAAACAAAAAACTGTGAGTATTAAATTTCGTTTTTTATTCTTTAATCTCTTTTTTTTTTTTAAATATGTTACACAAATTTTTATTTTGTTTTTTATGTCGTCCAATTCACAGATGGAATTAATTATTAATTTATCCCTTTTTACAATTTATTAGAAGAAAAATGAAATTAAATTCTCCGTTCGTCAATGCAACAATAAAATGTACAAACAATAACATCAGCAACAGCTTAGTTATCATCTGACCGCTAAAATAGGAAATACTCAGAACAATAGAAACTAAAGCGTGCCACATACAAGAGGGCAGGCACCCTTCGTCTGCCAAGTGAAATAGCACGCAGTAGCATGGCACCCGTGCCACAAAGTACCCAGAGATGAAACGCGACCAGCATGAGATAGCAAGTCAGCGCAAAGCTCTGTACGTCTCGTTTTCACAATCGCTCGAGAACTTGTAGTCAAAACAAAACAAAAAGCATTTTCTGCAGAAAAAATAGTGTTTTTTTTATTATAAATTTATGAATGTTTAAAAAGTATATTAAATGGTTTTTTATAATATAAAACTTAATAGTATTCACTGTTTATAATGTGCGAAGCAATTACGGTATTCTAAGGGTCGTCCTAAAGTCAGAAGTCTTAAAATAATAGCACGAAAATATATGACTGCTGTGAGCAACCTGTCATAAAGTAGTGTGCTATATCAAATATGAATCAGCTGTTAAAGAAAAGGAAAGCAATTTTTAAATATTTTTGTCAAAATGCCAAAAGTGGAAAAACTAAAATAATAGCCAGTTTGTGCGATAATTATCTATTAGATGTTTTGATAGCTAATTCAAGTAAATTTTAAATGAAATATACTCATATTTAGGAACAAATATACATTTTAATGCATTTATTTCTTAGGTGACGCTGTAATACTGTTAACTTATGACGAATCACTAAACACAGTCGATGAAGTCCTATTAATTTATGACGATTTTTGTTTGCAGCACAACAACAATTCTTTTAAACTATCATAAGATGTTAGTACGTACTTTCTGGCATTATGACACAATATGAGACCGTTTGAATACCGCAAATATTTAATTATGTTTTATTTTGTGGCTTTAAGGACAGTGTTTTAATTTTACTTTGTAATGGTGGTTTTCTGAGGAAAACATACATACTCTCCGTAATCAATTTCCAAACACTCAAATATGTATTATCAAATCCTAAGTCAACAAGGATTTTCAGTTGGCCACTTTTTTCCAATTTTTTACTTTTAATTTACTTAAAAATTATTAAATTTTTGCTGTTTCGGTGGTGGTTGTTCATAAAAACGTGTTATTATTTGTATTACGTAAAAAATGCATACTATAGCCTATCTCTTTACACAAACTGTCTAGAGGTTGATTTGAGCCATTTTCAAATGTCACTTTTAACATCTCTGTGTACTCTGTGCCCGTGCTGTGCGTATGAGTCACGCATTTAGCTGAATTAATTTATTTTAGGTGTAAATAATGAATTTCAATTGGCAACTATTAACTGCATTTTTGAGTTTGCTCTCTACCTGAATGACATAAAATCATGATTGTTGAAAATTTCATACAAATGTATATGTACATATAATACTTTTCCTTTTTTTGCTCGCCACTTTACTGAACATTGTTGCAAATTTTAATACAATTTGTTAATATTCTTTGTTGCTTGTGAAAATCCTTTCTTAACAACTTCTCTTTAAAAACTTTTAACGTTCAATTATTTTCATCTTGTAACGAGTTGACTGTTGAGAGCAAAAAAAAAACAAAAAAAAAAAAAACACAAATTAAATACAAAATCGCATTTTCGGGGATTTTTATTCTCATTTTAACCTGGCAGCCACAATAAAAATGCGTTTAAATTTACTTTCGTGTAACGACATTTATACTCTTGTACAAAAAAAAAACAGAAAAGAAAATAAATGCAAACAAATTGTTCAAAAGGTTAATCGTTAATATGGAAATGTGTATGCATGAAATGTATGTGTGTGTGTGTGTGTGTGTGTGTAATAAATGAGAGAACATTGAACTGTAAGGCGTTGAAGTGTAAAGTGTGAGAGCAATTGTTTTTTGTAGAAAGTGTACTCGAGTAAAGCGCATATCTATATACATACATACATACATACATCCGTACATACATACATATATAAAATTGTAACGTGACTGACTGGGGGATCATGGCCCAGCCCTAACGGCTAAAGCTGGAGTAATCAAATTTTTTTATATAGGCAGTCCTTCTGATGTATGGATCCTCTAAGACACAGATGCCCAGTAGTGGCTGATATCAGCAAATTAAACTCACACGTATTAATACGCTCTTTTGTTTGATCGTCAATCAACCAATAGGATTATTCTGTATTGATTATGACTAAAATTAAGTATTTAGCACTTGAGTAATCCCTACTGGACATAAGCTTAGCGCCTCTGATTTAAGGAAATCCATTCTTAATGTACTTCTAACGCCGCTTGGGATTGACTTAAGTACAAATGGCTTGAATTGTTTTTTCAGTGTACAAGTGCAACATTTTCAATATTGTATGGTACAAATAGATTGAATATCCTTTTCTGTATGTAAAACCAGTTCTTAAAAGCTGGGTTGTCATATTTGTTGTTGTTCACGAAATGTATATTACTGATGTAAGAGCACAGCTGAAGTTTTATTATATTTCAGAAGAAAGATTCTGAACTGTTCCAGCGCCATATCTAATTTGTAAGGGATTTTTTTTAAATTTCAATTAATATTCTTGATTTTACAACTCCTGCCTTAACGTGTGTTTTGCCCCATAAATTCAAGTCCAACTACCAATCGAGTCTTCTTCATTAAATAACTATTATAATCCTTTGAAGAGGACTGAGAAGCAGAAATGATATAAAAGGTCTTACATTCCAGCACAGCAATGGCTTTTCCAAGAACAGAAGATGTTCAAAATGTGACAAGAAACAGCCATCAACACAAAACAGAAGGTATTCGAAGCAAAAATGAACTTAATTCTTCTATAAATGTTGGTCGGTTTGTGTTCTTTGTTTTACACAATGCACAATATGTTCAGGCACAATTCCTTTGTGTTTAGTAAATATCACTTTATGAAGTTTTTTCACTTTTTCAATTTTCTTTTGCTAAACTTTACACAAGTTGAAGTAGAAACTAAACTACGAGTACAACAAGAGGAGGAGAAAATATTATAAGATTTTTTTTCAAACTCAATTATTCACAAAAGTAAAGCAGATCAAAGCAGGTAACACCAGAAAAAAAAGGGAAGTAAAGCAAAACGTTGTCTTAGTTTCGAGGCACAACCTCTCGTACATAATAAAATTGTGCCAAATATTCAAACGCCGCTATTTCCTTTTATATTTGGGTATTAAAACACAAACAAACAAAAAATTAATCATCAGAAATGGCTCTGCCCTTCTGCTTAAAAGCAGCACACAATTAGTCATGGCCTGGGTTTGCGGCAAATTTGGTTGCTGATGAGCGACGTGGTGTGTGTGAAGCAGCCGGTCAGTCTTCAACTTTATGCTAGGAACACAACTGGGACGAACGACGAATTTTTCGCCGCGAATATTCGCCGTCAAAAATAATATATGAAAATGCACTCAGTCACAGCGTCGGTCGAAATTCGTTGTACGCGGCGAACTTGAAATAGATTTATTTCTATTTCTTACGACGGCGAACGACGAACAAATCGGTACCATGTGGCCATTTTGGTTTTAGTTTTCAAGTGTTTTAGTAAAAACAGTTAATTTTTACTTTAATAGTTTTTATTTTAAAATTGACAACACTATTTTTTTAAAGATTTAGGTCTTTATATTTTTCTTTCTTTATTATTCGATATTTCGCTAACAATTTGTTAGCATCGTCAGGAATCTTTAATTTTAAAAGCTAAGCTTTGACGTTTTGCATTTAAAATAAAAAGCCAACATATTAGATTATAAAATATGTTTGTAGTGTTTAATTTTTTGCTTTTGGTAATGCTAATTTTTTAGCAACCAATTTCTGTAATATGGTCACCCCATCAGCTGTTCAACTATAATAAGGGCCTATTTCGCACCTGCGGACGTTGTTGTTCGTTCGCACAATTACATTGAAAGCGAAAACAATATTCAATATTTTGTTTTTGCTGAAATTATGATTACGTACAAGCAAAAAGGCTTTTACCATAATGAACATGATGTTCGATATTTTAATTATTTTTACAAAATTTGAAATTCTTTGATTTATTTAATTTTTTTTTTTTTATCTTTGAACAAACAATAAGCAACTTTATCAATTATAACAGATGTTTTTGGTTATTCGTCGTTATTGAGCTTCATACGACGAATTTACACAGCGAATTTTAACCGGCGTATTCGTCGTGTTGGGAGAAATTCGTCGTTCGTCCCAGTTGTTAAAAAAAATGTTGATCACCCCAATTTTAACACAAAAAAAAAAATCTTTCGAAATTTTGAAGAAGTAAAAATTGAACCTGACAGCCCAATAAAATAATTAACAATTATAACACATATAGTTCACTATAAAATTAAATCATTTTATGGTTTTTCAAAATATTCCCCATGGAAATCTTTGCACGTTTCCATTAAATTGAACCACCTTGATTGAAGTATTTCCAAAACATGTCTTCAGCTGTCGAAAAACGTTGACCTCTTAGTTTCTTTTTTCTGTATGGGAATGACAAGAAGTCATGCGGCGGACGATGTATCAAATCGATGTTTTGGCGGCTCAAAAATGCATATGTTTGCACTGATAAGTGAGAGCTCGCATTATCGTGGTGAAGAGTGATGCATCTTCAACGGTTGGTTTTCCTGATTTCTTGCCAGACAATTGGCAAAAAAAATCGTTGTCAGCCACTTAGAGTTGATTGTTTTGCGTTGTTCTAGTGATACAACTGCGTCACGCTCAGTTTTTGCAAAAAAAAAAAAAAAACAGGTGACCATTTGCTTGAAAGTGCTTTCAAGCGCGAACAACTTTTGCTGGATTTTGCTCATCTTGAAACAGCCATACAGCAGACTGCTGTTTACTTGATTCATCATCACTTGATTCATCAGCTGTCACGATGCCTTAGAAGTGTTGCGAAGCACCGCGATATTATTTTTTGAGCATTTCTTTCGTTCCAACGAAACGAGCCTTTTTTTTTTTGAGCGATTGACAAATTGTGTGGACTTCAACACGAACACATATTTTTGACCGTCAAATATTTATTGTATGTATGTATGCTGGTCCCACTAATGCCTCCGGTTGTCTCAATCTCACGGCAGATGAGATGACAATTCAAGCACAGCATTAGTGGTTTTCAGAACAACAATTGATTTTGGACGACCTTGGGGGCTGTTCACAAATTACGTAACACAATTTTTGCAGATTTTTCACCACCCTACGTAACAGATCGCAACAAAATACGTTCAACGTTCAATCCCATTCAACATCTTCACAGCCTTCTTCCAGAGAAATGATGGCCATTAGCTCATTTTGTCTCTAAGCTGCAATAGGTACTGCTCTAGTTTTCTAATAAATAATATTTTTTTGAACCCCCCCATCCCCCTTCGTCTAAATCGTAACAAAACTTATAGCCCCCCCTTAAGCGTTACGCAATTTGTAAACAGCTCCTTTGCAAAATTCGCGCAGGAGTGAACTACGACTACTATTGAATTCACCATACCATCGATAAGCATTGATACTTGATATGGCGCCAAAAATGTAACTAAGTCCATCCATGTACTGTGGCTGAGTTGATCCACGTCGAAAGTTGTGAAAAATAATCGCAGGCAAATGTTCAAGAATTAGTTCCATATTTGGGCCGAGACGAATTTTATAGTTAGCAACACAAATAGCAGTCGTATGTCAAATTGTTTTGAGTATGTATAACCTCAAAATTTTCCAACTTTGCAATTGAACTGTCAGTTGCCAGATGGCAACACTAGGGTTGCCAAATCCCAAAACATAAAAGGAACACTCATAGATTTACTGCTTTAATTTCCCTAAGTATTATACAGACAAGGGTTTGTAATTAAATGAGCACCCGCCAAAAGTTTAAAAACGATTGGAAAGCCTCAAATTACTGAGTCATGTCAGCTTTTATTCTGCAATTTTTAGATCTTTTTTTAATGTTTATTTATCAACCAGTGGCCCTATTCAATAACTCGCTAAAATTAGGGACATCGCTAAAAATCTCTAAACTGAACTAAGCGATGACTTTGCTTTTAAAAACTTTTGAGGGCAAAAATTGAATTCTAGCGCTGATGCTAATTTATTATTCCAAGAAAGTAAATCTGTTAGCAACAAATATTTTTTGAAGCTAAAATTTTGAAGTTTTTGAAAAAAACTGGCAAAATTCTATTTTCGCTCACAAAAGTTTATACAAGTACGATGGTCGTGGCTAAAAATCGCTTAGTTCAGATTTTTGTTGATGTCTCTAATTTTAGCTAATTACAGAATAAGACCGCAGAACTTTAAAAGCAGCAAACAAACGTTCCCTGGTATTAGTTTCTTTAAACGCTTTGCTAAGAAAAAACAAAATTAACATTAATAAAAAAAAATAAAAAAAAATTAAGACCATGCTGTTTTCTACTGATAATGAAATTGTTTTATGAGTCTGTTTTGTTTTTCCAAATTTTTTTCTTCTTAATTCCTTTTATTGTTAAGATGCATTTCATGCTCATTATTAAGCTTTCAGAGGAAACGGAAATAACGCAAATACCATTTTTTCTCTGTTTCACTCCCAATGTTTATCTCATTTGGTACGTTTGCCCAAGAAATGAACTGCTTTCGGGTGTATGAGTGCAAACTGGCGGGCAAAAAGAGTGTAAATTAAAACTTCGTTAGTCATTGTTTTCCTACTTATTGTTGATGTATATGCATGTGTGTGTGTGTGTGCAGTGAACATTTTTTGTGCCCACGTCTTCCGGGAGATAAAGTCTAAGAATTTGTTTCCTTTTTTGCCGATCCTTTTTTTTTTGTTTTTTGTTGCTTTTATTACAGTATTATTTTACCAAAGCTGGTAGAACATTGCAAATTGTTTAAAGTAATTAAGACTGTGTTTTAATTCGCAAAAAAGGAAAATAAAAAAAAGTCTGAACGTTAAATTTGAATAAAGTAAACGGAAGGAAGAGGAAAGCTAAAGCAAAAAAAAAAAAAACAGATTAAAACACATGGCCAAGTTTGAGATATAATGTAACAATAGACCAAAAAAAAAAAATCAATTAAAACACTTTGAACTAAAGAGCGCAGTTACACATAAAAAAAACAATAGAAAATAACTAAAATTGTTTAAGCCAAAATATTTAAATATTTAAAAAGAAAGTTCTGCATAATTACTGCAAAACCAGCAGCAGTGCAAATGGTTCGTATGATTGTAATAAAAGACAAATTTGGAATTGTTCAAACCAAAATAACCCACTACGAAATTTTAGTTAACTGCTGAAATAACCCAGTAGGAAGTTTTAGCTGACTGCTGGCAAAACTATGTAAAGCATCATAAATGCTTAAAAACTTTTTCATAAGCATAGAACATGCTGTGAAGCTTTTCATTTGTCTGCCTTCGCCAGGAATCGAACCTGCGACCTGGGGGACCTTTAGCAGCGTACTCTACCAATTCATCCATCAAAGCGCTCAATGTACTAGTAGTCAAAAATAAACTACTTAAAAACGTTCATAGTACAATATTTAAGAGATGTATGCAATTGTTTTTACAGTAGCACGTATGCCTGCAAACGAGTCGACATGAGTTAGTGAGCCAGGGGCCAAATTCCGGCACTTGTGATTGAATGAACAATCGACTAAATATTAAATAGATTAAAAAACTACCTATTAAAGTTTGTCGTTATTGCAAATCTAGCATAAAAGCTATACGACCACAATAACAAGGTATGTATATCTCACGGAGTGAAGAGAAAGGCCAAGCTCGTTCTGATGCCTACTTAATCCCGAATTCGTATATGTAATAATCCGCTCTAGTTCCTTAATTGAATGATGACTTATAAATTATTTTGTCTCCTTGCCGATTCGAATGTGGAATCAACCAACCAGCTACTCTACCAATTCACCTATTGCAGCAATTAAAAACTTTAAACCAATTTTAATACTTATACTCAGCACCCACAAGTGCTGGTTATCAATACACCCAACAATTTCGTAATCATTTTAAGCCATAACAGGATTGATTCTCTTTGATAATCCCTCCCTATTTAGCTTGTTTTAGGTGGTCCCCTTGTGTTTTAGGCGTACTTAAATTTTCAAGTAAGCTTCGTATTTTAGAGCGAGTAGTAGAGAAAACTTTACATTTAGAACCAGATTTTTCTTCCAATGTATAGCTTGGCTGGACCAATACAAAAAAAAAAACTATTTAGAGGTTTTGCAAAAAACTAACTAATTTGAGGGCTTTTTTTGTCTAGGCTTATATCAATTAAAAAAATTTATATTCTTTCATCTAAATTCAGCTGTTATAGACAATTTTATAGAGGACACTTTCAGCAAAAAATCATGCCAAATGTGCTAAAATTGCAGCTGGTGCAACAAAGAGTGATTTCCACTAACTGTGGCTCTGTGTCCACCAGCCATGAACTTGGTATAAACATGATGTCGAACATCGCTCATGGCAGATGAAGACCGCTCATGTTCATGTTTCGGCCATGATGAGGCAGCGATGCTCGCCATAAAGTTTGGTATGACAGTTTGACTTGATTGACTTGTGACACGGTGCGTTCCATATGCGGCCTTTTCTCAAATGCTCCAATAACGCCATATAAAATTCACTGTTAATGGTATTTCCTTCCTTCTATAGATAGTCAATGAATATTACACCACGCACATCCCAAAATACCGAGGCCGCAGCCTTACCAGCCGATTGTTGTGCTTTCGGCTGCCTTGGACGAGGTTCACCAGTTGCTGTCCAGTCAGAGTGAAGTGACTGACTCAAAACTTCTAGTTTGTTATGTTTCAATATGGCCAAACACTGCTCAGAATCATCAAAACGTTCTCGTTTTTGGTCAACAGTGAGAAAATGCGGCCCCGACTTTGAACAAAGCTTTCTCATAGTCAAATGCTCATGCAATATAATGCCAGCACGTTCTTTTGATATCCATACGATGTCAGTTAACTCACGCAACTTCCCTATTCGATCATTCAAAATGATTTTGTAGATTTTTTTCATGTTTTCTGGTGTTACCGCCTCATTTGGACGTCTACTGCGTTCTGCATCATCGGTGTCTCTGCGACCACATTTGAAGTCAGCAAACCAACATTTTATTGTTGTTTCTGATGGAGCGGAGCCCTCATAACACTTTTCAAGCCATTGCTTTGCTGGAACGGTATTTTTTCCCATCAAGAAGCAGTGTAAATTAACAAAGCGCTCAAGGAAATTATTTTTGATCCATTGTTTTGAAAATAACAAAAGTAGCGTCACTCTTAGCACAATAACTCTCAAAATAATGCATAGAAAGAATATCATGAAATTTTAACAGCTGTTTTTTGAAAGTCAGTATTAACTGAAAAAAGGTGACTGCAATAAAACTAGCGCCATCTACATTTTAGGCCCGTTACTTCTCAGCCCATGTGTTATATACATAAAATAGTGAATTATAGCAAAAATATGAACGAGTAAATTCTTTGACAAATCAAAAATTATGAATAGTTTAGATACAAGTGTTCTCCATATACAAAAAAAGCATGATTCATGTCATGCTGGTGGAGACGTACCGTAATGTAAAACAAAACCAGAATAAGCAACAAATACACATGACGGAATTCATTTAATCACGTGATTGTATGATTCGGCCCCAGGTTTTCAGTTTCTTTGTTTTTTTGCATTTTAATAACTAACAATTTATTTTACTTTCAACTAACACAATTAATTGCAGCACAATTTGAGCAAACTCCTTCTTTTTTCTATCTTCAAATTGACCACAAAAGTATAAGACAGACAAACAGGAGAAATTAAAACTTTAATTAAAACTTTTTGGATATTTCAATAGGGTTAAATAAAAGTTTGAAAGAAGTAAAACAGCAGAGAGCAGAAACTGTATCTTTTGTTTGCAAAGCACATAATAAAATAAAAGTTTTTTTTTCTGTGCAGCTTATACTTCAAGACGAAAGCTGATTGGCGAAAAAGGTTCAAGTAGCCATAGGAGAGTAGTTGCCGAGCACATATTTTGTTAAATGCACTTTTGGAGCATTTTTTTTTGTCTACGCGAAATTTAAAACGTAATAAATGGAGGAGAAAAAAACTTGTTTGCAAATAAATTCTTCAGTTTGAAACCATTAAAAGCAGCCTAAACTCAGATGTGTAATCAGCTAACGATAACAGACATACAGGGAATTATAAATGTATGTACAGGGTGGTAAAGACCAAAAATTGAAAATAAAATTAACTAGATCGCTAAACATATTTTCATTAAGCCTATTTTTAATTTTTCCAACCTTTTATAAAAAAAAAAACTTAAATCTCCATTTCATCATTCAAGTTGTGGTCACTAACTCTTAGTAAATTGCACTGCGATAGAATTTCATCACAATCACAATCTAATAATTTATCGAACTCTGATAACAAAGGCAGAATTGATTTGTCATTGATGGATTCGATGATTTGATGGATGAAAGCTGATTAGCGTGAAAAAAAAAATTAAAACTAAAATTTAAAAAAAAAAACTACCAAATTCACAACACAAACTACCAAGTCATTTCAAAACTACCAAAAACGGCAACTCTGAATGTCGGCGGCATATAGACTATTGCTTTTTTTACATCTGTCAGCAAAGTGACAATAAGTAATTGCATGTACTTAGGTGGGGTGTTAATTATGTTAAATCAATACAATTAATGAGGTTTATTTGAAGATTTAAACTCACACTTTCCGTCTACACCATTTCATCAATCAATGTAATTATTGAAAAACCTGCCATCACTTAATGTCACTGTTAAAACAACAACAAACACACACAGTTGAAATAAACAACTTACTGCTTCTGCTGTATCATTTTTTGAATATAAAACACTTCTATTTTACTGAGCAAGTTATTAATTAGTAAAAACTCTTTACACGCTTTCTTTTAAATAAAGTCTTCAAAATGCTGCAATAGTCCTGGCGCAATTGTAAACCTAATTTAAGCTTAACGAACTCCCCCTTAACAGAAACAGCCTAAAGCTTTGGCTAAATAAATTAGCAGCACAAATGAATTGTAGGCAGCAGATGCGCAATTTATGGCAAAAACTGTCAATGGCCGTAAATCAAAACAACGAAACCCAAGCAAAACTGGGACGAAAAGGAAAATCGCCATGGAAAACAAAACAAAACAAAAATAACGACGGAACACGCTCGCTCTTATTTGTAGTTCAATTAAAACAATAATGCAATGGAAAAGTAAATATAAATCGTACAACTGGCATGCAATATGAGGTTTAGCGAACAGCAGGATTTGGAATTGAAAGTTGCAAATAAAAATGAAAGAAGGAACAAGAAGAAAAAAATATTCTCATAAACTCATAAATTTATGGTCTTGTCTTATGGGTTTGTGGTTTTAAGTTAAAGCGGAAGTGGCTGTAGAAAATGTTTTGTTTTCTTTTTTTCTCGTACTTGTGCTCTCCATGTGTTTTCGCAAACTACACAAATCGAAAGAATAAATAATCATGTGTGATGTGTGAGAGGTTCAAATCAAATTGCCTCGACAACATTTCGCAAGCAAAAAGGAAAATATATATATTCCCTCAACTCAAAAACGGTTTAAAATATTGAAAAAAAAAAAAAAAAAATACAAAAACGCTAAAGTTGGCACAACACTGAAACTGATCTGTTCAAAAACGAAACATGGACGAGGGATAACGGATTATCATAGCGAAATTTAATATACATATGTTTGTCTGCCAAATAATTTCCTTTTTCAACCAGGGCGCAAAACATCGACTGCTGCTGCGGCTGTTGTGGCACGTAGCACCGTCTTGTTGAAACCAAATACTGTCAATATCCTCCTCTGCAATTTTTGTGAACAAAAATTAGTTTAACATGGCCAGATAACGGCCACCCCTTGCTCATTTTCGAAGAATTTGCCTCTGGACCAAAATCCGCACCAAACAGTGACTCGTTTTGGGTGCGTTAATGCGTTTTCAATGTATGCGTGTGGGTTTTTCGTGCCCCAAATGCGACAATGCAACAAGAATAGCTATTACTCTGAGCAAAAGTTCATTCATAGCCACCATATTTTTATGCCCTGGGCAAGAAATATTAAGGTTTCTGACCCCATTTATAATTTCCACAATTATAGTTTGCGAGCCTATACAGTCAAGTTGTAGGCTCGAAGATTGGTCGTTAGTTAGTGCCTGAGGAAAAAACATTCGGCTTAAACATTTAAAAAAAAGTACTTTTCGAGGCGTTCTGTTAAACAGTATTTTTGTTTGTATTTTGGTATGTGACTCTCGCTCATGAGGAGTGATGCTGCAGGGATCGGTGTTGGTCACACACATTTGGCTGCTTTGCGGTCAACCTGAGACTGATTATTTGGGCGCCTCGAAAATGAAAATTTTCCCCCTTCACACTAACTTGCTGAACATTTTCCAGGCGAATTCAGATTTTGGTTAAGGAAGCTTTATAGCAGATAACCACCGTACAAGAGCAGCCGACTGACAACTGCTTCTACTCCCCCTAATGTCATAATTTTGTTTAAAAACTATTTAAAAAAACACACACACACACAAACGCAAGCACATGGCAGACAGAAAAGAGGGTTTGCTAATGCTGACTTTGCGGTAGCAGTGCTGCTATAAAAATTCCTTGGTTTGATTTAGCAACATCGATGACCCATTTTTTATGGGCTAGTAAAATCTGCTTGGCCTCATTGTTCATTCTTCAATATTTGAGATTGAGTTGCTGTTAAGTATATGCAATTTTAGAACATCAAATAAAAAAAAAAAAAGGAAAACCTATTTAAAATATATTCAATGCAATAAAAACTAGAATACCAGTAATAAGAAATTCCAGGCAATTTGTTTGCTGGGTAAACATTTCTTTTTATTACTGTTCTAAAATAAACATGTTATTTTACGTGTTTGTAGCACATAATTCAAAACTAAATAGCAATGAAATTTCTTTAATGGACATATAAAAATTTTATATGTACATCTACAGATTGTTTGTATTATAAAACAAAATTAAGGAAAAAAAAAACTAAACTCCTAAAGATAGAATAACTACAACCAGACATGATATGGCAAATGTAGCACTTCATAAAAATTAAACACACACACTCACACAATCACCATTTCAAAGTTAGAAACTATTTGGTTCCCTTTTTGCTATTCAATTGTGTGTCAAAGTATAGAGATGTAAAAAAGATGGGCAGCATTGTTTAGCAATTATTATTTTTAAATGGCTTTTCCAAAATGTTTAGGCAAATCCTTTACGTAATCCTGTAGTGTCGTTTTCCAGCCTTTACATATAAAAGGATTTTTTGTTATTAGAATAAGTCACATTCAACCATACAAATAAAATGAATGAAGGCAGTATTTTATAATATAAAGTGGCAAAATATTGTATAAGAAATCAAATTTATAGCTGATATAAATTTCAAGCAACGTTTTTGCAATTCATTGCTGGACAAAAATGGTAGGCATATTTTTTTAACACAAAATAAGTTTTACATTATCACTTATCAAATAAATTAAACAGGCTTAAGATAATTAAGATAATGCTAAGGAAGTGCTGTAAAAAGTAAAGGTGTTGCAAGACGTAAAATGCTTTCTGTATAAAAAGTTTGTTTGAGCATTTCTGATTCTCATTTTGTTCATGAGAATTTTTGAATAAGTAGTTGGACTTCAAACATTCTTTTTGCTTTTTCGAGTAGTCTACTGATGAGTTATTTAGCAGCAACGAAATGTCGGCGGCATATAGACGGCTGAGAAAGACAGAAAGCATTAAGATCTATTTTTTTAGACCTAAAATAATAAATTTCAATTGGCTCTTATAGCGAATAAATAATTAAGTTCATTGTTGAATAAATATTATCACTTATCTTGTGTTATTCTTCAGGCTCTAAGTCTTCATTTTTTATGAAAAAAAAAAACAACTCGTCTTAGCAAGAGTTATTAATAAGTTTTATTTATTTTCGATATTTTAAATACCTTCTGCAGGCAATTCTAAGACCATCAAGTCTGCTGCCCTTGTTTGTCAATTATTTACTTAGTAAAAATTACTACTAGCGAATATCATGGCGGCTACCAAACAGCTAGTTAGTCCCCAGCCCAACAGTCACTTGTCTTCTTAAAACAGTCACTTGTCTTACTCACTGCAATTTGACAATTTGCTATAGACCTAAAAAATTTACAATAACTAATAATTTTAAAAATCACTGTGGCCCAACAAAAAACAAACGTTATGTTATGTTACGCGGGCCGCCGGTCCTGAGGCCGACTCACTTGGGTCCTAGAAAGGTCCGGTTGTGCCAAAAACAAACGTTGCTCACTTGAAAGTGAATGGCGTAGCCCCACAAAAAAAAGTCTAATGGTGTTAAATCGCATGATCTTGGTGGCCAGTTGATATCGCCACGACGAGAAATTACGCGGCCACGAAATGTCTCTTGTAATAAAGCCATAATCGCTCGAGTTGTGGGGGCACGTGGCACCGTTGATTATGTTGAAACTAAATATTCTCCAAGTCGTATTCTTCAATAGCAGGCAAAAAAAAAGTCGGTTATCATATGACCATGACGCTCCGAATTGACGGTGAAGACAGTCGTTGCATCGCCGTTTTCGAAGAAAACAATTTCGGACCAAACAGTGACTTTTTCTGGATGTAACGACCTCTCTTCAATTACTTGAGGATTCTCAGAGCCCCCAAATACGACAATTTTGTTTATTAACATACCCACCGAGCGAGAAATGTGCTGCTTTCTCGCTGAAGAAAATTTAGTTAGAAAAATCGTCGTGCACCGCCTGTTGTGTGCAAGCACCCATTCCTCGTATCTACGACGATGTGAATGGTCAGCTGGCTTCAGTTGTTGTGTGAGCTGTAGATCAAAATGCAACATACGCCATAACGTGGCGTAAGACAGTCCTAATTCCTGAGAACGACGAGGAATCGACACAATCAGGTCTTCGTTAAAACTTGCAGCTACAGCAGCGATATTTTCAGCAGAACGAGTGAAACGAAACGATGCACAGGCCTTACACTATTTGTAACCGCTCCAGTCTCTTCAAATTTCTTGCACAATTTCGCCAACTGCTTGCGAAGTTGGAGATGGTTGTAAACCATAATCTCCTCTTAAAGCACGAAATGTGGCTGTGGCAGAATGACCAGTTTTTTATGTAGTATGTTTTGATAATTTTTATGCCTTGTGTGATGGATCGTTAAGCGATCCATTATCGGCAATGTCAGACTTTTAGCTGAGAAGAACAAATTTGGTTTAACAACTTAGTTTGACAGATGTCGAATTCCAGTCCTATACTTTTGAAACCGCAAAATCGATAACCCGTTATATGCAGAGGAAATAATACCATGTCCAGTTTGGCCATATGTTACTTATGCATGCACAGTGTGTGCTAAAAGTTGTTATTCCAATTGTTTCGAAGCTAATTAGATGCCGATTCCTGTTAAAGTGAGTAAGAAATAGGCATGGTTGTCCCCCAGCTTATATGAATTTAAGTTGACAATTATTTAACACTACGCCAATTGGGCTTAATTTCATTTCATATTATTGTAATGATGGGTTATAATTGAACAAGACATAGACAACATCGTAAGGCTATAGCTAGGGGACAACTAGCAGCTTCGACGCCGTCAGGCTTCATGACAGCACGTTTTGGCAAGCGAAAAGCATGACAACTCCGAAGCTTTGCAAATTTGCTGGGCTAGCATTAAGAACATATAAGCGTCTTCTGGGGAGAATATGAAAGAAAATATAAGGGATACATCTGTACAAATTTCTAAGTTTGTGAAATTTTGAGTAGAGCGCACGCGTTGTTTATGATGTATAGTTGTAGTGGGTGAACGCTTGCTTTTTTCCATGTTTATTAAACGTATACGCGGCAAATTAGGTATAGATATTTGCCAAATCAGATCTTAATAAACATGATATATTTTTAAAAATAAGTTTGCCAAATTAAACATTCGTAATAGGTCTTATCGTGGTCGTCGTTTTAGTTCTGTACAGTCAACGTTTTGCAATACTGGAGAGGTATCGGTAAATAGTGTTAAGTGGATAGTGTCGGTGGTATGTGTACTGGATACTAAACGCGCAAAAATTAATGTTTGGGTTTTATGTTATATTTTTTTTTTAAATTGACAACACTATTTTTTAAAGGTTTAAGTCTGTATATTTTTCTATCTTTATTATTCGATACTTTGCTAACAATTTGTTGGCATCATCAGGAATCTTTCTTTATTATTCTATATTTCGCTCATAATATCGAATAATAAAGAAAAAAAAAATATAAGGACCTAAAGCTTTAAAAAATAGTGTTGTCAATTGTAACAATAAAGGTCAAAAATTATAGATAAAATATTATAATTTTTTTGCTCCAACAAACGTCCACAAACACTGCCAATTTCCGTTTTTTCAATCACCAATACCTCTTTCCTAGTTGTAGTGCAATGCAATGCAATATAGGTGCCATCCCCTGAGTACTGGACCCAGTCTAAAAGCAAAAAAAGTCAAGAAATTGTCTTATGCGAAGCGCTGGTATAGTGATTTATGTCTCAGCATTAGTATGCAGATCTAGTGATTTCACTTGTCAAGGGCAAATTAAATAAATTCCCTGCTAACTTTAAGAATGCAATAAAATATAAATTAAATTATTATCGAAATAAGCAAATTATTGGCCATTGAAAGTTTATAATTTATTTTTTGGAACACCCAACAATTGGATCGCTGACTGCCCGACTGAATGCCGAAAACTTTTCTAATAAATTTATTTCAACGATTAAATTTTTCTTTACATGTGCAAAGAAGTTAGGTTATCTAATAAATAATTTTGTTAAGAGATATCTAAGCCCCCACACGCACCAAATAAGAAACTACAACACAATTTTCTGTTATTAATCTTCTCCTACTCTCAACGTTTTCATGGGATCACACGTGCTCGTGTTGAAACCTGCACACATTCAAGCCATCAGGAAGACAAAAAAGCACGTACTAAACCGGCAACCCCGTATGTATTTTGACTTGAGTGGACTTTTTGTAACATTATTTGTTATCTCATCTTTTATCGTAAATTTTCACAAACACACATGAAACAAGAGAACAACACAAATATTGGGCACTTAAGTGTCCGTGTATGTGTTTGAGTTTTTCTAAACAAAATAAATGTTGTGTTAACAAATTTCATGGTGTATTTTCATGTTTTCCTTTTCGTTTTCGTTTTATTTCATTTCATTTCGATTTTTATACTGATTGTTTTTGTTAACTTTAATACGATTGGCTGGGTAGGTAGCTAACCTTTACGAGTTTAGATTGCTAAATGCTGATACAAAGGTACTAGAGATGGGGAATACCAGAAATTTTGGGTAACACTGAAAGTGATTTAAAAATTATTTAAAACAGCGCCAATGTCAAAGCTGGGGTCGGCTTTAGTATAATGGTACCAATTGATGTAAAATTAAAAAGTGTGCTGCCAGATGCTTACAGATTTTGTACGCGAAGCCGGTAATGGTTATAACATGGAAGAGAAAATCCCTTAGCCCGGCCGATGGCCGATTGTCAAGAACCACTTTTGCATACCTATGAAAAAATTTATTAAATTAAATGTAAAATAATACGATTTTGGTTGCTTGAAACCGTTTATGAATTCACGATTTTATGTTCTGTGCAAAACCTTTACTTTGGCAGCACTGTTTTCTTAACATTTTCATATTTTTCTTAGTAAATTCTGCAACTTCAACATCGAATTATTAATAAACTAAAAGCATTCGGCAGACTTTGACTTCAGTTTTGGGAGGTACACAAACCTACAAAACTCATTTCTTTCAAAGCCTGGCTCCTTATTCTAAAGTTTCCCCCAAAGCTGTTTTCACATTTGTGAACTGGACAGCTGTAGAATACAAGTGAACAAGCCCTGGAGCGATGCTTTCCCCAAGAACGTGGAATAATCGTGTCTACATTCTTGCGTAACAATTTGTCTGTGGTGTTGGCGCAGTGCAAATTCCGTCGGCGATTGCCCGGTCTTTCGGCACCGGCTGCACAAACACTGCACCGTGTGCAGTAAACAAGCTCGATCACCAGAAGCCCTTAAGGACAACATTCGACGCGAGTGAGAGAAGCTGCCGCCCGAAGTTTTAGCGGAAGTGATGAAAACGGATATTAAACGAGCCCGTACAGTAAGCAATTTTGGCGGTGTGCAGTTGTCCGATACCAATAATACTCTATGGATTCAAATAAACATAATCAAAAAACAGAATCGAAGTCTTTCATTTGGTAAAACAATCATGGCCAATGTTCAGATCAATTCACTTATATATATGCTTATATATGCTATAATTATGCCCATAAGTGTATCTTTATTCTACTATTCCTCACTACAATATTTTATTGATCGTTTGCTCTCTTGTCAATCTCTACATGAAATTATGGAATTATAATTTGGTCTACTGCAAATCATGCACATTCCTTTTGGTTTAAGTTGATGTGTAAATCTTCCCAAAGTCAGGTCTTTTATTTTCTATAAAAATAAAAAGAGTTGGTGAATTGTTTTTAGGGTTCCGTACTCATCAGAGTGAAACGGAGCCATATTACCGAGACAACTACATCCGTCCGTCCGTCCGTCACAGCCTCCATTCTCCGAAACAGTAAGAGCTAAAGAGCTGAAATTTTCACAAATACTAAAAACAACAACAAAGCGAAAACTACCAGGTGTCCCCATACAACGAAAACTTACAATTAGCTATAACTCTCGAACCGTAAAAGATAGAAAGCTGAAATTCGCACAGTATATGTATTTATAAACAACAACAAATACTAAAGACAACAACAAGTCAAAAACTACCAGGTGTCCCTATACAACGTAAATTAAAAATTAGCCGTAGCTGATAAACTGTAAAAAAAAGAGAGCTGAAATTCGCACAATATATGTATTTACATATGCGCTACAACAACAAATGCTAAAAACAACAACATGCCGAAAACTACCAGGTGTCCCTATACAACATAAAGTAAAAATTAGCCGTAACACACAAACTGTAAGACACAGAGAGGTGAAATGTGCACAATATATTTACTCGCATATGGCCTACAATAACAAATTCTAAAAACAACAACAAGTCGCAAATTACCAGGTGTCCCTATACAACGTAAAGTGATTAGGCATTACTCTCCAACCGTGAGAGACAGCGGGATAAAATTTGCATAATATATGTATGCACACATGCTCTACAACAACAAATGCTAAAAACAATAACAACTGTAAAACTAGCAAGTGTCCCTTTAGCATGTAGAGTAACTGTTATAACTCTCGTAAGAGATAGAGAGCCGAAATTCGCACAGTGTATGTACTTCCAAATGCCTTACAACAGCAAATGACACTAACAACAACAAGTCGAAAGCTACTAGGTGTCCCCATACAACATAAAGTAGCAATTAAACGTAACTCTCAAGCTGTAAGAGACAGAGAGATGAAATTTATACAGTATTCAGATATCCCATTCCATACGTACATTACAAATACATACGTACGGAACCCTAAGTGTGCGAGCCAACCTCGTACTTGACTGAATTTTTTCATAATAATCGTGAGCGATGTTTCATTTTCTTTTAAATAAATTTTTTAATAGCAATTTTCTTGAAATTCCCCCACCCAGCTAATAATTATCGGATGACTTGCTTTGGCCCACCTGTTCCACGTATTCGTATTCGCTTTGTTTTTGGTAACATCACTATTTTCTATACCTTATTTTTGTTTTTTGCACTCATAATACACAAATTTCTAATTTAAATTGTTGCTGGGGTTACCTTGCTTATTTATCTCTATCTATTTATATGGGTTTAAGAACCAGCAAAAAGTACCTGTGCACACACACACACACACACACACACACACACACACACACTTTTGCTCATAAACATGAATTACGCATGTACATGAGTTTCACCTTTTTACTCAAGTTTTGTAGTTGTTGTTTTTGCAGCACTCTTCAACATAAAAATCAAGTGTAAAATTACATTGATCATAAAAATTTATTTGTGTGTATAACACATATCTGAGCACTTATTCATATTTCTGCAGTTTCCATTGTTATATTGGATAAAAGTAAAATAAAAATAAAAAGTTTTATGTTTCCATTTATTTCGATTTTATGGGATGTGAAAGGAAAAAAAAAGAAAACAAAATTATGCTACAATTATGAATGGCATTAATGGCAAATATTTGAAGCGGATATTTGAGAGTCATGTAAATGTGTTTTGAATTCAGTAGTTGATACTGTTTTGGGAATAACAAGAATTATAATTTTCAAGTAAAAATTGTTAAGATGAAATTGTTTAATTTGAAATTTAAATGCAGACTCCCGTTAAAGCTGTCTGGTTTGCCTTGCGAATTGACTTATATATAACTTTGAAAACAAAAACATGTTTAAAGCTCTCGTTTTAATTTCATTTAATCGCTTTTTTTATAATATTACTACATATGGCGAATTTTTTATTTTCTTTATATTGTTTTCTTTCTTTTTTACCTTCTTTCTACTCTGGACTGGTTTGCCATAATACTTATTTACATATACTTGTTATTTAAGTTCTGTTACACAATGGCTGTCATCTGGTTTATGGATTTTTATCTTTCAGTTTTGTATTCACTTTATTTTCTCTCCCATAAACATTTATTTAGAGTGTTTTTGTATATCCTTTGTGCTTAACGATTATATATGTTTATAAAATGTTGATTATACTTTCTGTTTTGTTTTTTGTGGTCTTCCAATTTTGCTACTGATTACAATTTGTTTGCTTTTATTTTTAGCTTTTTATGATTTTTTTTTTTTTTTTTTTTGTAAAATATCATTTAAATGATGATTTGTTCTAAGCAAAAATCTATATTCATGAAAAACGAAAATCTCATTATATTCGATTCGATTCTGTTTAGTTTTCGATTTTGTTTTATAAAGAGCTTGTCAGTTTAGTTTTAAGCTGGAAGGATGATTTAATTTTTTCAAGTTTAATATGAGATGACTGAAAGAAAAATGAAAACAAATTGAAGATATTTTGTCATACTAAATGTTTCGTTTTAAAAGGTGTTACTATATACAACAACATTCTTGTAACTGAGTGGTTTTAAGACGAGAGCTAAGTTTTAATCGATTTGTAATCTATACTATAAGTGGCATTATAGGAAGCTTTTTTTTAAAGTCAATCCCACGCCCGCAATAAGGTTTACATTTCTTGATTTGATTGCTGACTTTGAAAACAGAATAACTCTAATCTGGGAAAAGGATATTCAAAAGAGACGTTTGTTTGGTCAACCATTGGCTTCTGTAAATCAATATTTACTGCTAAGTTTTCTTTATGAAAAGCATCGACATATGTATGATCTTCAATTAAGGCTAAAAGTAAAAACAGTCAAAGAAGTCATCCGTGGCAACAACCTTAAGCACACAACTCGTTTAATACAACATTCCAACAGGGAGCTCAGACAAATGCCGACGAACGTAAACATTGCATCTAGATGACTGAAGCGATATGTACCGTCGGAACTAGTTACCAAGAGTTGCTGTCTAAAAAAAAAAAGATTTATATATGTATATCACATTCCTATACAAGTATTGATTTGAGATAACTAACACCCCAATTAAGCTTATCCAATTACTTATTGTCACTTTGTTGACAGCTGTAATAAAAAAAAAAACAAAATAAAAAAAAGACATATGGCCTTCAAAGTCTCATTATTTCAAGCCATAAACCCAAAATTAGCACAACTAACAAAACAAACAAATTCTAAGGAAGAAGTTTATTTTACTCACATACATATTATTTTGCTACTCTGGGTGTGAAAATTTCAATTTATTTGCATTAAAATAAGTTTTTAGCGAAAAAAGCGTGACCCCTACTTTTTTGTAGAATTTACTTTTGGGTAAGAACACACAGCCTAATGAAGAAAACTTGCCCAAACATATGTAAAAACACAGCCAGCAGAAAGAATGAGCAGAAAAACAGGTTTTATCTTTCAATTTTGACACGGAAATAAGTAATTTTGAAGCAGCCTCTTTTTTATTACCACTGTTTACTTTTAAAATCAAACGTAATGAAGAGCTCCTAAAGGTGTCAGCAATTATTTGATCTTACAAATAAGCAGAAAGAAATAAATAACATATTTAGAACTAATAAATAAATAACATATTTAGAACTAATATATAAACCTCTTAAATGCATTTTTGCATTTACTAGATATGATAGTAAATAAAAATAGGTTTATGACCCAAATGGGTGCTGCTAACGATTGCAGCTGCTTCAAGAAAATAAGTTGTACCCCAGCTTAAGCTTAAAGCAAGCTTACTTTGTTCGCTTACTTTAATTAACATTCATGCACATAGCAATCGTTTAAACTAAAGTCTAACCAGTAGTATATTATATTTATGGGTTGATTAAACGTAACTCTAAAACCAGCTCTGCTAAAATTTAATTTTCTGGATTTTTCCTTTTAATTTTTTTTCAACCTGCTATTGCTTATGTTCATGTGCATAATAATTTGGCTTTTTAGCAAAAAAAAAAAATGTAGTGGTCACGTTTTTTCGGCTTGATGTGAATGCAGAATTTAGCTTTACTCTAAAAAACTTCAATATAAAAAAAATCTGCAAAATTTTCTTTTTGTCAGTTGCGCTATTTTTGTGGTTATGGGTCAATAGTTGTGCACATACGTGAATGCACTGGCATCTGCTGACAGGCCAGAATTAATTGATGCTTTGGAAGGCAGTATATTTGTGTTAGTGGCAGCATGCGGCCAGCAGTGCATTTTATGCTGAGAAAAATGCACTTCACTTTGATCAGATACAATGGCTGGCGCAGAAATATTTTTAAATGTTACTAGCAGGTATATGTATATATGCATATATATTTATAAGTCCCAGTGTGATTTTTTAAAACTTGATTGCTTTTAAAAAATCATCAGAAGCTGAAACTGCTTTTAAGTAATACTTTTCTTTTATTTAAATTCAGTTTAAACTTTGCGTCACTAAATCACTTTAAATTCTATTATTTCTAATTCTCCAAATAATGAGCGCCAGCAATGTCAATGTGTGTTTGCAGTGTAATTATAATAGGAATTTTAACGAGCTATCTTCTCTGTTTAGATGTAGTTTAAATGTTCACTTTTTTAAAGAATAGGCAGTTTAAACATATTGCACACACAGTTCTAATAAGACTCAAGTCACAACCTGCACTAATTGGTCATGAAAAAACAAGGAAATCGGCTGCTCTAATCCATTTAAGAATTGTTGCAATCATACCGCACAGCCAGTTCAAATAAGACTCAACTCTAAATGTAAATTTTTCAGAAATCGAAAAACTAAAGCTGGTTTTTGATCTAAATAACAATAACTTTAGCAGTCCTGAGTTTCATTTACTTCCTCAAATAGTTGAGAATAAAAACAGGCCATTTGCCAGAAAATTCATCCCAAAAGATTTTGTTTTTTTTATAAAATTTTTATAAACAACTATTTTGTGCCTAGTTGAGGTATATAAAATAAAAGAAATAGAATTTCCAGTTGAGTCACTTATGAGCTGGGTGTGCGATATGTTAAACTTAGCATTACCAGCCACTTATTTTTTGGGCTTACACTTTATTGGACTTCCCAAAACGAAATGGGTTCGTGGAACAATACCTTGCACAAACTAACGTATGCATTATTATAAATGATATAAAAATAATACTCATACGCCACGAACGCCAGCGAGTATGTTACTCTTGCTTTCAGTAGTATGCGCTCTCATACCAGCAACAACACCATTCACATGCACATTGGCTGCGTTGAGTAATACCATGCGACAACTGCAACACTTGTCGTTTGCGAACACTCGTGATGAAAGAAAAATGTTTCTAAAGTCCCACAAACTACAATAAGCGGCCATGATTAAACACAACCTTGACCTAAACTTTAAATAACAATAAAAGATAGAGCAATCGTTGGCAGGCAAATGCTAGCGCAAAGCATTTGCCTGCAACTAACATGAATTTGAATTAAAAAAAACAGAAATTAGAGTTATTTTTATTGGTTTGAACATGTTAACAGAAAAGTAGCAACAAACTAATACGAAACACAGTGCTAAGGTTTGTTGACAAAAATACAAAAAATGCTTAGTGCTGAAGCTTAACAAATTAGGTTAAGCGATGCCATTTAAGGGGAGGATTAGAAGGCAAGGTTTTTCGTATGACATGCCGAAAATCGTGTAGGCCAAAGAAGATGCGATCGTTTAGTGCCAAATGTAATGACATTTGGCAGTAAAACGGCTCTCTTTGTCTCTAATTTTTTTACGAATTAAAATTGTTAATTACTTTATTCGGCTTTAGTTTGATTTTACTTCTTCCGAATTGAGAAAGATTTTTTGTGGTAACATTGCAGTGATCAGCATTTTTCAAGAAGAAAAGTAAAAAATGAAGACTTATTAGCTGCGGAGCATAACATGGCTGTTTCATGTCCATCACGACGATCATCAGCACCGAAGTAGCTTCATGCTCAGCTCATAACTACATTGTAAGCGGTTTTTAAATAGCAGTACTTCATTACAGTCTATATTTAATCTATTGTTTAACTTTCAGTTTTATCACGGTTGATATATATTTTATATTTTCGCGCCAATATACAATTAATTTTTTTGTTTTGCATGTTGCTATTGTGTCAGCGATGATGTTCTCAAACTTAATTGATTAATTTTTTTTTTTGCATGTTGCTATTTTATTAGTGATGACGTTCTCAAACTTTGCTCCGGGCCCAGCGAATTTTCCACATTAATTTAATTTTGTGGTCAAACTTTATGATATACAATTGTTAATTACTTTATCGGAGTTAAGTTAAATTTTACTTTTCTACAATTGAGAATGATTTATTTTATGGTAAAATTGTGGTTATCAATTTCACAATTCTTAGGTAGTCACCCATTAAGGGTCACTATTAAAAATTGCTGTAAGTTAAAAGTAGGATTTTATCCAGCACTTTAACTAGTTTTCATTATTACAACTTCCCTTTAAGAAAAAGTGAGCGATAACTATAACCCAAAAATAATCCAACCGGTAAATTTACGCGACGTTTAGCTTGGGCATTTACCCTATTTGATTATGTCTTTGCTATATCAAACTGAAATGGTTAATGAATTGGAAAAAATTTCCCTGCAAAATATTAATTTCTCTTCCTTCAGACTTTAACTTTTTAAAAATATTGCCACAAAGTAACAAAAAAAAAAAAAAACTATTTTTTTGTAATAATGAAAATTGCCCACCGGCCAGTTTATCTTTCACTTCTATTAAAGGTACCTTTAGCTAACGCCAACCTTATCGGTAAGTCCTAATAATGGCCCTAAGCCAAATAGAAAAGGCAATTGCAAATAAATAATGCTTGAACAACATTTTTAACGATACTGCGACACTTCTAAGTTGGTTTATTTTACAAAACAAGTTTATTATATTGTTTCTAAAAATATGCAAAATACCATTTTTATGGTTGCATATCATATTGTGTCTAAAGCTCCATCTAAATTAGAACGTCAAGCGTACTTGTGCTGCCTTAACTAACCAGTTTGTATGGAAAGGGGTTGGTTTGGGCAACGAAAATACGCTTGATGTGCTAATTTAGGGTGGACTGCAAACTCCAAGGTGCTTTTCAGAAAAGGCCTCAGTGGAAGCCTATCACAGTTATGAACAAGTCTTTTCGACTTGTCGCTCGAGTAACCGTTCGAATAAAAGAACGCCATAGAGAAACCCAAAACGATTTTCTTTCGCTTAGAAAGCGAACAATTACACGACTTCGACATTGTAGAACAGGCAGCAAAATGGAAATATGCCAATGTAAATATGAAATATGCTTCACTACAACTTGTGTATATATCTAAAGTTACATATGAGACTAAACGCTTGTGGAGTTAGTTTAATTCTCAATGCTATTATATAATACTATTACTGAGTCTGGTGAATGCCCTGATTTACTCTTTATGATTCCGTTTTCTGTTTGTGGTAGAAATCTCAGATTTAATAAAATGGCCCACCAACCATTTCATCGCTCAAATTATGCACGTATTGTCACCTGGAAACAATAAACAACTGGAAATTTTAAAATCAAATAAATTCCAAGTTACAAGATGAATCTGATTCGTACATCGACTGATCGAAAATTTACTTTTGTGTTAACAAAAGTGTTTTAGCATCATTTTATTTACACCACCATTTTCATTATTAGATCAATGCACGTCTTTCACCTCCCTCCAACTACCAAAATGCCATCACAAAAATTTAATTGCCCGTAAAATTAAGACGAAAAACTAACTGCACTTTTTTCCTCAACTTTTTATTATTACTTTTTTCCGGTTGTTAAGCAAAACTTGAGGAAACAGCACAACCAGGCAAAAACACACAAACACATTAAGTGTTAAATGCCACATTTAATGGTTGCTACAATAACAATAAAAACTGTTTAGTAAAATACCAACAATTCTTGCACTAAAACTACACTCTCAAAAGAGCGCCTTGTATGAGTGAGACTCTGTACTGCTCTTTAACGGTATAAAGGCAAAACAAAGATGTGTTAAGTTTTTGTTGCATAAATCTAGTCTGCTTATCGAACAAGTGAAACAAACATTTATCATCGTTTATTAAACAAAGTGTTGCTCTTATTACATTTCTATTTGTGATGTCATGTTTATTAAACATCCATTAAGTTGATGCCATTTCCAATGCAAATTAAATGGAAATGTTCCATCAATTTACAAGGCTAAATTGTCTACTAAAGACAGGTAAAACTGTATTTGTTCAAACAGAAAATAAAAGAAAAGAAATAGGTAAGCACATTTCGTTCACACAACCAGCCATCTCTGCAGTTCCCGTCGCTCATTAATAAATCACTTACATTGTGATTTATTTATCTGCCACCGTCAAAATCAAGTGAACTTTTTTTTTTCAATTTGAAATTATGCATAACTGTAGTAAAGTACTCAGGGAAGTAAAGTTTGTAGAAATCTGAGCTGAACAAAATTTCACCAGCTCTAGAGCCACAAGAGCGTGGAAAATTTTGACAAAAAAAAAAAAAACTAGATGACACCGGAGATTAGGGTCGTTTCGCCCAAGGCTGGGAACAAAAGCTTGATAGTCCGTACTTGCCTTTTTAGGTATGTTTTTTTGTTGTTGAAAAAAATATATGTATAACTTAATCAAAAACCGAAGCTATTACACTTTTATTAAAGGAAGTGGAATAAAGCCTATTTTTCACTTTTATAATGTGTGCAGTCTACCTGTCATATGTTCCGCAGCGAGATTCATGTAAGCACAAAACAACTTGGCCCTGTATATTTATAGAAGCTTTTAAAGAGTAAACATTTTCAATTACAGCGTGTTCTAGTTCCAACTGCAAAAACCCACGACTTCAGCTGATTTGTAAGCATAGTGTTTTTGGCGGGAATAATAACATTAAAGTCAGATAGATGATTGGTGATACTATTGAAAAAGAATACAAAACCATGAAAGACGAAAGGTGAATACTTATTTTATTTCAGATAAAGCAAACAATAATCCGAAACCGTCAAGGAAGGTATCAACGGCCATGGCAACTTGGTTCAATTGGAAGTTCGCTTAGAAGTTTTATGATTTTCCTTTTTTTCAACCTTATTTATTGCTTTTAACTTATTGACTTAAACTAAAACTAAACTTATTTAGACCGATTGACACTGACAAGTAGACTATTTTAATATACGTTTGCAGCATAATTTTATATTAATTAGCTTGTGTATTTGGTCAGTTGCTTTGGTATTTAAACTAATCAAAGAATAGTGGCGTGTGCCGGAAATGCAACTAAGTACGTTTAAAACAATTCTAAAGAACTGTTTTTGTACAAAAAAAAAAGGAATCAATAAATTTAATTTAAATTTGTATAAAAAGTAAAAATCAATAAATTTACTACTTGTGAAACAGCTCCAAAGAATCGCTTTGTATAAAATGTGCGAACTTAATAAAATTATTATTCCAAAGAATTATTTTGCATTAAAATTTATTGTCATGCCGAAAGTGTAGTAGACTCAGTAGGTTCACTTTATATTGTGTTAATTTTATATTACATTAAGATGTTTAAGGGGTTTTGATATAACACTTATATCCAAAGAGCATGCAGCTGCATGCTGCTTCGAGAACGTCGTCCAAAATTAGTTGTTGTTTCAAAAACCAACCGCTGCGAACTGAGGTTGCAAGATCGTCATCTGACCTATAGCGAGATTGAGACAACTTTAGGAGTTAGTGGGACCAGATATTTGAGTGTCCAAAAAAATTTGTTTACGTAGGATCCCTCTTACGTAATTATTTTTTATTATTATATTATTATTATTATCATTTTTATATTTTGCCATCGCTCAAAGGCGGACCACTCTTCACCACAACAATGCGAGCCCTCACACATCGGCCCAAACAACTACGTTTTTTAGGCACTCAAAACAACGATTTGATGAGTCAACCTTCTCATAAGCCTGACTTTTTCAGCGAATAACTTGCTTTATACTCGTACAGAAAAAACAAACGTTTTTTGAAGCAGTTGCTGCATTCAGAATGCATGACAGTTCAATCAGAGTGGCAGTGTACTTGAAATAGTTTGAACTATTATTAACTCCACCTTTTGAGTAGCAGCTTCTATATGGTAGGAAAATGATGCCAATCTTTAGGTGGATGAATAATTATAGTCACTCGAAAGCGATAATAATTATTTAGGGGTTAAGGGAACCAAAAGAAAAAAGGGGTTAATTTCTTTGGTTTTAGAATGGATTATGAGCTCACCTCTTATATTATATGTATGTATATTCCTTCAGAAAAACGGACGTTATAATAATTTTATTTGATTAAAAAAATGGGATAAGGATTACAGTACGTTCCTTTGGTTGTTAAAAGGCGACTGCGCAAATGATTTCAAAAAATCTTTTTTCAGTCTGGTTTTTCTTTGCAATAAATTCAACTGTTATACTACTTACAATCTACTTTTCTCTTTTATTTTGGCGCACAAATTCAAACATTGCCAACTTATTGCTAAGGTTAATTTCTATTAAAAGGAATTAATTCGTGTGCTGATTCAGGCAGCTTTCAAGAAAAACAAAAAAATATATATACACAGGATTTAAGCTATTGGCCTTGAAATTATAAGAGTCCGAAACGATTTTGAACAGTTCCTTTTCCTTTTGTATCGAACTGAATTTAAAATTCTTTATGGCAAAATTAACTTGCCAAGCACAATATTTTTTTTACCGGCAACAAGACGTTAAATTCAAATACATCCTTTCATGGACATGAGCAACATTTAATAAACCTTTAAAAATACGCACCAGTTGGTTGTTAAAATTTCAAACGTTTATTTAATGTATGATAAGCCAGGGCACTTGCTTTAAGATGCCTGGCAAAATGTTGGCTTTAAGTTGGAAAACCTTTCGCTTGCGAACTCACTATTGGCAGCTTAAAAATGCTTCTGACATTTTTGTTTGAAATTCACAAAAACACTGCAATCTGTGTGTGTGTGTGTGTGTGTCATATGTTGCGTTTCATTTCCTGTTAAATTAAAGTAGCTTTTATTTAGCAAGCAAAGAAAAAATTAAATAAATATGTATGTATATGAAATGCTATCAGAAATAAAAAACACTCCCACAGAGCCAGTTAGTTGTGTTTAAGTGTGTAGAGCACACACACCTACACACACACATCAGCTCTCTCACCCAGTTGCCTTTAAAATATGAGCATCAATATGCCTGCCTGCCTGCCTGCCTGTTCAGTTGTATATGTTCGTCGCTCCCATTCAATTTATGCACAATATGGGGAAATATTTCCCATAACAAGTGGTAAAATGTCGCATTTTATACACTCAATTAAATACAAAATATATTCAAACTTATTGCATGTGACAGTATGTGTTAGTGTTAGTTGCGTTTATGGGTAAGTGTGTGTGTGTGTGTGCGTGTGTGCCAATGCTGAAGTTCATGTTAAAAGAAAGTTGTAATGACAATACAACTGACACAATTCCATACTTATTTGTTTTATGCATTACAATGCCGCGCAAGTGTTTCGAAGAGTTTTGGCTGCTGCTGCTGTTGTTGTTGTTTAGTTTGCGCCAAATTTAATTTTCGAATTTGTATTTTCATTTCATTGTTTTCGTTGTTGCTGCGCTGGAATATTATTTTTAATGTAGTGTTGCGGTTTTGACACAACAAATTTTATATGCTTTGGTGGCGGCACTGATTATTGTCTGTTTGTTTGCATTTGCTTTTGTATTTTGTTTTTTTTTCATTCTGTTTTTGTATGACTTCAGAACTAAGTTTTCGTAACTTTATGGCATATATGACTCCTTTTGGATGGTGAGTGCATAAAACTTGTCTATGTCAGTTGGCATGTTAATAAACAAGCACATTGAACAATTTTCGGTTGCAAAACATGCAACAAACAAAAAAAAGGCCGTTAACAAAAGCAAAATTAAGCCTTTAGTGGAACCCGAGAAAAGTGATTAAAATTTAAGTTCAATTTACTTCGGTTTCAATTTGTTTTCAACAAAACTATACGTAAGTTATGCTTTAGAAGTTGCAAATCAAAATTTATTGAAATTTCGTTTTACAAAACAGACTGGCATGAGCTGGGGCACAGCTAACTGTTTCAAGGTTGTCATGCTTCAAATGTGCTTTCGCAGTGGTAATATGCTAATTTTTTGCTTTCTGTTTATAACTGATTATATGCAATACAGTGAGAAAACTTTGTCCGCAAAATTAACTGAAAACAATTTTTTTCAAACAAAGTAAAACTTAATTTAAAAACTTGAAAAAACTATTTATTACAGCTTCAGATCTTTCTTTATATAAACAAATTTTTATTTACAATATTATTCGATATTTCGATAACAAGTTGTCATCATCTTCAGGATAATAATTGTAATGAAATTGAAAATGTTGAAAAATTTTTGATTTAAAAATTCAAAACATTGAAAAATAAAAACAATATAAATAACAGTAAAAAATAACACAAGTAGAAATAAACTAATTCTATGTCTAACATAATAAATAGTTTTTTCAAGTAATTAAGAAGATCAAATAAATATTACATATTTAATTTAAAAACTATTTATTTCTCATTAAAATCTACTTATTACTATTAAAAGTCGACGCAATCCAATTGTTAAAAATAATGAGTTTTCCTTTATTGCAGCTGCCAAATAATTAATGCGTTATCAACCCTAAAAACAAGCTTTTATTTTTTTTTAGCTACTGAATTTTTACTTCATTTTATTTAATTAGAGTTTTCTATCTCAAGTATATTCTCTTCACCAATTGGCTTATTTAATTTTTGTACTGCAAAGCCCCTCTGCTGAGATGCGAACCTGCAACATCTCGACTCGAAAGCAGCTGTCATCGCAACAATCACAACAAATTCAACAATAATCCAATTTAAATAAGGAGTACATATGTATTTTACAAATGTATTTAGAAACCAAATTATAACTATATTTTTAGTTTTATAGTTTAATTATTTTTTTAACTTCCTTTTTTCTTTTTCTGAAATATTTAAGGACCAGTTCGTGGCAAATTTCAGTGATTTGATAAATTGATTTTCATGCTGAGGGTTGTTTGTGTTTTAAAAATCTTTAAGTAAAATTAACAAACTAATGTAAAATGAAATTTTTTGTTAACAATGTTTTCTATTTTGTTTTTTCTATTACATTTTATCTTAAAACAACTTTATCCAAAAACTGTTCAAATGTTTTTTTTTTTTTTCTTATTCCAATTCGTGCAGCATGTCATTATTTCTAACAGTTTCCCAAAAGGCAACATGAAGCCACAATCCATATTTCTTCATAAACATAAAAATAATGAAATATCGAAATATGTTGCTGATTTTACATTATATTTTTTAGAGAAATAGAAAAATGAAATACTCATCAGGAATATCCCTTGGAGTATGCTTCGAATATTTGAAAATTAACAGAAGAAATTGCAACAACAAAAAAATTTACATGTTCGATAAGGTTTTGTTTTTGATAGAACGTATTTTTTTTTTTTTCTTCTAATTTTAATTCCAAGCCTCAGGATAAATTTGTTTATGCTTCGTTTAGATAAACTGAAACAAAGAAGCAGACTCTGGTAATTTTTGTTTTGTTTTACAGAAGTTGCAAGTTTTTTCAGCAAATAGTTGAAATGTAATTTGTGTACCATTTTCAGGCACATACTTACACAGCACCATAAGGATGAAGTTATTAACTTTTCAGGGAGCTGTAATGCAAAAATATGCTTACAAAACTTGCACTTTATTGGCCCCAATTCTAGAGCAGTGAATCAAGTGGCAGCTAATAAGTAACATTATGGATCGATTGCTGGGCATATTCATTTTATGCAATGACTGCAAAGCTAAACAGAAAACTAGCAAACTGCAATTTTAATATTTTTTTTTTATAAAAAAATAAAATAAACAGGGGCACAGAGTAACTGTGTTGTGATTCAGAAGAAAAATCGGTCGCTTTGCTGTAAAAAAAATCCATAAAGATGTGGAAGTTTTCCTTTCGCATCGCAATAGAAAGAAGAACCCCAATTTTGGGAAAAGTATTTGGATTTATTTCGAGTTCTTGGAACAATTTCTACACCGAGAAAACAAGATTAGTAGGAACTTAGTTAAAGCGATGACCTATTTACTGAGATTATTATATTTCAGTTCTCGGAACAATTTCTACAGCGAGAAAAAAGATTAATAAGAACTTAGTTAAATAGATGAACTATTTTAATTTATATTTCAGGCTACTAATTTTTTTTTGGCAAATCTAAAAACAATCCCTAATCGTTACCATAAGATCAGAACTGTAATAAATAAACATTGGTTAGAGAAACCGATTGGCTGATTTTGTGAAGACTAATTACTAAATGCATGGACCACTTCTCAATAAAATATTGTTTATTAGTTATTGGTTAAAACAAACTAAAGTTTGTCTTTCGACAAAAAGATTTCTTTGTCTTTATATGGTTCAGCCAATTGTAGAAGGAGGGTTTTATCCTCGGTTCAAAGAACCGCTGCTCTTAGAGTCGCATCAGCTTACAAGACTGTTTCCGAGGCAGCAGTTCTAGTGATAAGTGGGGTAATACCAATTGATTTGCAGGCAAATGAGCAAAAAAGGAGATGGGAGGCTGGCAGAGTCTACAACCAAAGAATAAGAACAAACGAGGAAAAAAGGCGAACTCTCCAGCAGTGGCAGCAAAGATGGAACGAGGAACAAAGGGGAAGGTGGACGGCGAAACTCATCCCAGATATCACTCAATGGGCAGAAAGAACATTCGGCGAAGTTAACTACTATCTAACGCAGCTCCTGTCGGGACATGGGTATTTCCGAAAGTACCTGCATCGGATGGGTAAATGTGGTAGCCCACATTGCATATACGGAGACGCGGATCTTGATGACGCAGAGCATACCTTCTTCGAGTGCTGCAAGTGTAACCAGGAGAGAGCCCACATTGAGATGAGCTACGGCCCACTGACGGCACAAAGCGTTGTTGGGACCATGCTGAGAAGTGAGAAGAGCTGGAAACGAATAGCGGATTTTGTAGAAAGCATCCTTCGCAGAAAAAAGACGGACATGGATGCACATGAAAATAGAATAAGCTAAAGAGAGCAAAGTGGGCCCGACGGGGAACTAGAAATTGGAAAGCGGCAAATATGGCCATAGAGAAGGGAGCCACACTGAAGTAATGCGAGAGTAGTTCCGGTGTGGCTAATTCCCATGTAAATGGGGGGGTGGTTTTAGTTGGTAGTCTTGCGAGGAGTCCAACATCGCTTGTTGCGAAGAGTGACAACCTAGCAGGCATGCGTAAAAGCATTTCCCCTCCCTACCCCACACAAAAAAAATATGGTTCAACTCCAACCCTTGAAAGATTCCTGTTTTTTTTTTTAATACTAACTAACTAAAAAAATATACGACTCCGATAAGGTTGTTAAATTGCCTGCAGCCACCGATTATCAGTTTAATGATTGATGCGATAAGCATTATGACTAATGACTAATTAATAAATGCGACGAATATCGCATAATATCTGGTACATTGGATTGTAGTGCTAATTATGGGTTTCAGCAGCTATAACTTTTGCCTTAAATTGACAATAATACTAATACGGCTTTTAGAAATCACGATGTTCTCATAACCTCTCAGTTATTTTCAGCCCAAAAATTAAATGCCTAAAAGTATGCCTCCCATAACCAATCAAAAAAGTATAATTTAAATATTTACCGTCTAATTCATAAAAATTATAACAGGTTTATAAAGCTCTTATTTGACAGATTTTCCATACAAATATGTCAAATAACAGTCTTATAAGCCTGTAATAATTTTTATGAATTAGGGGGTTAGTATTTAAATATTTAGCAAGTCTAATTTAAATAAAAATGTAGCATTGATTGCCACACAGATAAAGTCAAAGGAAAAGCTTTGGTATAAATGACGCACAACAGAGCTATCGTAAGTGCCTATCGTGTGATGGAGACAACCTGACGCATTAGTGGGAGCAGCATACATTCAATATTGCATAAACATTTGACTGTCAAAAAGATTTGTTCATATTAGATCACAAAAAAATCTGTCAATCACTCAACAAAAAAGGCTCGCGTCCAAAGAAATGCTCACAAAATACGATCGCAGTGCTGCGAAACACATCTGTCACGGCATTGTGACAGATGAGGCATCGTTAATGTACGCGTATCATCAGCCCGATAGTGAACAGCAATCGACTGTATGGGTGTTTCCTGAGATGAGCAAAATCCAACAAAATTTGTTCGTGCATGAAGCATTTTCAAGCAAATGGTCGCCTGTTTTTTCGGAAAAACTGCATATGTATCACCAAACCGTATCACCAAAACAATGCTGATTAGTCAATTCTAAGGCGAACACAACGATTTGTTTGGCAGTAGTCTACCAAGAAGTAAACAAAAAAAACTAAGCGCCGCAGACAAATTATTCTTTACCACGACAATGCGAGCTCCCACAGCTCGACTCAAACAAATCCATTTTTGAGCTCCCAAAACATCGATTCGATGAGTCATCCGCCGTGTAGTCTTGACTTGGCATCGTGTTTGTGTTCTTTTTATGCCCCCCGTACGTAAAAAACAAACCAAAAGCTCAACGTTTTTTGATACTTGAAGAAGCGGTTGCTGCATTCAGAAGGCAGGCTTTGAGGATGCCTCAATCAGAGTGACAAAAAAGCTTTGAAAATTGGCTCAAAAATTTTAAATACTGTATAGATTTGCAAGGAGAATATTTTAAAAACATTGAAGTGATTTTCGATGATTATTATTTGTTAATAAGTTTCAGTTCAATTTTCACTTTTTCAAAATTGACAAAGATTTTTTGTGATAAAATTGGAGTGATCAACATTTTTACAGAAGACAGCAAAAGATGTAAAGTTGAAGACTTACTGGCTGGAGTACATACCAAGGCTGTTTCACAAGCACCACCTCGCTCATCAGCAAACAAATTTGCTGCCAACCCAGGGCATGACCAATTGCATACTGTCTTTTTTTTAAGCAGCAGCGCATAGCCATCGTGGACTCTACATTACTGACCGTCTATATTTAATCTTATTGATCAACTTTCCACTGCGCTGCTGCTTAAAAAAATATATTGAAAAACACTATACAATTAGTCATGGTCTGAGTTTGAAGCCAACAGAATCTCAACATATAACTTCGGTTTACTGCTATAAACTGTTATAAAACCAGTCACTAGCTAATTACAGCGAACTTGCTTTAAAATGCCAATTTTCCTTGGTTACCAAAAAGAGTTAAGAAAAGATTTTCCATGGGTTGAACTTAACCTACATTAAGACTGTCATAAAAATAAAAAAAAATATTTTCTTTAATGTATTAATTCAGAGCCATAAATAGACCTTTCAAATGTTTTCTGTCATTTTCAGCTGTCTATTTTTCGAGTCTATTGATGAGTTGTTTAGCATCAACGAAACAGCGACGGCCGTATGAGACAGAAAACATTTGAAAGGTCTATTTTTGGAACTGAATTAATACATTTCAATTGACTCTTAAAGCAAATAAATAGTTAAGTTCATATTTGAATGGTTTTGTTAATTTATATTTAAGTAGACAAATTTTTCTTCGGTACTACAATCCCATCATTAGTTAATCATTAACAATTTAGGCAATTAGGTTAAGAATCATGTATACTTGGTGTTAGGAGAACGAACATGGATTATTTTAGCACTCAGAGAAATTTGATAAAATAAGTTATTATATAATGTGATTTTCCAACCAATCGTTTTTTTCGGCTGTAGGCCTTTGCTAAGGCAATAAATAATTCCTGAAACTCTACGGTGCCAACTTAAAAGGTTTTTCTACTTTTTTGTTGAACTTCAATTACTTCTAATACTTTTCCACAAAAAACATGTCAACTTTGATATTTTTGCCAGCACTTCAAACGAGGTTTAGTGTAGATGAAGTGTCTGTTATTTCACACCTTTTATAAGTTTACAATTTTAGTTATGAATTACAATTGTTTTATTTTATTATACAATTAGTTTTGTGTCTAAAGCTCTGTGTTAAATCTTTGTTTAACTTAGAAATGCCGTTTGGCCATAAACTCTGACTTTAGTGCAAGTGGATCTGAAGCAGATGTTTTCATTTTAAAAATTTCCTTTAGCAAATTTTCTTGCAAACTTAAACTGATATACAAATGTATGTGTGCGTTTGAATGCATGTCTTTTAACCCAGTAGTTTCAAAGATTTTTTTTTTTTTTGGGAAAAATTAGCTTACTTAGAGCTTTTCAATTAAATAAGTTTTTTAGGGGAAAGATTTCTTTGTTTTACAAAATCGTTATAAAAAAAATAAAATACTCAAACTCTTTCCATCATCGTATAATTTACTGCGGTCCAAAACACTTATAATTTGCTTTCTAGTGTTTGGCGCAAGCCTGTTAAACTTACTGCCACAATTACACTATGTATGCCTAAAAGTAGGCAGTACTATATATGAGTATGCTCAAACCAAAGTTCGAAAGTTTGATGTTTGAACAGGCAGGCATGGTGTAGAATATTTTCCAGGTGTTGTTACATTATTACCCTTTATTTAAAACAATTTGCGGATTCTTGAATTGGAAATGATAATAAGATGCACATCTCTGCCATTTATAGCGTTGAACAGTTCAAAATTGTATTAGCTATTTAGCCCGGTTAAATAAAACACTTTACATAAATACCTTTCTTTGCAACAGATATTGTTCGAGGTAACACAGTTCGAACAATAATTGAAATTAGATTCAAGTCAATGAGAATATTTCTATCTGACTTAGCCGCGCCACAGCAACTCCCAGAAATTTCTATTTAATATTGCACGTCTAAACGTCCTTTGTTATAAATGTCATCATAGATTTCTTTGTATGTTTGTGCTGATATTTAGCTTACCTTCAGATAGCTTCGTCATACATAGAATTGCCCCGAAGAAAATATCCGAAGAAGAGCCAACTATCGGCACAAACAAACAAAGAAATATGTGATATACATATATAACAAAGCACGTCTAGCACAATATAGTTTTATTATTAAATAGAATTTGTTACCTACTTATCTAGCATACTCTTAGGCGCTTGTTTATTATGCTGAAGTTAACTTAGTGAATGTAACAATTTGAATGCTGAAATTGGGAAAACTATTAAAATCGAATACCGAAACATTCTTTTATTCCAGTACCATCTAACACGTGAACCAGAAGAAATAATCTTATAGGAAGTTGCTCCTATTTTCAACAAATGGCGGCCAATGTCAAATCTGTTTTTACATTTGTGAACTAGACAGCTGTAGAATAGATGTGAACCAGAGAGGGAGCGATACAATCCACAAGAACACGGAATAATCGTGCCTAAAACGAAGTGGACGATTTTTTTTTTTTTTTTTTACCAAAATCATAAGCGGCGAGGCTCATTTACACCTCAGCACATACGCGAATAAGCAAAACTATCGCTTCTGAGGCACCGAAAATCTACGAGTGATGCCCGAGGAGCCACTACACCCGCTCAAAGTGACTACATGATGCGCTGATCACGTTTGAGGGTCATTTTTTTTTTTTTTTGACGACGCCGCTGGTCAAACGACAATACGCAATTGAACGAATTCGATGTGGAGGACATGTAGTTCCAACAGGAAGGCATACATCACACAGCGTACAAGCCACAGCCAATATTCTGAGAGCCAAACAATATCCCATGACTTCTTGCAGTCCACCTGTTAGTAACGATTTTCTAAATTCACATTATTCAGCAAAACTCGAATGACATATAAAGTTTAAATTTGTTTTATAAATCTTATGCCGCAAACTTCGAAATAAAGCATTTAAAAAATATCTGTGATAAAAATAAATCAGTGTCAGTTGAAATAAAATGATATTTCTAAATAAAATGAGACATGATTTTCCTGCGAAACTTGGCATGGTTTGCAATTCACATGGTTTTTAATAGTGTGATTTCTGAGATCCAAATCGGTGTTGCTTCAGCAAAACAAATATTTCAAATAAAGTTCTGAGTCTTATGAAAAAACATAAGAGAGCAGCATGAGCAAAGAAAGATTTTTCATACACTTGGTTTTTGGGAGTCACATGATTTTATATAAACTGATTTTCAGAGCATATCTGAATGTGTTAATTTAACTTTCTACGACGAACTACACATGTATGACTTACAATTGTTAATAATTTTATCAGGCTAGAGATTAATTTTACGTCCTCAAAATTGAGAAAAACATTTTATTGGCTTAATGTTGCCAATCCTAAAATATTTTAAATGTAACAACATTAGAAAAATCTCTTATTAGCATCAGCACTAACGGGCAGCATTACGTTGCAGCATAAGTGTTGCTTTAAGCACTTTTATTATTTATAGAAATACTTAAAACATTTTAAAACCTCCGGATATATACACATACATACATACATACATACTTCAAAGCCACTTACTACAGCAAGTGCATACAAAAACTGTTTTAAAATAAGAAAAATATTCATGTCACACTTGAAATAAGCATAAAATAATATGGTATTGGATTCAGCTTTAGTTTTGAAGAACAAAAACATTCTTTAATTTAAGTAAAATGTTTTATTTGTAATAAATATTATTCTGTTTTATTTTTGAGGTAAGTAAGAATAATTGCTGGCCTCTCCTTGTGCTCACTCAAGGGGACAGAGGATGACAACTGAAGATTGTGATTCAGAATTTACTATAACACTGTGGAATAAATTGAAGTTAGCAAAAGAAAGGTCGATTCTGAGACAGAGGGGTGCAAATAGAGGCTGAATTAGAAGACCCGTAACGCGGCGTTTGTTTATGGTACAGTATTTTTCGGTTAATTGCACATCAAAATTTGCACAACTTTTTGTTCAATTAACCGGGGAACCAATTAGCCGATACCCGTTTAATTGAACAATTCGTTCAATTACAAGAACCCTATTTAATTGAACAGTTTGTTCAATTACAGAAATCACGCATAATTGAAACTATGTACTAATGAATTAAAAGAAATCGCATATGTGCACTTTAAGTTTTTCAAAATAATTTTTTTTTACCTTAAACAAAAAAAAAAAAATTCAAGTAACAGCAAAAAATGTACATATATGTGTATAGTAGAGATGCCACCCAGTGTTTTTCACAAATGATGTCAAATATGTATGTGCAAAAATGCCAGATTATTTTTCAATGCAATTAACCGGGTAAAAGTAAGAGGAAATTTATTTTTGATGACATGAATTTTGAACGAATTAAGCGGGAAAATCAATTAAACGGGTTCAATTATCCGAGGAAATTCACATGGTGTTCGTATGCAATATTTTTTTTGCCCGAACATGTGGTTCAATTAAGCGTGGAAACCAATTAACCGTAGGGTCAATTAACCGAAAAATACTGTAGTTCGAGTTTTTTTTATTTATCGACTTTCGAACTTTGCAGTCAAATGCCGATTTTCAGCATATTATTTATATGGTTTTATGGCTATAACTCGTCAATTAATTGATATTTGTTAAATCTGTAAAAACCAAATTATCGCTACACTCAGAAAACTTTGTCAGTAAAATTAACTGAAAATACTCTCTAAAGTAAATGAAAGTTCCACTTATTTTTTTTCATTTGAATTTACTAATTTTTGCAATTAAATTAAAATGTTAAAAAATCAAGGAGAAACCAATCGGTAAAAATAATGATTTTTCCATAATTGTAGCTGTCAAATAATTCAGGCGTAATCAATTTGTAAATTTTTTTTTATACTCTGATTTTCTACTTCATTTTATTTAATTAGAGTTTTCTACCTCAAGTATCTTCTCTTCACCAATTGGCTTATTTAATTTTTGTACTGCAAAGCCCCTCTGCTGCGATGCGAACCTGCAACATCTCGACTCGAAAGCAGCTGCCATCGCAACAATCAGAACAAATTCAACAATAATCCAATTTTAGTAAGAAGTATGTATTTTACAAATGTATTTAGAAAACAAATTATAAAAGTGTATATATGTATGTATATAGAAAAAATCATTGTATGAGGTAGAATATGCCACTAGTACTGGTGACCATGTCAATAGTAAATCACTAGAGCTTTTCTACTGACGTTTCCTTCAGGATATGTATGTACATATATGTACATAATATGTACATATTAACAGCTTGGTTTCTTCATGTATGTGTAACATACATTACTACTGTCATTATTAACTGTGACCGAAAATCCGTATTGATCTGTTGTTGGTTTTTTTAACAACTGTACAAATCAGTTTAAATTAAAAATTCATTAATTTTTAAACGATTTGTCATTTCAAAATAACTCTGGAAATAACTGGAATACGTTACTGCAAAACTGTTCTGAGTGCACTTGAAATCATAATTTTTCGACATGTTTGTTGCGGCTTCTTGGATTGTTAAAGGGGTGCCATCTTCGCCTTAAAGCTTAGTGCATAAATTTTAGTGGTTTTCATCAATATGAGGCCATTGGTGATATCTGGACTCGAAGCTCAAGAGCTTCTTTATATTCAATGACAACGAATTTAAGTAAGAAGAATGTATTTTACAAATTTATGTAGAAGCCAAATTATAAATATGTATGTACATATTAACGGCTGGGTTCCTTCCTGTGTGTGTAACATAAGTTACTACTGTCATTATTAACTGTGACCGTACATCCGTATTTATTTGTTGTTAGTTTTCTTTTCAGCAACTGCAGAAATGAGTTAAAATTAAAATCTCTTTCAATTTTAAACGTTTTGTCATTCAAAATTAGTTACACTGATTACTTCTGGAATAAACTATGGTCAGTTGCTGAAAAAATGTGCTGAGTGTAGAGACCTGTGCAGCAATTAAAATTGTGAAAATCCAAAAAAAAAATGATCTAGAAAATGAAGCAAAATGTTGGAAAAATTCGTTTTTTCATGCTTTCTGAAAATCAATCTTTAATTGAATTAATATATACAAATTATACCAATTTTTCAGCTTTTAATAAGAGAAAGGATAGGAAACCGGACTGTTTAATGATTGCTCTTGCAATTAAAAGAATCATTAAAGCATTTAAGAAAATAAAATGTATGCACATGAGCATTTCGAATGCTTCCAAGCATTTCCTTGCAGCAGGACTAACTTTTTTGTTGGTATAACTGCATCTAAATATTAATGCACAACCTCAGAAAGTGGTTTTTGATTATTGGAGTAATAATATTTTTTGTTTTTCAGTAAATTAATGGCTTTAATTAATGACCGAAGTACACTAAGGTAGAAGTTATAAATATAATTGGATATTTTGTTGCAAATATTACATTTTGACCATAATTTCCTGGTGTGTTCTTTAACAAAATTAGATTTTATTTTAGCCAATGTTTAATTTATTTTTAGCAAACCAAAATTGATAAATATTTCTTATCGAATATAAAATATTATTGGCATAAATATTTCACAGTTATTTGTTGAAATTGAAATTAAAATTTCATTAAATATGGCAGAGTTAAATGGAAAAGCCACAGTAAATAAATTTTATTTAAGGCAACACAAATTGCATTCAACATAAAAATATCAAAAACAATAGAAATGTTATATAAATAATTTTTATATAAAACTGAAGTTTTCAAATTAATAATTTATTATGGAATATTCTAACCAAAACCAGACCAAACCAATTGCTTTAAATGAAATCATATAAAATGAAAAGCTGTACAATTAAATGTTGACTTCTGGCTGTTTGGCGCTGATATTTTGCGTGGCTCCGTTGACGTGGCGTTCAATAAATGTTGCCACAATTCCCTTAAATAAGAAATTTCCAATCTTTCAAGCTGAATGCACTTTCATTTAGTATGCATTCCGGCTTTTGCCAACAAACTTGTTTTACAATCATCCATCAAAGTTATTTTCTTGCATTCAAACCCCCTTTCAAAAAAAATGTTACATTTGTTTGTTCACTATTATACTTTTTTTTTCGACATTTTTTTAATACGAAAGGGAGTTTTTTCGGGTTTTTATATTGCTTCTTTTCATTTACTACCCAGAAAGTTTTTTCTACGAATGTCTACACATACATTTTTAGTTGTTCTTCTTAGTGTAAACTTCGTTAAGAAATACAATATTGATTCAGAAGTAATTGTTTATTTTTTTTTTGCACTAAGAGCATTTTAAGATTCTTAACAGAAAGCAAATAGAAAAATAATTGAGGAACAGTAAGGTACAGTTGAGCTTGATTAAGTGGTACTACTGTAAGGTTAACTTTTTGCAAAACACACAAAAATTCAGGGCGTTATAGCGACCAATTCATTACCATTTGAACTTTTTTGCAAATACTAGATTTTTTAGCGAGTTCACGTAAGTTCGTGTTAAGGTGGTTAAACTGTATTCTGGTAGAGGCCAAAACAATATAAGCAAAATAAAAGAAATATATTTTGTACAGCATTACGTAAAAAATGTTTATTTTATCGCCCGCGGCAGCAAAGCGAGTAAAAGATAATTCTGACTAAGAAAACAATTTTGCTGAGAGAAAAATCCCTGCAGGTATAATTTTCTCGCACCTGATTCTCTTCACAAATATGCTACACAATTTGTTTCTGCCATCAGCCAATAAGTATGCTTTACTTAAGCGTTAAACTATAAAACAAAATGTACATAAATATCTTGAAGATAGATAGCGAAAGTTTGTTAAGGCGGAATTTCATGTCGCTGAAGGTTTTCTTCACCTGCTTATTACGGAATTTATTTCATTGAAAAGCCTTTTTTTATCCACCCAGTGCAGCAGAGACGACTTTAGCATTGAGTGTGTGTGTTACAGTAATTGGCCGTGACCTTTATGTTTACACCGTGTGAGCTGTATGAGGTGCAGCTTCATACGAATGCCAAAGTTATACTGAACGAAAACGTAATATGAACAAACGAAGTGATAACCTTCTTCCTTTTTATTGGCTTAGGAGCCTCATTAGTAGTTTAAGCTGAAAGCTCGTTTAATTGGCTGAAAACTAAAAAATTGTCAAAACAATTTCCTAATACCAAAAAAAAAGAATGTTTTCGATGAATCAACAATCTAAATTATTTTAAAATTAAAAATTTTGTACCCACACTGTTCCCAGTCGTCGTGAGTTAGTTGAAATAGCAAGGAAATATTATCTCCAGTCAATTACACTTGCATTTTCTTTAATGACTCTAAGACATTTTTACAATGCGTAAGTATTAAAATAACTGATATTTGCTCATGTAAGTGAAGATAAATTTAAAAAAAAAAATTTTTTTTAACCACGGACACCAACCTTAACAGTTAACAGACCACTGTTAATGTGATGACATGGCTCTGTTAAGCCCAAAACTTCAAATTGTTATAAAAAAAATACATTTAAAACCAAAAAATTAGAAAAAATTATAGTCCACGACCAACTAACTAATATTTTCAAATTTAATGTTAACAAAACGGTGTCACAAAAATAACAAACGAAGGCGTTAGTCAGGAAAATTAAAAAGCAACACTTTGGCGAAACATCATTGGTTTGATGTTTAAATGGATTGAATTGTTGTTTCAAAGTAAAACACTTGAAAAATCCTTTTAGGAATAAAGCAAAATTCAAATTTAACAAATTGCCTGCAATTGCTTGTAATACGAGCACGTAACGACACCTTAAGAAGTTCTAGATATTGCAATCTAAGGGGTCTTACTAAGAGGCTGGGGATTACAAAGAAATACAAGCTTTATTTAAAATAAACAACATCAGTAATTAATTCTCATATGACAGCAGACAAAATGGCTGCTTCTTCTCCCTGCTGTCTGTCGACAGGCAGAGAAAGCGCCAGCATAAGAAACATAGTATTTCTAACGGGTTATCCATTTCGTGGTTTTAAAAGTATAGGACTGGAATTCGACATCTGTCAAATTAAGTTGTTAGACCGATTCGTTTCTTCTCAGTTGAAAGTCTGACATTGACGAAAATGGATCGCTTAACGATTCATCACGCAACGCATAAAAATTATCAAAATATACCACAAAAATGGTGATTCTGCACACACAGCCATATATCGCGCTTTTTGCGAGGAGATTATGGTTTACATAACTACGTCCAACGACGCAAGCAATTGGCGAAATTGTGAAGAAAATTGAAGAGACTGGAGCGGTTAGAAATATTGTAAGGCCTGTGCATCATCGTTTCGCTCGTTCCGCTGAAAATATCGCTGCTGTAAGTGAAAGTGTTGCTGAAGACCCCAATGTGTCGATTACTCGCCGTTCTCAGGAATTAGCACCGTCTTACGGCACACATTATGGCATATTTTGCATTTAGGTCTACAGCTCACACAACAACGTCGTAGATAAGTGGATTGGGTGCTTAAACAACAGGCGATTTTTCGAAGAAACATTTTCGTCAGCGATGAAGCAGCACATTTCTCACTCAGTGGGTATGTTAATAAACAAAATTGCCGTATTTGGGGTTCTGAGAATCCTCAAGGAATTGAAGAGAAGCCAATACATCCCGAAAAAGTCACTGTTCTTTGGTCCGAAGGTGTGATTGGACCTTGCTACTTCGAAAACGACGATTCGGAGCATTATGGTCATATGATAACCGATTTTTTTTTGCCTGCTATCGAAGAACACGACTTGGAGAATAAGTGGTTTCAACAAGATGGTGCCACATGCCACACAACACTCGAGCGAATATGGCTTTATTGCAAGACATTTCGTGGCCGCGTAATTTCTCGTCCTGGCGATATCAACTGACCACCAAGATCATGCGATTTGACACCATTAAAACTTTTTTGTGGGGGCTACGCAAAAGACCGTGTTTACACGGATCAATATTGTATTTAGCAGAAACCGTTGGCAATGGTACAACATTTGTGAGATCCAATAATATTAACAATTTATACAAACGATTTAGTTTCAATTCCATGGGCCCTTGTATGGACATATTTTTAACTATTTTCGCTGCATGGGCCTCAGTAACACCCAATTGTTTGAACAGACTGTGAGCGTTATCGTCCAGCTGCTCGTAGGCATGAAATAATATAGCAGCGTCTGCCGCAAACATTCGTCTCAAGTTATGGCTGTTATAGCGCCCAATATGTGTTAAAAAGTGTTCGAAAATCACCTCTAAAGAATCAAATGGCCATTTAAATGATGTAGTGTTTGACACATAATGTTAACGTTCAAACTTTATAATAAAAAAAAAGAATTATCATGAAAAAAAATATTTCATATGTGTTTTAATTACGCTAACTTTTGAAACCGCAAAATGGATAACCCGCTACATTTGAAATGTTGCCTTTCAAAATGATAAAGAAGAAAAATGTTTTGAATATGGATTTTTTTTTTTTTTTTTTTGAAACTCAACACTCACTAGGCTGACATTGTTGGGCTGTTGTAGGAGTTGATGTTGTTGCTGCTGCTGCTGCTGCTGCGGTGCTTTACAATGAAGCAGGTGGTGGTGTTGTTGCTGCTGTGGCTGTTGTTGTTGTTGCTGCTGTTGCTGCTGCTGCTGTGGGTGGCTGTTGTTCGTGTGATGGTGATGATGAAGTTGCTGGTGACTGTGGTGATGGTTGTTGTGATGATGGAAATGATTTGAGTTTGGCTGTTGTTGTGGTTGTGCTTGTTGCTGTTGCAGGCTTTGTTGTCTTTTGGTATCTATTATTAGGCCACCTCCAGTCCCAATACCACTGCTGGCACCAATAACAGCAGCGCTATTTGTTAAATTATTTGCTGTTACTACTGCTGCCAAATTTAGGCCATTCAGCGTATTAGCTGCTGGGGATATGATGGACTGTTGTTGGGAATTAATACCTAATACTGTTGTTACAGTTGCTGGAACTGCTGCTGCTGCTGCTGCTGTTGTTGCTGTTGTTGTTGCAACACCACCAACATTTGCCGCAATACCTGCCGTGGCCATATTTGCTGTTTGCGGATTTGTGGCTAAAGTGTTATTGTTATTGCTTAGGCTGCCATTGTTGCCACCGTTCACGTACTGTAACGTATTGTGTGTTGTTGCCAGATTAGTCTATGACAAAAGTTTGCGAAGTATAAATTATTTTATTTTTTCGATTTTTTTTTTTTGGTTTGTTCTTGAATTGTTGTTGCTAATACTTTTTTTTAACTTAAAAATGGGTGTGTGTGTGTGTGTTTTTTTTTTAATTCTGTATGCTAACGAACCAACACCAACATTATTTATTATTTGTATTATAGTATGTGAAAGGCATTTGATTATTATTAAAAGAGAATTGGAAAAAAATACTAATTTTTTTTAATACATTTTATCTTCAGACACTTGCCGCATGCCACTGATTGCTTTTGATTACTAAATAAGTGTTAACAGTAAAATTTCTTTCATCAGCTATTCAAGGTATACATACGTACGAACTGAATCTTTAAACATTTTCCAGCACTTTACAATACTAAAAGTTTCATTCATTATTGTTAAATACAAAGAAATAATGATAAAAATATGTATATGTATATAAGTATGTATATAAACGACATTTCCAAGATCTAAATGATAAATAGTTAAATATGATAAAAATAAATCGTTTCAAATTGTTTCTAGTTTTTAGTTTTATAAAATTAGAGGAGTTACACTTAGTACATGCTTTACCTTAACCAGGTGTGATTTTTTATTTATTTGTTTGTTTGTTTGTTTGTTTGTTATAAAAGCTCGTTATTATAGATAGAAATGATGGATGCTTGTTCATTAATGCAGCCTTAACTAAAGAAAAAACATTTGATTGAAATGCACTAAAAAAACAATTGTTGAAAATTACACAAAATAAAACAAAAGTACACTTGAATACAGGTAGATTTTGCAAAATTTTCGTAAAACCAAACATGTGTTCGCTTTAAATTTTATCTGCCCCTCCATCTTTTTATATTGGCCATCATTTACTGACCATTAATAACTGGCTTCAGCAGCACAATTCTCCCTCCAGCCTGCTCCTAACAATCTATGGCATTTCAATTCCCAATTAAAACTTATTTCTTTACTTTTCCTCTATCCTCCTTTTACAAGTTTCATAACCAGTTAAGCTTTTTTGATATTGTGGTCAACTGGGTATTCTGCTTGACATGGCAGAGGGGCAGAGAAACCTCGATAGACTTACCCCCTAGTTCATAAAAATTATAACAGGCTTATAAGACTAATATTTGACAGATTTGTATGGAAAATCTGTCAAATAAGAGCTTCATAAATCTGTTATAATTTTGATGAATTAGACGGTATATCTTTAAGGATATACCTTGAGGATTTTGGGGGGTGCTCTGCGCATACTAACGATCGCTCAATTGAAGAATAATACATACTACCAGAATCGGCTGTGCCAGATTGATGCTTCGAGTTCACTCCGACCGATTGTTAGTTGAGAAGCCTGATTCGGCTGAAACGGAACGCCTGTAACTGGACGACATAAGTCGCATCGAAGAGAGCTTTGGCTATTCATGCTTCCTTACAGTGGCTTCGGACTAGAATTCAGGAATCTAAATTTGTCACGAGGGATTCTCTGGGTCTACTTACTAATAAATACATGCGAAGCCAGTTGTAGGTTTACCAGTTACCGTTTTACCAAGTGAAAAGCTACACTAGTCGCTACTTCATCAGTGACTAACACAAGCTGCAAATTATCCCGCTTAGAACGGGGGGTATTTTTTCAAAACACAGGCCATGAAAAGAATTTTTGGCCTCGGGTTTTTGTTGTTTCAAACTGGTTTTTGTGGGTTTTCATACATTATTTCTACACAATCGGCGAGCAAGGCCAGGCATTACATATATTTACATCAGCTACGTTTTCAATTTCATTTATTTAGTAAAAGTTTATTTTAAAAAACAAACTAGATATTAATTTTTAAAACTTACAAATCAATAAAGTTATTCGATTCATGACAGAAAAAAATATCATTTCACAACAAAAAAAAAAAAAAATAAATAAAATTATTAAATGCGGACACTAGCCAACAGCCAAAAAAAACCAGGGATGACCACTATATTTTTTGAAGGTGTTATGATGCCTATCTTAGGACAAACATCATAAAAATTTCAAATTCTATGGATCAGTGTTTTTAGAATTTTTTTTCTTCTAAAATATGAGATTTTCGTAAAGGTTGATCCAGACCTCTGGTCATAACCTCCTAAAAACGGCGTACCTGATTTTATCATGTGATACGTCAAAAAATTCTATATTATGCCAGCTTTAAGTTTTACTAAAATCATTTTTTGGTGTCGTTAAAAATTTTAGAGTTAAATAATAAATTTTTTACTTTAGGTTCAAAAAATAAAATTAGACCTTAATAATGCTTTCTGTCTTTTTCCAGCTGTCTATATGCGGCCGACATTTCGTTGCTGCTAAACAACTCATCAGTACACTAAAAAGAATGTTTGAAGCCCAACTTTTTTTTCTAAAATTCTCATGAAAAAAAAAGAAATCCAAAAAGGCTCAAACAAACTGATGAGTTGTTTAGCAGCAACGAAATGTCGGCGGCATATAGACGGCTGAAAAAAAGACAGAAAGCATTAAGGTCTAATTTTTTTTTTTTACCTAAAGTAATAAATTTCAATTGGCTCTTATAGCGAATAAATAATTAAGTTCATTGTTGATAATCAATTTTTTTTATTGCAAAATTTTTGATTTTTAAAAAATTTATAAAAAAAATATAAATTTGCAAATATTTTCCAGTTTTTTTTTATTTATTTATTTGTATAGCTGCATGTAATAGCAAAATGTGATTTAGGCAAAAGTTAAAGCTGGCATAATTTATTATTTTTTGATGTATTACCTAACAAAATCGGACACGCCCTTTTTAAGTTACGACTAGAGGTCTGGATCAACCTTTACGAAAATCTTATATTTTAGAAGAATAATAGAATAGAATTTGATATTTTCATGATTTTTGCTTTTAGATAGGCAGCAGAACACATCAAAAAAATATATGGTGGTCACCCAGGGTCAGAAAATGTTATTCCATTTGTTGTGTAGTGTAATTATGTGTAAGCAAACAAATTTGTTTTTTAATCGGTCTTTAGCAGAATTAATTTTTTTTTTGCTTTCGCATTCAGTTCTTACAACAGCCTTAAAAACGTTCTATACAAAGTATAACGCCATAAATGTAATTTCTTTTTTTTTTGCAATATTAAAATCATAAAAATCATTAAAAGTATAGACAAGTACAAGTATTTTACATTAAATATAAATTACATACTTTCATTCATTCACAATTTATTCAATTTTGTATCTCTTATTCCAATATGTTGCCAGGAATTTTTGTTTGTTCGATTTACTTCTTTTTTTTTGTATTGTTTTATGGAAAACATGCAAAGTTTATGAAGTGATAAATAATTTGCCAAATATATGCGTATATTTCTTTTCACAAATTTAGTTCCATTTCAAGTTTAATACACAAATACATCAACAACAACAATCGTTTGTTTTAACTAACACAAGTGTAAATGTTGCAATTGTAAGAGAGTGTGGGCATAAGTGTGTGTGTGTGTGTGTGTGTGTGTGGGTGAATAAGCGTGTTGCATTTAATTTAAAAGGGCAAAGAGGAAAAAAAAGTTCTCAGAGTTGCGTGGAAAGGAACACAGTTGGGGAAATGTTCGGGAAAACCATTTTAAATAAAGTTTTATTTTAATCGCCAGAAATCCAGTTAAAAGGAAAATGAGTAAAAACATACAAACATGTGCTGAGAGGTGCACAGTTTTTAAATCACTTGTTTCCAGATTTCATGTACCGCAGAGATTGCGCATGTGGTTCAATGCAAATCAGTCTGCTAACACTTTCTGTTTTTGGTTTTTTTGTGTACAGAAATAAACAGCTGTGCGCTCTGAAGTCGCAACTTTTGTGGTAAAAGAATTAGCACAGGCGGCAAACAAAAATATAATTTTTCTTTAAAATTTATCATAATAATATAGTTTTTTAAAAGAATATGAATAAGAACCCACTACATTTAATTTATACGCTTTTATTTTCGCGGCTTAACACTTATTTGTAATTCATAACAGTTCAACATGAAGGCACTTCATTCATTGCTGGCGAATTGAAATGGGCAAATTTTTTGTCCATGCGGGCTGGACATTCGCATTAATTCGTATATACAAAATTTTTGCAGTACACATTTCGCAGCACATGGCTGATAAGTCATAAGCCAGCAAGCATTAGAAGCCGCCTTCCGAAGTACCACTTACTAGATTTACGGCAATTTTTAATAGAAAAAGTAAAAAAAAATTGGATGGAAGGACCATGTAACACAAAACTGCGGAACAAAAATTGCGAAATAGAAATATGTTCATTCCAAAGATATTTCTGTCTTGCACTTAATAAAAATTTAATTCTAACAATATTTCTATTATTCGAACTTTTTCTTATATAATTATTTCTGCATTAAGTGCTTGACGGGAGCTGACGAGAAAGTGTGGCGGCTTCGAAACAACTAAGTTGTCCACCCTGCTAAATGTCTTTGATGTCTTCTTTGTCTAATTTAATTAATATCAATCACAAGGATAATATAGAAAGAGCTGGAGCCTGATAAACTTAATACAGATACAATACTTCCGTCTTATACCATCACTATAATTCATAAAGCTCACAAGAACTCCTAAGCTTCATATTAGTTTTATATCTTTACTTTGGCTAGGGGAAGGTGATGTCTATTTTCGAAAACTTTGTTAGCAATCTTTAGTATTAAAACTAGTAAAGGAAATTGCTTCCTGTTAAGGAAAATATACACAATGTTGGTTTAGCAGGGATATTTTGAAGCAATAGTTTTTAAGGTTTCTTACTTAAAAGACAAGTCAAGCCCATATGTCCCCAGTCTAGGCATAGGAATATGGCCGTTTTCTGGTTTGTTATGCCTTATCATCTATAGAGCTAAACCTCATTTTACGCCAGTTCAAATATAAAAAATTCTGCATCTATAATAATAAGACCAAGGAAAAGTAGAGGGCAATTAACGCCAGTGCTATAGACTAGAGCGGATCGACTGAGATATAATAATATCAGCTATTTGCATTTGAAAAAAAAAACCCAAATATTTTTCAAAGATAAATCCAGAGGGGACAGTGGGGAAATTTTACACAACTTTGCGGCTTTAGAAAAAAAAAACACTTTAAAATGCATTGCTGCAATGAATATGCCAGACCCCTACCAGAGCTCTTTTCTCAATGCTACATTGAAAAAAGAGACTGCTAGGGCAGATTTTATAGCCTTAAAAATTTATACATATGGGATTATTTATTCTACAGTGCAACAGTAATGCGGCTTTTGAAATTGTAATTTTCTAAAATAAATTTTCAAAATAAAGAATCCTAAAACCAAAAAATAATAATAAAATTATAGGTGATGGTTATAGAAATGTCGTGCGTTCATTAAATTTTTTATATCGCTGTTTAGGACATTTGCGTATTTTTTATAATTTCCTAATGAAAAAACAAAATTAATGAAAACCAACAATGACAAAAAAAAAACACTCCTTACAATATAAAAATAATACACATTTTATATTAATTTCTTCTCTAACACAAAATAAAAATCTGCTGTGATATGTCTTAGAAAAAAACCTTAAAACCATTTACTGAATATACTCTAACCTCAAAAGAAAAAAAAAAGTTATTTTTGTTTATTGTTCACCTCTTACTGCCATAGATTTTATATTTCAAATTCTTAAGCAGGCCCAAATTATGGATTTAAAACAAATGGTTTATGATTCGACATCAATGAAATAATAAAGAAGTTGTAGCTGGGGGACAGCTGGCATTCAAAAGCCAAAAAAAAAAGTTCTTTTATTGCACAGCTTTTACCGCCATAGATTTTAAATTGCAAATTCATTCAACCTCACTAAAAGGAAGTAAAGAAATTGTAGCTGGGGGACAGCTGGTGTTTTAAAGGCACTACGCCGCTTCTCATCACAGCCCAACGCAATTTCCAAAAACCATGGTTTGGAAGAGCGTGGTGACTTAAAAAAACTGGCTGTACCCCAGCTAAAATTTGAATTTCCCTTTTTAATTAATGGTAAATGTTTATTAGGCTCAAGTTAAATCTTTTATAATTTATTGCTTATGATTTAGTTTTTATTGTTAATTATTTTAATTATTCAAGCTTTAGATTGTGGTTTTTTTATAAGAAATAGTTTGAAACAATTATATTTATTTATTTTCAATATTTAATTTGTTAGCACCTTCATGAAAATAATTAAAAAATGAAAAGATCTAAAGCTTGAATAATTAATTTAATAATCTCAAGATTAAATAATATAAATATAAAACTATTTTCTTATTATTGTTATTTTTTTGTTTGTTTGTTTTTTGTAAGAGATTTTAAATTCTTCGTCAGGTCGAAATTACAGATTTATTAAATATGGTTTCTGATTAAATATCAATTAAAAAAGATGTAACAAATTGCAGCTGGGCGACAGCTGGCACCTTAAGATCACTACGCTTTTCATTATAGTAAGGCCAAGGTACTGAAAATGGGGAGTGAGCAGAAGCGCGGCTGTTTTGTAACAGCTAGCTGTGCGCCCAGCTATGTTATGTTGCACGGGCTGACAGTCGCGAGACCAGCCCGCTTGGGTCCTAGAAGGCCTTGTTGTGACACCCGGAGAGTCCTTTCCAATTAATTGTAAATCGCTATCAGTTCAATATGAATACTTATGGCTAACGATTTACCAATAATTCAAACAAAAAATAGCTGGGGGACAACTAGTTGCTGCAAACTGGCATGCCCTTTATCATTTTCAATTTCGGAACTTTGATATTGCTGTAGTTAGAAACCTGATGGCTTTTATATACTTAGATGTCCCCCAGCTTAAATATTATTCTTACTTCTTTGAGGACTGTTAAGTTAAAAGCAATAGCTTATTGAAATGTAGCTGGCGTCTCATAAGGAATTTATAATATGAAAAATTATGGTCAAGAAAACGAACAAATTGTTGCATTGTTTGGAAAATTTAATTACAACGGCCTTTAATTGTTGTTTTTTTTTTTTAATATTGGGCCAGTAGACACGAGAGGACCCCTAAATGCATCCCACATTATACCGGTTGTTGGGAGCAAGCAAGAGAGAGCAGTGGCTAAGGATGTCTGATGACCAAACAACCCATAATAATGGCAAAATAAACAAGAAAAATAAACTAGAAGACTCATAAGCTGGGGAACATGCCGTAACTGTTTCACGTTCGTAGCCAGGTCGTAATTAAATTACACACTAAATTGAATCAGCAACATAATAAGTTTAGATTTTCTTTTGTTTATTGTCATGCATAAAAATTTTGCTCACCACAAAAACATCACTGTCAGCTTTAGGGCAGAAATCGAACTTAACTAAGCAAACTTGTAAAGCGATAGATGGATTGGTAGAGTGCTTTACTGGGACTAGCCCAAGGTAACAGCCACGATGACTGTCAAATGCTTTGAAGGTTTCTGCAGACAAGTAAAAAGCTTGTCAATTTCAGGTTTGTTGAAAAAAAGTTCCAACGCAAAAGCAATAAATCAAAGAAAATCAAATTTATATAATTTATTTTTCCAGAGCTGGATAAGTCAGAATTTACAATTGCTGATTTCTGATGTGTTATACTGGGTTATTTTGTCCACCTTAATACACTCAAGGGAAAAGTTGCTTGTATATTAAAAAATTTGCTGTGAGCAGTTGCAAAACGAACTGGATAAGATTTCCCCATTCACAACACAGTGCACAAAATCACACCAAAGAAATAAAAACTTGTTTTCAGCGAATGCCTCCGATACATACCACCCACATAAAAGTTGACTTTTTTAACGCTTGCAGGGAAAACTTTTTTAAGTAGATCGAAATGCTAAGCTGAAGCATTCAATTTTTCAGGTACGCAAGGTGGCCCACTTTGGCGGTATGGGGCCAAACTTCAAACTATAGCTTGCATAACGCTTTATGAGACTTAAAAACTCTTGTTGAAAATCTTCAGATGTATGGATTTCAATTTATTTATTTTTTTTTAATTTTTTTATCTTGAGTTACTTTGGATTTGTAGAGCAAACAAATTTCTATGGAGAAAACTCTCAAGGAGGTTTAGGACAGTGTATTGTATTATTTTTGAAGTTTTCTTCTTTGGCTCATGAAATTTTACCAAAAATAAATTTGTATGAGAGTGGTTTATAAGCATTAAAAAATATTACAATTATTATTAAATATGCATATAAAATGAAGTAATGATAAATAAAACACTAAATAAATAAACCATTTCCAAAAACAAAAAAATATAAAACAGAATATTTTAACACAAACGAAAACGTTTTCTATAGACAAATGTAAATATTGATTGATTTTATATGCTAAAAAATATGACGTGATGCAGAGTGTTTTTTTTTTGATTGAAAGAAAAAAACATGCCATCCTTAATTTTTTTTTTAACAGAAAAACACAATAAATTTTATACCCAAAACAAGAGAAATTTATATACAACTGAATGACATAAACCAGTTCCGATACCTTTTTTAATATTAATAACTTTTTTTTTTTTTTTTTGATATGCTTTTGTATGTAAAGGTTTATAAATTTTTAAATAAACAACAAAAAACCGTTTAATAGCATGAGTATAAATATTAAAGTATCAAACATAAAAAGTGGAAGAAAAAATCATAAATTTTAAAACACAAAAACTGGCACAGAAAAAAAATGGAGCAAAACTATTTCGAGCAAACTCACCTTTTTCTGTTGCAAATACATTTGGGCTGCAGCAGTTGTGGCCGACACACCAGCAGCATTTGTATTATTGGCACCTGTATTACTGGCGGCAGCTGCAGCTGCAGCAGCAGCAGCGGCGGCGGCGGCTGCTGCAACGGCAGCTGAACCTTCAGATTTGATCTGTGCTAAGGTTTCATTTTTGGCCGGACCCACCGACATGGTTAGACCATCTGTGGTTGCTTGTACTTGCGCCGCTGCTGGTGGATAGCCAGTTGGTGCGCCTGGATAGGGCGCAACACTAGCCTGCACCATGTGCTAAAAATGAACAGGAGGAAAAATAAAAAAAATATCTTATAATTAATATGCAAATATTTCGGCAAACTATTTGCTTAAAAGCAATAAGAAAACAAAAGAAAAATCGTTTGTAACTTGTATTATAAGAGCTTTAAAGTTATTTTTGGGTTATAGCCGTTATTACAGGTATCGATTTGTAAATGTGGAACAAGTTTTTTAAAACAAAAGTAAAGAATATTACCGAGAGCTAAATCATTTTCAATTCATTGAAAAATTACGCAAAGAAAGAAACAAAAAAATAGAATTTTGTACAGCAGAAATTTGATCGCTAAAGCCCGTATGATACTTCATTTTTCTTTCATTAATTGATATAGAATTGATAGAAAGAAACAGCAATTGCTAGAAAGAACCAAATATACTACAAACTGACATATTTTTTGTAAATGTTGTATTCTTTTTATTTCGAGAAAGCGCTAGGAAATAAAAATGTTCCAAAAAAGAAGCGTTAAATCGCCAAAATTGTCCATAAACCGCTGACACGGCAACATTCAAGTTTGAAATGTCAATTTTAAGTTGAAAAATTTACATTTTTTTTACATAATCTGATTTTTTATGGATAACTTCAACAAAAATGTTGACAATTTTGCATTTATCTTAATATAGCTGAACTCGTTGCACATACTAAATTCTACTATTACATTATATTTGCACTGTTCTCCAAAACTTGAACAATGCAAGAAAAATGTAGTGTCATACGGACTTAAATGAGAGCCCATAAATTTTAAAATTTTAAGGACTACACCTGAATCTGTAAAGTTAACAGAGCTCTGTTAAGTAGTACAGTTGAAAACATTTCGTCAATTCTTTTAGCGTCTATTATCACTCCGAGCCAGGCTTCAAAGAAGCTGCAACTTTGTCAATTTAAAGCCTAAAGCTAAGCTGTGGCTGGGCCTGTCTAAATTTTACAGCCACAGCTCAGCTTTAGCCTTTAAATTGACAAAGTTGCAGCTTCTTTGAAGCCTGCCTCGGAGTGATAATAGACGCTAAAAGAATTGACGAAATGTTTTCAACTGTACTACTTAACAGAGCTGTGGCTGTAAAACTTAGACAGCCCCAGCCACAGCTACAGCTTCAACACAAAATCATGAGATTGAGCTAAAGCTGAGCTGTTTAAAATATTTACAGGCAGCCACAGCAATAGCAATAGACATTATTTGAAAAAGGGTAAGCCCAGGGACAGCTCAGCCAGCAGCTATTTTTGGTGGCTGTGTCTGTTTGACAGACTGCTTTTTAAAGACCATTCAAATTATCAGTAGCAGTAGCTGCTATTTTAAAAATATTTACAGTTTTTTTTTGGCAAGAAAACAAAAAACACTATTATGACTTTAGCACATAGAATTCGATTTTACATTACACCAGCCTTGCACTGAAAGAAATTTGATTCATAATTTTTTATTAATACAATACAAGTTTTTCATACCGGTAACGAAAAATGCATACATGTAGTGAAAAATGTCATTGATGCAATGAAACAATTCCTGGAAATAAAGACTGCCAACGTGGGCTGAAAATTAATGAAATAATTCACTAAATTTCACTTAATAATTTTTTCAGTGTAGAAAAGCATAATATTTTTCATATATATTTTTTGCTTTATCTTTCATTAAATAATAATTCACTGAAATAAAGACTCCCAACGTGGGCTGAAATTTAATAAAATAATTCATTAAATTTCACTTAATAATTTTTTCAGTGTATGAAAGCATAATATTTTTGATACTTCCCTTTTACTTTATTTTTAATTTTTTCCTACCTCATCTTACATTCTACAACAAAATATATGCTCTGAGTCTAGCCATTTCCTATAGTGCTCCCACACATGTGCTGGTGTCCGCTGCCCTTACGGCCACGTTTACGACTGTCATGTTTATGGCCCATATTGTGTTTTTTTTTTTCTTTTACAAGAAAAAAACACAATATTTATACTCAATGATTAAATAAAATTTATCATTGTAACATGAATATTTCAAGAGAATACAAATAAAATTTACAGCAGTAAATGTATTAAAATTGAAAATTAATTAAATTTCAAAAGCCTTCTTTTAAAGGATTTATGGGAATAAATTTAAACGCAAAACTGTTTTTTGTTTTAACATCAGAAACCAAAAAATAAATAATCAAAATTTAGAAAGACAAAATTAACCTCAAAATCTGAATAAGCATAAGCATTTATATACCAGAAAGAGAAAGTGTATACATTTTTACACACCAAATACAAATAAGAGCTCCAGAAACTGCTGAGAGATCAGTGATTTCACAAAGAATTAGATATATGTAATCATCGCTTGGCACAAGGAGATGATGAAATCTAATTGGAGAGTGGGTTTGACAACACGAGTAATATGTGAATAACTAAAGCTCTAAGGTACGGTCACATTGACAAGTATTGGTCATCAAACAAGCTGACCCCTACTCTTTGTTTAAACAAGTGGGCCAGTTAACCAAAGTGGGGCTGACGAAGTCATCCGATGTTGTTTGACTTTCAGAATATCAGTTGTGGCTCGCGCAGTGTACGCCAGATTTAATTTAAATAAATGGGATGTCTGAAATAATCTTTGGACTCCCCATTCCACCATTTCCATATGGTCCGTACTTCGCAAAAGTCCTCACTTTTCCATGAGCCCACTCATCTTCTTCAGAAATTTCTTAAATGGAGTGTTTTTAAAAGCCATTTTGTGGGACTCCAAAAATTATTTCAGACATCCCAGCTACCAGAGGTCATAGCTAAGCCTCCAAACCACCATTTCCATATGGTCACTACTTTGCAGATGTCTTCATTTTTCCATAAAACACTTTCTTCTTCTCCACAATTGTCATCTTTTATAAAAAAAAAAATAGAGCTGTTAACTTGTTAACAGTGCTCTGCTAAGTTCAAAATGTGGCTTTGCTAAAAATTGTGGTTTGAGTCCCGAGTTTAAATACGTATTTATCTGCACACACACACACACACACACACACATAACCTCCAATAGGGTGATTTCTTTTGGCTCACCTTGTATATGGATACAAAAGACTCAGAGCACAGCTGTGTACATCAGGGTATTTTATTTATGTTTCAAAAACATATAATCTCCCCAAAAATCTTCACCATAGCAAAAAATTACATTCTACAAAATTTTGGGCAGATTGAGCCAAGAAAAGTTGTGTTCCACAAATTAAACGAAAATTCTGAATATAGTGGCAAAATGTAGCACAGCTACCACGGAGTCAGCTCAAGGTCACTCAATTTAATTTTTCTTTCTTCAATGCGAGGGTTGACTTTTATGTTTACATGCGATCTGGTAACAGTAGTGTTGCAATCTGGCAAATGGCAGCTCTATCCCAAAGTTGGACATTTTTGAGGTCATAATTAATCAAATTTTTTTGACGTACGAGCACTATATTATTTCAGTGTTATTTACAGTAACATAAGAGATACATCTCGGCCCAAAAATGGAATTCAAGTCGTGAACCTTTTGCGAGCGAATATTTTTTACAACTTTCGACGTGCATAAACTCAGCCACAGTGTATGGATGAACTTAATCCAATTTGTGACAATGAAGCTTCATCAAGGACCAGTGTTTGTCGATGGTATGGTGAATTCAATTGTGGCCGTGGTTCACACTCCAAGACGAATTCCGCCAAAGTCGTTCAAAATCAGTTGTTGTTCCGAAAACCATTGATGCTGTACGTGAACTGATATTGCAAGATCATCATATGACCCATCGTGAGATTGAGACAATCTTACGTAATAGTGCGGGATGTATGTATTCAATATTGAATAAGCCATTTTACTGTCAAAAAATTTGTTGGCGTTGGATGCCACACAATTTGTCAATCGTTTAAAGAAAAAAAGCTCCCATCTACTGGTTGTAAGAAATGATGCAACTATACGATCGCAGTGCTTCGAAATATGTCTGCAACATCGTGACAGATGGCGAATTGTGGATGAACGCGTATCAGCCCGGTAGCGAACAACAATGGAATATGGGTGTTTCATGAGATGAGCAAAATCCAACAAAAGTTAATCGCGCACGAAGCACTTTTAGGCAAATGGTCGCCTGATTTTGCCGAAAAACTGGACATGTCACAGCTGCACCACTAGAACAACGCAAAACAGTCAATTCGGAGGGCAACACATCGATTTGTTTGCCAGTTATCATCCAAGAAGTCAAAAAAAAAAAAAATAAATCAAGTGCTGCAGACAGCTTATTCATTACCACGACAATGCGAACTCCCACAGCTCGACTCAAACAACTGCATTTTTGAGCTGCCAAAACATCGATTCGATGAGTCATTCACCGTCTAGTCTTCACTTGGCACTGAGCGGTCAACGTTTTTTGACACCTAAAGAAGCACTTGCTGCATTCACAAGGCATGTTTTGGGGATACCTCAATTAGGGTGGCCAACGTGCTGCGACAATTGGTTCAAACGCAAGCAAAAGTGCAGTATTTTCAAAAACAGTGAACTGATTTTCGATGATTTGTATTTGTTTTTGTTGTTGTCCTCTAATCCCGAAATATAAAAGGCAACCCTCGTAAATGCGTAACTGCAACCGTCCTTTATTATTAATTGCCACTGAACTTGACACATGATTTTAATACCTGACTGTTCTCTTTGCAAAATTTTTGCATTTATAGACAAATGTGTTTGTGAAAAAATATTTCGAACCAACACAGAAAGAAATAACCTGAGAAAAGGAGTATCAAAGTCAGAGCACCATGTTGCCCAAATAATGTAGTAATTTTAATATTTTTTTTATTTTTATTATTATTATTATTTAATAACAAAATTTTTCCAATTCTGTTTAACAAAAATTTTGTCCAACAGAATATAAACTTTTTCATCAAACTTTTGCCGCTTTAAAAGAAAAACTAAAAACGAAAAGTTTTATTTTGTTTCAACATGCATTAAAACACATTTTTATTTTTTGCACAACAGCTCTGGTTCTGTGTAAATGAATGCACAATTTTTCGTTCTTTTGCTGAAAATAGAACAAATTGATGAATATTTTAAAAATAATTAACAAACTCTGCCTGGCTTTTCAATATTATTAATATTTTGTATTGCCTGGAAAAAACTTGTTACAAACATTCTTTTTATACAACCTGAAACTTTTGGAATGAAATTAAAATATAATTTATTTCAAATCTCTTTTCGATCAGAACTTTGAATTTACGACAAACATGCAGGACATTAAACTGATGCATTCTGTTCAACAGAAGCCATCATTTAACTTCAAATGTCAAGTTAAAATATGTTTTTATGTTAATAGAGCTTCTCAGGAGAAACATGTTGAGATCTCAGGCAAGAATTCATGGAAAAATTAACAGCCAAGTTTTTCACAACATAAAAAAGGAAAAGGGCAAATAAGTTGTAACTGATCTAGATAATATCTATAAAAAAAAATTTTTTTTTTTTCAAAACGTTCTTTCAGAGAAATCTATTTGACCAAAACAATTAAAAATTAATTTTAAAAAAATTTTACCTTTCTTTACTTAATTAATATTGATTTAAAAGTGACAAACCAAGAGTTGAACTTGAGCTTCAGGCTCAAGCAATTTAACATTAATTTAATATTTGTCTCAATAAAATTTATTTAGGGGTTTTCACGATGCTAGTCCAAACTGTGAAAACGAAGCTGAACATAAAAATGTATGTATTTGCACTTTCATTCATTTTTTTTTATTTGCACTGCGCAAATAGAAGTGTGTAAAAATTGCTGAGCTGAAAATAAATAATGTAAACAATAATAGATGGCGCCAGCAGACGGCGAAGCCTTCTGAAATTTTCAAAATTCCAGCGTTTACGATAGATTTTTGAAGAATTTTTTTCAAAGAATACATCGCGTTTTAATTTTAATTTATATGGTTACCTTCCGAAAACAAAACCACATCGGCAGCGACTTGTAACACAAAAAAATTAAGTTGACGGCGGCTGCGTGCCAACTTGACGGCGATGGACTACGCCATCTTTGACATTTCGTGCTTTCTTATTTACATATTACAGTTCAACAATGAACCTAATTATTTATTCGCTACAAGAGCCAATTGAAATTTATTACTTTAGGTCTAAGAAAATAGACCTTAATGATTTCTGTCTTTCTCAGCCGTCTATATGTCGCCGACATTTCGTTGTAAGGAAGTGCTATAAAAGGTAAAGGTGTTGCAACACGTAAAATACTTTCTGTATAAAAAGCTTGTTTGAGCATTTCTGATTCTCATTTTGTTCATGAGAATTTTGGAATAAGTAGTTGGACTTCAAACATTCTTTTTTGCTTTTTCAAGTCTACTGATGAGTTGTTTAGCAGCAACGAAATGTCGGCGGCATATAGACGGCTGAGAAAGACAGAAAGCATTAAGGTCTATTTTTTAATAAAGTAACATATTACAGTTATTTAGAATCTTGAAGTACATAAAAGAATTGAACCAAAAACCCACCATTGTATAATTCAGGTTTAAAAATAGACCTTACAAACGTATTCTGTCTTTTTCAGCCGTCTATATGCCGCTGACATTTCGTTGAGACTAATCAACTCATCAGCAGACTCGATAATACTTTCAAAAATACAAGCCGTAGTAAACGATGGTAACTCGTTGTATAGAAGGTTGTAAAGAAGAGCAAAACAGCTGTAAAACGAATGGGAATTATGGATTAAGTAGTTAAGTTTCAAACATCTTTATAAGAATTTTTCGAGCCTATTGATGAGTTAATTAGCATCAACGAAATGGCGGCGGCATATAAAAGGCTTGGGGAAACTTTAGGCTAAGGTGCCAGGCTTTGAAAGAAATGAATTTTATAGGTTTGTAGAGGGGGTCGTGGACCTCACAAAACTGAAGTCAACGCCTGCCGGAGGCTTTTAGTTTATTAATAATTCGATGCTGAAGTTGAGGAATTTACTAAGAAAAATCTGAAAATGTTGGTAAAACAGTGCTGCCAGAGGAAAGTTTTTGCTCAGAACATAAAATCGCGAATTCATAAACGGTTTCAAGCATAAAAAATCGTATTTTTTTAAATTTATTGAATTCAATAAAGAAGACATGAAAACTAAAATTAAGGGGAACGAACGTTGTCGTTCGTTCGCAGGTGAGAAATAGGCCCTAAGACTCACTGGCTGGGGTACATACCATGACCCGAACTCGATGCAATTTGGGTACTGTACCCCAGCCAGTCAATTTTACTTTTCTTATCTTCTTTAAAAATATTGATCACTCCAATTTCATCACATAAAATACTTTTTCAATTTGCAGATTTCAGTAAAACTAAGATCAAAAGAAAATGTCACCATAACCGGCAGTAATATAAAAATTAAAAAAAACAATGAACTTCAGAGTTTCGGTTGCCATACAAAATTCAAAAGATTGCTCTTTACTGTAGAGACAAACAAAAACGGCATTAGTTTTGGTATTTTTGCCTGGGAGAGAGTGACAATGTTTCCCTCACCACACGCATCAGTCACAGGGTGGCCTTAAGGCAGAGAAGTGTGTGACCAACCCCAAATAATAATTCTCTACAACGCATTTTCGAATACACCGACACCGAGTTGTGAGGCAACTTCTTTGCTGCCATACAAAAACACAAAAAAACAGAATATTGACAATTTATCGCTGCAAAAGTGATTTCTTTTGATATGTCGTAATAGAACTTTTTTTTCGCGGGCCAAAAGACATCGAGAAATCAATATTAAAATAGACATTCAAAAATGTTTGTCCCTGCAAATCGTGTCACCCTAATGAACAAATATTGCACATGATTTTTGAGTGCTCCTTTTTTATTTCTTTGCCAACTCATGATTCAGACACAGCCAAAACTCATGTGGTTTTCTTTCATGTGGCACGTTCATTTAAATTTATGGCTCTTTAAATACTTTTGATTAGAAACAAAATCTTTACACTGACGCATAGTTTTTTTTTGCGTGAAAAAACTGTTCTCGTATAAACCCTAATTATACAAAAAAAAATATTATTTCAATTAACTCAAACACAAAATGGAACATTATTAAGCTTAATTCTATTATCGCCAGCCGTCTCTACTTGCCGTCAGTCAGTCAGTTCGTCTTCAGTAGTCAATTATAAAAGCAAAATCTAAAAAGGGCCATATTTTAAATTACGCTTATCTAATTTGTGTTCAATAACATAAAGAGATGCGAATTTTCCTTTCATTACTTAAGCAGTTGTTGGGTTTTTTTTTCTGCTTTTCTATTTTCATACACAAATTCAATTAGTTTAGGCAACTTTTTAAATCAATCCAAGCAAATTATTTAAATGCGCAAGATAATATTCGCTGCTTAACGAATTCATTCAATCACCATTTGCGCGCATTAACAACGCAAGAACTGCTTTGTTAAGAAAATATAATGAGGGAAACTTTTCGTTTAATACTGTGAATTTAATACCTTTATTCAGTTTTTTGTTACAAATTTTAATTTAATTGAACATCTTTTTTTTTAATGATCTTTGCAAAGTGATGGCTTTAGCGTCGTTTTAAGTAGAAATAAGATGAATTAAAAAAAAAATTCTGAGAGAGGATATTAATAAAAGCATCTTAACAAATTTTAGACAATGAAACAAAAAAAAAAAAAAATAAAAATGAGTAGAGCAGTGGAAAGGCGTAATAGTCAGGAAAACCAAGAAACTTATAAATTATATAGATAGTGCTATATTTGCATACATTCCCCGTAAACCAATTAATTCTTATTCTCTATGCGAATTATTCTTTATATGATTATTTAGTATTACCTTTATTAGGTTCAAGCTCGTTACTATATTAATAAAGGGTGGTTTTTTTCGATGTATAGAACTTTAAGTTGGCATTACTGTTCAAGATGGCGACCGATTTAACAGCTGTCAAGTGATTTATTCTCAGTTTGGTTTGGCAATGCGTCATGCCTGAATAACGCTTGCAAATGGGACCAAAACGAGATTGCCGTTGTTTCCGATTTTCTTAAGCGAATTTTGTTTAGCGATGATGGGCAATTCCGGTTGAATGACTGCGTCAACAAACAAAACTGCCGCATTTGGAGTGCAGCTAAATCTCAAGTGTGTGTCGAAACACCGTTACCTACAGAAAAATTGACTGTTTGGTGCGCTTTATGGGCTGGTGGAATCATTGGTCCGCGCTTCTTCAAAAACGATGATGGCCAGAACGTTACTATAGAGCCATGATTACTAACTTTTTCATGCCTGAGATGTGGCTTCAACAAGATGGCGCAACATGTCACACCGCCCGTGCCACAATCGATTTATTGAAAGACACGTTTGGTGATCGCCTAATTTCACGTTTTGGACCTGTGAATTGGCCTCCAAGATCTTGTGATTTAGCACCGCTAGACTACTTTCTGTGGGGCTATGTAAAGTCATTGGTCTATGCGGATAGGCCACAAACGCTTGACCATTTGGAAGACGACATTCGCCTTGTTATTGGCGATATACGGCCACAAATGTTGGACGTCCAGATTGGACTACATCCGCGCCATCCCTGGCGCTCATATGCCAGAAATCATATTTAAAATGTCTTTCGGATAAATAAAATTCATAACAATCGAGTAATCGTTGTTTTATTGCAACTTAAAGTTCTATACATCGAAAAAAAAAGCCCTTTATAAATGTCCAAAAAAATATATAAGTATATTATAATAAAATAATGTGTGTGAAGATGAATTCGAATTTAAGTCCCCGGACACAAACCAATTTTTTCAGCAAAGACAAATTTTGAAGTTAACAGAGCACAGCTAACGACTTAACAGACTACATTTTTGAAAATATGAAAATTCTGGAGAAGTTTAGGGACATTTTTGGAAAAACTAGCTATTCAGCGCCCCTCACAGCATATACAAATGGTGGCCTGAAGGGTCCTCTAAGACTGCTGGTAGGTGTGATATCTGAAATAATCTTACGAATCGAATAAAATGGATTTTAGAAAGACTCTATTTTTGAAAATATGAAATTTCTGGAGAAGATTAGGAATATTTTTGGAATAACTACATAAATTTCATATTTTCAAAAATCCATTTTATTCGATTTCCAAGAATCAAAGGTTAAAAACCATATTTTTAACCTTTGATTAATTTTTTTTTTTTTTTTTTTTTGGGAAAACAAAATTTGTCATCAGCTACGACAGCTGTTTGCCGTATAATATAACAATCGGGTGACTATAATGCGGCAATTATTGGTACTAAATTGTTTTGCGGCAATTTCAGTAAAATGTGATAATCATGTGATTGCAGAGAATTTGATTGGGACAAATTTTTTATTATGCCCAATAAAAATTGTGTAAAATTGGTGCATTGCGGCAATCGTGTGATCCCACCTTTAGACCACCTAAAATAAAACATGGTAATAGGTTTAACTGCAACTAGAATCTTTTTTAATTCTAAGGAAATAAAATCAAATTCAAATAATCAGTTTTTTTTTTTTGCCATTTTCTGAAATTTCCCGCAGACAAACCAGTTTACAATGACACAAATTTGCAAACTTAAATGCACAATCTTATGAATACAGCTAATGTATTTAAAGCAAAGTATGTTTATTCATATGTATACTGTATGTAATAAAAGTAATAACTTTAATCCAATGTTAATGGAAAAATAGTATTAAAAGCTGATGAAAAAAAAATCTATTTTGAATTTAATCTTTATGCAAAAATTTTGATTCATGTAGATCTTTAGAAGAGAAAAATGTATTTACACAATTTTATTTTTAAATAAATATTTTACAGGTTTTAAATTACTTCCTCAACAAAAGTATTTATAAAAATTATTTGCAGGTAGAAATTTGTTCTTAAATATAATTTTTGTATTCACAACATCTACAAACACAATTAATTAATAATTTGATTTAAAAAATATCGCCCTCACAACTTGTATGCTACCATCAACTCAATTATTTTATACACTACACTTTAGGGGTTCTCTAATATCCTGCAAGAAAGCAACCTTTTCAACTTAAATTATATTTTTGAAATTGCAAACTTAAACCAACTCGAGAAAATGCTGTTACACAACTCCATGCAGCAGGCAACATCAGCCAAAGAGTAAAAATAAGCAGAAGAAAATAAATGTTAAAACTTTTCCGGCACGAAGTTTTCTTATGCAGTTTTATTTATTTTGAGGAATAAACTAAAGGTAAATATAATTCGTCTTTGTGTTGGTTTTACAATTAATAAATTTAATGTTGGATGCGTGTGCTGGTGAACGTATGAGCGTCGGGGAGAGCAGTTAGAAAAAGAAACAGAAATAAAAAGAATTGAGTTATGTGGCTTGCAGCTCTCAGCTTGCAAAAACAAACAAAAATTTTGTTAACGGGTTATCTATTTCGTGTTTCCAAAAGTATAGCACTGAAATTCGACATTTGTCCAACTAAATTATTAAACCAATTTTTGTCTTCTCTGTGGAAAGTGTGATGCTAGAAACACAACTGGGACGAAGGACGAAGAATTTCGCCCAACACGACGAATACGCCGGCTAAAATTCGCTGTGTAAATTCCTCATATGAAGCACAATAACGACGAAAAACATCTGTTATAATTGATAAAAATGTTTATTGTTTGTTCACAGATAAAAAAATTTTATGAATCAAAGAATTTCAAATTTAGTAAAAATAATTAAAATAATGAACATGATCCCAGATTATATAAACATTCATGAAGTTTAACATGTTCAATTATAATTTCATTTGTATCCATTTTCTCAGTTTTTTAATTTTATCTTATTATAGTTGAACAGCTGCTGATGGGGTGATATTAAAAAAAAAAATTGGTTGCTAAAAAATTTAGCATTACCGAACACAAAAAAATTAAACACTACAAAATTAAACACTACAAATATAATCTAATCTGTTGGCTTTTTATTTTAAATGCAAAAAAGTCAACGCTTAGCACTTAAAATAAAAACTATTAAAGTAAAAATTAGCTGTTTTTACTAAAACACTTGAAAACTAAAACCAAAATGGTCACATGATAGTGATTTGTTTGTCGTTGGCCGGCGTAAGAAATAGAAATAAATCTATTTCAAGTGCTGTGACTGTGTGCAATTTCATATACACCAAAGTGTTTTATTTTTGACGGCGAATATTCACCGCGAAAAATTCGTCGTTCGTCCCAGTTGTGTTCCAAGCATGACACTGACGAAAACGGATCGCTTAACGATCCATCACACAACGCATAAAAATGATCAAAGCATTCTACAAAAATTGTGATTCTGTCACAGCCACATATCGTGCTTTAAGAGGAGATTATGGTTTACATAACTACGTCCAACTACGCAAGCAATTGGCAAAATTGTACAGAAAATTGAAGAGACTGGAGCGATTATTGCAAGGCCTGTGCATCATCGTTTCGCTGATTCCGCTGAAAATATCGCTGCTGTAAGTGAAAGTGTTGCCCAACCCTCAAATATGTCGATTCCTCGTCGTGCTCAGGAATTAGAACCGTCTTACGCCACACATTATGGCGTATTTTGCATTTATATCTACAGCTACATCCATATAAAGTCCAGCTCACACAACAACTGAAGCCAGCTGACCATTCACAACGTCGTAGATATGTACGAGAAATGGGTGCTTAAACAACAGGCGATGGACGGCGATTTTTCGAACAAAATTTTTCTTCAGCGATGAAGCAGCACATTTCTCACTCGGTGGGTATGTTAACACACAAAGTTGTCGTATTTGGGGTTCTGAGAAACCTCAAGTAATTGAAGAGAGGCCATTAGCTCCAGAAAAAGTCACTGTTTGGTGCGCTCTTTGGTCCGAAGGTGTGATTGGACCTTGCTACTTCGAAAACGACAATTCGGAGCATTATGGTCATATGATAACCGACTTTTTTTTACCTGCTATCGAAGAATACGACTTGGAGAATAAGTGGTTTCAACAAGACGGTACCACATGACACACAACACGAGCGAATATGGCTTTATTGCAAGAGACATTTCCTGGCCGCGTAATTTCTCGTCGTGGCGATATCAACTGGCCACCAAGATCATGCGATTTGACATCATTAGACTTTTTTTTTATGGAGCTACGCGATAAAGCTATAAATCTTGAGCACTTAAAAACCAACATTCGTCAAGTTATGGCTGAGACAGCGCCCAATATGTGTCAATCGAAGGTTAGGTTAGGTTGATTGGAGGAGTTTGCTTGCCCATGTCTTGCGACATACACCTAAGCCAGTATAGGCTTGTTGTGCGCTCCGTGGATTTAACCGTGATACACTTTGACCCATAGGTCTATAGGAACTCCGTGTCATTCACAAAGTTCCTTAATTTCCTCCAGCATATGCCACGTAATTGGGTTATGTCTGGTAAGGTGTCTCTCCCAAGATGTCGGGATCGTATTTGTGAGAAGGCGGGGCACTGGCATAAATAGTGCTCTAGAGTCTCGCTCTCCTCCCCACATGCTCTACATTCATCTCCTCCCGCTATTCCCATGCGGTTAAGATGTGCCAGTAGTTGTAATGACTGAAAGTGATCGAAAATTACCTCAAAGAAAACAATGCTTGCAGCACTTCGCATGGTGGTCATTTAAATGATGTAGTAATTCACACATAATGTCGACGTTCAAACTTTATGATAAAAAAGAAATATCATAAAAAAAAATATTTTATGGGTTTTATTTACGTATTTAATTTTTGGAGCCGCCAAATCGATAACCCGCTATATAAAATTAAAAGCGTACCGAACGTGCTGCACGAAACACTCTGGATGCTAAAGTTGCAGGCAAGATTTTCTTAAGAAAGTTCTTGAAAACTGTTGCCATTTTGCAGCAGCAAAACAAAAAGCAAAAATTGAAACGCGAAGAAAAGTGTTAAAATGTTTATGAAGCAACACAGAAAATTTGAGAAATTGTGCTGTTGTGTTGCTGGTTTAAGAAACTTTTTAATTTTTTACACTTCACAACAAGCGTTAAGAGGGGAGTGCAAGAACTCGCAGACCACACGAATGATGATGGCAGGATGACAAAAGCATGTCCTTTTTTTTCTATCTTTCTCTGCTTGCTCTAACCAGGTAAAAACAAACTAAATTGAATACTAAGCCACCAAGTGATAGATGTTGTGGCACCACAAGCAAACATTTTTTTGAGTTACAATTTTTTTCACAGTTTCTTTCTGAGTTTTAAGGTATTCATGTTTTATTTGCATGTTGCTTTTATGAAGAAACGAAATTCTTAAATAATTATTTAAATTAAAAAAAAAAAAAAAATTGTTTAAACATTTTTGATGTTGTTCCATGGCCATCAGCGTATGTCCAGCAAATGTAACCTACAATTAGAAGGCCCAACGAAAGTGAATAAGAAATTCTGGCAAAACTGGTTAAAACAAATGGAAAATGTTAATAATTTTCTCGGGCTTTCTGGTTCGATTTTCACTTCCTAAAATTGAGAAAACAAATTTTTGTGATAAAACTGAAGTGATTAGCATTTTTAAAGAAGACGAGAAAAGTGAAGTTGAAGACTTACTGGCTGCGGTGCATACCATGGCTGTTTCACGTCCACCACGACGCTCATCAGCACTCGAACTAGAAAGCCCGCTAAAATTATTAACATATTGCAAATGGGTTTTAGGAATTTTTTTAAGCACGCGCATACAAGGTTTGTGGCCTTCGTGAATGCAACAACTCAACTGAATGATTATTTCTGGTGAAAGCATCAAACATTTCTGGACACGCAGCGAAAAAAAGAAACAAGTAAAATATGTAGAAGACAAGTAATATTTCATTTGTGTTCGCTGGCGATTTTGCATCAAATGGCTTTCAGATTAATTCAAACTGATTTCGTGTTTAAAAACAGGGTTGCCACTAAAAAATATTTTTCCCCTAAAAAAATTAAATAAGCAGTTATAAAAAAAAAAAAAATTAAATATATTTTAAAAACAAAACAATGAATAAACTTGTTAATATGTATCGTTATATAAGTAAATAACAATTCATTTGTAAAAGAAACAAAACAAACAAGTAAGAGTGCTATATTCGACTATGTCGAATCTACTATACCCTTTACCAAAGTGTGTAATAGTGAAAAAAGTTTGACAAAGTTCAATTATACAAACTTTCGCATCTCTGGTTTGTTTAGCTAAATGAAAATCAAACCTATAAGAAAAAGAGTAAATTTCTACAAGTATACAAGTAAAATGCCAACATCATCATCAAGCGGCTGTGGCTGAATGGTAGTGTAAGCTGCTTATCAGCTTACAACCCGCACTTGCTGGTTCGAGTCCGCTTGGTTGCTTTTGCTCTTTTTACTTTTTTTATTTATTTTTTAATAATACATGTGGTTAGAAATTGAGTTTTGTTTTTGGTCTATATCTCAGTAATTATAACCCCGATTGTGCTTATTTTCAATCCCAAAGCAGAGGGGACATTTATGAAACGATTAAAGTAAGATTTGAAACAATAAGGTGTTTGGTGGCTTCACAATCGGTGCCCTGGTCTTTTGTGACAAATCTATATATACCCTTTTGTCAAAGCGTAGAAAAATAATAAGACGGAAAAGTTGCCACTTGTTGTTATTACTGTCGCCTCTATGATGCATACAAAAGCTGATGACTAAAAATCAAAAAGGAATCATAGATGAAAGCTGATTAGCGTGAAAAAAAAATTAAAACTGAAATTGAAAAAAAATAATACCAAATTCACAACACAAACTACCAACTCATTTCAAAACTATCAAATTTGGTAGAAAACTAGCAAAAACGGCAACTCTGTTTACGAATTAAAATGAAAATTTATATTTAAATATGAATTTAATTATTTATTTGGTATAAAAGAGCATTGAAATATAGTATGTATGTTATTTCTACAAATAGAACTTTTTAATGTTTTCTGCCTTTTTCAGCCTTCTTCTTTCTATATGCCGCTGACTTTTCGTTGTGAAGAAAAGTAAAAAGAGTTGCAAGACGAAAAAATATTTTCTGATATCAAAAGTTTGTTTGAACATTTCTGATTCTCATTTTGTTTACGGGAATTAGGGAACAAGTAGTTCGGTCTTAAACCAGCTTTTAAGTTTTCTTCGAGTCTACTGATGATGGTTGTTTAGCATCAAGAAAATAGACAATATTAATAAATTCTATTTTTAGACCTAAAATAGGAAAAATTATGTATATATATATATTTTTTATTTGATTTAGTCGTTATTCCATTATATTTTCTTTTAAAATTTATTGAGTTAATTTTTGTACAGCAAAGTTTTTTTTTTTTTACCTCAGACGGGACTGAAACGCAAACCTCACGTTTCCCAAGCAACCCACTCAACTATTACAGTATTTAAAACGTATGCAACAGCAATTAATTTAAGTTGATAGTTGGTTTTGAATTAGATCATTACTTTTGTACGAATGCAACATGATTGTGAATCAAATTGTTTTCTTGTTAATTGTACCTTGCGGATATTCTCTGTGTCTGCTTGTTTTTGAATACCTTCCACCTCCTGTCTGCTTACTTATACACAGCACTTCTAATCTTATTTCGATTCATAAGCTGCCAATTCTAAAATGATTCAAAATGTTTTCGAAGTTTTCATATTCATACAAGCAACTAATGCCACTCACTGTGTTTGATGCAAATCCACCAGGAATCTTGTTTCTCAAAAATGCTGGATTTTAGTTACTTCTAATAAAAATGAAAAAAAAAACTTGATTTTGTGAAAATGTTTAGGCTTACCAAAACCATTTGCATTTAAGCTTTCGCTATACAGTTATTTCCACTTAATTGAGCCCCGCTTAATTGAGTTTCCCGCTTTATGGCACTGAAAATCATGGAACGAAATGTTAAAATACCCGTTTAATTGAGTTCCGTTTAATTGCGTCACCCGTTTAATTGAGTTTCGCAAATTAAGACCGCAGTGCGAAAAACAAGAGCAAATGTTTCGCTTAATTGATACCGTCTACTTAATTTTTTTTTTTTTTTTTTTGCTTCACAAACGTAAAAAAAATATTTTGCTGCAAAAAGGTCATGGACGCACCTGATTTTTATTTTGCTTTAATACACCTAAACAATTTTTCATCTTAATATGTAACTAAAGAAATGAGTTTCATTTTCCATCTACGCATGGGTGTTTCGCTTCATTGCACATATGGCTCAATTAACCGATTTTCGTTTAATTGTGTCGGCGATTCAATTAACCGAGTATCGCTGAGATTGAGTTCCCATTTAATTGCATCAAAATGCGTGCATTTGTAGAGACTCAATTAAGCGGAAATAACTGTACTGTATAGTGCCTACATATTTGACATTATTTAAAATATTCCAAATTATCTTACAGCTCCAAATATTTTCCTTTTTCTTAAATTTTTATTTTACTTTAAGTGCAATGACACTTCCAACATTTAGGTGCTATTTGGTATATAATATACATATGTATGTATTTTTTTCTCTTTACTGCTCTTTGTGCTTTTAAAATTAAAGAAATTCAGCAAATCAACAAGCTGAGACAATTTGAATTGTCTGAATTGGCTGCCAAGTTTCATTTATAAAAATTAATCTTCCTCTGTTTTTTTTTTGTGCCTTTATTTACACTTCAGCTTTTGTTTCATCTCTGTGTTGGTCTTAATTGTCGTTGTTGATTATAATAAATAATGGCAACATGCAACACTTGTCCCAACTAAAGTTGTACAAAATACACAAACATGCAGCAGCACTGAGAACATGAACATTCAGGCACAATCATAGTTTTTGAACAGCAGACAACAAAAACAACAAGAATAAGTAGAGACTTGTTGTTATAAATCGACTTGATCAATTGTATGGCGAACAACGATTTTGCTTGAGGGCTTAATATTTGTTGTAATGGAACAGATATAAAACTTAATGATTCCTTTAACAATTGAGAAAACTCAAAACTCGTTAACAATAAATATATGTATATGTGAAAATATAAATGAAAATTTATACTTTCTTTCACTTTCTAAAAGAAAGAGGGATTTTTTTTAGTGGAGGAATTATGGTAATTCACATTTTTAAAGTTAGCTAGAAGAATGAAGTTAAACACTCATTAGCTGGGGTACACATTATGGCTGTTTCATATTCGCCACAGCCATCGCCAGAACGAAAACGCACACTCACCCCTATCGTGAGTAAAATGTGAAATTTTTATTACCATAAAATTTTTATTTGCCAAGTAGGGAAATTTGCTATCATGAATATTATGGGAACGTTTGTTGTGCTATCAATACAAAGTGAGTGTACAATAGAGACGAAGAAGAAAATATAAATACAAAGGAAATTTATTGAAAATTTGTGGGTAAGTGATGTAAAAAGTAATTAAATTTATGTTTTATAACTAATAAACAGAAATTTGTAGTTCAAAATATAAAAAGGGTGAATAAATCGGCGTTTTCATGCCTGTTGAATATTTTCACAGATTCCCTGTAGGAAATAAAAAATTATTTGGTATTCCGGCCATCGTTAAACTAAGCGCTTGTTTACGTTTTTTTGCAGAGAGTAGATCCCAAAAAGGTGCTTAAACCTAATTTGGGTGGGCTGAATTCAGTGGTGCTAACCGTTTTTTTTTTTTTTTTTTTAGGTTAGCTCTTGTTTTTGAGATATACCGTTATTTTGAAAATGAAGGAGGTCGAACAACATACATATATTCCCTGATATGCCCTAATGTACATATGCGTTCGAAACACTCCACCAACCGCATGAGTTAATGTTCTATAAACTTCGTGAAAAAAAAAAACAACCATAAAGTATGATAAATTATCAAATAAAGTTAAACTAAACAGTTGCTGAGATAAAACTATCAAGTTTTAGTGACAAAAAAAAAAAAATGTTGATGTATTTTGACGCATCTTTATGCTCGTTTAACCAAAAATTGACTTTGATAAATAGACAACATTTAAAGTTTAAACAAGGAACACTCAAACAATATAAAATAAAAAGAATAAAAAGAATAAAACGAACACAAACATAATTGATGATAAAAAAAAAAAAAATAAAAATAAAAGGGCTTTAATCAGGGATGTTAATGGATAATCCACGATGTTAAATGCGAATCACACACCTTAATGACTAATTCAGACACTAAGTTTAATTGAGTTTACACATGACAAATAGTTTACACCATTAAAAGCTGGCGATGCTGGGATAAAGTTTTAGTCTGTGTTCATAAGAATAAACAGCATTGCAAAAAAAAAATATATAAATAAATAAACAAAATATATTTTCGATTTGAGAAAGGAAAAAAATGGAACTAGAAAGCCCAATAAAATTACACTACCCAACAGCCCTAAAAACCATGGATGACCTCTATATTTTTTTGATGTGTTATGCTGCCTATCTTAGGACAAAAATCATAAAAATTTCTAATTCTATGGATCAATTCTTTTTTTGGAATTTTTTTCTTCTAAAATATGAAGTTTTCGCAAAGGTTGATCCAGACCTCTAGTCATAACTCAAAAATGACGTGTACGATTTTATCATGTAATACATCGAAAAATTATAAAATATTCGAGCTTTAAGTTTTGCTAAAATTATTTTATGGTGTCGTAAGCAAATTTTAGAGTTATTAGGAAAAATGTAAAAAAAAAAAATTTTTTTTTTTAAAAATTGCAAAATTTTGTATAAAAAATATAAATTTTTAAATATTTTTCTATTTTTTAATTTATTCATGTAGCTGCATGTAAGAGCAACAATTATTATTATATAATAAATAATAAATAAGAGCAACAAGATAAGCCCTTATTTACTAAAATCTGTGAGCTAATGTTTATTTTATTTCCGAAAAAGCAAAAACACCCATTTTGGCGAAAAATCACACATTTTTTTTTGCTGCCATTGACCAAAACTGAAGCAATTGCTCATCTCAGCAACATGTAATAGATACATATCAAAGAATAAACAAATAGTTATGTTTGTCGGTCTCAGGACCGGCGGCCCTCGTAACATATGTTTGTCTTTACAGGTACCTTAAAAAAATCGTTTCTGAAGAATATAATTCCAAACTACTTCTTCCAAAAAGTTTTTTTTTTTTTTTTTGTTATACAAAATACAGGTGCCAAATTCTGACAATCGTGATCGAATGCAGAGAAAAACAAAGATTACACTGAAAACTTCATCAAATGGGAAAGTTATTTTCAAAAAAAAAAAAAAAGAAATGCGGTCGGGGGACCCCTGTTAGGAACAAAGTTCCTTACGTTTTATCTTCATCTTCGAATGTAATACAAGGTGAAATCTGTATGTTTTATTTTGTGTTGTTTTTGAAATTTTCAAATTTTATATGCTTCTTAAAATTTTTGGAACGTTTTATTTTTTTACTTTTGACACATGCAGTATTTTTTTGTCAATCTGCTACAAAACAAAGAAAATTTTTCAATATTGCTGTTTTGCGACATCTATCAACTGATAGTGTTCGTTTTCACAACTAATTAATATTTATTGTTAGGTGTCTCCTACACCTACACAATTGTTGGTGGACAGATGCACCAATACATACAAACAGCTCACACGCTTTCGTGACGATTTCTACTAATTTCCACTACCAGCAAGCCGCGTTAAGGAACTTCGTTCCAAAAAAATGCTTAGAAAATTTGAAATTACATGGAAGAGTATGCTGGGCTAAACTAATTCAGCTGAAGGGAGGGAGTATCACTAAAACGTCATGTTTGGTATTATCAAACTGCCATATTGAAATAAAATAAAATTTTCTTTTTAATGGCCGCGAAAAATTTTAATAAATTTACACTTGTTTTTTTTTTTTTAATATTATTGAAAAATTTTTACGCTGTGTAGAGAACATTTTAAAATTTAATTAAAATTATAAAAAACAAATGTCCCTTAGTATTATGTACAAAAAAAAAACTCATTAAAAATACATGAAAATTTTAATAATGTTTGTTTAACTTTTTATTAAAATGGCCAATATGCATCTCAGCATGTTTGTCGTTTTTTTTTTGTTTTTGCTTTTTTTTTACTTAAAACAAATAGTCGTGACCGATTTTAATATTTGTTATTTTAAAATTATTTAAATATTTTACAGACAACCTTTTCATGGCACATTTACAATTACGAAAAAAAATGAAAATTCATAAAATATAGAAAAATAAACTATTTATTTATTTTGGTATCATAAAACATTTTTAATAACACACACAATAATGCAAATGAATGCTCACTTTAACTAATTGATGAAAAATCATAAATAAAATTGTCAATTAGTATCAAACGGATAAAACCAATTGCAAATAAAGATTAAAAAAAAAACAGAAAAAATAGCAGCATTATGTAGCGGAAAATGCAATAAAAGTTTTTAATGCCACTCAATTATGAATAAAATATGTGCATTTAATAACGCCCATGGGTATTTACAGCACAGCCACTCCCCTTAAAACAGCTAAATAAACAAGATTAATTAAAAATGGTTTGCTTTATAGGAGTAATAATCTATTAAAAATATCAATAATTTTTTTTCCTAGTTTTGCTAAAAAAAAAAAAAAAAAAAAAAAAAATCTTGGCCTCAAGAAAAGTTTTCTGTAAAGAACAAATTTTTGTACCAGAAATTTAATTACAGGCTACAAAAGTTTTTATTTTTTAAATAAAACAAAAACGGTTTTCGATATTAATGAAATTCATGTGTATGAAGATAAATAAGTATTTAAGTCCCGGGACTCAAACCATAATTTTTAGCATTATTTTTTCCTGTAAAAGCAGGTTTGATAACATTATGTATGGAACTCGATTTCTTTGGCGTGGCCACCACGGGCGCGCTTGCAGAAGTCCAGACGCTGAACGCAATTTTCGACAGTTTTCAAGCATAAAATAAACGATACTGCTGCAATTTCACACAGAGAAAAAAGCACCTAATAAAGTAGAACAAAATCAATATGATATCTCTATGGTTTTTTTCAAGAAGGATTCCTTATTATTTTAAATGGGAAAACCTTATTGAAAAAACAACAATTAATGAAATTAAAAAGATGATTTGCGTATGTTTATATAGGAAACTAATAAAACCAGTAGGGAAAAATTAATAGGATAACCTAATAAAATCAATAAGAAATCCTTATTGTATACAATTTACAAGAAAACCTAATACAATCAATAAGTTCTTCTCTATAGAATTTTTTTTTTTGGTACCATGCAAATCGGAAACTGAATAAAAACAAACGTGAGTAACAAGTTTTCTTCTTGGTTTTATGTGTTTTTCTTGTTGAGACAATTAATAAGATTTGCAACATGGAAATAATAAGAAATACCCATAGAAAAATCTTCTTTTCTCTCTGCTGGGATACCCCTCAGCCTAAAAACGTTTCAAAGAGAAAATCTTATTGAATCTATTAGGAAATTTTCGCTCTGTGCACGTTCGATATTCATACGAAGTTCATCAATTGTCGCTGTAGGCTTGTTGGCATAGGCCATAGACTTGACGTAGCCTTATTAGAAATAGTCTAACGGCGTCAAATCTTACGACCAAGGCGTTACCATTTCGTTAGATAACACGTTCTCCAAACTTGGTTTTCAATAAATTGATTGTTTCATTCGGTGTGTGGCTTGTGGCGCCGTCCTGTTGGCACCACATATCTTCCAAGTCCATATTATATAATTTGGGGCCAAAAATATTCGGTTATCATTAGCGATTCCCATTCACAGTAACGTGCCGGTCATAAGAAGTAGGGCCCAATGACACCGCCGGCCCATAAACCGCAACAAACCGTAATTTTTTTGGGATACAATGATTCGTCCACCTTGTAGCAACACAGCGGTAACACCTTTAGTTGCATAATATTTTGGGTAATTTTCATAAGTAACCAAGTATGATTCGAAATGCGAAATAATTCCCATGAAATTCACTTTAAAAAAATTATTACTCACATAAAAAAAAAAAATTTCCGAAAAATAAATTGTTGGCATTTTTTTTTTGCCGATAATGGAGATTGGTTGAATTTTCTTTTTAAATAGCTTATTTGGTGTTTGGTGTTTTTTCCTCCCTTTTATTAGAGTTATGTATGTCAAATATTTTCACTCGTGTTGTTGGCAAAATTTAATTTTTTTTTACGTTTTTATAATTTCTTAATATTATTGAGTTAAGAAATTCAAATATTTTTGGGTATTAAGAATTCAAATAAATTATAATTAATTTGTCAAATGTGATGAAAACATGAAAAGGGCACTAAAAATTAATGAGGCAAAATATGCTGCTGCTATTTCATCTCGGCACTCAAAATAAGTGTGTTGATATTTTGGCTGCTACAAAAAATGTAACGTAAAAAAAAACTGTAATAAAAAAAAGTTGTTCAATTACGTTAAATAAGAAAACAGAGAACTGAAAATACGTCACCCAGCAAACATTTGGCATAACAGAAGAATTAATATGAGTGCTTAACTTTACATTTTTTTCGCAAGCAATTACAGTGAATAGCCAATATAAGCAGCTGTCGCTTTTGGCCGACAGCAGAGCTAGAACTGGTCTTCTGACAGGTTCTCAAAATGATAAGGCAGTGTAGCGAAATAATAAAAAATGGCAAAAATCCCACATGTGAAATTCATTGTGATCTGAAAGCTAATAACATACATTTAAACTCATTTCCGTTGCCATATCCCAGTCACTAGCTAAATGACAAAAAGTGGTCCTTCGATCCCCTTGCTGGAAATTGTTGCTTTACTTTCTCTTAACTGGGCAAGAGAGCAAACCTGAACAACTCATTTAAGTTTCGCAATACTGCTGCTTTAATTTCATTATTAATTGCTGAAAATATATGTCATTTAAATATTTGCTTTGGGGACGTCTCTAAGTTGATGTTGTTTGAACATGTTTAATTAACATAATCATTTTTGCTGTATTTAAAGCAAAAGAAAATCCGTTGAGAATTTTTCATAGTTGTTCATAATTTTTCACTTTGGGATTTAATTTGTGCAGTTTTCTCTTTCTTTTTTCTACCTAGACATCATTTTTGAAGAACCCAACAAGAACCAAAAAATTAATGAATGATATTTTCGAAAACTTTTTTCATTCACTTTTTGTAGGCTGGTGGTAAGAAAATAAAAATAAAAAAATTTTTATTTTTTTTTAATATTTTGGCTTCAATGATACTTTTGCTTGGCGGTGGCGTGCTGAGTAATTTGTTGATAGAAGAAATGATAATTGAAAAATGTTTATGTCATTAGTAAATGTTGGAGGTTGAAAAAGAAAAACAAAAACGAAGAAAATCAGTGGAGGATTATTTAGCTTTCATTTGACTGAAAACTAAAATGAGCAAAAATTCTAAAATTATGGCATTACAAATTGGAAGGCAATTCATATATTTTTAAAATGATTTAAATTGGACTATAGAAAGCGTGGTGTAAGATATTTAAACTTGTCAAGAGCTAAGTTAGATGTTCGTAACCAGAATGGGACCCAGTATCAACAATAAAACTATTTTCTATATTTTTTAAAATTATTAAAATTGGACTATAGAGAAAGCGTGGTGTAAGATATTTAAACTTGTCAAGAGCTAAGTGTTCGTAACCAGGATGGGACCCAGTATCAACAATAAAACTATTTTCTATATTTTTTAAAATTATTAAAATTGGACTATAGAGAAAGCGTGGTGTAATATATTTAAACTTGTCAAGAGCTAATTTAGATGTTCGTAACCAGGGTGGGACCCAGTATCAACAATAAAACTATTTTCTGAAGTTTTTAAAATGATTTAAATTGGACTATAGAAAGCGTGGTGTAAGATATTTAAACTTGTCAAGAGCTAAGTGTTCGTAACCAGGGTGGGACCCAGTATCAACAATACATTTATTTTCTGATGTTTTTAATTTTTTACCCACGTAATGGTGCTCTGGCATAATTGTCGTTACAAAATATCGAAAAATAATAAATAAGGCAAACTATCTGCGTTTTAGCCGGAGATTAAAAAAAGAAGCACTCAAGCAAAAACGAAAGGGAAATTCTTCTATTACGTTAATCAGACCTGAATTCGTTCTGCATTATTGAGGTAATTGATTTTAATTAAACAAGACAAACAAATCAGCAAATACCTACAGCTGAGGGACAACTAGCTGTATCGAAGGTGCTACACTTCTCGTCAGCAAACGATATTTCAGGTGAATAGTAAACAGATAAGACTAAAGCCCACTCAAAAAAAAACCAACATTATTTTGATATTATGGTAATTAGATATAAGTTAATTTTATATTATCGTTGTGGCTGATTCTACCTAAACAAAAGCAAGAAAAAAGAAAGGCCTACAGCTGGGGGACAACTAGCAGTTTTGAAGCTGCCACGCTTCTCTTCAGTAAACGGCATGAAAAAATATCGAAAGATATTGTACCATATAAATGGGATGTACCCTCCAGCGCTTCGGAGCACATCGGATAATATCGATCAGGAAAATTTTGAAAAACACAATCGTATTGGAGTCGCCTAAGGAGGAAAATGATGAGAGTTATATGTTCCCAAATAAATGTTTTAAAGAAATAGTTAATCAAGGTCACATTACTCTTCCAGACCTACCTTTGCATTAGTTAGGAGGATGAATAGTGGTTTTTTGCAATAAAACTAAAACTCAGTTTGCCTGCCGTTCCGCCCAAGTTTCAAACGTCATTGTACTTCACTCCAAGACCAATTTCAAGAAAGATGGAAAGAGATTCTCTCAAATTACTATCGCGGTGCTTTACAACATGTTTATGATATCTTGGCAAGTGATAAATCATGGATTTATGCACACGAGCTTGAAAAAAAAAGCAGGCGACTGTAAGGGTATTTCGAGATGAGCGAAAGCCAACAAAAGTTGTTAGCGCCCTCAACACTACCAAGCAAATGGTAGCCTGTATTTTAGGAAAAACTGAAAATGTTGCAACCGTTCTATTAGAACAATGCAGAGCAGTCAATTCTGAGTGGTTTACAAAGATTTGTTTGTCACTTCTCTTCTAAGAAATCAGAAGAACCAACCGCCGAAGATGGATCACTCTTCAGCACGACAATGTGAGCTCTCACACATCGGCTTAAGCAGCTGGATTTTTGAGCACCTAAAACATCGATTTGATGAGTCATCCGCTGTATAGTCCTGACTTGTCACCAAACGACTTCTGTTTATTTCCGTACGTAAAAAACCTACTGAAAGGTCAACGTTTTTTTGACGCCTGAAGAAGCGGTTGCTGCATTCAGAAGCCATGTTTTGGAGATTCCGCTATCAAAGTGGCAAAATAGGTTCGACTATTGGTTGAAATGCATGCAAAAGTATTAAATCTTCTTGAGAAATATTTTGAAAAACAATTTTTCGGTGATTTATATTTGCTTTTGTTCGCTAATCCTCGTTAAACCAAGTTAACGCGTAACTACAACCTTAATTTAGGAATTAAATTTGAACTTTTTTTTTTTTGACAGACACTGGTTGAAACTGCAATTTTTTATTTTTTGAGAATAAATTCCAAAGTTGTGCACCGATTTTAGTCGTTTATAGCTTCTTTTGTTTGAAACTTTATTTGTCATGAATTTATGAAAATTCATCAGCATAACTTAATTTTTAGATTTTTTATGCTGCATTAATTCAGGTCCAAAAATGAACCTTTTCAAAAAATGTTTGTTGTATTTTTCAGCTGTCTATATGCCGACGACATTTTGTTGGTGCTAATCAACTCATCAGTAACCAACGAAATGTCGTCGGCATATAGACAGCTGAAAAATACAACAAACATTTTTTGAAAACGTTCATTTTTGGACCTGAATTAATACATTTCAATTGGCTCTTAAAGCAAATAAATAATTAAGTTCATATTTTTTTATGCTGCTTTAAAGAACAAAAAATTTCGAACTTTTGCAAAAAAATTCAATTTTTTTCATCGAAAATTTCTATTTTCTAAACAACTAAACCGATTAAAGAGATTTTTACAGATGTTGAAAGGTAATTGTATTGCCGAATTTCGGTTTTGGTATTTTTTTTGTTTTTGAGTTAAAGGAATATATGTTGTTCTACCTCCTCCATTTTTAAGATAACGGTATATCTCAAATAAAATAGCTATCCTAAAAAAAAACGGCTAGTACCACTGAATTCAGCGCACCCGAATTAGGTTTAGTCACTGGGTGACCTGTCCCGTTCCGTTTTTCAACTAGCACAGTGTTACTATTGAGGTGTTTCATGATTTTTATTCTAGACTGATCTCTTCGAAATATTTTTTATAAACAACAACTGCAGAGTAGTATTAGTGTTTTTAAGTTTACTAGTGTCCTTAAGAGGGCTCTTAATACAAAGGACATACTTAAGAGTTAGTCATATTAAGCACTTTGCAAGCACTTTCAATAATACAACTTTTCATAAAATAAATACATATGTATACAGTGCATTCAAGGGTTAAAAACACACTTCAAGCATTAGTTGTAGTCATGGCAAAATAGATTTATAATAAACCAAAATTTCAAAATGTCTGTCATTAAAGAAGCAACAATAAAATTAATATAGATATTTGAAAATTGCGTTTGAACATTGAAGAGGCAAAAAAAAAAGAAAAAACCAAAAATAAATTTTAAATTTCATACTCATTAGTCATGAGGTTAAAGAAAATCGCAATTGTGTTGTTGCATAGAAACATAAAATTGACAAATACTTTTGCGGTAGTTTGTGGTTATTTTCGTATGAAAATTGTTACAATAATTTAAAAATTTAAAAGTACTTTCGTGGGCTCAACAGATTATTTAATATTGATAATTACTAATCGAGTTTAATTAAATTCAATTTATATTATTGTTGTGATTGATATTAATTAAGTAAGAAAAAAAAAACGTTAAAGACCTTTAGCTAGGGGACAACTAAATATATGTAGCTAAAATAATAGCCTGAAAAAGTAATTTAATATAAATGTATTAAAATAATTAAATCTCTTCTAAAAAGTTAACATTTCAGCAAAACTATTCAAATCAAGTGGCTCCGGAAACACAAAACTCGAAGATCAAAAATGGTTGCTGACGAGAAACGTGGCGACTTCGAAACAACTGGCTGGTCTCGTATCTGAACTGTTTCTTTGGAAAAAAAAAGTTGAAACAATACGAATTCGTTAGTATTACTCATATTTAATTTTTGAGAAATAACGTGTTATCCATGTTGCCGTTTCAAAAGCAAACATATACACCGAAATTCAGAGAAAAAACATTGTTGAAACACATTTTACAACAAATTTTTCATATAAAATTTGTTCTAAAATATATTTGAGCAACGTTTTATTTTTTATGAATACCGCTGATGATATATGGTTTTTTTCAAGATATTTCTTTTTTAATTATAAAGTTTGAACGTGGACATTATGTCTCTGCAAGAACAGTGTCGGTCATTTGATGCATCATATGACCGACACGGCTGATGAGTTCATACATCAGGGTTTCTATCATTTACTCAAGGGCAAAATGACAAAAACTGCTGCAAACGTTCGTGTACGTGTGACTTATTGTTTTAACCAGCGCTACCACCTCAGCAAAGTGGTCATACGAAATCCTTTTTTCAAAATTTCCACAAAATTATACATAATGTTATAATATTCTTAATTATTACTTTAGGTCTAAAAAAATAGGCCTTAATGCTTTCTGTCTTTTTTCAGCCGTCTATATGCCGCCGACTAAACAACTCATCAGCAGACTTGAAAAATCTGAAAAGAATGTTTGACGCCCAACTACTTATTTCAAAATTCTCATGAACAAAATGAGAATCAGAAATGCTCAAACAAACTTTCTATACAGAAAGCATTTTACGTTTTGCAACACCTTTACTTTTTATAGCACTTCCTTACAACAGGTGACCTTTGGTTACCACCAACTGTTATTCTTGAAAGTATTAAGAAGTAAAAGTTTTTGAATATTCAACAATGAGCTTAATTATTTATTCACTATAAGAGCCAATTGAAATTTATTGCTTTAGGTCTAAAAAAATAGACCTTAATGCTATTAATGCTAAAGCATTAAGGTCTATTTTTTTTATACCTAAAGTAATAAATTTCAATTGGCTCTTATAGCGAATAAATAATTAAGTTCATTGTTGGATTCTAAATTATTAAATAAAATACGAGCATTTCGAAAATTAAAAAAAAAAAAAAACAATTCAATTCTAAAGTAGAATAAACTATTTTAAAAAACGTATAGATAAAATTAAACGAAAAATAGTAGTTAGTAGCAGTTTTAACAATAGTAAACTGACTCAAATGAAAAAAACTTCCGCAAAACTATTTTCTTCAAAGAAAAAAGGCCAAATGAACATACATATATAAACATTAATGCATAAACGTAGTTCCAAATTAATACGGGAAAATCAAAATACTAAAAAAAAACTTGTAGTGGCAACGCTGAAACCCATAAAATTGCTTTGCATGTGGTAGTAATTAAGTTGTTAATGTGTTAGTTTCCATTAGATATTTCTTGCAGGGGTGTGAAACACTACATCATTGAAATGACCACCAGGCACAGTATTGCCAGCATTAATGCTTTTATGGTAATTTTCGACCACGTTTTGACGAGTTGTGTGGCAAGTGGCACCGTCTTGTTGAAGCCAGATATTCTCCAAGTCGTATTCTTCGATAGCAGGCAAAAAAAAAGTCGCTTATCATATGACCATAACGCTCCGAATTGACGGTGGTGACAGTCGTTCCAACGTCGTTTTCGAAGAACAAAGGTCCAATCACACCCTTGGACCAAAGAGCGCACCAAACAGTGACTTTTTCTGGATGTACTGGCTTCTCTTCAATTACTTGAGGATACTCAGAACCCCAAATACATCAATTTTGTTTATTAACATACCCACCGAGCAAGAAAAAGTCGCCGTCCACCGCCTGTTGTTCAAGCACCCATTCCACGTATCTACGATATTGTGAAGGGTCAGCTGGCTTCAGTTGATGTCTGAGCTGAACTTTATATGGATATAGGTGTAGTTGTAAATGCAAAATACGTCATAATATGTGCCGTAAGACGGTTCTTATTCCTGAGAACGACGAGAAGGACTCGACACATTCGGGTCTTCGCCAACACTTTCACTTACAGCAGCGATATTTTCAGCCGAACGAGCGAAACGATGATGCGCAGTCCAGTCTCTTTAAACTTCTTCACTATTTTGCCAATTTCTTGCTTAGTTGGACGATTGTGTAAACCCTAATCTCCTCTTAAAGCACGATATGTGATTGTGGCAGAATCACCATGTATGTATGTATGTGTGTTCAGCGATTCATTTTGGTCAACATCAGACTTTCAACTGAGAAGAAAATAATTGATTTAACAACCAAGTTTGACAGATGTCGACTTCTAGTCCTATACTTTTGGATCCACGAAATGGATAGCCCGTTACTTATTATATATCTACACAAAAAAAAAAAACACTTTTAAATTTTCAAACATCACAAAAACTATTTCCACACCTTCAAAATGTTTGCTTTTTTATTTTGTACTTATTTATGTTGCTCTGGCTTGTCATGTACAGCTGAGCAGTTTTAGGAAGGGTTGTATTTACACAAGAACAATTTAGTAGTTTTTTTCAAGACTACAATAAAAAATCAATCCAAACTTTAATTCACCAATCTGATGTGTCTGTGAAATTAAGAGCAACTATTTCATGACGTAAGCCCATGTGAACGCTTAATATCATGATTAGAAGTACCCCAGCTCTTAAAGATATACCCTATATTTGACCAGCTTATAAGTCTTGTGTTGATATGTGAATCTTTTTATGTCTTTGTCAAACCAAAACTTATACATCAAGTTTTCTTAAACCACACAATGTTTTAAGTTCAACAAATTCAGCTTCTTCTTCTTCTTTTTTTTTCCTAGAGAGTTTGATTAGAAAAATAAATTAGCATGTGAAAAAGAACAAACTTGTTCAAAAAAAAAAAGTCATTTAGCAATAAAGTTTAAAGTAAAAGAGATTTAGTTTTGTAAAGTACATATTTGCAAAAAGGAAAACTAAAGAGTGGAGATAAAGTCGGTTGGTTTTGAAAGATACATTTTTTAAAAGTGTACTAGTACACGTAAAAAAAATTGATGATTACATGCGCTCAAGTGCGCCAAAACCTACAGCTGTATAAAACCCCATCCGACTGTAGTACGATTATTGACATAAACATTTATTGACCTCAGGTTTTTAATTGCAATCAATAGTAATTCTTTATTCATTTCCATTTCCTGTACAACCAGATTTCGCTTACATTTAAAAGGGCTCAACTTGTTTTAGACACCAGTGGAGAAAATATATCTATCTATATAAAATTAAGTGGCAAAACTTCCTGTTCGCATACTCCTCCTAGACGGCTTGCCCGATTTCAATGAAATTTTCAGGGGTGATTGGGGTCTGTGTGGAGGATGCACATAAGAAATTTAATGTGTGCATTTTTGCGCGTTTTGCGAAAACAAATAAAAAAAATAAAAGTTTTGATCGATTTAGGTGTAGCGGAGCGCACCGGGTAAAAGCTATTCTAGATCAAAACGGTTTGTTTTTTAAAAAACTGATGTTATTATTGTATTATTTACTTTTCATTTCATGCTTTGTTTAATATGCTAATCGCTTGAAATATCATGCAGGGAAACGTCTGTTATCACGATTTTGCAACGGAAACAGACTTGCAGTCAGAATTAAATTTGAATGCAGAACAGCGTTTGCCGGGTCAGTTAGTGTATTATACAAATTAAAACTAAACAAGTTAAAAATACAAAATAATAAGTTAAGTGAAGTTATTAAACAAAAACCATAATGTCCAAGAGATGTGGTTTCAAGAAGATCGCGCAACATGTCACACAGCTCGTGCCACAATCGATTTATTGAAAGACACGTTTGGTGACCACCTTACTTCACGTTTTGGACCTGTGAATTGGCCTCCAAGATCTTGTGATTTAACACCGCTACACTACTTTCTGTGGGGTTATGTAAAGTAATTAGTCTATGCGGATAAGTCACAAACGCTTGAGCATTTGGAAGACAACAATCACCGTGTTATTGCCGATATACGGCCACAAATGTTGGAAAAAGTCAGCGACAATTCGACGTCCAGATTGGACTACATCCGCGCCATCCCTGGCGGTCATATGCCAGAAATCCTATTTAATATTGCCACAATATTATCTTTCGGATAAATAAGATTCATGTCAATCGAATAATCCATCGTTGTTTTATTGCAACTTAAAGTTCTATACATCAAAAAAAAAAAAAAAACACCCTTTACAATCAGTGCTTAGTTTCAACTAAGAACCGATGACTTTGTGTTTCATGACTCTCAAGTAATTTTGTATCGGTTTAGAATACGAATCCAATAAGATCGGATTCTATGGCGCTACCGATGGTGCTGTTTGATTAGAAGCTGAGTTGAAAGCAATTCGGGGTATTGATAATCGTTGAAGCGAACGCTTAAGTTGTTTTCAACAATTTCGTTCGCATTATTACATTTGTCAAGTACAGCCTTCTTTCATCAGCTGTTATTATTTTTTCTTACATTTTAATAACGATGATGTTCAAAGTTTTTGGCTGTTTCGTTTTTAAATGATGTAAGAGAATAATTTAAAAATTTTTTTTTGCCAAGAAACAAGCTTTAACTTCATAATTGGCAACTCTACCACAAATACGAGTATCGCAAAGCAAACGGCCTTACCATTCAACATGATTCCAGGATTTTGTTTATCAGTTCAAATGCATTTAAGGTGTCCTTTCGGAACAGTGTACTTTTAGTTTAATGGCTTTCAAATATCTGATCTGAACTTTTAAACAAGTGAAATAAATTTCCTGCATCAAGAAATGATACAGGAAATATTTGTTGCATTTTTTTTGTGGGCCACCAACAACTGCAACTGCATTAAATACAAGTAACAAATGTAAAAGTAGCAAAAACCTCAAAAAGTTTTGCATAAAACTAAAAAGCTGGACAAAAAAAAGTGTCATAAATTTATATGTAACATTTTTTCGCCACAGTTTTTTTTTTTTTTTTGTTTAAATTGAGGTTTTCACTTTTTATTTAGCAATTCCTAATGATGAACGTTTAAGCTGCCAGCCAAATCGGTTGATTATATACTTTACAACTACAGAGATATTTTTGTTTTTAATACCTGCATGGGTTTTCAATTGAAATCAAAATGATTGGAAAAATGTAAGCAATGTATTTTAAATTGTAGCACATTAGTTAGTTGATAAAATGCCTGAAATTTCAATGTGGTTTTTGGCGGACGGCAGAAAAAAAAAGTACTTGTGTTTAATTGAAATTCCAATCAGTGACGGATCGATTGTATATCTATATAAATATTTTTTCAGTATTTTGCATTTTTAATCAGGTCTAGCATTAAAACACAAGTTAATGACGCTGCTGCGAAATATTATTCAATAAATTAGTTACTTGTAAGTGGAGAGAGAGAGAGAGAGAGAGAGGTGGCTGCGACATAAAGCAATTTTTTTTTTTTGCCTTTATTTGTTTTCTTTTTTGCAAGGCAACGCTTCTTTTCGACCAAATCCAATACAGACAACCAGAGATACCGCACTAAATGTAAATGTGGTTTATGACGTGATGATACTGGCTAATGAGGAAGTTGACAGCAGATTTTTGTTTTCATGTTTTCTGTTTATGGTTTTCTAAAATATGCAAAGTTTATTAACACAAATACACAACTACAGCAGCTGTCACACCAGCAGTGGTCGCCCCAAAAGCGACTACAAACACAGTTAAAATAATGAGCAGAAAACGTACTCGTAAAGTTCCTCTCTCTTGAAGAGAAGTGAAGAGAAAAAAATAATAGAGTCTTGCTCTAAACACTTACCCCCTAATTCATAAAAATTATAACAGGTTTATAAAGCTCTTATTTGACAGATTTTCCGTACAAGTATGTCAAATAACAGTCTTATAAGCCTGTAATAATTTTTATGAATTACGGGGATACCCTCTAATTCAAATTCAAACTCAAATAAGAGCTTTATAAGCCTGTTATAATTTGTATGAATTAGACGGATAGACGACAGCAGACTTCAAATGCTGCTCTGAAGTCGGCTTCATAATTATTTTGAAGACAGCAACAACATAATAATCAGCTGATGTGTAAATCAATTTTAAGTTTTTATAAATTTTACAAATTCAAAGTTTAAAAATATAAAAAATGAGCGAAGAAAATTTAGTGAAGTTTATCTATCACAACAATTGTTAAAATTAATCAGAAGTGTATAAAGCCCATAAGAGGAATAGTACAAGAAACCGAAGATGGTGAGTTCGCCCAGTAAATATAACCCATGATGAAGAGGGCTTTTACAAAACATGTGTACAACAGCTTAATGAAAAAGATGTAGAACAGTTTTTCAAAGCAACCAGGATGAAAATTACGTAAAATATCACAAAAAATTAATTCAAACGAAAACAAATAGTTTTGATATTAAAAATGAACAGCTGTGTATTTTAGCAATGCAAATTTCAGGGATGCCACATTTTTTCTATTTCGTAATGAATAGTATTGAAGTTATTGATGAAAGATGTAATAATATCACGAAAAAACTATAAAAACACATACATTTATTTGTTTATTGCATTTTTGCAATGTTCTTTTGTGTTTAATATTAAACAAAAAAGTTTTTTTTTTTCTAATTTGTCCAATTTATATGTATAATGGCAACACTATATTTGCTGCCCGTCAAAATAGAAAATTGGCTTGAGTTGGCAGCAGCAGCAAATGCTGTTGTGCAGTCGTGCTGCTCTGCTGCCGTCAAAATAATCGTTTTCATTTAAACACATGCATTTTATTTTTGACATATTGCGGCTTGTTGTCTGCTGTCGTCTAAGTGTTTAGAGCTTCTAGCGGCAGAGCGAAAAAACAATGTTTCTCTATTTACAACATTGTGGGAGCACCGTTTCTCCAAGTTACAAAATTTTTAATGTATTTGCTTATTGTGTTCGTGTTTATTTCACAACCAGGCGCCGAATTACGGAATTCGTGATCTAATGAATTTAAAACTGAATGCTGTGTATATGTTGCTTACAGTTTGTAAGATCAGGAATGTTGTAATTCGACCCGAGACCCGCTGCGAAGACAAACAATTTCCTTCGAAATTCTTCTTCAAAATTCTTCCTCGCACTTAATGTTTTCTATCTCTTTCAGCCGTCTAGAAGCCGCCGACATTGCGTTGATGCTAATCAACTTATCAGTAAACTCAAAAAATCTCAAAAAAGGAATTGTGGCAATGCTGATATCTATTACATCGGCAACCCTGATCTGTGTGATAGCTCGGCAACACTAATCGATGAGACTTACTTAAAATAAAAATGTAAACAAGAAAAAGACAATAAAATACGAATTCCAATAAAAGTATTTAAGGTTGTTCTTATATTAAATTCGTGGGTTAATACAGGAATGTTTCAAAATGATTTTTTTTTTTTAATTTTAAATTTGTGATTTCTAAAACTTCACAAGAAATAGAAAAAACTATTTTCCATCATCCAAAAAAATCAATGGCTAAAAATTTCAGTATTCGTTTCCACTGTCATCTACCATTTTTTTTTTTTTTGACAAACAATTTTGTTTAATTGAAAACAAATTTTTGCAAAATATTAAATCATTATTAATTATTCAATTGATATCGCATGTAGTGTGTGGACTAAACATTACAAATGGAGAGACAAACATTATTTACAATTGACAAAAAGTTTAATTAACCGCACAACATTGTCGAGAATAGTGTTTGACATCAGTAAACTGATTTGCTTTAATTGCTTGTATGTGTAAGTGTGAATGCGTGTGTTGATGTACTAGTGCTTGCGGTTTAGGAGGTCACTAAGTTGGTAAAACTTTAAAATTGAATTTTATTCACAATACTACACAATAACTCGTAGAAAAGCAGAGATACGTATGGCTGAAATGCGTTACTTTTTTGCGGATTGATGAGCAGAAAATGGTAGGTTTTCAACTTTTTAAAGTTGGATTTTGAAATGAAGCTGGGATATACTACAGAGTGCCCTCTTGCTAGTATGTATACATTGCCTATTCGTGCAGCATGTCAGAGACTATAATCTGAAATTGATTTTTAAAAATACTGAAACGCATTTTTTGTCGCTTTTAAGTGAATCCAGAACCCCGTTTTAATGGAAAAAATTACTGCTGCGCTTAATATTTCTAAAATTAAAGATATTATTAATTTGTTAATTTTTAGCTGGGGAACAACCAGGACCACTTTTTTAATGCAAAAAATTTAGTTATTATGCACTCTAAATTACTGCTGAGCTTAATATTTCTAAAATTAAAGATATTAGTTTGTAAATTTTTAGCTGGGGTACAACCAGGACCCCTTTTTTAATGAAATTTTTTTTAAATTAATATGCACTCTAAATTACTGCTGCGCTTAATATTTCCAAAATTAAAGATATTATTAATTTGTTAATTTTTAGCTGGGGTACAACCAGGACCGCTTTTTAATGAAAATTTTTTTAATTAATACGCACTGTGAATTACTGCGGCGCTAAATATTTCTAAAGTTGAAGAAATTATTAATTTGTAAATTTTTAGCAGGGGGACAACTAGCTGATTCACAATCGCTAGACCTTTGAGTCTTTACCGTTTTAATGCGAAATATTGTAATTATTATGCAGCTCATATAAATGTTTCTTAAGCAGACAAAAATAGGAAATTTGTACATTTGATTAGCTGGGGGACAACTAGCTGATTAAAATCCCCCGGATTTCTGAGTCTTCGCTAGGGTGCAAACTCAAAACATTCATTCATGTTGCTTTGTTTTCACACATTTGTTCGGATTTTCCGTTAAGCTTTAAACAAAATTCTTCTCCACGATTCACCCGTCCAAAATATATATTTATATGATATATATCCCACCTTAGAAAATGAATAATTGGCATGGTGCCAATTATTAATTTTCCTTCATAGTTTAACGATATTTTATATTAAACAGTTTGAACTACTTTAACCTGTAATAATATGGAATTTGAGCGAGTAGCCGGATGTTACTGCTACTGAACAGGACCTGTCGTCCAATTTGTGAAGTGTTGAAAAAACTTACCTGTAAAGAGAAAAAGAAAAGGAACATAAGTATAAATTTTCGTTCAAAAAAATAAAAAAAATATAACTGAATTAATTTTAAAGCATTATATTTATGTTGAAAATGGCTAAGGAAAACCTGAGAGTATCATTGCAACACTTTAAAATATCTTGATTTCACTACTAAAGCTGCGTACATACGATTGTCACATCTTAAGAGCTAATAATGTGCTCGCAATGTAAAATTGTCAGCCATAAGAATATTGCCAGTTTAAACAGTTCAAAAGAAATCTTACAATTTTATAGCCAAACAACAATTGCCGTGCAATGACAACAAATCTTGTTTTGCCCAAAATAGAAAAGCTGGACTTGGCTGTTACTTGTACTTTCAACAAGACTTTGCCACATGTTATAACGGGTTATCTATTTCGTGGTTTCAAAAGTATAGGACTGGAATGCGACATCTGTCAAACTAGGTTGTCAAAACAATTTTTTTCTTCTCAGTTGAAAGTCTGACATTGACGAAACTGGATCGCTTAACGATCCATCACACAACGCATAAAAATTATCAAAAATGGTGATTCTGCACGCACAGCCACATATCGTGCTTTTTGAGAGGAGATTATGGTTTACATAATCGTCCAACTACTCAAACAATTAGCAAAACTGTGAAGAAATTTGAAGAGATTGGAACGGTTACAAATATTGTAGGACCTGTGCATCATCGTTTCGCTCGTTCCGCTGAAAATATCGCTGCTGTAAGTGAAAGTGTTGTCGAACACCCGAATGTGTCGATTCCTCGTGGTGCTTAGGAATTAGGACTATTATGGCGTCTTTGGCATTTAGATCTACACCTAGATCCATATAAAGTCCAGCTCACACAACAACTGAAGACGTTGTGAACCCTTCACAACGTCGTAGATACATGGAATGGGTGCTTGAACAACAGGCGGTGCACGGCGATTTTTCGAACAAAATTTTCTTCAGCGATGAAGCAGTACATTTCTCACTTGGTGTGTATGTTAACACACAAAATTGTCGTATTTGGGGTTCTGAGAATCCTCAAGTAATTGAAGAGAAGAAAAATTCACTGTTTGGTGCGCTCTTTGGTCAGAAGGTATTTTCTTTGAAAAGGACGATGTCACCGTCAATTCGGACCGTTATTTGTTGACTGCTATTGAAGAATACGACCTGGAAAATATGTGGTTTCAACAAATTCAACGGTGCCACATGCCTTACAACTCGAGCGAATATGGCTTTATTGCAAGAGACATTTCCTGGCAGCATAATTTCTCGTCCTGGCGATATCAACTGACCACCAAGATCATGCGATTTGATAACATTAGATTGTCTTTTTGTGGGGCTACACGTAAGACCGTGTTTGTACAGCTACAGCTTTAACTCTTGAGCACTTAAAAACCAACATTCGTCAACTTATGGCTGAGATACCGTCCAATATGTGTCAAAAAGTGGTCAAAAATTACCTCAAAAGAATCATTGCTTGCAACACTCGGCTTCGTGGTCATTTCAATGATGTAGTGTTTCACACATAATGTCCACCTTCAAACTTTATAATAAAGAAGTTACATCATGAAAAAAAATATTTTCTATGTGTCGTATTTACGTTTACTTTTGAAACCTTAAAATAGATAACCCGTTACAACTGGTGAAGAAAACGACAAAATAGAGAAGTGAGTTTGGTGAACTCCTTATTTCATGTTTGGGCGCGGTCAATTGCTCGCCAAGATCGTGTGATTTAACGCCTTTATATTTTTTTAGGTGAAGCCACTTTGAGCCTCATATCTAAAGGGACAACGCACTAAAAGACAATATTGAAGAATTTAATGGCTCTTCGCGTATAAATTTTTCCATATTAGCTTTTAATACGTTGTGTACATGTCCCTTTAGAGATCAGGCTCAAAATGGCTTCACATAACAAAATATAAAGGCATCAAGTCACACAGTTCTGGTGGCCAATTGACCGTCCCTAAATATGAAATAATCTATTCACCGGACTCGCCGATATGCTGAAGGAAGTAAATGAGACGCAGTGTATGAATATTGACATCGAATCATGTTGGAACATAGATTAATATCGGGTGTTTTGTTAAGCTAGATAGAACTTTAAATTGTAAAAAGTAACACAAAAAATTAAATTTTGGTGAAACTTTTTTTTTTTTTTGTTTCAGTATACTCTGACAAATCATCATGAATAGACTCACGCTTGAACAACGCTACGCGAAATTATCCAAATTTACTTTGAAAATCAGTCGTCGATTCGCGCAACTTATTATCGCAAAATTGTGTTCAGCGATGAGGCGTATTTTTGGCTTAACGGGTTTGTTAATAAGCAAAATTGCCGCATATGGAGTGAGACCAATCCACAACAGACCCTACAGACTCCATTACATCCAGAAAAATGCACCGTATGGTGCGGTTTTCACGCTGGTGGCATTATCGGACCTTATTTCTTCAAAAATGAGGCCGGAGCTCGCGTTACGGTCAATGGAGATCTTTACCGCACCATGATCAATGATTTTTTGTTTGAAAATATGGATGACATTGATCCGGAGGAGATGTGGTTTCAACAGGATGGCGCTACGTGCCATACGGCGAACGCAACTATCGACTTATTGAAATCAAAATTTGGCGATAAGTTGATTTCGAGAAATGGACCTGTCAATTGGCCTCCAAGGTCGTGCGATTTGACACCTCTCGATTATTTCCTGTGGCGCTACGTGAAGTCACTGGTTTATGCTGATAAACCAGCAACAATTGACGCCTTGGAGGCCAGCATTGTTCGTGTTATTCGTGACATACGGCCGGCAGTGCTCGAAAAAGTGGCTCAAAATTGGACGTCCAGAATGCACTTCGTCAAGAACAGCCGCGGTGCCCATATGCCCGAAATCATTTTCAAATGTTAATGTCACGTATTGATCTTTCGAATAAAAAAAAATTTTGATTACAATTTAATTTTTTGTGTTATTTTTTACAATTTCAAGTTCTATCGGGCTTAAAAAAAACACCCTTTATATGAAATTAAATTTCATACATTTCTTTAAATTTCCAGAATTTTTGTTTTCAATAGAATCCTAAAGCTTTTAAGAAATCACCCATTACTGCAAAGTATCAGTCTCAAATAAACTTTTTTCATTCCTGGCTTTGTGTGTCCGGGCGGAAGCAAAAAAAAAAAATATATATATAAACAAATAATTATAACGAGATGCGTGTAAAATGAGTACTTACAAACAGCTTCATAGTCAATACTACATACAAACATATTCAGATGTCACAAATAGTTGGTCTTTAATTTTATTTAAATTTTTTTTTTTTTACCTCCTGCTTTTAATTGTGAACTGTTTTCCTCTTGTTTTTCGTCCATTGTCAATAATTTATGGTTGGTTGGCATAATTTTAAGGCTTGTTTGAAAAAATGTCTTGTTTCCTTTATGTGCTCGTATGCACATAAAATATGCAAGAGCTCAAAAAGCAACACGAGAATGAGGTTATGTGGCAAATAAACATGTTGTTGTTCTTTGCCTGACTGGAAATGGGCTCTTCTTTTATTTCATATATTAAAGTTTATTTTTTGAAAGAACAATTTGGCCGGGACGGTCATTGTCTCCTATTAATTATAAAGTAATTAAATCGACCAACATTTTTACAAGGCGCATTTTTTCCTTATCACACAGACACACACACACAAAGGCAGGAAAAATCTGTTTTTCTGGTAAACTTGGGCTTGTTTTGGTGTTCTGCGAATACAGGAGCTGTACTTTTTCCAGCATAGTTATAAATTAATTAATCAAATGAAAATGTAATCATACACTTATTAAGACTTATGTGCAGATCTATGTATAAACACACAACCACACACACACACACGTGCACACATATATGTACGACGTTGTGAAGGGTCAGATGGCTTCAGTTGTTGTCTGAGCTGGACTTTATATGGATCTAGGTGTACATCTAAATGCAAAATAGGCCATAATGTGCCGTAAGACAGTCTTAATTCCTGAGAAGGACCAGGAATCGACACATTCGGGTCTTCGGCAACACTTTTACTTACAGCAGCGATATTTTCAGCGGAACGAGCGAAACGAGGATGCACACAGGCTTGACAATATTTGTAGCCGTTCTAGTCTCTTCAAATTTCTTTACAATTTAGCCAATTGCTTGCCTAATTGAACGATTATGTAAACCATAATCTCCTCTTAAGGCACGATATGTGGCTGTAGCAGAATCACCATTTTTGTAGTGTATTTTAATAATTTTTATGCGTTGTGTGATAGTTAAGCGGCCCATTTTCGTCAATGTCAGACTTTCAACTGAGAAGAAAAAAAATTTATTTAACAACTTACTTTGGCTGATGTCGAATTCTAGTTCTATACTTTTGAAACCACGAAATGGATAACACGTTATAAGCCCGATTTTGCTTATTTTCAATCTCCAAGACATTTATAAAACTATTTAACAAAGATTTAGATCAATAAATTGTTTGATGGCTTCACAAGCGGTGCTCGAAAACAGTTGTTTTCTGACAAATCTATATATACTCTTCTGGCAAAGGGTATAAAAATAATAGGCAGTGAAAAATAGAGCAATGACTGCAGGGACGGGTGCTGGCAAGAAATGTGTCGGCTTTAAAACTGTTAGTTGTTCCCCAGCTAAGGGTAATTGATGTTTTCTTTGTCTGCTTTAATTTATCCCAATCACAACAATAATATACAATAAACTTAAAACTGATAAAAATAATATAAAACGAACATTTTTTTTTTTTTTATTAAAAAAATAAACTTTAATAAACATTAGTCATCTTCGATTACTGCTAAAGAGCCACATTTCCATGTAAACGGTCATCTTAATTGTGAACAATTTATGCAACTTTTAGCTGAAAACATCAAACAAATATGTACGCTAAACAAAACAAAATGTCAAGTTGAATGAATGCATTTGCATAAATAATTTCTGTCAACGTTCCATTCAATAAACTCTGCGACTACAAGCTGAGGGAGAAATGACAGTAAGCCAGCCAGAATTGTTAGACCAACTGCCAAGTGACAGGCATGAATACGTACTCGTACAATGGATATGTAAATACAATATGCATAAGACCATTTATGCAAGTTTATATAATATGGGCAATAAAAAAAAGATGTATAAAACATTTAATGCGCATAAACAAAATGGTCAGGTTTTTCCTGTGCAACATTGAAATTACAACATATGTATTACAATACTGATTTGGCCAATGACTAATTTCTACATAAAGATGTATATGTAAATAAGACTAAAGCCACATAAACACTTTATTTTTAATTATTTGCCTGAGACCAACACTTAGGAAACGAGCCTGCATTACAGCATAAGTATCGGAAGTTCATTCCACAGACGGACCATGCGCTTAAAAAAAGGCCTGCTCTCTGTAATGACTTGTTCGCTTTACTAGCCAATATACCATGAATTCATAAGCTCTAGACGATGCATTCCGTCAAATGACAATCTGTACATGTTGTGATATAGTTAGTTTTTATTAAATTTAGCGGTAACGGAATTTTAGACTACAGTATGATGTTGGTATATAGCACTTATATTCAATATTTACAAATTTTCAAGCCTAAAAGTATGCAGTGAACTGATATTCATAAAAATAAAAAAAATTCTGTTCACATACACTGATCGGAACAAGTTTTGTTCTAACTAAAATTGTCACGATTATTAAGAATCGTGACGTTTTTATAACCCCTTAGTTAACTTCAGTTCAATTATGAAGTGCCTAAAAGTATGCCTCCCATATTCAGTAAAGGAGTCTAATCTATATAAATAGGGGAATTGTCATACAGACGGAATCTATAATTGTACCATATCTTACGCTAACGCAAATGGACAGATCTGGAGTGATATAAAAGAAACTGCAATATAAAAGTCGATAATTCTGACATCAGGCGCGGATAGTGCTCGACTCAGAAATCTCTGGAAACTAAGTTGAAGCCTGAATAGTGGCACGCATTCGCGTTTGTGATCGGTATTGCTTCAATTATGCTACAATTAACGACAAGCTTTATAATGTCAGTCTGGCCTTTTCAGTCGAGCTGCAACAGTGTTAAAAGTAAACTGGTATTGTAGTGACGTAATGTATGCATTAAATTTGTTTAAAAAAAGCTTGTTTTAAAAAAAGAATATAGCAACCTTTTAAATATGTATACATGGATTTATATATCAAAACTGTTTTTTGTTCATAAAAAACTGTTAGATAATAAAATAGCTTCAACTGGAAACATTGTGAAATATACTAATAATTTCCACAGTATAAGCAGAGTTGAATAGTTATTAAAGTGTTGCACTAAAAAGAGCTGTAAACAAAAGAACTGGGTGCGTTATTTTCATTTGCGTTTAAAGAGTTTGCTAAACCGTTTTTATTGAAAAGTAAAATTGAGTTTTTACTAAAAAAAAAAAAATCCAGCCTTAAAGTATGCAATAGATTTCTAAATTAATATTTTTTATTAGAAGGAAAACATTCTCAACTTTCATTGAAAATCGATTTAGCGTTATTTTAAAAGGTTTATAAATTTAAATATTATCAACATTTCAGTTTAACACAGACCCATAACAGTGTGAAGCCTCAGGCGCTCTCTTCCTTCAATTTGTTTAAGTTTAACATAACGTTTGGTTAACTGGGCCATTGACACAAGCAGAGACATTTGTGCATAATTTTAGATTCCAACATTCTGGTTCTCCGAGCATGAAGATAAAAATTACATAAATAACTGGCTTACTTCTCTTTTTCGCCTGTCCATGCGTGGTTTTTTCCCTACTTCAAAATATACTTTACACATTCTTCTTGATACGAGTGTAGAGACACAAAATATGTACATGATTTGCATGCATAAGCAATTTATTTTGTTTGATGAATACGTACGTACGAAGGGTTTTTTTTTTAGAAAACAAATTCAAGCAAATGTATTAAATACAATCACAGTGTGTTTAGTAAGAAATCGAAAATGATAAAATGCTGATTTAGGAATATGTTTTTAACTTGAGTACTAAAACAGGCTAAAGTATTCTGCATCACATATAGTTGCTTCCAAATAGCAAACGGTGTAAAAATAACAAAAATATATTAGAGGTCAGTATATGTGTTTCAGCATAATGATCCAGAATGGGAAACAAAAATAGCTGGTTGTACCCCAGCTTACAAAGTGCCAATATTGTCTTCTAATCTTGTCTGCTTTCAGCAATAGTTACAAAAAGTTTAACAACCCAAACTCTGATTATTAATAAAATAATATAATTTAATTTTGAATGCAACAGTCAGAGCCAGAAGCCCCATGAAATTTACTTTCGATTATTGCCAACACTTTCTAATGTAATAATTTGTGCATAACTTTGTACATAATAACATAGAAAAATTCCAAATACTTTAATTCATAAATATTAAATAGTAAAATCAATTTACCTGGCCAGAATCAAACTGTAAGAATTCGGTACGGTTTTGTCAATGAGTTTGCGCAAAACCACACATGAGTGATTTCAAAATCTCTAGTGTTATTCCGAAACTTGAATCACAACTTCAATATACATATGTGTTATTATGGCATCGTATATGCATAAGCATTCAAAAAGCCATACACAATTTCAAAAACGCATGTGTGAGTTTAGAATCACACGCATATTTTTAAAATACGATGTGTTATTTCAATATCCCTTTTATTATTTGCGAGACCACATGTGTGAGACAAGATTATATGTATAAATTCAAAAATAAATGAATGATTTCAAATTCTCAAGCGTGATTTCAAAATCACAAGAGTGATTTCAAAATCACAAGGGTGATTTCAAAATCACAAGTGTCATTTCAAAATCACAAGTGTGATTTAAAAATCACAAGTGTCATTTCAAAATCACAAGTGTGATTTCAAAATCACAAGTGTGATTTCAAAATCACAAGCGTGATTTCAAAATCACAAGTGATATTCCAAAATCACATGTGCGTTTTTCAAAAACAAAAAAAACAAGTAATTTTAAAATCACATGTTCGATTTATGGATCGGATGTATGACTTAATAATCTCTTGTTTGCAAAAAAAAAAAAACGAGTGGTTTTAAAAGCACAAGTTTTATTAAGGAATCAGACGTATGATTTAAAAACCTTGTAATTTAAGGATCACATGCATGATTTAAGAATCACATGCTTGATTTAAGCACTACAAGTGTGATTATAGGATCGATTATATGATTTAAGGTTGACATATGTGATTTAGGGATCATATGTGTGATTTAAAAATCACGTGCTTGATATGTGTGGTTTAGCAATCAAATATGTGATTAAGTAATTACATGTGTCATTTCAGAATCACAAGTGTGATTGCAAAAACACATAAGTGATTTCAAAAACACATGAGCGATTTTAAAAACAAATGCGTGATTCCTTAGTGAAATAAATAATTTTTATAGCTTTTCTGCGATTCTCTAGAATCACAAATAAAATTTCCCATATCAAATCCACATGTGTGAATTAAAATTCACTTAAGTGATTTCAAAATCACATGTTGAATATTAAAATGCCAAGTCCATTGTGACAGAGGGAGAGCCAAGGTATTACCTCTAAATATTGTGATTTTCACAAAACTGCGACGAAATTTTGAAAAACAGTATTTTCACTTCAATAACTATAAAAACCAACCTAAATCCAGACAATTATAGTGATAAAACTTTAATCCTTGTTTGCTGGAAATTCATGCGAATAGTGAGAGGTCACCTCTTGTGCTACTTAAGCATTCAATAACTTGAACTTGCGCTCTCGCCAACGGCAGGAAGACGAGCAATAAGGAGCAGAAAGCTGTTCAATTCCACTTCTTTTGGAAAACAATTAACTTCGCTTTTCTAAATTTAAAATCCAATACTGTGCACATCACTTTCATTGCTGCTAAAAGAGATGACGGGAAGTTTGTTTTTCGTTCGTGTCAAAAACTGCACAAAAATTCAGGCAAAAAATTTTTTTTTTTTTATTCAAGTGGGCCAGCCAGTCAATCAGCCACTCAATACACATTCAAAATAACGTCAATACAAAAATATTCAAAAGCTACAAAAAAAAGAAAAAAAAAAAATCGAAATATATTTGCGAGATGAATGGATGGACGGTTGGCTGGTTGGCATTTAAACGCTTGATGTGGTGGGTTGGGATTTTTATTTCCTCCTTCATCTTTTTGCGTTGTTATGATGGATTTTTATTTGAACATTTTTGCTTTCATTTTTGTTTTTCTACAAATACATTTTTGCCTCAAAATAATACCAGCTCAATACAATATTGCAGATCTCGTTTTGTTATTTAATAATTAATTTGTTATTTGTTGACATTTGCATGGTTTTGTGATAATAAACAAAACATGACAAGAAAAATTCTTCAAAGACTATTTGAAACTCATTTTGTTTTGGGGGAATTTTGCAATAAGTAGTTGAGTATCAAACATACTTTTAAGAGTCGACGGATGAGTCGATTAGCATCAGCGAAATGTCGGCGGCATGCAGACGGCTGAAAAACACAGAAAATGTTAAGGTCTATTTATAGAAATAAAATAATATAAAACTTTTACTTTTAGTTTATAAATAAAATTCCGGCGTTTGCTTCATTTTAAACTCACTCCCAAACTCATAAATGCTCTACATATGAAATATAAAAATATTTTTTTTTTTATATTCTTAAAGCACTTGTGCCCATTTTTATCACTTCATAAAACGTCATTTAGACCATTAAGACAGAAAAAAAGTGGTCATTTACTGCAATTAAAATGCATAAGAATGCCATAATGTTACAAGTACAAAATGAGTTTTGTGTTCTCATTTGTGTCTGATTTTAAACCTGTAATAATTCATTTTTATTATATTTACTTACTGCTGCCATGACTCAAGTCAGTCAGTCATTTTACTCGTAGCTGCTGTCAAAGCACTTACAAAAATTAATTTAAGTGGCCATTGTAGTAATGATAATGATGATCATTATCATCACTTGACATGAAGTTGCAGCCCAGACGACCGCCTTAAGTGGCTCTTTTTTTTACAAAATGCTCAACTGATGACAAACCAATTTAGAAAAAATATATTTAAATGTTATTTATTGTTTTCTTTTCTTTGGAGAATAATTGGAAAAAAAACATTTTTTTTTTCCAAATAATTTGCTAAAAACATAAACAATAAATCTTGTCAAAGCAAAAAAAGAAGAACAAAAAAATGTTAAAGCGGTCAGGGCTGTTTGTAAAGCGTCTTTAAGGCTTAAGAAGCGTTTACAATAATAAACACTTTAAACATACAAATAAACATGGAATTTAATGTAGAAGTAACAGAGATAAAAGTTAAGGTCTCGCGTTTTTTGACAACCCTTTGAGTGCACGAATAATAATGGGTAATAAACGTCACATCATTATCACTTTGCTTTCCTGGTCTTCTACAATTTTTCACCACAAAAAATCTTTCTCACTTCGGAGGGAGTAAAACTGAATTTAAAGGCTTAATAAATAATTTTAATTAAACAATAATTATGAAATTTTTCCACTAGACGCTCAATTACTGATCTGCTAGGACGATTATGACGACCATAAATTGGACGTAGCGCTCTTAATGTTGGGGCCACTGACTCCAAATTTAGGAAGTAAATTTTAAATTTTAATTTTAACCCGCTGTTGGCTCATATTTCTTTGCATCATGATATGACAAACCTTACTGAAGAGAAATGTCAAGAGAGGCGTCGTCTGCTGTCCCTGTCACTGTACATTTGTAGCGCCCCTGTTGCAAACCCCTATATATACATCTTCCGGCATATATTTAGGCCAAAAATTTAAAGAAAAAAAAAATATGTTCTTAAATGCTTAATCATCGCTCTGCAATTCGCGATGATACATTCTCTGCAAAAACTTTGCTCTGGCAACACTCTTTAACAAATATTTTCATATTTATTTTTTATAAATTGCGCAACTTCTACATCGCATTATTAACAAGCTTTAAGCCTTCGTCAGACATTGACTTCAGTTTTTGGAGGTCTATGACTGGCTTTGCCCGGTAAACCTCATTGCTTTCCAAGCCTGGCTTCTTGTTCTAAAGTTGTGTAGCATCAATCAAACCCCTGCATAAAGTCAGTTAGAAAATAAGTAAAAAGTTCCTTTAGACGCAAGACTAATAGATTTAATTGTTAATTACTTCAGCGGGCTTATTATGCGCTTGTTATTAATTGTAAGTTATAAAAGAAAAATTGACCGCAAACATAAATTAAAATTTTTTTTCTCTACAACAAGTTTTAATTTACATTTAAAGTTCAGAAATATGTTAAAAAGGCACAACTTGTTGTAGGACCCATAGCAATTTATTACCGCCAGAAAAAATCAATTAAAAAGTGAATAAGTATAATATTAAAATAAAGGAAGTTAACAAACTTTCTATGAGGTCTTGCTTTTGTATTAAAATGTCACCAATTTGCCAAATTGCAATTTCAAATGATAGACAAAAAAAAAACGTAGCACAACTCTACTTAAATGGCAATAAAGACAATACAGTTCAAAAGCATTTAAAAGGTGGCGGTGTTTTCGAAACGAAAACGAAAAAGCAGCACCAGCAGCAGAAGAAGACCTTTAACAATTTGAGACAAGACCAGCACACAACATCTACAATGCGACAGCTCAGCTCAGCTCAGCTCAACAATATCATGCAACATTTGCTAAAATCTTGCCACAGCTGCCTGGCTGACATTAGACTTTAGCAGTAGACAAACAAAAGCAAAAGTAAATGCCATTTGAAAGAGACGAAAAAAAAAATCACTCACTTTAAGCGACTTTGGTACAAAAAAAAAAAAAAAAAAAAAATAAATAAATAAATAAAAAAATAACGAAGACGCCACATAAAAACAGTTTTTAGGTCAAAGGTACTAAACATCGAAAACCTGCATACAAAAAAAAAAACAACCTGAGTTGTTTTTGTCTTCTTCTCATTTTGTACGAGTATTTTGCTAAAACACCTTTGAGTGTTTTTGTTGCTTTTGGCTTGTTTTTATGGCAGCGCATAATCGTGTTTTAAGTGGCACAAAAGCGTGCAATTGTGAAAAAAAATTGCACAAAGAATGAAGAGATGTTGTTTTTTGCCCTCCTCTTTTTGTGCTAAAAATAATGATTATGATGCTGATGATGATGGCAATGCTGTTGGAGAGCTTTAATGATTATTTGATTATGAGCAGCGTAACAAAATTGTGCAGTTGTTTGGATCATCAGTATTATTAGATTTTGTAACTTCAGTTGTCGTTTTTTTTTTTTTTGTCTTGCTGTACACATTTTTTATTCTTAAGCACAGGTGTGCGATAAAAAACAATCAACTTAAACGTTTAAGCAGACAACAACCTTGCGGAATTAACTTGCATTATTCTCTCTCTCTCTCTCTCTCTATCTCTCTCTCTCTCTCTCTCTCTCTCTTTCTCTCTATTGCCGAACTGATGGTGGAATTGCTTTACCATCCACAGCTTTCAGGTTGGCAATGTGACGCCATTACACGCTGGCCACCACAGATGTCAGGCAGCATTTTAACAGGCTAAATTAACACCCAATTTTTGACTTGGATTTTAAATGTCATTTCAATTTAAGTTTTATTTACATACAAAATTGAGTCAAACAGTTGCTATTTAAATCAAACTTAAACGGCCTGCCCTGCCCATTTAAAATCGATTTAAGTTTTTCGTACTGCCATATGATTTTGATAGTTTGGTTTTTTTCTGCTAACTGAGGAAATTGCACATGTTTATTTTTTGTTTCTTAATTTGATTTTTTATTATTTCCAAAAGGTAATCAAATTCTGTGGCAGTGAAATTGGGAGTCCTTTTATCACTTTTGCTACTCATTTTAATAATTTTTACAAAACAATTTATTATTTTCTAAACTTTTCACAATTTCACTTGCTTCCGAATTTGTTTAAACAGCTGTTTTTTATTGAGTTATCGATCACTTGGTGCTGCCGTACTTTTATTACAATTAATTACCAAAAATAATTTTAGACTGTAAAACAGAAAGCTATTTTATATCCAACTTTAATTTTAAGGAAAATTTACTAATTTTATATTTAAATTCCAAGTCAAAAATCGGGGGTAAGACATTTCTAGGTTTTTAGCCGATAATATTATATAGATCTTTTTTTGGATTAGGCTCAAAATTAGCCAAACAAAGTTTCAAAAATTTACTGATAAAAAGGGAGGTTTATCACTAGATTAAATACAAACTATTGGCAATGAAGAGAACCTCATGCGCTGCTGATTGAAGACCGCAAACAATTAGTCATGGCCTAAGTTCAAACGTGGTGGTTGTGGTTTGCACTCCAGCCAGTAAGTCTTCAACTTTACTTTTCTTGTCTTCTTCAAAAATGTTTGTCACTCCAATTTTATCACAAAAAGTCTTTCTCAATTTTGAAAAAGAATGTTCTTCGACTCACCATGTACGTACATACATGGGGAAAGTCAGAGACCAGCATATTATACAGAAATGTTACCAAAATTTATACAAAAAATGTTCTGGCATTAAAGTAAATTGCAATTACACTCAAAAAAATTTTGTTCATAAATCCCATGAATAGCGACACTAATTTAATAAATAAAAAAAAAATCATTATTTATTAACCAGCTTTGGGGTTCATTGAATCAATGAATTGTGCTTTAATAAGGTTATAGTAAAGATCGTTTCTTTAAACTTATGAATTTTAGTCATTAAGCTAATAAAATATTTTATTGGTTTAATTACAAAAAAAAAAAATCATTAACTAAATGAAATCATTCATTAAACATAGGAATTTGTTCTTTGATCTTATAAAAATAGAACATAATTTTTATGACGTACGTTATTAAGGTTACGGATAATTTTATTATTAACAGATATTCCAAACATAAAATGGCGTTGTATGTGTGTTGCCACTTTTTACATGTTACTCACACTAGACTTCAAAACATTTGCAAAATATTAAAATATGTTATCATATATTCAAATTTCTTTACAAATCAAATGAGCCTTAAAACCTCAATAAAAGAATATGTTGGTTTAATGAATTACAGCAAAAATATTGGGGAAATTTTAGAATGAGAAGCCAGGCTTTGAAAGAAATGAGTTTTATAGGTTTTATAGAGCGGGTCGTGGATCTGCCAAAAACTGATGTCAAACTCTGCCAGAGGCGTTTGGCTTTTTAAGAATTCGATAAAGAAGTTGCGTCATTTACTAGAGAAAATATGAAAATGTTGGGAAAAAAGAGGGTTGCCAGAGGAAAGTTCTTGCATAGAACGTAAAATCGCAAATTCATAATTGGTTTTAAGCATCCAGAATCGTAGTTTTGTAATTTCATTTCATAAAATTTTTCATATACATGTATGCAAAATTTGTTCTTGGCAACTAAGGTATTTCCTCCTCCTCCTCCATAACCAACACCGGCTTCGTGTACAAAATATGTCAGCGTCTGGCAACACTGTTTTTCAATTTATGGCAATTGGTACCATTATATCAGTGACAAACTAAAATATTTCATTACCATAATATTTCTATTTAAAATTATACCTGCAAATTCTCAAGCTTTTGAAAACGCAAAACAGACGATTTTTTGCAGTGAGAGAACAAGTTCAGCGTCACTGATCAGACATATGCCTCTTCCTGAAAATTAAATGACGTATAAACTCTTGATTTTGTGAAAGCCCTTTCGTCTGTTTTCTCTATTTTCAACATTTTCAATAAATCTCTAGTTCTCTTAAAGGAAATTGCAAATTATTTTCCCCAAACAAGCAGCACAAAATGAGTTTGACTCCCCATTTTTTTTTTTTTTTTTTTGCAATAAACTATTATCCCTTCATATAAAAACAACAAGCATAATGTAAAATTTAAAAAATTCATACAAATAAATGTGGATATGAATGTAAAGAATACACACACACACACACATACATAAACCTACACTTGCATGTACACGTATGAGTTTTTTAAGCAAAAACATAAAAAAATGCATGTATTTGTCAGATGATAAACAACCAATATCCGTTTAACATGATTGAAAAATCAACAAACCAAAAAGTAACAAACGAAAATGCACAATAATAAAAGAGAGAAATGAATGTATGAAGAACATATGCATACACTAGCAGCACAAAAGTTCCTCCTTCATTTCATCTTTCACACATCCTTGTAACTTTTTAACTACAAAGTTTTCTTTGTGGGAGTGGGTTGAAATTGAAAATGCAGCAGCGTGAGTTTTGATGCTGTTCAGTAAAAGGAATATGTTTTTTCCAATTTCAATTTATAATCTGTCAAATGATACATAAAATTCTACAAACTCTTTGCAAAATAAAGTCTTAAGATGCATTGAATGTGGCTGGAGTGGTGTGGTGTGGGCAGAGTTCAAAAACTTTTTGCACATCCTTCAGCACTTTCCTCAAGAATATGCCATATAATCACGAATGAAATATGATGCATTTGAGTTTGGCAAATATTATTAATTTGCTGAAATTCAAGATTTGGGTGGCGGGAAAAATGCTTTGTACATAAGTGTCCGCCGGGAAGGTATATGTACACTCAAAATATTTTTGCAGTAACTGATGGTAGTTTATGCCAGAAGTAATTAGTGCAGTTATTTTTAAATGCAAAACGTTTAAAATTTAATGAAATTTAAATTTTAGCTCATTCCAACAGTTCTGCTTAAAAAACTAACAACAGATAAATATGGTTTTTCGGTCACAGTTAATAATGACAGTAGTAACTTATGTTACACACACAGGAAGGAACCCAGCTGTTAATATGTATATACATACATATATATAATTTGGTTTCTACATACATTTGTAGCATACAGACTACTTACTTAAATTGCTTGTTGTTGCATTTGTTCTGATTGTTGCGATGGCTGTGTGGGCATGGCGACTGCTTACAAGTCGAGATGTTGCATGTTCGAATGTCGGCAGAGGCTTTTCAGCACAAAAATCAAATGATCGAGGAGTGGTTTTTTTAAAGTGATTTTATGGGACTCCAAAGATTATTTCAGGCATCCGCGGTACCAGGAGTCATAGCTAACCCTCCAGACCACCATTTCCATACGGTCACTACTTCGCAGAAGTCCTCATTTTTCCCTTAAGCCCACTCATCTTCTCCACAAATGCCATTTGTTATAAAAAATAAAGCTGTTAACTTGTTAACAGTGCTCTGCTAAGTTCAAAATGTGGCTTTGCTAAAAATTGTGGTTTCAGTCCGGGGACTTAAATACGTATTTATCTTCACATTTTTCCCATAATAAATTTGCCACGTCTCTACTACACGACTGCTAAATATGAACTGCCAAAACCAAAGTTTACCAGAATGGCGGGCGACCAAACAGAGTAGTATACCTTTCGGCCGCACACCCTTTACATTAGGGCGGATATCTCTGGTTTTTTCCAATCTCGAATATTTTTTTTTTTTTTTTAACTTCAATAAAATATCCTTTAATTAATCAAAAGATGCAAAACAAGCTCGAGATGGCATAAATACAAATTATTGTGTTTCTGTATAAGAAAAATTAAATTTATACAGCTTCAGATCGTTTTTATATAAAAATTTTTATTAACAATATTATTCAATATCTGCAGGATTATATTTGTAATTAAATTAATTACAAATATTATCCTGCTGATGCTAACAAACTGTTAGCGAAATATTGAATAATATTGTTAATAAAAATTTTTATTTAAAAACGATCTGAAGCTTTATAAATTAGTTTTTTTCAATAATTAAGAGGATCAAATAAGAATTATATATTTCTGTATAAGATCTACAATATGCACAAGCTTGTGATTCTGTTTGTAATTTTCACATTTTGAATTTCCGACTTCATAAGGTCTACAGACCAGGCCGAGACGATTTGTAGGAACAAAACGTTGCCCATTATCGACTTTTCGATAGCTTTTGCCTTAAGATGAAAAAAATTGTACAGAGACATGGCAACAAAATCATTTTCGAGTCGTCTGTTAATAAATTATTATCTTTATCTTCTAAGCAGGCGGCACGCGTAACAAGCAGGCGTGGAACAGGGTTGGTGGGTTCAAAAATAATATTGCGGGTTGGTAATACATGTGTCTCTTCTGCGGGCACCTTGGGGCAAGTTAGAGTGATGAGGGATAAATTTCATTCCGATATGCCCACACACCGGCCCTTAGGACCAATCAGTCAGGAGCCCACACCCACACGCACAATCATACAGACAGACACAAAGAAGAACAGTCATAACTAGAGATGTGCAAGTGTTTTTGTCTCACGCCATGCACGCTCACGGCCAGCATAATTTTCTTCACGCTCGACAATTATTTTTGGGCCTCACGTTGCGCACGATTCAGAGCAAAAGTTTTTCAGTCACGCTATTTTATGCACGTAAACCCAGAAAATTTCTCCCGATATCTGTACAATAAACGTTTAATAAACACGGAATATTTTTTACCAGAGACCGGAAATAAGAGTTATTTTTCAATTTTTAAAGAAATAAATCGTACATAAATGAACATCGTAGAAAACTTTTAATTACACCATCATGATTTTTAGGCGAAATGCATCCAACATATTGCATGATTTTTAAAATTTTTTATTTTTATTTTAACAATCAAAAATAAGAGTTATTTTTGATTTTTTTAAATGAAAAATAAAAGTTATTTTTGATTTTTATATTTTTAAATGAAAAATAAAAGTTATTTTTGATTTTTATATTTTTATATCAATAATAAAAATCAATTCAAAACTCTTATTTATTTGTCGATCCCGTATGTATTATAATATGCTGCTTCATTCAAATTTCTATATGAATATAATGTCCATTATCAGCTATAAAAACATGAATGCATAGAAATATGTAGCTTATAAGTATTGGCTGCCATTCAAGTCAGTGTTAAGAGGTCGTTTTCAGGTGTTCAATTTTACCATCATAATTGATTTTAAATGTTCCTCAGATAAATTATATCTTAAATCTCCCAATATTAATCTGATTGCTGAAAATTACCTTTCTACACTGACTTGAGTGGCAGGTACAGAATGAACAATTAAAGCTAATTTTCGAAGCCATGGAAACACAAGGGTTTTGCTCTTCCAATATTCCAATAAATTAGCAGAAGTATCGAAACGCTTTTCTTTGTAATTGTCTATTCCAAAATAAGCTTTGCGGATATATTACCTCGAATTTGTCACGAATTTTGAATTGATTTTTATAATTGATATAAAAATATAAAAATCAAAAATAACTTTTATTTTTCATTTAAGAAAATAAATATCAAAAATAACTTAATTCAGGTCCAAAAATGAACCTTTTCAAAATATATTTGCTGTCTTTTTCAGCTTTCTATATGCCGACAACATTTCGTTGGTGCTAATCAACTCATCAGTAGACTTGAAAAATTCTTAAAAGTTTGTTTGAAACTAAACTACTTATTTCATAATTCCCATGAACAGAATGAGAATCAGAAATGTTCAAACAAACCTTTAACACAGCAAACATTTTGATGAGTTGATTAGCACCAACGAAATGTCGTCGGCATATAGACAGCTGAAAAATACAGCAAATATTTTTTGAAAAGGTTCATTTTCGGACCTGAATTAATACATTTCAATTGGCTCTTAAAGCAAATAAATAATTAAGTTCATATCAAAAATAACTCTTATTTCCTATCTAAATATATAATAATAAAAAATAACTCTTATTTCTTGTTCTTGTCCCTGTTTTTTATAAACAAGAAAATTTATTTATGCTTTGGCTACACCTTTTTGTGTACTGTGTCGTCATTTGTAGGTTAATCATAAATTTTTTTATGCCTTAAAGCCTTTTTAAAACCCATATTTGTGTTTTTGATCGTTTTTGACTCGGTATCTTGAATCGCATTCAACTGATCTTTAACAGTAGCGTGTAGTCACTGGCTCAGCTTTTCCTCAAGCCAGTAAATACTTCGAAATGCCTTTTTCTTGCATTTTAGTAGAGAAAATAATTTTCTCAATTTCAATTTGAAACTTCATACTTTATATATAAATTGTTTTCAAGTTCAAATTAAATTCGTCATCTCAATTTAATTTAGAACTTTCTCAATTTCGTTGTGAATATTTTTTTTTAAATCATTTTTGCAAAATTTTTATTAGTATTTATCATGTGTGTGAAGATAAATTTTACAATTTTTAACCACAGACACAAACCTTCAAAGTTAACAGACCTCTGTTAAGCATGGCTCTGTTAAGCCCAAAAAAAATACATTTAAAAACAAAAATTTAGAAAAAAATTTTTTGTTCATTAACGTATTTTCACATTGAATTTTAATGAAACGGAGTCACAAAAGTGTCAAATGAAGTCGCAAATGAGGAAATTCCAAAAAAGGACTTTGGTACTTTCTCTCGAAAACGGTAGGAGGTGGGCGAAAAAAATTATATTAATATAATGTCCAACAGTCAAAATGTTTAATAGTGGGTTTTTTTTTTTGGAATATATAAGCATTTAAAAAAAATCGATCCCTGAAATTTCCAAAATCAGTCATACTTTATATAAAATGTTTTCAATTTCAAATTAAATTCCTCGATTCGGAATTTTCTCAATTTTTCAACTCTCAATTTAATTTAGAATTTTCTCAAAGTCGTTTGGAATATTTTTTTAAAGTAATTTTTGCGAAATTTTCATTAGTATTTATCAAATTCATATGCAATTTTCTCAATTACATTTGGAATTTTCTCCATTTCAATTTGGCAGCCTCAATTTCATTTAAAACTTTTTCCACTTCAAATTGTACTTCTCACTTTCATTTAAAATTTGCTAAATTTTAGCAAACATTTTTTAATTTCTTTTAGAATTTAATTAATTTTATGTGGAATTTTCTAAATTTCAATTTGTTGCCCGGCAGCTTTTGTTTTTAATTTTTTAATTTCATTTAGAATATTCCCAACTTTATTTGCAACTTTCTCAAATTCTATTTAACCACTTTTATGTGCAATTTTCTAAATTTCATTTCTTACTTTTAATTTTTTTGATTTCATTTAGAATATTCCCAATTTTATTCGCCACTTTCTCAAATTCAATTTGTTTCCCCCGGCGTCTTTTAGCAATAGTGATTTAATAAATTCTCAGTTTATTTTTATTACCAGGCACTTGCATAAACAGGTCTACCCAAAACACAATTTAAGAATTTCTACCCCCAAAAACCATCGATTCTAAGCCTTAGCATTTAACAAATTATTTATAAACAATTTAATTTCCTTTGCATGTTTGTGTTTTGGGTACTGCGCAAATATTAGTTGCCAGGTTGTTTGCCAAAGAAACTTGGTACGAGCAAAAATAAACACAATTTCTCTAACGACCGAATCCTCTCGCTGCTTCTTAAACGATTTAATTGCATCTATAAACAGCCAGATTATTTAAAGACCTTGTGGCTGTTGTTTCTTATACCCTCCAGTGGAAAATATGCAGATTCATGTGTATGTACATGAATTGGAACCGCATGTACTGCGACCAATAAGCGTGTAAAACGGTTTGTTCGCCACTTAATAACGATTTTGTGGTGGCTTTTTCCGATTCTTTTTTTTTGTTTTTTTGTATGGCCGGTCGTCGGGATGTCAGACGCTCGTTTGCTCAAGCAGGTTAAAACATGTCAATCTGTATTCGCAGCAGGAAAAGGGAAACGGAAATACGTTTACAGTTATTAGGGAACAAGGCAAGAAGTAGCGAGTTAATGTAGTGATTTTAAATACACTAAACTTTATGCAAAATAGCGACAACATGAGGTACTAAAAATTATGAACAGAACCCCCAAATTTGTATTGCCAAAATATTCATATTTGTATTTGTATAAGATGGTAATCGCGCCGGAGTCCTGCATCAGATACACAAATACCGTTTACAGATACAGATTAGGGTGGGTCGATTTGGCAAGCCATCGATTTTTTGATAAATTTTTCTTTTCGTATTAGAAATAAAACCAACAATGAACTTAATTATTTATTCGCTATAAGAGCCAATTGAAATGTATTACTTTAGGCACAGAATACTACCAGAAGAGTCACCAGCTCTACCAGACTACAAAAATTACCAATTTGCGGTACTGGTGAGTCTAGTGAAGGACAGAAAACATGAAAATCTTTATATAGCTGTCTCTGTTGGTTGGCTCCGCATTTGTTTACATTAATAACCAAAAATCAAAATTTTTGGTTATTAAAATTCAGTGCAAATCGAATGCAAATAAAACAGCTTCGCAAGCACACAAGTAATAATTATTTGTATTTAATATTTTATTTGCATTGAGTGCATCACTAGCTGTACATGGAATATGTTTAAAATTTAGTTTTCAAAGCTTTTCATTTATGTTTTCTACTTTTTTCGTAAAAATTACAACAAAACCAATATTTTTCCAAACACTTTACAACAACATTTTTCATTGTTTATGTTTGTTTTTGTGGTGTACACTAGTTGTTCTCACACACTCATGTTGCCACGATTTTCTGCACTGCTCACTTCTGGCTGGTCCCCAAACAAATGATATGGCCATTTTACGGAAGTCATTTTTGGGATATCTGGTTTGTCTGTGCTTTAGGTCTAAAAAAATAGACCTTAATGCTTCGGTCTTTTTTCAGCCGTCTATATGCCGCCGACATTTCGTTGCTGCTAAACAACTCATCAGTAGACTTGAAAAATCTAAAAAGAATGTTTGAAGAACAACTACTTATTCCAAACTTCTCATGAACAAAATGAAAATCACAAATGCTCAAACAAACTCTTTATACAGACAGAAAAAGCATTAAGGTCTATTTTTTAGACCTAAAGTAATTAGAAATAAATTATAATTTTAGGGTCGTCCGATTAAATAAATTTTTTTTATCTTTGGGCGGCTTGGTACGGAGGAAAGATTATTGGGCCTTGGTCGAGCAAGCTTAAGTAGAGGATTCTCTACACGGGCGCTATTTGAAATTTTTGCTTTTATCATACCCACCTGCAACTGGGTGCTCGTAAAGGACTTAAATGTATCAGCAAGCGGCAGTAATTTTTTCTCACCAGTACTTTTTTGAAACAAATCGGCAACGTACCACGGCCCTTTAGGGAAGCTCCAAAAACCAAATGAAAACGGAAAACCAAATGAAAATCGGACACCTTCAAGTGTTTTTTTCTTTCTTTAATGTTGTAGTGGAACATCCTTTGCGAATAACTATTGAAACATCTATGGCACAATATAGAAATGGCCTAATACAGATATATGGTCGTGGTCGTATTATGGCATTGCTGCCCACAGGATCTATGGGAACAACACCAACCTAAGGCTTTATTTGCCCTATTATATTAACAATTAGAAGTGAGATTGAGCTTTAGAGAAATATGAACCTTAAAAGCAAGGGGTCATGCCAATAAATTGCAGATCACGGAAATGACTGCAGAAGAGATCGATTACAGCATCCCCAAGGTTTTGCTAACAAGGCTACTACCCTGCAAGAAATAGCTGATGGAAACTAACACATTAACAACTTAATTACTAACACATGCAAAGTAATTTTATAGGTTTCAGCGTTGCCATTACAATGATTGTTTTAGTATTTTGATTTTCCCATATTAATTTAGTAATTTCATTTGGAACTACGTTTATGCATTAATGTTTTTATAAGTTCATTTGTCCATTTTTTTTAAATATAGTTTATTATATTCTCTTTGAACTGCTTTTTTGAAAATTTTTGAAAAATTGTTTTTTTATTTATCAATAAAGAAATTAATAGCATTACATGTAATTTTGTGGGCATTTTGCAAAAAAGATTTTGAATGATCACTTTGCTGAGGTGGTAACGCTGGTACAAAAAAGAAATCACACGTACACGAAAGTTTACATCATTTTTTCATTTTGCCCTTAAGAAAATGATAGAAACCCTGATGTATAAACCCATCAGCAGTGTCGGTCATATGATGCATCAAATGACCGACACTGTTTTTGCTGGGTAATTTTTTTCATTGAAAATTTTTTCAACATTTTCAATTTAATTACAAATATTATTCTGAAGATGATAACAAATTGTTATCGAAATATTGAATAATATTGTAAATAAAAATTTTTATATAAAAACGATCTGAAGCTGTATTAAATAGTTTTTCAAACATTACGATAATGATAATTTTATTAAAGACAAAAAAAAAGAAGAAAAAGCAACTCCATTACTATTTACTAAATTGATTCAGGGAATTTTGTTATCCAATTACTGATCACTTTGTTATCCAACAGCCGATCACCCTACATATGTATATAGTGCATTATACCGGAACTAACAAAATAGGTTCTGGAGAAGAGAAACGAAGGAGCAGTGTCTGTATAAATTTAATTTAACTCTCCATACATTATAATGACAAGAAAATAACGATTTATTAAACGACTAAAGAACGGATTTTCTCCATAATGCACGGTGCGATTCACTGGTTAATCGAGCACGAATAAATTCTACATGTTGCACGGGCTGCCAGTTGTGAAACCAGCCCACTACTTGTGTCCGAGAAGGTCGCCGTGTACCAAAGATTAGACATGGATGTTGCATTTGTTTTGCATAAAATCGTAGTTTTTGGTACTCAGATCTCTGATATCTGCAGAGCATAATCCAATCAAGTTAAGCCAGTGTGATGTACCCCACACTGCGACCATGCCACAGTGAGTCAATAGTTTTGGATACTCTACAGTCACCGCTCTCTCCTGCACCCAGTCGGCCAAATAGGCTTTGAGGCAATAGATATGCTGCCCTTTCCAACACTAGACGCTCACTGAAGAGTTAAGATTTTATGTTTGTATGTTCTCCTTAACACATGTACATATATTTATACATATAAAAGTTTTTTCTGTGGTTATAAAGTAGCTTTTTGTGGTAAATATGCGTTCTGATATCAACATAATCCTGTGTATGTTTAATACACAAACAAACATGTGCTTATAAACCTAAAAACTAACAAGAACAAGCACACTTTTCGCTTGTTTGTTTTAATATAACAAGGTGTATCGCATTTCCTGGCTGTTTGTTAAATGGATTTCGTGTGTTCGTTCGTTCGTTCTTTAGCTCACTCACTCCCTCTGCACCAATTTCAACTAAAACGTTATTAGTACAAGTTTTGTTGTCGCTTTAGTTTTTTCTATCCTGCTGTTACGTATTTGATACATTCTAACAACGACAATTACTATAATCGGATTTAGTTTAAAGTGTGTACATATTTGCTTGTAGTCGTTAGTATTTGAAGGCATATTAAATAACGAAACGGTGAACACAGTTAGACGAACGGCGCGGCGGGCACATGCACAAACATGAGCAGCATATACAGAATTATATCAGAGATGTGAAACCCAACAAACAAACAAACTAGACACACAAATATTCTATGATTTTCAATGAAATTTTCAATAATTTTTTTTTTTAATCTCTGAGTGAACTTGATACAGTAGTTTTCCGCATTAATGAATCTAACCCCCGATTTTTGACTTGAGATTTAAATACAAAATTAGTAAATTTTCCTTAAAATTTAAGTGGGATTTAAAATCGCTTTCTGTTTTACAGTCTAAAATTATTTTTGGTAATTAATTGCAATAAAAGTACGACAGCACAATGTAAGTGTCAACAAATTATCGATAACTCAATAAAAAAAAAAACAGCTGTTTAAACAAATTTGGAAGCAAGTGAAATTGTGAAATGTTTAGAAAATAATAAATTGTTTTGTAAAAATTATTAAAATGAGTAGCAAAAGTGATAAAAGGACTCCCAATTTCACTGCCACAGAAATGAAATTGAGAGTCATCATTAATCATTACAACGAATGTTTGTTAAATCGGTATTCAATATTTATGAATGAAGTTATATTGATGACAAATTTGCATCGCTTACTGTACTGCGTCAATGAGAAAGTCAATACAGTGCCCAAATAAAGTACGCTGCAAAAGAAGTAGCGGTTACGCTTTCTTCTACATATGTATATGCCTCATGTGAAGGTAACCTTTACGGTTTCTAAAGCAAAGTAGTCATATAACGCTTAATATATTAACAAATATGTAATAAAAAAACAGCAACACAAAGTTTTGATTTGAATATAAAAAAAAACCAAACCTTTATGTTTGCTGGGTGTTTAATATAGAGGAAAAAAAATATAGTATTTTTTTCCATGCCAGGATTATTTAGTGCTACAGGTTTAGTTGTTAAGTTAAATTTGTGGGATTTATAAGTAAAATACGAGTGTTGACGCTGTGTTGGTTTTAGCACCTGTTGTGGTGGTAAATCAATTAGAAAAAAAAAGTTTGAGCCACTCAAAAATTACTTGACCAGTTCCATTTGTTGTGTTAAAGTGTTCAGGTATTTTGTTACAGTATTTGAAGTCTTGTCCTGGGAAGAGCTTTAAAAGAGGTGTGAAAATCACTTGAAGCAACTAATTTGCTAGACATGAGACAAAATAAGCAAAGAAATAAGATTGACGAAAAGTAAACTACATATGAATTTGATTTGACCTTTTTGGTGCAACAACTATTCGTGCAACAACTTAAATTGCTTTCTTCAAAAAGTAGAAGAAAAAAAGATTTCATATTTTCAGTGGTGATTCGACAACAAAGAGTTTTCATTCTAATTCAACTTGATTCAACAAAATTTATTACTTGCTATAGAAACCAATTGAAATCCGAGGTCTAAATAGAACTTATCAATGGTTTTATGTCTGTTTTAGCCGTTTCTATGTAGCCGACATTTCGCTGATGATTGTATTGTATTATTACTAGGTTGGTCCAGGATGGCCCTTTGCACTGCAACGCTTTGTCCCTCACGAGTTTAATACACCCAGAAATAGTATTAGCTCCTTCTGTGGACGACCTTGCAAATCCCTTGAACCCAATGTAGTGGCCTGCAACAGCCTGTGTCTGCTGTGGCCTAGTGCCACACATTCGATAGTGTTCCATTGTCTCCTCTTCTTCTCTGCAAAATCTACAGATTGCCGCACTGCATAGTCCCATTCTATATAAATGCTTCTTGCAGCTATAGTGACCTCTTAGAGCCCCACACAGTGTCCTTAGATTCGTTCTATTTAGTTTTAGAGCGAGTTCCGCCCTCTTAGCATCAAAGCTAAGAAATTTCTTCGAGTGTTCCAGACCCCTAGTGTCGTTACACAGTTTTCCTGTGATGGATGTTGTCCATTTTCCGATCTTCCCCTTGAGAAGGAGCTTGTTAAAGCCAAAGGATGAAATGGGTCCAATGAAAGCCCCCTTGGCTCCCCTTTTTGCATAGGTTGCAGCCAACTCGTTACCCTTGTGCCCCTCATGACCTGGCAGCCATATCAGAGTAATCTGATTGTGAGTGGCCGGTTCATTTAGCTTGTCGTGACATTCCATTCCATGACGATTTTCCTGGATGTGAACGTATAGCTGCTCAGGGCTTTGAGTACCGACTGACTGTCGGAGAGTATCTTAATTCTGACTCCCGTTTATCCCCTGTATGTATGATGACCTTTCGTTGTCCTGAAGGAATTTACTGGCGTTAAGTATATAATATTAGCACATGATATTCAGCCCCTAAAATTTACTCTCTTGAAGGGGTTTAGGGCATCATATGCGCTACGTGCACATATGTATTAATTGCCGCTTACACGAAATCAGACTGTAAACGGCCACAACATGACTTTCCTATGCCTTTATTTTGCGACAAAACAAGTTTTACACATCAAACACTCACATATTTATGTAATTGTTAATAAGCTGTGATTTCCTTCCGTTGCTCGTAAAACGCCAATGTTTGCATGTATTAGTTAAGATATTTCCACTCAAGTCATATATTTATAAATTAATCAAGAAAACTTGCACAAAAAACTACAGGAGGCAGACTTTATGTACATACATAAAAAAGAGAAAAAAAAAAACACCGAAAGGCTCACGATATAATTGAAAGAAATTAATAAAACGTTTATGAAAAAAAATAACTTATTTATGCAAAGTGAACAGCCTTTTTGAAGCAGCGGCTCGCAACAAACACTTTTCAACCCCTTAACGAATTTGCGTGTTAATGACTTTTTAAATGTTTTATTACTTTTTCAGCTTTTACAGGAATAACGCATTAGAATTGTTGTGCACAATTGTACAAATTATATGTATAATATTCAAGTTGTATTAAATGTATTGTAAGCAAATAATACCCTTCAATGTAAAGCAAAGTTTTACCAAAGAAATGGAGATGACATAACAAGCCACCTAGAGCATGCTTAAGCATGCTCAATAGATATGAAATAGTTTTGTATATACACTGCACGAACTTCTTATTAAGCTCAGAAAACATATAGGAGATTCATATTAAATATATGTAAGTAAATAGTGATCTTCAATGTTGCACAAAGTTGTAGTAACAAATAGCAACGGCAGCGCAAGTCATCAGAGCATGCTTGGGCATGTTCATTAGATATGAAATAAGTTTATTATGTAGACTGCTGGAACGAACCACTTACTATGAAGCTTAGAAAAGGATGTAGGAGAGTCATATTAAATACACACATATTTATGTATAAATAATAATCTTCACTATTGAGATGGCACTACAAGAAATCTAGAGCATGCTTGGGCATGTTCATCTGTTATGAAATAAGTTTTTAAGGAGAATGCTTGAATCTGCTATTTTGTAATTTAGAAAACAATTCATAAGGCGAAAAATTGTGAAAGATGAGTTGGGGCCAAAGACCTGCTCTAGATGTGGGGACTAAACTCCTCCCCTATTTAATTTTTATTCTCCAACACTTCTTCCCAACACACCACTCCACATGAAAATCAATGTTTTTGACATATGCATATGTGAGTACATTTCATTTGTTGTATGTTTCAAAGGTGAAAACAATATTTATAATATCAATTTCCATTTTAAAAAGAAACATGGATTCCAGTAAAATGATATACAAATTTGTATGTAAAACCCATTTGCCTACAGCACATGGCAACAGAGATATCAATAACCATTTTCTTATTTATGTTTTTTTTTTATGCAAATAAAAGTGCCAGAGAAAATTGTAAACAATTTATTATGTGTAATAAAATATTATTTATGTTGTTGTTATGTACAGCATGATTATAAATCTAAAATTTTAACGCCTAAAAAAACTTTGACATTCAATTACGAACAAATATTTTACTGTCAATGGGTTTCTTATTTTAACCGAACGACAGGTAATGTAAGCAATTTGCAAAATTTATGACAAAAGTAAATTATTTATGAGCACAGTAATGAATGGAGAGATAAACAAATATAACATCTTTAGTATTTACGCACCATAAACGTTTCTTTTATGCAAACCTGAGTTTTATAGATTGACTGTTTTCACAAATTTGGGCATAAGGTATGGCATTATTGAAATTGCGAAAAGGTTTGGCATATTGATTCCTCAAAATAAGAGTTCTAATTTTACTTTATTGACAATTTTTAATAATTTTTCAACAGGCTTTCTATAGAACTATAGTTCGATTTTTACTTTTTCAAAATTGTTCAATGAGTCGTTGAACAACAGCCGGTGGATGGCGATTTTTCGAACAAAATTTTCTTCAGGGGTAAAAAGCGCATTCCTCACTCGGTGGGAGTGTTAATAAACAAAACTGTCATAGTTGGGGTTCTGAAAGTCCTCAAGTAATTAAAGAGAGACCATTACATCCAGAAAAAATCATCGTTTGATGCGCTCTTTGGTCCGAAGGTGTGATTGGACCTCACTTCTTCGAAAACCACGATGGAATCGTCAATTCGTAGCGTTATGGTCATATGATAACCGACTTTTTTTTATCGGCTATTGAAGAATACCACTTGGAAAATATGTGGTTTCAACAAGACGGTGCACCATGCCACACAACTCGAGCGAATATGGCTGTAATGCAAGAGACATTTCCTGGTCGCGTAATTTCTCGCCGTGGCGATATCATGCGATTTGACACCATTATCCTTTTTTTGTGGAGCTACGCGAAAGACCGTATTTATGCAGATAAAACGACTTTTTTTTTACCGGCTAATGAAGAATACGACTTGGAGAATATGTGGTCTCAACAAGACGGTGCCACATGCCACACAGCTCGAGCAAATATGGTTTTATTGCAAGAGACATTTCCTGGCCGCGTAATTTGTCATCGTGGCGCGATGAAGTGGCCACTAAGATCATGCGATTTGATACCATTAGACTTCTTTTTTTGTGAGGCAACGCGAACGACCGTGTTTATGCAGATGAACTTTTAACTCTTGAGCACTTAAAAACCAATATTCGTCAATTTAAGGCTGAGATACCGCCCAATATATTGTTACGAATTTAGTCGTGAACAGACCAATTGTAATTGTTCTAGAATGTACTGAATCGTTATTTTATATGTGCTTATATTGTCATGTTATTATTTGTAAATGAACACGGGAGGTATATACACACATGCACGCATAGAAACTTGTTGACAAACAAAGCGGCAGCACAGCGAGTGTGCACATACTGACACACATGTGTAGATAAATAGGCACAACAGAGAAAAAAAAGAAACCACCACCGCACGCTACAATATTCGTGTGTGCATGTATGTGCGCGGCTCATATGCTTAAGTTTCACTGCCGCGTGTATGTGTGTCGGTGTGTGTGTATATCTTTTGTTCATGATGAGTCATCGCACATCGTACTAAAGATGTGGCGTGATTAGCTTCTGTAAATGTCTAGACTGTTCGAGTAATGACCATTGTGAGGTATAAAAGCAGCTGAGCTTAACGCTGAGAAGTGCAGTCGATTTTAGCTGCGCTAACGTGTAAAGTGTCTTAAGTAATAAAAAGTGAATAAGTGAAAGTGTTGTTCTTAGTAAAGTGTTTACAAGTACAGTGTCTTTAAGTAAATAAAGTATTGAACTGTTGAGTACTGTAAACTGAAGAATTGAGCGTCTTAACTTCATTACAATTAAAGAATCTACGAAAAACGTTTTTAAAAGGTAAAAACGTAACAATATTATACAAAAACCCAATCGAAAAATTCTTTTGTGTACTTCTGTCGCTGAAATAACTAAACAAAAGTCAGCGGTTTCAACTTTTTTACAATACCAAACAAAAAGTCACTCACACTTAGAAGTTTGAAACAGTGTTATATTTAAAAGTATTTTATATATAATACGAAGTGTGAAAATCGCTAATATTTTATATGTATGTGTTTTCTGTACGTTTACTTTTGAAACCGCAAATTGGGTAACCCCTAGTGTGGCCGTTCTGATGTGACTTTTTAGAGTAGCACAGAGTTCTAGCAGCTGTAGCAAGCAATTTTCAAAGAATATTTTTAGTTCCCCAAGACTCCAGCAGAGGTGGCTCAAATCAGACAACTTTAAGCAAAGACATGTGTTAAAGGACTGCAAGAAAACAAATTTCTCAAAACGTATGTTTTTGTTTAAAAGACTTTTGTTTTGCGAACAATGCAATATAAGAATTTGTATTAAATATTTGAGCTGAAAAAATCTAATGATGATGCGATTTTCGCGCAATGTGCCCGATGCAAGATACCACAATGAGCGAAACATAAACCTGGAATATTTGACAATTTGTGGCTCTGTTTCTTCAAATTGTAGAATTTGCAAACAGAATGAAAAATGCTGCTTATTTAAGGCAAACACACACAACCGCACACTTGACACACATTTTGCAAAGTGTATCTAATGGTATTTCTTAATAGATGACTGACACACGCAGCACGCCAAAAGCAACACAATGTGTGAATTCTTCATTATTCAGCAGAATTTCTGTTTTAAACTGCCGCCCGCCCCGGCTCCAAATCAAACTCCAAAGGGACCTGTGTTTACTTTAGCTGTTTGGCAAATTGTATATGAGATGGGCTGCTGATATTTTGGCGAGTTTGTTTTTTTTTTCTCTCCTTTGATTTTAGGCTACAAATGGTTATATGGATTTGATGTTTCTTTAGCTCGGTTGGAAGCGCATAACATTTGTAAGGCGCACAGTCAGTCAAGCAGTTGTTGTAGTATGCAGTAAACAAGTTTGTTTGGTGGGGAGGGGGGGAAATGGCTGAGGGAGGGACTCATTCGTTCGTTTTCCTTTACCCTTTATGCCATCGGCCGGAAAATTGTGTGGTCTCGTTACTTTTAAAAGTGTACTGCCATACGACAAAAATTGCTAACATACGCTACGTTTTCAAGTTTGTTTGTTTGAGTATGTGTTTTTGGCTTAAAACAGCTTCTGTTTTATTTGCCATTTTTTTTTTTTTTTTTTTTTGCTAAAAAGACAAAAATTTAAACAAGTTGCAAATACAGCAACAATGAAAAAACTTCTAAATTAGGAGTTGAATTATCATCGGTAGCAACGACACAAACGCCATTTGATGGTGTATGATACTATTTGCAGTGTTGTTGCTGCAATTGCATTTGGCACATGTGCTGCGTAATCATGGCAACACAGATAAACCAAAGAGACTCAAAAAGGCATAGCAACTCAGACCAACTGAATTGTCAATGTGAATCTTGTTTTTGATATTTTATGCTGCACAAACAACAACTTGCACTTTTCTAATGCCCAGTCAGTCAGCCAGCCAGCCAGCCATACAGCGTGTTGAGTCAGTTAGCAATTGTGTTGGACCCTAGAAATTTAGGTGACATTAGAACGATAGCAAAAAAAAAAATCTATTTTTGTTTTCTCCTTTTTTTTTTTGCAACCACTTGACGAATACAAATGAATTTGAATTCTTTTTTTTTCTTGTTGTTTTACGTTTAAAGGATAAATTTGTGTGGAAAAAAAGTTTTTAACTAGAAATGCTGTTCTCTTTTTTTTTGTTGCCGTTTATTCAAATCTCAAAATACCACATGAAATCAGTGTGTTTTTGTTTATTGGAAATTTTATGAAAAATTGATTTGGTTGAAGGGTTTATTTTCGCTGGAATTCTGGGCCAAGATTTAAAGTGGTTGCCGTTCTTCTCTCTCTCTCTCTCTCTCTCTCTTCAACCAACTTGGTTTGAGGTTGCTGGTTGATTGCTGCACAACAACTATGACTTTTATGTTTTGCATGTTGTTGCAAATTTTCAGCTAAAAATGCAGTGAATGTGACGAGAGATGATGAGTAGACAAATACAAAATTTATTGCATCAATGGTGCACATGTGAGGCAAGATATAATGATGCCTCATCGCAAAGTGTCAGGGTTGTGTTGCAGTTTAGCAGTTTCAGGCGGCGGCGTGTGAATTATATTGCAATTAGTAGTGTAGATGATAGATTTTTGTACTAACTACAAAAACAATTCTTTTCAATTAGCAATTACTTAATTGCATTTACTTTCGGCAAGTAATTGATTGCCGTAATAGTGCTTTAATCCCTGCTACCAGCCAGAAATCATCATTTTTAACAATTAAATATTTTTTTCTTTAATTCATTTCAATTTGAAATTCTCCATAAAATCTTATCAGCATTAACTCTTCTTGCAGATTGGCCATATTAAGTGTACACACACACATACACACACATCTATACGAGTATATTATAGAATATATCTGTGAGTGAATGGGTTTGATGTTTGTGCAGCATGTGTCTTTTAGATACCAAAGATCTTAAGTGTACTTAAAGATAAGTGTGGCTCTTATGTCTGTTGCACTATTAGTCTTGGTTAAAGAACGATAAAAAATCCCTGCCAACACAATCGCTCGCACACACACACACACACACACACACACACATACACCCAGGCGCAAATAAAACACCCATAAAAAAAAAGTTGCAACAGAAATGTACATACCATCAAAGACAGACACATGTATGTTAAAGAAAAAAAAAAGCAACAAAAATCATTTTCATTAAATAAATGAGCAAATCCACAGAGACGAATATTGGTGCAGGGAAAATGTTTGGAATTAGTGATGCCAGAAGAAAAATCTTCAGATTTCTCTGTATCACAAGAGGATTTTAAAGGTGGTGGGCTGGCTCATACGACTGCCGCAATGCATCAATTTTCACAAATCAATCATGTGACTGGGAAATGAATTGACTAATTTTTTTTTTAACTAGGACCAGTACTCAGGGTAGGACCCCCCATATACATATAGGCATTGCATTGTACTGGAAGTAAGAAAAAGAGAAAGTAATACAGAGCAATTCGACGTTTGACTGCGACGTTTTGGGATTTAACAACCGTAGTATTGCAATCTGGCCACCGACAGCTCTATGTTAAACTTGGGCATTTTTGAGGTTATGCGTACATAGAACCTCTTCACATACCAGCGCTATTTGTGTTTTTGACAGGAACTTAAAAAATGTATAAGGTGGAAAGTTGATCACTAAGATTAAATATAGACAGTCTGTAATGAAGAAGCCAGGTCGCAGGATGGCTAAAACGCTGCTGCTTCAAAACAGCATACAATTAGTCATGGCCTGGGTTCGCAGCGAATTTGGGTGCTGATGAGCGAGGTAGTGGTCGTGACACAGCCACTACCGGTATGCTTTACAGCCAGTAAGTCTTTAACTGTACTTTTCTTGTGTTCTTTAAAAACTATTGATCACTCCAACTTTTTTTTAACACCAAAAAAAATTTTTTTCACAATTTTGAGGAAGTAAAAATGGAACTAGAAAGCTGAATAAAATTATTAACAAGTAAAAAATGTATCTTGGCTAAAAAAAATTAATTAAATCGTGAACATTTTCGTGCTATTACTTTTTACAATTTTCGACATGGATTAACTCAGCAACAGTGCATGGATGAACTTAGTTAAATTTTTGGCAGTGAAGCTCCATCAAGGACCAGCTGTAATCGATGGTATGTATGGTAAATTTAATCGTGGTGGTATGACGAATTTCGCCAAGGCCGTCCAAAATCAGCTGTTGTTTCGAAAACCATTGATACTGTGTGCAAGCTGATATTGCAAGCTCGACATGTGAGCTATCGTGAGATTGTGCCAAACTTAGGCATTAGTGGGAGTGGCATGCATTCAATATTGCGTAAACATTTGACTGTCAAACAAATCTGTTCGCGTTGGATCCCACACAATTTCGCAATCGCTCAAAAAGAGGCTCGTGTCGATTGGTCAAAAGCAAAGCTCAAAAATTTCGATAGTGGTGCTTCGAAAAGGGTCTGTGACATCGTGACAGTCCACGATTATGAGCACGAAAGTTAACAGCAGTCGACTGTATGGATGTTTCAACATGAGCAAAATTCAACAAAGGTTGTTCGCGCACGATGCATTTCCAAGCAAATGGTCGCACTTTTGCCCATACCCAATATTTAGTTAACTCCGGTTAGTTGACTAAAAATTAATGTTTCACACTGAAAGTCGTCAGCATTTAAGTAGTAAAATCAAAAGATAAACTAAAACAATACATGTACACACATACATCAACACATTTCCATTATGAGCTGGTGTGTGTGTGAGTGTGTATGCGATTTGTTAGACAATTGTTGAATGGCATACATTCAGAAGATACTTCAACTAAATGATTAAAAAAAAATAGCAAGCAGTTTTATGTCTCTCCTGTTTGTAATATTCTATGAATATTAAGTGAACTGAATTGAAAGTATTAAAAATAAATTACATTTGCCTGTCTGTGTATGTGTTCACACACGCGGAGTTGTATGAACTCCCCTGCACAGATAAATTACGTTCTGTTAACACTTGTGACAATTGTTTATAGAAAATAAGTAATTGGAAAAAAACATACATAGTTTCAAAGAGCAAACAGTAATTATGAACGAGCTTTTCAAATACTTCCAGTATCTTTTATTTCACTGCCACAGGCAAAAGGATTTAGCAATGACTTGTAGCCAGACACAGAATTTTATAAAAAGGATTTTTTTTGCACAGGCTTTAAAAATGTTACGAGAGGATGTTAAGGGTCATTAGTCTTCTCTTTTGAGTACGGAAAATTTTTTCAATAAAAATATTTCTTATCAAAAATATTACATTTTGTAAGAAAAAAAGATTTATACATTTTGTGAGAAAATATATCTTAAGTAGTTGACAGCGCTTGCGGGAAAAGCGTGACAAAAATTGCCTCGGGGAATAACATGTATCACGCCCAGCTGTAAATTTACTTACGTCTATCATAATTTAATTTGAATAGCTGACATCCTCTCACTTACCTGCAAAAGAAGAAAAGAAAAACAAAAAACAAAATTATATTCAGGGCCATTAATCATAATTATTAAAGAAAAAAAAACACACATTTGCTGGATAATTGACTTTTATAGAGATTTAAGAGTTGAAAAGTTGCTTAAAAAATTGTTTTAGTTTAACAAGAATTCTTTTATGTGTTAATTTTTGTCATAAGCAATATACAGTCGAACTTCCTTAAAAAGAACTTCTATACAATGAAGTTCTCCTTATTATGAACTAAAATCAATAACACAACTTTTGCGTTCCACTTTCCATGTATTTTGATCTCCGTTTAATGAATTTCCATACAGTGAATTTTTCTGTACAATGAACAAAATTTTGGAAACAGAAAATTAATTTAAGTGTGTTTTTAACAGCTTTATTTTACACTTGTTAGCAACACTGTTTATAAAGGAAATAAATTATATTTTTGGGATTCCCAAAGTAATGAATATGAAAACACAAACGTTTATGATTTGACTTTTAACATCATTTTTAACATTGACCCAGTTCAGTGAACGAAAATGATGCTCCGGAGTAGTACAGGGTGGCACAAAAAATAACTTTCCGATGTTTTTTTTTTATAGTAAAAAAAAAAAAAATTCAAAAACTTTGATTCTTCTTGTGGATTATTTTTATTTGGTCTTTTAATTTTTTTACATCCAGTCGAGAATATGATGTCATATAAATGGCCGCCGCCACAGTTGATTGTCATTTGAGCCCTTTTTATAGCATTTTCCATCACATTGGCCAAAACTTCCGGCGATAGGTGCTCACATTCTTGACGGATATTGTCTTTAAGAGCTGCAAGAGTCTGAGGCTGGTTGACATAAATAAGCCAGCGACTTTAAAAAGCCCCACAAAAAGAAGTCTGCAGGGGTCAAATCAGGCGATCTTGCTGGCCAGTGCAAATCGCCAAAACGGGAGATTGGGCGCCCGGGAAATGCATCCTTCAGCATATCGGTTGTGGCACGTGCAGTGTGTGTCGTAGCACCCTCCCGTTGGAACCACATGTTTTTCCATCCCAATTCATCGTTGATCATTGCTCTGTAGCGCTCACCATTCACAGTAACCGTTTGGCCCGCGACGTCTTCGAAGAAAAAAGGTCCGATGAGTAATTCAGCGAAAACAGCACACCATACAGTGACTTTGAGCGGTTGTAATGGCTCTTCGTGGGTTACACGTGGATTTTTAGTGCCCCAGAAGCGTAAATTTTGCTTATTTACGTACCCGCTAAGATGGAAATGGGCCTCATCACTCATGATTATTTTTGATGAAAAATCATCTTCCTCTTGGTGGTGATCAAGAATGGCTTGCGCGTATGTTAGACGCGATTGGCCGACAGCAGCTAACAGCTGTTGCACCGTCTGGACTTTGTACGGAAACATCTTCAAATCTTGTACCGAAATTCGCTGTAAAAACCGTCGACTGATATCCATTTGAGTGACACGTCGTCTGGTCGATGTCGACGGCGCTTCCATTACATCCTCGGCTACAGCAGCAATATTCTCTGCACAACGGCTACTCCGGGGTCTGCCACGCCTGGCAGCATCTCGTGTTGTGCCAGTCTCTTCGAGGCGAGCGGCCAAGTGTTGCAGTGTTTCACCAGTAGGTGTTGGACGGCCAGGAAATCTGCGACGAAATTCACGTTGTGCCAAAGTCACCGACCGATTATTGGTCAAATAAATAGTCACCAATATTCCTCATTTTGGAGCAGTGTAGCATAACATTGTTTATTAACGTGCATTTCGCATGTGTTTACTACACAGATGTCAAAACGGAACTGACATTAGCGGCCAATCGCAAAATTTATAGCATTTTCTGAGAGGAGGATTACTTTTGCGCCACCTTGTATTTCTCAGGAAGCAAAGTTATTAATAGAAATGAAGAAGGGGCATCAAAGAAAAAAGATATATATACATAGCTAAAGAGTTTGGAATTCTTCCCAGTATTTTATCAAACATTTTAAAAACAAGGCAGTTATTCAGTTATTTAACGTAAGAGACTTCGAACTCGCTTTTTCGAAGACATTGACGAAGCAATGCTCAACTGGGTTATGGCCGCTCGTTCTAAGAATGTTTCCGTATCTGGAGTATTATTGATAGAGCTTGAATAAAATATCTATTTAATTGATAAAGAAATATGTAGTTCAAGCAAAAATACCTGATTATTTTAAATAATAAAAAAATTAAAAATAAATAAATTATTGTCCTGAAGAAGCCATTCCGAAGGAGAGCGAAATATCGACAAAAATAATTAAATAATTTTAATAAAAGACCTACCTTTAGCTCAAGAAAATAAATATATAAAAGAAATATTTCTGTATAATAAAGTTTCTATATAGTGAAACAATTTTCTGTCCCCATGAACATTCACTATAGCGAAGTTCGACTTTAATTCTTTTTCCCCGTATTTTTGAATAGAAAACATTAAAACTATAACAACACAAAAATATTTTATTTTTTAAAACACAAATCTTCACACTGGGGAAACGTATCGCATAAATCAAGCGTAGACAGTCCCATATAAAACACACAAACACACACACACAGATAAACATACCAAAAAAATATTTTGTATTGCACAAGGGCGGCGAGGAAAAGAAAAGTTACAAACACATACTGAAATAAAACAAATAAAAAGAGAACAGAAAAAAATAAATAAATTGTTAAGTGTTGCGCAGCAACAGCAAACAAAAAAATCCTTCTACACTTTTCCTCTCTAAAGGGAAAAGAAAGCTGAGAAAAACAAAAACTCGAAATACACTCAAACTTTTATTTGTAACACATTAAGCACAGAAAAATAAAAAAAATAAAACAAACAAAATTTAATCCATTTGAGGCGTACAATTCTGAGGAAATTTGGGCTCAGGAACGCTTAAAAATGGAAATATGTACTTAATTTCACAATTAAGGCAATCATTTTTCAAGTGATTTTCGGGCGGCTAAAATTTCAGTGCCATCGAAGAAGAGGCGAATACGAAAATAACACAGACAAAATTAATCAGGCCTGTCACAGAAATCAATTTCGATCGAAATTGGTTTCGATATTGAAAGATCGTCGTGTGACCCATCGTGAGATTCAGAAAACCTTTGGCATTAGTGGGACCAGCATATATTCAATATTGCACAAACATTTGAGTGGCAAAAAAAAGTTTGTTCACGTTGGATCCCACACAATTTGTCAACCGCTCGAAAAAAGCATCGTATCGGTTTGCTAAAAAATACGATCTGGGTGCTGCGCAACACGTCTATTGTGACTGGTGATTAATCGTGGACTTACGCTCATGAGCGGCTGTATGGGTCGCCTTTTTTTTTTTTTTTTTTTTTTTTTTGGATAACGTAAACCCGTTAATTTTGAGTGGTACACAACGTTGTGGTTGCCAGTTGTCTTTCAAGAAATCAGAAAAACCAACCGCCAAACACGGATCACTCTTCACCACAACAATGCCACCTCTCACACATGGCCAAAAACTACTGCATGTTTGAGCACCCAAAATATCGATTTATTGCTCCATCCCTCGTATAGTCCTGGCCTAGCAGCGAATGACTGCTTTTTATTCCCCCACGTTTTTCAGCGCCTGAAGAAATCATTGCTGCATTCAGAAAGGTTGTTTTGGAGATACCTCAATCAGTGTGGCAAAAGTGTTTCGATAACACAGGCCAACACTCAATTTGCTTCTTTGAATTTATCAACTGATTCTAGTTACTTTGGCTGCACTGAATTCAAATCTGTAATCAGTTTGTCTCTATCAGCTCTAGTTTTCATGATATAGCTTTTTTATACCCTCCACTCATGACCTCCAATTATGACCCGTCTGTCAGCCCGTCTGTCAGTTTTTTTCAAAAATTGTTTTTCATCAAAATTTCTTATTTACAGTTATGGTAGTTGCAAAAAAAAAACATTTTTTCCGGGAAAAAAAACTTTGAACCCAAAATTTTTTTTCATAAAAAAATTTTTTTTTTTTTATATTTTATATATTTATTTGAGCTTAAGGTCTTTTGGAATTTGAGTATTTATTTTTGTCAATATTTCGCTCTCCTTCGGATAGCTTCTTCAGGACAATAATAATCAAAAATGTTTTTCATTATTATTGTCCTGAAGAAGCTATCCGAAGGAGAGCGATATATTGACAAAAATAAATACTCAAATTCCAAAAGACCTTAAGCTCAAATAAATATATAAAATATAAGAAAAAAAGGGGTCAAAATAACTAAATATTAAAAAAATTTTTGACTGGCGGGCAGACGGTTATAACTGAAGGTCACTAGTGGAGTGTATAAAGAAGCTATATCATAAAAACTAGAGCAGATAGAGACAAACTGATTACAGATTTGAGTTCAGCGCACCCCAATTTAACTAGAAACAGTTGATGAATTCAAAGAAGCAAAAATCTTTTTTAATTTTGTCGGGCTGTGTAATTGGTTCACACGACTACAAAAGTGAATAGATCTTTTTGGGGAAAAGCAATAAAGTGAATTTCGGTAATTAACACTTCTTTATGTTCTCTTATCCCAATTGGTTCAAACGCATGCAAAATTTCATAGATCTTCTTGGGGAATATTTTAAAAAACATTAAAGTGATTTTTGATCATTAATTGTTGTATTTGTTCTCTAATCCCAATATATAAAAGGCAACCCTCGTATTGCTTTGGGGAGGGGGTTCGCCGCAACCATTGCGGTCAATGAAGATGCCTATGGCACCCCGATAACAGATGTTTGATTCCCGCTCTTCGTGGTATTGATATCACTGATGTTTGGTTTTAGCAGGATGGTACAATTCGCCGCACATCTTATGACGCAATGAAATTATTGCGTCAAACTTTTGATGGACATTTAATGAGCCGTGTAATTTCAATTGGCTGGCAAGAAGCTGCGATTCGATGCCATTGGACTCTATCTGTGTGGCAACGTCAAAATCAAGTATTATGCCCACATAGCAAATACAATTGGTGATGCCATTGCCGAGATACTAACCCATATGATCGGCAGTAGTTTTTGCTCGGGGCTAAACTAAAGTATTTTGTAACTGTTGGGGCATAAAACTGTTTTAATCGGGTCTCTGTTCTAGAATCCGATTCGGATTGATTTACCAAAATTTTCTTAATCCGCATAATTCATAAATTGGTGTTCTCAATTCAGCATGTTTTTAGATATACATGTAAATGATTTTTCAAAAACAAGACACACCCGAAATATTGAAGAGACATTCTATATTTAAAATTAGTTTTTATTAAAGATGTAATTGGGAAGACTCCATCACTGACAGTTGTTATCGGTTTAATACACTCAGAATATTTTTGTAGTAACTGACCGCAGTTTATTCCAGAAGTAATCAGTGCAAATATTTTTAACTGCACTTTTAACCTTTGAGAAAGAATGAAATTTTAATTTTAACTGAGTTGTGCAGTTACTTAAAAATCTAGCAACAGATAAATACGGATTTTCGCTCACAGTTAATAATGACAGTTGTAACTTATGCTACACATATGTATGTACATGAAGGAACCAAGCTGTTAGTATAATAACATACATATTTATAATTTGGTTTCTACATAAATATGTAGCATACACACTCTTTACTTAAATTGATTGTTGTTGAATTTGTTCGGATTGTTGCGATGGCTGAGTGGGTATAACAGCTGCTTTCAAGACGAGATGCTGCATGTTCGATTCTCAGCAGCGACTTTGTAGAACAAAAATTAAATTAGCGAATTAAAAAAGGAGATATGCAATACAGACAGTAAACTATAATTAAATAAAATGACCACCTAAGAAAAAATTAAATTTTTTTTTTTTGCAAGTTGATTACGCATGAATTATTTGACAGTTAGAATAAAGGAAGAATTATTATTTCTACCGATTGGGTTGCGTAGATTTTTTAACATTTAAATTCAAATTAAGTAATAAGTAAATTTAAATGAAAAATAAGTAGGACAGTATTTAAATGAAGTTTCATTTATTTTAAAGAGTGTTTTCAGTTAATTTTACTGACAAAGTTTTCTGAGTGTAGTAATAGCAGCATGATATAGTATATTTAAATTTTCTGTTTTCTGATTGAATTTTTCCAGTGATGCGAATTCACCTTTGAGATTATTGGAATCAACACGTTTGCAGTTGCTATTATTCTTTTTCCACCCGTCAGCTGTGAAGCCATAGTTTTCGATAATTCTCATAGAGTTGACAAAACACTGGTTTTAAATACAAACTTTGTTTTTTTTTAGGGTTCCGTACTCATCAGAGTGAAACGGAACCCTATTACCGAGACAAGTCCGTCCGTCCGTACGTCACAGCGTCAATTCTCCGAAACGGTAAGAGCTAGAGCTGAAATTTTCACAGGATGTTGTTGTACCTTGCCGCTACAACAACAAATACTAAAATCAACAACAAGTCGAAAACCACCAGGTGTCCCCATACAACGAAAAGTTGCAATTAGCTATAACTCTCGAACCGTAAAAGATAGAAAGCTGAAATTTGGGTAGTGTATGTATTTATAGACGCTTTACAACAACAAATGCTAAAGACAACAACAAGTTGAAAACTATCAGGTGTCTCCATACAACCTAAAGTAACAATTAGCCGTAGCTGCTAAACTATAAATTACAGAGAGCTGAAATTCGCACAATATATGTATTTACATATGCGCTACCACAACAAATGGTAAAAACAACATCATGTCGAAAACTTCCAGGTGTCCCTATACAACGTAAAAAAACATTAGCTGTAACTTTCAAACTGTAAGGGACAAAGAGATGAAATGTGCACAATATATTTACTCGCATAAGGCCTACAATAACAAATGCTAAAAGCAACAAGAAGTCGAAAACTACCAGGTGTCCCTATACAACGTAAAGTAACAACCAGCCGTTACTCTCGAGCCGTGAGAGACAGAGGGATGAAATTTGCACAATATGTGTATTCACATATGCTCCACAACAACACTTGCTAAAAACAACAACAACTGTAAAACTACCAGGTGTCCCTATACAACGTAGAGTAATAGCTATAACTCTCGAACCGTAGGAGATAGAGAACCGAAACTCGCACAGTATATGTATTCCCAGATGCCTTACAACAGCAAATTACAACAACAACAACAATTGGAAAATTACTAGGTACCCACATACAACATAAAGTAGCTGTAAAAACAGAGAGATGAAATTTATAAAATATACATATGTATTTACATACGCCATTCCATACATACATTACATATACATACGCACGGAACCCTAAGTGTACGAGCCAGCCTCGTACCTGACTTAACTTATTTATTTTTTTTGTTCACGTAGACTTTAGTTCGCTTTATGAAATGATTGTTCTGGCTGCTAATGATGACAAGAGGATTGAATATGATTTCATTTATTTTATGCGATTAATTATATACAGCAGGTAGAATACTAGGCGAGCTGTTGATGAGAAGTGAGGCGGTTTCGCAACAGCTAATTGTATCCCAATTCAAGCTATAGTTTTCACTTTACTGGTCTTTTTTCCTCAATTGTACTTCGCAATATTTTCAAAACCAGAGCTAAAGCCAAATTAAAGGTACATATAAAGAGCAAAATTAAACTCAATAAAATAGTGCCACATGTTAGTGAACTGAAATTCAAGGTGTACAAACGTAAATGCGTGAAAAAGGGGTTAAACAAAAATTTCCTTTTATTACATGCACATGTGCAAAAGTTTTTCCATCTTTGGCCAACATATAATTTTGTTAAAACAAGGAAGAAAAAAAAAAAAAAGAATCTACTTGATAACAGAGCGACTGAATGAAAACTCATTTTAATCATTTCGAAAGTTAAAAACCAACACAACTTTTTTTCATTCGCTTGGCTCGCACACACCACACATACAATCACAAATTAACAAGCGACTGATGATAAAGTTGCTAACGTTAACGCTGCTCTGTGCTGCATTATTATTATCGTAACATATTATTCCAGGATACTCGTGCTAACTGCTGCTGTTATCAAACATTTTTTCATTCATTCGTTCGTTCATTCATTCATTCATTACTTCTCACAGTGTAGCTTAGTAAATTTAAATAGAACTTTTTTGCCCCTGCCAAAAATATACCAGAGAAATAATGTGTTTTTGTTCCTCTGAATGCCTTCAGGTTTATTTAACTTTTCTTTTTTTTTCGTTTCTTTTGAAAAGTGTTTACACAATCATATACCATTCAAAATATAATTTTTGTAGATTTTTTTTTTTTTTGTGTTTTTACATGCGAGTGGAAACAAGAACTCACATTCAACTTTAGCTCAGTAATAATTGTGTTTATTTTATGTTGTAAATGTCAGTCTGCTGGGAGCTGAATTTGAAGAACGTGGTGTGAAGCAAGCAAATAAAGGTTAAAAGAAAAGTTTATAAGCATTATCAAAAAATATAAAAAGAGAGGTAGAAATTTCGAGCAGGGAAAATAATAAAGAAAAGGGGGATATTATAAGGTTTTGTTTTCTTCTGGCACAATATGTGTCTTTAAGTTGATGTTTCTATAATGCGAGGCAGAAGGGCACCGTCCATTGGCGAGTTAAAGAGATTTCTGAGAAGTTATAAGGCAGAGAAAAGTAAAAGAAAGTATATATAGTAAAACATATCCACAACAAATATGTATGTATATACCCTCTTATGGGTAGATATCCTCTTCATAATGGAAAGTTCCCAAGTCCACAAAAAATAATTTTTTCTCTTATATTTTATATATTTTTTTGAGCTTAAGGTCTTTTTATTAAAGAATTTCAGTATTTTTGTCAATATTTCGCTCTCCTTCGGATCGCTTCTTCTACACAGAGCGAAAACTTCCTAATAGATTCAATAAGATTTTCTCTTTGAAACGTTTTTAGGCTGAGGGGTATCCCAGCAGAGAGAAAAGAAGATTTTTCTATGGGTATTTCTTATTATTTCCATGTTGCAAATCTTATTAATTGTCTCAACAAGAAAAACACATAAAACCAAGAAGAAAACTTGTTACTCACGTTTGTTTTTACTCAGTTTCCGATTTGCATGGTACCAAAAAAAAAAATTCTATAGAGAAGAACTTATTGATTCTATTAGGTCTTCTTGTAAATTGTACACAATAAGGATTTCTTATTGATTTTATTAGGTTATCCTATTAATTTTTCCCTATTGGTTTTATTAGTTTCCTATATAAACACACGTAAATCATCTTTTTAGTTTCATTAATTGTTGTTTTTTCAATAAGGTTTTCCCATTTAAAATAATAAGGAATCCTTCTTGAAAAAAAACCATAGAGATATCTTATTGATTTTGTTCTACTTTATTAGGTGCTTTTTTCTCTGTGTATACTCAAATTCTTAAATAATTTTTTCTCTACTAAAGGGATTTTTCTTCGGTGTATAGATCTTTTAACTAATTAAAATTTTTAATTCAGGTCCAAAAATGAACCTTTTCAAAAAATACTTGCTGTACTTTTCAGCTGTCTATATGCCGACGACATTTCGTTGGTGCTAATCTACTGATCAAAACTACTGATGAGTTGATTAGCACCAACGAAATGTCGTCGGCATATAGACAGCTGAAAAGTACAGCAAATATTTTTTGAAAAGGTGCATTTTTGGACCTGAATTAATACATTTCAATTGGCTCTTAAAGCAAATAAATAATTAAGTTCATATTTTAATAAAATTTTTTTTAATATTTTCCATTTTAAAATTTTGAATGATTTTATTCATATTTTTAAATATTCCTTTATTTTTTTTATTATAAATCTCTTATATATATTTTTGGACATTTATAAAGGGTGTTTTTTCTTTCGATGTATAGAACTTTAACGTTGCAAAAAAACAACGATGGATTATTCGATTGTTATGAATTTTATTTCTGCGAAAGATAATCTTGTGGCATTACATTTTAAATATGATTTCTGACATATGACCGAAACGGCTGGCGCGGATGTAAACCAATCTGGACGTCCAATTTTCGCTGACTTTTTCCAACATTTGTGGCCGTATATCGTTATCTTCCAAATGCTCAAGCGTTTGTGACTTATCCGCATAGACTAATTACTTTACAAAGCCCCACAGCGATGTTAAATCACAAGATCTTGGAGGCCCATTCACAGGTCCAAAACGTGAAATTAGGCGGTCACCAAACGTGTCTTTCACAAAATCGATTGTGGCACGGGCGGTGTGACATGTTGCGCGGTCTTGTTGAAACCACATTTGCTGGACATCATGGTTATTCAATTCAGGAATGACCGATCACCATTGACTGTAACGTTCTGGCCATCATCGTTTTTGAAGTAGTACGGACCAATGATTCCACAGTCAGTAACGGTGTTTCAACATACACTTGAGGATTAGCTGCACTCCAAACGCGGCAGTTTTGTTTGTTGACGTGGCCATTCAACCAGAAGTGCCCTTAATCGCCAAACAAAATTCGCTTATGAAAATCGGAAACAACGGCAATCTCGTTTGGCACTAAAACCGCACTATTTGCAAGCGTTGTTCAGGCGTTAGTCTATTCATGATGAATTGCCCAACCAAACTGAGAATAAATCACTTGACAGCTGTTAAATCGTTCACCATCTTGAACAGTAATGCCAACTTAAAGTTCTATACAGCGAAAAAAAATTAAAAATATACACCAAAAAAAAAAAAAATTCAAGGAAGTGCTGCCTCATTATCTTTTAATCCAAACCACTATAGTTCCTGAACAAAAATATTTATTAATTTAATTTTATAGTGAACTATATGATTTACAATTGTAAATAATTTTATCGGGCTTTCGAGTTCGATTTTTACTTTCTCAAAATTGAGAAAAAAAAAAATTTGTTGTGATAAAAATTGGAGTGCTCAACATTTTTAAAGAAGACAGCAAAAAGAAGAAGTTGAAAACTTACTGGCTGGGGCACATACCCAGGCTGTTTCAGAACAGCACTCAAATCGATTCTAACCCAAGCCATGACATATTGGATAGTATTATTGATTCAACACGAAATGAAAAATTACACGGAAAGAAATATCGATTGATATGAAAATTGCGATTATTCATTCCCGCGGATGTGCTTTCTGCGAAGTAAATTTAACGTCTCTGTTTTAATAATGTCAAAATACCAAACAAACAAAACTACACTTGGAGAACGAATTGTATGTGTAATTTTAGAAGGGTTGGTTAATTCAGTTTTTATCAGTAAAATGTATGTATAATTTAATAAATATTGACACTATTGCTTTATTTTGAGGATGGTAGTGAAAGTGATTGCTTGGACACCCGGTTAGAAAGAAGAGTTTTGCGTTAAAAGTAAATCTGAAAACGTATTGCAGATGAACGATAGAGAACAAGTTGAAATAAAGACATGTAGGTCTGCTGCCGCATAAATAATTTATGCATATTCTTGCAGCTTCTAAATAAATTTTATAAAAAGTTTGATTTGAAAAATGTGCTAATTTTGTTACTTTTGTTTACCATAAAAATGGCGATGTCAGAGCGCACAGCCGCCTCTCTCCCTGAACAACAGATGCTGCCAGACTTTACACACATTCCCGTTGAACTAAATGCGCAACGTTCAGCACAGGAAAAATTAGTAAATGCGACATTGACAAAACAATTGATTTTAAAATGTTAACTTCCTCAGGCTGCCACGATTGTTAAGTTTGAACAGGCTTGAGTAGCGCTTTATTTCTTTAAGTGTTGTTAAGAGCAGGCTTTTTTTTTACATATTTTATTACTTAAAATTATATAAAAAAAATATGAACTTAATTATTTATTTGCTTTCAGAGCAAACACATATTGATTACATCTGTTCGGCAGCAGCATTATACGGAATTAATTAACAAACATGTTTTCATTACTTAATTACAAATTGTCATTGCAATCGATAACATGTGGCTGAAAGTAATAAATATTTAACACAAGCCATTCTTCATTTTATATTTTATTAATTTTTATGTAATTAATATTTATGAATACAGTTTTCATTCAAGGCTTTAATAAGAGAACGCTATAAGTCAAACTGCTGCAATTTATGAGCATAATAACAAACATTAAACGGCTTAATTTAAATGCAACGAGTGATGATGTGTTCCAGCAGGACTTTTTGGAAAAGCAATAATTATTTTAGCTTTAAGTCAAAGGCAGAGCTGAAGCCCTTCAAAAAAAAAGCTGCTGCAAAAATTTCTTATCTATTAAACGCAGGGACCGGAAATAAGAGTTATTTTTCAATTTTTGAAGAAATAAATCATACATACACAGAGCGAAAACTTCCTAATACATTCAATAAGATTTTCTCGTTGAAACGTTTTTAGGCTGAGGGGTATCCCAGCAGAGAGAAACGAAGATTTTTCTATGGGTATTTCTTATTATTTCCATGTTGCAAATCTTATTAATTGTCTCAACAAGAAAAACACATAAAACCAAGAAGAAAACTTGTTACTCACGTTTGTTTTTACTCAGTTTCCGATTTGCATGGTACCAAAAAAAAAAAAAAAAAAATTCTATAGAGAAGAACTTATTCATTCTATTAGGTTTTCTTGTAAATTGTATACAATAAGGATTTCTTATTGATTTTATTAGGTTATCCTATTAATTTTTCCCTATTGGTCTTATTAGTTTCCTATATAAACACACGTAAATCATCTTTTTTTGAATTCATTAATAAGAATATATTTTTGGTTACATTAGCTTTCTTGTTATTTCATACAAAATCAACAGACATTTGTTGTTTTTTCAATAAGGTTTTCCCATTTAAAATAATAAGGAATACTTCTTGAAAAAAAAAACCATAGAGATATCTTATTGATTTTGTTCTATTTTATTAGGTGCTTTTTTCTCTGTGTATATGAATATCGTAGAAAACTTTTAATGATGGTGTACATCATGATTTTTAGGCGAAATGCATCCAACATATTGCATGATTTTTAAATTTTTTATTTTTATTTTAACAATCAAAAATATGAGTTATTTTTGATTTTTATATTTTTAAATGAAAAATAAAAGTTATTTTTGATTTTTATATTTTTAAATGAAAAATAAAAGTTATTTTTGATTTTTATACTTTTATATCAATAATAAAAATCAATTCAAAACTCTTATTTATTTGTCGATGCCGTATGTATTATAATATGCTGCTTTATTCAAATTTCTATATGAATGTGACTTATCCATTATCAGCTATAAAAACATGAATGCATAGAAATAGCTTACAAGTTTTGGCTGCCATTCAAGTCGTTTTCAGGTGTTCAATTTTACCATCATAATTGATTTTAAATGTTCCTCAGATAAATTATATCTCAAATCTCCCAATACTAATCTGGTTGCTGAAAATAACCTTTCTACACTGACTTGAGTGGCAGGTACAGAATGAACAATAAAAGCTAATTTTCGAAGCCATGGAAACACAATTTTTTTGCTCTCCCAATATTCCAATAAATTAGCAGAAGTATCGAAACACTTTTCTTTGTAATTGTCTATTTTAAAATAAGCTTTGCAGACATATTACCTCGAATTTGTCGCGAATTTTGAATTGATTTTTATTATTGATATAAAAATATAAAAATCAAAAATAACTTTTATTTTTCATTTAAAAATATAAAAATCAAAAATAACTTTCATTTAAGAAAATAAATATCAAAAATAATTTTTATTTTTCATTTAAAAAAATAAATATCAAAAATAACTCTTATTTTCTATCTCAAAATATATAAATCAAAAATAACTCTTATTTCTTGATTTTTTTTTTTTAAACAAATCATAAGAGTTACTTACGGTCGCTGATTAAACGAGGTCTGATCGAGAAATAACTGTTATCTAAAATTTTTTCAAAAACTATTTATTTATGCATCAATAACTATCCTGTTCCCCTTTAAAGTAATTCTCCTCAGATATAATACACTTTCCAATCCTCGTAGCACTTCTAAAACGCGATTTCGATTTTTATTTTATCTCCTCAATCGTAGCCAAACGCTTTCCTTTCACCGGTGTCTTCAGTTTTGGGAAGAGGAAAATGTCAGCGGGAGCCAAGTCCGGTAAATACGGTGGTTGAGGCATGATAACGGTTTTGTTGTTGGCCAAAAACTCACTTACAAGCATCGATGTGTGAGCTGGTGCATTACCATGGTGCAAAATCCATGATTGTTTTTTCCACATTTCTGTGCGTTTCTGACGAATTGCTTTGCGCAAACGGCGCATAACTTTGAGGTAGTATTCCTTATCAACCGTACGACCTTGTGGCATTGCCGTCAAAGAAAACAGTGAGCAAAACCTTCACATTTCACCGAAATAAACGTGCTTGTTTCGGTCTTGGCTCTTCTGGACGCTTCCATTGGAATGATTCGGCTTGGATTTCAATGTCATGGCCATAAGAGTACACTCTTGATTCGCCACCAAATATGAGCTTTTGTGGAGGAAGTCTGGATCGTCGTTGACGATGTCCAACAGCTGCTGAGTGATTGATGTATGGCATAAAATAAAGTCTTATTATTGGTAACTCGCTTATTAGCGGAATAAATATATTTATCATATCCCTTCCCCACCCCCTCTCGAATCCGCGCCTGATTATCACCGGATAATATTTTCCAATTTTTTGTAAGTAAAATCAAATTAAAACACGATAAAATCAAAATTTACTATGAACACTTTATTCTTGACACGGGAGTTTCAAAAGCTTCGTGAAATAAAAACATAAAAAAGAGTCGTCAGGGGTATGAACATGAATAAGTAAAAAAAAAAAATTACCAAAAAACCAGGGCTTGTCTACATTTTTTGTGCAACGCCATATTGAAGATCTTACACTTATTGTAGAAAAGAAAACGGCCTTAAGCGTGTTTTGTATTCCAATTTGTTTTAGCAACAAAGAAGAAGATCACATTTTGTATGCATGCAAGTTATCTCTATCATAAAGCGCATCAAAATTACAAACCCTTTTCATAACCCTGAAGCACAATAAATGTCATATAGAAATCTTTAGTGCTACGCATTAAATTTTTCACAAACATAATTAAAAATTGTGTTTGTGACATCATTAATGTTATTTGTATTCTTCTGATCCTTTTCATTTATACCGAAAAGTTTAAGCCAATATCAAAGAGTAAATTTTTGAAACTACTAGACAGACAATAACAACTGAAGCATATGAAGTATATTGCTATGTTTTATAAAGTTGTAGCAAGTGGCAAGAAAAATATGCCAAAGCCTGGTTATATCATATACATACATATGTACATATTTACATACATACATGACATATTGGGTGAATGTTTTAATTATATCGTATCAATTTGCATAAAGCACCAGCCAACACATGCGTACAATAAAACGAACGACCTAAAGGAATTTTATTAAAATATATATACAATTATAAACATGCATGTGCATGCTTGATAATACAAGAGCAAAATTTTATGAACGCATTAATTTTTAAACAAAAACACTTTAAATAACCTGGAACCAAGTTAAGCCGTAGAGGTCTTCCAAAAGAGGGCCTCTATAGGAGTTTCTAAGAAATTTTTAAGAAATCTTTTTATATCGACATTGAAAATACCGTAAAAGTAGACTAATAAATTATTGCTGTATTACAATAATGCTGAAACATTGTCAACAACTAATAAAGCGCAAACTTTACTTATCAAAAGAAAGCACAAAATTGGTGGGCTAGATTTAGCAATCTTTTGCTTTTATAGCTCGAGGGGCACTGCTACAACGGGTTAACCATTTTGCGGTTTCAAAAGTAATTTTATATATTTATTTAAGCTTAAGGTCTTTTAGAATTTGATTATTTGAGTATTTTTGTCAATATTTCGCTCTCCTCTCGGGACAACTTTTGAAGAAGCTATCCGAAATATTGACAAAAATACTCAAATATTCAAATTCTACAAGACCTTAAGCTCAAATAAATATATAAAATATAAGAAAAAAAGGGGTCGAAATAATTAAATATTAAGTTTCAAAAGTAAACGTAAATAAAACACACATAAAATGTTTTTTTCATATTTTTTAAAGTTTGAACGTTGACATTATGTGTGAAACACTACATCATTTCAATGATCACCATGCGAAGTGTTGCAAGCATTGATTCTTTTGAGGTAATTTTTGACCACTTTTTGTCACATATTGGGCGGCATCTCAGCCCATAACTTGAGGAATGTTGGTTATTAAGTGCTCAAGAGTTAAAATTGTATCTGCATTAACACGGTCTTTCGCGTAGCTCCACAAAAAAAAGTCGAATGGTGTCAAATCGCAAGATCTTGGTGGCCACTTGATATCGCCACGGCGAGAAATTATACAGCTCAGAAATGTCTCTTGCATTAAAGCCATATTCGCTCGAGTTGTGTGGCATGTGGCACCGTCTTGTTGAAACCACATATCCTCCAAGTGGTATTCTTCAATAGCCGGCAAAAAAAAGTCGGTTATTATCTGACCATAACGCTTCGAATTGACCGTGACAGTCGTTCATCGTCGTTTTCGAAGAAGTAAGGTATAATCACAACTTCGCTTCGGACCAAAGAGTGCACCAAACAGTACCTTTTTCTGGATGTAATGGCCTCTCTTTAATTGCTTGAGGACTCTCAGAGCCTCCGAATACGACAATTTTATTTATTCACATAACCACCAAGTGAGAAATGTGCTTCATCGCTAAACAGCACTTTGTTCGAAAAATCGCCGTCCAACGCACCCATTCCACGTATCTACGACGTTGTGAATGATCAGCTGGCTTTAGTTGTTGTGTGAGCTGGATTTTATATGGATGCAGGTGTAGATCTTAAAGCAAAATACGCCATTATGTGCAGTAAGACACTTCTAATTCCTAAGAACCACGAGGAATCGCCACATTCGGGTCTTCGGCAACAGTTTCACTTACAGCAGCGTTATTTTCAGCGGAACGAGCGAAACGATGATGCACAGGCCTTACAATATTATGTAATGTTATTACACCAGGGAAAGTTGGGGAGCATATGTATACCCCGAATTCAACCGAGGAACTGTTTTAGGCTATGTCATGAATGTAGCGTCATTCAGGCCAAAGTTGAGGCGATAAGAAGAACAATAAACTGAAAGAGGTACTATAGCGTGTCCGGGGAGCACATCCCAATCTGTAGTGATAGCAAGGCCGCCAAAAGCACTCTAGCAGCTGTTTACCCAACATCTAGGTTGGTTGGTGAATGAATCAGTTAATGAGACATTCAGACCTGGAGCTTCTCAGGGTACCTCGACACAACGGATTGTCAGGCAATGGATAGGAAGATATGCAACAATTCGTTGGTGTTCTCGTCAATAGATATGAGCAGCTAATACCAACGAGAGCTGTTAAAAACTGCGCATGAGATCACCTTTCGCATATTGGGCCTCACTTGGTCCAGCTATAATTACAAGAGAACCTTTGCTTAGATTTTCCGTGACAAGTGCTACACACCCTAGTAGCTGTTCTGATAGGACACTGTCACATGGGAGAAGACCAATTCTTCCATATAATGACTTCTGCAGAAGTTGCAGAGATGAACAAGGGGAGGAGAGTATAGAACACTTTCTATGCCGATGTCTAGCTTCTTCTAGGACCCAAGTGGACCGGTCACAGTACAGGCAGCCCGTGAAGTAAGTTACCGACTTGGTCTGTATGTCAATACCACGAGTTAATTTAATTAGACTTCTTTACTGAATATGGGAGGCAAACTTCTAGACATTTTATAATTTAACTGAAGTTAAAACAGGGGCTCAGGAATGCCGTATATCGCTAAATAAAACAGTGATACATTCGGAGCTGGAAGCTCCTGGGTATCTGGATGAAGAGTGACGATATCTGGTGCTCGCTGGTGACGGTGGGGCATGGACGAATTGGCTGGTGGTCTTCTCAATAATTATAAGCAGGTAATACAGTGATAGCTGTGAAAAACCTGGGCAAGAAAGCAAGTCAAATGACCAGCTATAATTAGAAAAGAACCTTGGCTTTGTTGGATTTTCCGTTACAAGGGCTACACACCCTAGTAGCTGTTCTGATAGGACACTGTCACATGGGAATACCAGCGAGAAGACCAATTTTTCCATATAATGACTACTGCAGAAGTTGCAGAGATGAAGAGGAGGAGGAGGAGAAGGAGAGCGTCGAACACATCCTTTGCCAATGTCCAGCTCTTTTTAATAAGAGAGCAAATTGCCGGGGGCAGACCGACACTGCATGCGTGGGCGGATGTATCGGAATGCCGGTCTCATGACTGGCAGCCTTTGAAACATAAACACAACATCACAAAGTTGATTTCAAATTTTTAGCGTTACTTCTGCTTTGTGTTGTTCGATAACTGTTGTTTTAACATGCCATTAGCATCAAGAATCAAAATGAAAATAAACATTTTTTTTTTTGGTAGGATTTTTTCATGCTATTTAATGATAACCTTACTTTCTGTGGTAAAATTGTAATAATCAACATTTTTAAGGAAGACAAGAAAAGTAAAGTTGAAGCTGTTGTGGGGATTGCAGCTGATCATCGTAGGGGACGTGAAGCAGCCACGTTATATTTATTCCCCAGTCAAGAAATCTTCAATTTTAATATTCTTGGTTTCTTTAAAAATGTTAATCACTACAATTTTACCATAAAAAAATTCTGAGGAAGTCGAATCGAACTCAAAGCCCCGCAAATTATTCAACAACAAGCGAGGCAAATTTTTGATCTTTTTTTCTTGTCGATTTCAAACATTTGTTCATTCGATCATTTACTAAAACGCTGATGAATTATTAATTAGGCCTGTGGGAAGGCATGTTTAGATCCTCGTTTTGCTCTCGTCTCACACAACTGATATGCAGCAACAATATGCGTGTGTGTGTGTGAGTGTGTGAGTGTGTAAGTTATTGTTGTTTAATATTTTGTTGCATATTTTTGGGCAACAAAATGAATGTCGGTTAAATTTCCATACATTTAATATACATATGTATATAAAACAGTTAAGGATTATGTAATTATGTTTACATCAGTAAAAGGGGATGTAATTATATATATACATACATATTTTATAAGTGTAAGTGTATCAAAGTTTTTTTTTTTTTGTTTATATGCGGTAAATATTGAAATAAGAAAACTGGTTGTAGTGCAAAGGACTTTACCATCATTTAATTCGTAAAATATGTATAATTTCCATTTATTTTAATTTTCAAAGAGGAAAATATTTTATAAAAAAAGCGGTCGAAAAGTAGCGATAAAAAGCTTATAGAGAGGATATTTAATACAAAAAAAAATCGTTGGTAACATAATGGTATTATTTAGAATTGCAATTGAAAGCAGAAGTCAAAAATCGTACAAAAATCGCTGCCAAAATGAGTTGGATTATTTATGCAAAATTTTGCTGTTAAGTCTTTTTTGTGTTTAATAACACTCAAAGAACTTGATTTAAATTTGTAAAATGTTGAAGATGCCATTGTTATAGTTTGGCAAACAGCAATAAACCAACATAAAGTATGTATGTTGAGGTGATTGCAAGTACATATGTAAATACAAGTATGAAATCATGTAGAATTATTTAATATAATAAATATTGCCTGTAATGAAAGCAATGAAGTAGCATAGTTGTTATATTAATAGTTATTTGAGCAAAATTTATTATTAAGAAGAGTTTGCTAAACGATGCGGCTGCCTAAAGTTGTACTTGTTGCCATCATTTCTATGAAATATTTATTTCTATGTTTCCAGGACAGCACTTTCGTATAATTTGCAAATGTTGCACTTCTGCATTGATTATAGTTTTACTTAATTAAACATGATCTCGAACTCAGTTGCTCTGTGAACAAAAGCTTGTTTAGACATTAAGCTGCAAGCTATAAATCAAGCAAAGACAAAGATTCACCACAAGCATTTTAACATGGTGTTCAGCTGTTACATATGTATTAAGCCATCAAATAGTAACTTCTTTGGTGAATGCACTGAGAGAAAAAGCATTTGAAAATAAATCAGGGTGATTCTTCCCGCAGTTAACAAATGTCATATAAAATTAACGTTACCAAATATTGTTTCAAAAATCATGTTAAAAATCTATGCCAAAGAGAAACACGTTTCGCATGGCTAATAAATAAGAAAATGTTACGCTTTACAAAATCCCATTGCTGGATGGTAATCATGGCATTCACATACAACTTTTAAAACAAATTTTTTTTTATGAAACTACACAGTGCATCATCCTTCACTCCCATGAAGCAATTCAGCAAGCGCGATTTATCTTGCAAACACTAAATTTGAACACATTCCAAGTGGCAAAAAAAAAACACGAATTCGTTATCACAATTATTATAAAATAATAGGAGAGTTCTCTTTTATATTCCGGAGTTAGAACACCAAAACCAATATTTATTATCAAAATTCACTACATTTTATTCCCGATGAACATACACTTTTGAACCAACAATTACCCAAAAAATCACCAAGTATACGAAATCCATTTGAACGCCAATTTTCAAGCGAGACTTCAATCAAATGGTTCAATTTATCAAAAAAACGTTGAGATGTGATTCACAATTAACATTGTGCCTTACAGTTGGACTGCTCATTATTTTTATGGGATTCGAACTGCAATCTCACTAATACTAATCAGCCAAAATATCCACTTAGACATCGCCAGAATGACAAAAAATGCGACCAGAAGGCAATTTAAGTAGATATAATTTTAAATTAAATCACATGTAACAACATGACCACTATACATAACGCACACATTGATTTTCAACCAACATTTTTCGAACCCCATAAATTTTGGCAGTTGATAACAAACAGTATTTGCCAATCGCACTCATTTAGTCATATGCCTGCTATCAGATATTGGCGCCGAGAGACAAAAAATGGAAGTTACAATCAGTAACGATCTACGAATAATCTCCGAATGGGGTCGGAAACAACTTTTAATCTTGATGTCTTTACTATGTATATCACCTACATATGTATATGATTTTCTCACGTTTGGGCCAGCGCCGCGTTTACTCGACCAGGGGCAGCAGAAAGGGTAAATTTCATCGGTGATAGCAGGCTGTCTAATTTATTTAACTCATTTTCCTTAGACAGATCAGAGATCTTTTTTAAGACACCTGCATCTTCTTACGCAATACGCGTGCATCATCCAGGGTCAATCGACCACGAATGTTTTTTCAAAAATTCTCAAATACAATTGAGAAACGGCACTTATACCACTAAATAGACCATATTCTTGGCTTCCTTTTCCATCTAGTCCAGTTGAGTTACACTCCGAAAATGTGCCCATATATGTCCAAATTCGTTCCAAGATCACCGATTTTTTACGGTGTTAAAATTTTTTTTTTTAGTTTTCTCAATTTTAAAATATTGCAGGTTTTAAATTATATTTTTAAATATTCCTTTATTTTATTATAAACTACTTATATAAGTATGGACGTGTTTACTTTCACAAATAAATATGTTGGTACAATGTTCGCTTACGAAAAACATACATACATATTTATCTTTACAACCAAATATGTCGTTACGTTATTTCATTACGTCAAACATATTGCACTCGGCATATTTATTTTCACACACATATTTACTTTTCGAAAAATGTAAATTATATTTGTGAATCACACAAAAATTGTTCGTGTCAAATTTTACACCCTGTAGATCAACGTGTGCTACAACAGGCTGATTCAAATTTCATTGCCCTTAAAGACTGAGCACTCCTGTATGATGCCTTCATACATTGTTTTATAATCAGCTCGCTCCTTTCGAAGATATAGATTTACTATTGTTTATTTTTTTTTTTTTTTTTTTTGTTTGGCCCCACTGCTCATCGTTGTCGATGTTGTTGTCTGTGATTGGAATCGTGTTCACGGACTTAAGGGTCATATTTAACTGTCTGGCCATCTCTTTCAAAGATGTTTGCCATTTTCGGATAAGACTGCTGGACGTGATGAGAGTATCCAGTCATGTATTGTAAAATAGCTGGTCTATGGTAAAATAAGTATACACTCAGAATATTTTTGCAGTAACTGACCGTAGTTTATTCCAGAATTAATCAGTGCAGTTATTTTTAAATGACAAAAACGTTTAAAAAAAGGACATTTTAATTTTTCACTGATTTGTACAGTTACTTAAAAAACTAACAACCGCTAAAAACGCATGTTTGGTCACAGTTAATGATGACAGAAGTAACTTACATATACATATATGAAGGAACCAAGCTGTTAATATGTATATACACTAAAGCCCCGACTTGCGTCGTTCCGATTAGCGTCGTTTCGATTTGCGTCGCTTTTTAAAACTGGAAAAATTCGATTTGCGTCGTTTTGACCCCGATTTGCGTAGCTAACCACGGTTACATTTCATACTACATCATTGTGGATTACCATTTTTAGCATTATAAAATATAAATAGGAAGACTGGCTGACTTTCCAGATCGAATAGACTACTGCTCACCGGCCCCAATGGTCGAAAGGGATTTCAGCCTAGATCTGTCGGGTGCGTCCTTAGATAGTGTCGGATTAGATCAATCAGAGGATGTATTCCTGGTCTTTACGGAACCTGGTCAGGTAGGAACCGGTGGAGCTTGTATAGGGAGATCTCCCCACAGCCTATTTCGGGTAACACAACGGGACCTTTTCTAGGACCCAAATGAGTCGGTCTCAGGACCGGCGGCCCTCGTAACATAACATAACATAACATACTACAAAGAGTAGTGTGATTGACAGACTGATTTTGCTGATTTTATTTGTCTCTTAAAAAGCGCTTATTGAACTAGTATTCCTCGAGGTTGGGAGGTAATAAAATCAAGCTACTAAACAGTCCACAGACAAACCTTAATTTATTACTTTCTATGTTCGGTTTGCTGCCTATCACCGCCACAACACAAATCGAATTGGTAATTACAAATTGTTCAATTTGTCACCAAATGCAGGGATTAAATGATGGATTTATTTGCTTACGGCAACAATTATAACAGATTTCCATGCTGATGAGAGAAGTGTAGAGAGCACTGTAATTCAATTAATTGCAAAATTTAGAGAATTTATAGTGTTCAATTTGATATGCTTGATGAAAACCACAAAAGGGCAGATAAATACTGATGCAAACAATAAATGCCAAAACATACATACATATGTAAGCATGTCACTCAAATAATGTCTGCTCGGTCAGAAGCAGAGAATTGTTAATCACAAAACCACAATTACATTTAACCCGAAAACATGCGAAATTCCTAAGAATGATATTATCTAGAGAAAGCAATCTCTTTATTACATTTAACATTTTACACAGAAAAATACAAGAATAATTTCTCAACAATTCTTAATTAAACTAAGTTTTGAGTATCATTAAAAACTGAAATAGTCATGAAAATGCAGTTTCTTTTTTTTCCATTTTATTGCAACTAATTATAAATGACACCACACTGCTGTCTCATTCCATTTGCCAGTTCCTTTTAAAGTATGTATGTACGTACATATGTATGTATGTATGTATGTATGTATGTATGTATGTATGTATGTATGTATGTATGTATGTATGTATTTTGTCTTTAAGAACAAAACAGAAGCTGCTTTTACTTTTTGCTACTTATTTGTTTTCCTTTTCTCTCGACACATCATCTTCAGATTCAAGTGATGTCAACTGCATGCACATGTAACAACTTTTTTATTTCACTTTTTTTTTTTTTGAGCAAAAAGAGATGCAGCAAGAAAGAAAAACGAAATTCAGAAGATTCTTTTGCAATTATTTGTATCAACAATTTGTGTATATTTTCTAGCACTTGTAAAATTGTGTTTTTGCTTCCATAATTTTTCATTTTACAAACGACTATTTTAAGCATCCAAATGACAGACAAAGGAAAATAATACATAAAACATTGCAAATAGTTTTAAGCAGGATGAGAGAAAAGCCATGTTCAAATGAAAACTTAATAATTATTTACTTGCTTTAAGAGCCAATTGAAATGTATTGATTCAGGTGCCAAAATAGAACTTGCAAATGTTTTGTGCCTTTTTCAGCTGTCTATACGGCCGCCGACGTTTCAACTCATCAGTAGACCAGAAAAATTCTTAATAGAATGTTTGAAACCCAACTACTTATTCCATAATTCCCCTGAACAAAATGAGTATGGAGAAATGTTCAAACAAACCTTTAACACATTAAATAAAATTCCATTCATGAACTTTTTTAATATGAGGTCCAGCACTTTTTAGTTCTTCTGTAAGCGAATATCAAAATTCGGCCACCACATCCTTAGAAACCTTCACAAATCCACATGCAATGGGTGGGTTATTTTGCACCCTATTGAGAAGCAAGTCATGTTGTACATTATTTATTGATTTAGACCTAAAAATAGTTTTCAGCTAATTTAGATATGCATTAAAATGTAGCAACTATTTGCATTATTTTTTTCTAGTTCCCCAAAGAAAATAAAATGAACAAATTAATACAAAAAATGGGAAAATGTCTTTGAAAAATCCATTCACGATAAGAGGAAATTTCGAATGGGAACACATTTTATGGGAAAAGTTATTCATGATCGCAATTTTGGGAAATGGGAAAAAAATTTTAGGGGAAAAATTATTCATGATAGGGGTGAATGATAAGATGGAAACTTGAATGTTGATCACTCCGATTTTACCGCAAAATAAAAATCTTCCTAAATTTCGAGGAAGTAAAACTCAAGCCCCATAAAATTATTAGCAATTATTAATACAAATCTTCTGTGTTGAGAGTTTTCCAGCCCTGGTAAGTACATGTTAAAAATTATTCAAAAGACAAAATATACATGTCATTGATCAAGTACATGAAGATAGTCTTACTTTAAGAAGCTTAAAGAATTAAATATTTTTGGACCAAAGCCTCGCCAAACAGCCCTCGTACATTCGTTTCTTCTTAATTTTTCACATTTTGTTTTCTCGCAAATAATACATATGAGGAGACATGTTGCAATAGTATCCACTTCACATCATAACTAACAATACAGAGTAGTCAGAAAATACATTAAGAAAAGAAGTCTCTGGTACATTTTATTTCTTTTTGCAAAGAAACAAGTACTCTAGTACTGAACTAAAACCTTATTTTATTTCTCAGACGTTTTGCCTTTAAATTCTCTTTAGCACACACCAACATACTCACACACACACACACATACTTACTCATGTATACTCATTTAATTTGTCTATCCCCCTAACAAATGTGCACACGTGTGTGCAAGTGTGTGCGTGTGTACGTGTTAGTTGCAATTGGCTTCCATTTTACTTAAATATTCCATGAAACTCTTAAGAAAACTTCTAAATAGTATTTACAGTTTATTTTTGTTAATGCACTGCTCATTGTTATCTGCAGCAGCATTTTCATTAAAGACAATCATGATTCGGTTTTATTATTGAGATGAAATTGTGCTAAAAAAAAAATCGAAACCCCAGACCAGAGAGACCGCGACATGTTTCTCCTCTACTATTGCTAGAAACACACACACACACACACACACCATATCAGTGAGTGTAAGTAATATGCGCTCAACAAAAGATGGATGAACGCGCTGACAGACATTCGTACATTCACACGTTGTCTGCCCAAATCATTTCCATGTGTTTCACATATGTTTAATTTTCAAAAAGTTGAATGATCTCTCTTATTTACGTACAAATTTTAATTTTCCATAGTATTTTTATGCCTTAATTAAGTGTTCAGCGCATACAAATGAGTAATTCTTTAGTTTTGGAAACCCGAGCAGTGTGACCAGATCGTAAGAATTTAGAATGCAGCTGAATTGACGAGAAATGCACAAAAATAATACTGACGGTAACAAAAACTATAGTAATGAAAAAAATAAATAATTGCAAAAACACTAAAGATCATTGTTTGGTTAATAAAGGGTTATACATTTCGTGGTTTCATATATGCATATATATACATATGCCCCCCCCCCCCCCCAACCTTCCCTGGTGGCATAACATTTGGTAACTGGAGCGGTTACAAATATTGAAAGGCCTGTGCATCATCGTTTCGCTCGTTCCGCTGAAAATATCGCTGCTGTAAGTGAAAGTGTTGCCGAAGATTCTCGTGGTTCTTAGGAATTAGAAGTGTCTTGCGGCACATAATGGCGTATTTTGCTTTAAGATCTACACCTGCATCCATATAAAGTCCAGCTCACACAACAACTGCAGCCAGCTGACCATTCACAACGTCGTAGATACGTGGAATGGGTGCGTTGGGCGGCGATTTTTCAAACAAAGTTTTCTTTAGCAATGAAGCACATTTCTCACTTGTCGTAGTTGGGATCCTGAGAATCCTCCCTCAACCAATTCAAGAGTGGCCATTACATTAAAAAAAAGTCACTATTTGGTGCGTTTTTTGGTCCGAAGGTGTGATTGGACCTTACTTCTTGGAAAACGACGATGGCACGACTGTCGCCGTCAATTCGAAGCATTATGGTCATATGATAAGCGACTTTTTTGTGCCTGCTGTTGAAGAATACGACTTGGAGAATATGTGGTTTCAACCATCCATAAAGAACGTTACCAAACTACGTTACGAAATATATTCTTTCCAATAAATTCCAAGCTAGGGAAGAAGCTATAGCCCAATATGGCGGAACCCCGAAAAAGTTTGGTGTTGCCAAGACAAAACTTTTTTATGGCCACGTGTTGTGTGTGATCGAAATTAATTTTCAAAATGAGCCATAAGGTCGAGTAATTCATACATAAATACGGCAACCTCATACACGAATTCGCGCAACTCATGTTTATCACAAATGGAGTACAATCAACCCGCAACAGACTCTGCCATTCAGAAAACTACACAGTTTGAGACAGTTTTTATGTTGGTGGCATCATCAGACTTTCCTTTTTTTTTTTTTTTTGAAACAAAGAAGCAGCTTGATCGCATTTTTTTAGTATGATTTTGATCCACGAAAAAAGTGAGTGACATTTTTTTTATACTTTCGTTACTTCTACAAACAAATTTGATGTTGTACATAACACACTAGGTATGATTTTTCAACATCTTTTGGTATGACAACCAAAAAAAAAAAAATCCACTATAGCATATCAAAAACATAATTTTGTAGGCGCTCGAATTTCAAGTTTTTGCATTTTGGTATGGGAGTCTCACTAAGGTGGCGTGGTGAAGGGTCAGTGTCTGCGAAAAAAAAGTCGGAGAAAAACCATTAATGGCGGTTTTGTTTTTAATTAAAATAAAAACACAAGCGAAGCTTTTTGCTTGCCTGCAGTAATCAACATTCAGAGCCTTCCGCAGCAATCGAACCTGCGACCCATACGTCCATCGAGGCGCTTAAACGTACGGGGTTGGTCATACATTTGGCTCCTCCGCGGACAGCCTGAATCAGGTAACTGACCGGCTACCATACAAAAGAAAAATTTAAATTTGGGTGCCTCGTCAAATGTATGATCAATATTTTTCCCCCAATACACATACATATTTTCGAACACACTGATCCCTTACTAAGCCTCCTTAATAGACTCACATACAAAAAAAAAAAACCAGATCAAATGCCTCGAAACTGATTTTTTTTTATACATATGTCATGGTGAAACCCTTTTCTCATGTCATACGTTTTTCAATGGATCGAAAACATATGGATTACTAAATGAAATTTCGCTAATGTTAAACCGAATACATACCAGACTTTCTTGTTCCCATTCAAATCATTGAGGCAATATTTATAAAACATTAGCGGTTTTCACACCGAGCTTGTTAGTTTGTTAATCGTTAATAGTTACTTTTTTACACGTATGTATTTTGTTTTTGTATATTTATCGCACTACCGGATTAACATTTAACAAATTAACGACACGGCATCCCTGATAAAATAGTTGTTAGTTGGTAACTGACAATCAGCTGTTGCAGTTTGTGATACATTTCAAAAAAAAAAAAAAAATATTTGTGTTTTGGCAATTTTTGTTAATTAAATGATTTTTTATTTTATTTTAATAAATCATAAACTGTTCTTATAGTGGATAACCAAAAGAAAAAACACATTCGAACAAAAATGCAAAAAAAAGTGAAGTATAAACTGCTGTTAGATTTTGTGTTGGAAAATGTGGACATTGAAGTAATGTAGGATGAGTAATTAAATGGTTTACAATTGTTTTTTTCCACTTTCTCGTGGCATGTTTAATTTTTTCGGAATAATAAATTGTTTCGGAGCAATAAATCAGCTGGTTTACTATGAAAGTTACCAGACTAAGAAAGATTGAAAAAGGGGATCGTTGACAGTTGCTAACTTTAACAAATTAACAAACTACCGAGTAACAAATTAACAAGTTCGATGTGAATACCGCTATTTTTTCACATAATCTTTAAAAATGGTTTTTCAAATATTGCTTGTAATAATTTTCTTATCAGCTAAATGTCAGGCATTTATCTCCAGTTAAAACAAAGTTTTAAGAAAAAAAAAAAAAAAAAAAAAAAATGCACCTTAACAAATTAACTTCAACAAATGAATAAAATTGTATTCCATTTTAATCACACAAAGCAAAAACTGAGAACAACTTAATGGTTCTTCCCTTTTTCCCGTCAATACAGATTACCACTTAAATATTGTTTAATCTTGCGTAATAACACACATGAATTCATTTCCAGTGATTTCAATGGTTACAACAGAACACCGATAATAAGGCAAATTGCTTTAAACAGCAATGAATTGTTAAAATTTCAACTGTTTATCTTACAAAAAAAAAAAGGCACTTGAACTAAATTAAAATAAAAAGTTAAACTAAAGTGCAACCCAACAAACCAAAGGAGCCGTCTTTTGGTTTGGAGCCGTCCCCGATTCCAAGTTGACCTGGCAACGCGGAATGTTCAGGCAAGGCAGCTGTGGCCTTATACTTGTGGCGAGGGGTGATGGGTAGAAACTCGGGAGTAAACCCCGGAAATTTCTACTGACCCTTCGGTACGATTGTGTAGGCCCTACTTGTATATGGGTTGCTTGTATGGTAGAAGGCACTAGAAAAGACCAACCACTGCAAGACTTGAAAGGATATTGACTTCATGGTAATCGGCGCATCCGACTCTACATCATTTAAGGTACTTTTTACTTTGCTACACTGGCTACCAGACGATCTCATGGTTAGGGAATTTGCATGAATTCAGCGAAACGGTTTAAGGCAGGTGGCATGTGGAAAGATATTGGTTCAGGGTGTGCAGCGATAATAGGAAGAACTATCGATGAATTCCGTATTGCATTGACTATTGCCTACTGGTCCCAATACGTCCTTAGATAGTGTCGAAACAGATCAATCAGAGAACGCGATCACGAATAATTCCAAGTAGTGCGCAGGGGTTGTTGGGGGTACATATATATATCGCCCTATTTTATCGGAGGATCAGTCTTAGGCTACGTAATGAGTGTAGCTTAAGTCGGGTCGAAGTTGTGGTGATGCGAAGATCGGTCAACTAGATGAGGTACTAAAAGATATACGGGATGCATATTCTACTTTGTACAGACAGCCAGGCCTTCAGTTTCAGCCACAGTTTCACAACAGCTAGCTGTGCCTCAGCTAAAAGTCTTTGTTGCTTTTTTTTTTGTCATGTCTGCCCAGGTGTATTGCTCTTACGTTGCAAAGAGCTGGATATTGGCAAAGGAGCTGCTCAACACTCTTTTCCTCTGCCTACTCTGCAACTAAACAACGAGGAGCATATACGAATCTGTACTGACAGCAAAGTCGCCATAAACGCCCTGGCAGGTGTTTGCACATCAACTAGGTTGTTTCAAGAACGCCGGATATCTCTAAATGAGATAGCGGGACATTCAGACCTGGAGCTTCGCTGGTTACCTGGACACAACGGTGTGTCCCGAAATGTAATAACGGATGTACTGGCGAGATGTAGTGCCCGCTTACAACAGGAGGACAAGGATGAATTCGTTGGTGTTCCCCTCAATAGTTGTAAACGGCTAATACAACGACAGCTGTTAATAACTGAGCAGCACAGGTGGTCGAATGGGATCACCTATTGAATCTAGGTTCTTATGTGGCCCAGCCATAATTACATGAGAATTTTTAGCTTTGTTGAATTTTACGTGAACAAGGTTTTACCATATAAAATTATTACTAAATCTAATTAATTTCTATTATTTGAACTTTTTCTTATATAATTATTTGTGTATTAAGTTTATCGGACGGGTGCTGACGAGAAAGTGTGGCGGCTTCGAAACCACTAGTTGTCCACCCTGCTAAATGCCTTTGATGTTTTCTTTGTCTAATTTAATTAATATGTATCAATCACAAAGATAATATAGAAAAACTTGAGCCTGATAAACTTAATATAGAAATAATATTACTAAATCAGTTATTCTCTGTCTGCTGCAATACTTCTCAGCCTAAAAACCTTTTAAAGAGAAAATCTTATTGATTCTATTAGGTTGTTTTGGCTCTGTGTGGTTGAAATGAAAACGCCTTTAGTGAATGCAATACCTCAAGATTAAATTCAGCCAATTTAACGAAATGATTTCTAAGAACATATTGAGACTTTGGGTTTGATGTGAAATCACACATGAATCTTTTTAAAATTTATTAATTAAAACTTAAACTGATTAGAATTAATAGAAAAAAATCACTTATAATCATTTATAAATTTTCACAAAGTTGGGCAAATAAATTCGTTTAAAAGCTATTTAATTAATAACAACCCGCATTATAAAATAATAAAAAAAACCCCCTCTGCACACATGAACTCAACAGTCAATGTTACTTTTGCATAAACATTTTATTTTGTTTTTATCTCTTGGTGTTTAAAAGTTATAATAAATAAATTGTTATTTAATTCTGTGCTTGAATTACCTTAAAAGTCAGATAATCCCAATGCAGCATAATGGAAATTTTATTATTATGTAGTTTTCTTTTTTTTTGTGCTGGTGGTTGTAACAAAAAGGTATGTAAGCCGAAACAGAAACACTTTGCGTTACATGTAATGAATGCTCAATGACTGCAAAGTATTATGGCGTTCTTTTCTCCTCACCGAACAATTATTTTAAGGAGATTTTCATTTTATAAAATTCGTTGTTGAAAAAAATCATATTCTCATAGGTTTTTTTTTATTTATTTATGCATCACTTAAAATTATTATTGAAATTTATTTATTACACTTTTGAAATATGCACTGCTGTTTCAATATTACTTTTTAAAATATGTATATGTACACCCATATGTATGTATGTGTACGTATTTGAACACTTTTTACTTTTTTTTTAAATTTCTTTATACTGTATGTTCTTCCAGAGCAAAACGATGAGCTTCTTTCTTTCTAAATACTACATCCCGTCGCGGCACCACAACCAATCGAATGAATGTCGATTGTAAATGTGTGAGTTAAATGCGTAAAAAAATTTCATGGTTGTTTATATTTGGTTTGCTTTTATTCTCAGCAAACCTCTTCAAACAGCTCTTTTAGTCAATTTTCCTTTAGCAACAACCAGAGACGGAAATACTAGTAGATACCAAAAAAGGCCTCCAACTCTTATTTGCTAAACGACAACTAGATCATCCATAAAAGCGTTTAGAAGATAAAAATGGAAATAAAATATCTACTAAAACCGAGTAAGAGGCAAAATCGAGGTAGTTGATCAGAGACGTGGCAAATTGAATCTCGGCCCAGGATTCAAGGCGAGGCATACTACGTTTATATGTAGCCTATTCACAAATATATAGCTCACTGTTTATGCGTCAATGCGAATGTAGAAAATTTGTATTTTTTAATGCAGCCAGATGGTGAAAATGTAACTAATTGGTAACACTGTTAAGCACAACATATGTTCAGAAAAAGATGTGATTACTAAAATAATAATGGAGAAACAAAACATTATGATGTTTCTTACAATTCAGTTAATGCAAAAAAGCCACGAAATATTGCAAGAACGGTTCAACAAAAGGCATGCAAATTTTGTAATCGCTAGTGAAAGAAGAAGGCGCACACACCAGTTAATTCTTGGAACATTTAAAAGTGACTACTTGATATCTGTAGGAAAAGGCGATTCATAGCTCAGCCTAGAAGTGACCACTACTGGACATTGATTAGAGAGCCTTGCTCCAGCTGCAACGACCGCTTTCATATTTTATTTTTAACATTTTCAGCACTTTTATTCACATTTTATAAAATTTTTTTTTTCTTTCGTAAGTGCAATTTTTAGTAAATTATTTCCCTTCTGTCATGTGATTGTACGTGTGCGACATCGAAGAAAATTTTAAAAACGATAGAAAAAAGTGGCAACTTTTTGTGTTTTATTTGCGCATAGCTTTTTAATCAGTACTTGTTTTCACAAATAAAAATTTTATTTACTATTTATACGCCAAATTTTTCTATTCACAATAATTTTATTCGCGAATAAGCAGTACATATAAACGTAGTAACAGATAAATATACTTCATAGCCAAATCGTAGATAAAGCTGGGCAAAATTCAAGCGCTGATGCATTTAAAATACAAAATACATAAAAGTTGAGCAATGTGCAAATTTTCTGAGAGTTTTTTTTTTTGATCCTGGTGTGCTGCTTGCAACTGACTAAATCATGTCTAGACCATTTTGAACATTAATATTGTGTTGAGCTAATTTTTCGCATTTTTTCGCGTTTTCGGTCAAGTTTGATTGTTTTAAATCTTTGTACTTTTTTTGTTTTAAATTTTTGTTATTTTTTGACTTTTATTTTTTCGAGCAGAAATAAAAGTTATTTTTGACTTTTATTTTTTCGAGTAGAAATAAAAGTTATTTTTTGACTTTTATTTTTTTGAGGTGAAATAAAAGTTATTTTTGTGTTTTCAACCCCTTTGACAAAGAAATTATTATTTAATATTCCAAATATTCTTTTCTAAATAAGTAAATTTACTGAAAAATTATCTTTGTTTGAAAAAGTTTTTTAATATATATAATGAATTTATCACAAAATAGCTTTCATTATGTGTGTGAAGATAAATTTTAAAATTTTTAACCACGGACACAAACCTTCAAAGTTAACAGACCTCTGTTAACGTGATAACATGGCTCTGTTAAGCCCGAAAATTCAAATTTTTATAAAAAAAATACATTTAAAACAAAAATTTAGAAAAAACGTATTGTTAATTAACAACAACTAATATTTTCAAATTGAATTTTAATGAAACGGAGTCACAAAAGTGTCAAACGAAGTCGCAAATGAGGAAATTAAAAAAAAAGGACTTTGGTCCTTTTCTCGAAAACGGTAGGAGATGGGCGAAAAAAAATTATTGGACATCGTTTTAGAGACCATCTAATATAATGTCCAATAGTCAAAATGTCTGGAGCTGCGTTTTTGTGAAAAATATAAGCATTTTTAAAAAAATCGACCCCTGAAATTTAAAAAAGGACTTTGGTCCTTTTCTCGAAAACGGTAGGAGATGGGCGAAAAAAAATTATTGGACATCGTTTTAGAGACCATCTAATATAATGTCCAATAGTCAAAATGTCTGAAGCTGCGTTTTTGTGAAAAATATAAGCATTTTTAAAAAAATCGACCCCTGAAATTTAAAAAAGGACTTTGGTCCTTTTCTCGAAAACGGTAGGAGATGGGCGAAAAAAATTTATTGGACATCGTTTTAGAGACCATCTAATATAATGTCCAATAGTCAAAATGTCTGGAGCTGCGTTTTTGTGAAAAATATAAGCATTTTTAAAAAAATCGACCCCTGAAATTTAAAAAAGGACTTTGGTCCTTTTCTCGAAAACGGTAGGAGATGGGAGAAAAAAAATTATTGGACATCGTTTTAGAGACCATCTTATATAATGTCCAATAGTCAAAATGTCTGAAGCTGCGTTTTTGTGAAAAATATAAGCATTTTTAAAAAAATCGACCCCTGAAATTTAAAAAAGGACTTTGGTCCTTTTCTCGAAAACGGTAGGAGATGGGCGAAAAAAAATTATTGGACATCGTTTTAGAGACCATCTAATATAATGTCCAATAGTCAAAATGTCTGAAGCTGCGTTTTTGTGAAAAATATAAGCATTTTTAAAAAAATCGACCCCTGAAATTTAAAAAAGGACTTTGGTCCTTTTCTCGAAAACGGTAGGAGATGGGCGAAAAAAAATTATTGGACATCGTTTTAGAGCCCATCTAATATAATGTCCAATAGTCAAAATGTCTGAAGCTGCGTTTTTGTGGAAAATATAAGCATTTTTAAAAAAATCGACCCCTGAAATTTAAAAAAGGACTTTGGTCCTTTTCTCGAAAACGGTAGGAGATGGGCGAAAAAAAATTATTGGACATCGTTTTAGAGACCATCTAATATAATGTCCAATAGTCAAAATGTCTGAAGCTTCGTTTTTGTGAAAAATATAAGCATTTTTAAAAAAATCGACCCCTGAAATTTAAAAAAGGACTTTGGTCCTTTTCTCGAAAACGGTAGGAGATGGGCGAAAAAAAATTATTGGACATCGTTTTAGAGACCATCTAATATAATGTCCAATAGTCAAAATGTCTGAAGCTGCGTTTTTGTGAAAAATATAAGCATTTTTAAAAAAATCGACCTCTGAAATTTAAAAAAGGACTTTGGTCCTTTTCTCGAAAACGGTAGGAGATGGGCGAAAAAAAAATATTGGACATCGTTTTAGAGACCATCTAATATAATGTCCAATAGTCAAAATGTCTGAAGCTGCGTTTTTGTGAAAAATATAAGCATTTTTAAAAAAATCGACCCCTGAAATTTAAAAAAGGACTTTGGTCCTTTTCTCGAAAACGGTAGGAGATGGGCGAAAAAAAAATATTGGACATCGTTTTAGAGACCATCTAATATAATGTCCAATAGTCAAAATGTCTGAATCTACGTTTTTGTGAAAAATATAAGCATTTTTAAAAAAACCGACCTCTGAAATTTAAAAAAGGACTTTGGTCCTTTTCTCGAAAACGGTAGGAGATGGGCGAAAAAAAAATATTGGACATCGTTTTAGAGACCATCTAATATAATGTCCAATAGTCAAAATGTCTGAAGCTGCGTTTTTGTGAAAAATATAAGCATTTTTAAAAAAATCGACCCCTGAAATTTAAAAAAGGACTTTGGTCCTTTTCTCGAAAACGGTAGGAGATGGGCGAAAAAAAAATATTGGACATCGTTTTAGAGACCATCTAATATAATGTCCAATAGTCAAAATGTCTGAATCTACGTTTTTGTGAAAAATATAAGCATTTTTAAAAAAACCGACCTCTGAAATTTAAAAAAGGACTTTGGTCCTTTTCTCGAAAACGGTAGGAGATGGGCGAAAAAAAAATATTGGACATCGTTTTAGAGACCATCTAATATAATGTCCAATAGTCAAAATGTCTGAAGCTGCGTTTTTGTGAAAAATATAAGCATTTTTAAAAAAATCGACCCCTGAAATTTAAAAAAGGACTTTGGTCCTTTTCTCGAAAACGGTAGGAGATGGGCGAAAAAAAATTATTGGACATCGTTTTAGAGACCATCTAATATAATGTCCAATAGTCAAAATGTCTGAAGCTTCGTTTTTGTGAAAAATATAAGCATTTTTAAAAAAATCGACCCCTGAAATTTAAAAAAGGACTTTGGTCCTTTTCTCGAAAACGGTAGGAGATGGGCGAAAAAAAATTATTGGACATCGTTTTAGAGACCATCTAATATAATGTCCAATAGTCAAAATGTCTGAAGCTGCGTTTTTGTGAAAAATATAAGCATTTTTAAAAAAATCGACCTCTGAAATTTAAAAAAGGACTTTGGTCCTTTTCTCGAAAACGGTAGGAGATGGGCGAAAAAAAAATATTGGACATCGTTTTAGAGACCATCTAATATAATGTCCAATAGTCAAAATGTCTGAAGCTGCGTTTTTGTGAAAAATATAAGCATTTTTAAAAAAATCGACCCCTGAAATTTAAAAAAGGACTTTGGTCCTTTTCTCGAAAACGGTAGGAGATGGGCGAAAAAAAAATATTGGACATCGTTTTAGAGACCATCTAATATAATGTCCAATAGTCAAAATGTCTGAATCTACGTTTTTGTGAAAAATATAAGCATTTTTAAAAAAACCGACCTCTGAAATTTAAAAAAGGACTTTGGTCCTTTTCTCGAAAACGGTAGGAGATGGGCGAAAAAAAAATATTGGACATCGTTTTAGAGACCATCTAATATAATGTCCAATAGTCAAAATGTCTGAAGCTGCGTTTTTGTGAAAAATATAAGCATTTTTAAAAAAATCGACCCCTGAAATTTAAAAAAGGACTTTGGTCCTTTTCTCGAAAACGGTAGGAGATGGGCGAAAAAAAAATATTGGACATCGTTTTAGAGACCATCTAATATAATGTCCAATAGTCAAAATGTCTGAATCTACGTTTTTGTGAAAAATATAAGCATTTTTAAAAAAACCGACCTCTGAAATTTAAAAAAGGACTTTGGTCCTTTTCTCGAAAACGGTAGGAGATGGGCGAAAAAAAAATATTGGACATCGTTTTAGAGACCATCTAATATAATGTCCAATAGTCAAAATGTCTGAAGCTGCGTTTTTGTGAAAAATATAAGCATTTTTAAAAAAATCGACCCCTGAAATTTAAAAAAGGACTTTGGTCCTTTTCTCGAAAACGGTAGGAGATGGGCGAAAAAAAATTATTGGACATCGTTTTAGAGACCATCTAATATAATGTCCAATAGTCAAAATGTCTGAAGCTGCGTTTTTGTGAAAAATATAAGCATTTTTAAAAAAATCGACCTCTGAAATTTAAAAAAGGACTTTGGTCCTTTTCTCGAAAACGGTAGGAGATGGGCGAAAAAAAATTATTGGACATCGTTTTAGAGACCATCTAATATAATGTCCAATAGTCAAAATGTCTGAAGCTGCGTTTTTGTGAAAAATATAAGCATTTTTAAAAAAATCGACCTCTGAAATTTAAAAAAGGACTTTGGTCCTTTTCTCGAAAACGGTAGGAGATGGGCGAAAAAAAAATATTGGACATCGTTTTAGAGACCATCTAATATAATGTCCAATAGTCAAAATGTCTGAAGCTGCGTTTTTGTGAAAAATATAAGCATTTTTAAAAAAATCGACCTCTGAAATTTAAAAAAGGACTTTGGTCCTTTTCTCGAAAACGGTAGGAGATGGGCGAAAAAAAATTATTGGACATCGTTTTAGAGACCATCTAATATAATGTCCAATAGTCAAAATGTCTGAAGCTGCGTTTTTGTGAAAAATATAAGCATTTTTAAAAAAATCGACCCCTGAAATTTAAAAAAGGACTTTGGTCCTTTTCTCGAAAACGGTAGGAGATGGGCGAAAAAAAAATATTGGACATCGTTTTAGAGACCATCTAATATAATGTCCAATAGTCAAAATGTCTGAAGCTACGTTTTTGTGAAAAATATAAGCATTTTTAAAAAAATCGACCTCTGAAATTTAAAAAAGGACTTTGGTCCTTTTCTCGAAAACGGTAGGAGATGGGCGAAAAAAAATTATTGGACATCGTTTTAGAGACCATCTTATATAATGTCCAATAGTCAAAATGTCTGAAGCTGCGTTTTTGTGAAAAATATAAGCATTTTTAAAAAAATCGACCCCTGAAATTTAAAAAAGGACTTTGGTCCTTTTCTCGAAAACGGTAGGAGATGGGCGAAAAAAAATTATTGGACATCGTTTTAGAGACCATCTAATATAATGTCCAATAGTCAAAATGTCTGAAGCTGCGTTTTTGTGAAAAATATAAGCATTTTTAAAAAAATCGACCCCTGAAATTTAAATAAGGACTTTGGTCCTTTTCTCGAAAACGGTAGGAGATGGGCGAAAAAAAATTATTGGACATCGTTTTAGAGCCCATCTAATATAATGTCCAATAGTCAAAATGTCTGAAGCTGCGTTTTTGTGGAAAATATAAGCATTTTTAAAAAAATCGACCCCTGAAATTTAAAAAAGGACTTTGGTCCTTTTCTCGAAAACGGTAGGAGATGGGCGAAAAAAAATTATTGGACATCGTTTTAGAGACCATCTAATATAATGTCCAATAGTCAAAATGTCTGAAGCTGCGTCTTTGTGAAAAATATAAGCATTTTTAAAAAAATCGACCTCTGAAATTTAAAAAAGGACTTTGGTCCTTTTCTCGAAAACGGTAGGAGATGGGCGAAAAAAAATTATTGGACATCGTTTTAGAGACCATCTAATATAATGTCCAATAGTCAAAATGTCTTAAGCTGCGTTTTTGTGAAAAATATAAGCATTTTTAAAAAAATCGACCTCTGAAATTTAAAAAAGGACTTTGGTCCTTTTCTCGAAAACGGTAGGAGATGGGCGAAAAAAAATTATTGGACATCGTTTTAGAGACCATCTAATATAATGTCCAATAGTCAAAATGTCTGAAGCTGCGTTTTTGTGAAAAATATAAGCATTTTTAAAAAAATCGACCCCTGAAATTTAAAAAAGGACTTTGGTCCTTTTCTCGAAAACGGTAGGAGATGGGCGAAAAAAAAATATTGGACATCGTTTTAGAGACCATCTAATATAATGTCCAATAGTCAAAATGTCTGAATCTACGTTTTTGTGAAAAATATAAGCATTTTTAAAAAAACCGACCTCTGAAATTTAAAAAAGGACTTTGGTCCTTTTCTCGAAAACGGTAGGAGATGGGCGAAAAAAAATTATTGGACATCATTTTAGAGACCATCTAATATAATGTCCAATAGTCAAAATGTCTGAAGCTGCGTTTTTGTGAAAAATATAAGCATTTTTAAAAAAATCGACCCCTGAAATTTAAAAAAGGACTTTGGTCCTTTTCTCGAAAACGGTAGGAGATGGGCGAAAAAAAAATATTGGACATCGTTTTAGAGACCATCTAATATAATGTCCAATAGTCAAAATGTCTGAATCTACGTTTTTGTGAAAAATATAAGCATTTTTAAAAAAACCGACCTCTGAAATTTAAAAAAGGACTTTGGTCCTTTTCTCGAAAACGGTAGGAGATGGGCGAAAAAAAAATATTGGACATCGTTTTAGAGACCATCTAATATAATGTCCAATAGTCAAAATGTCTGAAGCTGCGTTTTTGTGAAAAATATAAGCATTTTTAAAAAAATCGACCCCTGAAATTTAAAAAAGGACTTTGGTCCTTTTCTCGAAAACGGTAGGAGATGGGCGAAAAAAAATTATTGGACATCGTTTTAGAGACCATCTAATATAATGTCCAATAGTCAAAATGTCTGAAGCTGCGTTTTTGTGAAAAATATAAGCATTTTTAAAAAAATCGACCTCTGAAATTTAAAAAAGGACTTTGGTCCTTTTCTCGAAAACGGTAGGAGATGGGCGAAAAAAAATTATTGGACATCGTTTTAGAGACCATCTAATATAATGTCCAATAGTCAAAATGTCTGAAGCTGCGTTTTTGTGAAAAATATAAGCATTTTTAAAAAAATCGACCTCTGAAATTTAAAAAAGGACTTTGGTCCTTTTCTCGAAAACGGTAGGAGATGGGCGAAAAAAAAATATTGGACATCGTTTTAGAGACCATCTAATATAATGTCCAATAGTCAAAATGTCTGAAGCTGCGTTTTTGTGAAAAATATAAGCATTTTTAAAAAAATCGACCTCTGAAATTTAAAAAAGGACTTTGGTCCTTTTCTCGAAAACGGTAGGAGATGGGCAAAAAAAATTATTGGACATCGTTTTAGAGACCATCTAATATAATGTCCAATAGTCAAAATGTCTGAAGCTGCGTTTTTGTGAAAAATATAAGCATTTTTAAAAAAATCGACCCCTGAAATTTAAAAAAGGACTTTGGTCCTTTTCTCGAAAACGGTAGGAGATGGGCGAAAAAAAAATATTGGACATCGTTTTAGAGACCATCTAATATAATGTCCAATAGTCAAAATGTCTGAAGCTACGTTTTTGTGAAAAATATAAGCATTTTTAAAAAAATCGACCTCTGAAATTTAAAAAAGGACTTTGGTCCTTTTCTCGAAAACGGTAGGAGATGGGCGAAAAAAAATTATTGGACATCGTTTTAGAGACCATCTTATATAATGTCCAATAGTCAAAATGTCTGAAGCTGCGTTTTTGTGAAAAATATAAGCATTTTTAAAAAAATCGACCCCTGAAATTTAAAAAAGGACTTTGGTCCTTTTCTCGAAAACGGTAGGAGATGGGCGAAAAAAAATTATTGGACATCGTTTTAGAGACCATCTAATATAATGTCCAATAGTCAAAATGTCTGAAGCTGCGTTTTTGTGAAAAATATAAGCATTTTTAAAAAAATCGACCCCTGAAATTTAAATAAGGACTTTGGTCCTTTTCTCGAAAACGGTAGGAGATGGGCGAAAAAAAATTATTGGACATCGTTTTAGAGCCCATCTAATATAATGTCCAATAGTCAAAATGTCTGAAGCTGCGTTTTTGTGGAAAATATAAGCATTTTTAAAAAAATCGACCCCTGAAATTTAAAAAAGGACTTTGGTCCTTTTCTCGAAAACGGTAGGAGATGGGCGAAAAAAAATTATTGGACATCGTTTTAGAGACCATCTAATATAATGTCCAATAGTCAAAATGTCTGAAGCTGCGTCTTTGTGAAAAATATAAGCATTTTTAAAAAAATCGACCTCTGAAATTTAAAAAAGGACTTTGGTCCTTTTCTCGAAAACGGTAGGAGATGGGCGAAAAAAAATTATTGGACATCGTTTTAGAGACCATCTAATATAATGTCCAATAGTCAAAATGTCTTAAGCTGCGTTTTTGTGAAAAATATAAGCATTTTTAAAAAAATCGACCTCTGAAATTTAAAAAAGGACTTTGGTCCTTTTCTCGAAAACGGTAGGAGATGGGCGAAAAAAAATTATTGGACATCGTTTTAGAGACCATCTAATATAATGTCCAATAGTCAAAATGTCTGAAGCTGCGTTTTTGTGAAAAATATAAGCATTTTTAAAAAAATCGACCCCTGAAATTTAAAAAAGGACTTTGGTCCTTTTCTCGAAAACGGTAGGAGATGGGCGAAAAAAAATTATTGGACATCGTTTTAGACACCATCTAATATAATGTCCAATAGTCAAAATGTCTGAAGCTGCGTTTTTGTGAAAAATATAAGCATTTTTAAAAAAATCGACCCCTGAAATTTAAAAAAGGACTTTGGTCCTTTTCTCGAAAACGGTAGGAGATGGGCGAAAAAAAATTATTGGACATCGTTTTAGAGACCATCTAATATAATGTCCAATAGTCAAAATGTCTGAAGCTGCGTTTTTGTGAAAAATATAAGCATTTTTAAAAAAATCGACCCCTGAAATTTAAAAAAGGACTTTGGTCCTTTTCTCGAAAACGGTAGGAGATGGGCGAAAAAAAATTATTGGACATCGTTTTAGAGACCATCTAATATAATGTCCAATAGTCAAAATGTCTGAAGCTGCGTTTTTGTGAAAAATATAAGCATTTTTAAAAAAATCGACCCCTGAAATTTAAAAAAGGACTTTGGTCCTTTTCTCGAAAACGGTAGGAGATGGGCGAAAAAAAATTATTGGACATCGTTTTAGAGACCATCTAATATAATGTCCAATAGTCAAAATGTCTTAAGCTGCGTTTTTGTGAAAAATATAAGCATTTTTAAAAAAATCGACCTCTGAAATTTAAAAAAGGACTTTGGTCCTTTTCTCGAAAACGGTAGGAGATGGGCGAAAAAAAATTATTGGACATCGTTTTAGAGACCATCTAATATAATGTCCAATAGTCAAAATGTCTGAAGCTGCGTTTTTGTGAAAAATATAAGCATTTTAAAAAATATCGACCCCTGAAATTTAAAAAAGGACTTTGGTCCTTTTCTCGAAAACGGTAGGAGATGGGCGAAAAAAAATTATTGGACATCGTTTTAGAGACCATCTAATATAATGTCCAATAGTCAAAATGTCTGAAGCTGCGTTTTTGTGAAAAATATAAGCATTTTTAAAAAAATCGACCCCTGAAATTTAAAAAAGGACTTTGGTCCTTTTCTCGAAAACGGTAGGAGATGGGCGAAAAAAAATTATTGGACATCGTTTTAGAGACCATCTAATATAATGTCCAATAGTCAAAATGTCTGAAGCTGCGTTTTTGTGAAAAATATAAGCATTTTTAAAAAAATCGACCCCTGAAATTTAAAAAAGGACTTTGGTCCTTTTCTCGAAAACGGTAGGAGATGGGCGAAAAAAAATTATTGGACATCGTTTTAGAGACCATCTAATATAATGTCCAATAGTCAAAATGTCTGAAGCTGCGTTTTTGTGAAAAATATAAGCATTTTTAAAAAAATCGACCCCTGAAATTTAAAAAAGGACTTTGGTCCTTTTCTCGAAAACGGTAGGAGATGGGCGAAAAAAAATTATTGGACATCGTTTTAGAGACCATCTAATATAATGTCCAATAGTCAAAATGTCTGAAGCTGCGTTTTTGTGAAAAATATAAGCATTTTTAAAAAAATCGACCCCTGAAATTTAAAAAAGGACTTTGGTCCTTTTCTCGAAAACGGTAGGAGATGGGCGAAAAAAAATTATTGGACATCGTTTTAGAGACCATCTAATATAATGTCCATTAGTCAAAATGTCTGAAGCTGCGTTTTTGTGAAAAATATAAGCATTTTTAAAAAAATCGACCTCTGAAATTTAAAAAAGGACTTTGGTCCTTTTCTAGAAAAACGCAGCTTCAGACATTTTGACTATTGGACATTATATTAGATGGGCTCTAAAACGATGTCCAATAATTTTTTTTCGCCCATCTCCTACCGTTTTCGAGAAAAGGACCAAAGTCCTTTTTTAAATTTCAGGGGTCGATTTTTTTAAAAATGCTTATATTTTTCACAAAAACGCAGCTTCAGACATTTTGACTATTGGGCATTATATTAGATGGTCTCTAAAACGATGTCCAATAATTTTTTTTCGCCCATCTCCTACCGTTTTCGAGAAAAGGACCAAAGTCCTTTTTTAAATTTCAGGGGTCGATTTTTTTAAAAATGCTTATATTTTTCACAAAAACGCAGCTTCAGACATTTTGACTATTGGACATTATATTAGATGGTCTCTAAAACGATGTCCAATATTTTTTTTTCGCCCATCTCCTACCGTTTTCGAGAAAAGGACCAAAGTCCTTTTTTAAATTTCAGAGGTCGATTTTTTTAAAAATGCTTATATTTTTCACAAAAACGCAGCTTCAGACATTTTGACTATTGGACATTATATTAGATGGTCTCTAAAACGATGTCCAATAATTTTTTTTCGCCCATCTCCTACCGTTTTCGAGAAAAGGACCAAAGTCCTTTTTTAAATTTCAGGGGTCGATTTTTTTAAAAATGCTTATATTTTTCACAAAAACGCAGCTTCAGACATTTTGACTATTGGGCATTATATTAGATGGTCTCTAAAACGATGTCCAATAATTTTTTTTCGCCCATCTCCTACCGTTTTCGAGAAAAGGACCAAAGTCCTTTTTTAAATTTCAGAGGTCGATTTTTTTAAAAATGCTTATATTTTTCACAAAAACGCAGCTTCAGACATTTTGACTATTGGACATTATATTAGATGGTCTCTAAAATGATGTCCAATAATTTTTTTTCGCCCATCTCCTACCGTTTTCGAGAAAAGGACCAAAGTCCTTTTTTTTAATTTCCTCATTTGCGACTTCGTTTGACACTTTTGTGACTCCGTTTCATTAAAATTCAATTTGAAAATATTAGTTGTTGTTAATTAACAATACGTTTTTTCTAAATTTTTATTTTAAATGTATGTTTTTTATAAAAATTTGAATTTTCGGGCTTAACAGAGCCACGTTATCACGTTAACAGAGGTCTGTTAACTTTGAAGGTTTGTGTCCGTGGTTAAAAATTTTAAAATTTATCTTCACACACATGCTTTCATTTCTGTTCGAAAAAATAAAAGTCAAAAAAATAACTTTTATTTTTGCTTGAAAAAATAAAAGTCAAAAAATAACTTTTATTTCTGCACGAAAAAATAAAAGTCAAAAAATAACTTTTATTGTCTGACTTTAACGATAAAATTTATAACAGTTACGGTCCCTGGAGACAATACATTTCAGAAATCATAAAAAAATTCGTGGTAGTTTTTTGTCAGGTCTGAAAGGGTTAAGTAGCCTTTACCAAGGTATGCAGCCAACTGAAATTGTAGAGACACACGTTACTATTGCTCTTGTCTTATACATATATAGGATATGATGTTTAAAACATCAAAGTGCACTGAGAACGCTGTCTAAAATATATAAAACTTCTGTAAAAGTTGTATTTTATTTTAACGCAATCCATTTATGTTGCTTCAAATTGCACAGAACAAGTTACTGAAACTTGTATATAATCTTCCTTGGTTCTATTCAACCCGCAGACTGCATACAATTTCGAATTCAGATCTTGTAGTTAAAAGACTTAATAAACTGTCAGAAAAATTTTATACCAAATGCTCTTGGTCAATACATACTCATATTAATGATTTGACATCAGCTTAAGTAGTTCGTAGGCTTTTAGTTAAGTTGGTTTTATTAAAATTTTGGAAAAATACATTCAAATAGGTTTTTTTTTCTCTATAAATTTTTGCCCCCAATATAGTTTTTTCTTGCAAATATTGTATATGTATAATTTTCATATTTACTAAAATTTACTAAGTAGAAAAAGTAGGAAAAAAAAGGGACTTGAACTATTGTAATATAAATTTTAGTTGTAATTGTAAACACATATGCTATATGAAGAACAATAAATTGAATTGAAATTATTAAAACTTGGCCACAACTCAATTGGGAATGATGTATTTGATTGTCAAAAGTGCACAAAAGAACGACGATTTTTAAATTGACAACAACAACGAAAAATGTCGTTTTTAAACTTCGTCAAACACAATAAGAGTGATCATACAAGATTGCAGAGTGTTGAGAATATAAAACAAACAAAAAACATATTTTTTTTAGATTTTTCAATTTGGTTAATTTTTAATTCTGGTACTGCTAAAGTAAAATTTTAGCTTTCCATCCCTGCAAGGCCAACTTTTTTTCTTTTCTCTTTAAAACTCTTTCACGAGACAAAATACATACACTCTTATGTTTTTGTTTTAAAATCGAAATCAAATTTTAAATTTATTTGTTTTTATTTTAGAAAATATGAGAGGAAGTACATGGGTATGTGTGCTTTAACGTACATGCATTACAGTGTTGCCAGTTTTAGGGGTTTCCCCCTAGAGTTAAAGTTTTTTTCCTTTAAGGGGTGAATTTGGGGTGTTAAATTCTTTCGGTGAAAATTTAGGGGGAAACAATTTATTTTTGGGGTATTTTTAGGGGGATTTCAATTGGTTTTTTTTAGCAAATAAATAATTAAGTTAATTTTTGGATATTCGAAAGACTTTTACTTTTTCATATCATACTTTCAAGAAGACAAATCGTGGTAAAGGGCAATTCAGACTATTATACAAGTATAAATACTTTTATCGAGTTTTGTGAGATGACAGTATAATTAGATTTCTAATTATACTGTCAAAAAGTCTAACGTAAATTACATTTTACATTCACACCATCACACTTCAAATAAAATAAAAAATTTGAGTGGAAAAGAAAACAGCTGTTGCATATGTATGTAACAGTAGCTAAAATAATAGTCATGTAAAACAGAACCAAATTGAATAACACAAAAATATTTTATCTTCTAAATACAGCTAAAGCAAAATACATTTGTATACAGTAACCTCCCCCCGGGGGCACAAAATGCATCTTGCTGATCGTAACCAGCTTGGTGTCGTGTCAACGGGGTAGAAGGGGTGCAGGATACCTCGGCTGGCTTGGTGGCTAAAATCTTAGGCATTTCCTGAAGGAGGGCGGCGACTCCTGAGGGACTTGCTGAAACCCCTCACCGAGGGGCAATTCGGCAGTACGGGGACCGGAGCCCCGGGATGATTTTCGGAGTCATCTCGCCGGTCATAGGTTGAGGAGCCTTCCTTGGCTGAAACGTACTGGCTGTGGTTGCTACCATAAGTTCGCATGGAAGGGAACGTTGGTAGCTATACTGATCATAGACCCTCGGGTCTATGTTCGGTCGCCCAAATGGGCCCGTAGTGCTGTTGCTAAGCAACAGACGCTGCTTTGTAGGGAACCAGATTGGCGGGAGCATTAGCGTTGGTTCAAGGACTGATGATCTTAGGAACTTCGGGCTACCACGGTAGTCGTGTATCCTTAGCCGTCTGGGGAATTGCAATGCAGCAGAGGTTAGATAGCTCAACTCCTGAGCAAGGGGTTTTGTTATGGCCAAGTAACATAGCAAATAAATTGCCACCCGAGCAGTTGTTCCGGCTGCTCGGGGGCGGTGGTGTAACGTCTTGATTACACCACGTGGTTTGACCACCGTGAGGTTGGGCCCTAGTGGCAGGTACTCACGTAAATCATTCCACATCTGTATACAGTAACCAAATTCCAAATTTCGACCCTTGTATTAAAACACAGTATTAAACACGGTATTAAAACACAGTATAATAGTCTGAATTGCCCTTAACAAATTACCATCGTTGTACGGCGGTTGTGAAGTAAAATAAAAGTACTGCAAGACAAAAAAAATATGTTTATTGTATTAAAGATTTGTTGGAAGGAACATTTCCGAATTTTTAGTCCCCAAAATAATACGGAATGAAAAACATTAATGCATGAAAGCATCTAAGAACAGTTTTTTCGCCGCCCTAATATACATACATATGTACATACATATGTATATGCCATTCAATGTTTTTCACTTCCACCAATCAAATGCGTATCAATTTTTAAGCAAAAATCTTCTTTAATCTTCTCATTAGTCTTGATAACCTCTGCTTAAAAATTACAGCAAATAAGTTGAAAAACTTTTCCGGCTCATTTTATCGATAAAATATATTTTACTGGACCATAAATTTTGTACACAACAAAAAAAAGGGCAGGCAAAAATATATAAATAAATAAAAATATAAACGAAATTCATATACAAAAAAAAAAAAAAAACAAAGGAATAAATGCAAAAATGTGCAATAATGCAACAATTTATTCAGAATTATGTTCTACTCAGCAGCTGTTGTAGTTGTTGTTGTTGGTTGGAGGGTTGAATTTGTACGAAATAAATTGAACAAAATAAAACTACAAGCCTTAATGTTGTGTTTTTCCAATGGTGCTTGCCCTGAAAGCACACAAATAAATACTTTTTATTAATGTGTGTGTGTGTGTGTGTTAGTGTGAGTGTGTGTGTGTGTTAGTGTGAGTGTGTGTGAAAGTACACTGCGGAAGCTTTAATTAGGGTCAAACTTGTTCACTTGTGGGCAAACAAATTTATATTTATTTATATACATATGTATACCTCGATGCCTACATATTTATTGGTATTTGACGACACAAACACAATAAGCTGACTCTTTGACATTTAAGTGCGGTAGGATTAGAGTGAATTTAATAATTTACGAATGTTTTTGCTTTTGTGGCAACACACATTTCATTGTGATTGATTTGTACTAAATTTAATGCAATTATAAAGGAGGATAAGCAGACTCACTTGCATAATTTAGAAAGCCGTTTGGAAGGTGTAATTAATAAAACAGAGTGAGAGCGAGAGAGAGAGAGAGAGAGAGAGAGAGAGAGAGAAGTGACTTGATAGACGATTTGAATGGGAGGAAAAAATATTCAGTAAATTGAGCCGAGAACGAGACTGACTTGCACAGCTCCCTAACTCTGACCGTTGCGGAGAATGGGGCCCATGGCGAACGTAGAAGTCTCAGTAATAGGCTTCCCTTCGCACTCTATGAATAAAGAACCCTAAAAAGCACAAACTCCAAAATCTTTCTACATAATGTTAATGTACCTTTACCATTTCTCCGCATATTCCAATTATCCAGTGTTTTCAGACTAGTATTAAGTATATTTAAGTATGTACGTACCTGCAATGAGAAAGAGAGAAAGTTATATTTAGTAAATTTATTTTTCCGATATATTAGTAAAATTGCAGATTGTTGTCTTTAATCTAATTAAATTGAATTTGTTGTTTTATAATTCAACAATTTACTTGGGCCTGTGAAACAGAATAAAAACTATCAGCACAAATATAGTGGCAAATAGTACGAAGAACAAGTAAGAGTGCTATATTCGGCTGGGCCGAATCTTAAATACCCTTCACAATGATATGTGTGTACCTGATTCTGATTGATTTTTGGTGCCAAAAGTTGTTTTATTTGGCTTATAGAGCCGATTTCTTGAAAAATCGGAGACGCTATATCTCGGGTATATATAGGCCGATTTCAAAAATTCTTCGACTTTTGGGATCTAATGGGCATTGAAAATGATATGGCTGACTTTTTAGGGAAACATTTTTTTTCAAAAATCTGAGCAAAAAAATGGCCAAAAATACCCCTCAAAACTCGATTTTTTTTTTTTTTTTGGATATATCTCGGCTATCCGTGGACCGATCTTACTGAATTTTAATAGCAGACCCACTAGCGAAAAAATGAGGTTTCTATCTCAAAGCATTTTTTTAGAAACGGTATTTCAACGACTACAGACGGACATCGCTTAATCATAATCTCTATTGATTCTGATCCAGACTATATATACATACTTTATGGGGTCTTAGATGGTTATTTGAATGCGTTACACACGAAATCAGAAACTTATGTATACCCCTATACATTTTTGTGAAGGGTATAAAAAGAACTCAACAATATCTAATACATTTCAACGTTTCTGCAGTAATTTTGAATTTTTGACCCTACATTTTTATGCCATAAAATGGATAACCCGTCACTATGTGTGTGAAGATAAATACGTATTTAGTTCTCGGACTGAAACTACAGCAAAGGAAAATTTTGAAGTTAACAGCACTATTTTTATAACAGATGACATTTGTGGAGAAGATGAGTGTGTTTAATGGAAAAATGAGGAAGTAGTGACCAGGTGAAAATGGTGATCTGGATGGGCTTTTCTATGACTGCTGGCACATGGCATATCTGAAATAATCTTTGGAGTTAAATGAAATGACTTTTAAAGAAATTTCAGCAGAAGAAAAGTGGGCTTATGGAAAAATGAGGACTTCCTCATGATGATCACTACTTTGCAGAAATCCTCATTTTTCCAATAAACCCACTCCGGGAATTTCTTATGGAGAGTGTATGGAAAAGTCATTTTGTGGGACTCCAAAGATTATTTCCGGCACCCCAGGTACTAGCAGTCATAGCGAACCCTCCAGGCCACTATTTCCATACGGTCATTACTTCGCAGAGGTATATTTAGGTTTAGAAATTTCAAAAGTCTCAGTAGAACTGACAACAGCATGTTTGTATGGGACAATTGCATGGTGAGAGATGACAATAGTATTGTTGGATGCGACAACAATATGGTTGAAAATGACAAATGAAAGACTATAGCAATATCATGATTAGTGGCCACAATAACAATTCCACAAATGGAAGTGGACTTGATTACAATGTGCATGTTTTATTCAACAATTAATATTGTTCACATGTAACCATATATTTGATATGGTATTTTAGTATTTTTCACTTCGAATATGGTTACCTCAAGCATATTTTTAGGCTTCCGTACTCATCAGAGTGAAACGGAAACCTATTACCGAGACAACTACGTCCGTTCGTCCGTCACAGCGTCCATTCTCCGAAACGGTATAAGCTAAAGAGCTGAACTTTTCACAGGATGTTGTTGTACCTTGCCGCTACAACTACAAATACAAAAACAACAACAAAGCGAAAACTACCAGGTGTCCCCATACAACGAAAAGCAACAATTAGCTATAACTCTCGAACCGTAAAAGATAGAAAGCTGAAATTCGCACAGTGTAGGTATTTATAGATGCTCTACAACAACAAATGTTAAAGACAACAACAACTGTAAAACTACCATGTGTCCCCATACAACCTAAAGTAACAATTAGCCATAACTTCCAAACTGTAAGAGACAGACAGATGAAATGTGCACAATATATGTACGCACATATGGCCCACAATAACAAATTCTAGAAACAAGAACAATTCGAAAACTACCAGGTGTCCCTATACAACTTAAAATAACAATTAGCCGTTACTGTCGAACCGTGAGAGACAAGAGGGATAAAATTTGCATAATATATGTATGTATTCACATATGCTCCACAACAGCAAATGCTAAAAACAACAACAACTGTACAACTACCAGGTGTCCCTTTACAACGTACAGTAACAGCTATAACTCTCGAACCGTACGAGATAGTGAGCCGAAATTCGCACAGTCTTTGTATTCCCAGATGCCTTACAACAACAAATGACAACAACAACAACAAGCCGAAAACTACTAGGTGTCCCCATACAATATAAAGTAGCAACTAAACGTAACTCTCAAGCTGTAAGAGACAGAGAGATGAAATTTATACAATATACATATTCATATATCCCAATAAGCATTCTGGCTGGAAATCAAGTGGAATTACATTTGAAATACAGTCACAATTTCCAATTTCCAGCGTTACAGTTGCAATACTGTTGAATTCAATAGCGAATCCAGCAAAATTAACCATTGAATTACAGCCGAACAAAACAATACCTTTACAGTGTAATTCCAGCCTTGAATAACAGTGTGATGCAAGTAGAACCGAACCTGTTTTTACCATAAATAACATAATGCTTTAAACAAATTTGTTGTTGTTTTTGAACAAACTTCAAACGGACTGGAAAGAGGATGGATTTTAAATATAATTCAAGCTTGGATTTACACTGGAATTCACAAAAAAATTGTGACTATTGGGATGCCATTCCATACGTACATTACACATACGTACAGAACCTTACGTGTGCGAGCCAGCCTCCAACTACTTTACTGAATTTTTTCTTTACGTGTGCTCTTTGGCGGTTTCTTTTCTTTAAATTCGCATAAGAATAGAACAAGATCAGTTGTTGTTGTTGTTGCTGGCAGAAAAAAGAAACATCAAACGAACAAGTAAACAAAAATAAAACGAATAAATAAATATGAGCTAAAAAAATATATGTACATATATTAAATGAATTTGACCCCCAGTGTCAATTTAAACTGATTAAAATGGACATATGTACATATGTATGTTCGAACGTGCTTCTGTGTGTGTGTGTACTTCAGCAATATGGGCAGACAGATGAAGCTGCTGGAAGAGAGACAGACAATTATTTGTTGTTTATTCATTCCAAGAATTTTACAAAACAAATAAATGCATCACTTTGTTGTGGCTTAATTTTAATATTATTGTTAAAAATTTTTTACACAAATATTAATTGCATAAGAAAAACAACAACAACAACAACAACAAAATATTCAATAACATGCTGTTGATATTAAAAGAAAACAAAAAAAAAAAAAAACTAGAGGAAACATTATAAAATCCACATGAAATATTTACAACGGGGTTTTTACATTAAAACAATTTGGTTCGACTGTCACTTTTGGATTTCAATGTGCCAATATGAAATAAATTATTTAACTTTGACACATTTTTGCTAACGCAATATACATACATACATATGTATGTATGTATGTATGCGAAAAGAAACTGTATTGTTGTTTGTCCAAGCAGGTGAGGGATTTTTTTATGGTTTTTATTTCATGTACATTTGATATGCACTTGCGTGCCGGATTTATTTTTTTTTCATTTAAGGGTGGCAAGGTTGAGGTTTACCTATGCTTTTATTGAGTGAATAAAACAAAATCGCCCAACACTTTTGGCTGTTGCGTCGAAAATGTTAACATTAAAATTTCACAAGGGGGTTAAACAAAAAAAAAAAAAAAAAAGAAAGGCGAGAACTTTTTAATTTACGCATTACTCCACTAAATCAAAAACAAAAGCAATCAGTAATGCGATTCACGAACTTAAGCCCCTTTTAGACGGTAAAAGGCCATTTCAACTTCACTCTGTAATTACGCATGTCTTCTCAAAGCGACATTTATAGAGGTTTAAGAATTTTTGCTTTTACACCTTGACTTTTGCATTCACCTGACCTAACCTATAATATTTAACAGCCACAGATGTGTACAGAAGCAAATGTTTAAATAAACAATCAGATTTCTTTGTATTCCCGTTAATTACATAAAAAGGGTCCGCCAAATAACTTTTTTTTTTTTTGAAAACGGCGCAAAACATCGAATGTAGCTTTGGCTGTGTGGCAGGTAGCCAAATTTTACATCCAAATTTTTTCCAAACTCATTGGTTTTTCACTTTGTCAAAATTTCAAAATTTTTAAAAAATGCTTTTTAAAAAATGCTCAAATACAATTGAGCATGGCACTTATACCATTAAGAAGAGCACATTCTTGGCTTCCTTTTCCATGTGGTCCAATGGAATTACACTGCCCATATATGACCAAAATTTTTTCCAAACTCCTTGATTTTTCACTTTGTCAAAATTTCAAAAAATTTTTTTGAAAAATTCTCAAATACAATTAAGAAATGGCACTTATACCACTACATAGACCACAATCTTCTTGGCTCCCCTTTTCATGTGGTCCAGTTTAACTACTCTCCCAAAATGTGCCCATATATGTCCAAAATTTTTCACTTTGTCAAAATTTAAAAAAAAAATTTAAAAAATTCTCAAATACAATGGAGAAATGGCACTTATACCACGAAATATATCACATTCTCAGCTTTCTTTTTCATGTAGTCCAGTTGAGTTACACTCAAAAAATGTGCCCATATAAGCCCAAATTCTTTCAGAGATCATCGATTTTTCACTTTGTCAAAATTTCGAAATTTTTTTAAAAAATTCTCAAATACAATTCAGAAATGACACTTATCCCACTAAAAGTACCACATTCTTGGCTTCCTTTTCCATGTGATCCAGTTGAGTTACACTCAAAAAATGTGCCCATATAAGTCCAAATTCTTTCAGAGATCATCGATTTTTCACTTTGTCAAAATTTCGAAATTTTTTTAAAAAATTCTCAAATACAATTAAGAAATGACACTTATCCCACTAAAAGTACCACATTCTTGGCTTCCTTTTCCATGTGGTCCAGTTGAGTTACACTCAAAAAATGTGCCCATATGTGTCCAAATTCTTTTAAAGAAAAAGAAAATCTCAGGTTGAGTTTATGCGTACGCGTTTCTTTTTTCTATCTTGAATTACAAGACCGAAGTGGGAGCAAATATAAAATATTAGAAAACAAAAAACTTTAAATTGAAACTAATTTAGACACACATTTAATTGTTATTAACCTTTATTGTGATTTAGTTTTCATAATCTTTCATTCGTGTAACAATTTCCTCATTCTTTGGCGCTTTAATATTTGATGTAATCAGCAACACTTCGTTAATAAGCCAGCAAACAAAAAACAAAAATATATACATACATATACTCGTAGTGTAACAATTTTATTTATTTAACAACTGACAGCGCCAGTAATTTGATGACAAATTTTGTATTACTGTCAGTGGCACAGCAAAATGCTCTCTAGCTGTCTTTTTTCTTCTTTCCTTAAGACACTTTAAGTTTTTAATAAATCAAACAAAGGGAACAATAATAAAAAAAAAACTTATTTGCTGCGTTGCATGTTAAAAGAAAATTACATTATGATTATGCTTTTTTATTTCTGCCAGTAAGTATTTGTTTTTGGTGCTGCTGTTGTGTACTCGTAGCACGATGAATATTATTTCTATGAGTTTTTGCATGCACATGAAATGTTGAAGTAAAATATTAAAAAAAAAAAGCCAGAACTGACATTTAGCTGGTAGTTTAACAGTTGTGTTGCTTCTTCGAAGTACGAAATTTCTTCTTTAGTTTAAAAAATGTGCAAAAATGTGAAACAAATTATTCATTTCAGTAATGGCAGAGCCAATAAAAAGCGAAAAGATATATATGTACATTAAAACTTTAGTAAATTGACATTATTGCGCAAAGTGAATACTATAGGAGCTGCAAAGAAACCATAAAGAGGCATTACGAAAATGGGATGCATTAAGAAACCAATGAGAAGTGCTTTTAGCAAGATTATTATACAAAAACGCATTTGGATTTTTATGCCAATAATTTTGTATTTTTCTCAAAAAAAAAAAAAAAAAAATTGCTAATTGTAAATTAAAACATCGATGCAAGCACCGACATGTCCAGACATGTCCAGACAAGTCCAGCTGTGAAATACCATGAATCGTAGCAACATGCTACACACACAGGACACCTTAAAATGCTGTTCATTGCCACTCATTTCAGCTCATCTGAAGGGATCCAAATCAACTGTGCAGGAAAGCCAAGAAGGCATTAGCCCTTCTGGAGCACACAACTGGGCTCAACCAACAGGGTTGAATTTAAAAGAAAGACGAAAATTGCTCCATATGACGAGCCATGCATTCTCGAAAGGACAATAAATATTTTCGACAGGGTGAAATATCTTGTAGTCATTTTGGATCGGAAATTAAAATGGAGTCAATAAGGCTCATATGTACATATATGTTGGTCAATCTATAAGCGAGTAGTTTTGTTAACAAACACAAAACTGCGAAGCCTTTTGCTTGTCTGCGGCAAAACCCAGAGCCTACGGCAGGAATCGAACCTGTGACCTGGCACACTCTCGGTAGAGCACTCTACCAATTCATTCAATAGCCACAACATGGGGGCTGAATCCAAAGATGACACACTGGCTTCACAGTTGCCTTATCTGGCCGATTATGACTTATGCTTCTATAGTGTGGTGGACGTCAATGGAATAGAAATGCAAAAACAAAACTATACAGAAACTTCATAGAACCTGCTGTCTTGGTATAAGCTTTCAAAACGACACCAACCAGGGCGATGGATTATCCCTGCAGCCAAGCGAAATTTATGACGACTGAACGCATACCGGAGACCAGACTAGAGGCCAAAAGTTACATTCATATGTGTACGTCTGTTGTTTCATCAACTTGCTGTATAAAGGCCGTGTTAAGCTCTAAACACATAGACGACAGCAGACAGCAAGCAGCAATATGTCAAAAATAAAATGCATGTGTTTAAATGAAAACGATTATTTTGACGGCAGCAGGGCAGCACGACTGCACAACAGCATTTGCTGCTGCTGCCAACTTAGGCTATTTTCTATTTTGACGGGCAGCAAATAAGCAAATATAGTGTTGCCATTATATACATAAATTGGACAAATTAGAACAAAAACTTTTTTTTTAATATTAAACACAAAAGAACATTGCAAAAATACAATAAATAAATAAATGTATGTGTTTTTATAGTTTTTTCGTGATATTATTACATTTTTCATCAATATTTTCAATTTTATTCATTATGAAATAAGAAATACGGCATCCCTAAAAGTAGCATTGCTAAAATACACAGCTGGTTATTTTCAATATCAAAACAATTTTTTTCGTTTGAGCTAATTTTTTGTGATATTTTATTTAATTTTCATCCTGGTTGCTTTGAAAAAGTGTTCTTCATCTTCCTCCTTGAGCTGTTGTACACATGTTTTGTAAATGCCCTCCTCATCATGGGTTATATTTACTGGGCGAACCCACCATCTTCGGTTTCTTGTACTATTCGTCTTATGGGCTTTATACACTTCAGCTGTAGTCTGAGCTATTTTAACAATTGTTGTGATAAAATTCGCTAAATTTTCTTCGCTCATTTTTTATATTTTTGAACTTTGAATTTGTAATATTTATAAAAATTCGAAATTGATTTACACACCAGCTGATTATTATGTTGTTGCTGTCTTCAAAATAATTATGAAGCCGACTTCAGAGCAGCATTTGAAGTTGGCTGCACTTGAAGTTGGCAGCATTTGCAGTCTGCTGTCGTCTATGTGTTTAGAGCTTTACACTATCCTACTCAATCGTACGATTCATTCTCTAAAAATTGCTAGCTAAATCTGATAGAATTCTGTCCTACTTTAAAAAGTCGCCTCAAAACGGCCGCACTATTATACTTTAAAAAGTCTTTTGTAAACAACTTTGTAAACAAAAACGCAACCTTGATCGCATAGAATAAGATAAGTTTTTGAAAATTTTCAAAAGATTAGCAAATCGGACAAACTTATCAAAAAAAGTCTTTCACACACATACACTTTTAGTCCAGAGTATCACACTTTTTGGACACACATCATATCATTTTTGACAGAACGTACGATTCAGTAGGATAGTGAATCACGGCCTTAAGCCGATATCTCGTAAATTTAACCACCAATTAGTATGTAATATTTTAATGGTAACTCAAGCCTTAAGACTTGTGTCTTCACTACATCCTGCGATTATTTGACTTTACAAAGGATTTCGCCTTTATGTTTATTATTAAGACTTTTGTAATTCTTTTTAATTCACTACATCCTGCGATTATTTGACTTTACAAAGGATTTCGCCTTTATGTTTATTATTGTCTGAATTATCAAAATAAAATTTTTCACATTTCATTTCTTTTTCCGCTACAATGAATCAATCCATTTATTGCAAAACAATTTTTTAAGCATCTTGCGAAATTTATTCATATGAAACACTATGGCGCAAAAATAATTTCAATAAGAAGAAAAAAAAAAACCAACCCACTGTAGCGTTAAATTGTAGATTGAATCTAAAGAAGCTATTATTTGATCATATTTTGCTTTGTTTGTTGTTCAGCAATTCAATTTTCAAATAAATGTACCTGTCATTTAAATATTTTTTTTTCTTTTGCTCGTTTTTATTTATTTTCTTTTTCATTTATTTCATATTATTTTGTTCTGCGTCTGAAACAGAAAACCACTGAACACACAGCATGTCTTACGAGTAAAACACACAAAAAAAAACCACACATTATTTCTAACTTAAGGTCGTTAAATAAATTATTTATGAAGATTTCATATTTTCTAATTCCGACATCTACACTTTATGATTGTGTAAAGATTGAAACAAAAAGAGAAAAAAAAATACTATTAAGCCATTGAGGCGCATAAATATTGTGTTTGTTTTTGCAATTACAACTAAGAAGATGATCAATAAATCGCTGTACATGTAATTTGTAATTAAGTGTGAGAAAAAAAAAAAACGAAGAAATATTGGAGATGTTAAAGGTCATCTGTGGAGGTAAGCAATTACTGAATTTCGGTTAACAGCAATGATGATGCTGTTTTTCTTATTCAACTGGGTCTACCAATAACCACAAAATGTGATGGCGATGACAGTCTATATGAATTTTAGACCAGGGCAAATTCCACGATATCGTGAACATACGAGTGTCTAATTTTTTAGACTGGATTTTTTCAATGCCATGACATATGAATCATTTCAGTTCAGCATCACTGTGGTTCGTGGCCGGGTGCCGGCGAATACAAATATGGTTTGGATCACCTCCATGCAGCAGGACATCAGCTATCTAATTGAAAGCACAGACGACTGTAAAGCGGCCTAGCAACGTGCAACCAACTCTTCATGCAGTTCGATGGTGCGAGTGTCATTCATTTTAACAGTTTGCCGCAGACATGCCACAAAATACGTCAAACGTGGTAATTTTTGTGACTTTGTGGCATTTATTTCTATTATGTGGCCAGCTGGTGAGCTATTTTTGGCTTGTTTTGTCTCGCAGAAAAATAGCGCTTAATAAACCGTAAAATTAATTAACTTTTTATCGGTGCACTTTTCCATCACTTCGACAACTGCATGCCAAATGACTTTTTTTTTCGTCATGAAGGCTATAAAAAAATTAACAATTTTTGATTTTGCTTCAAGCCAAGCCAGAGAAAAAGAAAAACAGCCCTCGATCGATTTTGTATACTGCAAAGCATTTTCCATGTTCATGTACACTTTAAAGGTCATATTCATAATAATTATTGTAAGTTTATTAAGCTCTTATTTGACGTATTTCTGCGGAATATTTGTCAAATAAACGTGTAATAAACCTTCAATGGTTTTTATGAATATGGGTGTTCCCCTGTAGTAAGAAAAGGCAGATGTGGAATGGCAGATGTGAAACAATTTTACGCCGGTACCTGACTCTAAAACCTGACCCAACGGTGGCTCCCACCACCTGGCGTTATTTTGACGTTACACTATAAAGCTGCTCTAAAATGATGTAAGAGTCTTAAAGAAATTGTAAAGATGCTGCTATTTTCATGTACACTGTTGTGCATGCATATGCATGTCTATTTAGTATCTTTTTTTTTTTGCTTTTTTCTTTCAACCAGGTGTGTAATTATATTGTTAGTTTTATGTGTTGTTGGTGTTGTTGCTGGCAAAATGTGGCTTAGCTCTTTTGAGCATTTGCCTGTACCTCAATTACCCTTCGAAGTGGATGCGAACTATTACTACAAGTTATGATACCACTCTCACTGTATATTACCACTGAGCTGTGCAAAATGTTACAAGTATTCCATATACACAATAATGTTGTGTATATAGAATACTTTTATCAGTGATGATGTGGCCACATCATTATCTTTAATCATCATTAGCTTTAGAATTTACTTCAAACAGAGCCGATCGCGTGTACTTGTAGCCGAACAAGCACGACCGCACGTAGACAATCAAACGGTGTGAAGAGTTTGTTGCACGTCTCTAGAACACTTACAAAATATGGAAATAATTAAGGTCGCTACCGGCCATTATGGTCTCAGCCACATTCTGAAGGCAAAATATCACAGCCTCTGCAATATTTGCTACGCCTTCAAAATTAAATTTTTGCAATGCCGCAATGGAACTTTTCCTTTCTTCAAAAAAGCCAAAAGCTATCGAAAAATCGATTGCTAAATCCAGCCACCCTAATGCATTTTTTTTTTTTTTTTTGTGTATGTACAAACAAGTCTATCCAAAGTTTATAAGGAAAAGCATGTAGAAAAATAGAAAACTGAACACCACAGACAATACATTTCTAATTTCAAATTCTTGTCACGCATAAAATAAAACGTAATATTTTGAAAACAGAAAAACACAAGAGAAGGCAGAAAAATAAAAAGCAACTGAAATTGAATATTACAAAAGCAAAAACAATTGCGAATTAGTCAAGCATCTCATTTGTAATGTAAACGAATGCGTACGGGTACGCATACACGTCCTAATGAAATTTTAAGCCACATGATATGACCAGGTGGCAGGTTGGAAGACATTAAGGACCTGGTTTGACAAAAGTGGCAGGCATCGAAATATGAACTAGTCCGTGTCCAGCAGAACCAAACGCCAGTTGAAGACGAATCCAGCGGTCTAATTGCCGCCTTCGCCATCGAATGAGCTATCGAGTCAAAATAAACGTTGATAAGGATCAAATTGTCTGGTTAGAGATAATATGAACACAATTTTTGTGAATATTGTTACGATTTAACCTTTCAATAGCAACGGTTGCAAGAATTCTATGATTGCAAATGGAAATAAAACACAATCAGCTGCTTTAACTATTCAACTCTGTGAACAGCACTTTACACGATCTTACAGCACAGCACGTCTGTGCAAACCAGACTTACTCCAGGATCGTACAATGCTGATATCAAACATGGGGCATGCCACTAATTCTACCCCAACCTGGCTTTCAGAAATTTCTAAGTCGATAACCATCTACAACGACTTGTGCGACGCTGTCATTATAGAGAAATTTATTTAAAAAGTTTTGGGATAAACATCTTCGTTATTTGAGCTAAAGCTTGACATATGCGACAGCATTTTCGAGAACCTGTGAGGAATATCCATCCACAATTGGCAGCGCTTATTATTTATATTGCCTTAGGTCTTAACAGATGTCGCTTGAGGCAGTTCCAACAAATCACTCTTATTGGCTTAATTAAAGTAACTGGGTCTACAAATATATGTACTTGTATCTAAATTTGTAACAATATAGTGCCATCTTTCACAATAACTCCGAAGACAACCTCTTGTGCACGCATCGTCATGCAGTAGCATGATTTTTCTTGAAGAGCCCTTACTTTTGTTTGCTGGCTCATGCTATATTGAGAGAAATATTTTTTTTTTTAGTTATTTATTTGTTATTAAACTATTAACACCAGGGACCGTAACTCTTATGACTTTCATCAAAAAAATCCAGAAATAAGAGTTATTTTTTATTTTTATATTTTGAGATAGAAAATAAGAGTTATTTATGATATTTATTTTTTTAAATGAAAAATGAAAACTATTTTTGATTTTTGTATTTTTAAATGAAAAATGAAAGTTATTTTCGATTTTTCTATTTTTATATCAATAATAAAAGTTATTTTTTATTTTTATATCAATAATAAAAATCAATTCAAAATTCGTGACAAATTCGAGGTAATATGTCCGCAAAGCTTATTTTGAAATAGACAATTACAAAGAAAAGCGTTTCGATACTTCTGCTAATTTATTGGAATGTTGGGAGAGCAAAAAATTTGTGTTTCCATGGCTTCCAAAAATTAGCTTTAATTGTTCATTCTGTACCTGCCACCCAAGTCAGTGTAGAAGGGTTATTTTCAGCACTCAGATTAATATTGGGAGATTTGAGATATAACAGGAACATTTAAATCAATTATGATGGTAAAATTGGACACCTGAAAACGACCTCTGAACACTGACTTGAATGGCAGCCAAAACTTATAAGCTATTTCTATGCAATCTTGTTTTTATAGCTGATAATGGACATTATATTCATATAGAAATTTGAATGAAGCAGCATCTTATAATACATACGGCATCAACAAATAAATAAGAGTTTTGAATTGATTTTGTTTGTTGATATAAAAATATAAAAATCAAAAATAATTTTTATTTTTCATTTAAAAATACAAAAATCAAAAATAACTTTTATTACTGATATAAAAATCAAAAATAATTTTTATTTTTCATTTAAAAAAATAAAAATCAAAAATAACTCTTATTTTTCATTTAAAAAAATAAAAATAAAAAATTTTAAAAATCATGTAATATGTTGGATGCATTTCGCCTAAAACTCATGATGGTGTAATTAAAACTTTTTCACGATCTTCATTTATGTATGATTTATTTCTTCAAAAATTGAAAAATAACTCTTATTTCCGGTCCCTGATTAACACAGATTAGCAACAAGGTTATGCCTGTCCTATTAGGCATAACTAAAAAAAATTTTACATTTCACATATGTGTAATTGAAGTTGTTGGGAACGTAAAATACTATTTTAAATAAATACGAGCTAAAGATGTATCAGCTTTAATTTTCATAAGCAATAAAGTGCACTAAAATCAAAGAATTCATACATAAAAATTGTGCCATTGAGAAGCGTCTTTTTAATATATTTTCCAGAAGTTTAACGATTTTTCTTTATATACTAAACAAACACTCTTTTCTGTGCTATCGAAGACATGTGAAGATTTTTTAATTTAAAATCGAAAAATTGCTAAGCTTAATGCAAGTGAAACTGGTAATTTTGGAACTGCTCCAACTGTTTTATTTGCAATATTAGTGGTACTGGAAGTATGTTTTTATTAGCGGTGGTACTCAGCATTTGGTGCGTTTTTGGTTGCGACTATTTGCATTTGCGATTATATTGGAACTGATATTGAGCACCCTTTTTAACAACTTTGCAAATTTTATTGCACTCCAAATAACAGCTGATAAATTAATACACAATTTTTAATTTTTCACGTTTTATTTTTTTTTGGTAATTGCGGCTGGCTTCATCTCTACTATTTTTTGTTTGCTTTGTTTTAAAATGTCAGCTGTTCGAGTGTCAGTGTTGCAAACGCAATACTCATGCGAAAAAAGCAACACGTAATTAGCGGAGCGTAAATGCAAAAATATTGCGAGTGCAACCTTGTATATTTTGTTGTTGGGTTGCAAAGAAAAAGCAACGATTTCTTGCATTCGCACTTACGCAAGACATTTGCACCAAATAATGAACTGCGCTATTGAAATGTAAAATATAAAGTATAAATTGGATATAAAATATACATTTAGATTAAGTACAAAGTGCATGAGTAAAAAGGATGTTCCCATTCGAACATTCGTTTTAACGAATTTTGTGAAGAGGTTGTGGTGTGTGAAGATAAATAAAAAAAAAATTAACCACGGACAAAAACCATGAAAGTTGACAGATCTCTGTTAAGGTGCTGTTAAACACAAAAGCTCAGTGTTAAAAAATTGTTTTGAAAAAAAATAAAAATTTTAAAATTCTTTAACCACGGACACAAACCTTGAAAGTTAACAGACCTCTGTTAATCCTTAAACTTCAAATTGTTAAAAAAAATCAACAGACATGTGAAAATCGAACAGACGTTAATCACGAAATTTGAAAATATTAGTTAATTTTTGATCAGACCTCGTATACACTTTTGAAATAATTTAGCATTTCACTTTTGGACTAATAAAATTCAGATAAGAGGCCATCATAATTTAAGCCATAATGCTAGAAATCAAGCAATGAGTAATGCAAAATTTGAAACTTTTTACAAAGTTGTTAAGTAATGATTAGACCATTTAAAATCGACCATTTTGGACTTTATTCCTTTCCATAGGTCAAGCAACATGTTCTCCATATTGATTGACCATACGATGGGCTTTCTTTTGCACTGGAATTAAAATGAATTTATTTATAATTAATTAAAAATTATAACACAAAATACAATGAGCGGAACATTTTTTATGTTAACTTTGTTTTCTGAAATGTCATGTTGCTATAGTGATGGTACAAAAGCAATCGATTTTCTGCAATTATTTTAGTGATGGCACTAAAAAAAATCGAAAGATGTAAGATGGAACAAAATGAGAAAGTATCATCTACTACTGATGTAGAAAGATGTAGAATTTTTACCGGGCGAAAATTCTCCATCTTTCTTATGGGAAGATGTAAACATCTTTGCAAATTGATGAAAGATGTAAGATGTGCGTTAGTGTAAAAAGGCTATTACTAACGAAATTTATAAATAACGATTATTGTTTGATCAGACCTCTTATGTATACCTATTAAACAGTCATCAAACGTATGAACTTTGCTGTAATAGTTTTGCGTTTAGGCAAAAAAAAAAAATCAACAATGGAACAGATTTTGGCACCTGTTCGGTGGACAAAAGAAACTCCTGGATTTCACAGAAGAATATATCTGTATATTTTCGCTAACTTGCTTCTCCGTTTGCAAGAAATGGGTAAAATCATAATTAATTTATTTACTAAATTTTTTTAAAAAAATTTCTTTAAAAAAATGTCCATTTACTTTTATTTTGCACTTATCTATTTGTTTTAATTTATTAAATAGTGATGATCAATTTGCTAGTTTTTCTTCATATTTAGAGAGGAAACTAACTAAAACTTGTAAATTGGCTATCTGCTATACCTATAAAGTAGATAGTTACCGTCTAATTCATAAAAATTATAACAGGTTTCTAAAGCTATTATTTGACAGATTTTGCATACAAATATGTCAAATAACAGTCTTATAAGCCTGTAATAATTTTTATGGATTAGGGGGTAAATGTTCTGAATACTTGTTCTTCGACCTTTTTTTTTTACTTAACTTTATTAGGTTTTATAAATGAGCGCAACGTCACTTTATTCTCAATAAATATATTTTCTATTTATTGATCGTTTTTTATTTAATTTTATTAGGTTTTAAAAATATCGAAAATTTATCAATAAATAGAAAATATTTTTATTAAGAATAAAGTGATCTTGCGCTCGTTTATAAAACCTAACAAAGTTAGGGGGTAAATATTTAATAACGTAAGAGCATTTCAACGAAAGCGGTCGGAATCAAGGAATCCAATTTGATTCGAAATCGAGCGACTGCCACCCCTATCAAAAATAATTTGTCCCGTAAAATTTTTTCCCATTTCCCAAAAGTGCGATCATGAATAACTTTTTCCATAAAATGGGTTCCCATTCGAAATTTCCACTTATCGTGAATGGATTTTTCAAAAACATTTTCTCCCTTTTTTGTGTTAATTTGTTCATTTTATTTTCTTTGGGGAACTAGAAAAAAATGCAAGTAGTTGCTACATTTTAATGCATATATAAATTAGCTGAAAACTATTTTTAGGTCTAAATCAATAAATAATGTGCAACATGACACAAGGGTGCAAAATAACCGACCCATTACATGTGGTTTTGTGAAGATTTCTAAAGATGTGGTAGCCGAATTTCGGTATTCGCTTACAGTAGAACTAAAAAGTGCTGGTCCTCCTATTAAAGAAGTTCAGGAATGGATATTTTATCCATCCTGCGCAGAGACTTTTCTAAAGCTTCCAACACTTTAGAGAGCACTTCGCAAAAAGTGGATTGCGCCATTCCTACTTCGTAATCTCTTCCAACAATTTTTGGTATCCACCCTCTGAAAAAAAGGAAGCATGTGCTTAGTTTTACGTTGGGCGGAATACCAAATCATTTTTTTGTTTTTGTTTCCGGCAGAGAATCTGTCAAAATATTCAACAGGCATGAAAACGCCGATTTATTCACCCTTTTTACCTTTTAAACTACAAATTTCTGCTTATTAGTTATAATTAGTTTAGTTTAGTTTAATTACTTTTTACATCATTTACCCACAAATTTTCAATAAATTTCCTTTGTAATTATATTTTCTTCTTCCGTATTGTACACTCACACGAACGTTGAATAAAAATTTCACATTTTACTCACGATAGGGGTGTGCATTTCCATTTTCTGGCGATATTGAAGCACAGGTAGACTGTATGAGTTATAGTTATGCCTCGAGCAGATCTTTGGCGATTTTTTGTTTTCGATATATGAGTATCGAAAGCAATCGATAAGAAAAAAAAAAAGCTTTAAGATTTTATAAAAAAAAAAAAAAAAAAAATTAACAGTGTTACAATCAGACATAGATATCAATAAAAAAAAACATTAACCAACGAAGATGTTTTCCAATAATGGCCACTTTTCAATATTTTCTATGAAACACCAGCTTTGGCGTATCTTCATTTTGAAGAACATTCGTTAACGAGCAAATGCGTCTGTCACTTGTAGAAATGTGTGGTGGGAGATGATTTTTTATTATTTTTTTTTTGCTGTTCAGAAAAAAAAAAAAATTTAATAATAAATCTAAAGATATGATTACAAGAACACATATGTATGTATGTAGTTCTGCTGTTGGTATTACTATCGCAGTCATGTGTAGCAAATGGCAGTAACTAAATAACAAATAATCTAATAAAACCCACATCAGAAAATGTACGAACACATTTGTAGTGGTGTTTTATGAATACAAATTTTTTCGATAATCCTTGGAGAGAATGTTTTACCACACACACAGACGCACACACCATACATTTGCAACTTTGTAATTAAGCAAGAGCTTGCAACAAAAACTGAACTGCAACGGCATTAAATCGAATATTAAAAATTACTGATTAAGCTCAAGGGAAGAATGAAGGATTTTTTGTTTTTTGTTTTGTGAAAATTGCTGCGAAGTTAAAAACAAAAATTAAAATTTGAATACTCTGAAATGTAAACAAGGATACTTATTTTTTAATTTTGTAGAGGTAATCACAGCATGATAGTACAACATTACATGTTGAAAAGCGTGCTGATCTTTGGCAGAGGATATACCTCGTCCTCCCGATTTTTGGAACCAGCAAGCACATGATTAAGATTTGAATCACCCAGATGACTAAAGCTTCATGTATACCCATACTGGGGGAGCAGAGAGCTAAATTGAATTTCCTGCAAGGATTTTTAAAATAACCGCCAGTTAAATTAACAGTTGCCCCGATATCCTCAAAAGACCATGCTTATCTTTTAAACATTTTACTCTTACAAATTGCCACCAATCATTTTAATTGTGTGTATTTTCTTAACATTTTATAAATTTATAAACTTCTTTATTTGCGTCCATAATATTTCAAGCAAGACATTTCTAATAAAGGTGCGTTTAGACTATGCTAATATTTGTGCAAAATCATAAAACTTTTGTTTGTCCTAGTGTAAACACTCGAATTTGTTAGCCTCCAAATATTTTTCGACTGTTTGTTGGCTAACAAAAATGTTTGTTTGTGAAGAAAGCTTTAGATAGTGTAAACACTTTCACCCTAATTCATAAAAATTATAACTGGCTTATAAGACTGTTATTTGACATATTTGTATGGAAAATCTGTCAAATAAGAGCTTTATAAAGCTGTTATAATTTTTATGAATTAGACGGTTTGTCAGCACGTCGCAACAAATATTTGGCTCGATATTTTGTTTGTTCTCGCAATATTTTTGGCGGAACAAACAGCGACAAATAATTGTAGAAACGTGGGTTGCCAACAGTTATTTTTGACAATGCTTAACATATAAAAAATGCAATAAATTGAAATGGCAATACTGGTCAATTCGTTTGACAGATCGTGCATGGGGGAATCCTAAAAACATATTGCAGCCATGAGAAACTTTCGCCAGTCGCCAAATACCGCAAAGTCAGAGCTAATCCTTCAGACGCAGATATTGGTTCCCGCAAATGTGTGGTTTTCTTTGTTATAATCGGCGCCACCAGATTCAGCTTTATGTGAGAAACATGAACATATATTTAATGTTAATAAGACGAAAAATTGTAATCAAATTACCAAGTAATCGAAGACATGTGAACCCATGCAGCGAAGGTTCTTCAGAACGCAATTCCTTCAGAAGTTTTTGGCCTGCCATAGCTCCAGCAGTTATTAATAATAAATCTCCACTATCACTGTCACTAAACATTTTAACTTTTCACATTGCTTCACAGACACAATTTGATACTGTTTGACAGATGGATTTCATAAACATAACCACATTGTTTGTCAGACACACCGGACAAGTAAAATTATTAGTATAGTGTAAAGAGGGTACACAAATATTTGTACCAAACAGGGCTGACACAAAATTTTCTGTTATTTGTGCAAATAAAATTCAAACAAATATTAGTGCCATCTAAACCCATGCCCAAAGATGTGTCACAAACCATACTATTACGCGAAACAAATATTTGTTGTGTTTGGACAAATATTGGCATAGTCTAAACGCACCTTAAGTGACTTCACAAAAACAATTGTTATGTAGAGCGTGAATTAAATCTTATTACATAATTCTTATTTGTTTAGGGTTCTATCATGGGAAGACATAAAAACCACAAATTTCTGGCTGCCAGAAAGACAATAGAGACACCACTGCAGTTGATACCGTCATCCCCCTTTTTTTCAACTGTAACGGGTAGCGTTCGTTTGTCCTTCTTCGTAATAGAGGCACTGACAACTCGATATAATGTTATAATATGTGTCACGAGCTGGCAGTTGTGAGACTGGTCTACTTGGGTGCCAAAAGGTCCCGTTGTGTCGCTCGAGAAGGCGGTAAATAAACAGCCCTACACACCATCCAGTGGTTCCGCCCTCAATTAGCAAGATGAATGGATGAAAGACTCCATCCGTTCAACTCGCATTCCGACACAGCCGTCAACCTATAAGTCGCTTTCTTTTTAAAAACAGCTGGACGACAATGGAACGACTGTCACCGTCGTCAATTCGTAGCGTTATGGTCATATGATAACCGACTTTTTTTTTACCGGCCATTGAAGAATATATGGTTTCAACAAGACTGTGTCACAGGCCACACAACTCGAGCGAATATGGCTTTATGGCAAGAGACATTTTCTTTCCGCATAATTTCTCGTCGTGGCGATATCAACTGGCCACCAAGATCATGCGATTTGACACCATTAGACTTTTTTTTTTGTGGGGCTACGTGAAAAAACGTGTTTATGCAGATAAACCTTTAACTCTTGAGCACTTAAAAACCAACATGCGTCAATTTATGGCCCAGATGCCGCCCAATATGTGTCAAAAAAAGCGGTCGAAAAACATGCTAGAGAAGCCTGCCCTTCCATCTCTTGCCGTTTGACTGGGTTGATTATATTCTCATTTTATGAATTATTTAAGTGTAACTACCAGCAGTTTTTATGGACAGACGGTTTGAGATTCGCCAATACGCCGTCTGTATTCTATTCATTTTATCCGCCTGGCAAACACTTTGTGTGTGTGTGTGTGTGTGTGTGTGTGTGTGTGTGTGTGTGTGAGCAAGGTTCTTGTGCGGCTGGGTTTATAAGTTATTTTATATGTGTGCACGAATTATTTAAAAATAATTTAAAATCTTTCATTTATAACCCAAGAGTAATACAGAAAAAGGAAACATAAAATAAAATAACATATTTTTATACTTGAAAGAACAGGACCAACAAAGTAATTTGCGCTTTTAATGGTGAAAATAAAATTCTCAAAAATTTCCAGTAACCAGTCATGTTGAAAGCAACAGAAACAACCACTTGTATTCAGGCGAGTACCATCACAGGAGTAAGTCCTGAATGTAAGACACTGCACTCCTGATTGTTTGGTTGACTGTGTATGATTTAATAATTTTTACTTGTTTGTGCTTCGGTTGGTGTTGTTGTTATTGTTGTTGTTATCTTTTTCAAAATAGGAGCGGTGGTTTTGACCGCGACCGACCGATCATCAGAGTGACTCCATCAAACAACTGCACCAGTTACCACTGAATTCAACAAATGACACCAGCGACAACTACACTGCATTATTCTCCCAATGTGCTCCACTGCTGCTGCTGTAGTGCTGGTCAACCCCATCCCCATCGCCCACCCATCATCATCAGCATTGAGCTTAAGTCTAGTTGCGATTTTTATGTCATGTTATTCGGATGTTAAATTCTCTTGTTTTTTTTTTTTTTTGCTTTTATCCTTTTCATTTATATATACATGTTTTAAATTTATTTTTCCATAAACGCAAAATAAAAGATATGTGTGCATAAAACAGCAGCCAGCGTAAGCCAACTACGAACTCTATTATGTCGGATATGCAACATGTTTCTAGTGAAGCGTATAAATGTTGTTTCATTCATGATGTTGCTGGTCGTTTTTGGCTTCAAGGGTTTGGCTGCTCAGAAGAAACAACAAAACCAGAAAACACACACGATGCAGTACGATACGATGTTACTTAATTTATTTTAAAGAACTGTGAAAAAACTAATTTCTCCTTTGAAGCTTTAATTCAAAAAGCAAATAAAGAAAAACAAATTTAAACAAAAATTACACGACAAGCAATTCAACATTGGAAATTTAAAATTAATAGTTTGCACAATATGATATGTGAAATCATCATATTATCGTTTGTTATGAGCTTTTGCATGCCAGGTTTCCTTATAGTCAAATCTAAATTAAAGCATTCGGAGTACTATCGGCGCCTAAATCACCCATTTTTTCCAAATCCATTTGTTTTACTATGAGCGTGTTTATACAACATCTCGTTGGGTTCATGAATGCCGAATACCTCTAAATGAAATAGCGAGACATTCAGACCTGGAGCTTCGCTGGCTACCTGGACACAATGGTGTGGCCGGAAATGAAGTGGCGGATGAACTGGCAAGATCTGGTTCCCGCCTACAGCAGGAGGATGTGGACGAATTTGCTGGTGTTTCCCTCAAAAGTTGCCAACAGCTGATACAACGACAGCTGCTAAGAACTGCGTAAGAAAGGTGGTCGAACGAGATCACCTATCGAATATCGGGGCTCACATAGCGCAGCTATGAGTATAGGAGCAACTTCTTGAGGCATAGGCTTCACACCCTTGTGGCTGTTCTAATGGCACATTGTCACATGGGAGTACATGCGAGAAGACTAAATCTTCCGTATAATGATTTCTGCAGAGGCTGCAGAGACGAGGAAAAGGAGGAGAGTGTCGAACACTTTCTCTGTTAATGCCTAGCTCTCTCTGACAAGAGAGCAAATTATTTGGGCAGACCAACACCAAAAGCTCTACCGGAACTGTCGGAATGCGGTTTGGACAGAGTGGACTCGTTTATCCGTTCATCGGGTTGGTTCAGGTCGGAACTGGCGGAAAGCATGTACGGCTATTTTCCTACAGTTTACTCGGGTATCACAACGGGACCTTTCTAATACGCAAGTGGGTCGGTTTGACTACTGGCGGGCCGCATAACATAACATAACATTTGGCTTACTAATATAGATTGGTCTATAGTCTATAGTTTATTAAATACACTCTTCTTCATTCTTTAAGGGAGCCAAACCGTCGCATTCGATATCGAACGAATTCCGTCACTTATGCTGTGTGTTTGTTGTTTATTTTGTTTTTGTTTTACATTATTCTTGCGCCACAGTTCATTCGATGTCGAATGCGACGATTTGGCCCCTTAATGTTTTCTATCTTTTGCCGCCGACATTTCATCAGTAGACTCGAAAAATCTTAAAAGAGTATGTGAAACCCAATCCAAATTCCGAAATTCTCATGAACAAAAGGAGAATCAAAAATGTTCAAACAAACTTTTTATACAGAAAATATTTTACGTTTTGCAACACCTTTAATTTTCTTCGTTCATGAGAATTTTTGGAATAAGTAGTTGGGTTTTAAACATACTTTTCATATTTTTCGAGTCTACTGATGAGTTGATTAGCATCAACGCAATGTCGGCGGCATATGGATGGCTGAAAAAGACAGAAAATATTAAGGTATATTTTTAGAACTAAAATAATACTTTTCAATTGGCTCTTACAGTGAATAACACCCATATTCATAAAAACTATTGAAGGTTTATTACACGTTTATTTGACGAATATTCCGTAGCAATACGTCAAATAAGAGCTTAATAAACTTACAATAATTATTGTGAATATGGCCTTAAATAATTAAGTTCATTTTTGAATATTTCAAGCATATTATATTTCACTTAATGCTCGAATTTTGCAAATTGTCAACTACATCTTAAAAGGGCTCAAAGCCGGTACACAAAGATTATTTTTGGTGATAAATTGTAGCAATCAGATTTTTAGAAAAGAGAAGCAAAAAAATTTTTTAAAAAGATACACAACGAAGTATCGAAATGAAATAATATTTTTTAAGAAAGTGATCTTAAGCACAATTTATAAATTCAGAAGTAGAAGGGAAGCTAATTAATTTTGAAAACTTGTTAGCTGGGGGACAACCGGCAATTGATTACCAAGTTTTCAAAGAAAATCTGATAAGTTGTGAAAGCAATGATTGCTTTATTAAAACCATTTTTGACCACAAATAATCCTACTCTAACCTGTGCCCCCGTTTCACACAATGCACTGCCCTCTTAATTAAAATATATAATTAAAAATTTGTATCTCCTTTTTTCAATTTTAATGCTTTCATAGCTTTAATTAATATGCGGTAAAAGCGGATATAATTGCAATGAATGCATAAAGTAGTTCTGTTGTAGACATTCATTATTACAAGCTGATATTGTATGCAGTAGACACTTATTTGTAAGTGCAATAAAAAAAAAAAAGTACTGGCATGAAAACTTATTTAAAGGACAAATTTACTCGATCGTTTATAAAATTCTTTAAGCGATTTTCACTGAATCAAACCCATCTGCTGTTGTTGGAGTTGTTGCTGTCCATTGACCAGCCGGTCGGTAACCACTTGGTTACCGGCAATAATATGAAAGTAAACTGTACACAAACGTTGGCTCACAGAACAAAAACTATTTACATGAACCGGATAAGCAGACAGGATAATAACGCGACAGAAACCATGAAATATTGTAACGCTTGCTTCTATGCAACGAATGAAGAAGCGAACGAACGAACGAAGGAAGCCAGGAATGCATGCACATGCATGCCCGTGCATGCAGATGCACAAACTGGCATGTTTTTCCGTTAATTTCAATCACAGTGCTACTTCGTTTTTTAAAGTGCTTCCTTGTATACAGAAAGTTATTTAAGCTTGTTGAGTGCAGCATGTGTGCGTGTGTGTGTGTGTTTTAAAGGACAAGCGCGTTTGTATTAATTTATGGCTGTATGAATGTTTGTTTGTGTTAATGTGTAAATGTTAATTTTATATTAATACATTCTTAATTAGATCACAATTTAAAACTTCGGGTTGAGTTTTTATAATAAGAAAAACGCCAGACATCGACAAAAGAAAATTTAAGTAATAATAAAAATAACCACTTCAGGATGTGAAAGAGGCTTTCTGGACGCCGGAAATTTGGCTACGAATACGTAGTAAAACAAAAAGTTTCATAATACAAAATAAGTACTTTATTATTTGGTTTTTTTCGACAACTGTTTTTATATTTTATATATTTATTTTCTTGAGCTTTTTTTGTTAAAAATATTTAATTATTTTTGTCGATATTTCGCTCTCCTTCGGATACCTTCTTCAGGACAATAATTTATTATTATTTATTATTTATTTATTAATAGATATATATCTATATATGGCTTAACATAATGTTGTGAGCCAGATTGGCACTTGTAATATAATAATTATTAAAGTATAAAATTTTAGTTTAATTCATTTAGATCATCATTCGTGCATTTCGCTTAATACTAGTTAATTAGCTATATACTGAATTCATTTAAAATCAATTTACGAAATTTTAAGGATGTCTCTACATTTAGGACTAAAGCTTCAAAGTTACATCCATTTAAAATGCTGAGTACTTCATCAATATTAAGTTTTGGTTTCCCAAATGCTGCTATTCTGTGTTCTTTATAAACTGGGCAATAACCTAGAAAGTGATATGAGTCTTCAGATTCTGATAGATTACAGAACGTGCAGTTTATTCCTGTATTATTGCTATATGATCTCGCTCTTAAGTCAAGAAGTCCACCTCTCTTGTCTTTATTATTAAACTAGTTTTATAGGCTAAGTAGTTCTTTGCTAGGAGAGGCACCACATTGTAGTCCAATTGGCAGTATAGATCGTGGCGTAGAAAGTTAGTTGCTTTGAATACATTATCTGCATGTTCTTTAGCTTTAAGTAATTGTATGATTGCTTTCCAGTCGGTGGAGAGCGGCTGAGCTGAGTTATTTGGGGAATACCGTATGTAAAGGCTGAGGTCATACCAATCGTTTGCCCAGCTAATGTTTTGATCCAAAATCGCTTCAGAAAGAATACGCGGTAATCTATGTTGGGGCATACTTACGGCTTTGTTTATATAACGGAAGTGTAGTTCCAAAGTTGAGACGTATAAGGACGGCAGACCTGATTCTAGGTACATACATATATCATGTAATTTGGAGTTGTTGACGGTAGGTAGAGCAACTTTTTAATAAAAAACCGAAATAGCTTTTCCACGTCTTCAAACTTTATGTATCCCCAAATGTCAGCAGCGTAAAATATAATAGAACGTGCGGCAGAGTGGAATATTTTCAATTTATTTGATTTTGAAATATGTGGGTGATTAATATACTTTGACCACGTTGAATTGATAGCCCATTTAGCGACCGACAATTTATTTGAAATATGTTTTTTAAAAGACAGGTTATAAGCTATTTCAACTCCCAGATATTTATAGCTGTTGAGACAATAATAATGAAAATAGTTTTTATTGGTTTTTTTTTTCAAAAATCAATAATAATATTAACAAAAAAACCAATAAAATCTATTTTCATTATTATTGTCCTGAAGAAGCTGTCCGAAGGAGAGCCAAATATCGACAAAAATAATTAAATATTTTTAACAAAGAAAGATCTTTAGCTCAAGAAAATATATAATATATATTATATATAATATATATTATATATAATATATAGTATATATATTATATATACAAAATAAATAAATAATATACATATGTATATTTGGAGCCTGTCCTATATGGCGATCATGATTTGAGACAAAATTCGCCACCTATCGTAGTTCATTGAGGGCAGTGAGTCGTATCAGCAAATTCAGAGACTCGTTAATTTTAAAGGCAGTATTTTCATTTGCGATAAAAGCTGACGCAGTCTAGACACTTCCAGGGTGGCCAGGTAAATGTGATGCTCCTGCAGGTAAAACGTGAAAGATTTAAACTAGGATACATAGAGGTTTATGTACGTTTTACTCAGATATTGGATACCAGGCAGCCCGTTGCCCATCGAAGTGAGTGCCCCTTTCAATGAAAATTGTCGCAATTTCAATGCTAGCAAATGCTTTAAATTGGGGGATATTACTTTTAAGAGTAATACTGATTTTTCAGTACCGAGAAATTCCCCTTTAAATGTTTACCGCGGACCTTTTTGGGACAAACTCCTAACTACCGCCTAAAGGGACACCTGGCAATAAAATAAAAAGTTGTTTTCTTCTTTTGCTAAATGTAATAAAAATTAAAAGGTTACAGCCAAAAAAAAAAAAAACCAGGCAACAAATGCTACAGCAGCTTCATAAGAAGAGTAAGATTTAAAAGGAATTGTATGTATGTATGTATGTATTTTGTTTGCTAACAATGTCAGCTTCGTTCGGATTTGTGTGGAATATAAAAAACGCCTATAGGATTCATTATTAAATGGTAGTCTAGAAAAAAAAACTTTTGTTTACACGGAAAGGATTTCAAAGCTCTTTCCGTATCAGATCGTGCAGACTTTGTGATAAAAGGGCAGAAAAAAAAAATAAATAAACTAAATGAAAACAAATTGCAAAAGGAAAATCAAGCGGAAAATTGACTTTTTCCCCAAAAAACAACACAGCTGAAAAATTGTTTTGCTGGTGTTGTTGCAAAGTCAAGGCAAACAATTTTGTAAACCAAATGTTAACTTTTCAAATGGACAGTCAAAATTTTTTTTTCTTTTAAATCATGTTTTACAAATTTAATGGCTTGCCCAGCAGCCCAGGTTGAAAAAGGATTACAATCCTTTTTTAAGTAACTCATATGAAATAAATTCCTTTTCAACTAATTAGCAGATAAATGAAAATTCCCAACAACAACAACGTTGACAAAAAGGAAAGAGCAAAGAAAACACACTACTAGAGCATTCATTTATCTTGATTAAAAAAAAAAAAACTATAAAATTTGTTGCAAAACACCCATTCACAGACTACTGCATCACCTTTAGAAGCCGAAGCAAAAACGAATAACAAAATAGTGGCATGTTTTGTTACTTATATGTGTCAAGTTGGCCCAAACGTGTTGACAAAAAATATTTCTGCAGAGGAAAACTAAGAAAACACAAACATAGAAAATCTTGTTGAGAAATTAATTGGAAGAAAAATACGTTTTTTTTTCTGCATTAGAAAGGTCATCAAACATGCAACACAACAAACGAGTGAGGCAAGTGTTTATCAAACAAGAATTGTTTGTTTGGAGAAATGAATTGAAATTGTAAATTCGAGTGATGGATTTCAAGGAAATCAATCAAGTCAAGATGACAACACATTTGCATTTGAAAAGAATCTAAAATAAAATATTTAACTGGAACAGAAAAATCTTTAAAAAAATGTCGATAAGGCAACATTTATGCCAAATAGAAAATTATAATTAACAACTACACATATTTCTCGGAAGTTTCATTCAAGGATAATTAGCAAAACAATATACATATGTATGTATATGCAAGAGCATATTCATCCCCCTAATAAAAGGTAAACTATTTGGGAAGGGAAAACTGCTAACGATTATCAGCTCATTGCTGAAAATCATGTGATTTCAAATCACATGGGTTTTTAAAAGCACAAAGGCTGGTTGCCGTCCTGGAAGATCGACTTGTGGAGCAATTGAAGAAGGCAATATTGTCCAAAACGCACAATAGTCTTGTCTACACTAGATGTAAGAAACGTTTTGAACAGGCTACAATGACAATACGACTTGATGACAGTACTACATGACACAAGTTCCGCACACCAACATACTTGCTCAGGCTACTCCGTAGTTACCTCAAAAACCGTGTACTTCTCTACAAGACAACGAAAGGTCAGAGAACAAACGAATTACATCAAGGGCAACCCAGGGATCCATTTTAGGTCCTGATCCATGGAACCTCAGTTACGATGACATCCTAAGCGTAGAGGTGCCGGAGTAGCCCACAAGATGTTGGTCATGCTGACGATATAGCAGCCGTCATCTCAGCTCGAGATGCGGACGATTGCAAAAGAAAGCTGAAACAAGTTATTAGTAGGGTTCAGATATGGCTTGAAGACCAAAGACTGCAGCTGACAAAGAAGAAGACAGAGATGCTGAATGTGTTGCAGGTTTATTACAAATGATTGTTGCTCCCATTGCGCCGTTTTGTTAGATTTATATTATGTCTAAGCACTCATTAGTTTTATAACCTATTAGCCAGCTTACAAAACAAAATCAAATACTAAGTCATAAATCAATAACCAGAAAACGTGTGAGAAATAAAATGAATTAAATAAGACCCACCGCTTCGCTTTGAATTAAAACCAAGTTTACTGAATTATTTTGGTAGTCACCTTGAATTGAATGGAAATGTTTTTTTTTATTATTTTGCTTATTTCTTTTAATAGTATTAAATTGAAACATGAGTTAAACAAAAACAAAAACAAAAACATGAGTTAAAAGCCTGCCTTGAAAGTTGTAGCTAGGGTTTGGGGTTCGGGAATTCCCGAACTTTTCTGCCGGGAAATTTATAAATTTTCCCGGGAATCTCGGGTAGAGAAAACGTCTGGGAATTTCCAAACCCTAGTTGTAGCCCATAACGTTTACGACTTTTAATATCGATTTAATATTTAAAGTTGTTTAATGTTTTCGTGAAAGAAAATGTGTGCAAGTGAAATGTTTGAATAAAAAAAAAAACGTTTGACAGCAAAATGCAGATAAAATATCTGCATACTTACCCCCAATTTTTGACTTGGATTTTAAATGCCATGTCAATTTAAATTTGATTTAAATACAAACTTAAACGGCCTGCCATGCCCATTTAAAATCGATTTAAGTTTTTTGTACTGCCATATGATTTTGACAGTTTGGTTTTGTTCTGCAAATTAAGAAAATTGCACATGTTTTTTGTTTTGTTTCATAATATGATTTTTTATTATTTCCAGAAGGTAATCAACTTCTGTGGCAGTGGAATTGGGAATCCTTTTATCACTTTTGCTACTCATTTCAATAATTTTTACAAAACAATTTATTATTTTCTAAACTTTTTACAATTTCACTTGCTTCCAAATTTGTTTAAACAGCTGTTTTTTTTTTTATTGAGTTATCGATAAGTTTTTGACACTTACATTGTACGGCCGTACTTTTATTACAATTAATTACCCAAAATAATTTTAGACTGTAAAACAGAAAGCTATTTTAAAGCCCACTTAAATTTTAAGGAAAATTTAGTAATTTTGTATTTAAATCCCAAGTCAAAAATCGGGGGTTAATAAAATATCGAGATTTTAGGAAATTCTTAAAAAAAAAATCCAAACTTTAGTTAAAAATGTTTTGCCACTAAATTTAATCAATATTATTAAAGGCACATGTTTAACTAGCGTTATTAACAAAGCAGCACAAAAACATGCAATGTTTACTACTGTACTCCTGATGTTGAATCAAAGCAACACAAACAACAAAAACCTGATGATGCCAAACAAAACAGAAAAAAAGTTGTTCATACGATACCATTCGCTACAATGGCATCACTCATACACGTACACGCTTTCAAGTAAAAATAAATGAATAACTAAATGAACGAATAACTGGACAGATGGATGGATGGATGATTTGACACCGGGTCATATTCACAAAATCCAAAACAACAACGATCAATAACACAATTTCGGCAGAACCCCCAAAAAGAAAGAAAAAAAACTCGCAGTACATGAAAAACTTAATCAAAGCTTTATTGAAGTGAAAGGTAATGTTGTTGGCAGATAAAGCTTATAAAAACAATAACAACAATAAGCAAACATTGGCGGTGATGATGATGACGATGACGATGGTAGTCATCAGGTCGATGAAAAAAATAAATAAATTTTCAGCTGATGTTACGGCAGCAGTTGAAACAGCATCATACAAAATCATAGAATGGAGTTTTTGTTCATGTAAAGTGGTTTGTTAAAACGTGTGTTTCCACACACAATTTCCTTGTTTTTCAATCCAGAAAAACAAATCTCTTTTAACCGGACAAATGGCTTTCAAACTATTTCATAAGAGTCGAAAAAAAAATCTCTAAACTTCAATTCAATAACAATTTGCTCGATTCCTTCACAGTTTACAAGAATAATACGAAAGCAGGGTATTATTAGGCAAGTGAACGAACGCAAAACAGGACTTCGCGAAACAAATTTAATTTAATGACCACAATTGCAGCAAATCAACTTTTTGTAGGTTTTCAGATTTAGGAAATAAATATTCTTTTTAGCTAATAGATATCACATTCAATTTAGAGGTCCCGCTAAAAACAGTAACACGAAATTAAATCGATTATAAAAGCAAACTTTTTTAGCATTGGGCAAAAGCCCTTAACGATTAATGTTTTCTGATAATAAAAGTTCCCGCTTACACCCACAATATTAACAGATCTTCCGTATGTACAGCACAGTTTAGCCAATTACTTATTGTCACTTCGCTGACAGCTGTAATATAACATTTTTTTTTTTTTTGCAAATGCCAGCCAATATCAAATCTACTTTTACATTTCTGAATTAGACAGCTAAAGAATACAAATAAATAAGCCATGGAGGGATACACTCCCCCCCCAACGAACGCGGAATACGCGTGTCTATGACGAAGTGGAGCGCTGAGGCTCATTGCCACCTCAGCGTGTATGTGAACAAGCAGAACTATCGTTTCTGGCTCACCGCAAGTCCACGAGTGATGCACGAGGAGCCATTACACCCGCTCAAAATGAATGCCTGGTGCGCTGCTCAAGCTGCAGGAGTCATCGTGCCATTTTTTTTTTTTTTTTCAAGGACGCCGCTGATCAAACAACAACACGCTTTAGAGCCATTTTAACCGAGTTTTTTCTACCTTAATTAAACGTATTAGGTATGGGGGACATGTTATTCCAACAGGACAGAATAACGGCACAAACTGCGCAAGTTACAATGGATATGCTGAAAGTGAAACCACATCGGATGACTTCTTTTGGTCCACCTGTTATAATTATTATCACTTAAGTAATAAAAAAAATTATTTAATAAATTGCAAAACTATTTCGGCACTTTTAAAATGTTCGCTTTTTTATCACAGAGTACTCTGCACAGAATACTCTGTGGTACTCTGTGTTATCTATGTATGTATTTGCTTTGGCTTGTCAAATGCAGCTGACCATTTTTATGAAGGGTTGCATTTACACCAGAACAATTTAGTAGTTTTTGTCCATACTTTAATGAAAAAAACATCCAAAATTTTAATTTACCGATCTGGCATCTCTGTAAAGTAAATGCGAAAAATTTCATGACGTAAGACTATGCGAATGCAAGCTGGCGACATAGAGGAATCCAAATTGATACGAAATCGAGCGACTACATTTCGATCGCTTACATTTTCTGGCGACATTGAGGAACAGACAGGTAATGTGCCCTTAATAGTACTTAAAATTTACTCAAAGCCAAGTATAAAAAGGTGAGATTTATGTAAATATTTTATCAAAGGTAAACAAGGCGGAGGCTACGAAGCAAGAGTTTACGTTTGTTTTTCATTTCTTCCATTTTCTTAAGACCTAAATGTTCTTAAACAGATTTTTTTTTTAGTTTTTTTTCAACTTAAAATTATATTTTTTAAAACTTGCGGATAACTTTAATTTTCATAATGTACCATAAATAAAACTAAATCTTATCGCCAACAAACATTTTGTAGTAACGAAATTTTCATTACAAGTAACTGCGTTGCTTTTAATACACCAGAGACGAGTTATCTTGTAAGCATATCTGCAAATGTGCGTACACTGCTTCACTATTGTTTGCAAAACAACCACAAAAGTTAATTACAAAAGTTTCACTTAACAGAATTTACATGCAAAAGCTTTTAAAGGACCTCGCAAACAGAGTTCCTTCGTTTGAAGTCTCAACAAAAGATCACAACTATAGAGGCTCTCTTCTAATACAAATGCTGAATTAATTTGTAACTGGAAAAACACTTAACTCCTTGTTATAATAAATAAATGATATAAGACAAAACCTCGCACTCGCACCCACTTTGACTTCCTTCCTGTCAACGCGCTAAACAACAAACAATCTTCCATCTGAGGCAGAAACAGAAGAGGAAAACTCTTGATGGCAAAACTAATTTGGGAAAAAAGGTAGAGCAGTGGGGGAAACTGCTTACCAGCTTGAGTAGTTTTCACGCATTTCAGATAAAACATATGTACATACATATCGCACACCCAGTTTAAAAACTACTCAACTTGAAATTTTAATTTTTTAGAAATTAAAAAACAAACAAACGGTTTTCAAGCTAAACAAAAATAGTTGAGAACAAAAAGAAATCATTTGGTAGCGCTGCTGCTTAAAAAAAAAAAAAAAGAAATGCGGTCGGGGGACCCCCGTTAGGAACGAAGTTCCTTACGTTTTTTTTTTTTCATCTTTGAATGTAATACAAGGTGAAATCTGTATGTTTTGTTTTGTGTTGTTTTTAAAATTTTGAAATTTTATGATTCCTTAAATTTTTGGAACGTTTTCCAACTAATTAATATTTATTTGTATGTGTCTCCGCTGCTGTCAGTGGAGACACTGCCAATCATACACAATTGCTTTTCGACAGTACACCAATACATATAAACAGCTCACACGCTTTCGTGACGATTTCTACTAATTTCCACTACCAGCAAGCCGCGTTAAGGAACTTCGTTCCAAAAGTATGAAGTTAGTCATGACCTGACTATGAAGCCAATTTTGGGTGCTGATGACCCTCGTGTTGGAGGTTTTACCAGAATGGCATCTACCCCAGCCAGTAAATCTTCATTTTTGCTTTGCTTGTCTTCTTTAAAAATGTTTCATCACAAAAAAAATATCGAACTCAAGACATCTAAAATTATGAACAATTGCAAATCATTCGACTATAAAGTTAAAATTAATGCTTAATTGTTAATAGTTTTGATATTTTTATTTTATAGATTTAAAAATAGAACTTATAATTATATTGTCTTTTTCAGTCATTAATATGCCGCCCACGCAATTTGATGATGCCACGCAATTCATCACTGGACTCGAAAAACAACTTAAAGCAGTGTGTAAAACGTAACTACAGAGTGGCCCCAAATTGCTTATAACTTTTTTATTATTTTTTTTTTTTCTTCTTTTCTTTTCAGTATTTTGTAAAGAAGACTTGGGGAATTTAAAAGGAATCAGTAATGCAGAGAATTTTTCATACAACAGAAATAATACCATATAAGATTTAGGAGGTACTGGAAATGAAACCGACAGATTACCAGCAACGACTTGATTATGGAGAAGCAGAAGAAAATCATAATTTTATTCATAATTTAATTATGAGCAACGAAACCCACTTCCACTTGAATGGGTGGGTTCGTTAGTAAGCAAAACTGCAAAAATCCCAGAGTAGTTCAATAGCCACCTAAGTGTACCGTTTGGTGCGGTGTTTCGTCGGAGAGGATAATTGGTCTCTTATTTTTATTTTTTTTTTTTTTGATAATGAACACGGGGTCGCCGTTAACGTCAATGGTGTCAGATATAATTTTTTTTAGGCCAGCCTTGAAAAACCATACGCAAGTTCCAACAAGATGGAGCCACGGCGCTCACTGCCAGGGACACAATGGCTCTTTTACGGGACAACTTTGGTATACGAATTATTTCGCGTACAAGTGATTATTTTAATTGGCCTCCGCGTTTACCAGATTTAAAAGCTGTAGACTGTTTTTTTTTTTAAAGTCTACATTAATAAGCCCAGAACCAATCAGCAATTAAAAAGCAAGCTACGCAACGAAATAAACAACATAATAGCTGAAGTTTTGCAAAACGTTATGGAAAATGTGTTGGAAAGAGCAGGCATATGGCCACCACTTGCGAGGTATTTTTTTCATAACTTAACTAAGAATATTCCCCATTTATACACCCATATTCATAAAAACTATTGAAGGTTTATTACACGTTTATTTGACAAATATTCCGTAGAAATACGTCAAATAAGAGCTTAATACACTTACAATAATTATTATGAATATGGCCCATATACTGTAAATAAAAATAATAATACCGTTCTTTCCGCTTAATTAAGCCCCGCTGAATTGAGTTTCCCGCTTTATTGCATTAAAAATCGTGGAACGAAATCATTCAGTATACCTGTCTATGTTAAAATACCCGTTTAATTCAGTTCCGTTTAGTGGCGTCACCCGCTTAATTGGTTCGGAAATTAAGACCGCATTGCGAAAAACAAGAGCAAATGTTTCGCTTAATTGAATCCAACTACTTAATTTTTTTTTTTTTTTTTTGCTCCATAAACGTAAAAAAAATGAAATTTTGCGGCAAAAAGGTCATGGTTCTGTTCCTTTATAAACATTGTAACATTTATTTTGTTTTAATAAATCTAAAAAATTTTTCAACTTAATATGTAACTAAAGAAATGAGTTTTATTTTTTATCTACGCATGGCTGTTTCGCTTTATTGCACATAATGCTCAATTAAGCGGTTTTCGTTTAATTGCGTCGGCGATTCAATTAACCGAGTATCGCTTAATTGAGTTCCCGTTTAATTGCATCAAAAGTTGTGCATTTTTAGGGACTCAATTATCCGCAAATAACTGTAATAATAATTAGGCCTTAAATAAAAAAGTTATAAGCAATTGAAACTGCTTCGCTAATTTTGGGCCACCCTGTACATATTGAAAAATTCTCATGAACTAAATGAGAATCAGAAATGTTCAAACAAACCTTCAGTACATAAAATAGTTTTTCGTCTTGAAACACTTTTATTTTTCTTCCCAAACTCTCGATACAACGAGTTAACATTGGTTACTACGATTTATATTCTTGAAAGTATCAACAAGTAAAAATGAACTTAATTATTTATTTGCTTTAACAAGCAACCATTTGAAATGATCATCATTTTGATCACGGCAATTATGGAGTAAGTGTTTAGTTTCAAACATTCCTTTAAGAATTTTTCAATTTTTCTACTGATGAGTTGATTAGCATCAACGAAATGTCGGCGGCATACAGACGGCTAAAAACAGACAGAAAACATTAATGAGGGCTATTTTTTAGAACTAACATAATAAATTTGAAATACACAGAGCGAAAACTTCCTAATAGATTCAATAAGATTTTCTCTTTGAAACGTTTTTAGGCTGAGGGGTATCCCAGCAGAGAAAAAGAAGATTTTTCTATGGGTATTTCTTATTATTTCCATGTTGCAAATCTTATTAATTGTCTCAACAAGAAAAACACATAAAACCAAGAAGAAAACTTGTTACTCACGTTTGTTTTTACTCAGTTTCCGATTTGCATGGTACCAAAAAAAAAAAAAAATTCTATAGAGAAGAACTTATTGATTCTATTAGGTTTTCTTGCAAATTGTATACAATAAGGATTTCTTATTGATTTTATTAGGTTATCCTATTAAATTTTCCCTTTTGGTTTTATTAGTTTCCTATATAAACACACGTAAATCATCTTTTTAATTTCATTAATTGTTGTTTTTTCAATAAGGTTTTCCCATTTAAAATAATAAGGAATCCTTTTTGAAAAAAAACCATAGAGATATCTTAGTGATTTTGTTCTACTTTATTAGGTGCTTTTTTCTCTGTGTAGCTTTTATATTAAATAAATAATTAAGTTTATTATTAATTACCATAAACAAGTCTATTGTGCTTAGTTCACACATATAAAGGAAAAAAAATATTAAAATCTTGAGTTGTGTCACTTTTGCGCTGCAGCTGCAATACAGGCAGCTACTTACTGCTTTTTGCACACATGTTTTCGATTTCAGTTTTTCTTTGCCTCTTTATTGTGCTAGACTCGAAAGTTCTTCTTGCCACTTTTTTTTTAACAAGCATTAAATTGGCATCAATTTGTACCTGACGGTTGTTGCCACATTCAGCTGGTTGTTTGGTGGGTGGTTGGCTGGTTGGATGGTCGGTTGGCTGCATGCTTGAGTATCCTGCTCGACGTTGAAGAGTTTATGCCAGCACAGTCATTCATGCACGTCTAGGTGTAGTTTTAATAGGTTGGCAATTAATTCGTCTTCTTTATACCTGGATGCGATACGATTCGACTTAAATCCAAAGAAGTTATTTAGTTTTGCAAAAAGTTTTAGGTTTTAGATTGGTGTTAACTTTTATTTTGCAAGTGATTTTCTGTTCAAGGGGGAGGGAGTTTGTTGAAAATTTCCAAAGAAATAAAGAACATTTGTCGGTCTACATTTACGAGCACTAAATCCATGCAACAGCAGGAAGTTTTGATAGGAAAGTTACAGGCTTCCAGTAATTGTAGCGAAATATAGAGCCGAGTTCTGTATTTGTAGCAACATTTTGGGAAAAGCAACTCAGCAGGTGTTAAGTCAATCTGCAAACATTTATATTGAAAAAAAACAGGCTTTTCCAGCTCTGCACTTTTCCAGCTCTGCACTTTTGGATAGAAAGATTGAACTATATGGATACCGGGCCGCTTGAAAAATAAAAAGCCTCTTTATTCTCTTTAACGTTTCATTCATCCGTATGATGATTTACATTTTGTATCACATTGGTTTGCTTTCAAAATTAAGCAACCGTTAAAAAAGAAAAAATTATACAACTCCTTCTCTTTAAGACTGGAACCAGTACTCAGGGTATGATCCCTATATGTATGCCTTACATTGTACTGGTACCAGGAAAATAGGAAGGAGGGATTGATGGGTGAAAACACGAAAATGGAGTGTGTGCGGAATTTTGATTAGGCAAAAAAAAAAAAAAATTACATAAAAACATCTATTTTTTGAAAGCGGTTTAAGTCAGGATTCGCTATTGCCAATTTGTCTATTTAGTGTCTATACCTTTGACACTATACAGTTAACAACATTTAACGAAACCTCTTCCAAACTGTAAAACGTTGACTATACACAACACAAAGACGACACAATAACCACGATAAGACCTATTACGAATGAATGATTTATTTCTAAAAATCGGGTCTGTTCTAGTATCCGATTCAGATTGATTTAGCAAAATTTGTTTAATCCGCATAATTCATAAATTGGTGTTTTCAATTCAGCACGTTTTTAGATATTCGAAGTTTCTGTTCGAAAAAAAAATTCTAAATGTCAAATACATAAACAACAACAGCGAAGCCGATGATAAAAGATAGCTTAACATACAAATAGTAGCCGGCGGCAAAGCAAAAACCGACGGCTAACGATCGTCCAAGCCATATTTTTTCAATCACGCAAAAAAAAATTTAAAAATTATGTTAAAATATGATAAAAACTAAAACGTTAATGGATTATTCTGAGAAAGCAGCTCTACCGCAAGCAGCAATCATTCGCTCTTGACCGCGACGGGTGTAAGTAAGGTTGTAAAATTACCGGCGCGGCAGTTTGCCGGCTATGAGCACATGATGTACGACCTTTGACAACCATATGTTGTAAAAAGAACGTATTGCCGGACTATTACAATGGAATTTGACCACTAAATACAATCATATTAATATAAATATTGCTTAAATTACACTAAATATAGGAAATTTATTATAATTTCCTTTAAAATGTCAATTTTTCTTTTTCAATAAATTCTGATTGCATTAAGCATTAGTCCAAAAAACATTGACATATCACACTTTAATGTGTAGGGCAACTTCGTGTTTTCGAACACAAGCAAAACTTTTGTATTTTTGTTTTGCGCAAGTGCCATTTGACAAAACATACAAAATTTTTGGAAGAAATTAAAGAAAAGGTTTTTTTACTAATAATTGTGTGTAAATTCAAATTTTTTTTATTATATTTAATAAAAAAACACTTCAAATTAAAAGAGAAAATTTAGTTTTTATTCAAAAAGTTATCACTTGCATGAATAAAAGCCGATTCTATTTACTTTCATTCACCCTGTAATACTCTAATTGAAAACGAATAAAGACATGGGGATTCGGATAGCAGAACACCAAAAATTCTAAAGTAATCCACTTTATTTATTATTTATTAGAATCTCATTTGATAAATATCCATACATAATTTGCCAAATAAGTTTTTAATAAACATAGAATATTTGTTTTTTTTTCATAAGCCAAGAATTCTAATTCTAACAAAAAAAAAAACAAGTGAAAAATTTGTGCGCATGCTGTGCTTAATTACACTGTGCTAGTTGAAAAAACCGCCAGAAGGGGTAGCCAGTGGGTAAACCTAATTTGGGTGCGCTGAAAATTCAGTGGTGCTTACCAGTTCAGTTTTAGGTTAGCTCTTGTTTTACCGTTATATACCGTTGATATACCGTTATTTTAAACAGGGATCAGGTAGAACAACATATATTCCCTTAACTCAAAAACGGTTTAAAATATTGAAAAAAATACAAAATCCGAAATTCGGCAACAAACTGACCTTTCAATAACTGTAAAAATCTTTTTCATCCGAAGTTTAATGTACATATATACATATGTATAGGAACAATTTGTTAGTTACGGAATTTTGCCTTTTGGGTATCGATATGTAAGTTGTTTTTCACTTCCATCAGTGAAAATTGCTTTATTTGGATCAGCAAACAAAATGTTTCTGCCATTTTACTTTCATTTAATAAAAAAATTTTTTTTTTAGTTTTGAGGCTCCGTCTGGTGACCGGTTGAAACTGCAATTTTCGATTTTTTTTGTAAATAAATTCCAAAGTTGTGCAACGATTTTAGTCATTTATAGCTTTTTTCGTTTGAAACTTTATTCGCTATAAATATGTGAAAATTCAGCAGCATAACTTTATTTTTAGATTTTTTTTATGCTGTTTTAAAAAAACAAAAAATTTTTAAGTTTTGCAAAAAATTTATTTTTTTTCATCGAAAAACATTTGTATTTTCTAAACTACGTCTTAACGCTTAAAGAGATTTTTACAGTTATTGCAAGGTCAGTTTGTTGACGAATTTCGGTTTTTGTACTTTTTTTTTTAAATATTTTAAACCGTTTCTGAGTTAAAGGAATATATGTTGTCCCACCTCATCCATTTGTAAAATAACGATATATCCCTTAAACAAGAGTTAACCTAAAAAAAACAACGGTTAGCACCACTGAATTCAGCGCACCCCAAGTAGGTTTAACCACTGGGTGCCCCGGCTGTCGGAAAAAAACAATTTCAAATTCAAGCACAGTGTTATAAGACTAAATTAGGTGCTGATGAGAAGCGTGGCGAGCTCGAAACGATTAACTGTATCGCAAACTCCAGCCATAATTTGTTTTATTTGTGTCTTTTATGGCATTCTCTTTGCTGACAAAATGTTACCTTTATGCTACATTGCGGTGATAAACAGGTTCTTTTCTAAATATGACACACTAAGAGCAGCATATTTTTTTTTTTTTTTTCTAAATGTGTCACACATAAAACTAGTAGAACACTCTGTTTCAAGTGGTGTGGAATATTAACGTTTTCATCGGAAAATTTCAATGTATTTAATAGCGCTGTGGCAAATCAGTCGTGATGCAGAGCAAAATGGTAATATAATTGAGCAAAGTTCATTTTTGTTCTTTAAGCAAAGCCAAGACCCATGACCACAATGAATCAAATTAAAATTTACAAATAAAAAAAGTTGCAAATTTTTAACCATTCAATATGTGGAATGACTATAATCGACTGACTACGAACTATGGAATTGCCATATGAATTTCAGCTATTGCCTTTAATCTTTGATTATGTTGGCCACTCAACTTTTATGCCTTTCGAATTCCGCCTAATGTACATATAAACGAAACTTTTCTGATGAAACCAAAACTAATAATAAGAGTCTTGCCAAGCAGCTTTGATGAAAGTAAATTCTGAGATCTAGTGACTCTTCAGCCATACAAAACAATATTACATGAATAAAATTAAGTTTTTATTAAAGTTTACTTCTACGCATTGCTTGCTTACGACTTTCTACTCACACATCGGCGTTGCCAAGGACTTTTAACAAACAATAAAAACTAATTTCATTTAATAATATGACTCTCTTGAGACCAATATACATGATAAATGCACTTTATTAACTGCATATGACTGCAAATTCTATAACTTTTTACAACTGCTCAAAAAAAACTTTAATATAGACTTAACAAGCTGTTAAAGACACATAAGATGCTAAACTTCTGAGCATAGAGAAACAGTAGTGAGCTTGGAAAACACAAAGCAATGCGGGTGTCGCCTTAGCAATAATAAAACCCATCTGTGTGCCATCTTCACTACAACTACTCCTTAAGTGGTAACCAAAGTCTGTAAGAGTTAGTGTGTGTTAATATTGTAAAATAATTTAGTTACACTCGAGGAAAAAATAAGAATTGTGGTTTGAAAGTTAAAAATGATTCAAAAAAGATTGGAATCGCAAACGATTGGAAATCGAAAGTGGTTTGAAATTAAAAGATTTTTTTATATCGAAAATTTTTAAAATAAAAAATTATTTCAAATGAAAAGTGAATTGCAAATGGAAGTGATTACAAAGCGAGTGATTTGAAATTGAATATTATTTAAAATCTAATAAAATCTGTTCGATCGCCAATGATTTCTAATCGAAGGTGCCAAGAAATCGAAAGTGATAATAAATCGAAATTAATAAAATCAAGTATTATTTAAAATCGAAAATTATTTGAAATCAAAAATTTATTGACATCGAAAGTGATAAGAAATGGAAAACGATAAAAAACTAAAAGTGATTTGAAAACGAAAGCGATTTGAAATCGAAAGTGCCAAAAAACCCAAAGTGATAAGAAATCGAGCGATTTGACACCAAAAGTTATGTAAAATTGTAAAAATGATTTCTAATCGAAGGTGCCCAGAAATCGAAAGTGATAATAAATCAAAATTTTTGAAATCGAGTATTATTTAAAATCGAAAATTATTTGAAATGGAAAATTTATTGACACCGAAAGTGATAAAAAATGGAAATAGGTAAAAAACTAAGTGATTTGAAATCAAAAGCAATTTGAAATCGAAAGCGATTTGAAATCGAAAGTGCCAAGAAACCCAAGCGATTTGAAACCGAAAATGATTCTAGTCAGCGATTTGACACCAAAAGTTATGTAAAATTATAAAAATGATTTCTAATCGAAGGTGGCAAGAAATCGAAAGTGATAATAAATCAAAATTAATGAAATTGAATATTATTTAAAATAGAAATTTATTTAAAATCGAAAATTATTTGAAATCGAAAATTATTTGAAATGGAAAATTTATTGACATCGAAAGTGATAAGAAATGGAAAAAGATAAAAAACTAAGTGATTTGAAATCGAAAGCAATTAAATAACGAATATGATTTGACATCGAAAGTGCCAAGAAACCAAAAGTGATTTGAAACCGACAGTGATTAGAAATCAAAAAATTTGACACCAAAGGTTATGTAAAATTGTAAGTATGTAGTTTGAAACTGACAATGATGCCAAATAAAAAAGACCAAGAAATCGAAAATTAGCTGAAATTGAAAGTGGTTAGAATTGAGAAGGAACTTGAGATCGAAAGTCAATTAGAATTGCAAGTGATTTGAAATTAAATGTAATTTAAAATTAAATGTTTTGTAATTGAACTTGATTGAAAACTTGTGACTTAATTTCCAATACGATTCGGAATCTAAAGCGAATTGAAATTGAAAATGATTAAAAATTAAAAATTATTTATTCGGGTCCAAAACTAGACCTTGCAAATATTTGCTGTCCTTTCTCAGCTGTCTACTTTTGGACCTATTTTAATAAATTTTGATAGGATCTTAAAGCAAATAAATAATTATGTTCATATTTAAAAGTAATTTGATATCTAAGGTTATAGGAAAATCGAAAGAAATTTAAACTGAAGCTCATGTGATAGTAAAAAATCAAAATAGTTTAAAACATGTAGTGATGCAAAATCGTCAACGATTTTTAAACTGAAATAATTTCAAATTGGAAATGACTTAAAACCAAACGTTATTCAAAATCAAGGATTAGTTAAAGCGAAAACAATTTAAAATCAAAAGTTATTTGATAACGAATTTTCGGTTTCATTTTGTATGGGAAACTAAATCACTTGTGATACGATTTTGAATCGTTTAAAAAACGCAAGTGATTTGAAATTGAAAGTTATTGTTAAACGTCAATTGTTTGGGGCAGATTGTAATTCTGGAAATGCTTTAAATCAAAAATCGTTTCCGAAATCGTAAGTGAAGTGATTTAGAATAAATAGTGACTAAAAACCCAAAGTGATGTGAAATAACATATAATTTAAAAACGAATTTTACTTCAAGATGCATCTAGGTAGAAAAATTAGTTTTCTTTTCTTAATTAATATTAATAAGAGTCGAATTTGCCCTGGGGTTGAACTTGAGCCGGTTCAGACTGAATAGTAATTAAAGATCGAAAGAGATGAAAAATAAAAGATAATTTTTTAATAATTTTATCAGGCTTTAGTTTGATTTTACTTCCTCAAAATTGAGAAGGGGTTTGTTGTGATAAAATTGGAGTGATCAACATTAAAAGAGAATTTAAAACTTTAATTTAAAAACGAAAATTAGTTGAAAATGCATCTAGCTATTTAATAGCTAATTTTCTTTTCTTAATTAATATTAATAAAAACCGGATTTGCCCTGAGATTGAACTGGAGTAATTCAAGATTACACAAATAAAATATATAGCAGCGTGGTTTAATAAAATTGAAGTGGCTTAAAAGCAAAAGTAAATTAAAGTAGAGAAAGTTATAAAATCGAAAGTGATTTGCAACTTCAAGTTATTTAAAACACGGCAGTGATTTAAAATCGCAAATGTTCCTCAGTCACAATTTGAAATTGTGATTGGATATCGAAGACGGGCTGAAAGCGCAAGTAATCTGAAACGCATAATGATTTTAACTCAAAAGAGATATAAAATCAAATATAATTTAAAATTTAAGACTAGTGAAAGAAACAAAAGTGATTTAAAATCGAGGGATTTGGAATCTAAAATGATATAAAATCACTTTGAAGTACAATTTTAAGAGCTCAATCGTGCGTTAAGTACTAAAATGTTTTTTGCAGACACAGAAAAAGGTAAGTGATTTAAAATCGAGTGATTTGACACCTAAAGTGATAACAAATCACTGTAAATTAAAATTTTAAGAATTTAATTTAGAATTTAGTAACAAAATTTTGATTTCTGGCTGCAGATCGGTTCCTAAAATCTAGCGGTTTTAAATCACATAATTTTTGAAATAAAAACTACTTTTTTAAGATAAAACTGTATAGTGCAGGTTACGGCCACTTAATGTAATACGGTTTCAGAGATCATATGATTTCAAGTAATGCGATTTTCAACACAGGTCCGATAATGTAGCTTTGATTCTACAATCATTTAAGGTTTTTTTTTGCGCCCAATGCTAGTGTTTGTAATTCTCTATCAATGCGAGTCATTTAAGTTGAAAATGTTTAAAAGAATATTTGCAATAAGTATTCTGCATTTTAAAGGGATTAGCAGCCAGAGCTTAGCTATATTACGCGTACGATAACTTCTTGTTTTGGTCTTTCGAGTCAAGACTTAAGCGAAATGCTGTAATTTGTTCTCCGTTTTACTTCCAACGATTGCAGGTTCGAACGGATTACAGATTTACATTTACTCTTTCAGACAGTCAATGCAAAGAAACAACTCCAACTAAAAAAAAGAGCTTCTTTAAAAAACCACATTAAAATTATTACCAACATCAAGTTCATCGTATGTCAAGGAAACAGATTTTTCTTTAGTTTATTTATGCCAGAGTTTTGATTACAAAGATGTAACTTGTTTTTAGCTTTTTCTTGACTCTTTTTAATTTAATTTAGCTTTCTCTAGACTCTTTAAATTGTGTTTCTCTGGGTGATTAATCAATTAATTTTCTAATTGTTTGTGATCTATTCAGACCAGTTTGTGGTTAATTCATGTATTCTTTTTGGACCTTCGATCCGAATTTAATTGCTTGTTTTTGATATTTTGAATTAAAACTGAAATTGGGATTTTTTTTTTTTTTGCCTTAAAAGCAGCAATATTTTTTAACTCCGATTCCTTCGTTTCTAAATCGCCTTAAAAGATGCTTTAGGTCTAAAATTTGTTTTTACCCAATTGCATCAGCTAAACTTTCTTTTTACACAGAGTCCTTCAGTGAGATTTACTTCAAAACAGTATTAAGTATTCATCACAAAAGGAGAACATTTTTGTAACGCATCGCTGTATGCCTCCAAAAACAAAAACCAAATGAGAATGTGAATATTTTTTTTTCGTGAAATTCACAAACTTCCATTTTACTCTTTTGTAACATCTGGTTGCAACATATTTCAATATATATTTTACAACTTTTTCTCCTGTTTCTATTCTACATATGACTTGCATTTTGTGGCACAAAACAATGTTTTTTTTTTTCAAAGCATTTGAAAGTTTTGTAAAGTTAACACAAAAAAAAAATTTTAAAAAATGCACTACTGAAATGGCAGTATGTATGTGTAAGGATGTTAAACTTTTCTATCTCTAGTTTTTTTTTTTATTTCTGTAGTTCTTTGTTTCTTTTATTTTATACTCTGTGTTTTGAAATATTTTGCGATAAGTCTTTAAATTTTTTTGGTTAACAAAAAATAAGAGTAAGAAACTTATATTTGAAATTTGAATGAATGGGCAAGAGAAAGGATGTCTTTGAATACGGATTTTTGTTATTTATTTTTTTCCTTCAATGCAACTTGACAGTTGCAACAATGTTTCATATTTATTGCAATTTTTCTTACAATCTTCTTTCATTGACAAGCCAAATAGATTGTCTTAAGTTGGTTAAACAAGAGAAATTGTACTTTTTGTTTTATTTATGAACTTTTTATTAGTTTCTATGAAAGACAAATTATTCCATATGATGTCAAGTTTGACAACAACAGATATTAAAATAAACTGCTACAAATAGAGATGACAATTCTATTGTGCTTTTTAATGCTTTCTTATTAAGTTTAGAAATAAATAAATGAAATTCTACAAAGGCTTTGTTAATTTCTGAATATCTAGTTCGAAGAGAAACATTTAAAATAAGAGAGAGAGAGCGAGAGAGAGAGAGAGAGAGAGAGTAGTAAAAATGCAGTATTCTAAGAGAAAAAAAAAACCAAGTTGAAGGATTTTTTGTTAGTGAAAAAACTAAATTATTGATATACAGTTAAACCTCTATTAACCGGGCCTCTATTAACCGGCATGCAGATATTTTTGATTTTTTACCTCTACTGTCCGTGCTTTTACCTCTATTATCCGTGCTGTGGTTTTTTACCTCTATTATCCGTGCAGCATTCATATGATTTTTTATTATGTATGTTAATTTGAATCCGGTGATTCCCCTTTTTAATGTGTGGACACAAATTTTGAAAATGAACTAAGTGACCGTCCTGAAATACAATCAGATATAGAAATACCGGCTGGTTGTTCCATTGATAATTTATCAGAGTGGATGGGAGTGCGATACTGATGTTATGCCGTTTGCTATTTTATCAGACAATGAAATCATTAACATGGTCAATCAAGCTCAGGAGAGTGATCATAGCTCAAATTCCGAAGATGAAGAGACTGAAATTGAAACCCCAACTTTATAACAGGCAATAGAGGCCTGTAATGTTTTGTTAAAGTTCGTAGAAAATTCTCCAGCTACATATATCAGAAACAGATAAACTTCAGATGCATCGTATTCCAAACCATTTATTTAAGGAACAATTAAAAATAATGAAACAAACTAATATAAAAGAATATTTTAAATAAACGAATAGTTGTATGTTTTAAATTAAAATATGTGGTATATTTGAATCTATAAATATATAAATTGAATTTTTGAATAAAAACAATTTAAAAAAAATGAAATTTTATACGTTTTAATAAAACCTCTATTAACCGTGTATTTCGATTATCCGTGCTAGTCCCGGCCCCGCGCGAGCCAGTTAATCGAGGTTTCACTGTATAAAGTTTGTATACGTTCAGCTTTGCTTTATGGTTTTCCAGTATGGTTTTCATTATCACCAACGGTTATGAAAGAGTTGGAAGTTTTTGAGAGAAGTTGCTTAAGACTTTGCGTTAAGGCAAATTTCGAAAGTCATAATAGGAGATTTTCCAACTCAGCTATTTACCATAAGGCCAGGATGAAAGCGCTTTCAAGTTACGTCTTAATTTGAATATCACGAGAGTATTCTACTAAGAAATGTGTTTCAATCACAATCTGAATTTGGTTGGTCAAACAGCTCTTGGTATTTTGTTTGAGGACATAATTTCGTCCCATAGCACTGAAGAGTACGTTCTTCCGGAGTTTTATTCTCAGTCAGAGCCTGGCTCCAATAGGGGCTGATTGTTGGTTTTTTTTTTAATGTTTTTCTATTAAGTTTAATTTTTTATTTTATTTTTTGGCTTTTAGGTTAAGTACTAGCTTAAGTCTTAAACAGACATGATTACTGTCGTTATAAACTTTTTTTGCTATGTTGAGCTACGTAATATAATATTTAACTTTGTATTAGAACAATATGTTAGGCAATCAGCATGCAGCGTTTTGAAATGTTAATGTGCCTTTAAAATACAGTATTTTTCGGTTAATTGACCCTACGGTTAATTGGTTTCCACGCTTAATTGAACCACATGATCGGGCAAAAAAAATATTGCATACGAACACCATGTGAATTTCCTCGGATAATTGAACCCGGTTAATTGATTTTCCCGCTTAATTCGTTCAAAATTCATGTCATCAAAAATAAATTTCCTCTTACTTTTACCCGGTTAATTGCATTGAAAAATAATCTGGCATTTTTGCACATACATATTTGACATTATTTGTGAAAAACACTGGGTGGCATTTCTACTATACACATACATATGTACATTTTTTGCTGTTACTTGAATTTTTTTTTTTGTTTAAGGTATAAAAAAAATTATTTTGAAAAACTTAAAGTGCACATATGCGATTTCTTTTAATTCATTAGTACATATGTAGTTCCAATTATGCGTGATTTCTGTAATTGAACAAACTGTTCAATTAAATAGGGTTCTTGTAATTGAACGAATTGTTCAATTAAACGGGTATCGGCTAATTGGTTCCCCGGTTAATTGAACAAAAAATTGTGCAAATTTTGATGTGCAATTAACCGAAAAATACTGTAATACAAAACAGTTTCAAGTTTTCCTTATTTTTGTTACCATTTCATATTTTCATTTTATAATGTAATCAAAAAAGAATAAAAATTCTCAATAAACTCTGAATTGAATTGTTATGAATTTACATATCCACATTTCGCTGTTATCATACGTGATAATTGTATGCCTTCAGGGTATAATAGATTAAGTAATAACACTAGCCAAAAGCTCAAAAAAAATAATGGGTGACCACAATATTTTTTTTTGTTGTGCTATGCTGCCTATCTAAGTACAAAATCATCAAAATTTCAAATTCTATGGATCAGTTTTTTTTTTTCCAAAATATGACAACTAGTGGACCACTAGTTGTTTCGAAGCCGCCACACTATCTCGTCAGCACCCTGCTAAATGTCTTTGATATCTTCTGTGGCTAATTTAATTAATATCAATCACAAGGATAATATAGAAAGAACTTGAGCCTGATAAACTTAATACAGAAATAATTACAATTGATAATTGTTATAGCTGCAAAACCATTCGGCTGAATTTTAGAGACCGATCAGGAGAGCACTTCAGCGTCAGCGCGCCTTCGTTAAAAACGATACGGCTTGCTTCTCTGCTTGCCACACATCTCTTACTACCAAACATTTATTGCTCCAAGCGTTTGACGGCCGCACAGTGTTGCAAAACCGGAATTTTTTGGAAATCATATTGCCTAAACTGTAATTTTAATTGTATCGATGAGAAACTGCTACAGATTGGTCACAATGAAATCCCAAACAGAATGAGTGAAAAAAAATTTAGACCGAAAAAAATTGTTGGGTCAAATTTTCAACAGAAGTCAAAAAAAAAATTGTTCAAAAAATTAAAAAAAAAAATATTTTAATTCTTCTTTTATTTCTGATAAATACCCTATGATTAGTTTTTAAAATAAATTATAGGGTGGTCCGCACAAGAATTATAAACGTCAAATTTTCATGATTTTTCGATATTTGTTGAATAACTCTGAAATTTTATATAAAACCAAAATCTATTTCATTTCTTAGGTGGCAATAAAAGCTTTAATTTGATACCGGTTTGAGGTCAATAGCTTCAGTTTTAAGAGAGTTATGCTGATTTTTGTGGAGTGCTGGAATAGATGTAGAATAAAAAAAAACTTTGAAGATACTATTTTATAACACAGGCATATTCTATTTCTATGGAATAAATACTGAGAGGGATATACTAAAATCGCTATAACTCCCAGGAGGGCAGGTATGGGCAGCTGATTTTTTCACAGTTCGTTGAAAACAAATTATGTAACATTTCTGTAGTGGTTTGGAACTGGGACTCTCTGGGACTTTTGAGATATTGCTTACCTAACCCAAATTTTAAGGAAAAATGGACCTTTAGTCGGGTTTTCGCTCTAAAAAAGGTGCATATGAAAATGTCTCAAACAACATTCCTCTTTTTTACAGAAGATACTTGTCCAAAGGCAGATTTTTTTTTCCGAATCAAAATATCTGTCACAAAAATCAAATGAGATCATTTTGAATACAGCCCTGAAATTCCCTTTTTTCGTGAAAATTTTGTATATTTGACTTCTAAAATCAATTAAAAATCAACGGGCCAACATAAAAATAAGCTTTATGTGTTTTTTGTTTACTTGGAATGTCTGTGACAAAATTGCATTATTAAAAACACTGAAAAAAACCATCGGAAAAAAGTTACTTTTCCACTAGCCGCAACACAGTGGGCCGCTTAATTAGCCAAAATGCTGATTCAACTGGCCGACAAGAAGCGGCGATTTGAAACTGTTGGACCATTTTTTTTTGTACGGCGCCATCAAATAAAAGTGTTGTGCTGACAAACCAGAGACAATTGGCATTTGAAGATCAACATTCGCGCTGCCATGGCTGAGAGATTGGAACCCATATACTGGAATAAGTTCTCGAAAATTGGTCTTCTCTCGTAGGCTGCCAGCGGTGGCAAACACATAATGACATAATATTCCATCTCTTACAGGAACAATTGAGCTTCACAAGAAACATTTCAACCATCAGTGTTGTTAGTATTAAACTTTTAAGTCACCCACTCGATACATTTAATAAAAACCATATTTTCGCATTCCATGAATTTAGAGTTTTTCTTAAAAGACATTTGCCTCGTCTTCATTATTGTAAATTGAAAATAAGACCCAGCATGAAGAAACAACATTTTTCTTGATCATTCTGCTGGTAATAAATGTCAAGGTTGGCAAGCGACTGCTTATCTTTGAAAAATGAATTTTCGAGAACATTGATTTTAAATACTTTACATTATTTTCTGTTGATTGTATCGCAATTTATTTGGTTTGTGTGTTGACTTTACAAGGAAGTTCATTTAATATACAGGATTGGCAAACAAAAAATGCAAATTTCATTCTATTTTTTTCTTGCTTGCTTGCTTGTTTGCTTGTTTGTCATCAACGTTAAAATATCTATTTTTAATTAAATTTTAACTACATTTTCAACACTTCAAAGGATTTCTGTTTTTTGTTGTTAAGGACTGCGAGTTGTACAAGCCAACAACAAAGCCGGCTGCAAGATGATGTCTTTGATATTGCAACAAATAGCAGTGTTTGTGTTTCTGTTTCTGTTTATTTTATTTTTTTTTTCTCATGCCACCAAAAGGCATTTCCATTTCTATTTTTTTTTTTTTTTTTTTTTTTTTTGCTGAGTACCATCAATGATGAAGAGAAGGCCACATAAAGCGAAATAGAAAAAAATAAAAAAATAAGTACCAAAAGAGTCCCAAATGCTGTTAAGAAAATTTTTCGCATAAATTTACATGTTGTATAAATATTAGATGATGTTAGTGATGACGATAGACAATAATGATATTGCCGTAGCTGCTTCCCAACTGCTGTATGTTTGAGGCGCGCTGATGATGCTGATGATGACGACGACGATGCGCTGCCGGTGATGGGCGATGACAAAAATGAAAAATTACAGAAACGAATTAATGCAGCCGAGCGTAGAAATTTAATGCTTTTCATGTGAATTTAACACCAGGCAATTCACACAAAACTCATACGTAAATTTTGAATTTAACACACCCTCACGCAGCCATACACTTCTATAGATAAGAATTCATATGAAGCATCCTAATATCTACGTAAACATTAAACAAAACGCATAAAACGCTCGAGGAAAATTCAAATCAGAAAATATGTTTTTTTAATTTCGTTTTCAGGGATTCTAAAAAATTTGAACTGCATTAGCCAGGTCCCAGAAATGCAAATTTCATTAAATGAGCATCAGGCTGAGGGTGGACCCAACACACTTACGGCCAGTCTCACGATGACGCGCGACAAAAACAATATTTCGAAGTTTGTTATAGATTCGCATGTGAGTGTCTCGAGTGAAATCGTGAAACTGATGGTTCGCAAAAAATGGTTTAAGAACAAGTTAAGTTCAGTATTCTTACCGGCACAGCGCTTTGCCGATTTTAAATTTCAAATAACATTTTAAAACTTTGGTTTGATTTCTTAACCTGCATCTTAGCGGGCCAGCTATTCATGAAAATGATTTAAGAACAGTTTTACCAGTACAGCACCATTAACGATTTAGACTTCCAATAGCTCGGAGTGCCTTAATAAACTAAATATAATTTACGAAACTCATTTTTGTGAGTGTAGCATATGCTTTGATATATTTCTATTATAACTTTCTGCAATCAGGAAAGCTTTTAGTTAAAATAAAACAACAAAGCAAACAGAGCAGACAAATGTGTGTGGGTTTGCACATAAGACTGCAGCAGGATTTCCCAGAAAAAAAAATTAAAATTTTAGAGTTTTTTTTTAGGAATTATTTTCCATTTAAAAATAATTTTCTTAAACACTTCAATATGTTGTTTATGCTTTCCAAGCTTCGACAAAAAATTTCGCAATGGAAAAATAGACTTTTCCGTAAACGCATTTTCTTCCACATTTTTGCATACTTTTAGGGGCGACCGCCACATGTATCATATAAAAGTATTACTGATTATTTTTTGTTATTGCTTTTTAGAAATTATATTTATTTTCAAAATAATTTTTTTAATGTAACCTTCCAATTCCATTGGGAATTTGTTTTTAAGTGTCGAAAAAATTCAAAATAAAAAAACCATTTTTTTAATTCACATTTGCATACTTTTAGGAGCGCTAACAAAATGTTTAAAATTGCAATTTGGTTCTATCGGAAAAAATTTCGTTGCTATTCTCGCTGCAATATAAAAGTTTTTGATAGATCAGAACTAACGTTCGGAATTTTGTCTTTCAAGATATTATTCGCTTACACAAAGTCCACATTGCGTCATAAATTCAGTTTGCTGTTGTTAAATCGTATGATCTTGCAAAACATTTTGAAGCAAATCAGCATCGTTCTAAAAATCACAGGATTTAATTTGAGTGATTTTTTCAAATGAGCGTGGTGAAAATCGCTACAGTTCATTGTACCATCATATGAAGCGACAACACTGAACTATATCTAATTCAAAACGTCAGTAAGCATATACTTTAACATTTTGCCTGAGCACGTCAATTTATTATTGAATGTTCCTCATAATTTTATTCAGTAGAGAATATTCAAAGCGTCAAGTCGTGTTAAGAAAACATAATAATCATTGCTGTTTGATATTATTCAAGAGCTTAGAGTTTGGTAGAGCTGTGGCATAGACTGTGGGTGAAGCCCTCCACAGTCTATGGCACCGTATACGGCTTGATACAATTTTCTATAGAGCACTACTGCAGTACAAAAACTTCTGATATAAGAGGTTTTGTAAGTGTATGGCGTGAATTTATGTTGTTTTGTTAAAGGTATTTTGGCAAGCATCCCACGAATTTTAGTGCTTTGGTGCCAGTTTTGTTCTTTGTAGTTGTTTTAACAGCTACCTGAAGTTTTTACTCAGACTTGCAGTTTCGTTTTTGCGATTTCGCATTTTTTCATGCATCGCAGCTTTTGCAATTGTTTCACTGTCCTGAAAACTACTGTAATGTCATTTTCATGTTCAGCGAATTTTTCCTCCTTTGGTTGTACTTTTGGCAAATGTTTAACTTTTTTTTTTTTAATATTGCAGATCTATTTGAAGAGAATTCAAATACTTTCTGATTTTTTTTTTTTTGCAACTGCTTACAACTTTAATAAGTATTAAAATTATTTGCGTTCTGCTGATCGTTTTGCAACAGCTTAAATTTTTTCCCTTCAAAATATATCAAAATATTATTTTAGAATTGTTTAACTTTTTTATGGCTGTGCCAGATTTTTCGCATCGTGTGCTTTTTGCAACTGCTAAAGCTTTTTGTTATTTTCGTATATTGCAAATGTGACAACCTGCAACATATGCCCCTGAGTGCAAGGATGGCTGCTGACAAGAAGTGTAGCGGCTTCGAAACAGCTACAGTTGTTCACCAAGCTAAATATGTTTTATAATTCTCTTGCTTTGCTTAACTAATATCAACCACAAAAATAATATCTAACAAACATGAGCCTGATAAACGTAATACAGACTGATGGTATAAAAAAATTGTTTGAATAAAAATTAATTCAGTTTACGATGCTTAAGTCGTCCTCACGACAAATTTACCTACGCTGCGAAACATACAGCTCTAAAATTGGCCAAATAGCTTTACCAAGCCATGATATCAAGCAATAATAGATTACTCTTTAAATATCGTCCCCTGGAGAACATTTTTTGAACTCCTTGCAAAGATAGTTCCCTAATGTATATTAAAAATGTTTCACAACTTAATATGACTGAATATGAAATTAGAATTTTGCGCCTGTGGCTCCAACAAATGCAATAGAGATGTACGCAGACACATTTTATGCGTGTGTGTGTGTGTGTGTGTGTGTGTGTGAAGGAAGTTGGAGTGAAATATGTGCCTCCATTTATAAATGCTGTTTCATGCGAAAAACAACAGCTTACACAAAAATAAATACAAACGTATGTGCCCGAGTAGAAATTAGAAGCAAAAACAGCAGCGACGATGGTAAGAACAGATGGAGAAACACCACCACCAACACCAGCAGCACTTACAACTGCAATGAAGCTATAGGTATGGTAAGGGTTGTAAAACAGGACTGGGCAATCACAGTAATAAATACAGCTGACATCTTGTATTTAACTTATTTACGGGTTCTTCAACAAGAAAAATTCACAATATTTTTGTCTGGCTCATGGGCACATAAAAATTGCAAATACCCATCCCTGGCCATCATGACATGACAACATAATGGAATGTTACGATATTACAAACAATATTTCATAATAAACACTCAGCAACATCATCAAGACCAGTATGATAATCGAGCAATACACCGGCATAATTTTGAAGCTAAAAGACACCTTTGTAAAATAGAAGAGACATGCAGCGGCATGCCAGCGGAGGAATGGAAGTGTAATTTAAGTTGGATAAAGACTAACAAGAGCTTGCTGTAGACAATTTCATTATGAAATATATTAGTATACATTTTTTTTACACCTGCACAACAAGAATTAAAAGGGAGTATAAAAAATTTTCAGTTTTAATCTTCCATTTCATAACGTTTAAATCGTTTGGATCAGAGAAGATTAAATAATAATTCTCTATCTGTTTTAGAAAACAGCTTGATTTAGACACTGTGTTCAATAACTTCAAATATAATGGCTATACTAAAAAACTATGGTATAAAAAGTTGATCGCTACAATTTTAATACACAAAAAATTCTTCTCAATAACGATCAAGTAACTAACAATTGTAAGCTGTAAAAGTTCGACTTTTTTCGAGTCTACTGATGAGTTGATTAGCATCAACGAAATGTGGGCGGCAAATAGACGGCTGAAAACATTAATAAGGTCCATTTTTAGACCTAAGATTTCAATAAAACAAAAGAACATGACTCTTCGGAGTCATCTCGCCTGTCATAGGTTGAGGAGCCTTCCTTGGCTGAAACGTACTGGCTGTGGTTGCTACCATAAGTTCGCATGGAAGGGAACGTTGGTAGCTATGCTGATCATAGACCCTCGGGTCTGTGTTCGGTCGCCTAAATGGGCCCGTAGTGCTGTTGCTAAGCAACAGACGCTGTTTTGTAAGGAACTGGATTGGCGGGAACATTAGCGTTGGTTCAAGGACTAATGCTCTTCGGGACTTCGGGCTACCACGGTAGTCGTGTATCCTATTGCTGTCTAGGGAATTGCTATGCAGCAGAGGTTAGATAGCTCAACTCCTGAGCAAGGGGTTTTGTTATGGCCAAGTAACGTAGCAAATAAATTGCCACCCGAGCAGTTGTTCCGGCTGCTCGGGGGCGGTGGTGTAACGTCCTGATTGCACCACGTGGTTTGACCACCGTCAGGTAAGGCCAAATGGCAGGTACTGACGTTGATCATTCCACATCTGTTGTTAAAATGCCACATAAGTTATCTTGAGTATTAATTTGAGATAATTACTTATTGTCACTTTGCTGACAGGTGTAATAAATAAAATTGAAGGTTGATCAATATATTAAGTAGAGACTGTCGGTAATGAGTGATTCAGGAACGCCGCTGGTGCTGCTGCTTAAAAACGTTTCGGTAGAATTAAAAACACCGATGATTGTTGTTGTAAGCAAAAGGGTTTTTGTGGCACCTGTTACATAGTGTAACTGCTCAATAACGTTTGCCAGCAATTGTTGCTGGCTAATTATTCAAACACCCGTTCATGCATTGCGCTGTCAATCAATTTTGAATGTTGTTATGGCAATATTTGTCAAAGATATTTCTTATGTGGTCACTAGGCCAAGTACCTATGGCTTTCGCCATTGTTCACAGTGATATTTCTTTATAAGACCACAAAAGAAGAACACGGTTGCTTGAACAAAATCAATTAGCCATAGCGAGTAGGGCAATAAAAATAAAGTAGCAGCAAGCCTGACCGCATGTGCGAAATAATGCAAATCAAACGAGAGTTGTCCCACAGCCCAAAGCTACTTACCAAACAAACTAATTTCAAGACATTATTTCAAAATATTAAAATTTAAAACGCAAGAATTTTTGCTGAATGTAGGCACGAAGGCAGTTTCACAATTTAGGTGGTTTCATGGATAAAATCAAGGAATAAAAATGTGGATAAAATGTAAAAAAAAAACAGGAAGGACTGCCTTCGTGATCAAATAAATCATCAAGCAAAAATAATGTCAAATGGAATAAGCAACCAACACACAGCATACATCATGTAAGATTTGATAATTTGTTTGATAAATCATTTGATCACGAATGCCGTAATTCAATACCAGGTACAGTACTGCTGATACAGTACAGGTGTTTGTCAAACCGCCCTTCCTGCGTTTTCCAACATCTTTCAAGAAATCTACTCAGAGCTTTCAAGCAACAGCATTCAATAAATTTCCCAAAAGCATATTTTACCAAAGACCATTTCTGACACTGTTCGAAATGCATGGCCACCTGCATCTAGTTTTCAGTTTGCAACCAAAAATCAGTCTAAAATCTATGCTGCATAGCAACTGGCCCCACTAAGTTCTAAGGATGTCTTCATCTCAAGCTGGAGCACATGACGATTTCGCAATATCAGTTCGAGCACAGCAGCAGTGGTTTTCGAAGTCACAACTGAGTTTGTACGATTTCCGTGCGACTTGGAGTGAACTATCAGCACGATTGAATTCAACCTACCATCGATAAATACTGGTCTTTGATGGAGCTTCATCGCAAAAAATTGTACTAAGTTCAGCCATGCACTGTGGCCAGTGTTGGGCAAAATACATGCTCTAATGTATTTAAAATACAAAATACATGAAAGTTGTGTATTTAAAATACAAAATACAAATACATTCGTGAGACGTATTTAAAATACAAATACAAAATACGTATTTGTATTTTAAATACGTATTTCAAATACATGTATTTCAAATACTGCCCAGCCCTGACTGTGGCTGAGTTAAATCACATTGATAAACACGAAAAGTTTCACAACAAAATTATATTTCTAATCCGACAAGAGTCCATTAAGTAACTGTAAACAACACAAGTAGTGCTCATGTGTCAAAACGTACTGAGTAGATATAACCTCAAAAATGTTCAACTTTACGATAGAGCTGGTGACACTAGAGTTGCCCAATACCAAAACATAAAAGGCAACCCTACTAAACGTAGCCTTTTAAGTACAGAAATATTTCTATGACAATATTAGCCACGCCGTAATTATCAAACTGCCCTCGTAATTTAACATTTGAAAGCTTTTTCATTTAAGGGTTTAAAATGTGTAACAAAGCAAAACCACAAAATCTTAACAGTTCATAAAACCAAACAAAATGGCTTTTATTTAAAGATCTTTTGTTATTTATTTAATGTCTTTTCTGTTTTATAGCATACTTTAAGGCTACAATGCAAAATGTTTTTTATGGCATACTTAACAGTGACCAAGATTAAGTAGATTCTCCATCGTTTCGTTACTGCTCGGTTGTTGGCAAACATATCTTAATTTAGAATGTCTATCGAAATACATATATAAATATTTTGAGAATTACACATTAAAAGCTGGAGAATTTATTAGATGAAAAACAAAAGCAATGATAACCAAATATGTATTCACACCCAAATATACATACATACATTCATACATACCTTAGTTAAAATTGCAAAATTTGTGGTAACATTTATAATTATATTATAAATATTTAAATCTCACCAGGACAAAGATTTCTAAAGAGATACAATGCAGGAGAATATTTTCTGTATTTAAGGATTCTCATTAGAATTTGGAAATTTTCGCAACCAGGTGTAAGGTTAAACGTACTTAAAAATTATTTTATAGAGGGCGGTACAAAGAATACAAATGAGTTAGTTGGCTGAGGCATATTTTCATGTTTGAAAACAAAACGAACGGAATACAATTCATTTTAATTCTATACTTTTGCTTTTAAATGAAATTTCAAACTATTTTGCTGGAGCAATGACGATTTATATTGTTGATTTATTCGCTTTTTTTTTTTTGGCCGTATCTAACCGCTATGCAAATACATACTTGTTAAAATGTACGTGCACATGAAAGTAACACCCCATGTGAAGTCATGAATTTAATGAATGACTATTGAAACTCATAATAAATTCAAGCTTATAACTGATTTAGCATATTTAATACTAATCACAATGATAAGAAAATAATTTTATAACTGAAACAAAAAAAAAAAACTCTATTAGACTGCCACACACATTTGGAAGTGGAAATTGGTATTTAGCAAAACTGAACAAGAAAAAAAAGAGGAATAAAATAGAAACCAGCAATAGCAATTCATGTTCCAGTTGGGTTTAGTTTATGTCTAAAACAATGAGTGCTTAAACCTCATTTAAACGAAGAAAATTTAACACTCTTGCAAACCTGAGCTGCTTGAAAGTCGCCCAATTTGTATTTCTAAAAATAAATCAATAATAAATGAATCACTGATTTAATGCAGTGAAGGGGCATAACAACGGCAGCCCTAAATAAAACTTAATGGGTTTTCCCGCTTTATTGCACTAAAAATCATGCAACGAATTCATTCAGCATCCATGTCCATGTTAAAATACTCGTTTAATTGAGTTCCGTTTAATTGCGTCACCCGCTTAATTGTTTCAAAACTTAGGATCGCATTGCGAAAAACAAGAGCAAATGTTTTGCTTAATTGATTCCGTATACTTAATTTTTTTTTTTTTTTGCTCCACAAACGTAAAAAAAATTATTTTGTGGCAAAAAGGTCATGGTTCAGTTCATTTGTAAATGTATTGTACGATGAACGTACCTGATTTTGTTTTTATAAACCTAAACAATTTTTCATCTTAATATGTGGAAATGAGTTTTATTTTCCATCTACGCATGGGTGTTTCGCTTTATTGCACATAATGCTTAATTAAGCGGTTTTCGTTTAATTGCGTCGGCGATTCAATGAACCGAGTATCGCTTAATTGAGTTCCCGTTTAATTGCGTCAAAAGTCCTGCATTTTTAGAAACTCAATTTAGCGGAAATAACTGTATAAAATAAAAACCCCAAAGTTGTTTCAGTAATTGACTAGATTTCAACAAAGCAGAAAATTATGAAAAACTGCCAGACTTTGTACGCAAAACCGGTGTTAATTATAACATGGCTTAGAAAATCGCTTAGCCCGGCCGAAGGCCGTTTGCCAAGAACAAATTTTTTATACACATGAAAAACTATTGAAATTAAATTAAAAAAAATAAGATTTTGAATGCTTAAAACCGTTTATAAAATCGCGATTTTACATGCTGGGCAAACACTTTCCTCTGGCAACACTGTTTTACCAAAGTTTTCACATTTTGCTTACTAAAATCCGCAACAAAGGGAAGCCAATGGGGCTTTTATTGGACCCACTCTATCCTTTGGCTCTAATAAGCTCCTCCTCAGGGCGGAGATCAGAAAATGGACAACATCCATCACAGGGAAACTGTGGAACGACACTAGGGGTCTGGAACACTCGAAGAAATTTCTTAGCTTTGACGCCAAGAGAGCGGATCTCGCTCTAAAATTAAATAGAAAGAATCTAAGGACACTGTGTGGGGCGCTAACAGGACACTATACCTGCAGGAAGCATCTACACAGAATGGGACTATCCAGCACGGCAATCTGCAGATTTTTCGGAGAAGAAGAGGAGTCAATGGAACGCTTGATTATTGAATGTGTGGCACTCTGCCACAGAAGATACAGGCTGCTGCAGGCCTATACATTGGGTTCACAGGACTTGCAAGGGCTTCCACAGAAGGAGCTAGTACTGTTTCTTGATGTATTAAACTCGTGAGGGAAAAGGGTTGCACAATAGATCATTATTGGTCGCAGTGCAAAGGGCCATCCTGGACCAACCTAGTAATAATAATAATAATAAAATCCGCATCTTCAGCATCGAATTATTAAGAAACTAAAAGACTCTGGCAGGCTTTGACTTCAGTTTGAGGACGTCCACTACCCCCTCTACGAATCTATAAAACCTTTTTTTTTTAGTTGGATCAATACTCAGCGAACGATCCCTATTAAGGCATGCGCACCGTACCGGAAGTAGAAAAATGGGTTTTGGGGAGGAGGGAAGAAGGAATAGTGTTTGTACACTACTGTTTGATTTGAACATTTTTAAATTGAAGCTGGCGGGGAATATGTCTACAGGCAATTTGTTCCACAGACGAACTGTACACGGCTGAAGAACGAATTCTCTGTGTAATGCGTTATGTGATTCACTGGGCACTGCGTAAAAACATGCAGGTTTTGGGAACAAGATTCCTGATTTCATCAGAGCAGAAGCCATTATATTAGCAAAAGAACAGTGTAACACACCCCACACTGCTACGCTGCTCCAGTGAATCAATAGAGTTGGACACCCTACTGTCACTGATAAGCTTCTTCGCCCTGTCCTGTACACGGTCGACATCTGTTAGCGAAAATAATGCACCTCATCTATTTCGAATAATTATACCAGCATTGGCATACAGACGATACTGCAATTGTACTGCAGAAGAAGGTTCTCAACTTGTCTCAAACTTTCGAAAAAAATGATGCACAACAGAAGTATCGAAAAAGTATCGTCTTAGAACTTGTTAGAGTTTGAGAAATTGTTAGACTTTGAGGCACCGGCCCAAGCATGACAGTTCCATTCCAATTTCGGCCGGATATAGATGGTATTAATAGTGAGGAGATCGGATGGAGTGAATGAAGTATGTTTTGCAGCGTTTCAAAAGCCAAGGCATTTAAATGCTTCTTTTGGGACATGAAAAATATGCTCAGTCCAGCGGACATCGCATTGAATATTCGTCGCACAAGAATATTAAGAACTTCTCTGCATTAGTTCAAATAAGCCAGCATCCATGGGCGTTCGTCTATGTGTTTATAGACAACACTGGATCTAATGAGCATTGAAATCGACACACCATTCGGAAATAATACGCAGATCGTCATGGAGCGCATCACTCGTGGTCTGGCTCTTGGCATTGATCTGAATACGAATGGCAAATGCTGCTGTCGTCTGCAGAAGAATGGATAGGATTTGAAGTTTGAGAGAGAAGGTCGTTGAGAAAGTTAAGAAATAGTGTAGGAGAAAGGCCTGGCTCCTTTTGCCAAACAATAGATATCAATATTTTTGTTTATTACATTTGCGCTGGAATATCTATGAAATTTATCCATTTTAAATTAAAGTACCACCCTTTTGCAATAACTAGCAACAACTTTTTTGTTTGGTTTGCTTTTGCGTTAAATGCCACTATTTCAGATATTTATGCGAAACAATGAAAATTTTCTATTTAATATGTAAATTCGGCCAATTATAGAATAATTAATTAATATTTGTTAGAAAGCTGCCACGGGAAATTCAAGTTAAATATTCATACAAACAACAATGTTTGTAATTTCATTGTCAGTGCACGAGTACACATACATTTGCGTGAGTAGATGGATGTGTGTCTGGCTGTACCCTGCCAGCAAATTGGTAGTCGACTACAAGTAAAATCGACTTATAGTTCATCCCTGTCGGACATTGAGTAGTCGACTACTAAAATAATTATCTATACGTTAACTTTTATGGACTAGCTTCAAATTAGCTACAATACAATCAATTTTTAATTCACTTTTTGTGTACTGGCTATAAGCTAGCTGAAACGCAGTGCAGAGTTAACCCAAAATTCAAATAATAGCATACACACACATACACGGTAACTAACTCTTGAATTAAATTGCCTATTGTCGCATTCGTTTTAAATGTTGCCAGGGCTGCTCACCAGTCTTGAGGCTTAGTGGTTCGATTCCCAGGCTAACAAAAAAAAGAAAAGAAAGTAGGATGAAATTTAATTTAATAAAATAAAATATTACCAGCGAAAAATGTAAAATCAGCCTTGATTTGTAAATTTTTTTCTGTGGGTACTGACTTTTAAGTAGCTAACTTTAAGTTAGTTAAAAAGTAATGCACAGTCGGACAATTGACTACCTCCTAGGACATCGTAATGTTAAAATAGTCAGTCCTTTCCATTAAAAACAATCTAAGTGTCAACCACCACCAGCAGCTGTAAAAAAGTTAGCTTATAATTCATTACTAGTTAACTGAAATGCCGGCAGGGTAGATCTCAATGTGCGTTTAAGTGAGTGAGTGTGCGTGTATATATGTGTGTGTGGGATTTTGTTAAGCCGAATAATTGTTCAAATTAAAATCAGATATGCCTATGCACAAAATGTGGCCACGTTAGCAATTTATTTATTTATTATTTTTCTGTAGATTTTTTTTTTTTTTTTTTTTTTTTTTGCTAAAATTCATAATTTCCTTAAAACCACAAAACTAAAAAAATATGTATATAACAATAAGTTTTTCAGCACATAAAATTTGATTCGAAACTTCAAGGCTGCTAACTAAATATGAACTGAAGTAAAGATAAAAAATTAGCAGGAAAATCAGCATTGAGTAATAATCGACTCCTGTGTTAATTTTTAGCTGCAGTCCAATGCAGACGAGCCGATCTGAACTCATAATAAATCGTTAAAAATTTGGCAGCATGCGCTGCTTGTCGATTATTAAAAAATATACATATGTATTGTGTGAAAGAAAAAAAAAATTTTTTTCCAAAAAAAAGGAGAGACCTGTCAATTCCCAGATGGCAAGACCAGGGTTGCCAAGACCGGAAATATAAAAGGCAGCCCTCGTAGCATAAGTAAAAAACTCAAACGCGTTTATTTCGGTTCTCGCAAAGATCGAGAGTTTTCAGAGACTAAATAAAGAAAAGGGAGTTGACTTCCTTCAGCTACTTCCTTCGCTAGAGTCGTAATGAACATGATTATATGTAAGTAACTAAAAAAATTTAATTTCAAGACCTTCATATTGCATTATTATTTCGTTTGTATTTCAAACCACTGGCGTATATTGCTAAATGGCAATTCAGACTATTATACTGTGTTTTAATACCTGTCAAAAATTCAAATAATACCTGTAAGTGTGATGGCGTGAATGTGTTATGAATACGAGAAATAATACAATAAAAAATTGACATCCCATAAGACTTCACCGTTTTTTGAAAAATTTCTAAAGGATAATACATTTCATTCGATCAGGGTTGTCTTTTTTTAACACAAACAGCTGTTGAAAAATTGACAAGCCAGTTGTTTCACAGCCGATGGCGTGCCGTCACTGAGGGTATTTGATTTCGTTATACAAGGGTTCGAAATTTGAAATTTGGTTATACGGTAACCAAATGTATTTTGCTTTAGATGTATTTAGAAGAGAAAATATTTTTGTGCTACTCAATTTGGTTCTGTTTTACATAACTATTATTTTAGCTGCTGTTACATACATATGCAACAGCTGTTTTCTTTTCCACTCAAATTTTGTATTTTATTTGAAGTGTGATGGTGTGAACGGAAAATGTAATTTACGTTAAACTTTTTGACAGTCGCCAGAAATCTAATTATACTTTCATCTCACAAAACTCGATAAAAGTATTTATACTTGTATAATAGTCTGAAGTGCCCTTAAACAGAAATTTCGTTATATTTACTACTATCACAATTGTGTAACCAATTACGCGCAATAAACACAGGTTCCACGCGTATGACACCGTTAGCCAAGTTACGCGTAAATGGAGGCCTGCCTGTACAATGAAACAGAACTTTAACACTTGATTGAAACTTTCCCATAAACAACTCTGAGTTAAAAACAACAATCTGCTTGCTTCCATGAAAAACATTTTTTCATTGTACCTTTAATGTTTTTATTTTTTTATTTTCTGGTTTTAAAGTAATTTATTACAAGCCCTAAAGCATCTGCAGATTAAGCCCTTAATATACAGTAATTAATCATTCAAAAAAATAAATAAATAAAAAAAACGTAAAAATGTTCTTAAACAGCACGCCACACAGATGCAAAATGTTAAACAAAAAAGTTTAAAATAAATAAAAGGATTTAATAACAGCATACACGTAGGTATGTAGTTGTACTTATTTATCAGTTAAGCGTGTTTACTTTTCGTATTTTAAAATTATTTTTATACTTCTTGTTTAATTAGTTTTTTTTTGCAGCGATAACTCTTTGTTGTGTGAAAATATTTATTTTTCAGGTCTTAAAATGATTGACGAGGGTTTTTATTAAATTTTCAGTTTAATTAACTGGAGAAGGTGACTCTCCCTTCTCAAATATTTTCACATCTGCTCACTTATTTCGTACACTCCCAAAAGTATGCCATGAAATTTCAATGCAGTAAGCCGCCTAAGAATATGCTTTTGCTGGATTTTTTTTAAGTATAACAAAAAGCACAATTATTTAAAAACTTTTTAGCCATATTTTTATTTATTATCATTTTGGGGGAAATTGTGCACCTCAACAAAAAAAAACATCTTTTTGTGCAGGCCCTTTTCCCTGCAGACCGAGACCAGCCGTAACGAGACCATTAACTACTCTCGTTACGCCAGCAGGTTTGATATTAACCGAGGGTTCTAGGGGTGCAACAACCCAGCAGCCTGATTTGAGGTTCTGCCTCTATATGCTTCGGAACATTCGCAATTTCATTCATAGAATTACTGGGAGATCTCTTTCGACAACAACTTATTTCAAGAAATGGCGACGTTGATTGCCCTCAACCGTCGCCTGGTTGAACTGCTCCAGACTTCTTTTTGTGGGGATATTTTAAAAGCAAAGTTTGTGCAAACAAATTAGAAACGCTGGAGAAACTCAAACAAAATATTGGTGAAAATGTGCTCAAAGGAGAGGTGGACATTTCTCTGATATTGCATGCCATACAAAAGTACCGACATTAAATAAAATATTTATTAATATAAAGTACATTCTCTTTCATTCAATCAAAAATTATAAACGAACAAACTGGTATACCTTCCCCACGTCAGTTTTGTGAATAACTACGCGGCTTTCGTCTCAGCAAAAGGATGTCTAATTATGCGTTGGCTGGCGTCGAAGTATAAACGATATACATCGTTTATACAAAAGAAGAAATGCGGTGGGGGGACCCCCGTTAGGAACGAAGTTCCTTACGTTTTTTTTTTTTCATCTTTGAATGTAATACGAGGTGAAATCTGTATGTTTTTGAAATTTTAAAATTTTATGATTCTTTAAATTTGTGGTACATTTTATTTTTTTACTTTTGACACATGCAGTATTTTTTGTCAATCTGCTACAAAATGAAGCTACTATAGCGACATCTAGCAGCTGATAGTGTCCGTTTTCACAACTAATTAGTATTTATTGGTACACAATTGTTTGTCGACAGATAAACCAATACATACAAACTGCTCACACGCTTTCGTGACGATTTCTACTAATTTGCACTACCAGCAAGCCGCGTTAAGGAACTTCGTTCCAATAAAATATTTTATGTGTTTCATTTACGTTTACTTTTGAAACCGCAAAATGGATAACCCGTTATAATATTCTGAACCTTGTGATAGCTGAATGGGTAGAGTGGCTGGACTGGCTGGCAGTAGTTGAATTCCAGGTTGAAATCAGCGAAGAGACAAAAAAAAATTATAAATTATTACTGAATTAAGAGAGTAGAGCGGATTATTTCATAAACGAATTTGGGGCAAAATAGGATTTAGAAGCATCAAATCGAGTATAAGGAAGAATCTTCACACTCAAAAAGAAGTACTTACAGTACTTTGGACATTAATTGGAATTGATTTAAGTGGAAATGAATTGCATCGTCATTTCAGTGTTTTCCTTTAAAGCAGCCAGCGATTTATTTATAAGATGACTGCAAAAATCTAATTGGATACTGATGATCATTGTGGTGCATGTGAAACAGCAATGATGGTACCAAATCTAGTAAATCTTCAAATTTACTTTTTTCAAAATGGTACTGACTACAATTTAACAAAGAAAAAGTCCCTCCTTTTTTTCTAAACCATTTAACAAAATGTGTTGCATTTTTAGCGCATGATGGATATACGCTGGCATTGTATATAAATAATTTTTACTTACTACATGTCCTTCAACAACAAAATAGAAACATGTCTGTACGTACCTGCAAAGAGAAAAAGAATTATTATTAATAAGGATATTGTGCAAAATAAAATAAAATTTATTAAATGTTAAATCTGAGCTGAAGAACTGGGCTCATAGAACTCATTTAACTCTCTGGAATAACGAAACTGTGGGAGCCAGTACAAGAATCCTATGGGGGGATGCAGGTGAGGAAAAATCGGAGGTATTGCTAAGACTTGGCAAGCCCGCATTAAGTAGATTAATGGGAGTTCTGACAGGCCACTCTCGACTACTGGCACATCTTAACCGCATAGGAATAGCGGGAGGAGATGAATGTAGAGCTTGTGGGGAGGAAAGCGAAACATTGGAACACTATTATGCCAGTGCCCCGCCTTCTCACATATACGATCCCGACATTTTGGGAGAGACACCTTACCAGACATAACCCAATTACGGGGCATATGCTGGAGGAAATTAAGGAACTTTGTGAATGACACGGAGCTCCTATAGACCTATGAGTCAAACTGTATCACGGTTAAATCCACGGAGCACAACAAGCCTAGATTGGCTTAGGTGTATGTCGCCAGACATGGGCAAACAAACCCCTCCATTCAAACTAACCTAACCTATTAAATGTTACAAGACGTGTTGAAATTTACTGTAATAAAAGTAATGCTAAAAACGTAACAAGAAAAAAGCCAGTGTATCATTGACATTAGATAAAAATAAAAGGAGAATGAGGGGGAGAATTTAGAATAAGGAGCCAGGCTTTGAAAGAAATGAGTTTTATAGGTTTGTAGAGGGGGTCGTGAACCTCCTAAAACTGAAGTCAAAGTCTGCCGGAGTTTATTAATAATTTCACACTGCAGTTGCGGAATTGACTAAGAAAAATATGAAAATGTTGGTGAAACAGTGCTGCCAGAGGAAATCGCGAATTCGCATCCGACATCCTATTTTTCACATTTAATTCAATAAATTTTTTCATAGGTATGCAAAATTTGTTCTTGACAACCGGGCTCATTGATTTTCTCCTCCATGGTATAGCCAACCCCGGCTTGGCCTGTAAGAATCTGGCAGCACACTTTTTCATTTTATGGCAATTGGTACCATTATACTAAAGCCGACGCGGAGAATGACATTGGCATGATTTTGGGATATATATATATATATATATAGCGCGATTCTGTTACCAGGCCCACACAACAACATATGCCAAAAATAGCAAAAATTTTCAATTTGAATGTTGCCCCCTATGAGCGAACACATTTATTAATTATGCTGCTGAACTATAAACATATTTTCATTAAGCCCATTTTTAATTTTGCCAACCTTTTCCCAAAAAAAAAAACTTAAATCTCCATTTCATCATTCAAGTTGTGGTCACTAACTCTTGGTAAATTGCACGGCGATACAATTTTATCGGTATCACAATCTAATAATTTATCGAACTCTGATAACAAAGGCAGAGTTGATTTGTCATTGATGGATTGGATGATTTGATGGATGAAAGCTGATTGAAAAAAAAATAAAAATTAAAACTGAAAAACAAAAAAAATTAAACGTGAAAAAAATTAAAACTGAAATTGAAAATAAACTACCAAATTCACGACACAACCTACCAACTCATTTCAAAACTACCAAATTTGGTAGGAAACTACCAAAAACGGCTACTCTGGTGTGTAATTAAAACTCCCTAAATAAAAAAACGGCAACTCTGGTGTGTAATTAAAACTCCCTAAATAAATAAAAACGGCAACTCTGGTGTGTAATTAAAATTCCCTAGATTATAAAAAACGGCAACTCTGGTGTGTAATTAAAACTCCCTAAATTAAAAAAAAAGAACCATTGTTCTAACTTGAACTTTGTCGTTCTTGTTTTCCCCCTCTAAAACTGCACTTGCTTAAAAACCAGCCTTGTTTATGTCGTGTTTAGTTAACTACTTAGTAAATATAAAAAGACAGATACAGTCAAATAAAATAACATCCTTTAAACCAAATGGAACAACAATATCCATTCATGCCACACTGCTGATTAAAAGTTAAAAATGCGATTTGAGTGGAGACAAGTGCTCTTGTTTGGAAAACAAAGAATGTCAACAATAGATTGAAAATTAAAAGCCAGAGAAAAAGGAAATATATAAGAAAAATGAAAGAAAAAACAGCAAGAATATAATAATATACAATAAGAGTGATTTTTATAAAACAAAGGTCACACAACGAGAAAAAACCACAAACAGAAAGCAAAACGTCAGAATAAACCCAGTAACCAGTTTCATACGCATCGGCTGAATTTTCGATTTGTGAACTAAATGTATCTGATTTGACTACAATAAGTCCGCCAATACAAAATAGTCTGCAAATACTTGCTCCGTAAATGAAGGAACTTGTTCATTGTAAGTGAAGGTAAAAATAAATAATTTTTCTTCTATAAATAGTTAATACATATTGCTAAAAACGGACTAAAGTCCACCTTTTGTTGTTGGTCTGTTTAATATTAATTAAGAAAAAAAAAACGCATCAAAGCGGTTTAGCTAGGGGACAGCTTGGATTACTTCGAATAACGTGCCAGTACGTATGTATAAATAAATCTTTAAAAAGTAGGTTCGAATAATAAAAATTCGGTAATTCAATGGTCGCTGGGCAAAATAAAAGGAATATTTCTCAACTTGAAATAAAAATAAAGTAAATAAATAAAACAAGAATTAACAATTTACAAATATACTAATTACCTTTGGGCTGAGAAATTTTCATTCCAGATAAATATACAATGAAAAAAAAAAACAACAATTGAGCGTCTTTAATAAAAATTAAAATTTAGACAAGAAATATACAATTTGGATGGATACTCATCCACTGCAGCAACATGAGCCTCTAATTTCAGAAAGCGGTGCCGATGAGAAACGTGGTGGCTTCAAAACAGCCACCTGTCCCCCAGCTCAAAATCTATGACGTGCTCTTTGTCGCATTTGATTAATATCAATCACAATGGCAATAATATACAACGAACTTAAGCTCTCGATTAATGTAATACCAAATAATTATAGCCAATAAAATAATTAAAGTGAACTTATTCTTGCGAAAATCGGAATAGGCTTCCCACCAAATCGGAAAAAGACCAAATTTTTATCACATGCCCTCAAAAAAAAAAACTAAGGGGCCCACTAAAGAATAAAATTTAATTCAAACTTTTTACAAAAAACTTTTTTAATATAAAAAGCCATTAAATTTCAAGGGCCGATATTGATTTTATGTAATTTTTTCACTTTTTTTTTACCATATTGGATTGCTTCAATCATGTATGGAACAAAATAGCGGCCATATAAGTGCCGCGAACTTGACCGTCTACCAGCATCCGATGGTCCAAATTTTCGATGACGTTGAGGCATAATTTAGGCTCTATGTCGCTAATGTGCCGAATTATTATACCATTTAACTCTTGAATTGTTGCTGACTGACTTATCGACGTATACCTTTTCGTTAAAAAAAAAACCTGAAAGAGAGAAGTTCAACGGTGTCAAATCACATGATCTTGGCTGCCAATTGGCCTCGTCACCACGTGACATAATACAGCCATCGTTTTGTGGCAAGTGGAACCGTCCTGTTCAAACCACATAATGTGCACAAAGACTATGGTCTTTCAAGTCGGGCCATAAAAAAATCGCTATCATTCACAGTAACTGCCTGACCGTCCTAATTTTGAAAAAATACGGCCCGCTGATGACACTCTTTTTGGGTGCATTGGTTTTTCGACACTCACTGTTGGATTATCATTCGCCCGAATGCAGCAAATCTACTTCTTGACGAAACTACTGGGGCTCATCTCCGAAGATGATTTTCTTCGAATATTGATCATCCACTGTTGGCATATTTTGACCACTGATGACGCTTGGAACGGCCAAGAGCCCTTACTTTTTGAATCAGTTACACCTTGCAAGCGTGTACATGCAAGTCTTTAGGCATAATATTTTCATCCACGACATGCGTGAGAGCTGCAATGTTTGGGTACGACGACGAGTTGAGGTGGACGACTCACCAGCCACACTATCGCGAACAGCAGCAATATTTTCTGCAGTGCGAGCATGAACTGGTGTTTTCACATCTCCTACAGGCTCAGTTTGCTCAAGTTTTTGCACTATTATTTCGATTGTATGCACATTTGGAAGCTTAAATTGACCGAAAAAATCACAAAGTGCACAATATGCATTTTGATTTGAACGCCCATTTTCATAATAAGCCTGAATAACTTTAATGCGCTGGTCGACAGTGTATATTTCCATTGTTTAAATTGAGTTAGTCTGAAATCGAAAAATATCAAATCAAATGCAGAAAAAAACTTAACGTTTAGGTGTGGTTCACTTTTAAGATTGGCCCATAAATTCTAACCACCCGTTATGTTTCAAACACATATTAAGAGAAATCAAAATTAACAACGGCTTGTGTTAAAGCTTAATTGAAAACACAGTTACATGCACATGTAAAAGCATATTAGCAAGTGGCTGCGTGGATCGATTACCGCTGAAGAACCCTGCATTAATATTTAAGAGCCGGAAAAGTAGAATTATTAAAGTAATACTGCTCGCCATTAGCTGGCTGCCCCCCAGCTTGGCAAGTACTTATTTTTTAAATCTTATTTAAAAGATATTTTTACTAATAATAAGTTCTTAATTGATGTTGAGTTCACATAAATTTCAAATAAAAAAATTAAAAAAGTTTCTGAATAAAATGAAAGTTTTGGATTGAACGAATTTGTTTTGGATCACAAAATATTTTTTTTTGCACCATATTATTAGTTTCTTATTAAAAAAATAAATAATAATAATTAATTATTCCGAAAAATCAGTGAATTATGAAAAAGAAAAATTTAGCAGGTATTTGTAAATTATTAATTAAGAAAAGAAACTTGGCGGGCAAGCTGCCAACATGAATATGCTAATGTAGCAGTTGGGAATTAAAAACTTTGGTAAATATTATTTCGCACTATTTCTGTGAAGATATTTTGCTTTCTGTTGTGATAACTATTTCATTCGTTGTTGAATTGCAGTGATAGAAACAGATAAAGTTGGGCTTTTGGTAAAAAAAAATCTACTGTAAGCCAATGTTTTTTATTACATTACAGCATCTACAAGAGGATATTACCACCTCTATTTCGCGCTAGTAACATGGGGAAAAAAAACATTATTTTAGACTACTTTTAAAGCAGGCAAGCTGCTTTAGGTGGCAGAGACGTTCTGCTAACACTTTGCTAATGTTTGCTGGGTTTTAAATAAATTTTGCTTTCACCAGGATTTGGTGTTTATTTTTTTACTTTAGCAACTTCATGTGCAAAAATTGTTATTGTTCTCTGACAGATGGTTATTAATTTATAGCAACTGTAACGCACATGGTTTGCCTTTAATTCCTAAAGTCTGCTTTTTTTTGGGAGAATAATTTTTAGTGCCATTAGTCATTGCATATTGCAGTGGGCGGGTGGCTTCTTTCAGTTTCGTTACAGCCATGTTGTGGCCGCTGCAAACATCTCTTTTAATGAGCATTTGAATAATGATGTCGCATTTATTAGGACATGCTGCAACAGGAAGAATTAACGTGTGTTTTTCCTAATGACTTTGTCCGTTTGTTAAACAGAATACTAAAACTCTTGAAAGCCATTACATATTATACGAAAAAAAAAGGAATGAAATCAACTTCCATCTCGTTAATGTTGGAAAACAACACAAGTCTTATTTACAAAACACACAAGAACCAACGAAGCATCCAACAAATGAAAAGCGAGTTTTTTATTTGTGCATCTTATTTTGCCTTTTCTTTTTGCTGCAGCGCAAAGGACTCTTGTTTTTCCATTTTTGTATTTAAATATACAGTTTACAGTCGTTGACTTGATATTTCTTTTTTCTCCGCTTCTTTAACATGAAAAATTTGTTCATTTATTTCCGGTGTAACATTTTATTGTTGCGCACAAACAGACATACACAGTGTTGCCTGTTGCTTGTGGTATGAGTAGTAAGTTATTTGTTCAACAATGTTGCTGCCATTTTATTATTTTAAATATGATAAAATGTTATTATTCTGCAATTTTTTATTATAAAGTGATTTTTTTTTTTATAATTTTCCAGTGCTTGTTTTACCATTTTCAAAGAGTTTCAAGCAGGTTGCAGCTTCGACAAGCAGCGCAAAAAATTAAGAGTATTTTACAAAGTCTCTTCAAAATGTTTCAAGCGTTTAAAGTTTTAAACAGAAGGTGGAATGTAGTTCAAATCTGTCACACAGTTGGTATATAAATTTAAATTCTAGTAAACATATCTGCCGCATCATACCTGAAATTCTTACATTCACAAGCTTCTTTAGTAAAAATAAAGCAAGTTAATTGTAATTATTGTTTCCGAAATTATCCAACCAAGTATGTAGCAATTATGGAACGTATTACATATACAAAAATAGGAAGCTCTCGACAAAACTTTAGTTTTGCTACAGACAAAATCTTATACAGATTGTAACAATTGGTAGCGCTAATAAATGTGGAGTGATTTAGGTCGGTAGCTGGCAGGAAGCCACAAAGTGACGCACAGTGGAGTCAAAGGCGAAAAACGGGTAATAAATATGTATCTTCGAAACATGAGGTCAGATTATAAAATAATGCAGGAAGGGGTTATACTCCAGAACCTAGTCTATTTGAATAGTAAAAGTTTAACCACCCTGTTAACCCACGCGCGGTGGCTTACAGTGTGCCAGAATTGGCTACCTGGGGTACGAAAAATGCTGTTGGCTTCGCAGACGACACACAAGGAGCCAAAGGCAAAAAAAAAGGTTAATAAACCTGCAACTTTGAATCGTATCATCTGATTATAAAAAGAGATTACAGTGCTTTATTAGTTTGCCCTGGCGCAGTTTAATCAAGTAGGGGAAGTAAAAGCTTGAAGCAGAGTAGCCAACACTGTAAGCAATGTGCTTCCTTACTCCGATCGTAAGCGTATACTCTTAGAAAGAGCGAGTGGAAAATCTGCAGCTCAGTAGCCTACACCACAGACAATACACTGCACAAATCCAGTAGCAAATGGGCGTCGCAGTTAGGAAAGGGAATTGAAATGCCTGTAGCCACTACTACAGCCAATACACTCCACGAAACCTTTGTAAGCATTTATTACCGCCTAATATTTACTGAAGCGTAGTTGCCGACGCTATTTTTACCACGTTCAATGCTCAGCACTGTTATGCAACGGCGCTGGTCAAACGACAACATGCTATAAGGTCATGTTAACCGGGTTCTTTTCCGCCGCAATTGAACGATTTAGGCCTGGCGGACATGTGGTTTCAACAGGACGGACGGAGCAACGGCACACACTGCGGAAGCCACAACCGATATTCTGAAAGCCAAACAACATCGAATGACTTCATTTTGGGCCACCTGTTACATATTTTTACAAATTTTAGATACATAAATGTATTTTCAGTTACTTTAGTTAATCGAATAGGAGTGATTTATTAGCACTGCCGCAAGCGACATCTGTTAATCGCTAAATAAGTAGAATAAATATAAAATAAAAAAAATGTCAAGTTGTGGCTCGATTGGCCTCAAAATGCTGTCACATATCTCAAGCTTTAGTACAAAGACTGAAGGTTCTTTTTCTTAAAAATTTCCAGATTAGTGACTCTACTGACCGCCTTAATTTCCACAGCGCAAAAGTCAATAGTGCTGGTGTCAGGTGTTGTATATGGTGCTCGACTCAGAAATGTCTGGAAGCTAAGTTGGAGTACAAATAGTGGCACACATTTGAGTTTTAGATCAGCATTATTTTAACTGTGCTATAGTTATGTTATGTTACGTGGGCTGCCGGTCATCAGATCCGACCACTTGGGTCCTAGAAACGTCCTAAGGTACTACAGTCAACAACAAGCTTATAAAGTCAGTCTGGTTTTTACAGCCGCAGTGTAACTGTATTAAAGATGTGCAAATAAAGTGATTTTAACAGAGCACTAAAAATTGCTGCAAATAAAAGAGCTGAATGTGTTTTACTAGCATTTGTAATTGAAGAATCCGCAAAAGCATTTTTATTAAAGGGTGAATACGTAACAACATACATATTGAACTAAAGCCACCAATTTTATCACAAACCTCATTATTAAACTGTTACAATTTTCATAATAACTTGATGGCTTCTTTAAGCCAGGATAATTTTTAAATGCCATTCATCATATGATGATCTTTTAAAGTTTCTTTTTATTAAAACTTCAATTTTCGTGTCAGTCTATTACTCAACGTTTATAGGCATGAGCATGAATGTGCATGCATACGTAAAAAAGTTGGTTGTGTGTGTGTGTGTGTGTTTGTGCATAAGAATGCACTTGTGTTTGTTTCTTCCTTTTGTTGTTCACAAAAGAAATAACATGCAGACAAACAAAAAAAAAAAACAAAAAATAGTATTAAAAACAAAGCAAAAACTTATTTCCGTTTGTATTTAAATTCTTGTTAAAACGTTTATTCAGCACGCATACATTAACATGCAAATAGTCGTTCTTTTTTTTCGTGTTTTTTTTTTAAATTTCATTTCCGTCAGCCATTGTGTTGGGTTTTTACTTTTGGAGCGTTTTTCTTGTATTTTGTGACTTAACCTCATTTTTTTTCTTTTGCTTTTGCTCTTTATGACAAGAAATGCACTTTTTTGTTTTAAGCTCTTGGTGCTTCAGCTTTTACTGCAGTTACCAATTCATTGTTGTGGAGCGACAGCAGGGAATAGGATTGTTTTTGCAGATGTGTTTCAGAATTTGTTGAGAAGACTTTTGAAATGTCTCAGAAATATGTATGGTACAGTGTTATGATGGACTTTTAAGTAGTATGTTTCCTTAAAAATCTCTCCGCTATTGTAATGTCTAAGACGGAAGTTATTTTAACAAGAAAAATTGCTAGCAAAATAGTTTTACACTGCTTTAAGTTATTACACTTTTTAATGAGATTTAAAACTGAGTTTAGAGAATTAGAAAAAAGGGTGTTAAATGTATAAAAATCACAATGAACCAAAGCGAAAGAATTGTACTTTAATAAATTAACTGCTGCATACAGAAAAAGAAGATTAAGGGCGAGCAGTTATTCTATCAAGTTAAATGTCACCCTAAATAAATTTTAGGTTGTTGATGAAATTTTTTATTATTTTTAAAAATAATAATGGAACACGAAATGAACGTTTGAATAGCTTCTTAATAGTTTTAAATACATCTTCATATATTTATTCCCGATAACATAACTAAATATTTTAAAGCCCCATATAAAAGCAGGATAACATTAAAAAAAATCCCTATAACCCTATAATAAATAAATAAAATCCTAAAAAATTTATCTCTTTTATATTTTATTCGCTGAATTAAACAAACTTCATTCTGGCTACAAAAAATATTCAGCGTTTCTGATATTCGAAATACCGTTGTACAGTTGTGATAAGCAAAATAAAATGTAACAAAAACTCTGATCTCAAACCAGCATAAAGGACAACATTCCAAAATCGTCCCGATTTCCAAAAGCCGCAACACCAATGCCAAATTTATGCTGGACCAAACTATAAATTATACAGGCACAATTTACTCTGTGCCCGAAAAGGCCGTTGAACATATTCCCAGTATCACGTGGGGATAAAATGCTCTAGCTGCTTAATTATATAAAATTTTCCATTTTTTGCTTTAGGTATGAACTCGATTTTTTTTTAATGGAAAATTTGTTGCATATCTGCTTCAACTACATGTGCGTTTTTGCCTCTTACATTTCAGTAAGATCAATTTAACGAAACTTTTTATATAAATTATATTATTCTATTTATTTGATGAGAAATGCTTAACCAACACTATCCAATAAAAAAAATCTGTTCGATTAATTTTAATCGATTAAATTATTCGATTAATTTTATTCGATTAATTTCAATCAAACGGATTTATTTGAATATTTTGTTATATATTCATTTAGTTTTATAAATCGAACATTTTCTTCTATAATTATTTTGCCTTGCGTTTATCAGGCTAAAGCCACTCAGCTACCCAAGTTCTAGAATATTTTCAATACAAATTGTAATTTATCATAAATTATAACCAATCATTTCTTTTTATTTACATTACACAGAATATAAAAAAAACAACTTGAGTGGCTGAGTATCGCATTAACAACATCAGCCTTTAGGCTTAAGGACGGATGCTGAAGAGAAGTGTGCTGTCTTCGAAACAACTACTTGTCCGCTAACGAAAAGTCTTTGATGTTTTTTTTTGCCCTGTTTAAGTAATAACAATCACATAAATTTTTTTTTTTTTAATATTCATTTCTTAATAATAAATAAATAACTTCGGTTGAGAAACTTAATTGAATTAAATTTGTTCAACTAAATTTATTCGAATTACTCGACTAGATTCATGCGACCAAATTTATTCGCTTGAACTTCTTAAGCAAATGCGATTTATTATTTAAATTTGAATTAGATATTTAAAATCGATAAATTCTACTCAATTAAAATTATTAGTAAAATAATTAGTAAAATTTATTCGATTCAATTGGTTCGATTAAACATTTTAGTTACATTTGTTTAATTCAGTTTATTTGATTTTTTTTTTTTTTTTGATTATTTTATTTAACTAAATTTGTTTAGCTAAATCAATTACACAAATTTATTCGATTGGTTTTTTTTTCTTTTTTTTTTTTGTATAAATCTGTTTTATAAAGTTCTTTTGAATATTTACATTCGATAAATTGAATTTATTCAGCCAAAAACCAAATTAATTGAATTTATTCAATTCAATTCATTTGAAGAAATTTACTCCATTAAACTTCAACAATATTTTGTTAATAATTTGATCGATTTGATTTGCTCAAAAAAAAAAGAACTTGCCGTTTTCAAGTTATGACTAGAGGTCTGGATCAACCTTCTTTATGATTTTTGTACTTAGATAGGCATAACACATCAAAAAAAAAAAAAAAAAAGCAGTAGTCATCATTGGTTTTTTTGGCTGTTGGGTAGTGTTTTTAAATTAGATGTATTATATGCAATTTATTCGACTAAAATGTTCAGTTATAGATGGGCAACACCTGGCTTTAATTGTGGCAGCTTAAAGATGCAATTTATCGTGCGGTGCACTTTAGTAATTTCAATTTGAGCCAAAACACAAGCTAATTGTTAATTGCATTAAAATATTACTTTTTTATGCCTAGTAAATTTTGTTCGCAATATCATCACTTGAATATTTGCTCCACATTCTAGATATTCTACAGCCACTATTTGAGTACTGTACAGCCATGTTGCAAATTTCGTTCCGATAGGATTTGATTCCGTAGCTGTCATTGCAAAAGAATAAACTTTGAAAGCTCCAGATTCCATTAAAATTTCTATAAACTTATATATAAATAATATGACACAACTAAACAACTAAACTGAACAAGTTTGCATACTTTAGGGGATTATAAGGATGAAAGGTGTTGCTACCCAGAAACAGTCGGTCGTCCATCGAGGTATAAAATTTGAGTTTTCTTTGCTTAGTTAATAAAGGGTGGTTACATTTTAAGGGCCGTTGTTTTTTTCATTTACTTTATAGTAATAGAATAACAAGCACACAAGGCATGAAACAAGGTTGAACAAATAAAATGTATTACAGCTTAATTCAATATAATTAAATTATAAGTAGCAGGTTTCTTTTTGATATTCTGTGATAAACTGCTTCCTGTGCTGGCCCGAAAATATGATATAATAATGCTAAAAACAAATTCTACATTTGAGCTTGCAGTTCCATGATTTGATTCCGAAAATATTTCTTAGTTTTTAATTTGCTACAGCACTATCAAACAAATCGAGCAGCGTTTCCAACCTGCAGTCAGTTTAAACACCATTCGAATAACAAATAATTCGTTTGAATTTACTTGACAAAATTACTAGACTATAATAATTCGATTACGTTTAAGCACTTTAAATTTTAGGGAATATATTACTACGATCTATTTTTGATGCTAATTTTTCGACCTTTGTTGTTTAGTATATTAATTGTTCGAGCCTTAAGGGCACTTGTTTTATTTTATAAATGTTTATTGAATTCGATATTTCGATATCACAATGGATATCTTCTTCAGGTATGATTTGATGTTTTGGTTATGAAAAAAATTTTTTTTTTTTAAATATCAAAACATTCCTGAAGAAGATATCCATTGTGATATCGAAATATGGAATTCAATAAACACTTATAAAAAAAAAACAAGTGACCCTAAGGCTCGAACAATTAAAATACTATTACTACGATCGCAAAGCAGTTTGATTTTTTCACAACTTTCCTTTGAAGTCCCCCCCCAGCTTCAGTATTAATTTTACTCCTTCCTCTACCTCCTCTGTTTAATGGATATTAACCAATAAATTAGAATAAATAAATTAGAATAAATAATATTACTTCTTGTAATTTTATTAATAAATTAAATAGATATGATTTTTTTTTATTTGGCCTAGAGCTTGGAAACAAATCATATCTATTTACTTTAATAAATAATATACATATATACAAATAAGGTGAATTAAAATAAAGTTCTAAAGCAAAGAAGTGATATTTTAACGTTTTCTGTTAAAAAAAAATATGTATAGCCTGCTTTTAGGTGGCTGTTTGTTTATGGTGTTTGCTATCAGCATTTATCATGCCAATGAAAACGCTACTTCGTTTTCGTTTTCTCTTCAATTCGAAACCATTTTATACATGTTAGAAGAAATATGTGATTCTAAAAGTAATTGACCATAAATTTCTGTCCTTGAAAAGAAAAAATCCACACGATTTATAATCGTCTTTCTGAAGACGAAATGTTAAACACATTTTCGTAAAAGCGTTGCTGTTTACATTTTATAAGAAAATTGATTTACACTTTAGAAAATTAAAAATTAAAAAAAAGTGAAAAAAAACCAGTTTCAAGAGAACGATAAAAAGGTAGAAAATACAGCGAAATGAAGCATAATAATGAAAAGAAGCGTGTATTTTTCCTCTGGTTTTCTGTTCTTTAACTGGCAGCAAAACACACCAAGGCAGACAAGTATAAATGATGACTTATGTTTGGTTATGGCCGAACAGAAACACCCAAAAATTAAACACCTCCAGAGGAAGCAATACCAGAGAGAATGTATGAATCTTAAATGAAAGTAACAAAAAAAATTGTTGGATTTTGTAAGGTTTTCCTGTTTCAGTTTCCTTTTGAGACATGTTGTTGCTCTGAGTGCTACAACAATGAATAAGTTGCAAGATTTTAGGTTTTTTCTTTTCTCTTTTAGCTTAAGAATTCTTTTCACTTAAAACATGTTCTTAATAATACAAAAAAAAAGGTTTGTAAAGGTGAGAGGCATAAAAAAACCCACCTCTGTACATTTTCAAGTACGACAGCAGTGCAGTCATAGACAAGGCGCTGTTATATGAATCAGAGCTGTTGCAAAAGATATATGGCAGTAATTTTATTAAGAATTTGAAAGTAGTTTTTGTCTAAGAACGAAAAAAAAAATAAGCCAACACGCACAACCTTTACGGCCAATAGGAAAAAAATAAGTAAATTCTATAGCGAAAAGTGCCAGGGTTTCTCCAAGAACATCAATAATCAAACGAACTGGGTCCAATTTTTTACATTTATGACAGTTCGAACAAGACCACCATATTGTACAAATTTACTTTAAAGATCAGGCATCAATTCATACAACAACTTTGTAATTTAAATGGCATCAAAGTGAAAATGAAAGACTTCCGGTAACACAATGGCACCTTTTAGTAACCATATGGATCAGTCTCACAAACTGGCAGCTTTTGAAACAAAACATAGCAAGTCCGAATGATGCAATAAAATCACCAAGTCGAATTAATGTGAGTTTTGAAAATAATATTGCCGCTGTACACGAACGTGGGCAATAGTAACCACCCTGATGCCGCGAAACCTCATATGGTTGTAATTGTTCTAGACGTTTGCACATCTTCTGAAGTGGTACGACCAATGCCCCTCCAACTTAAAAAACACCCACCAGGGCCGTAGAACCAAAATGACAACCACTGTCCCGATGAAAGCAAAGGTCAGCCGTCCCATCAACAGTCCCGACTGTTTGCGGTGGCAAACAGTTAAACATGTTGCAAACAATATTCATTTTATATTTTTCGTGGAGATGTCTTTTCATCGAACTTTCATTTTAACTCAGGCCTAATTTTCATCAACATGAAAATGAAATCCAGCAAAATTTTATATTCAAGCAATTGCTAATAATAAATAAAGCAACATTTCCCATACGATAAGATAACGCAGTTAATAAACCACAATTAAAAGATTTTACATTTTGGAAATAAATTACTAAACAATAAGAAACTAATCCTAATCCACCTCATCCTCAATCGAATTACCTTAAGACTAATAATAACTAAATAATAACATAGATATAACAAATATTAAAACTAATATATAATAATAAAAAACGATTAATTTTATAATCACCAGATACACATATATACTTTTCTATAAAAAATTACTAAAGAAGAAATTATTAAAACAAAAAATATATACACACATAGCGAAAACTTCCTAATAGATTCAATAAGATTTTCTCTTTGAAACGTTTTTAGGCTGAGGGGTATCCCAGCAGAGAGAAAATAAGATTTTTCTATGGGTATTTCTTATTATTTCCATGTTGCAAATCTTATTAATTGTCTCAACAAGAAAAACACATAAAACCAAGAAGAAAACTTGTTACTCACGTTTGTTTTTACTCAGTTTCCGATTTGCATGGTACCAAAAAAAAAATTCTATAGAGAAGAACTTATTGATTCTATTAGGTTTTCTTGTAAATTGTATACAATAAGGATTCCTTATTGATTTTATTAGGTTATCCTATTAAATTTTCCCTATTGGTCTTATTAGTTTCCTATATAAACATACGCAAATCATCTTTTTAATTTCATTAATTGTTGTTTTTTCAATAAGGTTTTCCCATTTAAAATAATAAGGAATCCTTCTTGAAAAAAAAACCATAGAGATATCTTATTGATTTTGTTCTAGTTTAGTAGGTGCTTTGTTCTGTGTGCAAGGTGGCGCACAAGTAATCCCCTCCTATCAGAAAATGTTATAAATTTTGCAATTGGCCCCTAATGTCAGTTCTGTTTGGACATTTGTGTGGTAAACACATGCGAAATACACTGCTCCAGAACGCGGAATATTGGTGACTATTTATTTGACCAATAATTGGTCGGTGAACGTGAATTTCGTCGCCCATTTGATGGCCATCCAACGCCTACTGGTGAAACACTGCGACGTTTAGCCGCCTCGCCTCGAAGAGACCGGCACAACACGAGATGCTGCCAGGCGTGGCAGACCCCGGAGTAGCCGTTGTGCAGAGAATATTGCTGCTGTAGCCAAGGATGTCATGGAAGCGCCGTCGACATCGACCAGACGACGTGCCACGCAAATGGGTATCAGTCGACGGTCTTTACAGCGAATTTTGGTACAAGATTTGAAGATGTTTCCGTCCAGACGGTGCATCAGCTGTTAGCTGCTGACCGGCAATCGCGTCTAACATAAGCTCAAGCCATCCTTGATCACCACCAAGAGGAAGATGATTTTTCATCAAAAATAATCATGAGTAATGAGGCCCATTTCCATCTTAGCGGGTACGTAAATAAGCAAAATTTACGCTTCTGGGGCACTGAAAATCCACGTGTAACCCACGAAGAGCCATTACAACCGCTCAAAGTCACTGTATGGTGTGCTGTTTTCGCTGGAGGAGTCATCGGACCTTTTTTCTTCGAAGACGTCGCGGGCCAAACGGTTACTGTGAATGGTGAGCGCTACAGAGCGGGGCTCAATTAAGCGGAAATAACTGAATAGTTTTTAATTAAAAAAAGCATTATCTAGAAATTTCCTATGAACCATCATCTTTGAAAACAAAAAATAAAACGAAATTTTCGTTTATTTTGATTTATAGGTTTTTTTCTTTTGAACTAACAACTAGAAGAGGAGAAGCTGGGAAAAGATAAGTTAAATATAACAGTGTTATTAAACGCTTTTCTTTTACATGAATGGGGCCAAAAAGTAGACTAATAATAATGGCCAGCATGGCAAACATTTGGTTTTGATCTGCAGAGAACACAAATGAAAAAACAGAAATCCTTTGTAACGAAGCAAAAAACGTGGCAAAGAGAAATGTTTCCAAAATTAAACAATTTCATTTAAAGATTCGTTGTTTTTTTTTTCAGCTTTCTTTATACAACATTTCCAAGGATTTGCATGCAATATGAACGAACTAGTTTCAACAGAAGACATGTATGTATTTGGTAAAATGTTAAGCAAGACGAATGCACACATTTTGGCATATCTGTTATCCTTTACCATTTCAACTTCTTTTTTTATTATTTTCTATTGTTACGTACTTTCAAGTTTGATAGAGTTACTTTTCATTAGATGATGTGCAATCTAAAATAAATGTATTTCTTAGCAAATAGAATGTAAACTAAACGTGACAAGTTGGATATTCGGTTTAAGGTTTGTATTTTTTTTTTTGCTTCTCTTTTTTCGTTCATGGTTGTATTTTTTTTTTTTTTTATTTTCTATTTGAGTTGTTTTTCTTAAGCTGTTTTGTTTATACTTCTTTGGTTCAGTATCACTGGTGTTGTTTTTTCTTTTCCAGTTAGTACGAGTAGTAGTTTGCATAAAACATTCCATAGTTATTGTTTGATATCATTATTTTTAAGTTGTGTCAACTAGTTGACAACGAAACTTCTCATGAAACTTAAAATTGTTTTTAACGCACACACACACACACACTTTAATGCACATCTTGAAATAATTTTTACTGGGGCAGAGCAAGAACAATCGTAACAGAAATGAAAACAAATGTAGTGCAAAATATAAGAAGAAGAAGAAAAAAAGAAGGACTATAAAAAGCAAAAGATGCAAAGAGGTCCTTTATACACATGTATGTATGTATATTCTAGAGTTGCATTGTTGGTTTTATATGATGCAAATAACCAGACAAAAAGCGAAGCGTCTGGAAAGAGTGCTGACGAGGATGAACCCAATTTTAAAATATTCTCCATACAAAATATTTCAAAAACATATGATATGATATGATATACAGTTATTTCTGCTTAATTGAGCCCCGCTTAATTGAGTTTCCCGCTTTATTGCACTAAAAATCATGGAACGAAATTATTCAGTATAAATGTCTATGTGAAAATACCCGTTTAATTGAGTTCCGTTTAATTGCGTCACCCGCTTAATTGTTTCGCAAATTAAGACCGCATTGCGAAAAACAAGAGCAACTGATTTTGACTATATAATTTTTTTTTGCTCCACAAACGTAAAAAAAATGAAATTTTGCTGCAAAAAGGTCATGGTTCTGCTCCTTTATGAACATTGTTCGATGAACGTACCTGATTGTTATATTGTTTTAATAAACCTAAACAATTTTTCATCTTAATATGTAACTAAAGAAATGAGTTTCATTTCCCATCTACGCTTTATTGCACACATTGCTCAATTAAGCGATATTCGTTTAATTGCGTCGGCGATTCAATTAACCAAGTATCGCTGAGATTGAGTTCCCGTTTAATTGCGTCAAAAGTCGTGCATTTTTAAAAACTCAATTAAGCGGAAATAACTGTATTTAAGTACCCCTTAGACGACATGTTTTTCACATTGTATCTGCCAAATTTTACACGTGTAAGCAGCACATTGCTTGCTTGAGATATGCGAAGAAAAGTCATAAGACCTAATTTCGAATAGAGCTCAACTGAAGTAAGTTAAGTGCAGCTTGTGGCGCAGAACACAAAGCTCCGTTTTGAACGATGTGTTGAATTTGACGGAAAACAAAAAAATTCGCACTTCCATTCTACCGTTTAATGTTCTCAACATAACTTTGTGTCAGTTACTACGTAATTTGCTTGAGTTTGAATATATAAATCTGCTATCAGACACCCATTTTAACCACTAGAATTGGTCCTATTAATAGCATTATTTGTTTTAGTTTGTGATTCACTATCCTACTCAATCGCACGATTCATTCACTGAAAATTGCTAGCTAAATCTGATAGAATTCTGTCCTACTTTAAAAAGTTGCATCAAAATGGCCACACTATTATACTTTTGTAAACAACTTCAAAAAGGCAAATAGGACACACTTGTCAAAAAGTCTTTCACACACATACACTTTTAGTCCAGACTATCACACTTTTTGGACACACATGTCATTTTTAACAGATCGTAAGATTCAGTAGGATAGTAAATCACGGCTTTTAGCGATTGTTGACACGGGTACCATACATTTTTCAATACAAATCAAGTTGAAATTATCTTTTGTTTTGTTTGCAATCCTTGGAATAGACATTTCTCAGGCAGGTGGTGTGCACTTGAGCTATGACTTATGAACTAAAGTTACACTTAAGATAAAACGATTGCTAGAGAGAACTTCGCTCCTCTCTACAACATGTTATTTAAATACTTCCACAGGTTAAGAAGCATTAAGCACAAAAATATAAATTTTTCAGCAACAAATTCCATACAATATTATTTCAAGCAGTCTTAACAAACAACCTTTGCAATAATTTAAGTTTAACCCTCACAATGATCAATGTATTCAAGTAAAGCACACACACACACACACACACACACACACGTGTTTAAAACTGTTTATTTGCATACAATGAAAGGAAAACAAATGAATCTTTTCAATAAAAAATACTTATTGCTTACTTACAATTCATATAGAGCACAACTTACTCACATGCCCTTAAAGTAGGCTATAGATTTTGAATATACAAAAGTATGCAATACTTTGTTACCAAGTTCACAAAAGCACATAATCGAAAAACTGCACTGGAACAAAACCTTAAAATGGGCTAAGGATTTCTTTAAAATTTATTACACTAAACAGATATGCCCTGCTTTGTTAACAAATTCACGTAAAGCCCTTATAGAAGGACTATGCTAAAAGAGAGCCTTAACTTAGGCTATAGATTTGTGAAGAATTAAATAAAATATACAGACATGCAGTAATTTGGTAAAAAATATTTACCGAAAATAATGTGGAAAATTTTTGTCAACTTTAATTATCATAAACAAAAAATGAACAGCATAAAAATATCTTGTATTTAATTTTCTTTAATATGTCTGATACTGTTTAAAGTGCCAAGAAAATTAATTAAACCAATCAAATTACTTCTAATACGAAATGCCACCTACAAAAATGTTCCTGCTTTGCGGTAAGTACAGAAAAATCGTTAAATTGAATTTGGTGCGTTTACTAAAAAAAAAAAAAAAAAAAATAAATGGGATGGGATGGGATGGGCATAAAAGAAATTGAAAAATATTACTTTAACAAATTAAAAGAGCCAAATTTAAAAGCCGCTTCTACAAACTAACCCTTATTTCGTACAATATCAAATACTCAAACAACATAAAAAAACATCTTCTTTTGGCCCTGTTTTTAAATTCATTGTAAACAGAAAGAAGGCAGCACACGAAAACAGGAAGAAGCAAAACTGAACGAAACCGCAATGCAATTATTTTAATTTGCTGAATATATATATTTTTTTTTCTGATAATTTCGCAAGCAAACAAAAAATAAACTTAAGAAATAATAGAAGTTTAGGGAGTAGAAAAACAAGTCATCAGACACACAAGAACTCGGTTGTTTGTTTAAAATTAAAATTTTACCTTTGGCTTCTATTTTTTTTCTTTTTTTTTTTTTTTTGCCTAAGGATATGCTACACTTAAGAGATGATGAGCGGGTTGAGATGGCATTTTTATTTTCCTTTCTTGATGCAGACATTTTAAGTAGTACAATGTTGAAAAACAAACATGAAAGTTTCAACGCCTCCAGGAAGAAAGAAGGCAAATAGTTTTTATAAAATGAATGAATGTCCTTTTGGAACGAAGGAAGTCAGTGTTTAAAATATGGGCATTTAATAATATAATGATCCGCCAAATTTTATCTGATTTACAGTAGTTCTCACAAATTTCGCCAAATTGTGATTGCTAGAGACATCAAGGATGGTCCAACCATAATGCACGACAATAAATAAAGTGAAGCTTTATTATGAGAACAATTTGTTTCAGTGTTTAGCAAACCCAAGTTTAATTCAAAATACCGTTCAAGTCAAAATACCGTTTCGTGCATTTTCGTACTTCTCAAAATTGTGCTTAAAGTTCAGCCAACCGGGTACGCAGGAAGGGATGGAACACCTAGGCATGCTCGTGCATGCCATTCACTTAAAAGCAATGCTGCTGTTCGCGATAGTGAGACAGAAGAGCCGTCCACCTCGACTCATCGTCGTATCAACAAACAATTGAACATCTCACGAACATCACTGATGCGAATTGGAAATAGAAACTTAAATCCACAAGGTTCAATTGATTCAATAGCTAAATTTGAATTACCATTTAAAGCGTCAATAATACGCCGCATGGCTTTTTAAACAGCCAGAAATAAATAGTAACGTTACAAAGAAAATCGTTTTCAGCAACAGCATGGTGCCACTTGTTATACAACCGATCAGGGGACAAATCGCATGAACTTTCGATTAAAAGTAATGGTGAACAAAAACATTATAAGCGTTGAATTTCGTTCGATCTACAAATTACGACAGTCGTATTCACAATTACTTCCAAACAACTAAATCTCATCAAAAATATTGCTTGTGATCTTTTGACTTGGGAGTTTCACACATTTAAAATGTTATCTTATGTTGTTAAAGGAGAGATATTCAATTCGATTTCCGAAATCAGGCGATTTAAAAACACATGGTTTGCCGAATAGAACTGTAGGGTTCTTTAGCGTGCGAAACGGTATAGTCGTGTTATAGAACGACGTGGCGCTGTCAATTGGCCGCCACGCTAATATGATTTGACTCGGTTGCACTCTTTTCGCTGGCGGAATATTTGACAGAATAAAGAACCTTACAGGTCTTGCGGCAAACCATGTGGTTTTAAATCGCCTTTCCTTTAACAACATAAAATTTTCCACCACATGTGAAATCGTAAATTATAAATAATTTATAATTTACGATTATAAATAATTTAAAATTAATAGTTTATTATTTGCTATTAAAGACCGAGTAAATTTTCAAAAACCAAAAAAAGTTTAAAGGTGTTTTCTTTCTTTAACTTTTTAGCATGTCCATATTGCGTCCACATATATACAAGCTAAAAATTTAAACACAGAAAAACGCTCCAGAGTTTTTAATTTTTTATTTTATATACAAATAACATCGTGCGTTTTCGCTGGACCAAACTTTTTCGAGTATGTAAAAACAATAGATATTTTTATGGAGTTAATATACAGATAAAGGGTCCGCCAAATAACTTTTTTTTTAACGGCGCCGTCCTGTTGAAATTAAATATTGTCAATATCCTTCTCTTCAATCTTTGTGAACAAAAATTCGTTCAAAATGGCCTGACAACGATCGCCATTGACTGTAACGGCCACTACTTGCTCATTTTCGAAGAAAAATGGCCCAATTATGCCTCTGGACCTCGTTTTGGGTGCATCGGCTTTTCAATGTATGCCTGCGGGTTTTCTGTGCCCCAAATGCGACAATTTTGCTTTTTTACATACCCGCCAAGATCAAAATGAGCTTCATCATTTTGCAAAAAAAAAAATCATCTTTTGGCATCTTCTGTAAGTTGATCGCAGGCCCACTTAGCGAAGCGAACCATATTCGTTCAACAGAAGGATAAAACTAATTATCTGTCAAATCAGACATGAGTTAAGTGTTAGCATTCACGAAATAAGCACTATTTGAAAAAAAACGTTAGACGGCAGACCCTTTAGTTCTCTCAATAATGAAGACAGCCGTTTACAACTTATCAGTTTTTCGAAAAGTTATTCCCCCAGAAGAATCCTGAAAGCAAAAGTAACAGGTTTTCATCAAAAGCTACGAAATCACTAATTTATATTCCATATTTTTCTGAAAATCCAAGTAAAAGTTGTCAAACTTAAAAGTTGTCAGCTTAAAGTTGTCAAACATTTAACCGTAGAGAACCTGAGGGAAAAACAGTCGCTTCTTTCAATCCCCTTTTCCCTTTTTCGTTCACTTTGCGAAATAAAACATAAAACAAAGTATATTTAATGGCGCTTGTGGCAGAAGGAATTTAAATTTGACAAACCGACCATTGTTACAATTCGTTGCGTTTTCAAAACATCCAGCGAAAAGAAAGTACATTTCAGTTACTCTTCAAATTTTATAAATTTTGCAAAGACAACAATAAAACGCGAGAAAAAGGATTAACTTCCAAGCCACAACAGCAATGGGGCATTTTAATGTGCTTTTTGTCTTTAGAATCTAGTGGTTATGAAATGTTGGTTCTGGCGCCGCTACATGACCGGTAGAAAAGGCATTTCTTGTACGTATTGTACCTTTTCGATTTGAACTCAACAGCTCTTTACAAAATTTCGCCCTTAATTCTAGAATATATTTATGATGATGTATATGGTTGGCAAAAGAAAGATCAGATGTAATTGAATGTCATCAAAGCCACCTTCGCTGGCGTTTATTACTTTTATTATAAAAAAAAATTACCTGAATTTTATATCTCTGGCATTTTTATTTATCAGGCATGCTTTGGAAATTAGTTTTTGTGTAAGTGATTTGAAAGCACAAAAAAGTATGCTGCGCACAAATTTTTGCCATTTGAAATCAGTCAGCTAAGTGGCTGGCACTTAGAAAACACTTTCTCATTTTTGTTCTCTTCTCATTTCTCAGTGCAAGATAAATTGCTTAAAATAATTTAGATTTATAATTTTTTTTACAATTTTTTTTAATAATTTTTTTTATTTTTTTTTTTTAATTATTTTTAAATTTTTTTTTATAATTTTTTTTTTATAATTTTTTTTTTATAATTTTTTTTTTTAATTTTTTTTTTAAATTTTTTTTTTAATTTTTTTTTTATTTTTTTTAATTTTTTTTTTATTTTTTTTAATTTTTTTTTATTTTTTTTATTTTTATTTTTATATTAAAACTAATAATTTTGTGGAAAAATTTTATGCAACACAGAACAAATTGAGGACGCTTTCTGGGTATAGAACTGATGATATTTGCTGTTTGTTTTTGGGCAACACAATCATCGTAAGCAAAACAGCTGATCGCTGAATGAAAACTGTACTGAAACGCAGAAAAATGATGTGATTTGCACAACACCATAAAGTCACATGTGGTTTTTTAAAAGCACATGTGATTTGAAATCACTTGATTTGCAGAACAGTCCTGAATTTCTCTTTCATTTGTAGTAAATTTTTCAATTTTGCCACGCAAAAAAAAAAAGGAAACTAGTGTGATATTCAAAATATAATTTATTAAATTAAATTTTGTTGCATTCCCAGGATTTCTGAATTCTACTATTCGTGTTCTTTAATGAAATCGAAAAATGTATTCTTATGTTTGGCCATCGATATGCGCCTTTTACAGCCATAATTTTACATATTTATATCCAAGTAATGAGTACTTGGTTGCATTATATTTTACATTTTTAACTCATTTCGAGTACAGTGTAACCGCAAAGTGAGTGTACAAGACAGAGATAAAAATGAGACAGAAAAATGAAAAATATTCTTCCAACAAATAACAAAGCCAGCTTAACGAGATCAAGGAGTTTCAATCTAATGTACAATCTAAGCAGGCACAACCACTAAGGTTATAAACATATATCAGACCATTTTTGCCCCAAAAAACGTGACCACTACTTGTAAAATTTTATTTTGGCAAAAAGTTATTATTTTTACATACTAACAGCTAAAACTCATAGACATTATTCCGGGTCGATTTAAGTCAACAAGAATTAGTCTATATTATACTATCGCTTTTGGCATAAGGAAAAAAGCTATAGCTACGACATATAAATAATCATTTCCTAAGCATCCGATTTTCAATTCTTGTTTTAATTTTGTATAAGAACTTCCCTAAGTCAACATGGCACATGGAGATGTTTGGTTGCCGTGAAAATGGCGTGATTAAATTTTTTTTTAAATCACTCACGTGAGCGTTATTTAAAAATAAAATTTCGTGCGAGATAGTACGTGATTACCATTTTAAGGCAGTTCGTAAAGTTTCACGAAATTTTACGAAAAAGTTAAGACAGTTTTTTCGGCTTGAAAAAAACTTTCTCAAATTTTTCCTTAAGTTACACAGTACAACATTTTTCAGGTGATTGATTCGGGACTCAATTCTGATAATTGTTTATGAAAGAAGCCCCAAAAAGAAGAACTTTTGTATCATTCGTTTGGTCGTGGTACCTGAAATAATAATTTAAAAATTAATTTGAAGTATCGTGTGGGAAGTTTTTCACGTTTTAGGCTCTTTTGTTTGTCATAATTCGAGACATAAGGCCGACAACATATTTAAAAATTGTTAATCCGAAAGTTCGACTTTAGGTTAAGTATTGTGGCTTAAAAACCGCTGTACCCGACGCAGACTTGGAAAATGATGCCATTTAAATAATAACGCTATAAATACAAAAATCAATTGGAAATCAACTGGGTGGTGGTGAGAGCATATAAAACATGTTCCGATCAAGAGAAAAGCACGCAAAAAATATAGACATTCAGTAATGAAGACCGCAGGTAGTAGGATGATTAAGCGCTGCCGCTTAAAAACAGTATACAGTATAGTCATGAATTGGGTACGAAGTAATTTGGGTGCTGATAAGTGTCATGATGAACGTAAAACAGCCATGATGTTACCCAGCGAATAAGTCTGCAACTTAACTTTTATTGTCTTCTTTCAAAATGCTGATAAATACAATTTTAACCCAAAAAAACCCCCTCTCAATTCTGAGGAGCTCAAATCAAACTAAAGCCCGAAAAATATACGTTTACAAAAAAAAAACATTTTTTTTGTGCTGCAAAGAATGTGAAACAGTAATGGTTGTACCCCAGCTAATAAGATTTAAAATTTGCTTTTGAGAACCTCAAACTATTATTTTCCCAAAACGAAAATAATAGAAAATAAAAACAATCAAAGATCCCTGACGATGCTAACAAATTGTTAGCGAAATATCGGAAAAAATTAATAAAGATAAATAAAAGACCTTGAGCTTTAAAAAATTGTTTTATTAATTTTTCCCAAAACGAACCTGATTATTTGTTTGCTTTAAGAGCTAATTGAAATGTATTATTATAGTTCTAAAAATAGACCGTAGTTTCTGGTGTTCTGTCTCTTTCAGGCGTCTATAAGCCGCCCACATTTCGTTGATGCTTATCAACACATCAAGCATTCCTTTAAGTTTTCTTCGAATCTACTGATGCGTTGCGTGGCACCAACGAAATGGGGGCGGCATGAAAAAAGACAGAAAACATTAATAAGATCTATTTTCAGACCTAAAGCAATACTGTTATTTTCCCTATAAAAAATATTAAACATTTTTTAATTCTCTCGAAAGTTTTCTGTGTTTAAACATTATTGCGTCAGACTTTAAAACCAATATTACAACATTATCCTGACAACGCTTTGTTTACTCCATTGCTACTCTCCTCACTCCGGCACTCTTGTTTACACCCCTCATTTCCTTTTCCCGTTCGTAGTTGTATGCTTTATTGTTATGATTGTTTGTTCTCTTGTTTTTTTGTTTCTTGTTTTTTTTTTTTTGCCCCACAACTTTTAATGCATACTTTGCATAGTATTTGTAGTTGTTGTGTTCGTTTGTTCTGTGCCTTCATCTGCTTAAATAATATTCATTATTTTTACATTAAAATACACTTTTTTGTAATATTTTTGCTTGGTTGGTTTGCTAAGCAGGGTTACACTCATTTGCCTGCAAAGACGAATATGAAAATAACATTTGGCTCATTTGTTTTACCAACTTATTATAATATTTTGTTTTTCGAATATTTCCTTTTTTTTGGAGTTTTTTGTTTTCAGCTTTAGACCCGAAGACAATGTGCTGTTTAAATAATATACATTTTATAACATCGTTATGGTCTCTTTCTTATTTTTGTCGGTCTTAAAGTTTGTTTTAATGTGCTTTAATGAATAAATTAAGTAATTAGCATTCTTTTTTCTGAAAAAAGTTGTATTATTTATACAATATAAACCCACTGTACATTAAGTAATGAAAGGGATCTTTTTGATAAGAAAATAATTTAAACATCTTAAGAAATATGCACGAAATTAATTATTTCAAGAGAAATGTTTTTCATACCTCCCCTCCCACCTTTCAGTTATTAAAATTATGGTTTCAGCAGCTTAAAAAGTATACTTTGTTTTTCTTACAAAAGTAACGCCTTCAGGTATGTTAAACATTTTATTCTATTTTGTTTTGCATGAAGTATTTAGGACAGTAATGTAGTAAAACTTTTTCTTTATTTTGTAGGCATAATAAAGTTATTGATATAATAAGAATAATATAATTTGCAAAACTCTCATTTAAATTATGAGTGAATTTTGAGAGGCTTGAGAACTTTTGAATGCACAAAAATATGGAAAAAAGTTGATGGGAATTAAATGTGTTAAGACTCAAATAAAAAAAGAATCTCATTTTAAGGCTTACTTAGGAATTAGAGAAAAGGTAAGAACTTAATTTTTGAACGCCTACATTGGGTACTTTTTTCCAATTTTATTAAAATTTTCATTTGAATATACTTAAGTTTTCAACTGGTTTTCTTCGGTCATTCGAATATTATAGTTTATATTTATTTCCTTGCACAACCTATTTGTTATTCGAATACAAACATAATAGTCTTGGATATATGGTTATAAAGTAATTCAAATATGTTTATTAATGGCAACGTTCTTCGAATTTCAGTATAATTCGAAGTACTTTCCGATTAATCGCATACTATATTTTATATTTTGTAAATTTCGTTCGGTAACTGCAGGTTTTGAAAATTTTATTTTTGTTTAAATAATTGCGGTTATGTGCAGTTTTTTTATTTCTAATTTTTCAAATTTAGAAAAAAAAAGTTATCCGTTATTCGAATAATACAACGAAAATGTTGGCATTATAGATTATTCGAATATTTATGGACGTGTGTTTTTTTTTGTTAGTTTTTTTTATAATTTTTTTAAGCTTGTTAAAATTGTAATTTCGAATATTTTTATGCAGTTTTTTGAATATTTGTGCGAATAGGCGTTTCTGTCTGCTTCGTAAATCTTTCTAATTACAGCAGATACAGTTTTATATGCGGTTGTTCAAATATGCACTTTAGTATAAATTTTTGCCCACTTTGCCTATTCATTTTGGATTAATCGGGGCCGGGTTTTGTTAATTAAGCGCATGGTAATAAATGTATGGTTATTTTTTATTATTTCTTCGTTTCGAGTATTCGAATAAAAAAAATCATTGAACGGAAGGCTGATCAATGGGATTAAATATAGACAGTCAGTAATTAAGAGCTCAGGTGGTAGGCTGCCTACGAGCTGCTGCTTAAAAACAGTATACAATTAGTCATAGCCTGGGTTCGAAGCAAATTTGTATTAAGTACACAATTAGTAATGATCTGGATTCGGATTTGGGTGCTAAAGAGCATTGTGGCAGACGTGAAACAGCCATGGTATGCACTCCAGCCAGTAAGTCTTTAACTTTACTTTTCTTGTCTTCTTTAAAAATGCTCATCACTACAATTTTATCACACAAAAAAAAATCTCAACTCTGAGCAAGTCAAATCGAACTAAGGCCCAACAAAACAAGCCTAAACAGAAACTATTAACAATTGTTATCATAATTGCGTATATTTTTAGTTTTCTCTTATTTAATTTTATTTTTAGTTTTATATATAGTTTATATTTTTTATTTTTATTCGTTTATTCGAATATTAGTGTCAGCATGTGTTCCTGTATTTTTCAAAATTCTCATATTAAAAAAAATTTCAAATAATTTATTTTTCGGTTGTTCATTAATTTATGTTAAAATAAACGTTTGTCCTCTTTACCTATTCATGGTTCTGTTCGTTAATCGAGACCGGTTTTCTCTGCTATATGAAAAATTATGTATATACATATGTATGTAGTTGTTGCTTTTTTCTCTCCGTTAAAATTTATTTGAAAAAAAATAATTTTTTTTTGTTATTCGAATAATAAAATAGCCGAATATTTTAGTCGGTTAACCGAATATTTATTTTATTGTGTAACTTCTAATTTTTCATTGTTTAGTTTTATTTTTTTTTTTTATTGAAATTTCAATTTCGAATATTTTTAATCGGTCAGCCGAATATTTATAGTGTTGGGTTATCCTATGTGTTTCAAAAGTTTTGCTATAATGTGAATATTAAAAATTAGTTAAGATTTTTATTCAGTCAGTTGATGCTTTATAATGTTTTTTTTTAATTTTTCATTGTTTAGTTTTATTTAATTTTTATTAAAATTTCAATTCCGAATATTTTTATTCGGTTATCCGAATATGTATAGTGTTAGGTTATCCTATGTGTTTCAAAAGTTTTGCTATAATGCGAATATTAAAAATTAGTTAAGATTTTTATTCAGTCAGTTGATCCTTTGTATTTTGTTTTTTATTTATTTCTCTGTCAAAAAAAATGTTTGTTGAATTTTTTTTTTTGTTGAAGCATCGAAATTGTATTTTTCCAGTATCCTTGTTGGAGTAGTTAAATTTTTTTTTTCATGTATCTTATTTTTTTTTTTTTTAATTTTAGTGCTTTATTTTAAGTGGTTTATTTAAATTTTTGTGCTTTTTTTTAGTTACAATTTTGGAGAAGCTCGAAATCTGACATTATAATAACGATGCCTTTAAATGATTCCTTCAAAAGAACGAATAAAAAATTTAAATTCAAAAATGTTGAGCGCAGTTCTCTACTTTATTTGCAAGTTTTTCCACATTTTAGTCTTTTCTATTTTCATAAAAGTGTCAGAGCTTTTCGCAGATAACTTTAACCAGCTGTCATATAATAATTATATTAAAACTTTTTTTCACCCATAATTAATTTCTATTCTCCACATAATTCCGTTATTTGTCTACTATTTACTTGTTAAAAACTTTATCCAACTAAGCTGACAACTCAAGTATTGCAAAGAAATTAGAAAAAAAAAATTTCATTTAAATTAAAAAAGAAAAACTCAAACACTCATGCACATGAATAAACGTAATAACAATACCACAAAAAAAACCAGCCACACGGACGTCAAAGCAAGCTCCCGAGCCAGGAGCAAAAAAAAAAATTAAAAAAGTGCAAAATATAAACAAAACGGAAACTAAAGTTTATTTTGGTATATATTTTGCGATATATATGTATGTATATACATACGAATGCAGAAGTAGAAAAAATATGACAAATAAACGGAAAAATTATGTTGTTCATCTCCACGCTTTAAGCTAAAGTTTATGTTCGTTTATTTATTAAAAAGAAAAAAGAAAACTAAATATATAAATAAAATATATGGAGAAACTAGAAATTAAAAACAGTGCAACTTTAAAATTTAATACACATACTTTTATGAATTTTTTTTTATATGCAGTTATTTTTTCACGAAATGAAACAAGAAAAATATTCACAAACAAACACATGCAAACATAAATTTATATACAACTATAGATGTAAGTACATACATATATAAGTTTATGTAGTATGTGGCTGGTAAAGTGGAAAATGATTTTCGTAATAAAAATAAAAAAGCCACAGAAAAATATTTTAACTGCAAATATGGTATGTTTTAGGAGGTATTAAAACAATTTATGGTGGGTGCATTGAAAAGTTTTGCGATAAACAGAAATGTGACTTAAAAAGTAATACATAAGCTACGTAATTACAACTACTTACCTCACACAAGTACACCAATAATTTAGAGTAAACATTCGAAATATCAAACACACACGTATATACGAATAAAGAGAAAATATATTTGATTTAACTTATTTGGAAAGATTTTCTACAGAAATAAACAGCTGTGAACTGATGTGGAATGATTTACGTCAGTATGTGCCTGGCGGCCCAAACTGACGGTGGTCAAACCACGTGGTGCAATCAGGACGTTGCACCGCCGCCCCCGAGCAGCCGGAACAACTGCTGGGGTGGCAATTTATTTGCTACGTTTCTTGGCCGCTAACAAAACCCCTTGCTCAGGAGTTGAGCTATCTAACCTCTGCTGCATAGCAATTCCCTAGACGGCAATAGGATATACGACTGAAGTCCCGAAGAGCATCAGTCCTTGAGCCAACGCTAATGTTCCCGCCAAGCCAATTCCTTACAAAACAGCGTCTGTTACTTAGCAATAGCACTACGGGCCCATTTGGGCGACCGAACATAGACCCGAGGGTCTATGATCAGTATAGCTACCAACGTTCCCTTCCATGCGAACTTATGGTAGCAATCACAACTAGTACGTTTCAGCCAAGGAAGGCTCCTCAACCTATGACCGGCGAGATGACTCTTCGGAGATGACTCTTCGGGGCTCCGGTCCCCGTACTGCCGAATTGCCCCTCGGTGAGGGGTTTCATCAAGTCCCTCAGGACACGCCGCTATCCCTCGGGGCCTGCCTCAATTTTGAATGTGCTGCAATTCTGAAACAATCTTCGCTGCTGCACGCTTCATGCCTAAAACATTTGTAAAAATTGCTTGGCATGAGCCAAACGATATGCCAACATCATCAGCAACCTCTGTAATAGTAATTCAATTATTATCCAAAATCATGTTCTTCACTGCTTCAATGTTTTCATCGGTTGTTGAGATGCATCACTGACATCGTCTCGGCCTTCCTTAAACCGGTTATACCACAATTCAACTTAAGTTCTGCTCATAGTAGACTCGCCAAACGCCACAGCCAACATTTCACATGTCCTTGAGCATTTAATTTCAGTTTTTACACAAAACTTAATACAGTTTCAGAGCACGGTAAAAAAAAAGCTACTAACTTTTTTGGCTGTCAAAAACAAGCTGCGAATGCAAAATGCCAGATGTTGCCAACATGTGTAAAGGCATGACAGAAAAAAAATTGCGAAAATCGTAATTTGAAGATAATAGTTATTTTTTGATCAGACCTCGCACAAAGGAAAGTATTAAATATTTTTTGAATATAAGCAGAAAAAAAAATGCACCCGCGCACACAAACATAAATTGAGTTGCCTTTTCATACATTTGCACAGTTTATTGTTTTGTTATGCAGTTCATATGCGACTACGAAAACTAAGCATTTATTTGTAACGTACACAATTTTCAAAAACAACACTTCCGTTTCCCATTTCTAGCTGGTTATTACTTTGTTTTGCTTTTTAGTTTTAGTTTTTCTTTTCGAGTCTTTTTTTTTTTTTCTTTTTTGGTTGGCAGAGTTAGCAGTTTGGAATAGTTTCGCTCCGGTGTTGGTGGCAATACCGTTAATATCCCCATTCTGGCAGAAAAGCAAACGCAACAACAACTCTTTAACGGGCTGACAATTACTTTCTATTTTAGTGTCTGTCAAAAGTTTACACTCAGCTTCGCAAACAAACAAACAAACAAACAGTCAGTCGTCTCACACTCTCCGAGCAGGCGGCAGGCAGCCGTGTGTGTTTGTGTGTGTGTGTGTGTGTGTGTGTGTGTGTGTGTGTGGGAATGTGTTGCCACTACATGGCAACAAAGTTGAGAACATTTGGCTTGTTGTTAATGGAGAAAAATAGTTTTGTTCTGCTTTAACAACTTTTCACACTGATGGGAACAAGAAGTGCAAGTGCAAGTCTATTGCAGCCATCACGAAACAGACATCAGCCAAAGTATCTGGTATTTAGTAAATCATTGCGTTCTTCAAAGTTTTTTTCCTCTTCTTCTGCGTTTTGTTTAGCAAAGGAAAAAAAAAACTTTTTGATATGCAGCAAATCCCCGAAATAAGATAAAACATTTTTTAAAGTTTGACAAATCATGTTTTAACAGGATAAAATATTATGATAAGAAAAATGTTATGTCTCTTAAACGAGATTAAGGTAAAGTGTTGTTAATATGTATTAAGTTGGATATGAAAAGGCGGGAGGAATGGAATGGAACTTCAAATCAAGTTTTATTTAAAATAAATTATTTCGAGGTCTTTTAAATGTTCGAAAAATCAGTGGCAGTCCATCTTCGATATTGGTTGAATTTAGTTTAGTCAGTGAATGTTAAAATTACATTGAAACGAAGAAAATTTTGTGTAAAACATCAGCTGTTTGAAAGTTTTGCAACGTTGCCAAACTTATAGTTTTGAAAACAATTAAGAAGAATAGGTTCACTGGTATACTACAGTCAAGTTCAAACTGCAATTAAGTGCCAGAAGAGTGTTGAGAAGTTTTGACAAGAAATTTTGATTTTGAGAATATTTCATAATTTTTAATCTATTTAATGTTATAGATTGACAAATACTTTACTAATCATTTTGAGAATTTTGAAAAATAAAATTAATATTTGGTGTAGGCAGAATTTCATGATGTTTGAGCCCTTTTTTTGTTTAAAAATTAAAAATAAATAAATAAATTTTAATTTTGAAATTTTTTTTAATCTTATTTGAGCACATTACTTGATTAAATCTCTTACTTTTTTGTTTAAAGATTTAAAAAAAAAAAAAAAAAATAGAAATTTTTATTTTAAAAAAATTTTATGATTTTTGAGCCAATCGATGTGAGAATGTATTAATTTAGGTCCAAAAATTAACCTTTTTAAAAAATATTTGCTGTTTTTTTTTATTGAGCGCCTCGATGGATGAATTGGTAGTGTCCTGAGTCCCCGAGGTCGCAGGTTCGATTCCTGCCGAAGGCTTTGGGTGTTTCTGCAGACAAGCCAAAAGCTTCGCAGTTTTGTGTTTGTTTCATTAAAAAAAAGCAACAGCTTTGCTCAAACAAATGTCACTTTTGAATGTAAAAGCTTTTTAGCTGTCTATATGCCGACGACATTTCGTCGGTATATAGACAGCTGAAAATGACAGCAAATATTTTTTAAAAAGGTTAATTTTTGGACCTAAATTAATACATTCTCACATCGATTTAAATTCAATCGAATTGGCTTAAAAATCATAAAATTTTTTTAAAATAAAAATGTCCATTTTTTTTTTTTGAAAAATCTTTAAACAAAAAAATATGAGTTTAATAAAATAATAATAAAAGGTTCATTTTTGGACCTAAATTAATACACTTCAATTGTCTCTTAAAGCAAATAAATAATTAAGTTCATGTTCGATATGATAATTTTAGAATAAATTTCAAATTTTGATTTTGAAAAATTTTTAGGAATATTGAATTTATTTGAATCAAATTAAAATTTTTTAAAAATATTTTAAACAACTTTTACTCAAAGTCTATTTGACTAAAACTCAATGAATTTTTGGAAAAAAATATATATACATACATATATATTTTTATTGAGATTTTCAGATTAGAAAATGACTTTTGAGGCAGTATGATGATTGACTTACAAAAAAAAAGTTGTAGCCATTAATTTTATATATTTATTTAAGCTTAAGGTCTTTTAGAATTTAGAGCGAAATATTGACAAAAATAATTACTCAAATCCTAAAAGACCTTAAGCTCAAATAAATATATAAAATATAAGAAAAAAGGGGTCAAAATAACTAAATATTAAAGTTGTAGCCATTAATTTGAACTTTATAGTCGAACTAAATTTTTTTTATTACACCTGTCAACAAAGTGACAGTCAGTAATAGGGTGTACTTGACATTTAAGACAATATATGGATATATAAATCGTCGAAATATATGATTTCCAACTGTTGATGATTTTATTTGGCTTGAGTTCACTTTTGCTTCCTCAAAATTGAGATCGATTTTTTTTTTTATAAACTGACGAGCGACATGGTGGTCGTGAAATAGCCATGGTATGTACCCCAGCCTTCAACTTTACCAGCTGTACCCAATAAATCTTCAACTTTACTTTTCTGGTCTTCTTAAAAAATGCTGATCACACCAGTTTTATCACAAAAAAAAAAAAAAAAATCTTTCTTAATTTTGAGGCAGCAAAAATCAAACTCACCCTAAGAAATTTATTAACAAAATATTTTCAATTTTCGGCAAACTTTTTAAGGTTTGAGTATATTTAATTAAATTTCAATCGAATTGAGGATTTATGGGAAAACAAAATTTAATTTGGATTATAAGCAAATTTTATGACAAAGAATTTTAAAAAAATATTTGAATATGAAAATGTTAAAGGTTTTTTCAAGCTTGAGGTCCAATTTTATAATTTATTTTAAAAATTGTTTCCAATATTTCGCTAAAGCCAAAGGTATTGGGTGCTTTCTTCGTGCTGTTTAGGTAATAACAATCAAAGCAATGAAATAAAATTAATTTTAGGCGTATTAGCCTAATGTGAAATATTTAGAAAATTAAGTTATTGGGCGAAAAGCACCAAATATATTGGTAAGTTTTTCATTTTTATGTTTTTATATTTTTTGTTTCAATATTAGTATTTTTGGAGCTCAATGTTTTTCTATTGCCTATATTTTTTTATTTTTATGCGAATATTTTTTATCGATATTTCGCTCTCCTTCGGATAACTTCTTTTGGGCAATAATATTGAAATATTTTTTTTATTTCTTTTTTTATAAGTCTAAGCAGCACAGTAAATCAAGCATTTTCCTACGCTTATTTTAGCTCACGATAATTTTGCCACCAATTAAAAATTTACTTATGTTATGATCTTAAAAAGTGTAGGTAAACCATCCCTGAGCGAAAGAACTACTTTTCCCTTAGTCCTTCTCTAATAGCCAACCTTGACAAGAGCTTTTTCTATACAATTCGCAAACATTCCGAAATTTAGGGAGACTGTTTACTACTATTTTAATTTTTTTGTGGAAAATCATTTAGGTTGCAAAAAGAAATTTTAATTAAATTAAAATAATCTAATTGATGTCGCATTTTTATTTGCGTGTCCTTGAATTTATTCAAATCGATATTGCTTTTTATTCTTTATACGAATTTTTTTTTTTTATTAAAATATTTAGAAGCTAAAAAATATTATTTTGCCAAGAATTTTGACAATTAATTTAGAAAAATGTTTTAAATACTCTTTGAGTATGAATGTTTTTCTTGGCTAATTGCTTCTTAAGTTTGCATGAGTTTTTTTTTTATTAGGGGTGTTTCTGTGTGCAGTTTAATCGTGTGACCGGTTGGTGGCTCTTTGAAAGAAAAGCAATTAAAGCACTGTTGGGAAAACAGTTTGCACTTAAAGTATACATGCTTATGGCTCAGTGCTTTTAGTAAAGAGAAAAAAATGTGTGTCACCCAAATGATGCAAACAGGTTGAGTGTCTGACTGCTTTGCTAATGCTATTTTAAGTGACAAAAATTTTATCACTCTCTTGCCATCGCAACAATATAGAGGCAATGAAGCAGAAATTTTCAAAATTAATGCAATGGCTGGCATTTGAGAACGAAATATGACTACCCAGAGCACATTTGTTAAGTGTTATTTATTTCAAAGTAGATTTAAAAAAAGTCAAGTTACGATCACGGTGAAACTAATTCAGCGATACACAAAGGCCCAAAAAATCAACTAGAGTTGAAAACTTCAGGTTTAATAAAACTTTTCTGTGATTTAATTACAATGTCAGCTTGACTGCAGTTACTCAGAGAACCATTTATTATTGATTGTTTTTAGAAATAGAAATTTGGCAACGTTGCAAAAACTGTCAAACAGCTGATCTTTTGCACTGTTCGAACAAATTTCATGATTTCGAGTGCATTCAATTAAATCCAATTCGATTGCAAAATTGTTTAATATTTTTAATTTTGAGTTCATTTATTTAACTTGCCTCGCTTGGAGAATTTTTGAAAGGAAATTTTGATTTTGGAAAAATTTCATAACTTTAAGTCTATTTGAGATGATAGGAAAAACTTTTTTGATTTTTGAGTACTCAATTGTCTAACAATTTATAAATAGAAATATGAAATTTTGATTTTCAAAAAAAATTTATATTTTTTTAAAACAGTCTCATTTTTTTGTTTGAAGATAAAAAAAAATCCAAAAAAAAATTTCACGATTTTTCAGCAGATTTGAATCGATTTAAGTATTTTAGAAAATATTTAAACCTTGATTTTCAAAAATTTCATGATTTTTGAGCACGTTTTTATTTAAAAAAATTAATAGCATAAAATTTTGATTTTTAAAAAGAATCTCATTTTTTTCTCATTAAAAATTTTTCAAAAATAAAATAATGCTGACAACAACTTTTTAATTTTTGAACCAATTTGATTAAATTTAAACCGATTTGAAAATCTTTGAAAAAAAAATTTGATTTTGAAAATATTTCATAATCTTTGAATAATTTTTTGTTAAAAAATTTAAGAAAATAATTAGCTTTTGATAGAGTTTCAAGTTTTTTGAGTGCATCAATCGATTGAATTTTAATTTTTTTTTAAAGATTTTAAAAAAAATTACATTTTCATTTTGAAAAATTTTTATGATTTATGAGCCAATTTGATTGTATTTCAATCAATTTAAAATTTTTTTTTTTAATTTAAACTTTGATTTTGAAAAAATTCCATGATTTTTGGGTACTTTTTTGCTTAAAAGGTTAATATCAAAAAAAATTTATTTTGGATTTTGGAAAAGTTTTATGTTTTTTAAATGCTTGAATCTCACATTTTTGTTTTGTTGAAGATTTTTCAAAATAAAATCGGCATTTTGATTTTGAAAATTTTTTATGATTTTTGAGCCAATTTGATTAAATTTCAAGCGCTTTTATAAATAAAAAAATTTAAATTTTGATTTGAAAAAAAAAATATTTTCATGATTTTTGAGTAAAAACTCAAAAATCATGGTTTAAAAATTAAAAAAAACAAGTCCTGATTTTGAAGAAGTTTCATTAATTTTCAGTACCTTTTTGTTTAAGAATTAGAAAAAAATTAAATTTGGTTTTAAAAGAGTTTTATGATTGATTAAATCTCATTATTTTTTTTTAAAGATTTCAAAAAAATTCAATTTTGATTTTGAAAAAATTTCATGACTTTTAAGCCAATTTTATGGAGTTTTAATTGATTTGAGAATTTAAAAAAAAGATTAAATTTTGATTTTAAAAAAAATATTTCGTGATTTTTGAGTTTCTTTTTTTTATTAGAAAAAATTCATTTTGATTTTGAGGAAATTACGCGATTTTTAAGCACTTTTTTTGTTTAAAAATTTAAATATACATGAAATTTCGATTTTGAAAAAGGTTTCATGATTTTTAAGTACACATTTTTTTGTTTGAAGATTTTTCAAACAAAACATTGGCATTTTGATTTAAATTTTTTTTTTGATTTTTGAGTGCATTGATTGAGTGAGCTTCGGTTTTTTTATTGAAGATTTGAGAATTGGGGAAAAAATTGTGCAAATTTTTGATTTTGCAAAATATTTCATGAATTTTAAATTCTATTTTTGTTTAGAAATTTTAAAATAAATGAAATTTGGATTTTGAAAAAAGTTTCAATATTTTTTGTGTTTATTGATTGATTGAAACACATTTTTTTGTTTGAAGCTTTTTCAAACCAAACATTGACATTTTGATTTAAAAAAAATTTTTTTTTTTTTTGAGTGCATTGATTGATTGAGCTTCAGTTTTTTGTTTGCAGATTTGAGAATTGGGGAAAAAATTATGCAATATTTTGATTTTGCAAAATATTTCATGAATTTTAAATCAATATTTGTTCGAAAATTAAAAAAAAATTAATTTGAAAAAGTTTCATGATTTTTTGAGTACCTTAAAAAAATTACATTTTGATTTTGAGAAAATTTTACGATTTTTAAGCCAATTTGATTGAATTTGAGTCGATTTTCTGGGCTTAAATGTGGTTTAAGTATTCACTGATGCAAAGATTTACTGGTCTAAACAAACGTGAATGAAACCAAGATGAACTTACACTGCTTTGGTTTGGTCATAAGAGTCGTGTCAACTCGAAGTCAACAATTTTCACGTATTTAATAGTTTCGAAAACAATGGATTGCTTTTGGAAAAGAAAAATTAAATTTCTTATAAAAACCGAGTATTCAAGCGGCAAATTTCTTAACTAACTGATTATAAAAAAAGTAGGGAGTCAGAGGTGCTGTGAGAGCCCATTATGAGCGCCTGTGCGGCATGAGTACATAAAAAACTGCCATCAATTTTATATTTGCAAGCACCCAAAGTAGAGTGATTTTGTTTCACTAATCTTTCTTAATACACAAATTTTCATTAAAATATGTTCATGTGAATGACACGTTTTTGAAACGTTAATTAGTTTTATTTTTCAAAGGAATTTCTGCTTGCGATTTTCTAGCTGTTTTCGCATAAATTTATTTTACATGTAAATTAAACCTCACAGTCGGTGCAAAAGAAAAATAAATACTAAATATTTCAAATATCAACAATAACATTTCGCGTAAAACAAGTCAAGTGAAATATTTATATTGCAAAGGAAAAAATAAAAATAAATAAATTTGTGTAAAATACTCTGCTGCTAAAACTGACAAAATAAACAGATTTAATTTTGTTTTTTTTTTTTTTGCTTTACATTCTATTGCAAATGACATTACAAACAGAGGGAGAGAAAAAAAAATGCAATTTAGTTGACGTTTGCCTGAGTTTGCATAACCGGATATTATTCAATTTTGTTATCTTTTCTGCCCGTCTAGCACAAATTTCAAATCAAAAGGCATTACATGGTGCAATGGCTGAAAACTCTCGACACATGGGCATTATTAGAAAGGACGTTTGCAGCAAAAACCTGCATACATATGTATGTACATTACCCGTTTTGCCGGCCGGCTCCATTAGTAGTTTTTGCTTAGCTTTTTGCTCCTTTTTATAGTTTGTTATTTTTTCAATTTCACTTCTCTTGTCAACTTACCTGCAAATAGAAAATAAATGCAAGGAAAAACAAGGAACTTTAGTGAAAATTGAAAATGTTTTATTAATAAAATTATAAGCAATATGAGAGGGATAAAAAGCAAACAACAACAAAAAAACTGCAATGAAATCTTGATATGCATTCCAGAAGATGTTAATTTTATTAAAATCGAACAAACAGACAGGTCTTTGTAATGTCATAGACTTTTAAGTCAAACACAATTACTCGTGCCGTCAGCATGAGAGTAATTTACAAGGAAACTTACCGATAACATCTTTGTAACAGCTTTGTCGATAACAAAAAAAAAAAAAAAAAAATTGTGGTAAAAAAGACTCAAGGTATGAGTGCACACTCAGCAGATATTTGCCAAAAAGAAGTAAGACTAAACTAACTGTGTCTTCGGTATCGGGTCATACACACTAGAGATGTGCAGTTGTCGCGTGATTGTAATTAAATTTTAGCAAAATCAAGCGTGATTTAAAATAAATTCGCAAATCAAAAAAATGTCAAAACGATTTTCGATTTTACTTTCTCAAAATCGAGAGTTTTTTTTTAAGACAAGAAACGTAAAGGTGTAGACTTATCGGCATCACGTTCACCATGACGCTCATCCAGCACCTAAATCTTTCTTAATTTTGAGGAAGTAAAATCAAAGTAAAGCCCAATAAAAAAGTATATTGAATAATATTAATTCAGGTCCAAAAAATATTTGCTGTAATCTTCAGCTGTCTATATGCCGACGACATTTCGTTGGTGCTAATCAACTCATCAGTGGACTTGAAAAATTCTTAAAAGTTTGTTTGAAACTTAACTTTTTCAAGTCTACTGATGAGTTGATTAGCACCAACGAAATGTCGTCGGCAGCTCAGACAGCTGAGAAATACAGCAAATATTTTTTGAAAAGGTTCATTTTTGGACCTCAATTAATACATTTCAATTGGCTCCTAAAGCAAATAAATAATTAAGTTAATTGATAATTTGTACAGTATTTATCGGATATAAGAACATCTCATATAAGAACAAAACGCTTATAAGAAACATTTGCAAAAACACCATATCTTTTTAGTGATTTTTCTAACAAAAAAAGTTTTATACAGTATTTATCGGATATAAGAACATCTCATATAAGAACAAAACGCTTATAAGAAACATTTCCAAAAACACCATATCTTTTTAGAGATTTTTCTAACAAAAAAAGTTTCATATAAGAAAAACGCTTATAAGAAAAAAAAAACTGATAAGAGAACATTTTTTTTGAACACCAAAACTACAAAATGTATAGAAAAAGAATTTATATAAGAAACTTTCAAGGGCAACACTGAATTTATGTAGTTTGCATGGACAACTCTGTTTTCTGACAGTTTTACAACAACAACAACGTTTTTTTTTACTTTTAGTGCTCATGAGAAGTTTTTGTTTCTTGCCTCGTAAATAAATAAATAAATAGTACAAAATGAATTATGTACATATGTACATGTATTTACTACATATAATTTTTTTTTTCAAATTGAAGTTGTCTAGTTTTTTATATCTACTTACTAAAGGGGTTAATAAAATAAAATTTGATTTGTTTTATTTTTCTATTTACATCCATACATATACGTATATACATAAAAAGGTAAAAAAGCTCGTATATTCATATAAGAAACAAATGTCATATGGCCATAGCTACTTATATAAGAAATCAGTTTCTTATATAAAATAATTGTATATAAGAAAGAAACGCTTATAAGAAGCTTTTTTCGTGGATTTTTCAAGTTTCTTATATCCGATAAATACTGTATATTGAATAATAGTTAATAGGGCATGCTTACTCCATTTTTTTAATGGCAGTGGGTACGAAATAACAATCAGCTGACGATATGCATGGACATTTAAATATATATATAAAATTAATTTCCTGTCCTGAAAAGCAGGTTTTTAAATGTTTACAAATACATATGTATGTATACCAACCCACTGTGATGGTACAAAAAATAAATAACAAACTTAATTAAGAAAGTAATATAAAAATATTATTCCTGCTGTTTTCTATTTGATGATGCCACTTGTACGTTATTAATTTGTATGCCAGTGACACACTGTTAATTAGTTTAATAAATTGTATGCATATAGAGACTTGATTGCAGCTAAAATGTTTATTTCAAATACACACCCACACAAAAACGCAAACAAAATTTTAAATTGCACGACAAAAAATACACAAAAATTTAACACAATGTATGAAAACAATTAAAAGACTGAAAATTGAATGCAACATGGAAATGTTATTCTGTAGTTGAGGCAGCAAAGGTTAATATGGAGAGCAGCATTGACGGAATGAAAAAATACGGGGAGCAAAAACGAAAAAATTTTAACAGATAAAATTAGGAATCTATGAAATAAAGCTAAAAAAAAGCTCAAGTTTCGTAAAAAGAAAGGAAGTTTTTTGTTCTAAAATACAAACAAAATCGAGTTAAACTCATGCCAATTTATGGTCCTTCCAGCCTGAAAAAAAATTTTGCATTATAGTTTTTTTTTTGTTCTATGAAAATGCAAATTCCTTTGTTTGATCACATTTTTAGATTTATGTATTTCAATTTACAATTGTCTTCTTGGCCGAAGTGTACGAATTGATTTATTATGATTATTGGTTTTGTAAAATAAAACAATGAATACATGAACTCATCGATTCGACTGCATAAATAAAAATTACTTAATGAAGCAAAAAAAAATTCGGCACATAAATATAAATTTATATTTGAATATACATACATTAGAATGGGTCGATTTGTAAGGAGAAAAAAATTTGCAATTGTTTATGCTTTTAAAGGGCTTGATTTCCTCCAAATTGAGAAAGATTTCTTTCTATGATTGCAATACTAGAGTTGCCAAATCCTGCAACGTAACAGGCAACTCTCTTAACGGTATACAATTAACCATGACCTGGATTCGAAAAGCACAGTGATCAAATTGAAAAATGCTCCATGAGAATAAGTATAGTGAAAGTCAGTAACGAAGGATTCAGGTAGTAAAATGAATAGGTGCTGCTACTTTCTTAAGCAGTCTACAATTAGTCAAGTACCGGGGTCGAAGCCATTCGGATCCACCACGCGTGGTGGACGTGAAACAGCCAATAAGTCTTCAACTTTACTTTTCTTGTTGATCACTCTAATTCTATCACAAAAAAAAAACAACAGAAAACTGTCCCAATTAACAGGAAATAAAATCGAACTCAGGCCCATTAAAACTACACTCAGAATATTTTTTACACTAACTGACCGTAGTTTATGCCAGAAGTTTTTTTTAAATGACAAAACTTTTAAAAATTAATCCAATTTTAAATTTAACGAATTTGTACGGTTGCTTCAAAAACTGACACTAGATAGAAACGGATTTTCGGTCATAGTTAATAATGACAGTAGTAACTTATATTACACATAAATGACTTAAATTACACATATTACAAGCTGTTAATGTGTTTATAACTTTGTTTCTACATACATTTGCAGCATACAAACGCTTCACTCAAATTGATTATTACTAAGCTCATGGCGGAGATATTTACAAAATAAGAAACAAAGTCAAGACCAAAAACAAATATGGATTTTAAAATTTTAATTTCTCTTAAATTATTTACAATATCAAAAAAAAAAGTAAATTGCGTTTTGTTAATCTATTCATTCTCTTTTCGAAAAATGCAAATTTTTTGAAAATCGGACTATATTTACAAAAGTTATGAATCGAACAAACTTTTTCATAACCGAGGCAGTCAAGTTTGACACCCTGTAGGTCAACGCGTGATACAAGAGGGTGGTTCAAATTTCATTACTCGCAAAGACTAGGTCCTCCTCTATGATTTCTTCATTTATTGTTGTATAATCAGCTCGTTTGTTTCAAAAATACAGATTTATTACCCTTTTTATGTTTGGCCCCACTGTGCGCTGGCGGCACACCTCTATCCAGCGGTCGAAATTTTCGTTGATGCTGAGCCATAATCGGGGTTGTATGCCATCTATGGGACGCATCATCTCATCATTTAGCTCTTGTACTATTGCTGGCTTATCGACGTACAACTTTTCTTTGAAATAACCCCAAAGAAAGAAGTCTAACGATGTCACACCATATGATCTTGGTGGCCAATTGACATTGCCATCACGTGAGATAACACGGCCATTGACTTTATCGCGCAAAAGAGTCCTTACTTCGTTAGCTGTGTGACAAGTGTCACCGTAATGTTAAAACCACAGATCGCCCACGTCCATATGGTTCGATTCGGGCCATAACAAGTTTGTTATTATCTCACGATAGCGAACACCATGACCAGTAACTGACCTAATTTTGGAAAAAATAGGGCCCGATAATGCCACTAGACCATAAACCGCACCAAACAGTCACCCCTTGTGGATGCATTGGTTTTTCGACAATCACTCTAGGATTATCATACGCCCAAAGGCGGCGATCCACTGGGGTGCAAATGTGCCTCATCACTGAATATGATTTTCTTCGAAAATTTGTCTTCCGCTATTGATATTTCCTGGCACCCAAATGGTGATCTGATCATTAGCGACGCTGGGAAAGGTCAAGGAGCTGTAGTTGTTGAGTCAACTGCACCTTGTAAGCACGTTAATGCATATCTTTATGCAAAATGTTCATCAATGACGAACGTGAGAGGTGCAATTGTTGAACACCGCGACGAGTTTATAGTCACACTATCGCGATCAGCAGAAATATTTTTTTTCTGCAGTGCGAGCATGACCTGTTGTATTTACAAAAAAAAAAAAAAAAAATCTCCTACAGACCCGATTTGCTTAAAGTTTTGCACGATCTTTTTCGATTGTGCGCACATTTGGACGATTAAATTGATCGAAAGAATCACAAAGTACATTTTGATTTGAATGCCCATTTTCATAAGCCTGAATAAGTTTAGCGCGTTGCCCGATTGTGTAGGTTTACAGAGATCAAATTGTATTAAGTCTGAAATAGAGAAATGTCGGCAAAGACCTTAGGCCCCTAAATTTAGCCACCCGTTAGTAGTAGCTGCGGAAAAATCAATGTTACAGTATCGATTGCTAAAGCGACCCTCCCTAATATAAATGTTTTCTTTTCATAAATAAAAAGAAAATAAATAATTTTATTTGCATTTTGTTTATTATTAGAATAAAATTATTTGTGGAGCAAAAATTGAATTTTAAAATAATTAAAAATAGAAACAGAAATGCAGCACAATAAAATCAAATATCTACAAATAAAATACAATAAAATGTACAAATAAAATAAAACATATGTTTCTTAGGTTGTTTTATAACATATTAGTTAGAATTCCTTTATTTCTATATGCATGAATTTATTTATGTATATGTTATAAATATTTAGTAGACCAGTACAAACAACAACAAACAGCAAATCTCACAATTATGCCTAAAAACTCGTATCAAAAAATATGAAAAGTGAAAAAAAGAAAACAAATTCTTTTGATTGTATAAATTTATTTGAACAATAATAATAAAGAAATTGAAGCTGAAAATCTTTTTAAACACAAAACATGTCGAAACAAGAGTCTTAAATTGTAACACATACATATGAAAAAAGTAATAAACTGAACTCCGGTCAATTACACAAGGTTTAGTCTACAGTGCAGGATGTAAGTGAATCAACGCTACAGTATTTGAATTGAACCTTTATTTTAATGGGCACAAAAATCAAGGGCGAAATCAAGAAATAAAATTTCCAAAATTTTACTATTTCAGGAAAGCATGCGCGTTTTTAAGTTTCTTCACAAATTGAAATTGTATGAGCAATTTTATACTGCAAGCAACATTGGTAGGAATAAGAGATGTGTGCTTGTTGACGCGTCATGCGTATACATATACAAACTAGTGACATATTCGGTTTATTAAATAAATTACACTATGCTAGTTGAAAAAAACCGACAGAAGTAAAAAGAAAGGAAGTTTTTTGTTCTAAAATACAAAGAATCGAGTGGCAATGTAAAGTAAAATTCATGCCAATTTATGGTCCTTCCAGCCAGAAAAAAAATTTTGCAGTATAGTTTTTTTTTCTATGAAAATGCAAATTCCTCTGTTTGATCAAATTTTTTTTGATTTATGTATTTCAATTTACAATTGTCTTCTTGGCTGGTGGATAAACCTAATTCTGGTATGCTAAATTCAGTGGTGCTAAACGTCTTTTTAGGTTAGCTCTTGTTTATTGAGATATACCGTTATTTTAAAAATGGTGGAGGCAGGACAACATATATTCCCTTAACTCAAAAACGGTTAAAAAAAAAATAAAAATAAAAAAAAAAATTGGGCCACAAAATTACCTTTCAATAACTGTAAAAATCTTTACTATAACTAGGAATACAACTGGGACGAACTATAAATTTCGCCCAACACGACGAATACGCCGGTTAAAATTTGCTGGAAAAAAAATTAAATTCGTCGTATGAAAGACGAACAACAAAAACATCTGTTATAATTGATAAAGTTGTTTATTGTTTGTTCAAAGATAAAAAAAATTAAATGAATCAAAGAATTTCAAATTTTGTAAAAATAATTTAAAAAATTAACATCCTGTTCATTATGGTAAAACCCTTTTTGCTTGTACGTAAACATTATAATTTCACTTGTATCCATTTTCTAAATTTTTTCATTTTATCTTATTACAGTTGAACAGCTGATTAAAAAAAATTGGTTGCTGAAAAATTTAGCAACCAATTTAAATATTAACAAAAAAAAAAAAAAAAAATACAAAAACCGAAATTCGGCAATTAAATTAGTTTCATAAAACTATTTTTTAAAGCTTTAGACCTTTTATTTTTCTTTATTAATTTTTCGATATTTCGCTAACAATTTGTTTAAAAAATAATTCTGTAATTTCTTTAAAAAATAATTTTATTAATTTTAACAATAAAGGTCAAAAATTATAGATAAAATAATATAGACTTATCTTTCAATAACTGTAAAAATATTTTTAATGAGTTTAGTAGTTTAGAAAATACAAATTTTTTTCGAAGAAAAAAATAAAATTTTTTGCAAAAGTTCGAAATTTTTTGTATTTTTAAAACAGCACAAAAAATCCAAAAATAAAGTTATGATGATGAATTTTCACTTATTCATAACAAATAAAGTTTCAAACAAAAGAAGCCTTAAATGACTAAAATCGGTGCAGAACTTTGGAAGTTATTTACAAAAAATCAAAAATTGCAGTTTCAAACGGTCACCAGACGAAGCCTCGAAAATTAAAAAAAAAAAACATTTTTATGAAATGAAAATAGTATGAAAGAACCATGTTACAACAACTTACATATCGATACCCAAAATGCAAAATTCCGTGACTAAGCGTTTTTGAGTTAAGGGAATATATGATGTCCTACCTGCTCCATTTTTAAAATAATGGTATTTCTCAAAAACAAGAGCTAACCTATAAAAACGGTTAGCACCACTGAATTCAGCGCACCCGGATTAGAATAGCTCACTGGTGCCCCGTTTGTCGAAAAAAAAGTTTCAAATTCAAGCACAGTGTTATTAGCGCTTAACGTGTTCTTTTCTTATAAAAAAAGGACATTGCCCAACAGCCAAAAAAATAAAAAAACCATGGGTAACCACTATATTTGATATAGAACAAAAATCATGAAAATTTCAAATTCTATAGATCAGTTTTTTTCGTTTTTTTTTTTCTTCTAAAATATGAGATTTTCTTAAAGGTTGATCCAGACCTCTAGTCATAACTTAAAAACGGCGTAACCGATTTTTTTAATGTAAAACGTCAAAAATTTATAAATTATGCCAGCTTTAAATTGTGCTAAAATCATATTTTGGTGTCGTTACAAATTTTAGAGTTATTAGGAAAAAACTAATTTTTTTTGAGAAATTGCCGAATTTTTGATTTTGGAAAATTTATAAAAAAATATAAATTTGCAAATATTTTCCAGTTTTTTTTATTTATTTATATAGCTGCATGTAATAGCAATAAGATAAGCGCTCATTTATTAAACCCTGTGTGACCATTAAGTCATTTTATAGCCGAAAAAGCAAAAATACCCATTTTGGCAAAAAAAAAAAAAAAAAAAATTTTGCCGTCATTGCCCAAAACTGCAGCAATTGCTTATCCCAGTAGCATGCAATAGATACATAGCAAAAAATAATCAAATAGTTATAATACATTTATATTAAATAGTTATGTTTGTTATAAGCTACAATAACAAGTAGACTTCGTATTTTCGCACCCTTTTGCAACCTGCTACCTGTATACTCCTTCTTATTGCCAAACATTTTAACAATAATTTGTCTTAGTGGCATGCAATCGGTACCTGTGTCTATCTCAGTGAGCAATCGAATCATTATGTTTGCTATAAACTAGAAAAGGAAGTAGACTTCGTATTATGGCATCCGTTTGCTACCTGCATACTCAGGTAGAAGGCCCATGCAAACTTCAAAAATTGAAAGCTTAAATATTGCTCAATGCCTGGGGGCACCCTTTAGTTTGAAAGTTAGCTGTAATTTTCAAACTACAACAGCTAGAGAACTGAAAATGTCACTAATTTACTAAAACAACAAAAAGTTTAAATCTAGAGGGTGTCCCATACAACAGGCACCCCCTGCATCTGCATAGAAAAAATTGTTAAGCCACTTATACGATGGTACGGAACCCCTGATGTACTACAGTAAAATATTATAGAAACACAAATAACGCGTGGATATAAAATATGACTTAAAATGTACTTACATACTTTTAAAATTACCCAAGTGACCATCCGCAGGGGATATATTTGTATATACTCATTTAGTATCCAGGTATGGATCACCTTGATTCCCAATGTAGAGTAACAATGTACATTACAAGACTAAGATGTTCCAGACTTTGACATTAACGGAAGTACATATGTTCCTTGTATATGGTCACTTGGGTAATTTCGAAAGTATGCAGGTACAATTTTTGCGATATTTTATAACGCCGTGTTATTTTTATTTTAGATATTTTACCCTCAAATTGCTTAAAATCATCTGATACATATTGCAAATGCATACGTAAAATTTATTTAAGCAACTTTCTCCCCAGCCTTTAACCATAGACATTAACAACTATTTGGTACAAAATCATATGGACCACTGACTGCGCCAAAAAAAAATGTCCTTCGAAACAGTTAACTCGTCATTTATTTTAGAGCACTTTTTTCGTGTTATTTAGTAACTAAATGGCTTAAACGGCTTATTTAGGCAAAATGCTGTTTTTTTATGGCCTCAAAAACAACTAAAAAATCCATGAACGACTCAAATAATAGCGATGACATTTAGTAAACGGGAGGGGAAAAAAATACATGGAAATCAACAAAAAGCACGCAAAACTAGTGGCATAAAAAATAAACTCCTGTGCAAACTTAAAATACAACATGGAAAATTGTAAATGCATGTGTGTGTGTGTGTGTGTGTCTAATTGTTGGTGCAGCAGTTGTAGAAACAATAAATACGAAAAATAAATAAACATAACAAATGGTTACAAAAGCTTTTTATTAACAAATTAGTTATTACAGAATTGAGCAAAATGCATCAGTGAAAAATTCAACTCATACAACAAAATAAATGTAATTTTTATGTTAAAAAAAAAAAAAATACAAACATGCCTGAAAGAACAACGAATCCTGGTGACTTGACCACACTTGTCACCAGGAAATCACTACCAAAATAACTGATCAAATAATGTTTTGTTTTCGAAAGAAAAATAATGCGATCCCTCCATTCGTAACGTAACTTTTTTTATACTGGTTACCAATAAAACTAATTCTAAATGAATGACAATTCTAATCGATTAAAACTCATGAACTATAGAAGCGATTCACCTGTATTAAAAATAACGGGTTATCCATTTTGCGGTTTCAAAAGTAAACGTAAATAAAACACATATAAAATATTTTTTTTCACGATATTTCTGTTTTATTATAAAGTTTGAACGTTGACATTATAAGTGAAACACTACATCATTTCAGTGTTGCAAGCATTGATTCTTTAGAGGGAATTCCCGACCACTTTTTAACAACATATTGGGCGGTGTCTCAGCCATAACTTGACCAATGTTGGTTTTTAAGTGCTCAAGAGTTACAGGTTTATCTGCATAAGCGCGGTCTTTCGTGCCGCCCCACAGAAAAAGTCTAATGCTGTCAAATCGCATGATCTGGGTGGCCAGTTGATATTGCAATGACGAGAAATTACGCGGATGGGAAATGTCTCTTGCAATAAAGCCATATTCGCTCGAGTTGTGTGGCATATTGGCACCGTCTTGTTGAAACTACTTATTCTTCAAGTCATATTCTTCAATAGCAGGTAAAAATAAATCGGTTGTCATATGAACATAACGTTCCGAATTGACGGTGACAGTCGTTCCGTCGTCGTTTTCCAAGAAGTAAGGTCCAATCACACCTTTGGACCACAAAGCGCAGTGACTTTCTCTGGATGTACTGGCTTCTCTTCAATTACTTGAGGATTCTCAGAATACCAAACGCGACAATTTTGTTTATTAACACACCCACCGAGTGAGAAATGTGCTGCTTCATCGCTGAAAAAAATTGGTTCGAAAAATCGCCGTCCACCGCCTGTTGTTCAAGCACCCATTCCATGTATCTACTACGTTGTGAAGGGTCAGCTGGCTTCAGTTGTTGTCTGAGCTGGACTTTATATGGATGTAGGTGTAGATCTAAATGCAAAATACGCCATAATGTGACGTAAGACAGTCTTAATTCTTGAGAAGGACAAGGAATCGACACATTCGGGTCTTCGGCAACACCTTCACTTACAGCAGTGATTTTTTCAGCGGAATGAGCGAAACGATGATGCACAGGCCTTACAATATTTGTAACCGCTCCAGTATCTTTAAAGTTCTTCACAATTTCGCCAATTGCTTGCTTAGTTAAACGATTATCTAAACCACCATCTCCTCTTAAAGCGCGATATGTGGCTGTGGCAGAATCACCAATTTTGTAGTATGTTTGGATAATTTTTATGCGTTGTGTGATGGATCGTTAAGCGAACCATTTTCGTCAATGAGAAGAAAAGAAGCTGGTTTAACAACTTAGTTTGACAGATGTCGAATTCCAGTCCTGTACTTTTGAAACCACGAAATGGATAACCCGCTATATGAATAATTAATAGCAATCACCTTTTCCCGCTGGGTTTTGTCGTACCAACGAATTTTTGTGCTTTTTTCCCCCGGTTCTTTTCTTTGTTCTTTAAAGTGAATGCTTAATTTTTGTTACTTTAAACCTGCGATATCTGCACAAACGTATATTGAATTGGAAAAGTATATTCGAAAAAGTTGAAATATTAAATATATTGATGGAAATTTTGGTTTTTTTTTCCACAATGCAAACGTATTCGATTTGTAGAATTTTTAGATTTCCCTGGCAACACTGGCAACACATTTACCTACACAAAATATTTCAACTGCTAAAGAATTGAATGAAGACTTCCGTGCAATTTCAAAATTTATAAAATAAATATCGCAGCTACAACAAAGAAAACAAAAATAATAAACAACAAACAACAATATTGAACTAAATAAATTAAATAAATGAGAAGGCGGGACCTGCAAATTGCGCAGCCAATTACATGATGATACGTTAAATAACTCATATCATACGAGCAGCAAATATTCGTACATTTCTCGCGTTTATGAAACAAAAGACAGTCAGTCCGGCCTGGTAGTGGTGGATTTAATAAATAGTAGTTTGTACCGCTGCCTTTCTTTAAATGAAAGTTCAAAACAATTGTAATGCCTACCAGCATGAATAAGAGTACAATTTGCTTATGTTTAATATTATAACAATTTTAATAAACATATTAACGAATTAAGCATTCTACTATGTGCCCCCATCATGTCAACTGATTATTTGAAGGCTTAATTTTTGCATTGAATACAGAATAAATAAATTATAAACTTGAAGCTACCAGATGAACATAAACACCGGTATTCATAAAAAATAAAACATTGTTGAAACACATTTTAGAACAAATTTTTCATATAAAATTTGTTCTAAAATGTACTTCAGCAACGTTTTATTTTTTATGAATACCGGTGAAAGTGTTTCAGTTAATTTTACTTTAAAAATCGTTAAAGTCTACAAATTTATCGGTTGAAAAAATCTTCTAACTCCTGGCATTTTACCGTTCAACCGAACACAGAAATCCCCTAAAAATACCCCAAAAATAAATTTTTCCCGAAGAATATAACACCCCAAATTCACACCTAAAAGAAAAAAACCCTGAATCTAGGGGGAAACCCCCTAAGCTGGCAACACTGGTGTGTATCAAATAGCCCACATATATGTATATGCATGCATGTATGTGTCATCTACATATGTATGCCGGCATGGTAATTTAACAAATTGGCAGTTTATTAAATGTAATAGGCCTTCACAGTGAAATAATAATGATACATAAACAAACGTATTTTACTACTTCATTTCAAAGTTGTATGTTGGATACCAGAATTAAAAATCAACACGGACAAAAAACAAACGAAAGCAGCAACAAACTAAAACATTATATCGTGTGAACAAATTTTATTTGCAAATAATAATTTAGTAATATTTTGGTAACATGAAAAGCAATTTGTTGCTCAATTTTATTTTAGCAGTTCATGTTGTTGAATGTGGAAAACGTCTGGGTTTAATACACACATACACACATACTTACATATTTTTTTTTTTTTGTAGCTGCTTTGATGGGCTGGCTGGCTGGTGCTCAGAAAGAAAGACCTTTAAACTTTAACTGATCCCTTTTCTTTGTTTTGCTTTTTTGTCTTGTGCAAAAATAAAAATTGCTCCTTTGCGTGTTATCGGCCAGTTTTAATAGTTTGTAGTATTTATGGGTTTTTATGAAGGATAACAACAGAAAATAATTTTGGTGGCCTCCAAAACTATTTGCTGATGTTGTTTGCAGTGAATGGAAATGGCAAAATTGAATTGAGCCACATCTCGGCCATTTATGGACCAACGTCAGAAGCTATTCCTTTTCGAATTTTATTATCAGAACCACTTTTGTTTTTTTGGCGCTTACGAGGCAAATTTCTTTGAAAAAATCAACTTACGCTATATCACGGCTTTAAATTTACCAATATTGGAAATTTTCATGGCCACCAGAACTAATGTTGCCAATTTTGGAACAATAAAAAAAAAATTCGAAAATGTTCTCGATTTTTGTACCCTTTAGAACAGATATACAACTTGATGAATTGGGATTGGAGAGCATGTGGTTCCAACAGGATGGTGCTACGGCACACACTGCACGTGCCACAACCGATATGCTGAAAGATGTATTTCCCGGGCGCCCAATCTCACGTTTTGGCGATTTGCACTGGCCAGCAAGATCGCCTGATTTGACCGCTGCAGACTTGTTTTTGTGGGGCTTTTTGAAGTCGCGGGTTTATGTCAACATGCCTCAGACTCTTGCAGCTCTTAAAGACCATATCCGTCAAGTATGTGAGGACCTATCGCCGGAAGTTTTGGCCAATGTGATGGAAAATGCTATAAAAAGGGGCTCAAATGACAATCAACTGTGGCGGTGGCCATTTATATGACATCATACTCTCGACTTGATGTAAAAAAATTTAAAGACCAAATCAAAATAATCTACAAGATGAATCAAAGTTTTTTATTTTATTTTTTTAATTACAGCCAAAAAACATCGGAGGGTTATTTTTGCGCCACCCTGTATATGAGTTTGTCAATCCGTTTGTAGTTTACACAGTTTTAATTTTCGACATCAACTTCAGTTCTATCAATTGTTGTGACTGATATTAATTGAAGGACACAGTATAGGAAATGTTATGACTTGGGGCTGGAGTGTAACCAGCTGTTTCGAAGCTGCCAGACACGCTTCTTCTCACAACACATTGCGGCCATAAATATCAACTTGAGCCCGACCAATTTAATAGAATATATTAATATAAAAAAGAAAAAACAATACATTTATATTAAATTATATTAAATTACTGAATTTATATTATATTACTAAAAAAAATTTTTAGATTTATATTAAATTACTGAAATTAAAATTTTCAGTAAAAAAAAATATTAAAAAAAAATTTGAAAATATTTTTTGTCTTTTGCTTTAGGGTCAAACAAAGTATCCACACTATAAGGGCACTTAAGGCCCAAAAAGTGAACAATTCCGACATCGGTCCAGATACGAGATCTGATCAAAAAATAAAAGTTATTTTCAAATGACATGAGTTGCATAAGTTTTGGTACCAAAACGTAGACATACGCATAAAACAGCATTTCGACATCGGGCCATATATAGCTCAGATCATCAGGGAAGCCGATTTCTCAAGCAAATGTACCTGTACGTGAACTTTTGGTGCCAAATCGTCGCATTCCTGATCGTTTGCTTATACTGTGTGTTTGTTTATTTTCTTTTTTTTTCTAGTTTTGTATTACTTTGACTCGATAGCTCGCTCGGCATCGAGTGTGACGCTACGGCCCCAGATGTTATTATTTGATTATAATGTTCTGTGCCACGCAGCTGATGCAATACTAAAATAAGTAAACAAAAAACAAAACACAAAAAGTTTTGATTTCGATTTATATACATACATCGGAGCTGAGGGTCTGAAATATTGATTGTGAATGGTATTTAAGACTCAGCCCAGCTGAATGTAGCACTCTTCCTTGTTTTATGATTGATGAAAACTGAAGTAGTATACGAGTATACGCTTCAGTTTTCTTAAACTACGAACTGAACCTGACACGATAGCAGATAAGAATAAAAATAAAAAAAGCTACGTTACGTGATTTTATCAGAAAAATCCTACAGCCATTCTGCTGAGAGTATCGCTGCTGATGCCCAGTATATCGAAGATCAGCCCGGAAACTCAACCAGACCGACAAGTTCGACGCAGAATTTCGATGAGAGATATGAAGATATATAATTTTTATTTGATCTTATTAATTTATGAAAAAACTACATTTTACAGCTTCAGAAATACTTCAGCATTTCGCAAACAGTTTGTTAGCAGCTTCAGGATATTTCAAATATATATTAAAAAATCAATTCAGTTTATTGGGTCTGTTCTAGAATCCGAATTCACTCTAAAGTGAATTACCTTAGAATTTTTGGTGTTCTGCAACCCGAATCCCCATGTTTTTAATTGGAATATTATAGGGTGATTGAAAGTAAATAGAATCGGCTTTTATTCATGCAAGTGATAACTTTTTTAATAAAAACTAAACTTTATCTTCTGATTTGAAGTGTTTTTTATTAAATATAATAAAGAAAATTTTAATTTGCACACAATTATTAGCAAAAAAAAACCTTTTCTTTAATTTCTTCCAAAAATTTTGTATGTTTTGTCAAATATCACTTGCGCAAAACCAAAATACAAAAATTTTGCTTATGTTCGAAAACACAAAGTTGCCCCACATATTAAAGTGTGATATGTCAATGTTTTTTGGACTAATGCTTAATGCAATCAGAATTTATGGAAAAAGAAAAATTGACATTTTAAAGGATATTATAATAAATTTCCTATATTTAGTGTAATTTAAGCAATATTTATATTAATATGATTGTATTTAGTGGTCAAATTCCATTGTAATAGTCCGGCAATACGTTCTTTTTACAACATATGGTTGTCAAAGGTCTTACATCATGTGCTCATAGCCGGCAAACTGCCGCGCCGGTAATTTTACAACCTTACTTACACCCGTCGCGGTCAAGAGCGAATGATTGCTGCTTGCGGTAGAGCTGCTTTCTCAGAATAATCTATTATCTATTATAATGTTTTAGTTTTTGTCATATTTTAACTTAATTTTTCTGCGTGATTGCAAAAACATTGTTTAGACGGTCGTCAACCGTCGGGTTTTGGTTTGCCACCGGCGACTATTTGTATGTTAAGCTATCTTTTATCATCGGCTTCGTCCTCTGTTAGTTCTTTTCAAAACAAAAAAAAACTGTTTTTTATGTATTTGACATTTAGAATTTTTTTTCGAACAGAAACTTCGAATATCTAAAAACATACTGAATTGAGAACACCAATTTATGAATTATTCGGATTAAAAAAATTTTGGTAAATCAATCCGAATCGGATTCTAGAACAGACCCGATTATTTTTTATAAAAAACCAAAGATCAAGAACTTGAATAATTAATTTAACAATATAAAGATCAAATAATATAAAGATAAATTAAGAATCATTTTTTTTTAGCTTTTATCTGAAGTGGTCACACGGCAGGAATGTGTTTAATCCATAACACATTGGAAGCATATTGAATTCCCAGTGCCGCATATTTCATACCCTGTTAAGAGCTCCTATAACCCATGAGCAGATCAGTTTAAAGCAAACTTATGCAAAGTTCTAAGAACCCATGAACAATTTGTGTATTAGAAAAATTTTCATTTTCCCTAATTTAGCCCAAAGAGCAGGGGGCAAATAAATGTTAAGAAATAAGCTATACTTGCCTCTTCCTTCTATGCCATACAAAATGACGAAGAAAGAAAAAGCACTCTGCTAAATAATTCAGTCAGACACTAATACGTCTCAATAATAAATTGCAGCCCAACGTAAAGAGTAATAATGAATTTTCGTTCCATTTTTGTTCTTTTTTTGTAAGACTTTTTATATCTTTAATGGCCTAGCGTTCAGACACTGCCAATCAATAAATCAGTTGTTTAAGGAGAACAACATTTTCTTTTGTATCTAAACACGTAAGAACATTAAAAGAAGTGTTGCGTGTTTAGTTTTTGTTTCTTTGGCTGTTTTTTTCTTTTTGCAGGTAATTTATTGTAGCAATTTTATATTTGCAAAATAAAAAAAAAATCCTTTTGCGGCCATTATATTTTCTCACTGCACATGTATGTATATGAAAGTTAAATGCTACCGTCAAAAGATAACAGGCATTAATCATGTTTATAACTCCCTTTCGAATAAAATTGAAGAACACACACACACCAACACAAAAACAGACGAAATTGTAGCAGGCCAAAAGCGAGTGAAAGAAGCCCAGCAAAATGGCCTTGAAATCACATCAAAATTTAGAGGGAATATTTGAATTTGGTTAAAGATGAATGAAGTGCCAATCAACAGGTCAATTACACTGGCCTGCCAAATTAAGCACTTAATTTGTAGGCAAATTTTCCTACGCAGAGTTGCGGCCGGTGTGCGTGTATTATTTGAAAGGAACCTGTAGCGTGACCAAGATTTCTGTGACAATAAGGAAATTAACGGAAAAGTTTAACAAATGACAAAACGGCATGAATCTGTTAAAATGGTTGCTAAAATAATTGTTTCCGTTAGAATATTATATTTAAGGCTGAAACGAAGAGCAGGAGGTGGTGGTTGGTATCATGGGCACATAAACTGGCTGCAAACCCTGCACGAGCATGCAGAGTGTTATTGTTTTTTTTTTTAGCAGCATGAGCACTATTTACTTCGAGAACTACGATTTGAGAGATCAAAAAGTTAAATTTGTATTACACCGTGTTCACATTGATCAGATTTTGTTAATCCATTCTTAGGTTTGCTGATTTATCAAAGCTAAGAAAATTGATTTAAGTTTTTTAATTTCAGTTCTGTTCACAGTTTCAGTTTCAGTTCACAGCTTATCAATAGCCAAATGTGGAATTTTATCGATTAAACTTCGTAACAATAGTTCGCAATTTGAAACTTTATTCTAAAATAAAACGTTTTAATTATTCAAGAATAATAAAAATATTCATTCATTCATTTTATTTTCCATCATCATACAACATAAATATTTTAAATATACAAAAATGAACTCAATTATTTATTCGCTATAAGAGCGGTCTTTTTTCAGCCGTCTATATGCCGCCGACATTTCGTTGCTGCTAAACAACTCATCAGTAGACTTGAAAAAGCTAAAAAGAATGTTGGAAGCCCAACTACTTATTCCAAAATTCGCATGAACAAAATGAGAATCAGAAATGCTCAAACAAACTTTTTATACAGAAAGCATTTTACGCCTTGCAAGATATAGACGGCTGAAAAAAACAGAAAGCATTAAGGTCTATTTTTTTAAGACCTAAAGTAATAAATTTGTTTACTTAAAACTGTTTGAATTTAAATTTTGCAATTTGAAAATTTGTCGCTAATTTTTGCACACTAATGCACCCTTCTTGCAATTTACAAATTTTCAGACATTTCCCCAGCAGTAATTTTTTGCAAGTGACCCAACCTGATGTCTTTAATCACAAAAAAAAAAAAAAAAAAAAAAATTTCTCCACTGAAACTGATGTATTAGCATTAACCTGCACTATAACAACCAATTCGCCCCACTATTTAGACATTCAAAGAATTATCTTACTGACCTCGTAAGAAGACAAATAATACATAAAATCAATTACAAATCATCTAAATAATAAAAGTATTTAACAGATACTTAAGAAAATTATTTTGTTAAAGTTGAACAGATTTTTTTTTCATCTGCCACAATTTATTCAATAGTGTGAAATTTATTAAATAAATATCACTAAAGTTAAGCAAAGCAGGTTTTATTTCTTAACGTTTCACAATTGTGCTGTAGAATATGAACAGTTTTAGAATTTTTTTTTTTTTTCAGAATTCTTAAAAACTAATTCTTTTGATGTTTGTGGTCCCCATTACATACTTTAAACTTAGTAAATCAAATACACAATTTTTTTTTTTATAATTTTAAGAAAAACTTTTATTTAATATTGTTAGCAAAACGTTGTTTTCATTGTTTCTTCCCGCAAACTTTTTTGTTTTGTGTGTTTTTCTAACAACTGCAAACAATTGTACTTATAAAAAAGTTCTAAAGTAAAATTTGGTAGCTCCACTCCAAAAAAGTTTATTTTGCAGATGAAATTAAAAAAGGTAAAACTATTTTTTTAAAGAAAACAAAAATTCAGAAAGAATATCAAACAATTTACTAAATATTTTATTAAACTGATTTTTAGAGAAAATATTTAAGAAAATTTATTATTGTATTAGGAAAATAACAAATAAAATCTTTCCCAATTTAGAGCAAGTAAAATCGTGGTTTCAAAAGTATAGGACTGGAATGCGACATCTGTCAAACTAAATTGTTAAACCAATTTTTTTCTTCTCAGCTGAAAGTCTGACATTGACGAAAATGAATCGCTTAACAATCCATCACACAACGCATAAAAATTATCAAAATATTCTAAAAAAAATTCTGATTCTGCCTCAGCCACATATCGCGCTTTAAGAGGAGATTATGGTTTACATAACTACGTCCAACTACGCAAGCAATTGGCAAAATTGTGAAGAAATTTGAAGAGACTGGAACGGCTACAAATATTGTAAGGCCTGTGCGTTTCGTTTCGTTTCGCTCGTTCCGCTGAAAATATCGCTGCAGTAAGTGAAAGTGTTGCCAAAGACGCGAATGTGTCGATGGCACATTATGGCGTATTTTGCATTTACATCTACACCCACATCCATATAAAGTCCAGCTGACCATTCACAACGTCGTAGATACGTGGAATGGGTGCTTGAACAACAGACGGTGGACAGCGATTTTTCGAACAAAATTTTCTTCAGCGATGAAGCAGCACATTTCTCATTCGGTGCGTGTGTTAACAAGCAAAATTGTCGTATTCGGGATTCTGAGAATCCTCAAGTAATTGCAGAGAGGCCATTACATCCAGAAAAAGTCACTGTTGGTGCCCTCTTTGGTCCGAATGGGTTGTTGGAGCTCACTTCTTGGAAAACGACAATGGAACGACTGTCACCGTCAAGTCGGACTTTTTTTTGTGGGGCTACGCGAAAGACCGTGTTTATGCAAATAAACCTTTTAACTTTTCGAGCATTCAAAAATCCACATTCTTCCAGGTATTGCCGAGGTACCATCTAATATGTGTTAAAAAGTGGTCGAAAATTACCTTTAAAAAAATCAATGCTGGCAACACTTCGCGTGGTGGTCATTTAAATGATGTAGTGTTTCGCTTATAATGTCAACGTTCAGACTTTGTAATAAAAAAGATATATCATGAAAAAAAAATATATTTTATATGTGTTTTATTTACGTTTACTTTTGAAACCGCAAAATGCATAACCCGTTATTTTATATTCTTTGAATTTATTCCAAATATTTTGCAATCCATAACTATTTAACTTTTTCATCATATATAAAAAGCTTTCCCAGTTAATATCACATGAAATGAAGAGAAAAGAGAAGTGGGATTCATGACGTAAGTATGATACGTCATGTACATATCTCGTTCGTCTCAGCACTTTGCGTATTATCCATTTGTTGCTAATTGCTTGATTTAGTACATGAAACGTTTTTATTTCGCTTTGAATGCCTTTGTTGCATTGAGTCTAAATAAAGAAATTTGCTTGAAAAAAACAACTAAAAATTCTGTATTGTCAAGGTCATGTTCGGGACATTTTGATAAATAGTTTTCTTTTACATTTTTTATTTTGAATTCTTTTATGTTTTTTTTTTTTTTTTTTTTTTTTTTTTTTTTTTTTTTTTTTTTTGTATTAACAATTTGATTGTTTATCGTGTTCTTTAGCATTTTTATTGATGTCATGACTATTTTTCTTCTAAAATGAGGTGTGCAACTAAAATAAAAAGAGTAAAGAATAAAATGAAAGATTTGTTTTTTTTTTTGCTTTAAAGAGACAAAAAATGTGAAAATATATCCCTGCAACCACAAAATTGGAGATTTGTGTTGAAGTGTTTGTTTGTGTGTACTTGAAGATGAATGAAATTAAATAAGTTCAATTTCCTTCTTTCTCGAACTTTGTGTATTACAAAAGCGATTTCTCTACAGGGTGATGGTATAAAAAGGAAATAGAATAAATAAATCACAGATGTCAACCGAGATAAAGACTTTTATCAATGATTTATTTAATCAATACACACGTTCGAAAACAGAATAAAGAGATATTTCAAATATGTCAAGCTTTATTTAAACTCATCTTTGGCAAGTTTACAAATAAAAAAATTTTTTTTCGTGGCTAAAAGTTTGTGTTAAATTGATTGTCAGTTGTCATATGCACATAAATTTTATTTAAGCACATATTTGCTATGAAAAAAGAAATAACACAAACATAATTGTCTAACACAGATATAACCAATAGAAAATGTGTACTTTATTACTGTTAAACAGAGCACATATTATGGGCAGTATCGTCAGCAAGCACAAAATTGTTCTATGGAATATATCACTGATAAACACAGAAAGTTTGCAGAGAAAATATCAACGATAAGTAGAAACATTTTCTGGTTACAATATCTGAGATAAACGAACCCCTTTGCTCTTTGGAAGATATTATTGTTAAACAAAAACGTTTTGTAAAGGAAATGTCACTGCTAAGAAAGAAGCTTTCTAGACAAACTATCACTGCTAGCCAGCTAAAGAAAAAAAAAAAAACTAAAGAAGTTTTCTTTTAAATATCCGTGCTGCCCGCAAAAATATGTTTTCTCCAATAAATATTACGTTGAACAAAAATATGTTTTATGAAAAATATCACTACTAAGCAGAAAAATCCACTATGGAATTTATCACTGGCAAACATAAACATTTTGGAAAAGTGATGCAGCTATCTATGCTGGCTGTTCAAAAAAAAAAACGTGCCGAAAAGGTGGAACTTTCCTTGGCAAGCAGAAATAAAATATGATCGTATTTTTGCAAAAATAAAATTAACGAAACTCTCACACCAGTAAACGATAAATTTTACATGAAACACAAAAACAATTTCTTTTTACTCTTGAAATTTTATACTCATTTTCCCTCGCCTTCTCGAATAACCAGCAATATCACTGTTGTGCAAAGAAATGGTTTATTTAAAATATCACTGATAAGCAGCAATATTTACTATAAAAAAAAATTACTCATTAATTCGTAATTTATTAACAATTAAAAAAATTATTAATGTTTCATAAAAAATGTATTAATTTAGGTCGAAAAATGAACCTTTTCAAAAAAAAAAAAGTTAATTTTTGGACCTGAATTAATACATTTCAATTGGCTCTTAAAGCAAATAAATAATTAAGTTCATGTTTCATAAAAAAAATTTCTAGAAAAGCTATTGAATTTTCTATGAAAAAACAAAATTACTCATTATTTCGTACTTTATAAACCATTAGAAAACATTGATGTTGAGTTAAAAGAAATGTATCTCTTGAAAATATAAGTGTGAAAAAAATTTTCTAGAAAAGATTTTCCTAATTACCAAACAAAAATATCACCAAGAAACCAGGTTTTTCTCTAAAAAAAAATATATCACGGCTACGCGGTTAAACCGAGCAGTCTTCTCTTAAATTACACAAGGGAACAAAATTGAACTTTTTGAGTGTTGTTTGGAATTATATAGCAATTTTTTTACTAATTTGAGGTCGCTGATTTTAAATCTAAACTCCATTTTTTTCCATCAGCTCGACATTTTGAGATATACCGTTATGTCTACAATTATGGCGCTTCCAGTACAAATATTTAAATAACTTGAAAACGGTACACCAAATTCAGTTTACAAAAAAAAATTGAAATTCGGCCACAAAATTATCTTTAATCCCTGCCTACATTGTTTTTAATTTGAACGAGTAGTTTCAGAGATATCGTTGTAGTTTGGAAAAAAAATAACAATTTTATATACAAAAAAAAAAAAATCTTAAGCTTAGTTTAGACGATATGTTGAATCAGTATATTTATGCTGAAAATTTTGTTTAAGTGCCATCATATCGTGTAAACGCAAAATCTTTACCAGCATACGTATGTTTAACAACGTTTGCAAACAATTTGTTAACAACACCAACAAATATATGTTGGCAATTTTAGCATATCGTGTGAACAGTATGTTTTTAGTATTTGACTAATTTCCTGCGTATGCTAGCTGATATGCCATTTGTTGAAAATGCTGTTTAAGCTTTTCAGCATATATCTAATTTGTATGCATATTTGCCGAATGGCTTTGTTGAGCCTCCGACAATTTTCGTTTATGTAAATATACGTATATCTTCTTCAAAATTTGCAAACGAGCACAAACGTAATGAAATGAAATTCAATGAATTAATTGCTCTCAAATTAAAAAACAATAAATAGCTCAAGGCGAACTCATACCAGGTGATTGCAAGGGAATTTGCAAAATGAAAAAATACATGTATTTCATTACATATATTTCAAGGTGAACAAACAGCTAGAAGCGAAAATAATCACCTGTGTTTCAAGTCCAACTGGTATGAATTCTACTTGAAATAGTTGGAATAATCAACAATCAACGACAAGGCGTTGATTACATGCATACATCCGGATTTCAACCGCCGCCCCACTTTTGTTTTCAGCGGCTGCCACGATGAAAATTAATTGGCACAGATCTGCGAACGTCTTATAATTCTTTGTATAATTTTGCAGAAAAGCCTTCATCTGCCCGCCGTTCTACCCATTTTCTTTTCCAAACTCGGCTTCTTTTTCCTTTTACTTCACTTTCATCACTATCAAAAACAAAGACTGCACAAGCAATAGCAAGCGATATTTCTTCCGAAGACATTTTTTGTTTTATATTAAAAACACGAATTTTCTGCAATAACGCGTTGTATAAATAGAAAGTAGTATCAAACTTATTTTACAAGCAAATGTTTATACGATTCAGCATACATATCACCATGTAATTATCAACATATCGTATAAACACAAAAATGATATGCTAACTCTTATGTTGACATTCCATTTGCTGAAATATGTTGAATTGTAAAAATTTGGTAGTTTCAGCATATAGTGTAAACACCTGGCATATGATATGTGATGACATATGCATTTGATGTTACTTTTAATCATACAGTTGTTAGCATATATATGCTGATTCAACATATCGTCTAAACTAAGCTTTATTTAAAAATTCATAAAAAAAAATAATGCAACTAAAGTCACAATGTTGGTCTTAAAGCATTTAACTTAATATATTTTGAATCAAATGAGCTTTATTTCATTGAAATCGGAGCACAACTTTTGATTTTCTCAACGATTTACTGAGATAACTAAATTGACAAAAAAACGCCATTTTCATACACTTATTAAATAAATAGAACAGCACATTTTTCTATAAAAAAAAAAAATACTACTTTCACCCAAAAGAGTTTATTACATAAAAATCACTATGAAAAAAATTCTTAAAAAAATATCACTGTTGATGACCAGCAAAAGTTTCTTACAAAATATATCCCTGTGAAATGGGAAAAAATTTTCCATAGAATGTATCATAGTTAAAGAGAGATATATCGAATTTTACATATCACTGTTATACAGAAATTGTTATAAAAAAATATTACCCTCTTAAAGAGAGAGTAATAGAAAATACAGTATTTTTCGGTTAATTGCACATCAAAATTTGCACAATTTTTTGTTCAATTAGCCGGGGAACCAATTAGCCGATACCCGTTTAATTGAACAATTCGTTCAATTACAAGAACCCTATTTAATTGAACAGTTTGTTCAATTACAGAAATCATGCATAATTGGAACTACATATGTACTAATGAATTAAAAGAAATCGCATATGTGCACTTTAAGTTTTTCAAAATAATTTTTTTACCTTAAACGAAAAAAAAAATGCAAGTAACAGCAAAAAATGTACATATATGTGTATAGTAGAGATGCCACCCAGTGTTTTTCACAAATGATGTCAAATATGTATGTGCAAAAATGCCAGATTATTTTTCAATGCAATTAACCGGGTAAAAGTAAGAGGAAATTTATTTTTGATGACATGAATTTTGAACGAATTAAGCGGGAAAATCAATTAACCGGGTTCAGTTATCCGAGGAAATTCACATGGTGTTCGTATGCAATATTTTGTTTGCCCGATCATGTGGTTCAATTAAGCGTGGAAACCAATTAACCGTAGGGTCAATTAACCGAAAAATACTGTAGTACTTTTAGCTACAGCAATTGTATTATTAATTATACAACTAAATTTTTCACAGAAAATATGGCTACTAAAAAGAAAAAAAAGTCTTTTTGATTATATCACTGATAGAAGAAATAAATTTTTAGAGAAAATTTCACATTTAATTTAATAAAATGGAAAGTTGATTAATAAGATTAAATATAGACAGTCAGTATTGGAGAGCTCAGATGGTGGGATGGCTGCAAAAACAGTATTCAATTAGTCATCTGATGAGCGATGTGGTATGTACCCCAGCCTTTAAGTCTTCAACTTTATTTTGCTTGTCTTCTTTAAAAATGTTGATCACTCCAATTTGATCACAAAAAATATTTCTCAATTTTGAGGAAGTAAAAATCGAACTAGAAACACCGATAAAATTATTAACAATTGTGTATATCACATAGTTCACTAGAAAATTAAATTAATGCTAAAAAAAAGAAATTTAAATTTTATGGCATCCTTTTTGTTTGTATGCAGGAAAATATCTGAAACAAAAAACTGGTTCGCAAAATAGTCTCTTGCAAAATGTGTTTTCAATTTAGTAGTCACCCTGAACTGTCTTCTAAATTAACATTGCAGGCTTTTTTCCAAAAACAAAATAGAGTACTTATTCATTCTTTACAAAAATAAATGATTTGTTTCACAGGTAGCGTTTTTTTGTTCTTTTCTTTTTTTTTAATTCTACTCTCTTTTGTTTTCTTGTTTCAGAATAAAATGTTTTGTTTAATGTAGTCGAGTATTTTCACTTTATTTCATTTGGTTTTTTTTTTTGTTTTTTGCAAATTGCAGTGACACTTGCCAGAGATAATTTCGTGTTTTTTTTTTTTTTGGTCGTTTACAAGTTTATACGTTGATAAATAGAAAATAAATTGATATAAAAAAAAAATAACAACCTAATAATTAATTGGCAACATCAAACTGATAGAATGATGGAATGTTTTGGGAGGGAATGCAGGAAAATTAGAGCAGAGCAGTTGAGCATTGGAGAAGTTGTTGTCATCATTAAAAGCGTCGTCATTATCATCATCATCACCATCACTCTCCTCAGTCACATGATACAGACTATTCAGACACATTTTAATTAATTTGTAGTCGTCGTTTCATCTGTTCTTTTGTGGAGACATTAAAAAGTAAAAGAAAAACTAAAAGTATTGAAAAGAGAGGAAAATATAACAACGTGTTTAAATAGTCCTTGACCTTTAGCAGCACTCAAACATTTAGTTTTAAACTGCAGCAATAATGACAACGAAAAAAAAAACGTTAAAAAATGCTAGAGTTTTTCAAAAGGTTTTGAGATTTTATTGAGACCAGAAAAACTCATGATACAGCCAGACTTTTGTAAGAATGTGCGGCAAAAATATTTAGTTGGCCTAGAATAAATTTAGCACATTAAAAATAAAGGCTGTTTTATAACAATGAAACCAAGCAAAGTTTTTGACGGCAGTGAGCGAAATAATAAAGACCGAAGTGATTATTTAATAATTTGTTGAAAATGATTGAAAAAAATATACACACAATGATTTCGTTGTTACTATAAATTAAAAAAAAAATTAATTTTATTTTAAACTAAAAAAAAAATGTGAACGTTTTTCTTTTTTTTTTAACTTGAAAATATTTCTTTTTTTCTCTCTTAATGCCTGTAATTTATGTCAGAAGTTGCAAGTACCATGAGTTTGATAACAAAAGATTTAAGAAAAGTTGTATTTAAAATTAATAGCACAACATTAAACAATTTAATACACCTGGTGTGGGTGCACAATGGGTCTGGATATGAAAATTTACATTTACTTTATAATACTGTATCAGGCATAATCTGGCAATTCCTTTGCTTGAAATGTCCTGATTTCTAAAAATAAAGTTTATGCCATGTTTAAACTAATCTTTTGTGACCTAATTTAATTTTAAGTAATTTAAATTTTTACTCAAGAATTTACTAACAAATCGATCTTTTTAAGGTAATACTTATTTTGATTTTATTAATTATGCGATTTAAATACACATACTTTGCAGAACAGACCCGCATATATTTGCTTTAATTGAATACTCATATGAAAAGAAAAGTTCAAGCGACGCTACGAAAAACCTACATTCCTAGCGAGCCTGAATTCCAGGATGTATGAGTACTAATGAGAGGTGTTGCGGCGTCGAAACAATCGCAACCCAACCAAAGTTTACTTTTTTCCCACGTTAAGGCTCTTTAACTGCAAACAAAAAATGATTAAATATAGACAATCAGTAATGAAGAGCTCAGGTGGTGGGATGGCCAAACACTGCTGTTTAAAAACCGTATACAATTAGCCAGGGTCTGGGTGCGAAACAAACCATGGCATGTACCCCAGCCAGTAAGTTTTCAACTTTACTTTCTCTGTCTTATGATTGTTTTTTGAAAACACTAATCGAAACTTTTTTCATTATTATTGTCCTGCAGAAGATATCCGAAGGAGAGCGAAATATCGACAAAAATAATTAAATAATTTTAATAAAAGACCTTTAGCTCAAGAAAATAATTGTATAAAATAAAAAAAGGGGTGGGAAAAAACCAAATAATAAATTTCCCTGTCTTCTTTAAAAATGTTGATCACTTCAATTTTATCACAAAAAAAATTTTTCACAATTTTGCGGAAGTGAAAATCGAAGTTAAGTTCCATTTTCCTGATACAAATAATTAAAATTTATGTACGTTTTAGAAAACCCGGCAATTAATATGTCTACACAATTGCATCAAATCAAAAAGTGATATTGCCGGAGGAAAACAAAGAGTTATATCATTTGCTCTTTTAATTTGAATAATATTAAATTTCTTTTTTCATTTCATATATTCGTTTTCTCTAATTTCTTTACTGTAAGAGCTTTTATTTTGCTATAATGGGTTTCGAACCGCAATCTCGCGACTGTTGTAAAACCAACACATGCACGCAGCAATCAAAACAAATCGAAGAATAAGCCAGTTAAAGAGAAATAGTTAAATTTTAATTTGTCAAAGTTAATGCTGCCTGATTAACTCTGGTCAATTAAATTATTTTTGCATTAAAATGTTGAATTGTGCTGTAAATGTGATACATTTTCAATTTTAAAAAAGGGTTTTAATTATTCAATAATATTATTTGTTTTAATCTTCATTGTTCAAATGTTTTCTAAGGTAAATATTTTGTATTAATTCAGGTGCAAAAATGAACCTTTTCAAAAAATATTTGCTGTATTTTTCAGCTGTCTATACATACACTACAGCAAATATTGTTTTGAAAAGGTTTATTTTTGGATCTGAATTAATACATTTCAATTGGCTCTTAAAGCAAATAAATAATTAAGTAAATATTTCGTGTTAAGTTTCGCGGGGTAAAGTTCATTTTATATTATTGGTGTGAGTGAACGGGGCAAAAGGAGATATCAGACATCTTTAGCTGGGGGACAACTAGTTATTTTCTTTCCTTACATAACTAGTTGATTTTTTTTTTAGATATGTATCTATTGCATGCTACTGAGATGAGCAATTCCGGCAGTTTTGCCTGATGACAGGGAAAAAGTGTTTATTTTTGCCACAATGGGTATTTTTGCTTTTTCGGCAATAAAATAAACATTAGTACACAGATTTTAATAAATGAAGATTCAGTTTATTGCTATTACATGCAGCTATACGATTAAGTAAAAAAAACTGGCAAATATATGCAAATTTATATTTTTTATAAATTTTCTAAAATCAAAAAATTTGCAATTTTTCAGAAAAAATTTATTTTTTTTTTTATTTTTTTTAATAACTACCATTTTATTTTATTTTATTATTTTTTTATTTATTTTGTTTTTTTATTTATTTTATTATTTTTTTTTAAATAACTCTGACGACACCAAAAAATGATTTTAACAAAACTTAAGACTGGCATAATTTATAATTTTTTCACGTATTACATGATAACATCGGACACGTCGTTTTTAAGTTATAACTAGAGGTCTGGATTAACCTTTACAAAAATCTTATATCTTAGAAAAAAAAAAACAAAACCTAAAAAAACTGATACATAGAATTAGAAATTTGTATGATTTTTGTACTTAGATAAACATAACACATCAAAAAAAAAAATTATGGTGGTCAGCCATGGTCAGAAATTTTTTTTCCCATTTGTTGTGTAGTACGCTCTCATAAATAGATACTCATTCCTCCAGATCACCGATAACGAACCTGTTCATTCGTTCGTGCGCATAAATATATTTCCAACTAATCTGGCTAAATTTTAAAGTTCGTACACATTTTCTCAATAATGCCACAGAAAAAAATCATTCAAACACAATATTGGCTGCATCAAATGAATTTTTGTTCAATTTAGGGCCTACATCGCAATTTGCAAACTCAGTTCCAAATTTTTTAAAATTATTCCAATATTGTAATATCAAATAATAATTTAAAAGACACAATTAAAAATTTATTTTTTTGCTTAGAAAACTATTTTCAAGCAAGGGGATAATTGTATATATGTACATACATGTTTTTACATTCATGTTTTCTGTGTTTATGTGATTTATCTGTGGGTATTGGGTGCCCTTAGTTAAGCCACTATTCTGGATGATCGTTACAAATTTGTTTCCAGTTATGTTCAACAACAATTTATGTCAATTGATGTGATTAGATTTAAGCCTAAAAAAGGACAGTTCCACCTTAAATCCTCGCCATTTTCAATGTCACAATCAAGTTTATTTTCAAAATATTTTAAATTTTTTTGAATAGCAATTTGTTTATAAACAAGAAATCAAGATTTGTCTTTGATTTAAAATTTTTTCTACCATTTCCTTATGATTCTTGCAACGAAGCAAACGCTTCTTGCTTTTTTTATTTATTTTTTTTTTTTTTTGATTCTTTTGAATAAACTACTTTTTTGTTTGTTTTAATTTTTTTAAAACAAACTAAATTACTTACGGAGTTATCTGTCTGTCGTACTTGTCTGTTATGAGTTGTGCGAATTTCTGGTTTGTAGATGTTACGAGTTGATAAAGCAAACAAACAAGCAAACAACTTACCTGCAAAGAAAGCAGAAAAAAAACAGAAAGAAAATTAAATTATTTATCAGTTATGAAATTCTGAATAAACTTTTATTAAAAGTAATTAAAACAAATTAAAGTTTCAGCCTAGCATGGAAGTAATATAAGAAATAGTGGATAAAGGACATGGCGCGAAAGGGGTGTAAGTGTATGTGTATGTATGCGTGTGTCAGCCGGGTATAGAAACAAGCGGAGATAAAAACACATCCTTTTAATTTCATTTTATGCAACACAACTATTATTGATTCAAAAGTTTTATAAGACAAGGAAAACTTGTTAAAAACGGTGATAGGAAAAGTTAAAGCAAACAGTGGAGAATACAAAACTAGCAAAGCAAATTATGCGTCACATAGTTTTGCCAAATTAAAAAAAATCAATGTTAAGAAAAATCAGCTGTACTGGCAATAACAATAAAACACCTTTTTATTTGCTAAAATAAGTTCTCTACTAAGGTTTTTAGGTTAGGTTTTGGTCATAATTTCAACATACATATACCTACATTCACAGGTTGTCTCCGCCGGGAAAATATACTACTTTGATTAAATTAAAGAACATATATCTCTTGTTGATAAATGTTTTATTTAATGTTGGCAATTATGTATGGCACCCACTATCTGTTAACCTCACAAATGCGAGCGAGCCCATTTTTCATTACATTTCAAGCACTATTTCATTTTTTTGAACACAAATATTTTTTGTTGGAGTGTCTGTAGCGTTTCTGATTTATTTGCATAAACTTTGCTCTTCAGATAACCAGAGTCAAATCAGGCGACCGTGGCGGCCAATCAACATCAGCTTGTCTTGAAATAAGTTGGTGTAGAAAGCGGTCTGGTAGTAATTCCATTGTAATCCTGGCTGTATGCCATGTGGCACCGTCTTGTTAATGCCACATGTTTTAATCAAGTCCAAAGCATGCAGTTCAACCATTGACAGTTACCGTTGATCAGCAGTTTCAAAGAAGAAGGGCCCAATGATTGCTTCCGACTAAATTGCACACCAGACTGTCACTTCTAATGGACGCAAACACTACACAACATATGGAAAATAATTTTTCTGACTATGGGTGGCCACTGTCAAATGTCAAATTCTATGGATCAGTTTTTTTTAAATTTTTTCTTTTCTAAAACATGAGATTTTCGTAAAGGTTGATCCAGACCTCTAGTCATAACTTAAAAATGGCATGTCCGAATTTATCATGTAATACGTCAAAAATTTATAAATTATGCTAGCTTTAAGTTTCGCTAAAATCATTTTTTTGGTGTCGTTAGAAATTTTAGAGTTATTAGGAAAAAAAATTCAAAAAATAAATATTTTTTTTTTTTTTAAATTAAAAACTTGCGATGCTCTTGGCAAATATTCCACATGCCATAGGTCACAATCAATGTGATTTATGTTCCCTAAGCCTGGAAAATTGGACATTTCGGATGCGATTGACAGAAATTTGCAGGACATTATATTCCAAGTAAGTGTGATGGGAGTAAAACATTTTCGAGGCACCCTACTATGAAGCCAGGGATGTATAAGTATGTCAATAATAAACAGAAAGAAAAAGCTCGCTCTAAATTTAAATTCTTTTACTTGATTTTAGTAGAAAATGTACTTGAAAATTTAAGCACGGATAACACATGAGTGTTCTTAAAACAATTCGGGTTTATTAAAGAGAATCAAACCTGTTAAGGCTCAAAATGAGTACAAAATTCTTGTGAGTATTTATAACCAGCACTTGTGTGTGCTTCTGTAAGTATTTAATTTGGTTTAAAGTTTTTAATTATTACGATGGCTGAATTGGTAGAGTGGCTGGACTGCCAGTGTTGGGGCTCCAGGTTCAAATCGTCAAAGAGACAAAATAATTTATAAATTATTATTAAATTAAGGAAGTAGAGTGGAATATTTCAGATACGAACTAGGGATTAAATAGGCTTCAGAAACATCGAATCAAGTCCATCATCAATTATCACACTCAAATGAAATGTATCCCTTCTGTGCTTAAATCCAACCCAAACGGTGTCAAAAGTATGTGTCAGGACCGGCTAAACAGCCGATAAAACTATTAAATAAATAAAACAGCGAACTTTTTATATCTAACTAAATGAAATTGTTTAATAAAAAAAAATAATAGAATAGGTATGTATGTATGTGTTGAGAGCTTCTCTTATAAACGTCTGCACGGTTAAACGTCTGTACAGCTTGAGCACAGAGTATACAGAGGTGAAAGAAATGACAGTTGAAAATCGCCCAAATCAGCTGCTAGCACAGAGCTAATTTCAACTGTCATTTCTTTCTCCTCTGTATACTCTGTGCCACACACACAATATAAACCACAAAGCATACATGATACAATTAACAAGGTAGCCTTTTCGCTACCACAATAACAACTTCAATAAAAATAACATGCATTTTGTGTTTGTACAACTTATGCAAACTGTCAAAAAGACGCCACTTCTACATTTACAGAAGCGAGATGCACTGAGCTTACGCCGATTCGCTATCTCGTTTTGGCTGCCTTTCATCTCTACAATCTCTTGACAAACTAAAGTAGTCAGATGATTAACGGTTTAGCTGACGAGGCTACCTTATTAACTGTACCATGAAAGCATAAAAAAAGGGAACTGTTAAAACCGTTTTTTGTTTTGTTTTGACTACAAGTTCTCGAGCGATTGTGAAAACGGGACATGCAGAGCTTCGCGCTGACTTGCTATCTCGTTCTGGTCACGTTTCATCTCTGTGTACTTTGTGGCTTAGGGCATGTGTACTGACTGACTGTTGGGATGATAAGAGTTTTAGATTTACTCCTTGTCATCGTTCAGTGTTGCCAAATGTGACATACATATGGCAATGTTCTTAAATCAAGAACAGCTTTCAAGTTTTTAAGCACAAATTTGAGCTACATTCAATACGAAACCAGTATTGCATATGGCTAAACTCGATCCGAATCTAGGATTGAATATGACTAGAATTAAGTATTTAGCGCTTGAAAATTCCGCGCTTAAAATGAGCACAATGTACTTGATTTGAGGAAATCCATATTTAACGTACTGCTGAAACCGCTCGGTACAAATGGATGGAATTGATTTAAGTACAAATGGATTAAATTGTTTTTTCAGTGTACGTCATTCAAAAGAAGAAAATCACATGTTATACCGCACATGTTATACCTTGTTCATACATGCATTTCTAATTGAGATAATACTCAGTTTATTGACATAATATTTTTTGCGTTCATACATACAAATATTGCGCTAACTCAATTAGTATTTGACAGCTGGAAAAAAGTTATTGTTATTGTTTTGGTAGTGAGAAAGAAAATGTGGAAAATATTTTCAAATAATTTAGTTTGTTTTGTTTGCTTTTGTTGACATTTATCTCGTCATTCATCTCGCATTGTATACTTTTGCTTATTAAACACATCTTTTACAGTGTTGTGTTTCATCTTTTTCTCAATATTCAAAGCCATTTTGAGTTTATTAAGCAATAACTTTATTGACTTTTTGTATGGAATATTGAGCTCAATAATGGACTTTATTGCGATTAAGGCGCATGCATGAACATGGTATTACTCTATTTAAATTCAAGGACAGCGCTTAATTAAGAAGCGTTAATAAAAGATCGTTTGGAATTATATCATCGTTCTAATAAATAAGATCTTGGCAAGCATTACACCCAAATCGACCACCCCAGGTAGTAGATAGCCAACAATTCAGATGCCTGCTTATAGTGTGCTCTCAACTGTTTGTCTTTGCTGAAAAAGAAAACTGGGTTAACTTTTTTTTTTTTTTTTTTTTTTTGAGAAAGACAAGGCTGCAAGATATTTATATGGTTTTGAAAGTGTATGCGTAAGAAACAGGTAAAAACAAAACCATAACTGAATGCAAAAAATATATATGTACATATGAGAAAAACCAGTTAGTAAAATGTTGTAACATAAAACGACATGAGCAAGTGAGTAGCAAAAAAAATTAGGGTGGCCCAGCAGTGCTGAAAGAACATGTTTCCTGGCCACGATTGGCAAACAAACTTGAGCCAAAGAAAATCTAAGAAAAACAAAGTTCTGCAAACAATAGATTCGCCCCTATTATTTGCCACAAATAACACACATTTGTTGTGGAGACAGCAGACAAGAAAAAGTAGCACATTAATGTTATCGCAATGTGTACCTGAGTACTCCATGTACCACCACTCAGGCACAAGTATTGAAACATGATTCCCAAGTTGAACTCAATGAAGACCCATTCTCACTCGTATGTTGTTAAGGAGACAACATACTTATTGGGGACAACAACATCAACAACAACAACAACAACATCAATAAGACCACTATCAACTGCAACCTTAACTACAACATTAAGACTAAAGAGTGAAAGTGGTTTGGAACAGGCTTAAACAAATACGCAAACAAACGAAATGATACCTATCGCCAGTGAATGAATGAGTGAGTGAGTGAATGAGTGAATGAATGAATGAAAGTGTTTGCGGCCAAATGAATGAACGAATGATGGAATTGTTGGAAATGAGCATGGAAACGGAGCCTCTAACAATACTTTCAACAAACACATACTTATGAAATAATTTGTATTTGATTGTTATTATAAATTCAAAGGAATATGTTGTAGCAGGTAATGAATGCATTAAGTGAATGTGGGTGGTTAAGTCTGTATGGACTTGGGGCCACACTCACAGATATTTTAATTACTTAACAGCAAGACCTTAAGCAGAAAGTTCAATTTAAATCAAACAAAGATATTTCTTGCAAGTATCAAGGCAAGAGGCATTAAAATTTGCTACTGATTTTCGGCATACAAAGCTCATTTGGGACATGTGATGGTGCGTGACCTTTTCGTGGCCACGATTAACAAAAACATATTTTTTTTTTTCATCCACATTCGTATGCACATAATTTAGATGCAAAAAACTACATGTTGTTTTAATATTTTAGATCTAAAAATAAACCTTATTAATTGTTTCTGTCTTTTTCAACCGTCTATATGGCCGCTCATCAGTCGAAGCGCAAAATCGTTAGGAGTCTACTGATGACTTGCTTAAGAATTTTTCGAGTGTACTGATGAGTTGATTAGCATCAACGTTCTGTCGGCGGCCATACAGACGGTTGAAAAAGGCAGAAAACATTTATAAGGGCAATTTTTGGACTTGACTTAATACATTTCAATTGAATCGTACAGCAAATAAATAAGTTCATATCATTAACTAATTATGAAATGGGCTTAAGTTCGATTTTTGCTTCCTAGAAATTAAAACAGATTTTTTCTGTCTAAATTCGTATGCATCAACATTTTCAAAGAAGGCAACAGCATTAAATTTGAAGACTTATTAGTTGGGGAGCAAACCATGGCCTTTTCATAAGCGCAGTTCATTATTTGGTGCAAATGTCTTGCGTAAGTGCGAATGCAAGAAATCGTTGCTTTTTCTTTGCAACCCAACAACAAAATATACAAGGTTGCACTCGCAATATTTTTGCATTTATGCACCGCTAATTACGTGTTGCTTTTTTCGCATGAGTATTGCGTTTGCAACACTGACACTCGAACAGCTGACATTTTAAAACAAAGCAAACAAAAAATGGTAGAGATGGAGCCAACAGCAATTACCAAAAAAACAAAACGTGAAAAATTAAAAATTGTGTATTAATTTAACAGCTGTTATTGGGAGTGCAATAAAATTTGCAAAGTTGTTAAAAAGGGTGCTCAATATCAGTTGCAATATAATCGCAAATGCAAATAGTCGCAACCAAAAACGCACCATCGCATCTTTGCAACAATCATCAGCACGCAACTGCTTCGAAAACAGCCTCTCATAATTACATTGCAAGCAGTTTTTGTTTCAGTAAAGTATGGCCACTCAGGCAGCATGACCAGTTGATTACCGACAATCTATATTTAACCTATAGATCAATTTGGAGCTAATAATGAGCGACAATTTTTTAATTACATGATATTCTGATCTCATATGCCAAACAGTTGTGAATATAGATACTTCTTTTTAAAACAAAGTGTTGTTTTATTGCAGCCAAAAGTAAATTCATGTTCATTGAAAACGAACAACGTATTTTTATTTTTCTTATTTTTTTAAACCACACACTGTGGCAGCGTCTTCAAGCAGTAAATGAACTTACATATATTTCTTTATAAAATTAATTATTGTTGCGTTTAATTGAAAGACACAAACGTAGCAAAACACCAGAAGCGAAGCGAACGGAGGAAAGAGAGGCAAATATCATAGAAGTGCAGCAAGAACACACGCACCGGAAATAGAAAATGCCATTTAAATTAATGTTGAAAGTCTTTAAATGTATTCATGAGCATAAATACATGGAAAATGGTTATGGAAACGCTAGATTATAATGGCAATATGAATATGAAGAACACATGCTTGAAATATTAATTAAAAACTACTCGTATTTCAAGTAAACAAGGCAATTATAATAAATAAAATACAAACAACGAACAGTAAATATGAACAATAGTTTTTGAGTCTATACGATTTGCATTAATAAGGAAACAAAAAAATTGAACGCAACTACACTTACATATGTATGTATTAAGTTTTCAACAGAGATTAAACAGACATTCATCAAAATTATAATTAAAAAAAAAAAAAAAAAAAAGAGTCAAGGAAAACGCTTAACGCAACTCTGTTAACAAACTATTATTATTTTTTTTTTTTTTTTTTTTTGTTAAACATAAAGTGTAGTACGTGAAACAGCCCTGGCATGTTCCCCAGCCAATAAGTTCTGAAGTTTGCTCTTCTTATCTTCTTTAAAAATGTTGAGCACTACGATTGTACCGCAAAAAAAATCTTTCTCAATTCTGAGGAAGTAAAAAATCAAACTCAAGACCAATAAAAAAAATACTTCAGTCAGGTTAAAAATAATTAAATTTGAAATAAAAATATTTACCAAAAAATTTTTTAATTTTGAAATAAAAATATTTTAAATTTGAAATAAAAACATGCTTAAGAAATTTCAATAACAGGAGAAACTTAAATAACAGTGTTGCCAACTTTCTATTTGGCAACGCTGATTTTGACAGCCCAGCTGTTTTGCTGCAACATGTTGCTGTTATACATGTGCAGTTGGGTCGATAATTTTACAATGAAAAGATTGTTACAGATATCTAAATTATCTGGATGGGGTACGAAAGTAGATCGTACCCCTCTCTTCCATTACAGAAACAGCGTGGGAGACTTTCTGAGGCGGCTATTTCGTATATTGTAACTAAATTTCGCACTATATTTACACTAGTGGACATTAAACCACCATTGCACATACATAGAGTGCGGAAAAGTATGAAATGATTTACGTCGTTACCTGGCCATAAGCCTTAACGCCATGGAGGATAAAACCATGTGTGGTAATTTTAATGTTACACCGCCGCTCCCGAACAGCTGGTTAAGACTGCTTTTGGGGGGGGCAATATATTTGCTACTTGTCTTGGTCTGTAACACATTCCTGCTGGCTAAGGAGTTCGAGCTGAAACCTAGAACGTATTGGGATCCCTGACTGCGATTGGTAAAACATTCGTTATAAATGTGGTGACAGCTGTTTATGGAAACTGAAGTTTACGGTTCGATCCCACCAGAGGCAAACGAAAGACTATACAGTACAAAATTAGAATAAAAAAAATTTTAAGAAAATAATATCAGCATAAAATTGAACAATATGAGTTTCCATTCTAAGTATTGCGCACAAATTCAAGTTGACAGCTCCCCCTCTTAAATCAACCTGGGACGCTGATCCCCGTACGGTCACAATGCCTTTAGGTAAAGGGTTGGAGCAGATCACTACAAAAGATTATGCTACAATCACGGAGGATCTGTCTAAGATTTTGGCCACCAAGATAGACGAGGCATCCTGCAGCTCTACACGAGTGCCCCGACAAGCACAACACAAAATATAATAATAGCAGCTGTAAGATGCTTTCAGTGCCTCTGCTAATGGATCTGGCTTATCGATCTCATCAATTGATGAACTGTTAACCAACTGCGTGAAAAAATTGGCGGAAGTATAGGAGTATAAAATATTTTAAAATACAGTAGCTGCAAAAATGACATCCACACGACTTGAACGCTGCAAAAGTTGAATGATAATCTCCTCTTTTATGGGAAAATCGTATTCAGCGTCAAAGTTCATTTCTAATTCAGTGAATAGAGAAACAATCAAATTGCTGTACAGCCGCAAGTATTGCCAGAAATGCCAATGCATTCCGAATAATGCACTGTTTGGTGTGGATTATATGCTTGATTTTACCATACCATTCCATTTATGGAATCTGAAACACGGACCATTTTTGTAAATGGTCCGAAACACTTCGAAAAAATATAGTGGGATTAAGCGAATATAGAATATAGTTTTTCATTTTTAGTGCAAAGTTCACTTTCACTTTTTAGGGTTCCGTACTCATCAGAGTGAAACGGAATTCTACGTCCGTCCGTCCGTCCGGCACAGCGTCCATTCTCCGAAACGGTAAGAGCTAGAGAGCTGAAATTTTCACAGGATGTTGCTGTATCCTGCCGCTACAACAACAACTACTAAAAACAACAACAAGTCAAAAACTACCAGGTGTCCCCATGCAACGAAGAACAACAATTAGCTACAACTCTCGAACCGTAAAAGATAGAGACCTGAAATTCGTACAGTGCATGTATTTACAGATGCTCTACAACAACAAATGCTCAAAATAACAACACGTCGAAAACTACCAGGTGTCCCTATACAACGTAAAGTAACAATTAAACGTCGATCACAAACTGTAAGACAGAGAGCTGAAATTCGTAAAATATACGTACTCAAATATGCTCTACAACAACAAATACCAAAAACAACAACAAGTCGAAAACTACCAGGTGTCCTTATACAACGTAAAGTAAAAGTTAGCCGCAACTCCCAAACTGTAAGAGACAGAGAGATGAAATGTGCACAATATATGTACTCACATATGCCCTATAATAATAAATTCTAAAAACAACAACAAGCCGAAAACTACCAGGTGTCCCTATACAATGTAAAGTAACAATTAGCCGTTACTCACGGACTGTGAGAGACAGAGGGATGAAATTCGTACAATATACGTACTCACATATGCCCTACAACAACAAATGCTGAAAACACCAACAACTCTTAAATTACCAGGTGTCCGTTTACAACGTAAAGTAACAGGTAGCTATAACTTTCGAACTGTAGTAGATAGAGAGCCACAAATCGCACAGTGTATGTATTCCCAGATGTCTTACAACAAATGACAACAACAGCAACAAGTTGAAAACTACCAGGTGTCCCCATATAACGTAAAGTAACAATTAAACGTAACTCTCAAGCTGTAAGAGGCATAGAGACATGAAATTTATGCAATAAATGTATTCACGTACATACTGAAGCCTAAATGTGCGAGCCAGCCTCGCACTTGACTGAGTTTATTTCAATAAAAATTTATCTTTAGTCTTGGCTAAATTATTGCCGCCATGCGCAGCAAATTTTACAAAACTGTAAGTTTTATTATAAAATATCTTTTCATGTGTTAAATCACATAAATTAATTTTTTAATCTTAAGAATTAAAAAACAAAAACAGTTGTTGGTGGATGGTACCCTCTGCTTCAGTGATTTTTCTACTGGCAAATAAATAAAAGCAGTAATTTCTCTATTAAGCTTAAGCAAATGGAGAGACAAAGAAGAGGCAGACATACATAAATGCTGTGGAACAACTCACCAAAAAAAAAAAAGAAGAGGTTGCACGAAATTAATAAATGTTTTTTTTTCAAAAATTTTTCAAAATGTTCAAAGCTTTTTGTTTGAACAAGAAGTCTGCTATTTCATTGTTTCGCTTGTTTTTCTTACTTGGGAAAATATTCTACGAAAACAAACACACAAAATTTTAATTTAACCTTGACATTTTATGACGCCATTATTTACATAAGAAAAGATTTAATTAAAAGAGCACGAAACAGTAACTCTTAAGAAAAGACAACTAATTGCACTTTTGACAAAGTAAATTTTTGTATCCAGGTGGGGGATTAACACATTAAAATTGTTGCTACCATTATTCCTGAAGGATAATTGCTTTATAAATACAACACGCATTTTTTACCCCCAATAACAGAGCAATTAAAAAAAAAAAAGAGAGCAAAAAATAATTTGAGCTTTGCTGCATGGCCCAGCAGCTTATGGGCGTTTGCACTCTTTTTATAACGCATAATTTTTTTCAAATATTTCTGCAGATTAAATGATTTATTTTAAGTTTTTGCATTGATTATCAATCATTGTCAGAAATTAGTGCGTTATAAACGCATAACATTCCTTGACTCAAAAGCCATCAATTTGGAAGACAAATGAGTTTTTTTTCTGTTGTTCTTTTAGCACTATTTCAGATTGTACGAAATGCAAAGCATCTCGCAAGTTCTAGGTCCAATAAAACTGTGTCGCAGCCTTGGATTGCTGTAAAAGTCTAGACAATCTTGAATTTGCCCAGCAGCAAAGAATATAAACGGACCCACCAGTGCGTTTGCTTAAAAGCCAAATAAATGAATGCAATTTGAATTATTACTCTTGAAATCGAATTCAAATAATTTAAGCAATTGAAAATAACTACAATGACGCAAATTATTAAAAAAAAAAAATACTAATTTCCTGAACTATTTAAAATTTAAATTTGAAAATAATGTTTGCCCATCTGATAGGAAGAGCAAAAAAAAAAAAATTTTTTTTGTTGTAAGATTATGCAAACAGAGGGTGTATAGGAATGTGAAGTCCAATTTTCAGTAGAATTTAATTGATTTTCTGGGGGAAGATTTATATTTTAGCGAACAAAGAGCTAGAAAAAAATCATTTTTAGCGTTCCGTACTCTCAGAGTACTGAGATTTCTACGTCCGTCCGTCTGTCCGTCCATCACAGGTGCCATTCGCCCAAACGGTAAGAGCTAGAGAGCTGGCATGTTCATAGTACATGAGGTTAAACGGTCGCTACAACAACAATTACTAAACACAACAAAAAGTTAGAAACTAAAGGGGGTGCCCATACAAGAAATTGAGAAAATTAGATAACATTAGCAGTAACTTTTCAATCATTAGAGGCAGAGAGCTGCAATTTTAGCAGGATAGGTCATTACATATTACATGACAACAAATATTAAAAAGTTAAGAACTAAAAGGTGCTCCCATACAAACAATTGAATTTAGCTGTAACTTTCGAACCATAAGAGATAGAGACCTGAAATTTGCACAGTATACATATGTAGTTGCCAGGCGCACACAACAAGAAATACCAAAAATACCAAAGTGTAACAAAATTAAATGCTACCCTATACATGGGAGCACCCTTTAGTTTGAAAATTAGCTCTAACTTTTGCAACGCAAGAAATAGAGACTTGAAATTTGCACAGTACATGCAGTTACCAGGCCTACACAATAACATAAACCAAAGATAGCAAAAAGCGAAAATTTAAATGTCGGCCTTTGCCCGGGGGCACCCTTTAGTTTGAAAATTAGCTCTAACTTTTGCAACGCAAGAAATAGAGACTTGAAATTTGCACAGTACATGCAGTTACCAGGCCTACACAATAACATAAACCAAAGATAGCAAAAAGTGAAAATTTAAATGTCGCCCTTTGCCCGGGGGCACCCTTCAGTTTGAAAATTAGCTCTAACTTTTGAACCGCAAGAAATAGAGACTTGAAATTTCCACAGTACATGCAGTCACCAGGCCTTCACAATAACATAAACCAAAGATAACAAAAAGGTGAAAATTTAAATTACGCCCTTTGTATGGGAGCACCCTTTAATTTGAAAATTACTTTCGTTTTTGAACCATAAAAGATAGAGACTTAAAATTTTCACTATGTATGTAGTTCGCAGGCCTCTACAACAACAAATACTACTAAAAGTGGCAAAAAGTTAAAATTTAATTGGTGTTCATACACGGGGACACCCTTTAGTTTCAAAAAATCAGCTATAACATTTAAACCGTCTGAGATAGAGGCTTAAAATTTACATGTTGCATGTACTTGTATGACCTCCACAGCAACAACTGTTAAAAACAATGGCCCATAACTACATATAGACATCGAAAAAGTATACTTTAAGCAATTTTAAGTCACTGCTAAATAAAAGTATGCTTTTTGTTTACTATAGACGAGAAAAAGCCGACTTCAGGCGCAAAAGTTTGCTCTCAACTTAAAACCAGCAGCAGTTGTCTTTAACTTATTTAGCAACAGCTTTGCGCAAAGAAATGTCACTTTTATAGGCAAAAAGCTTTTTAATGTAAATTTTTAAATTAAATTAAAGATTTTTTAATAACTATTATTAATTAGAATTTTCTTTAAAATTTGACTTTTATTCACTTCGCGTTGATGTTTTTTGTTTACTTACTAATACAATTGTACATTTATGTAGGTGTGTGTTCACATGTATACAACATTTTTGAGAGTCATCTCATTAGAGATGGGATTTTACTTAAATTTATAAGAGCTTGTATAATAAATAACTTGGCATCTTCGATAAATAATGTGGCACCCATTCAAAGCTGATTCAGCTTAAAGTCAACTTTAGTTTTGACTATTGTTGGAAAAAAGTTAGCAACACTTTTTTAAATTTAAGTTGTTTCTAAAAAGAACCGACTCTAGTGTTTGACTATAGTTAAGGCCCAATGAAAAGTTTTAAACTAAAGGGTACACCAGGTGTACCCTTTGTCTAGAACTCGCACAGCAGTACGGAATCCTTGCTGTGCGAGTCAGTTTCTTACTTGGCTCAATTTATTAATTATATCCTATGGAGCAGCCGATTTTGCGTTGATATGTTCCATGCCAGACCTTTTTGCTTTCTGTAGTGCTATTCAGTAACTTTTATTACGATAATCGTATCGTTAAAATAATTATAGCGACATTTTATCGATTATGCTATTCAGTGACACTTTTTAACGATATTCGCTGTCGACTGCAATCAGCTGTTGCATTTTTCAAAATATTGTCGATAATTAACAGACAAAAAATTTCTTATTGTTTATTTTAACGATATATTGTGTTTGTTGTACTTTGTGGTGTTTTGTGTTGGAAATGGGTTTTGAATATTTGCCGTATGATTTTGCAAGAGATGAGCATGGTTTTGACCCTCCAACAGTTGATGGGCGTACTCTTCGGGACTTGAACAATCGCTGAGTTCCATCCAATCAGCCGTTGCATTTAAAATATATTGCAGGGCGCGAAACAAATTGTTTTTTTTTTCTATTCCTCTTCATGGTTTTCGCTTATTTTGACATTTTGTGGGCAGAGTTGCGATATGAAATGAATTTGGGAGAATAGAAAACTATCGATATATACTATCGTTAAAAATAAGCTACAGAATGAAACTATCGTTACTGCAAGCGACAAAACGTATCGACGAGAACAACGATTGTCGGATCGATAAAAGTTACTGAATAGCACTACTGGCATCAAGAGAGGTACTGGTTCTTTGTATTTTATGTATTTTCTGGCTACCGAACTTTATACTAATTGGTCCCTCAAGTTTACCAATTAGTTAGCTGGACCCCCGGAAGCACTTTTTCTTGCTTGTCCCACAACGTTGGCCATGGGCTTGCAGCTTGGCTCAAGCATTCGGACCATATTTAGGCGAAAATTCGCATAGTGCAAAAACTAAGTGAAACTGATTTACTGAGAACTTTAATTACTTGCAAAGAGTACAGATTTTAGACTTTTTTTTTTTTTTGTTTTGTTTTCTTTTATTACAAAATTTTTCGCTTTCGCAGTTGCTAAAAAGTTTGGTCCAATTTTCAAAGCAAACGAAAAAAAAAATGTGCAACGGTAACGCTGATTGGGTATGTTCAGCACATTTTCTCTCACGCTCTTTTGATACAATGAATGTACTCCGGCTCAATTAATGAAGAATTGTGCTCAATTAATGCAACAATTTGTACTAATTACTCCATTAAATAACTGCATTTTTGTATAAGCTCATATAAAGCCCTATTGTATTGTATTATCACTAGGTTGGTCCAGGATGGCCCTTTGCACTGCGACCATAGATGATCTAGTGTGCAACAATAAAGCCTTAACTGCGTAAAATTCTTTAATTGAGTATGTCTGAATTAGATATAACAATCATTATTCAAAATGTTTCCTACCGAAGTATGTCAATGAAAAGTTCTAAATGTTTCTCCTCAAAAAAAAAAAGAGGCAGTCACGTGTTCCAACAAAACTTTGGCATTGCTGTTGGTCGGTCGGATTTAAATTTAATTTTTATTTGCCGTGTCAAAAACACTTTTAGAAAATAAAATTTATTTTAAAAACAACAAAATTATTTTAATACAATTCAACAAAAACTCACTTAATTGTTTATGATGTGCAGAGGTAATAAAAATTTTGAAATACATTTTAATACAAACAATGAATGACGGATATATGAAGTTTTGAAAGTTTGTTAACTTGAGAAATAGCAAAATAGTTGCAGAAAAAGAAAATGTTTTTGAAGTCGTTTAAAAACGTTTTTTTTTTCTTTTAGTTTTAATTACATACTGTTTATTATAAAGAGTGGAATTATAAGTTGTCATAAAAATAATTTATTAATAAAAAAAAAAATAATTAATTTTTTTTTTGCTTCAATAATAGTATCAAACCAAGAGGATTGTGATAAATATGTACCTATTTCAACATATATGTATGTATACAAGGTGGGCTAAAAGAAATCACCCAATTGGAAGTTGCTTTTATTTTTGCAAATGGCGCTCAATGTCCAATCTAATTTTACTTTTGTGAACTAGACATCTGTAGCATACAAGTGAACAAGCCATGGAGCGATCCACTCCCCAAGAACGCGGAATAATCTCATCTCCAAACTCATAAGGAGCGGTGAGGCTCATAGCAACCTCAGCGGGTACGTGAACAAGCAAAACAATCGCCATTAAACCCGCTCAAGGTGACTTACCACCATGCGCTGTTCACGCTGGAGGAATCATCGTGCCATTTTTTTTTTGTGGACGCCCCTGGTCAAACTGTAAAGCGCTATAGGGCCATGCTAACCGAGTTTTTTCTGCCGCAATTGAACGAATTAGGTGTGGAGGACATGTAATTCCAACAGCACGGAGCAAAGACACACACACTGCGCCAGCCGCCCCAACCAATATTCTGAAAGCCAAACAACATCAGATGACTTCTTTTGGTCTACCCGTTCTTTTGTAGCAGCATTCTTCACACGGCTGTTGAAAAAAAATTTTCACTTGAAAATGAATTTATAGGACTAGATTGCTGGCGGCGCTGGTATGATGGCGGTGGCTCCGCCTGTGGCTCGCCGATGGGGTGTGGTTCTTGCCAGCCAGTCCAGCTGCAAACAGCTACAAAAAAAAATGCTTACCAGCCTTCGCAAAAACACCAAACTCGAACCAAAAAGTAAGTTGTGAGGCCCGAAAGGAGGAAAAGCTGAAAGGAAAACTATTTACCAAGACAAAAAAACGAAAATCCCATAACTCCTCTTTAATGCAGCAACTGCAACTGTTTAGAAAAAAGTATTTCATGTTAAATACACTTTGCTGAAAAGTAACCCAGCAAGAACAGTGTCGGTCATATGATCCATCATATGACCGACACTGCTGATGGGTTCAGCGTTTCTATCATTTTCTTAAGGGCAAAATGAAAAAACTGATGTAAACATTCGTGTATGTGTGATTTCTTTTTTAAACCAGCGTTACCACCTCAGCAAAGTGATCATTCAAAATCTTTTTTGCAAAATGCCCACAAAATTGCATGTAATGCCATTAATTTCTTTATTGATAAATAAAAAATTAATTTTTCGAAAATTTTCAAAAAACAATTCAAAGAGAATATAATAAACTATATTAAAAAAAAATGGACAAATGAACCTATAAAACCATTAATGCATAAACGTAGTTCCAAATGAAATTACCAAATTAATAAGGGAAAATCAAAATAATAAAACAATCATTGTAATGGCAACGCAGAAACCTATAAAATTGCTTTGCATGTGTTAGTAATTAAGTTGTTAATGTGTTAGTTTCCATCAGCTATTTCTGGCAGGGTAATTAATTTCTTGCGTATGACTTCTTTTACTTTTGGGATTGATGTTAATTAAAAAAAAAAAAAAATATTCAGCAGGAGGAAATTTTTTTACTTTATTATTTGCACTCAGTGGAAATACAGGGTTATCCATTATGCAGTTTCAAAAGTCAACGTAAATAAAACACATAGAAAATAATATTTTTTTCATGAGATTTCTTGTTTATTATAAAGTTTGAACGTTGACATTATGTGTAAAACACTACATCATTTAAATGATCACCACGCGAAGTGTTGCAAGCATTGTTTTCTTTGAGATAATTTTCGACCACTTTTTGACACATATTGGATTGGTATCTCAGCCATAAGTTGAGATGAATGTTGGTTTTTAAGTGTTCAAGAGTTAAAGGTTTATCTGCATAAACACGGTCTTTCGCGTAGCTGCACAAAAAAAAGTCTAATGGTGTCAAATCACATGATCTGGGTGGCCAGTTGACGAGAAATTACGCCATGACGAGAAATTACGCGGCCAGGAAATGTCTCTTGCATTAAAACCATATTCGCTGGAGTTGTGTGGCATGTGGCACCGTCTTGTTAAAACCGCATATTCTTCAAGTCGTATTCTTCAATAGCAGGTAAAAAATAACGCTCCGAATTGACGGTGACAGTCGTTCCATCGTCGTTTTCGAAGCAAATATCTTCGACCAAAGAGCACACCAAACAGTGACTTTTTCTGGATGTTATGTCTTCTCTTCAATTACTTGAGGATTCTCAGAACCCCAAATACGACAACTTTGTTTATTAACACACCCACCGAGTGAGAAATGCACGCTTCATCGCTGAAGAAAATTTTGTTCGAAAAATCGCCGTCCACCGCCTGTTGCTCAAGCACCCATTCCACCTATCAACGACGTTGTGAATGGTCAGCTGTCTTCAGTTGTTGTGTGAGTTGGACTTTATATGGTTGCAGGTGTAGATCAAAATGCAAAATACGCCATAATGTGCCGTAAGACAGTCCTAATTCCTGAGGATGACGAGGAATCGACACCTTCACTTACAGCAGTGATATTTTCAGCGGAACGAGCGAAACGAAACGATGCACAGGCCTTACAATAATTGTAACCGCTTTAGTCTCTTTAAATTTGTTCACAGTTTTGCCAATTGCTTGCTTAGTTAAACGATTATGTAAACCAGTATCTCCTCTTAAAGCACGATATGTGGCTGTGGCAGAATCATCATTTTTGTAGAATGTTTTAATAATTTTTTATGTGTGATAGATCGTTAAGCGATTCATTTTCGTCAATGTCAGACTTTCAACTGAGAAGAAAAAAATTGGTTTAACAATTTAGTTTGACAGATGTCGCATTCCAGTTCTATACTTTTGAAACCACAAAATGGATAACCCGTTATAAGAATCTGATTGCTTAATTTCCAAAATCAGTAACTTGTCTAAAACATACGTTTTAGAACTGGAATTTTTATAACAAATTCTTCCTTCACATGTCCCAGTGAACACAATGAAATGCTTCTTCAATTCTACTTTACAATATGCATATATTTATAAAATTAAATTGTGCATGAGTGATTAAAATCAAATTAGTTGTACAGAAAAACCCACAAGTAAATTAGATTTATAAATATTTTGTTTTTGCCAAAAAGAATTTAAAATTATTTTTAATTTTATTTATGCTTGTTTACGTTAATTTGAAATTTTTTTTTTTTTTTGTTATAATTGTGCTACTGGCAAGAATTGTGGCAATCAAATGTACAAATAATCAAAAGAAATTCTTTTGATTTACATACACTAATTAACGAAAAATAAAGAAAATTAAGTTGTTTGGAAAATAAATTGTTAGAGATTATTATAATTTCAATTGCTTTACAAAGCTTTTTTTTTCTACTACTAACGGCGAATGCAGAGATGAAAATAAATACCAGAAGAACAAAATCTTCGTTTGTTTTTCGATATCTTTAAAGCGGCTCCATTGCTGCAGTGAATTTCATTAGATGACGTTATCTAAATGAATTATTTGTACAGATAACGTTGCTTATCATGCATTTATTTAACCAATAAAAAGTGATAACTTTAAGCACACTACCACATACACACACACACACACACACACCCACACACACTGCGCCACACATCATAAGATAAGACCCACTCGAACAGTTTAATTCAAAGCAGGGTTCCCAGGACAAGGTATTTCTTTCCCCCAGAAAACCCACTAAAATTCAAATTTTGTAGAAAAATCCCTCTAAAAAATGTTGGTGAACATTCTGCTTTAGTTTGCGAATCACCAACATTAAGGCACTGACAATGCGGAAAATGTATAAAATTGTTAAATTTTCTCCAATTAAAAAGAAGTAAAAATTAACTGATTATATGTATGTATTTTTCAGTGCATATGTTATGATTACAGGCGTATGTACATATATTTATTATAAATTTTCGATTTATTTGTATTCACATATTTTGAGATCTAGGTACATGTTTGTAGGCAGCTGGAAATTGTTTTCTGCGTATCTAGAAAAAATTAAGTTTCTGCAAAAATATTAAGAGTTTCTAAGTCTTCTTCGCTCTTTACGTCCTTTTGACATTTTCATAAAAATAGTTTAAATTTTATCAAAGATTCTTAGATATTTTAATTTTTCCCAATTCTTAAGAAATGGAAAAAAATTCAAAGAAATGACCCACAAGGAAAAAATTCATTCAACTCAACAAAAAAAAAAAGAAGTGCTTAAAATTACCAGTTACAACATTTTGTACTTGACAAAAAAAGTACTTAAAATTACCAGTTGCAAAAGTTTGTACTTGAAGCTGACTAGATGAACGTAAAATATCTCATTTAAATTTACTTTAAAAATCGTTAATTTATCTTAAAATTTATCAGTTGCAAAATCTTCTAACTGCTGCCATTTTGCCGTTCAATCAAACACAGAAATCCCCTAAAAATACCCCATAAATAAATTGTTTCCCCCTAAATTTTTCCCGAAAGAATACAACACCCCCTAAAAGAAAAAACCAGTAAATCTAGGGGGGAAACCCCCTAAACTGGCAACACTGATTCAAAGAAACTCTTATCAATTGCTCGCTCTTCAATAAGATAACAACACTTTTAGTGTTGATTGGTTCATTTTAACACGCCCTCTTTTTGTGTTATTGTTAACAAAAAAAAAAAAAAAACTAGTGAGTAGTGAGTTTTTACAGGTGCAGGTATTTTTATCAGATCATATTGGAGACCTCAGAAGTGATTAAAAGCCATTGTTTTAAGCTAAAAAAAAAAACACTCTAAATATCAAATTTTCTTGGCAGCTGCAAGTTTTATTCTTCAGTTGCTTTTAAATCTTTTCGAGTGCTAATTCTGAGTTACTACTTGAAGACTTTGTACACCGGAGCCAAAAAATCATATTTAACACTGCATTTAGATGGGCAAGTACTTTCATTACGTTATTTTTGTATACGAATAAAAATTTCAATGAAATCTGTGACTTTCATGAAAATTTCTTGCTCAATTTCAAAGGAATGTGAAAGTTCATTTCAAAAATGTCGTCAAAGCGAACAGTTCCAAGTATTATTATTTTAAAATAGAGTTGCCTAGACTACTACAAACATAAATTTATTCGGGGCAACATTCAAAAATAATTTTTATTGCTAAATTTTTATTAATTAATTGAATAATTGTCACTATAAATAGACTTCATGTGTGTTCTTTATTCATATTTGCTGTAAAAATGTTTTAAATACAGTTAAACCTCGATTAACTGGCTCGCGCGGGACCGGGACTAGCACGGATAATCGAAATACACGGTTAATAGAGGTTTTATTAAAACGTATAAAATTTCATTTTTTTTAAATTGTTTTTATTCAAAAATTCAATTTATATATTTATAGATTCAAATATACCACATATTTTAATTTAAAACATACAACTATTCGTTTATTTAAAATATTCTTTTATATTAGTTTGTTTCATTGTTTTTAATTGTTCCTTAAATAAATGATTTTGAATACGATGCATCTGAAGTTTATCTGTTTCTGATATATGTAGCTGGTGAATTTTCTACGAACTTTAACAAAACATTACAGGCCTCTATTGCCTGTGATAAAGTTGGAGTTTCAATTTCAGTCTCTTCATCTTCGGAATTTGAGCTATGATCACTCTCCTGAGCTTGATTGACCATGTTAATGATTTCATTGTCTGATAAAATAGCAAACGGCATAACATCAGTATCGCACTCCCATCCACTCTGATAAATTATCAATGGAACAACCAGCCGGTATTTCTATATCTGATTGTATTTCAGGACGGTCACTTAGTTCATTTTCAAAATTTGTGTCCACACATTAAAAAGGGGAATCACCGGATTCAAATTAACATAATAAAAAATCATATCAATGCTGCACGGATAATAGAGGTAAAGCACGGTTAATAGAGGTAAAAAACCACAGCACGGATAATAGAGGTAAAAAATCAAAAAGATCTGCATGCCGGTTAATACAGTATTTTTCGGTTAATTGCACATCAAAATTTGCACAATTTTTTGTTCAATTAACCGGGGAACCAATTAGCCGATACCCGTTTAATTGAACAATTCGTTCAATTACAAGAACCCTATTTAATTGAACAGTTTGTTCAATTACAGAAATCATGCATAATTGGAACTACATATGTACTAATGAATTAAAAGAAATCGCATATGTGCACTTTAAGTTTTTCAAAATAATTTTTTTACCTTAAACGAAAAAAAAAAATGCAAGTAACAGCAAAAAATGTACATATGTATATGTATGTGTATAGTAGAGATGCCACCCAGTGTTTTTCACAAATGATGTCAAATATGTATGTGCAAAAATGCCAGATTATTTTTCAATGCAATTAACCGGGTAAAAGTAAGAGGAAATTTATTTTTGATGACATGAATTTTGAACGAATTAAGCGGGAAAATCAATTAACCGGGTTCAATTATCCGAGGAAATTCACATGGTGTTCGTATGCAATATTTTTTTTGCCCGATCATGTGGTTCAATTAAGCGTGGAAACCAATTAACCGTAGGGTCAATTAACCGAAAAATACTGTAGAGGCCCGGCTAATAGAGGTTTAACTGTATTTTCAAATGTAGAAAATAATTTTAAAATTCACAATTATTATTATTGTACGGCTATGCTGAAAATTTGTATGTACATATGTGCCGTGGTGTAAGCAACCGTGTTTACTACCTTGTCAGTGTGAAAATATTACTTTCAGGAAAATTTTGCTGAAAGTTGAGTTGAAAGTTAGTAAAATAAAAAAGTATGAGTATATTGCAACTTTCAGGCATTTACTTTTCCGTCTAAATGCTACGTAAGCCTGGCATAAGAAAACCAAAGCTGACAACCCTGCTTTGATTCTTAATATAGCATTTTCAGTTTAAATTAAACCTTTTTCAAAATAAATGAAACCTTTTTCAGATTAAACAAAATACTTTTCAAATTAAACAAAACCTTTTTCAAGATAAATGAAACTCTTTTCCGAATAAATTAAACTTTATTCAAATTCAATTAAACATTTTTCAAATTAAATTAAACCAGTTTTAGAATTTAATAGAAAACAAAAGAATAAAACATATTAAACACATTCATTTTTTTAATATAATACTTGTCAAAATTAATGAAGAATTTGTCCACTGACCACAATCATTTTGATTAATTTGTGCGACACTTTTCTCAATTACACTGTGGTAATGTCCCTTAATAATGATCGGGCGTGGAAATTTATCTTAGAAAATGTTTTCTCTATCGGGTTCAACATAGGAGTATAAGGTGGTATAAAAAATTTAAGTGTACAATCACTATTATCCGCCATATTTCGAATTTCCTGGGTTTTATGAATTCTGGTATTATCCATAATTAAAAACTGAATTTTGTAACTCTGGGCTGCTTTCAATTTTATCCAGGAGCTCCCTAAGCAATATTTGGAAACGGGCCGAATTTACAGTGGAAGGGAAAAGACTTTATGGTAAACAACACCAGCATTATTTAAAAAAAAAAATTCTATTAAATTCTGAAACTGGTTTAATTTAATTTGAAAAATGTTTAATTGAATTTGAATACAGTTTAATTTATTCTGAAAAGAGTTTCATTTACCTTGAAAAAGGTTTCGTTTAATCTGAAAAAGGTTTAATTTAAACTGAAAATGCTATAGAAAATAAAAAGCCAACCTACCTTGGTACAAAAATAGTTCTAGTATTTTTCCTGCAGTTGTGCAAAGTATCGCATTTCATATCACAGCTTAAACAATTCCGGCCATGGGAGAAACAGTACCTGCACATGATGCACACTGATGCGGAGCAAGTTCGTTATTAAGCAGCGTGGTTCTTGGCCGATCCAACTGGCAAAGATTTGCCTTAGCAAATTATCGATTAAGCAATACTTGCACCATTAAATGACAGAACACAAAAAGAAGCCCCTTAATATATCATTTCGTTGAGTGCAATTGGATTTCATATGTTTTCAGAGAATATAATGGCTGGACCACCCAGCCATAACAGCAACAAGTCATGACTAATTACATACCATTTTTGAGCAGCAACGTTTAGTCATCATACCACCTGAGCTCTCCACTACTACCAGTCTATATTTAATCTATTGATCAGCTTGCCATTTTATCACTGTATTTTTCTGTTGATTGGAATATATTTTATATTCGCTCCCCACCATCCATCCTACTTGAGTGCTGATGAGCGTCATGGTGACTGAGCGTCAATGTAATAATTCATATAATTTCAGAGATGTTTTCCTTTTCGAAGTATTTCTTTTTTTTTTTTTTGGCTTCGTCGTTGTTTTCTTCAAAGTTTCTGATTCATGGTTGAAATCGGATAGAGGTATGCCACCGAAGCCGTGGCGATCATTTGGCCGGTATTTTATGTATATCTTTTTATCATAATAAAAAAAAAAACACATTAAGCTGACTCTCTCTGAGCATCTTGCATTGTACTAGGATCACCCTTTCTTTACTTCAATCTAATAATTAATAACATTTCAAAAATGTTTTCCTTTTCAAATTGTTTTTTTTTTCTTTCTTCGTCGTTGTTTCCTTGACAATTAAACAAAAAAAAAAAAGATGCCAGCTCTTACTGATTCATGGTTGAAGTAGTTGATTTGAATCATATTTTATTCTGTTGTTTCGAAATTTAAGTTAAGGGCGGCGAGGGGTAATTAAAGTAATTACTGCCTTGACTGGATAAAAATTAAAAACTACAAACAACTACAACTTTGCAATTTACGCACACTCGTAAAAGTATAATCGCACAAAATAACAATAATAGTTGTTGTTGGGTGGCTGATGTTGATGTTGCAAGCTCAAACTCATTTGGCTAAGACAATTAAATATTTGTTGGCGTTGTTGCTAGAGAATTTCATAACCTAAACCATTTCCAAGTGCACAATACACATGAAGTGAAATAATTGTGGAACCAAGATGTGATAATTTATCACAGAAATCCTTAAGACAAGAGAACGTATTTATTGTATGCAAAATTTGGCATTCTGCGAGAAATGTTTTGGACTTTCATTTGTAGTATTAACAAGCTGCTAAGCCCTCCATTGACCGTACTATCTCAGTACTCGCCCCACAACACAACACACAGTGTTTCTATTGCATATAACGGTGGAACAAAAATATAAATTATAGTAAAGGCGTACACCGGTATTCATAAAAAATAAAAAATATCAACATACTGTGATATTAAGATTAAGTTTGACCATCGATTTATTGTTGTGTTTGTTCCAATCTTAATTATTTATTTATTTTTAAAAATTCTGTGTCGTGATGTCCAGTTTTTTGGAATAAGATAAATAATATGAGAAAAACATATAATCATTAAAATAAACATACTCCTGAAGATGTTCGAAAAAAGCGAACGAAACGTCGAGTAAAAATTATGAAAATTATAAATTGAAACAACGGTTTGACCATTACCAGCCCGTAGGAAACCCCTATTGAAAGAAAAAAAAAATTGTTGAAACACATTTTACAAACATTTTTCATATAAAATTTCTTCTAAAATGTATTTCAGCAATGTTTTATTTTTTATGAGCACCAGTGTTAAGATTTAGCAGATAGTTATAGAATATTTTAATTAAGATATATGTACATAAGCAATAGACACGCCTTTCGCCCATTTATGCCGATAATTAAAAGTTATAAAAATCGTTAATAATTTTATGGGGCTTGAGTTTGGTTTTTGAGAAAGAATTTTTGTGATAAAACTGTGGTGACCAACGTCCAGCCGATAAGTCTGCAGCTAGACTTACCGGCTGAGGTACATATCAAGGCTGTTTCACAACCACCATGTCGCTCATTTACTCTTTTTTTTTTTTTGTACAAAACCTAGAAATGGCATTTGGGATTGTAATTTAATTGAAAATTATTTTATGGATTGACAAGTTAAGCTCTGGCTTCCCTTAATAGTACAGATTATTGGTTTCGTTTGGAAGATGTCTCAAGGTACGGTCACATATGTATGAATTTAACAAAAAAAAAATTTAACCACGACTTTCTTGTCAATCTTTATTTGGGCCAGTAAATGCTTACAAACAACTGGAATTCATATACATTAACATAAATACAACGAAAAGCAGGAATTCAATGTAAAAATAATACATTTCACAAGAGCATATTTTAAGGTTATGTTTGCTCAACGAGCAATTACAAAAATTTATGGCTAACATATATTTGGTGTTAGAAACGCTTTGCTAGAGCAAACTTAGATTTGGTCTTAAGGTTGTAATTGCTCTTTGGGCAAACCTAACCTGAAAATGTACTGTAAGGAAATTATACTTTTTTTTTTAATTTTTCTTATTGCTGTATGTTGTTGCATTTATTATTTTATTTTTATTTTTACATAGTATGTAGATATTTTTAAGGAAATTCAAAATTTTTTGCGGAAAAGTCCCGTACACATTTTGTTATATAGAACACCTCGTCGCACGAGTCCCTATAATCCTTCTGCGCATCTCTACACACATTAAGTGCTTCTTTTGCCGTCTCCTGTAGTTCAGCAGGCAATATAATAGGAATTTGAGCGAGGGCTTTCGACACGTTTAATTCCCCCTTTTTCGATAGCGTGCCTGCCAGTTGCGCAATACGTTTCATATAACACTTAATTTCCTTAATGTATATACACTTTTAGTTGTTTAGTTTGTTTAGTTCAAATAAAAAAGTAGTGGTCACGTTTTTTCTCATTTACCAGTATATTTGTAACTGTAAATTTTTATATATGTTGTTGTTGCCTTAATATGAATGTATATACACTTTTAGTTGTTTATGGGCAGGCATTTGCTTAAAATAAAAAAGTAGTGGTCACGTTTCTTTTTTTCTTATTTACCAGTACATTTGTAACTATAAATTTATTCGTTTCCATATTTAATTACAAACTGTACTTGGTGTGTACAGTGCATAAGGCTGGGCTTATTCGCTCACTCCTTCAAAAAAAAAAAAAAAAAAAACAAAAACAAAAAAAAACAAAAACAAAAAAAAACAAAAACAAAAAAAAACAAAAAGTGGTCACGTTTTTTTTTCATTTACCAGTATATATGTAACTGTAAATTTATTCGACTCCATATTTAAACACAAATTGTACTTGATGTGTACAGTGTAAAAGGCTGGGCTTATTCGTTTAATCTTTTAAAAAAAAATAGTGGTCACGTTTTTTTTTTTCATTTACCTGTACATTTGTAGTTGTAAATTTATTCGACTCCATATTTTAACACAAACTGTACTTGGTGTGTACTGTGAAAAAGGCTGGGCTTATTCGCTTACTCTTTCAAAAAAAAGTAGTGGTCACGTTTTTTTTCATTTACCATTATATTTGTAGTTGTAAATTTATTCGACTCCATATTTAAACACAAACTGTACTTGGTGTCTACAGTGCAAAAGGCTGGTCCTATTCGCTTACTCTTTCAAAGGAATATATTTTAACATCCCTTCTTGAAAGAATGGGCATTAAAATATGCGGTAAAGTGAAATTTTGTTAATGCTCAATTATAAGTTTTCTTCGATGTCGCAAAGGAAAAAGGTCGAAGCAAATTGGATAAAGAAATTAAAGCTGAGTGTATTGCTGATACTTTAAGCTAAAACTGAAAACTATAACAGAATTATTGTTAAATTTTAAATATTATTTTTAGGCATAAACAAGTTTTTTTTCTCAGCAAACGGTGTAGAAATAATTACTTGTTTGTTTGCATTGTTGCTGTCATTAAGTGAGTTTTTTTTTTTTTGCATCATACTACTCCAGTTTTAGTCACATGTGGACGAGGATACTTAAAAGGTGGCATGAACCAACAAAATAAGGCAAAAAAGGCAAGGATTTTAAGACAAGTGCTTGTTTGAAAATTGAAAATAAAAAGAGACCAAGTGAAATAAAACAAATTTACTGTACAAATGCCCAGGCAACGTGACACGTGTAAAGAATTTGTTTAATTTAAAAACAGCTTTTTGTATGAATTTTATATAAAAACAAAAAGAAAATCCACAACAAATGTCATGAAATATGTTTGTTTTAATTGTTGAAAATTTCGAAACACTCATTTTTACACTGAAATAATTGTTTTTTTTTTTTTTTTTTTGTTGGCTAAACATTCTATAGATTTATGTATTTGGAACACACAAGAGAATACCTTAAGGCATAGAGCTTATAAGCCAGATTTAGTTATTACTTGGCAGTTTAAAATAATTTATTGCTAACCATTAAAAAGGTCATCACGTTTAAAGATGGAGAAGCAATAAAATTTTGAAAAGAAAAACAGAAGCATATAAATGCTGCAGACATTAATGGGTTATCGAGAAGACCAAAGGTTAGAAATTAATTTAACTGAACATTGGGAAATAAACAAACAGGGTTCTGTTTTTTATATTCGCTCATAGCATATCATAACAGGGATTTGCGAAATCACTGAGGAAAATTTGGTTGGAATGAAAGGATTTCATTAACAAAATTAAATATTTTAACCTGCTAATGAAGTTTTTCTTTTTGCCGTATGTTACTATTATATACATGTATATGTATTTTTAGTTGTTTATATGCAGGTATTTGCTCAAAATAAAGGTCAACAAAAAAATAGTGGTCACGTTTTTTTTTTTTTTTTTAATTTATTACTGATACTTATATGTTTGAGTATATATGTTTCATAGATATTGTGAATTAATTTCATTAAAATTTATTCACCTTTAAAGTGTGTGTTTTTCAAATTTTAAAGCGGGCTTTCACAGCGGGAAAATTTGTATTCTCTCAGTCACGTCACTGCAGCAAGACGATGACAGTAGATGCGTTCTGGCCCATATTATGAGCAACATTCGATATTTGCTGAGTATCGAGGATCGCACAATGAATGTAAAACTGATATTACGAGTTAGTAGGGCTGTCGAAAGTGTCATTGCTCATCAAATGATTGTGGAATGCAATTTAGCTCTTGAAATGTGTGGTGTAGTAGAATGATCAAAAAAAAAATATATATATATATATATATGAAAATGTAAGTATTTTGGGTTTATGTTGCAATTTTATATGGATTTGGCAGGTAAGCACTGTTGTAGCAGCCATCAGAAGACCTGATAGCAATTCTCAATGACACAGTTTCTGCTAATAACATTCAACGATAGTGTCACAAAAACTGTCAAAAGTATCACTGTGTTTTTAATTGTGTCGATTGTCATGCAGCGTAAAAAGAGATGGGACCAGAAATGTTGGACCGAAGGCCAACAGGCGCCGGCAGAACTAAGAAGACAGGGCATCCAGCAGTGGTAACAGAGGTGGCAGAGCCAGACACAGGGCCGATGGACAGCAAGACTTATCCCAAATTTAGCAATGTGGATAGACAGGAATTTCGGCGAAGTTAACTACTATCTAACGCAGTTATTGTCGGGACATGGCTATTTCCGGAAGTACCTGCATCGGATGGGGAAAAGCGATGGCCCATGCTGCGTATACGGAGATGCAGATATGGATGACGCTGAGCACACCTTTTTTGAGTGCTGCAAGTGGAACCACAAGAGAGCTGATATCGAAACGAGCTATGGCCCACTGACGACACAAAGCGTCGTTGGAATCATGCTCAGCAGTGAGGAGAGCTGGCAACGTATAGCGGTTTTCGTCGAAGGCATTCTCCGTAGGAAAAAGATGGACCTAGACGCACGCGAGAACGGAAGCAGTTCAATCTGCAGTAAACTAAGCGGGCCCGACGGCGAACTAGCATGCAGAGAGTGGCAGTTATAGCGCAAGTGAAGGGACCCCACACTGAAGTAATACGAGAGTAGTTCCAGTGTGGATGACTCCCATGGTAAATGGGGGGCGGTTTTAGTTGGTAGTCTTTCGAGGAGTCCAACATTGCCTGTCGTGAAGAGTGACGACCTGGCAGGCATGCGTAAAGCATTTTCCCTCAACAACTCGCAAAAAAAAATTGTCATGCAGTATGAGTATGAAAATCAGACCTCCAGAATAGCAAGCATTAAGCTTTAGAATAAAAGGCCAGGCCTTGAAAGAAATGAGTTTTGTAGGCATGTACAGGGGGGAAGTCGTGGACATCCCAAAATTGCAGTCAAAGTCTGCCGGAGGCATTTACTTTCTTAATAAATCGATTTTCGAATTGCGGTATTTACCAAGGAAAATGTGAACATGTTCAAGCACCCATTGCACGTATCTACGGCGTTGTGAATGGTAAGCTGGCTTTAGTTGTTGTGTGAGCTGGACTTTATATGGATGCAGTAGGTGTAGATCTAAATGCAAAATACGCCATAATGTGCCTAACTCCTGAGAACGACGGAGAATCGACATTATTTCACTTACAGCAGCGATATTTTCAGCGGAACGAGCGAAACGAAACGATGCACAGGTCTTACAATATTTGTAATCGCTCCAGTAGCTTCAAATTTCTTCACGATTTTACCAATTGCTGGCGTAATTGGACGATTATGTAAAGCATAATCTACTTTTAAAGCACGATATGTGGCATCGCCATTTTTGTAGTATATATAATTTTGATAATTTGTATGCGTTGTGTGATGGATCTTTAACTGATCCATTTTCGTCCATGTCAGACTTTCCAGTGAGAAGAAAACAATTGGTTTAACAACTTAGTTTGACAGATGTCGCTTTCCAGTCCTATACTTTTGAAACCACGAAATGGGTATCATGTTAACTTATTGGCTTAAAATTACTTGTGAAATTATTTCCCTCAAAGGTTTCTTTAAAATGTTTTTCAAATCGATCCATTACATGTGCTGTAGAAAATTAGCTAAAATAAATTGCCTTCAACCAAAACATGTTAGTGTCTTAACTTTTTTGTGAAATTTCGTGAAACTTTGTGAACTGCCTTAACATGATATTCGGGTACTATTACGCTTGAATTTTTTTTTTTTTTAATTTAATCACGAGTAACACGACATTTTCACAACAACCGCTCATCTCTAATTTGCAGTGATTGAAAATCGCATTCATTTTAAACATAAATTCTCAATTTGTTTTATTGCAAAATGTGTGTGCATACGATTTCATTTCACATCAGTCCACCTGGTATACTTATTTTACTTTTATATCTAAATATGAAACAAAATTTGACATTTTTAATTGTTAAAATATTTTTGTGCACTGACAAATCTCTGTAGACAGCCCGCCCAAAAAACATTCGGATGCTCTAACATTTAAAAGCAAAAATCCAGCAGATTTTCATTTTATCATTAATGCCATAATAAATGAAAAATGATTATTAAAAACCACTTGAGGATTTATTTTTTTTTTTCGCTTTTCGAATGTTTACTTCACCGTTGAATTTGCCACCCCATTGAATAGACTCATATGGCAGGCAGGCAGCCAGCCGTTAAGCCAAAACGCTTTAAATGCGTGAATATGAAATGTGGGAATAGGAAGGGATATGAAGACACAAAAGAGTTCGAGAATTCGTATTCGATGAAATACACACTTTAGCTGATAATTAAAAAGTATTTTATTGATTTTGGGCAAAAAGTTTGTGCAAACAATCCAAAAATAACACTTTTGATTTTTAGTATTTATACTTCAAAAACTTTTAGTGAGATCAAGACTCTTGTGGATATTTTGAACACAAAAGGCAGGGCTACCAACTGTTATTGTTTTATTAGGTTTAGGCTGCTCATCACTCCAGTTTTATCACTAAAAAATCTTTCTCAATTTTGAGGAAGTAAAATCGAACTCGAGCCTGATAAAAAATTATTAACAATTGTAAATTCTATAGTTGGACTATAAAGCAAAAATTCATACTAGCTGACTTATGCTAGGAACACAACTGGGACGAACAACGAATTTTTCGCCGCGAATATTCGCCGTCAAAAATAAAACACATTGGTATATATGAAAATGCACACACAGTCACAGCGTCGCTCGAAATTCGTTGTACGCGGTGAACTTAAAATAGATTTATTTCTATTTCTTATGCCGGCGAACGACGAACAAATCAGTACCATGTGGCCATGTTGGTTTTAGTTTTCAAGTGTTTTAGTAAAAACAGCTAATTTTTGCTTTAATAGTTTTTATTTTAAGTGCTAAGCTTTGACTTTTTGCATTTATGTTTATGAATAAAACCGTAAAGAGCGAGTACTTTAAAAAAAATATTAAATTTTTGAATTGAAAACATAATTTTTTTTAATCTAAAAATTGTGAATAACAACCAAAAAGATAGCTTTGAGGTTCTAGAATGTTGGCTCACACATTTCAAACCAAAGAGAGGTGAGCAGATTAGCAAATATTAGCTCAAGAAGAATGTAACCACTACTCTGTTTGTTTTTGGCCAGGTATATGAATATAAAACAACTAAAACCGCATAAGCACACACGTAAATACATCAACAAATAGCAATGAAGAGAATAAAAATTTACAACGTTAAATTTCAATAGAGTATATTTTAAGGTTATGGTTGCTCACTGAGCAACTACTAAAATGGCAGCCAAAAATTATTTCATCTTACAAAAGTTGCGCCGGAGCAAATAAACATTTGTTCTGAATCACAGATGCCCAGTAGTGTGGCTGATATGAGCAAATTAAACTCACACGTATTATTATGCTCTTTTGCGTGCTCGTCAATCAACCAATAGGAAATCACCATGTTGAGTGGGAGAGACAAACTACAGTTGCAGAAATTCTGTGTCTTATTTTACATTTTAATCACAGAGTACACAGAGATGTTTAAAATGACATTTAAAAATGGCTCAAATCAACCTCTAGACAGTTTGTGTAAAGAGATAGACTATAGTATGCATTTTTTACGTAAAACAAATGCAAACAAAACAAAAAATAACATGTTTTTATGAACAACCACCACCGAAACAGCAAAAATTTAATAATTTAAAGTAAATTAAAAGTAAAAAAATTGGAAAAAAGTGGTCAACTAAAAATCCTCTTTGACTTAGGATTTGATAACACATATGTATTTGAGTGTTTGGAAATTCATTAACGAAGAGCATGTATTTTTTCCTCACAAAACCACTACTACAAATTAAAATTAAAACAGTGTCCTTAAAGTCATGAAATAAAACATAATTAAATATTTTTAAGCACTTTATAAACAGTGAATACTATAAAGTTTTATATTATAAAAAGCCATTTAATATACTTTTTAAACATTCATAAATTTATAATAAAAAAACCCAACATTTTTTCTGTAGAAAACTGCTTTTTGTTTTGTTTTGACTACAAGTTCTCGAGCGATTGTGAAAACGAGAGGTACAGAAGTTTTCGCTGACTTGCTATCTCATTCTGGTTGCATTTCATCTCTGTGTACTTTGTGATTTTAATCGTCATCGAGACTGCTGTCAGTGAACACCACAAAGTACACAGAGATGAAACGCGACCAGAACGCGATAGGAAGTCAGCGAAAACTTCTGGCTGGCCCCCAAACAAGTGATATGGCCACTTTACAAAAGTCACTTTTGGGATATATGGTTATGTCTGTGCTTAATGCTACAGATTTTTGTGTATTTTCTAGCTCTAACAGCTTACATTGCCTTGAAGAGAGTAAAGGGTCCGCCAAATAACTTTTTCTTTTTTTTTTTTGAAAACTGTGTCACAAAGTATGAACAGAGAAGAAGCAAGTCAGCGCGAAGCTCCGTATGTCCAGTTTTCACAATCGCTCGCGAACTTGTAGTCAAAACAAAACAAAAAACGGTTTTTACAGTTCCCTTTTTTATGCTTTGTGGTTTATATTGTGTATGTGGCACAGAGTTTACAGAGGTGAAAGAAATGACAGTTGAAAATCGCCCAAATTAGCTCTGTGCTAGCAGCTGATTTGGGCGATTTTCAACTGTCATTTCTTTCACCTCTGTATTATACTCTGTGGTGAACACAAATTCAAATTATTGCAATACATTAATGATGTCAGCCGAAAAGCATTTTATGTTACAAAATGCTTTTGATGACATGCAATGTTTTATTTGACATAAGACATTTAAAAAAACTAAGAAATATAATTTAAAAAAAAAAAAAACATTTTGAAGATGTTCACAAAGCCATGAATAAAATGAATAGCAAATTATTTTCTTCCAGTGTTATTTCGTCATTCTCACCAATACTACTACCTGGGGCATCTACATATGTTCTAAATGTTGCATTTGCTCATAGATAAAACCTAACCTTAAATTATATTCTAGTCGAATTGGTTAATTTTACCTTTTTCTCCAATTTTTTTTTTTTTTTGTCGTTTCGTTGCTGCCACCATATCGCTTCTTTATTACAATGTAGTCATATCTCGAAAAAAAAATCAAACTTGGCAAATTGCCTTTTAAGTTTTCAGAAGAAAATGAGTGGACAAGACCTTTTTCTTGATACAATTTCAGTTAAACTTATAAGATATAAGGCGGAAATTTTTTGTAGGCATAAAAGAGATATTAGGAAACGCTTTTCCATAAAAATTTGTAAAAATGTATTTCGCCAAATGAGGCTAACGATTCCTACGTTTTAGCATTATAAAACGAATGTATAAGGGATTGTTATTATAATTTCGGTTTAGCTTGAGATTTGAGGCTGAAAATTTATACAGGGTTGAAAAAAGGTATAAAGAAACAATTTTGTCTAAAATGAAAAAAAAATTTCCAGTTTTTTGAGATATGACTATGTGGCAATGAAGTAACGATATGAACACATTTAAATTTTGAATGTTTATATGCATGTATTTATCCTGAATATATGTAGGTAGAAAAATAAGTAGTGGTCACGTTATTTTTTTTTTCAAAAATTACCAAATATTTCCACATATTCGACCGTGCCTCAAGTGCTTTTAATAGATGTTATATAGTTGTCTCTTTATACGTTTAAAAAGTGTCAGTTTACTTTTACACAACAGTTTCTTTCGGCTATTTACTTCTTCTTACTTCAGTCGTCTTAAATTCGGCTCCTTAATGTCGTTCCCCTGTTTGTGTTAAATTTATTTTCATCTCACTCCCTAATACAGAAATACTTAGAACACATACGCATATAAATATACATGTGTTGTTTATTTCGTTCGTTGTATGCCTCACGAAGGGTAAAATTTACGATGTGGGTCTTTTGTGTACCACCTTGTTTATTCCGTATTTTACACATGAAATGATTTTAGCATTTTTTGTTTTTTTACATTATCATCTGTTGTTACAAGCGTTTTATGTGGGTGTGTATGTGTGTGCGCGCGTTAAGCAGCAACTCGTACCCAGTTAACCAGGCCCACGGCAAAGAAGTCGTTTTCCAGCAACTTGTGCAAGATGGTGGGTGCATGATTTGTCATGCTGGCAGCAAGATAATTTGTCGTTTTAATAATATACATTTTTTTTTTTTTAATTCATTATTTTTTTAACTTTATTTGAATTTATGTATTTGGATCCAAGTCCAATGTACATTATTGTTTGTGTTTAATATTTATCAAATTAAAAAAAAGGAAATTAAAATCAAGAGAAGCTAAAAGACAGTTGGCAGTTTCGAGGCCGCTACGCTGCTCATCCACAGTCACATTTCGTACTCAGTACAGTTGAGTACAATTGAATGTACTGTTAGGTACTTTATTAAAGTAGGGAATAATTATAATGTACTACACTTTATATGTCGCATCACTGTGTGGGGCGCTAACAGGACACTATACCTGCATGAAGCATCTACACAGAATGGGACTATCCAGCACGGCAACCTGCAGATTTTGCGGAGAAGAAGAGGAGACAATGGAACACTTGATTATTGAATGTGTGGCACTTGGCCACAGAAGATACAGGCTGTTGCAGGCCTATACATTGGGTTCACAGAATTTACAAGGGCTTCCACAGAAGGAGCTAGTACTGTTTCTTGATGTATTAAACTCGTGAGAGAAAAGGGTTGCACAATAGATCATTCATGGTCGCAGTGCGAAGGGCCATTCTGGACCGACCTAGCAATAATAATAATAATAATAATAATATGTCGCATAGTAGTTAAGACTTATCACTTATTATGAATGCCTTTTCACTGCTCCATTATCATCACTTTCATTTGTTTACAAATGAAAGTTGTGTATTTAAAATATAAAATACAAATACTTTTTTTCCATGTATTTAAAATACAAAATACTGCATTCCAAAAGCAAGTATTTGAAATACAAAATACAGTGTAACAAAAAAATATGTATTTAAAATACAAAATACTTTTAACAAAAAAGTTTTTAATTTCTTTCATAAACACCAGTTTTTCAAAAGTGATATCAGACAAACAATCTCTTGATGGCGAATAAAGAAAACCAGCTAACGACAAAATCCCAATGATTTCTTATTAGAAAATGATATTTTTTTGAAAGTCATATAACGGAATTACGAAAAAAGTGACAATTAGAAAACGTTTCACCAAATGCTATATAACTATATATCTATAGTCTATCCAAGTCAACAATTTGATTGATATTTTTTTCTCTTGTTCTACATTAAAATGTCGTACGCTGGTTTTCTTTGTGTTTTATTTTTTCAATATTTAACTTTCTGACAGCTTGGCAACTTTCTCAATGTGTGTGCATTCAGTTGCGTTTTCTCTACACAGGTACTTTGGTAATTAAATTGTGGTATTGCTATTTTTTGGAAATAAGACAGCAGCAAAATTTTCGATTTTAGTTGATGTATGAATGAAATAGCTTTTAGCGTATATATTTTAACATAAATTTAAAATGTATTTTGAAAAATGTATTTTGAGAGCACGATTATTTGAAATACAAAATACTCAAGCGCTTAGTATTTAAAATACAAAATACAAATACGTATTTTAAATACATGTATTTCAAATACTGCCCAGCCCTGACTATACATCACAAAAAACACGTCTGCTCTGATCAAAAGTTCACAAACAACTCGATTTACTCATTAATCAAAGCAATTAGTAGCCAAAATCGTTCTTAATTTGAGCCCATTTAGGTAAGAAAAAAATTAGTAATCCTTCAAAACAAAGTTCAACTAAGAAACTCGATTAAATAAAAAGTAATGATCATGGACATAACACCGTGGCTTTTATTTTCTTACTGAATATTATCATTGCAGTCGTTGTTGCAGTGCTTCTTGCATCACATTGCCAACTGGGTGGCGTAGAGTTTAATTAAAAAAATATGAGGGACTAACTGAACCATCATTATGCCAACAGCATTGACGGAGCTGCACAAATAATGCCATAGAGATTTTGTCAAGCGGCCCAGAAAAAAAGTTTAAAATAAAACAACTTAAATGTATTAGAATAGAATAGAATCTCCGAGGACATAAACAGAGCATTTTGAGCCAGTGAGCTTTTGGAATAATTTTAATATTATTTGGTTGCTGCTGGTGATGTGTTTCTGTTTTTGCTTTAATTACTTAAATATGTTGCCACAACATTTACGCACTTTGTTTGGCAGATGGGCCGGCAGACAGTTGGCATTAAAATTGTGCGTTTATTTTTGTGTGTAGAAAAGGCAGTATCGGTCGTAGTCTGGTAAAATAAAAGGAATTAACTGCAATACAACGCATGAGAAAACACAGGTTTAGAGGATTTTAGGCAGCTCCTAAAATAAATCAACATACTTCAAAGAAATTAAATGGTTAAAACTTTTTGAGAGATGAAAAGATTTGGTTTTTAGCGTTTTGTGTAGAAGTTGACGTTTTAGTGGCTTTTTTGGAGTAGTGTAAAGTAAATAATTTAATCAGTTAAAATGTAATTGTTAAAAATCTGTTGATAAGATCCGTCAGATTCACTACGTTTTTTCTTATTCTGAAAACAAAACTAAAAAAAAAACTGAGAAATAATTGCCATTTATTTCTTTTCTCTCAGAATATTCTCTATATTATTGTGCCTCTCTTTACAATTGTGCCTCTCTTTACAATTGTGGCATATGTTGGGAGTTAGAAAAACCTTTTTTCCAGATTGCATATTGCGGCAGTGGAACTTGGCATATTTGTATACTAAGATCACTCCAATTCATTTGTGGTTATTTTTTTTGTGTGAGAACCAGTGTTGCAAGAAGTAGCAAAACTCCCTGCAAGTAGTACGAATTTTGCATAGTTCATATTTCAAGCGTAGGGAAAATTGGACGGATTTGTTACAGTCTCTTAAATGTAAATTGAAAGAAGTTTTTGTTATTTTAGGTATAAAAGTAGACCTTAATTGTTTTTGGTCAACATTTTGTTGATGCTGCTCAACTCGTCAGAAGACTCAAAAAAAACTCGAAAAGCGAATGTGTGAAGTTTTAGTACTGATTTCATTACTTCCATGAACACAATGGTAATCTCAAATGTTCAATCGGACCCTTAATACAGAAAACAATTTTATCACTTCGCAACACATTTACTTTTCTTTGCAAACTTCATACAAAGAGTTGCCGTTGGTTACTACGATTTGTATTCTTAACCAACGGTAACTCGTTATTTGAAGGTTGTGTAGAAAATCAAAACTGTTTCGAATAAATATAAAATCGTTCTTGTGTAGATAATGAGCACTGATAATAAGTCGGCGTGTTCGGCACAAATTGACGGGAGTTGTCTATATATTTGGATCTCCTGGGGCCAACCTGAAGCTATTTAGAGGAAGAAATTGGACATGTGTAAAATATACGTATGGGAACTTCCCTAATGAACGAAGGTACAAGAAGGGTGTGTTGGAAAAAAAACGTAAGAAAAAAAATACAGAATGGGAACCTGTTGTACATTGGACTCCTACAAATGGATCCTAGAAAAAAAGCTTAGAAAATGAAATGAAAATCTCTCAGTCAGCTGATGTAATGACTGTTAAAAAGAGATAGGTATAGTATGCATTATATGCTCTTTCTTACTGCATAAAAAGAACTGCAAAAAAATATTTTTCTTTGATATTGTTGCGAATTTTAGCTCACAGTTTACGCTGATTTGCTATCCTTCGCTAGCCGATTTCATCTCGGCATTCTTTGTGGTCTGGGAGAACAAGAAAACCCGTTTTGGCTGACGTTTGCCCTCCGGTATATTATGGTGGATCCACTTTGTACTTACGGCTAATAAAAGCGCAAAAACTCACCCTTGTTGCGGTTTAACAGCACCAAATATTCCTGGAAAATTGTCACTTGGTTGCGTTTGCGGTCGGTTATGAGCCAGTGGGGCTTCCATCTTGCGGAAAACTTTCTCACACCCAAGTGATCATTCAAAATAGAAACCTCTGAGGCAAGTAGAATGTCTGAAAACACAGTAGCAGGCAATCTGTTCTTCTTTCAGTTTAATATATATCTAAATTAGCAACAGTGTTAACTGTTAGGAATGATTAAACGAAGAAGACTACTTCTCTGCTCTGCCTTTCATTCCTCAGCAAAACCATTTAACCGCATCACATTGTCCTAATTTTTTGGCTCAGGTAATGTAATGAAGGTAATGAAGACACAACTCAGCCATTTGCCCTGCGGCTAGTGGTTGATTTACTGTGCTTCTCTTACTCCCTACGGAATTAATACACCTAGGAACTGTAATAGCTTGTTCAGTGGAAGAATTTGCTAGCCTAGCCTGTTTTTTCTATGTCCAAGTGCCATGCAGTCAGCGATCATATGTTCCCTTCATTCCTCTTCCAGAACACAGAACCTGCCAGTGTCTGTGTTAAATACACCCATTTTGTTTAGGTGTTTGTTGCAGCCGTCAAGACTTGTAAGTGCCTTAGTCAGTAGTCTTAAGTCTTGTCTATACAGTTTTAGAATCAATTGAAGGACCTGAGAGCATCAAAGCTTAGAAAGTGTTTTGAATGTTCCAGATCGCTAGTGTCACTCCATGGTTGGTTTATACTGGATTTTGTCCATTTTCTGACAAGATTTTCGTTGAAGATAAAACATGGAGTGGATCCAATAAAATTCCCCTCCACGCCTTTCTTAGAATCAGCACAACGGTAGCTTGGAGGACCCCCAAGTGGGACCTGGTCTCACGATTAGCAGCCCGTGAAACGTTGCTTAGAATAGATGCCTGCCATCCATCTCATTACCCCTATGCCCTCCGTGTCCTGGAACCCAAACCAGAGTTATCTGATTTTGACTCGACAGCACGTTTAGTCTGTAATGACATTCCAGCATTAAGCTGGATTTAAAATTGCAATGGCTTACGGCCTTGGGTACTGACATCTTCACACCACTGTTTTCTTTGTCATATACAGTGAAAACTCTCATAACCGGACACTCACCGTCGCGGCATTTTTGTCCGGTTATAAAAGGTGTCCGCTTAAAAGAGGTACAACTTTTTTTTAATACATCTTTTTATTTTATAATGCTAAGCTTTCTACTGCGGTCGAAAAAATTGATTCAGGTTTGACTGCTTTAATTTAGACCGGCTCAATTTAAGTTGTTGAGTTTCAAAATGACTTTCAATATTTTTTATCTGTTGGAACGCGACAAAGTCATCTTTTGCAAAATGCTTTAAACGAACAATTTGTTTTAATGCTTCATCATAAGAGTTTATCGGATCAGGTATTTCTACATGCACCTCGTCTTCAGAATCTTCAGACTCGTTTATCTCCATAACAGCGCTTGGATATAATGTTTCTATACAGTCATCTTCAGTGAATACGATTTCATCTACTTTTAAGAACTCGTCAAATCCATTTGATTAAGGGAACAGTTCTACTAAACGAATGACTTCTTTATTTTTAATGATTTCTGCGGCCTGTGTTTTACCAATTTTGAATATTAAAACATAAAAGAAATGCAACAAAATGTTTTGCAGAAAAACTCAAAAAACTTTACTTCCTTGCGTTTCCACGCACCGAAATCTTTTCCCTGTCAAACTCATTTATAATTTCCATTTTTTCTTTGATTGATAGCATATTTTTTTATTTGCCATTTCTTTTTTTGTGTTCTAAAGCAATCAAAACAAGTTAATCAAACAATTTGTTCAAATAAATAGAAATTTCTTTGTCATTGGTGTTAAAAGGGGAATCACAAAATTGAATGGCATTAACACAAATATGAAACAGAGTTGGAAAAAATAGTAACTCAACAAGAGTTGTATTTATTTGGTATATTTTTTTTTTGGCATTTTTTCTGATAAATTCGTCTTGATTTTAACGCTTTTGTCCGCTTATGAGGGATTTTGAGATCATTATTTTAAAATTTTGGTGTCCGCGTCCGGTTATTAGAGTGTCCGGTTATGGGAATACATTTTGTATGAAAAAACAGTTGAAAATCACGGTTCTGCAAAGTTTGTCCGGTTATAGGAGGTGTCCGGTTATGGAAGGTGTCCGTATCCACTATTGCATAGAGTTCCGTTTGAAAAACTATTGTGTCCTTATTAAGAGCTATTGCTTTGTGTGCTCCCTAGACCCCAAGTCCTAGCAGCTTTTTGGATCCATAAATTTGAGTTATAGCAGAATTCTAAACTTGAGACTTTGATTAAAATCATGGAACGCTAAAAACCCCTATAGAACTAAAAATAAAATTTAAATCTCATTTTTCAATACATAATTAAAAAACCAGCGTAAATGTTAGCAAAGTATTAAATATTTAAAAAATATATACATACATATAGTATATAAATAATGCCATTAAGTAAAACAAACAACTATTTATTTGTTGCTGCTGCTCATTTTATTGGCTTGAAATCAAACGATTGTCGGCATTGAGGTGCTTCAACTGGGAACAGGTTAAAAACAAACCACTGAATGAAAATAACAATAACATGAGAAGAAGAAAAAAAAATGCATATAAATAAAATAAATTAATGCAAAATGAAAATATGTGTCAGATGAATTAAAATTGTGTTTAACTTTTTTTTTTGAACAAGCAACCTCCTTCTATTATAATTTCTGTAGTCGTTTTCTTTCTTTTTTTTTATTATTATTTTAATGTCAAGCGACATTTTTGCAGCCGGCAGGCAGAGTATTTTATAATTTAAATGTGAAAATAACAACTCAATTATTATTAAATATAATATTATTGAATTCCTTTGCTTGCAGAAATATTTGTGGTTAATTTTTGTTGTTGTTGTTGTTGTCAATAAAATGCTTTGTATGCACTTTGTTTTTTTCTTTTCACTGTAATTAAGCTTCCTACAAGTTTTGTTTTTTTATTAATATTTTTCTTATACTTTTTAGAACTGTCACTGTTTCTAATCCATAATTATTTTTGTTTAGCAAAAGTTTAGTGAACTTGTTTTTGGTTTGGCGACAGGTGTGCAGGTGTTTGTGCTCTTCGCGTGCTGTTGATTGCTGTTGCCACTTTGCAAAAACTGCTACTAATTTGAATCGTGTGTTGCCGCTTGTTTTGTGGTCGTTAATCGTTTAAAGTGTGAAACGGTCAGCAGTGATTAACAATTGCAACAAAAAAAAAACAAACAAAACAACAAACAAAAAACAAATAAGCTTTAAACGAAAATCTGAAAATAAAACACTTTCGGCTCACGAGTGGTGGTAATTACAATTAATAAATTATATGATATTTGAAATATGAGACTTGCATAGATAGCAGCCGGTAAAACAAACGTTTAATAGAGCGTCAACAGGTATGGGTTTTTGTTGATTTTTGAAACCTGCTTTCAAATCTTTGTTAGCGGCCAAGGTAATGAACTTTAAAAAAATAAATATCAGTTTTCCTTTAAATGCTTTAAATACCTCTGTCTTGATTTGCATTTATATTTATTTAGCGAATTTGCATTTGAAGATAAAACAAACAAGAATAGAATAGAAAAAAAGCCAGTGAGCTATATTCGGTCTTGCCGAATCTTATGCAAAATATAAAGTGTATAATTAAACAAAATTTCATTCAATGAAATTTTTTGTAGCAGTATTTTTATTATCCCGATCTTATTTTGTTCCTTGAGCTTTTTAATAAATACAATATTACGGTCGATAATTGATAACACAAGGGAACAAGGTATTTGTTGTTTATGAACTGAATGTTGTTTTAAAGTTAATTTGGGACGCTGAATCCAAATCTGCACTTGGTTTTTTTTTTTTGTATCAGCTTTTGAGTTTTTGAGATATACCGTTATGTCTAAAATTAAGGCGCTTCCAGTACAAATATTTAAGTAACTTGAAAAAGGTTCAGCATATTCAGTTAAAAAAAAAAAAACCGAAATTCGTCAACAAAATTATCTTTAATACGTGCCTACATTGTTTTTAATTTGAACGAGTAGTTTCAGAGATACCGTTGTAGTTTTGAAAAAAAATAAAAATTTGATATTAAAAAAAAAAAATATCTTATTTAAAAATTAATAAAAAAAAAAAAATAATAATGCAACTAAAGTTACAATGTTGGTCTTAAAGCATTTAGCTTAATATATTTTGAATCCAATGAGCTTTATTTCATTGAAATCGGTGCAGAACTTTTGATTTTCTCAATGATTTACTGAGATAACTAAATTGACAAAAATCGCGATTTTCTCACACTTAAATAAGTGTATGAAAATCGCGATTTTTGTCAATTTAGTTATCTCAGTAAATCATTGAGAAAATCAAAAGTTCTGCACCGATTTCAATGAAATAAAGCTCATTTGATTTAAAAAATTCTCATTTTTCAAAAACCTGCGCTTTGACTGGCTTGATTTCTTGTAAGCACTAGAGTAGTGTAGTAGATGCCTGGCTTTCCATGATGGGCCATATTTAAAATGTATTATGACATGTTTTTCTATAATACTAAAAATGTTCCCCCCTCGTAGTTTAGATGGGAACATAAAACAAATATTTTCATGAGTCTTAATAAAACCAATGCTGTTTTATGTTCGAAATCAAACAAGTTGTCAAAAATAAAATAAAAAGAAACATTGCTAACATGTTGTTTAATGTTACGATATCAAATATAATTCTCAATTGCTTTGCATGTCAGTTTTGTTTTGATAAAGTAAGAAGATTACGAAATTATATGCACGTATTTTTGTTGGTGTAATTTAACAAAAATTATAAAAAAAAAAATCAAGTAAATAAACATGCACGTTTATATATTGAATAATTTGTTTGGAGTCAATTTTATTGTTGTAATATTTCATTATATTTGAAGCTATTGACACATGCTTACTCATAAATTAGCCATTTCTATGGCATCTTTCTATGCTACACTAAAAAAACAAGTTTTTTTTTTTAATTTATTCTCATTCCAGTTTTTTTTTCCAACACATTCATTGTTGCTTTGGTAATTGAATGGCAAACGGTGTTGCCAGACAACAAGGATTAATTTTGTAGCTTTTGTAACGGGTACCTTTAAATGCTTGACCCATTTTATATTATTATTATTCTGATATTTTTGATATTTTAAGTCAATGTCATGGTTATTATAAATGAGTTTTAATTAGGTACTAAGGCCATAAACAGGCATATATGTATTTAGGAAAAAAAAAATGACATTTAAAAATGTATGCCATCCATTAGAAATTAATTTTATTATTAACTAATAAGTAATTCAGTCATTCCTACTAAATTTGTGTTCGCATATTAAACTACGGCTTGACAGCTAAGAATGTCAAACGGTGTTGACGTTTCAGTTCAGTGAGTTGGCAAGTCAACTGGGTATCCATCGACCTTTATCGGCCCCGGTGACACAGCATCACGCTGGTTACTATGAGCCAAATGCATTATGTGCCTGCCCCCAGGGGGAGCTTGTCTATACAGCATTTAAGGAGGCCTTGTTGTCAGTACAGTTGTCCTGAAGTACCGCAGCCAGTTCGCCGCTAGGGTTATGACAGCAGCTTGGGCCTGAGTAATGTTATGTTACGCGCGCCGCCGATCATGAAACCGGCCCACTTGGGTCCTAGAAAGGTACCGTTGTGTCTAAAACTGATTCTTCATTGAAAACGAAAAATGTAGATACAACCATCAATTCCCAGGTCCGAAAAGATCACGATCACGTTCTTTGATAAAAACCCACAAGAAGTGACAATTATTACATTGACACGACAATCGTGACTATGAGAATCAGTCCCTTTGTCTCAGTTCAAATAGATATCAGCTTTTGTGGAATAAACTCTTGGCGATTTTCTTCTAACGTTTCCTTAATATCAAAACGAGGCCAATCAGCTTCAACTAATTTCCTATTCGTATGCTGGCAAATATTTTCATTTCAATACTTCACACACACACACACACACACACACACACACACACACACACAAACTCACATAAACAGATACAACCCTGCCGGCAACTCAGTTAACTAGTAATGAATTATAAGCTAACTTTTTTACAACTGGTGGTGGTGGTTGACACTGAGATTATTTTTAATGGAGATGACTGACTATTTTAACATTACGATGTCCTAGGAGGTAGTCAATTGTCCGACTGTGCATTACTTTTCAACTAACTTAAAGTTAGCTACTTAAAAGTCAGTACCCACAGAAAAAAATTTACAAATCAAGGCTGAATTTACATTTTTCGGTGGTAATCTTATATTTTATTAAATTAAATTTCATCCTACTTTCCTTTTTTTTTTTTGTTAGCCTCTGGTGGGAATCGAACCACTACGCCTCAAGACTGGTGAGCAGCCAACATACTCACTCAGCCATGGCAACATTTAAAACGAATGCGACAATAGGCAATTTAATTAAAGAGTTATTTACCGTGTATGTGTGTGTATGTTGTTATTTGAATGTTGCGTTAACTCTGCACTACGTTTCAGCTGGCTTATAGCCAGTACACAAAAAGTGAATTACAAATCGATTGTATTGTAGCTAATTTGAAGCTAGTCCATAAAAGTTAACGTATAGTTAATTATTTTAGTAGTCGACTACTCAATGTCCGACAGGGATGGACTATAAGTCGATTTTACTTGTAGTCGACTACCAATTTGCTGGCAGGGAAATTAAAATAAATTGATCAGTACAATCAATACAATCGGTATTGATTACCGCTCTGCTTTCAACCTACCTTCCACAAACACAAGATTTGACGTGTGTGAACAGCCTCAAACATTATGGAATAACAAGTACGGCTCAAGGTAACAACTCTTTTTGCCAATCTGGCAACTCTTTATACAGAAGATGCAAGCAGGCAGCAGACCTCTTTATTTATCTGTGTTGTCAGAGATTTTAATGCGAAAAATTTAACTGTTTTGATAGAGAGAAACATTCTTGCACAAGAGCACATGAGTACAAACCAGCAAGACAGACCGTGCATGTGTATGTGTCAACATGACAAACTACTGAGAGTGCTCCAAAGTGCATGCTGGCGTACTTGCATATGTACTTTGTGTAGCAAACTACAAAAAGTTATAGTAGACTTTTAGCAGACTAAATTCAATTTCATCGAATGAGTTTCTGTTATGCTTTTAAAGTTGTTAGAAAAGCAAGTGGAGCAGTTAAAACAAAATAATAATAAAAAAAAATAGTAGTAAATGCATCCACAAGTGTGCTCTTGCAATTATAAACTAATTTTGTGTCTGTTCAAATCATAAAAATACGCAACGTACAAAATACTACATATGTATGTGCTTGAGTTAATTTAATTCTTTTTGTTTTTGCTCTCTGATGTGCTTTTAATAGGCATGAAAACAGCAACTTACTGCAATTATGTACAAATGTATGTTTTATGGCTGCTTTTGGTACACAAATAATTATTTCAAAGCAACATTATCTACTGACCGCTATTCAGAATTGGACCAACCAGATGTAAGAGAGCAATTTTAGTGATATGTACAACAAGTAAGTACATACATATGTAAAATGGTCTTGCGTGGCAGAATAAGATTTTGAAATACACATTTCCTTAAGACGCGCTCACACATGGCAAAAAAGAAAAAAAAGAAAATGAAAACACTACTTTTTTGCTGGTGTTCATTTTCGTCAAACACATGCAGGTAACTAATTAAAATTCGCACACATTTACACAGATACCATAACATAAATTATCCATTATGCAGTTAAAAAAAAAAGACGTAAATAAAACATGTGTGTGAAGTTAGATCCGTCAGTTAGCTTCGTTTTTAACATCTCTGTTTTTGTTTACATTTTCTTAACCAAACAGTGTTATTTTAACAGAATGATCTGTTTGCTAACATTTCTACCGTATTGCATTAACATAGAACATTTTTAGAGAAAGAGTTAATATATTTATTTATGTTGAAAACGAAGCTGTGAAGTTACCGCGGTTTTTTATAATATTTTTACAAATTTTGATTACCTTCAGCTCCAAAAATGAACCTTTTCAAAAAATATTTGCTGTATCTTTCAGCTGTCTATATGCCGACGACATTTCGTTGGTGCTAATCAACTCATCAGTAGACTTGAAAAATTCTTAAAAGTTTGTTTGAAACTTAAAGACTTATTCCATAATTCCCATATTTTTTGAAAAGGTTAATTTTTGGACCTGAATTAATACATTTCAATGGGCTCTTAAAGCAAAAAAATAATTAAGTTCAATTTTGATTACCGATAAACAAAAAAAAAAAACCAAAGGGTGGGAACAAACGAACAATTGGGGGTGATAGCTCTCATACCAAGTATTTTAGCCCCGTTTACCTTTTGTTCAAAATGTTTATAGGTTTTGAGCAATCGGGCCTTGAAGATGGGACATACTTAACAAGAACATTTTTTCAAAGTTCAAAAAAGGTCAAAATATGTTTGTACCATTCCATATTTTTCCAAAAAATCCACTTTTCCTCCCAAGAAATTTGGAGAAAAAAATTATTTTGCTCAAAATTTTATTTTCAAAATTATTTCAGAAATGACACTAACTGTGGACCTCTTGGGGCACCTTTTGTATATGGTGGGATATATGTACCATCTCCCAATTTTCCAGTACGACCGCTTGCTTGTCTTTCCAAGAAAATAACATTATTCATATAGTGTTTTTTGTCGTTGGGAATAGTTTTCAATATACTTTATATAGTCAAAACTATAAAATACATATTCCAAAGAACAGTTTCCACTTCATATCTTCCCAGGATGTTACTCAGATTGGTGGATATCCCTCCAAGAAAATAATCCATCTATTTGGCAGTGTCTGTTAAGCAGTTAACAGAGCTCTGTTAACCATACAATTTGTAAAGTGGTGTATGTCTCCGCTAATTAAAGTTAACTTTATCTTCACACACATACAATTTTGGATTATGCTTGAAGTAAAGCCACCACACGCATGTACGTGTAGCCGAACAAACACGACAGCAGGCATACAATTAAACTGCTTGAAGAATTATTTTTTACGTCTCCAGGGCACTTAATACACTTAATTTCATCGAACTGTTTTTTGTTTGCATTTCTCTCACTGGGGTTTTTTTTATAATTCTCAAAAGTTGTTTGTTTTATATGTTTGTGTATTAAAAAGTACGACCAGCTTTAAATAAGTTTATGGCATCTTAATTTTTGTTTTATCATCTCAACATTAAAGTATTTTCATTTATAAAACAAAAAACATATTTAATTAAAACCACCATAAGTATGAACAAATGCATGTGCGTATGTATTGCAAGCTATAATTTAATAAACTACCAGCATACAATTTCAAACCATTGTTTTATTACTTTGGCTGTAGGTAATTAAAAACCATTAAAACAAACGCATTTTTTACTTGCACACAAAAATGAAGAAGACAGCGAAACGTCGTTTTACTTGAAAAGGGGAAATTAACATAAACCAACTTTAAAATTAAATTTTGCGCACAGTAAAAAACCGTCCTTTTCAATTAGAAATAAAACTTTTATTTAGAAAGAAGCAAAAAAAAAATATAAAGAAATTTATGCAATATGTGTTATTAATTAACCCAAAGCCACCATTAGCCAACCAACGATTTATGCTTCTAACCGAAACGTGCAACAACTAAAAAATAAAGTTGTAGTTAAGATTTCGAAATAAAAAATAAAAAAATTCAAATTGTACAGGAAATTCAAATTTAAAAGTAAATAGAAATTTTCAAAAAGCATCACGACGACTTGCAGTTTCGTTAACGTTTGCGGAATACTTTCACTATTTAAAATGGGAAATACAAGTGAGTGAATGTGAAATGATGACACAGCGAAAAATATTTGTAAGTAGGTAATAGTTGTAAATTAAGAATCGTAGACTTTGAAGTGGTTCTAATATAATGTTATGTGGGAGTTGTTTCCAAATACCTTTTTAAAACCGATCTCTTGCTGTTTTTGGGAACACTTCAAATTTGTCATTGAAAACAAAACAAAATATTGAAACACTTCTGCAAACAGCTTTTAAGTTTTAATGATTCCAATTTTGCACACAACTACAAAGCTACCCGAGAGTGGAAAACCTTCCCCACTACACCTTTTGTGTTCCACAAAACATCCAGCCACCAAAAAATTTTTCTTCAAAAATAATTGATTATACTCACTCCAGATTTTGGAAACACTAATTAAGGACTGTTAGTACCAAAGTATCGCAGAATCTAGCAGCTCTACTCAATGAGAACCATTCATAGTACTAAAGACTCTCCCATACATTGTATGTTCCACTTGGAATCCACTCACTGTAAAATCGTTCCTAGACAACCATGAAATATGGCCGTTGCAGATCCATGTAGCATTCATGCAAGGCCTTCATTTGATGTATTATATTATCAGACACATATCGCGCTTATTCCTCAAATTCATAACAGCTCAAAATTTTCAAATTTTTAATTTTTGCAAAAAACCAAACAACAGAGGTCATATCTACCCACTGTAAAAATCTCCCTTTGATTTGTCTTCTATGCCGTGAAAAAAAAACAATGACATCATTTTTTGCTGTAATATATCGCTATTTTATAGTGAGTGGATATTGTGTGGAACATAAACGTGTCTATTTTTGGTGTCACAAAGCAGACATTTGGGACAAAGTTTCTCGGTTTTGCGATATGCCAACTAATAAAATGTTACAAAAGTGCAAACAGTTGTTGTCTGAGAAATTTTAAGCAGTGAAAGAAAATTAGATACTAATTTAGGTCCAAAAATTAATCTTTTTAAAAAATATTTGCTGTCTTTTTCAGCTGTCTATATACGAAATGTCGTCGGCATATTTCTCAAAAAGATTCATTTTTAGACCTAAATTAATACATTTGAATTGGCTCTTAAAGCAAATAAGTAATTAAGTTCATATTTGAAAATTAGATACAATAAAACAAATGCATGTGAAACTCTTTTTGATACTACAGATGGGCTATTTTGAACAGATCTGCCTAATACTGTGTTACAACAACTGAAAGAACGCATCATCACTAAAAATTATAGTGAAATTATAGTGAGTGTATGTTAAGTGGAACCTACAAAATGAGTACGGGAGTATTTTTATGGTTCTACAAATGGACCATCTGCGAGAAAATTACTCGGTTCTATGATAGGCCTATAAAAACCTGTCAATGGGTGCTTTTAAAGTCTTAGATGTGAAAAGTCAGTTGTCTGAGTAAAGTTCTACAGTGAATCGTAGCTTTATAGAGCAAAAAAAAAAATGGTGTGAAAGTATTTTTTATACTCCTTTGTAGCACCAAAAATATATTTACACACACTCATACACATTTATTACGTTCCACATAACATCCAACCTCTGTAAAATCTTTCGTAGAGCACAGCTAAATATGGTGGCATCAAATTCCCATTTGATGTACCACATTATCAGGCTCAGTTGTAAAACAAACTAAGTATTACTGCACGTGTTTGTGCTCCTTTTGAGGCCGATTTCTTTCCTTGAAAAATGTGCAACATTTTTCTGCACTGCTGCCACACTTTCCCGGGGTACGGGGGTAATGTTTCTAAAGCGACAAACATACCACTCAGCATGAAGGACGGCTGCTGACGAGAAAGTGTGGCGGCTTCGCAACAACTAGTTGTCCACCCTGCTTAATGTCTTTGATGTTTCCTTTGTCTTATTTAATTAATATCAAACACAAAAATAATATAGAAAGAACTTGAGCCTGACAAAATTAATACATAAAAAATAATTATATAAGAAAAAGTTCGAATAATGAAAAATTAATTAACTTGAATTATGCATCTGAAGAAACTGAGTTCTAAAAGAAAGAGTTAACGTGTAGAGACGAAAATAAAGAGCTTAAAAGAAGTTTTTCGAAATAATGAAACGTGCCTTTTAATCGAAGAGGCATTTCAGCATTCGAAAACCATTACAAGTAGTGGTTTTCGATGGGCCTTATGACCTTTTCAAGGAAATGGGGCTGCTGGAGTAACTAAAGCTGGTTCTCACAGCCGTGAATTTTGTTTTTAAATAGTATTTAATGAGCAAAAGCAAGTAATACGTTTATGCTTTTTTACCAAAAGAGAAAAAACACTTCCCACCAAAAATCTTTGACCATGAAATACGTTTCTAGCCAGCCCCCTATTAAATAAGCCGTGAACACACTTTTTTTTTTTTTTTTGTTAAAAAGTATTTATTTGAATAAATTTTAATTTTTAACTGCCTGTTAACTTGATTTATGGTCGATGTCTTAATAATTTCAGTATTTATTTTAATTTTAATAAAAAATAAAAAAAACTTCAATCGCCGCAACTGAAACTGAAGGAAAGGCATGAGTAACAACAATGAAACAAAGGTTTCGTGTTGCGATAACACCTCAGCAAGGACAGACAGACAGACATACAGCCAGACGGACAACACAAGTTTAAGTCTTGGGGGCTAAAAGTGTTTAAACGATTTTTAATTATACTTTTTTTTTTTTTTTTTTTTTTTTTTGATTTTAAGAAACTAAAGAAGTTTATTTCATTTAGCTTTTTTTAATTTTTTTTTTCTTCAATAGATAATCTTAGCAGAAAACTATTAAATGCATTTGAAAGTACAACATATGTACATATGCTGTAAAATAAGTGAAATCATCATTTAAAATTAAACACAAGATGTAAATAGGAAAATAGCAAAAGTTTTGATATAAAAAAAAAAATAAATAAAAACCAGTGTTTAACATAAAGTCTATTGATTAATAGTGTAAATATAATGTGATCAGCGGGAAAGAAACCAAATAATGTTTTTTTTGCCAGATAATTTTCAACATGAGTATACAAATGACTGGTTTGTCTTCAAAAAAAAAAAAAAAATCTCACAACGTCCTCAAAAGGTTGATGTTGTAGTTGCGGTTGAATTGTTAAAGCCACAATGTGAGGGGTTTTCGCTATCGGTTTTAGTGCGCTGAGCAGATTGTTTACTTAAACTTATGGGACAGACTGGCAGTCATGGTGTACACAGTTTAAAAAAAATACATTTTTGTTGTGATTAAGATGAGGATTTGTTTCTCTTTGGTTAAGCGCTAAAACAAAAAAACAAAAAAAGTTTGAAGCAACCTTCATTCACAAAATGAAATTTTTTTTAACATCAAAAAACCAGGCATAGAAAATGCATATACATATGTATACATTTACACAGACTTGGGGTGGCGGGGACAGCCTTGCACGATCACATTTGCATATATAAGCCCACCAGCAACGTGACCACTACTTTCTTGTCGACTTATTTTCAGCAAGTGCATGCATACAAGCAATTAAAAGTGCTAACACAGATTTTCTTACAATAACAAGAAAATGTATGTGGGGGGAATATCAGACCACAGAAAACATGTAAGCAGGTAGATAAAAAAGACAGTGTGTACATTGTTGTAATGTGTTACCAAATTTTGAGCCTGCTATATTTTAACACAGATTCATCTCTTAAGACGAATAAACATAATAACTCATAAAATTGTAGATACAGCATGTACTGAGTATGTTATGGGGGTAACAAATGCTGTGGAAAATAATGCATAATTGCTAAATGTCATCCGAGGTGTGCGTTTTGTGGTCGTATTGCTCAGTATGTTAAGTAAAAATATATACATATGCATTATATGCTGTTCGACAGGTAAATAAGTGTATTTTAAGATTCTGCTTGAATTTTGATAATTTTGTAAAACAAATATGGCATTTGATTGAAAAACCTTAAAAAATTCTCTTTTTCTATGCCTTTCACATTTTTTTTTTTTTTTTATTCAAAAATTCATGAAAAAAAAATTTATATAATTTGTGTTTAAAACCTTTTCAACAACAACAGATTAGATTATAGTGTTTTCTAATAAATAACAGACATATAAACAGATAAATTTTAAATTTAGTATAGTTTTTAAGCAGGTACACAGAGTAAAAAGCACCTAATAAAGTAGAACAAAATCAATAAGATATCTCTATGGTTTTTTTTTCAAGCAGGATTCCTTATTATTTTAAATGGGAAAACCTTATTGAAAAAACAACAATTAATGAAATTAAAAAGATGATTTACGTGTGTTTATATAGGAAACTAATAAAACCAAAAGGGAAAAATTAATAGGATAACCTAAGAAAATCAATAAGAAATCCTTATTGTATACAATTTACAAGAAAACCTAATAGAATCAATAAGTTCTTCTCTATAGAATTTTTTGTTGGTAACATGCAAATCGGAAACTGAGTAAAAACAAACGTGAGTAACAAGTTTTCTTCTTGGTTTTATGTGTTTTTCTTGTTGAGACAAATAATAAGATTTGCAACATGGAAATAATAAGAAATACCCATAGAAAAATCTTCTTTTCTCTCAGCCTAAAAACGTTTCAAAGAGAAAATCTTATTGAATCTATTAGGAAGTTTTCGCTCTGTGTAGATAAAATGCTAGTCAAATTCTTAGGCTATTTTTAATAAATTTTTTTTTTAAATTCTCAAATACAATTGAGAAATGTTACTTACACCAATAAATAGACCACATTCTTGGCTTCCTTTTCCATGTGGTCCAGTTGAATTACACTCCCAAAATGTGCCCATATATGTCCAAATTCTTTCCAATATCATTAATTTTTCACTTAGTAAAAAGTTCAAAAATTTTTTAAAAAATTCTTAAATACAATTGAGAAATGGCACTTAAACCACTTAATAGACCACATTTTTTTCTTCCTTTTCCATGCGGTTCAGTTGAATTACTTTCCCAAAATGTGCCCATATACATACATACATATGTCCAAATTCTTTCAAAAACCATCGATTTTAAATTTTTTAAAAATTTTTTTTTTTTTTTTAATTTCTCAATTTTTGAATTCTGAAGGTTTTTATTAGTATTTTTAAATATTCTTTTATTTTATAATAAGTTACTTATATGTATATATTTACGAACATTTTAACTTTCACAGAAAAACATGTTGGTACCAATGTTCGCTTACGAAAAACATATTTAATTTCACACTTAAATATGTCGTTACGTCATTTCGTTACGTCAAACATATTTAACTCGGCATATTTATCTTCACACACATTAAAAGAAGTAAAATTTTTCTTTTGTGTAATATTAACAAATATCTGAGAAATAGTTTAAGCAAATTTTTAGGACTGTGGCTGTGCTATTACTGGAGATATTGACAAAATAAAGAACAAGGTTAGGTAAGGTTAGTTTGAAGGGAGGGGTTCGTCTGACCATGTCTTACGACATACACCTAAGCCAATATAGGCTTGTTGTACGCTCCATGGGTTTCACCGTGAACCAGTTTGACTCATAGGTCTATAGGAACTCCGTGTCATTCACAAAGTTCCTTAGTTTCCTCCAGCATACGCCCCGTAATTGGGCTATGTCTGGTAAGGTGTCTCTCCCAAAATGTCGTATTTTTGAGAAGGCTTTCCTCCCCACAAGCTCTACATTCATCTCCTCCCACTATTCCTATGCGGTTAAGATGTGCCAGTAGTTGAGAGTGGCCTGTTAGAACTTCCATTAATCTACTTAAATAAAGAACAAAGTCAAGGCCAAAAACAAAAATTTTAAAATTCAAAACCATTTACGATATTAACAAACAATAAAATGCGCTTTATTTACTTTCTGAAAATGTAAATCTTTAAAAATCAAATTATATTTACAAATGTTGGGAATCGAACAAACTTTTTCATACCCGAGGTAGTCAACTTTGACAGCCTGTAGCTCAAAGTGTGCTACAGCAGGGTGATTCAAATTTCATTATTCTTAAAGACTGGGTCCTGCTTGATGATTCTTTCATACATTGTTTTATGATCAGCTCGCACTTTTCAACGTGCAACGTTAGCAAAACCACAGGCAGGAAAAAAGTGTTCAAACAATACGATGTTGCCTAGATTCTTCTTCCTGCAGTAACAATATTGCATCAATTATAAACTTTTTTTTTTATTTTTATCATATTTTTGCGAAATTAATCAATTTTTTAAAAAAAAAAAGGTTTTCAAGCTTTTTTCTTCTTAACTATTTTTATATTCATGCCTGTAAAATACATTCACTGCGCACTGGTAGCACGCATATGAGTTCGCATGACACTCACGATAGCAATTTTCCCGTCATGGGGACTGAAAGTCTTATGAGGGCAAATATTTCCCATTGTAATCACGAGGAGGGAGGGGGATTAAAATGTTCGTAATGAAACTTCTGCTATCGAAGAATCGATGGCACAATATCAATTTCCAAATCGACCCACCCTACACCGCACATGCATGTTTGCCTAATAAATAATATGACTACATATTCAGTCACTGAAACAAACACTTCTAACTCTCGTACATCGTTTATTTCCCGTCCGTACGTGCAAATGAAATATTGTCAATAAAGAAAGATTTCAGTCTAAATAAAATTTTTGAAAATTTATTATTTTACAAAAAAAAAAGCAGCACACAACAATGAAATATTAATAAAGTAAATTTTGTCAGTAAAACGCACTTGAGATGTCGTATCAAATAAATAAACAAATAAAAAAAAATATCAATTAAAAAACTAAATAAAAATTATATACAATTGAAAAAATATTGTTGACGGATAATGATGCAATTAATTTTCATCAGGACAAAATTTAACAATCATTTTGTGATGTAAATTGTATTAAAGAGGAATCAAAAAAACAAATAATAATAATAATGATAATAATAATAAATTACACGCATCGTCAGGAAGTTTTTGGGAACATAAAAATAATATAATGATAAATTAATAGAACAAATAACAATGGCAAAATCAAGATTGGCGCTGTGATTATAAATAATCTGTGCACATCAGAGCCTAATCCCTTGGTAAAGACCGGGATAGGTATTTTCCAATCTCATAGAGATTGAGAAATTAAAGTAACTCTATAATAATAATAATAATAATTATAATTGTGTAAAAAGTAAGCAGCACGTTTTTCTACCAAACAGACAAAATTTAATTGCAAGTTCTCCATATGGCTGGGTATTCCGTGCTGTAGGGCCAACGAAGGTAAAAATTTGGATTTACGAAAATAAACACCAGGCTGAGAAGCATTTTGTAACTCTGCAAAAACAGTACGAGGAGCCTTCGGCAGGAACTAAAGCTACAACCTCGCGACCATCGGTGCACACAGAAAAGAAAGCAAATATGAGGGATTAGAGTACAAAAGCAAATACGAATCAGCGAAAATCACTTTCTTGTTTTTCAAAATATTCCCCATGAAGATCTACACACGTTTGCAGGAGTTTCAAATCACAGAAAGTGATTTGAAACTTCCAGCCGCTTAGCTGATTAGTTTCCAATCGTACAAATTTGGGTGCAGCACAGCTTTTTTCTGCTTTCAAGTCACAGACACAAAAAGCGGCTGCCACAACATGCCTGGAATTTTTTTTTTTTTAAGAGAATACAGCTGAAGGTTTCACAAATTTTGTAGTTTTATAGCTGCAGCAATATCATTAATTAAAAGGAATACGAGTAGAAGAAATTCACACAAAAATTTGCATTTTAGTTATTTTGCTTTCAATGCCAAAGACACTACATATGTATGTACATACATACATTGTCGTGTATGGGCTTTAATCAATAAAGCCACTTATGAACAAGTAGAGTCGATGCCTTTTCCACTACAAAAACTGTTTATTTAGCATTTTATTAATGTTGTTAATGCTTTTTTTTTTTTTGTTTTCCTATCAAGAGGCGTTAATTTTAAATTTATCATTGATTGTTAAAGGCAAATATTTATTTAAACTACCGACTGCACAGGCCGCCATAAACATATTTTACAACATTTATTTACTGCTGCTGTAAGCGGCCACTGTTACTCCTACAACAAACATAAATTTATATACAAATAAATGTGCCTGTATGCAGATAAAGCAATACGTACTATAGCATTACAGTTACTATTGTTTAGAATATTATCAGTAAGTGGTGGTGGTGGTGGTGGTGCTGCTACGAGGGTCTAATCAAAATTTATGGCCACCACTTTACCATAAACAAAGTTGTAAACAAAGTTATAAATTTTTGCTGGTGGTGGTTTTCGTGGGCGGGTACTTGATGTGTGCCCAACAGAACAGCTTTGCCAACGTCTTTTTTGTGTTGTCGTGTCTGTTTCGAATAAATAAGAAAAGGGATTTTCAGCAAACTCTGGTGAATTACCGCGTGTCATACATATGCCCGCTATTTTCTTTCATATAGACCTTTTATACGCTACTCAGGTACTTTTGCTTTATGGCGAAAAAAATACTCTTATGTTGGCAACCTTGAATTGCCATATGGCTCTGGCAACCTTGCAACTGTATTAGTGTTGGTAATTTTAGGATGTGATGAATAAAAGAAAATGAAAAGAGCATCATTAAGTTGCCAACCATCGAAGTATAACGTGGTTTGATTTAATATACTACAGATTCAGGTGTGGGGTTATAAAAAAAAAAAAAAAATCAAGGAAAAGTAAAAATTTGACAGAGCAGAAAATAGATTTTTAAAACATCAAGAAAAATACTAAGACCAAATAATATGTCTACACGAGAGGATATCGCAGCAGCTCTCCAGGTAATGGGAGTGAAATTCTCAGAAACCGCAACACTAATACAGTTGCCAGAGCCATATAGCCATTCAAGGTTGTCAACTAACCCCTATCATTCTACGACACTTAGTACTAATTTATTTGGCTTTTAATGCCGACTTCTTGAGAAATCGGTTGCCTCTGAACAACCTATATGTACCATACTGACAAATTTTTAGTGCAAAAAATTGTTTCGTTTGGCTTCTTGAGATATCGGGAGGCACTATATCTTGAGTGTATATGGGCTGATGTCAAAAAATTTTCCAGTTTTGCCTCTAAATAGCCTATATGTATACCATTCTGATTGATTTTTGGTGGCAAAAGTTCTTTGTTGGGCTTATGAAGCCGATTTCTTGAAAAATCGGGAGACGCTATATCTCGGGTATATATAAGCCGATTTCAAAAATTCTCCGATTTTTGGGATCTAATGGGCATTAAAAATTATATGGCTAACTTTTTAGAAATTTTTTTTTTTTTAAATCTGATCAAAAAATTGCTAAAACTAACCCTCAAAACCCGCTTTTTTTCGGGCCACATCGCGGCCATCCGAGGACCAATCTTACTGAATTTAAATAGCAGACCCACTACCGGGATTTAACACATTTTAGCGAAAAAATGAGGTTTCTATCTCAAACCTTTTTCTCAGAAACGGTATTTCAACGACTACAGACGGACATCGCTAAATCGTAATCTCTATTGATTCTGATCCAGAATATACATATATACTTTATGGGGTCTTAGATGGTTATTTCAATGCGTTACACACGGAATCACAAACTTATATATACCCTTACACATTTTTGTGAAGGGTATACAAATACCTTATATAAGAAATTTCTGGAAAAATTCAGACCACCTCTTCCACATGGTCACTACTTCGCAGAAGTCCTCATTTTTCCACAAGCCCACACATTTTCTCCACAAATGTCATCTGTTATAAAAATAGAGCGGCTAACTACAAAATGTGTCTGCTAAAAATTGTAGTTTCAGTCCGAGGACTTGAATACGTACTTATTTATCTTCACACACACATGTCTTCTCTATACATAAATGAGGATGTGTGTATGTATAGAAGCCTATGGATTCCAAAACCTCAGGGCCGATAAAATTTTGATAAAATGTTCAGGGCATCTTCAGAATATTCAGGCGGGTGACACAGTGTGAAGTCTGGTGTTTGATTTTCGATCTGCGGGCGGAGGGGCGTGGCAAAATCCAATTTTTATATTGTACCACCAATGGTTCCTTATAGACGCTAAACGACTAAACTGATTTGCTCGAAATTTCTACAGTAAATCTCGTAAATTATGTATGAATATGAAAAAGTAGTTAGTCTAAGCGGTTGCATCGTTGACATAAATCTGTCACTACTTGAAAGATTTGCCAAATTGTATAAGAAATGGGTGTGACATCATCCAAGTACGGGGGTAGCGCAGCACAGCGGGTTTACGCTAGTCTGGAATAAAATAAGTATTTGGCCACCGATTTTCACGATTGCGGGCTCATTTTATTTCTACTATGTGCAGCTTTATGACTAAAGGTGCGTTTAGACTATGCCAATATTTGTGCAAACACAACAAATACTTGTTTGGGCTAATAGTATGGTTTGTGAAATTGCGTTCTGAAGAACCTTCGCTGCATAAAAACTTCGTGCGCATGGGTTTAAATGACTTCGATTACTTGGTAGTTTGATTACAATTTTTCGTCTTATTAACATTAAATATATGTTCATGTTTTTCACATAAAGCTGAATCTGGTGGCGCCGATTATAACAAAGAAAACCACACATTTGGGGGAACCAATATCTGCGTCTGAAGGATTAGCTCTGACTTCGTGGTATTTGGCGACTGGCGAAAGTTTCTTATCGCTGCAATATGTTTTTAGGATTCCCCCATGCACGATCTGTCAAACGAGTTGACCAGTATTGCCATTTCAATTTATTTCATTTTTATATGTTAAGTACTGTCAAAAATAACTGTTGGCAACCCACGTTTCTACAATTATTTGTCGCTGTTTGTTCCGCCAAAAATATTGCGAGAACAAACAAAATATAGAGCCAAATATTTGTTGCGATGTGCTGACAAAGTGTTTACACTATCCAAAGCTTTCTTCACAAACAAAAATTTTTGTTAGCCAACAAATAGTCGAAAATATTTGGAGGCTAACAAATTCGAGTGTTTACACTGGGACAAACAAATTGTTTATGATTTTGCACAAATATTAGCATAGTCTAAACGCACCTTAAGCAATAAAATTGGAACGTATTTTGAGGTTTCTATGTTTTGTTTGTAAATTTTTGATTATTATTATTTTTTTTTTTTGAAAATTGAGTTTTCTACGAGACACTTGTGTCATAACATGAGTTGCTTGCTTGTTTTATGTGTAGATGCCTGCTTATAGTCAACGGTCTAATTTTTTATTATTGGTCTGGTAACATTGTACTTGGTTGGGAAAGTGCTAAGATATTATTGGCATTCATTAAAAATACTTTGAGCGTGAAAGGTTGTGTTTTATTTCGGGGTTATCGGTCAATCCTTACACTTGTACCTGTAAAAGTTAAAGCAAACACACACCCTCGTATGTGGTTGTATTTGAAGATATTCAAGTGTTATAGTGCTACAGTTTTACTGTTACAATTGTTTGTTTGGTTAAATGTTTGCTTCATAAACACACATACCTACAAACGAGTACGTACATACTTGAAGTGTTTTTCTTAAATGTCTTCTTTGATTTGTTTTTGAATTGTTTGTTTGTTTGTTTGTTTATTTATTTATGTTGTTACTGGAACTGTTCTTTGTTGCGATTGTGGGTCGTTTTTGTGACGGAGCGGCAGGCAATTGTTAAGCGATGGCTTGGCTTGATTTTAGTCTTGTGTTCATTTCATTTTTTTTTATTTTTTATAAGATTTTCCTTTTTTGCAGTTAAATTTGAATTTATTTGTTTTCTTCATTTTCCGGTGCTGTTAAGTTTACTGCTGCCATAATGTTCGTTTGACATGGTCATAACAATAAAACCAACAAAAGTAATAAAAATATAAAAAACAAAAATGTATTACAATTTAATTTTTTGATTAAAGGTATTGCTGCAAGTTTAGTGGGATTTTGTGGTTTATGTTATTGTTGTTGTTGTTGTTTTACTATATAGCACATGAAAGATGCCAATATTTCCCAGTAAAATTTTCTGTACTCTCGCCAAAGGAAAAGGCAATTGATGATATTCGCTGTTGTTTACAAGTGAAATAAAGGATATCAAGCCTTTTGGACTCATCATTCATTTGCGCAAATACACTTGAAACAAAAACAAAATTTAGAAATTTATTTTTGTTTTCAATATACCTTCATATTTAAATACAATATATAAATACAATATTTAAATACAATATTTAAATACAATATTTAAATACAATATTTAAATACAATATTTAAATACAATATTTAAATACAATATTTAAATACAATATTTAAATACAATATTTAAATACAATATTTAAATACATATGTATTAAAGCCTTTTGGACTCATCATTCATTTGCGAAAATACACTTGAAACAAAAACAAAATTTAGAAATTTATTTTTGTTTTCAATATACCTTCATATTTAAATACAATATATAAATACAACATTTAAATACAATATTTAAATACAACATTTAAATACAATATTTAAATACAATATTTAAATACAATATTTAAATACAATATTTAAATACAATATTTAAATACATATGTATTAAAGCCTTTTGGACTCATCATTCATTTGCGAAAATACACTTGAAACAAAAACAAAATTTAGAAATTTATTTTTGTTTTCAATATACCTTCATATTTAAATACAATATATAAATACAATATTTAAATACAATATTTAAATACAATATTTAAATACAATATTTAAATACAATATTTAAATACAATATTTAAATACAATATTTAAATACAATATTTAAATACATATGTATTAAAGTGAGTTGGCAGAAAATGTCTGCAATGTGAGAATTCTCATAGAGGAGGTGCAGTTTGCAACTGCTCAAAATTTTGATGAACTACAGTATGGTTGTGACCCAGCTGATAAGTCTTCAAATGTACTTTCGTTTAATTTTTTTTAAATCTTGTTCAATGTAGGGTGGCTATTCGCTGCTGCTTAAAAGCAGTATACAATTAATCATGGCCTAAATGCGAACGTGACTGATGAATTGATTTGCATCAACGAAATGTCGGCTGAAAAAGACTGAAAACATTTCTATGGTATATTTTTAGACCTGCATTAACTATATAAATAGCTCAACAATAAACCATTAATTTATTAAAATTTTCGCCCTTTAGTATCAGCAGTGTTATTTTTTTTTTTTTTATTTTTAAATTTCAATTTTTTCAATCTACAAAATCTACATACGAAGTAGATTTCAATTTGTATGGAGGATCTCATTACAAGCTGCTTGAGTTTGATTGAAAACACGAAATATTAGATTTCGCTTGGTTGCAAATGGGCTGTGATGGCATATTTTGGTTATTGAAACATTTTGTATAGAACGCCGTAAAACAACGGCTAAAATGTTCTCCCTTCCCTTGTTAAAAATTAAAATAAACATAAAAATATTACCGATGATATGGAATATAATAGCAAACAAATTGATTGGGTTTTTTTTTTTTTTTTTTACAAACTATTTATGTATGTATTTTCGAAATTTGCGCGTGCGCAAGAAGACTCCTCTACAGGTTGTGTGTTTTATTTCATTTTTTCTTTTTTTTTTAACTGAATTCAGGCGTCTTCTGAATTCGTAAATAATCGTCATGATACGTGATCATTAGGCGCTTTAAAAGAAAAGAAGAAAACTTTTCACAACTATCGCTTTCTGACAAACGAATAATACATTTTTGCTTGAATATCTCTTGAGCTTTTTATATTTTCTAAGAATTTGTTGTGTAATAAATTGACGGATAAATGAAATAATGGTGGTTGTCTAATAGTTTAAGTTATTTCTTTTTTGATATTATTGTTGACATTAATTTAATACAGTTCACTTATAATTTAAGAAACTGAAAAAGTCAGTGAACCAACAAATTTGCACTCTATTTTAATAAAATACAAAAAAATAACAAAATAACAACAAAGGTTCCATGTATAGAATTCATTGACCTGTTCACGCAAAAGTAAAATTTTTAAGGTTCCTATTCATAAATATATGTACATAAATAAGTAATACAGAAAATTTACTTATTTTGAAGATATTATATTTTAGTTAGTTTTTTCAAAGTTTCAGTTAAGAATCGCTCACGGCAACAATAAAATACTTTATTATTTGGTTTTTTCCGACCTCTTTTTTATTTTATATATTTATTTTCTTGAGCTAAAGGTCTTTTATTAAAGTTATTTTTTTTAGTAAAAGACCTTTAGCTCAAGAAAATATATGTATATAGAAAATACTTTATTTTTCCAAAAAAAAAAAAAAGAAACTTCACCGCGAAAAAAAATATAAAAAATTTTTTAATTTGTTTTTGAATGAAGCCACCGATTTTTTTTGCTGATTTTTGTCATGATGAACAGAAAGCCACTGTGGCAACCACCAAGAAAAAGACGTGATGAGGAATCGGTGTGTCCGAAAAAAAAAATATTTTAGAGGAAATTTAATTAATTTAATTGGGTCCATATACCAGGTGAGCCAAAAGAAGTCGTCCGATTTTGTTTGGCTTTCCGTTGTGGCCCGCGCAGTGTGTGCCGTTGCGCCGTCCTGTTGGAGCCACACGTCCTCTAGACCTGATTCCTGCAATTGCGGTAGAAAAAAAACTCGTTGAACATGACCCTATAGCGCGTTATCGTTGGAACAGCGGCGTTCTCGAAAATAAAAATGACAGCGCACCGTGCAAACACTGTGAGTGGCTGCAATGGCTCCTCGGCACCACCTCGCTGAGGTGGAAATGAGCCTCACTGCTCATTATGATGTTGGTCGAAAAATCGTGCATTTCGTCAGAGTCACAATTATTTCAAGTTCTTGGGGAGTGTATCGCTCCATGGCTTGTTCACTTGTATTCTACAGCTGTCTAGTTCACAACTACAAAAATAGATTTGACATTGGCCGCCATTTGCCAATATAAGAGCATCTTCCAATAGGACGATTTCTTTTGGTCCACTTTGTATGCTTCATTCATTAAAATTGTTTTTAAAGCCAACAATAAAAACTATTATTGTTAATAATTTTATCGGGCTTGAGTTCGACTTTCACTTCCGCAAAATTGAGAAAGATTTTATTGCGATCAAACTGGAGTGAAGGACATTTTTAAAGAAGACAAGAAAAGTAAAGTTGAAGACTTATCGACTGAGATATATGCCATGGCTGTTTCACGTCTACCATGACGCTCATCAACACCCAAATTGCTTCGAACACAGGCATGACCTGATTAATTGTATACTGTTACGTGGGATGCCTTCAATGTTTCGGGACTTGCCAGCTCTCTAGTGCTGCAATCTGGACACTGTAAAGTTGGACAACTAAAGTAAAGTTGAACGTTATTGAAGTCGTCTGACGTACTCAGAATGTTTTTGATATACGAGCGCTTAAAGTAACTTAAAAGATTCATCTCGGCCCATAAATGGAATTAAATGGTGAATGAAATGAAATGGAATCAAAGCAACAGCTGTTGCTAGTGCATGAATGAACTTGATTCAATTTTTGGCCACGAAGCTTCAGGAAGGACCAATGTTTGTCGATTGTATGATGAATTCAAGTGTGGTCGCAGTTCACTCCAAGACGAACTTCGCGAAGGTCGTACAAAATGAGTTGTTGTTTCGAAAACCACTGAGGCTATCCCTAAACTGATATTACAAGATTATCTTGTGACCTATCGTGCGATTGAGACAACCTTTAGCATTAGTGGGAGCAGGCTACATTCAATATTGCATAAACATTTGACTATCAAAATAATTTGTTCGCGTTGGATTCCACAAAATTCACAATCGCTCCCAAAAAAAGGCTTGCATCAATTGGTCAAAAGAAATGCTCAAAAAACACAATCACGGTGCTTCGAAACACGTCTATGACCTCGTGACAGGTGAGGAATCGTGGATTTACAAGTATGAGTACGAAAGTAAACAGCAATCGACTGTATGGGTGTTACAAGATGGACAAAGTCCAACAAAAGTCGTTCGCGCACGAAGTTCAGCCAAGCAAATGGTCGCCTGATTTTGCAGAAAAACTGGAAATATCGCAGCTGTAGCACTAGAACAAGGCAAAACAATCAATTCGGAGTGGTGCACAACAATATTTTTTGCCAGTTGTCTCGCAATAAATCAAGAAAACCAGCCGCCGAAGACGGATCACTCTTCACCCTAGCGCATGTTTTTTACTTCCGACAGAAACAAAATGATCAATATTTAAACTATTTTAAACAACTTACCGGATAATACATTCCTTGTGGATGAAGGAAATAAGCCCCGGGTCCCCACAGTTTGACGGCTGTTTTTAAAACTTTGCTGGAGGAAGAAGAATAAATTAAACACTAGATTTTTGCTTTAAAACACAATTGCAAGATGTCCTTAGACTTTTTAATGTAGCAAGTGTTTTTTCTCCTTTTTTTTTTGTTTTTAATATTTTTTACAACTTAATAGTTCTTTTTTACAATTTAAGTTTTAATTTATATTAAGTAATTTTTTTTTTACTTAATTTCGTGTTTCTTTTTTTTATTATTATTTTAACACATATACATAATTTGGCACACACTTTAATATAATAAGTATCTTATTTATACTACAATTAACAAATGATGACGATCTGAAAAAATAAATTGTTGGGACAATTATTAAAAAGATAGAAAAACCAGTAAATAGATACAATTTTTTTGGCTGTTGGCCAAAACAGGTACGTTACGTAGAGAGATAAAAACTGATGCTTGCATCTGAATTGTATTAGAAATTGTGATTAAAATACATGTACAGTTGAGTAGCTTTGCCCAAAAATATATAAGATGGGCCAAAAGAAATCACTCTGTTTTTTTTCTTTAATAATAAAGAAATGAATAATATTGCAAGAAAAGATTTCGAATGATCACTTTGCCGAGTTGGTAACACTGGTTTCAAAAATACCCTTTTTTGCAATAAAAAATAATACCTTTTTTTGTACTAGACAGCTGTAGAATACAAGTGAATAAGCCAGGGAACAATACAGACAGTATCCAAGAATGTTGGATAAACGTGTCTATGACGAAGTGCACGATTTTTCCACAAAATCATAATAGGCGATGATGCTCAGTCAATGTGTGTTAAAATAACTTTAAACATGTTTTAACCCCGGACACAAACCTTCAAAGCTAACCGACCTCTGTTAATGTGATAACATGGCTCTGTTAAGCCTAAGTTAAATTTTTTTTAATGGAAAATGAGCATGTTTGTGAAGATAAATTTAAAAATTTTTAACCCCGGACATAAACCTTTAAAGCTAACAGACCTCTGTTAATGTGATAACATGGCTCTGTTAAGCCCAAATTAAATTTCTTTTAAATGGAAAATGAGCATGTTTGTGAAGATAAATTTAAAAAAATTTTTAACCCCGGACATAAACCTTTAAAGCTAACAGACCTCTGTTAATGTGATAACATGGCTCTGTTAAAAAAAAATTTTTTTTAAATGCATTAAAAAACAAAAAAATTTTACAAATTTATAGCTCACGAACACTAATTAATATTTTCAAATTTAATTTTAACAAAACGGGGTCACAAAAATGTCAAACGAAGTCGTTAATAAGGAAAATTAAAAAAAAGAAGTTTGCTCTTTTTCTCCAGAAAATTATTGGACATCATTTTAGAGGCCATCTTAAATGATGCCCAATCGGCCCATCGCCTACCGTTTTCGAGAAAAGGACCAAAGTTCTTTATCTTAATTTTCCCTATTAACAACTTCGTTTGACATTTTCGTGTGACTCCGTTTTGTTAAAATTGAATTTGATAATATTAGTTAGTGGCTCGTGAGCTATAATTTTTTTGTTTTTTAATGCATTTTTTTTAAATTGAATTTTTGGGTTTAACAGAGCCATGTTATCACATTAACAGCGATCTGTTAACTTTAATGGTTTGTGCCCATGGTTAAAATTTAGTTTTAAATTTATCTTCACAAACATGCTCATTTACACCTCAGCGAATACGCGAACAAGTAAAACTATCGCTTCTTTGGCACCGAAAATAAACGAGTGATACACGGAGAGCCATTATACCCGCTCAGAGTGATTGCATGGTGCGCTGCTCACGCTGGTGGAGTCATTGCGACCTTTTTTTTCACTGAAGCCGCTGGTCAAACGACAACGCGCTATCTGGTCATGCTGACCGAGTGTTTTCTGCCGCAATTGAACGAATTAGGTGTGGAGGACAGGTGTTCAAAACAGGACGGAGTCTGGGCGCACCATGCGCAAACCACAACCGATATTCTGAAAGCCAAACATCGGATGACTTCTTTTGGCCCACCTGTTATTCTTATCTAAGGCCATACTCCCAACAAGAACAGTGTCGGTCATTTGATGCATCATATGACCGAATTTCAGGGCAAAACGAAAAAGCTGGTGTAAACATTCGTGTTTTTTAATTTAATCTCATGAAACAATTAATTAATTTAAAAAATTAGTCCCGCGTGCCACGACATTTTTACGACAAGCGCTCATATTTAATTTGATGCATCATATGACCGACAATGCTGATGGGTTCATACAGCAGGGTTTCCATCATTTTCTTGAGGGCAAAATGAAAAAACCGGTGTAAACATTCGTGTACGTGTGATTTCTTTTTTAAACCAGCGTTACCACCTCAGCAAACTGATCATTCGAAATCTGTTTTTTTTTTTTCAAAATGCCCACAAAATTACTTGCAATGTTATTAATTTCTTTATTATTAAATAAAAGAAAGAGTTTTTCGCAAAATTTCAAAAAAAAATTCAAAGAAAATAGAATAAATTATTTTATAGATACATTTAGATAAAATTAAATAAAATAACAGTAGTCAGTAGCACTTTGAACAATAGAAAACTGAATCATATGGAAAAAAAAAACTTCCACATCACCATTTTTTTTTTTTTTTTTAAGAAAACAAAAGGACAAATGAACCCATAAAATCATTAATGCATGAACATAGTTGCAAATGAAATTACTAAATTAATGCGGGAAAATCAAACTACAAAAAAAAAATGATTGTATTGGCAACGCTGAACAGTATAAAATTGCTGTGTTAATAACGGGTGTTACACCCATATTCATAAAAACTATTGAAGGTTTATTACACGTTTATTTGACAAATATTCCGTAGAAATACGTCAAATAAGAGCTTAATAAACTTACAATAATTATTATGAATATGGCCTTAAGTTGTTAATGTTTTAGTTTCCATGAGCTATTTCTTGCAGGATAGTTTTGAAACCAGTGTTACCAACTCGGCAAAGTGATCATTCGAAATATTTTCTTGCAACATTATTAATTTCTTTATTATTAAAGAAAGAAAAAAAGAGTTTTTAGAATAATTTCAAAAGAACAATTCAAAGAAAATATAATAAAATATTTTAGAGATACACTAAAGCCCCGACTTGCGTCGTTCCGATTTGCGTCGTTTCGATTTGCGTCGCTTTTTAAAACTGGAAAAATTCGATTTGCGCCGTTGCGATTTCAAGTTGCGTCGTTTTGACCCCGATTTGCGCCGATTCGATTTTCATCGTTTTGATTTCGATAAACACGGTTACATTTTTTACTGCATCATTGTGGATTACCATTTTTAGCATTTGTAGTGTAGTATGTATTTAGCATCTTGAATTCATTAGGGGAATCCCCTTTTCTTTTTTATATAAGTGGTGCTAAGAGCAGCTGTTTGGTTATGGTAACAATTTTGTGTGTGATTCACCAGAATATGCCTTAAGGACGTAAAAGATGAGTCATTTTTATGTTTTTTTTTTCTTAATTTATGGTTTTGTTATTTCTTTATAATATGTATAAACATTTGTTGAAGTAAATTAAATAAATAAAAACGTACTCATACTAGTATTTTTTATCAAAAATACAACATTTTTTGCTTTGTTTTAAATATTTCCCCAACAAATTAAATTTCAGTGCATTTATATAGAAAAAAGTGATTCGATTTGCGTCGCGTTTCTCCGGTCCCCATTAACGACGCAAGTCGGGGATCTAGTGTACACTACGATCAAATTAATCAAAAAAAAAAAAAAAAAAACAAAAAGAAACAGTAGTCAGTGGCAATTTTAACAATAGAAAACGTACTTACAAATGAAATTACCAAATTAATGCGGGAAAAACAATATACTAAAAAATATCTTTGTCATGGCAACGCTGAAAACTACAAAATTGCATTGCATGTGTTAGTAATTAAGTTGTCAATTTTTTAGTTTCCATCAGCTATTTCTGGCAGGGCTCATTCTTATTTATTGGCATTTTAAATCAAAACATGTCGACTACTGGGACAAGCCGACTTGGACTCTTGCTCTATGTGTATTGTAAAAACAATTTTTTACAGTTAGCATTATGTGTGAAATAGGTATGAACTGCATTATTGTGTTTTATGTTGTGTAATAACAACACATTAAGACCGGCATTTTTAATATTTCGATTTTTTAAACTTTTGTGGAAAAACTGACGATTTTTTCACAAATTCATCTGGCAGCCCTGGTCAACACATGTTTGCTGATAAATTAATCACACACACACGCATACATTGTGTAAAATGCCGAACACAACAACGGTAATATTATACGTAGGTTTGTTTTTTCTCTTAAATATTACAACAAAAGCAACATATGAAATACTCTTTTAAAATGAAAATGAAAAAAGAAAACAATGTCGATAAAAGAGGGCTACAAATTTTAAATAGAATTAATCAAAAACATGTGCAGTTTAATTGCTTTAATCAAAATTCAGACAAAATGCAAAAATAAAAAAATGTGTTTGCAAAAAAACTAAAAATAACTTTTTGTTTGTGGTAAAAACAAAGAAAACTCATTCATACACTCAAAAAAAATAAATAAATAAAATAAAGAAAACTGCTATGGGAAATGGAAACAATATTTATACTAATGTACGTGTGTACTTACATACATAGAAGTAAAGAAATTACAAATTTGGTGACTAAAAAAAAAGACTGGGTGAAAATGAAAACTAACAGATAAACGATAAAGATGAGTGTGAAAGGAATGAGCAAAAATAATAAAACAGCTTATTTTTAAGGGATGACAAATGAGTGGAAGCTGCAACAAAAACGGATAAGGGATGCTGGGGCCAGCAAAAACACAGACTCATCGTTCCAAAAATAAAACATAAAAGAATGTGAAAAATAAGCAATTTTAGGTACAATATACATACATACATGTGTACGTAGATATACTACATATGTATATTTATTTAATAAATAAATTGTATTTTCTTTTTGCCAGAGCTCATTTTCTGAATGTTCAAATGTTGTCAGCACCCCAAGAAAATGTGCAAATAAACAAAACAACAAAATTATGTTGCAATAATTTCGCATAATCTGTAATAAATAGGAACCAAGCAAGGCAGCTTGATACCAGGTAATCGCATAACTACAACAAACACAACAACAATCATATACAATTTTGTTGGTAGAAAAGCTGTTTTACTGTCATCCGTTTGTTTGCGTATGTGTGTTTGTGTCGTGTATTTTGACAGTTTTGCAAGCTGAAAGCAGTAGTCAGCTGGGCTCGTAAGGCTACCTGGTATCGAACTGCCTTAAGATTGGAACAATTTTTATAGAAATAGATGGATGTACTTATATGTATGTATGTATGAATGTATGTATGGATATGAACATATTTACATGCATTTGTTAGTTTGAAAAGCTTATCACTGATAGAATTGTGATGGCAGGCCGCTAGGGGCTTGGGAAATATTGAAGTAACTATTAGTAAACCTTTCAACCTGCTCCAAGTCAAAATTATCTGTCATAGGTACCCAGATTGTATCTGTAATAGGTAATTGGTATTGAGCATGTTTTAGAAGATTTCAGACTTGTGAGGCTTTCTTCGTCTCAATTCTTTGTAAACATCTTTGGGCCTGTGTGAATACGTAAACGTGAATCGTAATGATTTTGCTTGTGCGTAGTGTTTTTTCTAAATTTGACTCATGTACAATACATTTGGCTGCCCAAATACTTATGTATGTACATATGTATGTATGTACCTAGTACGCAATTTGTGTTCTCAAAATTAGTGATTTACGACTACAATTTATGCACGTACACTAAGGGCCTTTTTGGCACTTTTTTTTTTTATTAGATAGACAAGTATGTATGTAGGTACCCTGCAAGAAAAAGCCAATGGAAACTAACCCTTTAACAACTTAATTACTAACACTTGCAAAGCAATTTTATAAATTTCAGCGTTGCCATTACAATGATTTTTTTCATTTTCCCGCATTAATTTGTTAATTTCAGTTGGAACTACGTTTAGGCATTAATGTCTTTATAGGTTCATTTGTCCTGTTTTCTTTGCAAAAAAAAAAATGATGCTGCTGGTTTTTTCCATATGATTTAATTTTCTATTGCTAAAATTGCTACCTACTACTGTTTTTCGTTTACTTTTATCTAAATGTATCTCTAAAATAGTTTATTATATTCCCTTTGAATTGTTTTTGAAATTATTCTAAAAATTCTTTTCTTTTTATTTAATAGAAATTAAAAAGAATGCAAAAAATTTTGTGGCCATTTTGAAAAAAAGATTTCGAATGATCACTTCGCCGAGGTGGTAGCACTGGTTTCAAAACTACCCTGCAAGAAAAAGTCGATGGAAACTAACCCATTAACAACTTAATTACTAACACCTGCAAAGCAATTTCATAGCTTTCAGTGTTGCCATTTTTAGTATTTTGATTTTTTTAGTATTTTAATTTTCCCGCGTTAAAATGTGATGGAAAAAATTTTTGCTCGTGAGCGTGCGTGATGTGAAACTTTCTATTGTAGTAAAACTCTTAGCGTAGTAAAACTTTCTACCACTAGAGAAAATCTCTAAATTGGCAACATTGTTACAAACAACGTGCTAGTAATGCACTAAATTTCTTATGCATGAACTAGTAGCACAACCCAATTGATAAAACCATTAAGTCATATGGAAATAAACCATTGATTTAGAGTAAAAGTTGATTGATAATTCAGCTGAATTTTAGCCGCCGACGAGCCGAGCACTTCAGCGGCAAAAAGAAAGAATCGGCAGCGCGGCTAGTCGGCGGCTTGCTGGTCTGCATGCCACACCACTCGAGCGAATATGGCTTCATTGCAACAGACATTTCCTGGCCGCGTAATTTCTCGTCGTGGCGATATCAACTGGCCGTCCAGATCATGTGATTTGACACCATTAGACTTTTTTGTGGAGCTACGCGAAAGACCGTGTTTATGTAGATAAACCTTTAACTCTTGAGCACTTAAAAACCAACATTCGTCTCAAGTTATGGCTGAGATAACGCCCGAAACCGAAAATTACCTCAAAAAAAATCAGTGCTTGCAACTCTTCGCGTGGTGATCGTTTAAATGATGTAGTAATTCACACATACATACTGGCAACGTTCAAACTTTATAATAAGAAAAAAATATCATGAAAAAAAATATTTTATATGTGTTTTACATATTTATTTTCTTGAGCTAAATGGCTTTTTTTTTTTTTTTTTTGTTAAAAATATTTAAATATTTTTGTCGATATTTCGCTGTCCTTCGGATAGCTTCTTCAGGACAATAATAATGAAAATAGTTTTTATTATTGTCCTAAATATTTTTAACAAAAAAGACCTATAACTCAAGAAAATAAATATATAAAATATAAAAACAGGTGTCAAAGAAAACCAAATAATAAATATACATATGTGTTTTATTTACGTTTACTTTTGAAGCCGCAAAATGGATAACCAGTTATTTCGTCTGAAACTATTAAGATTCCTGCAGTCATTTATTTTTTTTTTTTTTATTACTAGTTATGAATAAATGAAACCATAATGAAAAAGAGACGTTCACGGCAGGCACAACAGCATATTTTTACATCTAAGCAAATAGATAGATTAATTTATAGGAAATTTTTTTTTCAGAACAGGGGCCGTATGCAGTATAGAAAATAAAAAAAAATGCATATATGGGTATTTCCATGAAATGGTCCACCGTTAGTTAACAAATCAAAACATTCGCACAATTTTTTTAAGCACAGAAAATTTAAATAAAAAAACTATTGACATTTTATTATATAAAATAAAAATTTTAACTTATAATAATTTTAAATGATGGTAAAAACTTCTGAAAATATATGTTAAATTACAAAAATATGTATGAAGGTAAAAAGTGTCACGTGCGTAATGTAACGTGCGTAATCAAAACATTTTTTTTTTTCTTAGCCAACCCATGCACACTTGTTTTTGAACACACCATGATTATAAAGGTCCATTAATAACCTTTATAAAAACATTTTTTCCGAAATAAAAATCTTCTACAATTCGCCTACTTTTGCAATATTTCATGCTGCTTTAAAAGGCACTTCCGTTTTTTGTCACGTGCGTAAGTCAACTTTGATCGCATGGAACTTGGGTACACAGTGCTCAATTTTCCAATATATATACTTTTTGGAAGGAACTCATCACATTAAATGTAACAATGGCAAAATTCCATTCAAAAATTCCAACCCATTTATATTTTTATAATATTCAAAACAATTAAACGTGTACAAATGTCACGTGCGTAACCATGGAAACACCCATATGTATATGTATGCGCCTGTATTTTTTTAAAAAAAACTTTGAACAACTTTGGCAGCTTTCAGCTCTGAATTTATGTTAAAATAAATTGACTTTAAGTAATTACCCTGTGGCAATTTGTTTAATATAACTCACAAGGAGTAAATTTTATTTGAGTTAGGGAAAGAAAAATTAAAAGTTTTAGATGATTAATTTCTCCTTTAACTTAAGAGTTGAGTGAATAAATTTACCTCTGCTTAGTTTTTGTCTGTGGACTAAATAATTTAAGTCTTATTCATTTTAATTTTAATACAAAATTTAATAACTTTAAGTTTACAGCCAAATTGAGCTGGTGATGGTTGATCAAGAAGTGAACCGAAGTTTTTTTAATCCACAATGAAGAAAGCCTTCTAACTAACAATTAGGTTTTAATTTTAGAATTAGTCAAATTAATTTACATAGACATTTCACTAACAATACATGTATTATTGGCCATGAGGCTTTCTTTGTATTGAAATCAAATAAATAAATAAAATAAATTAATTAATTCAGGTCCAAAAATGAACCTTTTCAAAAAATATTTGCTGTATTCTTCAGCTGTCTATATGCCGACGACATTTCATTGGTGCTAATCAACTCATCAGTAGACTTGAAAAATTCTTAAAAGTTTGTTTTAAACTTAACTACTTACCTATTCCATAATTCCCATGAACAGAATAAGTAGGTAGTTAAGTTTCAAACAAACTTTTAAGAATTTTTCAAGTCTACTGATGAGTTGATTAGCACCAACGAAATGTCGTCGGCATATAGACAGCTGAAGATTACAGCAAATATTTTTTGAAAAGGTTCATTTTTGGACCTGAATTAATACATTTCAATTGGCTCTTAAAGCAAATAAATAATTAAGTTCATATTTTAAAATAAGTAAATAAATAAAAATTTATTACTCCTGGAAAAACCGCGCTTTTCTGATGGAATTTTCCATTTGTCAACTTTAGCAACATTTAGTACAAAAAGTATATTCAAAGTCAATTCAAAACAGGTAGATAAAGGAATTCAATATTAGATAAATTTATACATATGTAGGTATATAAAAAAAAATAATTAAAACAAATAAGCTGGACAACTTATTTAAACTTTTTGGTCGTTTTTATGCCACTTTATAAACGAGCCTTCATCTTCTGCTGCACTTGAACACAATCACACACAAATCAAATACATAATTTTTTTTTTAAGAAAATTAGCAATAAAACGCATTTACATTAATACAGACTTTTTTGTGTATTTATTTGACTTTATTACACAGTGTTTGAACTGGAAGTCCAAATTTATTTTCACCTCGATACGCTCGCCGCATAGGCCGGTATTTGTTTCTGTTTTGAAATTCCTATTTCAAAAACCTGATGAAGGAATTAATGAATTCACACAAATAGGTATTTGTTTGATGAGTAACCGGTAGAAATTGACAAGGCATTATGGAAACAAAATTGAAAGTACCAGTTGCTGTACAGTTTTCTGAACCAAATATGGCCGCAATTTATGCATCTCTGGGCGGGGGATCAAAATATTTCCACATTCTTTCATCAATGATTTTTATTGCGTACCTATAATATTGTTGCTGTTGTTATTTTTCCTCGTTTCTCAAGCAAAAGGATGTTAAAGACATAACAAAAATAAAAAAAACAAAAACACACAAAATGAAATTGAAGAATAAAATGAAATTCGAAAAACTATAAAGAAAATTTCACAAAGAACATTTTCTGAAAGATTTTTATTAAAGAAAACGAACACAACAAAAACAATTTGAAACAAAGATTTTTAGTTTCTTAAAGGTTTAGGTTCTGCAGCCATATTCTAATAACCTTTAGCCCCCTGATAAATATTCACAAATGATTTGGTTGGAGGGGAGACAGTCTCAGGCTACACAAAAGAATATAATAAAAAAAAATAAAAAAAAAACAGTAGAAGTGTTTTAACGCCAGACACAGTTTTTTTTTTTTTTTTTTCAACAAACACACACACACAAGAAGCTCCACCATGAAATCTATAAAAGAAGAAAAAAAAAAACATAAAAAAAGCGGCGTTTCTTCTTCACCCGACATGAAGTAAAACAAAGAAGGTGAAAAAGAATCTGTATAAAAATCTATTTTTAACAGTTTCACCAAATCAAGCTGCCAGGAGCTGCTTGCTGCCTTTGAAATATCACAAATATTATGAACATTACAAAATTGTTTAAGAATGTTTGTTGCAAGTTTTTTTTAAATGATTTTTCACAAAAACAAATCTGTGAAATTTTCACACACGCACACACAGCATCTTGAAAACAATTTTTATCTCTCTTGTAGGTACTTTTTGCTTTAAAACTTATAGCTTACTTTTTGCTTAACGAGGAGAATATGGATGTATGTATGTATGTATGTATCTTTAAAAGATTTTCACTTGATTAAATTATTTTCACTTGTATTGTGGCAAATAATTTTTTAATTTGTTTCACTGCAGCAACGGAAAGAACTTCTTCTTTCTTATTGGATTCTGGTGGTAAACAAAATTTGCCAAGATTTTGTTCCCGAAATCATTTATCTTTATTAATTTTTTTCTTCTGCACTTTTCAGATAAAAATCTTTTTCTTTCAAAACATGCACTCTTTTTTCTAAACTTTTCCACTTATTTGCATAAATTAATAATTTTCTTATATTTAATTTCTACAAATATTTTTGTGCGTTCGAGACTTCGACTCACGACCGATTGGTATCAATTTGACAGCACTGCGACAAAATTACAACTGATTTTCTCTGCAAAGCTAAAAAAAATTCTGCTTTTGTTGGATGTGTTTTCTTTGTTTGAGTGAGTTTTTTTTTTCTACTTAATTTACTTTATGTGCTCTTTCACTTGTTTTGTTTTCTTTTTTCATTCGCTGTTCGTGTAGCGCACATTCGCTGGCAGTAGTTGAATTTTCGTTTTTTGTTTTTATTTTTCATTCATTATTTTGTTCTATGGTTTATTTATATCTGTGTTTTCACTTTCCTTCGCCGTTTTGAGTGAGTTTATAAAACGAGTTTTTTCTCAACAGATTTTATTCTCTCGCGCTCTCTCATACTTTTGGGCGCTCTCTTTGTTTTCGTTTTTTCATGCACGTTTTTCTTAGTACATTTTGTTAACAACTGTGTGTTGGCATTGGCGAGCATAAAAAGGAATGTCAGATTAAAGAAATGTCCATGTGCCAATAAAAAACGGTGTGACCACATGGTTTTGTGCAGATATGCGACGACTTTTGGCGGTTTTAATTGTACTTCCCGTAACAGAAACTAATTGAAATTACATTTTTTTCTTACGTGCAGTTTATAATAAATTTTAATTGAAACTGATTACAAAAAAATGTATAACAAAAAATAAATAGGTTGCTTCTAAAATATGTTTTTTTCTCTTTTATAGCAAAGTGCATACATACAGACATACATATGCACGGTTAAAGCTAAAGTTACACAGTACGCTTTCTACGCGTTGACACTTTTCACGCGGTTGTCAAAAAAGTAGGATGAGTGCATTTGTATGTGACAAGTTACAGAGCACAAAGTATAGAACGCGAAGACGCGTAGAACGCATAAAGTAGACCTACTTTCTACTTTTATATGCGTCACAAGCGTCATGAGAAAATGTCAGCTGTTTATAATATTCCAATGATGTGCCTACTCTCAACGTTATCGATAAATACCTTTTATATGGTAAAATAATTTATAAAATCTTTTGCATAAAAACATTTTTAATAGAAAAGAAAAGTTTTGTTACAAATTTTATAAACATTTTCACGTATAAAACAAATTGTAATTGTTTTTTACAACACTTTTTTCATTAAGGAAATTTGGATTCGATTTAGCGATTGCGTTTGCGTACTGAGTATCATCACTGTTATGTTTACAAATATTTTCAATTTATTAAAACAAGCGATATGGAAGAGAAGCTAATAAATGCAGTTAAAAACCACGAGCTTTTATATAATAAAACCTTGCTGCTCTATCGGAACAAAAATAAAAGAGCAGCTGCATGGAGTGCAATAAGTAATTAGCTTAATTTACCAATTATGTGTATACATACATACAATTTTGGAGCTTTTCGTAAGCTCTTATCGCACAAATAACAATGTTTATGAACTCTATAAAGTCTATTAATTCTTTTAAAATTTCAATTTCACTTTCCATTTTGTTAATATTTGTTTTGTATGCTAAAAATATTTGCACAACAGCTGATCAAAAGAACAAAATATGGCGCGTTTGAAGCGTTGTATGTAACTTGTAGTATGAAACGCATAGAACGCGTAAAACGTATAAAAAGCATGAAAAGCGTGGACGCGTCTAAAGCGGGCCATGTAACTTCACCTTAAGGCTTGCCAGACCTACTCTTTTTTAACAAATGGTGTTTAATAGCCAATTTACACCAACATGATATTTATTACATATCAATCAAAATCTATTTTGAAACCTATATCATTTACATCATTGTTTTTTTGTTATTTATCTAGATTATTATGTGTTGTAATACCACTTTAGCAGAATTGAGGCAAAGGAAATAAATTAACACACAGTTATAATAAAAACGTCTTTATTGTTTGGAATTCAATTTACAAGTAAAGTAGTTTCGTGAAATAAAAAGGAGCATTAATAAAAAGAATAATATGCAAAAGAAAAACAATAACGTATATTCTTATTTGTATGTGTAGTAAAGTTTGAAGTGTTGCATTGTAATTGGCATGAGTTACCATTTCAACATTATGACAGATACTTTTCGCCTCCAAAAATAGTTTATTTTGCCTATGGAGCAAACTTCTTATAAAACTTAATTAGGGTCTCCATTAACCGCGAACTGGCTAATGAAGACGGCTCATCTTCTTGGTGTAAATACAACCCTTCTTAGCCGTCATTTAGACGGGAAAGTAAATGCCTGAAAGCTGCACTACACTCACACTTTTTCACTAACACACTCACAATTTTCTAACTTTCAACTCAACTTTCAGCAAAATTTTCCTAAAAGTAATTTCTTGACATTTACTGAAAGTAAAGTGACAAGTTAGTAAACACGGTTGCCTACTCCACGGCAAACACAACGGGACCTTTTCTAGGACCCAAGTGAGTCGGTCGCAGGACCGGCGGCCCTCGTAACATAACATAAACATACTCTACGGCACATACAAATTTTCAGGATTGCAGTAGAATAATAATTGTGAATTTTAGATTATTTTCTACATTAGAAAATATTTAAAACGTTTTTACAGCAAATATGAATAAAGAGCACACATGAAGTATATTTATAGTGACAATTATTAAATTAATCAATAAAAGTTTAGCAATAAAAATTATTTTCGAATGTTGCCGTATAAATTTATGTTTGTAGTAGTCTTGACATTTCCATTTCACTTGCAACTCTTCGCTTTGACGACACTTTCAAAATGAACTTTCACGTTCCTTTGAAATTGAGCAAGAAATTTTCATGAAAGTCACAGATTTCTTTGAAAATTTTATTCATAATAGGTACGTAGACAACAATTTAATGAAAGTACTTTCCCGTCTAAATGCCGCCTTAAAACTGATCAACTGTATCTGACAAGCCAAAGCAAATACATATGTATGTACATATGTACATAAATAAGTACAAAATAAAAAGGTAAACATTTTGAAAGTGCCGAAATAGTTTTTGTGGTGTTTTAAAATTTAAAAGCATTTTTTGGCGTAGATATACATATGTACTATATGTAATAAGTACTTTGACTCACTGACGCATTCCTCTGGCAAACTCAGGATTTTCTGCCATCCAGCGAGCAAGTGAACTGTTTTGGAAAACTGCAGGCCTACATGTGATAATTGTTTAATCTAAATATTTACTAAGTAAAATAAAAATGAAAAGTAGGTACATATGTATGTGGGGGTTTCTAGTTTTATTTCCCAATTTTGTACCAAATAATATAAAACTTTTTCTATAAAAACACCCGCTCGATAGCAAAACAGCAAGCGATTGATTTTGATGCAAAGTTCGCAGAGCTGACGACATGATCGAAATAGAGGAATCGGATTTTGTATGAAAACACTTCCCTGCAAGAAATAGCTGATGAAAATTAGTACATTAACAACTTCAGTAGATACTAACACATTCAAAGCAATTTTATAGCTTTCAGCGTTGCCATTACAGTGATCATTTTATAGTACATTTACACTAGTAATTCCTAAACTAGTTTATGATCATAAGCTAGTTTCATAAACTATACATACCATTTACACTAGCATTTTAGACAGTTTACTTGATTTTGTTTGGCTTTTGCAGAAAAAATATTTATGTATGTATTTTTCATACTAATTGAATAAAACTCAATATAAAATTAATTATTTAGCGTGGAAAATAAGGAAGCACCTCTTATTTTCATCATCAATGCCTAAATTTTATGTATTTTAGTAACATAAAGAATTGTGGAAGTTTTTAAATTATTTTATTTTAAAATATTTTTTTCCGTTTTATTTTCCTTTTTATTATTGTTTTCTTTTTCTATGTCAAATTCACCTGGCCTTGCCAGACGAAAGCATAAAAAATAGAGTTGCCTTTGCAAAAACTGGTTGTTATCAACCAACTTATCTCAAAAACTAGTTAAAAACTTGTTTATCATTTGTATGGATAAACAAGTTTCTCAAACTAGTTTATCACGATAAACAACTTATAACCTGTTTAGTATTTTAGTTTTCCCCGTACTAATTTGGTAATTTCATTTGGAACTACGTTTATGCACTAATGTTTTTATGGGTCCATTTGTCCTTTCTGCTTTGAACAAAATGGTGCTGCAATAGTTTTTTCTATATGATTCAGTTTTCTATTGTTAAAACTTCTACTGGCTACTGGTTTTCTCTGAATTTTATCTAAATATGTCTCTAAAATAATTTATTATATTCTCTGTGAATTGTTTTTTGCAATTTCTTGAAAAACTCGTTTTTTATTTAATAATATAGAAATTAATAGCATTGTATGTAATTTTGTGGGCATTTTGAAAAAAAAAAAATATTTCGAATGATCAGTTTGCTGAGGTGGTAACGCTGGTTTAAAAAATAAATCACATGTACACGAATGTTTACATCAGTTTTTTAATTTTGCCCCTAAGAAAATGATAGAAACCCTGCTGTATGAACCCACTAGCAAAATGACAATTCAGAAAACAAATTTAACATAAAAAAATGAGTGAAACATGTATTTTCTTATAATTTTTAATTAATTACATACATATGTATGTATAAATTTTAATTGCAGTGCAAAAGAAAGCCCATCGTATGGTCAATCAATATGGAGAACATGTGGCTTGACCTATGGAAATAAAAATGTCCAAAATGGTCCATTTTAAATGGACTTGGACATTTAAAATTTTTTTTTATTTTTCACAAAAATTTTGCGTCTTCTTTTTTTGACATCTAAATAAATGAAAGATGAAAGATGTTGTCAATGTAAACGACTGTTTCACATTTTCAACATCTTTCATGCGTTTCACGTGGATGTCAGTCGGTGTAAAAAGGCTATTAGAAAGCGAACAATCGCACGACTTCGACATTGACGAACAGGCAGTAATAATATAATCATTAAACGGCCTTATTTAAGAAAGTTTTCATTGTCCTTAATAAATTAATTGTTTTCATTAAAAATAATTTTTTTTCCTTAAAAAAAAACAGCTGTGGTATGGAAAGATTTGCATAACATTTGGAAATGAAAAGGTGCTGCCCTACTTTTGATGTAATTCGATGCAAACACTTATGTATTTATGACTGAAAAACTGCCACTGCATTTAAATACATCTTAAATTGATGTGAAAATTAACTAATTTCACATTTAAATATCCCAACAAACCTGAATTTCAATAAATAGCAAACTTCACTTCGAGTGAAGTAGTTTTCTCAGAGACTTCCCTGCAAGAAATAGCTGATGGAAACTAACACATTAACAACTTGATTACTAACACATGCAAAGTAATTTTGTAGGTTTATAGCATTTTGGGGCATTTTGCAAAAAAGATTTTGAATGATCACTTTGCTGAGGTGGTAACGCTGGTTCAAAAAAAAAAAAGATCACACGCATGATACAATTAACAAGGTAGCCTCGTCAGCTAAACCGTTAATCAACTGACTACTTTAGGTTGTCAAGAGATTGCAGAGATGAAAGGCAGCCGAAACAAGATAGCTAATCCGCGTAAGCTCAGTGCATCTCTCTTCTGTAAATGTAGAAGTGGCGTCTTTTTGACAGTTTGCATAAGTTGTACAAAAACAAAATGCATGTTATTTTTATTGAAGTTGTTCTTATTGTAGCGAAAAGGCTACCTTGTTAGTTGTATCATGATCACACGTACACGAATGTAAACACATCAGTTTTTTTCATTTTGCCCTTAAGGCAATGATAGAAACCGTGATGTATGAACCCATCAGCAGTGGCCGTCATATGATGCATCAAATGACCGACACTGTTCTTGCAGGGTGGATATCAATGGCGTATAGACGGACGGACGGACATCGCTTTGAAAATTGATGTGAAAATTAACTAATTTCACATTTAAATATCTCAGCAAACCTGAATTTCAATAGCAAACTTCACTTCGAGTGAAGTAGTTTTCTCAGAAACTTCCCTGCAAGAAATAGCTGATGGCTTTTCTATTGATGCTGATCCTAAATACATATATACATACCTATATGCTCTATGGTAGTCGGAAATCGAAACTTAAGGCAGTTACAAACGGGATGACGAACTTATAAAGCTATACCCCTAACACTAGATATTGAATATTCTATCGAGTAAAAAATTAGTGTAAAACGAAAACAAAATAAACAGCAAACGCGCAGCGTAAACGACTGAATTCGTGCGATCACTGATGCGACAATTTGGCCCTCAGTTGAAGCAAAAATTTCTTTCTAATTCTACAGTACGTAAAAAATGCAAACAATTAAATTTTAACAGTATTTTTTCAACCACATCACCATTTTTCATCTCAACGAAAAACAATTAAAAACTCTTTAAATAACGATAATAGAAGTTTTCATGAAAGCCTGCTGCAGTTTAGGGAGGTCAACATATTTAAAGCGAATTATTTTTTTTAGTTCATAAAACAACAACCAGCCAGACGCACAACACAAACTTCAGAATGACCAATATTCACTCGCTCACTAAGAGGATTTGAAAAACTTTGAATTTTTTTTTGGGTTTTCGTTAAACTATAAGAGGATTTATCATCAAGTAGCTGCTATTTTTGCTTCATGGAAATAAATTTGCGGGAAAATGAAATTCATCTTAAAACTATATTACCTTTTTCGACGTCGCCCACATGTGAAGGGGAAAATGAGCAAAACAAAAAAAAAAAAACAAAAACAACTACTACATGCATGTATTTTGCAAAATAACAAATTGAAGGAAAAAAAATTACAGAAAGGCTTTATAGAGCTGAATGTGAACAAACAGATATATAGATGCACACGCTCGCACACACACCTCATTTGGCATGCCATCAGCGTGACCATTTCAGCATTTTACAGCTGAATTTAGATTTCGATTTGGCATTTTTAATTATTAATAGGTATGTTTTTTTTATTTATTTTATTTTATTTATTAATTCAATCTATGGAAATTAATTCCCTACAGACAATTTACAATACATAATATACAATTTTATTACATTTTTTATTAAAAATTTTTTTATGAATTTAAAAAATGATTAACTGAGTTTTTTACTGCAGCGGGATTTAAAGAAAAGTCAAAAAATGTATAAAATTGATTAAAAGTATAACACATTCTCCTGAGAGGATCAGCATCAGCATAATTTTCTCTATAAACGTTTATCAACAAAGGAATAAAATTACGTGATGTACGTTGAGGAACGTTAAATAAGATTGCGTTGATCAAAAATCCAGAGCAGACATCGCCATTAATAATATTTAGAATAAATGATACATTCAGCATAACTCTACGGCTTTTGAGAGTAGGCAGCTTGATAAGTGCAAGTCTATTTGTGTAAGGGGGCATATTAAGAGGATCAAAATGTAAGATCAAAAAAGATTGACATTGATGAATTGGATCCCATATTACTGAACCATATTCCAGAATGGGTCGTACCATTGCTATGTATAGTGCTTTTCCAATGTATGGGTCATTAAACTCTTTTGCCCATCGTTTTATAAATCCAAGTGTACCTCTAGCTTTGTTTATTGTTAGAGTAATATGGGAAGTAAAAGTCAGCTTGGGGTCGAATAATATACCTAAATCGAGGAAACTATCGACCAAATCCAATTGATGCTCGCCAAGAACATGGTTTGCTGTAATTTGGTTAGATCTTGCAAACCGCATTAATTTACATTTATTCATAAAAAGAATCCAGGTCCAATTGAAGTAAACTTTGCTCAGAACATTTATTATAAGTCAAGAAAATTTTTACGTCGTCGGCATACATCAAGATAGATGAAAACATTATTACTGTAGATAAGTCATTTATGAAGAGGGTAAAAAGTAGTGGACCCAGATGACTCCCCTGTGGTACACCCGACAGTACAGCTATGTTTTTAGAGATTTTGATTTTTAATAACGAATTTTAACCAAATCTAAAGAATTTAATATCTATACGTATTCAGCTTTCAGTGCATTATGGGCAGGGCTGGGCAGTATATGAAATACATGTATTTGAAATACGTATGTATTTAAAATGCATTTTAAATACGTCTCATGAATGTATTTGTATTTTGTATTTTAAATACTGTAATTTGCTTTTTCTAAAAACTGTCTTTATATTCAATTGTCTATATACAATATTATGCAAACGTTCTATGATTATTATTATTTTTAATATGACAATTATTTTTTATATTACACATTACTAAGCGATTGAGTATTTTGTATTTCAAATACTCGTGCTCTCAAAATAAGTTTTCAAAATACGTTTTGAATTTATGTTAAAAAAAAATGCGCTAAAATTATTCCATTCATACATCAACTAAAATCCGGCAATTTTGCTACTGTTTTAATTGGAATATTGGGAGAGCAAAAAATTTGTGCTTCCATGGCTTCGAAAATTACCTTTAATTGTTCACTCTGTACCTGCCACTCAATTCAGTTTAGAAAGGTAATTTTCACCACTCAGATTAGTATTGGAAGATTTGAGATATAATTTATCTGAGGAACATTTAAAATCAATTATGATGATAAATTTGAACACCTGAAAACGACTTCTTAACACTGAATTGAATGGCAGCGTTAGACTTATAAGCTATTTCCATGCATTCATGTTTTTATAGCTGATAATGGACATTATATTCATATAGAAATTTGAATAAAGCATCATATTATAATACATACGGCATCAGCAAATAAATAAGAGTTTTGAATTGATTTTTATTATTGATATAAAAAAATATAAAAATCAAAAATAACTTTTATTTTTCATTTAAAAATATAATAATCAAAACTAACTTTTATTTTTCATTTAAAAAAATCAAAATCAAAAATAACTCCTTTTTTTGATTGTTAAAATAAAAAATTTAAAAATCATGCAATATGTTGGATGCATTTCGCCTAAAAATCATGATGGTGTAATTAAAATCATAAATAAATCATTTATGTATGATTTATTTCTTCAAAAATTGAAAAAAAAACTGTTATTTCTGGTCCCTGGTTTTTTGAATACTCCACCTCGAAGTAAATGCAAGAGCATGAATACATTCTTGTTGCTGTTCGGCCCACGCGATTGTTTATGCTCGAATTCGTGTCGTGCCACAACAAAATTTGTTTCATTCTGCAGAAAGCAGGAATTTCTGATAATAACAAATACATTTTATTATTTATTATTATTAATGCTAGGTTGGTCCAGGATGGCCCTTTGCACTGCGACCAATAATGATCTATTGTGCAACCCTTTTCCCTAACGAGTTTAATACATCAAGAAACAGTACTAGCTCCTTCTGTGGAAGGCCTTGCAAGTCCTGTGAACCCAATGTATAGGCCTGCAACAGCCTGTATCTTCTGTGGCCAAGTGCCACACATTCAATAATCAAGTGTTCCATTGACTCCTCTTCTTCTCCGCAAAATCTGCAGGTTGCCGTGCTGGATAGTCCCATTCTGTGTAGATGCTTCATGCAGGTATAGTGTCCTGTTAGCCCCCCTATAATAACAAATACATACATGTGTATATACTTTTAGCAGTTTAATTACATATTTTCCTAAAATCAATTGAGATGCAAATAATTTTAGCATCTGGTCACACTGCCTGCCACTTTTATATTCGCATTTAAGAAAGCGTTTGTATGCGGTCTATCGCTGCATTTCAAAATTCACAGAGCACCTAACACCCAAACACAAGCACCTACACACACAGACACACACACACACACCACATTTGTACATATGCATGTGTGTGTGTGCACACGAGCAAAAGGCGAACGTTGGTTGTTTGTTTGGATTCATGGTCTTTCAAATAGATTTATGTGAAACGTTCTTATCGTGGCTTCGCCCTCGCCATGATTGTCACCCGTTTAAGTGTTGTAAATGTTTATTCAAGTATCGTTTGAGCTTTGTGCGTACCCAGCTTTTGTCTAGAGATTTTCTTCTTCAATTTTTCTATGCAAGAATAGGTTTTGTTTTTGTCATGCGACGACTAAAATCTTTGAATGCGTTTTGCTACAGAGACACATTTTGATGGGTTTTTTAGGGCGAAAATTGCATGAAATACTAACACACCATTTACACATGCAAGTAATTTGCTGCAAGTTGTGTGTACATATTAACAACCAATACACTGACAGAGACAATAAAAGCGGTTGCTACTTGCTTGATTGTTTACACGGGGTAAGTGCAAGCTCATTTTTAAAATGACGTCAAAGAAAATTGCTTTACTTTACAAAATAAAAGAATTAAATGAAAGCAATAATAATGAAACAATAATTATGCGGAAAAAGCTACAAAAATCACTGTTCCATTTTTTTTATATATTTAAAAATCACTATTTTTTTGCCATTTTTTATTGTATTGTTTGTTCTGTTTTTGTCCGTCTACATGACTTTTTAATGGCCGGGTTGCCAAAGTACTGTCATACGAACTGTTATGGGGAAGAGCAAATTATACAAATAGCTTTTTTTTTATCAAAAAAAAAAAAAAAAAAATAAAAAAATAGTAAACGAATACATAAAAGCCATATTTTACTTCAACTTTTTTTTATATTTTATCTTAATTTTTGGTATATAAATTAAAAAAAAAAAAATCTGTTCTTCCAAGTTATCTATTAAAATAAAAATATAATCTGTTTTTGCTTTTTGTCATTTTACCAACATGCAATTAAAAAAAGTTGCTGGCAATCAAAATCTCTTGCAAGTCAGCTCACAACTTGCAGAAGTATGATGGCATTAATAAAAATATGTCAATGTATTGAGTTACTTGCACTGCTACTTGCATGTGTAAACGGAGGGTAAGTACCATATGTATGTATATTAGTGCGAATAAGGTAAATTTAATTTTGCATTAAAATCTATCAGAAAAACTACAACAATTCCTACGAATGCAGCACACAATTGCAGCCAGCGACTGCATGAAATTACACTGAGAGGATTCGGTTAGTAAATTCTTTGTATCCTAAGAGTAATTTAATGAAGTAATTCAATTGAGTAAACTGCACAACTGGACCACTTCACGTCTGCCACCACGATCATCAGCATCCAAATAGCTTCGCATCCAGTTTCAGAAACTCAGCAAAAAGAAAAAAAAAACGATCCAGAAGAATGTGCGTTCGAGCTTGGGTGCAGCACCGTCAAATGGAAGGATGTTGCCAAAAACTTCTGAAGAATTTGCGTCCTGAAGAACCTTCGCTGCATAAAAACTTCGTGCGCATGCGTTCAAATGACTTCGATTACTTGGTAATTTGATTACAATATTCGTTTTATTAACATTAAATATATGTTCATGTTTTTTTACATAAAGCTGAATCTGGTGGCGCCGATTATAGCAAAGAAAACCACACATTTGCAGGAACCAATATCTGCGTCTGAAGGATTAGCTCTGACTTTGCGGTATTTGGCGACTGGCGAAAGTTTCTCATCGCTGCAATATGTTTTTAGGATTCCCCCGTGCACGATCTGTCAAACGAGTTGACCAGTATTGCCATTTCAATTTATTTCATTTTTGATATGTTAATGTTTCTACAATTATTTGTCGCCGTTTGTTCCGCCAAAAATATTGCGCGAACAAACAAAATATCAAGCCAAATATTTGTTGCGACGTGCTGACAAAGTGTTTACACTATCCCAAGCTTTCTTCACAAACAAACATTTTTGTTAGCCAACAAAAAGTCGAAAAATATTTGGAGGCCAACAAATTTGAGTGTTTACACTAGGACAAACAAAATCTTTATGATTTTGCACAAATATTAGCATAGTCTGAAAGCACTTTAAGTAGTTTTAATTTTTTTTTTCTCTGTAGGGCTTAACATTTTTCTTTAGCAACTTTAAGGAAACGGCGAATGCTTCTTCAGGACACTTTTCCTTTTAATATTTTGTTCATGTGTTGTTTGCTTTTGTTATTATTATTACACTACCAGAAACATGAAGGCTACTGACAAGCAAATCATTTACAGGCAAAAATCCAAGGACGTAGCAAAATTACATCCATGCTTTTTCTAATGCTAAAAAATGTTAAACTCTTGCTGAAGTTTGTAAAACTAGTTTCGAATAAGTGTCACAGAATCATACGAAATGGAACGTTAACAATTTATAAAACTTAAATCCTTCTCCCTGAGGACATCTCTGCCATGTTGGATACTTTTGTTATAAAAATATCCTTTAATGTTAAATACACATAACTATTATGTACCAGCATCAGGTTGTTTGTCCTCTTTAGCTTTTTTCTCTGTCTCTCTCTCTCTCTCTCTCTCTCCCTCTCTTTCTAAATCTTGCATGCAGGAAAACATACAAACGCATTTATTTCTTTATAAATCGTCTTGTTTTGTTGATTCCATTTTTTATCCAGTCTCTGCCATTGTTGCAGAGTTTGTTCGCATTATGCTTTTTATTCTGAAATGTTTTTATGCTATTTATTACAAGCATTTTCATAAGTTTTGTTAAACTTTTAAATAGGAAGCAACATATTTGCTATAATATTAACAAAAAAAAAAGATATATGTATACACATACATTAAATTGTTATCGCTTATAAATCATTTCCTTTTCAGTGCTTAAAGCGTAAATAGAAGTAGAGGAAGAATCAAAAACTAAATACATATGTATGTATGTATATGAAATATGTATATGAAAAATGATAAAAAGATGTAAAAAGTTTAATGGGGTCTTAAAACGCTCACATGTGCGTTTGATTTGGGGCAAAGACATGTTTCTTTTCTTGAATGCTTTCACTAGACTTTTTTATTTGTTGCGGTGGCAATTAAAATCACGCGTTTTGTGGAGCCGGGAGCAGGACAAAAGGAAGGAGTCCAATTGGAATTTGATTTCAATTAATTAGGTACTTACTACCGTATACATGTGGATGGAATTTATTGTTTAAGGAGGAGAATTGAATTTATTAAAAAATCGCTCAGCCTCCTTTTACACTTTATCAATAATTGTAATTAATAAGAGACCACCTGTTCGCTTATTTTTAGTAGGCTTTCAGGCACTTTTTCAATTTTTTTTTTTGTTACTTCCATTAGGTCCGGCGATATTTTTCACCCCCTAAATGAACAAATTACAAAAAGGTGACAAAGTTGTATGGAGAATTTTTCAATGGGTATTAAATTCAGTTTATAGTTTTTTTCTATATACATATGCTTTACATAGATATGTATATGCAATTCAAAAAAGTAGCAAAATTCAGTTTTTTCCCCTTTTTTCCCCTTAGTACTCGAAATATAAAAAAAGTGCCAGACACCTGTCCATTTATTTTTATTATACTTTTGGGTGCTTTTTTAATTTTTGTGCTACCTGTTCCAAGTCCGGAGAAATTGAATTACCGATTTTACCCTCTTTTACCCCTTTTCGGCGCAAATTTCAAAAAATCCCGTCTTAGAAGATCCATACATCAGAAGGACTGCGCATATACGAAATTTGATTACTCTAGCTTTGGCCGTTAGGGCTGGCCGATGATGCCAGCCCTGGACCGAACCAGATGGACCGAACAAAAAAAAAATTATTTTTATATTTTTTTTTGCCGTAGATTTTTTATCTATATCTCAGTAATTACAAACCCGATTTTGCTTATCTTAAATCCCCCAGCAGAAGAGACATTTAAGATTTAGATCAATAAATTGTCTGGTGACTTCAAAATCGGTGCCCGAAAACAGCTGTTTTATGAAACAAATGTAAACATGAAAATATCTTGATGAAAATTTTTGAATGGTTTTGTCATAAAAATTTACTTTGCTAGAAAATCTTCGTCATGGCGATGCAATAGGTTTTGTATACAAAATTTATGTACTCACGCAAATGTGTTAATTTCTGAAAGAAAAATGACCAAATGTACATACCTGCAAAGAAAGAAATGTGAATGATATTTAGAGAAGATTTATAAGATATATATGTATGTATGTATATTAGGGTGGGTCGATTTAGCAATCGATATTGTGCTATCGATTTTTTGATAGCTTTCGGAGTGGCGAAAAAATTCCAATGCAAAAGTCATTCTCCAGCAGTGTGATTTAAAATTTGTCAGTACTTTTAAACAATTATGAATTTATTTTCAATATTTCGTCAACAATTTGTTGGCATCTTCAGGAAAATAATTATAAAATTCAAAAAAAAAACAAAAACATATTATTTATTATTATTTATTTTTCAGTACTTTTGTATGGGAGCCTCTCTAAGAAGGCGTGGCACGATGTCGTTGTGTTCGAAAAAAATGTTGCGAAGAAAAGAAAAAATTGTTGGGGGTTGGCTTACATTTGACTTCACTACGGGTACCCTGGGTCAGAATAGGCGCCCAATACGGGCCGTATTTAGACGCCACGAAAATAAAATCTCTCCACCCATCCCACTAACATGACCCAGAGCGACCGCAGAGGAATCAGATGTATGTATGTCCAACCCTAAATAATTTCTTCTCCCCAATATTTTTTGGCCCAGCACACTTACCCTGCAGCACGTCCTCTTGGCGAGATGCCATACAAAAATTCAAAGAGAATGATTTTTTCTTAAATGTTATATGGAAAAATGCTAAAAGCTGTCGGAAATCGCTGGCGCAAATAGCATTTGAAATTACTTAGAAAAAAGTAAAACAAAATATTAAATCCATTCAGGTCCCAAAAATAGATCTTACACAAATGTTTTCGGTGTTTTTCAGCCGTCTATATGCCGCCGATATTTCGTTGATGTTAATCAACTCAACTTTTTGATACTTCCAAAATTACACGTAGTAATCGATTGTAACTCCTTGTAGAGAAGGTTGCAAAGAAAAGTAAAACTGTTGCAAAAACGAAAAAAATGTATACTGTGTTAAAACGGGACCTTCAGGACCCCAGTGGGCCGGTCTCACGTGCGGCGGCCCGCGTAACATAACATAAAGGTTTGTTTGGAATTATGGAATAAGTAGTTTGGGTTTCAAACATCCTTTTAAGATTTTTCGAGTGTACTGATGAGTTGATCAGCATCAACGAAATGTCGGCTGAAAACATTGAGGTCTAGGGCCTGTTCGTAAATGCATAACAACTCTGCATGTTATGCGCACAACGTTCGAAAATGCAAACGTTGGTAACACTGCAGCAGTAATCTGTTCGTAAATACAACACGGACGTATATAGATTACTTGGGGGTTACACGATCAAGTTTTGTCTTTCAAGTTTTAATACATTCACACTTTTTTTTACTAATACATTCACAATTTTGAAAATTGATGCAAACTTGATGACAATTTTTGCTTTCCATAGAGAGCATCAAGTTACAATCAAGAAAACAGCTGACAACAATTTTTTTTCGTTCTGTCTGCAAATATATTTTTTTTTGTTTTGTTTGCATTTAAAAGTGATAAAAATTAAACAGATTCAAGCTTAAAAATAGAAGCCACGAAGTTCTGTGGAATATGAAGGTGGCATCATATCGTCAGTATTTCCTTTCTGCCCTCTGGTTTTTTTGTTCTTCTTTTATTTTCTTCATTTCTGATAGAACTTTTAATGAAGCAACTGTTTTTAATTTTCTTCTTGACGGCATCTTGAAAACGAATTGTTATGAAATTGCGTGCAGCCTACGTCATAGCTATCAATTTTATTGAATTTTGACAAGCAGTATGTGAAAAAAAACTTGATAGCAAAACTTGATCGTGTAACTGCAGTGTTAGGCGCAAATAAAAACAAAAAACTAATCATAAAAAAATGGCTGATGCAATGAATGAGTGAATATTAAATTTCGTTTTTATTCTTTAATCTCTTTTTTTTTAATATGTTACACAAATTTTTAGCGTTTTTTATGTCGTCTAATTCACAGATGGAATTAATTTTTAATTTTTCCATTTTTAAAATTTATAAGAAGAAAAAAGAAATGAAATTCTCCGTTAGTAAATGCAACAATAAAATGTGAACAATGAAATGTGAAAACAATAACATCAGCAACAGCTGATCAGCAGTGGCATCGCAAAATAATCACATTGTGCAGAGTTGTGATGCATTTACGAACAGGCCCCCATTTTTAGACCTAAAGTAATACATTTCAATTAATTTCTATTATTTGAACTTTTTCTTATATAACTATTTCTGTATTAAGTTTATCAGGCCCCAGTTCTTTCTATATTATCTTTGTGATTGATATTAATTAAATTAGACCAAGAAAACATCAAAGACATTTAGCAGGGTGGACAACTAGTTGTTTCGAAGCCGCCACACTTTCTCGTCAGCACCCTGAGTTCAAAGACGGGCGCTGACAAGAAAGTGTGGCGACTTCGAAACAACTAGTTGTCCACCCTGCTAAATGTCTTTGATGTTTTCTTTGTCTAATTTAATTAATATCAATCACAAAGATAATATAGAAAGAACTGGGGCCTGATAAACTTAATAGTAATACATTTCAATTGGCTTTTATAGCGAACAAATAATTATGTTTATTTTTGAATATTAAAAAATGAATGTTTATATAACTAACAAAAGCCTAACTAATAAATTCTCAACATCGTGCCATTTTTAACATTCAGCCCAGCCCAGAATATATCACTCTAATTTAGTTTCATAGTTTAACGTCCTATTTTTTGTCACAAAAAGTCAGCATTCTTTACCAAACTTTCTTAAAGTTATGAAAACTGTTCAATAAAATATTATAAAATCCATTTAGTTCGTACATTTATGGTTGTTCGATATTCGTTCGACGGCACCAATAACAATACGAAAGAGAGCATGTTATAGCTGTAGATAATATTCAATTTCAAAAGAAAATCAAACGATTTCACAATCAAAAGTGCACATTTGCCATACATACATACATATGCATGTATGTATGACATCTTGTCTCTATGGGATTATTCGAAGTTTAGAACAGATAACAATAAAAACCAATTTAAACAACAAAATACAAAATACAGAAGTTTGAAAACCTCAAAATGTGTGTAACATGTTTTTAAACAGCAAACTTTTACAAAAAAGGTATCATTATAAGCCAACATATAAATAAATATGTTTATTTGAGCGCATGTATGTATGTAATTGCATTTGTGCACTCGCACATGCATTTGTGCACAAAAAAAGAAGGGGTGAAATAACAAGAAACAATTTAGCAAAAGTTATTTTTATTTTCTCTTCCTGTCGAATACTTTTAGGTAAAAAAAAAAAAAGAAGTCAACTAAACGCAACCAACCAACTACAAACTAAAATTGATGCACTTTAACAACGTGTGAGTCGGAGTTTATAATATGAAACTGAGACCTCTTTCGACGGCCAAGGGAGTGGAACGAAAAAGTAGTGCGCACTTGAACTAAATTGTAATTACTTGTGAATAAAAAGATTTTCAAACACTAAATTAACTTTAAAGTCGAACTGTTATGATTTATAATTGTTAAGCGCCTATTTCTCACCTGCGAACGATGTCGTTCGTTCGCACAATTACATTGAAAGCAAAAACAAAATATTGAATATTGTTTTTGCTTTCAATGTAATACCATGTTCATACATGCGCCTTTATTGAGATAATCGCAATAAAGTCCATTATTCAGCTCAATATTCCATACAAAAAGTCAAAAAAGTTATTGCTTAATAAACTCAAAATTGCTTTGAATATTGAGAAAAAGATGAAACACAACACTGTAAAAGATGTGTTAAATAAGCAAAAGTATACAATGCGAGATGAATGACGAGATAAATGCGAACAAAAGCAAACAAAACAAAATAATAGCGGTACTCAGCGTTTGGTGCGTTTTTGGTTGCGACTATTTGCATTTGCGATTATTATGCAATTAATATTGAGCACCCTTTTTAACAACTTTGCAAATTTTATTGCACTCCCAATAACAGCTGTTAAATTAATACACAATTTTTAATTTTTCACGTTTTATTTTTTTGGTAATTGCTGTTGGCTTCATCTCTACAATTTTTTGTTTGCTTTGTTTTAAAATGTCAGCTGTTCGAGTGTCAGTATTGCAAACGCAATACTCATGCGAAAAAAGCAACACGTAATTAGCGGTGCGCAAATGCAAAAATATAGCGAGTGCAACCATTATATTTTGTTGTTGGGCTGCAAAGAAAAAGCAACGATTTCTTGCATTCGCACTTACGCAAGACATTTGCACCAAATAATGAACTGCGCTAATAAAAAACAAACAAATAATGGAGAGTCAAGTGAAGGAAGGTAAGATTTTTATATTAATATTATATTTTTCTGTTCTATTTTGTTTAAATTATTTAAATTATTCTTATTTGAAAATATTTTTTGACTTTTTCTTTCTCACTACCAAAACAAAAACAACAACTTTTTTCCAGCTGTCAAATACTAATTGAGTTACCGCAATATTTGTATGTATGAACGCAAAAAATATTATGCCAATAAACTGAATATTATCTCAATTAGAAATGCATGTATGAACAAGGTATAACATGTGCGAACGAACGACAACGGTCGTAGGTGAGAAATAGACCCTAAGTATTTTATTGATTTTACTTTTCCAGAAATGAGAAAGATTTTTTCAATCGTTAATACCGGGTTTACTATTTTGCGGTTTCAAAAGTAAGCGTATATAAAACACATATAAAATATTTTTTTTTACGATATTTCTTTTTTATTATAAAGTTTGAACGTTGCCATTATGTGTGAATTAGTACATCATTTAAATGACCACCACGCGAAGTGTTGCAAGCATTGATTCTTTTGAGGCAATTTTCGACCACTTTTTGACACATATTGGACGGTATCTCAGCCATAACTTGAGGTGAATGTTGGTTTTTAAGTGTGCAAGAGTTAAAGGTTTATCTGCATAAACACGGTATTTCGCGTAGACCCACAAAAAGAGTCTAATGGTGTCAAATCGCATGATCTTGGTGGCCAGTTGACGAGAAATTACGCCATGACGAGAAATTACGCGGCCAGGAAATGTCTCTTGCAATAAAACCAATTCGCTGGAGTTGTGTGGCATGTGGCACCGTCTTGTTGAAACCACATATTCTCCATGTCGCATTCTTCAAAATTATCATATGACCTTAACGTTCCGAATTGACGGTGGCAGTCGTTTCATCGTCGTTTTCGAAGAAGTGAGGTCCAATCACACTTTTGGACCAAAGAGCACACCAAACAGTGACTTTTTCTGGATGTAATGGCCTCTCTTCAATTACTTGAGGATTCTCAGATTCTCCCAAATACGACAATTTTGTTTATTAACACACCCACCGAGTGAGAAATGCACCGCTTCATCGCTGAAGAAAATTTTATTCGAAAAATCGCCGTGCACCGCCTGTTGTTCAAGCACCCATTCCACGTATCTACGACACTTTATATGGATGTAGTAGGTGTAGATCTTATGTGCCGTAAGACAGTCCTAATTCCTGAGAATGACGAGGAATCGTCACATTCGGGTCTTTGGCAACACTTTCACTGACAGCAATGATATTTTCAGGCCTCCAACGGTCCAGTCTCTTTAAATTTCTTCACAATTTTGCAAATTGCTTGCTTAGTTAAACGATTATGTAAACCATAATCTCCTCTCACAAAGCATGGTATGTGCCTGTGGCAGAATCACCATTTTTGCAGTAAATTTTGATAATTTTTATGCGTTGTGTGATGGATCGTTAAGCGATCCATTTTCGTCAACGTCAGACTTTCAACTGAGAAGAAAAAACTTGGTTTGACAGATGTCGAATTCCAGTTCTATACTTTTGAACCCGTTATTTGAGGGGGACTACTTTGTGGGGGGAACAAAATATTTCTTGATGAATAAATATAAATACTTTTTGGAAAAATTGAAAATAACCATTATTTTTTGATCAGACCTCGTATATGAATTTTCAGCTGATTTGTATTCGTATACATGGCCAAATAAAGCTCAACAAAAGAGTGATTTTCACATTTTTGGTTTGCTAATGCTTGTTACCAGTACGAACAGCCTGTGGCCATAATGGGGCCCTGCAAGAATTCAAAATATATTGGATATTTAATCAAAAAATTTCCAACACTTTAATTATTTCCAGAGTCACCTTCTTTCGCGTAAATGGTAAACTTTTTCATTTTCGCTATACATATCTCCGCTGTGTTAAGTTATGTTTTGCGGGCTGCCGGTCATAAGACCGGCCCACTTGGCTCCTAGAAGGTGCCATTGTGCTAAATGTATGAATAGATTTTATGGGCTTTAGTGAAACTGAGATCAAAAGAACCATAAAGAATTTAGTAAACAGATGTTTTGGACTTTACTGAAACTGAGATCAGAAAAACCATAAGGAATTAAAAGACTTTAGGTCGACAATGGCATTAGTTTGCAATAGTTCTCGAAAAACTGGTGCTTGCACAACTCAGCCGTTCCAGGGCAAACAGCCAACCTATCAACATTACAGCAAAAAAAAAAAAAAAAAATCGTTGTAAAATGTAATTCTTGCATTCTTGGCCGTACTTAAAGGTCTGGGTTCTGAAAAATAAAAACAAAATATCAGAAGTTTTAAGTCAGCGAAAAAAGTACGGGAGCAAAGCAGAACAACGAAAGAAAGAGAAAAACTTTAAGTAATTGACAGTATGGAGGACGCCAAATTGTTTTATAAAGATGTGTGGAAGGTAACCTGGCTAATAACCCAGCAAACATAAGTGTGGCCTCTTACGAATGCCATGAAAAAAGTAAATCAGCCATTAGAACAACGAAGTTGTCCTCAGCAGAAACTGTCCTGAGCAGAAATTATGTCAGAAATTGGCAGCGATTCTGCAGTGGTCTACTTCAGCGCACAAAAGCTGATGGTTGTAAGGAAAAGTGACAAAATTAATTTTTCTTTTTTTGGCAGAGAACATCGTCAGGATGTCACTTGAATATGAGAGTTCCATTTAATATTTACAAATAAGAGTTCCAATGTAAGTTAATGAAGCCAGTGATATTTAAATGGTATATTTTAACTATGAGAGTCAGTAATTGTAACACTTCTCTTTCTATTTGATATTTACAATTAAACCCCGATTTTTAACTTGGGACTTAAATACAAATTTAGTAAATTTTCCTTAAAATTTAAGTTGGATTTAAAATAACTTTCTGTTTTACAGTCTAAAATTATTTTTGGTAATTAATTGTAGTAAAAAGTACGGCAGCACAGAGTGATCGATAACTCAATAAAAAACAGCTGTTTAAACAAATTCGGAAGCAAGTGAAATTGTGAAAAGTTTAGAAAATAATAAATTATTTTGTAAAAATTATTAAAATGAGTAGCAAAAGTGACAAAACTACGCCCAATTTCACTGCCACAGAAGTCGATTACCTTCTGGAAATAATAAAAAATCAAATTATGAAACAAAAAAAAAACATGTGCAATTTTCTTAATTTGCAGAACAAAACCAAACTGTCAAAATCATATGGCAGTACGAAAAACTTAAATCGATTTTAAATGGGCACGGCAGGCCGTTTAAGTTTGATTTAAATAGCAACTGTTTGACTCAATTTTGTATTTAAATCAAATTTAAATTGAAATGGCATTTCAAATCCAAGTCAAAAATTGGGGGGTAAGAGTTCCAATGCAAGTTAATGCAGCCAGTGATAATTAGCAATTTTTGCAACTGGAAATGGCACTCAAGTAGTTATAATTTTCTATTTCTTGACTTCGTTGTTCAATAACAATATTAAGCAATCCCCTAAGCAGCAGCACACATAATCAGTGTACATACATAAATAAATAATAGAACCATTTAGTTTAAGAAATTCTTTCGAGCTCAACTTTTAATTCGTCTTATTTAGTTGAATTTGCTACATGGTGACTGGCAAGGATTTTTCCTTTTTCTTAAGTTGCACCAAGCGAGGACATTCTTCTGTACACACATGCTGGTGCAGCCCAATGTGACTGAAGGATGATAAGCATTTAGTAGTGAGAAATTCAATTGCGAAAACTAACTGCAACTTTTAACAGCACAACCAGAACGAAAAAAGCAAAAAAGCAAAAAAAAAAAAAAACAAACAAGTAAACAAGGTATCAACACGAAATTGAAGATAAAAAAGGCTAAGACTGCTGTAGCCAAGTTTTGTGGCGGCAAAAAGGAAGACAATGGAAAAAAAATCAAAATAGAATTTCACCAGAAGCCACGAAGGTAAACACATGTGAAATTGAAAAGCAACATCAGGGGAAAAAAACTATTATAAATGAAAACACTAAAAAAAATAGTAATCGAACAAAAACTATTAAAGAAATATGCCATACGCTTTTACTCGTACCGAAGGGACAACCGAAAGGATTTAAAAGTTCAACACCAATCATAAAACATAAACAAATGTGCTGAGACTAAGAATACTGTTTCCATTTAGAAGCTTAGGCAGGGAATGCATAAAATATTTTGAGTAAAGCTTTTTAGAAAATTATCATATATGTATGTATGCTCTGAAATCTTTTACTTGAACCTTGAGAAAACTTATAAGCTTATAAAACAAGCTTCCTATTTTAAACAAGTTTAAAATTGAAAAAAAAAATCTTTTTTCTTTTTTGCTGATCTCAACAAAATATTTCTTTAAAAAAAAAAGAAGAAAGGAAATAAGACAAAATAAACCCAGCCAAATAAAAACGGATACGCCTGCTAAGCGGAAATGGAAAAATTATATTCAAACACATGTCTTCTCTTCTCACTAATGAAAGTATCTTGGCGTTTATAAGCTTTAGGCCAACCCTACAGTTGTGAAGAACAACATCATAAGTCAATCAGACAATTTAATTTAAGTTTAGAAAATTGATACAAATTTTATAAACTTTCACAATTCTGAGGAGATAAAATCGAACTCAAATCGCAAATCATAAAAACTCGAATATAAAGCAAAATTAATGCTTAAAAATCGCTGGGCACAGCACAAGCAGCCGTTGTCATCACTGATACAATAGACAGTCAGTAATGAAGGGACCAGGTGGTAGGATGGCTGAGGCTGCTGCCGCTGAAAAACAGAATACAATTAGTCATGGCCTGGGTTCGAAGCAAATTTGGATGCTGAATCAGTGTTGCCAGTTTAGGGGGTTTCCCCCTATATTTAGGGGTTTTTTTTTTCTTTTAAATTTGAATTTGGGGTGTTAAATTCTGTATTTTACAGTTTAGCAGCTACGGCTAATTGTTACTTTAGGTTGTATGGGGACACCTGGTGTTTTTCAACTTGTTGTTGTCTTTAGCATTTGTTGTTGTAAAGCATCTATAAATACCTACACTATGCAAATTTCAGCTTTCTATCTTTTACGGTTCGAGAGTTATAGCTAATTGCAACTTTTCGTTGTATGAGGTTACCTGGTGGTTTTCGACTTGTTGTTGTTTTTAGTATTGTTTGTTGTAGCGGCAGGGTACAACAACATTCTGTGAAAATTTCAGCTCTCTAGCTCTTACCGTTTCGGAGAATGGACGCTGTGACGGACGGACGGACGTACTTGTCTCGGTAATAGGGTTCCGTTTCACTCTGATGAGTACGGCACCCTAAAAATGAGCTTGCACTTGCCTGTGTAAATAATCAAGCAAGTAGAAAGAGCTTTTATGGCCTCTGTCAGTGTATTGGTTGTTAGTATGTACACGCAACTTGCCACAAGTTACTTGCATGTGTAAAGGGGGGGGTAAAGCAAAACTGAATAGCCTGCATTGACCGACTCACCCAAAGCTATCAATAGTGTTATTCATATGAACTATTTACAAATCAAATTTTTTACCATTTCAGCATCCCGTAACGGGTCATTTTTAGTTCCACTTTTGCACATTTTCTTAAACCAGTGTGGCCACCTAAGCACATAGAAATCGAGTTTTGTTACTTTAATCGTCTGTCACTGTTGTTATTTCAATGAACTACGGTGTATCTTAGTTAATTTTTCATTTCTTTAAACTATTGGTGCTCTATAATTTTTAAAGGAAACATTAAATATAAATGGAAAACTTAAAGCTAGGGGACATTTCGACTTTTATCAATGTTTTTTTTTTATTCCTATATTTTGTATCTGTATCTCTATGCCAGAAGGCCTCAACTCGTTTAATTGAAGATCATTTACATTTATATCAAAATGTATTTACAATACGCTTTAATGTATCTCTGTAACTTCATCTTTTCATACACTTCAACATTTTTTTAGCTTCAAATTTTCATCTTGAACCTTTAAAACATTTAAGCTTTTGTTTATTTTGGCGATTATTGTGGCATAATAAAATGCAATTTTATTTTCCAAACCTCTTATCCGTATCTATAAAATTTAAATAAATAGCTGATTTCTAAGACAAGATGTTGTTATTCGAAACTTGGCCAATAAAAATTTACAATTTGCAATGAAAAAAAAAAACATACTCAAATATGCAGGAACATTTTTAATATGTCTTCCACAAAAACAGAAAAAATTCTATCATAATTTTGATATGAGATTTTTTTTTTTTAATACCCCAGGGCCTTTTTTGCAAATAATGAACTTACATGCTGGCATTCATAAACATACATACATACTTATTTCCTTTACTAAACCACTAAATGCTGTTCTTTATATTATATACTCGTAGTAGGTATGTAGAGTTGTTCGCTTTTGCTTCTTTGTTGCTTAAGTCTGTAAGAATAAATGGAAAACATCTTAACACATGCTTGGAAATTGGCCAAAATGTCAATTCAATTGAGAATGGAGTAAAGCATTATTAAGCAAAACACTGTGAGACGAACGAGATGAAGCAGACAAAGCAGCTGGTAAAAAAAACCCCAACTCATCAATGTCCATTTCTATTTAGATGTTGCATACGTACAAGTGTAAATACTATACATAAAATGTGTTGTATATTTTTGGGGGGGCTAAAAATTGAACGTTTTACGTTTAAAGAGCATTTTAAGTCATTGTGTTTGTTATACAACTGTCAATTGGGTTGGGAGTTTGGAAGAATTTTTTTCTTTTTGTTCAAATTGCTGGTTGTTGTTTTAAGTAAAATAAAGGCATAGTGCTGGGAATAAAACAGCTCCCAAGGGAGGAATTCCCAATAAGAAAAATAAATACCACCCACTTGAGTGAAACGAATCAAGCTATTTGGAAATATAAGCCAGTGATATCTCTATACAAAACTGTCTGTTGGTGAAAATAGTCGGGGAATGGAATGTATTGTTAAATATATTCAAGCCTGTCTTCATCACTGCCTTAAGGCGTTTAGCTTAGTTATGTTTGTCTAGTTCTCAAAATTAATTTCTCTTTAAAGTCATCTCAACAGCAGGTATGTAGTTCTGACTTATTCAACTTTCTTCAACTTATTCTGTGACCCCATTCGGAAATTATACGCAGATCGTCATGGTCTAACTGTTGGCATTGATTTGCGATATACATACTAGGCCTGAATTAATAAATGAATACGAATGGCAAATGCTGCTGTAGTTTCGTTTTTAGAAGGAGTTATTTCCCTAGAAATATTGCTTGACCTTCTAAATTATATACTTACTCATATATTGTGATACATACATATGTAACTGCGCATACATATAAAGTAATTTAAAAACAACAGGAAAGTAAAGCAAAGGTGCAAAGCACAAAGTGAACAAATAAATCAATGATTTTGCAACAACATGTACATACATATGTATTTGTTTGTATGGCAAACAAAGTTAAGTAAACAGAAAAGGATATCACACAAGCAAAAAAAAAAAAAAACAGAAACAGAAGGATTTTTGAAAAAAATATTCAAGTTTATTCCTAATATATACTTCAAACGATTGCCAACAAAACTTGGGAAAAAACATTTTTCTTCAACGCCTTTAACTCGTTTTGCATCAAAAATCCTTGCAGTGGATGTAGTTTTTATTCCTCTCAATTCTAACATCCAAATTTCCAAAGATTTAGTAACTAAACCCAGTCTTTTTTGTATGCATGTGTGTGTGTGTGAGTGTGTATGCACCTTTAAACGAGTCCATTTGAGAACAACATCCTTTATTTTCTTGTATTTATTTGATGTTGTTGTTTACAGAGAAAAAATGTGTACAAGTGTTTTAAATACATTCACACGATTTAAAAAGTAAGCACTTCATTAGAATGATGGGCACGATGCCTGGAGATGCATAAAATGAAAACTTTTTTCTTGCAAGACTAAAAAGAAAAATTCACACTTGATAAAAGAGGTCATGACTTGCAGTCCAATTGTCAGGAAATTCATGAAAAATACTCGTTTGCTTCTTCTTGTATTTGAGCAGCTTATTTATTATATTCGAGCACAGACTGTTCGTATTTGAGGTTCTTAAATCACTTGCTATTCATGTGATGTATTGGCGGCAAGGTACAGTGAGTAAAAATGTATATGGCATTGTTGTTGAGTGAAGTTAAAGGAGATGCATACCCAATACCAACCAGCTAAAGACAAAGTAGATGATCACAACGGTAACACCGTTCGGCTGAACACGTCTACCACCGAGAAGTTGTAGACACTCTAAAAAAATGGGATGGTATGTGCTCAAGTTTTGTTTTCATAAGCTTTATACTCTTAGCTTAGTCGAATTCCAGTCCTATACTTTTGAAACCACGAAATGGATAACCCGTTATATTAAATTTATAGCTTTAAGTAAACCGTTATGCTAGTATATAAGCACGATAATTTTGAAAATAAAATTAATTATTCTTAAAGCCTAAAATCGGTTTTTTTTTGCTACACAAAATTTTTCTTTAGATACTGAAAATATCAAGTTACTTTAGTAGCAGAACACCTGCTTATTTTTGAATATTTTCAGTTCTTTAAGTTTTCCGAAATTATTTCAACTAATAACTTGTGCTAAGGAAACTCGTTTTGCACAAATTTGTGCTAGAGAACTTGTATAGTATCTACGTAAATTAAAGTTTTTCAATATAAATTAGTACGAGTATTAAGTTGTTTCTGCTCTATACTTAGAAACTTACATTCATTCACAATATGTTCTGGAGGATGAACGTGTTGTGATCTGCCTCAGCAATTTTAAAATGTACCAACCTACATTTTGGTATTTTACAAACACTTTAAAGGAGTTAAATCGTCATTCTATTGAAACAGGCAATAGAAATTGATAATGTGTGATAAAACAGAACTGTTTTTGCAACTTCAGGCAAAACGTTACAAGGTCATAATTAAATGTACCAATCTGCATTTTGGAACTTTATAAAAAAAACCCACTGCCGAAAAAATATTACATCCAAAAACAAAAAACAAAAAAAAAACCGTGGATGACCACTATATTTCTTTTTGATGCGCTATGCCTTAGTCCAAAAAACATAAATATTTAAAATTGTATGAAACTGTTTTTTTTTTAGAATTTTTTCTTCTTCTAAAACATGCGATTTTCCTAAAGGTTGATCCAGACCTCTAGTCATAACTTAAAAACGGCGTAACCGATTTGATCATGTGATACCTCAAAAAATTATAAATTATGCCAGCTGTAAGTTTTGCGAAAATTATTTTTTGGTGTCGTTAATAATTTTAGAGTTATTAGGAAAAAAATAAAAAAAATAATATTTCTTTTTGAAAAATTGCAAAATTTTTGATTTTAGAAAATTTATAAAAAATATAAATATACAAATATTTTCCAGATAGCTGCATGTTGTAGCAATAAGAGCCCTCATTTATTAAAATCTGTGTGTTAGTGTTTATTTTATTCCCGAAAGAGCAAAAATATCCATTTGGGCAAAAATTCGAGCCATTATGCAATTAGTCAGGATGTGGGTTCAAAGCAATTTGGATGCTGATGAGTCATATTGTGGTTGTGAAACAGCCATGGCATGTACCCCTGCCAGTAAGTCTTCAACTTTACTATTTGCCTTAAAAATATTGAGCACTCCACTTTTATCACAAAAAAAAACAAACAAAAAAATAATATTATATAAATATATATATACTGGAATTCGACTAAGCTAAGAGTATAAAGCTATATATATATATATATATATATATATATATATATATATATATATATATATATATATATATATATATATATATATATATATATATAATTAAAACGTTTTCAATATAGATAAAATTATTAAAAATAATAATAGTTGGGATAGGTGTAACCCTCAGAAGGGCAAGGAATGACTCTACGAAGTCATTCCGCCCGATCATTAATTGAGGAGCTTTACTTGGCTGAAACGTGATGGCTGTAATTGGTACCATAATATCGCAACGACGAACCTTCGGGCTCATGTTTGTGGGTCCAAACGGACCGGTAGTGTTCTTGCTATGCAACAGACGCAGCCTTGTAAGAAACTGTAACGGCGGCATCATCAGGGCTAGTTAAAAGCCTGATGTTCTTGGGAATTTCGGGCTGCCAGCCGTAGTCGTTATCTCCGTATGCCGTCCAGGAAATCGCACTGCAGTGGAGATTGGACAGCTCAAACTCCTCAGCAAGGGTTTATGTTGTGCTGCCAAGAACAGTAGCAAGTAAATTGCCGCCCGTCTGCATCTGGGAGTTCTTTCATTTTAACGTTTTTATGTCAGTTTGTATAGAAAGCATTGCTAAGTCCCAGTTCTACTTTATCTTCAACAGTAGTCAAGCTGTAACACACGTGATTATATATGAATCTTAATACTTTAGCCCAGGGATGCCCACGGCCTATACGCTTGGTACGCTTTTGTTTTTGTAAAAGCGCGAAGCATTGGCTGAGCATTCTAATATGTATACACAACTTTTTGTATGAAATACACACATACATACATACCCCAAGTTCAAAGCAACAACACTTTCATATGCACAGCAATACGAACCCAGGCTTTGTTGGTACACATTTGTGCCAAGCGTAAATTTTGTTGTTTTTTGTTTTCATGATTTTGTTTTTTTTTTAATGATTTCGTGAGTATGAAACACTTGAAGAAATAATTTTGTGTTATTAGTTTCAACTGTACAGTTTATTTTGTAGAATGAATGAGACGTGGGAAACCGACTTTTGTTCGCTAAAAATTTTGAAAATCGAGCACAATGTATGATTTGCTTTCAAATAATCAAGACGATTAGTAAATATGATTTGGAAAGGCATTTTAATACAGTACATACATATTGTGAAAATGAAATTTAATTTTTTTTCCCAGTGTACGTAATGAAATATTTCTGTTTTTCTTTGTGTGCGTCAATAAAGTGTATACGTATTGGTGTTTACGCTTCCATAAGAAGATTTTGGGCACCCCTGCTTTAGCCTTTAAAAATTGTTTCCGACCGCAATGGAAATACTTTTTTACTATTATTTTTTTTTTCTTTGAGTGCAAAAAAATATAAGAACTTATTTCATATCATAAACAAGCGATTTATAAAACCATTTTGCTGAAAAGCCTGCCATTCTTTGACATATTTCTTAACAAATTTTCTGGTACAAGTACTTGCTTATATTTCTTTAGTCTTACAAGTTTGTAGCGTCTTCTTTTCTTCCTTATAATAATCACGCTTTCTTTTGCTGCCAATATTTTGCAATGCTGTATTTTGCATTCCTTTAAGCCTCTGTTGTTTAGATAATAAATATGCTCTAATATATTTGGATTTGTTCTTTTTATTGTTGTGTTCTCGGTTTGAATTCGTAGCATGTTTTTTTATTTGCAATGATTTTTTGTTTGGTTAACCACACAAGGAATGATGGATACTCCACAAACTGTCTTTAGTATTTATTAAAAGTGAGGTTAAAATGAACAAGCCTTAGTATGTCAAATTATCCGTAAAATGAAGGCATGAGTACATAAAGTTGTTTTTGTGGTTTAGTGCGCAAATGTGAAATATTTGAAATTTTACAAACAAAAAGTACTTTTCGTTATTGTATTTAAACTAATTATATGCGCATAAAATGCTTTTGACTAAAGTAGAAATATAGAGTGAATAGATTTGTCATAAAATACTTGTTTTCGGACACCGATTGTTGTGAAGCCACCAGACTTGTCGCTTTACAAACATGAGTTCAAGAACAGATGCTGACGAGAAAGTGTGGCGGCTTCGAAACAACTAGTTGTTCACCCTGCTAAAAAAAAAACTTCAATCTTTGATATCTTCTTTGTCTTATTCAATTAACATCAAGCACAAAAATAATGTAGAAAGAACTTGAGCCTGCTAAACTTTAATACAAAAATAATTACATCGTAATAAAAAGGTACAACAGGCAATTTAAATAGATGTTGTGTTCTACTATAGTATTGAATCAGGTTATAATTTTTAAACGAGTTTAGCATGATTTTTAATCAAATTTTGCTCATGCCAATTTTAGTTACCAATTACTAATATAAATGCAAAAAAAAAAAAAAAAAAACGTTAAACGCAACAAAAAATAAAAAATTATTTCTCATGTTCGGCCAATCTGCGATTCGAACTCGGACGTTTTGGCTTAAAAGTTGACGCTGTATAATAATGAGTTATATAACATACACAAAAAAAAGTAGGAGTTATAATGTAAGGGGCTGTTCACAAATTACGTAACGCAATTTTTGCGTTCTTCAATAGCAGGCAAAAACAGTCGGTTGTCATATGACCATAACGATCCGAATTGGCGCTGACAGTCGTTCTATCGTCGTTTTCCAAGAAGTGAGGTCCAATCACACCTTCGGACCAAAGTGGGCACCAAGCAGTGACTTTTTCTGGATGTAGTGTCATCGTTTCAATCACTTGACGATTTTCAGAACCCCAAATACGACAACTTTGCTCATTAACATACCCACCGAGTGAGAAATGTGCTGCTTCATCGCTGAAGAAAATTTTTTTCGAAAAATCGCCGTCCACCGCCTTTTGCTCAAGCACCCATTCTACGTATCTACGACATTGTGAATGGTCAGCTGGCTTCAGTTGTTGTGTGAGCTGAACTTTATATGGATGTAGGTGTAGTTACAAATGCAAAATACGCCATAATGTGCCGTACGACAGTCCTAATTCCTGAGAACGACGAGGAATCGACACATTCGGGTCTTCGGCAGCACTTTCATTTACAGCAGTGATATTTTCAGGCCTTACAATATTTGTAACCGTTCCAGTCTCTTCAAATTTCTTCACAATTTTGCCAATTGCTTGCATGGTTGAACGATTATGTAAACCATAGTCTCCTCTTAAAGCACGTTATGTGGTAGAATCACCATTTTTGTAGTAAATTCTGCAAATTTTTATGCGTTGTGTGATGTATCGTTAAGCGATTCATTTTCATCAATGTCAGCCTTTCAGCTGAGAAGAAAAAAATTGATTTAACAACTTAGTTTTACAGATGTCGAATTCCAGTCCTCTGCTTTTGAAACCACGAAATGGATAACCCGTTACTTTGCGTGCCTGCACATTTTTGAACTCTATTATTAAAAACAACATGGCAAAGAAATTCGTTTAAGCGATTTTAGTTTTATTTGAAGTACTCTTTTCTATGGCCTTGTATGCCACTGTTGTCTCTTTCGTTACCATCTGGAAATTCAACTGAAATGTTTGTACAAGCTTGGCGATTATAGTTACTTTGAAGTGTAAAAGCAAATAATGCTGGTGTTTCATAAAAGTAATTCACCAACTTAACGAAACACCTGACCACATCATTGTTTAAGCTTCAATTTGACCTGAATTATTTGGCAATAAAAAACAAAAAATTGCAGACTTGTAAAGGGTATGGGAAATGTCACTTTCGTAAGACGAGTACAGCTACATGGCAAAGCAGCAACAGTTTTAAAGAACTGGCAACATTGTGCTGTGAATAAAGTTTTAGAAAAACGTACTACGGATGGTCCACTCACAAGGCACTATGTTAATTGTGATATAGGGTTTGGGAATTCCCGGACTTTTTCTCTTCCCGTGATTCCTAGGAAAATTTATAAATTTCCCGGGAATTCCCGGGAATCCCAGGAAATTTTCTTCTACTACAAACAAGTGATTCTTAGTAATGAACTTTTTTTAATTGGTTTTATTTAAAATTATATAATAAATTGCATATACATACATATATACACTTAAAACAAAAATTAATTAAATGAAATAGCACATGTTAATTCAATTTGTGCAATAAAAAGAGACAAATAACTGTAAGGCAATAATTTGAGATCATGTTAAAGTAAAAAATAAAAAAAACATAACAGACTTCGTATGGATAAAAAATAAGTTTTTAGTACGACTAAAGCAGGGGTGCCCAAAATCTTCTTATGGAAGCGCAAACACCAATACGTATACACTTTATTGACGCACACAAAGAAAAACAGAAATAAACTCATAACAACCCTGCCGGCAACTCAGTTAACTAGTAATGAATTATAAGCTAACTGTTTTACAGCTGGTGGTGGTTGACACTTAGATTATTTTTAATGCAAACAACTGACTATTTTAACATTACGATGTCCTAGGAGGTAGTCAATTGTCCGACTGTGCATTACTTTTCAACTAACTTAAAGTTAGCTACTTCAAAGTCAGTACCCACAGAAAAAAATATACAAATCAAGGCTGATTTTACATTTTTCGGTGGTAATATTATATTTTATTAAATTAAATTTTATCCTACTTTTTTTTTTTTGTTAGCCTCTGGTGGGAATCGAACCACTAAGCCTCAAGACTGGTGAGCAGCCAACTTAACCCACTCAGCCATCGCAACATTTAAAACGAATGCGACAATAGGCAATTTAATTCAAGAGTTATTTACCGTGTATGTGTGTATGTTATTATTTGAATTTTGGGTTAACTCTGCATTACGTTTCAGCTAGGTTATAGCCAGTACACAAAAAGTGAATTACAAATCGATTGTATTGTAGCTATTATTATTTTATTATTATTTTAGTAGTCGACTACTCAATGTCCGACATGGGATGAACTATAAGTCGATTTTATTTGTAGTCGACTACCAATTTGCTGGCAGGGAAGTGTTTCATACTCACGAAATCATTAAAAAAAAAAACAACAAAATCATGAAAACAAAAAAAACAAAAAACAACAAAATTTACGCTTGGCACCAATGTGTACCAACAAAGCCTGCGTTCTTATTGCTGTGCATATGAAAGTGTTGTTGCTTTGAACTTGGGATATGTTTGTATGTGTGTATTTCATGCAAAGAGTTGTGTATACATATTAGAATGCTCAGCCAATGCTTCGCGGTTTTACAAAAACAAAAGCGTACCAAGCGTATAGGCCCTGGGCATCCCTGGACTAAAGCATTAAGTAACGCGCTTGATGTTTTCGGCTTCGTACTTTTGTGGCAAAATTCCCAGCAACGGAGAAAACCCGATGTTGGTTTTATTGTTAGTAAAGCATTAAAAAATTATAACCCCCTTATTCATAAAAATTATTACAGGCTTATAAGACTGTTATTTGACATATTTGTATGGAAAATCTGTCAAATAAGAGCTTTATAAACCTGTTATAGTTTTTATGAATTAGACGGTAAGTTTTTAGTTCGAATATTGCTCGCTTCATATAAAGCAAATTCTTTTCTTAGAAAATTAGTCTGAGGAATTGATTCCTTTTATGGTGTCCAACCAAAATTGGCTTTCAAGGTCATTAGTGATGCAGTACGAATTTTAGACAAGTAAGAAAGCGATATACATTGGAAAGTTTGAGAATAAAACAACGAGCGGGTAATGCAGTTAATTAAAAAGAAGACATTAACAAGTTGAGCGCCAACTATAACATAGTTCTAAGTTAGTTGACATTAGTCAGATTGGTTACCTGTGATATTTTCTTGTGATAATTAGTTTTTTACCAATTATTTATTTTTGTGTTTGTGATTGTCCAGTTTACAATGCAAAAGTGTGATATATTTACATGCATGTACAATTTAAATAATGTAAGATCATTAATTTGAAGAAAAGTAAGTATAATTAATTTTGTTATTAGTTTCTCCCATTACATTACCAAAATCTATTGTTGTTGCTCAATATTGTTTTTCATTTTTTTAATCATGTTGCCAGATTGCACTAAATAAAAATTTACCCCTGAAGAAGTTGGAAATAAACCAACGAAACGTCGGGAACGATTTAAATGAAAAGATGTAGTTTTTCTTTTAAATGAAAAGATAAACTAATGACCTTGAAAGCCCATTTTGGTTGGACACCATAAAAGGAATCAATTTATCTAATCTAAAAAGGTCGATATTAATAACATGTTAGTCTGAGGAAGTTTGGGTGTTTTTGGATTAGCTTTAATTTAAACATTTCCCGGGAATTCCCGAACCCCAACCCCTATTGTGACATCTTAACGGCAAGCAAAATTGTTGTACTGGAAAAAAGTTTTGTTTTCTGGTTGGTACGAAATCAGGCTGAGTTTTCAGGCAGTTTTCCTTTTCTTAATATTTTAACTAGTTGTTTTCTTTTTTTTCAGCATTTTTTTCTTTCTCCAAACCAGTTGCTTGGCATTTACTCATTTCCATTAAATTACTATTACGCTTTTACACAATTTCTTAATGAAGTAATGTTCTGTTAAAATGCTTAAATTGTGAAGCAGCACAGCAACTTTATCGTTTGAAATCAAAACATTCTTTAAATCGTTTTCAATTTCATTTTACATTGCATACATGCAGTAACAATGTTTAAAAAATGCAACATTTTCATTAACTTTTCAATACAGTCAGTCACACAAAGAACCCCCTTTTACACACACACACACACACACACACACACACACTTGCATGCACAAACACTCTCCCTCCGCCCCATACATTGATGCGTGCAATAAATAGAATTCTATCAAAAATTGAACAATTGCAACAAATAGAAACTCATTAGACTCTTGCAACATTGTAACGAGTACGAACGAGGCACAAGTTCGAGTTCGGCTCTTAAAAGTTGCATGTTCTTTTGCTGCCACTTAAATAAAGAAAAGGGAACGTAAATACTTGTGTTAATTGTAAATTTTTGGAATGTAGTGGTGCTGCTAGTTGATTATTTACTTGCAAATACATGGCACGCACACACACACACACACACACACACACACACACACACACACACAGATACGCTTACACAAATACAAGCGCACGTATTTACAGTCAAACAGTTAGTGACAAAGACATTGAATGAAATGGAAAAATGGAAACAACATCATCTTCAGTTTTAGTCAGAAACATGTGCAGAATTCAAATCTGTTAAAATTTGTCAAAACGATTATCTAATTTGGGTTTTTGTTTGTTACGGTTGTTGGTATGGTCCTTTTTCCATGCGAACGGTGCTAGATTTTCGCACCAAAGGACAAAAAGTTAGCAGTAGGTATTTAAGTTCTGTCAAAGAATTGCAAGCAAATAAAGAACGTTCACATGTAGAAACCCTGAAAACGGGGAAAAACAAGTACAGGAAACCTCGAATCCCAAGTGGACAGCACTTATCTTAAAGTAGGTGGAGGCTTAAAGTAGTGATTCGGTTACCATACAAAAAAAACAAAACAAAGAGAACAAGTAAGAATGTTATATTTGACTGTGCCGAATCTTTACCAAAGTGTAATTCGAAGCTTTACTATATAAATGTGTAATATCAGGGGCCGGATTCTGGCATTCGTGATCGAATATACTCGATAATAAAAACAATGTAGAGCAAAAACAAAATGAGTAACAAACACACAGCATTCTATAACGAAATCGTTCAATCACGAGTGCCAGAATTTGGCCCCAGGTCGTATATGGACTTTGATATCCACAGGGCTGGGCAGTATTTGAAATACATGTATTTGAAATACAAATACGTATTTTGTATTTATATTTTAAGTACATCTCATGAATGTATTTGTATTTTGCATTTTAAATACTAAGCGCTTGAGTATTTGGTATTTTGTGTTTCAAATACTCGTACTCTCAAAGTAAATTGTTTAAAATACATTTTAAATGTATGTTAAAAAATATGCACTAAAAATTATTCCATTCATACATCAACTAAAATCCGAAAATTTTGCTACTGTTTTATTTTCAAAAAATTAACTCAAGTACGAGGCTGGCTCGCACACTTAGGGCTCCGTACGTATGTATGTATGTGCAACGTATGTATGGAATGGCGTATGTGAATACATATGTATATTTTATAAATTTCATCTCTCTGTTTTTACAGCTACTTTATGTTGTACGTGGACACCTAGTAATTTTCCACTTGTTGTTGTTGTTGTAATTTGTTGTTATAAGGCATCTGGGAATACGTACACTGTGCGAATTTCGACTCTCTATCTCTTACGGTTCGAGAGTTATAGCTATTACTCTACGTTGTATAGGGACACCTGGTAGGTTTACAGTTGTTGTTGTTTTTAGCAAGTGTTATTGTGGAGCATATGTGAATGCACATATTGTGCACATTTCATCTCTCTGTCTCTTAGAGTTTGATTGTTTCGGCTAATGTTTTTTTGCGTTGTATAGGGACGCCTGGTAGTTTTTGACATGTTGTTGTTTTTAGCATTTGTTGTTGTAGGGCATATGTAAATACATATATTCTGCGAATTTCAGCTCTCTGTAATTTATAGTTTAGCAGCTACGGCTAATTGTTACTTTAGGTTGTATAGGGATACCTGGTAGTTTTCAACTTGTTGTTGTCTGTAGCATTTGTTTTTGTAAAGCATCTATAAATACATACACTGTGCAAATTTCAGCTTTCTATCTTTTACGGTTCGCGAGTTATAACTAATTGTAGTTTTTCGTTGTATAGGGACACCTGGTAGTTTTCGACTTGTTGTTGTTTTTAGTATTTGTTGTTGTAGCGGCAAGGTACAACAGCATCCTGTGAAAATTTCAGCTCTCTAGCTCTTACCGTTTCGGAGAATGGACGCTGTGACGGACGGACGGACGGACGTACTTGTCTCGGTAATAGGGTTCCGTTTCACTCTGATGAGTACGGAACCCTAAAAATAGCAATACCACAATTTCATTGCCGAAGTACCTGTGTAAAGTAAACGCAAGTGAATGCACATACATTGAGAAAGTCGCCAAGCTGTCAGAAATAATGAATAAATAAAATACAAGGAAAAACAGCCTTCGACACTTTAATCTTAAACAAGAGAAAAAAATATCAATCAAATTTTGACTTGGATATACTATATATAGTTACATATATAGCATTTGGTGAAACGTTTCTTATTACCGTCACTTATTTCTTAATACCGTTATATGTCTTTCAATAAAATATCGTGTCCTAATAAGAAATCAATGAGATTTGGTCGTTAGCTGGTTTTCTTTATTCGCCATCAAGAGATTGTTTTTCTGATATCACTTTTGAAAAGCTGGTGTTTATGAAAGAAAATGACAACTTTGCTGAAAAAAGTATTTTGTATTTTAAATACATATTTTTGTTACATTGTATTTTGTATTTAGTATATCAAATACTTGCTTTTGGAGTGCAGTATTTTGTATTTTAAATACATGGAAAAAAGTATTTGTATTTTGTATTTTAAATACACCAGAGCAAGTATTTTGCCCAACACTGGATATCCCTAACTTTATTTGAAAAATAAGCACTTATGTATAGATATTAAAATAAATATAAATTTTCACCAAGCATTAGCAAAATTCAGAAATAATAAATAAATTTTTTAGATAAAATAAATAATAATCAGCCCAATCATGAATATTCTCAAGGAATTTTATTCCTAAGGAAAATACGTTTCTCGAGAAAAAAATTCCTCCAATCATAAATTACCTGAGAAACAAAAAAATAAAAGTTGGTAATATCGAAATTTTTTATAGGAAAAAACAAAAAACATATGTTTTTAAAATACCTATTTTTTTCCTCCGCCGACTATTTGTCCCCTTCGATGTGGCTAAAACAGGGAAGGTTGAAAAAAAAATTTCCTAAGGAATTTTTCAACATAATAAAAGGAATGGGAAAAAAGAAAAAACTCTCACGGCATTATCATTCATGATTGGGCTGAATATGTTTATAAATTACTTGAAAGAATAATCTATTTTTGGTAACTAATGTTTGTACCCTACCACCGAAATAAGCAGGTGATTATTGCCTGCATTGCATTGCAACTTTATTTATATATCTGTCTCTTTTTGCATTACGTTATAACGTATTCTTTTTACCACCAGAGACCAGAGACATTTCGTTATATGTTCATAAAACATGTAACTTGAAAAACATATGCTACGTTTATATGTACCAAGGCGAATTAATTTTTTTTTTTTTTTTAAAGTTTTAAGAAAAAATTTGCACGGAATTTTTTTCTGCTCCACTTAAGCCTGCGGTCTTCGTTGTGCACAGCGAAGAAACTACCACCTCCAGCACGCCGCGTCTTGCCACAAATGCAACACTTTTTCATTTCTTTTTTCTTATTATATTTTATTGCTTTAGAATTTAACTCATTGTAAAATTTCGTAAAACAAATTTTCACTTTTCTCACAAAATTTCTGAAATAAAATTTTTGCACCACAAATTTGTTTTGTAAACAAAATGTATTTGTAAACCAAGTTTGACAGCTCAAATAACCCATAAAAAAAGTCACCTGTAGTCTTGGCACCACCTGATAAATTAATTCGCCTTGGTTTATACGTACTGCTTATTCGCGAATAAAATTATTGTGAATAGAAAAATTTGTCGTGTAAACAGTAAATAAAATTTTTATCTGTGAATAGCTAAGTCACGAAAACAAGTACTGATTAATAAGCTATGCGCAAATAAAACACAAAAGCTGAAGTTACACAGTACGCTTTCTACGCGTCGACGCTTTTCACGCGGTTGTCAAAAAAGTAGGAATAGTGCATTTGTATGTGACAAGTTACAGAGCACAAAGCATAGAACGCGAAGACGCGTAGAACGCATAAAGTAGACCTACTTTCTACTTTTATATGCGTCACAAGCGTCATGAGAAAATGTCAGCTGTTTTTAATAACCAATGATGTGCCTACTCTCAACGTTTTCGATAAATACCTTTTATATCGTAAAATAATTTATAAAATCTTTTGCAAAAAAATATTTTTAATAAAAAAGAAAAGTTTTGTTACAAATTTTATAAACATTTTCACGAATAAAACAAATTGTAATTGTTTTTTACAACATTTTTTTCATTAACGAAATTTGGATTCGATTTATCGATTGCGTTTGCATACTGAGTATCATCACTGTTATGTTTACAAATATTTTCAATTTATTAAAACAAGCGATATGGAAGAGAAGCTAATAAATGCAGTTAAAAACCACGAGCTTTTATATAATAAAACCTTGCTGCTCTATCGGAACAAAAATAAAAGAGCAGCTGCATGGAGTACAATAAGTAAGGAGCTTAATTTACCAGGTATGTATATACATACATATGTACAATTTTGGAGCTTTTCGTAAGCTCTTATCGCACAAATAACAATGTTTATGAACTCTTTAAAGTCCATTAATTCTTTTAAAATTTCAATTTCACTTTCCATTTTGTTGATATTTGTTTTGTATGCTAAAAATATTTGGACAACAGCTGATCAAAACAACAAAATATGGCGCGTATGAAGCGTTGTATGTAACTTAACTTAACGTATAAAAAGCATGAAAAGCGTGGACGCGTCTAAAGCGGGCCATGTAACTTCACCTAAAACGTTGCCATTTTTTGTCGGTTTTAAAGTTTTCTTCGATCGTACAATCATATGACAGAAAGGAAATAATTTACTAAAAATTGCACGAAAGCAATTCTGCGCCTTCTTCCTTCACTAGCGATTACAAAAGTTGCATGCCTTTTGTTGAACCGTTCTTGCAATATTTCGTGGCTTTTCTGCATTAATTGAATTATAAGAAACATCATAATTTTTTGTTTCTTCATTATTATTTTAGTACTCACGTCTTATTCTCAACATATGTTGCGCTTAACAGTGTTACCAATTAGTTACATTTTTACCATCTGTCTTCACTAAAAAATACAAATTTTCTACATTCGCATTGACGCCAAAAAACAGTGAGTTATTTATTTGCGAATAGTTTTCATTTTAGTTTTCTATTAATACGTAATATTTAACCCTTCAGTGGACACCTGTGTTTGGCCAGACCTATTTTTTTATGTTAGCACTTAAAATGTTTTCCCGAAACTGTATGTTTTCATAAACTAATATGTTCTGTACGCAAAAACCAAGTTTGAGTATAAATTTCAAGACTGCGGTTACGGCAGCTCAAGCATGTACCAGCCCCTAAAAGCATGCTCTGCAAATCAAAAATAACCTTCAATTCACAATACTCGAAGGTTGCTTAATAAATTATTCGAAAATCGAATAAAGTTTTTTCTAAGACACAAACCCCATTTACCCACTTGTTTAGGCTTGTACATTTCACAGCTTGGGCTGCAGTGGCGCCAGCATACAAAAATATACACTGCGCATGTTTGCTAAAAATGCAACATGAATTCTGTCTCTTTTGCCCTTCTACTTCTAATGTTTCCCCCCAAAATTGTGGTAATGTTCTAAGAAAAGTGGTTAAAGTACTAAAACTAAGAACAAAACTTAGCTAAGCAACAACAATTTTGGTGGGAATCTGTTAGACAGGCAAGCAACAACAATTGCAAGTGCAAACGAAAATGTTAAAAGAAAGTAGAAGAAAATTTGCAAAAATGTTGCAATCTGTCGGAAAAAAGTATATTTGATCAAATAACAAGTAGTCATACCCAAATTTCATGATTCAACTCCTCCCATTCGGCATTCAGTTCATCATTTAATGTGGAGCGGCGAAAAAAAGAGCTCCAGTAGCCACGGATGCTCATGAAGTGGCCAAACAACTCATGGGCCATGATCGGCGAACAAATGATTTCAATTAAAACATAAAACAACACAACACAACACAATTGATAAAATAATAATTGAAAGTCTTGGAATATAAAACAAATAAACAAACAATATAAAATAATTTTTTGAGGAAAAACAAAAACTTTTAACAAAAAACAAATGAAATAATGAAATAAAGAAAAAAGAAAACGAAAAGATTTTAACTCGTCCACGGCCACCAGAAAACTGAACAGCTAATAAAACGGAAACGGCGAGTGCACTTACTGGCTAGAACTTCTTACTGTTGGAAATAAACCTAAGGCTCCAATGGTTGTGGCTTCCACTGGTTTGGCATAAAGCTTTAACAAAGCTTTATTAATATATGGAAGTAAACAGAGTTGCCGTAAAGGAGTTTTTTTTTTTTGAGTAGATTAGTAAAACATATTCTATTAATCATATGTACAAGGGTATGAAAAGTTAAGTTGCGATACAAACGGGTAAATGAAGGTTAAGATCGGTAATTAAATATCTCCGGACTGTATCAAGTTGGCACAAAAAATCAAAAAGCACCTAAAAGTAGGATAAAAATAAATGAACATGTGTCTGGTATCTTCTTGAAATTTTGAACATTAACCTGATAAAAGCGGTAAAAACTGAATTTCTTACTTCTTTGTATTCAGGGCTGGGCAGTATTCGAAATACATGTATTTGAAATATGTATTTAAAATACAAATACATTGTATTTAAAATACAAATACATTGTATTTAAAATACAAATACATTGTATTTAAAATACAAATACATTGTATTTGTATTTTAAATATGTCTCATGATTGTATTTGTATATTGTATTTTAATTACTAAGGGCTTCGTATTTTGTATTTCAAATACTTGTGCTCTCAAAATGCTTTTTTCCAAATACATTTTAAATTTATGTTAAAAGATATTCGCTAAAAATTATTCCATTCATACATCAACTAAAATCCGAAAATGTTGCTACTGTTTATTTCTAAAAAATGACAATAACACAATTTAATTTCCAAAGTGCCTGTGTAAAGTAAACGCAACTGAATGCACATGCGCACTGAGAATGTCGCTAAGCTGTCAGAAAGTTAAGCAATGAGAAATCAAATTATAGTCAAAGCCCGGTATAGCGAATACTCAGTTTAACGAATATCCGACATAATGAATGGCGAAATTTTTACATTAACTGCCTTAGATAGCGAATGGCAAAATAAAAAATCTCGATTTAACGAATGACAAAGCAAAATACATTAAAAAATCGTTACAGAACCGTTAGTTTGTGTGTGTTTTTGGCTTCTTTGCTTTGTATTGAAAGAACACGTGTGATGCGTTGCTTTTTTTTTTCTTAAAATTTCAGTAGTTTTGTTTGGTTCATTGTGAAAACGAGATGTCGCTTTCTTAAGAAATTAATCATATGAATGAAATGTAATAATAAACCCACACATGTTAATAGCATCCAAATATAAGTAAATATGTACATACATATATGCACCTACATATGTACATTTATGATTTTTAATGAATTTACATATTAGGAATAAAAACAATTCTTAAATAAACATTAAAATATCAATTAAAGTTTTATTTCTACACTGAGTTATCAATACAATTTAATTTTGATGTTTTTAAAACTGCGGACAACCATCTTTTTATGAAAAAAAAAAAAAATACTGTTTGATATAACGAATATCTCGGTATAACGAAAGGTCTGAACATTATGTCATTCGTTGAACCGGGCTTTGACTGTACAAGGAAAAAACAGCGTTTGACATGCAGAGAAAAAAATATCAATCAGATATTGACTTGGATAGACTTTATATAGTATGTGGGAGAGTAAAATTGGTCGGTCATACACGAATCATCAACTAGAAGACAACGCTAAGACGTGCCTGCATTAAACAAGCAAACAAGATCAATTTATTGTACCTTTTATATTCCTCTTTTTATTAAATTCCATACATTCAATTATTAAATAAACTTGTTGAAACTTTAAACCTACATATGTATACATAGTCTTTGGTCAAACGTTTTATAATTGTCACCTATTTCTTAATTCCTTTATTTCTCCATTTATCGTTTTCTTATAAGAACTCATTGAGATTTTGTCGTTAGCTGATTTCGTTCATTTACTATCTAGAGGTTATTTGTCTGATACCAAATTTGAAAAGCTAGCGCTTACGAAAGATAATAAAAACTTTTTTAATTAAAAGTATTTTGTATTTTAAATACATATTTTTGTCACACTGTATTTTGTATTTCAAATACTTGCTTTTAGAACTGCATTTGTATTTTAAATACACAAGTATTTGTATTTTAAATACACAACTTACATGTATTTTGTATTTTAAATACATCAGAGCATGGCTTTTGCCCAGCACTGTTTGTATTACATTTATCTATTAGAAAGGTATTAACAAGCTAAAAATTAAAAACTGAATTGAACTCTCTTATGAAATGTCAAAATTGCTACTTAGTTTTTCTTAAAACTTATTATCTTAAAATCGATGACTTTGTATCTCCGAGCCTAACAAAAGTACCCAAAAAGTTCAAAAAAGCCCTGAATGCCTACTGAAAACAATCCGAATGTCGTGTTTGCTCGTAGGTCATAAAAAGTTAGCAGCTTTCACCCACAAATCAGTGATCTGTGCCCATGGTTGAAATATTCACATCGAGGGACTGTTATCATTCTCTCTCACGTTATCGTTCTCTCTCTGTTACATGTAAAACATAAAATAAATTTCAAAATTTTGCTGCTGTGTTCAGATTTTTGTCAATCGCAGGCTAGACGCCATCATTATTCAGTTAATGAATTTCTTGAATAAGTTAATGTTTCATCTAAATCAAGGAGAAAAACTGCAGACTTGCAACATTGGCCCTTGAGTTTTTTTCCCTTGTATGTAATACCTTGTTGGTAAAATGGAAACTGTGCTGGAAACCGAAAAGAAACTTAAAAAGCTCTCAAAACACAAGCCAGCCTTTGTTCAGGTGGTGCGACAAAACTTAATGTGAATATTAAATGAACTAACAATAATTTGGTTGTGAACTTAGCTGCACACATTTTGTCAACGCTAAAGTATAGTTTAGAGCAGTGCTGCCAAGTCGCTGATAATAAGCAATGCCAGAGTTAAATTTTTTACTTCAATAGTTAAGATTTATACATCAGTATAGAATTCAAATTTTTTTTTTCACATATTGAAAAAAAAAAAAAATTGAAATTTGCAAAACAAGTAACTAAACGATATAATTTTCTACGTCTTTTTTTGATGGATTTAACATTATCACGAAAACGGTTTCATCTCAAGAGAGAACGACTAATATATTTGCATTCCTTTTTAACGACATAATGAAATGCTCTGCATTACAAATAATAAAGAATCAGAAGTTCATATATATATACTTTTACGATTAAGATTTTTTTGGCATATTAAAAGGTTTTACTAAAAATTTGTGTAGACTGTTTGCCTACATAAAAGTTTTTATTGTTTTCTGTCTTTTTCAGCCGTCTATATGATGCCGACATTTCGTTGATGTTTAACTCATCACTAGACCCCAAAAATCTTAAAAGAATGTTTGAAATCCAACAACCAGCTATTCCAAAATTTTCATGAACTTCCTTAGAAAGTGCCAAGACAAGTAGAAGGGTTGCAAGACGAAAAAATGTTTTCTGGATTAAAAGTTTGTGTGAACATTTCTGATTCTTTGTATAAAGAAATAGCTATAGTGCACTCATAAAAAAATGTATTTTCATACTGATGACAGCGTATCATAAAAATTTTAACATCAATATTATGCCAAACGACATCAAAGATGTAAAACCTGATATTAACCTGATGACAAAAGTCAATAGAGAATTTCGGCCTAAATTGAGTGGCATCAATGTGAAGACTGCTGTGACATCAATTCTATGGTGCAAAATGTTAATAACTTTTATAAGTTTTACCAAAAGGAAAGAAATAAAACTGTGTTAAGTTTTATTAATTATAATTATATTTAAAAAAAAACTTATGGTTTTATTTATTCTTTTTGTCTTTAAATGTATTCCTAAGCGGTTGCAATAAATGGCATCATATTGACGTAGATTTGCCATCACTGCAGTAATTTTTCATGAACATCATATTGATGACACTGCTAATTCTACGTAACTTTCTTTGACATCAAAGAGCGGAACAAAACAAACATGCTAATCATATCTATCAGCTAACCACGTTTATGCATGTTTGCTGTTTAGTCTACAAAGATCTCTATTTTTTATTATTATTTTATAATTTTTGGAACGAAGTTCCTTAACGCGGCTTGCTGGTAGGGCAAATTAGTAGAAATCGTCACGAAAGCGTGTGAGCTGTTTATATGTATTGGTGTATCTGTCGACAAACAATTGTGTATGTGTCTCCACTGCTGTCAGCGCAGACACCTACCAATAAATATTAATTAGTTGTGAAAACGGACACTATCAGTTGATAGATGTCGCTAAAGTACAGTATGTCACAACAAAAAACGGCAATATTGAAAAATTTTCTTCGTTTTGTAGCAGATTGACAAAAAAAAAAAAAATACTGCATGTGCAAAAGTAAAAAAATAAAACGTTCCAAAAATTTTAAGAAGCATATAAAATTTAAACATTTCAAAAACAACACAAAATGAAACATACAGATTTCACCTTGTATCACATTCGAACATGAAGAAAAAACGTAAGGAACTTCGTTCCTAACGGGGGTCCCCCGACCGCATTTCTTTTTTTTTTTTCTCTGCGTGTGTGTAACTCCACCGGAAGTTTGAAGAGTCATTTAATAGTCGAAGGCGTTTCTCTATTCTGTTTCTTTGTGATCATGTGTCAGCAGGAATGTAGTGGTCCTGCTTTTCCACCAATCATTTGTCTAGTGTAAACATACCTTAAGTTTGGAATATTTAAAACAAGAGCAAAAAAAAAAAAACTTACCTGAAGTTGATGAAAGTCCACACCGGAAACAGCAGATGCCTTTAATTCCACCACAGACATTTAAGTACAAAGAGGAAAAAAGAACACGACCGACCGACCGACCGACCGACCACACCAGCTCACAGCCAGACAAACACACAAGCACGATTATAACGGTATAACAAAACCAAAACAAAAGGCAGGACTATTTGGCCGTTATAAGTGCAAATGCTTAAGTTTGAAGGAATGTGTGTGCGTGTGCGTGTGTGTGGGTGTGGGTGTGGGCTGGGGGTTTTGCTGGCACTACAATGTATAAGTGTGAGTTTGTGATCGAGAGTATTCAAATGTTTGTGTCTGCTGGCACAGTTCTGAATGGAAGGACTTCTTTTTGTATTTCGGGCCTCGCAGTTGTTGTTGGTGTTGATAACTCCTGCTGTTGGCTGAATTCTTTTTTTTTTTTTGTTAAGTTGGTTTATTGGCAAAGCTGGTGGCTGAGGTTTTCGCTCTGTTGGTATTCTATTTGCAGAATTGATAGAATGATAAAAGAACAGCGTTTTTACAAGCCTGTTTAAGTTATTTTCTTTCTTGTTTTTTTTTTTTCTAAAAATTTGTCTGGTTTTATTTCAGAGCTGGTTTTGCTTTGCTATAAATTAATTTTGATGGCGTTATTTTAATTATGGCCAGGTTTTTAATTAACTTTGCTTTCAAATTAATATTCTTAAATAGTTGAGTATAATTTTTGAAATTGCTTGGCTTAACTTGTGCTCTACTTTTGCTGCAGTTTATTTAAAAGTAACTAAGTTTTAATATTTGAAGGCAGCTCATTGAATTTAAATAGTTGTTGCATGTGTTGTTATGAGTCAAGTTGTTAAATTCTCCTCAAACCTGTGTTGACAAATTGAAATTTTGCCAAAAATGTTTATGCTGGCGAATAATCTTAAGGAGCAGCCAAGAAAGTTTCAGAAGAGGAATACTAAGTATTTTGTTGTAGATGCCTGCAGTCGTATTAAAACTTTACTGTTACGGCTGGGAATTGGGTTTGGCTGTTGTTGCACGTTTAGTCAGTCAACGTTTGATGAGCAAATGGTAATGTGCTTCTTGGCAGGTTATTTCTCTTGCTCGTTTAGGACTTCTTTTATTCTCCTTTTGCTGCAAGAAATCCCCTGTAAAAACTGCTTCAGTTCAACGTGTTTCGTATACGAATTTTATTTAACCTTCAGTGGCCGTTAATAACAATCTTTGTTGGTTTCATTATTTTTCTTTTGCTATTTTTTTGTTCCAAGCAAATCCTTTAAATTATGTTTTGTTCTTGGTTTCTTTTATGTTCAGCTTTAAGTTGTTGAATTCCTCAAAGAATTCATTTTCCTCTCTCCCTCTCTCTCTCTCTCTCTCTCTCTTCCTTTTGATTTTGTGTGTTTTACTGGCGTATGCCTGGACTCATGTGCCAGGTTAAAACTATTAAATGTAAATTATGCAGATTTATGGCACATTTTCATTTTTACTTCAGTCCTGGCCTTTTTTTTAAGGATTTGTTTAAATGTTTGCTGGAGTAAATTGTTTTTTTTTTTGTTTTTTTTAAGCAGAGTTTTAGTATGCGGCTCGTTTCTTTTGGAAATCCGGAAGTTTGTGGCTGTAAAGGGAATAAGTAAGAATAATTATGCTAAATTATTTTATTACAAAGAAATTGATTGAATTTAAAACGTAACAGTTTCTAATAATGGGTGAATTTTCAAGAGCTTTCGGATTTGATGAAACACAAAAAAAAACAAACGCATAAAATTGAGAGAAACGTAAGCAATCTGTATTTGAGCATGCGATTGAGCTGTGCATTAAGATTGTTGAAGTCTTGCCTTTTTAGGCTCCGTACTCTTTTAAGGGAACTTCGCTGTCCAGCCGACAGTTCATCCGGATATATAGTTAACCGACCGGACAAAATTTTTACATTTATTTTGAACCAATTGCAGGATTAATATCATTAAAAATATTGACTTTTTAGGCAAATAATAGTCATACCCTATTCTCAAAATGTTTAAAGCAAAATTTTATTTCATCGTGGGTTTCTCTCTCAACGTTTCGTGTTGGTCGACTTCTTCAGGAGATATTTTTTTTAGTTTTTATTTCAATCTATTGAAGAAATAGTTTTCATAAACACATACATACTTTTGTAATTATTTTAGTGATTTAATAATAAAAAAATAAAACAAGTAAGAGTGCTATATTCGACTGTGCCGAATCTTTGTTTGAAAATTTCCATTTCCCAGCGCTTTCTTGAAAATAGAAAGAATACAACACTTAAAAAAAGTTATCAGTTTTGTTTATGTTTTGTATTGTTACAAATTTGGTCGTGAACGGACCGATTGTGATTGTTCTAGTATGTATGTGCGCGGCTCAGATGCTTAAGTTTCACTGCCGCGTGTATGTATGTCGGTGTGTGTGTATATCTTTTGTTCATTATTAGTCATCGCACATCGCACTAAAGATGTGTTGTGATTAGCTTCTGTAAACGTCTAGAATATTCGAGTAATGATCATTGAGAGGTATAAAAGCAGCTGAGCTTAACGCTGAGGAAGTTCAGTCGATTTTTAGCTGCGCTAACGTGTAAAGTGTCTTAAGTAATAAAAAGTGATTAAGTAAAAGTGTTGTTCTTAGTAAAGTGTTTACAAGTACAGTGTGTTAAAGTAAATAAAGTGTTGAACTGTTGATTACTGTAAACTGAAGACGTAAGTGTTTTAACTTCATTACAATTAAAGAATCTACGAGAAACGTTTTGAAAAGGTAAAAACGTAAGAGTATATTTGTTTCTTTCTAGCAATTGCTGTTTCTTTTTATCAATTCTATAGCAATTAATGAAAGAAAAATGAAGTATCATACGGGCTTAACTGACTTACCCCCGATTTTTGACTTGGAATTTCAATACAAAATTCTTAAATTTTTCTTAAAATTTAAGTTGGATTTAAAATAGCTTTCTGTTTTACAGTCTAAAATTATTTTTGGTAATTAATTGTAATAAAAGTACGGCCGTACAATGTAAGTGCCAAAAACTTATCGATAACTCAATAAAAAAAACAGCTGTTTAAACAAATTTGGAAGCAAGAGAAATTGTGAAAAAGTTTAGAAAATAATAAATTGTTTTGTAAAAATTATTAAAATGAGTATTTTACTGTAAAAGTAATTTAATATAAATGTATTACAGAAGTTCGATAAAATTATAAATTTACAGTAAAATGTTAATAACGCATGGCACGGCGTAAATGTTCAAATTGTATCAATAAAAGAGCATCTAGATCTCAATGATGCAAATAACAGAACATGTAAAAAAAGCTTTCATATAAACAGAAAGCACAAATAACAGTCTTCTGAGATGATAAAATATCGTCCAGGACTGCAAAAATATCATTGCTTTGATTAATGTTAATTAAGTATACAAACAGAAAGTAAAATTGCGTGAGCTTTGGTTGCCGAGTGGTTAAAGCGGCTGTGCCAAAATTGTGAAATTTGACACGTCCAAAGTTCATAGGGTGCTGATGAAGGGTGTTTGCTACCCAGAAACAGCCGGTTGTCCACCTAGCAAATAAATTTTACTTTTCTTTACTTAATTGATATTGATTAAAAAGTAGTGAAAACCCAAGGGTTGAACTTAAGCCTGAAAAAGTAATTTAATATAAATTAAAATGAGTAGCAAAAGTGATAAAAGGACTCCCAATTTCACTGCCACAGAAGTTGATTGATTACCTTCTGGAAACAATAAAAAATCAAATTATGAATCAAAAAAACATGTGGAATTTTCTTAATTTGCAGAAAAAAACCAAACTGTCAAAATCATATGGCAGTACGAAAAACTTAAATCGATTTTAAATGGGCACTGCAGGCCGTTTAAGTTTGATTTAAATAGCAACTGTTTGACTCAATTTTGTATTTAAATCAAATTTAAATTGAAATGGCATTTAAAATCCAAGTCAAAAATTGGGGGTTAATTTTGTTGATGAGCGACATGGTCGTGAAACAGCCTTTCTTTGTTTTCTCTAAAAATCTTGATCACTCCAACTTTATTACAAAACATCTTTCTCAACTTTAAGGAAGTAAAAATCGAACTGGAGCCCCACAAAATTATTAACAATTGTAAATCATATAGTTCGACTATAAATTTAAAATTGATAATTAAAAATTTTCCTTGAAAATTTTATGAAAAAAAAAAGAAGAAATGCGGTCGGGGGACCGCCGTTAGGAACGAAGTTCCTTACGTTTTTTCGTCATCTTCGCATGTAATACAAGAAGAAATCTGTATGTTTTATTTTGTGTTGTTTTTGAAATTTTTAAATTTAAGAAGCATATTAAAATTTTTGCTACGTTTTATTTTTTTACTTTTGACACATGCAGTATTTTTTTTTTTTTGTCAATCTGCTACAAAACGAAGAAAATTTTTCAATATTGCCGGTTTTTGCGGTGACATACTTTACTTTAGCGACATCTATCAACTGATAATGTCCGTTTTCACAACTAATTAATATTTATTGGTAGGTGTCACCGCTGACAGCAGTGGAGACACCTACACAATTGTTTGTCAACAGATGCACCAATACATATAAACAGCTCACACGCTTTCGTGACGATTTCTACCAATTTCCACTACCAGCAAGCCGCGTTAAGGAACTTCGTTCCAAAAATGTCAATGTCCTGAAACCATTTACTCATTTATTCTTTAATATTCTATAAAGTACTGGTACTCAGAAAGTGGCGTATTCAAATTTCAGTACAATTTTTTTTTTTTTAATAAAGTGTTCCATTTATATGTTCTTTTTTTTTCTTTGGCAAACTCTTGAAGTAAATATTATTAAAGAAAACTTAATGAATTTATTTTGCCGGATATGGGGAAAAATACTTTTGCCGTTTGTATTATTAAAACCCACAATCATCTAGTGGATATAAATCCAAATGAAAATCTTGCCATCAGAACAGCACATTTATTAACAGTTGAACTCAATCGTTGTTGATAAAATATTTTATTCGATTTGCGAAAATAAACAAAATGAAAAAGCAAACACTCAATTGCACTTTTATGAAATAAAAAATCACTTAAAAAATTAAGTAGAGTAAAAGATTGTGAAAACAATAAACAATAAAATCGTGCAATGAAAATAAGTTGCATTTCATTTGAAAGGTTATTGAAGTGAGAAATCATTTCGGCGAAAATAAGTTTTCTTCCCTGCAACGACACTTTTCCGATTCATGTATTTTGCAGTAGTCATTTTGTATCCAGCTCAAACACTTTTAACTTGAGAAAATATTTTGTTTAAACTTGAGTTCTAAAGTTCTCCTTATTCCTTATATTTTGTTAATGCAATAAAAAAAAAAAAAACTTAAAGTTAATAAACTAAAGATGTGTGTGAGTGCTGTAAGGAAAACTGGTAGAGAGTTTTAGGGGGGGGGGGGGGGGGAAGTTTTTTGTACTTCTTAAAAAAGAAAAGTTAAAGCAAAGTCAGAATTAAGAAGTTGCATTTGAATGTTCTTTATTATGATGCCCCAGTAGAACGAAGAAAAGAAGCTAAAAAATGAGGTCTGATTAAGGCATATACAGGTGGGGTTTTTCAAGAGCTTTTGGATTTGATTTAAAAAACAAGTTAGAGTGCTATAGTCAGCCGTGCCGAATCTTATATACCCTTTACCAAGATATGTAGCAAAACGAACTTATTGCGACAAGCGTTATTATTACTCTTATTTGATAACTGGGAAATGAAATGGATGTTTCTCAAAGGAAATTTCATCGTGACGATCTAGTAATAATATATTTATGTACACTTTTGCAGAAATATTCTTGTATGGAAGCACATCCTTTGAATAGAAATATTATAGTGAAAAAATAACAACATTTTTCAATTTGTTGTCAACATAATAAACGATTTCCCATTAAAACAAAATTTTCTTCAGCGGTGAAGCAGCACATCGCTCACTCGGTGGTTGTGTTAATAAACAAAATTGTCGTATTTGGAATTCTGAGGATCCTCAAGTAATTGAACAGAGGCCATTACATCCCGAGAAAGTCACTGTTTGGTGCCCACTTTGGTCCGAAGGTGGGATTGGATCTCACTCATTTGGAAAACGACGATGGAACGACTGTCACCGTCAATTCGGAGCGTTATGGTCATATGACAACCGGCTATTGAGGAATACGACTTGAATAATAGAAGACGGTACCACATGCCACACAACACGATTGCAAGAGACATTTTCTGGCCGCGTAATTTCTCGTCGTGGCGATATCATGCGATTTGACACCATTAGACTTCTTTTTTTTGTGGGGCTACTTGAAACATGGTGCTTATGCAATTAAACCTTTAACTCTTGAGCACTTAAAACTATAATTAAATAAAATGACCACCTTAGAAAAAATTTTAAAAAATTTTTACAATAATAATAAATATAAATAAAGTAAAAATCGTTATTAATAATCCGTAGATTTTTAACATTTAAATTCAAATGAAGTAAATTTAAATGAAAAAAAAAAATAAGTAGGACGATTTTTAAATGAAGTTTCATTTATTTTAAAAAGTGTTTTCAGTTAATTTTACTGATAAAGTTTGCTGAGTGTATTTTATATTTTATATAACTATTCTCTTGAGCTGAAGGCTTTTTTTTTATTATAAGAGTATAGTATATGCTTTTGAGTATTTTTTTTTGGAACGAAGTTCCTTAACGCGGCTTGCTGGTAGTGCAAATTAATAGAAATCGTCACGAAAGCTGGTGAGCTGTTTATATGTATTGGTGTATCTGTCGACAAACAATTGTGTAGATGTCTCCACTACTGTCAACGGAGACACCTACCAATAAATATTAATTAGTTGTAAAAACGGACACTATCAGTTGCTAGATGTCGCTAAAGTAAAGTAGGTCACAACAAAAAACAGCAATATTGAAAAATTTTCTTCGTTTTGCAGCAGATTGACAAAAAATGTGTCCAAAGTAAAAAATGAAACGTTCCAAAAATTTAAAGAAAGATATAAAATTTCAAAAACAACACAAAATAAAACATACAGATTTCCTCTTGTATTACATTTGAAGATGAAGAAAAAACGTAAGGAACTTCGTTCCTAACGGGGGTCCCCCGACCGCATTTCTTTTTTTTTTTTTTGTCGATATTTCGCTCTTCTTAGGATAGCTTCTTCAGGACTATAATATTGAGAAATGTTTTGATTGGCGGGTTTTTTTTTTTCAAAAAACCAATCAAAACCCAATTCTTCTTTAAAGAATTTGATCACTATAACTTTGCCACAAAAAAATCTTTCTCAGTCCTTGGGAAGTGAAATCGATCAAAGAAATCGGATAAAGTAGCATTTGATAATATTACTTTTCATTTGATCAGGAATGATTTTAGGTATCCGTACAAACCTATCAGTGAGACTACATTAACCGTGCGTGGCAGCACCCATTCCCTCCAAGGCGTAAAAGCTAAAAAAATAACATAATATGTGATATATTAATAAATCAAATAAAAAGTGTGGAATTAATTAAATACAATGAACCCCCTCATGTATCAAGAAAGGGAAATCAAGAATCAAAGTTTTCAAGATAAAAAAAGTTACAAAACTTCCAAAACTTAACAGCTAAATTGGATCAATGGGGCAAAATTCATTGTTACTTTATATTTTTTTATACATATATATTTATTTGAGCTTAAGGTCTTTTAGAATTTGATTATTTGAGTATTTTTGTCAATATTTCGCTCTCTTTCGGATAGCTTCTTCAGGACAATAATAATAACAAAAATTAATTTTTTTTGTTAATTTATATTTTTACTCGGTACATGTACATTATTTTTTATATGTATATATTCTATTTAAAAAATTTTTTTTGCGTCGAAAAAACTTTTTTGTAAATTTTTCAAATACTGTTCGGCTGTATTTCTAGATGTTGAGCAGGCATTCGATAGAGTCTGGCACTGTGGGCTACTATACAAAATTAAAATGCTTCTACCAGCCCCCTATTATATGGTATTAAAATCTTTTTTAAGTGAACGTTACTTCTATGTAAGAGTTAACGATAAAATGTCGAATTTTTGCAAAATGAAAGCCGGAGTACCGCAAGGTAGTGTTTTAGGGCCACTATTATACACCATATATACTTCAGATATGCCTCATTTGGAAGAAGTAACAGCAGCCACATATGCCGATGACACTGCATTTTTAGTGACGAGCACGTCGCCATCGGAAGCATCCAGTTTAATTCAAGAGCAGATTAATAAACTTCAGACTTGGCTAAACTATTGGAATATTAAAGTAAATGAAAAGAAATCCTCACATGTAACTTTTGGTCTAAGACGAGGTGATTGTCCATCAATTTACATGTACGGCTCGCAAATCCCTGATCGTGATACTGTTAAATATCTAGGCATGTATTTAGATCGGCGTTTAACTTGGAAAGCCCACATAAAAGCAAAAAGAGCACAATTAGATTATAAATTTAAGAAAATGTATTGGTTAGTTGGCGCAAAATCTGAACTAAGTTTAGAAAATAAGCTACGTCTATATAAGAGCATTATAAAACCCATATGGACTTGCGGCATTGAACTTTGGGGTACAGCAAGCAATTCAAATATTGAAATCCTACAAAGATTTCAGTCAAAAATTTTACGAAATATCGTTAGCGCACCGTGGTACATAACAAATAAAGCACTACACCTAGACCTAAATATTCCCTATGTTAAAACCGAAATAAATAAATATAGCAGTCGATACCTTCAAAAGTTAAGTGATCACATTAATCCTTTGGCCATCTCATTATTAGATGATAGTGATGAAACCAGAAGATTAAAAAGAGTTCATGTTTTAGATCTACCGTTTAGATCATAAATTGTTATATCTCGAGCTAATTTTTTATTTTATAAGCAAAGTTAACATTAAGTGTAATTACTAATTAATTATGAATATATTGTAATTTTAGAAACATAATAATTTGTAGATAATAATATTGATTTTACTGAAAATCAATATGTATGTCACTATTTAATTTTTGAGCACATTTGTTTAATATCTTAAGATAGATTGCAAATAAAGAATACATAAAAAAAAAAAAAAAAAAAAAAATATTGAATAATTTATAAAAATTTCAAGTTTTCTAGAAGATGCGAAATACACTAGAGCCCCGACTTGCGTCGTTAATGGGGACCGGAGAAACGCGACGCAAATCGAATCACTTTTTTCTATATAAATGCATTGAAATTTAATTTGTTGGGGAAAATATTTAAAACAAAGCAAAAAATGTTGTATTTTTGATAAAAAAAAATACTAGTATGAGTACGTTTTTATTAAATAAATAAAAACTTTTATTAACTTCAACAAATATTTAAATATATTATAAAGAAATAACAAAATCATAAATTAAGAAAAAAAAAACATAAAAATTAAATTCCTTTACATACATACATATGTATGTATACTATTCATAAAAAGTATATGCATTAATAAATTTTATTTGTTTGCTTACATTAGGCTCTCTTCAGATGATACATCTAAATCAACAAGACTTATATCCATTTTATAGGATGGTCTTACTGTTTTTTTAAACAAAAATATTTAAAGTTTGTTGAATTTTTAATGATTTTTTTTGCTGATATATTTCTTTGTAACAAACTCTTAGCACTACTTATATAAAAAAGAAAAGGGGATTCCCCCTTTTTTCACGCAATCTGAAAATTTCTTAACGTACAGGTGACGATCGTTGTTGCCAGAAGTTGTAAAAACTAATGAATTCAAGATGCTAAATACATACTACACTATAAATGCTAAAAATGGTAATCCACAATGATGCAGTAAAAAATGTAACCGTGTTTAGCGACGCAAATTGAAATTAAAACGATGCAAATCGAATCGACGCAAATCGGGATCAAAACGATGCAACTCAAACCGACGCAACTTGAAATCGCAACGACGCAAATCGAATTTTTCCAGTTTTAAAAAGCGACGCAAATCGAAACGACGCAAATCGAAACGACGCAAGTCGGGGCTTTAGTGTATTGAGATTTTGTGAGCTCGGCCAATTTTCATTAAATTACTACCAAACGCATCGAATCACTACCACACAGAGCGAAAACTTCCTAATAGATTCAATAAGATTTTCTCTTTGAAACGTTTTTAGGCTGAGGGGTATCCCAGCACAGAGAAAAGAAGATTTTTCTATGGGTATTTCTTATTATTTCCATGCTGCAAATCTTATTAATTGTCTCAACAAGAAAAACACATAAAACGAAGAAGAAAACTTGTTACTCACGTTTGTTTTTACTCAGTAGAGAAGAACTTATTGATTCTATTAGGTTTTCTTGTAAATTGTATACAATAAAGATTTCTTATTGATTTTATTAGGTTATCCTATTAATTTTTCCCTATTGGTTTTATTAGTTTCCTATATAAACACACGTAAATCATCTTTTTAATTTCATTAATTGTTGTTTTTTCAATAAGGTTTTCCCATTTAAAATAATAAGGAATCCTTCTTGAAAAAAAAACCATAGAGATATCTTATTGATTTTGTTCTACTTTATTAGGTGCTTTTTTCTCTGTGCACAGACATGAATTGGCTGCTGCTTAAAGTGATACTCACTGGGCAGACGCCCATACCTGTTTCAATAGTTTCAATGTTGCATATATTGCGCTTACTAGGCCAAACCCTCGCCTCTTTGCTTTAATAAAGAGTCTTTTAAAATAAGTTAAAAATTTTTTTTTTGCTTTCTTTTCAACCAGATCCAATACCAATTATGTATTTTGTCTGCATGAGCATTTGTCATTATGCCCCTTTAAAAACCAGCAACTGATATGAATATGCTGCATGCAGAGGAACAAAAAAATGTATAATAAAAAATAAAATGCAGGATTTTCATTTACCGTCTGCATGACGCCAAGTGAATTTCAACAGAAACACAGATATTCACCATAAATCTTTTGCCAGAGCAAAACATTCATCAACAAAATAAATATGAAGTTTTTCTTTACGCAATTTGAAAGCAGAATACATTTATGTATGTGTACATTTTATGAGTTTCATGTGGCATTCAAAAACTTCTGCTGCAGTTGCAAAACGTCAAATAATGCACGCATGAATTGAGCATAAGCTAAAGATAAAATTTTATCAAGTCTTTATGAAGTCTTCAAAGTTCTGGCATGTTGCTGGGAAAATCCTAAACAGGTTTTCAGGCTTAACTCTGCAAGTCAGCAGTTTCTGGCAGAACAGAAGAAAAGGAAAATATTCTTGCATAAAGAGGCTTAAAAGTTTAACTTTGGATTAGATTAGGGGCCAATACAAATTGCCAGTGTTTTATATACGACTTATACGTTTTATAAGTTGTTGTAGGTAGTGTAATTATGTGTAAATTTCTACTTAACACTCCAGTTACACGATCAAGTTTTTCTCACATACTGCTAGTCAAAATTCAATAAAATTGATGGCTATGACGTAGGCTGCATGCAATTTCATAACAATTCGTTTTCAAGTTGCCGTCAAGAAGAAAATGAAAAATAGCTGCTTCATTAAAAGTACTATCAGAAATAAAGAAAATAAAAGAAGAAGAAGAAAAAAACCAGAGGGCAGAAAGGAAATACTGGGTGAAGCCCTTATTAGTAAGAAGGTTGGTAAATATTTAAAAATTATAATGAATGTAGATATGCTCTATAAATCGCATTATATGTGTTGGTTGTGCACGTAAACATTTTTATTTCTATTTTTAAGCTTGAATCTGTTTAATTTTTATCACTTTTAATTGCAACTTTCAAACAAAACTAAAAATATTTGCAGACAGAACGAAAAAATATTGTTGTCAGCTGTTTTCTTGATTGTAACTTGATGCTCTCTATGGAAAGCAAAAATTGTCATCAAGTTTGCATCAATTTTCAAAATTGTGAGTGTATTAGTAAAAAAAGTGTGAATGTATTATAACTTGAAAGTCAAAACTTGATCGTGTAACCCCCAAGTAAAGTTCGCTGCGCATAAAGAAATTTATCCGATGTCATCCATTGCTTTGTGTGTTCCCACATACAGAGACGTGTTTTATTCCTGACCACGAAAATTCGTCGTTGGTTGGAGTTGTGTTGCTCACGACATTTGCACACATTATTTGTCTATTGGAATGTCTTCACTTTTTGAGCAGACACTTTAATGTCTTGTAGCCAATATTAATATAATCCACTTTGTTTGCGCCATGTGCCAAATAACGGGTTATCCATTTCGTGGTTTCAAAAGTATAGGACTGGAATTGGACATCTATCAAACTAAGTGGTTAAACCAAATTTTTTATTCTCAGTTGAAAGTTTGACACTGACGAAAATTAATCGCTTAACGATCCATCACACAACGCATAAAAATTATCAAAATTTATTACAAAAATGGTGATGCTGCCACAGCCACATATCGTGCTTTAATAGCCTGTTTACACTGACGCACATCTTACATCTTTCATCAATTTGCAAAGATGTTTACATCTTCCCATAAGAATTATACAGGGCGAAAATTCTACATCTTTCTACATCAGTAGCGGATGATCCTTTCTCATTTTGTTCCATCTTACATCTTTCGATTTTTTTTAGTGCCATCACTAAAAAAATTGCAGAAAATCGATTGCTTTTGTAGCATCACTAGCAAAATGACATTTCAGAAAACAAATTTAACATAAAAAAAAAATGAGCGGAACATGTATTTTGTTATAATTTTTATTAATTAAAAATAAATTTATTTTAATTGCAGTGCAAAAAAAAAAAGCCCATCGTATGGTCAATAAATATGGAGAACATGTTGCTTGACCTATGGAAAGAAAAAATTCCAAAAGTCCTCCTCCAAGTCCATTTTATAATATTTTATATTTTTCTCAAAAATTTTGCGTCTTCTTTTTTTGATATCTACATAAATGAAAAATTAAAGATGTTGTCAATGTAAACTACTGTTTCACATTTTCAACATCTTCCATGCGTTTAAAGTGGATGTCAGTTGGTGTAAACAGGCTATAAGAGCAGATTATGATTTACATAATCGTCCAACTACGCAATCAATTGGGTACTGGCCTGTGCATCGTTTCGTTTCGCTCGTTCCGCTTAAAATATCGCTGCTGTAAGTAAAGTGTTGCCGAAGAGCAGAATGTGCCGATTCCTCGTCGTTCTCAGGAATTAGGACTGTCTTACGGCATATCATGACGTACATATTTCGCATTTAGTTCTACACCTATATCCATATAAAGTCCAGTTCACACAACAACTAAAGCCAGCTGACCATTCACAACATCGTAGACACGCGGAATGGTTGCTTGAACAACAGGCTGTGGACGACGATTTTTCGAACAAAATTTTCTTCAGCGATGAAGCAGCACATTTCTCACTCGGTGGGCATGTTAATAAACAAAATTTTCGTTTTTGGAATTCTGAAAATCCTCAAGTAATTGAAGAGAGGTCATTACATTCAGAAAAAGTCACTGTTTGGTGCCCACTTTGGTCCGAAGGTGTGATTGGACCTCACTTCGTGGAAAACGACGATGGAATGACTGTAGCCGTCAATTCGGAGCGTTATTTTTTGCGTGCTATTGAGAAATACGACTTGGAGAGTATGTGGTTTCAACAAGACGGTGCCATATGCCATACAACTCCAGCGAATATGGTTTTATTGCAAGAGACATTTCCTGGCCGCGTAATTTCTCGTCTTGGCGATATCAACTGGCCACCAAGATCATGCGATTTGACAGCATTAGACTTTTTTGTGGATCTACGCGAAACACCGCGTTTATGCAGGTAAACCTTTAACTCTGGAGCACTTAAAAACTAACATTCGTCAAGTTATGGCTGAGATACCGCCCAATATGTGTCAAAAAATGGTTGAAAATTATCTCAATAGAATCAATGCTTGCAACACTTCGCGTGGTGATCATGTAAATGACGTTGACATAATGTCAACGTTCAAACTTTATAATAAAAAAGAAATATCGTGAAAAAAAAAATATTTTATATGTGTTTTATTTATGTTTATTTGTGAAACCGCAAAATGGATAACCCAGTATATTTTTTTTTTTAAAAACATCCACTCAATAGCAAAACAGCAAGTGATTGATTTTGACGTTTGTGTTTGCGCTGCTGATGACATGATCGAAATAGAGGAATCGGATTTTGTATGAAAATTCTTACGTCTTTTCGACTTGTCGAAAGAAAGTCATGGATGAACCCAAAACGATTTTCTTTCGCTGAGAATGCGAACAATCGCACGACTTTGACATTGAGGAACAGACAGTTACGTCTTTTCGACTTGTTGATCTAGGCATCGTTCGATTAAAAGATTGCCATGGAGGAACCCAAAACAATTTTCTTTCGCTGAGAATGCGAACAATCGCATGACTTCGACATTGAGTAACAGGCAGTAACAGTTTTGAGTAGCCTTTCAAATAACACTTGATGCTTTCTTTTACCTGCACGTTTTCTTCAGGCGGGAAAAGCATCAGGATCACTACTTGGTGTAAATTTTCGCATGACGTGACCGTGAAAAATATGGCGATAGTACTGCTTTCATTTAGCTTGCATTTTAATTCTTTAATTCGCTTTAAAACATTTTCTAATTTAAACAATTTATTTTTCTATTTTTCTAATTCGCATCCCGAAAACAATAAATCAAAATGATGGTTGCATTTATTTAACATTTTTCTTAACTTTAAGTATGCAAATGAAAGTTGCCACAATCATAAATCTACAATTGCAAAATAAATTTCAAAATATTTGTAATAGTACAAACAAGTGGGGGAGTTGCCAGCACATTCTAAATGTTTGTTTAAATTAAAGTATTGCAGTTGTCGATTTAAATTACTCACACAGGAAAACATGTTCTCGTAAGCAAATAAGGATTTTTGTGTGTACATACAAGTATGCGTGTGCATATATATGTATATATGTATATCATCTGCATGTATGTATATGAATCTAACATTAATATCAAAAATATTACTTTTACAGACAGCTACCAGCAATCGAAAAAAAAACGAAAGAAAACAGTGCTAAAATTCTGTAAAATCCTGAATAAAATTTCATTTTAAAAAGAAAAAAATAAAAGGAAAGCAAATATTTGCTGACAGTCAAATGATGACTGTGGGTGGGTTTTTCTTTTCCTCAGCAAAAAGCAGCATTTTGGAACTGAAAAATTATTCTTGTCAAGAAAATGAATGTAAGATTTTAGTCATTTTAAAATTTTAATATCTCTTTAATAAATTGGAGCTTAAATATTAGTCTAGGATTCTATGGTTCTAGGATTGGATTCGAGTAAATATTTTCCAAAAATGAAAGATTGTGCTTACACTCAGAAAATTTTATCAGTAAAATTAGCTGAAAACACTCATTAAAATAAATGAAACTTAATTTAAAACCAGTCCTACTTATTTTTCATTTAAATTTACTTATTACTTCATTCGAATTTAAATGTTAAAACTCTACAGAGCCCAATCCGTAAAAATAACGTTTTTTCCTTTATTTGAACTCTCAAATATGTAGTTCATGCGTAATTACCCTGTATAGTTTTTTTTTTATTTTTTCTTAAGTGGTCATTTGATTCAATTACAGTTCTCTATCTGTATTATCTCCTTTTTCATTCAATACGCTCATTTGATTTTTGTTCTGCAAAGCCTCTGCTGACATTCGAACATGCAACATCTCGACTAGAAATCAGCTGTTATACCCACTCAGCCATCGCAATAATCAGAACAAATTCAACAACAATTAACTTAAGTAAAGAGTATGTAGGCTACAAATGTATGTAGAAACCAAGTTATAAATATGTATATACGTATTAACAGCTTGGTTCCTTTATGTATGTGTAGCATAAGTTACAGCTGTCATTATTAACTGTCAGCGAAAATCCGTATTTATCTGTAGTTAGTTTTTTGAGTAACTGTACAAATCAGTTAATATTAAAATTTAATTCTTTTTTAAACGTTTTGTCATTTAAAAATAACTGCACTGATTACTTCTAGAATAAACTACGGTCACTTACTGCCAAAATATTCTGAGTGTATAAAAACCAAATATTAACCGTCTAATTCATAAAAATTATCACAGCTTTATAAAGCTCTTATTTGACAGATTTCCCATACAAATATGTCAAATAACAGTCCTATAAGCCTGTAATAATTTTTATGAATTAGGGGGTAAATCTAGAAGAAAAGAAAAGTTAAAGACATACCCCCTAATTCATAAAAATTATTACAGGCTTATAAGACTGTTATTTGACGTATTTGTATGGAAAATCTGTCAAATAAGAGCTTTATAAACCTGTTATAATTTTTATGAATTAGATGGTTATTGTCTAAGATGGATACCATGGGTGTTTTACGTTCAAAAAGATGCTCATCGGCACCCAACCCCAGTTCACAGCTAACTGCGGTTAGCCATTCTACAACTTGAGCTCATTGATGAATTTTCTCATTGATGAATTTTCCATTTTATCACTGCGTTTTTCTGTTGATTGGAATATATGTATTTTAGGTGGGCCATAAATAATCGGTCTCAAAATAAGTGATTTTTACGACTGAAAATCAAATCGATTATTGACTGCAATAGAAGTCCACTTACCATGCACTACTTGGGATAATATCTTTATGGAGTTAACCACTTTGCGGTTTCAAAAGTAGACGTAAATAAAACACATATAAAATACATTTTTTTTCATGATATTTCTTTTTTTTTATTATAAAGTTTGAACGTTGCCATTATGTGTGAATTAGTACATCATTTAAATGACCACCACGCAAAGTGTTGAAAGCATTGATTCTTTTGAGGTAATTTTCGACCACTTTTTGACACATATTGGGCGGTATCTCAGCCATAACTTGACGAATGTTGGTTTTTAAAAACTACTGCACTGATTACTTCTAGAATAAACTACGGTCAGTTACGGTAAAAATATTCTGAGTGTAGTTAAAAAAAACTGATAGATTGCATCTGTAGAGCGAATAAGCTCTCGCAAATTTCACGATCAGAAAGTTGTTTTTTTTTGTATTACGTTTATCAAAATCAAGTTTGTCCCATAATCTTAGTGTTGTGACTGATATTAATTAATACAAAATTCTAACCATACTTTTGTAATTTCCAACCATACTACAGTCAAATCCTGTACTATTTTCATACTGGAGGTTGCACCTGGCAATATTAGCCGAATTCACAACAACCAGGGTTCCCCGCATCAATATTATGAGTGAATTGGACAGCAATATAGTTACCCTGAATCCTTTTTTTTGCAATAATATGTTGGGAAATAGCAATGGTATGGTATACAATGGTATGGATGCACAATCTCCTTTATTTAATAGTAATTTATACCATCAGGTGTATTTAAATTCAAATACATTTGCTTTTTCAAATATACTCAGTTTGAGTTTCAATAAAAATGACGAACTAAAAAAGCAAATTCCAAGAAAACAAGAGACAAAGGAATATGTTATTCTTTTTAAACGTCCAAGGTATTTGTATTTGCGAACAAAGTGTAGCTGTTATTCCCAAGCGTCATCAAAACATTTAAAGTATTTGATTTTGTATCAGCATTTCAATCATTAATGTCCATACATACAAATTAATGATTTTTTTTTGTGCTTATTTTTGGTTCACAATTTGTATTTATTTGCAAATACAAATACCTTTTACGTACATATAAAGAGAATACAATTTTCATTTGTCTCTTGCTTTCTTTGAATTTTCTTCTTCCGTTCTTAATTTTTATTTAAACTCAAACTGAGTATACCTATTTGAAAAAGCAAATGTATTTATTTGAATTTGATGCTAACCCCTAATGATGCTTACATGTTTTGATATCAGTGTTCCCAGGTCAATGTATTTCTTCCCCCCAGAAAAATTTTGAAAAACCCCCAAAAATTCAATGTTTTTCTACAAAATCCTCCCTAAAAATGTTTGGTGAACATTATGCTTTAGTTTGCGAATCACCAATATTAATGCATTGACAATGAGGAAAATGCATAAAATTGTTAAACTTTCCCCAATTAAAAAGAAGTAATAATTAACTGATTATGTATATGTATTTTTCAGTGCATATGTTATGATTACAGGCGTAGGTATATTTATTATAAATTTTCGATTTATTTGCATTCCCATATTTTGAGAACTAAGTACATGTTTGTAGGCAGCTGGAAATTGTTATCTGCGTATCTAGCAAATTTTAAGTTTCTGCAAAAATATTAAGAGTTTCTAAGTCTTCTTCGCTCTTTATGTTCTTTTGACATTTTCATAAAAAGAGTTTAAATTTTATCAAAGATTCTTAGCTAATTTAATTTTCCCAATTCTTAAGAAACGGAAAAAATTCAAAGATAAGGATAAAAATTCATGCAACTCAACAGAAAAGTTTTTAAAATTACCAGTTGCCAAATTCTGTACTTGAAGCTACCAGATGAGCATAATATGTCTCAGTTAATTTTACTTTAAAAATCGTTAAAGTCTTCAAATTTATCAGTGGAAAAATCTTCTAACTCCTGCCATTGTACCGTTCAAGCAAAAAAATACCCCAAAAATAAATTGTTTCCCCCTACATTTCCTGCGAAAGAATTTATCAACCCAAATACACCCCTAAAAGAAATAAAACCCTAAGTCTAGGGGGAAACCCCTAATCTGGCAACACTGTTTGATATTTGCTTTCTTTACTACTCCAGGTACTCAAATTTGATTTATTTTATTTGTAAAGAGTGCACTATTTGTGGAGAATTTTTCTCATAAGAGAATCAAATATTGTATTTATTAAGAGCAGCCAGAGTAAAGCAAATTAACGAACAACAAAAAAAAGAGAGTGTATTTAACAATTTGTTATTTCTACTTTTGCTAAGGCCTAGTTTATATGTTCACTGTTGTACACAATTGCTTGTTTAAATTAAACTGAAAAGACAGATTATTTGCCAGTGATTTTTGGGGCAAAAGAAGCAGAATTCGGCCTAAAAGCTTAAAAAGATTAATAATTTCATGAGCATATTTTAATAATGTTTTTTTTTTTAGCATGTTTTCCTTTTCATCAATTTTTTCTGAGCGGAAATTAGCTGATTGTTTTTAATGTAAATTGCCATAATAAATTTACATTTTAACATTAATTCAAACAAGTACTCGTGCTGCTGCTCCTGCCGGTGGTCGTGGTGATGGTGGTGGTGGTGGTGGTGCTACAGATGCCTTTGTTGCCATTGCTCTGGCTCGTTATTGCATTACTTGTGTAAATAATGAGTTTTCTCCTTTTTTCTTTATTTTTAGCCTTAACGAACAATTTATTAAAATAAACAACGAGAACAAAAGAATAAAAACCAAGTGTAGCGAATCGTCTGTTACTTGTACTTTGCATGTGAAATGCCTCCACCGGCGGCAGCAGGGAAACGTAACGTTACACGGCATTAATGTTTTATTTAATGCTGTTGTCCTTTTGCTGATGCTCCTGGGAGGCAGGAGAACTTGAACATTTATACCATTGTATTTGGTATTCTTCTATTGTATAATAAATATTTTTGTTGTCTATAATTTTTGTTTGTTTTGATGGTTTCGTTTTAAATTTGTTTGCACTATTGACCTCAATAGCAATTTAAAAGCTGAGAAAACTAAAACAGCAGGCAGGCATCTCTATATCTGTTGAAGATATTTTGTCTTTCAAGTTATTTGTTAGGACCAGGGCCAGTTTAAAAATGGCGCAAAAAATAGTTGAAAATGGCTGGCAAAGTGACACAAATTGGAAAGTGTGAGAAAATAATGCATGTTTTTTTGCTAAACATTTGCTTCATCAAATGTTTAGAAATCAAATGATTGTATCTTACAACTTTTGCTGCGGCAATTTTTGGAGTTGTTCTTTAAGTTTGTATTTGCTCTAACACTGTGTGATTTTCATTGCATGCACTTATTACTGACATTTGTAGGGTTCTCATATCCATATTGAGACTTTGATGTCCATCCGTCACAGTCTCCATTCTTGCAAAAGTTAAGAGATAGAAAGAGGAAATTTTCACCGGGTAACCACAGAACATGTGGTTACCCGGCCGCTATAACAACACATGGTAAGCAGTCAACTGTATGGATGTTTCAATAGGACCAAAATCCAACAAAAGCAAATGGTCGCCTGTTTCTTCGAAATAACTGGACATGTCGCAACCGTTCTACTAAAGGTTCCTCCAAATAACTGCTTTTTTTTTTAAACCGCTCAAAACATCGAGTGTAGCTTCGGCTGTGTGGCACCTAAGCGCCGTCCTGTTGAAACCAAATGTTGCCAATATCCTACTCTTCAATTTTTGTGAACGAAAATTCGTGCAACATGGCTCGATAACGATCGCCATTGACTGTAACGGCCACTTCTTGCTCATTTTTGAAGAAAAATGTCCCAACTATGCCTCTGGACCAAAATCCGCACCAAACAGTGACTCGTTTTGGGTGCGTTGGCTTTTCAATCTACGCGTGCGGTTTTTCTGTGCCCCAAATGCGACAATTTTGGTTGTTTACATACCCACCAAGAATATAAAATGAGCTTCATCTGAAAAGATGCCTTTTTTTTGGCGAAATTGGCATCTTCTGGAAGACGATCGCAGGCCCACTTAGTGAAGTGTATACAAAACCATATTCGTTCAGCGGAAGGATAAAACTAATTACAGTATTTTTCGGTTAATTGCACATCAAAATTTGCACAATTTTTTGTTCAATTAACCGGGGAACCAATTAGCCGATACCCGTTTAATTGAACAATTCGTTCAATTACAAGAACCCTATTTAATTGAACAGTTTGTTCAATTACAGAAATCTCGCATAATTGGAACTATGTACTAATGAATTAAAAGAAATCGCATATGTGCACTTTAAGTTTTTCAAAATATTTTTTTTTACCTTAAACGGAAAAAAATGCAAGTAACAGCAAAAAATGTACATATGTATATGTATGTGTATAGTAGAGATGCCACCCAGTGTTTTTCACAAATGATGTCAAATATGTATGTGCAAAAATGCCATTTTATTTTTCAATGCAATTAACCGGGTAAAAGTAAGAGGAAATTTATTTTTGATGACATGAATTTTGAATGAATTAAGCGGGAAAATCAATTCAATTCAATTATCCTAGGAAATTCAATTATCCGAGCAAATTCACATGGTGTTCGTATGCAATATTTTTTTTGCCCGATCATGTGGTTCAATTAAGCGTGGAAACCAATTAACCGTAGGGTCAATTAACCGAAAAATACTGTATTTGCCAAATCAGACATGAGCTAAGTATTACCATTCACAAAATAAGCACTAGTTGAAAAGAAAAGTTAGATGGCCGACCCTTTAGAACAACGTGGAGCAGTCAATTGTGAGTGTTTGCCAGTTGTGTTTGAAGAAATCAGGAAAGCCAACCGCTAAAGATGGATCACCCTTTGCAACTACAATGCTGCATTTTTGAGCACTCAAAACATCGATTTGATGAGCCATCCATCGATTATTTTATTAGTTTTATTCCCGTACGTAAAATACAATTTCAGAGGTCAACGTTTTTAGACACTTGAAGAAGCGATTGCTGGATTCAGACGGCATGTTTTGGAGATACCTCAATCAGAGTGGCAAAAGTGCTTCGACAATTGGCTCAAAAGCATAAAAAAGTGTTTAGATCTTCATGGGAAATATTTTGAAAAACAATAGCTACGTTCGATGATAAATATTTCTTTTTGTTCTCTAATCCCGAAATATAAAAGACAGCCCTTGTACGTAACTTAAAATTATTATTTTTTTCTTTCGGAAAGACTACCAACTAGTTTATCGATATCGAAGCTAATCGTTCGTTCGCATATTTAAATTTTTGTTTTTGTTTTAAATGTGTCGTCTATCCGTAAGCCTTTTACTTGTATTTATTTATTTTTAGTTGCTGCCTGCTTATGTTTGCTTGTATGTACATATGTATGTTTTATTATCCAGGTCAAATTGGTTTTGAACAAACTTCAGAAAAATGTAATTTTTAAGTTAATAAAATTATATACTGTCATTGAAATCTGTATTTAACTCGTTTAAAAGTTTTTCAATACAGAAAAATGATTTTAATAACTCTTATAAGCAACATCCGGCAGTGTCAGAGCGCACATCAAGCACATTTTATTTAATTGCTTCCTTTAAGCCAAACTACAATGTACTGAATTTATGAAATGTTGTTTGGAACGTTTTGAACATACATACATACATATTTTTCTTTTTCATTATTCTTGCTGACTGTCTGTCTATCTGCATGACGATTTAATGCAGTCGAAATGAAAGCAAAAATAAACAACAACACTCACAACTTTTATATGAGTGTAATAAATTAATATAATACAATAAAAAGAAAAATAATAAAATTGTTTAAAAAGTTTTAATAAAATAGATATAATGCAAGACAAATAAATAAATGAACATAAATGTGCAAAATGTGTTTAAGAGAATGTGTGTGGAGCAAAAAATCTCATGTCGGTATCAGGCTAAAAGGAAATTCTTTTTCGAGTGCAGCACTGCTTATGAGAACTAATTTATTTTGTAACTTCTTGTGCGCAGAAATGTATGTTTTATCATAAACATTTAGCCAATGTTATGTTATGTTAAGTTACGCGGGCTGCCGGTCATGAGAACGGCCCACTTGCGTCCTAAAAAGGTACGGTTGTGATAACCGAGTAGGCTGTAGGGAGATAGCCCAACATACCTCCCGCCCGTTCCGACTGGAACCAGCCCAATGAACGGATAAAGGAGTCCACTCTGTCCAATACCCATGCCGACACTTCCGGTAGCCCTTGTCAGAGAGAGCCTGGCATCGACAGAGAAGGTGTTCGACACTCTTCTCCTCCTCCTCCTTCTCCTCATGTCTGCAGCCTCTGCAGAAGTAATTTGTTTTAGCCAAACAAAAACCCAACCAAATTTTTGATTGAAGTGTTTCTAATGTCTGATTTTTAAGATCTCTCGGATTTGATTGAAAAAAAAAACAACTATACAATTTTGAGAAATCTTTAAATAATATGATGGGACCAAGGTAAGGTATCTCTATAACAGGCAGCCGCACAACTACAGCAATCGCTTCATGTATTTTGTTAGCAGAAGTACTCTATGTTCTGTCTATGTCCCGTTTGTTTGCGTTTGGGTGTTTGTTTTGTGTGCTTATGTGTGTAGCTTGTAAACCATCCTTTGACAGTTGAACGGCTAGATTCAGTAGTCAGCTGTTGTACCTTGAATAGCACGATATATGTATATTTACACCGGTATTCATATAAAATAAAATGTTGCTCAAATACATTTTAAAACAAATTTGATATGAAAAATTTGTTCTAAAATGTATTTCAATAATGTTTAATTTTTTATGAATACCGGTGTTAATGTGTAAAATAGTGATTTGAAATAGTGAAGGGCAGCAAATAGAGACCTTGACTTACGGAGAATAAACAACAAAAATATAAAAATATTCACAATACTCAGTAAAATATTAACAAATACCGCATGACATGGCGTAAACGTTTAAGTTGTATCAATAAAAGGAGCCTCTAGATCTCAAGGATGCAAAAAGATCTCAAACATGCATGAAAAAAGCTCTCATACAAAGAGCTTTTTAACCGTCTTATGAGATGACAAAAAATCATCCATAAAAAAAAACTACAAAAAAGATCATTGCTTTGGTTGATGTTAGTTAAGTATAAAGTGGTTGAAAAGAATCAAAGCTTGCAACACTTCGCGTGGTGGTCATATAAATGATGTAGTGTTTCACACATAATGTCAACGTTCAAACTTTATAATAAAAAAGAAATATCATGAAAAAAAAAATATTTTATATGTGTTTTATTTACATTTACTTTTGAAACCGCAGAATGGATAACCCTATACTAAGTACAAATTAACCTGAACGGGCCTTTTTATTAATTAATAATTTTTTTACTTTCATATATGTATAAATGTTGTTTTGGGTTTTTGATATTAAAAAATTAGTACATTTTTGTTGAACGTCACATTGCATCCCTGGTTGGTGAAATATGTAAATACGAAGAGAATACGAAAATGCCCGAACAATTTCATAACCTGGGTGAACCGATGCTCGCCAGTCTCTTAAAGATGATTTCATGGTGAACGGGAATATGTCTTGGTTCATACTCTGTTCCTAATTTTGCCAAACTTTCTCCATTTTTAGGGTTCCGTACTCATCAGAGTGAAACGGAACCCTATTACTGAGACAAGTACGTCCGTCCGTCCGTCACAGCGTCCATTCTCTGAAACGGTAAGAGCTAAAGAGCTGAAACTTTCACAGAATATTGTTACAACAACAAATACTAAAAACAACAACAAGTCGAAAACTACTAGGTGTCCCCATACAACGAAAAGTTATAATTAGATATAACTCTTGAACCGTAAAATATAGAAAGCTGAAATTTGCATAGTGTATGTATTTATAAATGCTTTATAACAACAAATGCTAAAAACAACAACAAGTTGAAAACTACCAGGTGTCCTCATACAACCTAAAGTAACAATTATGCGTAGCTGCTAAACTGTAAAATACAGAGAGCTGAAGTTCGCACAATATATGTGTTTACATATGTGCTACAACAACAAATGCTTAAAACAACAACAAGTCGAAAACTACCAGGTGTCCCTATAGAACGTAAAGTAAAAATTAGGCATAACTCTCAAACTGTAAGAGACAAAGAGATGAAATGTGCACAATATATTTACTCGCATATGGCCTACAACAACAAATGCTAAAAACAACAACAAGTCAAAAACTACCAGGTGTCCCTATACAACGTAAAGTAACAACTAGGCGTTACTCTCGAACCGTGAGCGACAAAGGGATGAAATTTACACAATATGTGCATTCACATATGCTCCACAACAACACTTGCTAAAAACAACAACAACTGTAAAACTACCAGGTGTCCCTTTACAACGTAGAGTAACAGCTATAATTCTCGAACCGTAAGAGATAGAGAGCCGAAATTCGCACAGTGTATGTATTCCCAGATGCCTTACAACAACAAATTACAACAACAACAACAAGCGGAAAATTACTAGGTGTCCCCATACAACATAAAGTAGCTGTAAAAACAGAGATGAAATTTATAATATATACATATGTATGTATTCACATACGCCATTCCATACATACGTTACACATACATACATACGTACGGAGCCCTAAGTGTGCGAGCCAGCCTAGTACTTGACGTAATTTATTATAGTTCGTTCGTTAGTTCGCTTTTGCTCGGGCTCCGGAGCAAATAATAATAAAATTGTAAGTTTATTTATGGTTGAGCTATTGACCAAACTGAGCATGTTTAAACAAAGTAACCATGTTACAAGGAACAGCTAAGCTGCAAAAGTAAAGCTGCTAAAGAAATAGTCGCTAAAAATCACCCGTTATTTTTGAATACTCGTATTTTGTTTGTTTCTTAGCTTTGGCAATTAGATTAGGTGTACGTATGAGATGTTTCGCCAAATACAACCTTAAGTTTTATGCACATGGAGCATGCGTAGCTTTAACGGCTACATAACTTAATTACTTCGTTTGCTTGTGTAAGAGTTCTAATAGTTAATTTCAACTGTGGCGATACTATTTTATATACATATGTAAATAATCCAACTATGTACGCTAACTTCTGTTGCTAACTGTATTAACAACACGTTAGTGTTCATCTTACATTTTTCGCCTTTTCAGCAAAAGTTACTATTTTTTACAATACCCTTCTTTTGCATTGCCTGCATGTTTTGAAATACATTTTTCTTTCAACCACAACAGCTTGTGATGCTAAATAATAATAATAATAATAATTTTATATTACTTTTTTAACACACCATAAAGTGCTTCGGTACAAGGAGTCGTCGTTCACTTAAATTCATATGTATGCCAAGATTTTCATTTGGCGCTAAAGCAAAACAAAAATAAACTTATGAATATTAAACAACAGAACAAACCAACGAATACTTATCACAGCTTACAAGCTGTTAAAGTGTTTAAATTACTTGCGGCTTTCCAAACGCTGACCAAGCTAGTGATTATCTTTAACCGAGCTTGGAAATCATAAACGTAATATGCAAATGTAATTTCTTTTGAAGTTTGCCAAATAATAAACAAGAGAGAATGCGTATGGCTGCAAACAGAATTACAAAGAGTTTGCTTCAAGATTAATTTTTTTTATACCAATAAATTCAGTCGAGAACGAGGCTGGCTCGCACACTTAGGGTTGCGTACGTACGCATTTGTAATGTATGTATGGAATGGCATATGTGAATACATATATTGTATAAATTTCATCTCTCAGTCTCTTACAGCTTGAGAGTTACGTTTAATTGTTGCTTTATGTTGTATGGGGACACCTAGTAGTTTTAGTGGAAGTAAAAATTCGACAAGTCGGAGACAAATAAAAATTCACTTGCCTCAGGGGCTTGTATAAATGTTGACACAAGCGTGTAAGAATAAAATAGATGACAAGCGGCTCAGAGTAAATTCGTTCAAGCCGGCCTATAGGCGCCGATGAAAACAGCCGCCGCCGTCGTACCTCTTAGTGGTCATTTATAGAAAATTATTTTACTTTTTTAAAACGCTTATTTGTCACATGTACACTGTCACTAATTCCATTTTCAGTGCTTAGGATATTGTAGCCACTAACCATGTTGTTGCTACATTCAATAATGATCATATCATGTCAGACCATGTCAATCATAGTGTTGTTGCATACAGCAATACTATTGACATTCCATATATTAAAAGTGGCAAGTTACGTCTTTCTATAACGAATACTATAATTTTGCAGATATTCTCTATAGAATCAAAACATTGTGCACCGTGGTGATGTTAACTGCCCGCCACGGTCATATGATTCGACAACAGTGGGCTTCAATCTTTAGGGATATTTAACATCCGATGTATCCCCATCGGAGGATACATCGGCAAATGATCAACATTTAACATATATTTGTCTGAGTTATTCAAAAAAATATGGATCATAAGATGCAGACGAGTATTTTGTCAATGTTTTGCTGTACATTTTTTTGCAACCCTTTTGTCTCATTCAAAGACACGGATATCGTGTCTTTTGGTTGCATCACCTTTACTGTTCTTGAACAGTAATGCCAACTTAAAGTTCTATACATCGAAAAAAAAAACACCCTTTATAAGCTTGTGTTGTGTGTTCTTCTTAAACATTTTATGAGTTTTCTTGACTTGTATATTATTTTTTTAAGGTTTTTTTTTTATAATGAAAATAGATTAGTGTTCCAATTACGGTATTCGTGATCGAATAAATGCGAAAAAAGTAGTGTCCCTCATTTCCAAATTGTATTATAAGCATTTTGTTTTTATTGGAAGAAAAACTATTTCTGTATTAAGTTTATCAGGCTCAAGTTCTTTCTATAGTATCTTTGTGATTGATATTAATTAAATTTGACCAAGAAAACATCAAATACATTTAGCAGGGTGGACAACTAGTTGTTTCGAAGCCGCCACACTTTCTCGTCAGCACCCGTCTTTGACGAGAAAATGTGGCGGCTTCGAAACAACTAGTTGCCCACCCTGCTAAATGTCTTTGATGTTTTCCTTGTCTAATTTAATTAATATCAATCACAAAGATAATATAGAAAGAACTTGAGCCTGATAAACTTAATACAGAAATAATTATATAAGAAAAAGTTCAAATAATAGAAATTAATTAACCTGGGAAGAAAAACATTATTTTAAATCAAAAAATGTAATGCTGCTTGTTGCTTATTTTATTTTTGTTTGACATTATTTTTACTCGTTAGTTCGCTCGATCACGAATGCCGCAATTTGCAGCACTCAGTATTCATAAAAAATAAAACTGTTTTTTTTTATATATTATTTTATCTATAATTTTTGACCTTTATTGTTAATATGGAAAAAATTAATAAAGATAAATAAAAGACCTTAAGCTTTAAAAAATAGTTTTATTACCTTTTTTGTTTAAATAGATTTTAGAACAAATTTTATTTGAATTTTATACAACACAATATTTTTACACAAAATAACGAACCGATTGCAAAATAATAGTGATCACAGCAGCGACTGCTGCAAACAACAACGATGTTCAAATCACATTCAATGTAAAATCAAGATATCTCTGTTGCCTAGTGTATATACATATATATATTGCTTTTAAAGAATGCAACTGTGCAGCAGCAATTTAATACATATATTCCTTGTTTAAACAAAATACTCAAAAATATAATTTAAAACTTTTGTTATTATTCTCATTCTGCTAAAAATAGTTTATTTTCTTGGAAAACTTTAAAATATTCACGTCCTCAAAAAAGGAAATACGTGTAAATAGTTTTTGTTGATGTGATATTTGCTGTTTGTGCTCATTTTTTAATAAAAAAAAAAAACAAAAAAGAACTGAACATTTCATGTAGCAAATATTTGTTCATTATGTTTCTTTGAAAGTTTCTATCTGTTTTTTAATCCTTCCTTGCACAAGGATGTAGTAAATTCATGCTTGAAAACTTTAGTTTTTCCCTCGAATTGCATTTGGGTAGTAAAAAAAAAAAAAAATAAAGAAATAAAAATATTATAAAAAGCTTCCACTTAATATTTTCCTTTTCGAATAGAAAAAAAAATATATGAGTTACTTAAATTGAAAAAAAGGCAAATTTTCAACAGATTTGATGGCGATGATTTTATTAATTAAGATTTGAACTTGGACCTTCATGTATTGAACTTATTTCCAACGGCTTAAGTTCACTTTTTGAATTCGCTGTACTTGATTTTGCTGATGTTCTTTTACGGCCAATTTTTGATTTAATATTCAATTGTGAAATGAGTGAATTTTCGTGGAAATTTAAGCTTTATTTAAATGCAGTAAATCATTAGTACGTGTTCATCAAAAGTATAGTAGTGTCCTTTATTTACAAATTGCATGGTGAACATTTTAATTTTATTGGAAGAAAATTATTATTTTAAATGAAAATAATTAATTATTCTTGGTCTAAATATATCTTACTAATGGTTTCTTGTCTTTTTCTATCTACCTATATGCCACCGAAAGTTTGTTGATGCTACTCATCAACTCGTCGGTAGACTCGAAAAAAACTTCATAGAATGTTTGCAACTTTAGTACTAATTCCATTATTCCCTTGACCACAATGAGAATCACAAATCTTCATACAAAATATTTAATACAGTCATTCAAGTTTATAACAAAACCTAATGATTTGATTATTCATTGCGATATACATACACAGGTACTGGTATTCCATGGCACTAAGACAAGCTATTGTAAAAATTTTTGTCAATAACGGCAAGAAGCGGTTTTTTTTTGGGTGAAATTGTGTACTTTAGCAGGATTATGCAGGTAGCAGGTAGCAAAAGCGTGCGAAACTACGAAATCTACTTGTTATTGTAGCTTATAACAAACATGCTTATTTGATTGTTTTTTGATATGTCTCTATTGTATGCTTCTGAGACGAGCAATTGCTTCAGTTTTGGGCAACGACAGCAAAATAGTGTTTGTTTGGCCAAAATGGATACTTTTGTTTTTTTTTGGCAATAAAATAAACATTAACACCCAGAATTTAAGAGACAATAGCTTATTTTATTGCTATTACATGCTGCTACATGCAAATATAAAAAAAAACTGGAAAATATTAGCAAATTTATATTTTTTTATAAATTTTCTAAAATAACAAATTTTCTAATTTTTCTAAAAAGAAAATTTTTTTGCATTTTTTTCCTAATAACTCTAAAATTATTAACGATACCAAAAACTTAGTTTTAAAAAAATTTAAAGCTGGCATAATTTACAATTTTTTGAGGTATCACAAAATTAAATCGGACATGCCGTTTTTAAGTTATGACTAGAGGTCTGGATTAACCTTTACGAAAATCTCATATTTTAGAAAAAAGTTAAAAAAAAAAAATCTGATCTATAGAATTAAATTTTTTTTTATGGTTTTTTGTTCTTAGATAAGCATAACACATTAATTGAAATACTATTTAGTACAGCTTCAGATCGTTTTTATATAAAAAATTTTATTTACAATATTATTCAATATTTCGATAACAATTTGTTATCATCTTCAGGATAATATTTGTAATTAAATTGAAAATGTTGAAAAAATTTTTGATTTAAAAAAATTCAAAAATTGAAAAATAAAAACAATATAAATAACAGTAAAAAATAACACAAGTAGAAATAAACTAATTCTATGTCTAACATTTGCTATGTTAACATTCCCAACATGTTGCATTGCAACGTTATGTTAACACAGCAAACATTACCCATAGATTAACAATGATAATATTTTAACATAATAATAAATATTAAAAACATTAACACATTAAAAAATATAGTGCTCGTCCATGGGTTTTTTTTGGCTGTTGGGCAGTGCTATTTTAGCTGTAGACAGTGTTGGGCAAAATACATGCTCTAATGTATTTAAAATACAAAATACATGGAAGTTGTGTATTTAAAATACAAATACTTTTTTCCATGTATTTAAAATACAAAATACTGCATTCCAAAAGCAAGTATTTGAAATACAAAATACAAAATATAGTGTAACAAAAATATGTATTTAAAATACAAAATACTTTTAATCAAAAAAGTTTTTATATAATTACCATTTTTTCAAAAGTGATATCAGACAAACAATCTCTTGATGGCGAATAAAGAAACCCAACTAATGACAAAATCTCAATGATTGCTTATTAGAAAATTATATTTTATTGAAAGACATATAACGGTATTAAGAAAAAAGTGACAATTTCACAAACGTTTCACCAAATGCTATATAACTATACATATATAGTCTATGCAAGTCAACATTTGGTTGATATTTTTATCTCTTGTTCTACATTAAAATGTCGAACGCTGGTTTTCTTTGTGTTTTATTTTTTCAATATTTAACTTTCTGACAGCTTGGCAACTTTCTCAATGTATGTGCTTTCAGTTACGTTTTCTTTACACAGGTACTTTGGTAATTGAATTGTGGTATTGCTATTTTTTTTGGAAATAAGACAGTAGCAAAATTTTCGATTTTAGTTGATGTATGAATGGAATAGTTTTTAGCGTATATATTTTAACATAAATTTAAAATGTATTTTGAAAAATGTATGTTGAGAGCACGATTATTTGAAATACAAAATACAAAATATTCAAGCGCTTCGTATTTAAAATACAAAATACAAATACATTCATGAGACGCATTTATATTTGTATTTTAAATACGTATTTCGAATACAAGTATTTCAAATACTGCCCAGCCCTGGCTGTAGAGCAGGGGTGCCCAAAACCTTCTTATGGAAGCGCAAACACCAATACGTATACACTATATTGATGCACACAAGGAAAAACAGAAATATTTCATTACGTACACTGGGAAAAAAATTAAATTTCATTTTCACAAAATTTATGTACTGTATTAAAATGCCTTTCCAAATCATATTTACTAATCGTCTTGATTATTTGAAAGCAAATCATACATTGTGCTCGATTTTAAAAATTTTTAGCGAAAAAAAGTCGGTTTCTCACGTGTCATTCATTCTACAAAATAAACTGTACAGTTGAAACTAATAACACAAAATTATTTCTTCAAGTGTTTCATACTCACGAAATCATAAAAAAAAAAACAACAAAATCATGAAAACAAAAAAACAACAAAATTTACGCTTGGCACCAATGTGTACCAACAAAGCCTGCGTTCGTATTGCTGTGCATATGAAAGTGTTGTTGCTTTGAACTTGGGGTATGTGTGTATTTCATATTGTGTATACATATTAGAATGCTCAGCCAATGCTTCGCGCTTTTACAAAAACAAAAGCGTACCAAGCGTACTGCTGTAGAGTATATCAATTGATCGTCTGTCTACATAAAATTGCTCATACGCCGCCGATGCAGGCTTTACCATGGCTTGTACTCTTTATCATTTTACTTGAAGCATTATAGTCTGAATACAAAATGTAATATACATTAGAGCTTTTGACAGTCACAAGAAATATATTTAGACTTTTGTCTCCTAAGACACAATAGAAGTATTAATATGTGTGTAATAGTCTACACTGGCGCCTTTAAAGGTCTCGAAAGGGGTTGGGAGATTTGTGAATAGGTGATTTCCCATTTTTTATGGAACCAGGGAACTGCGGCTGCAAGTTGTTATAAAATAAAAATGCTCTTTAATTTAAATTTAGAGTCGCATTTCATAACTGCCATCTTGACAGGCTTTACTTTAGTTTTGGTTATATTGAAAAAAAAAAAAAATATTTTTTTTTCTAATAAATTTGTAGTGATCTACAACTTAAAACTTATTAGCTGCGTAGCATGTAGCATGACTGTGGTGGATGTGAAACAGCTTAATTTGAGAGAGAGAAAGTTGCTTACAACTTTGAATAATTATAAATTACATTCTCTAGGTTTTTCTTTAGTTTGCGAAATATATGTATATATTTACGACTTTAAATTATAAATTAAACTTTTTTCATCATAGCCTTAATAGCTCAAATAGTTCTAAACTTTTTTCAGCTAACAAGCCACAAGTTTTGCTTCCTAGAAGGTGTTGATTTCTTAACAACTTTTCAAGATCTTTTCAAAAATTTAAATTTGTCATAAATCAACTTTGACCACTATTGATTTCGAACGGACTAGTTCTTTTCTAAGTAATTGTCTTCATCGACAGAGAAAGCCGATGGGCAACGTTATACAACCAAATATGCTCGTTATCGTGATGACATAAAAATGTGTGTGTTTTCTTTATCTGTAGGGAAGAAATGTGCTAAAAATGAACAAATATTTATCTTTTTACTAAAAAGAAACATTCACTTACAATTCTAACAACAAGAATCCCGAGCAGTCTATACAAGTGAGAGAAAATGTAAAACTGGTGGTGGTGCTCATTGAAAAAAGGTCACTGTTTAGTTTATCTAAGTGGTTGCATTTAGAAGGTGTTTAACTTTTAAATTGATATAATATTAATTATATAATTTGAAGGAATGGAAGATCTTTAGAACCTTCTATACGGTCTCCATTCATAGAACGGACAAAATTTAAGACAAGCAAAGTTATTAATTGTCTTATAAACTTGCAAGAGTTTTAAGAAATAATAAACATGTCTCAATGAAGTGGTCATATAATTGCTTTGCTAGCAAGTTTTTTTTTGGGCTTCCTTAGTCTGTGAATGGTAGCATAACTAGTGAGGCTTATGTTTCTGAGGCGACACTCTTGCCACTCCGTCACCCCAGTTTATGTTTATTTCCTGCCTTGGATAACTAAGTGGGAAGTGTGTCGGCTTAGAAACATGAACCTCTGAGTTCAAGGACGGGTACTGACGAGAAGTGTGGTGGCTTCGAAACCGTAAGTTGTCCCTCAGGCCAAGACCCCTCTTGCTCATGATTAATTAATATCAACCACAATAATAATATAGACTGAAATTTAGTCCGAAAAACGTAATACAAAATAATTTGCATGGAACATTAAAATAAACGTATAAAGATTGATTTTTGTTGGGCAAACGCTTCATATGTTTTCTTTAAGCGACTCTCGATCTGAATGTGAAGAAATTTTGTAGGTATTGTGGACATCCATGCTTTTTAATTTTCTAAAATAAGGTAATACGATGAAAGTCTATAAACTCTTGCGTCTCAGCTGAAACATGAGCTCTCCAGTCCAAATTATATACAAATCATGTGACTCTATTAAAACCTTTTGTTTTTATTTATCAATATTCGCCGCTATTGTAGCAAAATATGTAAGTCTCCATACCATAAATAAATGTTGACAGTATCAGCAATTTCCTTATTAGCTTTCTGGCGGGGAAAATTATGAAATATTCTAGACCCCTTTACTGTGGTCACTATGCCCCTTATATGTCTCTCAAATGTCAGATGCTCATTGAAATAAATTGGTAGTGACTTGTAATTTAAAATGTGGCTCATCCTTTTTAATTCAATTGCGATAATAACCACGTCTTATTGCCAAACCTCATTGCATAGGGGTTTTGCGGCTTAAGGTTTAACAAATTTTATCATAAAAATATCTTTCGCAATTTTAAAGCAAGTAGAATCAAACCCAGGCCTGATAAAATTATTAACAGTTGCTTATCGAATTTATTTAAAAACTCACAATCACACATATTATTATGAAACCAGCGACATTGTTGCATATCATGATCACAATTTTGTGCGGTACAGACGGAAAGGCTTTCATACACATCACTGAGGGGGCCATAATAGAGCCTTGGGAAACACCCCGATAGATGCGTTCGTGCTCTGACGCGTTATCCTTTTTAATTAGGTATTGGTAGCTTTCGCGCAGAAATGAGCAAATCAACTTACAGGCTACTGCGGAGAATTTAAATTGCTCAGAAGCGGTGAATGGCTTATGGAATCGATTGCTTTACTAATATCTAAATAAATTCAGTCAGGTACGAGGCTGACTCGCACACTTAGGGTTCCTTACGTACGTATAATACATCGCGAATGAAAAAGCGTGAATACATATATTGTATAAATGTCATCTCTCTGTCTCTTACAGCTTCCCCCGGGGGCACAAAATGCATCTTGCTGATCGCAACCAGCTTGGTGTAGTGTCAACGGGGTAGAAGGGGTGCAGGATACCTCGGCTGGCTTGGTAGCAAAAATCTTAGGCATTTCCTGAAAGAGGGCGGCGACTCCTGAGGGACTTGCTGAAACCCCTCACCGAGGGGCAATTCGGCAGTACGGGGACCGGAGCCCCGGGATGACTCTTCGGAGTCATCTCGCCGGTCATAGGTTGAGGAGCCTTCCTTGGCTGAAACGTACTGGCTGTGGTTGCTACCATAAGTTCGCATGGAAGGGAACGTTGGTAGCTATACTGGTCATATACCCTCGGGTCTATGTTCGGTCGCCCAAATGGGCCCGTAGTGCTGTTGCTAAGCAACAGACGCTGCTTTGTAAGGAACCAGATTGGCGGGAGCATTAGCGTTGGTTCAAGGACTGATGATCTTAGGAACTTCGGGCTACCACGGTAGTCGTGTATCCTTAGCCGTCTGGGGAATTGCAATGCAGCAGAGGTTAGATAGCTCAACTCCTGAGCAAGGGGTTTTGTTATGGCCAAGTAACGTAGCAAATAAATTGCCACCCGAGCAGTTGTTCCGGCTGCTCGGGGGCGGTGGTGTAACGTCTTGATTACACCACGTGGTTTGACCACCGTGAGGTTGGGCCCTAGTGGCAGGTACTCACGTAAATCATTCCACATCTGTCTCTTACAGCTTGAGAGTTACGTTTAAGTGCTATTTTATGCTGTATAGGGACACCTGGTAGTTTTCGGCATGTTGTTGTTTTCAGTATTTTTTGTTGTAGGACACATACAAATACATATATTGTGCGAGTTTCAGCTCTCTGTCTTTTACAGTTCAGCAGCTACGGATAATTGTTACTTTAGGTTGTATGGGGACACCTGGTAGTTTTCGACTTGTTATTGTCTTTAGCATTTGTTGTTGTAAAGCATCTATATAAACATACATTGTGCGAATTTCAGCTTTCTATATTTTACGGCTCGAGAGTTATAGCTAATTGTAACTTTTCGTTGCATGGAGAACACCTGGTAATTTTCGCTTTGTTGTTGTTTTTAGCATTTGTTGTTGATGACGATTACGTCGCTACGTCATTGTCAATTGTAAGGTGCAACTGTAAGTATGGTGAGTTTTTCAAAACATGCTAGGCCTTAGGATTGTATAAAAAATTATTTGTTTCTAGCTTTGGGATTGGAGAAAAAAAGGCATAAGCCGAGAACTTCCTATAAAAATTCATCTATTTGACAACACTCTGCTTTCTAAAAAAAGAAAAATTTTTAATTTTCTTTTCTGTCACAATATACAATAAAGTATATTCTTTTAAGCAAATATCAATATAGCGCAGATGTTCCTGCAAAGTTGTATTATAATTACGAAATAATGAACGTACTTTTTTCCACAAAAAAAAAAAAAAAAAAAAACGGGGAAAAATCGAGTTTTTTAGGAATTTGAAATTAAACTGCGTATAACTTTTGACCAAATAAGTTTTTCAAACTAATTCTTTTTTTGAGAGCTTGAAAATTTTGTTTTAAATCTAGAAAAGAAAAGATTCTGCAAAATTTGACTAGTTTTGTTTTTGCTATTAGGGAAACAGTGGACCAGAACAGGGAAAAAATTTAAAATTTCAATAGTATTCGTCGTATATCTCCTAACCTGCAAATGAAAACCCATCAATAATGTTTATTTTTTTAAAGCTCATTAGAAGGAAAATCCACCTATAAAATTTCGTTTTTACATACCCGTGGAGGCCTAATTTAGGGGCGTAGAACTCCGCCCCCTTTGTTTCTAGAAAGTTGAAACTCCAAACTTAAGCTCAACAATACTTCCTCAAGATGTGTGTGAATTTTTATTTTATTACAATCGATTTACCCATTTAAAAATTGCAGAATTATTCCACTTTTTTTTTTTGCAAATTCCCCCACTGTGCGTCGACAACGACATTCGCAATGGGGTTGACTGATAAGAAAAGTGACAACCAAGGGTTGAACATGAGCCATTTGAAAAGTCATTGTATACATATATAAACTGCATATTATAATTTAGTCCCAAATAACATTTTAAACGTCTTCACTTTCTGACCTAATTTGTCCTTCGGTACCATGCGATTTTGCCCGTAAATATATCCCCACGATGAACTAATTGCTTCACATATTCTGTGCCTTTCTATTTGTAGTTTTTTTTAATTTTTAGCTTGTGCTTGCTGACTTATAAATTCAACTACTATTTAGCTACAAGTTTCACTCGCCATCAAAAGGAACGACTGAGACAAAATCATACACACTTGAATACACTTGTACGCTTCATAAAACCAGAACACTGACAACAAAATTGCCTGTGGCTGGTTTTTGCAAATTTCAAATACAGCATTCTAGAAATATTAAAGTTTATTGTTGACACATTTCTAAAGTGAAAAATTGAACACAAAGATAAAGTGGTTTCTTATGGGATCAAGGACATTCACGGATATGTCACATACAAATATTTTTTTTTTATTAACAAATCTTAACTATGAAAGTGATAATAAGGGAAATGTGTCTTGTGTAAAATTGCTGTGACATTTGCTCTCATTAATTTAAGTCGTTCGTCCCAGTTGTATTCCTAGCAGCAGTGACGATGTGCACCAATCAATATGTCCATAATTAACAGGAATGGTGGCTGAGTTGTAGAATTGCTGAATAGCACACAAAAGCATTGATTTTTAAAAAATTAATTAATTTCCTATTAATTTTTCTTTTATTATTAGTTTTAATATATCTTTAGTGATATATGTACCTACAACACTATATTATGTTTTTTGAGACTTTAATTTAATGCTTTAACCTGCTTGGATTTCTATTATGTAAGTATGTCCTGCAATGAGCAATGATTTTTATTTTAATTCGTTATATTTGATTAAAGAGTAACACATTTTCGCAAGCATTAAATCCCCTTCAGTAACATTTATTATTATTCCCATTCATTTAAACCTTTTGTTACGAGTTGTGTTTGGCTTAGGAACCTCCAGGGTTTTAGAAATATTTCGCTGCCAAACTCAATGCTCTGGATTCATTTTGATGCCTTTTGAATTCAAATGCTTGAAATTCAACAAAAGATTTCTCGCTATTGTCGTTGGGCAAAGCAAACAGTTAAGAAACCAACGAGCAATCTAGCAGCTCAAGGATTAAGCAAAAACTAAAATTGTAGGAAAGCACGACACATCAAAGTTTGTAATTATAGAAATTAAAGGAAAACTCAATGTGTTGGCTCTGGCCATTGAAAAGATAGGAAGAAAGGAGGTTCTTTTGAAATTTAAGTAGTTTAGTATTAAACAACACCAGTCATATAATACGCCGTCATAAGTAACGCCACGGTAAGTAATGGGTTATTTTTAAGAGCTTTCGGATTTGATGAAAAGAAATGTGTGTATCTCTTATTTTAGTCCATAAACTCGTAGAAAATGCGACACAGCTGTGATGTGTTTTAACATGTGATATATTTTAGTGCAACAGCAAAAAATATCATAACACTTTTCAATGACGGGCATGCCAACATTTACGCCAGGTGATTTAAATCAGTACAATGGCAAAATATTATGAATACAGTATTTATCGGATATAAGAAACTTGAAAAATCCACGAAAAAAGTTTCTTATAAGCGTTTCTTTCTTATATACAATTATTTTATATAAGAAACTTATTTCTTATACAAGTAGCTATGGCCATAAGGCATTTGTTTCTTATATGAATATACGAGTTGTTTACCTTTTTATGTATATTCGTAGATGTACATATGTATGTAAATAGAAAAATAAAACAAATCAAATTTTATTTTATTAACCCCTTTAGTAAATAGATATAAAAAACTAGACAACTTCAATTTGAAAAAAAAATTTTGTGTAGTAAATACATGTACATACATAATTCATTTTGTACTATTTATTTACGAGGAAAGAAACAAAAACTTCTCATGAGCACTAAAAGTTAAAAAAAAACGTTGTTGTTGTTGTAAAACAGTCAGAAAACAGAGTTGTTCATGCAAACTACATAAATTCAGTGTTGCCCTTGAAAGTTTCTTATATAAATTCTTTTTCTATACATCTTGTGGTTTTGGTGTTCAAGAAAAATGTTCTTTTATCAGTTTTTTTCTTATAAGCGTTTTTCTTATATGCAACTTTTTTTGTTAGAAAAAACACTAAAAAGATATGGTGTTTTTCCAAATGTTTCTTATAAGCGTTTTGTTCTTATATGAGATGTTCTTATATCCGATAAATACTGTACAATAACAAACTAACTTCAGATTAGTCACCACTTAGACTGCGTTTGATGTCAAGAGATCAACAGTGCGATTACATGCCACCAACAGATCAACTACAATTTGGATTCGATTTGAGGTTAAAAATTCGTCCGCCCGATGAGATATTAACATCATAGTAATGACTCGAGTTAAAATGTTATTTGAGGTAAAGAAATTATTTTAAGGAAACGTTTTTTAAATAAAATCATTACACTGTGCTTGAATTTGAAACATTTTTTTTTCGACACATGGGGCACCCAGTGACCAAACCTAATTCGGGTGTGCTGAATTCAGTGGTCCTAACCGTTTTTTTAGGTTAGCTCTTGTTTTTCACATATACCGTTATTTTAAAAATTAAGGCGGTAGGGCAATATATATTCCCTTAACTCGAAAACGCTTTCAAATCTGGAAAAGAATACAAAAACCGAAATTCGGCAATAATACCTGTAAAAGCCCCGCACAACGTTCAAAAATGCAAACGTTGGCAACACTGTAGCAGTAATCTGTTTGTAAATGCAACTCTGACGTAGATTAGGCGCAAATAAAAACAAAAAACTATTCCTAAAAATGGCCGATGCAATGAATGAGTGAGTATAAAAATTGTTTGCTTTTTAATATGTATTTCTTATTTCACATTTTTTCTTATCTTCAAATTCGTCCGAAAATAAAAAAAATCACAGCAGGCCGCGTTAAATAACTTCGTTCCAAAACTGCAAAGTTGTTTACCTTGAAGAACAGGTAGTTTACTGAATTTTAATCAAAAATATGTGGCACGATATAAAAACACAGTTTGGCACTAAAAACCTTTTTCTAAGTCAAGTAGTTTTCGCACTAACGGTATTTCAACAGGCTACAGACGGCTAGTTGGACGACATCACCGAATTGACTTTTCTATCGATACTGATCTAGAATAAAACCACTTTATTATGTCGGAAATTAAAACTTAAGAAAGTTACAAATAGAATGACTCACTTAACACTTGTTGTGTAGGGTATAAAAACAGTACTGTTTCTCCAGATAACATATAGAACATAGTTGATCTCATGTTGGCAAGCTTTAACTCACATTTCCGCAATCTCGAGTTCTTTGCATATTTAAAAGTAGGATTTTGATTTGTTTTAATATATTTATTAGTATAATTCCACACACAATATTGCGTTTTTTCCAGTGTGGAAGTGAGTTTAGCAGCCTTTTTATGAATTCCGAGCGAACATCGCTCATAATGCGAATTCTCCGTCATGAACACGTACAAAATGAAATTGTGGACTCCCACGGATTCGAAGTTAGTGTTGCCATCCTTTTGTCCTAAATTCGAATTAGTACTACCACCTTTTTAAATGAAAAACAGGGGTTGTTGTTCTTGTTGATATTCTAATGGCAATATAAAACTTGAGTAGATACATATGTATGTGATAAAAGTACATATCTTACATTTTAAATTCACTAATTGATATAAATAGCGTTGCATGCGATGTTCAGCTTTGACAAAGAAATTTATTTCAGAAAACTGTCCTCCTACAGACAATCTAAGAATTGTCGTATTTTTTTTTATCAGTTTCCACTACTAATCTTTCATAAGAAGAAATTTGCCCTATTCGCACATGTATGTAAATGTATTTGAACGGTTTTATGCCAAACTCCAAACTTTTTGCCAATTACTCATATATTGGAAGAAAAAATGAGAAAAAAAATGAAATAAAAGTCAAGCAACAACTTTGCAATAACAAGATAAACTTTTTAAGCATCAAACCACAGTTCTGTACTTTGAAATTATTTGCTTAAAACTTAATTAAAGTTTTATATAGTAAATAGCTCAACCAAGTTTCTTTCACCCTCAAATAATTTCTTTCATTTGTCTTCCATTTCTTGGTTCTGTTGTCCAGTACAAACGACTACAAAACTTTCCTTCTGCCAGCAATTTCACTCAAAAATATGTGATTCTACTTCAACTTTATCAAACTTAAAAAAATGAACAAATTTGTTTAAAGAGCCCTTCAAAATAAATATTTACTTAAAATATTTATAGCTTAAGAGTTTACTTTCACAGAATCATAATCATACATACATACATACAAATATACATACAAATGTACATGCAAATATATTGTAACCTTAACTGCAAGGAGAGCTACATACATAGTAGCTATTGCGTCTTTTATTCCAATGCTAGGCACACAACTGGGACAAGCGACGATTTGCGCCCAACACGACGAATACGCCGGTTAAAATTCGCTGTGTTAATTCGTCGTATGAAGCACAATAACGATGAAAAACAAAAACATCTGTTATAATTGATAAAGTTGTTTATTGTTTGTTCAAAGATAAAAAAATTAATTGAAGCAAAGAATTTCAAATTCTGTAAAAATAATTAAAATAATAAACATCATATTCATTTTAATCCCAGATTATATAAACATTCATGAGACCATATTCATAATAATTATTGTCAGTTTATTAAGCTCTTATTTGACGTATTTCTACGGAATATTTGTCAAAGAAGCGTGTAATAAACCTTCAATAGTTTTTATGAATATGGGTGATGAAGTGTAACATTTTAAATTATAATTTCATTTGTATCCATTTTATCAGTTTTTGAATTTTATCTTATTATAGTTGAACAGCTGAAGGGGTGACCATAATAAAAAAAAAAATTGGTTGCTAAAAAATTTAGCACTACCAAGAACAAAAAATTAAACACTACAAATATGTTTTATAATCTAATATGTTGGCTTTTTATTTTAAATGAAAAAAGTCAAAGCTTAGCATTTAAAATAAACATTAGCTTGCGGCATGTCCTCAAACCCTCCACTGCACTCTGGACTGGATCGCAAAATTTTTGGCATAAAGTCGAAATTTTCATGGAAATATTTGTTCATTTTAACTATATTTTCTGAAAGTGCATACCCTAGGTATAACATTTCAGTAAATAAAAGTCATTTGCTGGTAACCCTGAACTTTTGCAAGCAGTACAAAGTCCAATCTATACATCAGCTGTTGGTTTTCACAAAAAAGCAGAAGAAGTTAGCTCAGCTTTATAATAACCGAAAGCGACTGCCGGTAAACAAAAAAAAAAAAAAAATTGATAAATATGGAAAATAAAGATAAATGTATGCATATTATTTAAAACTAATAGCAATTGATTTTTATTTCTTAATGTTTTTGGGAATTGTTTTTTGTGAAGTCCTAAGAAAGAGAAAAAATTAACCAAAACACCAGTTTATAGTGGAGTAAAAACTAACTTTCGCCCAATTTTGGCCAAAATTTAATTATGCTAAGTGAAAGTGTACATTATAACGTGTTATTAACAGTTTTTGCCCGTTTTCCATAAATTTGTGGATTTTTAGGTACATTAGAGTTCAGTCATGCTACCCTGTTCAATGTGTGGCTACACAACAATCGAAATGAAGACGCAATTTCAAACTGTTCAAATCGTTTATATATGCTCAAATACCCAAGGTATCCGATGTCGCCTACTTTACATAAAATCTTGATTCATGGATCTCAAATGATATCATCATCAGTAAATGCCAATAGGTTGCCTTGGCGAAAACGCATCAGAAGCCCGCAACAAATTTTATAAACAAGACAGGAGATCGCATGCACGTCAGAATTCTCGGATTAATAATATGCTCGATGTGTTTCACAGATCAATTGACTCTTCAGATCCTATTCCTTCGAGCATTTTGCTCAAGAAAAGGTCAGCTCAACTTAAAAACAAGGTGCTGGCCAAAGATGTTGTTGAACTTTTGGAAGCACCAAATTTTGAAATTAAAAATTAAAATGAACCTGAGAATAAAGAGAGCGACTCTGATTCTGAAACTGACTCCGAATGCGAAAGTGTAATCAATTATTCATTAAAACTAGACAAAGAGGATGACTAATTTTTAATTTTAACGCATATATTAAAGAAAGCTATATATATATTTAAGGATTCAGTTCTTTTTAAGTCCATTAACCAAACTTTTGCAATTTAATAATATTACTTTCTCAAATAAAAACACATTGGTATTCGAAATTTCAACTGAAATTTTTCGCAATTTTGGGATTACAGGTCCAAAAATGGCCCGATTTTAAACAGCTTGGGTCTGGTGCTAAATAGGTATGTATTTCTGATCTCAAGAAGCCCTTAAATTTTGTACAAAACAATATTTATTCAAAATTTGGGTATATTAAATAGTTGTAACGCACGGTTTGGCCCCATTTGGGAGTAAGGAGTGGTCGGATTGGTCCAAAATTTTGCACGAATATACACATACGCATACTATAACTATCAAACGTACCAAGTTTCAATTCTGTAACTCTATTTTTAGACTTTATGCCAAAAATTTGCCGATCCAGCCCAGTGTGCACTGAAAGGAAATCCAGTAATTACGGAAATTGGTGCCAGGGGATGACTCTCGTCTAATCATATGTTGAACAGCCTACCTTGGCTGAGACTTACTGTCTGTGGTTTGGCACCATCAGTTCGCATGTAAGGGAAAGGATCATACGGCCTTCGGCGCCTAGTACAGTTGTTAAGCAAAAGACGCTGTTTCGTAGGGAACTGGAGCGTGGGCATTGTCAGGGCTGATGTTCTTAGGAATTTCGGTCTATCAGCTGTAATCCTGTCTTCCGTATGCAGTCCAGGGAATTGCTCTGTCAAGTAGTGGAAAACATATACATAAGAAGTCACAAGTAGCTTCCGGTGTTTTCTATCAAATATGTATGTATGTATGCATCATACTTAGCTAATGTGTAAATGCACTTAAGAGTTCATAGCATGCATGTGCATGCTTTAACGTATTAAGTTAAATGCCATATTTTTGGTTTTATAGTTCTTTCTCTCCAGGTAAATATTCTGTAAAACCCATACGAGACATAAAAAACCATATTTATGTTTATGCCTAGATAGAAGTTTTAGCAAAATATTGAGCACTGGGTATTGAATTGCTGAGTATTTGTACTTTTTGTTTAGGGAACTCAAAATGAGCATATTTTTAGAGCTGCATTTGTTTTTAACAAACTTTAATGGGTAATAAAAATTATTTGCGTTTAAAAATGGAAAACGTCATAAAGGTTAGCAAATCGCAAATAAAACTTAAAGTGCCCGGGCACAGAAATGAACTCTTCACTCTCTTCATTTCGTACAAGCGATCGGGACAGCTTGAAGCAAAACTCAAAAGTTTTTGATATTTTTATTGAAGTAATAAAATAAACGACACAATCAAACGTGAGTGACGACTTTTTTGCGCATGTCCTGAGCACTGAATAGCAAAAGCAAATCTTTCATTTTATTTTACGACAAAATGCAAATTTTTGTTCAAATGATAATTACGGTATTCAAAGGGCCGTCCTAAAGTCACAAGTCTTAAAATAATAGCACGACTTTAAAACGCCAAAAATCATTAACTAAATGAAACAATTAATTGAATACAAGAATTTTTTCACTGAGGAAATTAGAAGAGCATATTATTTTTATGAGGTATATAAGTATATTTCATTTCAAAAAAAAAAAAAATGATAAAAAATAAAATGCTGTTTTATATCTGACGATACTTTACAGGCGTTACTTACAAGTAGACTTCAAAACCCTACTGAAATGTTGAAATTCTTTATCATTTTTCCAACTAACCTTAAAAATCAAATGAAAATTGAAAAGAAAACAAACAATTTCACTGGCTTAATGATATTTTTCATAAATCTCATGACGTTTCTAACTAAATTATGAATAGTAATCAATTATTTTTAATAAAATTAATTCATTACATCTGTGATAAGTCCTTGCTGCAAGTAAATTTTTCATTGGATTAATGAAAAATGTTAATGAAACAAATTCATTGAACGAACATTTTTTCAGTGTACATTTGATTGACTGTCGACCATACGACAAGAACTCATTAAATACTAAAACGCAAGTCAAATAATTTTGCTCAGCTTACACAAGTGAGAAGGGCAGATTATATGTATATTGACAGCAATTCTCGGCTTTGTAATTCTTTACTGCTACAGTAATTTTCGGATAATTGACCCTACGGTTAATTGGTTTCCACGCTTAATTGAACCACATGATCGGGCAAAAAAAATATTGCATACGAACACCATGTGAATTTCCTCGGATAATTGAACCCGGTTAAATGATTTTCCCGCTTAATTCGTTCAAAATTCATGTCATCAAAAATAAATTTCCTCTTACTTTTACCCGGTTAATTGCATTGAAAAATAGTCTGGCATTTTTGCACATACATATTTGACATCATTTGTGAACACTGGGTGGCATCTCTACTATACACATACATATATGTACATTTTTTGCTGTTACTTGCATTTTTTTTCGTTTAAGGTAAAAAAAAATTATTTTGAAAAACTTAAAGTGCACATATGCGATTTCTTTTAATTCATTAGTACATATGTAGTTCCAATTATGCGTGATTGCTGTAATTGAACAAACTGTTCAATTAAATAGGGTTCTTGTAATTGAACGAATTGTTCAATTAAACGGGTATCGGCTAATTGGTTCCCCGGTTAATTGAACAAAAAATTGTGCAAATTTTGATGTGCAATTAACCGAAAAATACTGTACTGGATTTGATAATAATGGAATTTTAAGGCACAAAACCATAGATTATATAAATATATTTCCATATTTGATATCAAACTGTTTAAACTGCAATACAATAGTCGAAACATAAAACTAGGCAAACCACAAATCAAATCAAAAAAGCATATTGAAATCAAGACATCATTGAAAATAAATCTTCAGTTTTGGTTTTTTTTTTCAGTTAAACGTTTGCTGTCATTTTTGTACATTTATCATTATTCGCTTCATAAGAAGTGAAAGTAGCGGAAGTCATAAACGTTTATTTTTTCGACACCTTCATTTATGAAGAAGATATATATGTATGTATGTAGATAAGGTTATATGACCATATTTCAATCTACTGGCAAAAATGAACGAATGAAAAATGTAAGTAATATACAAACGTTAAAGAAAAGTAGTTTGAAAAAAGAAAAGAATGCTTGTAAGAGAAAATACCGGCTTCGATGTGAGAGTAGACAAACGTGCAACTAAGAGTTTGATGGAACGTCTTCCAAGATAAAGATTCTTGAAAATCGAACTGAAGCAGTTTGAATTATATTAACACTAAATCTGCCATGACGGCATATACATATACATACATACATACCTAAGAACATGGTTATTGTGTACACAGAGCGAAAACTTCCTAATAGATTCAATAAGATTTTCTCTTTGAAACGTTTTTAGGCTGAGGGGTATCCCAGCAGAGAGAAAAGAAGATTTTTCTATGGGTATTTCTTATTATCTCCATGTTGCAAATCTTATTAATTGTCTCAACAAGAAAAACACATAAAACCAAGAAGAAAACTTGTTACTCACGTTTGTTTTTACTCAGTTTCTGATTTGCATGGTACCAAAAAAAAAAAAAAAAATTCTATAGAGAAGAACTTATTGATTCTATTAGGTTTTCTTGTAAATTGTATACAATAAGGATTTCTTATTGATTTTATTAGGTTATCCTATTAATTTTTCCCTATTGGTTTTATTAGCTTCCTATATAAACACACGTAAATCATCTTTTTAATTTCATTAATTGTTGTTTTTTCAATAAGGTTTTCCCATTTAAAATAATAAGGAATCCTTCCTGAAAAAAAAACCATAGAGATATCTTATTGATTTTGTTCTACTTTATTAGGTGCTTTTTTCTCTGTGTAGGGTGTATGAATCCCGGCTCAACCGAATATAGCTTACCTTTTCTCATTGAAGAAACGAGATAATTGCTGTCAATAATTTTTTTTTGCGAAAACAAAAAAACGTAATTACAGACTTCCTGCTAAACTCGAAGCCAATAACAAACAATAAAACACAAAACAAGAAACAAACTTATAATTTTCTAAATGATAAAACAATATGTAATTTTTATAGTTGTTTTATTTTATTTTTCTCTGATGTAGCCATTTCACATCATTTTAGAAAGTTGTATTTTGATGTTTGTGGGAAGTAAGAAAAAATGCTTCCTTACGTTTCACAACATCGACAAATTTGCCTTTAGCTTTCGAAAACAAACAACCGAACAAAAACTCTATACAAACGAAACGGGATATTGAGCAGGACAGAACAGAGTTAAAATGTTATAAAAAATTCACTAGAATCAATTAAAATTAAAAATGAAAAGCGCTCAACAACAACAGCATCAATATTTGCAACAAACCATTTGCATGAAAAAATCTACACAGCCATCATGTCTATTCAGGGGTAAAATTGAATTAAAGAAACAAATAGAAAAACAATAACAAACAAAAAACACAAAAAAAAAAACTGGAAACGTTAGAGCAATCAAATCAATCGGGTTAATTAAAAATGAATTTTACACATCAACAGCAGAAGCAGCAAAATGTTAGAAAACTTTAATGGAAATAAATTTAAATCCTTTGGCAATAATGCCATTTAATTAAAAAGAGATTTAAGAGAATTTAGATTTTTCCATTTGCTGTAAGTTTGTTTGCATACACATTTTTAATGAAGCAAGCAAAAAAAAAAAAAAAAAAAAAATAGAAATCAAATCACAGCCGCATTAAAAAACAATCAAACCTCACAAGCGATTAAGGTCATATAAAAACACACAACAGCTTTTGTAACAGATTTCTAGTGGAAGGATTTCGGTGGCTTATGACAGCAGATAATAATGACAAATGCATTAGTGTTGGAAATTATTTTAAATGTGTTTAAATAATATAATTTTTAAGCCTTTAACCGTTCGCAATTGGGATTAAATGTCATAAACAAAAATAGCTCGTTTTAATACTGCAGAAAGAAACGTTTTGCCAGAAGATGGCTAAACATTTTTTACAATTATTTTTTATACACTTAAAAAGGGCAAATATACATAAGTTTGTGGTTTCATTTGCTATTTCCACAGTTTTAATTTCCAACCCTATTGCTCTAAACACATAGACGACAGCAGACAGCAAGCAGCAATACGTCAAAAATAAAATGCATGTGTTGAAATGAAATCGATTATTTTGGCGGCAGCAGAGCAGCACGACTGCACAACAGCATTTGCTGCTGCTGCCAACTTAGGCCGTTTTCTATTTTGACGGGCAGCAAATAAGCAAATATAGTGTTGCCATTATATATATAAATTGGACAAATTAGAACAAAAACTTTTTTTTTTTTAATATTAAACACAAAAGAACATTGCAAAAATGCAATAAACAAATAAATGTATGTGTTTTTATAGTTTTTTCGAGTTATTATTACATTTTTCATCAATAACTTCAATTTTATTCATTATGAAATAAAAAAAATGTGGCATACCTGAAATTTGCATTGCTAAAATACACAGCTGTTCTGGGCGAACCCACCATCTTCGGCTTCTTTTACTATTCGTCTCATGGGCTTCATACACTTCAGCTGTAGTCTGGGCTATTTTAGCAATTGTTGTGATAAAATTCACTAAATTTTCTTCGCTCATTTTTTATATTTTTAAACTTTGAATAAGAACTTGAAATTGATTATTATGTTGTTGCTGTCTTCAAAATAATTATGAAGCCGACTTCAGAGCAGCATTTGAAGTTGGCTGCACTTGAAGTTGGCAGCATTTGCAGTCTGCTGTCGTCTATGTGTTTAGAGCTTATACAGTATACATATATGTAACTGTTTTCTGTCTTAAAAATTTATTGGAATTTTTGTGATTCTCATTGTGTTTGTGGGAATATTAGAATAAGTAGTAAAGGTTCTTTTTAGTTTCTTCGAATCCCTTAACGAGTTGAGTAGCATCAACGAAATATTGGCAGCATGATGGCTGACACAACGGAAAACATTTACCAATAGTAGTAATAGTAACAATAGTCGAATAGAAATAAACTATTTGCTTTTAATGTATGAACATAGTTTTTAATTGAACTGTATAATGCTGACCTTTAATATTAATATTTTATTTATAAACTGAGTTCGGCTTGAGGTCCTTTAGTAAATAATTTTACACCAAAGGCGAGAAAAGTTACTTATGTTAACAACTGACGGCACTACTAATGTAATAAAATAAATATTAAAAAGGATAACCCGCTGAGGGTGACCAACAAAGTTGGCCGAAATGTTGGAGATAATGAAATAATTGCTCTATCAATTTAAATTTGGTGTAAAATTATTTACTAAAGGACCTCAAGCCGAACTCATTTTATAAATAAAACATAGTTTTTAAAAATATCTATTGATTGAAAACAATTCGGAATACTTGTTTTCATACACAGAAATTAAATTAAATCAAACAATTTGTAATGCAAATCAAAAAATTGGTTGCAAAGCATTGTGGAACAAATTCAAGGTAGCAAAAGTTAGGTCGATTCTGAGAGTGAGGTGTAATAAATTAAGTCAAGTACGAGGCCGGCTCGCACTCTTAGGGTTTCGTACGTATGTATGTGTAATGTATGTATGGAATGGCGTATGTGAATACATATGTATATTTTATAAATTTCATCTCTCTGTTTTTAAAGCTACTTTATGTTGTACGGGGACACCTAGTAATTTTCCACTTGTTGTTGTTGTAATTTGTTGTTGTAAGGCATCTGGGAATACTCTCTATCTCTTACGGCTCGAGAGTTATAGCTATTACTCTACGTTGTAAAGGGACACCTGGTAGTTTTACAGTTGCTGTTGTTTTTAGCAAGTGTTGTTGTGGAGCATATGTGAATACACATATTGTGCAAATTTCATCCCTCTGCCTCTCACGGTTCGAGAGTAACGGCTAGTTGTCACTTTACATTGTATAGGGACACCTGGTAGTTTTCGACTTGTTGTTGGTTTTAGCATTTGTTATTGTAGGCCACAAGCGAGTAAATATGTTGTGCACATTTCATCTCTCTGTCTCTTACAGCTTAAGAGTTACGGCTAATTTTTACTTTACGTTGTATAGGGACACCTGGTAGTTTTCGACATGTTATTGTTTTTAGCATTTGTTGTTGTAGCGCATAAGCAAATACATATATTGTGCGAGTTTCATCTCTCTGTATTTTACAGTTTAGCAGCTACGGCTAATTGTTACTTTAGGTTGTATAGGGACACCTGTTAGATTTCAACTTGTTGTTGTCTTTAGCATTTGTTGTTGTAAAGCATCTAAAAATACATACACTACGCTAATTTCAGCTTTCTGTCTTTTACGGTTCGAGAGTTATAGCTAATTGCAGCTTTTCGTTGTATGGGGACACCTGGTAGTTTTTGACTTGTTGTTGTTTTTTTTAGTATTTGTTGTTATAGCGGCAAGGTACAACAATATGCTGTGAAAATTTCAGCTCTCTAGCTCTAGAAAAACGTCAAACGTAATTTTAGTGGTTTTTGATCAAAGTTACGTCAAAAGGACGTAAAATCATCACATCCAACACCCCATGTCACCATGTGTTCTTGTCTAAGTTTTTATTCAACATATACTACAGACAATTTTAGATTTTTTTTTCCTTTTTTAAAGGACAAAAAATTTCGAACTTTTGCAAAAAATTTTATATTTTCTTCAAAAAAAAAATTATTTTATAAACTACCCAAGTGATCAAAAAGATTTTTTCAATTGTTGAAAGATAATTTTATTGCCAAATTTCGGTTTTTATATTTTTTTCAATATTCAAATATGAACTTAGACAGCTGAAAAATACAGCAAATATTTTTTGAAAAGGTTAATTTTTGGACCTGAATTAATTCTTTTTCAATATTTTAAACCGTTTTCTAGTTAAGGGAGTATATGTTGCCCTGCCTCCTCCATTTTTAAAATAACGGTATATCTCAAAAACTAAAGCTAACCTAAAAAACGGTTAGCACCACTAAATTTGGCATACCCGAATTATGTTTAGTCACAGGGTGCCCCGTCTGTCGGCGAAAAAAAAAAAAGTTTCAAATTCAAGCACAGTGTAACACTCCTGTTTTATGTCTAGCGCGATACTTGTCAGCATCCAAACCGGCTTCGAGCACAGGATCATCGTAAATATGCACTGTTTTGCAGCACTGCCTAAATTTTCTGCGAATATTTGTTTAATTTATCAATTTCCATCTTTCGCAGCATGGTTCTGGCTTGAATCGCATTAAACAGCTCTTATTATGGGAAAATATTTCGAAAATTGAATGTACAGAGCCCAGGAAAGTTCAAAATGCATCCTTCCTTTTGAATTAACCTCGTATATTAAATATTTTCGTAGATACTCAGCACTTGAATATATAATTCAGTAGTTGGCAAAATTTCTAATATTTTTTTCATTATAATCAATGATTAATTTATAACCCAAATTGACATTACAAACTCAATATACATACATATGTATGTAGATGCCATGTGGCCAATGAATAGAGTGGCAGACAATAATAATAATGTTATTTTGTCATGAGTATCGTTGAATTAATGAATCGTTGAATGCATGAAGAAGCAGACACATGTGAACGGACGTTCACTCACTCACACATTTAATTTGTAAACAAGAATTTTAGTATGAATTAACTTCCTGGCTTTATTGTAGTTGTTGGTGTTATTGGTGTTATTGTGGGTTGGGTCTGCATGTTGCATACATATTTTCTTTCGTGTGGTTGACAAAGTTGGTTTTTTGTGTTTGTGAATTGCTGATAAGAAAAATCGCTGTTCAACTGCTGAGAACAGCTCAACAGAAAAGGATTACATGACTCAATGGGTCAGCAATAAAAATGTTAAAATTGATTAATTGAATTGATAGCAATTATCTTGCCGCTATAGATTTATTATAGTATATGAAGGAAGGAAATAAGTCTGCATTGTTTCAATTAAACAAAACCCCTTTTAGGGATCCGTACTCACAGAGTGAGAACAGAACCAAATTACTGAGAATCTCAGTAATGGGGTTCCGTTTTCAGTCATTCAGTCTTCCATTCAGTCGGAGACTTCGATGTACGCGAGGTACCTCGATACCAGGTTGTTGTGAATAAAATCAACATTTGCTTACGGATTTTTATGATTTATGGCTTATTTTATTTTCTAGAATGTTGAATTTAGGAAAATGTAAATGACTGCCCATTTTTATATTTTTTTTTATTGAATTTTGAAAACAAAAAAGAAAGCGAATTTTGCATTAAAAAAAAATTTTTTTTCGCCATTAATTTCTGAATAACTTTGAAACGGAAAAAGATAGAAACAAATTGTGTACCAGTATTTTAAATAAAATTTTATAGTGCATCATTTAATGTTCTATTCACTAAAATTGGTGTAGGGTCTTCTGAATTATGGTGAAATATATGGGCGTAACTCTATAATTTAGGGGGCAAAATTAGCCACACCCAAAAAAAAAATTCTTACATGATAGAGAAAAACTGAAAGCAGATTTAGGTTTAGAGCACCAAATTACAGATAGTCTACATATTTTCAGTCAAAACACAACTAGAAAGTGTTATTTTGCAGAACAGAACAGAACATTTTAACTATAAAACGAAGCGCGAGAAAAACCATGACATTGATATTGTTACGAATTTAGTCGTGAACAGACCAATTGTAATTGTTCTAGAACGTACTGAATCGTTATTTTATATGTGCTTATATTGTCTTGTTATTATTTGTAAATGAACACAGGAGGTATATACATACATGCATACATAGAAACTTGTTGATAAACAAAGCGGCAGCACAGCGAGTGGGCACATGCTGACACACATGTGTAGATAAATAGGCACAACAGCGAAATAAAAGAAACCACCACCGCACGATACAATATTCGTGTGTGCCTGTATGTGCGCGGCTCAGATGCTTAAGTTTTACTCCGAAGTAATTTCCGCTTAATGGTTTATCTGAATCCAACAGGTCAATCTTGAGTCCAGATGTAGACGCAAATACTTTACCGTTACCCTGGTTTGGTAGGTGCTGTGGACTGTGTGTATTGTTGTCTCGATGGGTATGTGCTTCTTCGTTAGAATGATGAGTTTGGTTTTCTCCGTGGCAAGGATAAGGCCATGATCAGACACTTCCATATTTGAGTCCTGATCATTAACTGGTTGAGCTTCCGCTAAGCCTGCGTCGACTGGAGTACAATTAGCTGTTTCATAGCCGCTGCGCATCATTGTCTTTAGTGGTTATACACTTACTTTACTTTCTGTTCTCATCTAAGAAAACCAAATAACTGCAACCACATGTTTTGCAATTTCGTATTTCAGGGGAAAAAAGCTGGGTGTATAAAAGTTTTTTTTTTTTTTTGCCACTAATACCTGAGCGCAATATGCCGACGCTTCTATCCAAACAGTTTTTCTTCTTCTTTAAACAACTGCAAGACTTGACTTTAATTGACTTTCAGTTAAACTTGCAAACACTGTCGTGTCTATTTAACTTCCATAAATATAACCTTAAAAATTGTCAGCTGACATAAAAATCCTCTCACAAGACATTACAGTTATCCTTTAACACCGCCCTGCTATGAGTGAAATGAATTTGACAGCTTGAAAGGAAGTGATAAGAGTTTAATGGCCATTATTTTATTACGTTTCCTTAAGTGCCTTAAATCTATGTTTGCATATACTGTCTTACGAAGAAATCAAAAAACAAACAAAAAATGGTGCTGAAGGTCGTCCAAGAATGTATTACAATGAAGTAAAAACAGAAACTCTTATACGCTCTCACAAACTTCTCAAGCACTCGCTCGCACTGGCAAATAAATTTATGCGAAAGTGTGGGTCTCCATAGACATGCGCCAAATTTGCAAGACAAAAAGACAAACAAACAAAAAAAAAAAACTTGTTTACGGTTGCTATAAATTAAAATTTATTCCTCATAAATGATGAATAAACTTTCGAGGGAGTTGGTAATTGAATATATGCAGAGATTTTACTTATAACAAGTTGTTAACACGAATTCATTTAGAATCTTCTTCATCACTGCATTAATTGAAAAAGTTGTGCAATTATAAAAATATCAAATTATAAAACGTATGTATATAAAAATTTAATACATATGTATATGTGATGTAGTTAAAAGCTTTTAGAGCAGTTAAAATATTAAAAAAAAAATCATTTGCTGAACATTTAAGAGCTTAAAGGTGAAATATGAATTAAAATTGCATTTATTTTTATATTTGAATTCAGGAGGTACACAACTAATAAATGCACAAGTACACGTACGATTAGAATGTGTGACTCAATGCCACATACCATGTTGAAAGCCACCAGACTCTGTCCATGGATTTGAGTAGAGAAGACGTAAATCTTATTTTTGGTAGCATGATTTTAATTATACTTTAGCCACCCAGTTACACAAACTTTTGGTAATTAAATCCCCAAGCCTCAGACAACATATTATTATTTTCAAATAGATACCTGCAGATTAGGGAGTGAAGATTTGAGTACGATTAAGGGCTTAGAAATAAAAAAAATTGTTATAGTAGCATATCAGCTTAAATTAGCGTGGCAGCGGTTCTTTTTTAGGGTTCCGTACACATCAGAGTGAAACGGAACCCTATTACGGAGACAAGTACGTCCGTCCATCCGTCCGTCACAGCGTCCATTCTCCGAAACGGTAAGAGCTAGCGAGCTGAAATTTTCACAGGATATTGCTGTACCTTGCCGCTACAACAACAACAAGTCAAAAACTACCAGGTGTCCCCATACAACGAAAAGTTGCAATTAGCTATAACTCTCGAACCGTAAAAGATAGAAAGCTGAAATTTGCATAGTATATGTATTTATAGATTTTTTACAACAGCAAATGCTAAAGACAACAACAAGTTGAAAACTACCAGGTGTCCTCATACATGTTAGGTTATGTTTCGAGGGCCGCCGGTCCTGAGACCGACTCACTTGGGTCCTAGAAAAGGTCCCGTTGTGTTACCCGAAAAAGGCTGTAGGGAGATTTCCCTACACAAGCTCCACCGGTTCCACCCTGAACCAGCCCGATAAACGGATGAAGGATTCCACCCTGTCCAAACCGCATTCCGACACTTCCGGTAATCCCTCTAGTGTCGGTCTTCCCAAGCAATCCACTCTCTTGTTAGAGAGGGCAGGACATCTGCAGAGAAAGTGTTCAACACTCTCCTCCTCTTCCTCATCTCTGCAACCTCTGCAGAAATCATTGTATGGAAGATTCAGTCTTCTCGCATGTGCTCCCATGTGGCAATGTCCAGTTAGAACAGCCACAAGGGTATGGAGCCTATGCCTCGGAAAGTCCAGCAAGGCCATAGTCTTCCTATGCTCATACCTGGGCCATGTAAGACCCGATATTCGACAGGTAATCTCGTTCGACCACCTATCCTGCGCGATTCTTAGCAGCTGTCGTTGTACTTGCTGCTTACAGCTATTGACAGGAATACCTACGAATCTGTCAATATCCTCCTGATGAAGGCGGGAACCGGATCTTGCCAGTTCATCCGCTATCTCATTTCCGGACACACCATTGTGTCCAGGTATCCAGCGAAGCTCCAGATCAGAATGTCCCGCTATCTCGTTTAGAGATACCCGGCATTCCTGAACCAACCGAGATGTTGAGTAAACACCCGCAAGCGTTTTAATGGCGGCCTTACTGTCGGTACAGATAACAATATGCTCACCGTATATCCTATAGTACCTCATCCAGTTTACCGCCCTTCTTATCGCCGCAACTTCGGCCTGAAAGACGCTAACCTCATTCCGTAGCCTAAAATTGATCCTCCTTTGAAATCGGGGAATGAAGATACCACCCCCAACCCCAGTGCTCGACTTGGAACCATCCGTGAAGACCAGGAATACATCCTCTGATTGATCTAATACGACACTATCTAAGGATGCACCCGACAGATCTACTCTGAAATCCCTTTCGACCATTGGGGCCGGTGAGCAGTAGTCTATTCGATCTGGAAAGTCAGCCAGTCTTCCTATTATCGATGCATGCCCTGAGACAGCATCCCTCCACATGCCACCTGATTTTAACCGTGTTGCCGAATTCATAGCAGTTTCCTTGACCATGAGATCGGCTGGTAACCAGTGTAGCATAGTAAAGAGTGCCTTAGATGGTGTTGAGCCGGTTGCTCCAGTTACCATCAAGGCCGACGTACGCAAAATCCTTTCAAAGATCTTGCAATAGGTGGATTTTTCCAACGCCTTCCACCATACAAGCTACCCATACACCAGTATGGGCTGTCCTCATACAACCTAAAGTAACAATTAGCCGTAGCTGCTAAACTGTAAAAGACAAAGAGCTGAAATTCGCAGAATATATGTGTTTACATATGCCCTACTACAAAAAATGCTAAAAACAACAACATGTCAAAAAACTACCAGGTGTCCCTATACAATGTAGAGTAAAAATTAGCCCTAACTCCCAAACTGTAAGAGACAGAGAGATGAAATGTGAACGATATATGTACTCACATGTGACCTACAATAACAAATGCTAAAAACAACAACAAGTCGAAAATTACCAGGTGTCCCTATACAACGTAAAGTAACAACTAGCCGTTACTCTCGAACCGTGCGAGACAAAGTAATGAAATTTGCACAATATGTGTATTCACATATGCTCCACAACAACACTTGCTAAAAACAACAACAACTGTAAAACTACCAGGTGTCCCTTTACAACGTAGAGTAATAGCTATAACTCTCGAAACGTAAGAGATAGAGAATCGAAATTCGCAGAGTGTATGTATTCCCAGATGCCTTACAACAACAAATTACAACAACAACAACAACAACAAGTGGAAAATTAGTAGGTGTCCCCATACAACATAAAGTAGCTTTAAAAACAGAGAGATGAAATACATATGTATTCACATACGCCATTCCATACATACATTACACATACATACGTACGGAACCCTAAGAGTGCGAGCCAGCCTCATACTTGACTTAATTTATTTTCTAATGTGTAAGATTCTTATTACCATACAAGAGTATGGCAGTGTCTAAGCCACCCATTCCCATTCCCAGAAGGGTGGTTTAGACAGCCAATACAAAAAACCAGTAAGAGTGCTATATTCGACTGTGACGAACCTTTTGTACCCTTTGCCAAACTGCAATTAGAAGCTTTTCTATATAAATGTGTATTATCAGGTCGTATATGGACTTTGATATGCCCAAATTTATTTGAAAAACATACACTTATGTATATTAAAATAAAGAATTTTCACCCAGCATTAGCAAAAATCGGACAGCATGAAAACACAATAGCAGGCAAAAAATAGACGATTATCATATGACCATAACGCTTCGAATTGACGGTGACAGTCAATCCATCGTCGTTTTCGAAAAAGTAAATTCCAATCACACCTGCGGACCAAAGAGCGCACCAAACAGTGAATTTTTCTGAATGTAATGGCCTCTCGTCAATTACTTGAGGATTCTCAGAATTCCAAATACGACAATTTTACTTATTAAAATGCCCACCGAGTGAGAAATGTGCTGCTTCATCGCTGAAGAAAATTTTGTTTGAAAAATCGCCGTCCACCGCCTGTTGTTCAAGCACCCATTACACGTATCTACGACGTTGCGAATGGTCAACTGACTTCATTTGTTGTGTGAGCTGGACTTTATGTAGGATGTAGGTGTAGATCTAAATGCAAAATACGCCATAATGTACCGTAAGACAGTCCTAATTCCTGAGAACGACGGGGAATTGACACATTCGGGTCTTCAGCAACACTTTCACTTACAGCAGCGATATTTTCAGTGGAACGATGCACAGGCCAGTATCTTCAAATTTCTTCACAATTTTACCAATTGCTTGCGTAGTTGGTCAATTATGTCAATCATAATCTCTTCTCAAAAAGCACGATATGTGGTTGTGGCAGAATCACCATTTTTGTAGTACGTTTTAATAGTTCTTATGCGTTTCGTCAAAATCAGACTTTCAACGGAGAAGAAAAAAATTGGTTTAACAACTTATAGTGCATTTACATCTACGCCTTAAACAGGTTATAAGCTGTTTATCGTAATAAACTAGTTTGAGAAACTTGTTTATCCATATAAATCAAAAACAAGTTTTTAACTAGTTTTTGGGATAATAACCAGTTTTTGCAAATGCGACTCTATTTTTTATGCTTTCGCCTGGCAAGGCCAGGTGAATTTGACATAGAAAAAGAAAACAATAAAAAGGAAAATAAAACGGGGAAAAAAATATTTTAAAATTAAATAATTTAAAAACTTCCGCAATTCTTTATGTTACTAAAATACATAAAATTTAGGCATTGATGATGAAAATAAGAAGTGCTTCCTTATTTTCCACGCTAAATAATTAATTTTATATTGAGTTTTATTCAATTAGTATGAAAAATACATAAATGTTTTTTTCTGCAAAAGCCTCCATATTACGATTTTATTTTTTATATTGAATTTATTGTAAATTTGTCAAACAAAATCAAGTAAACTGTCTAAAATGCTAGTGTAAATGGTATAGTTTATGAAACTAGCTTATGATCATAAACTAGTTTAGGAATTACTAGTGTAAATGTACTATTAGTTTGACAGCTGTCGAATTCCAGTCCTATACTTTTGAAACCACGAAATGGATAACCCATTACTTTCTGCAGTGCGAGCACAAACTGGTGTTTTCGCATCTCCTGCAGAACCGGTTTGCTTCAATTTTTAATTTTTCCTGTATTTTTCTAATTCAGCTAGCCCCTGTTTGGACGATTAAATTGTTCGAAAAAATTACGAATTGCACGATATGCATTTTGATTTGAACTCCCATTTTTATTACGATTAGCTTAAATAAATTCAAGGCGTTGCTTGATTGTGTATCTTTTCATGATTCAATTTGAGATAGTCTGGAATTAAGAAATGTCAAATAAAATGCAAAAAAAACCTGACGTTTAGGTGTCCGTCATTTTAATGTAATGGGCTGCTGTATTGAATATTTAAGATATAATTTTTGGTTAGCAAATATTTTATTGTACCAAATATTTTGCTCCCTTCAATTTGTTGGCAGCAAGCATCAACTATAGTTTATTATCAATAGCCACATAATACTGAAGTAACAACAAAAAACTCTTTAAAGCATATTTTTTTTCTCTTTAAATTACTAAACACAGCAGTGGTAAAAGTAACGGTAGAGAATTTCAATTTAGCCTGATTCTTATTTACAAGCCGTTGCAGGATCTAATCATTGAATTTCTTTCCATGCTGTGTCTTTAAACGATAGAAGCTGAATGTGGATTTATGTTGTCTTTCATTACATTCATCAGAAAAGTCAAAGGCTGGCAGCAACAAATGCTTCATTACATTCCACAAAGGATTATTTTTCCAAATGAAAATGCATTCCCGAATAGACTCAACCATCCATCCATCCATCCATCCATCCATTCATGTATTCAGCAACAATTTTGTGCTGCTGAAACTGTTGTTTGGCGAAAAATAAATGAACTTTAAATAATTGTTGACTTGTTGAAAATTTGTACATAATTTTTTAAAATGAAACTATTGTTGTAATTTGTGTATCATGACACAGTTTTTGTTGCAAAATTTGCCAGGACTGGGTGTGAAATATTATTGTAAACACAACAGCGGTGGCTGTTGTAATGATGATTGTCGTTGTTGGGTGAAAACTCTTGTGATGTTCTCTCAGCTAAATGAATTGTAATTAATTTTGCTGCATTTCTATGGTTCAGAAAGTTTTATGTTGAAAAACCTCAAAATCATTATGGAAAATTTTGAATTAGAGCAAAACATGTAAAAGTTGTATATTTGGCAGTGTCGAATCTTAAATACCCTACACAAAAGTCATGTTCACTTGTGCATATTTTCTATTTTGTCACTGGACTATATATTTTTGTGTGTGTTTTTGGAACAAAGTTCCTTAACGCGGCTTGCTGGTACAGTATTTATCGGATATAAGAACATCTCATATAAGAACAAAATGCTTATAAGAAACATTTGCAAAAACTCCATATCTTTTTAGTGATTTTTCTAACAAAAAAAGTTTCATATAAGAAAAAAACTGATAAAAGAACATTTTTCTTGAACACCAAAACCACAAAATGTATAGAAAAAGAATGTATATAAGAAACTTTCAAGGGCAACACTGGATTTATGTAGTTTGCATGGACAACTCTGTTTTCTGACAGTTTTATAACAATAACAACGTTTTTTTTTTAACTTTTAGTGCTCATGAGAAGTTTTTGTTTCTTGCCTCGTAAATAAATAAAAAAAATGGCCATAGCTACTTATATAAGAAATAAATTTCTTATATAAAATAATTGTATATAAGAAAGAAACGCTTATAAGAAACTTTTTTCGTGGATTTTTTAAGTTTCTTATATCCGATAAATACTGTAGTTCAAATTAGTAGAAATCGTCACGAAAGCGTGTGAGCTGTTTATATGTATTGGTGTATCTATCGACAAACAATTGTGTAGGTGTCTCCGCTGCAGTCAGCAGAGACACCTACCAATAAATATTAATGAGTTGTGAAAACGGACACTATCAGCCGATAGATGTCGCTAAAGTAAAGTATGTCACAACAAAAAACAGCAATATAGAAAACTTTTCTTCGTTTTGTAGCAGATTGACTAAAAAATACTGCATGTGTCAAAAGTAAAAAAATAAAACGTTCCAAAAATTTTTAGAAGCACATAAAATTTCAAAATTTCAAAAACAACACAAAATAAAACATACAGATTTCACCTTGTATTACATTCGAAGATGAAGAAAAAACGTAAGGAACTTCGTTCCTAACGGGGGTCCCCCGACCGCATTTCTTTTTTTATCCTCTTTTTATTACACCTGTCATCAAAGTGACAATAAGTAATTGGATGTATTTAATTGGGGTGTTAATGATGTTATTGAATATGGCATGTTAATAAGAACAAGATACACATATATAAATCCTATTTTGATACAACAACTGGACCCTTCTAATAACGGTTAACTAGTTCCGATGGTGCACAACGCTTAAGTCTTCTGGGTGCCAGGGTTGGAGTTCCCTGTTATAATGTTGTGTTAAACGAGTTGTATGTTTCAGGCTGTTGAAACGGATGACTTCTTTTACTGTTTTTACTTTTAGATGTCGATGTATGTCTTCATCTCTAATGTATGGTACAATCGCAACATGTTGGACTGGATTCGTTGGCTAATTTGTATGTTCGTAGAGCTAGCAAAAAATAAAAAAATAGAAAACTCTAAATCATGACTTTATCTTGGGAGCAACCAACTGCTTCGAAGCCAGCATGTTTCTTATCAGCATACATTTTGGTAATAAACCTTTAAATTTCTATCTATATTCAATCATATCACTGCATGCTGTGCTGTATTTTCGTCTCATAATTATATTAATTTGTACAAAATACTTGTTATGAGTCATTAAAGATTTGTTTTTATTTTTAAGCATATGCCCATGTGTCTGTAAACTTCGTTTCCCAAAAGAGTTTTAAAATGCAATGGCTCACTGTATTTCACTTGCATTTCATTTGCATTCTTAATTTGTTATTTCAATTGCAGCCGTAATTTATTTAGTTTTTATGTATTTTAATAAATACTGTGTCAAATGTTTTGTGTAAAATACTTTGATTAATCTGCAGTATAATTTCAGAGATTTTTCTTTTCGATATTTTAAATAACCATAAAATAGAAAGGAAATATACATTTTGCCAGCTTAGGAAATTGAATAGAAAATGAGTTTTTGTGTTTAAGGAGATTATTCTTTTGTTTGTAATGCAATTGTTAAATTTGTGATTTAAATATTTTTTTGCTTTTCAGACCTGATATCTTAATGAACATAATCAAGCTCATTTCTAATAAAAAAACCGCAGGCCTCAGACAGTGTTAGACTTAAATTCTTATTTGTTCTTGTAGCAAGATAAACAGCAGGTCAGCCCAGGGGTCTGGCATATCTCAAAGCCGTTTGGTTTAAAAGAAGCAAAGTCGGTACTTGAGAAATGTATAATTTTTAATTAAAATTGAGATAATTTTAAATCAAGCTAATAAAATTCAAAATAAGTTCAATATGTTTCAAGCAATTTGTGTGTTGATGATCGTCGTGCTAGACGTGAAACAGCCATGGTATATTCCTTAGTCAGTTATTTTTTAATTTTACTCTTCTGGGGCCTAATTCTGGCAGTCGTGATCGAAATTGTATTCGATTGAAAGATAATTTCGAACGTACTTTATTTTCTAATTCTTTTATCCGATACTGAACGAATCGATTTTGTTTTATAGTGTTGGACAAAAATCGCGTATAAGTTCGTTTTACAACACTAAAAATGCAAATAAAAAAGGTAAACAAACAATATTGTGCAAAAGAAATTTGTTGAAAATTAATATGAATCCGGAATTCTTGTTTTATTCATCTTCTTCCGAATCCGACGAGAATGAAAACGTTAACGTCATTCGCAGAAGAATACGAGACACCACTGATCCCCTTAGTTTGGCAAATAATGAGTAAGTTTTAACAAATACAAACATTGGATTTTATATTTAATATATATGGATGTATGTATGTACATATACATACATATGTATGTATTTATTTTTGTATTGAAAAAGGTTTAAAAAGCGTTTTCGGCTAACAAAAGAAGCATTTGATTATGTTCTGCACCAGTTGGACTTTGAGGGCCACCTTTCGAGAAAGGTTCACTTGAGCAGTGTTTGGCAATATGCCCTTCGCCAAGCCTGTGTGGATAGCCATAAAATTTGCCAATATCTCTTATAATTTATTTTTATTACTGTTGACCTAAAATAAAAATTTATTGATATAATTATGTTTATACATATGTATTTGTTTTTTTTTTAATTCGGTATTTACATTTCCTATTTTATTATTAAGGGATTAAAACATACAAATGAAATTATCTTTTTGTTTGTTTCTTTCTACAACACAAGTATAAATAAACAAATGAAATTATATTTCTGTATGTATACTTTTATTTTTTTTGTTTTGATTGCAAAAAAAGCAATAACTCGAACGCTTCTTGGCTTCGCTTGTAATCGACTGCCATCATTACAAATTTCGATACCTTTTGCTGGATAACAAGTGACAGAATCCCAAAAGTAAAAAAAATCGCACGTTCGACTAAAAACTCGCTCGTATGCGATTGCCAGAATTAGCCCCCTGGTCTGCATTGAAAATGTTGATTACTACGATTTTACAAAACATGTTTTTCAATTCTGGGAAGACAAAGTCGACTTTTTAAGGACGACTCATTCATGGCTATTAGAAAGAGATATCTATATACATATTAGGACATTATACAAACGCGCTACTCCTGTGCGCTTAGAATGTGCCAGTAGTTGAGAGTGACCTGTCTTAACTCCCATTATGCTACTTAATTCGGGCTAAATCTTGCCAGTCGCCCTGTTTTTTTGTCCATGGTTTTGTTATTACAGAGAGTTAAATGGGCTCAGAGTTGTTTAGCTCAGATTTAACTGCATCGAAAGGTTTCGCTTATGTTCCTTAACTCTCTTGGTCTTGAAGCAAGTGATATATAAGAAGTCAAATGTAAGAAGTTTTTTATCTGCTGCACAATATGTTGAAAGTCAGTTCAAAGATTTATATATAATTTGGATATTGTGCTAATTAGTAAACATATTGAGGGAAACGTATTAGAGCGTTTTCATTTTTACGCATTTATTTTGCACTTTTTACCTAAACTGCCACTGATAAAATTTCAGTGAAACTGAGATCAAGAGAAAATGTCACCGTAACCTTGAGTATTCACAAAAATTAATAAAACACTGCCCCTTGAGAATTTTGCTGGACATGCAAAATTAAAAATGTTGTCATTTGCTGTAGAAACGAAAACGGCAATAATAAAAATATGCCTAAAGGCCGTGTTACACTATCCTACTCATTCGCACGATTCATTCACTGAAAATTGCTAGCTAAATCTGATGGAATTCTGTCCCACTTTAAAAAGTCGCATCAAAACGGCCACACTATTATACTTTTGTAAACAACTTTGAAAAGGCAACTCTGATCGCATAGAAAAAGATAGTGTTTGAAAAATTTCAAAAGATTAACAAATCGGACAGACTTGTCAAAAAGTCTTTCACACACATACACTTTTAGTCCACACTATCATACTTTTTGTCATTTTTAACAGATCGTACGATTGAGTAGGATAGTGAATCACGATCTTAAAAGGTATTATTAGTCAGCAGCAAAATTTTTTTTATTAACGCATTTTTCTTACACCTGTCAGCAAAGTGACAATAAGTAATGGATGTACTTAGTTGGGGTGTTAATTAGCTCAAATCAATAATTAAGATAACTTATAGTTGTAGTATGTTAATAAAAATGTGACATACATTTAAAAATAAGTTTTTGTTGAAACAGCAACTTGACCTTTCTAATAACGGTTAAAGGGCGATTCAGACTATTATACTGTGTATTAATACCTGCCAAAAATCAAATAATACGTGCAAGTGTGATGGTGTGAATGCAATGTGTTGTGAAAACGAGAAATAATACGATAAAAAATTGACATCCCATAAGACTTCACCGTGTTTTTGAAAATTTTCTAAACGATAATACATTTTATTCGATCAGTAGTGCGATTCTGCAACTTTTATAACGATAATCGAATCGTTAAAATAAATTTAACGAAATTTTATCGAATTTGCTACTCCTGTAACATGTTTTTAACGATATTCGCTGTCGATCGAAATCAGCTGTTAATTTTACTGCCGATTGTCGATATCTTAACGACAAAAATGTTCTTGTTGTTTATTCAATCGTTAAAGTGTATTTTGTGATTAAATTGTGGTTCAATGAAATAAAGTGCTAATATTCTGATTTTTTAATACACAAAAATATTTTTTAAATACTTCACAGCCATATACTTTTTTAAAAACAAAAATTTCAATATAATTTATTCAATCGGTAAAGTGTGTTTTGTGTTAAAATGGCTTTTGAACGTTTGGCATTCGGACTTGCCAGGGATGAAACAAGTTTGAACGCTTCAAGGGATAATCGGGATAATTACAAATTAAATAATATAGTATATTTAAAAGCTATATTCACAAAATGTAAAAAGTAATATATATATACATATTGTTATATCAAAACTTATTGTTTTTTCTTTTCTTCTTTGTGATTTTCGCTGTTTTTGGCAGAGATGCCATATAATGCTTACATGAATGATCAGAAAAATACAGCTGTTTACCATCGTTAGAATTAAGTTACAGAATCACTCAATCGTTAGTGCAAGCGATGAAATGTGTAGAAAAAAGTTGCGATTATCGGATTGTTAAAAGTAACAGAATCGCACTCCAGGGTTGTTTTTTTTTAACACAAGCATCTGTTGAAAAATTTACTAGCCAGTTGTTTCACAGCCGATGGCGTGCCGTCACTGATGGTATTTGATTTCGTTATACAAGGGTTCGAAATTTGGAATTTGGTTACCGTTTACAAATGTATTTTGCTCTAGTTGTATTTAGAAGATCAAATATTTTTGTGTTATTCAATTTGGTTCTGTTTTACATGACTATTATTTTAGCTGCTGAATATTTTTTAGCGCCGGCATGTCCACCGCCAACATGAAATCGCTCTTCTGCCGCCGTGTAAAGTTTTATGTTAGCATGTTTATTCTGTAATTAAACGTATGTACATACATATGCAACAGCTGTTTTCTTTTCCACTCAAATTTTCTATTTTATTTGAAGTGTGATGGTGTGAATGTAAAATGTAATTTACGTTAGACTTTTTGACAGTCGCAAGAAATCTAATTATACTTTCATCTCACAAAACTCGATAAAAGTATTTATACTTGTATGATAGTCTGAATTTCCCTTAAGTAGTTCCGATGGTACATATCGCTTAAGTCTTCTGGGTGTCAGGGTTTCGTTCGCCGACAACTGTTGGAGTTCCCTGTTGGAATGTTGTCTTAAACGAGTTGTATGTTTCAGGCTGTTGAAACGGAAGACTTCTTTCACTGTTTCGACATTTAGATCTCGATGTATGTCCTCATCTCTAATATAACATTCAGTGTTGACAATAGTTCGCAATATTTTGGACTGGATTCGTTGGATATTTCTGTATGTTTAATGTGCTTGCAGAGCAGCTAAATAGCAGCAGTTAAATAACAACGAAATTTAATAAAACAGCTGAAAAATTTTCTATGATTTTAACTCATGCGTCCAATTAGCCAATGCTTCGTATGTCTGCATGGAAAAAAATCAAACAATTTGTAAATTTGTATCTTTTTTTGTATGTGATTAAGTTTTTATAAATTTTCCGTTTGTTTCATATTCATATTCATTTAAATTTTATTTCTTTATTTTTCTGTCATTTTGAAAAGATTTCAACGAGATAAAACAATAGTATTTACATATGACATTTTACAATATATGTATGTATATTTTTTTTTGTAAATTCGCTTTCGTTGAGACAGTTTTTTTTTTGCTTCTAGAGTAGTTTTTTTATTTTTATTTTCAATTTCTTGCAGTTTTGAGGACTTGCAGTAAATAAAGTTACACAAAGCACATGATTTAATGGACTTTTTCACAAGAAATTGTTTTTAGATCTACACATACATATTTGTATGTATGTAGTATGTGTGCATAGAAGTTTCACACACATAAAAGATTTCTGCTTTACTTCATAATCAGCTTAAGAATATGCAACGAAAAACTTTTAATGCAAAAGTTTTTGACACAATTCGAAATTTGCGAAGAAAGTGTAAAAAAATATGTGTTAGTAAGAATATTAATGAGGAAATTTAATTGTATTAGCGTGTTAGTGTTATTGCTTGCAGTTGTAATAAAAGGAAAGAAATAATTGAAATAAGAGCAAAGGATGAAAACAAGTAACTACATATGGAGTACAAAACTCGGGTATTTTCCTTTAATCTTAATAGTACAAGCAAACACAAGGTGGGCCAAAAGACATCATCCTGTTGGAAGTTGCTCTTATTTTTGTGAATTGCCGCATTTGGGCGAATGATAGTCCAAAGCGATTTCACTACACGACGGAAAAACATTTTCTAATCATGGGTGACCATTACATATATTTTTTTGATGTGTTATGCCTATCTAGGCAAAAAAGGCAAGAAAATTTCAAATTTTATGGATCAGTTTTTTTTAATATTTTTTTTCTCCAAAATATGAGATTTTTGTAAAAGTTGATCCAGACCTCTAGTCATGACTTAAAAACGGGGTGTCCGATTTTATCATGTTTTGAGTTTTGCTAAAATCATTTTTTGGTGTCGTTAATAATTTTAGAAAAAAAGAAAGACAATTTATTTTTTTTTAAATTGAAAATTTCTGACTTTGGAAAATTTATAAAAATTATAAATCTGCAAATATTTTCCAATTTTTACTTATTCGTATAGCTGCATGTAATAGCATAAAGTTTTTCTAATGTTGTAACTCATTTGTATTACTCCGTACGAAATCGTGCCTTATTAAAAGTCTCTTGCAGAATAATATTGATTTATATACAAAAGTTTTAAGGCCGTGACAAGGAAGAACGTATTTATTGAGATATACCTACTTTTGCTTTCAAGGAGTATGCAGGTAGCAGCTAGCAAACGAGTGTGATAATACGAAGTATACTTGTTATTCTAGTTTATAACAAATATAATGATTTGATTATTCATTGAGATGTGCACAAGTAGCTATTGCACACCTCTAAGACAAGCTATTGCTATAGAGGGGATTTTTTTTTGGTGAAAGTGTGTACTTTCGCAGGAGGATGCAGGTAGCAGCTAGAAAAAGGTCGCAAAAATACGAAGTCTACTTGTTATTGTAGCCTATAAGAAACAAAACTATTTGATTATTTTTTAATATGTATCTATTGCTTGCTAGTGAGATAAGCAATTGCTTCAGTTTTTAGCAAAGACGGCAAAAAAGTACTTTTTTTTTTACCAAAATGGGTATTTTCGCTTTTCCTGGAATAAAATAAATTTTAACACACAGATTCTAATAAATGAGAGCTCATTTTACTGCATAAAAAACTGGAAAATATTTGCAAATTTATATTTATTATAAATTTTCAAAACTCAAAAAATTTGCAATTTTTCAAAAAACAAAATAAATTTTTATATTTTTTTCCCAATAACTTTGAAATTATTAATGACACCAAAAAATAATTTTAACAAAACTTAAAGCTGGCATAAATTATAATTTTTTGACGTATTACATGATAAAATGGGACACGCCGTTTTTAAGCTATGACTAGAGGTCTGGATCAACTTTTAGGAAAATCTCATGTTTTAGAAAAAAAAAATTAAAAAAAAAAAACAAGTAAGAGTGCTATACTCGGCTGGGCCAAATCTTACTTAAATACTCTTCACAATGATATATGTACCATTCTAATTGATTTTTGGTGCCAAAAGTTATTTTATTTGGCTTATGGAGCCGATTTCTTGAAAAATCGGGAGACTCTATAACTCGGGTATATAAAGGCCGATTTCAAAAATTCTTTGATTTTTGGAATCTAATGGGCATTAAAAATGATATGGCTAACTTTTTAAGAAAAAAATTTTTTTTCAAAAATCTGACCAAAAAATGGCCAAAAATACCCCTCAAAAGCCGGGTTTTTAGATATACATATCTCGGCTATGCGTGGACCGATCTTACTGAATTTCAATAGCAGACCCACTACTGGGATTTAGCAGATTTCAGCGAAATAATTTGGTTTCTATCTCAAACCGTTTTCTCAGAAACGGTATTTCAACGACTACAGACGGACAGACGGACATCGCTTAATCGTAATCTCTATTGATTCTGATCCAGAATATACATATATACTTTATGGGGTCTTAGATGGTTATTTTAATGCGTTACACACCGCATCACAAACTTATATATACCCTTGCACATTTATGTGAAGAGTATAAAAACTGATCCATGGAATTTGAAATTTTTATGATTTTTGTACTTAGATAGGCATAACACATTAAAAAAAAATATAGTGGTCATTCGTGGTTTTGTTTTTGGCTGTTGGCCAGTGTTATCGAAAAAGTAATGCACCCACAAGGAGTGACTGTTTGGTGCGGTTTATGGGCTGTCGGCATCACTGGGCCGTATTATTTCTAAAATGAGACCGGTCAGGTAGTTGCTGTGAATGGTGTTCGCAATCGTGAGATGATAATGAAATTTTTATGACCCCAATTTGATGATATGATGACTGTGAACGACATGTGGTTTCAACAGGACGGCGCCACTTGCCACGCAGCTAACAAACCAATGGCTCTTTTGTGCTACAAATGCAATGGCCTTGTTATCTTATGTATTGGTGATGTCACTTGTCCGCCAAAATCATGTGATTTGACGCAGTTGGATTTCTTTCTTTGGGGCTCGACAAGCGAGCAACAATTCAAGAGCTAAAGGATGGGACAATTCGTCACATTGACGGCATAGAACCTCAATTATGCCTCAGCGCCGAGTTTCCAGCTTCCATTTGGCTGATAGTTTGTTCCATAACTAATTAAAGCATACCAACTTTATGAGAATAGTTTTATTCTTTTGTTCGATCTTATATTCTTCCAGTAGTTAATTAGTTACTTCAGGCTGAGCTTGAGCCTGAAGCAACTAATCACCTACTGGATACCATTTTTATCATATAAAAAAAAAAAAAAAATTAAAAATTTGCTAAACAATTCGTGTTTTATTTAATATTAACATCGGCCCTTAACATTTAACCACCTTTTGCATACCCCATAAAGTGTATCTATAAGAAACGGTACGGCCGAATATACAAGGTGGCGCAACAGTAATCCTCCTATCAGAAAATGCTATAAATTTTGCGATTGGCCCCTAATGTCAGTTCTGTTTTGACATTTGTGTAGTAAACACATGCGACAAAAACACACGTTAATAAACAATGTTACGCTACACTGCTCCAGAACGCAGAATATTGGTGACTATTTATTTGACCAATAATCGGTCGGTGACTTTGGATGAGGGATGAGGCCCATTTTCATCTTAGCGAGTACGTAAATAAGCAAAATTTACGCTTCTGGGGCACTGAAAATCCGCGTGTAACCCACGAAGAGCCATTACACCCGCTCAAAGTCACTGTATGGTGTGCTGTTTTCGCTGAAGGAGTCATCGGACCTTTTTTCTTCGAAGACATCGCGGGCTAAACTGCTACTGTGAATGGTGAGCACTACAGAGCAATGATCAATGAGTTCTTTTTGCCGCAACTTGATGAATTGGGATTGGAAAACATGTGGTTGCAACAGGACGGTGTTACGGCACACACTGCATGTGCTACAACCGATATGCTGAAGGATGAATTTCCAGGGCGCCTAATCTCCCGTTTTGGCGATTTGCACTGGCCCGCAAGATCACTTAATTTGATCGCTGCAGAGTTATTTTTGTGGGGCTTTTTAAAGTCGCGGGCTTATGTCAACAAGCCTCAAACTCTTGCAGCTCTTAAAGCTCTTATGATTTAATTTTATTAATATATATTTTATTCAGAATTATCCTGGAGGGTCCCTTAGGAATCGCAGGATAATCTTTATTTTTGTTATACTGCCTGGAGGGACCCGTAGGTATCGCAGGCAGTTTCTTATTTGGTTATTAATTTATTTATTATGTGAGCCGTTCAGGGACCCTGTGCTTGGTGTATGGCAGGCTCTTTTATTATATTATGTGTGAGGAAAAAGCTGACTTGAACTTCTTTATTTATGCCAATCAAGTCCTCTCTTATTCTAAAACTTAACTCTATTTATACTAATTAATTGTGCTGGGTCTCTGCCCGTGCTGCTGGTTGCCGTTGCTGCTATTTGCCGTTGCTGCTATTGCTGTCTGCTGCTAGTGTTGTTCTGCCCATTGTTAATAATAACACCGTCAGCATAAACCACTGCTGTGACAATTAGTTCTAATTATTGCATGGGCTGCAATATCAGTTTATTGCACTGTTGATCTGTTTTCAGCTTGACTCTGTTTTTTGTGTATTAGTCAGTTGTGCTGCTGGTCAACTTTCGCTTGTTGTTGTTATTGTCATTATTGACTCACAACAGACCTATCGCCGGAAGTTTTGGCCAATGTGATGGAAAAAGGTCTCAAATGACAATCAACTGTGGCGGCGGCCATTTATGTGACATCATATTCTCGACTTGATGTAAAAAAATTAAAAGACCAAATAAAAATAATCCACAAGAAGAATCAAAGTTTAAAATTTTTGTTTTTTAATTACAGCCAAAAAACATCGGAAGGTTATTTTTGCGCCACCCTGTAGTATTCTGACATGTCTATTTGCCATATTACTGTTTTGGCAGACATAGCGGCCTTAAAACAGTCGGTAGTCTACTCAGTTAGAACATTTTACATTTCATTCTTTAATTTATATTAATCATAAGTAATCACTTAGAGTTTGAGCCTGAATAAAAGCTCGGAACATGTTTAAGACGTTTTATTGTTAATCAAGTACAATTGATTTTTGTGAAAATTGTAAATTTGGCTGTTTCTTATACATTTTTTGTGTTCAACAGAATTTGCTATGTTTACATTTTAATAAACATTTTTTTTTTTTTACTTTTTCATGTCACTGTACTTCAAAAAATTTCGCCAATCAAGTTGCAACACATTTTGGGTAGTGCTGCTCTCCTCCAGTGCAAAAAAAAAATATTTTCTTTTTTGTAGTAAAAAATCTGTGAGTCATGTAATGAAAATTTTTTATTTCTCAAAATCATTCACATCATTTGCAATGTAAAACAAAAAAAAAAAAAATAATAATAAAACAAAATGTGTAGATATGTATATGTATAATAATATGCCAGTTGAGGTAAAAATGAAATATTTTAAAGCAGCTTGCAAAGCAAAAACAACAAAACAAATAAATGTAAAAACTTGAGAAGTGGTTGTGCCACTCAACGTCACATTTTATGGTTGTTATACTTTTACTGAAAGTACAAAAAATATTTTCCAGATTTCTTTATTTTTTATTGTATTCTTTTTTTTTTAACATAAAAAATGTGTTAAAAATATTGTTATTTTTTTTGTTTATTGTTATCTGTGCTGGTATTCTTAGGCCTGAGTAGGATTTTTTCGAACCTTAAAGTGGTGAAACAAGATGTTTTTGCGTTTAGAGAAATGTGGCAAAATTTAAGCCCGTAATTTTTGACAAGAATTGCCACAGCACAAAATCCAGAGAACAAAATAAGTTTATTTGAGCCGAAAGAAAGAAGTAATTATACAATGATGTTTTATTTCGCTCAAACGCCCCAAAGAAAGAATATTGAAGTTGTTGTACATTGATAATTTAATTCGCACAAACGCCAGTGCTTTAGTTATTCGTCGTTATTGTTGATGCTAATCAACTCATCAATAGGCTCAAAATCTCGGCAGCATATAGACGACTGAAAAAGACAGAAAACATTTGTAGGGACCATTTTTGTTTTGTAATTAAAATTTAATTAATTTAGAAAAAAATCTAAAAAGTTTATAGCTATTTTTGGCCTTTCAGTATTTTTGGTATGTCTATTTGCCGTAGACATTTCAGGGGTGTGAAGCAACTCCTCAGTAGATTTGAAAATTTACTTTAACTTTAATAACAAATATTTAGTTTTATTCGACCCATTTTTATTAAATATTAGTATTTGCTTGAGCTAAAGGGCTTTTCATTATACATATGTATGTATATACCCTGCAAGAAATGGCTGATGGAAACTAACACAGTAACAGCTTATTTACCAACACATACAAAGCAATTTTATAGCTTTCAGCGTTGCCATTACAACGATTTTTTTAATATTTTGATTTTCCCGTATTAGTTTGGTAATTTCATTTGGAACTACGTTTATGCATTAATGTTTTCATAGGTTCATTTGGTTTTTTTTTTCTTTGAAAAACATAGTGCTGTGGATGTTTTTTTCCATATGATTCTATTGTTAAAACTGCTACTGACTAATGTATTTCTCTTAATTTTATCTAATTATGTCTTAAATAATTTATTCTGTTCTCCTTGTGTAGCTTTTTTTTTAATTTTTCAAAAAAAAAACTCTTTTTTTAATTAGTAATAACGAAATAAATAGCATTGCATGTAATTTTGTGGGCATTTTGAAAAAAAGATTTCGAATGATCGCTTTGCTGAGGTGGTAACGCTGGTTAAAAAAATAACTCACACGTACACGAATGTTTACATCAGTTTTTTTCATTTTGCCCTTAAGAAAATGATAGAAACGCTGATGTATGAATCCATCAGCAGTGTCAGTCATATGATGGATCATATGACCGACACTGTTCTTGCAGGGTACTCTCTTAAATGTTCTGGATACTCGTTCTTTGACCTATTTTTTTTTTTATTTAACATGTTTAGAAGAAATGGTTGTCAAACCACAGTTTATCACAAAATATGTGGATGATTTGTTTTGTGTAGTGGATGAAAATGATGTAAAGGATATCGGAAATAAAGGATGTCGGAAAGATTAGAGGGCTCAAGTTTATCGTCAAAAGTTCATAGCGTGCTGATGAAGGTGTTTTGCTACCCAGAAACAGCCGGTTTCTTTTAGAAACTCATTACAGTCGCGAAACTTCTTTAGGGATCTGCGCGACTCGCGAAAAGTAATCGCACTTATTTTTTTGTGAAAATTACACATGTTTTCTCTACTCTTCTAGTATTTTGATTGCTCGTTAGATAAAATATTCGCATCAGGTCAATTTAAATTGATTGAATGCAATTTTTATTCAAAGAAAAATAAAAATAAAAATTCCTTAAGCTTAAGGCCACAAGAAATGTCCAGCCTTTTTCTTGTTCTTGCTTAACAAACTGTAGATTGCCATATCCAACAAATGTCTATTAAACTTAAATAGTCTTTAAGTTAAATGGGAAAATTCTGAAAGAAATCATTTATTTCACGTAATTTATTTTTGGATGAATAATGTGTTGTTAAAATTGAAATGAATATTCTTTGCATTCTCAGTATCTGCAAAATGTGACGTACGTTTATTCAACCACATTTTTCCACAATCTTCTTTCGCATGGATGTCTGTTGAAAAAATGTTGTTTTTAGTAAGGAAACCACAGCACTCAGCATTTTTCCATTAGTTAGATTTTGTTTTTTAATACCACTTCATTTCTTTCACCCTCTCTGCTGTGTCTCCCTTTTTTAATGCTGTTTTTCATATTAAAACTTGTTTAAATAAATGTTTCTATTTTTTAATATTTTGTTAAAAAGAAAAAAATGAAACAAAATTGGTTACCAGAATGTTGACTGACATAATTCTCGTGTAAAAACATAAAGATTAATAAAGATAAAAAACCGAATGCTTTCACATTTCTTGAAACCATTTCCAGTTAATTTTGTATTTTATATACGATTTTTGAAACACTTTTTTTTTAAATGAGAGAAGTAGAGCAGGTATAAAACACTTTTTAAGTTTTTTAAGTTTTGAGAAGATTTAAAGAAAAAATTTTAATTCAAGTTATTTTTATTTTTACTGATTTTTCAATTTAAGCAGATGGAAACTAATATTATCTTTTTACTTTCTTTTACTAAAACAAACACTTGCTCTTATTACTCTTGGTGAAACAAGTCCAAAATTTAGTTGTATTTTTTTTTTTTTTTTTGGTTCTTCTAGTCCGACACACCTCAATAGCTTTATAGATTAAAGGAGCTTATAAACTAAGCTGAGAAATGTTGTTAATGCCCGTATGGCACTACATTTTTCTTGCATTGTTTAAGTTTTGGAGAACAGTGCAAGTATAATGTAATAGTAGAATTTAGTATGTGCAAACAGTTCAGCTATATTAAGATAAATGCAAAACTGTCGCAATTTTCATTGAAGATCAACAACTTGAAAAATCAGGTTATGTCAAAAAAAATTTAAAATTTTTCAACTTAAAATTGACATTTCAAACTTGAATGTTGCTGTGTCAGTGGCTTATGGAGAATTTTTGAGATTTAAAACTTCTTTTTTGGAACATTTTTATTTCCTAGCGCTTTCTTGAAAATAAAAAGAATGCAACACTTACAAAACAGGTGCCAGTTTTGTTGATGTTTTGTATATTTGGTTCTTTCTAGCAATTGCTGTTTCTTTCTATCAATTCTATAGCAATTAATGAAAGAAAAAAATGAAATATCATACGGGCTGTCTTACAGTGCTGTCTGACATTTACATTTACCCCCCCATTTACACATGCAAGTAACTTGTTGTAAGTTGTGTTAACAGCCAATACATTGACAGAGTGAATAAAAGCTGTTGCTGCTTGCTTCATTGTTAACACAGGCAAGTGCAAGCTCATTTTTAAAATGTCCTCAAAGAAAATGATCTTAAAGAAAATTGCTTTACTTTACAAAATAAAAGAATTAAGTGAAAGCAATTAAGCAAAAAAAAAAAAAAATACAAAATCACTGTTAAATTTTTTTTTATATTGTTACAAATTTGATCGTGAACGGACCGATTGTGATTGTTCTAGAACGTACTGAATCGTCGTTATTTTATATGTGCTTATATTGTCTTGTTATTATTTGTAAATGAACACAGGAGGTATATACACACATGCATACATAGAAACTTGTTGACAAACAAAGCGGCAGCACAGCGAGTGTGCGCATACTGACACACATGTGTAGATAAATAGGCACAACAGAGTGCATGTATGTGCGCGGCTCATATGCTTAAGTTCCACTGCCGCGTGTATGTGTGTCGGTGTGTGTGTATATCTTTTGTTCATTATTAGTTTTAGTGCGAGGTGGCGTGATCTGCTTCTGTAAACTTCTAGACTGTTCGAGTAATGATCATTGAGAGGTATAAAAGCAGCTGAGCTTAACGCTGAGTCAGTCAGTCGATTTTTAGCTGCGCTAACGTGTAAAGTGTCTTAAGTAATAAAAAGTGAATAAGTGAAGGTGTTGTTCTTTTAGTAAAGTGTTCTTAGTAAAGTGTCTACAAGTACAGTGTGTTAAAGTAAATAAAGTGTTGAACTGTTGATTACTGTAAACTGAAGACGTGAGTGTTTTAACTTCACTACAATTAAAGAATCTACAAGAAACGTTTTTAAAAGGTAAAAACGTAACAATATATAAAAATCACTATTTTTTGCAATTTTTGTGTACTGTTTATTTTGTTTTTGTAGGCGGACAAACCCAGCCATGACTTTTTCATGGCTGGGTTACCAAGGTGTTGTCATACGAACTGTTATGGGGAAGCAAATTATATGAATAGCTTGTTTTATCAAATAAATGGTAAATTTAATATTTTACTTCAACTTTTTTTATATTTCACCTTGTTTTTCGGCATAAAAGAACAAACAAAAAAAAAATCATTCCATGAAAGTTATATATTAAAATTAAAAAATTAAATTTGAACTTTTTTTTTTTTTGCTTTTTGTCATTTTACCAACATGCAAGTAAAAAACAATTACTGGCCATCAAGGTCTCTTGCAAGTGAGCTCACAACTTGCAGAAGTAAGATGGTATAAAAAAAACAATGTCAATTTATTGAGTTACTTGCACTTGTACTTGCGTGTGTAAATGAGAGGTTACTTAGCACGTCAAGCATATCGTCTAAGCCACCCAATTGGTTTGCAAAAGGCTGATTCAGACAGCAAAAATAAACTGGACGAGCTGATTTATCCACTTCTCCGTGGATATGATAATTAAAATTTTAATAAATTTTTACTCTTCTCTTAATTATAAAAAAAATTTTGCTGTGAAGTAATTACCTTTTTATTAAAAAGAAAAGCTAAGAAAATGTTTAATGTACAGAAAAGTACTGTACTAAAAAAAAACCAAAATTTCTTTTAAAACGAAACATCATGCATAAACAAAATGTAATATATGTACAACTGTATGTATAAAGTTGTATTCACCATTTTTTTTTTTTTGCAATTCTTTTCAGCTCATTGTCTGGTGTAACTGAGTGCGGTACCGACTTTGCAACAACGTGCATTTTAAATTTTTAGTACAAGTATCTTTCAAGTGAATGCATTGTTGGGAATATAAACTGTTTTTAACAAGGCTTTAAATTCCGTTGTTCTTTCTTTTTTCCTGCTTTTTGCAACATGAGCCTGTGGTTCTGTTACAGCTAGAAAATATGTGAACAAACAATGCCTGTAAAACATGGCAAAACAGCTCGCTTTTGGTGGAGCAAAAACTAAAACCAACAATTAAAATACAATAACTCAAACATTTGCACACACTCACAGTGCGTGTGTGCAGCACCCAAGTGATATGTTAATAATGCATACCAGTACACACACACACACATGGTATGCATGTGTTCTAATAAGTAATACGTTGAGCCTGATTGAAAAATGTTCTGTGAAGTAATTCAATTTGCTGGAGCAATTTTAAGGTCAACTCACGACAAAAGAGCAGCAATGAAGCAATAAATTGTCATACGAAAACATTTTGTATCTAATTTCAAAACGAAATTGTGTTCGACTATGGGATTTGTTCAAAAGAAAAGGTAATAATAAAGGGTGTTTTTTTTCGATGTATAGAACCTTAAGCTGATATTACCATATTATCAAGTGACTTATTCTCAGTTTAGTTTGGCAATTCATCATGAATAGACTCATGCCTGAACAACGCTTGTAAAAAGTGCAATTTTAGTGCAAAACGAGATTGCCGATGTTTCCGATTTTCATAAGCGAATTTTGTTTAGCCAAGAAGCGCACTTCTGGTTGAATGGCTGCGTCAACAAACAAAACTGCCACATTTGGAGTGAAGCTAATCCTAAAGTGTATGTCGAAACACCGTTTTATCCAGAGAAACTGACTGTTTGGTGCGCTTAATGAGCTGGTGGAGTCATTGGTCCGTACTTCTTCAAAATCGATGATGGCCAGAAAGTTACAGTCAATGGTGATCGGTATAGAGCCATGATTACTAACTTTTTTATTCCTGAATTGCATAACCATGATGTCTAGGAGATGTGGTTTCAACAAGATGGTGCAACTTGTCACACAGCTCGTGCCACAATCGATTTATTGAGAGACACGTTTGGTGACCGCCTAATTTCACGTTTTGGACCTGTGAATTGGCCTCCAAGATCTTGTGATTTAGCATCGCCAGACTACTTTCTGTGGGGTTATGTAAAGTCAATGGTCTATGCGGATAAGCCACAAACGCCTAAACATTTGGAAGACAACATTCGCCGTGTTATTGCCGATATACGACCACAAATGTTGGAAAAAGTCATCGAAAATTGGACGTCCAGATTGGACTACATCCGGTCATATGCCAGAAATCATATTTAAAATGTAATGCCACAAGATTATCTTTCGGATAAATAAAATTCATGTCAATCGAATAATCCATCGTTGTTTTATTGCAACTTAAACTTCTATACATCGAAAAAAAAAAACACCCTTTATAAGGTGAGTGCCTCTCCAGCATAATCGAGGCACACTTTTACCTCAGCAGATTCATTCAAGAGCAAAATGGTTACATTTTGCTTAACAAAACTTCCTGTGTGATTGTTGAGAGGCCAATGAAGCTATAGAAATTCAGCATAACCGGCCAAATTTGCAGATGCAACCAGCACGAATGGCTGCTTGGTGCAGTTTATGGGCAGATGCAGTCATCAAGCTGTAGTTCTTCAAAAATGAGGTCATGTAGGCAGTAACCATGAATCGTGTTCGATTTTTTGTGAACAGAAATGTAGGATATAGATCTGGACATTATACGGTTCCTACAGGATGCTAGTGCTTGGTACACAGCATGGGCTTTTTTGTACAAAAAAAAAAAATAAAATTCAATGGCAATGTCATCTCATCTAGTGGTCACGTTAATTGGCTGCCATGAACTTGCGATATAGCTGGACGTCTTAATTTTTGTACCTTTAAGAGGAAGAGTGATCATCAAGAATCCATGAATAATTAAAAGGCTAGAGAATGATTTAATTTGACACGTAGCTGAATTATGTATCAGAGTCATTGTAAATCTGAACTTCTAAATGAATGTCTGCCACCAACACCATGACACACATTTGGCAAATAATATATTTAACACATATTTGCCTTAAGAATATTCAATAAAATAAAAAATATTAACATCATACCCTTTCATATCTCATTTATATTGTGTGTTCGGCTGGACCATTTTTTGTTTCATTTCTTTTCTTTTTTTTTTTGTTGCGCTTTAAAATTTCCATCACCACAAATGTACTGCAAAATATCTTTCTCTAGTGAAAAAAAAAAAATATTTGTGGAAAAGCGTTTTGAAAATCCAAAAACTTAATTCATTTCTTAAATAAGATAACTTAATTAAGCAATTTTTGGCACCAGGAAACTTAAAGGTGTGCACAATAAACATAAATATTATGTTTCCACAGGGTTGTATTCTTGTTACACTTTAGTTGCTGCTGCTGTCAGTTGTTTAAACGTTGTGCTCTTGTTAAATTTGTAGTTGCTTGTGGCATACATAAATGTATAGTTTTACAACACCCCTGGAGTAATAATTTTTAATTTTCTCATCTTTATACAAACACACATACATACACACACACACACACACACACACATATCGTATATTCAGCTACAGACATTCATTTAAACAAATGTTTGTTTTTGGTTTTCGCCAATGGGGAGGGAAAAGTTGTTGTAGCCACTTGTTTAAAAGCAGCCTCAACAGATGGTCTATAAATCAAAACTTTACTCTATTGATGTTGATGTTAACTTGAAATTTTTCATGTATATTTTTTACATATGTATGTATGTAGACACATGTATTTGACATTTGTGGTGAAAAATGTTGAAATCGTTAAGAGAAAAATAAAAACAAATTTTAAACATTAATTTAATTTTATAATCGAAATTTATGATTTATAGCCGAAAAAATCAGTATAATTGGCCTTTGAGTTTCTTTTAATTTACATTTAGACTAGTAAATCCATCACTTAAAGAATACTTAACTCCCATTTAAGCAAAGAAAATTTAACGTTTAAACTTCATTCACAAAACAGTGCAAAAAATCAGCTGTTGGACATTTTAAGCAAAATTGTCTAATTTCTATTTCTAAAAACAAGCAATAATAAACGATTTACTGATCTACTACAGTCACAATTACACTGCAATTAAATTGCGAAAACAAAAATTCTAATGCTAGAATTACAATTGGGCCGAACGACGAATTTCGCCCAACACGACGAATACACTGGTTAAAATTCACTGTGTAAATTCGTTGTATGAAGCACAATAAGGACGAAAAACAAAAACATCTGTGTTAATTGATAAAGTTGTTTATTGTTTGTTCAAAGATAAAAATAAATTAAATGAATCAAAGAATTTAAAATTTTTGTAAAAATAATTCAAACAATGAACAAAAAAGTCAAAGCTTAGCTCTTAAAATAAAAACTATTAAAGTAAAAATTAACTGTTTTTACTAAAACACTTGAAAACTAAAACCAAAATGGCCACATGGTACTGAATCTGTTTGAAGTTGCTTACAACGAATTTCGACCGACCTAGCCTTTAATATGTACTCACATTTTTTTTGCCGCGAGTGGCTTTTCTTTCCATTTAATAAACAAGCTGTTGTATTTGCATATACGAATAATTATCGAAAAACGTGTCACTGCTTGCACACATAAAGTGATGGAGCTTAAATGCATAAAAAAGTCCAGATCCATTTCTTGGTCTATTTCAGCTTGTGCACAATTTATTACATTTTCACATTCCCTAAACTAAATTTGCATCACTAGTAGTCATTTATTCCTGGTCACATGTGTAAACATGTTTGCAAATATCCTCGCCATACATCACAAACCTGCACACAAAATTACCCACCTGGCTTGTCAGAAAACAAGTAAGTAATTCGCTCTAGAAATTGTAACGTGTACTTTAAGTTCAACGTTTGACTTCGATGAAATACAATTTTTGAAACAGTGAAACATGTGCTGCGATTAGGGTTTGCGGTTCGGGAATTCCCGAAAAATTTTCATCAGGAATTCCCGGGAAAACGGCAAATGTTTAAATTGGATTTTATAACAGTAATATTTTATTTCTTCACATTTTTATTTTCTTAAAATCGTCATTTCTGAGCGGTTAGTTGTTAAAATGCCATTGTCAAGAGAGGTTTGTTTAATATTTTTAAGCGAAAATCGTATTCATATTTATAAAAATTTAATGCGTTTAAGAAAAAAAAGAAGATTTGGTATTCATCCTATAAATCAAGAAAGGCGATATTATGGCAAATTTAACCATTTATATACAAATCTACACAAATTTCCAGACAGATTTCGGCAACCACAAATTTCACCAACTTCATTCCATAATTTATCGGTTATATTTTTATGTTTAAAATTTTGTAATCTATCTTACCATAATAGCAGTCGCCTTCGTACAGATGAAATTATAAGCTTCGCATTCACTTTTGCCTTGTTTATACTTTGGCGCTCAGAAATCAACTAAAAATTAGAACAAGTTCTATTCCTGAGCGGCGCTCATAAATGCCACTCATTGCGTGGCCACTTCAGTAGTATTCCATATGTTTTAATTTTTTGCCGCTCACCGCTCTGCCGCTCATTGCGTGGCCTCGTCCTTAGTAGCTGATGCTATAATCTATACTCTTTTTGCACAGCTTATATTAATAAAAACACCATTTTCTCAAAACATAGCTGAGTCTATTCGAGATAAAGTTGGCAGAAGACGTAATGAAAAATCGATAGCATTACTAAATTGTTTAAAAATGCCTGATGTCAATACGAAATTATTAAAAAATTCTTTAAAATTATATGGGGAACCCGCTGTTTGATCAATCACTTTCTGAATTGTCCAGCAGCGATTCTGATATATCTGACAACGAAATTAATGAATGTTTTAAAATTAAATTGAAAAATGCTACGGAAAATGCAAGGGCTAATCCAAAAATGTCCAAACTTCCTCAGACTAATTTGCTAAGAAAAGAATTTGCTTTATATGAAGCGAGCAATATTCGAAGTAAACACTTAGATATTTTTTTTAATGCTTTACTAACAATAAAACCAACATCGGTGGATAGCTAACGGGTTTTGTCCGTTGCTGGGAATTTTGCCACAAAAGTACGAAACCGAACATTAAGCGAGTTGCTTAATGCTTTAGTTGTACAAAAAACTTATTTTTTTATCGAAATGATGGTATGAATTCTCGTGTTTTTTTTTGTTTAAACATGATCTCAAATTCTTGCCTTACAGTTATTTGTCTCTTTTTATTGCACAAATTAAATTGACATTGAATTAATTTTTGTTTTAAATGTATATATGTATGTATGTATTGTTAAATTAATTATTCAAGCTCTTGATCTTTGGCTTTTTATAAAAAATAATATTAAACAATTATTTATTTTCAATATTTCGCCAATAATTTGTTGGCATCTTCAGGAAAATAATTATAAAATTCAAAAACAAAAACAAATTATTGAAAAAAATTTGATTAATAAACATTCAAAAAATTCAAAAATATTTTTCCCGCCTTAAAATGTATTAACAACATTATTCATGAAGAACATAAATATAAAAAAAAACAAAATACAAATTAACATACAAGTTCTACGACCAACATTTTCCATGTTAACGTATACAACATGTTCAATACTAAAAAATAATAAGTTAACATTTCAAATGTTGCTCATAGACTAACATAATGTTTATAAATATTTTCTTTAAGATATCTGAAACTTAAACAATATTAAGTTCGTAATCTTTTCTTAACTCTCTGAGCAAAATTGTCAGTATCTACTTTAAAATTTATTCCGTGTTCTGCTGGTGTGTTAATAATCTCTAACATTTCTAACATATAACGATTTTTATAATTATTTTCTGTTCTTAATACTGAAACATTTTCAAAGCGAGGAAGCATAGTGATTTAATGTAGAACAATGAGAAGATAATGCTGTTCTTTGTGAATTAATATGCCTATTCTTTTGATCTGATTTATGCCCGGCGATTCTTGTCCTTAATTTATTCTTTATAGTACCGATAAAAACTTTATTGCAATTCTCTTCATCATTACCCCGACAAGGAATCTTGTACACTAAATTTAAAATATCCCATTTATCAATCCTATCCTTGGTCTTACTAAAAATTCTATCCAATGTGTTGTAACTTCTATTAGCAATTCTATATTTTTCCTTGTTGGAACGAAGTTCTTTAACGCGGCTTGCTGGTAGGGCAAATTAGTAGAAATCGTCACGAAAGCATGTAAGCTGTTTATATGTATTGGTGTATCTTTCGACAAACAATCGTGTAGCGAAACTATTTGACGTCAGCGGAGACACAAACCAATAAATATTAATTAGTTGTGAAAACTGACACTACTAGTTGCTAGATGTCGCTAAAGTAAAGTATGTCACAACAAAAAACAGCAATATTGAAAAATTGACCAACAGTTGCTTTTCTTCGGTTTGTAGCAGATTGACAAAAAAATACTGCATGTGTCAAAAGTAAAAAAATAAAACAAAAATTTAGAGAAGTATATAAAATTTCAAAAACAACACAAAATAAAACATACAGATTTCACCTTGTATTACATTCGAAGATGAAGAAAAAACGTAAGGAACTTCGTTCCTAACGGGGGTCCCCCGACCGCATTTCTTTTTTATATATACATATATTAGATCTTGCTAATCTTTCTGATAATCCTGGTATATACATACATATGTGAAAGTCTTGAAAATCTTTTGAGTTTTTTGAATGTTTATTAATCAAATTTTTTCAATAATTTGTTTTTGTTTTTGAATTTTATAATTATTTTCCTGAAGATGCCAACAAATTGTTAACGAAATATTGAAAATAAATTAATAATTGTTTAATATTATTTTTTTTAGAAAAAAAAGATCAAGGGCTTGAATAATTAATTTAACAATATAAAGATCAAATAATATAAAGATAAACCAATGTATATAGGTATATATGCACTTTATTATATAATTTTAAATAAAACCACTCAAAAAAAGTTTATTACTAAAAGTTACTTGTTTGTAGTAGAAGAAGATTTCCCGGGATTCCCGGGATTCCCGGGAATTCCCAAACCCTAGTTGCGATGCTGTACTCAATATTCACATTTGTGAGATCAAAGTGTGTGCCTTTTTTCTTGGCTGGTGTGTGTTGTGCTGCTTATGGGGACTATTCGCTCAATAATTCTTTAGGTGTTTTTAAATAATTCATTTAGCACGCGCTTGTATGTAAATTTAAAATACTTCAAGGTAATATAAAATGCTTTATGTGAATAGAAAAATCTAAAATTGTTCAATTTATTTTTACAGTATGATTCAGGGGGTACTCTTACATCGTAGCAACTAATTTGAAATAAAATAAATAGAATTAACCAAAATGACTGGTTGGCCACAAATTACATGAATTTAGTTTTGAGCTGGGTTTAAACACGATAATGAAACTATTTTCATGATTGCAAGCTTGAACCTTACAGCAAAGATACAAGCAGTTGTGGTGTTTTAAGCAGAGCAAACACACAATGAAGCTGTTATGTTTGCCGCAAATTTAATGCTTATTTTACTTTAATGATTGTTTGTGGAACATAATGTTAAAACACGTCAAGTTTCTAAAGTACAACAAAAAGTATACTTGCAAGCATATTGGATCAGCTTGGAGAAATTAAGGAATAGTGCCAACAGCTTCATTGATTTTGCGTTAAAAGTTATGCAAATCAGTACACATTTGGTAGATTTTCGTAGTGCGAAGATAATTTCTAATATAATGTGACTTAACGAAAGACTAAGTATTAAAGTATTTGGTTGGGGCTACACTGGGTACATTTTTAATTACTAATGCTACATATAAGGTTCTATCCCCCTAATTCATAAAAATTATAACAGGCTTATAAGACTGTTATTTGACATATTTGTATGGAAAATCTGTCAAATAAGAGCTTTATAAACCTGTAATAATTTTTATGAATTAGACGGTATATGTTTAAGACCCTCTTGTTTTACCCTTAGTCCTGTGACCTATTTATTCTATAAAACAGAAATTTTGTCGCACTATATTTAATGGAAATCTCGCTACAGATGTACTTATTTATAGAAAAATAGATTTGATTTGCTTTCCTTGCTGCCTCAAAAGTATTAAATAAAACAAACCCAACTCTTTGTAGAATTCATGGCAATATAATAGCAAACACAAACAAATATATAAAGAAAACATGGTCTTACTAAAAGACAAATAAATACATTTACAGAAACAATTATCTGCGAGCAGCATTAATTTGGGGGACAAAAATAACGCTTTTCTGGCAACAAGTTCAAGTAAAACAATATGAGTCTTAAATCTACTGTATTAAGCTACAAAAAAAAACCCACTTTAACATTAGCACTGGTTTTTGTAAACTGAGAGCAACTCCAAGCTCCAAATATTTTCAAAACTTATATTACACTGTATATTTATGCTTTTAGCTTTTAAGAAATTGATTGTTTATTGTTACAGCTGAGAGGTATAGCAAAATGTACATAAACAGCAAGTTTTTGTCGAGTATCTAATTAGCAATTCGTTCTCATTGAGCGTTTACTTCCTTTAAACACTAAAATTGTGAGATGAAATTTTCATTGTATGGCCACAAATGTAGTTTCGCAAAAAAAAAATTTTAAATTTTTCAAAGCAATTGTTTTACAGTATGTACGAGCACTCAAACATTTTTAATGTCAAATGAAGTAGTAACTACTGCTGGGTACAAGGGCGTATGAGTAATAAATTAGAAACTTGCAAGAAATTATATTAAGTATACTTTTCCTGTCTTCTCTATTCCAAGTTAGCTGGGTTACCAAATAAGTGATTTCCCAACTAAGGGGGTTTTCAACAGGGACGCTAGAAAAGTACAGCAACTGGGATATTCACCCGTTTCAAGGAAGTTATAAGAAAAGTAAAGGGGTTGCAAGACGTAAAATATTTTCTGTATGAAAAGTTTGTTTGAGCACTACTGATGCTCATTTTGTTAAGGAGAATTTTCAAACAAGTACTTGGGCTTCAAACATTGTTTTTAGATTTTATTCTCGTCTACTGATGAGTTGCTTAGCAACAATGAAATGTCGTTGAGAGAACAGATTAAGACCTATTTTTAGACCTAAAACAAAAAATTTTAACTGGCTCTTATAGCGAATAAATAATTAGGTTGATTTTTGAAAAGGAACTTATCATATAACCCTGATGGATCATATGATCGACACTGCTGATGGATTCATACATCAGGGTTTCTATCATTTTCTTAAGGGCAAAATGAAAAAACTGATGTAAACATTCGTGTACGTGTGAGTTGTTTTTTTAACCAGCGTTACCACCTCAGCAAAGCGATCATTCGAAATCTTTTTTTCAAAATGCCCACAAAATTACATGCAATGCTATTTATTTCGTTATTACTAATTAAAAAAAAGAGTTTTTTTCGAATAATTCCAAAAAAAAAAAAAACTATACAAGGAGAACAGAATAAATTGTTTTAGACATATTTAGATAAAATTAAGAGAAAAACAGTAGTCAGTAGCAGTTTTAACAATAGAAAACTGAATCATATGGAAAAAAACATGCACAACACTATGTTTTTTCAAAGAAAAAAAAAAAAAAAACCAAATGAACCCATTATTATTATTAATGCTAGGTTGGTCCAGGATGGCCCTTTGCGACTGCGACCAATAATGATCTATTGTGCAAAATGAACCCATAAAAACATTAATGCATAAACGTAGTTCCAAATGAAATTACCAAACTAATACGGGAAAATCAAAATATTAAAAAAATCATTGTAATGGCAACGCTGAAAGCTATAAAATTGCTTTGCATGTGTTAGTAAATAAGCTGTTACTGTGTTAGTTTCCATCAGCCATTTCTTGCAGGGTAAATTAAGTTTTGCTGTACATTCTTTCATATGTAGTTAGAATAGTATGGAAAACTCACATTTCAAAAATGTCTGAATAGAAGAAGGAAACTATTACATATTTATAAGCACTTACAGCGGTATTCATAAAAAATAAAACATTGTTGAAATACATTTTAGAACAAATTTTTCATATCAAATTTGTTCTAAAATGTATTTGAGCAACATTTTATTTTTTATGAATACCGGTGCTAATGTTTTCATTCATGAAAATTATAAAAAGTAGTGCTTATAAAAGTTATGTTTTACTTCTCTCTCTCACTCTCTCTCTCTCTCTCTCTGTCTCTTACAGTTTGGGAGTTACGGCTAATTTTTACTTTACGTTATATAGGGACACCTGTTATTTTTAGCAATTGCTGTTGTAGCGTCAAGGTACAAAAATATCTTGTGAAAATTTCAGCTCTCTAGCTCTTACCGTTGCGGAGAATGGACGCTGTGACGGAGGGTGGACGTAAAGGTCTCGGTAATAGGGTTTCGTTTCACTTTGATGAGTTCAGAACCCTAAAAATACTCATCATCAATCATTCACTAAAACCTGCATTTACAAACAGCAATTGATTTTTATAAAAATTTATTACATATAGTTTTATATTTGAGAAGATACAAATAATTTAATATTTACATTATATTTCAAATTAATCCTACCTTTATAGCAGCTCGTTTAGTTTTAGTGTATCCTTTTTATATGTTTGCCTTCTTTGTTACATTAAAGAAACCACATTTTGCTGCATGGAGAACAAATTTTCTGATTTGTTGGCAAATGATGATTAATTTCTTTACGAGAGGATTTTGTGTTTTTCGTCAAGAGACTGAATTAAATTCTTTATATTTATATAATTATCTTAACGTTACCTCGTTATCTACAATTTCAAATGAATAATTACGCAATCATATTTATATTTATTTCAAGGAGCACAAGCAGGCACTTTTCCACTTTATGAATTTTAATGTCAGTGAAATAATTGAATTTATTATGAAATTTTGCATGAGACAAATATTAGTTTTAATTTGCTTTATTTTATTTGACATAAAATTAACACTTTTTTTTTTAAATATATACATATATATTCTTTTTATATTTATATTTTATAATTTGTTTTATGTGTATAATTAATATATTTATATTTTGTAATTCATTTTAATATTCAACACTTTTATTTAAATAATTTTCAAGACTCTATTGTGGTTTAAAATTGTGCTTAGATTTTTCCAATGTTTATTTTTTGAAATTAAATATATTATTTAGTATTTCTCACAGCAAAATTTGCACTCAACCTCAAAAGGCAATATTGGAAATATGAGGCTTCAGACAATAGGAATTCACTGGTTGTACAGGGGGGGGGGGGGTCCCATAAATCCATGTCAATCTAAAATATGGTGATAGGCCAAGTAGTGGTAATTCTAAGAAAACTAATAACAATAATTTAGGTATCGTGCTCAGACAAATGTTGTCATATTGGAAAAACTCAGTTTGTGGCCATATTTTCACTACTGTAACCACAAAATTAGACTTATATCAAGAAGAAAGCTATACATTCTTCTCAATATCGATTAGAATTATGTCGCACACATTCTTTTATTCAGTTTTGCTACGAACCAATGATCAAACCCATTTCAATAATATGGTTCCATCATGTGGCTCTTGGCAAAAACGAACATAAAAAGGACGAGTCGGCCATTAGTCTAATATTGATCTATGGGACACTCTGTATAAGCCAATTAAACATAGCGAATAGTAAGTGTACTGCATGGAACTTTGCCACTGATCTTCACTAATTCGAGATTGCTGAATTTAAATATGATCTTTGTTTTTTCTAGCTGCTTTGGCATAATGTTTGAAATTAGGGCACTTCTATGATATATTGAATCATAACTCGTAAATGGTTTCGCCGCCAAATAAAAAAAATATATATTCGAAACTCGATAGCAAAATAATCCTCTACCTGCTTTTCAAACCTGCCCAGTAATTTTCACCAAATTCTTCAACAAAATAAAAAGTTTATTAAACTTTTCTAAGTTTCAGTTTCTTAGATATTTTGTACGGCTTGAGTTCAGTTTTACTTGCTTAAAATTGAGAAAGATTTTATTGTGATAAAATTTTAAAAGAAGATAAGAATGTTAAATTGTCATAAAGTTTGTTTTTAGGTTTTAAGATTTTTATTCTAAATCAACTAGACTCGGATTTTTACATTCATGCACCTCGATGGATGAATTGGTAGAGTGTCCTACTAAGAGTCTCCGAGGTCGCAGGTTCGTTTCCTGCCGAAGGCCTTAAGGTGCGTTTAGACTATGCTAGTAGTTTGGTTTGTGACAAATGTTTGGACATGGGTTTAGATGGCACTAATATTTGTTTGAATTTTATTTGCGCAAATAACAGATAATTTTTTTTTGTCAGCCATGTTTGGTATAAATATTTGTGTATCCCTTTACACTGTACCAATAATTTTATTTGTCCGGTGTGTATGACAAACATCTGTCAAATAATGTTGTTATATTTATGAAATCCATCTGATCAATTTCAATATATGTATCTTCTTCGCTCCAGTCATGCGTCATCTTCTTCCTTTTGGTTTTTTGGCAAATGATGGGGGCGGTTCAATAACTGCTGCATCGTTGTTGTCCATTTTCTTTCAGAAAAATATGCGTTATAATTAAGAATTACGGAAACGTGTTTTTTCCTTACCAATCTGTCAAACGAATTGACCAGTATTGCCATTTCAATTTATTTCATTTTTATATGTTAAGTACTGTCAAAAATAACTGTTGGCAACCCACGTTTCTGCAATTATTTGTCGCTGTTTGTTCCGCCAAAAATATTGCGAGAACAAACAAAATATCGAGCCAAATATTTGTTGGGACGTGCTGACAATGTGTTTACACTATCCAAAACTTTCTGCACAAACAAACATTTTTGTTAGCCAACAAACAGTCGAAAAATATTCGGAGGCTAACAAATTCGAGTGTTTACACTAGGACAAACAAAATTTTTATGATTTTGCACAAATATTAGCATAGTCTAAACGCAGCCTTAGGTGTTTCTGCAGACAAGCCAAAAGCTTCGCAGTTTTGTGTTTGTTAAAAAAAAAAAAAAAAAAAATTAATATTTTGTCATTCCTATTTTTCTGTTCAACCTAAATGTTAATAAAACTTTTAAAGTTGTTAGATTTATTTGACCTCATGAATTTAAAATGTCTGCTTCTCTTTGTTTATAGGCTCTAGGTCGAACTTTTGTATAAAATCTAGAAAATATTTTGGTTGAGGTTTACTTGGAAAAGATTCCCTTTTTATAAGTTGCTGGGCGCTCAAATTATCACCGTTAATAACGATGGCGTCAGAGGAATTTGTTAGGCCCAATTCCAAATTTATTTTTCTCAAATAAACTGCTTCTATAGTCACCGCGCAAAATGCAACGTACTTCGCTTCAGTACTGCTTCAGAGCAACCATTGTTTGTTTCCTTGATTCCCAGGAAAAAAAATACAACCACCATACAGAAATGCAATACAATTTTCGTTCTATCGGATCCCCACCCCAATCTGCATCCACAAAACCTTCAATTGGTTTACCAGTTTTTTTATAATGTGATTTGAAATCTTTTGTTTTTGACAAATAACGAATGACATAATTTGCAGCTGCTAACTGCTCACTGTGGGGATCTCTGTGAGAGTTTATTTACCGAATGTAAAATATCCGCTCTAGTTGCAACATTAACGAACCTATTAATGACTGATATTCAGTTTCATCAATTTTAGAACTATTTTCTCCTGAACATCTCAATTGAAACCCCCCTCGTTTAAAGGTGTAGACATTGGTTTACAATTTCTCATATTATAATCTTCAAGAAGTTCATCTACATATATTATTTTTTTGGGATATGTTAATCGAGCCGGTTTTCCCATTCCTCTCGATCTTCATTCCTAAAAAATAGCTTCCTTAACGCGGCTTGCTGGTAGTGGAAATTAGTAGAAATCGTCACGAAAGCGTGTGAGCTGTTTATATGTATTGGTGTATTGTCGACAAGCAATTGTGTATGATGGGCGGTGTCTCCGCTGACATCTACCTATAAATAATAATTAGTTGGAAAACGTTCCAAAAATTTAAAGAATCATAAAATTTCAAAATTTCAAAAACAACACAAAATAAAACATACAGATTTCACCTCGTATTACATTCAAAGATGAAAAAAAAACGTAAAGAACTTCGTTCCTAACGGGGGTCCCCCGACCGCATTTCTTTTTTTATTTATTTATTTAATAGGTTTATATAAATTCCACAGTTTTGAATTAATTATCTATAACTGGCGTAATATTAAGTCGTAAGCCAGATTGGCAAAGTGAATGATGTACAAAAAAAAAAATTTAAATATATGCTTTAGTAAACATATTTATATATAAGCGTGATAACTATAAACGCATTTGCTATAAATATTCTCAAGCAAATTTATTTAATATTAGTTTTCTATATTTTAGACATGATTCCAAGGACACGAAAATTACAGGTCTTGCCGTTGAGAATTTCTATAACTTCTTCAAGGTTTAATTGACTGTTGCACAGTGTTGCGAAACCGAAATTTTTTGGAAATCATATTGCCTAAACTGTAATTTCAATTGTATCGATGAGAAACTTCTACAGATTGGTCAAAATGAAATCACAAACAGAATGAGTGAAAAAAAATTCAGACCGAAAAAAATTGTTGGGTCAAATTTTCAACAAAAGTAAAAAAAAAAAAAAATATTGTTCGAAAAATTTAAAAAAAAATTTATTTTAATTCTTCTTTTATTTCTGATAAATACCCTATGATTAGTTTTTTAAATAAATTAGAGGGTGGTCCAAACAAGAATTATAAACGTCAAATTTTCATGATTTTTCGATATTTCTAGAATAACTCTGAAATTTTATATAAAAACAAAATCTATTTCATTTCTTAGGTGGCAATAAAAGCTTTAATTTGATACCGGTTTGAAGTCAATAGCTTCAGTTTTAAGGGAGTTATGCTGATTTTTTGTAGAGTGCTAGAATAGATGTAGAATAAAAAAAAAGAAATGCGGTCGGGGGAACCCCGTTAGGAAAGATGTTCCTTACGGCTTTTTTTTCATCTTTGAATGTAATACAAGGTGAAATCTAAATGTTTTATTTAGTGTTGTTTTTAAAATTTTGAAATTTTATGATTCCTTAAATTTTTGGAACGCTTTCCAACTAATTAATATTTATTAGTAGGTGTCTCCGCTGCTGTCAGTGGAGACACCGCCAATCATACACAATTGCTTTTCGACAGTACACCAATACATATAAACAGCTCACACGCTTTCGTGACGATTTCTACTAATTTCCACTACCAGCATGCCGCGTTAAGGAACTTCGTTCCAAAAAAAACTTTGAAGATACTATTTTATAACACAGGCATATTCTATGGAATAAATACTGAGAGTGATATACTAAAATCGCTATAACTCCCAGGAGGGCAGGTACGGTTAGCTGATTTTTTCACAGTTCGTTGAAAACAAATTATGTAACATTTCTGTGGTGGTTTGGAACTGGGACTCTCTGGGACTTTTTAGATATTGCTTACCTCACCCAAATTTTAAGGAAAAATGGACCTTTAGTCGGGTTTTCGCTCTAAAAAAAGTGCATATGAAAATGTCTCAAACAACATTCCTTTTTTTTTACAGAAAATACTTGTCCAAAGGCAGATTTTTTTTCCGAATCAAAATATCTGGCACCAAAATCAAATGAGATCATTTTGAATACAGCCCTGAAATCCCCTCTTTTAGTGAAAATTTTGTATATTTGACTTCTAAAATCAATTAAAAATCAACGGGCCAACATAAAAATAAGCTTTATGTGTTTTTTGTTTACTTGGAATGTCTGTGACAAAATTGCCTCATTAAAAACACTGAAAAAAATAATCGGAAAAAAGTTACTTTTCCACTAGCCGCAACACAGTGTGTTGTTGAAAAATTGAAGTTTAAATCCGTTGAAAATACAACAGATAACAATCACGCATTAAATAGTCTACAGAAACATCGAGTCAAGTGCATAATGATGACAGTCAAGAAAAATTTGATACTTCCGTTCTTAAATCAAATCGAATCAGTATCAAATGTATGGTAAGTGCAAATGTTCTTGGATAAATTTTACCACAGTATACATCCAGATGTTTCTAAGCTGCCACGCTCGTCGTCAGCAATGCAACAGATTTGCTCAAGGTCACTCAATTTTTTGGAACGAAGTTCCTTAACGCGGCTTGCTGGCAGTGGAAATTAGTAGAAATCGTCACGAAAGCGTGTGAGCTGTTTATATGTATTGGTGTACTGTCGAAAAGCAATTGTGTATGATTGGCAGTGTCTCTACTGACAGCAGCGGAGACACATACAAATAAATATTAATTAGTTGGAAAACGTTCCAAAAATTTAAGGAATCATAAAATTTAAAAATTTTAAAATAACACAAAATAAAACATACAGATTTCACCTTGTATACATTCAAAGATGAAAAAAAACGTAAGGAACTTCGTTCCTAACGGGGGTCTCCCGACCGCATTTCTTGTTTTTTTACTTTGTCAATATTAACAAAACAAAGAAAGCAAAAGATTACAGTGAGCCAGCCTTGATAGGTTCATTGCTGACAACGAGAGCAGCTGCTTAGAAACGCCTGGATGTTACTTTAATGGTTCATTACCAGCCGAAAGAGCGGCATTTTATCAAAAAGGACTTAAATTCTATTAAAAAAAAATCTGAAAACATAAATGTTATTATTTGCTCCAATTTTATTTTGCTCACTTCTATTTAAAAATACTTTTAGATTGTTGTAATTTAAGCATTTAAATTACTTGTTATTTTTATTTTAAATTACTTATTATTTTTACAATGAATTACTTTGTAAGCTCTCCTTTTTTATGAAACTTTTTATTTTATATATGAATGTATTTTATCTGCACTTTTATTTTCTCTTTCTTTTATAATTTCTGTTTAATATTTACTTTTTATTTAAGCACTTTATTCTTTTTGGCATTTAAAATTGATTTATTCTCCCCAAAATGTAGTTTAATCCTCTTTCCAAAACCTTTTGTTCACGCAATTCCTTAGTTCTTTTTTTATAATCCTTATTTTGCTTTTTTATTTTTAGCAATTTAGTTTTACTTTAAAGCGTATATTTGGTTAACATTTGAAGGAAAGAAATCCCGTTCAAAGCTGAATAAACTCTTCCGTTTTTTAGTTTTTTATTTTAAAAGCCGTAAATTGACGCACGTTGAAGCCGATTGAATGGAATTTTACTACTGACCTTACTACAAAACACGTACATATTCTATGCAAAAAAATAAAGAAAAAAAATATGGAAAAAAATTAGAAAAAGTATGCGAAAATAAAAAATAAACAACAAAGTTTTATATGCGTTATTACAAGGCAAGAGATGAAAAGGAAAAATAAAAATCCTTTTTGGGGTGTAGCGCCAAAAATAATGCCTAAGAAAACAGAAGCAAACACCAAACAGAAAAGATGCTGAGACTGAGAGTTATTGCATCCACAAAGCTGCTGGCCATAGAAATTCCTTTACATCATGTATAACAGTTACATCCAAGTGCAGGATGGTGAGAGAATAATGTGACAAAAAGAGAAATAAGCGATATAAGAGCACTAAAGTATTTCTAGAGCAGCTGGGTGATTGTATTTGTTTCATGAAAAGAGAAGAGCAGCAACACACTCATACAGCCACACAGGTTGTATGAGTGTGTTGTGAAAACAGTTAAAGTTTGAAATGCTGTATTTTTTGCTACAAACTTCCCAGCGGGAAAACAAGAAATTCATCACCAAAATAGCTAATAAAATAATGTAATATTTTCGAGAGCAAAATATTGCACTCACTAGAATCTAGAATGTAACTTCTTTTGTCACAGTTTTGTTAGATTTTGTATTAATTTTGCCATCTAGTTTCGGGCTAAGTAAGTGCTAAGCTTTGACTTTTTGCATTTAAAATAAAAAGCCAACATATTAGATTATAAAACATGTTTGTAGTGTTTGATTTTTTGTTCTTGGTAATGCTAATTTTTTTTTGCAAGCAATTCTTTTAATATGATAAGATAAAATTAAAAAAAAAAATTAAAATTAAAAAACTGAGAAAATGGATAGAAGTGAAATTATAATTGAAAATGTTAAACTTCAAGGCTTTTACCATAATGAACATGATGTTCATTATTTTAATTATTTTTACAAAATTTGAAGTCCTTTGATTCATTTAATTTATTTTTATCTTTGAACAAACAATAAACAACTTTATCAATTAAAACAGATGTGTTTGTTTTTCGTCCTTATTGTGCTTCACACGACGAATTTATGCAGCGAATTTTAACCGGCGTATTCGTTGTGTTGGGCGAAATTCGTCGTTCGTCCCAGTTGTGTTTCTAGCATTAAGAGCAATTTATTATGGAACTGAATTTATGCATATAAGGTGTGTTGTATGATAATACATGTTTTGATTTCTATTGATTAACTTTTTCCCACTGGGTTGGTTGCTGATTTCCTTTTTATGTGTTTGGATATAATATTAAATAAGCTAAATTTTTTTTCATTGCTTCAATAGTGCTCACGAAATCCTAAAAATAAGATAAATGAATTAAACTTAAGTGATGTTCGAAAAAAATAGTTTAATTTGTTATTAGCGCCGTTAACACATTTTCCATCATCCACGTAATCTTTAATTAGATTAGTGAACAACAATGAACTCAAGGAAAACGAGCTGACGTATTAAAAAGCTTAATGTTAATTATTCATATTTTTAATCATATTTGTTGCAGCTATAAAGCCTAATCAATGAATGAATATATGGTGGCACGATGTCTGCTTTGCTAATCTCTAAAACCACTAGAGGGATTTTGAAGACATTTTTTACAGATATGTTAATAATGTAAAATTAAAATACAAGCCATATTTTGCTACCATGTTTGTGAAATCGCATGGAAAATCAATTAAATTACAAAGTGATTTTCTAAATTTTTTTGCTTTCTAAAATTTTTTTTCAATAAATAAGCATATACATTTTTTTCCAAAAAAAAAAAAATTTGTTTTTTTATGATTTATACAAAATTTAAATTCGTTGTACTTTTTGGAAACGTCTCTTAGGAAATTAGCTTACAAAAATGTTTCGAAGTTGAATTGAAAATCTAAGTCTTTTCGAATTCAAAAACATGGCGTTTTGAATAACTCAGTCATTCTTAAAGCAAATTAATTTTACTTTTGGAAAGAACCTCAATTTGTCAGTGAAATGAAAGTACTTATTTTTACAAAAATGAGCTTATAAATAATTATAATTATTTATTCGCCATAAAAGCCAATTGAGATGTAATATTTTAGGTCTAAAAACGGACCTTATTAATGTTTTCTGTCTCTTTCAGCCGTCTATATGCCGCCGAAATTTCGTTGATGCTACTGTAGTGCACGTATGTGTACTCCGCTGTAATTGAAATTTAATATTCTTTTACTTATTCAGTGCAGTTGCGAACATACTTTTTTATTTTCACATACACATAAGCAATTTTAATACAGTCAAACTTCCATAACTCGAATCACCAGTATTCCAAAAAAAAAAAACTTCGACTTACGGAGACTTCGAGTTACAGAATTTTTTGTCAAAATAGAATAAAAGGTTCTTGTATCATGTATTTTTTTTTTAATAGCCTCTAATGGGAAACTACATACTTAAGAATATAAAAGAACAAGCATATGTACTCATATACATATGTATTTAAAAATTTAAGCTTTGTCTGGACGGTTGCAAGATCTTACAATATTGTCAGAAAATTTATAGAATATTTTAACCAATCGTGAGAACTTACAATTTCTTCCTGACAATATTGTAAGCAAAAGCATTGGCAGGCCATCTACCTAACAATTAATTGTCAGTTAACTGCCAATTGTCTGAACACTTTGGCATCATCATTGCTAGTACATTGTCAGGCATTGGCGTCATTGTCAGAGTAATGACAAAGAATATTAAAGAAAAATGTGTGTGTACGAAAGGGAGAGAAAAAAAAAATAGTAAAAATGTGAGTACGAGGGGTAAAAAGTTGCAGAAAAGAGAATAAAAAATTAAAAACATGGTTATTGAGCGAGAAAAATAAAGAATGAAGAATGGTATTTGTGTTGTGGGTTTATTTTGATAATGACAATTGACTGACAATTTTTAATATGTAAAAAACCTTACACCCGTGTAAGCTGACAATTTTCGTTGGTAGCTAAATTTATTGTCAGGCAATTGTCTGGCAATGAAATTGTAAGATTTTCTTCCAATTGTCTGAACTGACAATTTTCTTAATGCTGACAATTTTGTATTTCTAGTAGATTGCCAGTACGTTGTTAGATCTTACAATATTGTGAGATCTGACAACCATCTAGACAAAGCTTTACAGTTAAGTAGAATATTTTGAAATAAGTGAATAAGCAAAAATAGCATGTAAAGTATACAAACCAGCTCAAGCAACTAAAGAGAGTAACCCCCAATTTTTGACTTGGATTTTAAATGTCATTTAAATTTAATTTTGATTTGAGTACAAAATTGAGTCAAACAGTTGGTTGCTATTTCAAATCAAACTTAAACGGCCTGCCGTGCCCATTTAAAATCGATTTAAGTTTTTCGTACTGCCATATGATTTTGACAGTTTTGGTTTTGTTCTGCAAATTAAGAAAATTGCACATGTTTTTTTTTTTCTTTTGTTTCATAATTTGATTTTTTATTATTTCCAGAAGGTAATCAACTTCTGCGGCAGTGAAATTGGGAGTCCTTTTATCACTTTTGCTACTCATTTTAATAATTTTTACAAAACTATTTATTATTTCTTATACTTTTCACAATTTCACTTGCTTCCAAATTTGTTTAAACAGCTGTTTTTTTTATTGAGTTATCGATTATATTTTGACACTTACATTGTGCTGCCGTACTTTTATTACAATTAATTACCAAAAATAATTTTAGACTGTAAAGCTTGGATTTAAAACAACTTAAATTTTAAGGAAAATTTACTAATTTTGTATTTAAGTCCCAAGTCGAAAATCGGGGGTAAAACAAACAAACCAAAACTAAAACAAAAACAAAAAACCAATTTAACAAGCGAAATTCTTCGAGTTATAGAGTTCATGTGTATGTTTTTTGTTCGAATTATGGAGAACTTCGACTTATGGCAGTTGGAGTTACGGAAGGAAAATTGTATGTGATTTGTTCTTTTAACGCTACTGCCAACGAGTTAGAGAAAATTCGAGTTAGAGAAGTTCGAGTTAGAGAAGTTCGAGTTATGTAAGTTCGACTGTATTTTAATTTTAACTAATTTTAAGCGTCAGCATAATTCGTGGGAAATCAATAAATTGAAATTATGCTGATTGCTATCAATTTTAGTAATTGATCATAATAAAGCTAGTAATACATCATTATAAATTTCAGACTTAAACTTGAACTAAACAAAACCCCTTTAGTCTTTTTAATTCTCGCGGTCATCTTAATGCTCAGGTAAAGCGGCAGGAGTGCTTAGCAAATGCTCAAACAATAGGGAACATCTTTTCCCCCAAAACAACCATAGTCCGGTTCTATCCCCCTTATTTTTATTCCACATGGCGACCCTGCCATGTTATTCAATTATTCTATACTACTCTCAACACATCAGTAGACTCGAAAAATCTTAAAAGAATGTTTGAGACCCAACTTCTAATGCTGAAATTCTTATGAACAAATAATTCACGATCTAAAGTATGAGATAATTTGGCACATTAATGGCATACATAGACCCTCAATTATGCCTCAGAGTCATAGAGGCGTAATAGGACCATCGGATGGAAATGTGCAGCCAAACTGGCGGCAGCCATTTTGCTCCAAGCATAACACTGTACAACACATGATTTCGGAATTCAATTCTGATAATTGCTTGTGAAAGTAGCCCCAAACAGAAGAACTTCTGCATCATTCGTTTGGTCTGGGTACCTCAAATAATAACTTAAAAATTAATTTGAAGTTAGTAAGTATCGTGTAGGGGAGTTTGTCACGTTTTAGGCTCTTTTATTTGTCATAACTGGAGAACCACTAGTCCAAAAAAGCTGAAATAAATTTAAAAAAATTTAAAATCACAGTTCCTTTAATCTGTTCATACAACGTTTCGCCACATAAGCAAAAGTTTCGCAGTTATAAATAAATGTATGAAGAAGAAAAAATATTTTTTGCCTTAATAGGGTGCTGATGAAGGGTGTTTGCTACCCAGAAACAGCCGGTTGTCCACCTCGCTATAAAATTTTACTTTTCTTTACTTAATTGATATTGAAAAAAAAGTGATCAACCAAGGGTTGAACTTGAGCCTGAGAAAGTAATTTAATATAAATGTATAAATTTTATTGTTTTTAGGGAAATTGAATACTAAAAAAAAGAGATATTTACTTCCGATAAAACTTATTCAAAAGCTTCCTTAGAGAGCCGAAAACGTCTTTTGAATCTATGTGCAAACGATGAAACATTTAGTTCTAATCTTTTGCTTTAAACTCACAACTAACTCAGCTTCTGGCAATGAAAGAGGATTGCTTTTATCACGAATGTTCCTACTTATAATGGCAATATTAGACTCATCCTCCGATTCCGAAGATGAGAAACATAAAAACATATTTGGATTCATTTATCTTGAAGTTTTTCACCAATTTATTTATATTTTGTTTTCCTTTTTCGTTTTGTTTCTTTATTGTCAAATGCGTACTGCGATGTAAAAAATAGTAGTAGACAATATTGATTGCAATCGAATACTGTGATCCAAAAAATTGCAGCCGTCGAAATATTCGTACACACGAAAGAAGACTCGATTTCGAATGCGGTGATTTGCCCCCTGTTTTAAGAACAGCACTCTACGACAATCGAATGAGGGAAATCTGACCGACTACTGGAGAGACCTAAAGGGCATATGGACCTTGGCAGAGTTACGTTCCACCGTGCTATGAACTCCAGCAGAAAATATATAAGACTACATACAGGATTAATGAAGATGCACTGTAAGTTAAATTAGCATCTCAAAAAACTGAAATTAGTAAGTAGTGATTATTTGCAGACTCTGTAAAGGGGAGTAAAAAATGGCGAAACATATCGTTTGCGAGTGTGCCGCTACTTATAGACTCAAAGCCACACACCTGGGCAGGGGTGTTAGGGAATTTTTTTTTTTTTTTCCAGAAAACGTTAAATTTTGGAAAGAAAAACGTTAAAAACATCAACAACAAAAATTCGTAAAACGTCAAAAAACCTCATTTATAAAAATGTACAAATAAACCCAAAATTAATTAATTTTGTTTAATAAAATCTTTTATGTTGTAGAAAAAAAACAATTCAACATGCATTTTACTATAACAAAACAAGTACAAATTATAAAAACTTTATATGAACTTAATTATTTATTTGCTTTAAGAGCCAATTGAAATGTATTAATTCAGGTCCAATAATGAACCTTTTCAAAAAATATTTGCTGTCTTTTTCAGCTGTCTATATGCCGACGACATTTCGTTGGTGCTAATCAACTCATCAGTAGACTTGAAAAATTCTTAAAAGTTTGTTTGAAACTTAATCACTTATTTCATAATTCCCAATAAAAACTTTATGTTAATATTATTCATAAAAAATTCATTGCTTTGCGCCTTTTACTTAAATTTTTGTAATGTTTACATTAAAACACTCTGAAGAGTCATATTTTAAATAGTCCTTAGCAAACAAAATCCCTTCAAATCCCCAAGGAATTCATAATTTTAGTTTTGTTTAAATTCACTTGAGTAAAAATTTGTTAAATCCATTAAATCGTTAATGAAACCACATAAGATAGAAAAAGCCGGTTCATGATTTGATAACTTGATTAAGTTAATTTATTTCCAAAAAATATTGAAATCGCTTAAACTTTTATTTAAATTTAAAATCCTCATTTCTCTTACTTCGTTTCCAACTTCCTGGTACTTCTCTTTAGATAACAAACGAGAAAAAATGTTTAACAAGGGTATTATAGAAGTATTTTTATTTAAAATAAAGGATGGATTAATTAAATTTAAATTATTTAAAACTGAATTTCCAAAGTCAAATCTTTTCTTTATTTGACAGCACAACTTAGCATAAAACTAAATACATTTACCTACAAGTTGGTTATAAATTTCAACGTCAATTCTACACTGCGACATTTTTTCTTTTACGTGAACACCAAGATCAACTTCATTTCTTGGTAAAAAATTTTTTCTTTCACAAAACTTTCTGTCAGCCGTGGTGTATGCATATAATTTATCATTAGCGGAACTCACCCTTCATTGCAAATTACCCTTGCAGACCTTGCAACCGTATTATTATTATTGCAACCGTAGCATATGTGCCATAGTCTGCAACACTACAAAAACAAAATGTATGAAACCGAGATTTGCATCACTTAAGCAAATATGCATAACTAAAAACCATTGCAGATCCGTATTTGCAAATGTTGCTAAATGCTAAAACAGCTGCTTGTTTTTCGACATTTCAACACGTAAACTCCTGCGCTCAAAAAACTGTATGACGGCAAGGCCGCCACAAAACATGCCTGTGCTGGAATTAAATTAATGCTAACGTTGCTCAAAGAAACATTTACAAAATAGTAAAAAGTTAATATTATACCTATTATTATGCATCATTTTTATTAAATTTTATAAAATGAACAAAAAATCATGCGGTTGCTTCACGTGCAAATTTTATCGACGGCGTTGCTTTTCAAATATTGGCTGCGGCTTAGCTTATCTCATGCGGCAAACTCGCTTTATTAAATTTTGTAAGCAAACAAATAAAACAGGGAAGAAAATAAATACGGAAGAAAGTAAAAATAAAATTAAGGCAATTAAATAAAAAGTCAACAATAAATGACGGCCAACGAAAAGATGAATAATGAAATTTTTGCAATTTGTTTTCTAAACTTCCTTCTCAATTTGCAAAACAAAAATATTTATATTTTCCGTTACTCTAAAATCAGCTGATATAATTATTTTGCTAAACACTTGAAAAAGACACTCACGCTTTGTAGCAAAAAATCATGCTATATCTGCTAAAATTGCAGATGTGCAACCAAGGGTGATTTCCGCTATTATTTCTCCTGCAAGAAATAGCTGCTGGAAACTAACACATTAACAACTTAGCTACTAACACATGCAAAGGAATTTTATAGGTTTTAGCATTGCCATTACAATGATTGTTTTAGTATTTGGATTTTTCCCGTATTAATTTGGCGATTTGAAGTGGAACTACGATTACGATGAATTAATGTTTTTATAGGTTCATCTGTCCATTTTTTCTCTTAATATAGTTTATTATATTCTCTATGAATTGTTTTTTGAAAATTTTCGAAAAATTCTTTTTTTATTTAATAATAAAAAAATTAATAGCATTATATGTAATTTTGTGGGCATTTTGCAAAAACGATTTTTAATGATCACTTTGCTGTCTGAGGTGGTAACGCTGGTACAAAAAAGAAATCACACGTAGACGAATGTTTACAACAGTTTTTTTTTCATTTTGCCCTTAAGAAAATGATAGAAACCCTGATGTATAAGCCCGTCAGCAGAGTCGGTCATATGATGCATTAAATCACCGATACTATTCTTGTTGGGTCTTAAACAAGGTAAACGCAGTGCTACAATCAATAAAAAAAACTGTGTTCTCTGACCGCCATACAAATTCAAATTTTATATAGAGTTTACCAGGCATATTATGTATATATGTATGTAGTTCATAGTGATACTATTCACTTCTTATTAACATACATATGTATGCTTGTTGTAAGCGATCGTAAAAATGCTATCTATTAGTTTCTTTCTTGCTTGAGTTAATTAAAGTATAAACATTTTTTTAAGTTTTCTTTCAATTACTTTCGCGTAGTTGCTATAAATTTAAAAAGGATATTTTGTATGGACATTGAGAAGGCTTTTGATAGGGCATATCATGATGGCATTTTATTTAAAATGGCAAACATTGGTTTTGATCCATCATTAATTAAACTTTTCAAAAGCTTTTTCAGTGAAAGGAAATTTTGTGTTCAGCTTGGTAGTAGAATATCAGGTTGTAATGACGTTTCTTGTGGAGTGCCAGTGGAGTGGCTCGGTGTTGGCACCCCATCTTTATAACATTTTTATTCACGATTTTCCGCATGATTTCGGTCTCTCCCAAGGCATTCTATATGCTGATGACTCACTGTTATACGCGCACGATGAGTCTCCTGAAGTGGAACTTCAAAGAGTGTCTTTACATCTGCAAAAAGTTGACGAGTTTTATTCCTATTGGGGTACAAAAATAAACATAGCAAAGAGTTTTGCTATATGTTTACGGAATGCATCCGGAAAATGTAAGTACACCGTTGTACCTGAAAGCAAAACACTTAAGCTAACGTTGAATAGTAATGAAATAAAATTTAAAAATAACATTAAATATCTGGGTGTCCACTTCAGTAAGCTGATGAAATTTAATAACCACGCAATGTACAATTTAAAAAAGGCAAATCAGGTAAAAGGTGCTTTTAGTAAGTTATTTAACAGCAGTTTTCTGCCAGTTAGAACAAAACTGCTGTTGTATAAAGTTAGTATTAGGCCAATTCTTCTCTATGCGTTTCCAATATGGTTCAGCATCTCTAAAACTATTATGAAAAAGATGGAGATTTTCGAACGTCACATAGTCCGGAAATGCATAGAAAAGAATTATAAGTGTCCAAATCGAAAGTTTTCTAATACATACATATATTTATGCAAATTCTAAGCTATCTCCGTTGTCTACCTACGCTTTTGATCTGATGAATAGATTTGTTGAAAGATTGTCTCACTTTGAAGGCAATATTATTCAAGATATTTTATCAACTGAATATGATTTTAACTGGTCAAACACGCGATATATATCTTGTATTGGGATTTTACAAGAAAATGGCAATAGGTTTGCTAGTCAAAACTTTTACGAAAATAATACTCCCGGCATTCACAGGGGGTAGCATTTATTAGTTTATACTTTTTTTCCTTATTATTATTATTATTATTATTTTATTATTTATTATTTAATTATTATTTAATGCTTTTGTTGTTTTTTTATTCATTTATTTATTTTTTCTTTGTTTGCTTGTATATATGTTTTTGTTTGTTTTAGTATTAATTTGTACAAATAGCATTTAAGTTAGTATTATAAAATTTAGTTTTAAGTTTAATTACTGTAAACCAGGCTTTACTGGTAATGATAAACGCCGGGAGCAAGCGTTGTAATTACAAAACTAATGTTAAGTATGTAAATATTATACTCTTTTTTTAACGTTTTAAGCATGTAGCATAGTCTAAAGCAACGTGCTGTTATTAAAATAATACTTATAGTTTTAAGTTTTCTTGAAATTTATGTTAGCTATCTCTTAATATGAAAAAAAAAGAAGTCTCAATAAATAAAACTAACTAACTAAACTTAAAAAGGAGCGTCTCTAGAAAAACGTCAAAGTACAAGAGCTTCTGTGAAGAAAAGCGTCAAACGTAATTTTAGTGTTTTTTGATCAAAATTACGTGAAAAGCACGTAAAATCGTTACATCTAACACCCCTGCACCGAGGTACTGTGTAGTTGGATCTCAAGGACTTCGGTTACATCAAATCCACAGCCGTAACGAGATTTGCTAATAGTCTAGGCATCAGTCTATAGGAAACAAGGGCTGCACAAAAGTTATTTATAGCCGTGTGCCAAAACAATAATAATAATAATAATAATAATAAATACATACATAAAAAGTGCATCACCAACAGGAAATATTGATTGCATCATTAACACTTGTTTGCTTTTAATCCCAAACCACACCGCAAAGAAGAAGAAAATAAAAATAGTAAAATTTAAACACATGTACATTTTATTTTTCCAAATAATATCATGTTCACATATGCCTTTTTAATTGAAACAATATTCAGTTAATTGACAATATATTTTTGGTGTTCATACATACTTAATATTGCTACGACAATTAGCATTTGACAGGTGAAAAAGTTCTTGTTTACATCTGGTTATTTTGTAAAAGGTGTTTTTTTCGATGTATAGAACTTTAATTTGGCATTACTGTTCAAGATGGCGACCGATTTAACAGGTGTCAAGTGATTTATGCTCAGTTTGGTTGGCAATATTTACATCATGAATAAACTCACGCGTGAACAAGGCTTGCAAATAGTGCAATTTTATTTGGAAAATAATGGTTCTGTGCGGAATACGTATCGCGCACAATTTTTTTTTAGCGACGAAGCGTACTTCTGGTTGAATGGCAACGTCAACAAACAAAGCTACCGCATTTGGAGTGAAGCTAATCCTCAAGTGCATGTCGAAACACCGTTACATCCAGAAAAACTGACTGTTTGGTGCGCTTTATGGGCTGGTGGAATCATTGGTCCGGACTTCTTCAAAAACGATGTTGGCCAGAACGTTACAGTCAATGGTGATCGATATAGAGCCATGATTACTAACTTTTTCATTCCTGAATTGAATAACCATGATGTCCAGGAGATGTGATTTTAACAAGACTGCGCAACATGCTTGTGCCACAAACGCATGACCATTTGGAAGACAACATTCGCCGTGTTAGTGCCGATATACGGCCAGAAATGTTGGAAAAAGTCATCGAAAATTGGACGTCCAGATTGGACTACATCCGCGCCAGCCGTGGCGGTCATATGCCAGAAGTCATATTTAAAATGTAATGCCACAAGATTATCTTTCGGATAAATAAAACTCATGTCAATTGAATAATCCATCGTTGTTTTATTGCAACTTAAAGTTCTATACATCGAAAAAAAACACCCTTTATCATAAAAAATTTAAAAAAAAATTTTGTTTTTTGTTTATTTATTTTGTTGATGTTTGATTAGTCAAATTTTCACAAGGAGTGTTCATATGTACTGTTATTGTAAAAGCTTGTTCATTTGGTACTGTTAATACAAATCTAACAGTGTTGCATTATAAGTTTTACTCATTATTGAAACAATTACCTCTTAATTGCCAATAAGCTAATTGTAATTTTTATATGAAAATTTTGTCTCAATAATGGCTTTAATTGTTATAATTTCAATATTGCTGCATGTATGAACAGTATATAACTAAAAGAGCATAAAGAAATTTATTCTTTAAATATTTTATAGCAATTAATGATAATTTGTGTTCTCTGTTTCTGTTTCCCCGTTCCGTGTATTTTTTCTTCCGCGGCCATGGGCACAGAAAATGCTGCCTGCCGTTAATGGGAGTAGTAAAACATTTTTTTTTTATGTTAAACCAGCCGAAACTTATTGTTTAAATGTAGTAAACTTTCCAAGGTAACGAAAACTTTATGGAAGGAAAACTGTGAACAACTTTGAAAAACATAAAATTATAAAATTGAAAAATTAGTAAACTGGAATGAAATGCTTGAGTAAAAATACGATTTTGTGAAGCAAAAACTGCAATTAGAAACAAAATAGTAAAGTAAAGAGAAAAGCAAAAGATTTGTAACAATTTTCGATGTTTCTTTGATGCAAAAAAAAAATGCAAAAGTTATACTTTGAAATTAATGGTACAATGCCAAAAAATTGCCTTTAAAACGTTTTCACATGCAACACCAGGCATTATATTATCAGATACTCTTTAGCAACAATGGATTATTCGATTGACATGAATTTTAGTTATCTGAAAGATAATCTTGTGGCATTACATTTTAAATATGATTTCTGGCTCATGAGCGCCAAGGCTGGCGCAGATATAGTCTAATCTGGACGTTCAATTTTCGATGACTTTTTCCAACATTTTTGGCCGTATATCGGCAAAAACACGGCGAATGTTGTCTTCCAAATGGTCAAGCGTTTGTGGCTTATCCGCATAGACCAATGACTTAACATAGCCTCACAGAAAGTAGTCTGGTGGTGTTAAATCACAAGATCTTGGAGGCCAATTCACAGGTCCAAAACGTGAAATTATTCGTTCACCAAACGTGTCTTTCAATAAATCGATTGTGGCATGAGCTGTGTGACATGTTGCATGAAATCTCAACTCCTAGACATCATGGTTATTCAATTCAGGAATGAAAAAGTTTGTAATTAAGGCTCTATACCGATCACCATTGACTGTAACATTTTGGTCATCATCGTTTTAAAAGAAGTACGCACCAATGATTCCACCAGCCCATAAAGCGCACCAAACAGTCAATTTTTCTGTAGGTAACGGTGTTTCGACATACACTTGCGGATTAGCTTCACTTCAAATGCGGCAGTTTTGTTTGTTGACGCAGCCTTTCAACCAGAAGTGCGCTTCATCGCTAAACAAAATTCACTTATGAAAATCGGAAACAACAGCAATCTCGTGTTGCACTAAAATTGCACTACACTCATAGAAAAATGTATTTTCATACTGATGACAGCGTATCATAAAAATTTTAACATCAATATTATGCCAAACGACATCAAAGATGTAAAACCTGATATTAACCTGATGACAAAAGTCAATAGAGAATTTCGGCATAAATTGAGTGGCATCAATGTGAAGACTGCTGTGACATCAATTCTATGGTGCAAAATGTTAATAACTTTTATAAGTTTTACCAAAAGGAAAGAAATAAAACTGTGTTAAGTTTCATTAATTATAATTATATTTAAAAAAAGTTATGATTTAATTTATTATTTTTGTGTTTAAATGTATTCCTAAACGGTTTCAATAAATGGCATCATATTGACGTATATTTGCCATCATTGCAGTAATTTTTCATAAACATCATATTGATGACACTGGACATGGCATTGATGTAACAATTGTTATATTTATCGCTAATAACAATTAGAACACCTTATGTTAAATTTGACATCACCGTGATGAAAAGTGTCATGGGGTCAAAAACGATGTTTTTTGTCATCGTATTCATGTTAAAATACATCATAGCTATAATGGTTTTTCTATTCTATGTATTAGCAAGCATTGCTCAGGCGTGAGTCTATTCATAATGAATTGCCCAACCAAACTGAGAATAAATCATTTGACAGCTGTTAAATCGGTTGTCATCTTGAACAGTAATGCCAACTTAAAATTCTATATGTCGAAAAAAAGCACCCTGTACATCCTTTTTTATTGTGTAAATTGAGTACAAGAAAAACTTGGAGTCCCATTAAATTGACTGATTTACGTATTAATATTTAAATAATTGCAATTTATGACCAATTTTTATTTAAATTCTCAAGTTTTTCTGTGCTTATAATGGTCAGTGATTTACCTTTGTTTTTGATGCAAATAAAACAAAATTTATTTCATCTTTTTTCTCGACGTCTCATCGGCTTTTTTCCGACTTCTTCAGGAGAATTTATTTCATCTAGAGACAGTTTTTTTAATTATTAAAAACCTTTAGATATTAGAATCTTTGTTTTACTTACAACTGTGTCTTCTATTTTACATCACTATAAAAATTATAAAACTGGACATCACGATGAACAATTGTATAATTTAAAAAAAGTATTAATATTTAGTTTATTGGCCTATGAGCCGTAGGCGAAGATTAATTTGGCGTGCCAGGCCTGGAGATGAACGCTACCCTTAACAATTAAATTTCTCATAAGAAATATACAAAAAAATAAATGGTTTTTAGTATACTGGTGCCAATTGCCATAAAATGAAATAGTGTGTAGATAGACGCTTACAGACCATGGGGGAGAAAATCTCTTACTTGGGGGTTACACGATCAAGTTTTGCCTTTGAAGTTTTAATACATTCACACTTTTTTTTTACTAATACACTCACAATTTTGAAAATTGATGCAAACTTGATGACAATTTTTGCTTTCCATAGAGAGCATCAAGTTACAATCAGGAAAACAGCTGACAACAATTTTTTTTCGTTCTGGCTGCAAATATTTTTTTGTTTTGTTTGAAAGTTGCAATTAAAAGTGATAAAAATTAAACAGATTCAAGCTTAAAAATAGAAATAAAAATGTTTACGTGCAAAACCAACAAATATAATCAGGTGCTGCGATTTATACAGCATATCTACATTCATTATAAAATTTTTAAATATTTACCAACCTTCTTACTAATAAGGGCTTCACCCAGTATTTCCTTTCTGCCCTCTGTTTTTTTTTCTTCTTCTTTTATTTTCTTTATTTCTCATAGTACTTTTAATGAAGCAGCTATTTTTAATTTTCTTCTTGACTGCAACTTGAAAACGAATTGTTATGAAATTGCATGCAGCCTACGTCATAGCTATCAATTTTATTGAATTTTGACAAGCAGTATGTGAAAAAAACTTGATAGCAAAACTTGATCGTGTAACTGCAGTGTTAGCAAAGCTACAACAAATTTTGTGTATCTATGAAAAAATTTATGAAATGAAATTAAAGAAATTTCGATTTTAGATGCTAAAAACTGTTCATAATTTCGCGATTTATGTTGAACTTAATTATTTATTTGCTTTAAGAGCCAATTGAAATGTATTAAGTCATGCCCAAAAATGAACCTTTTCAAAAAATATTTGCTGTATTCTTCAGCTGTCTATATGCCGACGACATTTCGTTGGTGCTAATCAACTCATCACATGAAACTTAACTACTTCTTCCATTAGTTCATGGGAGTTATGGTGTAAGTAGTTAAGTTTCAAACAAACTTTTAAGAATTTTTCAAGTCAACTGATGAGTTGATTAGCACCAACAAAATGTCGTCGGCATATAGACAGCTGAAGAATACAGCAAATATTTTTTGAAAAGGTTCATTTTTGGACGTGAATTAATATTTTCATCAATAATAATTTTCGTTTTGTTAATTGTATAGTGTCCAAAGTACTTGGACAAACATATCTTTTTATTTCTTAATTATGCTTAATATAAAACTAAAATTAATACGAATTAGCCATTGTATTAGATAAACTAATTTACCATTGAATCACTTGAATTATTATTTAGATTCGCCAATACATTTACCGTCTAATTCATAAAAATTATAACAGGTTTATAAAGCTCTTATTTGACAGATTTTCCATACAAATATGTCAAATAACAGTCTTATAAGCCTGTAATAATTTTTATGAATTAGGGGGTTAAAATTTAATTTACTGAAACTATTTGCATGTAGATTTACTATTTATCTATTTAGTTAATATCTTAAAGAAAGTATGAGTTGTCCACACTGCTGATGGAATATTTGGAAAGTTTCCAAATGTCAAGGCCGAAGTTTTTTTTAAAGCCCGCGAATTACGGCAATTCATCTTCAACCTTGGCAAGATTCACATCCTCGACCACCAGTGTGCTCAACTCCCTAACTTACAAGGTAACAGGATAATAAAGTACATGAATTCATAGAAAATTCTAATTGGTATTAATTTTTCTTTTCCTACCCTTATTGTAAGTCTCATCAAACTTACAATAAATCTTTTCTTATAAGATCCCCTATTTCTCAACCCTACTTTGATCTTATAAAAAAAGGTTTTAACAAAGTGGTCCAAATCCCAGATCAACAAACCCGATCATTACAATTGGCATCACTTTCATTCACATAGTTTTCTAAGAACCACTTATTTGACACCCACAATTTTATTATTGGTCTTTTATGCAAAGAAAAATTTATGGACGAATCTCTGCTTAGAAATTTATAACAATTCCGAACCGAAAAGTAATTGACAATTGAAAAAATCTAATGCACTTGCTGAATGTCAGGCAACAAATCGCCTAAACCTTTTTTACAAAAGTACAGTGAAGGCAAAGCAACAAGCGATTACTCGTTGCTTTGCTTCAAGGGTTAACGCGCATAAACACAGACTTTTACTGCAGTTTTGGGAGGCCCACGGCTCTTTCTACCAACCTATAAAACTCATTTTTTGTCAAAGCCTGGCTCCTTGTTCTAAAGTTTTCCCTTTTTTTCCTTGTTTTCTTTTTATATCCTTCTATTATTTCTTAAAAAGAAAATATTCATCCAATATTTTTAGCATCCTGCTCAGCTGGTTACTGCCCGCGCACAAACACACGTAACTTCCCCCAATAACAACGATTATGGTGATTATTTTGATTTTGGGGTTGACTTAGATAAACAATGAGCAATTTGTTTGCTTATGAAAAGTAAATATTTGTATAAAATGGTAAATAATAGTTTTTAAATATACACAAAATTTTATTTATTTGCTTATGTATGTATTTCAACAAGTGGAAGTAGTGTCTCGTTTTTCAATGACTAGACAAAGTATTTGTAGGAAAATAATACAAAAGAAAAAAACTACTCTTTTATATTGAAATTTCAATCAGATTTTGTTATGATTAAACAGCGTACACGCTTAACATTTTTAATAATTTAATGGAATTAAAATAGGGATATGTGTACTCAAGCAGACAATTGCGCAATGTATGTACAGTTATGTATGTGGCAGTTTAATTCAACAAAGTTACGGTACGTTGGCATTAACAATTACTTTTGTGTAATTGTATGTCTAAAATAAACAGAAATCTATTAAATATGAAAATAATTTATTTTATAACACGATTTTATGCATCAAAAAGTAACGAACGCTACCAAGTGTAATATGAGTTAAGGGAATATATGTTGGCCTACCTGCTCCATTTTTAAAGTAACGGTATATCTCGAAAGCAAGAGCTAACCTAAAAAAAACCGTTAGCAGCACTGAATTCAGCGCACCCGAATTAGATTTGGTCACTGGGTGCACCGTCTGTGGGAAGAAAAAAGTTTCAAATTCAAGCACAGTGTAATTATTTAAATAATAAATACAATTTATTTTAATAAAGTTGGCTACATCATTTGAACCATATAGATATAGAGACCTGGAATTTCCACACGATGTATGTAGTAGTATATAAAAGACAAAGCTAAGAACTAAAGGTTTCGCAATAGCAAATGTATTTGGTACGCCTCTACAACAAGAAATACAAAAATAGCACACAGAGAAAAAAGCACCCAATAAAGTAGAACAAAATCAATAAGATATCTCTATGGTTTTTTTTTCAAGAAGGATTCCTTATTATTTTAAATGGGAAAACCTTATTGAAAAAACAACAATTAATGAAATTAAAAAGATGATTTACGTGTGTTTATATAGGAAATAAATAAAACCAATAGGGAAAAATTAATAGGATAACCTAATAAAATCAATAAGAAATACTTATTGTATATAATTTACAAGAAAACCTAATAGAATCAACAAGTTCTTCTCTATAGAATTTTTTTTTTGGTACCTTGCAAATCGGAAACTGAGTAAAAGCAAACGTGAGTAACAAGTTTTCTTCTTGGTTTTATGTGTTTTTCTTGTTGAGACAATTAATAAGATTTGCAACATGGAAATAATAAGAAATACCCATAGAAAAATCTTCTTTTCTCTCTGCTGGGATACCCCACAGCCTAAAAACGTTTCAAAGAGAAAATCTTATTGAATCTATTAGGAAGTTTTCGCTCTGTGCAACAACAAAAAATGCTTTTAGTGGTAATATTTGATTTTGTATTACAACATATTGGTGGTAATACATGGAGGCACCATTTAGTTTGAAAATTAGCTATAAACTTTGAACCATCAGGGATGGAGACTTTGAATTCACATGGCGTACATAGTTGTCTAGCCACTACAGCACCACACACTAAATATAATAAAAACTCAAGGGTACCTCAGACAAGGTTCTACTTTGTCCATCACTTGCATGGTAGTCGGGAAGCCTTCTAGCATGTTTCCACGGCATGTACTTCGTTCTCTATGTGTGCTTAAAACCCTCATCAGGAGCAAAGCAACGTTCTTTGCCATGCAAAATTTCGAGAGCGAATGAAGTTGCTTCATACTGAAGCTACATGCGAAGCACGAAAAATTCCTGTCTTCTCTAATTTATAGCGCAAATTTATCTGCACTATCTGCCAAAAGCATATATTGTAAACAAACCAAAAAAAAAAAAAAAATTAAAAAACAAAGAAAACATAATTGTGCCATAAAAATAAAAATTAAATTTTGGATTGTATTTAACGCCGTGCAATACAAACACCGAAGAGATTTCCATATGAATGTGGTTTTTTTTGTGACAACTCTTTCACTTACTTTTTTTGTCCATTTAAAAAATTTCATTTAATGAAAAATCGGTGTTGGCTTATTAAAAACAAAAGTCAAATCGAAGCACATAGACGAGTCGTGTAAACAGTGTGATTCATAAATATAATTGAGAGAGCAAAGTGGGTGATTCAACTCGTAATGGAAACTTGGCATTACTGTGTCAGTCATTCTCGTACTTTGCTCAATTTATTAATTGCTTTATTAGTAGTGCAGTAATTGACAATTGCGAGTGGGCATCGATACTTTTTCTGGAATAATGGAATGGAATGGAATAAACGCATCAGTATTCTTGTGGTATCACTTTATTCCAAGTCTGGTAGCAACGGTTTTCTTTCTTTGCAATTATAAGAGATTAGTGTCTGCAGAACTTTAATTCTGGCTTAGCACCTCTCATTTCTGGTTCAAGCTGTGCTACCACTAACATTTGGCAGTGTACAGAAATACAAATTTAAAGAATTTTTCAGCGCAATAAATTAAACAAATTTTTCGAACTTAGAACCAGTCGCTGAGTCGCTTTCCCCTATACACTATTAATAAATATTATTCACAAAACCCAATTTAGGTTTAACTTTAAACCAATTAAATGAAATTAAACGATGACTTAGTTTATATTTGAACATCATATAAACCTTTTGCCTTTCGTTTTTGCCTCGACATTAATTAAGAAATTCAAATTGTGGTAAACCAAAGTAAATTTCTATTTGTTTTCGCTTTGAAAGGTTTAAATATATTGTTTTGTTTTTGTGTAGATTTGAAATGGATTTTTCACTTTAAGTAATACAATTTAAAGTATTTATCCAATTTGTGAGCGTTGGTGCAAGTAATTAATGACATTCATAAGAGATAGGACTTGAAAATGTAAACAAAAATGTGGGTAGTAGAAGGAGTTGATTATTTAGTAAATTAAAGCCAGTAGCTTTATACTTCTGCTTAATACTCAACAAGAAAAGTAAGAATTCATCTGGAAAAATTAATACCCATTTTTTTGCTAAATTAATTAGACAATTTTAAAAATCCATATTTTAATTATAATTTATTATAACATCTCAAAAAAAAGGACAAAATAGAAAAGATGAAAATAAACTAAGCTACTCAAAAATATGCTTATAAATGTAATTACAAATTCATATTTTTGGCAGACAAAATTATAATGATACCTAAATTTGGCAAAATAGATGCTCGCTTTTTTTATTTAATAAATTCCAGATGCCATAATAAAACATCATGGATATAAACCCTTAACAGGGTGTAGACAATTTTTTAAAAAAATTTCTTTGAGTGTAATTTTTTGAAACAGAAAAGGAAAATAGAATTTTAGCTCAGACTGCAGGAGCACAAGGGAAATTGTAGCACATCTCGCTAGCAACCATTCGGTTTCAGCTTACTTGCTTTATACACAACTCGCCTACTGCAACGTATGATTAATAAACATGACTGTAAAAGTTGATTATAATATTACTCATACGAAAATAAAATATATATATCGTCGGCTGAATATGCAAGGACTACAAAAATTACCAATTTTCTGTCAAATTTCATGAAAGTGGCAGCCTTGCGGTGCTCGAGCACGCGGTAAAGGGCAGTAAAGGACAGCAAACATGAAAATATTTATATAGCTTTCTCTGTTGGTAGACTCTGCCTTTGTTTACATTTCAATTTTAGTTAGAAAAATTCAGTGCAAATCTAATGCAAACAAAACAACTGCACAAGCGCACAAATAATAATTATTTGTATTTAATATTTTATTTAAATTGAGTACATCCCCAGCTGTACATGGAATATATTTAAAACTTAGTTTTCAAAGCTTTTCATTCATGTTTTCTACTTTTTTCGTAAAAACTACAACAAAACCAATATTTTTCCAAACACTTTACAACAACATTTTTTCATTGTTTATGTTTGTTTCTCTAGTGTACACAAGTGGAGTGTATGGTCTCATACACTCATGTTGCTACGATTTCCTGTACTGCTCACTTCTGACTGGCCCCCAAACAAATGATATGGCCCCCAAACAAAAGTTACTTTTGGAATATCTGTTTAGTCTGTGCCTGCTGCCTTACCTTCCCTTCAGCACATTATGCAGGAACGACAAACAGCTTCTTATATTTCATATATGCAGCTTCAGAAAATTAAAAAAAATATATAACTGGTTCATATTATGGTCTTATATTGTGTTCTTATGCAGCAACCAAAGAAGACAATACACGCAAATAATATACATATGTATACATTTATTTAGTTTCAAAATTATCTAAACACGTCTTCCAAACATAATTTTTGTTTTTCAAAAGGTAAAATTGAATTCTTGTTACTATTAAAACAATTGTAAAATTCCTGCAGTTACAACATGGATTTCGAAGAGTACATTGTTATGGACGATTTCATTTGCAGTGAAGATGAATACTGCCTCCTGGCTCGGCCACAGCAGACATCCTTGAATTAAAAAAGAAATAAGTCAAGTGTAACTTCATCCTGGACCTACAGCAAACTTCATAAACTAATACAAGCTGTGGAGATGCACCCATGTGTTTGGGAATACTCTTCCCCGGACTACAAGGACCGGTATAAACGGGAAACCACATGGCCAGGAATCCAAAAAATTATTATAATAATAGCAGAACAATCAATTAAGTTCATATTTGAATATTCAAAAAGCTTTTACTTTTTGATACTTTCAAAAATACAAATCGTAGTAACCAATGGTAACTCGTTGTATAGAATGTTTAATTCAGTACGTACATAATTTAACTTCAATAAATTTTTTAGAATTTGCTTATTTAAAGTTATTTTCACATTTTTGATTTAATAACACTTGCAGCTTCATAAGAGAAATAACAAAATATTTTTCCAGTCAACAAGTTTTTATTTTTACAATTCATACTTTTTAAACTTTCCTTTGACTATTTTAGTTGTGCTGGTTTGAGGTTGAGCAAATTCATTTGGTTAAAGTTGCACTGTTTCTATTTCCTTTTAGTCTTTATAAGAGCGTTGTTAGTCCTAGGGGCATTTTAATTTCTCCTTTATAAAAAGCATCCACTTGGTTTCCTTTGAGGTAGATTTTTACTGTAAATAAATTCACGGAGAACAATTAATTAGAAAAAGGTTAGAAAAAGATTCGAACTTAGAAAAAAAGTATTTTTAATTGTAATGGATATATTTTTATACTGTGGCAAGGCAATTTCATATCGATTATAGAATATTTTGAACATTTTCGTTACAATACAATGCAACAAATCCAAACCTTTTTTTTCCACAAAAATCGTCATGGTGAGAAGGGGAAAAATCATGGTTGATGCAAATATGAGTCAGGGTATTTAATACTATTCAGTCACACGGTGCGTGTAGAGGAACCAAATATATGACCAACTGCCAAAAATTGTCTCTTCAAAAAATTTTTTTAATATATCAATCCCGACCACGTCTTCGTGGGCGAACTTTCATACCAAAGCACAAAACATTGAAACACTCACGCCTGGCAAATGACTTATTTGAAATATCGTAGTAGATTGTTTTTTCTCATACCACAAGCGATTGAAAAATCGATGACACAATATCGACAAATCTTCGTCATACCACCGAATCCGTTTACAAATCGAACCGCTTTTACATACATACATGTAATTGCATGGGACTGTAAAATAGTGAAATAAATATGATTACGACAAAAAATAAACCCTGTTGCTCTAAACACTTACCCCCTAATTCATAAAAATTATTACAGGCTTATAAGACTGTTATTTGACATATTTGTATGGAAAATCTGTCAAATAAGACCTTTATAAACCTGTTATAATTTTTATGAATTAGACGGTTAGACGACAGCAGACTTCAAATGCTGCCAACTTCAAGTGCTGCCAACTTCAAGTGGTGCCAACTTCAAATGCTGCTCTGAAGTCGGCTTCATAATTATTTTGAAGACAGCAACAACATAATAATCAGCTGATGTGTAAAACAATTTCAAGTTTTTATAAATATTACAAATTCAAAGTTTAAAAATAAAAAAAAAATGAGCGATGAAAATCTATTGAATTTTATCACAACAATTGTTAAAATAGCTCAGCTTACAGCTGAAGTGCATTAAGCCCATAAGAAGAATAGTACAAGAAACCGAAAAAGTAAATTAACCCGTGATGAAGAGGGCTTTTACAAAACATGTGTACAACAGCTTAAGGAAAAAGATGAAGAACACTTTTTCAAAGCAACCAGGATGAAAATTAAATAAAATATAAAAAAAAAAAAAAAAAAATAGTTTTGATATTAAAAATGAACAGCTGTGTATTTTAGCAATGCAAATTTCAGGGATGCCAAATTTTTTTTTATTTCATAATGAATAAAATTGAAGTTATTGATGAAAAATGTAATAATAACACGAAAAAACTATAAAAACACATAAATTTTTTTGTTTATTGTATTTTTGTAATGTTCTTTTTTATTTTTAATATTAAAAAATATTTTAATATTAAAAAAAAAAGTATTTGTTCTAATTTGTCCAATTTATATATATAATGGCAACACTATATTTGCTTATTTGCTGCGCGTCAAAATAGAAAATGGCCTAAGTTGGCAGCAGCAGCAAATGCTGTTGTGCAGTCGTGCTGCTCTGCTGCCGTCAAAATAATCGTTTTCATTTAAACACATGCATTTTAATTTTGACATATTGCTGCTTGCTGTCTGCTGTCGTCTAACGCTTATATTAAAAAAAAAAAAAAAAAATTAATATCTATTTCATATACAAATTAAAAATTATTTCTGTATTAAGTTTATTAGGCTCAAGTTCTTTCTATATTATCTTTGTGATTAATATTAATTAATTAATTGTCTAATTTAATTAATATCAATCACAAAGATAATATAGAAAGAACTTGAGCCTAATAAACTTAATACAGAAATAATTATATAAGAAAAAGTTCGAATAATAGAAATTAAATACCAAATTAAAAATTTTTTGTATGGAAATTTATACATACAATTTATACATAAGACTTTAATGTTTTTGAATACAACCATAAGTGTTTAGAGCTTGTGTGATTTTTTTTTTCACAGGCTGACAGTCATCGGACCTGCACACTTGAACTCACATTACTGCCATTGAGCTTCAGAATGAGTTTTGTATTAAACTTTGACTCAAGTTGCAAAATTACTAATTTTCTACAGAAACATGGAGTGTAATAATTGGAAGTTGCACTAATTTTTGCAGATGGCTGCCAATGTCCAATCTGTTTGTAAATTTGTCAACTAGACAGCTGTATGAATACAAGTGAACAAACCATCAAGTGAGACACTCCCCAAGAACGCCAAATAATCTTATCTATGACGAAGTGGACGATTTTTCAATCAAAATCATAATGAGTGATAAGGCTTATTTCCACCTCAGCGGGTAAGTGAACAAGCAAAACTATCGCACCAAAACTGCACGAGCTCAAATTAGCTGCATGGTGCGCTGTTCACGCTGGAGGAGTCATCGGATCATTTTGTTTCGAGAACGCCGCTGGTCAAACGACAATAAGCTATAGGACCATGTTAAACGGGGGGGTTTTTTTTGCCGCAATGAAACGATTTAGGTCTTGAGGACATGTGGTCTCAATAGGAAGGAACAACGGCATGCAGTGTGTGGGCCTTAACCCATATGCTGAAATCCACACAACATCAGATAACTTCTTCTGGCCCACTGTTTTTTGAGCTAAAGTCGCTTTATTAAATTTCGATATTTAGTTCTCCCTTGGACGACTTCTTTAGGGCAATAATATAAAATATTTTTGAACAAAACCCAAGCATTAAAAATATATGTATATAAAAAAATGGCCATTAGCTCAAGCAAATGGTAATATTAAATGAAAAGCGGTTGAATAAAGCAAATATTAAATGTATGTTCTCATGTAGCAATTCCTTAAAAGGAAGTTAGTAAAACTTGTTAAAACAAATCTTGCCGATTTTATTTATTCTTATTTTATCTCATAATCTTCCCAGTTTCTTTTGTTGGGACTCAAATCATTTTCATAATCATGAATCTCTAACTGTGAAAACAAATATATAAAACAATTTAAATCAAAACGTCAAGTGAGAGTTTTGAACACATTTATAATGTTGCTTTAAGTTTAAGTATTATACTTGTCAACTTTAATTACTCATACACATGTAGATTAAACAGCATACACACACACCCACACACACCCACACACACCCACACACACCCACACACTTGCTGCTTAACAAATTATAGACTGCTGTTTTACGTGCACATTTACCATTGCAACCATAAAACAATGCTCTCCCAGACAGCCAACACTAAAGTGAAAAGAAAAAGAGAAAAAGCACATAGAGTTGTAAATATTTTTTAATCCTTATATAACTTTTTTTTTTGCCAGCCATATTTTGTTAGACCAAATAAAAACAAGAGCAAAATTGTGTGAAAAGATAAATAGCTGAAACATTTTCTCAAAATAAAAGTAAGTATACTTACTTCCCTTAACGAGGCAAAATAACTAATAATGTTTTACATTGTTATGGGGCGTTGTTAAGGTATTTTTCTGTTGAATTTTAGGGTTACTGTAATGAATAATAATTAGCAACGATTTGAGTCTGCCATAAACGCACTGCAGCATAAATTGTTTAAATAATGAGTTTTCTGTCTGTTTCTCATTTTTAAGAGGTAATATTTTAAAAAAACAGACTCTGAAAACAAAACCTTTATTCTTTATATTTTACTTGCTTAATATCTATATCAACTTTTACCGTTTTAGTATCGTTTCAATAAAACTTAACTGATTTTTAGGGTACTCATCAGAGTGAAACGGAACCCTATTACGGAGACAAGTACGTCCGTCCGTCACAGCGTCCATTCTCCGAAACGGTAAGAGCTAGAGAGCTGAAATTTTCACAGGATGTGAACAAGTCGATAACTACCAGGTGTCCCGCATACAACGAAAAGTTGCAATTAGCTCTAACTCTCGAACCGTAAAAGATAGAAAGCTGAAATTTGCACAGTGTATGTATTTGTAGATGCTTAACAACAAAAAATGATAAAAACAACAACAAGTTGAAAACTACCAGGTGTCCCTATACAACCTAAAGAAACAATTAGCCGTAGCTGCTAAGCTGTAAAATACAGAGAGCTGAAATTCGCGAAATATATGTATTTACATATGCGCTACAACAACAAATGCTAAAAACAACAACAAGTCGAAAACTACCAGCTGTCCGTATACAACGTAAAAAACATTAGCCATAACTTTCAAACTGTAAGAGACAGAGAGATGAAATGTGCACAATATATTTACTCACATATGGCCTACAACAACAAATGCTTAAAACAACAACAAGTCGAAAACTACCAGGTGTCCCTATACAACGTAAAGTAATAACTAGCCGTTACTCTCGAACCGTGAGGGATGAAATTTACACAATATGTGTATTCACATATGCTCCACAACAACACTTGCTAAAAACAACAACAGCTGTAAAACTACCAGATGTCCCTTTACAACGTAGAGTAACAGCTATAACTCTCGAACCGTAAGAGATTAAGAGCCGAAGTTCGAACAGTACAACAACAACAACAACAAGCCGAAAATTACTAGGTGTCCACATACAACATAAAGTAGCTGTAAAAACAGAGAGATGAAATTTATAAAATATACATATGTATTCACATACGCCATTCCATACATGCATTACACATACATACATACGGAATCCTAAGAGTGCGAGCCAGCCTCGTACTTGACTTAATTTATTATTAATATGATATTCATTTGCTATTTCTATAGATACAACTAATGCAGGTTTTTTTTTTTTTTTTTTTTTTTTTTTTTTTTGGAAGTTATTACTTATAATTCGTTTTTTTAGCAACAACTTCAAAAAAAAACCTGCATTAGTTTTGTTCACAAAATCTTAATAGCTGATCCAAACGGTTTGATGACGATTTTAAAAACGAGCTAGATATAGTTGAAACCAGCCACAACAAACTACTACCGGAAAGTGAAGTTTTTTTTTCATAACCAATTCTATGTTTTTCTGTGTGAAGCTAAAAAAATGCACAAATTGATTACCCGTTTTCGGTATTTCTGTACGCTAGGTTTTGCGGTCCCTCGATGGAAATAAATATTTTCTAAGATGACAACAACTAAAAATTTTGCTTCGAAAAAGCGACAAAATGGAATGAACTCAGTTTATTATTTGTACCAACCAAGACGTGTTTGGCATGAAAAATTTTAATTTTTCAACCAAAAAGAAAAAAACCAAGACGAGAAAAATATAAATAGTATAATGAAGAGAAGAATCGCTTTTGCAACTCACACGACAACAAACTGAAGTCAATTCAATAACCTGCAGGAAAATCGTACTGCGCTCTTATTGCATCAGAATTTCAAATGTGTGATGTAAGCGACTGGAATAAGAAATTCTTAAATAATATATAAAAATAGACAAAGAAACAAGAAGTTCGGGAAAAAACCAAGGAAAGTAGTTGCCAAAAAACTAATATGGCAACGTTAAAACTTTCAGTTTCACAACATCTGCACATCTCTAGTTCCTCCACATCAAAGTTAAGAAAAACTGGCTCTCAATTACGGCACTCGTGATCGAATAAATTAAAGAGTAAAAATAATGTAAACAAATTTTGCTGTTTACACGAGTTTAAAGCATTTTGAAGAGCAATTTTGAAGAAAATTTCAATTGTGTAAATCTAGCTTTAATGTTCTTTTTCTATGGTTTATCGTATGATTTGACACAACATTATTGGTATTGACTTTGTTAGCAATGTGATAGCTGCAAATTCTATATTCAAATAACAAGGTAGAATATGATAACATTATGATCAATTTCAAAAATATTCTGGTTACTACGAATCACTTTTAATATAATCGCTGGTCATAATATTACTATAACTGCATTCGATAACAATAAAATAATATTGCTGGACAAGATAAAATTCTGATTGAACTTAATAATAATATTTTTGCTGTTTGTTGTATATTTAATAATAATAAAACTATACATGATAGTTGTACGATTGATAGCAGCAACAAAGTGTTAACTTTTCACAGTAGTATGCGTTCAGCAAGCGCAAGTATTGATAATAATCGATTTGGTCCTCATTGAAAAATTAATTTTTTGCAGTAAGTTTTGGTTTCCGTTAATGTTTTATTTGCAAATTAATATTACTAGATCTTAACCATATAGATCATATATCAGGAAACTCTGAGAAAAATCGTATATGGTCTAAAAAGAATCAATATACAAATCTAATCAAAAATCGGAAAGTACAATTGTTTTAAGAAAATGAGTTTACAAACAAGTTACTTTTGAAATTATGGGTAGCTTTGTTTGCTGTATCTGTAAATAGGGCGTTAAAGGTTTCAACTAGACTTCGAAATAAATGCAACATTAAACATTTTATATTTGCACTTTGTTTATTTTTTATTTTTCTTTGCTAGCCAAATGAAATGTATACTTGTGCAGATTTAAAAAACTATTTGACATGTGTTTTTCTAAATATGATGATGCCATTTATGCAAAATTTAAATGAATTACTTGAACTGGAATAAGAAAAACATTTCGAAAAATAAAATGATATGAGCATTTTACATTTTATTTGTTTATACATTCACTCCATGCAATCATTTTAATCCAACAAATATTATGCAAATATTTATTTAAGAGAAGTATAAAAAGAAAATATCTTGCCAAGCCAAATCTGTTTGAAAAAAGAAATTCCAAAACAAATAGACTTTTAAATAAAGACTTTAACTTTGAAACACTTTGCAATGGAAATGTTATTATATGCAAAACAGAATATTTTTATTTTAATTACCGCCTACAATTGCTGCATTATCCTTATATAAGTTTGGATAACTGCGGAATTTACAAGTTTTACTTATTTTTGGTCTGATCCACTGCCCAAGAATAAATGAAAAAACTTCAAACTGTTTCGAAGTCTTTCCTTCGAAACTCGTGGGTAGACTTGGCTCCTGCTGCAGCTTTTAACAAATCTCAATAACTGTCTTAAATAGGACTCAAGTTTGAATTAGTAAAGATGTTTGTAGCGAATTACAGTGATTAGCATTTCTAAGGAACTCATTAACATTAACATTTTTAAAGAGCGCCTCGATGGATGAATTGGTAGAGAGTCCCCGAGGTCGCAGGTTCGATCCCTGTCCAAGGCTTTGGGTGTTTCTGCAGACAAGTCAAAAGCTTCGCAGTCTTGTGTTTTTTGTTCTAAAAAAAAAGGACAATTCAATAAAGAAAATTCAATAGCTGGGGAGCAACTAGCTGTTTTATCTTCACCACAATATTCCTAGGCATTGAAATTGGCGTCGAACTCAGCTCATGACAAACGTGTACTCTTTACTCAACTAACTGAGCCTTTGACCTACACTTAAATACTATCTCTACGTTTAACTTATTAAGCACTAAAAATGTTTGTTAATGGCCTTTCCTTAATATCACTCTGGAACAAATTCTAGTTAGCAAAAGTTAGGTCGATTCTGAGAGTAAGGGGTGTAAATAGAGGCTTAAATAGAATACGGCGTTGGTTTATATTAACGAGTTATTAATTTCGTGGTTTGAAAAGTATAGGACTGGAATTCAACATCTGTCAAAGTAAGTTGTTAAATCAATTTCTTTCTTTTCAGTTCAAAGTCTGACATTGACGAAAATGGATCGCTCAAAATATACTACAAAACTGGTGATTCTGCCGAAGCCGCATATCGTGCTTTAAGAGGAGATTATGGTTTACATGATCGTCCAACTACGCAAACAATTGGCAAAATTGTGAAGAAATTTGATGAAACTAGAGCGGTTATAAATATTGTAAGGCCTGTTCATCATCGTTTCACTCGTTCCCACTGAAAATATCGCTGCTGTAAGTGAAAGTGTTGCCGAAGACCCCAATGTGTCGATTCCTCGTCATTTTCAGGATTAAGGACTGTCTTATGGCACATTATGGCGTATTTTGCATTTAGATCTACAGCTCACATAACAACTGAAGCCAACTGACCCATTCACAATGTCGTAGATACGTGGAATGGGTGCGGTAAACGGCGATTTTTCGAAAAAAATTTGCAGCACATTTCTCACTCGGTGGGTATGTTAATACAATAAATTGTTATATTTGGGGTTCTTAGAATACTCGGGCAATTAAAGAGAGGCCATTGCATCCAGAAAAAGGCACTGTTTGGTACGCTTTTTGGTCCGAAGGTGTGATTGGACCCCTACTTCTTCGAAAACGACGATGGAACGACTGTCACCGTCAATTCGGAGCGTTGCGGTCATATAATAACCGACTTTTTTTTGGCTGCTATTGAAGAATACAACCTGGAGAATATGTAGTTTCCACAAGACGGTGCCACATGCCACACAACTCAATCGAATATTTTTTTAAAACTTTTTTTTATCGACGAAAAAAAAAAACAACTCTGCAGTCAAATGCCGATTTTCAGCATATTGTTTATATGGTTTTTTTTTTGGCTATAACTCGTTGACAAAATGATATTTTTTAAATTTGTATTGCTAGAAACCTGTGCAACAATTAAGATCATAATTTAGCTTTCACAGATTTGAAAAATATCAATTATTCGCTGAGTTACAGCCAGAAAACCATATCTGCATATGCTGAAAATCGGTATTTGACCGCAAAGTCCAAAGGTCTGTTTAAAAAAAAAATCGAACTAACATAAACAAACGCCGCGATACGGTTCTTCTAATTAAGCCTCTATTTTCACCCCTCACTCTCAGAATCGAATTAACTTTTGCTAACTTGAATTTGTTCCGCAGTGTATTGCTTGGAGCTTAGAACCTTCAAATATTATTGGTTTCCAACATCCTCTCATTTAATGTTGAGTTACAGAGCACCTGTTACACGTGTCGAAATGTTTTATGCAGCTGTGAAAAAAGTAGAGCCAGTGCAGTTGTAAGTGAGAAGTTATACAGCACAATGCATAGAACGCGTAGCTGCTTACAACAAGAACTTTATACTGTTGTAAGCCTTACAAACGCTGTGCGGAAACGTCAGCTATTGTTGACCACTGAGGATGTTTCTACTCTCAATGTTATCGATGAATACTTTTGTATCATGGAATAATTCCAACATTTTGCCACCAAAAGCATTTCTAACAAAAGATTTTAAGGAATATTTTGTTACAAAAATGTGTTATCTTCGCAGTAGCTCTGGTTGTGAAATAAACATGAATAGAATAAAGAAAATACCTAAAAAAACTTTGTACCCTCAGTAAACCGATACCCAACAATGGTCTCAAAGCAGCTCAGTTGAATTCAGCAGCATGTTCTTAAATGCCCTTGAAATGAAACTGCGATTTGACAATTACACATTTATGTTCATTCTTTTAAACAGTATGCAGTCATAATATTGATATGCAAACATTTGTTTAGCAATTGAATTTTATTTGTTTTCTTTTATTTGTTATTATTGTTGAGTCCGTTTTTTTTTATTACTTTTTCCTTTGTGAAAGAAACATCAACATGTCATTTTTACTAAGCCGTTTTACAAAGTTGTAACAAAATCTATTTTGTGTTATAACTCCTTCACTATTGCAACACAAAATTACTTACCAGTTCCATTCATCTTTGTCTATTAACAATTCATTGCCATCTGTCATTTGAGAATAATTACACTTCAATTTTTTGACAGAATTACCTGTACATTTGTGTGCTGGGTCGTCAGACAACATGTTCAACATACACATCTACCACTTACCGATGTACACTGCTTTTGTTTTAACTTCATGTTTATGCCAGTGTTGCCAGTTAAGGGGGTTCCCCTAGATTTAGCGTTTTTTTTTCTTTTAGGGTTGAAGTTGGGGGGGAAACAACTTATTTTTGGAGGTATTTTTAGGGGATTTCTGTGTTTGGTTGAACGGTAAAATGGCAGGAGTTAGAAGATTTTTCAACTGATAAATTTGAAGACTTTAACGATTTTTAAAGTAAAATTAAACGAGATATATGGTAGCTTCAAGTACAGAATTTTGAAACTGGAACTTTTTTTTTTGTTGAGTTGAATAAATTTTTTCTTTATGGGTCATTTCTTTGAATTTTTTCCGTTTCTTAAGAATTGGGAAAATTAAAATATCTAAGAAGCTTTGATAAAATTAAAACTCTTTTTATGAAAATGTCAAAAGAACGTAAAGAGCGTAGAAGACTTAGAAACTCTTAAGATTTTTGGAGACTCTTAATTTTTTCTAGATACTCAGATATGTAAGAATTTCCAGCTGCCTATAAATATGTATTTAGATCTCAAAATATGTGAATACAAATAAATCGAAAATTTATAATAAATATACATACGCCTGTAATCATAACATATGCACTGAAAAATACATATAATCAGTTAATTTTTACTTCTTTTTAATTGGGGAAAGTTTAACAATTTTATGTATTTTCCACATTGTCAAAATGCATTAATATTGGTGATTCGCAAACTAAAGCAGAATGTTCACCAAAATATTTTTAGGGGGATTTTGTAGAAAAACATTGAATTTTAGGGGGTTTTAAAATTTTTCTGGGGGGGAAGAAATACATTGAGCTGGCAACACTGGCTTATGCCAGTATATTTGCATGAGTTGCTTTCCACATATTTATCTCTGTCAAGTAATGTCAAACATGTAACAACAATTTCTTAGTTTCGTTCGTTCCTTCCGGCATTTTTATTCCCATAAAAACATTTATAAAAAAAAGTGAGTTTATGAGGATGTGTGTGTGGGTGTGGGTGTATGTGTGTGCGCAAGAAAATTTAAGTAAATTAACTTATGACTGTATGCGAGGTAAAATGCTCTGCAAAGGTGGTTTTTTAGTTTTTTATTATTGCTTTATTAACAGTTCTCCACCTGGATATGCTTATAAGTAAATATAGAGCACCAGCTACACACATGCATATGTATGTCAATCAACCTGGTTAGGAAGCTTGAGGTCAATTACAATTAAATTTTACCTGTATTTGTGAAATGTTGGTAGAAAGTTCATAACGTTTTTTGTAATATGTAGTGTAGTGTTTATGAGAATAATAGCGTATGTAGTAAAGTTTCAAACATTCTGTTAAGTTTTATTGAGTCTACTGGCGAGTTGAGCAGCATCAATGAAATATAGGCGGCGTATAGACAGCTGAAAAAGACAGAAAAAAGTTATTGAGGTTTATTTAGACCTGGAATGATATGTACTTTTACATTTATTACAAATATGAATTTAATTATTTATTAACTTTAAGAGCCAATTGAAATATATTAATTCAGGTCGAAAAATATAACTTACAAATGTTTTCTGTTTTTTCAACAGTCTATATGCCGCCTACATTTCCTTAATGCTAACCAACTCATCAGTATACTTGAAAAATTCATTTTGTTCGTGGGAATTATGGAATAAGTTGTTAAGTTTCAAACATTCTTTTAAGAATTTTTCGAGTCTACTGATGAGTTGATTAGCATCAACGAAATGTCGGCGACATATAGACGGCTGAAAAAGATAGAACAAATTTGTAAGGCGTATTTTTGGATCTGAATGAAAAAGATTTACTTTTTAGGCTAATAATGGTCATATCTGATTCTCAAAATGTAAAGAAAATAATTTTATTTCATAGTGGGTTTCTCTCAACGTTTCGTCGATAATGTTTGTCGACTTCTTCAGGAGATGTTTTTTTTGTTCTTTTTTGAACATTTTTTAACAAAAGGATTGCTGTTATTAAGCGAAATTTGTGCTAAACAATTCCAAGTATGAAAGTACCCCCAATTTTTTACTTGGATTTTAAATGCCATTTCAATTTAAATTTGATTTAAATACAAAATTGAGTCAAACAGTTGCTATTTAAATCAAACTTAAACGGCCTGCCGTGCCCATTTAAAATCGATTTAAGTTTTTCGTTCTGCCATATGATTTTGACAGTTTGGTTTTGTTCAGTAAATTAAGAAAATTTCACATGTTTTTTGTTTGTTTCATAATTTGCTTTTTTTATTATTTCCAAAAGGTAATAAAATTCTGTGGCAGTGAGATTGTGTAGTTTTATTACTTTTGCTACTCATTTTAATAATTTTCACAAAACAATTTATTATTTCTTAAACTTTTCACAATTTCACTTGCTTCCAAATTTTTTTAAACAGCTGTTTTTTATTGAGTTATCGATAATTTTTTGATACTTACATTGTGCTGCCGTACTTTTTTACAATTAATTACCAAAAATAATTTTAGACTGTAAAACAGAAAGCTATTTTAAATCCAACTTAAATTTTAAGGAAATTTTACTAATTTTGTATTTAAATCCCAAGTCAAAAATCAGGGGTTAGAATTGTAAATATAATTATTTCGAACGAATTAATTAAATTTGAGTTGGGGAAGAGAAAAATAATTTTATTTTACTTTTAATATTAGGAATTTTATTTGGGGTTTACCTTATCATAAAAAAATATGAAAAAAAATTGTATATATAAAAAAAATTTGAAAATGAGTCATCCACACTGACTACCAGGTTTTTTTGGGGTCCTAAAACGATTACAATGATCATTCGGCGGAAGTTCAAATCCCCTTCTTAGGCGATTTTTTCCCATTAAAAATCACATCGGTCAGTTCAGCCAACCTTATATTATTTTACCGAACACGGTATATAGTGGTAAAGTTAAATTAATACGTCGTAAGTATGGGGAAATATATATTTATATGTTTAAGATAATATAAACAATTGCAATCATATCTTTAATAAGCTTAATATAATTCGATCGATCCTGCGATTGTTTCTTAGTGGATATGAAGTGACAAAAAACTAATAATAATAATGTCCAAATTAGTTTGAATAATTTTAGTGTAAATGATAAATTTCGCAACAAATAACCGAGCTAAAACCATGAGTTTAAAACTACTCAGCCGTACAGCACTTACACTGATTTTATTATATTTATACTAAATTTTTTTAACCAAATTTAACATCTTTTCACGCACTTTTTGTAGCAAAGTATCTAAATATTTTCAGCATAAACAATGAAAGCCTTTTTAGAGAATAAATGTGTAAATATATTTAAAATTGAACGCCATTTGCAAAAATCAGAGCAACTTCCAACAAGGTGATTTCTTTTGGTTCACCTTGTGTATATTTGTACATCAGGGTAGGTCGATTTGTAAGGAAAAAAGAAACACTTTTGTGGCAACCGGACTTAAATATTTTAATATTTTTGCCGAGTGGTTAAAGCGGCTGTGCCAAAATTGTGAAATTTGACACGTCCAAAGTTCATAGGGTGCTGATGAAGGGTGTTTGCTACCCAGAAACAGCCGGTTGTCCACCTAGCTACTAAATTTTTCTTTTCTGTACTTAATTGATATTGATTAAAAAGTAGTGAAAACCCAAGGGTTGAACTTAAGTCTGAAAAAGTAATTTAATATAAATTAAATATTTTATGTTTTTATATGAGAGTACCCCTAAGAAGACGTATGTATGTAGTTAAAGGTCAGTGTGTTCGAAAATAATATTGCAGAGAATAACACTTAGCTGTTGGGGTCAAATGTTTGTTGGTTGAAATGTTTGACCAATAACTGTACGGACGTTCTGGGGTATGTCATCGAATACATTTTTTTCCTCATGCCAAAATCTATCGAAGAATCAATGGCATAATATCGATTTCTACATTGACCCTCCCATAGTGCACATCCATTTCAATGCATACATTGTTATCCATAAGAGCACAAACATTTTGTTTCAGTATGTGTATTCGTTGTAGTTTGTGCACATTATATTTATGCAATTTATCCTAAATCTCAGTTAACTGTTGTTGTTGAAAGTTTCATAAATTGTTTTAAGCGATTTTAAGCTTTTTGGCTTTTGTTCATTAAATATTAATTTATGATAAGTGCCAGAGTTAGAAATTATTTATAATGTGGGCAGTTAAGACCGTCTGATAGATTAAAGAAATAAAATTCGTTAAGGACAAATAAGACAGAGAAGAATAAAAGCAATAAACCAAGTCTGATTAAAATGCTGTTTTTTCTTATTCATGAATATTCTTCATTTCATCAAAATTTCTATCATTTGGTTTGTGTGTTATTTTTACCTTCACCTGTTCCGTTGTCTGTCTATAAATTTGGGAAAACGAGTTAGTGGGTTTGATATGAATGTGAATTATGTCTGATTGATTAGATGGATGACCCAATGCCAAGTCGAGGAAGTGTCGAGCGCCGACTGGTACGAGGGTGCACAAACATTTCATATGGCTAACGTTACATCTTAGGACATCACGGCCAACCCTGTTGTACTGAAGCCCTTTTTCCTCTACAATGGACCTCTGGGGGGTTGGAACGTTTTTGTCCTGTTCTAGTGGCAACAATAAGAACAAATAATATTAAAGAAAAAACCCCTATTTTAAAAACAAGATTTTATTGTCAGTTGGTAAAAATGGACCAAACGGTTGAACAATAAAAAAAAATCTTTTTCAAAACAATCAATATTATTTGCTAGCAAAATGAATGAAAAAGTTAAAAATAAATGAATCATAATAAAAAATAAAACACTTTATAAGCAATAATTACTCATCATCGTCTACGATAAATTAATTCCACATCATGTATTTTTCATACCCAAATTTTACACCATAATATTGATTAATTCCTGTTTTTATCACAGTCCAAATGATATGAATAAAAATGTGTTACATTTTGAAGTTATAATTAAGAATATTTAGCAATTTGGTTTTCCGCTTGCTGTTACAATGTAACACAGCTTTTATTTTGAGTAGCGTCAGCGAAATGTCGGTGGCATAAAAACGACTGCAAAGGATCTAAACAAATAAAACGTAATGAGAAGGCCCAAGATAAATAAATTTCATTATAACTACTATGATTTGTATTTATTTTTATATTATTTGACCTTGAGATTATTGAATTAATTATTCAAGCTTTAGATATTTGCTTTTTATCAGAAAATAATTTGAAACAACAGGTGAGCCACTGAGTTCAAGGACGGGTGCTAACGAGGGAGTGTGGCGGCTTCGAAACAACTAGTTGTCCAAAAATAAATAAATACAATTGTTTCAAATTATGTTTTATAAAAAACAAAGATCTAATACCATGTTCATACATGCGCCTTTATTGAGATAATCGCAATAAAGTCCATTATTGAGCTCAATATTCCATACAAAAAGTCAATAAAGTTATTGCTTAATAAACTCAAAATTGCTTTGAATATTGAGAAAAAGATGAAACACAACACTGTAAAAGATGTGTTGAATAAGCAAAAGTATACAATGCAAAATGAATGACGTGATAAATGTAAACAAAAGCAAGCAAAACAAAATATTAAAAAAAAGGAGAGTCAAGTGAAGGAAGTTAAGATTTTTATATTAACATTATATCTTTTTGTTCTATTTTGTTTCCATTTCTTATTTTTTGCTTCCATTTTTCTTATTTGAAAAAATATTTCTCACTTTTTCTTTCTCACTACCAAAACAAAAACAACAACTTTTTTTGCAGCTGTCAAATACTAATTGAGTTAGTGCAATATTTGTATGTATGAACGCAAAAAATATTATGTCAATAAACTGAATATTATCTCAATTAGAAATGCATGTATGAACAAGGTATAAAACTTGAATAATTAATATATGATTTGTATTTTTGAAAATATTTCACAAGGTAAAATTTTATTAAAATTCAACGCTACTCAACGCTTCAGTAGACTCGAAAAATCTTAAACAAATATTTCTGATTCTCATTTTGTTGATGAGAATTTTGGAATAACTAGTTAATTTTCAAACATTCTTTTAAGAATTTTTCGAGTCTAGTGATGGGTTGATTAGCATCAACGAAATGTTGGCGGCATATAGACGGCTGAAAAAGACAGAAAACATTAAAAAGATATTGTTTGGGGCTAAAATAATACATACACTTTTTACTGTATGCAATGAAGGCATTAAAATGATAAAGAAACTGAAATGAAAAGCTTGGTTCGATTAATGATATTTTTTTCAATGTAGAAATTAATTTTCTCATTCTTATACTGAAGAATAATTAATTAATAATTAAACGCCCGAAACTAATTTTCGAATTCTCCATACACAGAAAGCCGTAATTATTCGTAGATGCTTTATGTCCAACACTTAGTTTTTTGTGAAAATTGGACAATGGCCACGCCCAACTCTTATTTATATGAAAATAGAGAATATCTAATATTCTCTTTCTATTTTAACCCTCCCACCCGTTTTCTTCGTAAAAATCGGCAAATGGACACCAACCATCTGCTAATTTCTCTGTACTCTGTTAAATACCCAGTTTATTTAAATATTTTCAACTCATTAAGCTTCTGCAAGAATATTAAAATAAAACTTATGGTTTTCCCCAAAACTTGTGTGAAGTAAGAATACCTTAAGAGTTCTGAGAACTAAAAAAAAAATATTATTTTTAACACAACATAGAAAAATCAAAACTGAAAAGGAAAACCGTGAATGGGGAAAAAAAAGAATGCTTGCACCACTTAACAACATCATTTGTAGTTGCAACACTTTTACTTCGAGAACCAAAAATATTTTCTTATTTTTGTTTTCTTTTCAACACACAAGTGCCCATTCATGTTTAAGAAAGTGTTTAAGATACTTTGTATTTTTATTGTTCGATGGAAAAGTATTGTTCACTTTTAGGTATGTATGTAAATAAATAATTAATTCTGGACTGAAGGAATGTTTTTATTTTTAAAAATCTTAACAAATTTGCTGAAAAATGTTTAAGAGGTCAGCATTGAAGGGAAATCATAAAATTAGTTGAAGGCGGAACTTTAGAATGATATTAATTTTTTTTGTCAATTTATGTCAGTCCCATTTCCCAGAAAATTGTTTCATTTTTGGAGTTATTATTATGCTACAGATTGCTGTCGCATACATATTTGTCTATTATCAGACTAAATATACAAACGTATGTTCACCTGTCATAAGTGTTAAAATCTTTGTTTAACTCGGTACTTTTGTTCTGCAAAAATTATTTGTTTTATGCAAATACGCAACTAAAAATGTTTATACATTAAGTTGTATGTTGGTTTCGAAACCACTAGTTTTACGTTGACAAAAGTAAAATGTTTTTCCATGTTTTACACAATCTACATAAAATGCAGACTGTGTATACAAAATAATTGTTTATTCACATTTTTGCTGTTAAAAAACCACACAGTGTAACAATTAAAAAAAAAAGCGAAGAAGAAGAAGAAATCTAAAACATTTAGTAAAAATTTTGCCATCTAACAATGACATACTTGAGAGATGCTTGTGCTAAAAATGTAAAATGCCAGTTAAAGCCAAAAGCAAAAGAAAATGCAGGAGTTTTTTCTTTCTTTTTTTTTTTTTTTTTTTTGTTGCCAACGAAAGGATGAATAAAAGTGTAATTTGACAAAAGTGATGTAAAATGTAAATGGCATTCAGTTTAAGAAAATAATTTACATAAACATAAATAAAAGATTTCTTACATGTTGATAAACAACAAAGCGCTGCTCAGCTACTATGAGTTGATTATGCAGTAAGTTATTAATTTGTGAGGGCTTGGTGTTGAGAAGCATTTCAATTTGTATTCCTTTGGGGAATTTTTGTACTTAATTTGATAAGTTATGCGTTGTAGGTATCGAAGTTTTGTTTCAACAGCTTCATTGCTTAAATACACAGTCGAGTGCCGCATCACATGTTTTATATCGTGTAAAAGTCTCATGCAAATATCTTGCATACACGGCCCTTAACAAAAGAAAAATTATTTACTATTAAGTGGGTAAGTTGTAAGTTCTTAATGCTCGTCTGATGCATGACAAACTAAAATTTTATTGCATCTGCTACTAATGGTTAGTTTAGGTTCATTGGAGGGGTTTGTTTGCCCATATCCTGCGCCATATACCTGATTCCGTAGAGGGGGAAAATCACCGCATTCGAAATCGAGTGCTTTGTGATCGAAATGCTGTTAACGTGGATCACAGGACTCGTTACCGAAACGCGTCTAATCGATGTTGTACTCGATTGTTACTACACTAGCGAAAACCAATAAACTCTAGCTTTTAGCAGCAAAACAAATAAAATAGCAAAGAAGCGACAAAAAATTAAAGAAATAATTTATAAAATATAAATTTTATTGTTTTTAGTTAAAGTGAATACCAAGAAAAAGATTTCCCACTAAGTAGTGTATTTCATTTGTTAAATTTTTCACCCCTTTCCACATAATGCTTTGTGCCAACCCCACTAAAAAATAATTCCCGGCCGTGTGCTGAAAGCTGCCACTGGCCAAAAGGGACAATGTAGCAGTAGGCTGCAATACGGGTCGTCGACATTTGACCAGAGATATAAAACGTATTCAAAAGCTTCCTTAAGGCCGTGTCAGATAAAACTTTTGCTTCGCGTTGCGTTACATACACGCTTTGACATTTAAGATAAATGTACGTGTTTATATGGCACTTGTCACATAAATTTTATTTGACGCAAAGCAAAGCAAAAAGTTGGGCATCTTTCATCTTTTTGCACGCTTTGACAATTAGCTGCTTTCATTTTCTTTTATTTTCTCTTGGCGTCAACAGAAATCAAAAAAAAAAATTCCAAATAAATAAATAAATAAATTTTATGAATTTATTCATTAAATTCATTTGAAATATATAATAAACAAAACTACAAATAAGTACATATATAAAATATTTTATATATTCAATATTTAATTGATAAACAAACAATGCGCGGGTCTTGTCAAAGTTTTTATTGTGACATACACTTTTTGTTTTACGCTTTTCTTTCAAAGTTATAAACGTCACGCAAAGCAACAAAGTTTTATCTGACACGGCCTTTAGAGAGCCGAAAACGTCTTTTGAATCTATGTACAAACGATGTAACATTTAGTTCTAATGTTTTGCTTCAAACTCACAACTTACTCAGCAATGAAAAAGGATTGCTTTTGTCACGAATGTTCCTACTTATAATGGCAATATTGGACTCATCGTCCGATTCCAAAGATGAGAAAAATAAAAACACATCTGGATTCATTTATATTGAAGATTTTCACCAATTTATTTATATTTTATTTTCCTTTTTCGTTTTGTTTCTTTATTGTCATATGCGTACTGCGATGTAAAAAATAGTAGTAGACAATATTGATTGCAATCGAATACTGTGATCCAAAAAATTGCAGCCGTCGAAATATTCGTACACACGAAAGAAGACTCGATTTCGAGTGCGATGATTTGCCCCCCAGATTTGCTGTACACTACGTAGATTTCACCCAGAACAGTTTGAAACTCCTTGTCATTCACAAAGATGATTAATTTCCTCCAGCATATGCCCTGTCACTGGATTATGTCTGATAAGGTGGCTCTCCCAAGACGTTGGAACCGTATTTGTTACTGGCCTAAATAGTGCTCTGCTGTCTCGCTCTCCTTCCCACATGCTCTACACACGTGTGGCACATCTTAATCGCAAAGGTAGAGCGGTAGGGAATGAACGCCATACCATTGTTATTAGGATGTGCCAGTAGTTGAGAGTAAGCTGTCATAACTCCCATTAATCTACTTAATTCGGGCTTGCTAAATCTTAGCAGTCCCCCCGATTTTTTCTCGTCTGTGTCCCCCATAGAATTCTTGCGTTGAATGCCACGTTTTTATTATTCCACAGAGTTGAATGGGCTCTATGTGCAAAGTTCTTAAGCTCAGATTTAACTACCTCTAAGGCACAGATGTCCAGATGGCTGATATTAGCAAATTAAACTCACACGTATAATAACGCTCTTTTGTTTAATCGTCAGTCAACCAATAGGAAATCACTATGTTGAGTGCGAGAGACAAACTACACTTGCAGAACTTCTGTTAGTCGTTGACGACTAAATAAAGTGTTATTTCGTCACTCTCACCAATACTACTATCTTTATACCTTGTTCATACATGCATTTCTAATTGAGATAATATTCAGTTTATTGACATAATATTTTTTGCGTTCATACATACAAATATTGAGCTAACTCAACAGCTGAAAAAAAGTTGTTGTTTTTGTTTTGGTAGTGAGAAAAAAAAAATGAAAAATATTTTCCAATAAGAAAAATGGCAGAAAAACTGCCTTTTATTAAAAAGATTTTAGTGTTGTACCATACAAATATGGAACTTGTACAAGTAGTGCGTTCATGTTATGACTCCAAAGCGGCATAATAAAAAGAAAGAGAAATAAAAATTTGGAAATGCTGCAATGTTTTTATTTTTATTGTATTTATTATTATTTTTTATTATTTTGTTTTGTTTGCTTTTGTTTACATTTATCACGTCATTCATTTCGCATTGTATACTTTTGCTTATTAAACACATCTTTTACAGTGTTGTGTTCCATCTTTTTCTCAATATTCAAAGCAATATAGAGTTTATTGAGCAATAACTTTATTGACTTTTTGTATGGAATATTGAGCTCAATAATGGACTTTATTGCGATTACCTCAATAAAGGCGCATGTATGAACATGGTATTAGAGTCTAACCGTCTAATTCATAAAAATTATAACAGGTTTATAAAGCTCTTATTTGACAGAATTTCCATACAAATATGTCAAATAACAGTCTTATAAGCCTGTTTTAATTTTTATGAATTAGGGGGTAAAGGTTTTGTGCATACCAAGCTTATGTTAACTCTCTTGCTCTTTCATTTCCAGTTATTCCCGCATGCCCTGTCACCCATATGATGTGCAGATCACCATGAGACGTGTAACTGCTTTTAGAGTTTTTACAATGCCGAAGTGTTTGCGATTTAGTCCGCTTAGCTGAGATCGCTCTAACTATCTAACTGACTATCCGTGAATATATTCACAGTTCCTGGAAACTCAACTGTACTCGCTTTATGTCTCGACATTGAAACTGCACTTCAATAATATAAATAAAGTTTTGAAGCTAAGGTAACAGCGACAGCCGCGTATTCTAGCAGAGATTATTGTAAATAAAAATATGCATTGGCCACAAGAGTGTTCAAATCTCATTCACACCCTTCTGATTCCAATAGACCACTATGTAATTATTGGAAATCCATTATCAAACTATTACAACGTTCCAAATTTCATGGCAAATTCATCGTCTTATGTCGCTAGTTTGATAGTAAAAGAACGAGCAGGAGGTGCTAAATTTAAATGCTGGAAGCTTTAGAAATAGTTCAAATACGACATGTTCAATATGCAACCTCGATGCACCTGAGAATACTTTCCGTTTTATTAGTTTGCCCAATTTATAAAGGGTATAGGAGTAGTCTCCTTGGGAAAAGCCAGCTCAATATGTACAAAGTACTTAAAATTTTAAATGGATATGATCATAATGATCTATACAAATATATACAGCTGTGTATGAATTATAGAAAATTGATAGTAAATGGATTTGATGGCTTATGTATTAAAAGTTATAAATCAAAATGAATTATGTATTTAAATATAACAGTATTCTGTCAATCAGACTTACAAAAAAATGCTCAGCCTAATAACTATAGATAAATAATTTACTTACATAAATGAAACATTTGTAAATATGTATAAATAAATAAATAATAATAATAATAATAATAATAATAATAATAATAATAATAATAATAATAATAATCCCAGTTCCTGTGCTTTCCATTTCGTCGAGCTCCTTAATAGACTTCGTATCTGCCCGAATTTCCGCCTGAAAAACTGTGCGGTAGTCCGGCAGATGGAATAACCGTTCAATGTCAGTTTCTGTATAACTACTTAGTCCTGTTTTTTGCCTCGCCCTTAACCCATCCGTGTAACAATGAAGCCCCATGGGGATCTGGTTCAAAGGGTTAGTCAACCAGTTATTCTATTCAAGAATCAATGCTTTGCAATTGGCTTGAAGTCTGGTGTCCGGCATGCTATGGTGTCAGATATCGGACAATGTTGGAACATTTCTTAAGGCCAGCTGTGCGAAACCATGCACACGTATGGTTCCAACACGATGGAGTCACAGCGCACACTGCCAGGGACACAATGGCTCTTTTACGGGTCATCTTTGGTGAACGAATTATTTCGCGCGTACAAGTGATTTTAATTGGCCTCCGCGTTCAGCGCATTTAACCGCTGTAGACTGTTTTCTTTGGGGTTATTTGAAAGGAAAAGTCTACACTAATAAACCCAAAACCATCCAGCAATATATGCGATGAAATAAGCAACATAACACCTGAAGTTTTACGAAAGGTTATGGAAAATGTGTTGGAAAGAGCCCGAATATGCGAAGCAGAAAATGGTCACCACTTGCGAGATATTATTTTTCACAACTAAACTAAAAATATTCCCCATGATTACACTATATTAAAAAAAATAATATATAATAATTATGTCCTAAATTAAAAAGTTATAAGCAATTCCAACCCCTTCGTTAATTTTGTGTTTGTATTTGTTGTTTACCAGCTAAATTCATAATTTTATACTGTTATTAATTATTATTCAATTTTATTCGTTATTATTTATTATTAAAGTCAATCATAGCAATCATTGGAACTAAAATCCCGTTTATTGTATTTTTGGAGCGAAGTTCCTTAACGCGGCTTGCTGGTAGTGAAAATTAGTAGAAATCGTCACGAAAGCGTGTGAGCTGTTTATATGTATTGGTGTATCTTTCGACAAACAATCGTGTATGATGGGCGGCAAGTAGCGAAACTATTTGGCGTCAGCGGAGACACAAACCAATAAATATTAATTAGTTGTGAAAACTGACACTACCAGTTGCTAGATGTCGCTAAAGTACAGTATGTCACAACAAAAAACAGCAATATTGAAAAATTGACCAACTGTTGCTTTTCTTCGGTTTGTAGCAGATTGACAAAACAAATACTGCATGTATCAAAAGTAAAAAAAATAAAACAAAAATTTAAAGAAGTATATAAAATTTCAAAAACACAAAATAAAACATACAGTTTTCACCTTGTATTACATGCGAAAATGAAGAAAAAACGTAAGGAACTTCGTTCCTAACGGGGGTCCCCCGACCGCATTTCTTTTTCATATAAAAACTTTTTTTTCTTTTCTGCAAAAATCTCCAGATATCTTTAAAACTACGAAGAAAATTTAGCAACAATGTTTGTGCTGATAATACAGTTGTCGAATTTCACGTTTTTGTATCATTTCCATCTCACCTTAGTATCCTGTATCATAGGAAGCTTATTGCTTTCTAAGCTCTATATAAAATGTCAATGCTGTCAATTTCAAATTGTCGATATTACTGTTCAAAAAACCATCCTAAGCCGTGGTACTACCCCATTTATGTTTTAGCGTATGCTGAACAAACTTCGATCTGATTATAGTATTCAAATAAAAAAAAAAATGAATGTGCTCCTTCTTGTTTAAGATGTATGTAATTCTTAAATGATTGCCATTATACATATGTATGTTTATTTGTTTCACCCACAGTCACAGCAAACTTCCTTAAAATTGCACAATTTGCATAATTGTTAATCGTTTAAAAATCTTTTAAGACTTATTTCCTTTTTGATTGTAGGCAATTTCGCCCAAAACGCTCTTTTACTCTTTTTTCAGCTTATAAATGGAATGCTTGCAGCCATTTATAGTTTTGGATCAAATGTTAAAAAAGAAACAATTTGTAATTGATAAATATTACTGAGTTGAAAGAGTAAATGGGTCAAAGCAAAAAAGCAAAAGAACAATTTTCAAACAGAGCCGAAAATTAGGCAAAATAAAGAAACACAGCTTTGTATATGGGTATTTCCATGAAATGGTCCACCGTTACTTAAAAAATCAAAACGCTCGCACAATTTTTTTAAGCACAGAAAATTGAAAAAAAAACTATCGACATTTTATTATCTAAAAAAAAAAATTTTAACTTATAATAATTTTAAATGATGGTAAAAACTTCTGAAAATATATGTTAAATTACAAAAATATGTATGAAGGTAAAAAGTGTCACGTGCGTAATGTAACGTGCGTAATCAAAAAATGTTTTTTCTTAGCCAACCCATGCACACTTGTTTTTGAACAAACCATGATTATAAAGGTCCATTAATAACCTTTATAAAAACATTTTTTCCGAAATAAAAATCTTATACAATTCGCCTACTTTTGCAATATTTCATGCTGCTTTAAAAGGCACTTACGTTTTTTGTCACGTGCGTAAGTCAACTTTGATCGCATGGAACTTGGGTACCCAGTGCTCAATTTTCCAATATATATACTTTTTGGAAGGAACTTATCACATTAACATGTAACAATGGCAAAATTCCATTCAAAAATTCCAACCCATTTATATTTTTATAATATTCAAAACAATTAAACGTGTACAAATGTCACGTGCGTAACCATGGAAACGCCCATATGCATATTTATATGTACATTAGAGTGGAAGTTAGAAGCAAGAAAAAAATAAAAAAATGCTATTTACATAAAAAATTGCCACATCTGATCTTTTGATTCCATTGTGCATCAAATTTGATAGTTTTTATTTTGTAACTTTTTTGTTAATGAGTAAAAGTAAATATTTTTAAGCAAAACTTTCATAGAATGAGAACGGCCTTGTTTGCATTTATAAAGAGTAGCGATTTTCATATCTTGTATCTTCAATTTCATGTCAAAGTCAGAAATGATGCCAGCTAGCAAGAATGGTTCTAAAAAACGCTAAATAATGGTGCAGAATGATCGCATTACAAATGTACACAAAACGCTAAAAGAGCGATATTAAAAGACGTGCTCTTTCTCCTACTCTACTTCTTATATTCCTATATGATGACAACAGTTGTTGTCATTCAGCCATAGACCCAGCCAAACAGATATTGATGAAAAAAGGCAGCATATAAACGTTATAGTCGATAAGGATCTACACATAATGGGGTCGTAAAAACAGGGTCGTCGTCAAAGCAAGCAACATCCACTATTGTTTACTAACACGAACTACACGAACGACCGAGGGTCGTTCTGCTCCATCTGCACACATGGATGGTATGCATATTGAGGGGTCGAAAGCTCCTAATGTTCTTGAAATAAAAATTCAGTGTGATGTTCGCTGGACTGAACACATTTTTTACATTACAAAAGAATCACTTAAGTGCCTCTATGTGATCTCCTCACTATTTATTGCACCTGTATCTGTCCCAAAATATAATACAACTCTCATGTTTAGATCGGTGCCTCAAATTCTATTTTGACGTTACTCGTACGTGTACAGGAGAGCACGAGGGAGCTCATCGATAACAGCAGGATATCCCACTCTATTGACTTACTTGAGCATAGTTGCAGTATGGAGTGTGCCACACTGTTTTATCACTACTATAATGGCTTCTACTGTGACAAAATCAAGGATCTTATTTCCGAAACCCACATCTTTCTACGCAGCATGCGTACATTGTCTAGGGCTCATCGGTTTGTAGTTGATTGACCAGTGAACGCATTACAGAGACAAATTCGCTCTACGGTTCGTCTCATATTTTTGTCATTACGCAGAGAAATTTTAAAATAACTAATTGATATCCTCTCTTTTACTCAACGTTATCAAGTAAAATATTTTTTTAATCCTTTTTTCATTCATAATTTTAGTTGTTATTATGTGAAATAATTTCATTGATCTTTTGTTTTTTATTCATTCATGTTCCGTTGTCGCTATGCAAATCCATTGTGAAATTATGTTATTGATCTTCCCCTCATACTGCATGAGAGATACTAAAATGTTTTTTCTCTCTTTTTTGTTTATACGCAAAATAATTGTAAAATTTATTCATTGTAATTCTTTTTTTTTGTTGGTGTCCTTTTTATAGATTAGTAGTAAACATTTTTTTATTCCATATTTTTTTTTTGTAAAAAGTAAATTCAGTACGATCTGTGGTCCGTTCCTTTAGGGACGTTTACAAAAGTTCTTCATAGTTAAGAAAATTAAAAGATTAAATTAAAAAATTTTTAAAATTAAAAATAATACCTGTTAGAAAAAAATAAGTGAGAACATTTAAAAGCATTTAAACTAAAAGTGAACTAAATTCTAAACATTAACCCGCTAATTCATAAAAATTATTTCAGGCTTATAAAACTCTTATTTGACATATTTCTATGGAAAATCTGTCAAATAAGAGTTTAATAAACTTAAAATATTTATTATGAATAAGACCCTAAAAATCTAAACGTGTTGAAACTATTAGAGGTTAAATTAATTAAAACATTAAAGGCCATATTTAATAATAATTATTGTAAGTTTATTAAGCTCTTATTTGACGTATTTCTACGGAATATTTGTCAAATAAACGTGTAATAAACCTTCAATAGGTTTTATGAATATGGGAGTAATATTATAAACTAAATTTAAGACAGCATTAAAAAATTTTATTTAATATTCGAATTAAGAAAATATTAACAGAACTCTAAAAATTAAAAGAAAATAATTTTAATTTTAAAGTTAAATTCTGAATAGTGGAAGAGACTTTAAATATGAATTGAAAATGATTACATAGTAGAAAACTAAAAACTAAATTTAACTAAAAAAAAATGTCTACAGATGTATTTTCTACCACTTACAATGTGGCAGGCTTCAAATCAAATGTACACAAGCACTACTCCCTCTTTCCTCCTCCCAATTATGCCCATTATTCCTAGCTACGGCACAATGGACTACATATATAGTGGTTGTCCTCTGTCTCACCCTCTCATGGCAAACATATCCACTATCCATCACTCTCTCATCATTTTGCTGTAAAAGTAAGAACGTAGCTACAAACTACACTGTAGAACAAATTCAAGTTAGCAAAAGTTAATTCGATTCTGACAGTGAGGGATGCAAATAGAGGCTTCAATTAGAAGACCCGTTTCGCGGCGTTTAATGATGTTAGCTCGAATTTTTTTTTTCATCGACCTTCGAAAAGCAAAGGTCCTAGCTTAAGCATACAATAAATTGATGTGTATATTTGAAACAACAATTTTTAACTTAAAAATCTGTAGAAATTGTAGACCTTGGAGTATATACTGCATATTTAATTAAAGCTTAATCCCCTCTATACTTTTGCATAGTAAATTTTACTCCACATAATTAAAAAAAAGATCATTGAACTTTGGCGCATAATTCAAAATGAAAGAGAATATTTATGAAAAAATTTCGAACATGACAAAAATAATTTAAGCAAAATATGCACCGTTTTTCATACAAAAAAAACTTGTATTCCGCTTAGATATTTGTTTCCATATTAATGAAGTATCCGATATCAACTGTCTTTAATTGCGCCCACACAATATAATTTGCCAAATTTCATTAGTTTTGCTCTATACATATTAATTTCATTAGTAAAGTTTCAAAATTTTAATTTTTTATTGTCAAATAACTTACCGTAATACTCCGCATTTGGTAGGTACATATTATGAAATATTATACATATGTCTCAAGCTCAAAATCAGTTTTTACCTTTTGTGTTTTCTACTACCTTAAATTTCTATTAAATTCAATAATATTCACGTGTGACAAAGAAGAAGAAGAAGAATATAATTGTTATTTTTTTTTTTGCTTAAACAGCCATCAATATACACGTTAAGCTCAACTGAATGACATTTTACTACTGACCTGACTATGAAATTATTTTGCTGCAGGTGCAAAGAAGAATAATGTGGAAACGAATAACGAAATAAAATACTTTGAAAATAAATATGTGTTATTGCAAAATAACGGGGTGTAGCGCCAATAACTATGCAAAGAAAACCTGAAAAACATACACAATGAAAAATATGCTAAACATTATTGCATCTATACAGCAACTAAAAAATTTATTTTGTATAAGCACATATAACAGTTTGTCAGAGAAGAAGAGAGCAAAAGGTCCAATAAGAGAATAAGAACTATATTCGAAATAAATAAGAATTAAGAAATATATGTATACCCTATTGTTGTATAAGAGAAAATCAAAGTTTATAAAACAAACGAAATTGTTGTACAATTACATAGTAAATATTATATTCTTTTCATTATCACGCAAAAGAGCTTCTTAATGCTCGCTTTGCTTTTGTTTTTAAAAACCTATTTAAAGCTACTAAAACTCAAATATAAACAGTACAAGAGAGGGGCTTTGTTTCATTAATATTACAAGTTTAGACTTACTTATTTATGAAAATTTTCACTGTTTTAACGAACAAAAACTTACATTTCATTAAACGAAATTAGAATTAAAAAAAAAATTTTAAAAATCATTCCCATAAAAAAGCTTGGAAATTCAGCAAACTAATACTTTTTTAGAAATATCACACAAAAATGTACTGCCAAGAATTCTCAATTAATCCTCAATTAATCCGCTTCAATTTTTTTTTCTCGTTCAAATTAAAAAAAAAACAAGTAAGAGTGCTATATTCGGCTGGGCCGAATCTTAAATACCCTTCACAATGGTACATACATTCTGATTGATTTTTGGTGCGAAAAGTTGTTTTATTTGGATTTTAAAGCCGATTTCTTGAAATATCGGGAGACGCTATATCTGGGGTATATATGGGCCGATTTTTTCTGAATTTCAATATCAGATCCACTACCGGGACTTAACACAGGCTGCAAAACTTTTATTTAAATAATTCTTAATATGCTCAAGTTCAACCACTGGGTGACACCAATTCTTTTTAATATCAATGAAATAAAGAAAAGCAAAATGTATTTCTTAATTATTTATCAGTTAACGTTATAGTAAAATTTATTTAACAAAAAATTGCATATAATTGCATTATTTTTGAATTATAATGTTAAACATTGCCATTAAGTGTGATTTTCTTTTCAATTTACTTACGTATGTGGGTACATGCATACGTATGTATGTATCTATAATAGAAAACTCTAAAATAAATTCTTTATTATTGAATATTTTCAGTGTGTTCCATAAAACAATGATTATATACATACATATATACATACATACATATTTACATTGCTTGCTTTTACAAAATTATTTTTTTCTTGTGCACGTTGCTGATGATCTATTGCGTATCATCATACACATGTATGTGTGTATGTACATATGTAAGTACGTAAGGAAACCCAAAATGATTTTTTGTGTGAATGAATTTGAAGACGCAATTGTTTAAAAGAATTTCATTGCGTACCCTTTTTTCAACAATTCTTTATATCACTTTCATTTTCAAGCTCGTGTATACATATGTATGTACATACATACACATTTTTACACCAAAGCAAAAAAATTGTTTATGCTAACATACTTGCATGCATACATACATATGTAGATACATACATAGCTACATACATACATACATACATACCAACATACATACATACATACATACATGCATACATACATACATACATACATACATACATACATACATACATACATACATACATACATACATACATACATACATACATACATACATTCATACATGATCGCAAATATTTTCGAATTTTGCTTTTAAACATTATATACATATGTATGTATGTACCATTATGATCGATTTTTGGTACCAAAAGTTGGGAGCATATGGGCCGATGTCCAAAAATTTTCTAATTTTGACCCTAAACAGCCTGTATGTACCATTCCGACAAATTTTTAGTGCAAAAAACTGTTTCGTTTAGCTTCCAGGCCCGACTTCTTGAGATATCGGGAGGCGCTATATCTCGAACATATATGGGCCGATGACAAAAAGATTTCCAGTTTTGCTTCTGACTAACCTATATGTATCATTCTGATTGATTTTTGGTGCCAAAAGTTGTTTTATTTAGCTTATAGAGCCGATTTCTTGAAAAATCGGGAGACGCTATATCTCAGGTATATATAGACCGATTGCAGACATTTTTAAATTTTGCTTTTAAACACCTTATATGTATCATTCTGATCGATTTTTGGTACCAAAAGTTGTTTTATTTGGCTTTTAGAGCCGACTTATTGAGAAAACTTGAGGCGCTATATCTCGAGTGTATATGGGCCGATGTCCAAAATTTTCCACGTTTGCCTCTAAATAGTCTATATGTACCATTTTGATTGATTTTTAGTGCCAAAAATTGCTTTATTTGGCTTAAAGAGCGGATTTCTTGAAAAATCAGGAGTCGCTATATCTCAGATATATATGGACCGATTTCAAAAATTTTCCAATTTTGCTTTTAAACACCTTATATGTTCTATTCTAATCGATTTTTGATACCAAAAGTTGTTTTATTTGGCTTTTAGAGCCGACTTCTTGAGAAAACGGGAGGCGCTATATCTCGAGTGTATATGGGCCGATGTAGAAAAATTTTCCACTTTTGCCTCTAAATAGCCTATATATACCATTTTGATTGATCTTCGGTGCCAAAAGTTGTCTTATTTGGCTTATAAAGCCGATTTCCTTAAAAATCGGGAGACGCTATATCTCGGATATATATGGGCCGATTTCAAAAATTCCTTCGTTTTTAGGATTTAATGGGCACTAAAAATGATATGGTTTAGTTTTTAAGAAAAATTTTATTTTCAAAAATCTGAATACAAAAATTACACAAAATATCCCTCAAAACCCGGTTTTTTGAATATATCTCGGCTACCCGCGGACCTATCTTACTGAATTTCAATAGCAGACCCACTACCGGGGTTTCACACGTTTTAGCGAAAGAATGAGGTTTCTATCTCAAACCGTTTTCTCAGAAACGGTATTTCAACGACTACAGACGGACAGACGGACAGACGGACATCGCTCAATCGTAATCGCTATTGATGCTGATCCAGAATATATATACTTTATGGGGTCTTAGATGGATATTTCAATGCGTTACAAACGGAATCACAAACTTATATATACCCTTACACATTTATGTGAAGGGTATAAAAAAACAAACGAGTGACTATTTTGACGGGATACCATCACAAGATTTTAATCCTCCCATACCTTGACTTCTGCAGATATTATAGAAACAAGGAAGAGCTCGAATGTTTTAACAGGTTGGCAGCTGTATCAGAATGTAGTTTGAGTAGAGTAGATTTCTTTACATGGACATCTAGCTGCCTTCAACTCATAACAGTAGCCGGTGTGTAGGTTGCCATCTGCATGTTAAATTCAGGCAACACGACTAGACCAATTAGAACCCAAGCCAGCAAAGGTAGTGGCTGCTTGGAAATATTTTTGTAAGTGAGAAACAAAAACATCTGTACTTCTATAGTGCAAGATTTGCGTTCACGAGCTTCTACATTTCTGTTTGTAGATATGGCCTATTAAATTAATTAGTTTTTATTGCTCAAAACGTTTCTTCTATGATTGTTGTATATTCCTCATATCGGGGTAGGGTTCATTTCGTTTTCTCCCCATTTTCATTTTTTCACCCACCAATCCCTCTTTCCTATATTACTAGTTCCAGTACAATGCAATGCACATGTAGAGGGCATCCTCTGATTACTGGTCCCAGCCTAAAACAAAATCATTCTATATTATTGATGAGATTAGGATTAACTAAATAAGACAAATAAAACGTCAAGGACCCTTAGCTACAGAACAACTAGCTGTTTCGAAGCCACTACACTTCTCGTCAGCACCCGTCCTTGAACTCAGAAAACCATGTTTGCAAAGCGACGCTCATGCCACTCAACTTGTTGTGTATTTTCCGTCTAAACTTAAATTGGTGAGTTTGATGAAATTGAATTAGGTAAAACTAAGTTGAAATAAATTCATTCACATCATGACACAAGCCGTCGTTAAGCATTGACGTTTGGCTTTGTGCATTGTCATCATGCATGAATTAGACATTGGGACTAAGCATTGGCATTGGTAATGGTATTGACATAAGGCATTAGCATTAGGTACTGTATGTATATGCATTATCAATAGGCATTGACACTAGGCACTATTATTAGGTTGCTATTAGGCATTAGCTTTAGGTATTGACATTAGGCATTGGCAATAGACATTGGCAGAAGGCACTCACATTGACAATAGATATTGTCATTGGGCATAGGCATTAGCACTGGCATTAAATATTGCCATTGGCATCTGACACTAACACAGTTATTAGAAATTTACATTATATTAGGCATTGGCACTAGGTATTGACCTTAGGTATCGGCATTATGCATTGACAATAGGAATTGGCGTTACCATTAGGCAAGGCTATTAGCCTTTGTAGTTGAAATTATGCATTTACATTGACATTAGGCATTGCCATTAGTTATTGCGTTGGGCATTGACATTAGGCATTAGCAATAGGAATTTATATATTATTATTTATTATTATTTATGCTAGGTTGGTCCAGGATGGCCCTTTGCACTGCGACCAATAATGATCTATTGTGCAACCCCTTTCCCTCACGAGTTTAATACATCAAGAAACAGTACTAGCTCCTTCAGTGGAAGCCCTTGCAAGTCCTGTGAACCCAATGTATAGGCCTGCAACAGCCTGTATCTTCTGTGGCCATGTGCCACACATTCAGTAATCAAGTGTTCCATTGACTCCTCTTCTTCTCCGCAAAATCTGCAGGTTGCCGTGCTGGATGGTCCCATTCTGTGTAGATGTTTCCTGCAGGTATAGTGTCCTGTTAGCGCCCCACACAGTGTCCTTAGATTCTTCCTATTTAATTTTAGAGCGAGATCCGCTCTCTTGGCATCAAAGCTAAGAAATTTCTTCGAGTGTTCTAGACCCCTAGTGTCATTCCACAGTTTCTCTGTGATGGATGTTGTCCATTTTCTGATCTCCCCCCTGAGGAGTAGCTTATTAAAGCCAAAGGATGGAGTGGGTCCAATAAAAGCCCCATTGGCTCCCCTTTTTGCGTAGGTATCAGCCAACTCGTTACCCTTGTGCCCCTCATGACCTGGCACCCATATCAGAGTAATCTGATTGTGAGATTCCAGTATTGTCCTGGATGTGAACGAATAGCCACTCAGGGCCTTGAGTACCGACTGGCTGTCGGAGAGTATCTTGATTTTGACTCCTGTGTATCTCCTTTCGGATAGTATCTCTACAGCTCCCAGTATAGCATATAATTCCGCCTGGAAAATTGTGGTGTCCCTGCTAAGGGTTACTGCCCTGCGTGCCCTAGGCCCCACTATTCCCGCTCCCACTCCATTTATATATACATATGATTTTTTAAACCGTAATTTCCTAACGCACAGCTGGTGTTCCCCTCAATAGTTGCAAACAGCTAATACAACGAAAGCTGCTAAGCACTGTGCAGGAAACGTGGTCCAACGTGATCAGCTGTCGAATATCGGGGCTCATATGTCCCAGCTATGAGTATAGGAGAAGTGTGGCCTTGTTGGATTTTCCGAGGCATAAGCTTCACACCCTTGTGGCTGTTCCAACGGGATATGTGGGAGTATATGCTAGAAGACCAAATCTTCCATATAATGATTTCTGCAGAGGTTGCAGAGATGAAGAGGAGGAGATGAGTGTCGAACACTTTCGCTGTCGTTGCCCGGCTCTCTCTGACAAGAGAGCAAATTTCTTGGGCAGACCGACAATAAATGGGCTACCGGAAGTGTCAGAATGCGGATTAAACAGGGTGGACTCATTCATCCATTCATCGGTTAAATTATTGTACGAATAAAAAAACTAAAGTGCTAAATCGACGTAGCAATTCACATCGAAGCTTTAGAAAAAATGTGTTATGAGTCATTAATGTATCTTTATATACTACTTGACGCACTAGCTTTTTTTCTTGCAAAATCCCTAGCACCTGTCGAAATTATGCTACTGGACAAGTAGCTACTGGACACTTAAAGCCAAATCTTCTGCATAATTTTTACTAAATTATAAATACCGCGCAATACATTTTCTTAAATGTCGTATTCTTTTTTGTTTCCAAAAATTTTGTCGAATCTTACAAATATTTTGTTTTCGCTTTTGATCAAGTAAGAGTGAGCGACTCATTAAAACTTACCTGATTGCCCATGTTTTCAAATTCATCATAAACTCGTATTTATGGCAAAATGCATTTCCAATTCTTCTCCAATATTCTCAAAACATAAAATTTAATATATTGCACTTGCAACAGTTCTACACTAAGTTTATTGTTACTCTGAATTTATCAGTGAGAATAAGCTTCTGATCAAAAAAAAAAACTATGTAGCAGTGTTGCCAGTTTAGGGGGTTTTCCCCTAGATTTACCATTTTTTTCCTTTTAATTCCATTTTAATTTCCCCGAAAGGGAAAATTAAGGGGGAAACAATTTATTTTTGGGTTATTTTTTAGGGGATTTCTGTGTTTGGTTGAACGGCAAAATGGTAGGATTTAGGAGATTTTTCAACTGATAAATTTGAAGAGTTTAACGATGTTTAAAGTCAAATCAAATAAGATATTTTATGTTCATCTGGTAACTTCATAATTTTGCAACTGGTACTTTTTTTTGATGAGTTGAATGAATTTTTTCCCAATGGGTCATTTCTTTGAACTTTTTCCGTTTGTTAAGAATTGGGAAAATTTAAATATCTAAGAACCTTTGATAAAACTGAAACTCTTTTTATGAAAATCTCAAAAGAACATAAAGAGCGTAGAAGACTTAGAAACTCTTAATATTTTTGAAGAAACTTGATTTTTTCTAAATACGCAGATAACAATTTCCAGCTGCCTATAAATATGTACTTAGATCTCAAAATTTGTGAATACAAATAAATCGAAAATTTATAATAAATAAACATACGCCTGTAATCATAACATATGCACTGAAAAATACATATAATCAGTTAATTTTTACTTATTTTTAAGTGGGGAAAATTTAAAAATTTTATGGATTTTCCGCATTGTAAATGCATTAATATTAGTGATTCGCAAACTAAAGCAGAATGTTCACCAACATTTTTTAGGAGGATTTTGTAGAAAAACATTGAATTTTAGGTGGTTTTAAAATTTTTCTAGGGGGAAGAAATACATAGACCTGGGAATACTGCTATGTAGTGTTTATTTTTTATTGTAATTTGAGTGGTGGCATAATAAATTTGTACTCAAATTAAAATTCCATTCAAATGAATTCTATTTTTATTCCTCTCTTTGTTTATTTGTTTACGCTTCAATTGATTTAGCATCTTAATTCAAATCATATTAAATAAAATTTGTTAATTAACAGCATATTAATATTTTAAATGCGTGGCAGAAATGATTGACTATTCAATTAAAAAAAAAAGAGTATATGTATGTGCACGAATTAGGTTCCTTCTCTTTTTAAAATAGACTTCATTTAAAAATGTTTAAAACACATATAAGAGAAAATTTATCATCTAAAAAAGTGATAATCTCTCTCTTAAACTGTGAGAAGTGTGAGCTGCAATGAAATAAAAAAAAACATTGCACCCGATTTTTTTATAGTCAGTGTTGCCATAGCCGATAAATTATCTTATTCTTAGCAATAAGAATATGGACTGAACAGATTTGAAAATTTTTGGTGGCAAAATTTGTGGGCTTTTAAAAAAATTATATATTTTGGAATAAAGTTTCTTCAAAATATTGAACAATGTAATATTTTAGCTTTGATAAAGGACAAATATAAATAAGTTTACGTGAGCATTTGCCAATGTGGTCTTACCTGGCGATGGATTAATCACCGTGATGGAAGAAAAATGTAGCATGCTCTGATATGCTGTGATCTCCTATATCATAATACAATCCTTTGTCTACGAGAACGAAATATCAAACTATTCTGCATTACGATTCCGTGTACCACAAAAATTCCTAGCATCTGTAGCATTTAAGAATACCCATTGTTTGGTTTGAAACTCTCACACAGTACATATGCAATGTTACATATAAAATAATATAGTAATAATGGGTGTGTTTGATATAATTAAAAAAATCTACAACAACTTGGGTGGCTGAGTGGTATGAGTGTCGCGTTAGATACATGACCGTCTGTGTTCCAGAATGGATGCTGACAAGAAGTGCAGCGACTTCGAAACAGCTAGTTGTCCACCCTGCTAAATGTCTTTTATGTTTTCTTTGCCTTATTAAATTAATATAAATCACAATAATAGTATAAAAAGAACATATATAATATTTATTTGATCTTTTTTAATTATTTGAAATACTATTTAGTACAGCTTCAGATCGTTTTTATATAAAAATTTTTATTTACAATATTATTCAATATTTCGATAACAATTTGTTATCATCTTCAGGATAATATTTAAATTTAAATATCGAAATATTGAATAATATTTTAAATAAAAATTTTTATATAAAAACGATCTGAAGCTGTACTAAATAGTATAAAAAGAACTTAATGCGGACAAATTTAATACAAAATAATTATAACACCCACTAACTTTTAAGATGTATAGGACATATGCTGGACACCAGCAACATGGTTTACTTATAGCTGTCAACCATTTTTTTGCGCTAATCATGGCCACTGAAAAGTAAAATATTCTAACCAAAGAAGATTCTTCAACATATATATATATATAAACATACGATCAGACAGAACAACTTCTAGCCTGGTGCTCCTGATTTATATCATGCCGAATAAACTTCGGTGGAGGGTACGTATTAGTGTTGGCGAAATATAGAGTATTAGGCTAGCGAGTACTGAGTATTTGTACTTTTTTTGGATACTCAATACCCAAAAGTAGTACCTAAACTCTTTCAGAGTTGCACTTTGGAGCCAAATTTGGCGAAAAATTCAAAACTTGCTTGCTACTGTTTAAAAAGCATAAATGTCGAATTGAAGGTGATCATGAAAAAAAGAATATGTTTTTATTTTTTTTTTTTTTCATTTAATAAAACAAAGGACAATATTTTATCTGCATGCATACATATTTCAGATACATATGTTTGTATGCATACATGCATATGTAAGAAAGTAAATATTTAAAAACCCATCAAGGGAAATTATTATTACATTAGCTAAAGGCACCTTTAATAGAAGTGAACGATAAACTAGTCGGTAAACAATTTTCATTATTACAACTTACTAGTAAGAACATTTTGTCTTTTGTTAAATTGTGACAAAGCTTTTGAAAGGTTCAAGCCTGGAGAAAGATTAAGTATATGAAAAATTAATTTTTTTCAGGCAAATTTTTGCAATAAATTAACCCTTAAATAATGTTGCAATAAATTTCCTTAGATTTGCCGATCAGTTAGACAAACCAAAATATATGGGCTGATAATGTTTGCTCTGTTTTTTTAGTGCTTCTTGCGGAAATTATGGGAGTGCATGATCCGTTTTAAGTAAAAAGAAGTAGTTACAACATAGTCCGATGTAATAATGCAAACAAGGACCAGGATGAATAAAAAAAAATTAATAGACAATACTCACAACACATGATTACCATGTGGTAATCCATGGAGTAGTGACACGAAGTAATTTCAAAACTAAGCCTGTGTTAATAATGTGCAGAGTAGTTACTTGCACTAGTTTTTGGACTACTCTGACGTATTTTTTTTTTTTTTTGGAATACATTACATTTTGGAGCATGTTTTTCCATATATTTGTATTACTTTTGGACTTGTCCTGGTCCCTTGTAGAGTACTCTTTACACGCGTGTAAGTAGTAGTCACAATATCTGCAAGGTTGTTCTAAAATATTATATTCTATAGTTTATTTCTATACTTCCACTGAAAAAAAAAAACGAATCAGCGGCAACGCTGGTTACAGTATTTACTCGTACACATGAAATGTCTGCGGTTCGCTGATCTACAGAAATAATATACATTAGTATGTTTGACCTATTCAGCAACAACAATTTTCAAATCATTTCAACAAGCGCAAAATACTGCAAAGCATGAGCTTTTTTCCAATGTCTTTCTCTCTCTCTCTCTCTCTCTCTCTCTCTCTCTCTAAACAAGTTGATTTCAAATAGTTGAAAAGTAATTCGTCATGACCGATCGTTAAACATTCTCACGTTGCTTTTGGAAAAAGATGTATTTTTTTCAATTTCTCAGTAATTCTTCTGGTAAACAATGATTTACGTTTCAACAATATTGAAAATGTGTATTTCTTAAGAACATATTTACAAATTATCAGTGATTACTGATAATATAAATATGAGAATGTTTGCCTCATTCACTAACCGAAATAGTTCATCTTAAGCGTTTCAACACGCTCTAATAGCGGACAAGCAAAGCTTAATTTTTGTTTAATGCACATACACACCTACGTACATACATAAATAAATAAATAAAACTAAATACAGAAGCTAAATTCGAAAACAATAACATCATTACAAATAGCTTTTTGCTGGCATATTAAATTGAAATCCCAAAGAGAGAAAATGAAAACTTTGAAACTAAAACATTTATTTTTTGTGGTAAGCGTGCAAATGTGCAAATGAAAAGGGCTGACGTTTATGCCAATTATCATAAATTATTGTTCGCTTTATTTCTCAGTTTTGTGCATTTGTTTCTATTGCTGCGGGCACGGAAAAGTCAGAGGAACAACCAGTGAATGTGGGTGGTAAAATTTTTTGTGTTAAACCAGCTGAAACTTATTGTTTGAATGTAGTTAATTACCCAAGGTAAGAAAAACTATTTTGTTAACTTTCATTTAAAAATACATAGTTATAGCGAAAAATGTACATAAAAAGTTTAAAAATGAAAAAATTTTGTACTAATTCCAATGAATTAGGAAAATAGTGAAATTATGCCATACGCGCACTTCCATATGCAGATGTACATACATGTATTTTATTGCTGCACAAATGCAAAGCTTTAGGTTACGAAATTCAAAACAATAAAACTACTGCAACGGATATTAAAAAATTTATCTAAAAATGTTTAAAATCGTTACGGCTTAAATATGTAATGGTTAACTTTAAGGAACAATAGGAAAGCATTCAATTCATTTTGCCAAACCTTTAAATTTAGAGACTGAAACAAAATGAATAAAGTTCTTAATACATTTATATTAAATTGCTTTCCAGGCTCAAGTTCAACCCTTGGTTTGTCACTTTTTAAATCCATATTAATTAAGTAAAGAAAAGTAAAATTGTTATAGCCAGCTGGACAACCGGCTGTTTCTGGGTAGCAAACACCCTTCATCAGCACCCTATGAACTTTGGAAGTGTCAAAACGTGTGTTTTTAAAGTTGTAGTAACCAGTATGACTATTGACAAATTTCAAAAAGAGTTCTAAAGAGGGTCAATCACAAACAAAAGGGGAACAAAAAATATATTTGAGAGGATAAAGAGTAAACTACTTTTACTTTAATCTAACACAATTTTTTGTAGGAGCTGAACCATAGAACCGGATTGGGCAAAACAGCTGCAAATCTAAGAAAATGCCGCTGGGTTGTAGTGCCCCAAATTTCCCAGCCGTACTTCCAAACAGGGCTATGATCGTTTTGAATATGAGTAGTTAGTCTTGAGTTGAAAGCTTTGAATCTCTGCCTAGCAGCCAAAATAGTTGTCCGAATTTGTTGTTTAATTCCTTTTCCTTTGGATGACGTGATGTGATGATCTCTCCATATGAGCTTGGAGTCAATTATCATTCCCAGGTATTTCGCTTTTGTATCGAAGAGAATTGGTGAGCTACATATTTGAATCGGTTGAATATTTGATATTTTGCTATTAGTGTAAATTAATTGAACTATTTCATCACTGTTTACTTGTATTCCCCGACTGTGGAACTCCGTGTCTGTTTTCTAAGAAACAGTTATCCTTTCTGATGAAACACCGCACCAAACCGTACACTTAGGTGGGTGTAATGCTTGCTATTGAATTGCTCTCGGATTTTTCATAGCCCTTACCTGCCGTTTTACTTATTAATGAACCCACTTAATTGGAATGGACTTTACCGCTCATAATTAAATTATGAATAAAATTATGATTTTCTTCTGATTTTTGCCGGAAAAAAACTGCATAATCAAGTCATTGCTGGTAATCTGTCGGTTTCAATTCGGGGGCAAGCTGAATCTTGCATGGAAACATTCCTATTGTATGCAAAATTCTCTGCAGCGATGCTCGTGAGAGGCCAAGTTGTGTCGAATGTCTTCTGGTTGATATTTTTCCATCTTCTCGAATACCAGCTCTGTACCAGTTCAATATTGTCATCCCTGTGCACCGTTCGTAGTCTGCCCGCACCAGAAAGATTCTTTACTGTCCCCTTGTTGTCGAAAATTTGCAACCAGACGGTTTATTATTGACTATGAGGGTCCAACCCGCACATCAAAATAACCACGATATGCTCGCTGAATCGAAATAATAAATCGTTGATTTGAAAAATATAGCTGAACAATTTGGGCACGCTGTTCAATTGAGTACCGCTCCATTTTAAATTCGCCAAGTCTTCTGTACAAAATACTGAAAAGAAAAGAAGAAAAAAAGAAATGCGGTCGGGGGAGCTCCGTTAGGAACGAAGTTCCTTACGTTTTCTTTTTCATCTTTGAATGTAATACAAGGTGAAATCTGTATGTTTTTAAAATTTTTAAATTTTATGATTCTTTAAATTTTTGCTACGTTTTATTTTTTACTTTTGACACATGCAGTATTTTTTGTCAATCTGCTACAAAACGAAAAAAAGCAACTGTTGCAACAGTTGCTTTTTTTCTTTTGCGTACTATTAAAATATATCCAAGAAATACATAGGTTAAAACTATTCTTAGGCCTTTCGCTATGCTATTACTGGAGATATTTACAAAATAAGAAACAAAGTCAAAGCCAAAAACAAAAATTTCAAATTTCAAAACCAAATATCTTTTAAACTGTTTGCGATATCAACAAAAACTAAAATGCGTTTTGTTAATCTATTTATTTTCTTTTCGAAAAATGTAAATTTTCAAAAATCGGACTATATTTACGAAAGTTATGAATCGAACAATCTTTTCCATACCCGAGGTAGTCAACTTGGACACCCTGTAGATCAAAGTGTAATACATCAGGGTGCTTCAAATTTCATTATTCTTAAAAACTAGGTCCTCTTCTATGATTTTCTTATACATTGTTTTATGATCAGCTCGCTTGTTTCAAAGATACAGATTTATTACCCTTTTTTTTGCGTTTGGCCCCACTGTGTGTTGGCCAATTTTTTTTATATTGCTATTTTTTGTTGTGACATACCTTACTTTAGCGACATCTAGCAGCTGATAATGTCCGTTTTCACAACTAATTAATATTTATAGGTAGGTGTCTCCGCTGCTGTCAGCGAAGACAAACACAATTGTTTGTCGACAGATACACCAATACATATAAACAGTTCACACGCTTTCGTGACGATTTCTACTAATTTGCACTACCAGCAAGCCGCGTTAAGGAACTTCGTTCCAACAAATTATAATAAAAAATTCATAAGCAATGCAAGCCCCTTCGTTAATTTTGGGCCACCCTATACATGTCGTTCGATATCATGTCATTTGATATACATATGTACATAAAATCAACCAGAATAGGCTGCTTGTGCGCTTCGTGGACTCCATCATAAACAATTTGACTCATAAGTCTATAGAAACTCTGTGTCGTTGACAAAATTCTGTAATTGAGTTACATACATATGTTTAGTAAGGTATCGCTCCCAAGATATCGGGACCATATTTGTGAGAAAGCCGGGCATTAAGGACTCAATCGATTTAACTCAACTTCCTTAAAATTTTTAACATATACAAACCCTCTTGAGGAAGCCAACCATCTACTTGACTGAACCATTTCACATACATACATATTTCTTTAATACTCAGACATGACTGATCAACAATTAATTAATAATGATTTAGTAATGAATTGTTTCCTGTCATCATTTACTTGCCTTAAAGGCTATTGAAAACCATGCAGAGTATTGATTTGTACAGAGTCGACTTGAAAACATACAGAGTCAGTACAACTCATTCCTTTTTAATTTGATGTTTTTAATTCATTATTATTTTTTCAATTCCTCGTTATCGTTATCGTTTTTTTTTTTCTTCTTTGGTTTGCTGCGGCAATAAGCCCTTTTAATTGCTCTTTTGCTTCTTCACAGCTGGCTGCTGTATTGGTTTAAGTGAATATATCTGAGTAGTTCTTGCTGTTCATTTTATCTCGAAAATGTTCTTTTTTTGTTTGTGTTTTTTCTTAACCATTTTTGAGCAATCCTTTTTAAATCCTGTATAAATCAGGCTGATGAAGAATAGAATGCCACTGATATTGGCGTTTGTCTGGCTGTGCAGCAATCAAATATTTCTCTTGCCAATTTTATATTTTATTGCATCTTAAACTCAAAAGAATTTTTTAATAAAAAAAAAAAAAAAATGAATATTGTCATTTGAAGGGCTGACTTTTTTATGTTAAATTTTTTCTTTTATACATTATTAAAGAATTTTATCTATTGATGACACAGTTTTATCACTTTTCAGGAAATTTTATGCTTGTTAATTTTTTTTTGTTATATAAAACAAATAATTGAAATTATTGAATAAATTAAAATTTCTTTTTACTTTCAGAAAACAGATAGATAAACTGTTTAAAAATTTGCCGCCTGTTGATAATTCTGATCTTCCTTTATAGAAAACTGTGTTTACTCTTAAAACAATAAATCTGCTTGATATGTATGCGCAATATTTATTTATGTAAATCAAAAGTTAATATTTTATATATTAAATAAATCAAATAAAAGTATATAACCTACTATTTGAGTTGATGGCTGCTGTTGCTGGTACTCGTTCTCTAAAATTTAGTCTTGGTATTGTGTTCCTTAAGATTAAATAAATGTAATAATACCTGCTATTAAAGCTACAGTATACATATATTCGAAAAGCTAAAAAGCTTAGGGTCTTATTCATAATAAATACTTTAGGTTTATTAAATTCTTATTTGACAGATTTACCATACAAATATGGCAAATAAGAGTCTCATAAGCCTGAAATAATTTTTATGAATTAGGGGGTTAGAGTATGAGGGGAAGCTAAAAATATTTGTTTTGAATATTAAAAAAAAAAAGCTTATATATTATTTATTCGTTTTGCTTACAATTAACCTGTCCGAAGTGTCAGAGCAATTAACCCGAAATTCTGCAAGAATCAAGATTTCTTATGATTTCCATGTGGTTATCATATACAATCAACGGTGAGGTAATGAGTATGAGAAAATTACAGCTGGAAATCAAATTTTTCTAATTACGATCTTATAGTTTTTATGAACAAGCACGTTTTATATAACATACAAATATTGAAATCTAACGAGTCAGTATTCAAATCCTTTTATTTTGTTTCACGAGCTTGGATTGAATACTTTTATTATTTAATATTATTATTTATTGGTTTATTAACTTAAAAATGGGAGTCATTTAAATGACATTATTTTTGGTTTTTAGTGCAAAAAATTCCCGTTGTTTAGACTTGGCAACCTGAAACATATTCGGCTGGGCCGAATCTTAAATACCCTTCACAATGGTACATACATTCTGATTGATTTTTGGTGCGAAAAGTTGTTTTATTTGGCTTTTAAAGCCGATTTCTTGAAATATCGGGAGACGCTATATCTGGGTTATATATGGGCCGATTTTTTCTGAATTTCAATATCAGATCCACTACCGGTATTTAACACAGGCTGCAAAACTTTTATTTAAATAATTCTTAATATGCTCAAGTTCAACCACTGGGTGACACCAATTCTTTTTAATATCAATGAAATAAAGAAAAGCAAAATGTATTTCTTAATTATTTATCAGTTAGCGTTATAGTAAAATTTATTTAACAAAAAATTGCATATACAGTCAAAGCCCGGTATAGCGAATACTCAGTTTAACGAATATCGGATATAACGAATGGCGAAATTTTTACATTAACTGTCTTATGTAGCGAATGACAAAAAAAAAAAAAAAATAAATCTCGATTTAACGAACGGCAAAGCAAAATACATTTAAAAAATTGTTACAAATCTGCATTTGCAGATTTGCCGGCACTTTCCCGTATAAGTTGTAATTTGACAAATATTCAAAACCAAAAAGCTGTATAGAAAACCCCTCCCCGCGGAGGCACAACTTGTTACTACTGTATTTTCTAAAATACTTCTTCCTCACAAAATTTGAAAACGGAAATATTTAGAGAAGAAGACCACAAAACGACCTGCATTTGCAGATTTGCCGGCACTTTCCCGTATAAGTTGTAATTTGACAAATATTCAAAGCCAAAAAACTGTATAGAAAACCCCTTCCCACGGAGGCACAACTTGTTTCTACTGTATTTTCTAAAATACTTCTTCCTCACAAAATTTGAAACCGGAAATATTTAGAGAAGAAGACCACAAAACGACCTGCATTTGCAGATTTGGCGGCACTTTCCCGTATAAGTTGTAATTTGACAAATATTCAAAGCCAAAAAACTGTATAGAAAACCCCTTCCCACGGAGGCACAACTTGTTTCTACTGTATTTTCTAAAATACTTCTTCCTCACAAAATTTGAAACCGGAAATATTTAGAGAAGAAGACCACAAAACGACCTGCATTTGCAGATTTGCCGGCACTTTCCCGTATAAGTTGTAATTTGACAAATATTCAAAACCAAAAAACTGTATAGAAAACCCCTCCCCACGGAGGCACAACTTGTTTCTACTGTATTTTCTAAAATACTTCTTCCTCACAAAATTTGAAAACGGAAATATTTAGAGAAGAAGACCACAAAACGACCTGCATTTGCAGATTTGCCGGCACTTTCCCGTATAAGTTGTAATTTGACAAATATTCAAAGCCAAAAAACTGTATAGAAAACCCCTTCCCACGGAGGCACAACTTGTTTCTACTGTATTTTCTAAAATACTTCTTCCTCACAAAATTTGAAACCGGAAATATTTAGAGAAGAAGACCACAAAACGACCTGCATTTGCAGATTTGCCGGCACTTTCCCGTATAAGTTGTAATTTGACAAATATTCAAAGCCAAAAAACTGTATAGAAAACCCCTTCCCACGGAGGCACAACTTGTTTCTACTGTATTTTCTAAAATACTTCTTCCTCACAAAATTTGAAACCGGAAATATTTAGAGAAGAAGACCACAAAACGACCTGCATTTGCAGATTTGCCGGCACTTTCCCGTATAAGTTGTAATTTGACAAATATTCAAAGCCAAAAAACTGTATAGAAAACCCCTTCCCACGGAGGCACAACTTGTTTCTACTGTATTTTCTAAAATACTTCTTCCTCACAAAATTTGAAACCGGAAATATTTAGAGAAGAAGACCACAAAACGACCTGCATTTGCAGATTTGCCGGCACTTTCCCGTATAAGTTGTAATTTGACAAATATTCAAAGCCAAAAAACTGTATAGAAAACCCCTTCCCACGGAGGCACAACTTGTTTCTACTGTATTTTCTAAAATACTTCTTCCTCACAAAATTTGAAACCGGAAATATTTAGAGAAGAAGACCACAAAACGACCTGCATTTGCAGATTTGCCGGCACTTTCCCGTATAAGTTGTAATTTGACAAATATTCAAAGCCAAATAACTGTATAGAAAACCCCTTCCCACGGAGGCACAACTTGTTTCTACTGTATTTTCTAAAATACTTCTTCCTCACAAAATTTGAAAACGGAAATATTTAGAGAAGAAGACCACAAAACGACTTGCATTTGCAGATTTGCCGGCACTTTCCCGTATAAGTTGTAATTTGACAAATATTCAAAGCCAAAAAACTGTATAGAAAACCCCTTCCCACGGAGGCACAACTTGTTTCTACTGTATTTTCTAAAATACTTCTTCCTCACAAAATTTGAAAACGGAAATATTTAGAGAAGAAGACCACAAAACGACCTGCATTTGCAGATTTGCCGGCACTTTCCCGTATAAGTTGTAATTTGACAAATATTCAAAGCCAAAAAACTGTATAGAAAACCCCTTCCCACGGAGGCACAACTTGTTTCTACTGTATTTTCTAAAATACTTCTTCCTCACAAAATTTGAAAACGGAAATATTTAGAGAAGAAGACCACAAAACGACCTGCATTTGCAGATTTGCCGGCACTTTCCCGTATAAGTTGTAATTTGACAAATATTCAAAGCCAAATAACTGTATAGAAAACCCCTTCCCACGGAGGCACAACTTGTTTCTACTGTATTTTCTAAAATACTTCTTCCTCACAAAATTTGAAAACGGAAATATTTAGAGAAGAAGACCACAAAACGACCTGCATTTGCAGATTTGCCGGCACTTTCCCGTATAAGTTGTAATTTGACAAATATTCAAAGCCAAATAACTGTATAGAAAACCCCTTCCCACGGAGGCACAACTTGTTTCTACTGTATTTTCTAAAATACTTCTTCCTCACAAAATTTGAAAACGGAAATATTTAGAGAAGAAGACCACAAAACGACCTGCATTTGCAGATTTGCCGGCACTTTCCCGTATAAGTTGTAATTTGACAAATATTCAAAGCCAAAAAACTGTGTAGAAAACCCCTTCCCACGGAGGCACAACTTGTTTCTACTGTATTTTCTAAAATACTTCTTCCTCACAAAATTTGAAAACGGAAATATTTAGAGAAGAAGACCACAAAACGACCTGCATTTGCAGATTTGCCGGCACTTTCCCGTATAAGTTGTAATTTGACAAATATTCAAAGCCAAATAACTGTATAGAAAACCCCTTCCCACGGAGGCACAACTTGTTTCTACTGTATTTTCTAAAATACTTCTTCCTCACAAAATTTGAAAACGGAAATATTTAGAGAAGAAGACCACAAAACGACCTGCATTTGCAGATTTGCCGGCACTTTCCCGTATAAGTTGTAATTTGACAAATATTCAAAGCCAAAAAACTGTATAGAAAACCCCTTCCCACGGAGGCACAACTTGTTTCTACTGTATTTTCTAAAATACTTCTTCCTCACAAAATTTGAAAACGGAAATATTTAGAGAAGAAGACCACAAAACGACCTGCATTTGCAGATTTGCCGGCACTTTCCCGTATAAGTTGTAATTTGACAAATATTCAAAGCCAAATAACTGTATAGAAAACCCCTTCCCACGGAGGCACAACTTGTTTCTACTGTATTTTCTAAAATACTTCTTCCTCACAAAATTTGAAAACGGAAATATTTAGAGAAGAAGACCACAAAACGACCTGCATTTGCAGATTTGCCGGCACTTTCCCGTATAAGTTGTAATTTGACAAATATTCAAAGCCAAAAAACTGTATAGAAAACCCCTTCCCACGGAGGCACAACTTGTTTCTACTGTATTTTCTAAAATACTTCTTCCTCACAAAATTTGAAAACGGAAATATTTAGAGAAGAAGACCACAAAACGACCTGCATTTGCAGATTTGCCGGCACTTTCCCGTATAAGTTGTAATTTGGCAAATATTCAAAGCCAAATAACTGTATAGAAAACCCCTTCCCACGGAGGCACAACTTGTTTCTACTGTATTTTCTAAAATACTTCTTCCTCACAAAATTTGAAAACGGAAATATTTAGAGAAGAAGACCACAAAACGACCTGCATTTGCAGATTTGCCGGCACTTTCCCGTATAAGTTGTAATTTGACAAATATTCAAAGCCAAAAAACTGTATAGAAAACCCCTTCCCACGGAGGCACAACTTGTTTCTACTGTATTTTCTAAAATACTTCTTCCTCACAAAATTTGAAAACGGAAATATTTAGAGAAGAAGACCACAAAACGACCTGCATTTGCAGATTTGCCGGCACTTTCCCGTATAAGTTGTAATTTGACAAATATTCAAAGCCAAATAACTGTATAGAAAACCCCTTCCCACGGAGGCACAACTTGTTTCTACTGTATTTTCTAAAATACTTCTTCCTCACAAAATTTGAAAACGGAAATATTTAGAGAAGAAGACCACAAAACGACCTGCATTTGCAGATTTGCCGGCACTTTCCCGTATAAGTTGTAATTTGACAAATATTCAAAGCCAAAAAACTGTATAGAAAACCCCTTCCCACGGAGGCACAACTTGTTTCTACTGTATTTTCTAAAATACTTCTTCCTCACAAAATTTGAAAACGGAAATATTTAGAGAAGAAGACCACAAAACGACCTGCATTTGCAGATTTGCCGGCACTTTCCCGTATAAGTTGTAATTTGACAAATATTCAAAGCCAAATAACTGTATAGAAAACCCCTTCCCACGGAGGCACAACTTGTTTCTACTGTATTTTCTAAAATACTTCTTCCTCACAAAATTTGAAAACGGAAATATTTAGAGAAGAAGACCACAAAACGACCTGCATTTGCAGATTTGCCGGCACTTTCCCGTATAAGTTGTAATTTGACAAATATTCAAAGCCAAAAAACTGTATAGAAAACCCCTTCCCACGGAGGCACAACTTGTTTCTACTGTATTTTCTAAAATACTTCTTCCTCACAAAATTTGAAAACGGAAATATTTAGAGAAGAAGACCACAAAACGACCTGCATTTGCAGATTTGCCGGCACTTTCCCGTATAAGTTGTAATTTGGCAAATATTCAAAGCCAAATAACTGTATAGAAAACCCCTTCCCACGGAGGCACAACTTGTTTCTACTGTATTTTCTAAAATACTTCTTCCTCACAAAATTTGAAAACGGAAATATTTAGAGAAGAAGACCACAAAACGACCTGCATTTGCAGATTTGCCGGCACTTTCCCGTATAAGTTGTAATTTGACAAATATTCAAAGCCAAAAAACTGTATAGAAAACCCCTTCCCACGGAGGCACAACTTGTTTCTACTGTATTTTCTAAAATACTTCTTCCTCACAAAATTTGAAAACGGAAATATTTAGAGAAGAAGACCACAAAACGACCTGCATTTGCAGATTTGCCGGCACTTTCCCGTATAAGTTGTAATTTGACAAATATTCAAAGCCAAATAACTGTATAGAAAACCCCTTCCCACGGAGGCACAACTTGTTTCTACTGTATTTTCTAAAATACTTCTTCCTCACAAAATTTGAAAACGGAAATATTTAGAGAAGAAGACCACAAAACGACCTGCATTTGCAGATTTGCCGGCACTTTCCCGTATAAGTTGTAATTTGACAAATATTCAAAGCCAAAAAACTGTATAGAAAACCCCTTCCCACGGAGGCACAACTTGTTTCTACTGTATTTTCTAAAATACTTCTTCCTCACAAAATTTGAAAACGGAAATATTTAGAGAAGAAGACCACAAAACGACCTGCATTTGCAGATTTGCCGGCACTTTCCCGTATAAGTTGTAATTTGACAAATATTCAAAGCCAAATAACTGTATAGAAAACCCCTTCCCACGGAGGCACAACTTGTTTCTACTGTATTTTCTAAAATACTTCTTCCTCACAAAATTTGAAAACGGAAATATTTAGAGAAGAAGACCACAAAACGACCTGCATTTGCAGATTTGCCGGCACTTTCCCGTATAAGTTGTAATTTGACAAATATTCAAAGCCAAAAAACTGTATAGAAAACCCCTTCCCACGGAGGCACAACTTGTTTCTACTGTATTTTCTAAAATACTTCTTCCTCACAAAATTTGAAAACGGAAATATTTAGAGAAGAAGACCACAAAACGACCTGCATTTGCAGATTTGCCGGCACTTTCCCGTATAAGTTGTAATTTGGCAAATATTCAAAGCCAAATAACTGTATAGAAAACCCCTTCCCACGGAGGCACAACTTGTTTCTACTGTATTTTCTAAAATACTTCTTCCTCACAAAATTTGAAAACGGAAATATTTAGAGAAGAAGACCACAAAACGACCTGCATTTGCAGATTTGCCGGCACTTTCCCGTATAAGTTGTAATTTGACAAATATTCAAAGCCAAAAAACTGTATAGAAAACCCCTTCCCACGGAGGCACAACTTGTTTCTACTGTATTTTCTAAAATACTTCTTCCTCACAAAATTTGAAAACGGAAATATTTAGAGAAGAAGACCACAAAACGACCTGCATTTGCAGATTTGCCGGCACTTTCCCGTATAAGTTGTAATTTGACAAATATTCAAAGCCAAATAACTGTATAGAAAACCCCTTCCCACGGAGGCACAACTTGTTTCTACTGTATTTTCTAAAATACTTCTTCCTCACAAAATTTGAAAACGGAAATATTTAGAGAAGAAGACCACAAAACGACCTGCATTTGCAGATTTGCCGGCACTTTCCCGTATAAGTTGTAATTTGACAAATATTCAAAGCCAAAAAACTGTATAGAAAACCCCTTCCCACGGAGGCACAACTTGTTTCTACTGTATTTTCTAAAATACTTCTTCCTCACAAAATTTGAAAACGGAAATATTTAGAGAAGAAGACCACAAAACGACCTGCATTTGCAGATTTGCCGGCACTTTCCCGTATAAGTTGTAATTTGACAAATATTCAAAGCCAAATAACTGTATAGAAAACCCCTTCCCACGGAGGCACAACTTGTTTCTACTGTATTTTCTAAAATACTTCTTCCTCACAAAATTTGAAAACGGAAATATTTAGAGAAGAAGACCACAAAACGACCTGCATTTGCAGATTTGCCGGCACTTTCCCGTATAAGTTGTAATTTGACAAATATTCAAAGCCAAAAAACTGTATAGAAAACCCCTTCCCACGGAGGCACAACTTGTTTCTACTGTATTTTCTAAAATACTTCTTCCTCACAAAATTTGAAAACGGAAATATTTAGAGAAGAAGACCACAAAACGACCTGCATTTGCAGATTTGCCGGCACTTTCCCGTATAAGTTGTAATTTGACAAATATTCAAAGCCAAATAACTGTATAGAAAACCCCTTCCCACGGAGGCACAACTTGTTTCTACTGTATTTTCTAAAATACTTCTTCCTCACAAAATTTGAAAACGGAAATATTTAGAGAAGAAGACCACAAAACGACCTGCATTTGCAGATTTGCCGGCACTTTCCCGTATAAGTTGTAATTTGACAAATATTCAAAGCCAAAAAACTGTATAGAAAACCCCTTCCCACGGAGGCACAACTTGTTTCTACTGTATTTTCTAAAATACTTCTTCCTCACAAAATTTGAAAACGGAAATATTTAGAGAAGAAGACCACAAAACGACCTGCATTTGCAGATTTGCCGGCACTTTCCCGTATAAGTTGTAATTTGACAAATATTCAAAGCCAAATAACTGTATAGAAAACCCCTTCCCACGGAGGCACAACTTGTTTCTACTGTATTTTCTAAAATACTTCTTCCTCACAAAATTTGAAAACGGAAATATTTAGAGAAGAAGACCACAAAACGACCTGCATTTGCAGATTTGCCGGCACTTTCCCGTATAAGTTGTAATTTGACAAATATTCAAAGCCAAAAAACTGTATAGAAAACCCCTTCCCACGGAGGCACAACTTGTTTCTACTGTATTTTCTAAAATACTTCTTCCTCACAAAATTTGAAAACGGAAATATTTAGAGAAGAAGACCACAAAACGACCTGCATTTGCAGATTTGCCGGCACTTTCCCGTATAAGTTGTAATTTGACAAATATTCAAAGCCAAATAACTGTATAGAAAACCCCTTCCCACGGAGGCACAACTTGTTTCTACTGTATTTTCTAAAATACTTCTTCCTCACAAAATTTGAAAACGGAAATATTTAGAGAAGAAGACCACAAAACGACCTGCATTTGCAGATTTGCCGGCACTTTCCCGTATAAGTTGTAATTTGACAAATATTCAAAGCCAAAAAACTGTATAGAAAACCCCTTCCCACGGAGGCACAACTTGTTTCTACTGTATTTTCTAAAATACTTCTTCCTCACAAAATTTGAAAACGGAAATATTTAGAGAAGAAGACCACAAAACGACCTGCATTTGCAGATTTGCCGGCACTTTCCCGTATAAGTTGTAATTTGACAAATATTCAAAGCCAAATAACTGTATAGAAAACCCCTTCCCACGGAGGCACAACTTGTTTCTACTGTATTTTCTAAAATACTTCTTCCTCACAAAATTTGAAAACGGAAATATTTAGAGAAGAAGACCACAAAACGACCTGCATTTGCAGATTTGCCGGCACTTTCCCGTATAAGTTGTAATTTGACAAATATTCAAAGCCAAAAAACTGTATAGAAAACCCCTTCCCACGGAGGCACAACTTGTTTCTACTGTATTTTCTAAAATACTTCTTCCTCACAAAATTTGAAAACGGAAATATTTAGAGAAGAAGACCACAAAACGACCTGCATTTGCAGATTTGCCGGCACTTTCCCGTATAAGTTGTAATTTGACAAATATTCAAAGCCAAATAACTGTATAGAAAACCCCTTCCCACGGAGGCACAACTTGTTTCTACTGTATTTTCTAAAATACTTCTTCCTCACAAAATTTGAAAACGGAAATATTTAGAGAAGAAGACCACAAAACGACCTGCATTTGCAGATTTGCCGGCACTTTCCCGTATAAGTTGTAATTTGGCAAATATTCAAAGCCAAATAACTGTATAGAAAACCCCTTCCCACGGAGGCACAACTTGTTTCTACTGTATTTTCTAAAATACTTCTTCCTCACAAAATTTGAAAACGGAAATATTTAGAGAAGAAGACCACAAAACGACCTGCATTTGCAGATTTGCCGGCACTTTCCCGTATAAGTTGTAATTTGACAAATATTCAAAGCCAAAAAACTGTATAGAAAACCCCTTCCCACGGAGGCACAACTTGTTTCTACTGTATTTTCTAAAATACTTCTTCCTCACAAAATTTGAAAACGGAAATATTTAGAGAAGAAGACCACAAAACGACCTGCATTTGCAGATTTGCCGGCACTTTCCCGTATAAGTTGTAATTTGGCAAATATTCAAAGCCAAATAACTGTATAGAAAACCCCTTCCCACGGAGGCACAACTTGTTTCTACTGTATTTTCTAAAATACTTCTTCCTCACAAAATTTGAAAACGGAAATATTTAGAGAAGAAGACCACAAAACGACCTGCATTTGCAGATTTGCCGGCACTTTCCCGTATAAGTTGTAATTTGACAAATATTCAAAGCCAAAAAACTGTATAGAAAACCCCTTCCCACGGAGGCACAACTTGTTTCTACTGTATTTTCTAAAATACTTCTTCCTCACAAAATTTGAAAACGGAAATATTTAGAGAAGAAGACCACAAAACGACCTGCATTTGCAGATTTGCCGGCACTTTCCCGTATAAGTTGTAATTTGACAAATATTCAAAGCCAAAAAACTGTATAGAAAACCCCTTCCCACGGAGGCACAACTTGTTTCTACTGTATTTTCTAAAATACTTCTTCCTCACAAAATTTGAAAACGGAAATATTTAGAGAAGAAGACCACAAAACGACCTGCATTTGCAGATTTGCCGGCACTTTCCCGTATAAGTTGTAATTTGACAAATATTCAAAGCCAAAAAACTGTATAGAAAACCCCTTCCCACGGAGGCACAACTTGTTTCTACTGTATTTTCTAAAATACTTCTTCCTCACAAAATTTGAAAACGGAAATATTTAGAGAAGAAGACCACAAAACGACCTGCATTTGCAGATTTGCCGGCACTTTCCCGTATAAGTTGTAATTTGACAAATATTCAAAGCCAAAAAACTGTATAGAAAACCCCTTCCCACGGAGGCACAACTTGTTTCTACTGTATTTTCTAAAATACTTCTTCCTCACAAAATTTGAAAACGGAAATATTTAGAGAAGAAGACCACAAAACGACCTGCATTTGCAGATTTGCCGGCACTTTCCCGTATAAGTTGTAATTTGACAAATATTCAAAGCCAAAAAACTGTATAGAAAACCCCTTCCCACGGAGGCACAACTTGTTTCTACTGTATTTTCTAAAATACTTCTTCCTCACAAAATTTGAAAACGGAAATATTTAGAGAAGAAGACCACAAAACGACCTGCATTTGCAGATTTGCCGGCACTTTCCCGTATAAGTTGTAATTTGACAAATATTCAAAGCCAAAAAACTGTATAGAAAACCCCTTCCCACGGAGGCACAACTTGTTTCTACTGTATTTTCTAAAATACTTCTTCCTCACAAAATTTGAAAACGGAAATATTTAGAGAAGAAGACCACAAAACGACCTGCATTTGCAGATTTCCCGGCACTTTCCCGTATAAGTTGTAATTTGACAAATATTCAAAGCCAAAAAACTGTATAGAAAACCCCTTCCCACGGAGGCACAACTTGTTTCTACTGTATTTTCTAAAATACTTCTTCCTCACAAAATTTGAAAACGGAAATATTTAGAGAAGAAGACCACAAAACGACCTGCATTTGCAGATTTGCCGGCACTTTCCCGTATAAGTTGTAATTTGACAAATATTCAAAGCCAAAAAACTGTATAGAAAACCCCTTCCCACGGAGGCACAACTTGTTTCTACTGTATTTTCTAAAATACTTCTTCCTCACAAAATTTGAAAACGGAAATATTTAGAGAAGAAGACCACAAAACGACCTGCATTTGCAGATTTGCCGGCACTTTCCCGTATAAGTTGTAATTTGACAAATATTCAAAGCCAAAAAACTGTATAGAAAACCCCTTCCCACGGAGGCACAACTTGTTTCTACTGTATTTTCTAAAATACTTCTTCCTCACAAAATTTGAAAACGGAAATATTTAGAGAAGAAGACCACAAAACGACCTGCATTTGCAGATTTGCCGGCACTTTCCCGTATAAGTTGTAATTTGACAAATATTCAAAGCCAAAAAACTGTATAGAAAACCCCTTCCCACGGAGGCACAACTTGTTTCTACTGTATTTTCTAAAATACTTCTTCCTCACAAAATTTGAAAACGGAAATATTTAGAGAAGAAGACCACAAAACGACCTGCATTTGCAGATTTGCCGGCACTTTCCCGTATAAGTTGTAATTTGACAAATATTCAAAGCCAAAAAACTGTATAGAAAACCCCTTCCCACGGAGGCACAACTTGTTTCTACTGTATTTTCTAAAATACTTCTTCCTCACAAAATTTGAAAACGGAAATATTTAGAGAAGAAGACCACAAAACGACCTGCATTTGCAGATTTGCCGGCACTTTCCCGTATAAGTTGTAATTTGACAAATATTCAAAGCCAAAAAACTGTATAGAAAACCCCTTCCCACGGAGGCACAACTTGTTTCTACTGTATTTTCTAAAATACTTCTTCCTCACAAAATTTGAAAACGGAAATATTTAGAGAAGAAGACCACAAAACGACCTGCATTTGCAGATTTGCCGGCACTTTCCCGTATAAGTTGTAATTTTACAAATATTCGAAACCATATATGCAAATACCGTTGGATTGTGTGTGTTTTTGGCTTCTTTCTTTGTATTGAAAGAACACGTGTGATGCGTTGCTTTTTTCGTTAAAATTTTAGTAGTTTTATTTGGTTCATTGTGAAAACGAGATGTCGATTTCTTAAGAAATGAATAATAGGTTTGTTCTTGGTAATTCCGGGTAAAGTTCGGTAAAATGAGAGTAAAAGAAAAATACTCTCAAAAAAATAAAAATTTGCCCAATTTACCTCGAACACACAAAACCACTTTTCAAGCCCGAAACTAAGTGTCAAAATAGTATACACAAACAAAAGAGAGCGAAGTCGGTTGGTTAGGTGCGGGCTATTGGCCGCGGCGAACTGTTTTCATAACTTCTTAGTCGCCGTTGCATGCACATGTGCTTGGCGATTGGCTTATTTAATGTTCGCATTTATTAACAAAATATTTAACGTTTTCATTATCATTTTTTTTTTGTTTTTGTAGAAATGCATGGACCTTATTATTTGATCATGGTAGATTTCATTTTGTATGGGTCATGATACAATTAAATATACCTTGGTATGGCCAATCTCGTCAAAGTTACTATATATTTAAGCAAATTTTTGGATTGAAATCCCAGTACTAGATTTTGTGTAGATGTAAATTGGTTATTAATCAAAGCAGTCTGGACACGTTCAAAATGCTTAACAAGCATATCGATAAATAATGTGTTCTTTACCGCCGTGGTAGCACTGTTTTGTGAAGAGGCGGCGAGACTTGTTTTACTAAGCCGCCGTCGATATTAACTTTTTTATGAACACTGTGTTGTAATTTTTAATTTTTGTAAATGATACACAGCTGATTGAATGATTTGACAGTTTTACCACATTTTGCACGGAAAAAAAGTACGGGTAAAGTTCGGTAAAGTGAGAGACACATTTTGCTCTCTCATGAGCGTTCTCATTTACCAAATTTACACAATTTTCAAGACAAAGAACACTTTTCGGGCTAGTTTGGGAACACGCGTGGTCCCGCGGTAAGGTACGTCGAACACACTTAATATGAATGAAATGTAATGATAAACCTACACATGTTAATAGCATCCAAACATAGCTAAATGTATGTATATGCCTCTATGTACATTTATGATTTTTAATGAATTTACATATGTATAAGAAATAAAAACAATTCTTAAATGAACGTTAAAATATCAATTAAAGTTTTATTTCTGCACTGAGTTGTCATTACAATTAAATTTTGATGTTTTTAAAACTGCGGACCACCGTCTTTTATAAAATTTTAAGATAAAAAATTACTGTTCGATATAACGAATATCTCGGAATAACGAAAGGTCTGAACATTATATCATTCGTTAAACCGGACTTTGACTGTAATTGCATTATTTTTGAATTATAATGCTAAACATTGCCATTAAGTGTGATTTTCTTTTCAATTTACTTACGTATGTGGGTACATGCATACGTATGTATGTATGTATCTATAATAGAAAACTCTAAAATAAATTCTTTATTATTGAATATTTTCAGTGTGTTCCATAAAACAATGATTATATACATACATATATACATACATACATATTTACATTGCTTGCTTTTAAAAAATGATTTTTTTCTTGTGCACGTTGTTGATGATCTGTTGCGTATCATCATACACATGTATGTGTGTATGTACATATGTAAGTACGTAGGGAAACCCAAAATGATTTTTTGTGTGAATGAATTTGAAGACGCAATTGTTTAAAAGAATTTCATTGCGTACCCTTTTTTCAACAATTCAATGTATGTATGTATGTATGTATGTATGCATGTATATGCATACATACATACATACATACATACATACAAAAGTTGTTTTATTTGGCTTTTAAAGGCGACTTCTGGAGAAATCGTGAAGAGCGTTATCAGGGGTGCATATGGGCCGATGTCCAAAAATTTTCTAATTTTGCCCCTAAACAGCCTGTATGTACCATTCCGACAAATATTTAGTGCAAAAAACTGTTTCGTTTAGCTTCCAGGGCCGACTTCTTGAGATATCGGGAGGCGCTATATCTCGAACATATATGGGCCGATGTCAAAACAATTTCCAGTTTTGCTTCTGACTAACCATCATTCTATCATTCTAATTGATTTTTGGTGCCAAAAGTTATTTTATTTAGCTTATAGAGCCGATTTCTTGAAAAATCGGGAGACGCTATATCTCAGGTATATATGGACCGATTGCAAACATTTTAAAATTTTGCTTTTAAACACCTTATATGTACCATTCTGATCGATTTTTGGTACCAAAAGTTGCTTTATTTGGCTTTTAGAGCCGACTTCTTGAGAAAACTTGAGGAGCTATATCTCGAGTGTATATCGGCCGATGTCCAAAATTTTCCACGTTTGCCTCTAAATAGTCTATATGTACCATTCTGATTGATTCTTGGTGCCAAAGATTGTTTTATTTGGCTTAAAGAGCGGATTGCTTGAAAAAACAGGAGTCGCTATATCTCAGATATATATGGACCGATTTCAAAAATTTTCCAATTTTGTTTTTAAACACCTTATATGTTCCATTCTAATCGATTTTTGATACCAAAAGTTGTTTTATTTGGCTTTTAGAGCCGACTTCTTGAGAAAACGGGAGGCGCTATTCCTCGAGTGTTTATGGGCCGATGTGGAAAAATTTTCCACTTTTGCCTCTAAATAACCTATATGTACCATTCTGATTGATCTTTGGTGCCAAAAGTTTTTTTATTTGGCTTATAAAGCCGATTTCTTTAAAAATCGGGAGACGCTATATCTCGGATATATATGGGCCGATTTCAAAAATTCTTCAGTTTCTAGGATTAAATGGGCACTGAAAATGATATGTCTTAGTTTTTAAGAAAAAATTTCTTTTCAAAAATCTGACTAAGGAAGTGGCAAAAAATACCCCTCAAAACCCGGTTTTTTTAATATATCTCGGCTATCCGTGGACCGATCTTACTGAATGTCAATAGCAGACCCACTACCGGGGTTTAACACGTTTTAGCGAAAGAATGAGGTTTCTTTCTCAAACCGCTTTCTCAGAAACGGTATTTCAACGACTACAGACGGACAGACGGACATCGCTCAATCGTAATCGCTATTGATGCTGATCCAGAATATATATACTTTATGGGGTCTTAGATGTATGTTTCAATACGTTACAAACGGAATCACAAACTTATATATACCCTTACACATTTATGTGAAGGGTATAAAAATATATACTAGACAGACTCCCACAGAAAAGGTTTCCATACTACCGTGCAAGTGGTAAGCAAAGGGTGTCCCATGTAAGGAGTATCCTTGAGTTTTTAAATTTTTTATTATCCTTGGTCTATCACTTAGGGTTCAAAAGTTATAATGATAGGAGCACAACTGGGACGAACGACGAATTTCGCCCAACACGACTAATACCTTGTTCATACATGCATTTCTAATTGAGATAATATTCAGTTTATTGACATAATATTTTTTGCGTTCATACATATGTACAAATATTGCGCTAATTCAATTAGTATTTTGACAGCTGGAAAAAAGTTGTTGTTTATGTGAGAAAGAAAAAGGGAAAAATATTTTCAAATAAGAAGAATGGAAGATGTCGAATAGATTTAAATGTTATTAATTTAAACAAAATAGAACAAAAAGATATAATATTAACATAAAAATCTTACCTTCCTTCACTTGGCTCTCCATTTTTTTTTTATTTTTTATTATTTTGTATTGTTTGCTTTTGTTGACATCTATCTCGTCATTCATCTCGCATTGTATACTTTTGCTTATTAAACACATCTTTTACAGTGTTGTGTTTCATTTTTTTCTCAATATTCAAAGCAATTTTGAGTTTATTAAGCAATAACTTTATTGACTTTTTGTATGGAATATTGAGCTCAATAATGGACTTTATTGCGATTATCTCAATAAAGGCGCATGTATGAACATGGTATAATACGCTTTATGGGCTGGTGGAATCATTGGTCCGTACTTCTTCAAAAACGATGATGGCCAGAACGTTACAGTCAATGGTGATCGATATAGAGTCATGGCTACTAACTTTTTCATTCCACAATCGATTTGTCGAAAAACACGTTTGGTGACCGCCTAATTTCATGTTCTGGACCTGTCAATTGGCCTCCAATATCTTGTGATTTAACACCGCTAGACTACTTTCTGGGGGGCTATGTAAATTCATTGGTCTATGCGGATAAGCCGCAAGCGCTTGACCATTTGAAGGACAAAATTCGCCGTGTTATTGCCGATATACGACCACAAATGTTGGAAAAAGTCATCGAAAATTGGACGTCCAGATTGGACTACATTCGCGCCATGGCGTGGCGATCATGTGCCAGAAATCACATTTAAAATGTAATGCCACAAGATTATCTTTCAGATTACTAAAATTCATGTCAATCGAATAATCCATCGTTGTTTTATTGCAACTGAAAGTTCTACACATCGAGAAAAAAAAACACACTTTATATTTTCTACAGCAGTAGTTGCTAATTTTAGCTACTATAATAGTAGAGATGTAGCAAATTGTAATTTGGGGGATATTCATTAACATTAAAAAATATAAGATATTATTATTTATACATATTAAAGAGCCATTCTGAACCACTGTGCGTTGACTGGCGTACCAATTGTGTAAAAGAAAGTGGGAAAGCAAACGATAACTTTAAGTAACTTAAAACAAATATTGTTGTTGCAGAAGGTGGTATTCACTCTCCAAGAAAACAAAAATACAACAACCAAAAATAAAAAAACAGCCGATTATGTGCAGTAGAATGACAAATTGTACTTTATAACATATTTTTGGTGGTAAGTTCGTAAAATAAATGGTGCATGACTGTTCTTACACTTGCCGATTCATGCTTGAAAGTATTAAATAGTTTTCCATGATTTCCAGACTAATTCAGTTGATTAATAGCGGAAATTAAACAGAAAAGCTGACTCGGCAGTAATAAAACACTTTTTGAGCACCAGTTAGGACAAAGAAACAAGCAGTTGAGTTCGATTTTTCATTACTGTGTTACAAAAGTTCAAACATCAATGACTTCTTCTGGTTTTTATAATAAATACATAATATTTTAACTTGAAATGTTGGAATTTTCAGTCGTTCGCTTCTTTATATATCTCTTTTATTGTTCTAATTTTACTGCTTTAAAATAATGTTTAACGTTTTTTGTGGAAACAACTTTTTTTTTACTTTGAAAACATCTCTAAAGTCCTGCCAAAAAAAAAAAAGGAGAGAAAAATGTTTTTAAGAAATGGCTGAACATAGAACCGCAAAGGAAACACGCATACAATTTAGAAAAGTCTCATTCATTTATGAGCTTCGCTTTTATTATGAAAAATTAAACTTTTTTATATACACAAAGTATATTCAAAGAGTGATTACTGCAAAATAGAAATTTTGCAGATAAGCAAAATAATTATTTTTTTTCTCTACATATAAGAGCAAAAACAGAATTATATAATTTTATTTTTGATGAACATCTAAGCTCTGAAAATATTAATTACTCACAAAGAAATAAATTTTAAAATATGGTTGCGATAACAATATTATGTTCTCCCTCTTACTTGTGGCAAGCATATATTTCATTCAAAAAAGGCTATGGCTGAGGCTGCGGCTGTAAAAATTTATGATAAAGATGACCCTTTTCATCAAGGAGGATCTTTTAGCAATGGCGCTACTGCTGTTGAATAAACGACAACCCAAATTTGTTGATATAATACATTAACTGCAGTTATTTTTAACAATGTTTTTTTTTTTTTTTTTGGTTGTCGTTGATGTTTCATTTTTCCCCCATTTTAGTATGTGTACTTGTTGAAATATAAAATATTTTTTTTTTTTATCGATATTCTTAAGATAGAAATAAGTTAACTGCGTAATACATAATATGAATCATGTGTCTAGTATTGTTGTGTGTGCAAGCAAGACTCTTTAAAAGCACATAAATAGGTATGCATGTATCTATAAATATTTGTAATTTCAAAATAGTATAACTGAAAGCCATAATGTGGTGGGATGTGGCAATATTATGGCTAAACTTTATGGTACAATAGTTAATGCAAATCTTTTCTTACGATAGTATGATATGTTATGACATTATTCTGATTACATGGCAACCATTCAGTCGAGCCTATTATACGGATGTGAAATCTGGGCTGATGCCCTAAAGACTGGATATCGCAGAAAGATGCTGGCAACTGCACAACATACTTCAGCTCTCAGAGTTACATCGGCATACCTACCGCACGGTATGGGAGCCCGCAGTCCTTGTCATTAGTGGGGTACAATAAAGGAGACAATGGAACACTTGATTATTGAATGTGTGGCACTTGTTCTGTTGCAGGCCTATACATTGGGTTCACAGGATTTGCAAGGGCTTCCACAGAAGGAGCTAGTGTTTCTTGATGTATTAAACTCGTGAGAGAAAAGGGTTGCACAATAGATCATTCATGGTCGCAGTGCGAAGGGCCATTCTGGACCGACCTAGCAATAATAATAATAATAATAAATAGTGGGGGACAATACCAGTTGACCTCCTAGCCGGGGAACGCAAAATAATATGGGACGCACAAAGACAAAACGAAAGAGTTGCCAGAGAGACAGAGAGAGAGAGAGAGAGAGAGAGACGGAAACGAACGAACGCATACCATGCAGAAGCGGCAGGATAGGTGGAATAATGAAACACGCGGTAGATGGACAGCTAGACTGATCCCGGGTCTTAACAAGTGGATAAATAGAAAGCACGGTGAGATAAACTACTATTGAACACAAATGTTGTCTGGTCATGGATACTTCCTGAAATACCTCTATCAGATGGGAAAGGTAGACACACATCTGTGTTTGTATGGAAACAACTGTGAAGATGATGCTGAACACACATTTTTCAGATGCGAAAGATGGAAACTGGAGCGCCATATGCTAGAACAAAACGTTGTCGAAATAACTCCTGAATATATAGCGCAAATTATGTTGGAAAGTGAGTCCAAATGGATACATGTAACGGTCTTCATTGTCGTTACATGTTGATACACAGAAAGCGCGATCTAGACGTAGGCATAACAGCAGCGGTTCGATGAGAACAAAAGAGGAGCCCTACCTTTAGTGGCTGCAAGTTCCACATATCAGAACTGTGACGACTGTATCTGAATGCGTTAAACATTTTCCCTTCCTTCCCGAAAAAACAATTTCTGATTACGTTTTCTAATAACATGGTTACCATAACTCTTTTTATAGTAGAATGCTTGCATATAACAGTACTCTTATATTATTTAAGAATAACATTTTTACTGGGAAAACGTTAAAAGAAGGAGCCAGGCTTTGAAAGAAATGAGTTTTATAGGTTAGTAGAGGAGATCGTGGACCTCCCAAAACTGAAGTCAAAGTCTGCCGGAGGCTTTTAGTTTATTAATAATTCGATGTTGAAGTTGTGGAATTTACTAAGAAAAATATGAAAATGTTGGTAAAACAGTGCTGCCAGAGGAAAGTTTTTGCGCAGAACGTAAAATCGCGAATTCATAAATGGTTTCAATCAGCCAAATTTTCATATTTCATTTAATAAATATTTTCATAGGTATGCAAAATTTGTTCTTGACAACTAACGGATTTTCTCCTCCATGCTACAACCAACACTGGGTTTCGCGTAAAAAATCTGTATTCATCATTTTCTGACAATTGGTACCATTATACTAAAGCCGACCCTTTTTGACTAAAATACCTTTTTCGAAAATATTATGAAAAGCGTTCTTACGAAAATATTATAATTGGTTTTGCACTGCGACCGTTTTTAGCTAAACTTGAAACTGTAATTTAATAGAACATGCTCAAGAACGTTTGTGGATAATGCTATTATGAACCGAAAGAGAGTTATCAAAAGTCAAATATATCCTCATATGAAAAATTGCCACAATTTGACTGCAATATACCAATTTATATGAAGATATACACACATAATTAGATTGTAATAAATTTTACCCATGAATTTTACTCGTTAAAATGAAACATTGAAATTTAATATCAATGGGATGGATAGCCATAACAATTGGTAAAATGTAAGTATAGGTCATATTCGGGACAGATTAAATTATGGGTATCCAGTCTGTCATGGAGTTCTGGGTGGGAACAATGTACCCTTCATGGCCTCCCATCTCGCCATGAAAACCAAGGAAATTTTATTTAGTAATGTTAGATTTTTGCATACTCTTTGCGTGTGAGAGTATGTTATATGATTGCACGTTAAACTCGGGTCAAGAACCAGAATTACCAAATTGAGCTAGTCAGACATCTTTCCACACCTTTTGATCATTGTTTTTTTTTAATAAAATATTCCAACGGACACAATTTTATTTTTGCGAATATAGCAGCGTAGGATTTAACCAGAACATAGTTACTAGAAGCCTATATTTAAAAATGGTATGTTTGGAATTAATAATAGTCCAGCTGTTAATGTGAAATGAAAATAGTATGGTTGCAATTGACAGTGGTTGCACATGACCTTAGTATGGTGGAGCACTACAAGACTATGATTGAATATAGCTATAATATGGTTAGTGGCCAGAATAACCCAATCCCTGATAGTAAGATTAGTAATAATGAACCAATTAATTCTATTAAGCTTTCAATAATATTCAATAATAGTATGTATCTCTCCAAATATGGTTACCTCAGACTTTTTTTTAACAGTTTTCTGACTTTTTCAGCCATCTGTATACAGCCGAAATTTCGTTAATGCCACTCAGTGAATAAAAAAAGTTAGTAAAAAGATTAAAAATGTATGTTTAGACCTAAAATAACAAATTAGACTAGGATATTATAGCGAATACTGAATGTATGTGAAGAGATACAAAGATGTATAAAGAATAATTTTTAAAAATCACTTGTGATCGGCATAAAATTGATAAAACGTTGTCATCACTTGTGTTAATTTAAAGTGGAAGAGATCTGTCTAGTAAAGCATATTTTAGTTGTATGTAAGAAAAGGCTCCCCCCACCCTGTGATAATAATTTTTAACAGCATATAGAAATATAAATTTTAATAATCATAATTCCATTTTTTTTTTTAAGTGAAACGCTCATACATATAACATTATGATTGAAGAGTATTTTGTCGTTCCCAATTATATACTGCTTCTTAAGGTAATTTAAGCTTTAAAATATGTATGTATCTGAACTTCATTGTAGCACAATACTTATCTGATTTAAGTATATATTAAACGAAAAAAGGAATATAATATAAGTACATACTCTTTTTTAAAGTGTTAATTTTTATTTAAAGAAATGGTCGCTTTTATTGCCAATAGTTCTGTTCCTTTCATACAAATGCATTCATTAACTTATAAACTGAATAATAAAAAATATATAAGTACTGCAGAAAGCAAAAAGATTAAAGACATCCTCTTTAAAATAATGACCGTTTAATTTTTCATGAAAACCATGCCAATGGTGTCAAAAAAAAAGTGAAAAAAGTATGATACCATTGTTGTGCTTAAAACACTCTGGCTGGGATCTTATATCCAACAGGAAGCTAAAAACCATATAGTCGTTATTGTTGAAGTACTCATGCAAACAAACTTTTATTTCATGTTTTTTCATTGTGGTTAAATTTGCTTTTTGTTTTTGTATGACAAAGTAAATAAAGTTTTATGTTTTCTGTAAATGTTGTTTTGTTAAAGTGGAAAAAATATTTTAAAAAATAACGAAAAGAAAACTAGCGAAAAATAACATGACGAAACACAATACATACCAAACAATCATATCCATTTTATTCCAATAAAAACTTTTTAAGGGAAACAAATTTTAGTGTTTTCTTTTTGGGAAGCTGAAATTTAAATTTTGATTTACAAAGTGCTAAATAGATGTGAATTAAAAACATAACATTTTGTTTAAATATTTACGAGCCAATTTAAAATTGACTCCGTTTCAAAATTTTACACAGATGCATGATTAATTTTTAATTCTTGAACAAGATATGTGGGTGTAACTAGGGCATATAGGAAAAGTGACAATAAGGAAAAAGTGCTTAAGTCTGAATTTTTGATTTTTCAGGACAGCAAGTTTAAAAACGTTTGCAGACGGGATTAAAATTTTCTTTCATTTCTCGCTTAATAAATGTAAGAAACTGGATGTCAGTTTGGAAGCATGTCTTTGTGAAAGCGTAAAAAAAATCGTTTAAATAAAATAGTTTTTTTTAATAAAATTATGTTTTTAATACATATTGGCCAATTCCTTATTTTAAGTGTTTTTTGTTCCATTTCTGGTTTAGCTTATAAGGCCTAATATCATAAATAATTAAAACCATGTTTTAATTATTATTGCATCCGTCGTTTCGTCGATTTTTTTGTCAGCTTTTTCAAGGGTTTTTATATTTTATGGCAGAATAAATTATTTAAAACATTAAAATATTGCAAATACAACAAACATTTCATGCAAAACTTGTACACCTTTAACTAATATCACTAATTTTGTTTCAATGATTGAAATATTTTATTCTGCCATAAAATATAAAAAACCTTGTAAAAGTCGACAAGAAATCGACGAGACGTCGGGTGCAAGACAATAATCAAAATTTTGTTTTAATTAAAAAAGACATTAGGCCTTGTAAGCTAAACCAGAAACGGAACAAAATGCATAAAATAGTTTTTATTGTGAACATTTCACAAAGAGTTTGTGTGTTTCGTCATTTCATGTTTCCTCAGCTTTTCACCCCACCCATGCGTATACGTAGCAAATATTGTACATAAATTGTTGCCAAATAACACTCATACGTCGCCGAGTAAGTCGAACTGTTTTCCCAAACATATGTATGCCTAAACTATACAGTGAACTCGCGGTAATGTGAACTTATGAAAACCAAGGTTGTTCACATTATTGAATTCACATTTCACGACTTTAAAAGTGTTTAACTTGTCTCCAAGTATTGTGGTTTGCACTAACGTTTATATGATTCATTAACTACTTTAAAACACTTATGGGTGCATGTCAGAATAATTTGAAAATATGTGGCAGCTTCGTCGAAAATGGCGAAAAACACAAAGAAGAATGCAAAAAATAAACAAAACAAAAATTGTCTAATCATTCTATTATGCGCCAATTAAGTACACTGATGTAATATTTATTAATTATAGTACGTGCATAGTTAACAGAGAGTGCTAATCTTCGGATAAATCGTAAGCCAAATATTTTTTTTTTTTTGTAACACAAAACTAAATGAAATTGACTTTAAGTTAACACCAATCAGCCGGCCTTTAAAAACAGCTGTTTTTAAACGCTTGCAAATGTCTTTATAAAGTGTTACTGACTTCCAAAAGCGCTAATTTATGTGTTAAATTATTTCAATGATTTTATTAGCGTTAAAATTGGTTACTGAATTGCACTACAGGCGTTGGTAAAATAACGCATCTATGTATCAAAACACGTTCAAGCAATAAAATTTAAGTGAAATTTTTAGCCGAATCTTGAAATGCGCTCCCGCTTCTGAAGAGTTAGCAAAGATATACTAAGGCGCCTCCCTTGCGTGCCAAAAGTAGACTGCTTTTGCGTTTGTTCTTAATTTGGAACTTATCACATAAAATAGAATAATATTTAAAACATTTAAATACATATGTATGTATGTGTGCTCTACTCTCAAATATACATATACATTTGTACATAAATACGCCATTGCAAGTGTTAAAATATGAAATAACAACGAGAGATCATAAAAAACTAAGAGAAAATAACGTGAAGAGTTTAGAAAACATTTGAGAGTAACACAAATGTTCTGTTTTAAATGAACGTCATAAATAACATGAGCTTATTTAATTGTTGGAAGTTGTTTTCCTGCAAAAACTGTTCTTCACTATTTAGAGCCATAAAATTTGGTTCATATAAGAAAATTAATGTTCACCTTAGAGGATAGTTCACTGTTGTGAATTTTTCATATTACCGCGAGTTCACTGTACATACTGTGTTAATAGGTCTGTTCAATTGCCTTATTAGCAAAAACTACAATTAAGAGAGCAAAAAGGAATTTACAAAATTTTATCTCAAATATATTTGAGACAGTGAGAAAATGGATTTAGCCCCTGACCTTTTAAAAGGGCAATTGATCCCGGAAAACTATAGCTTTTTTCAGAAAATAAAACACTATTGGGTAAAAATGATTTAAATTTAAGAATAAAAGCTCAACTGTTTTAGGTCGAATGTTTTCTGTCCTTTTCAGCCGTCTATATTTCGTTGATGCTAATCAATTCATCAGCGGACTCGAAAAATTCTTAAAAGAATGTTTGAAACCCAACTACGTATTCCATAATTCCCATGAACAAAGTGAGACTCAGAAACGTTCAAACAAACTTTGAATACAGAAAACATATTTTCGTGTTGCAACTCTTTTACTCTTCTTCACTACAGAAAATATTAATAAGGTCTATCTTTAGACCTAAAATAATCCATTTCAGTTGGCTTTTACAGCAAATAAATAATTAAGCTCGTATTTGTCAAAATAAATGTTTTCATTTCACCAACAAACTCTCCAAAAACAAAAATAATTTGCTTTAAAAATTACTGAGTTATGCAAAGAGCAAATAAATAATTAAGTTAATTTTGAAATGATAAAAACAAATTTTTTTCTTATGCACAGATAAAAGAAAAACCCCATAGTAAGCGGGGTCTTAAAACTGTATTCCTATTTTGTTCCTGGGAATTATGGAATATGTAGTTGGGTCTCAAACATTCTTTTAAGAATTTTTCGAGTGGACTGATGATTTGATTAGCATCATATAGACGACTGAAAAAAGCAAAAAATAATAATGAGGTCTATTTTTAGACCTAAAAATAATATATTTCAAATATTTATTTTATTTTTATTTTATTTATTTCAGTAAAGTAATATATGAAGCCCTATATGGCCAATAAAAACTATATACATATTACCAGTTTACATTCAGAGTGATTTCGCTTACATACCTACTAACTAAATATAGAGTAATCAATAAGTTCATGAATAATTGGCTCAATTATTCAAACTTAACATTAACCTAGATATCCCGCTTACTTAGTAACATCTCAATAGACTATAGTAGTAGAAATATTACTAAGGACTAAGTTAAATATCTCTTATAGGAAACAAGTAATTAAGTTCGATTTAGAATAAAAGCTATTTTTTTAGGAAAAACAATGGCGATGCTATTCAGGTTAATACTTTTGAATTTTCTATCAATCTATAAAATCTCTTTTTTTTTTAATTTGAAACATCGTAGATAAAGTAAACTTAAGCCCTGATGTAAGTAATAAATATATATTACTTTTCATCTTTATATCGCTTTCGCTGGACGCCTTGATTGTAACATCAATTTAGCGATTTGTTATTGTGAATTATTTTAAAACTGAACAGCTGAAAAATTGCATTGTGTATATACTTATATATTTTTCAACAGTCGAGAAATACATAAAGAAAACAACGCATATTGCAAAATCTTCAAAAATAATATACATATGTATATATAATTATCTTTCAACACAAAGTTAATCAGAATTCATAAAAACCAATAAAATTCAATATGGGAGCAGTTTTAGGACTGTGTTCAGCAGCTCAGGTAAATACAATTTGTATACAATATGGAAAACGAAAGTACACAATTGAGTATCTATTTAATGTAAACAAAAACGAAAAATCAATAGCATATTGTAATGTGCAGTCTTGCAATTTTAATTTAATTATATACGCAATGATTCATATGAAATAATATATTCATATATTTCACAGTGTGCTCTTTGCTGCACGGGTACGGCTGCCAGCATGTGCTGCAGTGCTTGCCCTTCATGCAAAAATTCCACCTCTTCCCGTTTTATGTATGCCTTTATGTTACTTGTGGGTACCATATTGGGAGCAATATCTCTATCGCCCGGTCTACAAAGCACTTTGAAGAAATTACCATTTTGTATCAATTCCACATCAACGATGAGTTCAAAGGCTTTGGATTCATTTTCTGGTGGTTCTCTACAAGTTGACTGTAATTATGCGCTGGGTTATATGGCTGTTTATCGTATATGTTTTGGGTTGGCATGTTTCTTTACACTGATGGCCTTGATAATGTTGGGCGTAAAATCGTCCCGAGATCCACGTTCGCATATACAAAATGAGTTTTGGCCCTTAAAGTTTTTGATTTGCTTCGGTGCTGCAATTGGTGCCATTTTCATTCCTGATGGATCATTTGGACCGGCCATGATGTGGGTGGGCCTGATAGGAGGACTAGCTTTTATTTTGGTTCAGCTGATAATTATTGTAGATTTTGCACACTCAATGGCAGAAAATTGGATTGGTAAGTAGTGAAAACAAGTTGAATAAACTATAAGTAGGTACTCACTCTTCAAACGTTCTTCTTTGAGGAATTCTGAAATTATTTTAGACTAAACTCTATTTAGAATAATCAATTTTGTAAAGCTATTTCTTTTGATATGTATCACTACAGTTTGAATAAAATTAAACTTTTTTTAGAAAACGCCGAAAATAATCGCGGCTACTACTATGCTTTGGTGTTTGTCACACTGCTAAGTTATGGTCTATCAATTGCTGGAATCTCTCTGCTTTATATTTACTTTACACAGGTAAATTTATAAAAATCTTCAAAAAAGTAATTATTTATATTTACTTCATTTGTAGAGCTCTGAATGCGGCCTCAACAAATTTTTCATTTCCATCAATTTGGTTTTATGTGTCTTAATAAGCATTGTATCTGTTCTGCCAGCTGTCCAGGAGCGTTTACCTCAGTCTGGTTTGTTACAAAGCTCATTGGTTACTCTGTATACAGTATATTTAACTTGGTCGGCTGTAGCCAATAACCCGGGTAGGAATAATATTGAAGAATGTATAAATATGTATATTTCTAATTATATATAACTGGTGTAGAAAAAATTTGCAATCCCGGCATGTTTGGCATTATCGAAGGAAATGCCAGTGTTACGACTGTTGCTCCACCAGTACCCAATTCCAAGGTTACTTTTGATACTACCAATATAATTGGCTTAGTTGTGTGGATGCTATGTATTTTATATAATTGCATTAGTTCTGCCGTTGAGGTCTCAAAAATAAACAACACTGATGAAAAACGAGGTGAGTTCAGTGGCTTTTTAAAAATTTGTTTCGCATCATACTACAAAACATCACTTTCAATCACTCGTAATGTAAAATTTACAACTCAAAATTTTAATCCTTCGAAACATTTCAGTGTTATTTAGAAAGCAAAACTGCATGCCATAATCTTTAGTTATTGTGTTCTTATTTTTATTATTGTTACGAAAAATTAACCTTATTTTATATTTTTTTCTTTTAAAACCATATAAATAAAACAAACGGCTTTTTTGTGGTAAATTATGCCAACAATACTGCAACAACTAATAAACTAACAAAATAAATAAATAAATAAATATCATTAAAATCTAATGAGTAATAGTTTTAACAGAAGTTTTATCAGATGCAGAGGCAGGTTCTGACGATACAAAAACCAACGGTGATAATGAATCCGAGGGCATTACCTATTCCTGGTCAATGTTTCATATTGTGTTTGTTTGTGCTTCTCTTTACGTTATGATGACTTTGACTAATTGGTACAAGTAAGTAAATAATGAATATATAAATGACAATATTATATTGTAAAAATTCATTTACAGACCAAATTCTGATATTGAGTTGTTTAATGCCAATGCTGCTTCCATGTGGATTAAAATTATATCAAGCTGGTTGGGCGTATTACTTTATGGTTGGAGCTTAATTGCTCCTGCGGTTTTGACTAATCGTGATTTCAGTTAAACTATTCAGTAAAACAGTTTGACCCTTATATATTTTTTTTTTCGAGAAAAATTAAAAAAATCTTTGAAGAGTATTAAATATAAAGAATATCTTAACTGCAGTCGTTTAATATTAAAATGAATCGAAAAATATATATTCTCCTTAAATATCCAAACAAATATTTGTGGTGTACCAAATAAACCAATAAATATTCATAAATCATAATACATTCTGTTCATACATGCAGAAATATTACATTACTAATAATGTATCTAAGTGTAACATATTTAAATTAATAAATACTTATTCGAATTAAATAGAATTAATAGCTTGTTTTATTACATCTATTGATGTTAATTATTGCAAACTTTTTTAAATCGGGTTTCAATTTTATTTTACAAGAATTTTAGCAACTAAATGGCTTAAACGACAGCGCCAAAACTAGGAACTATAGCCTTCCCAAAGTTTAAATGAGAACCGATGGAAATTATGGCTGCGTACCGTACTCCAGCTAAAATTTTTCAATCATAATTAATAATAATTTTGAAAATTGGATTTATTCCTTTTTATTCATTAAGAATTTACAACTAATTAATGTATGTACACTTTCATTTTATATTAATTTGATCAGTATTCACTAAAATGTTATTACTCGCACCAAAAACCAGCATTACAGGCTTACACCCATATTCATAAAAACTATTGAAAGTTTATTACAAGTTTATTTGACAAATATTCCGTAGAAATACGTCAAATAAGAGCTTAATAAACTCACAATAATTTTTATGAATATGAGTGTTAAGCTTCACTTTCAGACCCTAGTTTTGTAAAATTTAAAACTTGTTACTACTTATGAATTACTTGGGGGTTACACGATCAAGTTTTGTCTTTCAATTTTTAATACATTCACACTTTTTTACTAATACACTCACAATTTTGAAAATTGATGCAAACTTGATGACAATTTTTGCTTTCCATAGAGAGCATCAAGTTACAATCAAGAAAACAGCTGATAACAATTTTTTTTCGTTCTGTCTGCAAATATTTTTTTGTTTTGTTTGAAAGTTACAATTAAAAGTGATAAAAATTAAACAGATTCAAGCTTAAAAATAGAAATAAAAATGTTTACGTGCAAAACCAACAAATATAATGATGTGCTGCGATTTATAGAGCTATACAGAAGCCACGAAGTTCTGTGGAATATGAATGTGGCGTCTTATCGACTTCTTTCTGTCCTCTGGCTTTTTCTTTTATTTTTTTTTATTTCTGATAGTACTTTTAATGAAGCAGCCATTTTTAATTTTCTTCTTGACGGCATCTTGAAAACGAATTGTTATGAAATTGCGTGCAGCCTACGTCACAGCTATCAATTTTATTGAATTTTGACAAGCAGTATGTGAAAAAAACTTGATAGCAAAACTTGATCGTGTAACTGCAGTGTTACAAAAGCAGGAAAGTTTTTAGAATATCCGTTAACACTGTAATACGCAATGCATGTGTGTTTGTTTGCTTTCACTAGCTATTCTCGGAAATGAATTATTGTGAATACTAGACTTTACTTAATAGAGAGAAGACGACGTTGCCAGATTATTCTAAGTATTTCTAGTCTCGACGTTTCAAAATTTAGTCGCTTCACTTTGAGGCGAATTGGATTCATTTATTTCAACAGTTTGCGTTGTCAATTTTAACTGATTTTCATGATGATTTTTTACGCATCTTTAAGACGCATATTTTGCTTGCAGGTATTTTAGGTAGATAAGAAAGGAGGATAGCAAAAAAGACGAAATTTCTGTTTTCGTTTCAATATCGTTGCTGTTGAGGTGATCACATAAATGTTTTTATGGTTTGTAAACTTTGTGGCCACAACAATGAAAAAACACGTCTTATTCTTCCGTATTCTGCTTGCCGACGGCAACATTGGCGTCAATGTTAAAACCACATCACTTTAACACGACATCAATACTAATAGGATGTTTTTTAAGCGCTTAAAATAACATTGTCTGTTTATCGAGAACATTAGAAATGTTCAACTTACATCTCAATTTATTGCGCCATACAATCCATATTTTTATTGTTCTTGATGAAAGATTCTATACGAATCTAAAAAATAAAAATGCCAGATATTTTCTAGTTGGTGAACGTTTTACAATATATTCTTATGACCTTAAAATTTATATATTGCAATTTATAATTTGCAATCTTTTCCGCACTTTGATTAATTAAATCGTCATTATATTTACATCAACTGCTACAAGCAAGGTATCTCAATGTCCAGTTTAGTTTGCAAGATGCCATGCAAGCGTTACGGGTAGTGTATTTAGGTTTTTATATCCCTTTATAAGCCACAAATGTGATTAGAAATATAGACATTGTATTACTATAGACAAAACAGCACCATCGTCTAATTGATGTAATGCTTCGTTTCGAAACGATCCTTTATAAACTGTTTAAAAACATAAATATATGCTAGAAATATTATCAAAGTAGCTTTAAAGAATATAATAAAATTATGGTAAGTACGGGAGAGATAAATATATAGACATATAATATACAAAAACCAGAACAGCAAATAAAACATTGGATTAAATTTGTTTGTGCAAACGTTCATGCTTAGATAATTTTCAAACATCTCAATACAATTTGTTTTTTGAATGTCCTACAAAATTATGGTAAAAACCGGCGGAATATACCAGAAATAAGTATATAAATATAATATACAAAAACCAAAACAGAATATAAAGTGTTGAATTAGGTACATATGTATGTATGTTTGCTCAAATGTTCGTTCTTTAGTAATTTTCAAACATATCATTAAAATTGTTGTTTGAATGTTCTACAAAATTTATAACATATTAACGAAGTTTTCTCTAGCATTTGTAGTTTCTACAAATAAGGAATATCTTGTAAAGATTTAAACAAACATTCAAAGGCTTACGAGGTTATTGACGACTTGCATCAACTAAATTTGGCTGAAAAGCATAAAACTATTTAGTGTATTCATACAAGAAACTTAAAAAAAAGCTGTTACTCTCCAACCGCGAAAAATAGAGAACTAAAAATATTGCAGGAAATGTAGTTTTAGTTATGGCAATAGATATAAATTGTTCAAATATGTTTTAGACTTTACACATTTATTTATATATTTACATATGTACATATTTTCGTAATTTACTCAAACAAGTACTTATAAATAAAAAGTATCCAAGAATGAATTGAACTTGTTACATTATTACTGATTTTCACTAACACTTTTGCCTCATTGTTTAGTTTTATCAAATTTGAATTTAACGTACATGCTTAAGTGTTTTCGAATTTGGTACTTAAGATTTAGTACTAGCCAAATGTTTATTGATTTGCGACAAAGAGGCAGAAACTGTCAGCCAAGTCGTCATTTAAGCTTAGCTGCATTGAATTTGTAACTTTTTCATTTACTCTTTTTTGAACTATTGAACGCAACATAACATAAACCAATCATAAGATAAAACCCGCATTAGAAAAACGCCACAATAAAATTGAATTCATCTCATCTAAATTGTGTCCTGGTTTTGTTCCTCTCTAACTCTTCATTTGCTTGAGAGTAATTACAATCAAACGCAACTGAAGATCGAAAGAAATCCTCAGCCTGAGAATAAAATATTAATAAATTGGAATAGTGCATCGCCAATTCTTTAAATATCAAAATTTATTCAAAATAAATATAAAAACTAAATTGTTTTGGTACACAAAACGCATAAAATTAGTTTTAACTTTCAAACCGTGTGAAGTTTGGCAATTTCACAGAACATGAGCAGATATCAGAACTGAAGCATCAGCTAACAAAAACAAAGTTCATTTTAAACTTAAAGATCCTCCTCATACAAGACACTGCGTAACACATACGTATATGTAAGAAGCATTTCCAATTTTATATAATGAAATTCTATATACGAACAGTTATTAGTCTTCTAAATGGGGTGAGCCTATTATAAGGTATTACAGAGCCTTTGCTGTATGAGCCACTCTCTTACTTGGCTGAACTTATTATATATATCTGAGTAGGTAAGCACCAGTTCCGACAAAAAAAAAAAAATAACGACAAAATTGACATGAAGAACTAAATGCGGTTACACCATTTATATACAGACCTGGCAGCACACTTCCAGCATTATCGTGAGTTGTTATACCTGCTTTATCGTGAATTGGTATTGGAATATGTGATGAAAACAAAAGATAAACAGTAAATAATAACAAAACGTAAAAAGTGACAACGAAATTAAATAATTTAAAACCGCAGTTTAAAGCTATTTATTGCAATTGTATTCCGGTTAACAATTTGAAGCTATTTAAGAACAGTTAAAGCCCAGTTAATAGGTTACGCCAGCAGCTTGTATTAGGCTTTGCTTATTTTATAGGCATGTACATACATCTCTATAAGCTGAGTAAAAGTGTTAAAGAAAAAGTTTATTGTTTTGTAAAGACGTGTCAAGTTTTTATAATGTTTTCCTCTTCGACGCCTATGTTAAACCACTTGCCTTTTCATCCACCAATAATTTATAACACATTGTTGCTGTACGTATCTAAAACTATAATGTATAGCAGAACGTCATTGTACGCGTATAATATTTTGCTGGCTGCCACTGAATGTTCTCATGAGCAGACAACCTCACTCTTTAGTAGACTCCTATTCATTCTTCATATCTGTTCATTCATATTTTCTTTTATATGTATGTATGTGTATCGACAAAGCTCTTACTCGCTGGCCCAGTCAGTCAGTCAGTCAGTTCTACAATTTGTTCGCAAACGCAACGCAAACAACCACCACGGTCTCTTCTCATTTCGCTTATACTAATTTATTTAATTTGTGTTTTTTACCGGTTGTTACAGCAATCAAATTTAATAAATACTGCAGTGCTTAACATTTCTTTTGTTTTTTCTTATTAATATATACATTGCCAAAGCCGTTTCCTTGCAAATTCACTATTTGTTTCTTAGTTTAGTGAATTTTTATACATATTGCATTTTCTAATTCATTTCATTTTGTTGGTGCGTAATTCAGTTACATAGAACAAAATGTCTTGTTCCATTTATGATTGTGTGGAAAAGGGGCCAGCAATTGAAGTGTTTGCCTTGAATCGTGCCTGCCAAGAGGACACTAGTGCCAAAAAAGTCAACTTGGGTGTGGGAGGTGAGTTCCTTTTTAATATTTTTTTCAATTCAAATGCTTTTGTTTTACTAAATTTTCTCTATACCCGTACGATTTCGTAATTTATCCAATATTTTGCTACTACCTGTCTATATGTAATACATGTACGATTTGTGTGTATGTATGTAGGCAGTTCGCGTTATTAAATAATATATTTACTTTAACGTATGTACGTACATACATGTGCTAATATTCTGGCTATGTCTGAACTATATCAAGCTTTTATAACAGCAAGAAGAAATTCGAGATGTTTTTTTTTCTTCACATTCACGTTTCACTTCTGTAGTATCATTAAGTACCTCTCTAGAAACAAAAGCAAGAATTACTTTTGTTTAATAATTTTATATTTGCTTGTTGGGATTTGTTGAAGTACTCTCTCTATTGGTATAATAATTTTTGTTTAAAAAGTAGCCAACAAAATGAAAGGTTATTTAGAGGTTAAAATTCGTCATTAAAAGCGTTTGTTTTACGATAGAAAAATGTTAAGAAACATACATACATGCATACATGTACTTATGTATATGAAGTGTGTAAACATGTGCTCTATAGTGGCAGCTGTGGCTTTATTTTGTTCTTTAAAAGCCTCATTGTTCGTTCTAGATAAAAGTTTGAGGCTAATTTGAGTAAACAAATTCTCTTACATACGAAATTAGCTTATTAGAACCCATGAAATTTCTCATTAAAAAACCAACTGCATCATTTGGTAGTTATCTAGTTAAATCCAATAACTGAGTAAATAGAGAGAATACCCAGCTAGCCAAAACATGCAGAACCAATACAAAAAAATGATATCAAATTTACAGTAAGAATTTTTTCAAAAATTTGTTATAAACATTTAAAAAGAGTTTTCTTTGGATTAATAAATTGAGCTTGAGGTCACTTTAGTTCTAATAAATAGGTATAGTTTTTTATTATTAAAGTCTCAATATTCCGATTTTCCTGAAGAAGATACACGACGGTGTATCGAAATATTGCGACTTTATACTAATAATAAAAAAATATTTATTAGATCTAAAGTAGTGACCCCAGCTTAATTTATTAACCCAAAGAAAATTAAATAGAAAAGTTTGAAAACAAGCATCCATAACTCAAAAAAATAATAAAAACTAGGGAATGGTAAGTCGATTTCGATTGTATTCGATAATCAATTTTCAGTACTAAAAATCTATTATTTTCTGATCGATTATGCAGTGCCAACTTTATGCTGAAATCGATTTTTGGCGTCGATTAATCGCAACGGTAAGCCACAAATCAATCATAACAAAATTACCTGTTGTAGGAGTTCGACAACAAAAACGCCCATTTCATTACATACTGCAAGCAAAAGAAGTTTTTGTTATTGCTATAGAAAGCTACCACCACTAAAGTTATTGAAGAGAAAACAAAGCAAGTGTTTGGTGTTGAAAATTAGATCAAATAAAACGTGCAATTTATAAAACACTATAAGTGAATATTTAAAACAAAAAATGCCACCCAGACACGTTTGGCACCATGTAAAAATTCAAGTCGTAGTGCGTTTATTTTATGCAAAATATATTAATCGACTTAAAAAAATCGATTTTGAACTACGATTAATCGATTAAATAATCGGCATGAAAAAGGGTTGGTAGAAAAATCGAAAATCGACTTTTACTTTCTGATGCCATTCCCTAATAAAAACTGCACTTTTACTAGTTTCAAGCTAATTAAGAAAAGTTCCATCCTCAGTGAACTTCTTGGAGCATCCTTTCTATATAGTGGCATGTTCATACCATTCCATATTTTTCCCAAAAATCCACGTTTCCTCTCAAGAAATTAAAAAAAAAATATTTTGCTAAACATTTTTTTCCAAAATTATTTTAGAAATACCACTAACTGTGCACCTTAGTGGACTTCTTGGAGCACCTTTTCCATATAGTTTGCACCATTCCATATTTTTCCAAAAAAATCCACTTTTCCTCTGAAGAAATTAAAAAAAAAAATATTTTGCTCAAAATTTTATTTCCAATATTATTTCAGAAATGTCACTAACTGTGCACCTTAGTGGACTTCCTGGAGCACCTTTTCTATGTAGCGGCATGTTTGCAACATTCCATATTTTTCAAAAAAAAATCCACTTTTCCTCTCAAGAAATTTAAAAAAAAAATTATTTTGCTTAAAATTTTATTTCCAAAATTATTTCAGAATTGGAATGAATAAATAAATAAATAATTGCCACTAACTATGCACCTTGGAGTACCTTTTGTATATGGTGGGATATGTGTACCATCTCTCCATTACGACGATTTGTCTTTGCAAGAAAATAAAATTCTTCAAATAGTGTTTTTTGTGCTTAGAAATAGTTTTCAACATACTTTATAGTCAAAATTACAAAATACATATTCCAGAGAACAGTTTCCATTTCATATCTTAGCAGGATGTAACGCAGATTGGTAGATTTCCCTGCAAAAGAAGAATGCACCTACTTGACATTGTCTGTTAAGCAGTTAGCAGAGCTCTGTTAACCTTAAAATTTGGAACGTGGTGTATGCCTTCGCAAGTTAAAGTTAACTTTATCATCACACACAACAAAATATCCTGGGCCATAACTACCCTGCAAGAACAGCGTCGGTCATTTGATGCATCAAAAAGTTGGTTCAACTTAAAGCCAACTTTAATTTTGACTATAGTTAAGAAAAAGTTAGCAACACTTTTTGAAATTTAAGTTGTTTCTAAAAAGAACCGTCTGTAGTGTTTGACTATAGCTAAGTCCCCATGTGTTTATGTGAGAATTTAGGGAAAAAGCCCTCGGTCAAAATTAATGAATTGAGCCACAATATAATCCATGACTTTGATTCTGTTTTTTCATGAGCGAAAAATGTAGTTTTTTGTTTCAATAATAACTAAGCTAATAGTAATAAATATGTATGTATATGTGACCTGTACTATTTTCAATCACTTCAATAATATTTCTTATGATTAAAAAATCATTTTAAACGACATCCTTTCATGTAATGATTTAGAAGTCGTGAAAATTACAAACTTTTTGAACTAATTCGAAATATCTTTGCTGGGTTTTGTTAAAACATTTGCACTTATACTATAATTTTATTTATACAAATATTATATTTATTTTTATTTTTTGATTTGACATTGAATATTTTTGCAAATTATATGAAATCTGTGTGCCCATACAAAATATATGTATATGTATGTATGTATATGTGCGTATAGAACAGCTACAATGAGAAAAATAGCACCAATAAAGGCTAAAAAACGCTTAACGTGAAATTTAAGAAGTCATATGTTTTAAACGAAGAAAAATAAGAAGCTTTTATTTTCATCTAATCTATTAAGATTGTGTAAGTAATAAATGAGTTATGAGTGTAGAACTGTAAAATCATATTACAGTGCAACTTCGACAATCGGGACACATATAGTTTTAGGCTCGGTCGGATTAACGAGTTGTCCGGACTGAAGTAGGTGAAAATATTGAAATAATATAAGTGAATTAAATATGTACATATGTACATACTATGATTTATTAAAAAAACGTTAAATTATTACATTAAATTATTAAAATAATCTAAGTGAATTATATATGTACATAAATACATATGTACATAGTATGTATGATTTATTAAAAAACGAAGTTATTTTTCATAATTTTTCTATTTCCTAAAAAAAAAACTATATTGCCAAAATGATTTATCACATTATTCTGGTTCAAATGTTACCGGTTCCATTATAGGTATTCGAAATAAATTGTTTTATCTTCTCCTTATTTTTTTTATGTCGCAAATCGTTGATTTAGGAACATGGAATTTTTCGGCAACCTGCCTAATAGTTTTTCCCTCATCAAGACTTTGTAAAATATCACACTTTTCCTTTAAGGTTAGTGTTTTATGTTTGCGTTTATTATATAAAAACTGGCACTTGTAATGGAATTAGACAACCACGCATGCGAAAGAATGAACCGAAACTGAAGTAATGATAGTGCAAAATGTAAATCAAAGTACATATTCGTACATACATACATACACATGAATAACAAATCATGCGAGTTAAAAATGGAAAACCTCCGTTATGTTCTTGAAAAAAAATATTTGTCCGGATTGTAGAGGTAAAAATTTCAATTTGTCCGAAATGTAGAAGCGTCCGAATTATTGGAGTGACCGGACTGGCGCATGTCCGGACTGTCGCAGTTGCACTGTATTTTAATAAATTCTTTGACGCTGGCTCTTCAATATTTATGTAGAGTGCGATTTTTTGTATTTTTAGAGTATTAAACTAATGGATCATTGCCAGTTGTAAAATAATTTATTTAATGACCAATGAAAAAGTCACAGGGCAGAGTTTAGTTGCTGGAGCATCCCGTTTAATGAGACCTTTTACTTTTTGATCGTAACATGTTTGTATTATTTAGTCTCGTTTACCGTAGAACTGCATAGATTTTTTTTTTTTTTTATCATTAATCAAACTTTTTAAATATATTATACAAAAATCGGAGCCAACTTTACAGTTTCGTTTTTAACATAAATAAATATGTTAACACTTTCTCTGAAAATGATCTATGTTAGTGCCAGACGTTAGAAATGTTAGCAAATACATCGTTCTGTTAAAATAACAGAGTTTGGCTAAGAAAACTGTAAACAAAAACGGAGATGTTAAAAACGAAGCTAACTTCACACACATCCTTTGCGCCATACACTATTATACATACGTCTTTGCAACATCGAGGTATGTTGCAACACACCACTTTTTTTTTGTCAATGTCAGACGCTATTTTATTTGCTGCTTGGTGTATTTGCTGAATAGTAGAGTGCTTTCGTCTAAATCCAAAAATGTTACGTTCACAGACAATTTTTTCAAAGAGCTTTGAGAGTAGGGGCAGTAGACAAATTGGTCTGTAAGACGTTGGTTTTGATGCGTCTTTGTTTTGGGAAATACTTTATGCGGTTATTGAATTAAATATATAGTAGACAATGGCTTTATTATTCAGTTCTTTTAAGTTTGAGGTTCTTTGAAATTAAAAACTAATATTCAAAAATCGCTTCACCCGTCGTTTTTTACTTTGCGATGATGAAGACGCGCTCATAAAAACCATAAGGGATTTCACGATTGTAGCTGTGCAAATATGCAATTCGCAATGCATTTTATTGTTGGTCGTTAGTTCACGTTTTTTTTTTATGCAATTCTGCTATGTTTGAGAAAACTCGAGCTGATAATAGATCGGTACGCAGACGCCGATTTAATTTTTGTGTTTCAAACTGCTGCCGTCGATTTTATTTTATTTTTGGAAAAAGGCACCCATACAAATTAAAATTAAAACACGATTCATTCTTTTGTTATATTCAATTAAGATTTATCCATGTATTGATTAATAAAACTCTTATTATTAATTTACGTGAATATATTTTTTTATTGTATTAACATTTTTCATTAATGCGGAAAATTATTAGTCGGCTTCGCCATCTGCTGGCACCATCTATTGGTGTTTACAACTGAGCATTTTTGCACACTTCTATTTGCTCAAAGTTTTTTTTTTAGAGCAAATCAGGAAAAATGAAGCAAATTGCAAATGTTGTTGCGTGACAAAAAGCAGAGCATTTTTGCTCAGATTTGCCTCGTTTGCACAGTGTACTACCATTGTGAAAACCCTTCATGTATTTCAAATAACTTATCAGTTTAGGCATTTTCAACTTATGATGGACTCTTTCTAATTTACCTTTTAATTAAAAATACTCTTGTGAAAAAACTGCCAAAAAATCCTATTTTAGCGATAACTTGCCACATTAAAACTGTAGCTAAAATTCTAAAAATGACAAATTGAGCCACTCAACTCTATTGCATTATCAAAAGTATGTATGTAAATGTTTTTCTATTTTGTATCATCAAGCAGACTGAGAATAATGTATAACAAAACCGTTTAGTTTAAAATCTTGTGAATACTGTGCTGAATGTTTCCTTTACTTCTCAAACAAGGTTTACAATTTCACTCTGTCATTTCATATAAAATCACGATAATAACTGCCTATTAAATATTAATAAATTGTCATTTAAGCAATTTACTTAATTTTTTTTAACAATTACAAGTTAATTCGTAAACAAAACGCACTGAATGCAGGGGTTAATTACACTTGAAACAGACTTAAATTGAGTTGATTGCTTCATTTTTATCAGACTGCGTATTCGTTGTAAAATGAATGCAATTCATGCCAAAGGGTTGAATAAACTCAGCACCAGGAACACACTTGATGTGGCATGTTAATAAATTATTTATAATTTATTAAAGATATAATATGACAAACTATTGCTTGTTAAATTGAAGTTGTTTTAATCTTAGCATTAGAGCACCACTATGTAAATAGAAAAGTTAATAATTTATTGTGACACCAAACCGATCAACAGAAATTGCACGTTTTTCTTGTGCATAAAATTATCATATATTTTGAATTGAAAATTTGAAAATTTTTAACATACAAACATCTATATCCGTGAGCATTTGTGGACCTTTAAAGTTGGGTTCTAGTAAACAATTTTTAAATTATTTAAAAATGAACAGTTTTTCGATGGATAAATTTGGGAACGAGATTTAGGATTGAGCTGAGTTTAATTTTCGTATTTACTTTTCGAGATGACTTTTAACTGTTGGTTGTATTTGACAATTGTATATTGCCATTCTAATCTAAACTAATGGTTCGTATTTCAGGTGTGGATTTAATTTATGCGGCGTTCCACATTGTATGAATTTGGTTGATAAAATATCCTTTTTCTCCACTATTATTTTTAGCCTCAGTTTGGTTTTCAAACACATTTTCTTTCCAAAAATATTGTGCTGGCATAAGCACCTTACTGCTAAATGTTAATTCAAAGTTTTAAAAATCCCATAAAGCTTGCAGGGTTATTCTGTATTGCGATGCGAAAGTTAATACAATGTGGAAATACACATATGCAATTCAATAGATGTAGATGAATGTGGAGCAAGTGGGGGAGGAGAGCAAGACATTGGAGAACTATTTATGCCAGTGTCCTGTCTTGTAGGGAGCGCCACCTTGCCGGATATAAGCCTCCTATATGCTGGAGAAACTAAAGAATGTTTTGTATGACACCGAGTTCCTATAGACCTGTAAGTCAAAACTATTATGATTAAATTTACGGAGCGCATAACATGCCTACTCTGGCTTGAGCTCAAGTCGGAAGACAAGGGCTAACCTATACCTCCTATCTACCCATCCCAACCTAAAGATATATTTAAACTAAATCTACGGCACCTAGGTTTTTGGTTATGGTTGACATATGACATATATTCAATGAAAGCCCCATATACCACCACTTTCTATTTAATATCAGTTGCTTAAATGGCTATTCAAATCGGTTGATTAGGGTAATCTTTGGTGCTGGTTTTTTTTAATACAAAAACAACTTAATCTTTATAAATACGTTTATGTATTGCATTTGTTTAACAAAAACAGAAACAAGTTGATAATTGAACTCGTGACTTTCATACTAGCGTCATCTGATTTCATAATATATGCCCCCTATTGACATATACATACATATGTACATATGTGAGTGCACATGCATCTGTATACACATACAATGTAAGTGTATACATAGAAACTGTTTTTAAATCTAACAAAATTTCTGTATAAAATTATATTTAAAATAATCTATTAAAACGTGTTTGCACTGCTTTAAAACAATTTCACTACAATTAACAAGCAAAGTAAATAAAATGATTTAAAAAAAGTTTTTGGGTTATCAGTTCAGCATTTATTATCAACAAATTATGCTTATTACTATTTTTTTTTTTGATAATGGCAAAATTTCATTTCCAAATATTTGTCTTAGAAATCATTTCGTAAGCGTTGGAAATAATATTTTGTTTTTTGTCACCTTATATGTAAAGCTTACAGATATGATTTTAAAACATTTCGAAATATTATTGCAGCATCATTAGAATGTAATCTACAAAACTACGCATTATTCTTGCTAACAGTGTATTAAAAAAAAAAAAAAAAATATTGCTTTGGTTAATGTTAATTAAGTATACAAACAGAAAGTAAAATTGCGTGAGCTTTGGTTGCCGAGTGGTTAAAGCGGCTGTGCCAAAATTGTGAAATTTGACACGTCCAAAGTTCATAGGGTGCTGATGAAGAGTGTTTGCTACCCAGAAACAGCCGGTTGTCCACCTAGCTACTTAATTTTACTTTTCTTTACTGAATTGATATTAATTAAAAGTAGTGACAAACCAAGGGTTGAACTTAAGTCTGAAAAAGTAATTTAATATAAATGTATTACAATACAGAAGTTCAATAAAATTAAAAATTTACAGTAAAATGTTTTGAACATAATTTAGTTCTCCATAATTTCTTTCTTTCACATTCATCAAAATTCGCAATGGAAGTAAAAATCAAGAGATTGCTCATAGTCATTTTCAAGGAGTCCGAACTTACGTTTTTTGTATTTTTATATGGGAGTTCCTTCAAAGAGGCGTGGTAAAGGGTCGGCGTGTTTGAAAAAAATATTGGAGAGAAAAAAATTATTGATAGTTGGTCATACATTTTACTCCACATCGTCGGTGTCTATGCTTCCTTAATTATTAGCTTACTTCAAACCTTTTTAGTGCATCCTCTCTCACATTTGCATCAGGATGCAAATGTTTCATCAAGTAATTTTGTTTGCGAGAATTAACAGGTACTAAATTAGTTATTGCAAGAAAAAAGTAAGTTGCTGAAACAATTGCATCCTTGTGAGCGAAGTAGGATGTACAAAAGTCACATGCCTTTATGTACGATCATAAAGGCATGTGACTTTTGAAAGGAAGACAGTGTCCATGATTGGCATCCAGTGAAGTGCTCCAGTAAAGCAGTTTTGTAAGACGTGCAATTTTCTTGTTGCTTGCCAATGTGAACGTATTTTTGTTGGGCTGAATAAATTAGAACGATCTCAGTTGAGCGGATTAAATCATGAACAATTTAGGAATGCAAAAACGCTTTTAATAGTTTCTCGACGTACTGGCACTGACACACAAAGTGCTGGGAAATAATTGCAAATGGGAGAGCGAATTCACTTGCTTCAAGAGCAAAGGAGTTACGGAGCATAAGCGGGGAATGCGTAAAATCCTTTCACGTAGTTAAATCTGAGCGCAAGCAATTAAATCTGGAATTCTGAATCCGTGAGTCTCAAAACAAGAGTTATATGGGGAAAGCCATTAAGAAAGAAGTAAGAGTGCTATATTCGGCTGGGTCGAATCTTAAATACCTTTCACAATGATATACATATGTACCATTCTGATTGATTTTTGGTACCAAAAGTTGTTTTATTTGGCTTTTAGAGACGACTTCTTGAGAAAACGGGAGGAGCGTTATCTGGGGTGCATATGGGCCGATGTCCAAAAATGTTCTAATTTTGCCTCTGAACAACCTATATGTACCATTCTAACAAATTTTTAGTGCAAAAAGTCTTTTCGTGTGGCTTCCAGGGCCGACTTCTTGCGATAACGGGAGTGTATATGGGCCGATGTCAAGAAATTTTTCAGTCTTGTTTATGAATGGCCTATATGTACGTACCATTCTGATTGATTTTTGGTGCCAAAAGTTGTTTAATTTGGCTTATAAAGCCGATTTCTTAAAAAATCGGGAGACGCTATATCTCGGGTATATATGGGCCGATTTCAAAAATTCTTCGATTTTTGGGATCTAATTTGCATTACAAATTATATAGCTAACTTTTTGGGAAACAATTTTTTTTTCAAAAATCTCAAAAAAAAAATGACCAAAATTACTCCTCAAAACCCGATTTTTTTGGATATATCTCGGCTATCCGTGGACTGATCTTACTGAATTTCAAAATAGACCCACTACCGGGATTTAACACATTTTAGCGAAAGAATGAGGTTTCTATCTCAAAACGTTTTCTTAGAAACGGTATTTCAACGACTACAGACGGACAGGCGGAGATCGCTTAATCGTAATCTCTATTGATTCTGATCCAGAATATATATACTTTATGGCGTCTTAGATGGTTATTTCAAGACGTTACACACGGAATCACAAACTTATATATACCATTACACATTTTTGTGAAGGGTATAAAAAAGAAAACAAAGGGACTGCTAAAACTTATGAAAACTCAGTTAAGTAGAATAATCTTAGTGGTAATCAATGCAAGAATTCTGGGGAGGAATCCAGACGAGGAAAAAACGGGGGCCACTAAAACTCAGCAAGTCCAATTCAAATAGAATAATGGGAGTCACTCTCAGCTACTAGCACATCTTAAACGCATAGGCATAGCGGTAGGAGATGAATATTGAGCGAGACACCATTTATGTATGTATACCAGTACCCCGCCTTGTCACAAATACAATCCCGATGTTTTGTGGTAGACATTTTGTCAGACATAAACCAATTATGGGGCATATGCTGGAGGAAATTAAGGAGCTTTGTGAATGACACGGAGTTCCTATAGATCCATGCGTCAACTTTTTTTGTGATTATATACACAGAGCGTACAACAAGCCTGCACTGGCTGATGTGTATGTCGTACGACATGGGCTAACATACCCCTGCAATCAACCTAAACTAACCCTGGTAATAATAGGTTACTCGCACCAAGTGGCATATCTAAACCGCAAGGAAGGCAATGAATGTGAAGCATATGGAGAGCATAGTGATATATTGGAGCACGATTTTTACTGGCTGAGAAATACATATATCGAATGGCATGGGCAGATGTCTCTTAACTAAATAAAAGCAAATTAAAATTGAATGGCACCATTTCTAATTTATTTTATTTCTTTCATTTGCTGGCTTATTTTTTTGTCATTTTACTTTTTTTATTTACACTTTAATTTAACGACACATTTAACACTTTATTGTAAAGATTACAATGTAAACTCATAAATAAACAGCGTAACATCACATGAATGGTTGACAAAGTGGGGGAAAACGAGAACATTTCTGTTGCACAAAAGCATGTGAACGCTGAAATGGTGTGATGCAAATTGACATTTAAGTGTTAGAAAAAATTAGTCTTTTTATTTGTACTCGTACTTTTAGTTCTATAAAATCGTTTTTCAAAACAATATAAATGTAAAAGCATTGAAATTATGTGTATTTTTCTTGATTGAAATCAAATTATGCGTTTGCTGCACGTAATGTTTCTCAAAACGCTGATTATTGAGCTACCTACTCAAAATAGCTTGAAGAAAATACGAGGGCTGTTTTGTGTAAGAAGAAGAATATTTCTCTCTCACAATTTCGCTAAATTAGCCATACTACCAACTACGATTCCACGCTCTCTCAATGGGATCACACCTAATGTGCTTCAACTCGCTGTTGCTAAGCGACACATATGTACAATTTTTTTTTTATCAGATAAAGTGTAACGATTTTCATAATTCAAACCTGTCCATTACTTTTGCTTATCTTTTGTGTTGTGTATTATAACAATATTATTTACACTTTGCAGGCAAATGTTTGCTGCTGTAGTGTTGACATTTGCACTGAAAATATATGTACATATATTTTTTTTAAACTAATAATTTTAGATAAACTATTTATTTTTGCTCGTTATGAAAAGTAGCTTGCTAAAAGATATTATAGTTCTATTATAGATGCAGTTTGCTAATTATGCACCTAGTGCGTACCTTACAAAATGGAGACATTGACTCAAATGGGCTTATAAAAATGCTAAGCACTTCCATGTTCTTTAATTTGCTCCAGCATATGCCCAGTAATTAGGTTTGTTCAGGAGTCTCTCCCAAGATATCGGAACGGTATTTGTGAGATGGCGGGGTAATGGCAAAAATAGTGCTCTAATGTCTCGCTCTTCTCTTCCATTTCCATACGGTTATGGTGTGCTTGATCTTGCTTAAGTCTGAGAAAAAATTTGTAGATGATTGATGCGGGCACCTGGCTAGGGTGGGTCAAATCCACGGTTGTAAAGCACAACGGTGCGCCATCGCCTTCAAATGGCCGGTCAACTAATCTGAGTTTCAATTTCTTATAAATACCAAATGATCCTTAGAAATAAACCACTATGTGGGGCTACCTAGAAGTCCACTTGTCTAAAGCATAATTATTCAGACAGACACTCGTGATGGGCGGTATTCTCGCTGCAGTTCTTTAACCAGACATGGTCAACACTCTCCGCTTAGCTCTGCCATGGCAACCCAGAATGGGGTGAAGGCAACATAAATTCGAGAGAACTCATGCGTTCCCTCTTCATTCCTCATAAATGGGCACCAAGGCCCGTTACGCTTCAGGGTGTCCCTTTCAGGTGGAAGCACATGACACGTGCGTGCGTGCGTGCGTGCGTACTAAAGACAAGTTATTTTTTTCATAGCACAAGTTACATACAAAACTTTTTGACGCGCCTGTGACTGATCAACTTTGAACTTTTTCACGTGTTGTACGATTTTGTCAGCCAATTGACAATAAATGAAAAAAATCAAGCAAATTTTTTTTTTATTTATGGAGAAATAACTTATTGATGGAGTTGGAAATTGTTTAAAAGAGGAAGCCAGGAGGGCAAAACAAAATTGTTTAATATAAAACCAAGTAAAAAAATAAAAAAACAGATGACAGTAAAAGGTTCTAAGCGCTTGTTATGCAACTTGCTTATGTAATACTTCTAGTACCCACTAAGCTTCGGTGGTGGGATTTCTCTCCAAGGATGTGGACTCTAATTTATCCAAAGTTGCTCTGACAGAACAGAACGCCACGGGGTCAAGGGTTCTATATCACTTTCTTTTGTTCGCTTTCACGGTTTGCTTACAATAGAGACAACACAACCACGCGATAATGACTTAAGAAAAACTATGCAAAGCACGAACATGAAAGTTACAACAACAATTAATGGGCGGTCTCGATATCTTGGGAGAGACGCATTACCAGACAAAATGACCTATAACGGGCATATGCTGCAGGAAGTTAAGGAACTTTGTGAATGACACGGAGTTCCTATAGATCGATGCGTCAAACTTTTTGTGGTTAAATACACGCAGCGCACAACAAGCCTATGCTTGCTTAAGTGCATGTCGCTCGACATGGGCAATCACACCTTTCCCCATCAATCTAACCTGACCCTAACCTAACCTACAATAACAACAACATTATATCGCACCTCAAAACTTCTTTAGCTCTCACTGAAACTTTCGCCTGTCTCTAATGTAAAATCACGCCATTAATTCTTAATTCCCTCATCTAATTAAACCATATTCAACTTGTTTGTATTTGCAGCGTATCGCACAAGTGACGGAAAGCCGTGGGTGTTGCCTGTGGTTCGCAAAACTGAGATTCAAATTGCCAGCGATGAAACGATTAACCATGAATATTTACCAGTTTTGGGTAAGTGTTATTATAACATTCATTGATAACTCAATTTGTTTGTGAATCCTTGCGATAAGATATTGCAATTTAAAATTAATTAGCGAATGTTTACAAACACATTGCAATTTGACCGCACAGTGCGTGTTGTTGGCAGTCTTGTTGAGGCTGGTGTTAAGTCGACAAGCAAAATGTTTATATGTACATTTGAAATTTGCATACAATGTAATTGTGTTGCCTTACAGGTACTGAAGCGTTTACAAGAGCTGCAACTGGTTTGTTGTTGGGCGAAGATTCGCCAGCTTTAAAAGAAAACAGGGTAAGCAAAGTGTCTAGGGTTTGCTTGCCATGCAAATTTTCTAATGATATTTCTTTATTTTCAGGGCTTTGGCATACAGACGTTGTCTGGCACAGGCGCCTTACGTATGGGCGCTGAATTTTTGCGTCGTCACTTAAATCGTAAAGTATTCTATTATTCCGATCCCACTTGGGAAAATCATCACAAAGTATTCATGGATGCTGGCTTTGAACAAGCCAACACTTATCACTACTGGGACCAATCTAAACGTGTTTTAAATATCGACGGTCTTTTGGCTGATTTAGAAAATGCACCAGAAGGCGCTGTTATCATATTACATGCCTGTGCCCATAATCCCACCGGTTGTGATCCTACCCAAGAGCAGTGGACTCGAATTGCCGATTTAATGGAACGTAAAAAACTGTTTCCATTTTTCGATTCGGCCTATCAAGGTTTTGCTAGTGGTGATCCTGATTATGATGCTTGGGCAGTGCGGTATTTTGTTAAGCGTGGCTTTGAATTATTCTGCTCGCAATCGTTTGCCAAGAACTTTGGTCTTTATTGTGAACGTGTAGGAAATTTGACTGTGGTCTCAAAATCGTCCTCTGTCAAGGAAGCAGTGCAATCGCAGTTCACTTGGCTGGTTCGTGGCATGTACTCAAATCCACCAGCGTACGGAAGTCGTATTGTATCGACTATTTTGAATGATGCCGGCTTAAGAAAAGAATGGCAAGTAAAATAATTTGCCACCTTTATTATTTGGTTTTTTTCCGATCCCTTTTTTATATTTTATAGGCCATATTCATAATAACACTGTGCTAGTTGAAAAAACCGACAAACGGGGCACCCAGTGACTAAACCTAATTCGGGTACGCTGAATTCAGTGGTGCTATCCGTTTTTCTAGGTTAGCTCGCATTTTCGAGATTTACCGTTATTTTAAAAATGGAGGAGGTTGCACTACATGTATTGAACTAACTTAAAAAATTTTTCGTTTATTGAACTTTAGCGTTCCAATGAACACTAGGTGCTCTTCAAGCGAAGTACAAATTATGCAAAAAGGTTTCATAACACTTTTTTAACACATCTTAATGTTAGATAATTACAAAAAATTGTTTATATGAACATGCAGAAATGTACTTTAATTAACAAGAAAAATTTTTTTTTTCAATTCTTGAAGCTTCGTCTGGTAACAGGTTGAAACTACAATTTTTCATCTTTTGTGAATAAAATCAAAAGTTGCCCACAGATTTTAGTCAATTAAAGCTCGTTTTGTTTCAAACATAATTTTTTATATACACGGGAAAATTTGTTGGCATAGCTTAATTTTTAAATTTTTTATGCAGTTTTAAGGATCACAAAATTTCAAGAATTTGCAAAAAATAATTTTTTTTTTCAAAAAAAAATTTTTTTTTCTAAAAAATTAAATTTCTTTTTAATGAATTATATATTAAATTAAAGGTTTTTTTATTGCGGAATTTCGGTTTTTTACTAAAGTTCAATAAACGAAAAATTTTTTTAGTTAGTTCAATACATGTAGTGCAACCTTCTCCATTTTTAAAATAACGGTAAATCTCAAAAACGCGAGCTAACCTAGAAAAACGGATAGCACCACTGAATTCAGCGTACCCGAATTAGGTTTAGTCACTGGGTGCCCCGTTTGTCGGCAAAAAAAAGTTTCAAATTCAAGCACAGTGTAATTATTGTAAGTTTATTAAGCTCTTATTTGACGTATTTCTACGGAATATTTGTCAAATAAACGTGTAATAAACCGTTAATAGTTTTTATGAATATGGGTGTATATATTTATTTTTTGAGCTAAAGGTCTTTTATTAAAATTATTTAATTATTTTTGTCGATATTTCGCTCTCCTTCGGATAGTTTCTTCAGGACAATAATAATCAAAACTTTGGATAGCTTACACATAAAATATTTGTTATATACAAATATGAACTTAATTGTATTTGCTTTAAGAGCCAATTGAAATGTATTAATTCAGGTCCAAAAATGAACCGTTTCAAAATATTTGCTGTATTTTTCAACTGTCTATATGCCGACGACGTTTCGTTGGTTGGTACTGATGAGTTGATTAGCTTCAACGAAATGTCGTCAGCAAATAGACAGCTGAAAAATACAGCAAATATTTTGAAAAGGTTCATTTTTGGACCTGAATTAATATATTTATTACATACATAATAAAGGCTTGATCTTGACGATTTTTCTTTTTCTTTCTTTTGTTTAAGAACTAAAATAAACGAAATAAAGTCTATGATTGAAAATTTGTATTTCAATTTTGTGAGCGACAGGCGTTTTTGTTATTAAGTATTATTTAAACACATTAGTTAACTTAAATTAATTTACAGTCCATTTAACTTACTTCATTTCATAATTAATAATTCTTCTTTTGTATTGCCATCAATTTTAGTTTATTATCTTTTGTTTTTGTATTGCCTCCTTTTGATGTATGATGTATTATCTTTTGTTTTTGTATTGCCTCTTTTTGATGTATGTATATTGTAATAAAAATTCGTCTTCTTTTTTTGATCTATATATTTCGAACCTCTCGGTTCATCTTCAGGATCTCGTTATTTTTGTTTATGCTACATAAAAATATTTTGATCAAAAAGAGGCAATACAAAAACAAAAGATAATTACTTCATTTCCTTTATAAATAAATAAATGTTTAATACATATTTTATGCATTTTCATTACAGGATGGAATGTATTAAAACAATGTCCAGTCGCATTATAGAAATGCGTAAAGCATTGAGAAAACGTTTGGAAGAACTCAAAACTCCAGGCACTTGGAATCACATAACTCAACAAATTGGCATGTTTTCATATACTGGCTTAAATGGTTTGCTCTAAATTCTCTAAATGTGTTTGCATGTCAAAAAATAATTGATTGTTTTGTTTTTTTTCCATATTTTTTTTTTAGAAAAACAAGTTCGTGTATTGATTGATGAATACCACATTTATTTATTGAAAACAGGACGTATTAATATGTGTGGTTTAAATGAAAACAATGTTAATTACGTAGCAGAAGCTATTCATGACGTTGTTACTCGTATTGGAAGTCAGCTTTGAGCCAAAGAAGAACATGCACTATTTGCTAAATTAAGTTTATTAGCACACATTGAAACAGCAAAAACGATAGAACATGGTTTCATTTTTCGCCTATTACGACGCAATACTGATTACTAGTTAACTTATTAGTTTAGTTTTAATTCAAGCAATATTCAAAGAAAAAATTCTAACAAAAACAATTCAAATCAAAACCCACTGAAACTCAGCTTAAACTTGTAACAAATTGAAAGTCTTTAAACAACTCTAGAATATATTCTTCAGTAAATGTTATCTACACAATAATAACTCCAATATTATTGAAAAAGCAAAGCCAAAATATATTGTACAGAAGCTCTATTTTGTATCCAAGTATTTCTAATCGAACCAAAACTGCAACAGCAATTCTATTATTATGAAAAACTTTATATAAACTTATTACAATTGAGATATACATATTTATATACATTAAGAAAAGAACATAATTGGCTTTGAAATTTCATTATTTAATGTTTTTATTAAAAGCAAACATGCAAAGCCTAAGAAAAATAAACATTGGCAATGTTTAAACATCAAATTATTCTTTTTTTTTCATCTTAATTATAAAACACAAAAACTCGCTTGCTGTTGTTATTGTTGTAGCATTTATTTATTTATTTAATAATGTGCATTGATTAAGTAAAAACAAGAAGAAAAAAAGTTAAATAAATTAGTAAACAATTTGTAAAAAGTGTACATGATGTATTTGTTATTAGTATTTTTCAATAAAAGACAATAATTACATGTATATAACAACATTATTTACTTTAATAATAATTATTCTTTACAGCTACGGACAAGAACAATTCAAGTGAAGCAGAATAATTTTTTGTGTAAGCAATTTGCACAAATAATTGTAAATTAGATTGAGATGCATGAATAAAGTTAGTTACATTTAACTTATGAAGTGGTCATTCATCAAAGAAACTGAGAAAAAAAATGTTTGCATGGTTTTTCCCTCACAAACGGGCGTAGGTTCGAATGCTACCGGCTGCGCCATTTGTCATGCATGGTTAGTTAAGTGGATCCTGCAGGGTCCCATAGGAATGCACGGTTATACAAGGAACTGAATAAACAACGAGGTTGGATTTTTAATTTTATTTCACCTAGAGGGACCCGTAGATAATCGCAGGTTACTTAATTTATTTACCTTTCTTAATGCTCTTAATACTAAGAATTCATGACTATTTATACCAATCCATAATTGTCTAAACATAGCAGCATTGTCGATCGTGGGAAAGGAATGCAGTCAACGTTTTTGCTGACTTCGTAAGAAATGTTCACTCGACAATAATGCTGACTGTGCATAAATTTGTCAGTATTGCTTACTATAACAAAAATATCTTAGCTTAACTATATACGAGGGTGACTCATAACAAACGGCTTATGTGTATTCAAAACATGCCATCTGCACCTTTAAAGTTTTACTGGACAGCGAAAAAATCAGGTTCTTTAAAGTAAAGACTAATTAGCTAAATTGTATTAAATAGTGTTATTTATTTTGTTTGCTCTTCTTCTTTAACATTATTTTTTATTATTTGAGCTTAATGGGCTTTGTTTTTTAGCTGTAATACTCAATAAACATTTTCTTAACTTATAATAAATTTTCTGATCAAAGTCTACTTCAATTGGACCTGGATTCTTTTTATGAATGGTGGAGTGCAAATCTGATGGAACTTCATTTGAATAAATGTAAATTAATGCGGTTTGCAAGATCTAACCAAATTACAGCAAACTATATTCTTGGCGAACATCAATTGGATTTGGTCGATAGTTTCCTCGATTTAGGTATATTATTCGACCCCAAGCTGACTTTTACTTCCCATATTACTCTAACAATAAACAAAGCTAGAGGTACACTTGGATTTATAAAACGATGGGCAAAAGCAGCAATGGTACGACCCATTCTGGAATATGTTTCAGTAATATGGGATCCAATTTATCAATGTCACTCTGATGCAATTGAATCCGTGCAGAAACAATTTCTTTTGTTCTGTCTTAGAAGTTTACATTTTGATCCTCTTAATATGCCCCCTTACACAAATAGACTTGCACTTATCAAGCTGCCTACTCTCAAAAGCCGTAGAGTTATGCTGAATATATCATTTATTCTAAATATTATTAATGGCTATGTCTGCTCTGGACTTTTGATCAACGAAATCTTATTTAACGTTCCTCAACGTACATCACGTAATTTTATTCCTTTGTTGGTAAACGTTTATAGAGAAAATTATGCCGATCCTCTCAACAGAATGTGTTATACTTTTAATCAATTTTATAGATTTTTTGACTTTTCCTTAAATCCCGCTGCAGTAAAATATTTAGTTATTTATTTTTAAATTCATAAAAATTTTTAATCTTTTTTATTTTATTATTTTTTTTTTTTTTTGAAAAACCGCTGTCTTTAAATGTAATAAAATTGTATTTTATGTATGTATGTAAATTGTCTGTAGGCAATTAATTTCCATAGACAACTCCCTAATTCATAAAAATTATTACAGGCTTATAAGACTGTTATTTGACATATTTGTATGGGAAATCTGTCAAATAAGAGATTTATAAACCTTTTATAATTTTCATGAATTAGACGGTTAATTAATAAAATAAAATAAATATATTTACCGATATTTCTTGCGGATAGCTTTTTCAGTGCAAATTTATTGAGTATTTATTATTGTATTAAGTTTATCAGGCTCAAGTTCTTTCTAGATTATTTTTGTGATTGATATTAATGAAATAAGACAAAGAAGGCATCAAAGACATTTATCAAGATGCACAACTAGTTGTTTCGAAGCCGCCACACTTTCTCGTCAGCTCCCGTCCTTGAACTCAGGGGCTCATGTTTCTAAAACGACTGGGAATACATACACTGTGTGAACTTCCGCCCTCTATCTCTTATGGTTCAAGAGTTATAGCTATGTAACTGTTACTTTACGATGTAAAGGGATACCTGGTAGTTTTAGAGTTCTTGTTGTTGTTTTTAGCATTTGTTGTGGTGGAGCATTTGTGAATATATACATACATATATTATGCAAATTTCATCCCTCTGTCTCTCACGGCTCGAGAGTAACGGCTAATTGTTACTTTACGTTGTATAGGGACACCTGTTAGATTTCGACTTGTTGTGTTTAGCATTTGTTATTGTAGGGCATATGTGAATATAAATATTTTGCGAATTTCAGCTCTCTGTCTGGAGCTACGGTTAATTTGTTACTTTACAGGCCAACCTAAATTAGAGCGTCAAGACTATTTTTGTTGAGTAAACCACCCATTTTCATACAAAATGGCAATAACATGCTTGACGCGCTAATTTAGGTTGGACTGTTACGTTGTATAAGGACACCTAGTAGTTTTAGACTTGTGGTTGTTGTTTTTAGCATTTGTTGTTGTTGAGCCTCTGTAAATACACACACTGTGCGAATTTCAGCTCTCTACCTTCTACAGTTCGATAGTTATAGCTAATTGTTACTTTTCGTTGTATGGGGAGACCTCATAGTTTTCGACTTGTTTTTAGTATTTGTTGTTGTAGCGGCAACAACATCCTGTGAAAATTTCAGCTCTCAAGCTCTTACCGTTTCGGAGAGTGGATGCTGTGACGGACGGACGGACGTAGAAGTCTAATAGGGTTCCGTTTCACTCTGATGAGTACGGAACCCTAAAAAGAACTCTGCAACGTAGACAACATCTACATGCTGTAAACCATAATCGGAAAAAACTGCATGTGAACCACAACCGGAGCATTAATGAAAGACACATTCATCGATAGATAACAGTGGGTATTACTCAAAAAATTTCACCAGAGGTCACTAAGTCAGTGAAATTTAAGCGAAAATTAGTCAAAAAAGGATTCCGCTAATGGCGGAATTTGGCCCCAGATAAATTTAGTTTTTCTCAATGTGTAGAAATACACGTCCTGCTTAAAATTTTAACAGTCTAATTCATAAAAATTATAACAGGTTTATAAAGCTCTTATTTGACAGATTTTTCATACAAATATGTCAAATAACAGTCTTATAAGCCTGTAATAATTTTTATGAATTAGGGGGTAAGTCTGAAGAAAGAGTAAATGCAATAGAAACTAAGCTTTTAAAATAGAAACCAACCCAATCACTAAAAAAATTTCCATTTGATAACAAAATAAGGTATATGTAGTCTAAGCAAACTAGTAGGTTGTTTAGACTATATTCCCGATTACTTATCGCTGACTTTTCAAGTTAAGGGGAAATTTTGATAACGAAAAATGGTTTATCTGGCCGATAAAGGCCTTCCTTCAGCTATCGGTAAGTTATGAAAACAGGCCATTATTACGACTGGGCAGTAAGGTTGGCGTTAGCTGAAGGTACCTTTTTATCGAGTTGAGGTTTCATGCAACATGTCACACAACTCGTGCCACAATCGATTTATTGAAAGACACGTTTGGTGACCGCCTAATTTCACGTTTTGGCCCTGTGAATTGGCCTCTAAGATCTTGTGATTTAACCCCGCTAGACTACTTTCTGTGGGGCTATGTAAAGTCATTGGTCTATGCGGAAAAGCCACAAATGCTTGACCATTTGGAAGACAACATTCGCCGTGTTATTGCCGATATACGGCCACAAATGTTGGAAAAAGTCATCGAAAATTGGACATCCAGATTGGACGACATCAGGGCCAGCCGTGGCGGTCATATGCCAGAAATCATATTTAAAATGTTATGCCACAAGATTATCTTTCGGATAAATAAAACTCATGTCAATCGAATAATCCATCGTTGTTTTATTGCAACTTAAAGTTCTACACATCGAAAAAAACACCCTTTGATTACGCTTTTAAATACATTTTTGAAATACAGATGTTGGTTACAATTAAATTTACATCCTTCACTTTTATAAAGTGCTTATAAAATGTTTGCCTTGTTTTGAACGTAATAAATAACACAGGTGAAAAACCCATATACATACATACATATTTATTTGGGATAAATCACTTAACTAATTTAGTAACGACTGATAAATCTGTTCTTTGATTAAAAATATTTGCATTCAATTATTTTGAAATAATCAATAAAAAACTCATTTTCTCTGTAATCAAAGTGCGGTTAGAAATACATTAAGCAATCCAATCAGAGTTAATTATTGCATTTATTCTTAACTTTATTGCAAATTTATAATTAAAAGGTAAACTAAATAAACGGAATGATAATATTGATATTCAACAACGAATGATAATATTGAAACATAGCAACAATTTCAATATTGATGGCCCAGAGCTTTTGAATTCCCAGGAAGTCGAGATTGGATTTTAGAATTCCTGGAATTCCGAGAGCTCCTCCCGCTTAAAAGAAAGAATTTAAGTTAGCGTCTGAATGGATGAATTGACAGAGTTCCCAACTTACACTATCAAGGTTGCAGCTTCTATTTCTGCCGAATGCTGTGGAGGTTTTTGCTGACAAGTGTTTTGTGTTTGTTTATAAAAAAAGTATATCCCGGCTATTTCATACGACAACAATTACGACTCTTGCAGTAAGGGATGTTATTTTTAACCCTCCGATGACTGAAAAGGTCCCTAGGGACCTTTTGGTTTTTCAGATCTGCAGAACTTAACTAAAAAAGGGTAGAATTTCTTGAAATTCACTGGTATTTATCTTTAAACGATTTTGAAGCATTTTAAATTAATATTAAATAATTTTCTCATATACAGTATTTATCGGATATAAGAAACTTGAAAAATCCACGAAAAAAGTTTCTTATAAGCGTTTCTTTCTTATATACATACAATTATTTTATATAAGAAACTTATTTCTTATATATGTAAGTAGCTATGGCCATATGACATTTGTTTCTTATATGAATATACGAGCTTTTTTACCTTTTTATGTACATATATACGTAGATGTATGTCTGTAAATAGAAAAAAAAAAACAAATCAAATTTTATTTTATTAACCCCTTTTGTAAATAGATATAAAAAAACTAGACAACTTCAATTTGAAAAAAAAAATTATATGTAGTAAATACATGTACGTACATAATTCATTTTGTACTAGTTATTTATTTATACGAGGCAAGAAACAAAAACTTCTCATGAGCACTAAAAGTAAAAAAAAAAACGTTGTTGTTGTTGTAAAACTGTCAGAAAACAGAGTTGTCCATGCAAACTACATAAATTCAGTGTTGCCCTTGAAACTTTCTTATATAAATTCTTTTTCTATACATTTTGTGGTTTTGGTGTTCAAGAAAAATGTTCTTTTATCAGTTTTTTTTTCTTATAAGCGTTTTTCTTATATGAAACTTTTTTTGTTAGACAAATCACTAAAAAGATATGGTGTTTTTGCAAATGTTTCTTATAAGCGTTTTGTTCTTATATGAGATGTTCTTATATCCGATAAATACTGTATAGTGATATTTTTGGTCTATTAAAGTTGTTTACTATGTCGATGCCCAACGAGGTCCCTGGGGACCTTTTATGTATTTTTCTGTAATTTTATTTGATTTTATTTTATTCGTGAAACAAAGCTTAGGCCATCAATTTCAGGATTGTATTTTTTTTTTGTAATGTAACTTTTTAATGTCTGTAGTGCAGCGAATTAAAAAAGGCGGGAGTTATTGGCGGCAAATGCTAGAGACTTTTAACAGCTCTGCCGCCTAATCAATTAAAACCTAACCGCACACTAATGACCTCCCCTTTTATTAGAATACTTAGATCTTTTAAAAAAGTTAATTTTATAGTTTTCCAATATCTTACTTTTGTAGTTTTTTGATTATCATAATTCAAATCATTACTGCAATAAATTTTTATCAACAGTTTAATACGTGTCTACAATCCATCATTAAGCTAAACATTCATGTCACGTGTTTTTTTTTCCAGGCAGCTTTCCCTGTTTTTATTGACCCTTCTTTGTGGTTGTTTTTAAGTTGGCTATTGGATCCATCAATCAACTTAAGTACGTAATTATTAAATTTAGACATACATATGTACATAAATACTATTTGTTTGTGTATTCAATAATGTACTTTTACAGCACTTAAACCTTTGAGCTTTTATTTGCCTGTGTGTTTTTAATTGCATTAAGAAAACCATCTCCCCATTTGTTTGCCTTAAATTCTAAATTGAAAAAAAAAAAAAAAAAAAAAAAAAAAATAAATAATCATAAAGAGCAAGTGATGTTGGAAAAATGATTTGTAGGCCATCAAACTGTTTGTTAGACATCAAAAGTTTTCCTTTCATGCTGCTGCTCTTGTTTTAATGTTGTGGAAAAGTTTTTGCTGCAATAAGATGGGATTAAAAACAAAAACCTACTGCAGAATTTGAACTTAATAGCCATAATCAAAATGCAAGTACATGTATACATATGTACTTATATAAATGTGAATGTGAATAAGGGCAGGTCAGATTTGCATGGACAAATTATTTGTCGTTACTGTTGCAACGATTTTGCTACAGCTGTAGAGTTGCACTACGAAATATCAAAAAAATTGTTTTCGAGGCGTCCGATTTCCCTTTTTTAATTTTTGTGTGTATGGTACTGGAGGTTGGCTATACTTTTGGAGGTTGGCTATACTTTTGATTTCTCTACGGGCAGGCTCCTTGCAAAATGAATGTATTCAAAAGAACTATTTTTCTGAAAGAATATTTTAAATTTAATAGCTGAAGTTGTGTTGGTGGGAGTATTCAAACTGATTTAATAAAACCGTTAAATACAGATGTGAAACGCGATTTTTTCAGTTTTGAAAGTTTTTGTACTTGTCAAGCAGATCTACAAACTACAACCTTTTGTATACAATTTTCAGTATTTTATACGTATTCAGTATTTTATACCTATAAGAAAAAGGGTAAAATTCAAACATAAAACTACATCTATACATCCTAAATGCCAATCTCATCAACAATCGGCGGTGGCTCAGTGGTAGTGTTAGCTGCTTATCAACCTGCATGCTGCTGGTTCGAGCCCTTGTTGTTCCTTTTAATACAATAAATGTGGTAAAATATTTTAAATATTTTTTTTTTGTCTATATCTCAGTAATTATAAATTGGATTTAGATTTAGATTTTCAATCCCCAAGCAGGGGGGACACATAAAACGATTAAAGTGAGATTTAGATCAATAAGTTGTCTGAGAGCTTCACAATGGGTGCCCGAAAATAGGTATTTTATGACAAATCTATATATACCCTTTTGGCAAAGGGTATAATAAAGAAAGTGAAAATCGGATTTCTCGAAAATGATTTTTTTGTTATGTCGTAGTGGAGTTCTTTTTCTCATGCCCCATTCATGAGGTATCGAGAAATCTATGACATAATATCAACAGGAAAATTGATCCTCCCCAATATACCTACCTACCTACATATACGCTGCAGGCGTCACAAAATGACATTTAAAATTTGTAGTAAAATGTATTGCATTTTACGAAAATTTTCTTATTAACAATTCTTTTCGTTTTTCCTCCACTGAAATGAGGGTAATGCTTTTAAGGTGCATGAGTGAATGTACATAAATGTATGTATGTATATATTTATTTCTTTTTCGTGACCTCTACAGCCAGCCTTAATCGCCAATAGTATTTCATGTAAATCGTTATATGTATCTGCATTTGATGTATTGATTTTATATGTCGGCCAGAAAAAAATATAAATTAAACATTTGTTATAATAATTTTGTTTGTGTGCTGAGAAACGTAAGTTTTTCAAATCACTTGTGACTTCAAAGTCGTAAATCGCTTTTTTTCGGAGTGCTGTAAGTAAAGCACATGATGATTTGTATGGAAATAAAGAGTTTGCTGTTCTGATATGGCCACTTTTTTTTTATAAATCAAAGTAACAATCGCAAATAAAATTTTTTTTTTAAAAATAATGCAGTTTATAAAGGCTTAGTTATGCGAACGTCTACGTAAGCCAATGGAACGGACGTGTGTTTCTGGCATATTAAAACGATGTAAGCGCTTACCGAAATCAAATGTCACGTTGACGGAACGTTTCAACCTGTATAAAACAGAAAGTCATAACGTTTTTACGTGACATTTGCTAGCTAGTGTTGTTCTTCTATTTGATATTTGTAAATCAGTGATGGAACTTACATTTGTTGGTCATTAGTACGGCATAATTAATCCCTTTTCGTACTTTTATATTGAAATACTAAATACTTTATCATTTTTTGTTAATAAACACAAGTTTAAAGAAATTTTAGTGTGACAGTAATTTCAGAATGCACACAGCTTTTTGAAACTGTTTTTTTCTAACATCAAGAAGCCAAGGGGCCACCCATCAAATTAGGACGAAAAATTTATCTTTTTAGCCTTAACTATGTATTTAATCAAAATACATTCTTTACTTTGTATTATTTGTGTTTTTAATATAAGCTATACAAAATTAATTACTGCTAATTTCACAAATTTGAGACAATAATTAATTTTATTTAAGAAAAAAACTAAAATTTATTATTAGTTACGTGGAGAGAAACAGCGCTCACATTACAAAGTAAGATTAATTAGTCTAGTTACAGCCTTTTCGCCTTATAAGTTTGTTAATAAAATTAGTCAAACAAAAATTTAAAGAAAACGTATTTTAGTTGAATACATCATAAATTATAATTGATTTTAGGTAACAATAAAATAATTTTCAGTTTTCTTTTTCTTGTTCAAATTTTTCCTTATTTTTTGTTATGGTACTTTTTCTACAAACCATACGAAAACATACCCCGTTTCAGCTACCATCTCTGTAGTTTATATATTTTAATTTTAACTAAACTTTTGTGTATTTTATGGGCATTTTTTGATACAATGGATGACGAAAAATTAAATTTTAAGATTTAAGAAGCTTACATCAGTCAATAAGTCCTCCACATCCATTAAATTAGAATGAAATTATGTTTTTTATTTCAACTTTCAATGAAAATTTTTTTTTTAATTTCAAAATATTTTTTTTATTTTTTTGACGTTTATCAAATTTATAAACGTTGTATAACTGCTCTAGCGTCAGTACGTTAAAGTACGTTCCGTTAGCCTACGTAGACGTTCGCATAACTAGGCCTTTAGTTATTACAAGAGAGACTTGGCTCCATATGACGAGCCATGCTTACTTGAAAAGACAATAAATGTTATCGAAGGGGTGAAATATTTTGGAGTCATTCTGGATCGGAAATTAAAATGGAAATACCACATAGATAAAAGAGTCAACAAGGCTTATATACATATGTTGGTCAATCTATTAATTTAGGTCTAAAAAATGCTTTCTGTCTTTTTGCAGCCGTTTATATGCCGCCGACATTTCGTTGCTGCTAAACAACTCATCAGTAGACTTGAAGCCCAACTACTTATTCCAAAGTTCTCATGAACAAAATGAGAATCAGAAGTGCTCAAACAAACTTTTTATACAGAAAACGTTTTACGTTTTGCAACACTTTTACTTTTTATAGCATTTCCTTACAACAGGTGACCTTTGGTTTCCAGCAACTTGTATTCTTGAAAGTATCAAAAAGTAAAATTAAATACTATATTTTTTAGATATAAAGTAATAAATTTCCATTAGCTCTTATAGCGAATAAATAATTAAGTTCATTGTTGCTCAATCTCTAAACGAGTAATAGGGATAAGATGGGGGATAACCATCCATCCATCAATTTTGGCTTACAAAACAACTTTCACACATTTTTCATTGGATTATTTTTCAATACAGATTATTTTAGCTCAATTTCTTTTACACATGTAAAGTACATTTAGCCTGAGCCGATTTGTTTGGAAGGAAAAACCTTTAAAAAATTGTTGGGGGAAATAATTCCACGAGTAATTTTAATCTAATAAGCTGTATGCACTGCAAAACCTAAATTTAAATCATTTATTACACATACGAATAATATTTCGTTCAAAATAAATTAGCACTCTGAAAATATAAGTTTCATGACATTAAGTTCAAAAAGCTGGAATCGTAAGGAGTAAATGAAATTTTAGAAGAGCAAACTATGATGTGTATGTGTGATGTATATGAGAAGATTTCTGGCTGTAAATCTCCCGTTCTACATGAACATATGCTGCAAGGCTTTTTCGATGAGTATTGCACATTGAAAGAAAGTAATTGGGAAAACATTCATTAAATTGCATCACAGATAATAGTAAAAATTAGTACCAGCTATAACATTTTCAAATAGTGAACGTGCGTGATGTGAGCCAAAAAACACTCACGCGTACATCCCTATTGTTAATGATTTCCATACAGAAATAACATTTATTAATATGTGTGTTTGTGTGTGTGCTGTTCCATTTATTTGATAAGTGTATGGAAATCGCGATTTTTGTCAATTTAGTTATCTTAGTAAATCGTTGATAAAATCAAAAGTTGTGCACCGATTTCAATGAAATAAAGCTCATTTGATTCAAAATATATTAAGCTAAATGCTTTAAGACCAACATTATGACTTTAGTTGCATTATTTTTTTTTATGAATTTTTAAATAAGAATTTTTTTTTTTTTTAATATAAAATTGTAATTTTTTTTTTTCTAAAACTACAACGATATCTCTGAAACTACTCGCTCAAATTAAAAACAATGTAGCCACGGATTAAAGATAATTTTGTTGACGAATTTCAGTTTTTATTTTTATTTGAGTATGGTGAACCGTTTTCAAGTTATTGAAATATTTGTACTGGAAGCGCCTTAATTTTAGACATAACGGTATATCTTAAAATGTCGAGCTGATGGAGAAAAATGGAGTTTAGATTTAAAATCAGCGACCTCAAGTTAGTAAAAAATTGCTATAGAATTCCAAACAACACTCAAAAAGTTCAATTTTGTTCCCTTGTGTAATAATTACGTAATAACAAATAGACTTTATAATAGATATTTCTATTTTTTGAATAATGAATTTAAAGTTTTTAACTCCGATTAAACACAAACTTGGCTGGTTTCCAGTTTTATTATTTTCATTTCTAATCCTCTCTACTCAAAATGTAAACTTGTGAATTCTTAAATCTACCAGTGTTTATGGCTTCGGGCTTAATTTTACCTTCCACATTTCGGTACATGTCGAGCAGACAAAATTAATGATTGCAGCAGATAGAATGGATTGGAGAAACATTTAATTTTGCTTTAACTATTTTTGCCTAATTATTCTCACACAAAGTTTTTTCATTATAATTTTTACACCAATTTCAAAGTATAATTATATCACTTAATAGATTCGAAAAATGTTACAAATTTTTCAAAAACTATGTCACTAATCGAAATGCAATTTGCTAGTGTTGGAGAAAAAAAAAAAAATAAAAAACGGAGTAGTTTTATGTTCGCTTTATTGAAAAAAGTGTACTTACTTGTAGCATTTCAGTTTTCATTTATCTTAAGAAATCTAATAAATAAAGCTCTTAATTAATTCATGACAAGTTTTTATTTTTTAATTCTATGTTAGTGTACTATTAAAATTGCACAAAAAACATTAATTAAATGTTAAATAAATAACTGCTGTATTACATCTTTATAAAAAAAATAAAACGAAAAAGCGGATCAAAAGTATTTGAAACATAATTGAAGTTTTGAAAACATTATATTTTCAACATCAACCAGTACACACACACACACACACACACACATACACATGCAGTTGTTGACTAAAAACCACCATAACAGCAGGCAGCTCTCAAGTGACAGACATACAAAACCTAATAAAATCACCATGAAAAGTGAATGTTTTAAATCGAAAAGAAACACACAATTTTATATGAATTGTTTTTTTTTCCAACAGCAGAGACAATAAAATTATTTTAAATCAGTTTATTAAATTTTTAGTACACTTTTAGAATTAATTTTATCTGCAAGTGCTTTAAGTTGGCTGCAGATTGAAACATCCAACCGGGCACAATGAATTCACTGGGATTTTCTGTCTACACAAAATTCTGTTGCTGCTGGTGCAGAATATGATAACACAATTTTGTATGAATTTGAAATATGAACTTTAAATAAAAACGTGAATGTTTAAAAAACGGATTTTTTTCTAAATCTAATTTATCTTTTTTTTTCATTTACATACTCTACTTGTACTTGTTGATAGTCATATCAAACAGAATTCTTTTTTTTTCTCATTTCATTAAAACAAGGTTTTAATTATAGACCATAAAATAAATTTGTTTTGACACTAGCCGACTGTAAAAAGCTACATAGATATTATATGCACTTATTTATGCATACATATGGGCATTTCCAAAATGTTGTATTTGTCTGAATTGGGGAAAAAAAACTGAATTTAAAACGAAGTTTTATTTTGAAAAACTTTTCAATTTACAACGTGTCACTTTTTTTGCAACTTTATTATGGGCGAAAAGAACATCGTCTTTGCCATAAACCAACGATCGAACCCATGTCGTTTAAATGGGTGCGATCGTTGGTTAGTTCAAACGAACAAAAAATCAAAATTGAAGCAAATCTACAGTTTATGGCAGCTTAGCTGTTTTTGTGCAACATGTTGCTCGATGTGTTTCTTTACTTTTCCAGCAATATTTATCAAGCAACATTGTGATAGAAGAATAAGAAGAAGAATACGTCCAAATGCTCTCAGTCATGAAAACTTGCAAAAATGTTAAGCTTCGTATAGCCTGTTGTCAGATCTTACAATATTGTAAGACCTAACAACGTGCTGGCAATCTACTAGAAATACAAAATTGTCAGCATTAAGAAAATTATTAGTTCAGACAATTGCAAGAAAATCTTACAATTTCATTGCCAGACAATTGCCTGACAATAAATTTAGCTTCCAAAGAAAATTGTCAGCTTACACGGATGTAAGATTTTTTACATATTAAAAATTGTCAGTCAATTGTCATTATTAAAATACACCCACAACACAAATACCATTCTTCATTCTTTATTTTTCTCGCTCAATAACCATGTTTTTAATTTTTTTATTCTCTTTTCTGCAACTTTTTACATCTCGTACTCACATTTTTACTATTCTCTTGTTTTTTCTCTCCCTTTCGTACACACACATTTTTCTTTAATATTCTTTGTCATTACTCTGACAATGACGCCATTGTAATGTGTTGAGAGTTTATGCACCTGACAATGTACTAGCGATGATGATGCCAAAGTGTTCAGACGATTGACAGTTAACTGACAATTAATTGTTAGGTATGTAGGTGGCCTGCCAATGCTTTTGCTTACAATAATTTAATATAAATGTATGTATTACAATATTGTCAAGAAAAATTTGTAAGTTCTCACGATTGGTTAAAAATATTCTATACATTTTCCGACAATATTGTAAGATCTTACAATCGTCTATACGTAGCTTTAGTTGTTGTTCACGATTGACGACTTACCTAATTTTTTAAAGTAATTTATTTTGATTTTGCGGTTTCAAAAGTAAACGTAAATAAAAAACCCTTAAGAGATATTTTTTCCATAATATTTCTTTTTTATTATAAAATTTGAATGTTGACATTATGTGTGAAATACTACATCATTTAAATGACCACCACGCGAAGTGTTGCAAGCATTGATTCTTTTGGGATAATTTTCAACCACTTTTTGGCACATATTGGGCGGCATCTCAGCCATAACTTGATAAATGTTGGGTGTTAAGTGCTCACGAGTTAATAGTTTATCTGCATAAACACGGTCTTTCGCGTAGCCCCACAAAAAAAGTCTAATGGTGTCAAATCGCATGACCTTGGTGGCCAGTTGATATCGCCACGGCGAGATATTCCGCGGCCAGGAAATGTGTCTTGTAATAAAGCCATATTCGTTCGAGTTGTGTGGCATGTGCTACCATCTTGTTGAAACCACATATTCTCAAAGTCGTATTCTTTAATAGCAGACAAAAAAAGTTGGTTATCATATGATCATAATGCTCCGAATCGACGGTGACAGTCGTTCCATAGTCGTTTTCGAAGAAGTAAGGTCCAATCACACCTTTGGACCAAAGAGCGCACCAAGCAGTGTCTGGATGTAGTGGCCTCTCTTCAATTCTGAAGATTCTCAGAACCCCAAATATGACAATTTTGCTTATTAACATACGCACCGAGTGAAAAATGTGCTGCTTCATCGCTGAAGAAAATTTTGTTCGAAAAATCGCTGATATGTGGCTGTGGCAGAATCACTATTTTTGTAGTGTGTTAAGCGATCCATTTTTGTCGATGTCAGACTTTCAACTGAGAAGAAAAAAAAGCTTAGTTGGACAGATATCGAATACCAGTCCAATACTTTTGAAACCACGAAATGTCTAACCCGTTAGTATTCGACAAAAGAGGTGACTTCCTGCTGCCTTGTAGATGCCTTTTTTCAGTTAACTACAGGGGAACTTAATTTTTAAAAGTGTGCATAAACATGGAAAAATGTATTCCAGAATACAAGACCAATCGAGAGCTTCCTTTTCTCTTTCTCTTTCTCTCTCCTGGCTTGAAGTAAAACTAAAAATTGTTTTTATAAATGAAGCCTTCCTTTACCATAAAGAAAAGTAATTTGGTGTGAAATTCTCGACGTGAAAAGGGAGCAAATGAAGCCTTTACGATGAAAAAAAGTAATTTGGTGTGAAATTATTGAACTGAAAAGGGCGCTCAGGAAAAAAACATTATTTTTACGTTATTTTATTGAAAACTATTCGTTTATGTGGCGAAACAGCGCAAGGTAAAAAAAAAAATCACTTACAACCCAACATCATAATAGAAACGAACGCTACAAAATCACAAAAATTATGACGTTTGACGTCTTTTATCGTATGTCTGCAGCAAGTTATTAAAATAAACGACATGCACACAATCAAACTGTGTGAAGAGTATGTTCTGTATCCTCGGCTCTAAAAACTTTCGATTTTGATTCAAACAGAGACAAGCACATGTACGTGCAGCCGAACAAGCACAACTGCACACACACAATCAAACTGATCGGCTACCTTTTTGAGCGTATCTTGGGCACTTAAAATTTAGCCATGAAACGACTTACAAACGAACAACGCTTGCAAATTATTGAATTTCATTTGCTGTGAAGAGCGGATAAAAGTATGAAGAAAACTGCCAATGCATTCCGAAATACTTTTTCAAAAGAACGAAGGTTGCTGTGAACGGCTAGAGCTTACCATTTCTTTGCGGTGATTACAATTATTTTTCTAGAATCGAAGAGCTGCACTGCGCTGACAAGTGGTTTCAACTCTCTTTTGCAACATGCCAAAAACTACGAGAAGCCATGGCTCAATTGAGATGCAAGTTCGGTGAACAGTTTATTTCACGTTTGGGGCCGACCGATCAATTGATCGCATAAATCTGGCTATTTAATGCCTTTAGACTATATCTTGTCCGGCTAGGTTAAGGTTCATATTTATAGCGACAAACGCAATGGTTGACATACTAAAAGACAATATTAAATAATTCATTCGGGAGATGCCGGTCCTTATTTTGGATAGAGTGTGATAGAATTGGACCCGATGCAGGCAACATTCGCGGAGTAACAGCTGTTAACACTTGTATGAAATCATCTTGAAACATGGAATATTATAGATCGTTCTATAGACTAAAATGCAGAATTCATAAATTTCTCAAAATTTTCTATGTTTTTTAAAACTAAAATCCGCAAGTAACTAAAAACTAACAGCTAATTTTATTACCGCTACCAGCTTGCTGGCATTGTGTGTGTCGCAATTAGCACAGTTGAGGGAACTTATCAAAGACTGAACATCCAGTATCAAAGAAGCCAAGGCAGTGATTGTGTGACCTAAAAAGTTCTGAGTGTTTTGATCGAAGAATCAATTACGGTATTCAAACGGTCTCATATTGTGTCATAATGTCAGAAAGTACTAACATTTTATGATAGTTTAAAAAAAATGTTTGTTGTGCTGCAAACAAATATAGTAATAAATTAATAGGACTTTATCGACTGTATTTAGTGATTCGTCATAAGTTAACAGCATCACAGCGTCACCTAAGAAATAAATGCATTAAAATTTATATTTGTTGGTAAAAATGGGTATATTTCATTTAAAATTTAATCTAATAGATAATTTTCGCACAAACTCGCTATTATTTTAGTTTTTTCACTTATTTTTGGCATTTTGACAAAAATATTTAAATTGCTTTTCCTTTCTTTAACAGCTGATTCATATTTGATATAGCACACTACTTTATGACAGGTTGCTCACAGCAGTCATATATTTTCGTGTTATTATTTTAAGACTTCTGACTTTAGGACGACCCTTTGAATACCGTAAATGAATATACGTATATACATATGTACATGTGTAAAACGTGTTACAATTAAATTAATTTGAATGGTTTCTCATGAAAATTTGACAACACAAAACTTTGTTATGAAATTTTATGCTCCTATGCAAAAGAAGACTAGATTTTCATACAACAATTTTTCCACGCGCGTAGACATTTTTTTAAATATTTTTTTTGTCGCTGTTAGAATTTTCAGCGGAAATGCCCATATACATGTATACATATATATACGTCATATATTTTGTACATTTGTACAAGCAAACGATTGTGTGCAACAGCGTGTAGTACCAAGCCACCTTTATGCAGCAGCCTCTTACTAATGGTTGCATGAATTTGTAAAGTGACGACGTGTTTTTAATTAAATTTTTTTTCCATTGTTAAACCACAATTTAACCACAATTTCATGCCATAAAAAAGTGAAGTATAGAAAAGAAAATTAAAAAAAAATTTGCCAAAATGTTACAGTGTTTTTAGGTGACATACATACATACATACATATGTTTGTCTGTGTGGTAGTTTAAGCTGTGACTTCAAATTAGTTGTTTTTTTCTGTGTTAAAAAAAAGAGTTTGTTGAAAATTAAATTAATGCTGTCCTTTTAAGGAATTTAAATGACGAAGAAGGTTTAATTTTTGACTGACAATTTTAATTTCCTGGAAAAAACGAGGTTACGGTTTCAACACCTGACATCTTTATACGTGTGTAAAACAATTTATTTATTTATGCTAATTGCATACTTTTTTTATACCCTTCACATAAATGTGTAAGGGTATATATAAGTTTGTGATTCCGTTTGTAACGCATTGAAATATCCATCTAAGACCCCATAAAGTATATATATTCTGGATCAGCATCAATAGCGATTACGATTGAGCGATGTCCGTCTGTCCGTCTGTCCGTCGGTCCGTCTGTCCGTCTGTCCGTCTGTAGTCGTTGAAATACCGTTTCTGAGAAAACGGTTTGAGATAGAAACCTCATTCTTTCGCTAAAACGTGTGAAACCCCGGTAGTGGGTCTGCTATTGAAATTCAGTAAGATAGGTCCGCGGATAGCCGAGATATATTCAAAAAACCGGGTTTTGAGGGATATTTTGTGTAATTTTTGTATTCAGATTTTTGAAAAAATTTTTTTCTTAAAAACTAAATCATATCATTTTTAGTGCTCATTAAATCCTAGAAATGAAGGAATTTTTGAAATCGGCCCATATATATCCGAGATATAGCGTCTCCCGATTTTTAAAGAAATCGGCTTTATAAGCCAAATAAGACAACTTTTGGCACCGAAGATCAATCAAAATGGTATATATAGGCTATTTAGAGGCAAAAGTGGAAAATTTTTCCACATCGGCCTATATACACTCGAGATATAGCGCCTCCCGTTTTCTCAAGAAGTCGGCTCTAAAAGCCAAATAAAACAACTTTTGGTATCAAAAATCAATTAGAATGGAACATATAAGGTGTTTAAAAGCAAAATTGGAAAATTTTTTAAATCGGTTAATATATATCTGAGATATAGCGACTCCTGATTTTTCAAGAAATCCGCTCTTTAAGCCAAATAAAGCAGTTTTTGGCACTAAAAATCAATCAGAATGGTACATATAGACTATTTAGAGGCAAACGTGGAAAATTTTGGACATCGGCCCATATACACTCGAGATATAGCGCCTCAAGTTTTCTCAAGAAGTCGGCTCTAAAAGCCAAATAAAACAACTTTTGGTACCAAAAATCGATCAGAATGGTACATATAAGGTGTTTAAAAGCAAAATTTGAAAATGTCTGCAATCGGTCTATATATACCTGAGATATAGCGTCTCCCGATTTTTCAAGAAATCGGCTCTATAAGCTAAATAAAACAACTTTTGGCACCAAAAATCAATCAGAATGATACATATAGGTTAGTCAGAAGCAAAACTGGAAATCTTTTTGTCATCGGCCCATATATGTTCGAGATATAGCGCCTCCCGATATCTCAAGAAGTCGGGCCTGGAAGCTAAACGAAACAGTTTTTTGCACTAAATATTTGTCGGAATGGTACATACAGGCTGTTTAGGGGCAAAATTAGAAAATTTTTGGACATCGGCCCATATGCACCCAACTTTTGGTACCAAAAATCAATCATAATGGTACATACATATGTATATAATATTATATACATATGTATATAATATTTGCGATCATGTATGAATGTATGTATGTATGTATGTATGTATGTATGTATGTATGTATGTATGTATGTATGTATGTATGTATGTATGTATGTATGTATGTAGATACGTTTGTATGTATGTAGGTATGTATGTATCTACATATGTATGTATGCATGCAAGTATGTTAGCATAAACAATTTTTTTGCTTTGGTGTAAAAATGTGTATGTATGTACATACATATGTATACACGAGCTTGAAAATGAAAGTGATATAAAGAATTGTTGAAAAAAGGGTACGCAATGAAATTCTTTTAAACAATTGCGTCTTCAAATTCATTCACACAAAAAATCATTTTGGGTTTCCCTACGTACTTACATATGTACATACACACATACATGTGTATGATGATACGCAATAGATCATCAACAACGTGCACAAGAAAAAAATAATTTTGTAAAAGCAAGCAATGTAAATATGTATGTATGTATATATGTATGTATATAATCATTGTTTTATGGAACACATTGAAAATATTCAATAATAAAGAATTTATTTTAGAGTTTTCTATTATAGATACATACATACATACGTATGCATGTACCCACATACGTAAGTAAATTGAAAAGAAAATCACACTTAATGGCAATGTTTAGCATTATAATTCAAAAATAATGCAATTATATGAAATTTTTTGTTAAATAAATTTTACTATAAAGTTAACTGATAAATAATTAAGAAATACATTTTGCTTTTCTTTATTTCATTGATATTAAAAAGAATTGGTGTCACCCAGTGATTGAACTTGAGCATATTAGGAATTATTTAAATAAAAGTTTTGCAGCCTGTGTTAAATCCCGGTAGTGGATCTGATATTGAAATTCAGAAAAAATCGGCCTAAATGGGCCGATTTAGCCAAATAAAAGAACTTTTCGCACCAAAAATCAATCGGAATCTATGTACCATTGTGAAGGGTATTTAAGATTCGGCCCAGCCGAATATAGCACTCTTACTTGTTATAAATGGTATGTAGCATTGGCTGCGCTACTAATTATTCTATGACTACTTACTAGGCATATATGCATGTACATTAGAGTGTGCCTTCTTTTTAAAAATGCGAAATTGTACCGTTGCACACAGGGGCCAAATGCAACGAAAGGGGTAATAATTATGTATCTCTGGAATGTGATATGTAATTACAAAGCAATATATGGGAGAATCATAGAACATGATCTACCCCTTAGGAAATATAAAATCTAAGCCACTCTATTACGGGGAGTAAGACTTGACTAATTTCGGTGTGCAAAATTTGGTTTGCCTCATACATTTTTCGAGAAGCTAAAAAACAGGCTAAAACATCTACATTTTAATACATTGTAGAAGTTAGAAACTCGAAAAAACCACGTCTCTTTTTAAAGTTTAAGGAACTCTAATCTATTTATTTTAATAAAAATTATGGAAACATACAATTTGGTATACTGAAAAAATAAAAATAAATATTAACAAGTAACTCTAAATGAAGTTTAACAGGTACATAAATATTTACTGAAATTTAAAATAAAATTTTCTAGTTTAATTCCCATCAAACGTTATATGCATATTGTTGATCTGCCAGGGATAAATGAATGACTGAATTTTGCAAATATGAGGGCTTAAGTCTTTCAACTGACCCTGTATCCATTCGGGAATCAATTTGAATTTTAAAATATTTTTCAAATCGTTGCAACACTCTGAATGTATACCAGTGTACTAACAATCCCACGACTTCCTTTTCTCGTTCCTTAACCATACATGAGAGCAGACATTAAGGTCCTTGTACACGAAAGGTACACAGTTGGAATGATTGCTTTATGATCGAGGTCGGATTAAATCCATTTATTCACATAAGCCTGAACATTTTTCGAAAAATTTTTCCTGTTTTTCAGATTTCTTAAAAAACTCTCCCGGTAGCCGAATCATTTTTCCATACACCAATTCTGCAGGTGAAGCATTTTTCTGCTTTTGTACCGAAGCGATTGTGATATCAGCACCAATCATTTTTCCTGTTCTTACTCTTACTACAGAACCGCTTTTTTATTCCCTCTCGAGTCTGGCTACTACTATTTCTTGAAGAGGACTCAAAATTTTTCTCTCCAAAACTTCAACTTTTGCAGCCAGTTGTTAAAAAAAATTATCTGAGGAGGATAAGCTTGCTACCTGGGGTTGTGCAATGTCCATTATTTTATCAGCTTGCTGATAAATAAAATTGGTAAATCTACATTGCTTGTTGCCAAAATGAAACGTGTGTTGTCCGGCAGCAGATCTAAAACTAATGCTTTTAAAACATTATCGCCAATACTATTACCAACTGCAAGAGCTTTCATGGACTGCAAAAAATGAGACGGCTTTTGATCGCCTATTACCAAATCGCTGAATAATTTCTTCAGCTTATCATCTACCGAGATAAAAAAAGTGTAATTAGACGTTTCCTTCAGCAGGCGATTGAAAAATCGCCAACAAATTTCAAACACATCGGGTCCTACTTTGCTACCACATGAAAATATTTGGTTTCGTCTCTTGTTATTCGAGCCAAAGAAAAACTGTTTTCTATTTGAATAAACCATAGCTGTGGCTGTATCGACCAAAAATGTGGAAATATTTGTAGGCTTGTTGTTGCTGCTGAAACCTCTGGATTGTTTATAATACCTCCTAAATTCAAATCATCTCCATTGCGTTCCAATATTAGAGGATTTGCAATTGACTCACGTGTAGGTGAGATTGTAACTCGAAAAAACAACGTCTCTTATTCAAGCTTAAAAGAATTCTAATCTATTTATCTTAATAAAAATTATTGAAACATTCAATTTGGTAAACTAATAACAGGTAAATATTTAATGAAATTTAAAATAAAATGTACTTATGTACGTACTTCACCACAACATCTAGCTGCCGGTTATGAATTTAATTCCACCAGCTTCAGATCGTTTTTCAGAAAGTTTAACAGTTTTACATTTTCTTTCTAATATTTTGTCGTGAGAAAACTGTTTACAAAATTGAAATCAAAACGTGGAAAAACTTAAGCTACGTATAGACGATTGCAAGATCTTACAATATTGTCAGAAAATGTATAGAATATTTTTAACCAATCGTGAGAACTTACAATTTCTTCCTGACAATATTGTAAGCAAAAGCATTGGCAGGCCACCTACCTAACAATTAATTGTCAGTCAATTGTCTGAACACTTTGGCATCATCATTGCCAGTACATTGTCAGGCATTGGCATATTGTAAGATGCATAAACTCTCAACACATTACAATGGCGTCATAGTCATGACCAAGAATATTAAAGAAAAATGTGTGTGTACGAAAGGGAGAGAAAAAACAAGAGAATAGTAAAAATGTGAGTACAAGAGGTAAAAAAATGCAGAAAAAAGAATAAAATAATTAAATTGAGCGAGAAAAATAAAGAATGAAGAATGGTATGTGTGTGTGGGTGTGTGTATTTTGATAATGACAATTGCCTGACAATTTTTAATACGTAGAAAATGTTACATCCGTGTAAGCTGCAAATTTTCGTTGGTAGCTAAATTCATTGTCAGGCAATTGTCTGGCAATGAAATTGTAAAATTTTCTTGCAATTGTCTGAACTGATAATTTTCTTAATGCTGACAATTTTGTATTTCTAGTAGATTGCCAGCACGTTGTTAGGTCTTACAATATTGTAAGATCTGACAACCGCCTATACGAAGCTTTAGACTTATCGACATTTAAATTCATTGGTGCTGTTATAATTAAACTCATTGTTAATAATCATGAAAATCAATTAAAATATTCCCATGTTTAGATGTCCTGAATATTTTGAAAAATATTTCTCTTTGAATTTTGAGTTTTCGTTTTTTTTTTTGGCTTCGTTCTTGATTTCGTAAATAAATATCTTCGGCAATAGAACGGCCACAATCCTAAAAAGATGCATTCAGAATTTCTTACATATTCTTTAATAATATTCAAAAGACTATTTTTGATACCTGCACGAGCGTATTCGTGATTAGAAATCGAAGCAGCGTCTTTGGAAAAAGAGTGAAATATGCAAATGTTAACAAAAAATCGTTTTTCAAAAACAAAAAGTTCCAAATCAAAAATAGTTTTTTTAATTCTCTGAAAGAATGGTCTTTAAATTATATAATTATAAAAAATATAATAATTTAAATATTATACATATATAAAATTTTAAGCTGATTAAAGAATGCACGCTACAACCAGCATTGCACAAATAAAATGAATTTTTATAAGAAATTCAAAATTGGTCGGTTGGTTGGTTCTTTAGTAATTAAATTAAACATATTTAGTAGACCACATTTCTATGCCACAGTTGGTATTTATTCTTTGTTACCATTTAAAATGCTTTGTAGTAAATAAATGTATCAATAATTTACAATAATACAAACACTTTTGAATGTAAAAATAAGTTAATAATTGTGCATAAATATACATATAGATTTGTACATGTTGCAATAACTGCTTTATATCAAAACATTTTGTTTTAAGTGAAAAGTCTAAGCTCCCACTCAAAACAATTGATTAAACTTCACTGTTTTCCTAAATGGGATTTTGTATGGGCAGATTGTTTTTCTCTCTTTTTTTTTTTTTTGCCTTTATCTTGAATGACTTCTAACGCTCAATTGCATGAATGTGGAATAATTCTCAAAACAACTTGTGTGCCAATATTCAGTGTTTATATTTCGATAAACCACTCATATCGCATCATTTCCATCCATTCTATTTCAGTGCTTCAATAGTTTTAAGATGCATTCGCTGCATTAGTGTTTGTAGTGTGTTGCATTGTGTTATGTGGTTAAATGTAGTGTTTTCATAACATTTGGCTGCGAGGCGTAAGTCATTTGTGTAGTGCCGCTCAGCATCTGCAATAATATTAAATGATTATGTTGCAAGTTGTTTATATGCAACCAATAATAAACCTCTTTGTCGAATTAAAGTACAAGGAAAAAAATATAAGTACAATATTGAATATGCATGCATGTGTGTTCAAGAGTTCAATTTTGTTCAACAATATATTGTAGATATAAACTTTCAATAACAGTAGTACAAATATATTTAACTACTAAAAAGGCAAATCATTTGTATTTTAAATATATTTAGAGTACATGATGTTGGAAAGTGATCAAATTTATGACTAGACGTTTTGCCCAATAACCTAATAGCCTTTTTACACTGACTAACATCCACGTGAAACGCATGGAAGATGTTGAACATGTGAAACAGTCGTTTACATTGACAACATCTTTCGTCTTTCAGTTATTTAGCTCTCAAAGAAAAAAGACGCAACATTTTTGTAAAAAAAAAAAACAAACATTTTAAAATGGACTTGCAGGAGGTATTAACCATTGTTTTAAGGTGGGATCACACGATTGCCGCAATGCACCAATTTTACACAATTTTTATTGGGCTGAATTGGAGCATAAAAAATTTGTCCCAATTAAATTCTCTGCAATCACATGATTGTCACATTTTACTGAAATTTTATTGTCCCAAAACAATTTAGTACCAATAATTGCCGCATTATAGTCACACGATTGTTATATTATACAGCAACTCTGAGAAACAGCTGTTGTAGCTGATGACAAACTTTGTTTTCCCAAAAAAAAAAAAAAAAAAAATAAATAAATAAATAAATTAAATGTTAAAAATATGGTTTGTTCATTAAAAAGAAAGAAAATCGCTTCGGCTATTATTATAATGTTGTGCGGACTGAAAAAGCAAAAAATGAAAAGTAACAACAATTGAATTTTACTGATGGAAAAGCAGAAATCATGTTTGGAAGACGCATTTAAACAATTTTGACACTAAATAAATGTATACATATGTATATATGTAGGTATGTATATTATTGGCGGGCATTGTCTTCTTCGGTTGCCGCATGAGAACACAATAGATATTGGTGAATTTTTAGAATTTTTATTGGTGATTAGTAGTATGTCAATTGTTCACACGGTTGTCACATCAGGGTTGTATTTGATTGAGACAAATAAGAACAACATTCGTTTTGGTTGCTGCATGAGCCAACAAATTGTGCTATCACACGATTGGCACACAAAATTGAACAAAAATTGGTGCATTGCGGCAATCGTATGATCCCACCTTTAGCTCTTAATTTACAATAACATATCAACATTTTAATGCAGATTATTGAAATATTGGAGATTAGCATGGAAGATGATGATGAAGAAGAATTTTTGGTAGACACAAGTATGACCCTTCTTCGAAAGGTTTGGAGGTTGGTAAGTAAAAATATTATAAATTATGTTTATTTTCTTATATGTATAAGAAATATAAAATATATTTTTAGAATCGCTATGGAACATTTTGGTTAAAAGATGACGAAAATAATGATGACGAATTTTTAAAGAAAACTTTCGAGTCAAGCGGCAACATTTTTCATTATTGGTGGAGAAGCTTGAAATTTTGAGAAAAAATTCGATTTACCACACGATGCGAACACCAGCTTCCTTTTTGCACTGCAATTAAAATGAATTTATTTATAATTAATTAAAAATTATAACAAACTACATGTTCCGCTCATTGTTTATGTTAAATTTGTTTTGTTTGTTTTTTGAAATGCTATTTTGCTAGTGATGGTACAAAAGCAATAGATTTTTGGCAATTTTTTTTTAGTTATGGCACTTTTTAGTGCCGGAAGATGTAAGATGGAACAAAATGAGAAAGTATCATCTTCTGCTGATGTAGAAAGGTGTTGAATTTTCGCCCTGTATAATTCTTATGGGAAGAGGTAAACATCTTTGCAAATTGATGAAATATGTAAGATGTACGTCAGTGTACATAAATATGAAGTTCTATTTAAGTGAAATCTTCATGTCTCTAACTAAGTTTGTTAAAAATATACAAACAAAACAGGATTGAAATAATCCTTAATTAAAGAATAATTCGCAATAAGCGCCAAAATGTTGTAGAAATCTTGCTCTTATTAAATCTTGTATGAATTCTTCAATATTATAATTTTTGATTTATTTCTTAATTGCCCGTTTTGATTTTTTCAAAGATATTGTTCTATATTATAAATGCAGCATTGTCGAAACAATGTTGTAAGACTTAAGGTGGGATCACACGATGCACCAATTTTTGTTATATTTTGTATGCCAATCGTGTGATACCACAATGTATTGGCTCTTGCGGCAACCAAAACGAATGTTGTTACTATTTGTCCTAATCAAATACAACCCTGATGCGACAAACGTGTGAACACTTTATATACAACTATTCATCAATAAAAATTCTAAAAATGCACCGATATTTATTGTGTTCTCTTGCGGCAACCAAAGAAAACAATACGCGCCAATAATATACATATGTATGCAGTTGTTTAGATTCAAAATTTTTTAAATGCGTCTTCCAAACATAATTTTTGTTTTTCAGTTGGTAAAATTCAATTGTTGTTACTATTATAACAATTGTAAAATATTTGCAATTTCTATTTCACGAAACTCCATTAATGTTTTTTTGTATGTACCATGAATGTTAGTTTTTGTGAGCAATTCTCTCACTTTTCACGTTTTGCTTTTGCCCGCACAACTTTATAATAATAGCCGTAGCAATTTTCTTACTTTTTAATGAACAAACAATATTTTTAACTTTTAACTCCTTTTCTTATTTTTGCAAAACAAAGTTTGTGATTGCAGAGAATTTGATTGCGACAAATTTTTTATTGTGCTGCAATTCTGCCCAATAAAAATTGTGTAAAATTGGTGCATTGCGGCAATCGTGTGATCCCACCTTTAGGCTGCTATCGCTACCGACCACAGATGGATGTGTATGAATAAAATTTTGTTACGTTTATATTTTGTTTCAATGCAATCGTGATTGAACGTGAGAAGTTTTTTTCGTGAGTGAAGTTGCGTGATTAGAAAGGGTTCGTGCGTGAAAATGCATGATTGACAAAAATTTTATAGTGAGCGTGCATGACGTGAGTCAAAAAATACTCATGCGCACATCTCTAATTGTTAGATATAGTTTTCAAAGCAACTTCCATATAAAGATTTTGCATTGGATACTTTTGAACATTTATAATTAAAATAATAGTTTATTATTTGCTAGAGTAAATTTTGAAGTATGCAAAAGGTTTAGAGTTGTTTCCCGTCTTAAGTTTTTATCATATTTCTGCGGCACGGCCCCATGCTCTTATAGGAATGATGATGTCAGATATTTTGCATGTAAGAACTGTGTTGCATTTGACTCTCTTCCAACAATTTCGAACATAGATATCTTGTATAATATATACATTTGTTAACTATTGGTTTTAAATGACTAAATTTGTCCAATTTTTGAGCTAAGCTGTCTAAATATAAGCAGCAGTTTGAAATGAGGTTTCATAACAGACACCTCCCAAAATTATACAACTGCACATATGTATATAGTAAACTTAAGCAATTTTATGAGGTTGTGCACTTTTTGCAGTATTTTTTTTAAAGTTAAAAAGTCTTTAACATCCAAAGAAATGATTTTTCATCGATATTTTAGTTAAAAAAAAAATCTCACGCGTAACACTGTGCCTTAGAAAGTATTTCGTATTATTATTTTAAATAAATCTATTATAGCCGGAGTACATAGCAATACAAACAATATTCCAAAGAAGATTAACAGGTATTTTGTTACGTTAATAAAACGGTATTGCACTTCAAGCATTAAACACTCATGCACAAAATACCCACTTGACCAGTGAATCAAGTAGGCTCATATACAAACAGCAACATTTACTGAATTATCAAGAGGTGAATAAATAATGAATCGTAATATCGAATTAGTGTTGTAAATAAATCAGAACTCAAGTATACGCTATCGCAAACTATAAGTGATGGTTTAGCAAAAAAATGGCCGAGTTTAATGCTAGGAACACAACTGGCACGAACGACGTATAGTCGTCGTCAAAAATAAAACACATTTGTCTCCACACAATGATGGTGTCGGAGGAAATTAATTAAAATATAGTTCTTATTTACAAATGCTAATTAATTTATCTGTTGTTAGGTTATGTTAATTTGGGTTGAAAAAATCCCATCTTTTCCGATATACACCTAAGCCAAAGTGGGCTTGTTGTACGCTACGTGGCTCTTTAGTTCGATTTATTTCCAAAGAACTGAGAAAGATTTCTATGTTGTGCCGAAATTGTCATAGTTAACAATTGTAAGGATGGCAAGAAGAATAAATCTGTAGACTGATTGGCTGGGGAACATTTATGTTTATTCATAGGCCTGCCTACAAACGACGATCACTTTGGCCAGTGATCTCATATTTGAATATTGTTTTCCATTACATCATTCAGTGAATAAAATTCATATAATTTAAAATGCTTATTTATTTATTAACTAAGATTTTATTGCAATTAGTGAACTTAATGCCAATTGAAATGCATAATTTTAGGTCTAAAAATAGATCTTACGTCTAGACTGGACATGATAAATGAAAAACAAGTGTATTATTTTAGGTTTAAAAATATACCCTATTAATGATTTCTATCTTTTTCAGCCGTCTATATGCCGGCTGACATTTCGTTGATGCTAATCAACTCAGTCATCAGTAGACTCTTAAAAGAATGTTTGAAACCCAACTAGTTATTTCAAAATTCCCATGGCGCCAGATAGACGGCTGGTAAGTATAGAAAACATTAATAAGGTCTGTTGAGAGGGCTATCGGCCGAGCCAGCAATTTCCACGGGATTTTAAATAAATTACAAAACGTAACAAAAGGCTTGATTCATTACGCAATATAATTTTATTAAAATTCCTTTGTAAAAAATATACATACATATATATTTATATTAAATTCAAATATTCATAATTCAATCTGGACATATGGTATACAACTGTGGGGAACAGCCAGCAATTCCAATCTTGAAATATTACAAAGATATCAATCAAAAACATTGAGATATCTGACTAATGCACCCTGGTTTATAACAAACAAAGCCATTCATAAAGATTTACATATGCCTATGGTTCAAAATGAAGTGAAGAGATTAAGTACTAATTACTTGGAACGATTAAGTAATCACTGTAATCCGTTAGCTGTAATACTTCTTGATGACACAAACGAAGTTCGAAGGATCAAAAGAAAACATATACTGGATTTACCATTTTCCTAAAAATCATCACTTAAAACTAATTATTACACAAAAAATTCATTATCATTACACAATAATGTGACTCAAAAATTTTTACCTTTACATTGTTTATTATCATTTGGTTTAGTTTTACAATGATGTATGATTAATTAAGTTTGTATTATTATATTCATGTTGTTAAAAGAACTTAAGCAATAGATGTTATTTTATATTAATTTATATAATTTGCTTATTGTCCTAATTGGATAGATTGTAAATAAAAGAAATAAACATTAAAAAAAAAAAAAAAAAAAAAAATATTCATAATAAAGATGATTAATTCTACATACTTTTTTGTATGGAAATTCCTGGAAAATCCTATGACACTATGGACAATCACGTCTTATCCGCTTCGCAATTAGAATAAAAATGGCTTATTAAAAGATGGCAATTAAATTCTTTTAAAAATGGCGAGGGCGGTAAGACGTTCTTGACAATACAACTTTCGTTAAATTGGCAAATATGCCATAATTGTTAAGCAACTACTTTTTCCAATTAAATTAGTGATGCCAGATTAAGAGGCAATCATGAGGATTTTGGGAGTCGCGTTAACAAGGTCTATTTCTAGACCTAAAATAATACATTGCAATTAATGTTAAAGAGGCTTAATTGTTGTCTTTTTTGTATATGTTTTTTAAACTCTTGAAAAATTTATAAAATTTTGAGCACCTCAACTTTTGTTGCTGAAATTTTTTTCAAGTTGCGTTAATGATCACACAGAGCAATCAATTTCAACTAATTGGAACGAAGTTCCTTAACGCGGCTTGCTGGTAGTGGAAATCAGTCGAAAGCGTGTGAGCTGTTTATATGTATTGGTGTTCTGTCGACAAGCAATTGTGTGTGATGGGCCGTGTTTGTAGCAGATTGACTATTGCGTGTGTCAAAAGTAAAAAATAAAAATTTCCAAAAGTTTAGAGAATCATAAAATATAAAAATTTCAAAAACAACACAAAAAAACATACAGATTTCACCTTGTATTACATTCAAAGATGAAAAAAAAAAAACGTAAGGAACTTCGTTCCTAACGGGGGTCCCCCGACCGCATTTTTTTTTTTTTTTATTTGAATTCTTCAAATATACAAATTCAAACAAGTTCAACCGAGTTGCCCAGTACAAGAAGCTCAATACTAATTACCGTTCTTTATTCAAGCCTCTCCAACAAACTCAAGAGCTAATCAATAAAAGTTGATGTGTATGTACAGGCTCTAAGAGAAATAAGAAGGATTCATTATTATAATGTCCTTTTTGTCCTATTTGGCTACCATAAATTAGGCAACAAATACAAGTTTTGTTTGTTCCTACTAAAATTTTGAATTACATTTTTTGTAAAATAGTGGCTGAATTCAGAGTCTCAGTTGTATCGTTTATCGATGTATTTCGAAAGCGAATTTCAAACCAAATGAATTTAAAAATTATTGTGTGATCATATAATTTTATACCATTTAGCGTTGTATTTAGAGAAGCAATTTCAAACACAAACATTTACACCGGTATTCATAAAAAATATAACGTTGCTCAAATACATTTTAGAAAAAATTTTATGTATAAAATTTGTTGTTAAATGTGTTTCAACAATGTTTTAATTTTTATGAATACCGGTGTTAATGTTTGTGTTTGAAATTGTTTCTCTAAATACAACGCTAAACGGTATAAAATTATATGATCACACCACAGCTTGAAGTCAAAGTAAGATAACAAGATTTTTCGTTGCTATTATGCTTTATATGGCAAACTACGACAGCGAATTTCCACATACGATTTCGTCGTGTTGGGCAAAACTCGTCCTTCTTTCCAGTTTTGAGGTCAGCGTCAGTTTATATGCAGCGCACTGAAAGAAGTTTCGTTAATAGTTCTAATGAATTTCTTTCGTTAATATTCTTTCATTAATTCAATGAAAATGTTCATGGCGTCAATGAATTTTCATAGATCTAATGAATAAATTTCATTAAAAACTGTTTTTTAGTTTTCATAATTTCTTTAAAAAATATCATTTGATTTGTAAAAACTGCCATTAAAGCAATAAACAATTTAAATAAATCAATGTATTCGTTCATAGAGGTTTCAATTCTAATTTGATTTGTATAGAAATTTGGATAATATTTCACAAAGGTTTTAAGGCCTACTGCAAGCATCACACATAAAACAGTATTTTTTTGTTGTTTAATTATCTGTTAATAATTAGGTTATCCGTAACCTTAATAATAGACCTCAAAATATTATGTTCTGTTTTTATTAGATTGATAAGCAAATTCCTATATTTAAAGAATGGTTTCATTTAGTTAATGCTTTTTTGCCATTAAACCAATAAAATAATTCATTAGCTTAATGACTATAATGCATATATTTAATGAAGCAATCATTAATATAAATTTAAAGAATCAGAATTCAATGAACCTCAACATTGGTGGAAAAATAATGAATTTTTAAATTAAATTAATATTGAAATTCATTGGTTTTATGAAAAAATTCTTTTAGTGCTGCTTGCTTGTTGTGTTTGAATAAAACAATTGAATAAGTTGGGCACAATTATGTGCATACATATGACCATTTATCACATACAAGTACTCCCCCAATAAATGGCTCGTCCTGGGAATATATATTCAAAAAAAGCTCAAAGATATTTTTCGTAGATCACAATTTAAATAATAAATATATACATTTTTATACATGAGCATTATAACATTTTCTGCAAATACCATGGTTTGCTGGGATATCAGTTTTAAATTGTGTTTATTTATATTTTTCTATCGGCCTCTAAAGAGCAGTCTTGTTAAATTCACTTTTCAATTGGAGTAAAAAAAAAAGTTGCACACTAGCAGTTTTCAAATGAATCTATTATGTAATATTTTTATAGTTTGCTGTTTTTGTTAAGATGCTTTAAATTAAATCTTGCCGCATTAAAATTGTGTTCAAATCGCAAAACAAGATGTTGCATTTAAGTATAACAACAAATTCATGTTATTAATTCAAACAAGACATGTGCTTAAGAATTTTTTAACTGGTCTTAATTACAAATTTAATTTAAAAACATATTGTAATTGCAACAATAAAAACAAGAGCATTTTAATCATAGACCGTAAATTAAGATTATTAAAAAAAAAACTAATTTGGATTTAATATAATATTTTTACAATAATTTCCTAATTTCATAAAAACGCAGGGTTTAGACCGCAAATTACAGGTTAGAAGAGATAAAATGTTTATGACCTTTTAGAAATAATTTTCTGGGTGTCTTTTTAGAAAAACTAGTTTATTACAACAACTAATACACTATTTTTCATAATTTATGTTTTACATTAGTTTAGCTTTATAGTGGAACTTTATGATTTACAAATGTTAATTACATTATTACGTTTGTTAAAATTGAAAAAGATGTTTTTTTGTGGTAAAATTTTAGTTATCAATATTTTTAAGGAAGACAAGAAATTACAATTGAGTGTTTGTTAGGGAATATAAAATATATTCCAATAGGGATAACAACAAATTGATAACATTGAAAGTTGATCAATATTAGATTAATAACTAAGCGAAAGAAAATTGTTTTGGGTTTTTCGATGATGTTCTCTTATTCGATCGTTGACTCGATCGACAAATCGAAAAGACGTAAGTGTTTTCATACAAAATTCGTTCATGCGAACACAAATGTCAAAATCAATGACTTTTTTAGAGAAAAAATTTTATATTCATCTGTTAAAAAAACTGGGCAATAAAACTGGACAATCCACATATTTTCCATTTTTATTTTATTTAGTAAATAAATTAAACAATTATCACATGTATGTATGTAGTTCTCCTAAACAGTATTGTATCATTTTAAAAAAAACAACAATGAAACAGCTGCTGGCACTTGTCCACTGGAATGAAGAGAATCCTGAGTTTGCCAGAGGAATACCAGTGTTCAGTGCTTCAAAGAGTCTGTGAAAGAAGAGTGGCAACATCATTGCAAAAATCCTTAATTCTTTATCAGCCTCTTCCCCAGCTTTCACGAAATGTAAGGCGATGCTTAAGGGCCTTATTCATAATAAATATTTTAGGTTTATGAAACTCACATTTGACAAGTTTTCCATACAAATTCGTCAAATAACAGCATTATATACCTGTTATAGTTTTTATGAATAAGGGTGTAAGTCCATAATTTATTTATTAAATTTGTATAAAAAAATACTTTTAAGTTTTAAAACACCATAAAAACCATGATACAACTAACAAGGTAGCCTTTCGCTACAATAAGAACAACTTCAATAAAAATAACATGCATTTTGTTTTTGTACAACTTATGCAAACTGTCAAAACGACGCCACTTCTACATTTGCGTAAGAGAGATGCACTGAGCTTGCGCGGATTTGCTACCTCGTTTTGGCTGCCTTTCCTCTCTGCAATCTCTTGACAACATAAAGTAGTCAGTTGATTAACGGTTTAGCTGACGAGGCTACCTTGTTAATTGTATCATGATAAAAACTATGCCCGCACATTCAAGATGTTTGTTTTTTTACTCTATTTATTTATTTATGTGTGTGTTTGCTTTGAATTGTCAGATATAGCAGACCAGTTTTAAGAAGGGTTGCATTTACAAAAGAACAATTTAGTAGTTTTTTTTCAATACTTCAATAAAAATACAACCAACATTTTAATTTACCAATCTGGTAGGTCTGTGAAATAAATAGCAAAAATTTAATAACCTAAGCCCAAGGTACCTCGATACCAGGTAGCCGCATGACTACAACAAACACAACACCAACATATATTTCATGTATTTTGTTGGTAGACATTTTTAATTGCTGTCACCCATTAGTTCGCGCTTGTGTTGTGTATTTTGATAGTTCTTCAGCCTAAAAGCAGTACTCAGCTGGGCTTGTAAGGCTACTTGGTATTGAGGTAACTTGTGGAAGCCCTCTCGAATGCAAGCGGTCAAAATAGAAAAATACAAATTGATTCGAAATCGAGTGACTACATTTCGATCGCTTATATTTTCTTGCGACATTGAGGGAAATGCAGTAAATGTAGACATATAGTAACGAAAAGCTCAGGTAGTAAGGTGGTTAAGTGATGCTGCTTAAGGGCAGTTCAGACGGTTATACTATGTATTAATACTTGTCAAAAATTCAAATATTACTGTTACGAATTTAGTTGTGAACAGTCCAATGTAATTGTTCTAGAACGTACTGAATCGTTGTTATTTTATATGTGCTTTTATTGTCTTGTTATTATTTGTAAATGAACACCGGAGGTATATACACACATGCATACATAGAGACTTGTTGGCAAACAAAGCGGCAGCACAGCGAGTGTGCACATACTGACACACATGTGTAGATAAATAGGCACGACAGCGAAATAAAAGAAACCACCACCGCACGATACAATATTCGTGTGTGCATGTATGTGCGCGGCTCATATGCTTAAGTTTCTTTGCCGCGTGTATGTATGTATGTCGGTGTGTGTGTATATCTTTTGTTCATTATTAGTTTTATTGCGAGGCGGGGTGATCAGCTTCTGTAAACTTCTCGACTGTTCGAGCAATGATCATTGAGAGGTATAAAAGCAGCTCAGCTTAACGCTGATCAAGTTCAGTCTATTTTTAACTGCGTTAACGTGTAAAGTGTCTTAAGTAATAAAAAGTGAATAAGTAAAAGTGTTCTTCTTTTAGTAAAGTGTTTGTGAGTACAGTGTGTTAAGTAAATAAAGTATTGAACTGTTGAGTACTGTCAACTGAAGAATTGAGTGTTTTTATATCATTACAATTAAAGAATCTACGGAAAACGTTTTTAAAAGGTAGGAACGTAACATTACGATCAAGTGTTCTGGATATTAGTTTTTCGACCTTTTTTTTTTAATTTTCTTTGGTTTATTAAATTGAGCTTAAATTGAGTATCCTCTTCAGGAAAATGCAGATACACTGTGAAAAACGCGTCATCTGTGGGACACTTTACTGGCTTTTTTGAAAAAATTGTTAGTGTTTATTAAACGCTTCTCTAAAAAATATTGTATAGATATTTGTCTAAGAACAACTTAGTAAATATGAAATATTTTTATAAATAAGACATTTACCGTCTAATTCATAAAAATTATAACAGGTTTATAAAGCTCTTATTTGACAGATTTTCCATACAAATATGTCAAATAACAGTCTTATAAGCTTGTAATAATTTTTATGAATTAGGGGGTTAAAGTTGCAGCAACTAAATTCGTAATAGGTCTTGTCGTGGTTCTTGTATCCTCTCTGGTTGCTCGCTTTATATTCAGAGTTTTGTAGCAGAACTCTTAGCAATACAAATTAATTTTTACTCAGATTTTGATTTATTGCTCATTAAAGCTTTTATTAGAAATATTTAAAACATTACGTATTTGTTATCACTGTGTTAAATCACACTAAAATTTAAGCTCTTATGTAAATAAGTAATACCGTATGTACTCGCATGCAGGTGGAGGTGTTCTGAGTTGCTGGAACGGTTGCTAGAACGATAAAAAGAGAAACAGAAATATTCAAACGGTGCTTAACTCTAAGCTCTTTCATGCAAAATCAAAAACAAGCCTTCAGCTTCAATCGCCCACCCAATTCGAGTGCCCAATTGCTACTAATTGGCAGCAAAAACGTATTGTTTCATAAAAAAGTGAAATTATATAAACTAAACACCATCAAGGGCTTTTATGTAAGTCTGCCAATTCATTTATTAAAACAAAAAAAAAAAAAAATCCAAAAAAAGCCAACCATTAAACAGACCAACAAAACAAGTGACAGTAGAAATACAACGTCCAAAATGAGCAAAATTTTCTGAAAGTAAAAAGAATATGAGCACACAACTTTTTTTGTGGTTGACTGAGTTGCATATTTACACTTTAACATTTAACGCTTGTCTGATTAGAAAAGAAAAAAAACGTTGTTTCTTTATTTCTGCTTCACTTCAATTGTTACTTTTGTTGCACAGGTTGTTTGTTAGTTGCTGCCGCCATAAGTTGTTCGTTTTGTAGCCAACACCGGTTACGTCTTGTGTGGACTTCAAATCAAGTTTTGGTTGCAAATAAAAATTATTTGTTTTCAGAAATCTAAATCATTTATGAAATCAAAAGATGTGAGTGTACAAAGAGGCACTGTGTCAATGTTTTGATTTTTTTTTTGCCACAACAGCAAATCAGTTGGCCTGAAGCTTAAGCTTTTGCGTAGGAACATTTCAAATAGACACAGCGTTTTGAAAAAATCAAATTTAAATTTAAGAAAAGTTTTGCAAGTTGCAAATATATGGAAATATAACTAGGGAAGAGCTTACACAAATATGGTTTCCGCCACATTGAGTTGTGGAGGTTTGAAAACTAGAATTACAATGAATTTTGTATATCGAAATGAGAGTTCCACTATCGATGGTCTGTGCGAGACAGGGTGGATTTTTGCAAATTTCACAATTTTCTGATTCAATATTGAGTTTATATAAATAAAGTTTCTATATGCTACAGAACTAAAGAATATGAACAGAAACATGGTCTTAAAAATTTCGCTCCAGGCCCACCATGTCACTCAATATTGCATGTTCTCTTATAATTCAACCTAAACTACCCCTTTATGTTTATTAGTGATGTCTACGCTACCCTTTTTGTGTGCAAATGGGTAGACGCTTGAAGTCTTAATTTAGACGCTTGAAGTCTTAATTTAGGTTGGCCTGATAAGTGCTTGTAAGGCAATAACAAATTTTAAAATTTGGCGATATTAAAAAATTAAAGCTATCAGTAAGAAATAAATAACATAATTGAAATTAGGAATACCTTCAACAATTGAAGTTGAAATATATGTACAGTTTTCCAAATGTATTAATAAGTATTCATACGTTAAGATTGGTACAAGAAAATCAGATGTGAAAATGATTGAATAATGCAGTTCTCTGGTTTACAAAGCACTGCGAACGTTTATATGTATACATATGTATTTACATCTCAATGCCTTATAAAGAGGAGATGGTATAGTTTAATTTACTTAAAGAAAAGCTTGGTTTTCTTTAATGTTTTTTACACGCACACACACACACATGCGCAAAGAAAAAACACCCTGTCGGAAACCAAGCTAACTTTAAGCTACCTTATAGCTAACTATTTCACAACAGGTACTGGTTGAGGCCTGGATTACTTCTCAATGCAAACAACTGACTGTTTTAACATGGTGATGTCCTAGGAAGTAGTCAATAATTGTCCGACACAGCATTACTTTTCAACTAACTTAAAGTTAGCTACTTAAAAGTCAGTACCCACAGAAAACACTGTACAAATCAAGGCTGATTTTATATTTTTCGGTGGTAATATTTTATTTTATTAAATTAAATTTTATCCTACTTTCTTTTTTTTTTTATTTTGTTAGCCTCTGGTGGGAATCGAACCACTAAGCCTCAAGACTGGTGAGCAGCCAACATACTCACTCAGCCATCGCAACATGTAAAACGAATGTGACAATAGGCAATTTAATTACAGACTTATTTACCATGCATGTGTGTATGTTATTATTTGAATTTTGGGTTAACTCTGCACTATGTTTCAGCTAACTTATAGCCAGTGCACAAAAAGTGAATTACAAATGGATTGTATTGTAGCTAATTTGTAGCTAGTCTATGAAAGTTAACGTAAAGTTAATTATTTTAGTAGCCGACTACTCAATGTCTGACAGGGCATTTTACAATATAGCTGCGACAACAATATTGCTGTGTCTATAACAATGCGAAAGGTTGTGGCAGACAAGATATTTTTATTTAAAATGCCGCAAATAATTTTTGGTCACCGTAAACACTGTTTTCGTTAGAGTTGAACCATTTTAAAAGTTAAAATATGATTAAATTTATTTGAAAAAAACAAGATCTACAACCATTTTGTAATAAACAACAATTTTGAACAAGTTTTTTTGAGCCAAAAATAGTATTTTTGTCCTGTCTAATGGTAATCAAATAATAAACAAAATATTTTTGTTCTTAACAAAGTTTTTGTTGTCCCCGTTGTCCCCTGATTTTTCTTAAATTTTTGTACTAAAATTGAAAACATGTTTCCTCTTATTAATGAACACTTTCTTTTATTGAAAAGAGAGAAGAAATAAATAAAATTAAAAACCGAAATAAAACAATTTTGCAATACAAATTATGGAACATATGAAAAGCTGTTTTTATTGCGTGTGTAGGTAAGAGCTTTGAATGGTATATAGATGTGTGTACGTAAAAATGTTTCTGCAAATCTGGTAACCGATGAGGCTATTGTGGCTACTAGCCAGGTTGTTGTTCAATTATATCATTGCTGTACCTGGTCATACTATTTTCATTTTAACGATAATATTGTCACTTCCAACCCTACGATTGGCATTTGCAAACTGTTTTTATATAAAACAATTTAATCTAACCTTATTGCTGTTAAATTCAAGCATAATATTGTCGTGAGGCATCATGTTTATATTAAATTCAGCGATAATTGTCATGTGAAAGCTGTAACATGAAAATAACTAATTTGCATATAACAATAGTGTGGTTATGAATTACAAAAGTATGGTTATACTTGACAATGGGACAATATGTAACGCCACCCAACACTAACTACTATTAAAAACCCAACACTGGAAAATACCAAATCAACCTTTTATTAATGTTACCTTTTTAGACAACTATGAAAACAAATCAAAGAAAATAATAAATTGAAATTAAAGTGACAGTTGTAAGTTGATTATTAAATGAAGATGACGTGTTTTAATCCGGTTACATGTATGCGGGTAAAATAATAAAAAGTACAATAAATAGTATGGTAGTACACAACAATAGCGTTGTTGCATGCGACAGAAATATGCTTAAAAATGACAATAGTATGATCGGACATGACAAGATTACGGTTGAATGCAACAATAACATAGATAGCGGCGATAATAGCCTATTCACTAACACCCATATTCATAAAAACTATTGAAGGTTTATTACACGTTTATTTGACAAATATTCCGTAGAAATACGTCAAACAAGAGCTTAATAAACTTACAATAATTATTATGAATATGGCCTTAAAAGTGCAGCTATTAACTAATAATGCATGTTTTATTTAACAATTATTATTGTTCACTTGCAACCATATATTTTAATAATAATTCGTTCTTCTTCAAACATGGTTATCTCAACCATATTTTTTCTGTAAGTGTACATTTATTTATATATTCATATATAACTAATATGAGGAAAAATTTCCCCCATCACACTAATCAGTCCCAGGGTACTCGGGAAGTGCAGTGTACGACCAACCCTTCAATAAATTGTTCTCACGTTTTTCAACAGGGCTTCCATAGAAAAATACAAAAAAAAAAATTGAAATCAGATGCTTTGAAAGTGAGTTTTTTGATATGTCGTAGTGGAATTTTTTACCTCATATGCCATAGACTTTTCGACTAATTAAAGTAATTAAATTATACAACTTTTGCTTGCTACCCCACCAAAAGTTTTTATTTTGAATAAAAACAAATACATATATTTGTGACAAAATCATGGAACCTGAATAATATATGTATATTCCCATAGCTCTTTATATCCTTCATTCCTTATCATGCCTGGTGACTATGAACGCAGTCCTCATAATTCAACTGCTTTCTGCTAGTTTTTTTCTTCGCATAACACATCCTCTTAATTAAAACCACGTATTTTCCTTATATTTTTAAATTAAAGCAAAAATATCATAAATTTCAATTTGAGTCATGTTTTGTTCTTGCTACATGTGAAACAAGGGCATGTAAGGTCGTTATATCCGCACAAGTTAAAAAAAAAAACAGAACATACTTTGTTTCTTGTTCTTACTTTTGCTTGAAACATCATAAACTAAACAAACGTTGATGATGAGTTTAGACATGAAAACGAAAGCTAGAGTTTTAATAAAAATAAACCACAAATTCGCCAGAAAACAGACAAAAAACATTGTTATGCAAACGAATATTAAATAATAACCAAAAACCACAACAAAAAAAATTATTGATCTCTGCCTGTAATTTTGTTCGCAAGACAATGCCCAGAACATGCAACAAAAAAAAGAGAAAAAAAAATTGGGTACGAATATGCCAGAAATATTATGTCTCTTGAGAATTTGAAGAAGTCAGAGTGCAGTTTTTTCTATGTATGTATATGTATATTTATAGGTATATGTACATGTATATGTATATGTATATGAAAAAGGTGATTGCTTTCTTTCCTTCTCATTAGGCTTCAAGGCTTGTGCACATTTTTTTCAACTGTTTGCTAGACAAGTAAGCGACCTTTTTACAATCCAAAACTAAGTTCTTATTAAATACTTATTAATAACTAAAATACCTTTTAAGCCATTATTAAGTAATTATTAACTAACTACCGTTTGGCATAGCAATAGCGGGAGCAGATGCATATGGAGCATGCGAGGAGTATAGTTAGACATTGGATCACTATTTATGCCAACGTTCGCTTTCTCACAAATACGGTGCAGCCATCTTGGGGGAACGATATCTTCCCAGAATAACATATTGGGTATATGCTGGAGGATTCCTGCTATTTTACTGCAAGTGATGATAAATGTTTTAAAACTTCACGCCATGCCTAGCGATTTTAAAATCTTAATTTTTATGCATTAATTTTAAATTTATAGTCGAACTATGTGATATACAATTGTTAATAAAATCATTGGACTTGAGTTCCTCAAAGTTGAGAAAGATTTGTAGTGATAAAATTGGTCAACATTTTTGAAGAATTCTTGCATTCTTGCAGTAAAGTCGAAGACTCACATACCATGGCCGTTTCATCAGCATCCAAATTTGCTGCGAACTGAGGCTTTAAATAATTGTATACTATTTTTAAGCAGCATCTCATAGCTATCCTACCACCTGAGCTCTTTCTTCATTACTGACTGTCTACATCTAATCCTGTTGATCAACCCTTTCCATTCCATTTGATCACTGTCTCTTTCTGTTGACTTTAATTTTCTCACCAACAAAATGGGTATTTTTGCTTTTTCGGGAATAAATGAAACATTAACACACAGATTTTAATAGGTGAAGTCTCATTTCATTGGTATTACATGCAACTATATTAATAAATAATAAAACTGGAAAATATTTGCAAATTTATATTTTTTATAAATTTTTCGAAATCAAAAATTTTGCAATTTTTCAAAAAAAAAAATTATTATTTTTTTTTCCTAATAACTCTAAAATTATTAACGACAGCAGAAATGATTTTAGCAAAACTTAAAGATGGCATAATTTATAATTTTTTGACGTATTACATGATAGAATCGGCATTTTTATGTTATGACTAGAGGTCTGGATCAACGTTTACGAAAATCTCATATTTTAGAAAAACAAATTCCAAAAAAAAAAACTGATCTATAGAATTTACAATTTTTATGATTTCTGTACTGAGATGGGCATAACATATCAAAAAAATGTAGTGGTCATCTTTGATTTTTATTAGCAATTATTAGCGCCTCGATGGATGAATTGGCAGAGTGTTCTGCCAAGAGTCTCCGAGGTCGCAGGTTCGATTCCTGCCGAAGGCTCTGGGTGTTTCTGCAGACAAGCAAAAGGCTTCGCAGTTTTGTGTTTGTTAAAAACAAAAAAAAAAAAATATTATACTATAGTGGAACTTTATGATTTACAATTGCTAATTATTTTATTGGTTCTTAGTGTTTGATTTGCATTGTCAGAATTGAGAGTTTTTTTTGTGGTAAAACATTTTTATATGTTTGATGCAACTAGGCGATTAGACGTCAAGTTTTACTTTGATGCCCATAGAACAAGTAAAAAAGAAAAAAAAAAGATATTGATCTGATGGCGTATTGGTCGTGTTGGTTATAGAATTCCTATTATTAACTTCAGTCATTTTTTTCTCTGCGGTATTTGTGTGGCTGGGGAGTCTGTATTAAAGTATTAATATCAATTAATAAATCAATCAAATAAAAAAAAATTAATATTCTATTAAAACAAATTTGTATATAATATGAATTAGAGCATTTTTATGTCATAGCATTAATCTATACAATACATAATTTTATTGGCCACGAAGGCTTTCTTGTATTGGTATTGAATAATAAAAAAAAATAAATAAAAACATATTGACTTGCTGGATTTGACTTGTCGACTTTTCTTGCAAATTCTGTAGCGAAGCCTGTGACTAGACCGCATTGTTATCAAAAGTTTTATTTTTTGGGCTCCTGTGAGAGGTCTATAAATATTTTTTCTTTCTTGTAAAAAAGTATTTTCCTTAACAAATTCTTGATGCTAATTTTTCGAACTATGTTGTTTAATATTTTAACTTAATAATTCGAGCTTGAGGTCACTTTTTTTTAAATGCTTATTTAATTCAATATTTCCATACCTCAATGAGTATCTTCTGCAGGAATCGGACCTAAAAAATATCCTGAAAAAGTTACCCATTGAGGTATCAAAATATTGAATTAAATAAGCATTTAGAAAAATGAAACAAGTGACCTCAACTCGAAATATTAACAATTCTTCTTTTGTATTGCCATCAATTATAGTTTATTACTTATATCTTTTATTTTTGTATTGACTCTTTTTTGATGTGTATTGTAATAAAACTTCTTCTTCTTTTTTGATCGAACCTCTCGGTTCATCTTCACCATCTAAATACAATTGTTTTATTAGAAATATTACAATATTTAATTTAATAATTAATAATGGAAATATTAAGTTAAAATATATGCTGGCTGATTTTTTTTAATTTAACAAGTTAATCATTTTTATGCTGCCTTGAGTCACCCTAAAAAAATTAAAATTTGTAATGAAACTTAGTTTTATGGTTTTATTTATTTATTCTTTTATTGGTTTTTTTTACTAAAGCCTCATGAAACATTTGGGTTGTGTTACGAAAATTAGTGAACACATTGCAAACTCTTAGAGCATAAATGTTTCACGTACCACTTACATTAGGCCGGGTCGAGTTGTATGAGCAAAAGTTTGTCGATATTGTGCCATCGATGTTTGGATAGCTTTTGGCATAAGCTAAAAATAATCTCCACCACAATATATCAAGAAAATAATTTTCGAGGCCGGCCATTTTCATTTTCAGTTTGTTTTGTATTTTTGTTAATTATTTTTATCTTAATTATTTTTCGCCGATTCTAAAACAAAAGTTATGTTGTAAAAGGCAGAAGTATAAAGTAGTTGTTGTAATATGTATATTAATTTTATGTAACACATAAACCTAACAATGATAATGAAAAGTGTATGTAAGTGGTAATTTCATAGTGATGTCTCTATTAGTCATGAAAACAATATATTTAAGAAGTTAATATATGAACAAGTAAATCCTCCACGGGCACTATGTGACAAATTTTGGACGCCTCGAAAATGAGCTTGTCCCTGGATGCCTGTAGAGAAGTCAAAGGAATTCAATAATTTTTCCCCAATTATTTTCTTCGAACACATAGACACCGCTCCACGTCACGCCACCATCCCTGGATGCCTGTAGAGAAGTCAAAGGAATTCAATACTTTTCCTCCAATTATTTTCTTCGAACACATAGACACCGCACCACGCCACCATAGTGGGTTATACTGACCCCCCCCCCCTCTCCCCACCAAAAAAAAACTAGAGTCGGACGTCTCTCAAATGATTTTTTTATCATAGCAAAAGCTATCGAAAAATCGGTGGCACAATATGAAGGAATTTTCTGCCATACAAATTGAACTTGTCTAATATATATGTACTTACATATGTACATATATATATTTATTTTTGGTTTTGTTTTATTTTCCGCATTTGCATTCTCCATAGGCTGGCTTACAGCAGAAACAAAGAGCCCGGCTTAACACTTTAGTTTAGTTGTTTTGCAAAAGTTGATTATGTTGCATGAACGTTGAATTCACGTAATGTTCGCTTACGGTGGTAGAGTTTACTGTAAACAAAGACAGAGTTGTCAAGGAGTAATTTTTACAATACATACTAAGCTTTAATAAGCTGGCATTTAAATATTTATTGCTGTACTTATATTGATTTAAGTAAACATTTTTGGCGACTTCAAAAACAATCAGGCAACTTTTAAGGCAATATGAGCATATTAAGAATGCATTATTTGTCAGCCTGTCAGCATTTTAATATAACTATTATTGTTGAAACATAGGAAGTAAAATGTTTCTTTTTTCCTTTGGTTGTTGTTTTCTTCATCTTGTTGCTGCTCTTTCTTTTTTTGCTTCAACACAATAGAAATTAAAGGGCATTAAAAAGAGGGAAGATTAACTTTTTATACTTGAACCATTTTTTATTTGGATGGTTCAGAAAATAGTAGTTTCATCTTTTGCTGGTTGAAGTATGCAAAGATAAAACTTGGAAACCGTAACAGAAATTACTTCTGCTTTACAGGTGACACCACAACACAGCCGTTGTTTTAAGATAGCATTTTTTTCTCACAAATATATTATAGAATTTTTGTCGCTTTTCGGCGATTCTCAAAAATGTGACAGTTTTATTTTATTTTATCTTGCCATCAAAAGAAGTCATTTTTACATTTTTATTTCTCTGAAATGTAACAGCAGCCTTAAAAAAACATAAATATTGTTTATGCTAGTGTAGACGCTTTGCTTTTATAAATGCGTTGCCTTCTCTAGGAGTGCATAAAGAAACCCTTCTTGTTTTAACACAGCAGGCCAGTTTATTTTTGGCGCAAATATCTGGCGAATGTGCGATTGCAAGATATCGAGGTTTCTTCTTTGCAATCCAATAATAAAACATATAAAGTTGCACTTGCAATATTTTAGCGTTTGCGCACCGCTAATTACATGTTGTTTTGCGTTTGCAACACTGAAACTTGCACATCTAACATTTTAAAACTAAAAAGAAAAATTGTGCAAATGCAACCATCATGAAAAATCAAATAAAAAGTGATCTTTGAAAGAAATGAAAATTGGTTTAGATTATTAAGACAACACAGAAAATATACACGTACGTTTAAGAAACAATTAAACATATTTCTTTGGATTATAATGAGTGTGATCCCGTACTTTTTGGACAGAGTTCAGTAAAGTGAAAGCAATCATGACTTTCCCTCAATAATACACAAAAAAGCACAAAAGTTAACATAAAACACATTATGTTAACATATGGTATATTTTGATGCTGTAGTGAAAATTTAAACCTATATTTTGGGTAGATGAAGTGTTTTTCTGCACGCATTTAGTTTTTAAAGTGCTTTGCAGGCATTTTTATATGAAATACTAGTTGAAAAACATCAAAACTGTTGTTATGTTGATTGATACAGTTGAACTGTTTGTTGTGTTATTGTTTACTTTTTGCAACAGCTGACTGTTTAACTACATGCACAAGCTAGCAGGAAGAAAGAGTGCGGGCTGTTGCGTGTAAAAATAATAAGAATGTTTCTCTCTCAAAAGCTCTCTCACTTGTCCAAACTTTGAGTACGGGAACAGTTTTCATGTAAATTGGGATCCCGCGGGCTTCCAATGTAGAGTGGGGGAACAAACTTAATATTTACAAATCTATGCATGATGTATGTATTCATTTATCAGCTATTATTTGGTGTGCCTGAAACTCATTCGTACGATTCATTCACTGAAAATTGCTAGCTAAATCTGATAGAATTCTGTTTACTTTAAAAAGTCAAGGCAAACGGCCACTCTATTATACTTTTGTAAACAACTTCGAAAAGGCAACTTTGAAAATTTTCAAAAGATTAATAAATCGCACAGACTTGTGAAAAAGTCTTTCACACACATACACTTTTAGTCCAGACTATCACATTTTTTGGACACACATGTCATTTTTAACAGATCGTACGATTCAGTAGAATAGTGAATCACGGCTTTAAGCGACGTGGTGGACGTGAAACAGCCTTTGTATGTACTCCAGCCAGTAAGTCTTCAACTTTAGTTTTTATGTCTTCATTCAAAATCTTGATCATTTAAATTTTAACAAAAAAAAAAAAAAATCTTTCTTAATTTTGAGGAAGTAAAATCGAATTCAATCCCAATAAAACTATTATCAATTGGAAAAATATATTGTTCATTTCCAAAAAGCGTCGAATTAATTACTGAATTAGCAGCATTGCTTGCTTATATCTACAAGATTTTTTTTGCCAAGAAAAAACTAATTATTGGAACAGTGTTTCGAGTTTGAATGCCCAAAGTTACATTTTTACCAAACGATGCGTTTTAAGGCTGTGTAGCCTTTTCATGTGCTCCGTGCAGGTTTTTGGCCAAACTAATTTCGACCCATAGGTCTATGGAAATTTGGTGTTATTCACAAAGTTGCTCAATTTCCTCCAGCATATGCCTCGTAGGTGTCCGACAAAATATCGCTCCCATTGGCTCAAATAGTGTTCCCATATCTCGCTATTCTCTCCACATGCTGTACATATATGGCCGGCCCTCCATGAAGTTTCGATTTGCTACTAGTTAGTTGCGTGTCACCTGCTGTCACTAAGATTATTGCACTTAGTTTATGTTGAATGGAGGGGTTCGTCTACCCATGTCTTACGACATACACCTAAGCCAATATAGGATTGTTGTGCGCTCCGTGGGCTTAACCAGTTTGACTTATAGGTCTATAGGAACTCCGTGTCATTCACAAAATTCCTTAGTTTCCTCCATTATTCCACTTAACTCGGTTTTGATAAGTTTTAGCAGTTCGTTTTTTTCTCGGTTACTTTCCCCAATAATAATTCTTGTTTTGAGACACACAAATTGATTATTCTAGATTTCACTGCATTCACTTAGGTTTAACTGCGTCAAATGATTCCAGGCATTCCGCGCTTATGCTCCATAGCCCCCTTAACCTCGGAGCAAGTGAATTTGTCCGCTCATTTTAATTTTTTTTTGCCTGCATTCTTATTATGTGAAACTCACAATAGCTCGAGTAACTATTAAAAGCATTATTGCAAGTCTTAAATTGTTCATGATGGACGTGAAACACCCATGGTATGTATTCTAGCCAGTAAGCCTTCAATTTTAATTTATTTTGTCTTCTTTAAAAATGTTGATCACTTTAATTTTACCACAAAAAAAAACCTTTTTAATTCTGAGGAAGTAAAATCGCAGTCAAGCCCGATAGATTTTACATTTCTTTTGTTTCAGTGCTTGATAAATTCAACCGTGGAGAGGTACACAATTGACCAGTAAAGATTGTGGAATCCTTTCAACAAACTTAACGGGTCTTAAACTAATTTATGAGTTTCATTAGTTTAAGATTTCGGGTCTACTGAAGAGTTGTTTTGGCATCAACGAAATGTCGACGGCATATAGACATCTAAAAAAGACAGAAAACATTTATAAGGTCTATTTTGAGACCTAAAATAATACAGATTAAATAAAATGATAAAGGAGTAACAAAAAAAAAAAAACAGCATAGTTTTTCATTTTAGCTCTGGAATACAAGAACAGGCTGAAATAAAATGAAAGCCATGTGGTGCCTCATCACTGCGAAAAAACATGAAATCAACCTAGTTTTCTACGTATTTAACTTATTTGTTTCTCTGTGTGTATGCTGCGCAATTTATTTGGTCAGTGACCCCAGTTTTTCCTCCATGGATTCGTTAACAAGCAGTATTCTCCGGTTTGAACAATTCGAAATCTACGAATGACAGTTGAAAAGCCGATGAATCCACAAAGCTAGCGATTTAAGGGCTAGCGGCATCATTGCACCGTACTTCTTTTCGAAAAGCAGTTGCGCCAAGCACTTACCGTAAATATTGTTCACTGTGGCGAGATAATTACGGACTTTTTGTGGCCAGAAATTGAGGATATAGACCAATACCATATGTGGTTTCAACCGGCTGGTGAAACTTACCATAGAGTTAAGGAAACAATATCTCTTTCGAGCCAGAAAATAAATTGCCCTGTTATCTCTAGTGGTGGCAGCGACATTAATTGGCCGCCATAATCAAGCGATTTGACACCGTTGGTATTCTTGCTTTAGGCATATTGAAAAGAAAAAGTCTTCATTAATAAACCAGCAACAATTCAGCAGCTAAATGAATGTTCGAGTTTGGAACATTAACGACATTGAACCTCAAATAGTATGTCTCAGAGCTATTGAAAATGTAAACAATTGGATACAGGTATGCCACCACATCTGACCAACATCAAATTTTCATAGCTTCTTCTACTATAATGAAATTTTCGATAAACACTCCCGTAAAAAAAGGAATTCTTTATATGTTCTTAAAAAGTTGCGAAATCTACTAAAAATAGAATTGGCAACCAAGAAAAAAAGTGCATAAATTATTTGAAATTGCGCCAATTATTAATACGAACACAACATTTTGCTTCCTTCTATTATAAACTTTAATTTAGTTCTTTTAATGTTGAACCACCTTAATAAAAATTTCATTTCACCACTTATTAATTTTCACATACTGAAGTAAATAGTAACTTTGCATAAAAGATATACTTTTCATCTCAATGTGTATCTTCTTATTTTTGAAGAGTCGCTGGTAAAACAACAGTTAAGCACTTGAATATGTTTAATAAACGTTTTCATTTTGCTCTCCTCTTGGTTTATTTTTATGCAAGAAAAATAATTATAGAAAAGGAATGAAAATCTCAAAAAGATAAAACAAGATTAAAGTGCTAGTACTTGTATGAAACGTACTCACTGTGAAATTAACTTAAAAATATGTACTTTAAACGTGCAAAGATTAAAGTTAAAAAAGCGCTTCTGCAAGAAAAGGTGTACTGAAATACGTTAATTTCATATTAAGGCATGTATGTATGTATGTATGTATGCATGTGTTTGCAAATTGCTAAATTAATGCGACTCTTGAATAGAATGTCGTTGATGGTTTAATTAAATCCAAACTTTTCACTCTTCAGTTTAGGAATTGCAAAACTTAAGTAAAAAAAAACCAACTCAAAGAAATTACTATAATCAAATAGTTTGAAATGAAAAGCATAATAAAAATCTCACCTAAGCGAATACATATATACTAACCGTCTAATTCATAAAAATTATAACAGGTTTATAAAGCTCTTATTTGACAGATTTTCCATACAAATATGTCAAAGAACAGTCTTATAAGCCTGTAATAATTTTTATGAATTAGGAGGTAAATGTAGATATTAACTTAAGAGAAGTTTTTTTTGTTGCTTTAGAAACTGTCATGAATTATTGAGCTGCTGATTTTTTGAAGTTTTGCAAATCGTTCTTAATAAATCCAAGTTCAGCATTGTTTTCCGCTAAAAAGTAAGATTTCTGGGATGAGTAAATTGAAAGTATTTTCAATAAAGGAGATGCAACTAAAAACATACACATTGAGAGACTCGCCCAGCTGTCAGAAAATTGTAGAATAAAGAGCAAGGAATTAAATTCAGACAAGTAAGAGACTGACTTGTAGACAGTGTTGGGCAAAATCCAGGCTCTGATGTATTTAAAATACAAAATACAAAATACATTAAAGTTGTGTATTTAAAATACAAAATGCAAATACTTTTTTTTCCATGTATTTAAAATACAAAATACAAAATACTGCATTCCAAATTCAAGTACTTGAAATACAAAATACAGTGTTACAAAAATATGTATTAAAAATACAAAATACTTTTAATCAAAAAAGTTTTTATTTTCTTTGATAAACACCAGTTTTTCAAAAGTGATGTCAGATAAACAATCTCTTGATGGCGAATAAAGAACCCCAGCTAACGGCAAAATCTCAATGATTTCTTATTAGAAAACGATATTTCATTGAAAGACCTATAACGGAATTAAGAAAAACGTGACAATTGAAAAACGTTTCACCAAATGCTATATATGTAACTATATATAGTCTATCCAAGTCAAAATTTGATTGATATTTTTTCTCTTGTTTTAGATTAAAATGTCGAACGCTGTTTGTCTTTGTATTTTATTTTTTCATTATTTAACTTTCTGACAGCTTGGCAACTTTCTCAATGTATGTATGTGCGTTCAGTTGCATTCAGGTAATTAAATTGTGGTATTGCTATTTTTTTTGGAAATAAAACAATAGCAAAATTGTAGCATTTTAGTTGATGTATGAATGGCATAATTTTTAGCGCATATTTTTTGAACATAAATTTAAAATGTATTTTGAAAAATGTATTTTGAGAGCACGAGTATTTGCAATACAAAATACAAAATACTCAAGCGCTTAGTATTTAAAATACAAAATACAAATACATTCATGAGACGTATTTAAAATACAAATACAAAATACGTATTTGTATTTTAAATACATATTTCAAATACATGTATTTCAAATACTGCCCAGCCTTTTGCTTGTAAAGCAAGGATACCGCAGTAGTGTACGTTTTGTCTCCATCTCTGGTGGCTCAAAAATAACAGCTCATTTTTACAGTCTCTTGTATGGGAGCACCCTTTAGTTTGCAACCTTTTGTCGTTTTTAGTATTTGTTGTTGTAGTGATTCTCTAGCTCTTACACAGAGAAAAAAGCACCTAATAAAGTAGAACAAAATCAATAAGATATCTCTATGGTTTTTTTCAAGAAGGATTCCTTATTATTTTAAATGGGAAAACCTTATTGAAAAAACAACAATTAATGAAATTAAAAAGATGATTTACGTGTGTTTATATAGGAAACTAATAAAACCAATAGGGAAAAATTAATAGGATAACCTAATAAAATCAATAAGAAATCCTTATTGTATACAATTTACAAGAAAACCTAATAGAATCAATAAGTTCTTCTCTACAGAATTTTTTTTGGTGCCATGCAAATCGGAAACTGAGTAAAAACAAACGTGAGTAACAAGTTTTCTTCTTGGTTTTATGTGTTTTTCTTGTTGAGACAATTAATAAGATTTGCAACATGGAAATAATAAGAAATAACCATAGAAAAATCTTCTTTTCTCTCTCGTTTCAAAGAGAAAATCTTATTGAATCTATTAGGAAGTTTTCGCTCTGTGTACTGTTTCGCAAAATCGGGGGCTGTGACATATAGACAGACGGACAGCAAAGTCTCAGTAATAAAGTGCCGCTTCCACTTTTTGAGCACTGAACTCTAAAAACCAGGGTAGAAAGAATGTTTGAATTGTTTCTGTTCTCAGGCAAAGACAAATAAAATCAAAAGTTGAAATCAAGAATTAAAACAAAATTGTGACAAAATTGTCACGAAAGACAACAAAACTGTCAGTTTGCTTTCGATATAGAGATTTTCTCTTGGTGTAATGTGACTAGAGAATCAGCCCCAATAACGATAATAATTGATGCAATCGTTTCACAAGGAGCTGGTAAAGTTCAGTTTACTTTAAATAAATATCCGAGACTGCATCATGGATCAGTATCAATTGTCGTTTTCATCAAAACGAAATGTTGTTATTGTGTGTGGTAATTTGCCAGAGCGTATAAACATGTCTGTAAAAAGTGGTTAGCTTTATTTTTTCTTGCCGTTGTTAATTTTTGTTTGACTTAAGCTGTTAACCAACAAACTGTTGCTGCTGTTGTTGTTGTTGGCGCTGTTGGTATTAACAAGAACAGTGTGTTGTCGTTGAGCTTCTGTAACTGCCAACAACAATAGCCACTTTAAAGTTACTACCACTGCTGCTGCTGCTGCTGCTGGTGCTGGTGCTGACTTTTCTGCTGCCAGAAATGCTGCTGTTATTATGTTGTGCCTGCTGCCCATGCGGCATTGAGTTTCTTCAGTAACAAACAAGACTTGAAACGTTGCGGTACTGGCAAAGCGGATTTTTTGCATAAAATATTCAAGGAATACCTAAAAAGAGGGAGAGAAAAAAAAACCAAGATCGAAGAAACATAAATATCGTTCAACAGGTGTTTTGTGTTGTAGTTTTTTTTTTTTAAGTATGAGCTTGAGAAATAATTTATTTTATATGCTAAACTAGGGAGTTTAGGCAAAAAAAAAGTAATAATAAACAAAACAAGCTTTTGAAAATAAATAATTGTAATGTTTGAATATTTTTTATTTTGAAAAAAAAAAAATTGTAATAAAAATATAATAAAAAAATAGAAAAAAGAGCATGTGAAGTTGGTGGTGAAGAAAACACAAAAAGAAAAACCAAAATATATAAAAATCATTTATTGCGCAGGCGCGCACACAAACGTGATATCACAATAAAACGTAGTTTAGCAGTTGACGGTCGGTTTCGGTTATTGATACTGATATTACTATTAAATATAATAAATAAAATGAGATCGTAAAAACGTTTATGTTCGGATTTTGTTGTTCAGATGCCTGCAGTAGAACCAGATTGGAAATATCATGGCAAAACTATTGTAATGTAGATTTTTGTTTTATACTTTTTGGCCGTCATGGTTTTTCAATAAAGTCGTTTTGCTTCTATATTGTGTGTATGTTAAACAGTGTATTGTTTATTCTTCTTTCATTATTGGCTGACTGTTATTATGAAACCGTAATGAGCCAATAACATGTACACAATATAACACACGCGTGTCAAAAAAAAAATGCCATGAAGAGCACAAAAGAATACCACAAAAATTATGAAATTTTATATTAATTTTTGTTGTTAAGAAAAAGAAAAAATTTATAAAGGAAAACAAGAATAATTTAAATTATCTAATAATAAATCAGACAAGAATGATGTTATCGTTCTTTTTCTGCCAATAAAATAAGAAAATAAAATGAAATCGGCGACCAAAAATTGTTTAGTTTCTTTAAAAGTGTTAACAAACTAATTTACAGACAGAGCAGAGTTTTAAGGCTACTGAAATATATCAAACGAATTAAAATAAAGCCTTAAGTATTTTGCAATCAAGGACTTTTGTAAGTATTTCTTAATAATTTTATAATACTTTTATTTAATAATTTTTTTATGATAACAATTTTATATGTTCTGTATACTCGTTCTTCGACCTTTTTATTTAAATTTGTTAGATTTTATAAATGAGCTTATACCATGTTCATACATGCGCCTTTATTGAGGTAATCGCAATAAAGTCCATTATTGAGCTCAATATTCCATACAAAAAGTCAATAAAGTTATTGCTCAATAAACTCTATATTGCTTTGAATATTGAGAAAAAGATGGAACACAACACTGTAAAGGATGTGTTTAATAAGCAAAAGTATACAATGCGAAATGAATGACGTGATAAATGTAAACAAAAGCAAACAAAACAAAATAATAAAAAATAAAAATAAATACAATAAAAATAAAAACATTGCAGCATTTCCAAATTTTTATTTCTCTTTCTTTTTATTATTGCCGCCTTGGAGTCATAACATGAACGCACTACTTGTACAAGTTCCATATTTGTATGGTACAACACTAAAATCTTTTTAATAAAAGGCAGTTGTTCTGCCATTTTTCTTATTGGAAAATATTTTTCATTTTTTTTTCTTACTACCAAAACAAAAACAACAACTTTTTTTTCAGCTGTCAGATACTAATTGAGTTAGCTCAATATTTGTATGTATGAACGCAAAAAATATTATGTCAATAAACTGAACATTATCTCAATTAGAAATACATGTATGAACAAGGTATTAAGGTCACTCAATTCTCAATAAATATATTTTTTATTTATTGATAAATTTTTTCGATATTTCGATACTTCGATACACATTTTCCTGAAGAAGATACACAAAGGAGTATCGAAATATCGAAAAAATTTATCAATAAATAAAAAATATATTTATTGAGAATTGAGTGACCTTAAGCTCATTTATAAAATCTAACAAATAACAATTTTATTTTTTAATACAAATTTTGCTTTTAACAGCAATTTTAAAATGCGAGCAGAGTCAGATTGTCGGACTTATCTCAATTGGTTAGTGTTTTGTTCTTAAACAAAGTTTTATTAAGTTTAAGCAGTTAACATGAGTTTAGTTACGACTTCTTGGAAACATATTTTCCTAAAGAAATATAACAGCTTTTTTTCATATTTAATTCCCTCGAAGAAATTAAACAGTTGCAGAAAAAGTTTTTGTTAGCGAAAAAAAGTTTTTTCCTCAGATTTTTGAAAAAAAAAAATTATGACAACACTGGACCTAAGAGATTGCAAAATTATATTAATATGCTAAATTATATTCTAAGAAGTTTTATCATTTAATCAGGTTGTGTATATTGACTATCTGTTCTTCTGCATGCGAACGAATTTTTGTTTCGCATATTTATATTAAAAGCAACAGCAATTTTTTGATTGTTTTTGTTGCTTCCAATACAAATTTGTGATAGAAAATTTCGATCGCATTTAGAGGAACAGCCAGAGCGTGTTAAGGCTAAGAACCCTTTTATTGACTTTGTTTTTGAAAAGTTAGCTTTTGAATCCGATGAATTTTAGGAAAAGGCTATTTAAATGTATTAAGTCATGTTTTCGTTACTTATGAAATAGCAGATCTTTTATGTAAAGAGAATATCGTAAAAATCGTTAATAGGTGCACTATTTAACTTTAACTTTTCGCAAAGATTCCAATCGTATTTAATCGGTAATAAGACTGAAATATACACTGTAATTCCTTTGTGTGATATTGATGCGCCACCCATATATTTTTATTTACTTAGCAATGGACTTAAAGTTATCAGAATGAAAAAAATACTAGTAAAAGCAGAATTAAGTGTACAAATTAAACTTACAACCATTTATATGAAATGTGTATGTTAATGTGTATGTAGATGTGTATGCAAAAAAAAACTCAATAAAATTTTCAAACAAAATCAGACAGTATTATATTTAAAAACATCAAAAAGATAGTCTAATGAAATCAATAATGTCCTTTTTAACAATAACCAATATGTTATTCTTTTAAAATTAAAGTAAAAGGTCTCCTAAAAAACTACGAGAGCCTAATAAAATCAAGTAGAAAAACTTTTGAAAAAATCAATAAAAATACCTAATAAAAACCATAAGTCTCCTGCAGATTTTTTCAATGAACTTTTCTATATTAAAATAATGAAGCTTTCTTCTTACAAAAGAAATCATAATGATGTCTTATTGATTTTGTTCTTGTTTATTACGTGTTATTGGGCAACATATTGTTACTGACATTTTTGTAGCAAAATTTAATTTGCCTCGCGTATATGATACATTTTCTACGACGGCAGGTTTTGCTATGTATCGCGTAAATACCGATCAATATCGGGAACAAATTTTAGCGACCTCTAAGAAACTTGTTTTATTGCCATATTTAATTTCAGGTGTAAAAAAAAATATTTCAATTGTTTGGGCCTTAAGGTCACTTCTTTTTTTTTATAAGTGTTTATTGAATTCGATATTTCGATATCACAATGGATATCTTCTTCAGGAATAAATGAAGAAGATATCCATTGTGATATCGAAATATCGAATTTAAAAAACACTTATAAAAAAAACAAACAAGTGACCTTAAGGCTCGAACAATTAAAATACTAAACAACAAAGGTCGAAAAATTAGCATCAAAAATATGTAAAAGAACAATTTTTTTTCACTGATAAGAGAAATTTCTTAAAAACTCGGGGTTTTCTGTATTGGTTTCATTAGATCGATATAGGAGATTTACATTTTTTAGTTTCTTTTAACCACGACAAACAATTATCAATTTTAGCGCGAAAATTATCTTTAGAAAATTTTTACCAAAAGTGCTCAATAAAAACCAGATTTTTTGATATCGGCCAGCGTTGCCCGTATGGTACAAAAAAAGGCAATTTTATCCTTTTTTGTTGCATATGACCCTTTTTTTTTAAAGTATATTGTGGTCCATTCTTAGCAAGTTCTTTATAATTTTTGCCGCTTTCTTCCAAACAAGGATTCCCAACACAAAGTTGTTGACCTTACAATTAAATGTGCAGTTTCTATACGATTGATTGGTTTCTCATAAAACGTAGTGTAAGAATGTATTACTGATTATAAAATTAGAGCTTAAACTTTGTATCCAAAGTGTGTGGGTATATGAAAAGTTTTAAACTATGTTATGAATGATGATTTTGATCTCTATAAAACGAATTTTTGCAGATGGATTTTACTAATCAAGTGGTTTAAAAATGTACTACATTAATAGACTTTCAATTGCAGCTGTTGTATGCATAGATTATGTGAGCGAAATTTGAATTTAAGGTTCTACTCTACCCCAATATTTTCCTTGACTTATGCAAATTATATCCCCTTTTCAAAAAAAAATAGTTAGCGGTGGATTTAAATTTCTTCGTGTTACTGATAATACATACAGTTGAAGGCAATAACCAGCTGCTCTGAAAGATGTAAAAATTCCACCCACGCAATTAAGATTAATTAAAAAAACGGTAGTCAAAATTGAACAAATTTGTCAATAAATTAAATACAGACCGCGATATGATCAAAATCTTTTTAGTTAGTTGAAAAGTATAAAAATTGCTGGTAAATTTAGATGCTGACGAGTATAGTGACAGATACAGAACTCAGTTGAATCACTCATAAATTTAGGTGCTGGCGAGTACAGTGGCAGATAAGAAACAGATAGTTGTTAATCAGCTGTCTTCCTCAAAAATTTTAAATCTCTACGACTTTTTGCTAAGATATTTTCTGATTTGAACTTAAGCTCTTTTATCTCAATCAATAATAATTATTTATACAAAAAGTTCGACCAAGAGAATTCAAAAATTATAATAATTGGCTATTGTTATTTTTTTATGTGCGTTCTTTATGAAGTTTTGCTATACACTAGAGCCCCGACTTGCGTCGTTAATGGGGACCGGAGAAACGCGACGCAAATCGAAACGACGCAAATTGAATCACTTTTTTCTATATAAATGCACTGAAGTTTAATTTGTTGTGGAAAATATTTAAAACAAAGCCAAAGATTTTGTATTTTTGATCAAAAATACTAGTATGAGTACGTTTTTATTTATTTAATTTACTTCAACAAATGTTTATATATATTATAAAGAAATAACAAAACCATAAATTAAAAAAAACATAAAAACTACTCATGTTTTTCGTCCTTAAGGCATATTCTGGTGAATCATCACACACTAAATTGTTACCATAACCACACAGCTGCTTTTAGCACCACTTATATAAAAAAGAAAAGGGGATTCCCCTTTTTCACGCAATCTGAAAATTTCTTAACGTACAGGTGACGATCGTTGTTGCCAGAAGTTGTAAAAACTAATGAATTCAAGATGCTAAATACATACTACACTACAAATGCTAAAAATGGTAATCCACAATGATGCAGTAAAAAATGTAACCGTGTTTAGCGATGCAAATCGAAATCAAAAACGACACGGTCAAAACGACTCAACTCAAACCGACGCAACTTGAAATCGCAACGACGCAAATCGAATTTTTCCAGTTTTAAAAGTGTACATTCTTTGCTATCTATTCCATCTATATCTATCTATTTGCTATCAAAAGTGAGAGAAATATATATGCTCTTGCGTTTAGAAAAAGTTTGACCCAATTATGTTTAAAATATCCTCTTTATGACACTTTATTTCTAAAAGCACCATTTCTGTGACACTTAGAAATTTTTCAAATGCAATACTGGTCTCGTCTACTTGTGTTCCGAGTTTACTGCATTTCAATAGCAAACACATGACACAATATATCACCCTTTTCACATCAAAGAATTTTTCTAAACGATTCAGATTTCTTAGGAACGGTATTTGAGCAGCCTACAGACGAATGATGAGCATAGGTTAATCAACATTTCTATTAATAATGATCTAGAATTTGCAAATGAAACCGCAAAATTGTATATTTTGTTAGTACTTATAAGAAAGGTTAAAATGAAGGCATAGTTTATATTATTATTGTGATGACGTTAATGCAAAGTTGGAATATGTGCACAACCCATAAAAACCATTTCTTTCAATTTTACATCTCTATGTTATGACTACTGAAACATCTTGATAATTAAAAAAATAATAAAAATAAATGTATTTAAATTGAAAACTATTTGCTTTGTTTTATGTCAGTTTTTATATACTGTTTATAAAACTTTCCAAGAAAAATTTTTATTTTCTTATACAAAAAAATCTGTTGCTCTTCTTTTGAAAAGAAATTATTTAAATATTTTACATAAATGCATAAATTAAGTGTGTAGATTTTTACATCTTTATTGAAAATATTTCTTATTTGCATATTAATAAGCTTTAACAATGTCGATCATGTTTGAATATTCAACAAACGAAAGACTTGGAAAACGAACTTTTATGTTGCCTGGAAGTCATTAAAATTTTTCAATTCAAATTAAACAGATTCTTGAATAAACCAAATTAGGGTTCAAAATATATTAAGTTGTTTAATTTAAATGGCGCTTGTGCTAAAAATTAACAGTATAATTTATTATTATTTATGTTTTCCTGACAAAGAAAATAATTTGTTCTATAGATGCAAATAGTGGGCAGTAAATATAATTTTCTTGATTCCTGCATTGTGTAGTACAAATACATTTTTTTACATGCTTGTAAGCATCTAGTCTATGTTTTGGTACTTAAAGCTTCCTTTTAGGCTTAAATACCCAAATAAGAAGAAAACATGAGGAATAACAAAAAAGCTTTTTTCATAATATAAAAAACGGAACGGAAAAAAGTAAATAAATTAGTTTTATTTTGAAATATATAATTTGAGTGACAAGCATTGTGTGCATTTTGATTATAAATTTTTAAAAGATTCTGAGCTGAAGAATCAGTTCTAAGTTGTTGTAATTATTCTGAGTTTTACTAAAGCATTAATAAATTACCACGAGCTTCTGAGCGGCAAATTCGATAGCTTAGTTTAAGTTTTGTTTTATTAACACATACAAAATTCATGTTTATAAAAGATACACCTTTTTCGAACCACAGTGTAATTACTTTCTCCTAGTGCTGGTTATTTATTTTTGGCTTTATACATATAAGATTCTGAAGATAGTTTTTTTTTTGATGAGCAGAGTTCATTCCCTTAAGTGAAACTTGTTTATTTCGAAAAAGTAAAACAGTTATTTCAACTATTGTTTAAAAAAATTTAACACAATGCAATATTTTATTTGTAAGGTAGTCTGTAGTTGTAAGCAAAAAAACCCCAAATAAATGAATTAAACTAAGAAGCCATAAAACAGCTAGAGGTTAATGTTAAATTGCTTAATATTCGACAATGTGAAAAATAAAATCAAGTGGATAATGATGTTTATGCTTTTATTGCTACACAAATAATGATGTCAACGATAATGACGTTGTCAAAAGAAAGCAAAGTATTTCTAAAATTTCATTTCATATGGTCTGTAAGTGTCAAACAACAATATTTTATAGTCAAACAAACAAAAAAAAAAAAGTAAGTAAAGAGTACACAGTAAGAAAGAAAAAAATCTACGCTGAATGAAATAAGCATAAACCGCATAAAACTCAATCAAAATGCAACCAGCCATTAAACAACTTTAAATTAATTGTTTAAATCATAATGATGATGACGACCAGGGCAAGTATTTTCATGCAAATGAATGCAGTTATTATTGCTTAAGACTTTTCTGAATCAAAGAATTTCAAAACAAATAAAAAACATAAATACTGGTATTTACACAGAGCAAAATTATAATTTTGGTGTTGGTTTGCGATTTTTAACAATTAATTTAATTTTATAGTGAACCATATTATATGCAATTGTTAATAATTTTTGTCGGACTTTCTTAATCAATTTTCACTTCCTCAAAATTGAGAAAGATTTTTTTTTACTTTAGGTCTAAAAGAATAGACCTTAATGCTTTCTGTCTTTCTCAGCCGTCTATATGCCGCCGACATTTCGCTGCTGCTAAACAACTCATCAGTAGACTTGAAAAAGCAAACAAGAATGTTTGAAGTCCAACTACATATTCCAAATTCATTATAATTTGGAAGCCGTCAGTGGAAAAAATCTTCATTAATTTTGACAAGTATGAATATGTTTAATATGTTTTATTTTAATTTTTTTTTCTATTAAGTTCTAAAACTATTTTCATTTAATTTGAAAAATGTTTAATTGAATTTGAATAAAGTTTAATTTATTCTGAAAAGAGTTTCATTTATCTTGAAAAAGGTTTCGTTTAATTTAAAAAGAGTTTCGTTTAATCTGGAAAAGGTTTCATTTATTTTGAAAAATGTTTAATTTAAACTGAAAATGCTATATATGATATTTGCTATTAAAGACAATTAAAATGGATTAATGTATTTTAAGAGACCTCTTTAGCTGTCTTCTTTGTGAGCTAATATATATTATTAAATATTATTTTAGAGTTATTATAATAATGATAAATTTTGGCTATCAAAGTCGAATTTCATAAAAAGTATTTTGTAGGCATTTGTCTTAATTAATTTTTTTTTTTAACATTAACTTTTAGTGTTTGCTTGAAGTATCCACAAATTTGTACTTTGCATGTCACGATGTGTGCTACGTCATGTTTACGATATACATATATTTTTTGACAATTTCTCTCAAGTGAGAAAATTTGAACCCACATACCATCAGCATGCTGGTACCACCAGCAAAATATGAAACCCAACATGACATCACTACAGCTGAGCGTACAGTCACAAGAAAAAATAAACCGACAAAAACGTCATATTTGACAAACATTTTGGCACCAGCGCATGATTGCCAGTGCATGCTGATGTCATATATGATCCCATTTATTTGAACTGACTTTGGAGCCAGAAGTTGTTTGCTGGGTCAAATATTGGGTATATCTCTTACTACTGTATTTGACTCGTACGTTATAAGCTATTTACTTTAAGCTTTTTAAAGGTTGTACTGGACACATATTTTTACTGTTTAGTGCACATAACTTCTTGCCCTGCCCATAACGATGGCTCAGCGTGATAACAAACATTAAATGTTATACGAACAGTAGTCATTTAAATAGTTGTTTCTCTTTACTACTTTTTTCTGGCAGTGTTTGTGTTTTTTATTGCCAACGTTGTTATTATTACGCTTCTTTTTTTTTTCTTACATATTTTGAATTATTTCTGCATTTTTTCGTTTCTATTTGAACAAATAAAGTTAAAGTATGCTGACAACTGCTTATAAAGTTTATTCATGTTTATTAAATAAGTGTTCGTCTGTCCACATTTTTATGCATTTGACAGTTTGTTCATATGACAACCGCTTGTTGGCGGTTAGATTTAGTCAGTTGGCTGTTGGCAAATCATGAAATCAGAGAAAATAGAAGAATTAAATAAATAAATTTTATAAAAAAGAAAGAAAATATTTAAAGAAAAAACTACGACTGGCATAAATAAATGGCAGAAAATTTCAAAGAAAATGTTGTTAATATGAAAAACTGAATACCAACGTGAGAGTTAAATAATAATAAAAATAAAATGTATACTTTCATATCATTTAACATTTTTTGTTTTGAAATTGTTATGCGATTAAAATATTAACGATGGTGATATTTTGTAATTGTTTTAAGGTGAGTGAAGAGAGCCAGTTTTAGTAGTTTAATATTTCGTGGAGTGTTGCAAAAAAAAAGAAAAAAAAGAAATAAAAAAAATAGTCAATAGGAAAAATCAGTAGCTACAACAATATCCATATTCGAAATGAAATATATGAAATATAAATTTTTATAATTATGTTTACAATTGGTTTCTTTTCATACATTCCTAATAGTATATTTGAATTATACTCTACTATGAGTACTGATGTTGCGTATATTATTAGCATTAGTGACGACTACGAATGATCAATGGGAAATTAAACACACTCCGAAATTCTAAAGTTAATTGGAAAAAAATGGGAAGAAAGTCATTTTATTAGCCTCTCTTCAATCTCGTTAATTATTGTGAGGTCCATTTCAAAAAGTTGCTAAACAATTCACGAATTAACAGAAAAAAATAAAAAGAGAAATATTTTTGAAGAGAAGTATTTTATTGTTGAAATTTATGGTTGCAGTTTACCAACTTATTGCTTTTGGCGTCGGTAATGATTTCTCTCGATTCATAACGAGCTTAATCAGCGACCGCACTATACGTGTTGTGATAGATGGAGCCTCTTCTAATGAGTTCAAGTTGAATTTGGGGGTACCACCAGGTTTCGTACTTTCTCCTACACTATTTCTTATCTTTCTCAACGATCTTCTCTGTCAAAATTCAAGCCCTATCCATTCTTTGGCAGACGACAGCAGCATTTGTCATTCGTATTCATTTAATCATAGACCCAGTAAATCGGAGATCAATGCCAAGAGGCAGACCATGAGTGATACACTCAACGATGATCTGCATATAATTTCCGAATGGGGTCATAAAAATAGGGTCGATTTCAATGCCCATAAGACCCAGTGTTGTCTATTAACACATAGACGAACGCCCATGCATGCTGCCTCATCTATACTTATGGATGGTATACACATTGAGGAGTCGGAAGCTCTTAATGTTCTTGGTATGAATATTCAATATATGTATATACCACCAATATCCAACCGAAAATGGAATACAACTCTCATGTTTGGGCCGGTGCCTCAAAGTCTATTTTGGGGCTTCTCGACCGTAGACAGGAGAGGCCGAAGAAGCTTATCAGTGACAGTAGAGTATCCAGCTCTATTAACCCACTGGAGCATCATCGCAGTGTGGGGTGTGTTACACTGTTCTATCGCTATTATAACGGATTTTGCTCAGACGAGATCAGGGATCTTGTTCCCGAAACCTGCAAATTTTACGCAACAAACGAGCATCGTCAAGAGCATATCCGTTTGCAGTCGATTGGCCAGTGAACCGCTTAATGCATTACAGGGAGAATTCGTTTTTCAGCCATACGGTTCGTCTGTGGAACAAATTGCCTGCAGACATATTCCCCGCCAGCTACAATGTAAAGAAGTTGAAATCAAATATGCACAAACACTACTCCCTCTTTCCTCCTCTCCAAAACCTATTTTTCTAGTTCCGACACGATGCGCATGCATAAATAGGGGTCGTCCCCTGAGTACTGGTCCAAGCTAAAAAAAAAAACCAAATATTCATTGTTAACTAAAACAAATGTACATATTATTATTAATTTGACATTTAGATATTTGGTTATTGTGGCTGTCTACCATGTCATTGCTATATTCAATCATAGTCTTGTCATGTATAACTTTGCTGTTATACATGATCCGAAAAAAGATCTGGCGTTGATATTCAAAAGGCCTCCCCTTGCTCTGATGACTAAACTTATAGCTCGAGACGAAAGTGAGGAAATTTTGTTGTGCACCAAAGAATAGATTAATTTTGAATATAAATCATGAAATTTGTCATCAGCTACAACAGCTGGTTCTTAGCCGCATAATATAATTATTGGTACTAAATTGTTTTGCGCCAATTTGCAAAAAATAAAATTTCAATAAAATGTGACAAACATGAGATTGCAGAAAATTTGATTGGGAGAGATTTTGTATTGTGCTCCAATTCAGCCCAATAAAAATTGTGTAAAATTGGTGTATTGCGGAAATCCTGTGGTGGTGTCACCTTAACAGTGTCTGCTAAAGCCCGTATGATACTTCATTTTTCTTTCATTAATTGGTATAGAATTGATAAAAAGAAACATCAGCTGCTAGAAAGAACCAAATATACAAAACGTAAACAAAACTGACATCTTTTTTCTGAGTGTTGTATTCTTTTTATTTCAAGAAAGCGCTGGGAAATAAAAAAGGTTTCAAAAAAGAAGCGTTAAATCACAAAAATTGTCAATAAACCGCTGACACAGCAACATTCAAGTTTGAAATGTCAATTTTAGGTTGAAAAATTTTAAATTTTTTCTGACATAATCTGATTTTTTATCGATAACTTCAAAATAACCTAATAAAGTACTATAAATTAAAATTCTGATGAATACATATAATCTTAGAAATAAGATTATTTCAAAATCCTGTTAATCTAGTTTTTTGTTTAAAACAATATTGTAAATGTTGCGTTTATTGTAGAGAAGTAAACGTCATTGGTTACAAAATTATAATTTTTTTGTTTTGTTAACTAAGCTTTTAAATTCAAATTGAGTTAGTTGATTTCAGAAGCCCACAATATTAAAAAAAAATACTGCTACATAGTCCAACACTATTACTGCAATTCATAGAGGTTTTTGTTTATTGTTACTTTTGGCGATGCTGTTCTGGTAACCTGATTCTTTACTTTAAAGCTACAACTTGTACCCCTTTGTGATATCTAATCAAATTACCATTTCAGCAAGTAACTTCTTTGTATTTACCCACAAACATCTTTTATTTATGGGGCAGTTTTTAATTTACAAGCATAAATATACATACTAATGTCATAGATTAAGCAAATTTGGAAAATCTTGTAAACTTTAATGGCAAAATTTAAACGTCTGAACATTAATCGTTTAATTTTACATATAAAATTAATGAGATGTCATAAAAAGCCCAGCTTTAACATAGGGCTATTTGTGCTTAGATATAAAAATTTTATTGGTGCTAAAAACCCCGTTTTACAAATTGACAATAACGTTAATTAATATCTTTTGCCATTAATTTGGGCTTAAATTTTAGCTTTGTTTCAATTGGTATTAATCATTTGAGTGCTAATTTTTAGTAAACAAGGTCCAGAGAATTATTTGTTCATATATAAAATAGCCATAGAACAAACAATCGGTAGACATTTTATTAATGCTGTTTTTAAATTCAAACTAATTTTTTATTTTGCTTAATAAATATTCAAAATTGTAAAAAATCCAAGAAATATTTTATAGCAAAAAGGACAACTTTTCGAAAAAATATATAAATAAAAATTTTGTTATTCGAACAAGTTACAGCTACTTTCTCTTTGATTTATGACACATTTTATAAATTTAATAAAATTTAATTTAAGTTTAGACATTTAATAAAAAAAAAAATATGATTGCATATGTTTTTAAGTAGTGGTAATCGGGTCTGTTCTAGAATCCGAATTCACTGGATTAACAAGTTTTTTAGAATTTTTGGTGTTCTGCAATCCGAATCCCCATGTTTTTATTCGTTTTCAATTAGAGTATTATAGTGTGAGTGAAAGTAAATAGAATCGGCTTTTATTCGTGCAAGTGATAACTAAATTTTCTCTTTTAATTTGAAATGTTTTTTTTATTAAATATAATAAAAACAATTTGAATTTGCACACAATTATTAGAAAAAAAACCTTTTCTTTAATTTCTTGCAAAAATTTTGTATATTGTGTCAAATGGCACTTGCGCAAAACCAAAATACAAAAATTTTACTTATGTTCGAAAACGCGAAGTTGCCCTACATATTAAAGTGTGATATGTCAATGTTTTCTTTAGCTCATGCTTAATGCAATCAGAATTTTTTTGAAAAAGAAAAATTGACACTTTTAAAGGAAATTATAATAAATTTCCGATATTTAGTTTAATTTAAACAATATTTATATTAATTCTATTGTAATAGTCCGGCAATACGTTCTTTTTACAACATATGGTTATCAACGGTCGTAGTTCATGTGCTCATAGCCGGCAAACTGCCGCGCCGGTAATTTCACAACCTTACTTACACCCGTCGCAGTCAAGAGCGACTGATTGCTGCTTGCGGTAGAGCTGCTTTCTCAGAATAATCTATTAATGTTTTAGTTTTTGTCATATTTTAACTTAATTTTTAAATTTGTCTGCGTGATTGAAAAATCATTGTTTAAACGGTCGTCAACCGTCGGTTTTTGTTTTGCCGCCGGCTACTATTTGTATGTTAAGCTATCTTTTATCATCGGCTTCGCTGTTGTTACTTATGTATTTGACACCTAGAATTTTTTTTCGAACAGAAACTTCTAATATCTAAAAATATGCTGAATTGAGAACACCAATTTATGAATTATGCGGACTAAAAAAATTTTGCTAAATCAATCCGAATCGGATGCTAGAACAGACCCGAATATTTGTTTCTGAAATTAGTTTTTAAACCATTACCCCCTTGTTGCCAAACTCGTTTGTGGACATTATCGTAAATTGTTAGTCACTGTCAAGTTGTGTCGAGGCTAGAGTTTAGAGTTCGGGAATTCCCGCGAATTACCGATAAAATTTTTTCGGGAATTCCCGGGAAAATTGATGAAAAATTCCCGGGAAAGCTGGAAATGTTTAAATTCGATTTTATAACAGTTAGATATATTTTTTTTCTCCACATTTTTATTTTCTTAAAATCAATTATTTAATGTAATAAAAAAAACTTTTGTTAAATTAATTTCAAAAATTACGGGATTTCATTCTAAAAATACGCTGTTTGTACATAAACATCACTTTTAGAAAACACCGCTTAGTCGCCGAGACTCTAATCTCTTAGTAGCTGATGCTATAATCAATTAATAAACTCTGCCAGTCCAGCCACACTACCCATTCAGCCATCGTAGAAATTAAAAAATTTAAACAAAATTCAATACTTACACAAGCAAATACAATTGTTGGTTAGAAATACTCCTAAGAATTTCGTAACCATTTTTAGTCTTAGTATAATTGGTTCTCTTTCATCATCCCTATTCGGCTTGTTTTAGGTACACTTGTGTAAACTAAAATCAAGTAAAAAAAACTTAAATTTAGAACGCGCTTTTTATTTTGGTGTAACAGTTTCAAATACGATAACATTGAAATTAAGCGCGAAGATGTGCAAAAAATTTGCACTTCGCAAATAGAAGAATAGAATAAGCTAAAATACAACTCTTGCAAAAATACACTTCTTGTAAAAAACACACAGAAAAGAAAGATCTGCAATGTTTTTAGTACAGCCAAGCACTTGTTAAACGTACATTAGGGTACAACAACATAAAAATTCACACAAAACTTGCAAAACTTAAAGCAGACCTAAAGTAGTTCTTACAAAAGTTTTAAAAAACACAACTGGTACAAGGCGGAAAATCTGTGATATGCGCAAACATACTTAAAATTAAAATGAATTATACAAATGTTAAACAGCTTAAATTCACTCTTATAACGAATAAGTAATTAAGTTCATTGTTGAATTTTAAACAGCTACAAAGAATACCATTAGTTTTTGCCTTAGGAAGTTTTTTTTTACGAATTTTGTGCGATTTTGTATCAGTATGATTCTTTAAAACAGTTCAAGGCTTTTTAAAACTATTGTAAATATTGTATTCTTATAAAAAAACTATTTATTAGTCTTTATTTTAACCGTATAGTCGAACTATATGACTTACAATTGTCAATAATTTTGTCAGGTTTTCCAGTTAAAATGGAGAAAAAAATTTTTTATGTGCAAAAGTGGAGTGATCAATATTTTTAAAGAAGACAACAGTAAAGTTGAAGACTTACTGGCTGGGATACATACCATGGCTCTTTCACCGTCGCTGTGCTTTTGGATTTTTTTTTTTAAGTTTTACAAGTTCTTTACGGATTTGCACACTTTGGCACTCTTTCCTGCTCTTTTTATGTGTTCAGCTTCTTAAAGTCAATTGTAAGTCATTCTATTTTATTTTATTTTGTTTTGTTTTATTTTCTAAACAGCACTTGGATTAAAATATAAGCTAACATTTTGTTGACAAAACCAAAACCAATTTAGCTGAATAATGCTTTACAATGTCTTTACTTAGATCAGTTTGATGTCAGTGATAGTTAACTGTTATCAATATTTATTTCGGCAATGCCGTGACTGAGCTGTTGACGTCATTATGTCGTTATTAAGATTCACAATGAGGGTAATTTTATCGATGTAAATGCAGAAAAACAAAACGAAAGTTTCATAATAAACATTTTTATTGAACATTTTCAATTTCATTGAACTTTTGTATTGTAATACATTTATATTAAATTACTTTTTCAGGCTTAAGTTCAACCCTTAGTTTGTGGTTAATAATAAAGCGTAAAGTAAGGTATGATTTGTTCGATCCAATAACATGTAGCCAGTAAGATCCAATAAGAAGACCATATTTTACTGTCAAACTGTGCGTAACAAAGGTGTTGGTCTAGATTCGAGACCACACAGTACCACACAGCTTTACTCTTTTTTTCTGTCTCATTTGGTAAATATTTATTCAAAACAGTAACTTAACTTCGAAATAAACTTAGAAAAGTAAAGGCTACATTATGACTTTAAAAAAAAAATGTTAACTGACTTTTAGTTCAAATATTTCACATAAAATTTCCTCAAAACTCATGTCAAACACATTCCATTTTTAGTGAATATGTTCCAATGTTTTTAAGATCATTTATATATTAAAAGCAACTTGGTAGCAATAAAGAATAAAATAAAACTAAAGTGGCTCAAAAGACAGTCTTAGGCCCTATAAACAGTTAAGTTACGTTACAAAAACGAAAGAATTTACAGTTAATGTTTAAGTTGATGTTGAAAATAAAGTCAAATGCTTTTTCTACATGTCTCCGATGATGACAATATCTATAGAAATCATGCCATGCATAAAAACATATAAACACTTTTATTGCTTAGGAGTGAAAACGCATGTAGTAAAAAAGAACACCTTAATTAGTACTGTACACAAACTGTTTGCTCAACTAAAAACACGATAATTTGTAATTTAACAAAAACCATTCAGAAAACTGGCACCGCATTACAAAGTGAATGCAGAAAGGTAATGGAAAGAGCAATTAGCACATAATATTTGCGGAAAGATGTGAAATGATTGCCGTCGCTCGTTGACCATTATTTGATTTTGAATACTTGATTTATTTAATATTGATATAAAAAATTCAGGTTACAAATACAAAAGACTTAGGAAACAAACCTTTTTCTAGAGTCTCATGTTGTTTTGACCCACAAAACTGATCTTTTTCTTTTGAGCAAGAAGCTTTTGTTCAAGTGCACGAAACAACAAATTAAAACATAAGGTTATAGTTTTTAACAAAGTCTAATTTCCATTTGAAAAAGACAAAATCTGGCATTAACTTTTTATTCAAAATATCATTAAATTAATTTATGCCTACGATGTGTTTGTAGGAACGGAAATGAATAATAGTTTTTGGAAATAGAAAAATAAACATAGATAAGCTTTCAAGTTAGTGAAATAATTAATGCTTTAGCTTATTCGACCCTTTTGTATTTGAATAATATTCAAATAAATGTTCAAAGGTTTTCTTCTTTTCAATTTTTATATATTTTATAAAATTTTCAAGTAATATTGCCCTGAAGAAGCCATCTGGAGGAGAGTGAAATATTGCCATAAATAAATTAATTCTAAATAATTTACAAATAATACTACAATGTATATGAAATGTTATTATTCTTGCTGACCAACATTACTGGTACGAATATTTACTTTAATACTCACAGAATACTAATATTCAATCTGAAGTTCAGCGCCGCTTGGAAATCCGAGCTAGAATAGAAAAACTGGGGAAATTCTTATGTACTGAAAACTGCAATGAGTTCCATATAAAAAGGTTGCTTAACAACAACGTTTGGTAATATTGGGCCATTGACTTTTCGATATCTTTTGGTGACATCATACCATAATAAAATTAAAAAATACAAAAACTGAATTTGGGTACCACGAAAATGAATTTATTGGGAATTCAAGGTGGGGAGCTTACTACATCTCTTACACTGAATTTGCTGAAACACCACCAATTAAACACATTGTCAAATTCTTACACCGGTATTCATAAAAAATAAAACATTGTTCAAACACATTTTACAACAAATTTTTCATATAAAATTTGTTTTAAAATGTATTTGAACTACGTTTTATTTTTTATGAACACCGGTGTTATAATACAATTAGTTTGTGAATGTTGTTTTCAATGTTTGTTAGCGATAATATTAAATTTTTAAGGCCATATTCATAATAATTATTGTAAGCATATTAAGCTCTTATATGACATATTTCTACGGAATATTTGTCAAATAAACGTGTAATAAACCTTCAATAGTTTTTATGAATATGGGTGTTAACTTGTAAATAGAAACACTAGGTCAGGTCGATTTATATGGTACATTTTTCGATATTGTGCTATCGATTTTTCAATACTTTTTGGCATGAGAAAAATAGTTTCAGCATGGCATATGAAAAAATAACTTTTGAGGCATCCGGTTTTCAACTTTCTTTTCATTCTTGTATACGAGTCAACGACGAAGGCATTTATGAGGACGGTGTGTTTGAAAAAACTATTGAGGAGAAATAATTAATGGGGTTTGGTCATACACATGACCTCTCTACTGGTAGTCTGCGGCATCAGCAGAGGAGTGTGATGTTGGAAAAATGTACTTTTCGAGGCACCTAGGTGCTAGCCCTGTTAATAATTAACCGATCAAATGTATGACCAGTCAAATGTATGACCAGCCCAAAACCATTTTTTTTCTAGTACTTATTGCGAGCTCACAGACCCCATACCACCTCCCTTTAAGAGAGACAGAATATAAAGCTTAAAAAAATAAAGAACTGAAAGAAATTTTATCTTTTGCAGAAAGTGATCCTTTGTCGACCCTTTCCTGAAGTTACAGAGTCTAGCTCAGCCACAATGTATGTAAACGCTGCCTTATTCAAACGAAGATTTTTCATAAGCTGTAAAAATGTGCATAAATTTTTAATTCTAGGAGACAGACAGTTCTTTATTTCTACTTACACTCTATCAGATTTATAGCGCAAAACTCTTCTTTCTAACCGGATGTCCAAGGAAATACTTTCACTGTTGCTGCAATCCTCAAAAAAAAAAAAAACAATAATATACATACATATTCCAATTATATGTTTCACTGATAAAAAAAAGATAATAAATGAACTAGCACCTGCGTCAAAATTACATAAAAAAATATTTTTTGAAATGTATTTTTCAACCAATAGCTGTGAAAGTTTTATTAAAATAGAGACCTTAAATTTACTTCACGAAATGAACAATTGTAATTTTCATATCGATCGATATTTCTTTTCGTTCAAATTTTCATTCCGCGCAGAATCAATAACATCTTCCAATATTTGAAACCAAGTTTTTAAAAACAGACTTTTCTCGAATTATTCGAAAACTGGTTTCTAAAAGAATACGATTTTTCTTATACTCTAGAAGTATTCATTGAACAGCCTGCATATATACAACATAACCCTGAAGGAAATGTCAGTAGAAAAACTCTAGTTATTTACTATTGACATGGTCACCAGTACTAGTGGCATATTATACCTCACACAATGATTTTTTCTGTTGACATTCAACATGTGCTTGTCATTGCAAATCTCGGTGGTTCTAGTGCAACTATATGACGACCATGGTACTAGTATTTCTCTATAGACATTATCGTTACCCTGAAAGAAATGTCAGTAGAGAAACTCAATTGAAAAATCAAGAAATAAAATTTGTCTACTCATTAACAATGTTGTCATTTCAATGTTTTGTTTCCAAATAAAAACAATTTTTATTTCACGATTTTGGTGCGCTTACAAATGTCAACAATCATAACACTGTTTATAAAACAAGCAACTAGAGACACTCTGTTGACAGTTTGATAAAAAAAAGTCACCAATATAGGCGAAAAATATAGCGACTTGGAGCCACTTGACTCTAGCTTTGCTTCAGGGAAGCAATAGAGTTTATATATATTTGGATGCTTAGGATTGTAGTGGTGGACATGAAACAGTCAGTCCAAGTAATAAGTCTTCATCTTTGCATTTCTAGACTTCTTTGAAAATGTCTTTCCCCATTCTCAAGAAGTAAAACCTGACTAGAGCCCGACAAAATATGTAATTATTAAGAATTAATAATTAACAAAAAATTAGAAATTCCAGTTTTTCATCGAACGGAACCTGCGTGAAATTATTTTACGGTCTATTGATGGCGTAGCAATAGAAATTTTTGAGGTCATACATAGTGAACATTTTATTTGCAGTGTTAGAAAACATTTTAGGATCTATTACATCATCCATTTGTTGCTTTGTGATACCAAATATTTCATGTTCTTACATTTTTTTTTTATTTAAGACTTATAAATTTTAAAACTGCTCTATTGAATATTTTTCAACTTGTTTACCCGAATAGAATATAAATTAAATACAATTCACCTTTTGCTTGATTCTTTAGTTTACTGTCAATGAGAAGAAAAGAAAAAAGCTCTAAAATAAAATAAGAAAAAGAACACAACAGCAGCACATTATTTTTTGTCTCTCACTTTTTTTTAACCGCATTTCTCCCCTATTAACAGTTTTGTTGTGTGATGCAGTTATGGCTTTGGGTTAAATCCGCACAATAACAATGAACTATAAAATCGTTTAACTTTGATGGCAGCAACCAAAAAAAAAAAAAAAAAAAAAAACATGTATATAAAAACAAGCATTATTAAAGCTGTAAAATAATAATAAATTATAATAAAAATATTGTCTTCTGGGAGCAACAAACGAATAGTTGGCACTCTACATAAAATGGAATGCGGGGTAATAAATTGTACAGATGCCTGAACTGAAAGCGTGACACTCATAAAAATATAAATCTAAGAAATAAAAGTAGTTAGATGACAAGTTTATATGGTTATGGCATTAAATTTTTGGAAGCGAAATTTACGTTTTTCCTAAAGCTTCATTGAATATCCTTTCTGTCTTAGATTTCATTGAATTGTGAAAGTTAAATTTTCACTAAACATTAACACCGGTATTCATAAAAAATAAAACATTGTTGAAACACATTTTAGAACTAATTTTTCATATCAAATTTGTTCTAAAATGTTTTTGAGCAACACTTTATTTTTTATGAATACCGGTGTAATCCTCTTGGTCGCTGGCTTACATGTATTTAAAATAAAAACAAAATAAAACAAAAACGAAAGGGAATAAAGTTAAAAAAGAGTATTGTCGAAGCTCGTGCCCGTTATGAACACAATTATCGATTATTTGGGTCGAAAAAACGTGACCACTAATTTTTTGTTAACTTTTATTTTGGATACATATATTCATAATAATAATGTTTAATATTGAACCACTAGTTATTCCAAATCCTACACTATTTATGTCGATCTGTTCTATAAAAAATTTAAGTATATTTTCTTCAATCAACCAAATCGATTAAGCACGCGTACTTAACGTTATAATGTATTAGAAATTTATTTCCAAGACATAGACAATAGATTGCACTCACAATGATGTTAATCTTGCAAAAAAAAAAATTATTTTTTTGAATGAAGTTTTTTTTTTATCGTGGCGGGCACTTTTTAATTGTCATACAAGGGAATCAGAAAATCCACACTTGGTCTTGCCGAAGGCAATAATGCACCAATGACGAGTATCAGTTTGGTGTGGCTGGTGGAGCAGTGGCATCATTGGCCTGCATCTTCGTTGCAAATGAGGACAGTGCAAACATTACGGTAGATGGCGACACCTATTGCTCCATGATAACGGTTTTTTTTTCTTCCCGCACGCAATGGTTTTGAGGTTAGTGATCACGCAACTTGTCATACATCTGATGGTACTGCCAGCTGGACAGCAAGAAGCAGCGATTTGATGCAGTTGTACTGTTTTTTGTATGGTACCATTACATATAAGTGTCATAATGACAAACCAGAGACAATTGAGCATTTAAAAGCCTACATTAGTTACACCCTTACTGGAATACTACTCCAAAAACTGAAAAAAATGTTCGAAAATTGGTTCGTTCGGTTTTTCCGTGCTTTTACAGATAATAACGCTCATTTTATTAAAAAAAAAAAAAATATTCCCTAGAACAGAATGCACCGTTTGATGTTGAAGGGGAGGCAGATTCTCAGGTAAACTACATTCATAGAAAGAAAACCTGCAAGCACAACTAATTTAAAAATTATTTAACGAATCCAGTCTAATTCAAAAATGAGCATAATATTTATGCGCTATAGCAGCCAATTGAAATGTATTGTTTTGATCTAAAAATATACCTTAAGGTTTTCTGTCTTTTGATAAGTTGATTAGCATCAAGGAAATGTCGGCGCCATATAAATGACTGAAAAAGACAGAAAATATTAAGGTATAATTTTAGACCAAAGGAAGCCAATGTAAAATACTGCGAACTGCAGTGAGCTGTGAATTCTACATTAGAGATAAAGACATACATCGAGATCTAAATGTCAAAACAGTACATAAAATTATCTAAAATAGCAGCTGCAAGCATACAACTCGTTTAGTACAAGATTCCAATGCGAAATTCAGCCAGTTGCCGACAAAAGAAACCCAGAAAAATGTTTTGCAATGTCTAAGATTTGCCCTATGCCTATGACCCCATTTGGCACCATTCTCCGGCAAACTAGGCCTATGACTAAATATGCACGATTGACAAATGCTGCCTTGGGTCCGAATCAATTCGGGTGCTGATGAGCGTTGTGGTGGGAGTGAAACAGCCATAGTATGTACCCCAGACAGTAAGTCTTCAACTTTACTTTTCTAGTCTCTTTTTTAAAAATGTTCTTCACTACAATTTTGTCACAAGAAACTTTTTCTCAGCTAAAGTAAAATCGAACCAAGTCTAATAAAATTATTAACAAATGCTGAGATCTTCAGTGTTAGACAGAAAAATAAGAAAAAGTGTAGGAGGTGCCTCCTTCGTATACAAGTACGGCCTCTGATGAAATTCAATATAAAGCGGGAGAAGTGATATCTGACTCCAAAAGCAATATCAGTGTAATCAAATCAGATGGACCAATGAAGAGTAATGGGCATATTCACAAACAGATATTTTACTGTCTTAAAGCACATTTAAATTAAAAAATCATCTTAAAACATATATTTTGATTTAATATAATTATTTTCTTGAGCTGAAAGTTTTTTTTAAAATAAGAGTATATACATATGTATGTTATTTTGAATATTTTTGCCGATATTTCACTCTCTTTTGCATAGTCTGTTCAGGACAATAATATTGAAAAATATTTTAGTTTAGTGTTTTTAAAAAAGAAAATAAAAACGAATATTAAAACTTATTATTTTAGATCTAAAAATAGTCCTAAATGTTTTCTGTCTTATTCAGCCGTCTATATGCCACCGATATTTCGTTGTTGCTAAACAACTCAGAGTGCATTTACCATCTACGCTTTAAACAGGTAATAAGTTGTTTATCGTGCTAAACTAGTTTGAGAAACTTGTTTATCCATACAAATCACAAACAAGTTTTCAACTAGTTTTTGAGATAAAAATCAGTTTTTGCAAATAAGACTCAATTTCTTATGCTTTCGTCTAGTAAGGCCAGGCGAATTTGTATAAATAAATTAAGTCAAGTACGAGCCTGGCTCGCACACTTAGGGTTCCGTACGTATGTATGTGTAATGTATGTATGGAATGGCGTATGTGAATACATATGTATATTTGATAAATTTCATCTCTCTGTTTTTACATCTACTTTATGTTGTATGTGGACAACTAGTAATTTTCCACTTGTTGTTGTTGTTGTAATTTGCTGTTGTAAGGCATCTGGAAATACATACACTGTGCGAATTTCGGCTCTCTATCTCTTACGGTTCGAGAGTTATAGCTATTACTCTACGTTGTAAAGGGACACCTGGTAGCTTTACAGTTGTTGTTGCTTTTAGCAAGTGTTGTTGTGGAGCATATGTGAATACACATATTGTGCAAATTTCATCCCTCTGTCTCTCACGGTTCGAGAGTAACGTCTAGTTGTTACTTTGCGTTGTATAGGGACACCTGGTAGTTTTCGACATGTTGTTGTTTTTAGCATTTGTTGTTGTAGCGCATGTGTAAATACATATATTTTGCGAATTTCAGCTCTCTGTATATTACAGTTTAGCAGCTATGGCTAATTTTTACATTAGGTTGTATGGGGACACCTGGTAGTTTTCAACTTGTTGTTGTCTGTAGCATTTGTTGTTGTAAAGCATCTATAAATACATACACTTTGCAATTTTCAGCTTTCTATCTTTTACGGTTCGAAAGTTATAGCTAGTTACAACTTTCCGTTGTATGGGGACACCTGGTAGTTTTCGACTGGTTGTTGTTTTTAGTATTTGCTGTTATAGCGGCCAAGTACAATAACATTCTGTGAAAATTTCAGCTCTCTAGCTTTCACCGTTTCGGAGAATGGACGCTGTGACGGACGGACGTACTTGTCTCGGTAATAGGGTTCCGTTTCACTCTGATGAGTACGGAACCCTAAAAAAGAAAACACAATAGCGGTTTTCACACCGAACTTGTTAGTTTGTTAATCGTTAATAGTTACTTTTTTACACGAAGTTTGTTTTTGTACATATATTTATCGCACTACCGGATTAACATTTAACAAACAAATTAACGACACAGCATCCCTGATAAAATAGTTGTTAGTTGGTAATTCACAATCAGCTGTTGCAGTTTCTAAATAATAAAAGTTATTTGTGATACATTAACAAAAAAATAATTGTATAAATTGTTTCCTTTTCATTAGTTTATCTTTTCATTTAAAAGAAAAATTACATTTTTCTTTGACCTTGAAAGCCCATTTTGGTTGGACACCATGAAAGCCATCAATTTATCTAATTTAAAAAGGTCGATATTAATAACACATTTGATATAAAAAATAATTGTGTTTTGGCAATTTGGCGTGTATATTGAGAGTAAGTATGTTAATTAAATGATTTTTTATTTTATTTTAATAAATCATAAACTGTTCTTATAGTGGAGAACGAAAAGAAAAAGCGCATTCGAACAAAAATGCAAAGAAAGTGGAGTGAAGTGGAGTACAAATTGCTGTTGGATTTTGTGTTGGAAAATGTGGACATTGAAGTGATGTAGCACTATTTTGTATATGTTTATAAGATTATGCCAATGACATACATATTTGTGCTTTCAAATAGCATGAGTAATTAAATGGTTTATAGTTGTTTTTTTTATACTTTTTTCTGAATAATAAATTGTGTCGGAACAATAAATCAGCTGGTTTCCTACGAAAGTTACCAGACTAACAAAGTTTGAAAAAAGGGGGTCATTTACAGTTGCTAACTTTAACAAATTAACAAACTAGTCAGTAACAAATTAACAAGTTTGGTGTGAATACCGCTAATAAAAAGGAAAATGAAATGGAAAAAATATTTAAAAAAATTAAATAGTTTCAAAATTTCCACAATTCTTGGTGTTATTAAAATACATGAAATTTAAGCATGGATGAGGAAAATAAGAGCTGCTTCTTGTTTTTCCGAACCAAATAATTAATTTCACATTGAATTTTCTTCAATCGGGATGGAAATCACATACATATATATTTTTTTTCTACAAAATCCTCCATATTACTGTTTTATACTTGATATTGAATTTATTGTAAATTGTCAAACAAAATCAAGTAAACTGTATAAAATGCTAGTGTAAATGGTGTAGTTTATGAAACTAGCTTATGTTGATAAACTAGTTTAAGAATTACTAGTGTAAATGTTCGGTCATCAGTAGACTCTAGAAAAGTCTAAAAAGAATGTTTGAAGCTCAAGTACTTATTCCAAAATTCTCATGAACAAAATGAGAATCTGGCAACACCTTTACTTTTCTTAGCACTTCCTTACAACGGGTGATCATTGGCTAGCACAACTTTTATTCTTGAAAGTATCAAAAAGTAAAAAGGTTTTTTGAATATTAAAATATTAAAACTTATATTTTTATTTTTTATATATTTACCCCATAATTCATAAAAATTATTTCAGGCTTATCAGGCTTTTACTTGACATATTTGTATGGAAAGTTTGTCAAATAAGAGTTTAATAAACCTAAAATATTTAATATGAATAAGACCCTATAAGTTTAAAAAAAAATGAAAGCAAAAATATTTATTATATGTACATAAATACATACATACTTCTTAAAAAGCATATTTAATTTTTAATCCCAAATCAGAGTTATAAAAATAAGACAAAAAAGTCTAATAACCACTCGAAATTCGTCATCACATGCTGTAGAGTGTGGGTGCTATAAAAACGCTTTACAACTGCTAAATTGTCTGTAGTGTGTATGTGTGTGTGTGTAGTTGTGGAAAGTATGAATTTTTTATTGATGGTTTTGTTCTTTGTACAGCAAACATTTAAAACTGTGACGACAAAAACTTCTAGTTCTCTTACATTCTTGTTCATAAATAATAAATCGTTGGCGCTAATGTTATTTGCTTTTGTTAACTGGCTGCTGCTATTTTTTTTTTTTTTTGCTTTTACTCCAAACCATGGCCAACAAGTACATCTGAGCGAAAAGAAAACCAAACAAACAAACAAACAAACAAAAAACACGTTGTTAATACACACAGATTTGTTTTTTTTTTTTTCATGTTCCATTAGACTTTGCGATAAACGCGTTTGTTTTTATTTAACATGATTTCTATTAAATTCTTATTTTCTCTGTGGATGAGATTTTAGCAACAATGTTTTACATACTTAAGAAAAATTTATGTAGATTGTGATGTTTGTTGTTTTAAGTTGTTTAACTCAAAGAAAAATATAAAATCTCTATTGGCACTTCTTGGTATTTACAGAAGTGTACAAGTTGATAATAATGTAAACATGATGATTTACTTATACATTCTCTATGATTTTCTTAGGCGATTTTTTGTTTTGCTTTCCTTTAGTTTGGTAGAGAACATTTTGAAAGGCATTAGACGTCGCAATAATTGTATGCTTTGCTAGAGGCGAGAATGGTTTGAAAAGTGTTTTAAATTTGTAGTACACATTTTTGAAAAAAAAAAACAAAAATTGTTTTTATAATTAAATACAAACGTTGTTCTTTAACGTTAGAAGCTTTTTTTTTGGTATTACATAAACCGGTACAAATAGTGAGGAAAAACAAGAAGACGAATCAACACAACTACTTTAACTAATATTTACTAATGTGGGGGAAAAAAGTTTGAAGTTTTTATTAGCGGGTCCTAGGGAGGAAAAGTTTAATTTTTGTCAATCTTAAACTAAAAGAATAATCACTTTAGAGGTTCTATGAAACTTTTAAAGAAGTATGTTTTATTGCAAAAACGAAATTAATTGAAATATTATTTCAGGCTTACAACCAGCTTTGGATCAAATTGTGGCTTATTTTCACAGATGGAAAATCAAAATTAATGAAAGCAAGACAAATGCAATATTTTTTACTCGTAGGAGAAATTTGTGTTTTTATCCCTCAAGTCAACACAAAGTCAATGGCACTAATGTACAATGGAGTGATAATAATTAAATATTTAGGTGATTTACTGGACAAAAAACTAATATTTGAGCCAAATATCAAAAACCAGATTGATAAATTCAACTTAGCAAAAGCAATGTTATATCCTTTAATCGGACGTAAATCATTTTTAAGTCGTGATAACAAAATAATCTTGGCCAAAGTAATTTTCCAATCTATAATTTTGTATGCCTGCCCAGTTTGGGAAGCTCGCGCAAAATCCCAAATCAAAAAAATTCAAATTTGTCAAAACAAGCTATTGAAGATGATGCTTAATTTACCATGGCATTTATCCACCAAAGATCTTCACAAAAAAAAATAATATAAAATTAATTATTGAAAAAATAAATTTTTTTAACAGAACGCTTCAGGGTTTCTTGTAGCATGTCTAGTAACCCACTAATTTCCGCGCTTTATTAAAGAAGACCAACTTATTTATTTAATTGTATCACCATACATACGTATATGCATTGCGTATATACTTCAATATGTATATATGACTTACAATTATATATGTATGCATGAGTGTATATGATTATTACATACCTATTTCATCTATCTAAATTGTATAAGAGGTTTTATAATAATACTTTCCTCTGGAGCAAAATATTTTCTTCGTAATAAATATCTTCTTATAAACTAAATATTATTTTAGAGATGAGTAGTTTGTATGCTGACTAAAACTCTGTAAATTGTGTGATAACTTTAGGTTAAGTGTTGCAATTTTTTTTTAGCAAATAAAAAAAAATGTGAAATATTTCTCTCTAACGATGCATGAATTTTCTTTATTACTTTTCTCACTTCAAACTTTCTATTTTTTCAACGTAACTAGGGCAGTTTAAGGGTTGCCATTAGGTCATAGAATAATAGAATGCAAAGATTGAACTGCTGTGCACATAATTTTTTTCTCGTACTATTTCTTATTTCCTAATAATATTTATCACGCTTTGTTCATAAATAATATTCTATGCTTATCAAACGCTTACTAGGCTGAATTCTTGCATTATTTTTCCAGAACAGACTCCAAAAAGCATTAAGTAGTCACTATGAACAAGTTGTATGTATGCATGTTTGTATGTGTCAACAAAAACTTATTATTATTATTGTCCTGAAGAAGCTATCGGAAGGAGAGCGATTACCGACAAAAATAATTCAATATTTTTAACAAAAAAAGGCGTTTAGCTCAAGAAAATAAATATATAAAATATAAAAACAGGGGTCGAAAAAAACCAAATAATAAATTTATAGTCAAAAATTTATAAGTAATTAAAAAAGATTACAATATTGCCAACTTTCTCCCAGTTCACAACGATAAACTTTTGTCTGTTATTTTACGAAAATAACTGAGTGTACCCACAGAGTAATCAGTTTGAACTTATTTCCTGTTCTTATGCTTGGAGATTTTTTCATTTGAGTTCTTTCCACTAACGAATCCACTCACTTATAAAAATCCAAACGAGCTGCTCTGTATAAGCAGCTCGTTATCAATTACTTTTCATTTTTCACTTCAAATTCAAAACTTGTTCGTCAATCTGAACACGATGTTGGTTGGCAGAGTTGACGGCCTTACTTCTCTCAAGAACTCAAGAACTCAAAGCTTAGTGAGCAGTTAATGAGCTTTACTGGGCTGAATGTACTGATGCTCGCTGAATAATTTGCAAAATTCTTAAATCTACTCCATTAAATCCCATCATGATTTTGCTTATGTATTTTTCATAATCAAAAAAATTAATTGAGTCTCGCACAGCAAGGGCTCTGTACTAACATGTAAATTCCAGACAAAGGATAGTCCTAGTATGGGGTACCCTTGAGTAATAAACTTTCTATCGCTTTTAATAGTTGCTGTTGTAGAAGTTGAATAACTACATACACCGGATACATTTCAAGCTCCTATATCTTACGGTTCAAAAGTTATAGCTGATTTTCAAACTAAAGGGTGTCCCCGAGCACGAACAGCAATTGAATTTTAACTTTTAGCCATTTTTGGTATTTGTTGTTGGACACGTCTGCCAACTACACATGTTCACTGTGAATGTCCCAAGTCTCTATCTCTTACGGTTCAAAAGTTATAGCTAATTTAAAAACTAAAGGGTGCCCCCATGTGTAGGGTAACTTTAAAATATTTACGTGTTGCTAGTTCTTTCATTTGTTGTTGTGTAGGCCTGGTAGCTGCACATCTCGTGCAAATTTCAAGTGTCTATCTTTTATTGTTCAATAGGTACATGTAGTTTTAGTTTCTTGTATGGGAGTACCCTTTAGTTTTAAACTTTTTGTTATTTTTTATTTATGTTAGATTATAGCAATGTAACTTCATAGCCTGTAAACATTTCAGCTCTCTGACCCTTATGGTGCAAAAGTTACAGCTAATTTTAGCTAATTTTGCCTGTTTCTTGTATGTAAGCACCCTTTAATTCTTAAGTTTTTGCTGTGTGGGGTATTTGTTATTGTTGAGGCTATGCACTTATGCCTCTTGTGAAATCTTCAGCTCTCTAGATCTTCAAAAGTTGCAGCTAATTTTAGCTTAATTTCAGTATTTCTTGTGTGGGAGTACCCTTTAGTTTTTAACTTTTTGAGGTTTTTACTATTTGTTGTCAGATACTATGAAAATTTCAGATCTCTAACTCTTACCATTTGAGAGAATCGGGTCTGTGACGGACGGACGGGAGTAAGTACAAGCTTCAAAAATAGTGTTCCGTTTTCGCTATATGGGTACCGAATCCTAAAAGCAAATTGGCTCCAGGTACCTGGATACCAGGTGGCCGCATAACTACAACCAACACATTTGTTGGTAGAAATTCTGTAATTCTGTCACCCATTTGTTCGAGTTTTTATGTTTGTGCTGCGCATTTTGACAGTTCTTCAGGCTAAAAGCAGCAGTCGATTGGGCTTGTTAGGCTACCTGGTATCGAGGAACCTTGAACTAGCTGAATTTATCACTGTATTTGGTATTTGTAGATAGAGAGAGAAAGAGAGAGAGAGAAAGATAGAGAGAGAAAGAGAGACCAAGAGAGAAAGAGAGAGCTGCGCTCACAAAACCTGAAAGCAAATACAATTTTCAACTTATTTGTTACGAGCTATTTTTCACCTGCGCGCTAGCAAAAATGCTCGTAGGTGGCAAATGGGCCCTTAGTGTCTGTATTTGAAATCGTCCTTTTAAAAACAATGTAGAAGGGCCTGTAAATTTGTATTGCAAAAATTATAAAATATCTACTAACAAAAATCACAAAAATGGTGGCTCCAGCTGTCAGTACAACTTGCTGTTGCACATGCCTAAATGTAAACTTAGGCATCTTACTGTTGCTGATAGTGGTAGAATTTCATTCATTTTGCTCTTCTCATTTAAAAGCATATTTTACGTTTCAGTCATGGTTAACAGATTAACCATGGAAATACCCATATAAGTTTATAATGCAATTGAAAAGTTTTGAAGCGATACACATTTTAGGAGCGTTGAGTTCTGATTACTGCTCTTGTATTACATTTTCAGCCTCTTGTTTCAATAATCGCATTACTTCTTAAAAGAAATTTATTTAAAAAACTTTTAAGTTACATCCCAAAACCATAAATATTCCCATATTTTATTTAGATGTAGTTGAGACTCCTTCGTCATCTTTCTAATATATTTTAGCTGCACAACAAATGTTGGGTGTCGGATTTCAAGTTAAACCTCTGCTTCTCCATCCATCAGCTTGTTTATCCGTCTGTCTGTGTGTCTGTCCGTCGCCATAGATGCTCTGCTGTTTCTTGGCGTGACTTACATAGCAAATTTGTATTACGGTTAAGCATGCGCTTTGACAGTTACACACAATTTTAACGTCATGTTATTATTTACATAAAATATAGTTGTAGAGAAAAAAAAAAAACTCAGCTCGAAATTGCCATAATCTGTTGAAAATTAAAAATTACCTGAGAAAAAATAAAATAAATAACACAATTGTTGGAGTAAAATAAAACTGCAAGAAAACGAGATAGATAAAAATTGACTACATGTGCATTAAATTACATATTTATTTAAATTCATTGCAAATTAAAAAGATATACATATATAATCTCAAGTTTAAACTAATGCAAAGAATTTATGTATTGAATTAGTTTTGTTAGTGAATTGTATATTATTTAAATTGCAGCACTTAACAAAATGTGCGCTTGACCTGAAACAAATTTTTTAATTAAAAACTATACGTATTTATTTGATTTCAGATAAAAATATGCACTTGGCATTTAAAATGAAATTTAAATAAAAATTGATTTCAAATTCATATGATCTTTTTTTTTATTCCTGAGTATTGTTTAAATATTTTTGAAATAAAGTGCTAAGAGGTATAATCGCAAAAATAATATTTGGTTTATAATAGGAGCTTAGAAAGTCAAATAATAAACAATATTCATTTAAGCTCTATGAGTACATGTGTATACGTATGTATGTATATTAGGGGAACTCGATTTCACCAGAAGAAAAAGTTCTCACATTACATATTATGACATAAAATGCATTTTTGTGAGGAAATGTTAACAGACCCAGGGTGGAGAAAAAATTGCACATTTGACTCTTATATGGGCAGTGATTAGTTACCAGCCACCTATTTGAGCACCTTGAGAATACAATTTTCTCCCAACCGTGCCAGCAGAAGAGTAAAATTTCTTCCCTCCACAATCTTTTTCGAACATGCCTTCTTACGAAAATAAAAGCAATTTAAATCATCAGAATGAAACGGAACCCTATTACGGAGACAAGTACGTCCGTCCGTCACAGCGTCCATTCTCCGAAACGGTAAGAGCTAGAGAGCTGAAGTTTTCACAGGATGTTCTTGTACCTTGCCGCTACAACAACAAATACTAAAAGCAACAACAAGTCGAAAACTACCAGGTGTCCCCATACAACGAAAAACTGCAATTCGCTATAACTCTCGAACCAAAAAAGATAGAAAGCTGAAATTTGCATAGTGTATGTATTTATAGATTCTTTACAACAACAAATGCTAAAGATAACAACAAGTTGAAAACTACCAGGTGTCCTCATACAACCTAAGGTAACAATTAGCCGTAGCTGCTAAGCTGTAAAATACAGACAGCTGAAATTCGCACAATATATGTATTTACATATGCGCTACAACAACAAATGCCAAAAACAACAACATGTCGAAAAATACCAGGTGTCCCTATACAACGTAGAGTAAAAATTAGCCGTAACTTCCAAACTGTAAGAGACACAGGGATGAAATGTGAACAATATATGTACTCGCATGTGGCCTACAATAACGAATGCTAAAAACAACAACAAGTCGAAAACTACCAGGTGTCCCTATACAACGTAAAGTAACAACTAGCCGTTACTCTCGACCCGTGAGAGACAGAGGGATGAAATTTGCACAATATGTGTATTCACATATGCTTCACAACAACACTTGCTAAAAACAACAACAACTGTAAAACTACCAGGTGTCCCTTTACAACGTAGAGTAATAGCTATAACTCTCGAACCGCAAGAGATAGAGAGTCAAAATTCGCACAGTGTATGTATTCCCAGATGCCTTACAACAGCAAAGTACGACAACAACAACAAGTGGAAAATTACTAGATGTCCCCATACAACATAAAGTAGCTTTAAAAACAGGGAGATGAAATTTATAGAATATACATATGTATTCACATATGCCATTCCATACATACATTATACATACATACGTACGGAACCCTAAGAGTTCGAGCCAGACTCGTACTTGAGTTAATTTATTTTATTTCTTTTTAATTATATCTGTCAACAAAGTGACAACAAGTAAGTGGATGTACTTCATTGAGGTGCTAATTATGTGAAATGAATGCTTAATACAACTAAATGTATTAAATGTATGTTAATAATAATGTGATATAAGTTAACATGACGTTATTTTACCATTTGTTTATATTATTCTTAACTAATAATTAATAATAAAGTATAGTTTGAATATTATTATTTTGTTTTTTATAGTTCTTATTGCTGCAAATGTTTATTAATATATTGTTTAATTGTTAACATATATTTAAGGTCCTGTTTGTTTATACTTGTTGAAATTTAAGTTATCTTATAATATGTTGTAATTTGGTTTTTGAGTTTGTCATTATTTTTTTTCAAATTGAGACTACTATTAATAAAACTACGAACCTAGAAACACGTCTTTCCTTATAAAACCGTATATTCGGTAGTAAATTCGTGTTCTACGTAACTTATACATACATATATAAATAATTTTTATGCCTCAATTTGACCCTCCTAGTAACGGTGAACTAGTTCCGATGGTGCATATCACTTATGTCTTCTGAGTGCGTATTTTATATTACGCTTTTACTTATTCGTGAGCGTTTAAAAAATGCATTCTTGTATAATTAAGGTTCACGCATATGTCTCAAAAATTGCGTGATATAAAATTTCATAATTTCAAAGTAAATGCAATGCAATCAATAAAATGAAAAAGAAGCTGAAATGAAAAAGTTCGTTTAATGAGTGATAATTTTCATTGTAGAAATTTTTGATTCAGGCAGTGAAGAACATTCTACGAAACCCTTTCATTACCCGAATGCATGAGTTTTCTCTTAATGCACATGCATCGTGCAGGAGTTGTACGTCTGAGTATTTGAAAGAGTTGTAAGACAATCCATAGCTGAGTCTCATACGATTCTTGATGACCTGCTGCGAAAGGCTCTTTAGATAATCTCTACATAACTATCAAGGGACTCGCTTTAAGATTACTATTGTAGTGTAGAAGAATTTTACAGAGGAATTGCTTCGTGTAACAGTTACTTCCATACGAAGAGTCCCACATGAAGAAATAAATTAAGTCAAGTACGAGGCTGGCTCGCACACTTAGGGTTCCGTACGTATGTATGTGTAATGTATGTATATTTTATAAATTTCATCTCTCTGTTTTTACAGCTACTTTATTGTGTATGTGGACACCTAGTAATTTTCCACTTCTTGTTGTTGTTGTTGTTGTAATTTGCTGTTGTAAGGCATCTGGGAATACATAAACTGTGCGAATTTCAGCTCTCTATCTCTTGCGGTTCGAGAGTTATAGCTATTACTCTACGTTGTAAATGGACACCTGGTAGTTTTACAGTTGTTGTTGTTTTTAGCAATTGTTGTTGTGGAACATATGTGAATACACATATTGTGCAAATTTCATCCCTCTGTCTCTCACGGTTCGAGAGTAACGGCTAGTTGTTACTTTACGTTGTATAGGGACACCTGGTAGTTTTCGACATGTTGTTGTTTTTAGCATTTGTTGTTGTAGCGCATATGTAAATACATATATTGCGCGAATTTCAGCTCTCTCTATTTTACAGCTGAGCAGCTACGGCTAATTGTTTCTTTAGGTTGTATAGGGACACCTGGTAGTTTTCAATTTGTTGTTGTTTTTAGCATTTGTTGTTGTAAAGCATCTAAAAATACATACACTGTGCAAATTTCAGCTTTCTATCTTTTACGGTTCGAGAGTTATAGCTAATTGCAACATTTCGTTGTATGGGGACACCTGGTAAATTTCGACTTGTTGTTGTTTTTAGTATTTGTTGTTGTAGCGGCAGGGTACAACAACATCCTGTGAAAATTTCAGCTCTATAGCTTTTACCGTTTCGCTTTTACCGGACGCTGTGACGGACGGACGGACGGACGGACGTACTTGTCTCCGTAATAGGGTTCCGTTTCACTCTGATGAGTACGGAACCCTAAAAACGAGCTCGTCGTTGAGTAAAAGCGCTCTTCAGAGACTCTTCGGCGATTGAAAATCCTAGCTAGGTTTGTTTGTTGTGAACACATTTTTTAAAGGAGAAAAGCTGATTGTTTAAGTAGCTCACACACTACGTGCTCTTAGCAATGTATGTGTCATTTTTCCACAACAAAATGTCTGCTTATAGTGCGTTAGCCCAAAAACATTGTTGCTTCTGTATGTAAAAAGTATTTATAAGAAATGTGGCCTGACAAACTTTCAAGGAGAGTGTGTTCTACTATTTTCTTATATTCAAGCATATGACATGAACAAATATTTTTATACAAAAAAAAAAAAAACAAAAGATGGCTGATTTTATGAGGCATTAATAGACGGTTAAATGAAAATTTTGAGTAATAATTGCATTTTACTTGTAGTTTTAATTTTTTTTTATAATACTTTGTCATGGTCAGAGGCAAGAAAAAACTAAGGTCTTCATCAAAATGCTAATGGGACTTGTGACCGTAAATAAAATATTTTACGAAAGACTTATTAATCAGGGCAAAATATTGCTGGTAGATAGTATTTGTATGTGAAACTACTATCACCCACAAGACTTTTTCTTACTTACTTTGGTTCTCATTAATCTTTTACACAAGTCATGCCTTTAACCATGTTCTGAATTTTCTTTCAGTTACAATGAGTTTATTAGAAAATAAGTTGGCTTGATTTCATAACCTTTTCTTGATTAACACATTTCCTTTTGCTGTTTAATTTCATTCTTCATTATTTTTTATTATTTTTTTTTTTTTGAGAAAACTTCATCATCAATCACTTTTATTTGCCAAGACTTGAATGTTTTGCATTTCACTGTTCACATATGCACACTCGCTGTCGTACAATAACTAATTAAGTCATTGACATTCATTTGACAGCCACGACTGTAAAAATATCAACTTCACACTCAAACATCGATAAAATACAGTTACAAATTTATGTCAGTTACTCTTGCACGATTATAATGAAGTGTGTTTTTCTTTTTGGTTTTTGTTTTATTACAAGTATACAGTTTTGCAGAAAATTGCTCTATTATGAAAAATATAATTGCTGGAAGAGAACGAAAAAAAATATTGTGCACATAATGATAGATTTACATAAAACAACAAAAAAATCCCATTAAAACAAGTAAAACAATTAAGTTATTTTCTTTCACTACAGAAAATGACATTTTTAATTATTGTGTGGTTTGTTTACAAGTTAATGCTTGAGCATTTCAAACAGCGATGACAGAAGAAAAATTTCACTCTAATTTAACATATGTATGTATATTTATTCTTTAAGAAATTTTTTCCGAAATTAAGATTTCCATCAAACTGACACAGTGTAGATTATTCAAATGTATAACCAACCGCCAATCACTTTTTCCACCTTTGTTTTTCAAACACACCAACTCCATATCATGCTTCCTTAGGGGTGCTTCCATATAAAGAAAGAAATTTCATAGCGAAACTTGTTTTCCTCATGCCAAAAACTAACAAAAAATCAAAGGTGCCATATCAGAAAAGTTTTGTCCATAAAAATCGACTCGGGCTTATACCCTAGATTTTGCTCCACATCTATTTGTTCTAATCGCTGTGATGACTGAGCATCGTGTGCGGTCAAGTATGTTTGGAATCTTTTCGGCGGTAAACAAAACACTTTGCAGTCCTACAAGAAAAATATATTAAACGAAATAGCAAGAGAAATAAAATGTACTATTACATTAAACAATATAAAAGACAAAGCAACAAAACTAAAGAGCGACAAAGACCTTCAGCTTGGGTATATCTAGCTGTTTCGAAACCGAAACAGTCAGTCTGTCACCCTTGAACTTAGAGGCTAATATTTCTGAAGCAAAACGCAATCTCAAACGCACTCAGCTCTGTAAGTCGAATTTTTTATATCTAAATTTTAGTTTTATCAAACACAAAAAACTATAACACCATGCAAGATATAATAACTTTTGAAAAAGCATAAATACTTCGATAGTATTTGATATACACAAGATTATTTTTTAGTCCGCCTAACTTTCGTGCTTTCCAAAACGCATGAAATTATCCTGTCGGACATTGAGTAGTCGCCTACTAAAATAATTAACTTTACGTTAACTTTTATGGACTAGCTTCATATTAGCTGCAATACAATCGATTTGTAATTCACTTTTTGTGTACTGGCTATAACCTAGCTGAAACGTAGTGCAGAGTTAACCCAAAATTCAAATAATAACATACACACATACACGATAAATAAATAAACTCTTTAATTAAATTGCCTATTGTCGCATTCGTTTTAAATGTTGCCATGGCTGAGTGAGTATGTTGGCTGCTCACCAGTCTTGAGGCTTAGTGGTTCGATTCCCACCAGAGGCTAACAAAAAAAAAAAAAAAAGAAAAAAGAAAGTAGGATGAAATTTAATTTAATAAAATAAAATATTACCACAGAAAAATATAAAATCAGCCTTGATTTGTACATTTTTTTTTCTGTGGGTACTGACTTTTAAGTAGCTAACTTTAAGTTAGTTGAAAAGTAATGCAGCGTCGGACAACTGACTAATTCCTAGGACATCACCAGGTTAAAATAGTCAGTTCTTTGCATTGAGAAGTAGTCCAGGCGTCAACCATTACCTGTTGTGAAATAGTTAGTTGTAAGTTAGCTGGGTTTCCGACAGGGTAGTTCATCTAGCATAAAATTGTATACATATACACAACTTTGTGTGTGTTTGCATTTATTTGACATTTGTTGTAGTTTCAAAGTATGTGTACGCCACCGCAGCCAATCACAGACTATATAAATTCGCTCTGTCAAAAGAAAAAAAGTCGTTCCTATTGTTTTTGAAAGGTGTGTATTTATTAGTTTTCTTCTACCAATGCGCCGCGGTTGAAGCTGGTTGAAAAATTATGCCAACCCAAAACGACTCGCTTCACCGGAAATGCTATCAAGCAGCCATTTGATGCCAGCATAATTAGTCTCGTGTATATTGGCTCTTTTAAAAAGATTGTTAAACTTGGTACTCAGTTTGGCCACACTGGTGTCTGTTTCGCTGTTAGGGTCTTAAAATATTCCAAGAACAAACAAATTGATGTTCATAGTTTAGTTACTCAGACTTTTGAATTTTGCTTTTTATAAGAAAACAATTTTTTGAGCGCATGTGTTTTTTTTAGGTACATAAACAATTTTTTTTTAGCTTTTCCTGCATAAACAATGTCTTGGAATATTTTAAGCATTGCCAAAACTCTGTTTTGTATCACACTGTTGTCAAAAAATTAAAGCTCCCAACAAATTGTCAAACTTTTGCTGAAAAGAAAATAGTTCAATAATTTCAGCAGAAACTTTGTATACAACGAAATTTAATCACGTCAAAATATGGTACGTTGAAATTTTCAACTTCTTGTTTTACTTTCATTTTGGTGGGTTCTTCATTTCATTTTATCAAGTTTCTGCTGAAAATATCGAATTATTTTCTTAGTAAGAGTTTAATGATTTTTTGTGAGCTTTATTTTGGGACAGTAGGGTGGTAGGAATAGATTCTTAGTGAATATATACCGGAAAGGAGGAACACTTGGTAGCATTACTGCTTACAATTTTATACATAAAATTTTGATATCTGACTGAACTTATTAATGTTATGGTATGTCACACGGGTCATGAGACCGTCCCACTTGGGTCTTAGAAAGGTCCCGTTGTGCTACCCGAATAGGCTGTAGGGAGATAGCCCTACATACCACCCACCGGTTTCGAACTGAACTAGGCCGATGAACGGATTCCGCATTTTGCTGAAATTTACGGTCGTATTTTGTGTAAATTCCTGCTGAAAAAAACTTGTTGTTTGAAATTACGTAAATTTTGATGTTACGACAGAAAAATATATGTACGTAAAAAAGGGGCGAAACTGGACACAATGTGTTTAAAAGTATTAAACTTCTTTTGTTCAACATTACATATATGTACATATATTGTTCAAAAATCCACATAATGTGTAAAAGTACATGTTGTGTAAGTTTACGTCAATTATATTCGGTAAAGTGTTGCCGACTATATATAATTGACGTAATTTTCAACAAAAGTGTTGTAGAGTGTAGGTAATTTGCTCTCTTGTCAGAGAGAGAGAGCAGGACATCATCAGACAAAGTGTTAGACACTCTCTGCCTCTTCTCTATCTCTGCAGCCCGTGTGACAGTGTCCCGTTAGAACAGCCACTAGGGTGTGTAGCCTTTGTCTCATAGCTGGGCCACATGAGCCCTGATATTCAGGTACAGGTGATCTAGTTCGACTACCTTTCCTGCGCAGTTCTTAACAGCTGTTGTTGTATTAGCTGTTTATAACTAGTGAGGGGAAGACCAACGAATTCCTCTATATGCTACTGCTGTTTGCGGTTACCAGATCTTGCTAGTTCATCCGCCATTTTATTTTCGGACACACAATTGTGTCTACGTAGCTTGCCAAATATATAGAGGAAAATATAAAAAGCGACCTCTACTTTCGACATAATTTCTACTAAGTTCCTAAAAGAAATATTTTTTTGATGAGTTATTTATTTTTCCGACCTTTTTGACTAATATAAGTAATGATGATCAACGAAGAGTACTGGTCCCAGTCTTAAAAAAAAAGTAAAAGAAAGGTTTGACTATACAGAAGGAAAGCAACAACGACATAGAAATCATGAAAAGACCCATTAGAAATGAATATTTTAGGGGTTTTAATTTTAAAAATATTTATAATTTATTAAGTTCTTGCTTAATAAATATCTATTTATAATTTGTCAAATAGACGTTTAATAAAGACAAAATGTTGTGTTTGATCCCGTACTTTTTGGGCACAGTTCAATAAAAATAGATCCATTATAAATTTCTCTCAATCCTATGTACGGATGCACAAAGGTACGGGAACGCCAAAAACCAGAAAAATATCATATGATATATTTTAATGCTAATGCTAATGAAGGTTAAAATACATATTTTGTGAACATAAAATGTTTTTCCGTGCGCATTTAGATTTTAAAGTGCTTTGCAGGTACATATTAATTGAAAAAGTTGAAATTTTTTTTGTTTGCTGTGGCTTCTTTTCGGCAACAGCGCTGTTCGCTTAATTACTTGACAAAAACTAATAAGGTAACCTTTTCCCTACAATAAGAACAACTTCAATAAAAATAACATGCATTTTGGTATTGTACAACTTCTGAAAACTGTCAAAAAGGCACCTGTAAACTACATTTACAGAAAAGAGATGAACAGAGCTTATGCAGATTTGCTGTCGCGTCTTGGCTACCTTTCATTTCTGTATTCACTTGACAGTTTTGCAAAGTCAGATGATTAACGGTTCAGCTGATGAGGCTACCTTATTTGTAATTGTATCATGGCCAAAACTAACATGAATAAAAAGTGTGGACTGTTTCGTGTAAGAACAGCAACAATATTTCTCTTTCAAAATGTCTCTCACTTGCACGAACTTTAAGTACGAGAACAGTTTTCGTGTGAAATGGGATCCCGCGGGATTTCGATGTTGAGTACGGCTTCAAAACTACTATTTTATATAAGCCAGTGAATAAAGGCATGTTCACGTATTGTGACTTCACACCTGATACTGATAGGAATCATAAAAAACTCGTCCGCTGACATCAATGGTTCACAAAATTTCCAATACTAGTGGTTTACATCAAATCAGTGCATAGATGCATCACACTGTGAGATCCGACTGCAGTAGCTAAATGTGTAGGGTAAAATGAAAAAAGTTGCGAAGACAAACAAATTTTGTACGAAAGCATATTTTTTTGTGAGCTTTTTTTCAAAAGCTTTTGATAGGCCAAAACAATAACGAGTGGATAATTACTCGATCACATACTCTGGTTTTTATTTAATTCATTTAGAAAAGGTATCTAAAGCTTTATCTATTTATTTGTATCCTCCTGGTCTTAGACATTAAATAAATAGTAATTTTGGGTTCGGCCTTAAGACGGTATTAAAATTTGATAAATTTATACCATTAAGTTGTGCCTGAGAATTTGAGTAAGATTCCTATTTCAGATAAATTTATGTATGGCTTCTTGTTTCGATGTTGGCACAAGAATGAGTAAAAAAAGCTTAAACATTAGTACAAATGTGTGTAAACTTGTAAGCTTGTGGAATTCAATTGAAATACATTGCCTGCAAGTGTGGGTGCGTTGATGTCACGGCTTCTGTATTTATGTTATGACTTCGTTGACTGTTTATTAAGGAAAATAAAAATTTTAAATAAGTGTGTATAAATGTGTGTGGAAAGACACAAAAATAAAAAGAAAATTGTCTCATGTATGTATGTATGAGAAATAGCAAATTGCATTTAAAATGCCTGGCTCGTGTAATTTCAAGAATTATTATTTTTGCTTTCTTTTTTCATTATATTTTTATTTGTTTTTGCTTTCAAAGAAAATTAACAATGTTGCAGTATGAAATGTGCGCTTAAGTTGTTTGTTTTATTCTTCTATGTTTCCATGGGTGTCATTAGTATTTTGCAGTGATTTAACTGGAGACAGTGGAAGCGTTAATTTTTTTCTTCGTTGTTTTTTCTGTAGCACTTATATTGCTTTTAAGTTTGTCTATGCGTTGCATACAACATGATTTTCTAACAAAAATGCCTGGAAAGAAAGAGTCATGTCTAAAATGATATTTGAAGAAGAGAAAAAGCAGCAGCAATAAAGGATGTTTCTAAGGAAGAATTACAATTTTTTTTTAGACAACAAAAAACTTCAAGTTTTAATACAGTTTTGGTCATTGGTGGAAGTCGATTAGAATAGCCTTTAGTGTAATGATTGAAAATATGCAGATATGCAAAAATAAATTTAACTTTTTCCTTTGCTTTAAGAACCAATTGAAATGTATTATTTTAGGTCTAAAAATATACCTAAAATATAGATGAGTTGATTATCATCCACGAAATGTCAGCAGCATATATATGACTTGAGAAAACCGAAAATATTAACAAGGTCTAGACCTAAAATAATACATTTAAATTGACTCTTAAAGAAAATAAATAGTTAAGTTCATTTTTGAATATTCAAAAACTTTTACACCGCTATTCATAAAAAATAAAACGTTGCTCAAATACATTTTAGAAAAAATTTTATATGAAAATTCTGTCGTAGAATGTGTTTCAGCAATGTTTTATTTTTTATGAATACCGGTGTTAGTTTTCAATACTTACAAAAATATAAGTCATAGTAACCGATGGCAGCTCGTTGTAGAGAAGTTGTTAAGAAGAGTAAAAGTGTTGCCAGAGGAAAAAATGTTTTCTGTACTAAAAGTTTGCTTAAACATCTCTGATTCTCATTTTTTTCATGGGAATTTCAGAATAAGTAGTTGATTTTCAAATATTCTTCTAATAATTTTTCGAGTCTATTGATGAGTTGATCAGCATCAACCAAATGTCAGCGGCGTATAGATGGCTGAAAAATAAACAAAACATTAATAGGGTCTGTTTCTAGACTTTTGAACGAATTGGACCCTTATCTAGAATATTCTATAAAGTACTAGCAGACCCGTGGCCTGCTTCGCGCGGCAAAACAAAAAACTATGTAGGGCCACTGCCTACGTAGTGTATAAGTTTGGTTGAAATCGCACGACGCGTTTATGATTAGTTCGGACTTATTTTTATATATATAGATAAAGATAATATAGTCTGTTTTTAGCCTAAAGATAGCACAAATGGTGTACGGAGTACTGTAAAAAATTGTAATGAAAAGAAGAGTTACTATATTTTTTTCGATATGAAAGTCAAAAACTTCTTCTTTCGGAATAAGTTTGTTTATTAGAAGGTAAATCTACATTAGTCATCTGTTTTATGTAAATCTACAGGAAGTGATTGGTTTTTAAGCATCTATCAACTTGAAAGAGCATGCAAAGTATTTCATGATTATATTTTTAAGTACTCGTCTTAGATCTGTATGCATGATTACTTAAACTTCTCTCATGTCGACTTGAGCTACTCTTCTCCTATGACACAGGCATATCAAGGCTAGTTTTGCTCAGCGAGAAATTAAACATTTTACTGTACATAATTATCTGATGTTACGAGAACTGTGCAAAGGAAATTTGCTTTAAGCGTTGTATTTGTTCATTGAGCACACATAACCACAAAATATTTTCTTGTAAACTTGTGTTTTTACGTTTTTCTTTGTGGTTAGTGTCAAGGCTAAATAAATTCTTTTGATATTACAACAGTTTAACCCTAGCTCTGTCACCAATTTATTTCTACCAATTCTGGTACTATTTACCGTGGTTAATATGTTAAGTCTTAAGTGTTTTTTGTGTGCGATCTTGCAAACTATTTTGGTTGATATATTTGATTTTAAAGTAAAAACTCTTTGCTGCTATTTAAAAACAGTATACAACTAGTCATGAACTGAATTCGAAGCAAATTTGGGTGCTGATGAGCGACACGATGGTCATAAAACAGCCATAGTATGTACCCCAGCCAGTAAGACTTCAACTTTACTTTTCTTGTCACTCCAATTTTATCATAAAACATCTTTCTAAATTTTGATGAAGTAGAATTTTCGAATTCTACTTTAGACCCAAGTCCAATAAAATTATCAACAATTGTGTATCATATAGTTCGACTATAAAGTTAATGGTAATTTAATACATTTATATTAAATTACTTTTTCAGGCTCAAGTTCAATGCTCTTGGTTAATAACAATTAAGTATGTGTTATCTCTGTTTGGGCTTAAAATAATAAATTTAATTTTGTTTCCCATAGTAAATATTAATCTTGGTATTTAAGATATGGCCTACGAAGTATTTCAAAAATAGACTCAAGAAGAAAGTATTCTTTTAAAACTCTGTTACCTATATTTTCTATTTTGCTTTACGAATGGATACATTTTTTGAAAGCAATTCAATTTTTAAACTGTGCAAAAATTTAAGCACCCTAAAATGTTATAGGCAAAATTTACACCATCGTCCCCTGAAAAGATGTATTCATTCAATAAATTTTGATTGAAGACACACAGGTATTGTCATCATTCCATATTGCGCCATTAAATTTGTTACTTTATTTGAGCTGCTTGTTTTGGTCTAAAAATAAAAGAGCTCATGTTTAACATATTTCAAGCGCATTTAGTCATCATCAAGTACGTTTTATATGTCGTCGTTCTTGAATGTTTCCGGCAGACAAATGGATGCATAAATTAAAAGCAGACGAAACGATATTAAGTAGAATAAAAACAGAACATTTTATTGTGTTACAAAAGGCAAGATTAACTTACAATACTTTCTCCTTTTAAGGAACTGTTGGTGTTGCAGCAAATAAACGCGCTTTGAATGTTGCTTTTCAATACATGAGATTCGGTTTGGTTTGAGTTTGTTCTGTGGTGCCATTCTGCACGCAGAGAAAAACGCTGCTGTAGCAGGTAATTGTGTTCTACAGTGTTGTGTATTATGAAACAATTGGTGCTAAGGAGAAGCGAGGCGGCCTCGAAACAGCTGAAATTTAGTTTAATTTTGCTTAGTTTCCTTTATTATAGAAAGTTCCTTATACGACAGAAATATTTTAATTTACCAGAAAGAAAACGAAATCAAGTGTTTAAAAAAAAAATCAGAGTATTGGTGTATTATACGAGGTCTGATTAGAAACTAACAGTTGTTTGCAAATTTCGTGAGATTTTCCCATTTTTTCTGTTTTGTTGGTACACATGTCTGTTATATATGTATGTTGGCAATATCAGCCCTTTTCGATTGCCAGTTTGTTTTTGACAGATAAAAAGGATCAAGAGACTATGGATCAAGAAACTATTAAATTTTGTGTAGAGTATTAAATAAAATATGCAAGAATATTTGAGATATTAACTGTAACGTTTGGTCAGTCTACTATGAGCAGAACACAAGTTCAACTGTGGTAAAACCGGTTTAAAGAAGGTAGAGAAGATGCTCGTCCTGGTCGCCCGAGCAGCACGTCAGCAACTGATGAAAACATTGAAGCAGTAAAGAAAATGATTTTGGATAACCCTCGAATCACTGTCAGAGAGATTGCTGATGATGTTGGCATATCGTCGTTCGGCTCATGCCAAGCAATTTTTACGGATGTTTAAGGCATGAAACGTGAGGCAGCGATGATTGTTTCAAAATTGCTAAATTTTGAGCAAAAATAACGTTGCAAGGAACGTTGCACTCAGGAGTTGTTGAACATCGCCAACGGCTATCCAGATTTCCTCAAAGCGGTCATAACTGGAGACGAATCAGGGGTGTACGAGTATGGCTATGATATTGAAACCAAAGCCCAATCATTCCAATGGAAGCGTTCAGAAGAGCTAAGATCGAAAAAAGTACGTCAAGTTTGGAAAAATATTAAGGCTTTGCACACTGTTTTCTTCGACTGCAGTGGTGCATCATGAATTATTGCCACAAGGTGGTACGGTTGATAAGGAATACGGCGCATAATTTTAAGATATGAGCCGTACGGAATTGTGAAAAAAACAATCATGGACTTTGCACCATGATCACGCACCAGCTCACACATCGATGCTTAGGCGTGAGTTTTTGGGACTTGGCCCCCGCTGACTTTTTTTCCCTTCCCAAAACTGAAGACACCGATGAAAGGAAAGCATTTCGCTATGATTCAGGAGATAAAAGAAAAATCGAAACAAGAGTTGTTGACGATGCAAAAAGCCGCGTTTCAGAAATGTTTGGAGGATGGGAAAAAACGCTGGCATAAGTGTATTATGTCTGAGGGGCACTACTTTGAAGGGGACAAGATACATATGTATATATATATATATATATATATATATATATATATATATATATATATATATATATATATATATATATATATATATATATATATATATATATATATATATATATATATATTGATGAAGAAATAAATTATATTTTGAAAAAATTGCAAATAGCGCTTATTTTTTGATCAGACCTCTCATATTAGCATCATTGTTGCTAAGGAACCTTTTTGAACGTTAATACAGATAAAAATTTCAAAATTTTGTACTGGCAGTGAAATGACCAACCAACCAACAGCATTATTTTAATGCACCATATTGTGGCTGCACTTATGCGAGACATTCAAGGTCACAAATCGCATACTGTGATTGGAGCTCAACGCACTATGCTGCCACCAAGTGTATTGCTGTTACAGCTTCAACTACTGCTATCAATTCTTAGCATTAAAGTATTTAGGATTTTAATATAGTGTAGTTAGAATTAAAATGACTCTAGTCTATGTTTTGAGAAATCCAGACTGGTACGTTGCCTGAAGCTTGATTAAATTTTAGAAAAATCACATGTGAGCGCGTGAATGTGATTTTAAATTAAAATTTCATGCGTGATAGTGCGTGATTATTATCTTAAGGCAGTTTTCCTGAGTGCTGAGAAACGAGAGTGCTATATTCGGCTGGGCCGAATCCTAAATACCCTTCACAATGATATATGTACCATTCTGATTGATTTTTGGTGCCAAAAGTTGTTTTATTTGGCTTATAGAGCAGATTTCTTGAAAAATCGGGAGACGCTATATCTCCGGCATATATGTGCCGATTTCAAAAATTCTTCAATTTTTGGGATCTAACAAGAATTCAAAATTTAGGAAAACAATTTTTTTTTTTAAAATCTGACCAAAAAATGGCCAAGAATACCCTTCTAAGCCACGTTTTATTGGATATATCTTGGCTATGTGCAGACCGATGTTACTGAATTTCAAAAGCAGATCCACTACCAAAATTTAACACATTTTAGCGAGGCTTCTATCGCAAACCGTTTTCTGAGAAACGGCATTTCAACGACTACAGACGGACAGAGGGACATCGCTTAATCGTAATCTCTATTGATTCTGATCCAGAATATATACACTTTATGGTGTCTTAGATGGTTATTTCAATGCGTTACACACGGAATAACAAACTTATACTTATAAAAAACGAAAATGTAAAAGATCGTTGCGGGAAATAATTCCATGAGTAACCTTAACTGAACAAGCTATATGCAAAAACTAAATCATTTGGTCAGCCTAAGCCAAATATTTGCCCAATTCACAAGCTGGTCGTATTGTTGTTAAGTCGTATTTGGGGAGGCAATTTCAAACACAATTTGTTTAATTTAAATAAATTTTCAAACAATTTATGTTTCTCTTTAAGAATTGTGTTTGAAATTTTCTCTCACGATGCAATTTAACAACGATACGACCAGCTTGTGAATTGGGCAATTGTTTTTTCAAAAAAACGGGTAACATTTTTGTTTCTGACATTAAGGTCAACAAGCATGCAGCGCAAACAGTAAAGAAAGAAGAACAAACTTTGATATGTATATGTGATGCATGTAAAGAGATCTCTTGCTGTAACCCTCTAGTTGAAAGACTTTGGATAAGTATTATAGTTGGGAGAAGGAAAATTATTCTAATCGGGAGCATGTTATTAATTATTCTAATCTCTATTAGCAACATTTCAGTAATCAGCAACAGTATGATATTTCTAGCCAAACCACACTTTTTTCTGCGTGTGCCTTGTGCTGTTCGGTACAGGTTCGCTTTGGTCACTGCACAAAATACTAATTTCGAATTTTAGTCAAGTCCCAGTTTTAAAACAGTCTGCGTGAGCTGGCACTTGGATTTGTGTACGACTGTGTGTTCATACCAGCTTTACTTTAACTTTATATGTTTTAGTTTATTTGTTTTTTGCTTGTTTTATTATTTTCTTCTCTTTAGTTTTTTCTATTTGTTTTTTCGCCAAATGAATGTGTTTAGAATTTTTAATAAATCCGTCAATTGTTTTGTGGTTGTTTATTTTTCATATTCTGTACGTACATATTTCTTTATTTCTCATGTAATATTTTATTTGAAATTATTTTAAAGCTGACTTAACGTAAAATTCATTGGCTTCATTCATACATTCATATGGCTAAAGTCAGGGGATGTGATTTTGTTGGTATTTTTTGTTTTTTAGTTTTTTAATTTGATTTTGTGATTTTGTGTGTTTTTTTTTTTGTTTGTTTTTCTTTTAAAAAGAATCTTTTAATGTAAACTTTATATTATATCACATAATTTAAAACATGTTTGCTTTATTTTCTAGAAACGAGTTAAAACCATTTGTTTTTTTATTTCATTTGAAAAACTTTGCTAAAGGGGGAAGTTTTTTATTAATTTAACACATTTTATTTTTATATTGGAGAGCAAAAGAATGTTGTTTAATTAACTGTTTTCACATTGCAGGTTTTGTTTTTCTCTTCTTTACTTTTTTGCATGATGTGTAAATATTTCCAAATATTTAAACTTTTTCTCACATGTTCTGTTTTTGTTTTCCATTCATTTCTTTTTGCTTTTACGCAAAGCAAATATCAATAATAAAGAAAAAACTTGTATTACATTGTTGTATGGCAAATTTAAAAAAATTTAAATATCGTAATGCTGAAAACTCCAGTTTTGTAACAATTTATATACATGAAAATAAAAAACAAACAAGAAAAAATTCCACTGCAAGGTCAATTGTTTTAAATTTTAAGGCAAATTTAGCACAAACGAAAATGGCAGATTAAGCTCTTGACACCTGCAATAAAAATCAATAATAATGGGGAAAAAAGCCATTAATAAATTAATAAATTAAATTGGTTAATAAATAAGAACAATATTGCAAAAAAAAAAAAAGTATATTGTAAGTTTAAAAATTTCACAAAGAACAATTTAGCCGCAGTTCAACAGCTTAGATGTGTGAATGTCGAAAACATCTGTTCTAAACATTTTGTAGACAAAAACAAAAGTTATATGCAGATGTGTGCACATCTACACACATTTTATAGCCAATAAAATATTTTCCAACATGTCATCTTTTGTGTTTAGTTTATTGATAGGTTGATATAATAATTTACAAATTTAAAACATTTCTAAGCAAATTTATTGCTGTGGTATGTATGTATGTATGTAATCATGTACGTTCACATACAAACATAGAATAGTGTTTTTGAAAAAGTTTTGTTTTTGGAGCCTGATCTAAATCAGTATTTAAATTCTACCATTCCATTTGGATAACCTGTAAAATTAACATATTATGTTCTTTGTTTAGTTATTTATGTGTGTTTGATTTTCAAATTGTTAACATTAAATTTGAAATATGAATGAACATATTTAGAAATTTATGAAAATATATGAAACTCATCAATTTTATATGCCAGAATTTTAAATATGAATTTTATTCTAATACAATCAAATAGAACATGTTTATTTATGCATGTGTAAACCAAATAAATTTGATCGTGATTTAATTTATATATATTTTATTGCCTTTATAAAGGAAGATTTATTCATTTGCCATTTGCGTGTGTGTGTGTGTGTGTGTATGTGTTGGCTTGTTTGCAATTCATGGTCTGGTAAAACATACGCATGCATGTGTGTAACGGGTTATACATTTTGCGTCTTCAAAATTAAACGTAAATACAATACATATAAACTAGTTTTTGTTTTTCATGATATTTTTGTTTTATTATAAAGTTTGAATGTTGACATTATGTGCGAAATACTACATTATTTATATGACCATCAAGCGAAGTGTTGCAGGCATTGCTTCTTTTGAGGTAATTTTCGACCACTTTTTGTCACATATAGGGCGGTATCTTAGCCATAACTTGACGAATGATGGTTTTGAGGTACTCAAGAGTTAAAGGTTAAAAGAGTAGCCCCACGAAAAAAAGGATAATGATGTCAAATCGCATGATTTTGGTGACCAGTTGATATCGCCACGACGAGAAATTATGCGGCCCAAAAATGTGTCTTGCATTAAAGACATATTCGCTAGAGTTGTGTGACACGTGGCACCATCTTGTTGAAACCACATACTCTCCAAGTCATACTCTTCAAAAGCAGGTAAAAAAAGTCGAATATCATATGACCATAATGCTCCGAATAGAGGGTGACAGTCTCCATTCCATCGTCGATTTCGAAGAAGTGAGGTGCAATCACACCTTTGGATCAAAGAGCGCACCAAACAGTGACTTTTTCTGGATGTAATGTTATGGGGGTTCTCAGAACCCCAAATATGACAATTTGGCTTATTAACATACCCACCGAGGGAGAAATGTGCTTCATCGCTGAAGAAAATTTTGTTCGAAAAATCGCCGTCTACCGCCTGTTATTCAAGCACCCATTCCACGTATCTACGACGTTGTGAATGGACTGCTGGCCATTCAATTGTTGTATGAGCTGGACTTTATATGGATGCAGTAGCTGTAGATCTAAATGCAAAATACGCCATAATGTGCCGTAAGACAGTCCTAATTCCTGAGAAGTGCGAGAAATCGACACATTCAGGTCTTCGGTAACACTTTCACCTACAGCAGCGCACAGTGGCTGAAAGTAAAATTTTTTTGTCACCGACTTAAAATTTTTACGCCATTTCGGAGCTAAGATATCCTTATTAAGGTACCCAAAAAATTTGGTTAAGCTATTGATAATTGTGGGCGTGGTAGGCTGTCGAGCTCTTTGCTTTTTAATAATTTCAGAAAAAGTTGTTTTTTATGTGTTTTTCGTCAAAAATAAATGGTTACTACTCGCAAGCTACATCGATAATGGCCTGCGGTCTTTTTTATAGTGTTGGTACGATTATAGTCTTTAATTATTGTGAGCAATTATTGCTCTAGCGTTTAATATTAGGTGCGCTATGAAATATCTATGAAACTAGTATATTTTTCTAAAATTTTAAATTTTGTGGAATAGAACTTCTAGGGAACAAACGGAAACAAAAAATGCATATGTCCCAAAGAAAGACAAAATTGTACTCTCTAACTCTATATATACTTTTGCATCCGCCACCATTCGCCTGTAGTACACTTTTTTCATTTTAATGAAATCCTTAAAAAGTCCTTGATCAATTGTGATGTAATTAAAACTGAGTCAAGCCAAACCAAATATCTATCCTTTAAAAAAAAAAAATTACTTAAATATTTTGATCGGTTCAAAAGTTACAGAATTTTGGCCAGCGACCGCAAAACGGTTTTCAGCCACTGTACAGCGGAACGAGCGAAGCGATAATGCTCAGGCCTTACAATATTTGTAACAACACCAGTCTTTTAAAATTTCTTTACAATTTCACCAATTGCTTACATAGTTGGACGATTATGTAAACCATAATCTGCTCTTAAAGCACGATATGTGGCTGTGGCAGAATCACCATTTTGGTAGTATGTTTTGATCATTTTGATGCCTTGTGTGATAGTTAAGCGATCCATTTTTGTCAATGTCAGTCTTTCAGCTGAGAAAAACAAAATATTGGTTTAACAACTTAATTTGACAGATTTCGAATTCCAGTCCTATACTTTTGAAACCATGAGATGGATAACCCTTTATTATAAATTGTGTACAAAGAAACAAAGATTCGTTTCATAATCATAATTCGATTGTGATTTGTATTAAGCTCGACTACAAAAATTTAAGACAATAGACCATTTGAACTATTGAACATTGTTTTCGGTGTATCTCTTTCGGACCCAAATTCAGGAGTAATTGTGTTTGCGAAGAAAACCCAATTTAAAGTGTAGTTGTCATAACAATGTCCTGTGCTTTATAACGATGAGTTTAGTTGTAGCCAACAAGGTAATTTTATTTAAAATGGTCACATTATCCATAAGAGTTTGTTCATTTTATTACCGCCATCCAAGAACATTGAAATATTGTGACTTTTATTAAAAAAAAAAACAAGAACTGAAAGTAATTGAAAAGGCCTTTTTAAACCTAAAATAGTACAATTTACTGGGATATTTAAAGCAAATACTGAATTTATTTTTTTTATAAATTTTGGTTTGCCTTATGTAACTTGAAAACGGTATGGGTGGCAACGACCATACCGTGATTGAATTTGATTATATTCAGCCCAATCATTAATGATAATTCCGTGAGAGTTTTTTTCTCTTTTCCCATTCCTCTTATTATGTTGATAAATTTCTTAGGAAATTTTTTTTTAAACTTCCCTGTTTTAGCCACATCGAAGGGGGAAAACAGGTATTTTTTGAAAACATATGTTTTTTGTTTTTTCCTATAAAAAATTTCGATATTTGTTTCTCAGGTAATTTATGATTGGAGGAATTTTTTCACGAGAAACGTATGTATATAAAAAAAATAGTTTTAAATTTTAAATACCACAAAAACTATTTTCGTACTTTCAAGGTGTTTGTTTTTTTATTTTGTACTTATTTAGGTATCTCTGTATTTGCTTTGGCTTGTGAAATACAGCTAACCAGTTTTAAGAAGGATTGTATTTACACAAGAACAATTTTTATACTTTTTTGTCAATACTTCAATAAAAAATCAGCCAAAACCTTAATTTACCGATCTGGCATCGCTGTGAAGGAAATGCCCAAAATTTCATGACGCAAGCCCGCAAATCGAAATTAATTCGAAATAGTGCGACTACATTTCAATCGCTTATATTTCGTTGCGACATCGAGGCACAGGTAGAAAAGTTTGGTTTAGCTAAATTTTTCGATTTTCAAACCACGGCTTGAATTTTTTTATAACTATTTTGCAAATATTCGACAAATTAAAGGCGAACATTTGTAACATCACTACCCCTTAGCCATGACATATTGTACCTGTGGTTAATGGTTTTTTGTTGTCTCTTATACATATATTTCATATATTTGTTGATTTCTTGCTTGTGTTTCTGTGAGTGGGTAAAAATAAAATCAAAAATCATGTTCGCACATACTTATCTCGCTTTAATTGGCAATAACACGGCACAAGTGTACCTTGATACAAAATTAAAATCTCAAAATAATGATTATTATTTGGTAATGAACAGTTCATGGTACAGAAAAAAGTTCAACAGAAAAATATTGGGAATAAAAAAAAAAAAAATCATCAAATGTGGCCACGAAAAAATATTTAGTAACATAAAAAAATTAAATTTGAAAAGGTCTTACTAAATAACGAATTGCATTTTACGTCGATTACTATCAAATTCTAGTTAATTTACAAAATGTATTTACTTTTAAATACAGCAGAGTTATAGAGCATATAATTACTGTTCAGAAAAAATTTCAAGTGTAGTAAATATCTGTGCGAAAAGCTTTTAGTAAAATTTCACTTATTGATTATAATTGCGAATAAATGAAAGCCGGTCTCTTTAGTATCGTTTCTTGTAGATTTTTCTTAATAAAAACCTTTTCACTTATAAATATTAATGTTCAAAAGTGCCAGCATCATAAATGACAGTAAGAATGATAAATGGAAATGCTTAAGAAACGGATGAATGGCTGACTAGTTGACAGAAAGACATACTTACTCTCCGGTCGAACAATAAAACATCTCAAGAAAAACAGAGTAAAAAGGTAAATGAAGAACTATTATGAAAATTAAAAAGTAAAATGTTGAGTTTACTTTAGCATGAAGAAATTCTCATTATTATCATTTGAATTGAAAGAAATGTTTTCAATATAGAAAAAACTCACAATATTGAGCTCAATTTATGATAAAAATTAAATGAAACTGTTGCCTAATGACAGAGAAAATAAAGAAATTATATTAATTTATGTATTTATTTTTGACAAGGGATACTTTTTTTTTGTATGATAACAACTAAATATGATCAATATGAATTGCATTTTTTCTCAGTTGTTTAGTGTCCCAATTAAGGACTTTTCGAAAAGAAATTAACCCAACTCTTTTTGCACTGAAAAAAGTTAGCGTTTGAACATAGTTTCCGAAATAACATTTAAAATGCAATCATTGCATCCTGCTGATATAAAATCTGTACATCTTCTTCTCTAATGAGATATTTCTGTCAATTTCAGTAGGAGTTTCTGCTTATACTTTCGAAATTCAGAGTTTGTAGTTAAGCTTGCTTTGCAAAAAATACACATAGAAAACCTAAACTATATATTAAATTTTATATTTATTTTAATTGATCTTTCAATTGTTAAATTAATTATTCAAGCTCTTGATCTTTGGTTTTTTATAAAAAATAATTTTAAACAATTATTTATTCATGTTCAATATTTCGCCAACAATTTGTTGGCATCTTCAGCAAAATAAGATCAAGAGCTTGAATAATTAATTTAACTATATATCTAATTACTTTTTCTTCTAAATGACATTTAAATTTTTAAATGCAATAGGACTTAACAGAAAAATCGCAAAACCAATTACCACATTTCATAAATACTCGTAAGTGGTTGCTAAAAAAAACAGACTTTTTTTTTCTAACAAACAGTTGCGAATTTTTATAACATCTGTACTTCGTTTCTGTATTTCTCGTATCGAGAAACTTTTCCGTTGAAGTGTGAAACAAAAAATTCCATCGTTTCTCGATTTGCGAGAAAAAATTGTGTCTGTATTTCAGTGCGAAAACAATCAAAACAAGTGTTGTATTGACTGGAATATTTCCATTGATCAAACGTCAAATGAAAAATAAACGTCAAAAAGGAAAAATTATATGTCAAAAAAATTTTGTGTATTAAAAAGTAAAAAAAGAATTTTTTCCTGTTAAAAACAATAAAATATAAAAATAAAAAAACGTTTAGAGAAATTGTGCTAAAAAGAATATAATATAAAAACAATACAATTTAAAAATTAAATTATAAACAAAATGTATGCCGTTGCTGTAGTTGTTGCAGAAAATGATGACAGGAGGAACATGATGCGACTATATCATCGGAAACTGAGGTACGCAACTGATCCGTTCAGCACTAAGAAAATAAATCTATGAAAGAAAATGTGTTTATGTATTTATATACGAAATATTACCTTTTTCCACTGTTCAGCAGTTTTTTCACTGCCACCCAAGGAGTTCAATGATGTTGTCAGTGACGCCCATTCCTCTTTCAAACTGGTGTAGGCGTTAGCTGCTCCAAACTGACCTCTTGCGAATTCTAAATTCGATGCCATATAATTCACTAGTTTCTGCTTCTGCTGCTTCGAAATTCGTTCGATTTTCTAAAATGATAATAAATAAAATTAACAAATATATATGTACATATGTACATGTTTATCCCAGGTGCACTGCTTTTAGCAATAAACACATTCGACACATTTTTAAATAAAACAGTATGAATCACATGCTCAATTTCAATTAAATGCAACGTTTTTACATATTTAAAACTTCACTATATTTATTTTTTTTAACAATGTAAGTATGTATTTAATACTTTTTTTTAACAAAATTTTTACATCCACATACATAAATATTAGTTTTTAAATGTTCTTTCTTTTATTACTCACCTTTTCGGCTAATTTTGAATCCATAATAGTTTACAATATGTTTACACCGGTATTCATAAAAAATAAAACATTGTTGAAACACATTTTACAACAAATTTTTCATATAAAATTTGTTCTAAAATGTATTTGAGCAACGTTTTATTTTTTCTGTATTAATGTTTTAATTAAAAAGGTTTGTGCTAAAAATTTTTATTTTGATCAATTAATAGATTTTGTACACTTGTTGCTTCTTGCCTTGTTTTCAGATGAATGATTGAATGCGGATCATTTTGACAGTTCTTGCCGAAAAGTTCTCGCATTATTTGCATATAGAAACACTTTTACTCGTATTTTTCCAATATTTAACGGAAAACACTCATAATGACAGCTAGTTCTCATATGTCAATGATACAGAAACGCTTGTGCGAGAAACTGACATTTTTGTTTCAATTTACATTGTGTTTGTGTCAATTCCCTTGTTCCATGTTAGAAATTTCTCGATACGAGAAATACAGAAACGAGGTGCTGGTTACTGGTGCTACGAAAAAAAAAATACTAATGATATAACAAAAGAATTTGGCGAGAATCGAACATGCATTATCCAATGCCTATTGGTCCATCGAAATGCTTATTGTGCTTAAACACCATTTGTACTTAAATCAATGCCCAGCATTATCAGAAGTTCGATGAGCACAGATTTGCTAAAATCAAGTATGTTGTACATAATTTAAGCGCGAATTATTCAAGCATTAAATACTAATTTTAGCCACATTCAATCCCAGTTTCGAATTGACTTGTCAGTCATATTCAATCTTGATTTCGGATTAAATATAACAAAATTTTTTACTTTATACCTTGTTCATACATGTATTTCTAATTGAGATAATATTCAGTTTATTGACATAATATTTTTTGCGTTCATACATACAAATATGGAGCTAACTCAATTAGTATCTGACAGCGGAAAAAAAGTTGTTGTTTTTGTTTTGGTAGTGAGAAAAAAAGTGAAAAATATTTTCCAATAGGAAAAATGGAAGAAAAACTGCCTTTATTAAAAAGATTTTAGTGTTGTACAATAAAAATATGGAACTTGTACAAGTAGTGCGTTCATGTTATGACTCCAAAGCGGCAATAATCAAAAGAAAGAAAAATAAAAATTTGGAAATGCTACAATGTTTTTATTTTTATTTTTTATTATTTTGTTTTTTTTTTTTTTTTGCTTTTTTTTACATTTATCACGTCATTCATTTCGCATTGTATACTTTTGCTTATTAAACACATCTTTTACAGTGTTGTGTTCCATCTTTTTCTCAATATTCAAAGCAATATAGAGTTTATTGAGCAATAACTTTATTGACTTTTTGTATGGAATATTAAGCTCAATAATGGACTTTATTGCGATTACCTCAATAAAGGCGCATGTATGAACATGGTATAAATCTGATTAATTGTTATAGTGTCTCCTACTATTCCCTTAACGTTATTTTAACCATACACTATTTTAACTCATTAAGAATATTACCAATTGTTTTTTATTTTATTTTTTCTGTTCACTGCAAAGTGCATGAATTTTAATAACTTTATTTTTAAGTGCATTTCCGCTAACGAAAATGCAATACTAGCAACCTTATTGATTGTTATATTTTTTGCACCAGACAAATTTCTTAAGAATTATTGTACAAACATTTATCTTTAAAATAATAGTATATAAGAAAGTGGAAAATAAAGAAATCAGTTCAGTTCCGTTATTGATCGAATCTTAAATCGAGTTGTTTTATTTTATTTTTTTCGTTGTTCTTCATTACGAGGAAAAAAGTATTAATCCCATGTTCGTATACTCTTTAATCCGCTCTACTTGGCTTAACTCAATTTATAAATTATTCGAACCCTTTCCTGATTTGAACCTGGAACCTAGGAACTATTGACAGTACTACAGCCGCTCGGCCAACTCAGCTATCATACCAATTAAAAAAAAATCAAAAAAACAAAATTCTTTACTTATACAAGCACACACAGGTGCTGGCTAAGAATTTCATAGCCATTTTATTGGAATAGTTTTAAGTGCGTTTGTGTGTTATGCAAACTTAAATTTTCAAGTATGTTTCATACTAAAATTAAGTAGAAAATACTTAAATTTAGAACGAGCTTTTTCTTTCTGTGTAGTAAGAAAATTTATAGAACCAAAAAAAAAAAGAAATATTCGTAATCTGAAATATCTCGTACATATAAAAGTTTGTTAGGAAAAAAAAATCTGGGACAATATCAGCCTATTCGTAATCGAACGAACTCCGTTGCTTACGCTGTGTTGTTTATTTTATATTATTTTATTTTATTTTATTTTATTTACCCTATTTTTACTCTATAGATCAGTCAGTATCATATGCGATAATTAGCCAGGGGCCGTAAGTGTTTGTGTTTATTTAGTATTTTAATTTATAAAATCTTTGGAGGCCAAATAAGTTTTTATTTTTCTCTGAACAGCTGGACTTCTACACAATTGATTTGTGAGGGTACATATATTCACCGACTTTAACGGAGGATCAGCTTTAGGCTACGTAATAAGTGTAGCGTCATTCAGGCTGAATTTACGGTGACAAAGAGAGCGGTAAACTAAATAAAGTACTAGAGGATATAAAGAAAGCATATTCTAGTCTGTACTGACAGAGCAGCAGCCAAAAAATGCGCTTGCAGGTCTTTGTAAATACAACACCTAAGTTGCTTCATGTATGCCGGATTTTTATAAACAAGGTAGCGCAACATTTAGACCTGATGCATTTTGGCATACTTGGACACAACGGTGTATCCAAAATGTAGTGGCGAAGGAAATTATGATATCTGGTACCCACTTACAACAGGAGGATTGGTGTTCCAACGAACTGTACTTTGTAGTAAAGATATTAATATGACAAATATTAAGTCGCTATTATTGTACAACTGTTTTAAGTGTAAATTTTGAATGGTTGGCCAGATCTAAGACCTTTTTGGGATCGACAACCGGTTTTTCTTGTAGTGCTTGTTAAACTGGTTTTTTTTCCAAAGTAATTAGTTTCATACAGGTGTATTTTTCTATTTGTTTCTTTTTCTGCTAATATTTTTGATTTTATATTTCTTTTTACTATTTTTTTACTATTTGCTTTGCACCAACTAAACAGAGGACGATCAAGTTATTTATACAGAGGATCGATCATGCCATATAATTTATTGAGATGTTGGTTTGCGTTAAAAGCCTCTAATAAATAAAGAGCCGAAAGTAAATTTTGCTTATTTACAAAAAAAAAAAAATTTAGTCTGGTGAACAGTTAAGCCGAATCTTAAATACCCTTCATAAAAGTCACTTGAATATCTGAATATGCACATATGTTTGTAGGTATACTGTATATTGTGCAGTTTTGGTCAATATGCGGATCAATTTCAGAAATGGTTATTTACTACTTTTCATATCCTAATTGTGCCGTCGAAGGTTCGATTGAAAATTATCTCAGTTCGCTTACATTGTGCTACATCTCAGCATTTACCATGCTTGAGTTTTATGTTCTAAGCTTATTTAGTATAGCTCTATATTTTAGCTGATACAAATGTAAAAATGTTTTATTTTACTTCAAGATTTGTTGTAATTTGCAGTTCAAGAAATATACTCGTAGCTACTGTAAGATGTTGAAAATTTCATCTAACATCTTTCGAAAAACTCGAACCCCTAATGAGTTCATTTTAGCTTGCGGTATTTAATTGTTACCTGTGTATTATTATTACATTTCAATTAAAAAATTTGTTTTTGTTTTTAAAAATAGCTAAGATTATGTTGCAAAAAAACTTCTATCTTATGATGTGTACAGCGTGATCGTTGAAAAGTGGACTAAAAAAGGGATATAAGAAATGAAGGTGGATTAAAAAAGAGGATTCTTTTTGAAAGCGGCGTATTATATAAATTAATAGCTCCCCTTAAAAAATGAGAAACACAGAACAACCAAACCGCTAAACGGATCATACGTTGACCGAGAGAGAAAGAGAGAGAGAGAGAGACAGAGAGAGAGAGACAGAGAGAGGGAGAGAAAGATAGAGAGGGAGAGAGGGAGAGAGACACTAGTAACTTGTTTGCTTCGAAATGAAAGATTTAAGAAGCGAACATTTTTTCACATCCAATGATCAGTGAATTTGAAAAAATAAATTAATGAATTTTAAATGTTTCCAATAATTCATAAATTTTTATGTTTAATTACCAGAAAATATATTGAACTTCATCATACAAAATTAACAAACTTTTTATTCTCTCAGACTGACAGCAATCCATAACGATCTTCTCTACCATTTGTCATGAATTTATTTGTATAAAGTAATTGTTTCATTTAACTAATAATACTTTAAATTGCTATTGCAGAAATAGCAATTTAAAATACAAAACATTTTTTAAGCGCTTAATTGTAGAGGTAAAGAAATCGATGTCTATGTTATAATATATAAACCAGTAAATTACAACCTAAAGCAGGTCAGATTATGAAATATTAACCGTAAAATAACAGGACCACTATTATCTTGTTTTTGTAAATTACAACCTAAAGTAGGTCAGATTATGAAATATTAACCGTCAAATAACAGGACCACTATTATCTGTGTTTTGGCCAATCACATGGATGCAAAAACCCAAAAATACTGCATATGGACACGCCAACAAACACCAGCGAAAGACAAAAATCGAGGAAAAAGCGTAAAAGCATAAGAAATCCACGGGAGTATATTTTAAGGTTTTGTTTGAACAAAGAACACAAAAATTTACAGCGAGCAATTATTTAATCTTACAAATTTGCTCTAAATTTTATTTGTAATCGTTGTGGCAACAGAGGAATCACTTTTAATTTCTTGAAATTTTATGCTCATACATTTTTTCTCTAGTTTTCGTTTTTTTTTCTCTTCGTTGCTATTTGTTGATTCAGCCATATGTATGTGTTTTCATAGTTGTTTATATGCATGCATTTGCCAAACATAACGGTAAAGGAGGGAATTGTGATCCCGCTTTTCAGACAAACAAAAGCTTTAATGTTTTTTGGAAAGTACAAAAATATTTATCATACAATTTTTGGTCATAAAAAACTTATATTTGAAAAAAAAACAATAAAATTTTTTAAAACCTTTAAACTGTATAACCTTTTGGAATAGACATATTTTTTGTTTTGTCTCATGCGAGTATTAATGTTGAACGACTGGTCTATACTTTTAACACTAATTATAAAATTTAACTTAAAATTTTATAAATGGGTCTAGTTAAATAAAAAAAAAAAACATTTACAAATCAACAAAGACTATTAACTACTTCAACGAATAAAAGCTCTCTTAAATCTACAATTAAATATTTTTTTATGAATTTCTACAGAACCATTTACTTTTTGTTTGTGTTTGACTTTTATAATAAATAAAGCAAAGCTCACCAAAGACATTAAAATAATTAAAAAAAGTTCACACGCTTGCTTTTTTAATATTCCAAATGAAATTCATGACATGACTGGTTACTCCTTCTTATAACAGAAACACTTGTTTGCCACTTTTGGCTGAGACAGACCATTAATTTTAATGACGAAAAAAAGCAACTAAAATTAAAACTTTTATGACGAATGTATGGAAAAGTAGAAAATTTAAGCAACATTAACTAACGAGTACTGTGTAAATTAAGTATGATTTTAAGTTATAAAGCATACAAAAAGAACATCCAGCCCCCATAATTGTATCATTAAAGTCAAATTTTCCTTATGTACACATACGACAATACCCAAGAGGAAATGTTTGTAGAAATTTATGTTGGCATGTATGTATAATCTAACGGTATTACCATTAGCAAATACAAATAAAATAGCAAAAAAAAAAAACAAAAATCAATTGGAAATCAATTAGATGTTGGTGGAAGAAAAACTAAAATGTAACTTCATCAACGAAAAAAAAACACAGCGATAATATGGAAAGTTCACCAATAATTTTGAATTTAACCACCTTTTCCATAACTGAATATCCGAAGCAAAACTATAACGAAAAAGAGGCTCAAAGAAAAAGAAAAGACAACATTTAGTAGCAACTTAGTTTTTCTATATCTTAATAATCGTCTAATTCATAAAAAGTAGCACAGGTTTATAAAGCTCTTATTTGACAGATTTTCCATACAAATATGTCAAATAATTTTTATGAATTACGGGGTAAGAATGTCGAAAATCGGTTAATAAATGACAGAGTTATTTAAAAAGCAATATTTTCCATTTCGAAAAAAAAATCCTATAATACTGGAGAAAATTTGAAGACTTTGAACCAGCAGAATTTTGTGCAGAATTAGTGTGCAAACGACCGAGTTATTTAAAAAAGAATTTTTTTCAATATCAAAAAAACTTTGAAGAGCTCAGTATAACAATCGTCCGTAAATGACAGGTTATTTCGGTTTCGAATTCAATTTAAAGTCAACAAAAACACTGATGCAGTAGTTTTAAAAAATATCAAGAACAAATTCCATGACGAGAGATTTTTAGGTATATACATATACATACACATATACATATACATATACATATAAGTATATATATATATATATATATATATATATATATATATATATATATATATATATATATATATATATATATATATATATATATATATATATATATATATATATATATATATATATATATATATATATATATATATATATATATATATATATAAACGGGTTATCTATTTCGTAGTTTCAAAAGTATAGGACTGGAATTCGACATCTGTTAAACTAACTTTTTTTTTCTCAGTTGAAAGACTGACATTGACGAAAATGTATTGCTTAAGGGCAATTCAGACTATTAAACAAGTATAAATACTTTTATCGAGTTTTGTGAGATGAAAGTATAATTAGATTTCTTGCGACTGTCAAAAAGTCGAACGTAAATTACATTTTACATTCACGTCATCACACTTCAAATAAAATAAAAAATTTGAGTGGAAAAGAAAACAGCTGTTGCATATGTATGTACATACGTTATTTCTTTCCAACGTGTTTTTTCACACACAGAATAAACGTGCCAACATAAAACTTTACACGGCGGCAGAAGAGCAATTTCATGTTGGCGGTGGACGTGCCGGCGCTAAAAAATATTCAGCCGCTAAAATAATAGTTATGTAAAACAGAACCAAATTGAATAACACAAAAATATTTTATCTTCTAAATACAGCTAGAGCAAAATGCATTTGTATACGGTAACCAAATTCCAAATTTCGAAACCTTGTATAACGAAATCAAATACCAACAGTGACGTTACGCCATCGGCTGTGAAACAACTGGCTAGTAATTTTTTCAACAGCTGCTTGTGTTAAAAAAAAATAACCCTGATCGAATGAAATGTATTATCGTTTAGAAAATTTTCAAAAAACGGTGAAGTCTTATGGGATGTTAATTTTTTATTGTATTATTTCTCGTTTTCATAACACATTGCATTCACACCATCACACTTGCACGTATTATTTGAATTTATGGCAGGTATTAATACACAGTATAATAGTCTGAATTGGCCTTTAACTATCACACACTGTATAAAAGTGATCAAACCATACCACAAAAATGGTGATTCTGCCACAGCCCCATAACGTGCTTTAAGAGAAGATTATGGTTTACACAATTGTCCAACTACCCCAGCAATTGGCAAAATTGTGAAGAAATTTAAAAAAAAAAACTGGAGCGGTTACTAATATTTTGCGGCCTGTGCATCATCGTTTCGCTGATTGTTCCTAAAAATATCGCTGATGTAAGCGAAAGTGTTGCCGAAGACCTGAATGTGTCGACTTCCTCGTCGTTCTCAGGAATTAGAACTGTCTTACGGCACATTATGGCGTATTTTGGATTTTGATATACACCTGCGCCTACAACAACTCAAGCCAGCTGATCATTCACCACGTCGTAGGTACGTGGAATGGGTGCTTGAACAACAGGAGGTGGACGGCGATTTTTCGAACAAAATTTTCTTTAGCGATGATGCACATTTCTTAGCTGATGGGTATGTTAATAAACAAAATTGTCCTACTTGGGGTTCTGAGAATACTTAAGCAATTGCAAAGAGGCCATTACACTTAGAAAAAGTCACTGTTTGGTTCGAAAACGTCGCGCTCTTGTTCGAAAACGTCGATACAACGACTGTCACCATCGATTCGGAGCGTTCTGATTACATGATTACCGGCGTTTTTTGTCTGCCTGCTATTGAAGAGTACGATATGGAAAATGCGAGGTTTTAACAAGACGGTGCCACATGCCACACAACTCGAGCGAATATGGCTTTAATGCAAGAGACATTTCTGGGCGGCATAATTTCTCGTCGTGGCGATATCAAGTGGTCACCAAGATCATGCGATTTGACACCACTAGGGCTACGCAAAACACCGTGCTTATGCAGATAAACCTTTAACTCTTGAGCACTTGAAATCCAACATTCGTCAAGTTAAAGCTGACATACCGTCTAATATGTAGCAAAAAAAGGTCGAAAA